>OY283143.1:37420325-42220325 GCA_958299785.1 Medicago lupulina | reverse complement strand
ATTCGTCGGTTACTATTTCAAAAGTAATCAGCAAGACTTTATTTTTAACACATTCGTCGGTTACAATTTCAAAAGTAATCGGCAAGATTTTTGTTTTCAGCATATTCGTCGGTTAATATTTCAAAAGTAATCGCCAAGATTTTTATTTTCAGCATATTTGTCGGTTACTATTTTAAAAGTAAGCGGCATGACTTTATTTTCAGCACATTCGTCGGTTACTATTTCAAAAGTAATCGGCAAGATTTTTTTTCTGCATATTCGTCGGTTACTATTTCAAAAGTAATCGGCATGATTTTTATTTTCAGCATATTCGGCGGTTACTATTTCAAAAGTAATCGCCAAGATTTTTATTTTCAGCATATTTGTCGGTTACTATTTTAAAAGTAAGCGGCATGACTTTATTTTCAGCACATTCGTCGGTTACTATTTCAAAATTAATCGGCAAGATTTTTATTTTCAGCATATTTGTCTGTTACTATATTAAAAGTAATCGACAAGATTTTTATTTTCAACATATTCGTCGGTTACTATTTCAAAAGTAATCGGCAAGACTTTATTTTCAGCACATTCGTCGATTACTATTTCAAAAGTAATCGGCAAGACTTTAATTTCAGCACATTCGTCGGTTACTATTTCAAAAGTAATCGGCAAGACTTTATTTTCAGCACATTCGTCGGTTACTATTTCAAAAGTAATCGGCAAGACTTTATTTTCAGCACATTCGTCGGTTACTATTTCAAAAGTAATCGGCAAGACTTTATTTTCAGCACATTCGTCGGATACTATTTCAAAAGTAATCGGCAAGATTTTTATTTTCAGCATATTCGTCGGTTACTATTTCATAAGTAAACGGCAAGATTTTTATTTTCAACATATTCGTCGGTTACTATTTCAAAAGTAATCAGCAAGACTTTATTTTCAGCATATTCGTCGGTTACTATTTCAAAAGTAATCGGCAAGCCTTTATTTTCAGCACATTCGTCGGTTACTATTTCAAAAGTAATCGGCAAGATTTTTATTTTCAGCATATTCGTCGGTTACTATTTTAAAAGTAATCGGCAAGACTTTAATTTCAGCACATTCGTCGGTAACTATTTCAAAAGTAATCAGCAAGACTTTATTTTCAGCATATTCGTCGGTTACTATTTCAAAAGTAATCGGCAAGCCTTTATTTTTAGCACATTCGTCGGTTACTATTTCAAAAGTTATCGGCAAGATTTTTATTTTCAGCATATTCGTCGGTTACTATTTCAAAAGTTATCGCCAAGATTTTTATTTTCAGCATATTTGTCAGTTACTATTTTAAAAGTAATCGGCAAGACTTTATTTTCAGCACATTCGTCGGTTACTATTTCAAAAGTAATCGGCAAGATTTTTATTTTCAGCATATTCGTCGGTTACTATTTCAAAAGTAATCGGCAAGCCTTTATTTTCAGCACATTCGTCGGTTACTATTTCAAAAGTAATCGGCAAGACTTTATTTTCAGCATATTCGGCGGTTACTATTTCAAAAGTAATCGCCAAGATTTTTCTTTTCAGCATATTTGTCGGTTACTAATTTAAAAGTAGTCGGCAAGACTTTATTTTCAGCACATTCGTCGGTTACTATTTCAAAAGTAATCGGCAAGATTTTTATTTTCAGCATATTCGGCGGTTACTATTTCAAAAGTAATCGCCAAGACTTTATTTTCAGCACATTCGTCGGTTACTATTTCAAAAGTAATCGGCAAGACTTTAATTTCAGCACATTCGTCGGTTACTATTTCAAAAGTAATCGACAAGATTTTTATTTTCAGCACATTCGTCGGTTACTATTTCAAAAGTAATCGACAAGATTTTTATTTTCAGCACATTCGTCGGTTATTATTTCAAAAGTAATCAGCAAGACTTTATTTTTAACACATTCGTCGGTTACAATTTCAAAAGTAATCGGCAAGATTTTTGTTTTCAGCATATTCGTCGGTTAATATTTCAAAAGTAATCGCCAAGATTTTTATTTTCAGCATATTTGTCGGTTACTATTTTAAAAGTAAGCGGCATGACTTTATTTTCAGCACATTCGTCGGTTACTATTTCAAAAGTAATCGGCAAGATTTTTTTTCTGCATATTCGTCGGTTACTATTTCAAAAGTAATCGGCATGATTTTTATTTTCAGCATATTCGGCGGTTACTATTTCAAAAGTAATCGCCAAGATTTTTATTTTCAGCATATTTGTCGGTTACTATTTTAAAAGTAAGCGGCATGACTTTATTTTCAGCACATTCGTCGGTTACTATTTCAAAATTAATCGGCAAGATTTTTATTTTCAGCATATTTGTCTGTTACTATATTAAAAGTAATCGACAAGATTTTTATTTTCAACATATTCGTCGGTTACTATTTCAAAAGTAATCGGCAAGACTTTATTTTCAGCACATTCGTCGATTACTATTTCAAAAGTAATCGGCAAGACTTTAATTTCAGCACATTCGTCGGTTACTATTTCAAAAGTAATCGGCAAGACTTTATTTTCAGCACATTCGTCGGTTACTATTTCAAAAGTAATCGGCAAGACTTTATTTTCAGCACATTCGTCGGTTACTATTTCAAAAGTAATCGGCAAGACTTTATTTTCAGCACATTCGTCGGATACTATTTCAAAAGTAATCGGCAAGATTTTTATTTTCAGCATATTCGTCGGTTACTATTTCATAAGTAAACGGCAAGATTTTTATTTTCAACATATTCGTCGGTTACTATTTCAAAAGTAATCAGCAAGACTTTATTTTCAGCATATTCGTCGGTTACTATTTCAAAAGTAATCGGCAAGCCTTTATTTTCAGCACATTCGTCGGTTACTATTTCAAAAGTAATCGGCAAGATTTTTATTTTCAGCATATTCGTCGGTTACTATTTTAAAAGTAATCGGCAAGACTTTAATTTCAGCACATTCGTCGGTAACTATTTCAAAAGTAATCAGCAAGACTTTATTTTCAGCATATTCGTCGGTTACTATTTCAAAAGTAATCGGCAAGCCTTTATTTTTAGCACATTCGTCGGTTACTATTTCAAAAGTTATCGGCAAGATTTTTATTTTCAGCATATTCGTCGGTTACTATTTCAAAAGTTATCGCCAAGATTTTTATTTTCAGCATATTTGTCAGTTACTATTTTAAAAGTAATCGGCAAGACTTTATTTTCAGCACATTCGTCGGTTACTATTTCAAAAGTAATCGGCAAGATTTTTATTTTCAGCATATTCGTCGGTTACTATTTCAAAAGTAATCGGCAAGCCTTTATTTTCAGCACATTCGTCGGTTACTATTTCAAAAGTAATCGGCAAGATTTTTATTTTCAGCACATTCGTCGGTTACTATTTCAAAAGTAATCGGCAAGACTTTATTTTCAGCACATTCGTCGGTTACTATTTCAAAAGTAATCGGCAAGATTTTTATTTTCAGCACATTCGTCGGTTACTATTTCAAAAGTAATCGGCAATACTTTAATTTCAGCACATTCGTCGGTTACTATTTCAAAAGTAATCGACAAGATTTTTATTTTCAGCACATTCGTCGATTACTATTTCAAAAGTAATCAGCAAGACTTTATTTTTAACACATTCGTCGGTTACTATTTCAAAAGTAATCGGCAAGATTTTTATTTTCTACATATTCGTCGGTTACTATTTCATAAGTAAACGGCAAGATTTTTATTTTCAGCATATTTGTCGGTTACTATATTAAAAGTAATCGACAAGATTTTTATTTTCAACATATTCGTCGGTTACTATTTCAAAAGTAATCAGCAAGACTTTATTTTCAGCATATTCGTCGGTTACAATTTCAAAAGTAATCGGCAAGCCTTTATTTTCAGCACATTCGTCGGTTACTATTTCAAAAGTAATCGGCAAGATTTTTATTTTCAGCATATTCGTCGGTTACTATTTTAAAAGTAATCGGCAAGACTTTAATTTCAGCACATTCGTCGGTAACTATTTCAAAAGTAATCAGCAAGACTTTATTTTCAGCATATTCGTCGGTTACTATTTCAAAAGTAATCGGCAAGCCTTTATTTTTAGCACATTCGTCGGTTACTATTTCAAAAGTTATCGGCAAGATTTTTATTTTCAGCATATTCGTCGGTTACTATTTCAAAAGTTATCGCCAAGATTTTTATTTTCAGCATATTTGTCAGTTACTATTTTAAAAGTAATCGGCAAGACTTTATTTTCAGCACATTCGTCGGTTACTATTTCAAAAGTAATCGGCAAGATTTTTATTTTCAGCATATTCGTCGGTTACTATTTCAAAAGTAATCGGCAAGCCTTTATTTTCAGCACATTCGTCGGTTACTATTTCAAAAGTAATCGGCAAGATTTTTTTTCTGCATATTCGTCGGTTACTATTTCAAAAGTAATCGGCAAGATTTTTATTTTCAGCATATTCGGCGGTTACTATTTCAAAAGTAATCGGCAAGACTTTATTTTCAGCACATTCGTCGGTTACTATTTCAAAAGTAATCGGCAAGATTTTTATTTTCAGCACATTCGTCGGTTACTATTTCAAAAGTAATCGGCAAGACTTTAATTTCAGCACATTCGTCGGTTACTATTTCAAAAGTAATCGACAAGATTTTTATTTTCAGCACATTCGTCGGTTACTATTTCAAAAGTAATCAGCAAGACTTTATTTTTAACACATTCGTCGGTTACTATTTCAAAAGTAATCGGCAAGATTTTTATTTTCTACATATTCGTCGGTTACTATTTCAAAAGTAATCGGCAAGATTTTTATTTTCAGCATATTTGTCGGTTACTATATTAAAAGTAATCGACAAGATTTTTATTTTCAACATATTCGTCAGTTACTATTTCAAAACTAATCAGCAAGACTTTATTTTCAGCACATTCGTTGGTTACTATTTCAAAAGTAGTCGGCAAGATTTTTATTTTCAGCATATTTGTCGGTTACTAATTTAAAAGTAATTGGCAAGACTTTATTTTCAGCACATTCGTTGGTTACTATTTCAAAAGTAGTCGGCAAGATTTTTATTTTCAGCATATTTGTCGGTTACTAATTTAAAAGTAATTGGCAAGATTTTTTTTTCTGCATATTCGTCGGTTACTATTTCAAAAGTAATCGGCAAGATTTTTATTTTCAGCATATTTGTCGGTTACTATTTCAAAAGTAATCAGCAAGACTTAATTTTTAACACATTCGTCGGTTACTATTTCAAAAGTAATCGGCAAGATTTTTATTTTCAGCATATTTGTCGGTTATTATATTAAAAGTAATCGGCAAGATTTTTATTTTCAACACATTCGTCGGTTACTATTTCAAAAGTAATCAGCAAGACTTTATTTTTAACACATTCGTCGGTTACTATTTCAAAAGTAATCGGCAAGATTTTTATTTTCAGCATATTTGTCGGTTACTATATTAAAAGTAATCGGCAAGATTTTTATTTTCAGCATATTCGTCGGTTACTATTTCAAAAGTAATCGGCAAGACTTTATTTTCAGCACATTCGTCGGTTACTATTTCAAAAGTAATCGGCAAGACCTTATTTTCAGCACATTCGTCGCTTACTATTTTAAAAGTAATCGGCAAGATTTTTATTTTCAGCATATTCGTCGGTTACTATTTCAAAACTAATCAGCAAGACTTTATTTTCAGCACATTCGTTGGTTACTATTTCAAAAGTAGTCGGCAAGATTTTTATTTTCAGCATATTTGTCGGTTACTAATTTAAAAGTAATTGGCAAGACTTTATTTTCAGCACATTCGTTGGTTACTATTTCAAAAGTAGTCGGCAAGATTTTTATTTTCAGCATATTTGTCGGTTACTAACTTAAAAGTAATTGGCAAGATTTTTTTTTCTGCATATTCGTCGGTTACTATTTCAAAAGTAATCGGCAAGCCTTTATTTTTAGCACATTCGTCGGTTACTATTTCAAAAGTAATCGGCAAGATTTTTATTTTCAGCATATTCGTCGGTTACTATTTCAAAAGTAATCGCCAAGATTTTTATTTTCAGCATATTTGTCAGTTACTATTTTAAAAGTAATCGGCAAGACTTTATTTTCAGCACATTCGTCGGTTACTATTTCAAAAGTAATCGGCAAGATTTTTATTTTCAGCATATTCGTCGGTTACTATTTCAAAAGTAATCGGCAAGCCTTTATTTTCAGCACATTCGTCGGTTACTATTTCAAAAGTAATCGGCAAGATTTTTTTTCTGCACATTCGTCGGTTACTATTTCAAAAGTAATCGGCAAGATTTTTATTTTCAGCATATTCGGCGGTTACTATTTCAAAAGTAATCGGCAAGACTTTAATTTCAGCACATTCGTCGGTTACTATTTCAAAAGTAATCGACAAGATTTTTATTTTCAGCACATTCGTCGGTTACTATTTCAAAAGTAATCAGCAAGACTTTATTTTTAACACATTCGTCGGTTACTATTTCAAAAGTAATCGGCAAGATTTTTATTTTCTACATATTCGTCGGTTACTATTTCAAAAGTAATCGGCAAGATTTTTATTTTCAGCATATTTGTCGGTTACTATATTAAAAGTAATCGACAAGATTTTTATTTTCAACATATTCGTCAGTTACTATTTCAAAACTAATCAGCAAGACTTTATTTTCAGCACATTCGTTGGTTACTATTTCAAAAGTAGTCGGCAAGATTTTTATTTTCAGCATATTTGTCGGTTACTAATTTAAAAGTAATTGGCAAGACTTTATTTTCAGCACATTCGTTGGTTACTATTTCAAAAGTAGTCGGCAAGATTTTTATTTTCAGCATATTTGTCGGTTACTAATTTAAAAGTAATTGGCAAGATTTTTTTTTCTGCATATTCGTCGGTTACTATTTCAAAAGTAATCGGCAAGATTTTTATTTTCAGCATATTTGTCGGTTACTATTTCAAAAGTAATCAGCAAGACTTAATTTTTAACACATTCGTCGGTTACTATTTCAAAAGTAATCGGCAAGATTTTTATTTTCAGCATATTTGTCGGTTACTATATTAAAAGTAATCGGCAAGATTTTTATTTTCAACACATTCGTCGGTTACTATTTCAAAAGTAATCAGCAAGACTTTATTTTTAACACATTCGTCGGTTACTATTTCAAAAGTAATCGGCAAGATTTTTATTTTCAGCATATTTGTCGGTTACTATATTAAAAGTAATCGGCAAGATTTTTATTTTCAGCATATTCGTCGGTTACTATTTCAAAAGTAATCGGCAAGACTTTATTTTCAGCACATTCGTCGGTTACTATTTCAAAAGTAATCGGCAAGACCTTATTTTCAGCACATTCGTCGCTTACTATTTTAAAAGTAATCGGCAAGATTTTTATTTTCAGCATATTCGTCGGTTACTATTTCAAAACTAATCAGCAAGACTTTATTTTCAGCACATTCGTTGGTTACTATTTCAAAAGTAGTCGGCAAGATTTTTATTTTCAGCATATTTGTCGGTTACTAATTTAAAAGTAATTGGCAAGACTTTATTTTCAGCACATTCGTTGGTTACTATTTCAAAAGTAGTCGGCAAGATTTTTATTTTCAGCATATTTGTCGGTTACTAACTTAAAAGTAATTGGCAAGATTTTTTTTTCTGCATATTCGTCGGTTACTATTTCAAAAGTAATCGGCAAGCCTTTATTTTTAGCACATTCGTCGGTTACTATTTCAAAAGTAATCGGCAAGATTTTTATTTTCAGCATATTCGTCGGTTACTATTTCAAAAGTAATCGGCAAGATTTTTATTTTCAGCATATTCGGCGGTTACTATTTCAAAAGTAATCGGCAAGACTTTATTTTCAGCACATTCGTCGGTTACTATTTCAAAAGTAATCGGCAAGATTTTTATTTTCAGCACATTCGTCGGTTACTATTTCAAAAGTAATCGGCAAGACTTTAATTTCAGCACATTCGTCGGTTACTATTTCAAAAGTAATCGACAAGATTTTTATTTTCAGCACATTCGTCGGTTACTATTTCAAAAGTAATCAGCAAGACTTTATTTTTAACACATTCGTCGGTTACTATTTCAAAAGTAATCGGCAAGATTTTTATTTTCTACATATTCGTCGGTTACTATTTCAAAAGTAATCGGCAAGATTTTTATTTTCAGCATATTTGTCGGTTACTATATTAAAAGTAATCGACAAGATTTTTATTTTCAACATATTCGTCAGTTACTATTTCAAAACTAATCAGCAAGACTTTATTTTCAGCACATTCGTTGGTTACTATTTCAAAAGTAGTCGGCAAGATTTTTATTTTCAGCATATTTGTCGGTTACTAATTTAAAAGTAATTGGCAAGACTTTATTTTCAGCACATTCGTTGGTTACTATTTCAAAAGTAGTCGGCAAGATTTTTATTTTCAGCATATTTGTCGGTTACTAATTTAAAAGTAATTGGCAAGATTTTTTTTTCTGCATATTCGTCGGTTACTATTTCAAAAGTAATCGGCAAGATTTTTATTTTCAGCATATTTGTCGGTTACTATTTCAAAAGTAATCAGCAAGACTTAATTTTTAACACATTCGTCGGTTACTATTTCAAAAGTAATCGGCAAGATTTTTATTTTCAGCATATTTGTCGGTTACTATATTAAAAGTAATCGGCAAGATTTTTATTTTCAACACATTCGTCGGTTACTATTTCAAAAGTAATCAGCAAGACTTTATTTTTAACACATTCGTCGGTTACTATTTCAAAAGTAATCGGCAAGATTTTTATTTTCAGCATATTTGTCGGTTACTATATTAAAAGTAATCGGCAAGATTTTTATTTTCAGCATATTCGTCGGTTACTATTTCAAAAGTAATCGGCAAGACTTTATTTTCAGCACATTCGTCGGTTACTATTTCAAAAGTAATCGGCAAGACCTTATTTTCAGCACATTCGTCGCTTACTATTTTAAAAGTAATCGGCAAGATTTTTATTTTCAGCATATTCGTCGGTTACTATTTCAAAACTAATCAGCAAGACTTTATTTTCAGCACATTCGTTGGTTACTATTTCAAAAGTAGTCGGCAAGATTTTTATTTTCAGCATATTTGTCGGTTACTAATTTAAAAGTAATTGGCAAGACTTTATTTTCAGCACATTCGTTGGTTACTATTTCAAAAGTAGTCGGCAAGATTTTTATTTTCAGCATATTTGTCGGTTACTAACTTAAAAGTAATTGGCAAGATTTTTTTTTCTGCATATTCGTCGGTTACTATTTCAAAAGTAATCGGCAAGATTTTTATTTTCAGCATATTCGGCGGTTACTATTTCAAAAGTAATCGGCAAGACTTTATTTTCAGCACATTCGTCGGATACTATTTCAAAAGTAATCGGCAAGATTTTTATTTTCAGCATATTCGTCGGTTACTATTTCAAAAGTAATCGCCAAGATTTTTATTTTCAGCATATTTGTCAGTTACTATTTTAAAAGTAATCGGCAAGACTTTATTTTCAGCACATTCGTCGGTTACTATTTCAAAAGTAATCGGCAAGATTTTTATTTTCAGCATATTCGTCGGTTACTATTTCAAAAGTAATCGGCAAGCCTTTATTTTCAGCACATTCGTCGGTTACTATTTCAAAAGTAATCGGCAAGATTTTTATTTTCAGCATATTCGGCGGTTACTATTTCAAAAGTAATCGGCAAGACTTTATTTTCAGCACATTCGTCGGTTACTATTTCAAAAGTAATCGGCAAGATTTTTATTTTCAGCACATTCGTCGGTTACTATTTCAAAAGTAATCGGCAAGACTTTAATTTCAGCACATTCGTCGGTTACTATTTCAAAAGTAATCGACAAGATTTTTATTTTCAGCACATTCGTCGGTTACTATTTCAAAAGTAATCAGCAAGACTTTATTTTTAACACATTCGTCGGTTACTATTTCAAAAGTAATCGGCAAGATTTTTATTTTCTACATATTCGTCGGTTACTATTTCAAAAGTAATCGGCAAGATTTTTATTTTCAGCATATTTGTCGGTTACTATATTAAAAGTAATCGACAAGATTTTTATTTTCAACATATTCGTCAGTTACTATTTCAAAACTAATCAGCAAGACTTTATTTTCAGCACATTCGTTGGTTACTATTTCAAAAGTAGTCGGCAAGATTTTTATTTTCAGCATATTTGTCGGTTACTAATTTAAAAGTAATTGGCAAGACTTTATTTTCAGCACATTCGTTGGTTACTATTTCAAAAGTAGTCGGCAAGATTTTTATTTTCAGCATATTTGTCGGTTACTAATTTAAAAGTAATTGGCAAGATTTTTTTTTCTGCATATTCGTCGGTTACTATTTCAAAAGTAATCGGCAAGATTTTTATTTTCAGCATATTTGTCGGTTACTATTTCAAAAGTAATCAGCAAGACTTAATTTTTAACACATTCGTCGGTTACTATTTCAAAAGTAATCGGCAAGATTTTTATTTTCAGCATATTTGTCGGTTACTATATTAAAAGTAATCGGCAAGATTTTTATTTTCAACACATTCGTCGGTTACTATTTCAAAAGTAATCAGCAAGACTTTATTTTTAACACATTCGTCGGTTACTATTTCAAAAGTAATCGGCAAGATTTTTATTTTCAGCATATTTGTCGGTTACTATATTAAAAGTAATCGGCAAGATTTTTATTTTCAGCATATTCGTCGGTTACTATTTCAAAAGTAATCGGCAAGACTTTATTTTCAGCACATTCGTCGGTTACTATTTCAAAAGTAATCGGCAAGACCTTATTTTCAGCACATTCGTCGCTTACTATTTTAAAAGTAATCGGCAAGATTTTTATTTTCAGCATATTCATCGGTTACTATTTCAAAATTAATCAGCAAGACTTTATTTTCAGCACATTCGTTGGTTACTATTTCAAAAGTAGTCGGCAAGATTTTTATTTTCAGCATATTTGTCGGTTACTAATTTAAAAGTAATTGGCAAGACTTTATTTTCAGCACATTCGTTGGTTACTATTTCAAAAGTAGTCGGCAAGATTTTTATTTTCAGCATATTTGTCGGTTACTAACTTAAAAGTAATTGGCAAGATTTTTTTTTCTGCATATTCGTCGGTTACTATTTCAAAAGTAATCGGCAAGATTTTTATTTTCAGCATATTCGGCGGTTACTATTTCAAAAGTAATCGGCAAGACTTTATTTTCAGCACATTCGTCGGATACTATTTCAAAAGTAATCGGCAAGATTTTTATTTTCAGCATATTCGTCGGTTACTATTTCAAAAGTAATCGCCAAGATTTTTATTTTCAGCATATTTGTCAGTTACTATTTTAAAAGTAATCGGCAAGACTTTATTTTCAGCACATTCGTCGGTTACTATTTCAAAAGTAATCGGCAAGATTTTTATTTTCAGCATATTCGTCGGTTACTATTTCAAAAGTAATCGGCAAGCCTTTATTTTCAGCACATTCGTCGGTTACTATTTCAAAAGTAATCGGCAAGATTTTTATTTTCAGCATATTCGGCGGTTACTATTTCAAAAGTAATCGGCAAGACTTTATTTTCAGCACATTCGTCGGTTACTATTTCAAAAGTAATCGGCAAGATTTTTATTTTCAGCACATTCGTCGGTTACTATTTCAAAAGTAATCGGCAAGACTTTAATTTCAGCACATTCGTCGGTTACTATTTCAAAAGTAATCGACAAGATTTTTATTTTCAGCACATTCGTCGGTTACTATTTCAAAAGTAATCAGCAAGACTTTATTTTTAACACATTCGTCGGTTACTATTTCAAAAGTAATCGGCAAGATTTTTATTTTCTACATATTCGTCGGTTACTATTTCAAAAGTAATCGGCAAGATTTTTATTTTCAGCATATTTGTCGGTTACTATATTAAAAGTAATCGACAAGATTTTTATTTTCAACATATTCGTCAGTTACTATTTCAAAACTAATCAGCAAGACTTTATTTTCAGCACATTCGTTGGTTACTATTTCAAAAGTAGTCGGCAAGATTTTTATTTTCAGCATATTTGTCGGTTACTAATTTAAAAGTAATTGGCAAGACTTTATTTTCAGCACATTCGTTGGTTACTATTTCAAAAGTAGTCGGCAAGATTTTTATTTTCAGCATATTTGTCGGTTACTAATTTAAAAGTAATTGGCAAGATTTTTTTTTCTGCATATTCGTCGGTTACTATTTCAAAAGTAATCGGCAAGATTTTTATTTTCAGCATATTTGTCGGTTACTATTTCAAAAGTAATCAGCAAGACTTAATTTTTAACACATTCGTCGGTTACTATTTCAAAAGTAATCGGCAAGATTTTTATTTTCAGCATATTTGTCGGTTACTATATTAAAAGTAATCGGCAAGATTTTTATTTTCAACACATTCGTCGGTTACTATTTCAAAAGTAATCAGCAAGACTTTATTTTTAACACATTCGTCGGTTACTATTTCAAAAGTAATCGGCAAGATTTTTATTTTCAGCATATTTGTCGGTTACTATATTAAAAGTAATCGGCAAGATTTTTATTTTCAGCATATTCGTCGGTTACTATTTCAAAAGTAATCGGCAAGACTTTATTTTCAGCACATTCGTCGGTTACTATTTCAAAAGTAATCGGCAGGACCTTATTTTCAGCACATTCGTCGCTTACTATTTTAAAAGTAATCGGCAAGATTTTTATTTTCAGCATATTCATCGGTTACTATTTCAAAATTAATCAGCAAGACTTTATTTTCAGCACATTCGTTGGTTACTATTTCAAAAGTAGTCGGCAAGATTTTTATTTTCAGCATATTTGTCGGTTACTAATTTAAAAGTAATTGGCAAGACTTTATTTTCAGCACATTCGTTGGTTACTATTTCAAAAGTAGTCGGCAAGATTTTTATTTTCAGCATATTTGTCGGTTACTAACTTAAAAGTAATTGGCAAGATTTTTTTTTCTGCATATTCGTCGGTTACTATTTCAAAAGTAATCGGCAAGATTTTTATTTTCAGCATATTCGGCGGTTACTATTTCAAAAGTAATCGGCAAGACTTTATTTTCAGCACATTCGTCGGATACTATTTCAAAAGTAATCGGCAAGATTTTTATTTTCAGCATATTCGTCGGTTACTATTTCAAAAGTAATCGCCAAGATTTTTATTTTCAGCATATTTGTCAGTTACTATTTTAAAAGTAATCGGCAAGACTTTATTTTCAGCACATTCGTCGGTTACTATTTCAAAAGTAATCGGCAAGATTTTTATTTTCAGCATATTCGTCGGTTACTATTTCAAAAGTAATCGGCAAGCCTTTATTTTCAGCACATTCGTCGGTTACTAATTCAAAAGTAATCGGCAAGATTTTTTTTCTGCATATTCGTCGGTTACTATTTCAAAAGTAATCGGCAAGATTTTTATTTTCAGCATATTCGGCGGTTACTATTTCAAAAGTAATCGGCAAGACTTTATTTTCAGCACATTCGTCGGTTACTATTTCAAAAGTAATCGGCAAGACTTTAATTTCAGCACATTCGTCGGTTACTATTTCAAAAGTAATCGACAAGAC
This sequence comes from Medicago lupulina, assembly GCA_958299785.1. Classification (NCBI taxonomy): domain Eukaryota; kingdom Viridiplantae; phylum Streptophyta; class Magnoliopsida; order Fabales; family Fabaceae; genus Medicago; species Medicago lupulina. Next base: position 42,206,797 of record OY283143.1, on the reverse strand, counting down.
TTTATTTTCAGCACATTCGTCGGTTACTATTTCAAAAGTAATCGGCAAGATTTTTATTTTCAGCACATTCGTCGGTTACTATTTCAAAAGTAATCGGCAAGACTTTAATTTCAGCACATTCGTCGGTTACTATTTCAAAAGTAATCGACAAGATTTTTATTTTCAGCACATTCGTCGGTTACTATTTCAAAAGTAATCAGCAAGACTTTATTTTTAACACATTCGTCGGTTACTATTTCAAAAGTAATCGGCAAGATTTTTATTTTCTACATATTCGTCGGTTACTATTTCAAAAGTAATCGGCAAGATTTTTATTTTCAGCATATTTGTCGGTTACTATATTAAAAGTAATCGACAAGATTTTTATTTTCAACATATTCGTCAGTTACTATTTCAAAACTAATCAGCAAGACTTTATTTTCAGCACATTCGTTGGTTACTATTTCAAAAGTAGTCGGCAAGATTTTTATTTTCAGCATATTTGTCGGTTACTAATTTAAAAGTAATTGGCAAGACTTTATTTTCAGCACATTCGTTGGTTACTATTTCAAAAGTAGTCGGCAAGATTTTTATTTTCAGCATATTTGTCGGTTACTAATTTAAAAGTAATTGGCAAGATTTTTTTTTCTGCATATTCGTCGGTTACTATTTCAAAAGTAATCGGCAAGATTTTTATTTTCAGCATATTTGTCGGTTACTATTTCAAAAGTAATCAGCAAGACTTAATTTTTAACACATTCGTCGGTTACTATTTCAAAAGTAATCGGCAAGATTTTTATTTTCAGCATATTTGTCGGTTACTATATTAAAAGTAATCGGCAAGATTTTTATTTTCAACACATTCGTCGGTTACTATTTCAAAAGTAATCAGCAAGACTTTATTTTTAACACATTCGTCGGTTACTATTTCAAAAGTAATCGGCAAGATTTTTATTTTCAGCATATTTGTCGGTTACTATATTAAAAGTAATCGGCAAGATTTTTATTTTCAGCATATTCGTCGGTTACTATTTCAAAAGTAATCGGCAAGACTTTATTTTCAGCACATTCGTCGGTTACTATTTCAAAAGTAATCGGCAAGACCTTATTTTCAGCACATTCGTCGCTTACTATTTTAAAAGTAATCGGCAAGATTTTTATTTTCAGCATATTCATCGGTTACTATTTCAAAATTAATCAGCAAGACTTTATTTTCAGCACATTCGTTGGTTACTATTTCAAAAGTAGTCGGCAAGATTTTTATTTTCAGCATATTTGTCGGTTACTAACTTAAAAGTAATTGGCAAGATTTTTTTTTCTGCATATTCGTCGGTTACTATTTCAAAAGTAATCGGCAAGATTTTTATTTTCAGCATATTCGGCGGTTACTATTTCAAAAGTAATCGGCAAGACTTTATTTTCAGCACATTCGTCGGATACTATTTCAAAAGTAATCGGCAAGATTTTTATTTTCAGCATATTCGTCGGTTACTATTTCAAAAGTAATCGCCAAGATTTTTATTTTCAGCATATTTGTCAGTTACTATTTTAAAAGTAATCGGCAAGACTTTATTTTCAGCACATTCGTCGGTTACTATTTCAAAAGTAATCGGCAAGATTTTTATTTTCAGCATATTCGTCGGTTACTATTTCAAAAGTAATCGGCAAGCCTTTATTTTCAGCACATTCGTCGGTTACTAATTCAAAAGTAATCGGCAAGATTTTTTTTCTGCATATTCGTCGGTTACTATTTCAAAAGTAATCGGCAAGATTTTTATTTTCAGCATATTCGGCGGTTACTATTTCAAAAGTAATCGGCAAGACTTTATTTTCAGCACATTCGTCGGTTACTATTTCAAAAGTAATCGGCAAGACTTTAATTTCAGCACATTCGTCGGTTACTATTTCAAAAGTAATCGACAAGATTTTTATTTTCAGCACATTCGTCGGTTACTATTTCAAAAGTAATCAGCAAGACTTTATTTTTAACACATTCGTCGGTTACTATTTCAAAAGTAATCGGCAAGATTTTTATTTTCTACATATTCGTCGGTTACTATTTCAAAAGTAATCGGCAAGATTTTTATTTTCAGCATATTTGTCGGTTACTATATTAAAAGTAATCGACAAGATTTTTATTTTCAACATATTCGTCAGTTACTATTTCAAAACTAATCAGCAAGACTTTATTTTCAGCACATTCGTTGGTTACTATTTCAAAAGTAGTCGGCAAGATTTTTATTTTCAGCATATTTGTCGGTTACTAATTTAAAAGTAATTGGCAAGACTTTATTTTCAGCACATTCGTTGGTTACTATTTCAAAAGTAGTCGGCAAGATTTTTATTTTCAGCATATTTGTCGGTTACTAATTTAAAAGTAATTGGCAAGATTTTTTTTTCTGCATATTCGTCGGTTACTATTTCAAAAGTAATCGGCAAGATTTTTATTTTCAGCATATTTGTCGGTTACTATTTCAAAAGTAATCAGCAAGACTTAATTTTTAACACATTCGTCGGTTACTATTTCAAAAGTAATCGGCAAGATTTTTATTTTCAGCATATTTGTCGGTTACTATATTAAAAGTAATCGGCAAGATTTTTATTTTCAACACATTCGTCGGTTACTATTTCAAAAGTAATCAGCAAGACTTTATTTTTAACACATTCGTCGGTTACTATTTCAAAAGTAATCGGCAAGATTTTTATTTTCAGCATATTTGTCGGTTACTATATTAAAAGTAATCGGCAAGATTTTTATTTTCAGCATATTCGTCGGTTACTATTTCAAAAGTAATCGGCAAGACTTTATTTTCAGCACATTCGTCGGTTACTATTTCAAAAGTAATCGGCAAGACCTTATTTTCAGCACATTCGTCGCTTACTATTTTAAAAGTAATCGGCAAGATTTTTATTTTCAGCATATTCGTCGGTTACTATTTCAAAACTAATCAGCAAGACTTTATTTTCAGCACATTCGTTGGTTACTATTTCAAAAGTAGTCGGCAAGATTTTTATTTTCAGCATATTTGTCGGTTACTAATTTAAAAGTAATTGGCAAGACTTTATTTTCAGCACATTCGTTGGTTACTATTTCAAAAGTAGTCGGCAAGATTTTTATTTTCAGCATATTTGTCGGTTACTAACTTAAAAGTAATTGGCAAGATTTTTTTTTCTGCATATTCGTCGGTTACTATTTCAAAAGTAATCGGCAAGATTTTTATTTTCAGCATATTCGGCGGTTACTATTTCAAAAGTAATCGGCAAGACTTTATTTTCAGCACATTCGTCGGATACTATTTCAAAAGTAATCGGCAAGATTTTTATTTTCAGCATATTCGTCGGTTACTATTTCAAAAGTAATCGCCAAGATTTTTATTTTCAGCATATTTGTCAGTTACTATTTTAAAAGTAATCGGCAAGACTTTATTTTCAGCACATTCGTCGGTTACTATTTCAAAAGTAATCGGCAAGATTTTTATTTTCAGCATATTCGTCGGTTACTATTTCAAAAGTAATCGGCAAGCCTTTATTTTCAGCACATTCGTCGGTTACTATTTCAAAAGTAATCGGCAAGATTTTTTTTCTGCATATTCGTCGGTTACTATTTCAAAAGTAATCGGCAAGATTTTTATTTTCAGCATATTCGGCGGTTACTATTTCAAAAGTAATCGGCAAGACTTTATTTTCAGCACATTCGTCGGTTACTATTTCAAAAGTAATCGGCAAGACTTTAATTTCAGCACATTCGTCGGTTACTATTTCAAAAGTAATCGACAAGATTTTTATTTTCAGCACATTCGTCGGTTACTATTTCAAAAGTAATCAGCAAGGCTTTATTTTTAACACATTCGTCGGTTACTATTTCAAAAGTAATCGGCAAGATTTTTATTTTCTACATATTCGTCGGTTACTATTTCAAAAGTAATCGGCAAGATTTTTATTTTCAGCATATTTGTCGGTTACTATATTAAAAGTAATCGACAAGATTTTTATTTTCAACATATTCGTCAGTTACTATTTCAAAACTAATCAGCAAGACTTTATTTTCAGCACATTCGTTGGTTACTATTTCAAAAGTAGTCGGCAAGATTTTTATTTTCAGCATATTTGTCGGTTACTAATTTAAAAGTAATTGGCAAGACTTTATTTTCAGCACATTCGTTGGTTACTATTTCAAAAGTAGTCGGCAAGATTTTTATTTTCAGCATATTTGTCGGTTACTAACTTAAAAGTAATTGGCAAGATTTTTTTTTCTGCATATTCGTCGGTTACTATTTCAAAAGTAATCGGCAAGCCTTTATTTTTAGCACATTCGTCGGTTACTATTTCAAAAGTAATCGGCAAGATTTTTATTTTCAGCATATTCGTCGGTTACTATTTCAAAAGTAATCGCCAAGATTTTTATTTTCAGCATATTTGTCAGTTACTATTTCAAAACTAATCAGCAAGACTTTATTTTCAGCACATTCGTTGGTTACTATTTCAAAAGTAGTCGGCAAGATTTTTATTTTCAGCATATTTGTCGGTTACTAATTTAAAAGTAATTGGCAAGATTTTTTTTTCTGCATATTCGTCGGTTACTATTTCAAAAGTAATCGGCAAGATTTTTATTTTCAGCATATTTGTCGGTTACTATTTCAAAAGTAATCAGCAAGACTTAATTTTTAACACATTCGTCGGTTACTATTTCAAAAGTAATCGGCAAGATTTTTATTTTCAGCATATTTGTCGGTTACTATATTAAAAGTAATCGGCAAGATTTTTATTTTCAACACATTCGTCGGTTACTATTTCAAAAGTAATCAGCAAGACTTTATTTTTAACACATTCGTCGGTTACTATTTCAAAAGTAATCGGCAAGATTTTTATTTTCAGCATATTTGTCGGTTACTATATTAAAAGTAATCGGCAAGATTTTTATTTTCAGCATATTCGTCGGTTACTATTTCAAAAGTAATCGGCAAGACTTTATTTTCAGCACATTCGTCGGTTACTATTTCAAAAGTAATCGGCAAGACCTTATTTTATGCACATTCGTCGCTTACTATTTTAAAAGTAATCGGCAAGATTTTTATTTTCAGCATATTCGTCGGTTACTATTTCAAAAGTAATCGTCAAAATTTTTTATTTTCAGCATATTTGTCGGTTACTATTTTAAAGGTAATCGGCAAGACTTTATTTTCAGCACATTCGTCGGTTACTATTTCAAAACTAATCAGCAAGACTTTATTTTCAGCACATTCGTTGGTTACTATTTCAAAAGTAGTCGGCAAGATTTTTATTTTCAGCATATTTGTCGGTTACTAATTTAAAAGTAATTGGCAAGACTTTATTTTCAGCACATCCGTTGGTTACTATTTCAAAAGTAGTCGGCAAGATTTTTATTTTCAGCATATTTGTCGGTTACTAATTTAAAAGTAATTGGCAAGATTTTTTTTTCTGCATATTCGTCGGTTACTATTTCAAAAGTAATCGGCAAGATTTTTATTTTCAGCATATTCGGCGGTTACTATTTCAAAAGTAATCGCCAAGATTTTTATTTTCAGCATATTTGTCGGTTACTATTTCAAAAGTAATCAACAAGACTTAATTTTTAACACATTCGTCGGTTACTATTTCAAAAGTAATCGGCAAGATTTTTATTTTCAGCATATTTGTCGGTTACTATATTAAAAGTAATCGGCAAGATTTTTATTTTCAACACATTCGTCGGTTACTATTTCAAAAGTAATCAGCAAGACTTTATTTTTAACACATTCGTCGGTTACTATTTCAAAAGTAATCGGCAAGATTTTTATTTTCAGCATATTTGTCGGTTACTATATTAAAAGTAATCGGCAAGATTTTTATTTTCACCATATTCGTCGGTTACTATTTCAAAAGTAATCGGCAAGACTTTATTTTCAGCACATTCGTCGGTTACTATTTCAAAAGTAATCGGCAAGACCTTATTTTCAGCACATTCGTCGCTTACTATTTTAAAAGTAATCGGCAAGATTTTTATTTTCAGCATATTCGTCGGTTACTATTTCAAAAGTAATCGTCAAAATTTTTTATTTTCAGCATATTTGTCGGTTACTATTTTAAAGGTAATCGGCAAGACTTTATTTTCAGCACATTCGTCGGTTACTATTTCAAAACTAATCAGCAAGACTTTATTTTCAGCACATTCGTTGGTTACTGTTTCAAAAGTAGTCGGCAAGATTTTTATTTTCAGCATATTTGTCGGTTACTAATTTAAAAGTAATTGGCAAGACTTTATTTTCAGCACATTCGTTGGTTACTATTTCAAAAGTAGTCGGCAAGATTTTTATTTTCAGCATATTTGTCGGTTACTAATTTAAAAGTAATTGGCAAGATTTTTTTTTCTGCATATTCGTCGGTTACTATTTCAAAAGTAATCGGCAAGATTTTTATTTTCAGCATATTCGGCGGTTACTATTTCAAAAGTAATCGCCAAGATTTTTATTTTCAGCATATTTGTCGGTTACTATTTCAAAAGTAATCAGCAAGACTTAATTTTTAACACATTCGTCGGTTACTATTTCAAAAGTAATCGACAAGATTTTTATTTTCAGCATATTTGTCGGTTACTATATTAAAAGTAATCGGCAAGATTTTTATTTTCAACACATTCGTCGGTTACTATTTCAAAAGTAATCAGCAAGACTTTATTTTTAACACATTCGTCGGTTACTATTTCAAAAGTAATCGGCAAGATTTTTATTTTCAGCATATTTGTCGGTTACTATATTAAAAGTAATCGGCAAGATTTTTATTTTCAGCATATTCGTCGGTTACTATTTCAAAAGTAATCGGCAAGACTTTATTTTCAGCACATTCGTCGGTTACTATTTCAAAAGTAATCGGCAAGACCTTATTTTCAGCACATTCGTCGCTTACTATTTTAAAAGTAATCGGCAAGATTTTTATTTTCAGCATATTCGTCGGTTACTATTTCGAAAGTAATCGTCAAATTTTTTTATTTTCAGCATATTTGTCGGTTACTATTTTAAAGGTAATCGGCAAGACTTTATTTTCAGCACATTCGTCGGTTACTATTTCAAAAGTAATCGCAAGACTTTATTTTCAGCACATTCGTCGGTTACTATTTCAAAAGTAATCGGCAAGACTTTATTTTCAGCACATTCGTCGGTTACTATTTCAAAAGTAATCGCCAAGATTTTTATTTTCAGCATATTCGTCGGTTACTATTTCAAAAGTAATCGCCAAGATTTTTATTTTCAGCATATTCGTCGGTTACTATTTCAAAAGTAATCGGCAAGATTTTTATTTTCAGCATATTCGTCGGTTACTATTTCAAAAGTAATCGCCAAGATTTTTATTTTCAGCATATTTGTCGGTTACTATTTTAAAAGTAAGCGGCATGACTTTATTTTCAGCACATTCGTCGGTTACTATTTCAAAAGTAATCGGCGAGATTTTTTTTCTGCATATTCGTCGGTTACTATTTCAAAAGTAATCGGCAAGATTTTTATTTTCATCATATTCGGCGGTTACTATTTCAAAAGTAATCGGCAAGACTTTATTTTCAGCACATTCGTCGGTTACTATTTCAAAAGTAATCGGCAAGACCTTATTTTCAGCACATTCGTCGCTTACTATTTTAAAAGTAATCGGCAAGATTTTTATTTTCAGCATATTCGTCGGTTACTATTTCGAAAGGAATCGTCAAATTTTTTTATTTTCAGCATATTTGTCGGTTACTATTTTAAAGGTAATCGGCAAGACTTTATTTTCAGCACATTCGTCGGTTACTATTTCAAAAGTAATCGCAAGACTTTATTTTCAGCACATTCGTCGGTTACTATTTCAAAAGTAATCGGCAAGACTTTATTTTCAGCACATTCGTCGGTTACTATTTCAAAAGTAATCGCCAAGATTTTTATTTTCAGCATATTCGTCGGTTACTATTTCAAAAGTAATCGCCAAGATTTTTATTTTCAGCATATTCGTCGGTTACTATTTCAAAAGTAATCGCCAAGATTTTTATTTTCAGCATATTTGTCGGTTACTAATTTAAAAGTAATTGGCAAGATTTTTATTTTCAGCATATTTGTCGGTTACTAATTTAAAAGTAATTGGCAAGAATTTATTTTCAGCACATTCGTCGGTTACTTTTTCAAAAGTAATCGGCAAGATTTTTATTTTCAGCATATTCGTCGGTTAATATTTCAAAAGTAATCGCCAAGATTTTTATTTTCAGCATATTTGTCGGTTACTATTTTAAAAGTAAGCGGCATGACTTTATTTTCAGCACATTCGTCGGTTACTATTTCAAAAGTAATCGGCAAGATTTTTTTTCTGCATATTCGTCGGTTACTATTTCAAAAGTAATCGGCATGATTTTTATTTTCAGCATATTCGGCGGTTACTATTTCAAAAGTAATCGCCAAGATTTTTATTTTGAGCATATTTGTCGGTTACTATTTTAAAAGTAAGCGGCATGACTTTATTTTCAGCACATTCGTCGGTTACTATTTCAAAAGTAATCGGCGAGATTTTTTTTCTGCATATTCGTCGGTTACTATTTCAAAAGTAATCGGCAAGATTTTTATTTTCAGCATATTCGGCGGTTACTATTTCAAAAGTAATCGGCAAGACTTTATTTTCAGCACATTCGTCGGTTACTATTTCAAAAGTAATCGGCAAGACTTTAATTTCAGCACATTCGTCGGTTACTATTTCAAAAGTAATCGGCAAGACCTTATTTTCAGCACATTCGTCGCTTACTATTTTAAAAGTAATCGGCAAGATTTTTATTTTCAGCATATTCGTCGGTTACTATTTCGAAAGTAATCGTCAAATTTTTTTATTTTCAGCATATTTGTCGGTTACTATTTTAAAGGTAATCGGCAAGACTTTATTTTCAGCACATTCGTCGGTTACTATTTCAAAAGTAATCGCAAGACTTTATTTTCAGCACATTCGTCGGTTACTATTTCAAAAGTAATCGGCAAGACTTTATTTTCAGCACATTCGTCGGTTACTATTTCAAAAGTAATCGCCAAGATTTTTATTTTCAGCATATTCGTCGGTTACTATTTCAAAAGTAATCGCCAAGATTTTTATTTTCAGCATATTCGTCGGTTACTATTTCAAAAGTAATCGCCAAGATTTTTATTTTCAGCATATTCGTCGGTTACTATTTCAAAAGTAATCGCCAAGATTTTTATTTTCAGCATATTTGTCGGTTACTATTTTAAAAGTAAGCGGCATGACTTTATTTTCAGCACATTCGTCGGTTACTATTTCAAAAGTAATCGGCGAGATTTTTTTTCTGCATATTCGTCGGTTACTATTTCAAAAGTAATCGGCAAGATTTTTATTTTCAGCATATTCGGCGGTTACTATTTCAAAAGTAATCGGCAAGACTTTATTTTCAGCACATTCGTCGGTTACTATTTCAAAAGTAATCTGCAAGACTTTAATTTCAGCACATTCGTCGGTTACTATTTCAAAAGTAATCGACAAGATTTTTATTTTCAGCACATTCGTCGGTTACTATTTCAAAAGTAATCAGCAAGACTTTATTTTTAACACATTCGTCGGTTACTATTTCAAAAGTAATCGGCAAGGTTTTTATTTTCTACATATTCGTCGGTTACTATTTCAAAACTAATCAGCAAGACTTTATTTTCAGCACATTCGTTGGTTACTATTTCAAAAGTAGTCGGCAAGATTTTTATTTTCAGCATATTTGTCGGTTACTAATTTAAAAGTAATTGGCAAGACTTTATTTTCAGCACATTCGTCGGTTACTTTTTCAAAAGTAATCGGCAAGATTTTTATTTTCAGCATATTCGTCGGTTAATATTTCAAAAGTAATCGCCAAGATTTTTATTTTCAGCATATTTGTCGGTTACTATTTTAAAAGTAAGCGGCATGACTTTATTTTCAGCACATTCGTCGGTTACTATTTCAAAAGTAATCGGCGAGATTTTTTTTCTGCATATTCGTCGGTTACTATTTCAAAAGTAATCGGCAAGATTTTTATTTTCAGCATATTCGGCGGTTACTATTTCAAAAGTAATCGGCAAGACTTTATTTTCAGCACATTCGTCGGTTACTATTTCAAAAGTAATCGGCAAGACTTTAATTTCAGCACATTCGTCGGTTACTATTTCAAAAGTAATCGACAAGATTTTTATTTTCAGCACATTCGTCGGTTACTATTTCAAAAGTAATCAGCAAGACTTTATTTTTAACACATTCGTCGGTTACTATTTCAAAAGTAATCGGCAAGATTTTTATTTTCTACATATTCGTCGGTTACTATTTCAAAACTAATCAGCAAGACTTTATTTTCAGCACATTCGTTGGTTACTATTTCAAAAGTAGTCGGCAAGATTTTTATTTTCAGCATATTTGTCGGTTACTAATTTAAAAGTAATTGGCAAGACTTTATTTTCAGCACATTCGTCGGTTACTATTTCAAAAGTAATCGGCAAGATTTTTTTTTTCTGCATATTCGTCGGTTACTATTTCAAAAGTAATCGGCATGATTTTTATTTTCAGCATATTCGGCGGTTACTATTTCAAAAGTAATCGCCAAGATTTTTATTTTGAGCATATTTGTCGGTTACTATTTTAAAAGTAAGCGGCATGACTTTATTTTCAGCACATTCGTCGGTTACTATTTCAAAAGTAATCGGCGGGATTTTTTTTCTGCATATTCGTCGGTTACTAATTCAAAAGTAATCGGCAAGATTTTTATTTTCAGCATATTCGGCGGTTACTATTTCAAAAGTAATCGGCAAGACTTTATTTTCAGCACATTCGTCGGTTACTATTTCAAAAGTAATCGGCAAGACTTTATTTTTAACACATTCGTCGGTTACTATTTCAAAAGTAATCGGCAAGATTTTTATTTTCAGCATATTTGTCGGTTACTATATTAAAAGTAATCGGCAAGATTTTTATTTTCAGCATATTCGTCGGTTACTATTTCAAAAGTAATCGGCAAGACTTTATTTTCAGCACATTCGTCGGTTACTATTTCAAAAGTAATCGGCAAGACCTTATTTTCAGCACATTCGTCGCTTACTATTTTAAAAGTAATCGGCAAGATTTTTATTTTCAGCATATTCGTCGGTTACTATTTCAAAAGTAATCGTCAAAATTTTTTATTTTCAGCATATTTGTCGGTTACTATTTTAAAGGTAATCGGCAAGACTTTATTTTCAGCACATTCGTCGGTTACTATTTCAAAACTAATCAGCAAGACTTTATTTTCAGCACATTCGTTGGTTACTATTTCAAAAGTAGTCGGCAAGATTTTTATTTTCAGCATATTTGTCGGTTACTAATTTAAAAGTAATTGGCAAGACTTTATTTTCAGCACATTCGTTGGTTACTATTTCAAAAGTAGTCGGCAAGATTTTTATTTTCAGCATATTTGTCGGTTACTAATTTAAAAGTAATTGGCAAGATTTTTTTTTCTGCATATTCGTCGGTTACTATTTCAAAAGTAATCGGCAAGATTTTTATTTTCAGCATATTCGGCGGTTACTATTTCAAAAGTAATCGCCAAGATTTTTATTTTCAGCATATTTGTCGGTTACTATTTCAAAAGTAATCAACAAGACTTAATTTTTAACACATTCGTCGGTTACTATTTCAAAAGTAATCGGCAAGATTTTTATTTTCAGCATATTTGTCGGTTACTATATTAAAAGTAATCGGCAAGATTTTTATTTTCAACACATTCGTCGGTTACTATTTCAAAAGTAATCAGCAAGACTTTATTTTTAACACATTCGTCGGTTACTATTTCAAAAGTAATCGGCAAGATTTTTATTTTCAGCATATTTGTCGGTTACTATATTAAAAGTAATCGGCAAGATTTTTATTTTCAGCATATTCGTCGGTTACTATTTCAAAAGTAATCGCCAAGATTTTTATTTTCAGCATATTTGTCGGTTACTATTTCAAAAGTAATCAACAAGACTTAATTTTTAACACATTCGTCGGTTACTATTTCAAAAGTAATCGGCAAGATTTTTATTTTCAGCATATTCGACGGTTACTATTTCAAAAGTAATCGTCAAAATTTTTTATTTTCAGCATATTTGTCGGTTACTATTTTAAAGGTAATCGGCAAGACTTTATTTTCAGCACATTCGTCGGTTACTATTTCAAAACTAATCAGCAAGACTTTATTTTCAGCACATTCGTTGGTTACTGTTTCAAAAGTAGTCGGCAAGATTTTTATTTTCAGCATATTTGTCGGTTACTAATTTAAAAGTAATTGGCAAGACTTTATTTTCAGCACATTCGTTGGTTACTATTTCAAAAGTAGTCGGCAAGATTTTTATTTTCAGCATATTTGTCGGTTACTAATTTAAAAGTAATTGGCAAGATTTTTTTTTCTGCATATTCGTCGGTTACTATTTCAAAAGTAATCGGCAAGATTTTTATTTTCAGCATATTCGGCGGTTACTATTTCAAAAGTAATCGCCAAGATTTTTATTTTCAGCATATTTGTCGGTTACTATTTCAAAAGTAATCAGCAAGACTTAATTTTTAACACATTCGTCGGTTACTATTTCAAAAGTAATCGACAAGATTTTTATTTTCAGCATATTTGTCGGTTACTATATTAAAAGTAATCGGCAAGATTTTTATTTTCAACACATTCGTCGGTTACTATTTCAAAAGTAATCAGCAAGACTTTATTTTTAACACATTCGTCGGTTACTATTTCAAAAGTAATCGGCAAGATTTTTATTTTCAGCATATTTGTCGGTTACTATATTAAAAGTAATCGGCAAGATTTTTATTTTCAGCATATTCGTCGGTTACTATTTCAAAAGTAATCGGCAAGACTTTATTTTCAGCACATTCGTCGGTTACTATTTCAAAAGTAATCGGCAAGACCTTATTTTCAGCACATTCGTCGCTTACTATTTTAAAAGTAATCGGCAAGATTTTTATTTTCAGCATATTCGTCGGTTACTATTTCGAAAGTAATCGTCAAATTTTTTTATTTTCAGCATATTTGTCGGTTACTATTTTAAAGGTAATCGGCAAGACTTTATTTTCAGCACATTCGTCGGTTACTATTTCAAAAGTAATCGCAAGACTTTATTTTCAGCACATTCGTCGGTTACTATTTCAAAAGTAATCGGCAAGACTTTATTTTCAGCACATTCGTCGGTTACTATTTCAAAAGTAATCGCCAAGATTTTTATTTTCAGCATATTCGTCGGTTACTATTTCAAAAGTAATCGGCAAGATGTTTATTTTCAGCATATTCGTCGGTTACTATTTCAAAAGTAATCGCCAAGATTTTTATTTTCAGCATATTTGTCGGTTACTATTTTAAAAGTAAGCGGCATGACTTTATTTTCAGCACATTCGTCGGTTACTATTTCAAAAGTAATCGGCGAGATTTTTTTTCTGCATATTCGTCGGTTACTATTTCAAAAGTAATCGGCAAGATTTTATTTTCAGCATATTCGGCGGTTACTATTTCAAAAGTAATCGGCAAGACCTTATTTTCAGCACATTCGTCGCTTACTATTTTAAAAGTAATCGGCAAGATTTTTATTTTCAGCATATTCGTCGGTTACTATTTCAAAAGTAATCGGCAAGACTTTATTTTCAGCACATTCGTCGGTTACTATTTCAAAAGTAATCGGCAAGACCTTATTTTCAGCACATTCGTCGCTTACTATTTTAAAAGTAATCGGCAAGATTTTTATTTTCAGCATATTCGTCGGTTACTATTTCGAAAGTAATCGTCAAATTTTTTTATTTTCAGCATATTTGTCGGTTACTATTTTAAAGGTAATCGGCAAGACTTTATTTTCAGCACATTCGTCGGTTACTATTTCAAAAGTAATCGCAAGACTTTATTTTCAGCACATTCGTCGGTTACTATTTCAAAAGTAATCGGCAAGACTTTATTTTCAGCACATTCGTCGGTTACTATTTCAAAAGTAATCGCCAAGATTTTTATTTTCAGCATATTCGTCGGTTACTATTTCAAAAGTAATCGGCAAGATTTTTATTTTCAGCATATTCGTCGGTTACTATTTCAAAAGTAATCGCCAAGATTTTTATTTTCAGCATATTTGTCGGTTACTATTTTAAAAGTAAGCGGCATGACTTTATTTTCAGCACATTCGTCGGTTACTATTTCAAAAGTAATCGGCGAGATTTTTTTTCTGCATATTCGTCGGTTACTATTTCAAAAGTAATCGGCAAGATTTTATTTTCAGCATATTCGGCGGTTACTATTTCAAAAGTAATCGGCAAGACCTTATTTTCAGCACATTCGTCGCTTACTATTTTAAAAGTAATCGGCAAGATTTTTATTTTCAGCATATTCGTCGGTTACTATTTCAAAAGTAATCGGCAAGACTTTATTTTCAGCACATTCGTCGGTTACTATTTCAAAAGTAATCGGCAAGACCTTATTTTCAGCACATTCGTCGCTTACTATTTTAAAAGTAATCGGCAAGATTTTTATTTTCAGCATATTCGTCGGTTACTATTTCGAAAGTAATCGTCAAATTTTTTTATTTTCAGCATATTTGTCGGTTACTATTTTAAAGGTAATCGGCAAGACTTTATTTTCAGCACATTCGTCGGTTACTATTTCAAAAGTAATCGCAAGACTTTATTTTCAGCACATTCGTCGGTTACTATTTCAAAAGTAATCGGCAAGACTTTATTTTCAGCACATTCGTCGGTTACTATTTCAAAAGTAATCGCCAAGATTTTTATTTTCAGCATATTCGTCGGTTACTATTTCAAAAGTAATCGGCAAGATTTTTATTTTCAGCATATTCGTCGGTTACTATTTCAAAAGTAATCGCCAAGATTTTTATTTTCAGCATATTTGTCGGTTACTATTTTAAAAGTAAGCGGCATGACTTTATTTTCAGCACATTCGTCGGTTACTATTTCAAAAGTAATCGGCGAGATTTTTTTTCTGCATATTCGTCGGTTACTATTTCAAAAGTAATCGGCAAGATTTTATTTTCAGCATATTCGGCGGTTACTATTTCAAAAGTAATCGGCAAGACCTTATTTTCAGCACATTCGTCGCTTACTATTTTAAAAGTAATCGGCAAGATTTTTATTTTCAGCATATTCGTCGGTTACTATTTCGAAAGTAATCGTCAAATTTTTTTATTTTCAGCATATTTGTCGGTTACTATTTTAAAGGTAATCGGCAAGACTTTATTTTCAGCACATTCGTCGGTTACTATTTCAAAAGTAATCGGCAAGACTTTATTTTCAGCACATTCGTTGGTTACTATTTCAAAAGTAGTCGGCAAGATTTTTATTTTCAGCATATTTGTCGGTTACTAATTTAAAAGTAATTGGCAAGATTTTTTTTTCTGCATATTCGTCGGTTACTATTTCAAAAGTAATCGGCAAGATTTTTATTTTCAGCATATTCGGCGGTTACTATTTCAAAAGTAATCGCCAAGATTTTTATTTTCAGCATATTTGTCGGTTACTATTTCAAAAGTAATCAGCAAGACTTAATTTTTAACACATTCGTCGGTTACTATTTCAAAAGTAATCGACAAGATTTTTATTTTCAGCATATTTGTCGGTTACTATATTAAAAGTAATCGGCAAGATTTTTATTTTCAACACATTCGTCGGTTACTATTTCAAAAGTAATCAGCAAGACTTTATTTTTAACACATTCGTCGGTTACTATTTCAAAAGTAATCGGCAAGATTTTTATTTTCAGCATATTTGTCGGTTACTATATTAAAAGTAATCGGCAAGATTTTTATTTTCAGCATATTCGTCGGTTACTATTTCAAAAGTAATCGGCAAGACTTTATTTTCAGCACATTCGTCGGTTACTATTTCAAAAGTAATCGGCAAGACCTTATTTTCAGCACATTCGTCGCTTACTATTTTAAAAGTAATCGGCAAGATTTTTATTTTCAGCATATTCGTCGGTTACTATTTCGAAAGTAATCGTCAAATTTTTTTATTTTCAGCATATTTGTCGGTTACTATTTTAAAGGTAATCGGCAAGACTTTATTTTCAGCACATTCGTCGGTTACTATTTCAAAAGTAATCGCAAGACTTTATTTTCAGCACATTCGTCGGTTACTATTTCAAAAGTAATCGGCAAGACTTTATTTTCAGCACATTCGTCGGTTACTATTTCAAAAGTAATCGCCAAGATTTTTATTTTCAGCATATTCGTCGGTTACTATTTCAAAAGTAATCGGCAAGATGTTTATTTTCAGCATATTCGTCGGTTACTATTTCAAAAGTAATCGCCAAGATTTTTATTTTCAGCATATTTGTCGGTTACTATTTTAAAAGTAAGCGGCATGACTTTATTTTCAGCACATTCGTCGGTTACTATTTCAAAAGTAATCGGCGAGATTTTTTTTCTGCATATTCGTCGGTTACTATTTCAAAAGTAATCGGCAAGATTTTATTTTCAGCATATTCGGCGGTTACTATTTCAAAAGTAATCGGCAAGACCTTATTTTCAGCACATTCGTCGCTTACTATTTTAAAAGTAATCGGCAAGATTTTTATTTTCAGCATATTCGTCGGTTACTATTTCAAAAGTAATCGGCAAGACTTTATTTTCAGCACATTCGTCGGTTACTATTTCAAAAGTAATCGGCAAGACCTTATTTTCAGCACATTCGTCGCTTACTATTTTAAAAGTAATCGGCAAGATTTTTATTTTCAGCATATTCGTCGGTTACTATTTCGAAAGTAATCGTCAAATTTTTTTATTTTCAGCATATTTGTCGGTTACTATTTTAAAGGTAATCGGCAAGACTTTATTTTCAGCACATTCGTCGGTTACTATTTCAAAAGTAATCGCAAGACTTTATTTTCAGCACATTCGTCGGTTACTATTTCAAAAGTAATCGGCAAGACTTTATTTTCAGCACATTCGTCGGTTACTATTTCAAAAGTAATCGCCAAGATTTTTATTTTCAGCATATTCGTCGGTTACTATTTCAAAAGTAATCGGCAAGATTTTTATTTTCAGCATATTCGTCGGTTACTATTTCAAAAGTAATCGCCAAGATTTTTATTTTCAGCATATTTGTCGGTTACTATTTTAAAAGTAAGCGGCATGACTTTATTTTCAGCACATTCGTCGGTTACTATTTCAAAAGTAATCGGCGAGATTTTTTTTCTGCATATTCGTCGGTTACTATTTCAAAAGTAATCGGCAAGATTTTATTTTCAGCATATTCGGCGGTTACTATTTCAAAAGTAATCGGCAAGACCTTATTTTCAGCACATTCGTCGCTTACTATTTTAAAAGTAATCGGCAAGATTTTTATTTTCAGCATATTCGTCGGTTACTATTTCAAAAGTAATCGGCAAGACTTTATTTTCAGCACATTCGTCGGTTACTATTTCAAAAGTAATCGGCAAGACCTTATTTTCAGCACATTCGTCGCTTACTATTTTAAAAGTAATCGGCAAGATTTTTATTTTCAGCATATTCGTCGGTTACTATTTCGAAAGTAATCGTCAAATTTTTTTATTTTCAGCATATTTGTCGGTTACTATTTTAAAGGTAATCGGCAAGACTTTATTTTCAGCACATTCGTCGGTTACTATTTCAAAAGTAATCGCAAGACTTTATTTTCAGCACATTCGTCGGTTACTATTTCAAAAGTAATCGGCAAGACTTTATTTTCAGCACATTCGTCGGTTACTATTTCAAAAGTAATCGCCAAGATTTTTATTTTCAGCATATTCGTCGGTTACTATTTCAAAAGTAATCGGCAAGATTTTTATTTTCAGCATATTCGTCGGTTACTATTTCAAAAGTAATCGCCAAGATTTTTATTTTCAGCATATTTGTCGGTTACTATTTTAAAAGTAAGCGGCATGACTTTATTTTCAGCACATTCGTCGGTTACTATTTCAAAAGTAATCGGCGAGATTTTTTTTCTGCATATTCGTCGGTTACTATTTCAAAAGTAATCGGCAAGATTTTATTTTCAGCATATTCGGCGGTTACTATTTCAAAAGTAATCGGCAAGACCTTATTTTCAGCACATTCGTCGCTTACTATTTTAAAAGTAATCGGCAAGATTTTTATTTTCAGCATATTCGTCGGTTACTATTTCGAAAGTAATCGTCAAATTTTTTTATTTTCAGCATATTTGTCGGTTACTATTTTAAAGGTAATCGGCAAGACTTTATTTTCAGCACATTCGTCGGTTACTATTTCAAAAGTAATCGGCAAGACTTTATTTTCAGCACATTCGTCGGTTACTATTTCAAAAGTAATCGCCAAGATTTTTATTTTCAGCATATTCGTCGGTTACTATTTCAAAAGTAATCGCCAAGATTTTTATTTTCAGCATATTCGTCGGTTACTATTTCAAAAGTAATCGCCAAGATTTTTATTTTCAGCATATTCGTCGGTTACTATTTCAAAAGTAATCGCCAAGATTTTTATTTTCAGCATATTTGTCGGTTACTATTTTAAAAGTAAGCGGCATGACTTTATTTTCAGCACATTCGTCGGTTACTATTTCAAAAGTAATCGGCAAGATTTTTATTTTCAGCATATTCGGCGGTTACTATTTCAAAAGTAATCGCCAAGATTTTTATTTTCAGCATATTTGTCGGTTACTATTTCAAAAGTAATCAGCAAGACTTAATTTTTAACACATTCGTCGGTTACTATTTCAAAAGTAATCGACAAGATTTTTATTTTCAGCATATTTGTCGGTTACTATATTAAAAGTAATCGGCAAGATTTTTATTTTCAACACATTCGTCGGTTACTATTTCAAAAGTAATCAGCAAGACTTTATTTTTAACACATTCGTCGGTTACTATTTCAAAAGTAATCGGCAAGATTTTTATTTTCAGCATATTTGTCGGTTACTATATTAAAAGTAATCGGCAAGATTTTTATTTTCAGCATATTCGTCGGTTACTATTTCAAAAGTAATCGGCAAGACTTTATTTTCAGCACATTCGTCGGTTACTATTTCAAAAGTAATCGGCAAGACCTTATTTTCAGCACATTCGTCGCTTACTATTTTAAAAGTAATCGGCAAGATTTTTATTTTCAGCATATTCGTCGGTTACTATTTCGAAAGTAATCGTCAAATTTTTTTATTTTCAGCATATTTGTCGGTTACTATTTTAAAGGTAATCGGCAAGACTTTATTTTCAGCACATTCGTCGGTTACTATTTCAAAAGTAATCGCAAGACTTTATTTTCAGCACATTCGTCGGTTTCTATTTCAAAAGTAATCGGCAAGATTTTTATTTTCAGCATATTTGTCGGTTACTATATTAAAAGTAATCGGCAAGATTTTTATTTTCAACACATTCGTCGGTTACTATTTCAAAAGTAATCAGCAAGACTTTATTTTTAACACATTCGTCGGTTACTATTTCAAAAGTAATCGGCAAGATTTTTATTTTCAGCATATTTGTCGGTTACTATATTAAAAGTAATCGGCAAGATTTTTATTTTCAGCATATTCGTCGGTTACTATTTCAAAAGTAATCGCCAAGATTTTTATTTTCAGCATATTTGTCGGTTACTATTTCAAAAGTAATCAACAAGACTTAATTTTTAACACATTCGTCGGTTACTATTTCAAAAGTAATCGGCAAGATTTTTATTTTCAGCATATTCGACGGTTACTATTTCAAAAGTAATCGTCAAAATTTTTTATTTTCAGCATATTTGTCGGTTACTATTTTAAAGGTAATCGGCAAGACTTTATTTTCAGCACATTCGTCGGTTACTATTTCAAAACTAATCAGCAAGACTTTATTTTCAGCACATTCGTTGGTTACTGTTTCAAAAGTAGTCGGCAAGATTTTTATTTTCAGCATATTTGTCGGTTACTAATTTAAAAGTAATTGGCAAGACTTTATTTTCAGCACATTCGTTGGTTACTATTTGAAAAGTAGTCGGCAAGATTTTTATTTTCAGCATATTTGTCGGTTACTAATTTAAAAGTAATTGGCAAGATTTTTTTTTCTGCATATTCGTCGGTTACTATTTCAAAAGTAATCGGCAAGATTTTTATTTTCAGCATATTCGGCGGTTACTATTTCAAAAGTAATCGCCAAGATTTTTATTTTCAGCATATTTGTCGGTTACTATTTCAAAAGTAATCAGCAAGACTTAATTTTTAACACATTCGTCGGTTACTATTTCAAAAGTAATCGACAAGATTTTTATTTTCAGCATATTTGTCGGTTACTATATTAAAAGTAATCGGCAAGATTTTTATTTTCAACACATTCGTCGGTTACTATTTCAAAAGTAATCAGCAAGACTTTATTTTTAACACATTCGTCGGTTACTATTTCAAAAGTAATCGGCAAGATTTTTATTTTCAGCATATTTGTCGGTTACTATATTAAAAGTAATCGGCAAGATTTTTATTTTCAGCATATTCGTCGGTTACTATTTCAAAAGTAATCGGCAAGACTTTTTTTTCAGCACATTCGTCGGTTACTATTTCAAAAGTAATCGGCAAGACCTTATTTTCAGCACATTCGTCGCTTACTATTTTAAAAGTAATCGGCAAGATTTTTATTTTCAGCATATTCGTCGGTTACTATTTCAAAAGTAATCGTCAAAATTTTTTATTTTCAGCATATTTGTCGGTTACTATTTTAAAGGTAATCGGCAAGACTTTATTTTCAGCACATTCGTCGGTTACTATTTCAAAACTAATCAGCAAGACTTTATTTTCAGCACATTCGTTGGTTACTATTTCAAAAGTAGTCGGCAAGATTTTTATTTTCAGCATATTTGTCGGTTACTAATTTAAAAGTAATTGGCAAGACTTTATTTTCAGCACATTCGTTGGTTACTATTTCAAAAGTAGTCGGCAAGATTTTTATTTTCAGCATATTTGTCGGTTACTAATTTAAAAGTAATTGGCAAGATTTTTTTTTCTGCATATTCGTCGGTTACTATTTCAAAAGTAATCGGCAAGATTTTTATTTTCAGCATATTCGGCGGTTACTATTTCAAAAGTAATCGCCAAGATTTTAATTTTCAGCATATTTGTCGGTTACTATTTCAAAAGTAATCAACAAGACTTAATTTTTAACACATTCGTCGGTTACTATTTCAAAAGTAATCGGCAAGATTTTTATTTTCAGCATATTTGTCGGTTACTATATTAAAAGTAATCGGCAAGATTTTTATTTTCAACACATTCGTCGGTTACTATTTCAAAAGTAATCAGCAAGACTTTATTTTTAACACATTCGTCGGTTACTATTTCAAAAGTAATCGGCAAGATTTTTATTTTCAGCATATTTGTCGGTTACTATATTAAAAGTAATCGGCAAGATTTTTATTTTCAGCATATTCGTCGGTTACTATTTCAAAAGTAATCGGCAAGACTTTATTTTCAGCACATTCGTCGGTTACTATTTCAAAAGTAATCGGCAAGACCTTATTTTCAGCACATTCGTCGCTTACTATTTTAAAAGTAATCGGCAAGATTTTTATTTTCAGCATATTCGACGGTTACTATTTCAAAAGTAATCGTCAAAATTTTTTATTTTCAGCATATTTGTCGGTTACTATTTTAAAGGTAATCGGCAAGACTTTATTTTCAGCACATTCGTCGGTTACTATTTCAAAACTAATCAGCAAGACTTTATTTTCAGCACATTCGTTGGTTACTATTTCAAAAGTAGTCGGCAAGATTTTTATTTTCAACATATTCGTCAGTTACTATTTCAAAACTAATCAGCAAGACTTTATTTTCAGCACATTCGTTGGTTACTGTTTCAAAAGTAGTCGGCAAGATTTTTATTTTCAGCATATTTGTCGGTTACTAATTTAAAAGTAATTGGCAAGACTTTATTTTCAGCACATTCGTTGGTTACTATTTCAAAAGTAGTCGGCAAGATTTTTATTTTCAGCATATTTGTCGGTTACTAATTTAAAAGTAATTGGCAAGATTTTTTTTTCTGCATATTCGTCGGTTACTATTTCAAAAGTAATCGGCAAGATTTTTATTTTCAGCATATTTGTCGGTTACTATTTCAAAAGTAATCAGCAAGACTTAATTTTTAACACATTCGTCGGTTACTATTTCAAAAGTAATCGACAAGATTTTTATTTTCAGCATATTTGTCGGTTACTATATTAAAAGTAATCGGCAAGATTTTTATTTTCAACACATTCGTCGGTTACTATTTCAAAAGTAATCAGCAAGACTTTATTTTTAACACATTCGTCGGTTACTATTTCAAAAGTAATCGGCAAGATTTTTATTTTCAGCATATTTGTCGGTTACTATATTAAAAGTAATCGGCAAGATTTTTATTTTCAGCATATTCGTCGGTTACTATTTCAAAAGTAATCGGCAAGACTTTATTTTCAGCACATTCGTCGGTTACTATTTCAAAAGTAATCGGCAAGACCTTATTTTCAGCACATTCGTCGCTTACTATTTTAAAAGTAATCGGCAAGATTTTTATTTTCAGCATATTCGTCGGTTACTATTTCAAAAGTAATCGTCAAAATTTTTTATTTTCAGCATATTTGTCGGTTACTATTTTAAAGGTAATCGGCAAGACTTTATTTTCAGCACATTCGTCGGTTACTATTTCAAAACTAATCAGCAAGACTTTATTTTCAGCACATTCGTTGGTTACTATTTCAAAAGTAGTCGGCAAGATTTTTATTTTCAGCATATTTGTCGGTTACTAATTTAAAAGTAATTGGCAAGACTTTATTTTCAGCACATTCGTTGGTTACTATTTCAAAAGTAGTCGGCAAGATTTTTATTTTCAGCATATTTGTCGGTTACTAATTTAAAAGTAATTGGCAAGATTTTTTTTTCTGCATATTCGTCGGTTACTATTTCAAAAGTAATCGGCAAGATTTTTATTTTCAGCATATTCGGCGGTTACTATTTCAAAAGTAATCGCCAAGATTTTTATTTTCAGCATATTTGTCGGTTACTATTTCAAAAGTAATCAACAAGACTTAATTTTTAACACATTCGTCGGTTACTATTTCAAAAGTAATCGGCAAGATTTTTATTTTCAGCATATTTGTCGGTTACTATATTAAAAGTAATCGGCAAGATTTTTATTTTCAACACATTCGTCGGTTACTATTTCAAAAGTAATCAGCAAGACTTTATTTTTAACACATTCGTCGGTTACTATTTCAAAAGTAATCGGCAAGATTTTTATTTTCAGCATATTTGTCGGTTACTATATTAAAAGTAATCGGCAAGATTTTTATTTTCAGCATATTCGTCGGTTACTATTTCAAAAGTAATCGGCAAGACTTTATTTTCAGCACATTCGTCGGTTACTATTTCAAAAGTAATCGGCAAGACCTTATTTTCAGCACATTCGTCGCTTACTATTTTAAAAGTAATCGGCAAGATTTTTATTTTCAGCATATTCGACGGTTACTATTTCAAAAGTAATCGTCAAAATTTTTTATTTTCAGCATATTTGTCGGTTACTATTTTAAAGGTAATCGGCAAGACTTTATTTTCAGCACATTCGTCGGTTACTATTTCAAAACTAATCAGCAAGACTTTATTTTCAGCACATTCGTTGGTTACTGTTTCAAAAGTAGTCGGCAAGATTTTTATTTTCAGCATATTTGTCGGTTACTAATTTAAAAGTAATTGGCAAGACTTTATTTTCAGCACATTCGTTGGTTACTATTTCAAAAGTAGTCGGCAAGATTTTTATTTTCAGCATATTTGTCGGTTACTAATTTAAAAGTAATTGGCAAGATTTTTTTTTCTGCATATTCGTCGGTTACTATTTCAAAAGTAATCGGCAAGATTTTTATTTTCAGCATATTCGGCGGTTACTATTTCAAAAGTAATCGCCAAGATTTTTATTTTCAGCATATTTGTCGGTTACTATTTCAAAAGTAATCAGCAAGACTTAATTTTTAACACATTCGTCGGTTACTATTTCAAAAGTAATCGACAAGATTTTTATTTTCAGCATATTTGTCGGTTACTATATTAAAAGTAATCGGCAAGATTTTTATTTTCAACACATTCGTCGGTTACTATTTCAAAAGTAATCAGCAAGACTTTATTTTTAACACATTCGTCGGTTACTATTTCAAAAGTAATCGGCAAGATTTTTATTTTCAGCATATTTGTCGGTTACTATATTAAAAGTAATCGGCAAGATTTTTATTTTCAGCATATTCGTCGGTTACTATTTCAAAAGTAATCGGCAAGACTTTATTTTCAGCACATTCGTCGGTTACTATTTCAAAAGTAATCGGCAAGACCTTATTTTCAGCACATTCGTCGCTTACTATTTTAAAAGTAATCGGCAAGATTTTTATTTTCAGCATATTCGTCGGTTACTATTTCGAAAGTAATCGTCAAATTTTTTTATTTTCAGCATATTTGTCGGTTACTATTTTAAAGGTAATCGGCAAGACTTTATTTTCAGCACATTCGTCGGTTACTATTTCAAAAGTAATCGCAAGACTTTATTTTCAGCACATTCGTCGGTTACTATTTCAAAAGTAATCGGCAAGACTTTATTTTCAGCACATTCGTCGGTTACTATTTCAAAAGTAATCGCCAAGATTTTTATTTTCAGCATATTCGTCGGTTACTATTTCAAAAGTAATCGGCAAGATTTTTATTTTCAGCATATTCGTCGGTTACTATTTCAAAAGTAATCGCCAAGATTTTTATTTTCAGCATATTTGTCGGTTACTATTTTAAAAGTAAGCAGCATGACTTTATTTTCAGCACATTCGTCGGTTACTATTTCAAAAGTAATCGGCGAGATTTTTTTTCTGCATATTCGTCGGTTACTATTTCTAAAGTAATCGGCAAGATTTTTATTTTCAGCATATTCGGCGGTTACTATTTCAAAAGTAATCGGCAAGACTTTATTTTCAGCACATTCGTCGGTTACTATTTCAAAAGTAATCGGCAAGACCTTATTTTCAGCACATTCGTCGCTTACTATTTTAAAAGTAATCAGCAAGACTTTATTTTCAGCACATTCGTTGGTTACTGTTTCAAAAGTAGTCGGCAAGATTTTTATTTTCAGCATATTTGTCGGTTACTAATTTAAAAGTAATTGGCAAGACTTTATTTTCAGCACATTCGTTGGTTACTATTTCAAAAGTAGTCGGCAAGATTTTTATTTTCAGCATATTTGTCGGTTACTAATTTAAAAGTAATTGGCAAGATTTTTTTTTCTGCATATTCGTCGGTTACTATTTCAAAAGTAATCGGCAAGATTTTTATTTTCAGCATATTCGGCGGTTACTATTTCAAAAGTAATCGCCAAGATTTTTATTTTCAGCATATTTGTCGGTTACTATTTCAAAAGTAATCAGCAAGACTTAATTTTTAACACATTCGTCGGTTACTATTTCAAAAGTAATCGACAAGATTTTTATTTTCAGCATATTTGTCGGTTACTATATTAAAAGTAATCGGCAAGATTTTTATTTTCAACACATTCGTCGGTTACTATTTCAAAAGTAATCAGCAAGACTTTATTTTTAACACATTCGTCGGTTACTATTTCAAAAGTAATCGGCAAGATTTTTATTTTCAGCATATTTGTCGGTTACTATATTAAAAGTAATCGGCAAGATTTTTATTTTCAGCATATTCGTCGGTTACTATTTCAAAAGTAATCGGCAAGACTTTATTTTCAGCACATTCGTCGGTTACTATTTCAAAAGTAATCGGCAAGACCTTATTTTCAGCACATTCGTCGCTTACTATTTTAAAAGTAATCGGCAAGATTTTTATTTTCAGCATATTCGTCGGTTACTATTTCGAAAGTAATCGTCAAATTTTTTTATTTTCAGCATATTTGTCGGTTACTATTTTAAAGGTAATCGGCAAGACTTTATTTTCAGCACATTCGTCGGTTACTATTTCAAAAGTAATCGCAAGACTTTATTTTCAGCACATTCGTCGGTTACTATTTCAAAAGTAATCGGCAAGACTTTATTTTCAGCACATTCGTCGGTTACTATTTCAAAAGTAATCGCCAAGATTTTTATTTTCAGCATATTCGTCGGTTACTATTTCAAAAGTAATCGGCAAGATTTTTATTTTCAGCATATTCGTCGGTTACTATTTCAAAAGTAATCGCCAAGATTTTTATTTTCAGCATATTTGTCGGTTACTATTTTAAAAGTAAGCAGCATGACTTTATTTTCAGCACATTCGTCGGTTACTATTTCAAAAGTAATCGGCGAGATTTTTTTTCTGCATATTCGTCGGTTACTATTTCTAAAGTAATCGGCAAGATTTTTATTTTCAGCATATTCGGCGGTTACTATTTCAAAAGTAATCGGCAAGACTTTATTTTCAGCACATTCGTCGGTTACTATTTCAAAAGTAATCGGCAAGACCTTATTTTCAGCACATTCGTCGCTTACTATTTTAAAAGTAATCGGCAAGATTTTTATTTTCAGCATATTCGTCGGTTACTATTTCGAAAGTAATCGTCAAATTTTTTTATTTTCAGCATATTTGTCGGTTACTATTTTAAAGGTAATCGGCAAGACTTTATTTTCAGCACATTCGTCGATTACTATTTCAAAAGTAATCGCAAGACTTTATTTTCAGCACATTCGTCGGTTACTATTTCAAAAGTAATCGGCAAGACTTTATTTTCAGCACATTCGTCGGTTACTATTTCAAAAGTAATCGCCAAGATTTTTATTTTCAGCATATTCGTCGGTTACTATTTCAAAAGTAATCGCCAAGATTTTTATTTTCAGCACATTCGTTGGTTACTGTTTCAAAAGTAGTCGGCAAGATTTTTATTTTCAGCATATTTGTCGGTTACTAATTTAAAAGTAATTGGCAAGACTTTATTTTCAGCACATTCGTTGGTTACTATTTCAAAAGTAGTCGGCAAGATTTTTATTTTCAGCATATTTGTCGGTTACTAATTTAAAAGTAATTGGCAAGATTTTTTTTTCTGCATATTCGTCGGTTACTATTTCAAAAGTAATCGGCAAGATTTTTATTTTCAGCATATTCGGCGGTTACTATTTCAAAAGTAATCGCCAAGATTTTTATTTTCAGCATATTTGTCGGTTACTATTTCAAAAGTAATCAGCAAGACTTAATTTTTAACACATTCGTCGGTTACTATTTCAAAAGTAATCGACAAGATTTTTATTTTCAGCATATTTGTCGGTTACTATATTAAAAGTAATCGGCAAGATTTTTATTTTCAACACATTCGTCGGTTACTATTTCAAAAGTAATCAGCAAGACTTTATTTTTAACACATTCGTCGGTTACTATTTCAAAAGTAATCGGCAAGATTTTTATTTTCAGCATATTTGTCGGTTACTATTTCAAAAGTAATCAGCAAGACTTTATTTTTAACACATTCGTCGGTTACTATTTCAAAAGTAATCGCAAGATTTTTATTTTCAGCATATTTGTCGGTTACTATATTAAAAGTAATCGGCAAGATTTTTATTTTCAGCATATTCGTCGGTTACTATTTCAAAAGTAATCGGCAAGACTTTATTTTCAGCACATTCGTCGGTTACTATTTCAAAAGTAATCGGCAAGACCTTATTTTCAGCACATTCGTCGCTTACTATTTTAAAAGTAATCGGCAAGATTTTTATTTTCAGCATATTCGTCGGTTACTATTTCGAAAGTAATCGTCAAATTTTTTTATTTTCAGCATATTTGTCGGTTACTATTTTAAAGGTAATCGGCAAGACTTTATTTTCAGCACATTCGTCGGTTACTATTTCAAAAGTAATCGCAAGACTTTATTTTCAGCACATTCGTCGGTTACTATTTCAAAAGTAATCGGCAAGACTTTATTTTCAGCACATTCGTCGGTTACTATTTCAAAAGTAATCGCCAAGATTTTTATTTTCAGCATATTCGTCGGTTACTATTTCAAAAGTAATCGGCAAGATTTTTATTTTCAGCATATTCGTCGGTTACTATTTCAAAAGTAATCGCCAAGATTTTTATTTTCAGCATATTTGTCGGTTACTATTTTAAAAGTAAGCAGCATGACTTTATTTTCAGCACATTCGTCGGTTACTATTTCAAAAGTAATCGGCGAGATTTTTTTTCTGCATATTCGTCGGTTACTATTTCTAAAGTAATCGGCAAGATTTTTATTTTCAGCATATTCGGCGGTTACTATTTCAAAAGTAATCGGCAAGACTTTATTTTCAGCACATTCGTCGGTTACTATTTCAAAAGTAATCGGCAAGACCTTATTTTCAGCACATTCGTCGCTTACTATTTTAAAAGTAATCGGCAAGATTTTTATTTTCAGCATATTCGTCGGTTACTATTTCGAAAGTAATCGTCAAATTTTTTTATTTTCAGCATATTTGTCGGTTACTATTTTAAAGGTAATCGGCAAGACTTTATTTTCAGCACATTCGTCGGTTACTATTTCAAAAGTAATCGCAAGACTTTATTTTCAGCACATTCGTCGGTTACTATTTCAAAAGTAATCGGCAAGACTTTATTTTCAGCACATTCGTCGGTTACTATTTCAAAAGTAATCGCCAAGATTTTTATTTTCAGCATATTCGTCGGTTACTATTTCAAAAGTAATCGCCAAGATTTTTATTTTCAGCACATTCGTTGGTTACTGTTTCAAAAGTAGTCGGCAAGATTTTTATTTTCAGCATATTTGTCGGTTACTAATTTAAAAGTAATTGGCAAGACTTTATTTTCAGCACATTCGTTGGTTACTATTTCAAAAGTAGTCGGCAAGATTTTTATTTTCAGCATATTTGTCGGTTACTAATTTAAAAGTAATTGGCAAGATTTTTTTTTCTGCATATTCGTCGGTTACTATTTCAAAAGTAATCGGCAAGATTTTTATTTTCAGCATATTCGGCGGTTACTATTTCAAAAGTAATCGCCAAGATTTTTATTTTCAGCATATTTGTCGGTTACTATTTCAAAAGTAATCAGCAAGACTTAATTTTTAACACATTCGTCGGTTACTATTTCAAAAGTAATCGACAAGATTTTTATTTTCAGCATATTTGTCGGTTACTATATTAAAAGTAATCGGCAAGATTTTTATTTTCAACACATTCGTCGGTTACTATTTCAAAAGTAATCAGCAAGACTTTATTTTTAACACATTCGTCGGTTACTATTTCAAAAGTAATCGGCAAGATTTTTATTTTCAGCATATTTGTCGGTTACTATTTCAAAAGTAATCAGCAAGACTTTATTTTTAACACATTCGTCGGTTACTATTTCAAAAGTAATCGCAAGATTTTTATTTTCAGCATATTTGTCGGTTACTATATTAAAAGTAATCGGCAAGATTTTTATTTTCAGCATATTCGTCGGTTACTATTTCAAAAGTAATCGGCAAGACTTTATTTTCAGCACATTCGTCGGTTACTATTTCAAAAGTAATCGGCAAGACCTTATTTTCAGCACATTCGTCGCTTACTATTTTAAAAGTAATCGGCAAGATTTTTATTTTCAGCATATTCGTCGGTTACTATTTCGAAAGTAATCGTCAAATTTTTTTATTTTCAGCATATTTGTCGGTTACTATTTTAAAGGTAATCGGCAAGACTTTATTTTCAGCACATTCGTCGGTTACTATTTCAAAAGTAATCGCAAGACTTTATTTTCAGCACATTCGTCGGTTACTATTTCAAAAGTAATCGGCAAGACTTTATTTTCAGCACATTCGTCGGTTACTATTTCAAAAGTAATCGCCAAGATTTTTATTTTCAGCATATTCGTCGGTTACTATTTCAAAAGTAATCGGCAAGATTTTTATTTTCAGCATATTCGTCGGTTACTATTTCAAAAGTAATCGCCAAGATTTTTATTTTCAGCATATTTGTCGGTTACTATTTTAAAAGTAAGCGGCATGACTTTATTTTCAGCACATTCGTCGGTTACTATTTCAAAAGTAATCGGCGAGATTTTTTTTCTGCATATTCGTCGGTTACTATTTCAAAAGTAATCGGCAAGATTTTTATTTTCAGCATATTCGGCGGTTACTATTTCAAAAGTAATCGGCAAGACTTTATTTTCAGCACATTCGTCGGTTA
Organism: Medicago lupulina; assembly: GCA_958299785.1. Classification (NCBI taxonomy): domain Eukaryota; kingdom Viridiplantae; phylum Streptophyta; class Magnoliopsida; order Fabales; family Fabaceae; genus Medicago; species Medicago lupulina. The sequence goes on along the minus strand of OY283143.1, from coordinate 42,176,744 downwards.
CTATTTCAAAAGTAATCGGCAAGACCTTATTTTCAGCACATTCGTCGCTTACTATTTTAAAAGTAATCGGCAAGATTTTTATTTTCAGCATATTCGTCGGTTACTATTTCGAAAGTAATCGTCAAATTTTTTTATTTTCAGCATATTTGTCGGTTACTATTTTAAAGGTAATCGGCAAGACTTTATTTTCAGCACATTCGTCGGTTACTATTTCAAAAGTAATCGCAAGACTTTATTTTCAGCACATTCGTCGGTTACTATTTCAAAAGTAATCGGCAAGACTTTATTTTCAGCACATTCGTCGGTTACTATTTCAAAAGTAATCGCCAAGATTTTTATTTTCAGCATATTCGTCGGTTACTATTTCAAAAGTAATCGCCAAGATTTTTATTTTCAGCATATTCGTCGGTTACTATTTCAAAAGTAATCGCCAAGATTTTTATTTTCAGCATATTCGTCGGTTACTATTTCAAAAGTAATCGCCAAGATTTTTATTTTCAGCATATTTGTCGGTTACTATTTTAAAAGTAAGCGGCATGACTTTATTTTCAGCACATTCGTCGGTTACTATTTCAAAAGTAATCGGCGAGATTTTTTTTCTGCATATTCGTCGGTTACTATTTCAAAAGTAATCGGCAAGATTTTTATTTTCAGCATATTCGGCGGTTACTATTTCAAAAGTAATCGCCAAGATTTTTATTTTCAGCATATTTGTCGGTTACTATTTCAAAAGTAATCAGCAAGACTTAATTTTTAACACATTCGTCGGTTACTATTTCAAAAGTAATCGGCAAGATTTTTATTTTCAGCATATTTGTCGGTTACTATATTAAAAGTAATCGGCAAGATTTTTATTTTCAGCATATTCGTCGGTTACTATTTCAAAAGTAATCGGCAAGACTTTATTTTCAGCACATTCGTCGGTTACTATTTCAAAAGTAATCGGCAAGACCTTATTTTCAGCACATTCGTCGCTTACTATTTTAAAAGTAATCGGCAAGATTTTTATTTTCAGCATATTCGACGGTTACTATTTCAAAAGTAATCGTCAAAATTTTTTATTTTCAGCATATTTGTCGGTTACTATTTTAAAGGTAATCGGCAAGACTTTATTTTCAGCACATTCGTCGGTTACTATTTCAAAACTAATCAGCAAGACTTTATTTTCAGCACATTCGTTGGTTACTGTTTCAAAAGTAGTCGGCAAGATTTTTATTTTCAGCATATTTGTCGGTTACTAATTTAAAAGTAATTGGCAAGACTTTATTTTCAGCACATTCGTTGGTTACTATTTCAAAAGTAGTCGGCAAGATTTTTATTTTCAGCATATTTGTCGGTTACTAATTTAAAAGTAATTGGCAAGATTTTTTTTTCTGCATATTCGTCGGTTACTATTTCAAAAGTAATCGGCAAGATTTTTATTTTCAGCATATTCGGCGGTTACTATTTCAAAAGTAATCGCCAAGATTTTTATTTTCAGCATATTTGTCGGTTACTATTTCAAAAGTAATCAGCAAGACTTAATTTTTAACACATTCGTCGGTTACTATTTCAAAAGTAATCGACAAGATTTTTATTTTCAGCATATTTGTCGGTTACTATATTAAAAGTAATCGGCAAGATTTTTATTTTCAACACATTCGTCGGTTACTATTTCAAAAGTAATCAGCAAGACTTTATTTTTAACACATTCGTCGGTTACTATTTCAAAAGTAATCGGCAAGATTTTTATTTTCAGCATATTTGTCGGTTACTATATTAAAAGTAATCGGCAAGATTTTTATTTTCAGCATATTCGTCGGTTACTATTTCAAAAGTAATCGGCAAGACTTTATTTTCAGCACATTCGTCGGTTACTATTTCAAAAGTAATCGGCAAGACCTTATTTTCAGCACATTCGTCGCTTACTATTTTAAAAGTAATCGGCAAGATTTTTATTTTCAGCATATTCGTCGGTTACTATTTCGAAAGTAATCGTCAAATTTTTTTATTTTCAGCATATTTGTCGGTTACTATTTAAAAGGTAATCGGCAAGACTTTATTTTCAGCACATTCGTCGGTTACTATTTCAAAAGTAATCGCAAGACTTTATTTTCAGCACATTCGTCGGTTACTATTTCAAAAGTAATCGGCAAGACTTTATTTTCAGCACATTCGTCGGTTACTATTTCAAAAGTAATCGGCAAGACTTTATTTTCAGCACATTCGTCGGTTACTATTTCAAAAGTAATCGCCAAGATTTTTATTTTCAGCATATTCGTCGGTTACTATTTCAAAAGTAATCGGCAAGATTTTTATTTTCAGCATATTCGTCGGTTACTATTTCAAAAGTAATCGCCAAGATTTTTATTTTCAGCATATTTGTCGGTTACTATTTTAAAAGTAAGCGGCATGACTTTATTTTCAGCACATTCGTCGGTTACTATTTCAAAAGTAATCGGCGAGATTTTTTTTCTGCATATTCGTCGGTTACTATTTCAAAAGTAATCGGCAAGATTTTTATTTTCAGCATATTCGGCGGTTACTATTTCAAAAGTAATCGGCAAGACTTTATTTTCAGCACATTCGTCGGTTACTATTTCAAAAGTAATCGGCAAGACCTTATTTTCAGCACATTCGTCGCTTACTATTTTAAAAGTAATCGGCAAGATTTTTATTTTCAGCATATTCGTCGGTTACTATTTCGAAAGTAATCGTCAAATTTTTTTATTTTCAGCATATTTGTCGGTTACTATTTTAAAGGTAATCGGCAAGACTTTATTTTCAGCACATTCGTCGGTTACTATTTCAAAAGTAATCGCAAGACTTTATTTTCAGCACATTCGTCGGTTACTATTTCAAAAGTAATCGGCAAGACTTTATTTTCAGCACATTCGTCGGTTACTATTTCAAAAGTAATCGCCAAGATTTTTATTTTCAGCATATTCGTCGGTTACTATTTCAAAAGTAATCGCCAAGATTTTTATTTTCAGCATATTCGTCGGTTACTATTTCAAAAGTAATCGCCAAGATTTTTATTTTCAGCATATTCGTCGGTTACTATTTCAAAAGTAATCGCCAAGATTTTTATTTTCAGCATATTTGTCGGTTACTATTTTAAAAGTAAGCGGCATGACTTTATTTTCAGCACATTCGTCGGTTACTATTTCAAAAGTAATCGGCGAGATTTTTTTTCTGCATATTCGTCGGTTACTATTTCAAAAGTAATCGGCAAGATTTTTATTTTCAGCATATTCGGCGGTTACTATTTCAAAAGTAATCGCCAAGATTTTTATTTTCAGCATATTTGTCGGTTACTATTTCAAAAGTAATCAGCAAGACTTAATTTTTAACACATTCGTCGGTTACTATTTCAAAAGTAATCGGCAAGATTTTTATTTTCAGCATATTTGTCGGTTACTATATTAAAAGTAATCGGCAAGATTTTTATTTTCAGCATATTCGTCGGTTACTATTTCAAAAGTAATCGGCAAGACTTTATTTTCAGCACATTCGTCGGTTACTATTTCAAAAGTAATCGGCAAGACCTTATTTTCAGCACATTCGTCGCTTACTATTTTAAAAGTAATCGGCAAGATTTTTATTTTCAGCATATTCGACGGTTACTATTTCAAAAGTAATCGTCAAAATTTTTTATTTTCAGCATATTTGTCGGTTACTATTTTAAAGGTAATCGGCAAGACTTTATTTTCAGCACATTCGTCGGTTACTATTTCAAAACTAATCAGCAAGACTTTATTTTCAGCACATTCGTTGGTTACTGTTTCAAAAGTAGTCGGCAAGATTTTTATTTTCAGCATATTTGTCGGTTACTAATTTAAAAGTAATTGGCAAGACTTTATTTTCAGCACATTCGTTGGTTACTATTTCAAAAGTAGTCGGCAAGATTTTTATTTTCAGCATATTTGTCGGTTACTAATTTAAAAGTAATTGGCAAGATTTTTTTTTCTGCATATTCGTCGGTTACTATTTCAAAAGTAATCGGCAAGATTTTTATTTTCAGCATATTCGGCGGTTACTATTTCAAAAGTAATCGCCAAGATTTTTATTTTCAGCATATTTGTCGGTTACTATTTCAAAAGTAATCAGCAAGACTTAATTTTTAACACATTCGTCGGTTACTATTTCAAAAGTAATCGACAAGATTTTTATTTTCAGCATATTTGTCGGTTACTATATTAAAAGTAATCGGCAAGATTTTTATTTTCAACACATTCGTCGGTTACTATTTCAAAAGTAATCAGCAAGACTTTATTTTTAACACATTCGTCGGTTACTATTTCAAAAGTAATCGGCAAGATTTTTATTTTCAGCATATTTGTCGGTTACTATATTAAAAGTAATCGGCAAGATTTTTATTTTCAGCATATTCGTCGGTTACTATTTCAAAAGTAATCGGCAAGACTTTATTTTCAGCACATTCGTCGGTTACTATTTCAAAAGTAATCGGCAAGACCTTATTTTCAGCACATACGTCGCTTACTATTTTAAAAGTAATCGGCAAGATTTTTATTTTCAGCATATTCGTCGGTTACTATTTCGAAAGTAATCGTCAAATTTTTTTATTTTCAGCATATTTGTCGGTTACTATTTTAAAGGTAATCGGCAAGACTTTATTTTCAGCACATTCGTTGGTTACTATTTCAAAAGTAATCGCAAGACTTTATTTTCAGCACATTCGTCGGTTACTATTTCAAAAGTAATCGGCAAGACTTTATTTTCAGCACATTCGTCGGTTACTATTTCAAAAGTAATCGCCAAGATTTTTATTTTCAGCATATTCGTCGGTTACTATTTCAAAAGTAATCGCCAAGATTTTTATTTTCAGCATATTCGTCGGTTACTATTTCAAAAGTAATCGGCAAGATTTTTATTTTCAGCATATTCGTCGGTTACTATTTCAAAAGTAATCGCCAAGATTTTTATTTTCAGCATATTTGTCGGTTACTATTTTAAAAGTAAGCGGCATGACTTTATTTTCAGCACATTCGTCGGTTACTATTTCAAAAGTAATCGGCGAGATTTTTTTTCTGCATATTCGTCGGTTACTATTTCAAAAGTAATCGGCAAGATTTTTATTTTCAGCATATTCGGCGGTTACTATTTCAAAAGTAATCGGCAAGACTTTATTTTCAGCACATTCGTCGGTTACTATTTCAAAAGTAATCGGCAAGACCTTATTTTCAGCACATTCGTCGCTTACTATTTTAAAAGTAATCGGCAAGATTTTTATTTTCAGCATATTCGTCGGTTACTATTTCGAAAGTAATCGTCAAATTTTTTTATTTTCAGCATATTTGTCGGTTACTATTTTAAAGGTAATCGGCAAGACTTTATTTTCAGCACATTCGTCGGTTACTATTTCAAAAGTAATCGCAAGACTTTATTTTCAGCACATTCGTCGGTTACTATTTCAAAAGTAATCGGCAAGACTTTATTTTCAGCACATTCGTCGGTTACTATTTCAAAAGTAATCGCCAAGATTTTTATTTTCAGCATATTCGTCGGTTACTATTTCAAAAGTAATCGCCAAGATTTTTATTTTCAGCATATTCGTCGGTTACTATTTCAAAAGTAATCGCCAAGATTTTTATTTTCAGCATATTCGTCGGTTACTATTTCAAAAGTAATCGCCAAGATTTTTATTTTCAGCATATTTGTCGGTTACTATTTTAAAAGTAAGCGGCATGACTTTATTTTCAGCACATTCGTCGGTTACTATTTCAAAAGTAATCGGCGAGATTTTTTTTCTGCATATTCGTCGGTTACTATTTCAAAAGTAATCGGCAAGATTTTTATTTTCAGCATATTCGGCGGTTACTATTTCAAAAGTAATCGGCAAGACTTTATTTTCAGCACATTCGTCGGTTACTATTTCAAAAGTAATCGGCAAGACTTTAATTTCAGCACATTCGTCGGTTACTATTTCAAAAGTAATCGACAAGATTTTTATTTTCAGCACATTCGTCGGTTACTATTTCAAAAGTAATCAGCAAGACTTTATTTTTAACACATTCGTCGGTTACTATTTCAAAAGTAATCGGCAAGATTTTTATTTTCTACATATTCGTCGGTTACTATTTCAAAACTAATCAGCAAGACTTTATTTTCAGCACATTCGTTGGTTACTATTTCAAAAGTAGTCGGCAAGATTTTTATTTTCAGCATATTTGTCGGTTACTAATTTAAAAGTAATTGGCAAGACTTTATTTTCAGCACATTCGTCGGTTACTTTTTCAAAAGTAATCGGCAAGATTTTTATTTTCAGCATATTCGTCGGTTAATATTTCAAAAGTAATCGCCAAGATTTTTATTTTCAGCATATTTGTCGGTTACTATTTTAAAAGTAAGCGGCATGACTTTATTTTCAGCACATTCGTCGGTTACTATTTCAAAAGTAATCGGCAAGATTTTTTTTTCTGCATATTCGTCGGTTACTATTTCAAAAGTAATCGGCATGATTTTTATTTTCAGCATATTCGGCGGTTACTATTTCAAAAGTAATCGCCAAGATTTTTATTTTGAGCATATTTGTCGGTTACTATTTTAAAAGTAAGCGGCATGACTTTATTTTCAGCACATTCGTCGGTTACTATTTCAAAAGTAATCGGCGAGATTTTTTTTCTGCATATTCGTCGGTTACTAATTCAAAAGTAATCGGCAAGATTTTTATTTTCAGCATATTCGGCGGTTACTATTTCAAAAGTAATCGGCAAGACTTTATTTTCAGCACATTCGTCGGTTACTATTTCAAAAGTAATCGGCAAGACTTTAATTTCAGCACATTCGTCGGTTACTATTTCAAAAGTAATCGACAAGATTTTTATTTTCAGCACATTCGTCGGTTACTATTTCAAAAGTAATCAGCAAGACTTTATTTTCAGCACATTCGTTGGTTACTATTTCAAAAGTAGTCGGCAAGATTTTTATTTTCAGCATATTTGTCGGTTACTATTTTAAAAGTAAGCGGCATGACTTTATTTTCAGCACATTCGTCGGTTACTATTTCAAAAGTAATCGGCAAGATTTTTTTTTTCTGCATATTCGTCGGTTACTATTTCAAAAGTAATCGGCATGATTTTTATTTTCAGCATATTCGGCGGTTACTATTTCAAAAGTAATCGCCAAGATTTTTATTTTGAGCATATTTGTCGGTTACTATTTTAAAAGTAAGCGGCATGACTTTATTTTCAGCACATTCGTCGGTTACTATTTCAAAAGTAATCGGCGAGATTTTTTTTCTGCATATTCGTCGGTTACTATTTCAAAAGTAATCGGCAAGATTTTTATTTTCAGCATATTCGGCGGTTACTATTTCAAAAGTAATCGGCAAGACTTTATTTTCAGCACATTCGTCGGTTACTATTTCAAAAGTAATCGGCAAGACTTTAATTTCAGCACATTCGTCGGTTACTATTTCAAAAGTAATCGACAAGATTTTTATTTTCAGCACATTCGTCGGTTACTATTTCAAAAGTAATCAGCAAGACTTTATTTTTAACACATTCGTCGGTTACTATTTCAAAAGTAATCGGCAAGATTTTTATTTTCTACATATTCGTCGGTTACTATTTCAAAACTAATCAGCAAGACTTTATTTTCAGCACATTCGTTGGTTACTATTTCAAAAGTAGTCGGCAAGATTTTTATTTTCAGCATATTTGTCGGTTACTAATTTAAAAGTAATTGGCAAGACTTTATTTTCAGCACATTCGTCGGTTACTTTTTCAAAAGTAATCGGCAAGATTTTTATTTTCAGCATATTCGTCGGTTAATATTTCAAAAGTAATCGCCAAGATTTTTATTTTCAGCATATTTGTCGGTTACTATTTTAAAAGTAAGCGGCATGACTTTATTTTCAGCACATTCGTCGGTTACTATTTCAAAAGTAATCGGCAAGATTTTTTTTTCTGCATATTCGTCGGTTACTATTTCAAAAGTAATCGGCATGATTTTTATTTTCAGCATATTCGGCGGTTACTATTTCAAAAGTAATCGCCAAGATTTTTATTTTGAGCATATTTGTCGGTTACTATTTTAAAAGTAAGCGGCATGACTTTATTTTCAGCACATTCGTCGGTTACTATTTCAAAAGTAATCGGCGAGATTTTTTTTCTGCATATTCGTCGGTTACTAATTCAAAAGTAATCGGCAAGATTTTTATTTTCAGCATATTCGGCGGTTACTATTTCAAAAGTAATCGGCAAGACTTTATTTTCAGCACATTCGTCGGTTACTATTTCAAAAGTAATCGGCAAGACTTTAATTTCAGCACATTCGTCGGTTACTATTTCAAAAGTAATCGACAAGATTTTTATTTTCAGCACATTCGTCGGTTACTATTTCAAAAGTAATCAGCAAGACTTTATTTTCAGCACATTCGTTGGTTACTATTTCAAAAGTAGTCGGCAAGATTTTTATTTTCAGCATATTTGTCGGTTACTATTTTAAAAGTAAGCGGCATGACTTTATTTTCAGCACATTCGTCGGTTACTATTTCAAAAGTAATCGGCAAGATTTTTTTTTCTGCATATTCGTCGGTTACTATTTCAAAAGTAATCGGCATGATTTTTATTTTCAGCATATTCGGCGGTTACTATTTCAAAAGTAATCGCCAAGATTTTTATTTTGAGCATATTTGTCGGTTACTATTTTAAAAGTAAGCGGCATGACTTTATTTTCAGCACATTCGTCGGTTACTATTTCAAAAGTAATCGGCGAGATTTTTTTTCTGCATATTCGTCGGTTACTATTTCAAAAGTAATCGGCAAGATTTTTATTTTCAGCATATTCGGTGGTTACTATTTCAAAAGTAATCGGCAAGACTTTATTTTCAGCACATTCGTCGGTTACTATTTCAAAAGTAATCGGCAAGACTTTAATTTCAGCACATTCGTCGGTTACTATTTCAAAAGTAATCGACAAGATTTTTATTTTCAGCACATTCGTCGGTTACTATTTCAAAAGTAATCAGCAAGACTTTATTTTTAACACATTCGTCGGTTACTATTTCAAAAGTAATCGGCAAGATTTTTATTTTCTACATATTCGTCGGTTACTATTTCCAAACTAATCAGCAAGACTTTATTTTCAGCACATTCCTTGGTTACTATTTCAAAAGTAGTCGGCAAGATTTTTATTTTCAGCATATTTGTCGGTTACTAATTTAAAAGTAATTGGCAAGACTTTATTTTCAGCACATTCGTCGGTTACTTTTTCAAAAGTAATCGGCAAGATTTTTATTTTCAGCATATTCGTCGGTTAATATTTCAAAAGTAATCGCCAAGATTTTTATTTTCAGCATATTTGTCGGTTACTATTTTAAAAGTAAGCGGCATGACTTTATTTTCAGCACATTCGTCGGTTACTATTTCAAAAGTAATCGGCAAGATTTTTTTTTCTGCATATTCGTCGGTTACTATTTCAAAAGTAATCGGCATGATTTTTATTTTCAGCATATTCGGCGGTTACTATTTCAAAAGTAATCGCCAAGATTTTTATTTTGAGCATATTGGTCGGTTACTATTTTAAAAGTAAGCGGCATGACTTTATTTTCAGCACATTCGTCGGTTACTATTTCAAAAGTAATCGGCGAGATTTTTTTTCTGCATATTCGTCGGTTACTATTTCAAAAGTAATCGGCAAGATTTTTATTTTCAGCATATTCGGCGGTTACTATTTCAAAAGTAATCGGCAAGACTTTATTTTCAGCACATTCGTCGGTTACTATTTCAAAAGTAATCGGCACGACTTTAATTTCAGCACATTCGTCGGTTACTATTTCAAAAGTAATCGACAAGATTTTTATTTTCAGCACATTCGTCGGTTATTATTTCAAAAGTAATCAGCAAGACTTTATTTTTAACACATTCGTCGGTTACTATTTCAAAAGTAATCGGCAAGATTTTTATTTTCTACATATTCGTCGGTTACTATTTCAAAACTAATCAGCAAGACTTTATTTTCAGCACATTCGTTGGTTACTATTTCAAAAGTAGTCGGCAAGATTTTTATTTTCAGCATATTTGTCGGTTACTAATTTAAAAGTAATTGGCAAGACTTTATTTTCAGCACATTCGTCGGTTACTTTTTCAAAAGTAATCGGCAAGATTTTTATTTTCAGCATATTCGTCGGTTAATATTTCAAAAGTAATCGCCAAGATTTTTATTTTCAGCATATTTGTCGGTTACTATTTTAAAAGTAAGCGGCATGACTTTATTTTCAGCACATTCGTCGGTTACTATTTCAAAAGTAATCGGCAAGATTTTTTTTTCTGCATATTCGTCGGTTACTATTTCAAAAGTAATCGGCATGATTTTTATTTTCAGCATATTCGGCGGTTACTATTTCAAAAGTAATCGCCAAGATTTTTATTTTGAGCATATTTGTCGGTTACTATTTTAAAAGTAAGCGGCATGACTTTATTTTCAGCACATTCGTCGGTTACTATTTCAAAAGTAATCGGCGAGATTTTTTTTCTGCATATTCGTCGGTTACTATTTCAAAAGTAATCGGCAAGATTTTTATTTTCAGCATATTCGGCGGTTACTATTTCAAAAGTAATCGGCAAGACTTTAATTTCAGCACATTCGTCGGTTACTATTTCAAAAGTAATCGACAAGATTTTTATTTTCAGCACATTCGTCGGTTACTATTTCAAAAGTAATCAGCAAGACTTTATTTTTAACACATTCGTCGGTTACTATTTCAAAAGTAATCGGCAAGATTTTTATTTTCTACATATTCGTCGGTTACTATTTCAAAACTAATCAGCAAGACTTTATTTTCAGCACATTCGTTGGTTACTATTTCAAAAGTAGTCGGCAAGATTTTTATTTTCAGCATATTTGTCGGTTACTAATTTAAAAGTAATTGGCAAGACTTTATTTTCAGCACATTCGTCGGTTACTTTTTCAAAAGTAATCGGCAAGATTTTTATTTTCAGCATATTCGTCGGTTAATATTTCAAAAGTAATCGCCAAGATTTTTATTTTCAGCATATTTGTCGGTTACTATTTTAAAAGTAAGCGGCATGACTTTATTTTCAGCACATTCGTCGGTTACTATTTCAAAAGTAATCGGCAAGATTTTTTTTTCTGCATATTCGTCTGTTACTATATTAAAAGTAATCACCAAGATTTTTATTTTCAGCATATTTGTCGGTTACTATTTTAAAAGTAAGCGGCATGACTTTATTTTCAGCACATTCGTCGGTTACTATTTCAAAATTAATCGGCAAGATTTTTATTTTCAGCATATTTGTCTGTTACTATATTAAAAGTAATCGACAAGATTTTTATTTTCAACATATTCGTCGGTTACTATTTCAAAAGTAATCGGCAAGACTTTATTTTCAGCACATTCGTCGATTGCTATTTCAAAAGTAATCGGCAAGACTTTAATTTCAGCACATTCGTCGGTTACTATTTCAAAAGTAATCGGGAAGACTTTATTTTCAGCACATTCGTCGGTTACTATTTCAAAAGTAATCGGCAAGACTTTATTTTCAGCACATTCGTCGGTTACTATTTCAAAAGTAATCGGCAAGACTTTATTTTCAGCACATTCGTCGGTTACTATTTCAAAAGTAATCGGCAAGATTTTTATTTTCAGCATATTCGTCGGTTACTATTTCAAAAGTAATCGGCAAGATTTTTATTTTCAGCATATTTGTCGGTTACTATATTAAAAGTAATCGACAAGATTTTTATTTTCAACATATTCGTCGGTTACTATTTTAAAAGTAATCGGCAAGACTTTAATTTCAGCACATTCGTCGGTTACTATTTCAAAAGTAATCAGCAAGACTTTATTTTCAGCATATTCGTCGGTTAGTATTTCAAAAGTAATCGGCAAGCCTTTATTTTCAGCACATTCGTCGGTTACTATTTCAAAAGTAATCGCCAAGATTTTTATTTTCAGCATATTTGTCGGTTACTATTTTAAAAGTAACGGCATGACTTTATTTTCAGCACATTCGTCGGTTACTATTTCAAAAGTAATCGGCGAGATTTTTTTTCTGCATATTCGTCGGTTACTATTTCAAAAGTAATCGGCAAGATTTTTATTTTCAGCATATTCGGCGGTTACTATTTCAAAAGTAATCGGCAAGACTTTAATTTCAGCACATTCGTCGGTTACTATTTCAAAAGTAATCGACAAGATTTTTATTTTCAGCACATTCGTCGGTTACTATTTCAAAAGTAATCAGCAAGACTTTATTTTTAACACATTCGTCGGTTACTATTTCAAAAGTAATCGGCAAGATTTTTATTTTCTACATATTCGTCGGTTACTATTTCAAAAGTAATCGGCAAGATTTTTATTTTCTACATATTCGTCGGTTACTATTTCAAAACTAATCAGCAAGACTTTATTTTCAGCACATTCGTTGGTTACTATTTCAAAAGTAGTCGGCAAGATTTTTATTTTCAGCATATTTGTCGGTTACTAATTTAAAAGTAATTGGCAAGACTTTATTTTCAGCACATTCGTCGGTTACTTTTTCAAAAGTAATCGGCAAGATTTTTATTTTCAGCATATTCGTCGGTTAATATTTCAAAAGTAATCGCCAAGATTTTTATTTTCAGCATATTTGTCGGTTACTATTTTAAAAGTAAGCGGCATGACTTTATTTTCAGCACATTCGTCGGTTACTATTTCAAAAGTAATCGGCAAGATTTTTTTTTCTGCATATTCGTCGGTTACTATTTCAAAAGTAATCGGCATGATTTTTATTTTCAGCATATTCGGCGGTTACTATTTCAAAAGTAATCACCAAGATTTTTATTTTCAGCAAATTTGTCGGTTACTATTTTAAAAGTAAGCGGCATGACTTTATTTTCAGCACATTCGTCGGTTACTATTTCAAAATTAATCGGCAAGATTTTTATTTTCAGCATATTTGTCTGTTACTATATTAAAAGTAATCGACAAGATTTTTATTTTCAACATATTCGTCGGTTACTATTTCAAAAGTAATCGGCAAGACTTTATTTTCAGCACATTCGTCGATTGCTATTTCAAAAGTAATCGGCAAGACTTTAATTTCAGCACATTCGTCGGTTACTATTTCAAAAGTAATCGGCAAGACTTTATTTTCAGCACATTCGTCGGTTACTATTTCAAAAGTAATCGGCAAGACTTTATTTTCAGCAAATTCGTCGGTTACTATTTCAAAAGTAATCGGCAAGACTTTATTTTCAGCACATTCGTCGGTTACTATTTCAAAAGTAATCGGCAAGATTTTTATTTTCAGCATATTCGTCGGTTACTATTTCAAAAGTAATCGGCAAGATTTTTATTTTCAGCATATTTGTCGGTTACTATATTAAAAGTAATCGACAAGATTTTTATTTTCAAAATATTCGTCGGTTACTATTTCAAAAGTAATCAGCAAGACTTTATTTTCAGCATATTCGTCGGTTACTATTTCAAAAGTAATCGGCAAGATTTTTTTTTCTGCATATTCGTCGGTTACTATTTCAAAAGTAATCGGCATGATTTTTATTTTCAGCATATTCGGCGGTTACTATTTCAAAAGTAATCACCAAGATTTTTATTTTCAGCATATTTGTCGGTTACTATTTTAAAAGTAAGCGGCATGACTTTATTTTCAGCACATTCGTCGGTTACTATTTCAAAATTAATCGGCAAGATTTTTATTTTCAGCATATTTGTCTGTTACTATATTAAAAGTAATCGACAAGATTTTTATTTTCAACATATTCGTCGGTTACTATTTCAAAAGTAATCGGCAAGACTTTATTTTCAGCACATTCGTCGATTGCTATTTCAAAAGTAATCGGCAAGACTTTAATTTCAGCACATTCGTCGGTTACTATTTCAAAAGTAATCGGCAAGACTTTATTTTCAGCACATTCGTCGGTTACTATTTCAAAAGTAATTGGCAAGACTTTATTTTCAGCACATTCGTCGGTTACTTTTTCAAAAGTAATCGGCAAGATTTTTATTTTCAGCATATTCGTCGGTTAATATTTCAAAAGTAATCGCCAAGATTTTTATTTTCAGCATATTTGTCGGTTACTATTTCAAAAGTAATCGGCAAGATTTTTATTTTCAGCATATTTGTCGGTTACTATATTAAAAGTAATCGACAAGATTTTTATTTTCAAAATATTCGTCGGTTACTATTTCAAAAGTAATCAGCAAGACTTTATTTTCAGCATATTCGTCGGTTACTATTTCAAAAGTAATCGGCAAGCCTTTATTTTCAGCACATTCGTCGGTTACTATTTCAAAAGTAATCGGCAAGATTTTTATTTTCAGCATATTCGTCGGTTACTATTTTAAAAGTAATCGGCAAGACTTTAATTTCAGCACATTCGTCGGTTACTATTTCAAAAGTAATCCGCAAGACTTTATTTTCAGCATATTCGTCGGTTAGTATTTCAAAAGTAATCGGCAAGCCTTTATTTTCAGCACATTCGTCGGTTACTATTTCAAAAGTAATCGCCAAGATTTTTATTTTCAGCATATTTGTCGGTTACTATTTTAAAAGTAACGGCATGACTTTATTTTCAGCACATTCGTCGGTTACTATTTCAAAAGTAATCGGCGAGATTTTTTTTCTGCATATTCGTCGGTTACTATTTCAAAACTAATCGGCAAGATTTTTATTTTCAGCATATTCGGCGGTTACTATTTCAAAAGTAATCGGCAAGACTTTATTTTCAGCACATTCGTCGGTTACTATTTCAAAAGTAATCGGCAAGACTTTAATTTCAGCACATTCGTCGGTTACTATTTCAAAAGTAATCGACAAGATTTTTATTTTCAGCACATTCGTCGGTTACTATTTCAAAAGTAATCAGCAAGACTTTATTTTTAACACATTCGTCGGTTACTATTTCAAAAGTAATCGGCAAGATTTTTATTTTCTACATATTCGTCGGTTACTATTTCAAAACTAATCAGCAAGACTTTATTTTCAGCACATTCGTTGGTTACTATTTCAAAAGTAGTCGGCAAGACTTTTATTTTCAGCATATTTGTCGGTTACTAATTTAAAAGTAATTGGCAAGACTTTATTTTCAGCACATTCGTCGGTTACTTTTTCAAAAGTAATCGGCAAGATTTTTATTTTCAGCATATTCGTCGGTTAATATTTCAAAAGTAATCGCCAAGATTTTTATTTTCAGCATATTTGTCGGTTACTATTTTAAAAGTAAGCGGCATGACTTTATTTTCAGCACATTCGTCGGTTACTATTTCAAAAGTAATCGGCAAGATTTTTTTTTCTGCATATTCGTCGGTTACTATTTCAAAAGTAATCGGCAAGACTTTATTTTCAGCACATTCGTCGGTTACTATTTCAAAAGTAATCGGCAAGACTTTATTTTCAGCACATTCGTCGGTTACTATTTCAAAAGTAATCGGCAAGACTTTATTTTCAGCACATTCGTCGGTTACTATTTCAAAAGTAATCGGCAAGATTTTTATTTTCAGCATATTCGTCGGTTACTATTTCAAAAGTAATCGGGAAGATTTTTATTTTCAGCATATTTTTCGGTTACTATATTAAAAGTAATCGACAAGATTTTTATTTTCAACATATTCGTCGGTTACTATTTCAAAAGTAATCAGCAAGACTTTATTTTCAGCATATTCGTCGGTTACTATTTCAAAAGTAATCGGCAAGCCTTTATTTTCAGCACATTCGTCGGTTACTATTTCAAAAGTAATCGGCAAGATTTTTATTTTCAGCATATTCGTCGGTTACTATTTTAAAAGTAATCGGCAAGACTTTAATTTCAGCACATTCGTCGGTTACTATTTCAAAAGTAATCAGCAAGACTTTATTTTCAGCATATTCGTCGGTTACTATTTCAAAAGTAATCGGCAAGCCTTTATTTTCAGCACATTCGTCGGTTACTATTTCAAAAGTAATCGCCAAGATTTTTATTTTCAGCATATTTGTCGGTTACTATTTTAAAAGTAAGCGGCATGACTTTATTTTCAGCACATTCGTCGGTTACTATTTCAAAAGTAATCGGCGAGATTTTTTTTCTGCATATTCGTCGGTTACTATTTCAAAAGTAATCGGCAAGATTTTTATTTTCAGCATATTCGGCGATTACTATATTAAAAGTAATCGACAAGATTTTTATTTTCAACATATTCGTCGGTTACTATTTCAAAAGTAATCAGCAAGACTTTATTTTCAGCATATTCGTCGGTTACTATTTCAAAAGTAATCGGCAAGCCTTTATTTTCAGCACATTCGTCGGTTACTATTTCAAAAGTAATCGGCAAGATTTTTATTTTCAGCATATTCGTCGGTTACTATTTTAAAAGTAATCGGCAAGACTTTAATTTCAGCACATTCGTCGGTTACTATTTCAAAAGTAATCAGCAAGACTTTATTTTCAGCATATTCGTCGGTTACTATTTCAAAAGTAATTGGCAAGCCTTTATTTTCAGCACATTCGTCGGTTACTATTTCAAAAGTAATCGCCAAGATTTTTATTTTCAGCATATTTGTCGGTTACTATTTTAAAAGTAAGCGGCATGACTTTATTTTCAGCACATTCGTCGGTTACTATTTCAAAAGTAATCGGCGAGATTTTTTTTCTGCATATTCGTCGGTTACTATTTCAAAAGTAATCGGCAAGATTTTTATTTTCAGCATATTCGGCGATTACTATATTAAAAGTAATCGACAAGATTTTTATTTTCAACATATTCGTCGGTTACAATTTCAAAAGTAATCAGCAAGACTTTATTTTCAGCATATTCGTCGGTTACTATTTCAAAAGTAATCGGCAAGCCTTTATTTTCAGCACATTCGTCGGTTACTATTTCAAAAGTAATCGGCAAGATTTTTATTTTCAGCATATTCGTCGGTTACTATTTTAAAAGTAATCGGCAAGACTTTAATTTCAGCACATTCGTCGGTTACTATTTCAAAAGTAATCAGCAAGACTTTATTTTCAGCATATTCGTCGGTTAGTATTTCAAAAGTAATCGGCAAGCCTTTATTTTCAGCACATTCGTCGGTTACTATTTCAAAAGTAATCGCCAAGATTTTTATTTTCAGCATATTTGTCGGTTACTATTTTAAAAGTAACGGCATGACTTTATTTTCAGCACATTCGTCGGTTACTATTTCAAAAGTAATCGGCGAGATTTTTTTTCTGCATATTCGTCGGTTACTATTTCAAAACTAATCGGCAAGATTTTTATTTTCAGCATATTCGGCGGTTACTATTTCAAAAGTAATCGGCAAGACTTTATTTTCAGCACATTCGTCGGTTACTATTTCAAAAGTAATCGGCAAGACTTTAATTTCAGCACATTCGTCGGTTACTATTTCAAAAGTAATCGACAAGATTTTTATTTTCAGCACATTCGTCGGTTACTATTTCAAAAGTAATCAGCAAGACTTTATTTTTAACACATTCGTCGGTTACTATTTCAAAAGTAATCGGCAAGATATTTATTTTCTACATATTCGTCGGTTACTATTTCAAAACTAATCAGCAAGACTTTATTTTCAGCACATTCGTTGGTTACTATTTCAAAAGTAGTCGGCAAGACTTTTATTTTCAGCATATTTGTCGGTTACTAATTTAAAAGTAATTGGCAAGACTTTATTTTCAGCACATTCGTCGGTTACTTTTTCAAAAGTAATCGGCAAGATTTTTATTTTCAGCATATTCGTCGGTTAATATTTCAAAAGTAATCGCCAAGATTTTTATTTTCAGCATATTTGTCGGTTACTATTTTAAAAGTAAGCGGCATGACTTTATTTTCAGCACATTCGTCGGTTACTATTTCAAAAGTAATCGGCAAGATTTTTTTTTCTGCATATTCGTCGGTTACTATTTCAAAAGTAATCGGCAAGACTTTATTTTCAGCACATTCGTCGGTTACTATTTCAAAAGTAATCGGCAAGACTTTATTTTCAGCACATTCGTCGGTTACTATTTCAAAAGTAATCGGCAAGACTTTATTTTCAGCACATTCGTCGGTTACTATTTCAAAAGTAATCGGCAAGATTTTTATTTTCAGCATATTCGTCGGTTACTATTTCAAAAGTAATCGGCAAGATTTTTATTTTCAGCATATTTGTCGGTTACTATATTAAAAGTAATCGACAAGATTTTTATTTTCAACATATTCGTCGGTTACTATTTCAAAAGTAATCAGCAAGACTTTATTTTCAGCATATTCGTCGGTTACTATTTCAAAAGTAATCGGCAAGCCTTTATTTTCAGCACATTCGTCGGTTACTATTTCAAAAGTAATCGGCAAGATTTTTATTTTCAGCATATTCGTCGGTTACTATTTTAAAA
Organism: Medicago lupulina; assembly: GCA_958299785.1. Classification (NCBI taxonomy): domain Eukaryota; kingdom Viridiplantae; phylum Streptophyta; class Magnoliopsida; order Fabales; family Fabaceae; genus Medicago; species Medicago lupulina. The sequence continues at coordinate 42,158,426 of OY283143.1, read as the reverse complement.
GTAATCGGCAAGACTTTAATTTCAGCACATTCGTCGGTTACTATTTCAAAAGTAATCAGCAAGACTTTATTTTCAGCATATTCGTCGGTTACTATTTCAAAAGTAATCGGCAAGCCTTTATTTTCAGCACATTCGTCGGTTACTATTTCAAAAGTAATCGCCAAGATTTTTATTTTCAGCACATTCGTCGGTTACTATTTCAAAAGTAATCGGCATGACTTTATTTTCAGCACATTCGTCGGTTACTATTTCAAAAGTAATCGGCGAGATTTTTTTTCTGCATATTCGTCGGTTACTATTTCAAAAGTAATCGGCAAGATTTTTATTTTCAGCATATTCGGCGGTTACTATTTCAAAAGTAATCGGCAAGACTTTATTTTCAGCACATTCGTCGGTTACTATTTCAAAAGTAATCGGCAAGACTTTAATTTCAGCACATTCGTCGGTTACTATTTCAAAAGTAATCGACAAGATTTTTATTTTCAGCACATTCGTCGGTTACTATTTCAAAAGTAATCAGCAAGACTTTATTTTTAACACATTCGTCGGTTACTATTTCAAAAGTAATCGGCAAGATTTTTATTTTCTACATATTCGTCGGTTACTATTTCAAAACTAATCAGCAAGACTTTATTTTCAGCACATTCGTTGGTTACTATTTCAAAAGTAGTCGGCAAGATTTTTATTTTCAGCATATTTGTCGGTTACTAATTTAAAAGTAATTGGCAAGACTTTATTTTCAGCACATTCGTCGGTTACTTTTTCAAAAGTAATCGGCAAGATTTTTATTTTCAGCATATTCGTCGGTTAATATTTCAAAAGTAATCGCCAAGATTTTTATTTTCAGCATATTTGTCGGTTACTATTTTAAAAGTAAGCGGCATGACTTTATTTTCAGCACATTCGTCGGTTACTATTTCAAAAGTAATCGGCAAGATTTTTTTTTCTGCATATTCGTCGGTTACTATTTCAAAAGTAATCGGCATGATTTTTATTTTCAGCATATTCGGCGGTTACTATTTCAAAAGTAATCGCCAAGATTTTTATTTTGAGCATATTTTTCGGTTACTATTTTAAAAGTAAGCGGCATGACTTTATTTTCAGCACATTCGTCGGTTACTATTTCAAAAGTAATCGGCGAGATTTTTTTTCTGCATATTCGTCGGTTACTATTTCAAAAGTAATCGGCAAGATTTTTATTTTCAGCATATTCGGCGGTTACTATTTCAAAAGTAATCGGCAAGACTTTATTTTCAGCACATTCGTCGGTTACTATTTCAAAAGTAATCGACAAGATTTTTATTTTCAGCACATTCGTCGGTTACTATTTCAAAAGTAATCAGCAAGACTTTATTTTTAACACATTCGTCGGTTACTATTTCAAAAGTAATCGGCAAGATTTTTATTTTCTACATATTCGTCGGTTACTATTTCAAAACTAATCAGCAAGACTTTATTTTCAGCACATTCGTTGGTTACTATTTCAAAAGTAGTCGGCAAGATTTTTATTTTCAGCATATTTGTCGGTTACTAATTTAAAAGTAATTGGCAAGACTTTATTTTCAGCACATTCGTCGGTTACTTTTTCAAAAGTAATCGGCAAGATTTTTATTTTCAGCATATTCGTCGGTTAATATTTCAAAAGTAATCGCCAAGATTTTTATTTTCAGCATATTTGTCGGTTACTATTTTAAAAGTAAGCGGCATGACTTTATTTTCAGCACATTCGTCGGTTACTATTTCAAAAGTAATCGGCAAGATTTTTTTTTCTGCATATTCGTCGGTTACTATTTCAAAAGTAATCGGCATGATTTTTATTTTCAGCATATTCGGCGGTTACTATTTCAAAAGTAATCGCCAAGATTTTTATTTTGAGCATATTTGTCGGTTACTATTTTAAAAGTAAGCGGCATGACTTTATTTTCAGCACATTCGTCGATTACTATTTCAAAAGTAATCGGCGAGATTTTTTTTCTGCATATTCGTCGGTTACTATTTCAAAAGTAATCGGCAAGATTTTTATTTTCAGCATATTCGGCGGTTACTATTTCAAAAGTAATCGGCAAGACTTTATTTTCAGCACATTCGTCGGTTACTATTTCAAAAGTAATCGGCAAGACTTTAATTTCAGCACATTCGTCGGTTACTATTTCAAAAGTAATCGACAAGATTTTTATTTTCAGCACATTCGTCGGTTACTATTTCAAAAGTAATCAGCAAGACTTTATTTTTAACACATTCGTCGGTTACTATTTCAAAAGTAATCGGCAAGATTTTTGTTTTCTACATATTCGTCGGTTACTATTTCAAAACTAATCAGCAAGACTTTATTTTCAGCACATTCGTTGGTTACTATTTCAAAAGTAGTCGGCAAGATTTTTATTTTCAGCATATTTGTCGGTTACTAATTTAAAAGTAATTGGCAAGACTTTATTTTCAGTACATTCGTCGGTTACTTTTTCAAAAGTAATCGGCAAGATTTTTATTTTCAGCATATTCGTCGGTTAATATTTCAAAAGTAATCGCCAAGATTTTTATTTTCAGCATATTTGTCGGTTACTATTTTAAAAGTAAGCGGCATGACTTTATTTTCAGCACATTCGTCGGTTACTATTTCAAAAGTAATCGGCAAGATTTTTTTTTCTGCATATTCGTCGGTTACTATTTCAAAAGTAATCGGCATGATTTTTATTTTCAGCATATTCGGCGGTTACTATTTCAAAAGTAATCGCCAAGATTTTTATTTTCAGCATATTTGTCGGTTACTATTTTAAAAGTAAGCGGCATGACTTTATTTTCAGCACATTCGTCGGTTACTATTTCAAAATTAATCGGCAAGATTTTTATTTTCAGCATATTTGTCTGTTACTATATTAAAAGTAATCGACAAGATTTTTATTTTCAACATATTCGTCGGTTACTATTTCAAAAGTAATCGGCAAGACTTTATTTTCAGCACATTCGTCGATTGCTATTTCAAAAGTAATCGGCAAGACTTTAATTTCAGCACATTCGTCGGTTACTATTTCAAAAGTAATCGGCAAGACTTTATTTTCAGCACATTCGTCGGTTACTATTTCAAAAGTAATCGGCAAGACTTTATTTTCAGCACATTCGTCGGTTACTATTTCAAAAGTAATCGGCAAGACTTTATTTTCAGCACATTCGTCGGTTACTATTTCAAAAGTAATCGGCAAGATTTTTATTTTCAGCATATTCGTCGGTTACTATTTCAAAAGTAATCGGCAAGATTTTTATTTTCAGCATATTTGTCGGTTACTATATTAAAAGTAATCGACAAGATTTTTATTTTCAACATATTCGTCGGTTACTATTTCAAAAGTAATCAGCAAGACTTTATTTTCAGCATATTCGTCGGTTACTATTTCAAAAGTAATCGGCAAGCCTTTATTTTCAGCACATTCGTCGGTTACTATTTCAAAAGTAATCGGCAAGATTTTTATTTTCAGCATATTCGTCGGTTACTATTTTAAAAGTAATCGGCAAGACTTTAATTTCAGCACATTCGTCGGTTACTATTTCAAAAGTAATCAGCAAGACTTTATTTTCAGCATATTCGTCGGTTACTATTTCAAAAGTAATCGGCAAGCCTTTATTTTCAGCACATTCGTCGGTTACTATTTCAAAAGTAATCTGCAAGATTTTTATTTTCAGCATATTCGTCGGTTAGTATTTCAAAAGTAATCGCCAAGATTTTTATTTTCAGCATATTTGTCGGTTACTATTTTAAAAGTAAGCGGCATGACTTTATTTTCAGCACATTCGTCGGTTACTATTTCAAAAGTAATCGGCAAGATTTTTTTTCTGCATATTCGTCGGTTACTATTTCAAAAGTAATCGGCAAGATTTTTATTTTCAGCATATTCGGCGGTTACTATTTCAAAAGTAATCGGCAAGACTTTATTTTTAGCACATTCGTCGGTTACTATTTCAAAAGTAATCGGCAAGACATTAATTTCAGCACTTTCGTCGGTTACTATTTCAAAAGTAATCGACAAGATTTTTATTTTCAGCACATTCGTCGGTTACTATTTCAAAAGTAATCAGCAAGACTTTATTTTTAACTCATTCGTCGGTTACTATTTCAAAAGTAATCGGCAAGATTTTTATTTTCTACATATTCGTCGGTTACTATTTCAAAACTAATCAGCAAGACTTTATTTTCAGCACATTCGTTGGTTACTATTTCAAAAGTAGTCGGCAAGATTTTTATTTTCAGCATATTTGTCGGTTACTAATTTAAAAGTAATTGGCAAGACTTTATTTTCAGCACATTCGTAGGTTACTTTTTCAAAAGTAATCGGCAAGATTTGTATTTTCAGCATATTCGTCGGTTACTAATTTAAAAGTAATTGGCAAGACTTTATTTTCAGCACATTCGTCGGTTACTTTTTCAAAAGTAATCGGCAAGATTTTTATTTTCAGCATATTCGTCGGTTAATATTTCAAAAGTAATCGCCAAGATTTTTATTTTCAGCATATTTGTCGGTTACTATTTTAAAAGTAAGCGGCATGACTTTATTTTCAGCACATTCGTCGGTTACTATTTCAAAAGTAATCGGCAAGATTTTTTTTTCTGCATATTCGTCGGTTACTATTTCAAAAGTAATCGGCATGATTTTTATTTTCAGCATATTCGGCGGTTACTATTTCAAAAGTAATCGCCAAGATTTTTATTTTGAGCATATTTGTCGGTTACTATTTTAAAAGTAAGCGGCATGACTTTATTTTCAGCACATTCGTCGATTACTATTTCAAAAGTAATCGGCGAGATTTTTTTTCTGCATATTCGTCGGTTACTATTTCAAAAGTAATCGGCAAGATTTTTATTTTCAGCATATTCGGCGGTTACTATTTCAAAAGTAATCGGCAAGACTTTATTTTCAGCACATTCGTCGGTTACTATTTCAAAAGTAATCGGCAAGACTTTAATTTCAGCACATTCGTCGGTTACTATTTCAAAAGTAATCGACAAGATTTTTATTTTCAGCACATTCGTCGGTTACTATTTCAAAAGTAATCAGCAAGACTTTATTTTTAACACATTCGTCGGTTACTATTTCAAAAGTAATCGGCAAGATTTTTGTTTTCTACATATTCGTCGGTTACTATTTCAAAACTAATCAGCAAGACTTTATTTTCAGCACATTCGTTGGTTACTATTTCAAAAGTAGTCGGCAAGATTTTTATTTTCAGCATATTTGTCGGTTACTAATTTAAAAGTAATTGGCAAGACTTTATTTTCAGTACATTCGTCGGTTACTTTTTCAAAAGTAATTGGCAAGATTTTTATTTTCAGCATATTCGTCGGTTAATATTTCAAAAGTAATCGCCAAGATTTTTATTTTCAGCATATTTGTCGGTTACTATTTTAAAAGTAAGCGGCATGACTTTATTTTCAGCACATTCGTCGGTTACTATTTCAAAAGTAATCGGCAAGATTTTTTTTTCTGCATATTCGTCGGTTACTATTTCAAAAGTAATCGGCATGATTTTTATTTTCAGCATATTCGGCGGTTACTATTTCAAAAGTAATCGCCAAGATTTTTATTTTCAGCATATTTGTCGGTTACTATTTTAAAAGTAAGCGGCATGACTTTATTTTCAGCACATTCGTCGGTTACTATTTCAAAATTAATCGGCAAGATTTTTATTTTCAGCATATTTGTCTGTTACTATATTAAAAGTAATCGACAAGATTTTTATTTTCAACATATTCGTCGGTTACTATTTCAAAAGTAATCGGCAAGACTTTATTTTCAGCACATTCGTCGATTGCTATTTCAAAAGTAATCGGCAAGACTTTAATTTCAGCACATTCGTCGGTTACTATTTCAAAAGTAATCGGCAAGACTTTATTTTCAGCACATTCGTCGGTTACTATTTCAAAAGTAATCGGCAAGACTTTATTTTCAGCACATTCGTCGGTTACTATTTCAAAAGTAATCGGCAAGACTTTATTTTCAGCACATTCGTCGGTTACTATTTCAAAAGTAATCGGCAAGATTTTTATTTTCAGCATATTCGTCGGTTACTATTTCAAAAGTAATCGGCAAGATTTTTATTTTCAGCATATTTGTCGGTTACTATATTAAAAGTAATCGACAAGATTTTTATTTTCAACATATTCGTCGGTTACTATTTCAAAAGTAATCAGCAAGACTTTATTTTCAGCATATTCGTCGGTTACTATTTCAAAAGTAATCGGCAAGCCTTTATTTTCAGCACATTCGTCGGTTACTATTTCAAAAGTAATCGGCAAGATTTTTATTTTCAGCATATTCGTCGGTTACTATTTTAAAAGTAATCGGCAAGACTTTAATTTCAGCACATTCGTCGGTTACTATTTCAAAAGTAATCAGCAAGACTTTATTTTCAGCATATTCGTCGGTTACTATTTCAAAAGTAATCGGCAAGCCTTTATTTTCAGCACATTCGTCGGTTACTATTTCAAAAGTAATCTGCAAGATTTTTATTTTCAGCATATTCGTCGGTTACTATTTCAAAAGTAATCGCCAAGATTTTTATTTTCAGCATATTTGTCGGTTACTATTTTAAAAGTAAGCGGCATGACTTTATTTTCAGCACATTCGTCGGTTACTATTTCAAAAGTAATCGGCAAGATTTTTTTTCTGCATATTCGTCGGTTACTATTTCAAAAGTAATCGGCAAGATTTTTATTTTCAGCATATTCGGCGGTTACTATTTCAAAAGTAATCGGCAAGACTTTATTTTTAGCACATTCGTCGGTTACTATTTCAAAAGTAATCGGCAAGACATTAATTTCAGCACATTCGTCGGTTACTATTTCAAAAGTAATCGACAAGATTTTTATTTTCAGCACATTCGTCGGTTACTATTTCAAAAGTAATCAGCAAGACTTTATTTTTAACTCATTCGTCGGTTACTATTTCAAAAGTAATCGGCAAGATTTTTATTTTCTACATATTCGTCGGTTACTATTTCAAAACTAATCAGCAAGACTTTATTTTTAACACATTCGTCGGTTACTATTTCAAAAGTAATCGGCAAGATTTTTGTTTTCAGCATATTCGTCGGTTACTATTTCAAAACTAATCAGCAAGACTTTATTTTCAGCACATTCGTTGGTTACTATTTCAAAAGTAGTCGGCAAGATTTTTATTTTCAGCATATTTGTCGGTTACTAATTTAAAAGTAATTGGCAAGACTTTATTTTCAGTACATTCGTCGGTTACTTTTTCAAAAGTAATTGGCAAGATTTTTATTTTCAGCATATTCGTCGGTTAATATTTCAAAAGTAATCGCCAAGATTTTTATTTTCAGCATATTTGTCGGTTACTATTTTAAAAGTAAGCGGCATGACTTTATTTTCAGCACATTCGTCGGTTACTATTTCAAAAGTAATCGGCAAGATTTTTTTTTCTGCATATTCGTCGGTTACTATTTCAAAATTAATCGGCAAGATTTTTATTTTCAGCATATTTGTCTGTTACTATATTAAAAGTAATCGACAAGATTTTTATTTTCAGCATATTCGTCGGTTACTATTTCAAAAGTAATCGGCAAGACTTTATTTTCAGCACATTCGTCGATTGCTATTTCAAAAGTAATCGGCAAGACTTTAATTTCAGCACATTCGTCGGTTACTATTTCAAAAGTAATCGGCAAGACTTTATTTTCAGCACATTCGTCGGTTACTATTTCAAAAGTAATCGGCAAGACTTTATTTTCAGCACATTCGTCGGTTACTATTTCAAAAGTAATCGGCAAGACTTTATTTTCAGCACATTCGTCGGTTACTATTTCAAAAGTAATCGGCAAGATTTTTATTTTCAGCATATTCGTCGGTTACTATTTCAAAAGTAATCGGCAAGATTTTTATTTTCAGCATATTTGTCGGTTACTATATTAAAAGTAATCGACAAGATTTTTATTTTCAACATATTCGTCGGTTACTATTTCAAAAGTAATCAGCAAGACTTTATTTTCAGCATATTCGTCGGTTACTATTTCAAAAGTAATCGGCAAGCCTTTATTTTCAGCACATTCGTCGGTTACTATTTCAAAAGTAATCGGCAAGATTTTTATTTTCAGCATATTCGTCGGTTACTATTTTAAAAGTAATCGGCAAGACTTTAATTTCAGCACATTTGTCGGTTACTATTTCAAAAGTAAGCGGCAAGACTTTATTTTCAGCATATTCGTCGGTTACTATTTCAAAAGTAATCGGCAAGCCTTTATTTTCAGCACATTCGTCGGTTACTATTTCAAAAGTAATCGGCAAGATTTTTATTTTCAGCATATTCGTCGGTTACTATTTCAAAAGTAATCGCCAAGATTTTTATTTTCAGCATATTTGTCGGTTACTATTTTAAAAGTAAGCGGCATGACTTTATTTTCAGCACATTCGTCGGTTACTATTTCAAAAGTAATCGGCAAGATTTTTTTTCTGCATATTCGTCGGTTACTATTTCAAAAGTAATCGGCAAGATTTTTATTTTCAGCATATTCGGCGGTTACTATTTCAAAAGTAATCGGCAAGACTTTATTTTTAGCACATTCGTCGGTTACTATTTCAAAAGTAATCGGCAAGACATTAATTTCAGCACATTCGTCGGTTACTATTTCAAAAGTAATCGACAAGATTTTTATTTTCAGCACATTCGTCGGTTACTATTTCAAAAGTAATCAGCAAGACTTTATTTTTAACTCATTCGTCGGTTACTATTTCAAAAGTAATCGGCAAGATTTTTATTTTCTACATATTCGTCGGTTACTATTTCAAAACTAATCAGCAAGACTTTATTTTTAACACATTCGTCGGTTACTATTTCAAAAGTAATCGGCAAGATTTTTGTTTTCAGCATATTCGTCGGTTACTATTTCAAAACTAATCAGCAAGACTTTATTTTCAGCACATTCGTTGGTTACTATTTCAAAAGTAGTCGGCAAGATTTTTATTTTCAGCATATTTGTCGGTTACTAATTTAAAAGTAATTGGCAAGACTTTATTTTCAGTACATTCGTCGGTTACTTTTTCAAAAGTAATTGGCAAGATTTTTATTTTCAGCATATTCGTCGGTTAATATTTCAAAAGTAATCGCCAAGATTTTTATTTTCAGCATATTTGTCGGTTACTATTTTAAAAGTAAGCGGCATGACTTTATTTTCAGCACATTCGTCGGTTACTATTTCAAAAGTAATCGGCAAGATTTTTTTTTCTGCATATTCGTCGGTTACTATTTCAAAAGTAATCGGCATGATTTTTATTTTCAGCATATTCGGCGGTTACTATTTCAAAAGTAATCGCCAAGATTTTTATTTTCAGCATATTTGTCGGTTACTATTTTAAAAGTAAGCGGCATGACTTTATTTTCAGCACATTCGTCGGTTACTATTTCAAAATTAATCGGCAAGATTTTTATTTTCAGCATATTTGTCTGTTACTATATTAAAAGTAATCGACAAGATTTTTATTTTCAACATATTCGTCGGTTACTATTTCAAAAGTAATCGGCAAGACTTTATTTTCAGCACATTCGTCGATTGCTATTTCAAAAGTAATCGGCAAGACTTTAATTTCAGCACATTCGTCGGTTACTATTTCAAAAGTAATCGCAAGACTTTATTTTCAGCACATTCGTCGGTTACTATTTCAAAAGTAATCGGCAAGACTTTATTTTCAGCACATTCGTCGGTTACTATTTCAAAAGTAATCGCCAAGATTTTTATTTTCAGCATATTCGTCGGTTACTATTTCAAAAGTAATCGCCAAGATTTTTATTTTCAGCATATTTGTCGGTTACTAATTTAAAAGTAATCGGCAAGACTTTATTTTCAGCACATTCGTCGGTTACTATTTCAAAAGTAATCGGCAAGATTTTTATTTTCAGCATATTCGTCGGTTACTATTTCAAAAGTAATCGCCAAGATTTTTATTTTCAGCATATTTGTCGGTTACTATTTTAAAAGTAAGCGGCATGACTTTATTTTCAGCACATTCGTCGGTTACTATTTCAAAAGTAATCGGCAAGATTTTTTTTCTGCATATTCGTCGGTTACTATTTCAAAAGTAATCGGCAAGATTTTTATTTTCAGCATATTCGGCGGTTACTATTTCAAAAGTAATCGGCAAGACTTTATTTTCAGCACATTCGTCGGTTACTATTTCAAAAGTAATCGGCAAGACTTTAATTTCAGCACATTCGTCAGTTACTATTTCAAAAGTAATCGACAAGATTTTTATTTTCAGCACATTCGTCGGTTACTATTTCAAAAGTAATCAGCAAGACTTTATTTTTAACACATTCGTCGGTTACTATTTCAAAAGTAATCGGCAAGATTTTTATTTTCTACATATTCGTCGGTCACTATTTCAAAACTAATCAGCAAGACTTTATTTTCAGCACATTCGTTGGTTACTATTTCAAAAGTAGTCGGCAAGATTTTTATTTTCAGCATATTTGTCGGTTACTAATTTAAAAGTAATTGGCAAGACTTTATTTTCAGCACATTCGTCGGTTACTTTTTCAAAAGTAATCGGCAAGATTTTTATTTTCAGCATATTCGTCGGTTAATATTTCAAAAGTAATCGCCAAGATTTTTATTTTCAGCATATTTGTCGGTTACTATTTTAAAAGTAAGCGGCATGACTTTATTTTCAGCACATTCGTCGGTTACTATTTCAAAAGTAATCGACAAGATTTTTATTTTCAGCACATTCGTCGGTTACTATTTCAAAAGTAATCAGCAAGACTTTATTTTTAACACATTCGTCGGTTACTATTTCAAAAGTAATCGGCAAGATTTTTGTTTTCTACATATTCGTCGGTTACTATTTCAAAACTAATCAGCAAGACTTTATTTTCAGCACATTCGTTGGTTACTATTTCAAAAGTAGTCGGCAAGATTTTTATTTTCAGCATATTTGTCGGTTACTAATTTAAAAGTAATTGGCAAGACTTTATTTTCAGTACATTCGTCGGTTACTTTTTCAAAAGTAATTGGCAAGATTTTTATTTTCAGCATATTCGTCGGTTAATATTTCAAAAGTAATCGCCAAGATTTTTATTTTCAGCATATTTGTCGGTTACTATTTTAAAAGTAAGCGGCATGACTTTATTTTCAGCACATTCGTCGGTTACTATTTCAAAAGTAATCGGCAAGATTTTTTTTTCTGCATATTCGTCGGTTACTATTTCAAAAGTAATCGGCATGATTTTTATTTTCAGCATATTCGGCGGTTACTATTTCAAAAGTAATCGCCAAGATTTTTATTTTCAGCATATTTGTCGGTTACTATTTTAAAAGTAAGCGGCATGACTTTATTTTCAGCACATTCGTCGGTTACTATTTCAAAATTAATCGGCAAGATTTTTATTTTCAGCATATTTGTCTGTTACTATATTAAAAGTAATCGACAAGATTTTTATTTTCAACATATTCGTCGGTTACTATTTCAAAAGTAATCGGCAAGACTTTATTTTCAGCACATTCGTCGATTGCTATTTCAAAAGTAATCGGCAAGACTTTAATTTCAGCACATTCGTCGGTTACTATTTCAAAAGTAATCGGCAAGACTTTATTTTCAGCACATTCGTCGGTTACTATTTCAAAAGTAATCGGCAAGACTTTATTTTCAGCACATTCGTCGGTTACTATTTCAAAAGTAATCGGCAAGACTTTATTTTCAGCACATTCGTCGGTTACTATTTCAAAAGTAATCGGCAAGATTTTTATTTTCAGCATATTCGTCGGTTACTATTTCAAAAGTAATCGGCAAGATTTTTATTTTCAGCATATTTGTCGGTTACTATATTAAAAGTAATCGACAAGATTTTTATTTTCAACATATTCGTCGGTTACTATTTCAAAAGTAATCAGCAAGACTTTATTTTCAGCATATTCGTCGGTTACTATATCAAAAGTAATCGGCAAGCCTTTATTTTCAGCACATTCGTCGGTTACTATTTCAAAAGTAATCGGCAAGATTTTTATTTTCAGCATATTCGTCGGTTACTATTTTAAAAGTAATCGGCAAGACTTTAATTTCAGCACATTCGTCGGTTACTATTTCAAAAGTAATCAGCAAGACTTTATTTTCAGCATATTCGTCGGTTACTATTTCAAAAGTAATCGCAAGACTTTATTTTCAGCACATTCGTCGGTTACTATTTCAAAAGTAATCGGCAAGACTTTATTTTCAGCACATTCGTCGGTTACTATTTCAAAAGTAATCGCCAAGATTTTTATTTTCAGCATATTCGTCGGTTACTATTTCAAAAGTAATCGCCAAGATTTTTATTTTCAGCATATTGGTCGGTTACTAATTTAAAAGTAATCGGCAAGACTTTATTTTCAGCACATTCGTCGGTTACTATTTCAAAAGTAATCGGCAAGATTTTTATTTTCAGCATATTCGTCGGTTACTATTTCAAAAGTAATCGCCAAGATTTTTATTTTCAGCATATTTGTCGGTTACTATTTTAAAAGTAAGCGGCATGACTTTATTTTCAGCACATTCGTCGGTTACTATTTCAAAAGTAATCGGCAAGATTTTTTTTCTGCATATTCGTCGGTTACTATTTCAAAAGTAATCGGCAAGATTTTTATTTTCAGCATATTCGGCGGTTACTATTTCAAAAGTAATCGGCAAGACTTTATTTTCAGCACATTCGTCGGTTACTATTTCAAAAGTAATCGGCAAGACTTTAATTTCAGCACATTCGTCGGTTACTATTTCAAAAGTAATCGACAAGATTTTTATTTTCAGCACATTCGTCGGTTACTATTTCAAAAGTAATCAGCAAGACTTTATTTTTAACACATTCGTCGGTTACTATTTCAAAAGTAATCGGCAAGATTTTTATTTTCTACATATTCGTCGGTCACTATTTCAAAACTAATCAGCAAGACTTTATTTTCAGCACATTCGTTGGTTACTATTTCAAAAGTAGTCGGCAAGATTTTTATTTTCAGCATATTTGTCGGTTACTAATTTAAAAGTAATTGGCAAGACTTTATTTTCAGCACATTCGTCGGTTACTTTTTCAAAAGTAATCGGCAAGATTTTTATTTTCAGCATATTCGTCGGTTAATATTTCAAAAGTAATCGCCAAGATTTTTATTTTCAGCATATTTGTCGGTTACTATTTTAAAAGTAAGCGGCATGACTTTATTTTCAGCACATTCGTCGGTTACTATTTCAAAAGTAATCGGCAAGATTTTTTTTCTGCATATTCGTCGGTTACTATTTCAAAAGTAATCGGCAAGATTTTTATTTTCAGCACATTCGTCGGTTACTATTTCAAAAGTAATCGGCAAGACTTTAATTTCAGCACATTCGTCGGTTACTATTTCAAAAGTAATCGACAAGATTTTTATTTTCAGCACATTCGTCGGTTACTATTTCAAAAGTAATCAGCAAGACTTTATTTTTAACACATTCGTCGGTTACTATTTCAAAAGTAATCGGCAAGATTTTTATTTTCTACATATTCGTCGGTCACTATTTCAAAACTAATCAGCAAGACTTTATTTTCAGCACATTCGTTGGTTACTATTTCAAAAGTAGTCGGCAAGATTTTTATTTTCAGCATATTTGTCGGTTACTAATTTAAAAGTAATTGGCAAGACTTTATTTTCAGCACATTCGTCGGTTACTTTTTCAAAAGTAATCGGCAAGATTTTTATTTTCAGCATATTCGTCGGTTAATATTTCAAAAGTAATCGCCAAGATTTTTATTTTCAGCATATTTGTCGGTTACTATTTTAAAAGTAAGCGGCATGACTTTATTTTCAGCACATTCGTCGGTTACTATTTCAAAAGTAATCGGCTAGATTTTTTTTTCTGCATATTCGTCGGTTACTATTTCAAAAGTAATCGGCATGATTTTTATTTTCAGCATATTCGGCGGTTACTATTTCAAAAGTAATCGCCAAGATTTTTATTTTCAGCATATTTGTCGGTTACTATTTTAAAAGTAAGCGGCATGACTTTATTTTCAGCACATTCGTCGGTTACTATTTCAAAATTAATCGGCAAGATTTTTATTTTCAGCATATTTGTCTGTTACTATATTAAAAGTAATCGACAAGATTTTTATTTTCAACATATTCGTCGGTTACTATTTCAAAAGTAATCGGCAAGACTTTATTTTCAGCACATTCGTCGATTGCTATTTCAAAAGTAATCGGCAAGACTTTAATTTCAGCACATTCGTCGGTTACTATTTCAAAAGTAATCGGCAAGACTTTATTTTCAGCACATTCGTCGGTTACTATTTCAAAAGTAATCGGCAAGACTTTATTTTCAGCACATTCGTCGGTTACTATTTCAAAAGTAATCGGCAAGACTTTATTTTCAGCACATTCGTCGGTTACTATTTCAAAAGTAATCGGCCAGATTTTTATTTTCAGCATATTCGTCGGTTACTATTTCAAAAGTAATCGGCAAGATTTTTATTTTCAGCATATTTGTCGGTTACTATATTAAAAGTAATCGACAAGATTTTTATTTTCAACATATTCGTCGGTTACTATTTCAAAAGTAATCGGCAAGATTTTTATTTTCAGCATATTTGTCGGTTACTATATTAAAAGTAATCGACAAGATTTTTATTTTCAACATATTCGTCGGTTACTATTTCAAAAGTAATCAGCAAGACTTTATTTTCAGCATATTCGGCGGTTACTATTTCAAAAGTAATCGGCAAGACTTTATTTTTAGCACATTCGTCGGTTACTATTTCAAAAGTAATCGGCAAGACATTAATTTCAGCACATTCGTCGGTTACTATTTCAAAAGTAATCGACAAGATTTTTATTTTCAGCACATTCGTCGGTTACTATTTCAAAAGTAATCAGCAAGACTTTATTTTTAACTCATTCGTCGGTTACTATTTCAAAAGTAATCGGCAAGATTTTTATTTTCTACATATTCGTCGGTTACTATTTCAAAACTAATCAGCAAGACTTTATTTTCAGCACATTCGTTGGTTACTATTTCAAAAGTAGTCGGCAAGATTTTTATTTTCAGCATATTTGTCGGTTACTAATTTAAAAGTAATTGGCAAGACTTTATTTTCAGCACATTCGTAGGTTACTTTTTCAAAAGTAATCGGCAAGATTTTTATTTTCAGCATATTCGTCGGTTAATATTTCAAAAGTAATCGCCAAGATTTTTATTTTCAGCATATTTGTCGGTTACTATTTTAAAAGTAAGCGGCATGACTTTATTTTCAGCACATTCGTCGGTTACTATTTCAAAAGTAATCGGCAAGATTTTTTTTTCTGCATATTCGTCGGTTACTATTTCAAAAGTAATCGGCATGATTTTTATTTTCAGCATATTCGGCGGTTACTATTTCAAAAGTAATCGCCAAGATTTTTATTTTCAGCATATTTGTCGGTTACTATTTTAAAAGTAAGCGGCATGACTTTATTTTCAGCACATTCGTCGGTTACTATTTCAAAATTAATCGGCAAGATTTTTATTTTCAGCATATTTGTCTGTTACTATATTAAAAGTAATCGACAAGATTTTTATTTTCAACATATTCGTCGGTTACTATTTCAAAAGTAATCGGCAAGACTTTATTTTCAGCACATTCGTCGATTGCTATTTCAAAAGTAATCGGCAAGACTTTAATTTCAGCACATTCGTCGGTTACTATTTCAAAAGTAATCGGCAAGACTTTATTTTCAGCACATTCGTCGGTTACTATTTCAAAAGTAATCGGCAAGACTTTATTTTCAGCACATTCGTCGGTTACTATTTCAAAAGTAATCGGCAAGACTTTATTTTCAGCACATTCGTCGGTTACTATTTCAAAAGTAATCGGCAAGATTTTTATTTTCAGCATATTCGTCGGTTACTATTTCAAAAGTAATCGGCAAGATTTTTATTTTCAGCATATTTGTCGGTTACTATATTAAAAGTAATCGACAAGATTTTTATTTTCAACATATTCGTCGGTTACTATTTCAAAAGTAATCAGCAAGACTTTATTTTCAGCATATTCGTCGGTTACTATTTCAAAAGTAATCGGCAAGCCTTTATTTTCAGCACATTCGTCGGTTACTATTTCAAAAGTAATCGGCAAGATTTTTATTTTCAGCATATTCGTCGGTTACTATTTTAAAAGTAATCGGCAAGACTTTAATTTCAGCACATTCGTCGGTTACTATTTCAAAAGTAATCAGCAAGACTTTATTTTCAGCATATTCGTCGGTTACTATTTCAAAAGTAATCGCAAGACTTTATTTTCAGCACATTCGTCGGTTACTATTTCAAAAGTAATCGGCAAGACTTTATTTTCAGCACATTCGTCGGTTACTATTTCAAAAGTAATCGCCAAGATTTTTATTTTCAGCATATTCGTCGGTTACTATTTCAAAAGTAATCGCCAAGATTTTTATTTTCAGCATATTTGTCGGTTACTAATTTAAAAGTAATCGGCAAGACTTTATTTTCAGCACATTCGTCGGTTACTATTTCAAAAGTAATCGGCAAGATTTTTATTTTCAGCATATTCGTCGGTTACTATTTCAAAAGTAATCGCCAAGATTTTTATTTTCAGCATATTTGTCGGTTACTATTTTAAAAGTAAGCGGCATGACTTTATTTTCAGCACATTCGTCGGTTACTATTTCAAAAGTAATCGGCAAGATTTTTTTTCTGCATATTCGTCGGTTACTATTTCAAAAGTAATCGGCAAGATTTTTATTTTCAGCATATTCGGCGGTTACTATTTCAAAAGTAATCGGCAAGACTTTATTTTCAGCACATTCGTCGGTTACTATTTCAAAAGTAATCGGCAAGACTTTAATTTCAGCACATTCGTCGGTTACTATTTCAAAAGTAATCGACAAGATTTTTATTTTCAGCACATTCGTCGGTTACTATTTCAAAAGTAATCAGCAAGACTTTATTTTTAACACATTCGTCGGTTACTATTTCAAAAGTAATCGGCAAGATTTTTATTTTCTACATATTCGTCGGTCACTATTTCAAAACTAATCAGCAAGACTTTATTTTCAGCACATTCGTTGGTTACTATTTCAAAAGTAGTCGGCAAGATTTTTATTTTCAGCATATTTGTCGGTTACTAATTTAAAAGTAATTGGCAAGACTTTATTTTCAGCACATTCGTCGGTTACTTTTTCAAAAGTAATCGGCAAGATTTTTATTTTCAGCATATTCGTCGGTTAATATTTCAAAAGTAATCGCCAAGATTTTTATTTTCAGCATATTTGTCGGTTACTATTTTAAAAGTAAGCGGCATGACTTTATTTTCAGCACATTCGTCGGTTACTATTTCAAAAGTAATCGGCAAGATTTTTTTTCTGCATATTCGTCGGTTACTATTTCAAAAGTAATCGGCAAGATTTTTATTTTCAGCACATTCGTCGGTTACTATTTCAAAAGTAATCGGCAAGACTTTAATTTCAGCACATTCGTCGGTTACTATTTCAAAAGTAATCGACAAGATTTTTATTTTCAGCACATTCGTCGGTTACTATTTCAAAAGTAATCAGCAAGACTTTATTTTTAACACATTCGTCGGTTACTATTTCAAAAGTAATCGGCAAGATTTTTATTTTCTACATATTCGTCGGTCACTATTTCAAAACTAATCAGCAAGACTTTATTTTCAGCACATTCGTTGGTTACTATTTCAAAAGTAGTCGGCAAGATTTTTATTTTCAGCATATTTGTCGGTTACTAATTTAAAAGTAATTGGCAAGACTTTATTTTCAGCACATTCGTCGGTTACTTTTTCAAAAGTAATCGGCAAGATTTTTATTTTCAGCATATTCGTCGGTTAATATTTCAAAAGTAATCGCCAAGATTTTTATTTTCAGCATATTTGTCGGTTACTATTTTAAAAGTAAGCGGCATGACTTTATTTTCAGCACATTCGTCGGTTACTATTTCAAAAGTAATCGGCAAGATTTTTTTTTCTGCATATTCGTCGGTTACTATTTCAAAAGTAATCGGCATGATTTTTATTTTCAGCATATTCGGCGGTTACTATTTCAAAAGTAATCGCCAAGATTTTTATTTTCAGCATATTTGTCGGTTACTATTTCAAAATTAATCGGCAAGATTTTTATTTTCAGCATATTTGTCTGTTACTATATTAAAAGTAATCGACAAGATTTTTATTTTCAACATATTCGTCGGTTACTATTTCAAAAGTAATCGGCAAGACTTTATTTTCAGCACATTCGTCGATTGCTATTTCAAAAGTAATCGGCAAGACTTTAATTTCAGCACATTCGTCGGTTACTATTTCAAAAGTAATCGGCAAGACTTTATTTTCAGCACATTCGTCGGTTACTATTTCAAAAGTAATCGGCAAGATTTTTATTTTCAGCATATTCGTCGGTTACTATTTCAAAAGTAATCGCCAAGATTTTTATTTTCAGCATATTTGTCGGTTACTATTTTAAAAGTAAGCGGCATGACTTTATTTTCAGCACATTCGTCGGTTACTATTTCAAAAGTAATCGGCAAGATTTTTTTTCTGCATATTCGTCGGTTACTATTTCAAAAGTAATCGGCAAGATTTTTATTTTCAGCATATTCGGCGGTTACTATTTCAAAAGTAATCGGCAAGACTTTATTTTCAGCACATTCGTCGGTTACTATTTCAAAAGTAATCGGCAAGACTTTAATTTCAGCACATTCGTCGGTTACTATTTCAAAAGTAATCGACAAGATTTTTATTTTCAGCACATTCGTCGGTTACTATTTCAAAAGTAATCAGCAAGACTTTATTTTTAACACATTCGTCGGTTACTATTTCAAAAGTAATCGGCAAGATTTTTATTTTCTACATATTCGTCGGTCACTATTTCAAAACTAATCAGCAAGACTTTATTTTCAGCACATTCGTTGGTTACTATTTCAAAAGTAGTCGGCAAGATTTTTATTTTCAGCATATTTGTCGGTTACTAATTTAAAAGTAATTGGCAAGACTTTATTTTCAGCACATTCGTCGGTTACTTTTTCAAAAGTAATCGGCAAGATTTTTATTTTCAGCATATTCGTCGGTTAATATTTCAAAAGTAATCGCCAAGATTTTTATTTTCAGCATATTTGTCGGTTACTATTTTAAAAGTAAGCGGCATGACTTTATTTTCAGCACATTCGTCGGTTACTATTTCAAAAGTAATCGGCAAGATTTTTTTTCTGCATATTCGTCGGTTACTATTTCAAAAGTAATCGGCAAGATTTTTATTTTCAGCACATTCGTCGGTTACTATTTCAAAAGTAATCGGCAAGACTTTAATTTCAGCACATTCGTCGGTTACTATTTCAAAAGTAATCGACAAGATTTTTATTTTCAGCACATTCGTCGGTTACTATTTCAAAAGTAATCAGCAAGACTTTATTTTTAACACATTCGTCGGTTACTATTTCAAAAGTAATCGGCAAGATTTTTATTTTCTACATATTCGTCGGTCACTATTTCAAAACTAATCAGCAAGACTTTATTTTCAGCACATTCGTTGGTTACTATTTCAAAAGTAGTCGGCAAGATTTTTATTTTCAGCATATTTGTCGGTTACTAATTTAAAAGTAATTGGCAAGACTTTATTTTCAGCACATTCGTCGGTTACTTTTTCAAAAGTAATCGGCAAGATTTTTATTTTCAGCATATTCGTCGGTTAATATTTCAAAAGTAATCGCCAAGATTTTTATTTTCAGCATATTTGTCGGTTACTATTTTAAAAGTAAGCGGCATGACTTTATTTTCAGCACATTCGTCGGTTACTATTTCAAAAGTAATCGGCAAGATTTTTTTTTCTGCATATTCGTCGGTTACTATTTCAAAAGTAATCGGCATGATTTTTATTTTCAGCATATTCGGCGGTTACTATTTCAAAAGTAATCGCCAAGATTTTTATTTTCAGCATATTTGTCGGTTACTATTTCAAAATTAATCGGCAAGATTTTTATTTTCAGCATATTTGTCTGTTACTATATTAAAAGTAATCGACAAGATTTTTATTTTCAACATATTCGTCGGTTACTATTTCAAAAGTAATCGGCAAGACTTTATTTTCAGCACATTCGTCGATTGCTATTTCAAAAGTAATCGGCAAGACTTTAATTTCAGCACATTCGTCGGTTACTATTTCAAAAGTAATCGGCAAGACTTTATTTTCAGCACATTCGTCGGTTACTATTTCAAAAGTAATCGGCAAGACTTTATTTTCAGCACATTCGTCGGTTACTATTTCAAAAGTAATCGGCAAGACTTTATTTTCAGCACATTCGTCGGTTACTATTTCAAAAGTAATCGGCCAGATTTTTATTTTCAGCATATTCGTCGGTTACTATTTCAAAAGTAATCGGCAAGATTTTTATTTTCAGCATATTTGTCGGTTACTATATTAAAAGTAATCGACAAGATTTTTATTTTCAACATATTCGTCGGTTACTATTTCAAAAGTAATCAGCAAGACTTTATTTTCAGCATATTCGTCGGTTACTATTTCAATAGTAATCGGCAAGCCTTTATTTTCAGCACATTCGTCGGTTACTATTTCAAAAGTAATCGGCAAGATTTTTATTTTCAGCATATTCGTCGGTTACTATTTTAAAAGTAATCGGCAAGACTTTAATTTTAGCACATTCGTCGGTTACTATTTCAAAAGTAATCAGCAAGACTTTATTTTCAGCATATTCGTCGGTTACTATTTCAAAAGTAATCGGCAAGCCTTTATTTTCAGCACATTCGTCGGTTACTATTTCAAAAGTAATCGGCAAGATTTTTATTTTCAGCATATTCGTCGGTTACTATTTCAAAAGTAATCGCCAAGATTTTTATTTTCAGCATATTTGTCGGTTACTATTTTAAAAGTAAGCGGCATGACTTTATTTTCAGCACATTCGTCGGTTACTATTTCAAAAGTAATCGGCAAGATTTTTTTTCTGCATATTCGTCGGTTACTATTTCAAAAGTAATCGGCAAGATTTTTATTTTCAGCATATTCGGCGGTTACTATTTCAAAAGTAATCGGCAAGACTTTATTTTCAGCACATTCGTCGGTTACTATTTCAAAAGTAATCGGCAAGACTTTAATTTCAGCACATTCGTCGGTTACTATTTCAAAAGTAATCGACAAGATTTTTATTTTCAGCACATTCGTCGGTTACTATTTCAAAAGTAATCAGCAAGACTTTATTTTTAACACATTCGTCGGTTACTATTTCAAAAGTAATCGGCAAGATTTTTATTTTCTACATATTCGTCGGTTACTATTTCAAAAGTAATCGGCAAGATTTTTATTTTCAGCATATTTGTCGGTTACTATATTAAAAGTAATCGACAAGATTTTTATTTTCAACATATTCGTCAGTTACTATTTCAAAACTAATCAGCAAGACTTTATTTTCAGCACATTCGTTGGTTACTATTTCAAAAGTAATCGGCAAGACTTTATTTTCAGCACATTCGTCGATTGCTATTTCAAAAGTAATCGGCAAGACTTTAATTTCAGCACATTCGTCGGTTACTATTTCAAAAGTAATCGGCAAGACTTTATTTTCAGCACATTCGTCGGTTACTATTTCAAAAGTAATCGGCAAGACTTTATTTTCAGCACATTCGTCGGTTACTATTTCAAAAGTAATCGGCAAGACTTTAATTTCAGCACATTCGTCGGTTACTATTTCAAAAGTAATCGACAAGATTTTTATTTTCAGCACATTCGTCGGTTACTATTTCAAAAGTAATCAGCAAGACTTTATTTTTAACACATTCGTCGGTTACTATTTCAAAAGTAATCGGCAAGATTTTTATTTTCTACATATTCGTCGGTTACTATTTCAAAAGTAATCGGCAAGATTTTTATTTTAAGCATATTTGTCGGTTACTATATTAAAAGTAATCGACAAGATTTTTATTTTCAACATATTCGTCAGTTACTATTTCAAAACTAATCAGCAAGACTTTATTTTCAGCACATTCGTTGGTTACTATTTCAAAAGTAATCGGCAAGACTTTATTTTCAGCACATTCGTCGATTGCTATTTCAAAAGTAATCGGCAAGACTTTAATTTCAGCACATTCGTCGGTTACTATTTCAAAAGTAATCGGCAAGACTTTATTTTCAGCACATTCGTCGGTTACTATTTCAAAAGTAATCGGCAAGACTTTATTTTCAGCACATTCGTCGGTTACTATTTCAAAACTAATCGGCAAGACTTTATTTTCAGCACATTCGTCGGTTACTATTTCAAAAGTAATCGGCAAGATTTTTATTTTCAGCATATTCGTCGGTTACTATTTCAAAAGTAATCGGCAAGATTTTTATTTTCAGCATATTTGTCGGTTACTATATTAAAAGTAATCGACAAGATTTTTATTTTCAACATATTCGTCGGTTACTATTTCAAAAGTAATCAGCAAGACTTTATTTTCAGCATATTCGTCGGTTACTATTTCAAAAGTAATTGGCAAGCCTTTATTTTCAGCACATTCGTCGGTTACTATTTCAAAAGTAATCGGCAAGATTTTTATTTTCATCATATTCGTCGGTTACTATTTTAAAAGTAATCGGCAAGACTTTAATTTCAGCACATTCGTCGGTTACTATTTCAAAAGTAATCAGCAAGACTTTATTTTCAGCATATTCGCCGGTTACTATTTCAAAAGTAATCGGCAAGCCTTTATTTTCAGCACATTCGTCGGTTACTATTTCAAAAGTAATCGGCAAGATTTTTATTTTCAGCATATTCGTCGGTTACTATTTCAAAAGTAATCGCCAAGATTTTTATTTTCAGCATATTTGTCGGTTACTATTTTAAAAGTAAGCGGCATGACTTTATTTTCAGCACATTCGTCGGTTACTATTTCAAAAGTAATCGGCAAGATTTTTTTCTACATATTCGTCGGTTACTATTTCAAAAGTAATCGGCAAGATTTTTATTTTCAGCATATTTGTCGGTTACTATATTAAAAGTAATCGACAAGATTTTTATTTTCAACATATTCGTCAGTTACTATTTCAAAACTAATCAGCAAGACTTTATTTTCAGCACATTCGTTGGTTACTATTTCAAAAGTAGTCGGCAAGATTTTTATTTTCAGCATATTTGTCGGTTACTGATTTAAAAGTAATTGGCAAGACTTTATTTTCAGCACATTCGTTGGTTACTATTTCAAAAGTAGTCGGCAAGATTTTTATTTTCAGCATATTTGTCGGTTACTAATTTAAAAGTAATTGGCAAGATTTTTTTTTCTGCATATTCGTCGGTTACTATTTCAAAAGTAATCGGCAAGATTTTTATTTTCAGCATATTCGGCGGTTACTATTTCAAAAGTAATCGCCAAGATTTTTATTTTCAGCATATTTGTCGGTTACTATTTCAAAAGTAATCAGCAAGGCTTAATTTTTAACACATTCGTCGGTTACTATTTCAAAAGTAATCGGCAAGATTTTTATTTTCAGCATATTTGCCGGTTACTATATTAAAAGTAATCGGCAAGATTTTTATTTTCAACACATTCGTCGGTTACTATTTCAAAAGTAATCAGCAAGACTTTATTTTTAACACATTCGTCGGTTACTATTTCAAAAGTAATCGGCAAGATTTTTATTTTCAGCATATTTGTCGGTTACTATATTAAAAGTAATCGGCAAGATTTTTATTTTCAGCATATTCGTCGGTTACTATTTCAAAAGTAATCGGCAAGATTTTTATTTTCTACATATTCGTCGGTTACTATTTCAAAAGTAATCGGCAAGACTTTATTTTCAGCACATTCGTCGGTTACTATTTCAAAAGTAATCGGCAAGACTTTAATTTCAGCACATTCGTCGGTTACTATTTCAAAAGTAATCGACAAGATTTTTATTTTCAGCACATTCGTCGGTTACTATTTCAAAAGTAATCAGCAAGACTTTATTTTTAACACATTCGTCGGTTACTATTTCAAAAGTAATCGGCAAGATTTTTATTTTCTACATATTTGTCGGTTACTATTTCAAAAGTAATCGGCAAGATTTTTATTTTCAGCATATTTGTCGGTTACTATATTAAAAGTAATCGACAAGATTTTTATTTTCAACATATTCGTCAGTTACTATTTCAAAACTAATCAGCAAGACTTTATTTTCAGCACATTCGTTGGTTACTATTTCAAAAGTAATCGGCAAGACTTTATTTTCAGCACATTCGTCGATTGCTATTTCAAAAGTAATCGGCAAGACTTTAATTTCAGCACATTCGTCGGTTACTATTTCAAAAGTAATCGGCAAGACTTTATTTTCAGCACATTCGTCGGTTACTATTTCAAAAGTAATCGGCAAGACTTTATTTTCAGCACATTCGTCGGTTATTATTTCAAAAGTAATCGGCAAGACTTTAATTTCAGCACATTCGTCGGTTACTATTTCAAAAGTAATCGACAAGATTTTTATTTTCAGCACATTCGTCGGTTACTATTTCAAAAGTAATCAGCAAGACTTTATTTTTAACACATTCGTCGGTTACTATTTCAAAAGTAATCGGCAAGATGTTTATTTTCTACATATTCGTCGGTTACTATTTCAAAAGTAATCGGCAAGATTTTTATTTTTAGCATATTTGTCGGTTACTATATTAAAAGTAATCGACAAGATTTTTATTTTCAACATATTCGTTAGTTACTATTTCAAAACTAATCAGCAAGACTTTATTTTCAGCACATTCGTTGGTTACTATTTCAAAAGTAATCGGCAAGACTTTATTTTCAGCACATTCGTCGATTGCTATTTCAAAAGTAATCGGCAAGACTTTAATTTCAGCACATTCGTCGGTTACTATTTCAAAAGTAATCGGCAAGACTTTATTTTCAGCACATTCGTCGGTTACTATTTCAAAAGTAATCGGCAAGACTTTATTTTCAGCACATTCGTCGGTTACTATTTCAAAAGTAATCGGCAAGACTTTATTTTCAGCACATTCGTCGGTTACTATTTCAAAAGTAATCGGCAAGATTTTTATTTTCAGCATATTCGTCGGTTACTATTTCAAAAGTAATCGGCAAGATTTTTATTTTCAGCATATTTGTCGGTTACTATATTAAAAGTAATCGACAAGATTTTTATTTTCAACATATTCGTCGGTTACTATTTCAAAAGTAATCATCAAGACTTTATTTTCAGCATATTCGTCGGTTACTATTTCAAAAGTAATCGGCAAGCCTTTATTTTCAGCACATTCGTCGGTTACTATTTCAAAAGTAATCGGCAAGATTTTTATTTTCAGCATATTCGTCGGTTACTATTTTAAAAGTAATCGGCAAGACTTTAATTTCAGCACATTCGTCGGTTACTATTTCAAAAGTAATCAGCAAGACTTTATTTTCAGCATATTCGCCGGTTACTATTTCAAAAGTAATCGGCAAGCCTTTATTTTCAGCACATTCGTCGGTTACTATTTCAAAAGTAATCGGCAAGATTTTTATTTTCAGCATATTCGTCGGTTACTATTTCAAAAGTAATCGCCAAGATTTTTATTTTCAGCATATTTGTCGGTTACTATTTTAAAAGTAAGCGGCATGACTTTATTTTCAGCACATTCGTCGGTTACTATTTCAAAAGTAATCGGCAAGATTTTTTTTCTGCATATTCGTCGGTTACTATTTCAAAAGTAATCGGCAAGATTTTTATTTTCAGCATATTCGGCGGTTACTATTTCAAAAGTAATCGGCAAGACTTTAATTTCAGCACATTCGTCGGTTACTATTTCAAAAGTAATCGACAAGATTTTTATTTTCAGCACATTCGTTGGTTACTATTTCAAAAGTAATCAGCAAGACTTTATTTTTAACACATTCGTCGGTTACTATTTCAAAAGTAATCGGCAAGATTTTTATTTTCTACATATTCGTCGGTTACTATTTCAAAAGTAATCGGCAAGATTTTTATTTTCAGCATATTTGTCGGTTACTATATTAAAAGTAATCGACAAGATTTTTATTTTCAACATATTCGTCAGTTACTATTTCAAAACTAATCAGCAAGACTTTATTTTCAGCACATTCGTTGGTTACTATTTCAAAAGTAGTCGGCAAGATTTTTATTTTCAGCATATTTGTCGGTTACTAATTTAAAAGTAATTGGCAAGACTTTATTTTCAGCACATTCGTTGGTTACTATTTCAAAAGTAGTCGGCAAGATTTTTATTTTCAGCATATTTGTCGGTTACTAATTTAAAAGTAATTGGCAAGATTTTTTTTTCTGCATATTCGTCGGTTACTATTTCAAAAGTAATCGGCAAGATTTTTATTTTCAGCATATTCGGCGGTTACTATTTCAAAAGTAATCGCCAAGATTTTTATTTTCAGCATATTTGTCGGTTACTATTTCAAAAGTAATCAGCAAGACTTAATTTTTAACACATTCGTCGGTTACTATTTCAAAAGTAATCGGCAAGATTTTTATTTTCAGCATATTTGCCGGTTACTATATTAAAAGTAATCGGCAAGATTTTTATTTTCAACACATTCGTCGGTTACTATTTCAAAAGTAATCAGCAAGACTTTATTTTTAACACATTCGTCGGTTACTATTTCAAAAGTAATCGGCAAGATTATTATTTTCAGCATATTTGTCGGTTACTATATTAAAAGTAATCGGCAAGATTTTTATTTTCAGCATATTCGTCGGTTACTATTTCAAAAGTAATCGGCAAGATTTTTATTTTCTACATATTCGTCGGTTACTATTTCAAAAGTAATCGGCAAGATTTTTATTTTCAGCATATTTGTCGGTTACTATATTAAAAGTAATCGACAAGATTTTTATTTTCAACATATTCGTCAGTTACTATTTCAAAACTAATCAGCAAGACTTTATTTTCAGCACATTCGTTGGTTACTATTTCAAAAGTAATCGGCAAGACTTTATTTTCAGCACATTCGTCGATTGCTATTTCAAAAGTAATCGGCAAGACTTTAATTTCAGCACATTCGTCGGTTACTATTTCAAAAGTAATCGGCAAGACTTTATTTTCAGCACATTCGTCGGTTACTATTTCAAAAGTAATCGGCAAGACTTTATTTTCAGCACATTCGTCGGTTACTATTTCAAAAGTAATCGGCAAGACTTTATTTTCAGCACATTCGTCGGTTACTATTTCAAAAGTAATCGGCAAGATTTTTATTTTCAGCATATTCGTCGGTTACTATTTCAAAAGTAATCGGCAAGATTTTTATTTTCAGCATATTTGTCGGTTACTATATTAAAAGTAATCGACAAGACTTTAATTTCAGCACATTCGTCGGTTACTATTTCAAAAGTAATCAGCAAGACTTTATTTTCAGCATATTCGTCGGTTACTATTTCAAAAGTAATCGGCAAGCCTTTATTTTCAGCACATTCGTCGGTTACTATTTCAAAAGTAATCGGCAAGCCTTTATTTTCAGCACATTCGTCGGTTACTATTTCAAAAGTAATCGGCAAGATTTTTATTTTCAGCATATTCGTCGGTTACTATTTTAAAAGTAATCGGCAAGACTTTAATTTCAGCACATTCGTCGGTTACTATTTCAAAAGTAATCAGCAAGACTTTATTTTCAGCATATTCGTCGGTTACTATTTCAAAAGTAATCGGCAAGCCTTTATTTTCAGCACATTCGTCGGTTACTATTTCAAAAGTAATCGGCAAGATTTTTATTTTCAGCATATTCGTCGGTTACTATTTCAAAAGTAATCGCCAAGATTTTTATTTTCAGCATATTTGTCGGTTACTATTTTAAAAGTAAGCGGCATGACTTTATTTTCAGCACATTCGTCGGTTACTATTTCAAAAGTAATCGGCAAGATTTTTTTTCTGCATATTCGTCGGTTACTATTTCAAAAGTAATCGACAAGATTTTTATTTTCAGCACATTCGTCGGTTACTATTTCAAAAGTAATCAGCAAGACTTTATTTTTAACACATTCATCGGTTACTATTTCAAAAGTAATCGGCAAGATTTTTATTTTCTACATATTCGTCGGTTACTATTTCAAAAGTAATCGGTAAGATTTTTATTTTCAGCATATTTGTCGGTTACTATATTAAAAGTAATCGACAAGATTTTTATTTTCAACATATTCGTCAGTTACTATTTCAAAACTAATCAGCAAGACTTTATTTTCAGCACATTCGTTGGTTACTATTTCAAAAGTAGTCGGCAAGATTTTTATTTTCAGCATATTTGTCGGTTACTAATTTAAAAGTAATTGGCAAGACTTTATTTTCAGCACATTCGTTGGTTACTATTTCAAAAGTAGTCGGCAAGATTTTTATTTTCAGCATATTTGTCGGTTACTAATTTAAAAGTAATTGGCAAGATTTTTTTTCTGCATATTCGTCGGTTACTATTTCAAAAGTAATCGGCAAGATTTTTATTTTCAGCATATTCGGCGGTTACTATTTCAAAAGTAATCGCCAAGATTTTTATTTTCAGCAGATTTGTCGGTTACTATTTCAAAAGTAATCAGCAAGACTTAATTTTTAACACATTCATCGGTTACTATTTCAAAAGTAATCGGCAAGATTTTTATTTTCAGCATATTTGCCGGTTACTATATTAAAAGTAATCGGCAAGATTTTTATTTTCAACACATTCGTCGGTTACTATTTCAAAAGTAATCAGCAAGACTTTATTTTTAACACATTCGTCGGTTACTATTTCAAAAGTAATCGGCAAGATTTTTATTTTCAGCATATTTGTCGGTTACTATATTAAAAGTAATCGGCAAGATTTTTATTTTCAGCATATTCGTCGGTTACTATTTCAAAAGTAATCGGCAAGACTTTATTTTCAGCACATTCGTCGGTTACTATTTCAAAATTAATCGGCAAGACCTTATTTTCAGCACATTCGTCGCTTACTATTTTAAAAGTAATCGGCAAGATTTTTATTTTCAGCATATTCGTCGGTTACTATTTCAAAAGTAATCGTCAAAATTTTTTATTTTCAACATATTTGTCGGTTACTATTTTAAAGGTAATCGGCAAGACTTTATTTTCAGCACATTCGTCGGTTACTATTTCAAAAGTAATCACAAGACTTTATTTTCAGCACATTCGTGGGTTACTATTTCAAAAGTAATCGGCAAGACTTTATTTTCAGCACATTCGTCGGTTACTATTTCAAAAGTAATCGCCAAGATTTTTATTTTCAGCATATTCGTCGGTTACTATTTCAAAAGTAATCGCCAAGATTTTTATTTTCAGCATATTTGTCGGTTACTAATTTAAAAGTAATCGGCAAGACTTTATTTTCAGCACATTCGTCGGTTACTATTTCAAAAGTAATCGGCAAGATTTTTATTTTCAGCATATTCGTCGGTTACTATTTCAAAAGTAATCGCCAAGATTTTTATTTTCAGCATATTTGTCGGTTACTATTTTAAAAGTAAGCGGCATGACTTTATTTTCAGCACATTCGTCGGTTACTATTTCAAAAGTAATCGGCAAGATTTTTTTTCTGCATATTCGTCGGTTACTATTTCAAAAGTAATCGGCAAGATTTTTATTTTCAGCATATTCGGCGGTTACTATTTCAAAAGTAATCGGCAAGACTTTATTTTCAGCACATTCGTCGGTTACTATTTCAAAAGTAATCGGCAAGACTTTAATTTCAGCACATTCGTCGGTTACTATTTCAAAAGTAATCGACAAGATTTTTATTTTCAGCACATTCGTCGGTTACTATTTCAAAAGTAATCAGCAAGACTTTATTTTTAACACATTCGTCGGTTACTATTTCAAAAGTAATCGGCAAGATTTTTATTTTCTACATATTCGTCGGTTACTATTTCAAAAGTAATCGGCAAGATTTTTATTTTCAGCATATTTGTCGGTTACTATATTAAAAGTAATCGACAAGATTTTTATTTTCAACATATTCGTTAGTTACTATTTCAAAACTAATCAGCAAGACTTTATTTTCAGCACATTCGTTGGTTACTATTTGAAAAGTAGTCGGCAAGACTTTAATTTCAGCACATTTGTCGGTTACTATTTCAAAAGTAATCGGCAAGATTTTTTTTCTCCATATTCGTCGGTTACTATTTCAAAAGTAATCGGCAAGATTTTTATTTTCAGCATTTTCGGCGGTTACTATTTCAAAAGTAATCGGCAAGACTTTATTTTCAGCACATTCGTCGGTTACTATTTCAAAAGTAATCGGCAAGACTTTAATTTCAGCACATTCGTCGGTTACTATTTCAAAAGTAATTGACAAGATTTTTATTTTCAGCACATTCGTCGGTTACTATTTCAAAAGTAATCAGCAAGACTTTATTTTTAACACATTCGTCGGTTACTATTTCAAAAGTAATTAGCAAGATTTTTATTTTCTACATATTCGTCGGTTACTATTTCAAAAGTAATCGGCAAGATTTTTATTTTCAGCATATTTGTCGGTTACTATATTAAAAGTAATCGACAAGATTTTTATTTTCAACATATTCGTCAGTTACTATTTCAAAACTAATCAGCAAGACTTTATTTTCAGCACATTCGTTGGTTACTATTTCAAAAGTAGTCGGCAAGATTTTTATTTTCAGCATATTTGTCGGTTACTAATTTAAAAGTAATTGGCAAGATTTTTTTTTCTGCATATTCGTCGGTTACTATTTCAAAAGTAATCGGCAAGATTTTTATTTTCAGCATATTTGTCGGTTACTATTTTAAAAGTAAGCGGCATGACTTTATTTTCAGCACATTCGTCGGCTACTATTTCAAAAGTAATCGCCAAGATTTTTATTTTCAGCATATTTGTCGGTTACTATTTTAAAAGTAATCGGCAAGACTTTATTTTCAGCACATTCGTCGGTTACTATTTCAAAAGTAATCGGCAAGACTTTATTTTCAGCACATTCGTCGGTTACTATTTCAAAAGTAATCGCAAGACTTTATTTTCAGCACATTCGTCGGTTACTATTTCAAAAGTAATCGGCAAGACTTTATTTTCAGCACATTCGTCGGTTACTATTTCAAAAGTAATCGCCAAGATTTTTATTTTCAGCATATTCGTCGGTTACTATTTCAAAAGTAATCGCCAAGATTTTTATTTTCAGCATATTTGTCGGTTACTAATTTAAAAGTAATCGGCAAGACTTTATTTTCAGCACATTCGTCGGTTACTATTTCAAAAGTAATCGGCAAGATTTTTATTTTCAGCATATTCGTCGGTTACTATTTCAAAAGTAATCGCCAAGATTTTTATTTTCAGCATATTTGTCGGTTACTATTTTAAAAGTAAGCGGCATGACTTTATTTTCAGCACATTCGTCGGTTACTATTTCAAAAGTAATCGGCAAGATTTTTTTTCTGCATATTCGTCGGTTACTATTTCAAAAGTAATCGGCAAGACTTTATTTTCAGCACATTCGTCGGTTACTATTTCAAAAGTAATCGGCAAGACTTTAATTTCAGCACATTCGTCGGTTACTATTTCAAAAGTAATCGACAAGATTTTTATTTTCAGCACATTCGTCGGTTACTATTTCAAAAGTAATCAGCAAGACTTTATTTTTAACACATTCGTCGGTTACTATTTCAAAAGTAATCAGCAAGATTTTTATTTTCTACATATTCGTCGGTTACTATTTCAAAAGTAATCGGCAAGATTTTTATTTTCAGCATATTTGTCGGTTACTATATTAAAAGTAATCGACAAGATTTTTATTTTCAACATATTCGTCAGTTACTATTTCAAAACTAATCAGCAAGACTTTATTTTCAGCACATTCGTTGGTTACTATTTCAAAAGTAGTCGGCAAGATTTTTATTTTCAGCATATTTGTCGGTTACTAATTTAAAAGAAATTGGCAAGATTTTTTTTTTCTGCATATTCGTCGGTTACTATTTCAAAAGTAATCGGCAAGATTTTTATTTTCAGCATATTCGGCGGTTACTATTTCAAAAGTAATCGCCAAGATTTTTTTTTTCTGCATATTCGTCGGTTACTATTTCAAAAGTAATCCGCAAGACTTTATTTTTAACATATTCGTCGGTTACTATTTCAAAAGTAATCGGCAAGATTTTTATTTTCAGCATATTTGTCGGTTACTATATTAAAACTAATCGGCAAGATTTTTATTTTCAGCATATTCGTCGGTTACTATTTCAAAAGTAATCGGCAAGACTTTATTTTCAGCACATTCGTCGGTTACTATTTCAAAAGTAATCGGCAAGACCTTATTTTCAGCACATTCGTCGCTTACTATTTTAAAAGTAATCGGCAAGATTTTTATTTTCAGCATATTCGTCGGTTACTATTTCAAAAGTAATCGCCAAGATTTTTATTTTCAGCATATTCGTCGGTTACTATTTCAAAAGTAATCGCCAAGATTTTTATTTTCAGCATATTTGTCGGTTACTAATTTAAAAGTAATCGGCAAGACTTTATTTTCAGCACATTCGTCGGTTACTATTTCAAAAGTAATCGACAAGATTTTTATTTTCAGCACATTCGTCGGTTACTATTTCAAAAGTAATCAGCAAGACTTTATTTTTAACACATTCGTCGGTTACTATTTCAAAAGTAATCGGCAAGATTTTTATTTTCTAGATATTCGTCGGTTACTATTTCAAAAGTAATCGGCAAGATTTTTATTTTCAGCATATTTGTCGGTTACTATATTAAAAGTAATCGACAAGATTTTTATTTTCAACATATTCGTCAGTTACTATTTCAAAACTAATCAGCAAGACTTTATTTTCAGCACATTCGTTGGTTACTATTTCAAAAGTAGTCGGCAAGATTTTTATTTTCAGCATATTTGTCGGTTACTAATTTAAAAGTAATTGGCAAGACTTTATTTTCAGCACATTCGTTGGTTACTATTTCAAAAGTAGTCGGCAAGATTTTTATTTTCAGCATATTTGTCGGTTACTAATTTAAAAGTAATTGGCAAGATTTTTTTTTCTGCATATTCGTCGGTTACTATTTCAAAAGTAATCGGCAAGATTTTTATTTTCAGCATATTCGGCGGTTACTATTTCAAAAGTAATCGGCAAGACTTTATTTTCAGCATATTCGTCGGTTACTATTTCAAAAGTAATCGGCAAGCCTTTATTTTCAGCACATTCGTCGGTTACTATTTCAAAAGTAAACGGCAAGATTTTTATTTTCAGCATATTCGACGGTTACTATTTCAAAAGTAATCGCCAAGATTTTTATTTTCAGCATATTTGTCGGTTACTATTTCAAAAGTAATCAGCAAGACTTAATTTTTAACACATTCGTCGGTTACTATTTCAAAAGTAATCGGCAAGATTTTTATTTTCAGCATATTTGTCGGTTACTATATTAAAAGTAATCGGCAAGATTTTTATTTTCAACACATTCGTCGGTTACTATTTCAAAAGTAATCAGCAAGACTTTATTTTTAACACATTCGTCGGTTACTATTTCAAAAGTAATCGGCAAGATTTTTATTTTCAGCATATTTGTCGGTTACTATATTAAAAGTAATCGGCAAGATTTTTATTTTCAGCATATTCGTCGGTTACTATTTCAAAAGTAATCGGCAAGACTTTATTTTCAGCACATTCGTCGGTTACTATTTCAAAAGTAATCGGCAAGACCTTATTTTCAGCACATTCGTCGCTTACTATTTTAAAAGTAATCGGCAAGATTTTTATTTTCAGCATATTCGTCGGTTACTATTTCAAAAGTAATCGTCAAAATATTTTATTTTCAGCATATTTGTCGGTTACTATTTTAAAGGTAATCGGCAAGACTTTATTTTCAGCACATTCGTCGGTTACTATTTCAAAACTAATCAGCAAGACTTTATTTTCAGCACATTCGTTGGTTACTATTTCAAAAGTAGTCGGCAAGATTTTTATTTTCAGCATATTTGTCGGTTACTAATTTAAAAGTAATTGGCAAGACTTTATTTTCAGCACATTCGTTGGTTACTATTTCAAAAGTAGTCGGCAAGATTTTTATTTTCAGCATATTTGTCGGTTACTAATTTAAAAGTAATTGGCAAGATTTTTTTTCTGCATATTCGTCGGTTACTATTTCAAAAGTAATCGTCAAAATTTTTTATTTTCAGCATATTTGTCGGTTACTATTTTAAAGGTAATCGGCAAGACTTTATTTTCAGCACATTCGTCGGTTACTATTTCAAAACTAATCAGCAAGACTTTATTTTCAGCACATTCGTTGGTTACTATTTCAAAAGTAGTCGGCAAGATTTTTATTTTCAGCATATTTGTCGGTTACTAATTTAAAAGTAATTGGCAAGACTTTATTTTCAGCACATTCGTTGGTTACTATTTCAAAAGTAGTCGGCAAGATTTTTATTTTCAGCATATTTGTCGGTTACTAATTTAAAAGTAATTGGCAAGACTTTATTTTCAGCACATTCGTTGGTTACTATTTCAAAAGTAGTCGGCAAGATTTTTATTTTCAGCATATTTGTCGGTTACTAATTTAAAAGTAATTGGCAAGATTTTTTTTTCTGCATATTCGTCGGTTACTATTTCAAAAGTAATCGGCAAGATTTTTATTTTCAGCATATTCGGCGGTTACTATTTCAAAAGTAATCGCCAAGATTTTTATTTTCAGCATATTCGTCGGTTACTATTTCAAAAGTAATCGGCAAGACTTTATTTTCAGCACATTCGTCGGTTACTATTTCAAAAGTAAACGGCAAGACCTTATTTTCAGCACATTCGTCGCTTACTATTTTAAAAGTAATCGGCAAGATTTTTATTTTCAGCATATTCGTCGGTTACTATTTCAAAAGTAATCGTCAAAATTTTTTATTTTCAGCATATTTGTCGGTTACTATTTTAAAGGTAATCGGCAAGACTTTATTTTCAGCACATTCGTCGGTTACTATTTCAAAACTAATCAGCAAGACTTTATTTTCAGCACATTCGTTGGTTACTATTTCAAAAGTAGTCGGCAAGATTTTTATTTTCAGCATATTTGTCGGTTACTAATTTAAAAGTAATTGGCAAGACTTTATTTTCAGCACATTCGTTGGTTACTATTTCAAAAGTAGTCGGCAAGATTTTTATTTTCAGCATATTTGTCGGTTACTAATTTAAAAGTAATTGGCAAGATTTTTTTTCTGCATATTCGTCGGTTACTATTTCAAAAGTAATCGTCAAAATTTTTTATTTTCAGCATATTTGTCGGTTACTATTTTAAAGGTAATCGGCAAGACTTTATTTTCAGCACATTCGTCGGTTACTATTTCAAAACTAATCAGCAAGACTTTATTTTCAGCACATTCGTTGGTTACTATTTCAAAAGTAGTCGGCAAGATTTTTATTTTCAGCATATTTGTCGGTTACTAATTTAAAAGTAATTGGCAAGACTTTATTTTCAGCACATTCGTTGGTTACTATTTCAAAAGTAGTCGGCAAGATTTTTATTTTCAGCATATTTGTCGGTTACTAATTTAAAAGTAATTGGCAAGATTTTTTTTTCTGCATATTCGTCGGTTACTATTTCAAAAGTAATCGGCAAGATTTTTATTTTCAGCATATTCGACGGTTACTATTTCAAAAGTAATCGCCAAGATTTTTATTTTCAGCATATTTGTCGGTTACTATTTCAAAAGTAATCAGCAAGACTTAATTTTTAACACATTCGTCGGTTACTATTTCAAAAGTAATCGGCAAGATTTTTATTTTCAGCATATTTGTCGGTTACTATATTAAAAGTAATCGGCAAGATTTTTATTTTCAACACATTCGTCGGTTACTATTTCAAAAGTAATCAGCAAGACTTTATTTTTAACACATTTGTCGGTTACTATTTCAAAAGTAATCGGCAAGATTTTTATTTTCAGCATATTTGTCGGTTACTATATTAAAAGTAATCGGCAAGATTTTTATTTTCAGCATATTCGTCGGTTACTATTTCAAAAGTAATCGGCAAGACTTTATTTTCAGCACATTCGTCGGTTACTATTTCAAAAGTAATCGGCAAGACCTTATTTTCAGCACATTCGTCGCTTACTATTTTAAAAGTAATCGGCAAGATTTTTATTTTCAGCATATTCGTCGGTTACTATTTCAAAAGTAATCGTCAAAATTTTTTATTTTCAGCATATTTGTCGGTTACTATTTTAAAGGTAATCGGCAAGACTTTATTTTCAGCACATTCGTCGGTTTCTATTTCAAAACTAATCAGCAAGACTTTATTTTCAGCACATTCGTTGGTTACTATTTCAAAAGTAGTCGGCAAGATTTTTATTTTCAGCATATTTGTCGGTTACTAATTTAAAAGTAATTGGCAAGACTTTATTTTCAGCACATTCGTTGGTTACTATTTCAAAAGTAGTCGGCAAGATTTTTATTTTCAGCATATTTGTCGGTTACTAATTTAAAAGTAATTGGCAAGATTTTTTTTTCTGCATATTCGTCGGTTACTATTTCAAAAGTAATCGGCAAGATTTTTATTTTCAGCATATTCGGCGGTTACTATTTCAAAAGTAATCGCCAAGATTTTTATTTTCAGCATATTTGTCGGTTACTATTTCAAAAGTAATCAGCAAGACTTAATTTTAAACACATTCGTCGGTTACTATTTCAAAAGTAATTGGCAAGATTTTTATTTTCAGCATATTTGTCGGTTACTATATTAAAAGTAATCGGCAAGATTTTTATTTTCAACACATTCGTCGGTTACTATTTTCAAAAGTAATCAGCAAGACTTTATTTTTAACACATTCGTCGGTTACTATTTCAAAAGTAATCGGCAAGATTTTTATTTTCAGCATATTTGTCGGTTACTATATTAAAAGTAATCGGCAAGATTTTTATTTTCAGCATATTCGTCGGTTACTATTTCAAAAGTAATCGGCAAGACTTTATTTTCAGCACATTCGTCGGTTACTATTTCAAAAGTAATCGGCAAGACCTTATTTTCAGCACATTCGTCGCTTACTATTTTAAAAGTAATCGGCAAGATTTTTATTTTCAGCATATTCGTCGGTTACTATTTCAAAAGTAATCGTCAAAATTTTTTATTTTCAGCATATTTGTCGGTTACTATTTTAAAGGTAATCGGCAAGACTTTATTTTCAGCACATTCGTCGGTTACTATTTCAAAAGTAATCGCAAGACTCTATTTTCAGCACATTCGTCGGTTACTATTTCAAAAGTAATCGGCAAGACTTTATTTTCAGCACATTCGTCGGTTACTATTTCAAAAGTAATCGCAAAGATTTTTATTTTCAGCATATTCGTCGGTTACTATTTCAAAAGTAATCGCCAAGATTTTTATTTTCAGCATATTTGTCAGTTACTAATTTAAAAGTAATCGGCAAGACTTTATTTTCAGCACATTCGTCGGTTACTATTTCAAAAGTAATCGGCAAGATTTTTATTTTCAGCATATTCGTCGGTTACTATTTCAAAAGTAATCGCCAAGATTTTTATTTTCAGCATATTTGTCGGTTACTATTTTAAAAGTAAGCGGCAAGACTTTATTTTCAGCACATTCGTTGGTTACTATTTCAAAAGTAGTCGGCAAGATTTTTATTTTCAGCATATTTGTCGGTTACTAATTTAAAAGTAATTGGCAAGACTTTATTTTCAGCACATTCGTTGGTTACTATTTCAAAAGTAGTCGGCAAGATTTTTATTTTCAGCATATTTGTCGGTTACTAATTTAAAAGTAATTGGCAAGATTTTTTTTTCTGCATATTCGTCGGTTACTATTTCAAAAGTAATCGTCAAATTTTTTTATTTTCAGCATATTTGTCGGTTACTATTTTAAAGGTAATCGGCAAGACTTTATTTTCAGCACATTCGTCGGTTACTATTTCAAAACTAATCAGCAAGACTTTATTTTCAGCACATTCGTTGGTTACTATTTCAAAAGTAGTCGGCAAGATTTTTATTTTCAGCATATTTGTCGGTTACTAATTTAAAAGTAATTGGCAAGACTTTATTTTCAGCACATTCGTTGGTTACTATTTCAAAAGTAGTCGGCAAGATTTTTATTTTCAGCATATTTGTCGGTTACTAATTTAAAAGTAATTGGCAAGATTTTTTTTTCTGCATATTCGTCGGTTACTATTTCAAAAGGAATCGGCAAGACTTTATTTTCAGCACATTCGTCGGTTACTATTTCAAAAGTAATCGCCAAGATTTTTATTTTCAGCATATTTGTCGGTTACTATTTCAAAAGTAATCAGCAAGACTTAATTTTAAACACATTCGTCGGTTACTATTTCAAAAGTAATTGGCAAGATTTTTATTTTCAGCATATTTGTCGGTTACTATATTAAAAGTAATCGGCAAGATTTTTATTTTCAACACATTCGTCGGTTACTATTTTCAAAAGTAATCAGCGAGACTTTATTTTTAACACATTCGTCGGTTACTATTTCAAAAGTAATCGGCAAGATTTTTATTTTCAGCATATTTGTCGGTTACTATATTAAAAGTAGTCGGCAAGATTTTTATTTTCAGCATATTCGTCGGTTACTATTTCAAAAGTAATCGGCAAGACTTTATTTTCAGCACATTCGTCGGTTACTATTTCAAAAGTAATCGGCAAGACCTTATTTTCAGCACATTCGTCGCTTACTATTTTAAAAGTAATCGGCAAGATTTTTATTTTCAGCATATTCGTCGGTTACTATTTCAAAAGTAATCGTCAAAATTTTTTATTTTCAGCATATTTGTCGGTTACTATTTTAAAGGTAATCGGCAAGACTTTATTTTCAGCACATTCGTCGGTTACTATTTCAAAAGTAATCGCAAGACTCTATTTTCAGCACATTCGTCGGTTACTATTTCAAAAGTAATCGGCAAGACTTTATTTTCAGCACATTCGTCGGTTACTATTTCAAAAGTAATCGCAAAGATTTTTATTTTCAACATATTCGTCGGTTACTATTTCAAAAGTAATCGCCAAGATTTTTATTTTCAGCATATTTGTCGGTTACTAATTTAAAAGTAATCGGCAAGACTTTATTTTCAGCACATTCGTCGGTTACTATTTCAAAAGTAATCGGCAAGATTTTTATTTTCAGCATATTCGTCGGTTACTATTTCAAAAGTAATCGCCAAGATTTTTATTTTCAGCATATTTGTCGGTTACTATTTTAAAAGTAAGCGGCAAGACTTTATTTTCAGCACATTCGTTGGTTACTATTTCAAAAGTAGTCGGCAAGATTTTTATTTTCAGCATATTTGTCGGTTACTAATTTAAAAGTAATTGGCAAGACTTTATTTTCAGCACATTCGTTGGTTACTATTTCAAAAGTAGTCGGCAAGATTTTTATTTTCAGCATATTTGTCGGTTACTAATTTAAAAGTAATTGGCAAGATTTTTTTTTCTGCATATTCGTCGGTTACTATTTCAAAAGTAATCGTCAAATTTTTTTATTTTTAGCATCTTTGTCGGTTACTATTTTAAAGGTAATCGGCAAGACTTTATTTTCAGCACATTCGTCGGTTACTATTTCAAAACTAATCAGCAAGACTTTATTTTCAGCACATTCGTTGGTTACTATTTCAAAAGTAGTCGGCAAGATTTTTATTTTCAGCATATTTGTCGGTTACTAATTTAAAAGTAATTGGCAAGACTTTATTTTCAGCACATTCGTTGGTTACTATTTCAAAAGTAGTCGGCAAGATTTTTATTTTCAGCATATTTGTCGGTTACTAATTTAAAAGTAATTGGCAAGATTTTTTTTTCTGCATATTCGTCGGTTACTATTTCAAAAGGAATCGGCAAGACTTTATTTTCAGCACATTCGTCGGTTACTATTTCAAAAGTAATCGCCAAGATTTTTATTTTCAGCATATTTGTCGGTTACTATTTCAAAAGTAATCAGCAAGACTTAATTTTAAACACATTCGTCGGTTACTATTTCAAAAGTAATTGGCAAGATTTTTATTTTCAGCATATTTGTCGGTTACTATATTAAAAGTAATCGGCAAGATTTTTATTTTCAACACATTCGTCGGTTACTATTTTCAAAAGTAATCAGCGAGACTTTATTTTTAACACATTCGTCGGTTACTATTTCAAAAGTAATCGGCAAGATTTTTATTTTCAGCATATTTGTCGGTTACTATATTAAAAGTAGTCGGCAAGATTTTTATTTTCAGCATATTCGTCGGTTACTATTTCAAAAGTAATCGGCAAGACTTTATTTTCAGCACATTCGTCGGTTACTATTTCAAAAGTAATCGGCAAGACCTTATTTTCAGCACATTCGTCGCTTACTATTTTAAAAGTAATCGGCAAGATTTTTATTTTCAGCATATTCGTCGGTTACTATTTCAAAAGTAATCGTCAAAATTTTTTATTTTCAGCATATTTGTCGGTTACTATTTTAAAGGTAATCGGCAAGACTTTATTTTCAGCACATTCGTCGGTTACTATTTCAAAAGTAATCGCAAGACTCTATTTTCAGCACATTCGTCGGTTACTATTTCAAAAGTAATCGGCAAGACTTTATTTTCAGCACATTCGTCGGTTACTATTTCAAAAGTAATCGCAAAGATTTTTATTTTCAACATATTCGTCGGTTACTATTTCAAAAGTAATCGCCAAGATTTTTATTTTCAGCATATTTGTCGGTTACTAATTTAAAAGTAATCGGCAAGACTTTATTTTCAGCACATTCGTCGGTTACTATTTCAAAAGTAATCGGCAAGATTTTTATTTTCAGCATATTCGTCGGTTACTATTTCAAAAGTAATCGCCAAGATTTTTATTTTCAGCATATTTGTCGGTTACTATTTTAAAAGTAAGCGGCAAGACTTTATTTTCAGCACATTCGTTGGTTACTATTTCAAAAGTAGTCGGCAAGATTTTTATTTTCAGCATAT
Source organism: Medicago lupulina (assembly GCA_958299785.1). NCBI lineage: Eukaryota > Viridiplantae > Streptophyta > Magnoliopsida > Fabales > Fabaceae > Medicago > Medicago lupulina. The sequence continues at coordinate 42,117,589 of OY283143.1, read as the reverse complement.
TTGTCGGTTACTAATTTAAAAGTAATTGGCAAGACTTTATTTTCAGCACATTCGTTGGTTACTATTTCAAAAGTAGTCGGCAAGATTTTTATTTTCAGCATATTTGTCGGTTACTAATTTAAAAGTAATTGGCAAGATTTTTTTTTCTGCATATTCGTCGGTTACTATTTCAAAAGTAATCGTCAAATTTTTTTATTTTCAGCATATTTGTCGGTTACTATTTTAAAGGTAATCGGCAAGACTTTATTTTCAGCACATTCGTCGGTTACTATTTCAAAACTAATCAGCAAGACTTTATTTTCAGCACATTCGTTGGTTACTATTTCAAAAGTAGTCGGCAAGATTTTTATTTTCAGCATATTTGTCGGTTACTAATTTAAAAGTAATTGGCAAGACTTTATTTTCAGCACATTCGTTGGTTACTATTTCAAAAGTAGTCGGCAAGATTTTTATTTTCAGCATATTTGTCGGTTACTAATTTAAAAGTAATTGGCAAGATTTTTTTTTCTGCATATTCGTCGGTTACTATTTCAAAAGTAATCGGCAAGATTTTTATTTTCAGCATATTCGACGGTTACTATTTCAAAAGTAATCGCCAAGATTTTTATTTTCAGCATATTTGTCGGTTACTATTTCAAAAGTAATCAGCAAGACTTAATTTTTAACACATTCGTCGGTTACTATTTCAAAAGTAATCGGCAAGATTTTTATTTTCAGCATATTTGTCGGTTACTATATTAAAAGTAATCGGCAAGATTTTTATTTTCAACACATTCGTCGGTTACTATTTCAAAAGTAATCGGCAAGACTTTATTTTCAGCACATTCGTCGGTTACTATTTCAAAAGTAATCGCCAAGATTTTTATTTTCAGCATATTCGTCGGTTACTATTTCAAAAGTAATCGCCAAGATTTTTATTTTCAGCATATTTGTCGGTTACTAATTTAAAAGTAATCGGCAAGACTTTATTTTCAGCACATTCGTCGGTTACTATTTCAAAAGTAATCGGCAAGATTTTTATTTTCAGCATATTCGTCGGTTACTATTTCAAAAGTAATCGCCAAGATTTTTATTTTCAGCATATTTGTCGGTTACTATTTTAAAAGTAAGCGGCAAGACTTTATTTTCAGCACATTCGTTGGTTACTATTTCAAAAGTAGTCGGCAAGATTTTTATTTTCAGCATATTTGTCGGTTACTAATTTAAAAGTAATTGGCAAGACTTTATTTTCAGCACATTCGTCGGTTACTATTTCAAAAGTAGTCGGCAAGATTTTTATTTTCAGCATATTTGTCGGTTACTAATTTAAAAGTAATTGGCAAGATTTTTTTTTCTGCATATTCGTCGGTTACTATTTCAAAAGTAATCGTCAAAATTTTTTATTTTCAGCATATTTGTCGGTTACTATTTTAGAGGTAATCGGCAAGACTTTATTTTCAGCACATTCGTCGGTTACTATTTCAAAACTAATCAGCAAGACTTTATTTTCAGCACATTCGTTGGTTACTATTTCAAAAGTAGTCGGCAAGATTTTTATTTTCAGCATATTTGTCGGTTACTAATTTAAAAGTAATTGGCAAGACTTTATTTTCAGCACATTCGTTGGTTACTATTTCAAAAGTAGTCGGCAAGATTTTTATTTTCAGCATATTTGTCGGTTACTAATTTAAAAGTAATTGGCAAGATTTTTTTTTTCTGCATATTCGTCGGTTACTATTTCAAAAGTAATCGGCAAGATTTTTATTTTCAGCATATTCGACGGTTACTATTTCAAAAGTAATCGCCAAGATTTTTATTTTCAGCATATTCGTCGGTTACTATTTCAAAAGTAATCGGCAAGATTTTTATTTTCAGCATATTTGTCGGTTACTATATTAAAAGTAATCGGAAAGATTTTTATTTTCAACACATTCGTCGGTTACTATTTCAAAAGTAATCAGCAAGACTTTATTTTTAACACATTCGTCGGTTACTATTTCAAAAGTAATCGGCAAGATTTTTATTTTCAGCATATTTGTCGGTTACTATATTAAAAGTAATCGGCAAGATTTTTATTTTCAGCATATTCGTCGGTTACTATTTCAAAAGTAATCGGCAAGACTTTATTTTCAGCACATTCGTCGGTTACTATTTCAAAAGTAATCGGCAAGACCTTATTTTCAGCACATTCGTCGCTTACTATTTTAAAAGTAATCGGCAAGATTTTTATTTTCAGCATATTCGTCGGTTACTATTTCAAAAGTAATCGTCAAAATTTTTTATTTTCAGCATATTTGTCGGTTACTATTTTAAAGGTAATCGGCAAGACTTTATTTTCAGCACATTCGTCGGTTACAATTTCAAAACTAATCAGCAAGACTTTATTTTCAGCACATTCGTTGGTTACTATTTCAAAAGGAGTCGGCAAGATTTTTATTTTCAGCATATTTGTCGGTTACTAATTTAAAAGTAATTGGCAAGACTTTATTTTCAGCACATTCGTTGGTTACTATTTCAAAAGTAGTCGGCAAAATTTTTATTTTCAGCATATTTGTCGGTTACTAATTTAAAAGTAATTGGCAAGATTTTTTTTTCTGCATATTCGTCGGTTACTATTTCAAAAGGAATCGGCAAGATTTTTATTTTCAGCATATTCGGCGGTTACTATTTCAAAAGTAATCGCCAAGATTTTTATTTTCAGCATATTTGTCGGTTACTATTTCAAAAGTAATCAGCAAGACTTAATTTTAAACACATTCGTCGGTTACTATTTCAAAAGTAATTGGCAAGATTTTTATTTTCAGCATATTTGTCGGTTACTATATTAAAAGTAATCGGCAAGATTTTTATTTTCAACACATTCGTCGGTTACTATTTTCAAAAGTAATCAGCGAGACTTTATTTTTAACACATTCGTCGGTTACTATTTCAAAAGTAATCGGCAAGATTTTTATTTTCAGCATATTTGTCGGTTACTATATTAAAAGTAGTCGGCAAGATTTTTATTTTCAGCATATTCGTCGGTTACTATTTCAAAAGTAATCGGCAAGACTTTATTTTCAGCACATTCGTCGGTTACTATTTCAAAAGTAATCGGCAAGACCTTATTTTCAGCACATTCGTCGCTTACTATTTTAAAAGTAATCGGCAAGATTTTTATTTTCAGCATATTCGTCGGTTACTATTTCAAAAGTAATCGTCAAAATTTTTTATTTTCAGCATATTTGTCGGTTACTATTTTAAAGGTAATCGGCAAGACTTTATTTTCAGCACATTCGTCGGTTACTATTTCAAAAGTAATCGCAAGACTCTATTTTCAGCACATTCGTCGGTTACTATTTCAAAAGTAATCGGCAAGACTTTATTTTCAGCACATTCGTCGGTTACTATTTCAAAAGTAATCGCAAAGATTTTTATTTTCAACATATTCGTCGGTTACTATTTCAAAAGTAATCGCCAAGATTTTTATTTTCAGCATATTTGTCGGTTACTAATTTAAAAGTAATCGGCAAGACTTTATTTTCAGCACATTCGTCGGTTACTATTTCAAAAGTAATCGGCAAGATTTTTATTTTCAGCATATTCGTCGGTTACTATTTCAAAAGTAATCGCCAAGATTTTTATTTTCAGCATATTTGTCGGTTACTATTTTAAAAGTAAGCGGCAAGACTTTATTTTCAGCACATTCGTTGGTTACTATTTCAAAAGTAGTCGGCAAGATTTTTATTTTCAGCATATTTGTCGGTTACTAATTTAAAAGTAATTGGCAAGACTTTATTTTCAGCACATTCGTTGGTTACTATTTCAAAAGTAGTCGGCAAGATTTTTATTTTCAGCATATTTGTCGGTTACTAATTTAAAAGTAATTGGCAAGATTTTTTTTTCTGCATATTCGTCGGTTACTATTTCAAAAGTAATCGTCAAATTTTTTTATTTTCAGCATATTTGTCGGTTACTATTTTAAAGGTAATCGGCAAGACTTTATTTTCAGCACATTCGTCGGTTACTATTTCAAAACTAATCAGCAAGACTTTATTTTCAGCACATTCGTTGGTTACTATTTCAAAAGTAGTCGGCAAGATTTTTATTTTCAGCATATTTGTCGGTTACTAATTTAAAAGTAATTGGCAAGACTTTATTTTCAGCACATTCGTTGGTTACTATTTCAAAAGTAGTCGGCAAGATTTTTATTTTCAGCATATTTGTCGGTTACTAATTTAAAAGTAATTGGCAAGATTTTTTTTTCTGCATATTCGTCGGTTACTATTTCAAAAGTAATCGGCAAGATTTTTATTTTCAGCATATTCGACGGTTACTATTTCAAAAGTAATCGCCAAGATTTTTATTTTCAGCATATTTGTCGGTTACTATTTCAAAAGTAATCAGCAAGACTTAATTTTTAACACATTCGTCGGTTACTATTTCAAAAGTAATCGGCAAGATTTTTATTTTCAGCATATTTGTCGGTTACTATATTAAAAGTAATCGGCAAGATTTTTATTTTCAACACATTCGTCGGTTACTATTTCAAAAGTAATCAGCAAGACTTTATTTTTAACACATTCGTCGGTTACTATTTCAAAAGTAATCGGCAAGATTTTTATTTTCAGCATATTTGTCGGTTACTATATTAAAAGTAATCGGCAAGATTTTTATTTTCAGCATATTCGTCGGTTACTATTTCAAAAGTAATCGGCAAGACTTTATTTTCAGCACATTCGTCGGTTACTATTTCAAAAGTAATCGGCAAGACCTTATTTTCAGCACATTCGTCGCTTACTATTTTAAAAGTAATCGGCAAGATTTTTATTTTCAGCATATTCGTCGGTTACTATTTCAAAAGTAATCGTCAAAATTTTTTATTTTCAGCATATTTGTCGGTTACTATTTTAAAGGTAATCGGCAAGACTTTATTTTCAGCACATTCGTCGGTTACAATTTCAAAACTAATCAGCAAGACTTTATTTTCAGCACATTCGTTGGTTACTATTTCAAAAGTAGTCGGCAAGATTTTTATTTTCAGCATATTTGTCGGTTACTAATTTAAAAGTAATTGGCAAGACTTTATTTTCAGCACATTCGTTGGTTACTATTTCAAAAGTAGTCGGCAAGATTTTTATTTTCAGCATATTTGTCGGTTACTAATTTAAAAGTAATTGGCAAGATTTTTTTTTCTGCATATTCGTCGGTTACTATTTCAAAAGGAATCGGCAAGATTTTTATTTTCAGCATATTCGGCGGTTACTATTTCAAAAGTAATCGCCAAGATTTTTATTTTCAGCATATTTGTCGGTTACTATTTCAAAAGTAATCAGCAAGACTTAATTTTTAACACATTCGTCGGTTACTATTTCAAAAGTAATCGGCAAGATTTTTATTTTCAGCATATTTGTCGGTTACTATATTAAAAGTAATCGGCAAGATTTTTATTTTCAACACATTCGTCGGTTACTATTTCAAAAGTAATCGGCAAGACTTTATTTTCAGCACATTCGTCGGTTACTATTTCAAAAGTAATCGCCAAGATTTTTATTTTCAGCATATTCGTCGGTTACTATTTCAAAAGTAATCGCCAAGATTTTTATTTTCAGCATATTTGTCGGTTACTAATTTAAAAGTAATCGGCAAGACTTTATTTTCAGCACATTCGTCGGTTACTATTTCAAAAGTAATCGGCAAGATTTTTATTTTCAGCATATTCGTCGGTTACTATTTCAAAAGTAATCGCCAAGATTTTTATTTTCAGCATATTTGTCGGTTACTATTTTAAAAGTAAGCGGCAAGACTTTATTTTCAGCACATTCGTTGGTTACTATTTCAAAAGTAGTCGGCAAGATTTTTATTTTCAGCATATTTGTCGGTTACTAATTTAAAAGTAATTGGCAAGACTTTATTTTCAGCACATTCGTCGGTTACTATTTCAAAAGTAGTCGGCAAGATTTTTATTTTCAGCATATTTGTCGGTTACTAATTTAAAAGTAATTGGCAAGATTTTTTTTTCTGCATATTCGTCGGTTACTATTTCAAAAGTAATCGTCAAAATTTTTTATTTTCAGCATATTTGTCGGTTACTATTTTAGAGGTAATCGGCAAGACTTTATTTTCAGCACATTCGTCGGTTACTATTTCAAAACTAATCAGCAAGACTTTATTTTCAGCACATTCGTTGGTTACTATTTCAAAAGTAGTCGGCAAGATTTTTATTTTCAGCATATTTGTCGGTTACTAATTTAAAAGTAATTGGCAAGACTTTATTTTCAGCACATTCGTTGGTTACTATTTCAAAAGTAGTCGGCAAGATTTTTATTTTCAGCATATTTGTCGGTTACTAATTTAAAAGTAATTGGCAAGATTTCTTTTTTCTGCATATTCGTCGGTTACTATTTCAAAAGTAATCGGCAAGATTTTTATTTTCAGCATATTCGACGGTTACTATTTCAAAAGTAATCGCCAAGATTTTTATTTTCAGCATATTCGTCGGTTACTATTTCAAAAGTAATCGGCAAGATTTTTATTTTCAGCATATTTGTCGGTTACTATATTAAAAGTAATCGGCAAGATTTTTATTTTCAACACATTCGTCGGTTACTATTTCAAAAGTAATCAGCAAGACTTTATTTTTAACACATTCGTCGGTTACTATTTCAAAAGTAATCGGCAAGATTTTTATTTTCAGCATATTTGTCGGTTACTATATTAAAAGTAATCGGCAAGATTTTTATTTTCAGCATATTCGTCGGTTACTATTTCAAAAGTAATCGGCAAGACTTTATTTTCAGCACATTCGTCGGTTACTATTTCAAAAGTAATCGGCAAGACCTTATTTTCAGCACATTCGTCGCTTACTATTTTAAAAGTAATCGGCAAGATTTTTATTTTCAGCATATTCGTCGGTTACTATTTCAAAAGTAATCGTCATAATTTTTTATTTTCAGCATATTTGTCGGTTACTATTTTAAAGGTAATCGGCAAGACTTTATTTTCAGCACATTCGTCGGTTACAATTTCAAAACTAATCACAAGACTTTATTTTCAGCACATTCGTTGGTTACTATTTCAAAAGGAGTCGGCAAGATTTTTATTTTCAGCATATTTGTCGGTTACTAATTTAAAAGTAATTGGCAAGACTTTATTTTCAGCACATTCGTTGGTTACTATTTCAAAAGTAGTCGGCAAAATTTTTATTTTCAGCATATTTGTCGGTTACTAATTTAAAAGTAATTGGCAAGATTTTTTTTTCTGCATATTCGTCGGTTACTATTTCAAAAGGAATCGGCAAGATTTTTATTTTCAGCATATTCGGCGGTTACTATTTCAAAAGTAATCGCCAAGATTTTTATTTTCAGCATATTTGTCGGTTACTATTTCAAAAGTAATCAGCAAGACTTAATTTTAAACACATTCGTCGGTTACTATTTCAAAAGTAATTGGCAAGATTTTTATTTTCAGCATATTTGTCGGTTACTATATTAAAAGTAATCGGCAAGATTTTTATTTTCAACACATTCGTCGGTTACTATTTTCAAAAGTAATCAGCGAGACTTTATTTTTAACACATTCGTCGGTTACTATTTCAAAAGTAATCGGCAAGATTTTTATTTTCAGCATATTTGTCGGTTACTATATTAAAAGTAGTCGGCAAGATTTTTATTTTCAGCATATTCGTCGGTTACTATTTCAAAAGTAATCGGCAAGACTTTATTTTCAGCACATTCGTCGGTTACTATTTCAAAAGTAATCGGCAAGACCTTATTTTCAGCACATTCGTCGCTTACTATTTTAAAAGTAATCGGCAAGATTTTTATTTTCAGCATATTCGTCGGTTACTATTTCAAAAGTAATCGTCAAAATTTTTTATTTTCAGCATATTTGTCGGTTACTATTTTAAAGGTAATCGGCAAGACTTTATTTTCAGCACATTCGTCGGTTACTATTTCAAAAGTAATCGCAAGTCTCTATTTTCAGCACATTCGTCGGTTACTATTTCAAAAGTAATCGGCAAGACTTTATTTTCAGCACATTCGTCGGTTACTATTTCAAAAGTAATCGCAAAGATTTTTATTTTCAACATATTCGTCGGTTACTATTTCAAAAGTAATCGCCAAGATTTTTATTTTCAGCATATTTGTCGGTTACTAATTTAAAAGTAATCGGCAAGACTTTATTTTCAGCACATTCGTCGGTTACTATTTCAAAAGTAATCGGCAAGATTTTTATTTTCAGCATATTCGTCGGTTACTATTTCAAAAGTAATCGCCAAGATTTTTATTTTCAGCATATTTGTCGGTTACTATTTTAAAAGTAAGCGGCAAGACTTTATTTTCAGCACATTCGTTGGTTACTATTTCAAAAGTAGTCGGCAAGATTTTTATTTTCAGCATATTTGTCGGTTACTAATTTAAAAGTAATTGGCAAGACTTTATTTTCAGCACATTCGTTGGTTACTATTTCAAAAGTAGTCGGCAAGATTTTTATTTTCAGCATATTTGTCGGTTACTAATTTAAAAGTAATTGGCAAGATTTTTTTTTCTGCATATTCGTCGGTTACTATTTCAAAAGTAATCGTCAAATTTTTTTATTTTCAGCATATTTGTCGGTTACTATTTTAAAGGTAATCGGCAAGACTTTATTTTCAGCACATTCGTCGGTTACTATTTCAAAACTAATCAGCAAGACTTTATTTTCAGCACATTCGTTGGTTACTATTTCAAAAGTAGTCGGCAAGATTTTTATTTTCAGCATATTTGTCGGTTACTAATTTAAAAGTAATTGGCAAGACTTTATTTTCAGCACATTCGTTGGTTACTATTTCAAAAGTAGTCGGCAAGATTTTTATTTTCAGCATATTTGTCGGTTACTAATTTAAAAGTAATTGGCAAGATTTTTTTTTCTGCATATTCGTCGGTTACTATTTCAAAAGTAATCGGCAAGATTTTTATTTTCAGCATATTCGACGGTTACTATTTCAAAAGTAATCGCCAAGATTTTTATTTTCAGCATATTTGTCGGTTACTATTTCAAAAGTAATCAGCAAGACTTAATTTTTAACACATTCGTCGGTTACTATTTCAAAAGTAATCGGCAAGATTTTTATTTTCAGCATATTTGTCGGTTACTATATTAAAAGTAATCGGCAAGATTTTTATTTTCAACACATTCGTCGGTTACTATTTCAAAAGTAATCAGCAAGACTTTATTTTTAACACATTCGTCGGTTACTATTTCAAAAGTAATCGGCAAGATTTTTATTTTCAGCATATTTGTCGGTTACTATATTAAAAGTAATCGGCAAGATTTTTATTTTCAGCATATTCGTCGGTTACTATTTCAAAAGTAATCGGCAAGACTTTATTTTCAGCACATTCGTCGGTTACTATTTCAAAAGTAATCGGCAAGACCTTATTTTCAGCACATTCGTCGCTTACTATTTTAAAAGTAATCGGCAAGATTTTTATTTTCAGCATATTCGTCGGTTACTATTTCAAAAGTAATCGTCAAAATTTTTTATTTTCAGCATATTTGTCGGTTACTATTTTAAAGGTAATCGGCAAGACTTTATTTTCAGCACATTCGTCGGTTACAATTTCAAAACTAATCAGCAAGACTTTATTTTCAGCACATTCGTTGGTTACTATTTCAAAAGTAGTCGGCAAGATTTTTATTTTCAGCATATTTGTCGGTTACTAATTTAAAAGTAATTGGCAAGACTTTATTTTCAGCACATTCGTTGGTTACTATTTCAAAAGTAGTCGGCAAGATTTTTATTTTCAGCATATTTGTCGGTTACTAATTTAAAAGTAATTGGCAAGATTTTTTTTTCTGCATATTCGTCGGTTACTATTTCAAAAGGAATCGGCAAGATTTTTATTTTCAGCATATTCGGCGGTTACTATTTCAAAAGTAATCGCCAAGATTTTTATTTTCAGCATATTTGTCGGTTACTATTTCAAAAGTAATCAGCAAGACTTAATTTTTAACACATTCGTCGGTTACTATTTCAAAAGTAATCGGCAAGATTTTTATTTTCAGCATATTTGTCGGTTACTATATTAAAAGTAATCGGCAAGATTTTTATTTTCAACACATTCGTCGGTTACTATTTCAAAAGTAATCGGCAAGACTTTATTTTCAGCACATTCGTCGGTTACTATTTCAAAAGTAATCGCCAAGATTTTTATTTTCAGCATATTCGTCGGTTACTATTTCAAAAGTAATCGCCAAGATTTTTATTTTCAGCATATTTGTCGGTTACTAATTTAAAAGTAATCGGCAAGACTTTATTTTCAGCACATTCGTCGGTTACTATTTCAAAAGTAATCGGCAAGATTTTTATTTTCAGCATATTCGTCGGTTACTATTTCAAAAGTAATCGCCAAGATTTTTATTTTCAGCATATTTGTCGGTTACTATTTTAAAAGTAAGCGGCAAGACTTTATTTTCAGCACATTCGTTGGTTACTATTTCAAAAGTAGTCGGCAAGATTTTTATTTTCAGCATATTTGTCGGTTACTAATTTAAAAGTAATTGGCAAGACTTTATTTTCAGCACATTCGTCGGTTACTATTTCAAAAGTAGTCGGCAAGATTTTTATTTTCAGCATATTTGTCGGTTACTAATTTAAAAGTAATTGGCAAGATTTTTTTTTCTGCATATTCGTCGGTTACTATTTCAAAAGTAATCGTCAAAATTTTTTATTTTCAGCATATTTGTCGGTTACTATTTTAGAGGTAATCGGCAAGACTTTATTTTCAGCACATTCGTCGGTTACTATTTCAAAACTAATCAGCAAGACTTTATTTTCAGAACATTCGTTGGTTACTATTTCAAAAGTAGTCGGCAAGATTTTTATTTTCAGCATATTTGTCGGTTACTAATTTAAAAGTAATTGGCAAGACTTTATTTTCAGCACATTCGTTGGTTACTATTTCAAAAGTAGTCGGCAAGATTTTTATTTTCAGCATATTTGTCGGTTACTAATTTAAAAGTAATTGGCAAGATTTTTTTTTTCTGCATATTCGTCGGTTACTATTTCAAAAGTAATCGGCAAGATTTTTATTTTCAGCATATTCGACGGTTACTATTTCAAAAGTAATCGCCAAGATTTTTATTTTCAGCATATTCGTCGGTTACTATTTCAAAAGTAATCGGCAAGATTTTTATTTTCAGCATATTTGTCGGTTACTATATTAAAAGTAATCGGCAAGATTTTTATTTTCAACACATTCGTCGGTTACTATTTCAAAAGTAATCAGCAAGACTTTATTTTTAACACATTCGTCGGTTACTATTTCAAAAGTAATCGGCAAGATTTTTATTTTCAGCATATTTGTCGGTTACTATATTAAAAGTAATCGGCAAGATTTTTATTTTCAGCATATTCGTCGGTTACTATTTCAAAAGTAATCGGCAAGACTTTATTTTCAGCACATTCGTCGGTTACTATTTCAAAAGTAATCGGCAAGACCTTATTTTCAGCACATTCGTCGCTTACTATTTTAAAAGTAATCGGCAAGATTTTTATTTTCAGCATATTCGTCGGTTACTATTTCAAAAGTAATCGTCAAAATTTTTTATTTTCAGCATATTTGTCGGTTACTATTTTAAAGGTAATCGGCAAGACTTTATTTTCAGCACATTCGTCGGTTACAATTTCAAAACTAATCAGCAAGACTTTATTTTCAGCACATTCGTTGGTTACTATTTCAAAAGGAGTCGGCAAGATTTTTATTTTCAGCATATTTGTCGGTTACTAATTTAAAAGTAATTGGCAAGACTTTATTTTCAGCACATTCGTTGGTTACTATTTCAAAAGTAGTCGGCAAAATTTTTATTTTCAGCATATTTGTCGGTTACTAATTTAAAAGTAATTGGCAAGATTTTTTTTTCTGCATATTCGTCGGTTACTATTTCAAAAGGAATCGGCAAGATTTTTATTTTCAGCATATTCGGCGGTTACTATTTCAAAAGTAATCGCCAAGATTTTTATTTTCAGCATATTTGTCGGTTACTATTTCAAAAGTAATCAGCAAGACTTAATTTTTAACACATTCGTCGGTTACTATTTCAAAAGTAATTGGCAAGATTTTTATTTTCAGCATATTTGTCGGTTACTATATTAAAAGTAATCGGAAAGATTTTTATTTTCAACACATTCGTCGGTTACTATTTCAAAAGTAATCAGCAAGACTTTATTTTTAACACATTCGTCGGTTACTATTTCAAAAGTAATCGGCAAGATTTTTATTTTCAGCATATTTGTCGGTTACTATATTAAAAGTAATCGGCAAGATTTTTATTTTCAGCATATTCGTCGGTTACTATTTCAAAAGTAATCGGCAAGACTTTATTTTCAGCACATTCGTCGGTTACTATTTCAAAAGTAATCGGCAAGACCTTATTTTCAGCACATTCGTCGCTTACTATTTTAAAAGTAATCGGCAAGATTTTTATTTTCAGCATATTCGTCGGTTACTATTTCAAAAGTAATCGTCAAAATTTTTTATTTTCAGCATATTTGTCGGTTACTATTTTAAAGGTAATCGGCAAGACTTTATTTTCAGCACATTCGTCGGTTACTATTTCAAAAGTAATCGCAAGACTCTATTTTCAGCACATTCGTCGGTTACTATTTCAAAAGTAATCGGCAAGACTTTATTTTCAGCACATTCGTCGGTTACTATTTCAAAAGTAATCGGCAAGATTTTTATTTTCAGCATATTCGTCGGTTACTATTTCAAAAGTAATCGCCAAGATTTTTATTTTCAGCATATTTGTCGGTTACTATTTTAAAAGTAAGCGGCAAGACTTTATTTTCAGCACATTCGTTGGTTACTATTTCAAAAGTAGTCGGCAAGATTTTTATTTTCAGCATATTTGTCGGTTACTAATTTAAAAGTAATTGGCAAGACTTTATTTTCAGCACATTCGTTGGTTACTATTTCAAAAGTAGTCGGCAAGATTTTTATTTTCAGCATATTTGTCGGTTACTAATTTAAAAGTAATTGGCAAGATTTTTTTTTCTACATATTCGTCGGTTACTATTTCAAAAGTAATCGTCAAAATTTTTTATTTTCAGCATATTTGTCGGTTACTATTTTAAAGGTAATCGGCAAGACTTTATTTTCAGCACATTCGTCGGTTACAATTTCAAAAGTAATCGGGAAGACTTTATTTTCAGCACATTCGTCGGTTACTATTTCAAAAGTAATCGGCAAGACCTTATTTTCAGCACATTCGTCGCTTACTATTTTAAAAGTAATCGGCAAGATTTTTATTTTCAGCATATTCGTCGGTTACTATTTCAAAAGTAAGCGGCAAGACTTTATTTTCAGCACATTCGTTGGTTACTATTTCAAAAGTAGTCGGCAAGATTTTTATTTTCAGCATATTTGTCGGTTACTAATTTAAAAGTAATTGGCAAGACTTTATTTTCAGCACATTCGTCGGTTACTATTTCAAAAGTAGTCGGCAAGATTTTTATTTTCAGCATATTTGTCGGTTACTAATTTAAAAGTAATTGGCAAGATTTTTTTTTCTGCATATTCGTCGGTTACTATTTCAAAAGTAATCGTCAAAATTTTTTATTTTCAGCATATTTGTCGGTTACTATTTTAGAGGTAATCGGCAAGACTTTATTTTCAGCATATTTGTCGGTTACTATTTCAAAAGTAATCAGCAAGACTTTATTTTTAACACATTCGTCGGTTACTATTTCAAAAGTAATCGGCAAGATTTTTATTTTCAGCATATTTGTCGGTTACTATATTAAAAGTAATCGGCAAGATTTTTATTTTCAGCATATTCGTCGGTTACTATTTCAAAAGTAATCAGCAAGACTTTATTTTTAACACATTCGTCGGTTACTATTTCAAAAGTAATCGGCAAGATTTTTATTTTCAGCATATTTGTCGGTTACTATATTAAAAGTAATCGGCAAGATTTTTATTTTCAGCATATTCGTCGGTTACTATTTCAAAAGTAATCGGCAAGACTTTATTTTCAGCACATTCGTCGGTTACTATTTCAAAAGTAATCGGCAAGACCTTATTTTCAGCACATTCGTCGCTTACTATTTTAAAAGTAATCGGCAAGATTTTTATTTTCAGCATATTCGTCGGTTACTATTTCAAAAGTAATCGTCAAAATTTTTTATTTTCAGCATATTTGTCGGTTACTATTTTAAAGGTAATCGGCAAGACTTTATTTTCAGCACATTCGTCGGTTACAATTTCAAAACTAATCAGCAAGACTTTATTTTCAGCACATTCGTTGGTTACTATTTCAAAAGGAGTCGGCAAGATTTTTATTTTCAGCATATTTGTCGGTTACTAATTTAAAAGTAATTGGCAAGACTTTATTTTCAGCACATTCGTTGGTTACTATTTCAAAAGTAGTCGGCAAAATTTTTATTTTCAGCATATTTGTCGGTTACTAATTTAAAAGTAATTGGCAAGATTTTTTTTTCTGCATATTCGTCGGTTACTATTTCAAAAGGAATCGGCAAGATTTTTATTTTCAGCATATTCGGCGGTTACTATTTCAAAAGTAATCGCCAAGATTTTTATTTTCAGCATATTTGTCGGTTACTATTTCAAAAGTAATCAGCAAGACTTAATTTTTAACACATTCGTCGGTTACTATTTCAAAAGTAATTGGCAAGATTTTTATTTTCAGCATATTTGTCGGTTACTATATTAAAAGTAATCGGAAAGATTTTTATTTTCAACACATTCGTCGGTTACTATTTCAAAAGTAATCAGCAAGACTTTATTTTTAACACATTCGTCGGTTACTATTTCAAAAGTAATCGGCAAGATTTTTATTTTCAGCATATTTGTCGGTTACTATATTAAAAGTAATCGGCAAGATTTTTATTTTCAGCATATTCGTCGGTTACTATTTCAAAAGTAATCGGCAAGACTTTATTTTCAGCACATTCGTCGGTTACTATTTCAAAAGTAATCGGCAAGACCTTATTTTCAGCACATTCGTCGCTTACTATTTTAAAAGTAATCGGCAAGATTTTTATTTTCAGCATATTCGTCGGTTACTATTTCAAAAGTAATCGTCAAAATTTTTTATTTTCAGCATATTTGTCGGTTACTATTTTAAAGGTAATCGGCAAGACTTTATTTTCAGCACATTCGTCGGTTACTATTTCAAAAGTAATCGCAAGACTCTATTTTCAGCACATTCGTCGGTTACTATTTCAAAAGTAATCGGCAAGACTTTATTTTCAGCACATTCGTCGGTTACTATTTCAAAAGTAATCGGCAAGATTTTTATTTTCAGCATATTCGTCGGTTACTATTTCAAAAGTAATCGCCAAGATTTTTATTTTCAGCATATTTGTCGGTTACTATTTTAAAAGTAAGCGGCAAGACTTTATTTTCAGCACATTCGTTGGTTACTATTTCAAAAGTAGTCGGCAAGATTTTTATTTTCAGCATATTTGTCGGTTACTAATTTAAAAGTAATTGGCAAGACTTTATTTTCAGCACATTCGTTGGTTACTATTTCAAAAGTAGTCGGCAAGATTTTTATTTTCAGCATATTTGTCGGTTACTAATTTAAAAGTAATTGGCAAGATTTTTTTTTCTACATATTCGTCGGTTACTATTTCAAAAGTAATCGTCAAAATTTTTTATTTTCAGCATATTTGTCGGTTACTATTTTAAAGGTAATCGGCAAGACTTTATTTTCAGCACATTCGTCGGTTACAATTTCAAAAGTAATCGGGAAGACTTTATTTTCAGCACATTCGTCGGTTACTATTTCAAAAGTAATCGGCAAGACCTTATTTTCAGCACATTCGTCGCTTACTATTTTAAAAGTAATCGGCAAGATTTTTATTTTCAGCATATTCGTCGGTTACTATTTCAAAAGTAAGCGGCAAGACTTTATTTTCAGCACATTCGTTGGTTACTATTTCAAAAGTAGTCGGCAAGATTTTTATTTTCAGCATATTTGTCGGTTACTAATTTAAAAGTAATTGGCAAGACTTTATTTTCAGCACATTCGTCGGTTACTATTTCAAAAGTAGTCGGCAAGATTTTTATTTTCAGCATATTTGTCGGTTACTAATTTAAAAGTAATTGGCAAGATTTTTTTTTCTGCATATTCGTCGGTTACTATTTCAAAAGTAATCGTCAAAATTTTTTATTTTCAGCATATTTGTCGGTTACTATTTTAGAGGTAATCGGCAAGACTTTATTTTCAGCACATTCGTCGGTTACTATTTCAAAACTAATCAGCAAGACTTTATTTTCAGCACATTCGTTGGTTACTATTTCAAAAGTAGTCGGCAAGATTTTTATTTTCAGCATATTTGTCGGTTACTAATTTAAAAGTAATTGGCAAGACTTTATTTTCAGCACATTCGTTGGTTACTATTTCAAAAGTAGTCGGCAAGATTTTTATTTTCAGCATATTTGTCGGTTACTAATTTAAAAGTAATTGGCAAGATTTTTTTTTTCTGCATATTCGTCGGTTACTATTTCAAAAGTAATCGGCAAGATTTTTATTTTCAGCATATTCGACGGTTACTATTTCAAAAGTAATCGCCAAGATTTTTATTTTCAGCATATTCGTCGGTTACTATTTCAAAAGTAATCGTCAAAATTTTTTATTTTCAGCATATTTGTCGGTTACTATATTAAAAGTAATCGGCAAGATTTTTATTTTCAACACATTCGTCGGTTACTATTTCAAAAGTAATCGGCAAGACTTTATTTTCAGCACATTCGTCGGTTACTATTTCAAAAGTAATCGCCAAGATTTTTATTTTCAGCATATTCGTCGGTTACTATTTCAAAAGTAATCGCCAAGATTTTTATTTTCAGCATATTTGTCGGTTACTAATTTAAAAGTAATCGGCAAGACTTTATTTTCAGCACATTCGTCGGTTACTATTTCAAAAGTAATCGGCAAGATTTTTATTTTCAGCATATTCGTCGGTTACTATTTCAAAAGTAATCGCCAAGATTTTTATTTTCAGCATATTTGTCGGTTACTATTTTAAAAGTAAGCGGCAAGACTTTATTTTCAGCACATTCGTTGGTTACTATTTCAAAAGTAGTCGGCAAGATTTTTATTTTCAGCATATTTGTCGGTTACTAATTTAAAAGTAATTGGCAAGACTTTATTTTCAGCACATTCGTCGGTTACTATTTCAAAAGTAGTCGGCAAGATTTTTATTTTCAGCATATTTGTCGGTTACTAATTTAAAAGTAATTGGCAAGATTTTTTTTTCTGCATATTCGTCGGTTACTATTTCAAAAGTAATCGTCAAAATTTTTTATTTTCAGCATATTTGTCGGTTACTATTTTAGAGGTAATCGGCAAGACTTTATTTTCAGCACATTCGTCGGTTACTATTTCAAAACTAATCAGCAAGACTTTATTTTCAGCACATTCGTTGGTTACTATTTCAAAAGTAGTCGGCAAGATTTTTATTTTCAGCATATTTGTCGGTTACTAATTTAAAAGTAATTGGCAAGACTTTATTTTCAGCACATTCGTTGGTTACTATTTCAAAAGTAGTCGGCAAGATTTTTATTTTCAGCATATTTGTCGGTTACTAATTTAAAAGTAATTGGCAAGATTTTTTTTTCCTGCATATTCGTCGGTTACTATTTCAAAAGTAATCGGCAAGATTTTTATTTTCAGCATATTCGACGGTTACTATTTCAAAAGTAATCGCCAAGATTTTTATTTTCAGCATATTCGTCGGTTACTATTTCAAAAGTAATCGGCAAGATTTTTATTTTCAGCATATTTGTCGGTTACTATATTAAAAGTAATCGGCAAGATTTTTATTTTCAACACATTCGTCGGTTACTATTTCAAAAGTAATCAGCAAGACTTTATTTTTAACACATTCGTCGGTTACTATTTCAAAAGTAATCGGCAAGATTTTTATTTTCAGCATATTTGTCGGTTACTATATTAAAAGTAATCGGCAAGATTTTTATTTTCAGCATATTCGTCGGTTACTATTTCAAAAGTAATCGGCAAGACTTTATTTTCAGCACATTCGTCGGTTACTATTTCAAAAGTAATCGGCAAGACCTTATTTTCAGCACATTCGTCGCTTACTATTTTAAAAGTAATCGGCAAGATTTTTATTTTCAGCATATTCGTCGGTTACTATTTCAAAAGTAATCGTCAAAATTTTTTATTTTCAGCATATTTGTCGGTTACTATTTTAAAGGTAATCGGCAAGACTTTATTTTCAGCACATTCGTCGGTTACAATTTCAAAACTAATCAGCAAGACTTTATTTTCAGCACATTCGTTGGTTACTATTTCAAAAGGAGTCGGCAAGATTTTTATTTTCAGCATATTTGTCGGTTACTAATTTAAAAGTAATTGGCAAGACTTTATTTTCAGCACATTCGTTGGTTACTATTTCAAAAGTAGTCGGCAAAATTTTTATTTTCAGCATATTTGTCGGTTACTAATTTAAAAGTAATTGGCAAGATTTTTTTTTCTGCATATTCGTCGGTTACTATTTCAAAAGGAATCGGCAAGATTTTTATTTTCAGCATATTCGGCGGTTACTATTTCAAAAGTAATCGCCAAGATTTTTATTTTCAGCATATTTGTCGGTTACTATTTCAAAAGTAATCAGCAAGACTTAATTTTTAACACATTCGTCGGTTACTATTTCAAAAGTAATTGGCAAGATTTTTATTTTCAGCATATTTGTCGGTTACTATATTAAAAGTAATCGGAAAGATTTTTATTTTCAACACATTCGTCGGTTACTATTTCAAAAGTAATCAGCAAGACTTTATTTTTAACACATTCGTCGGTTACTATTTCAAAAGTAATCGGCAAGATTTTTATTTTCAGCATATTTGTCGGTTACTATATTAAAAGTAATCGGCAAGATTTTTATTTTCAGCATATTCGTCGGTTACTATTTCAAAAGTAATCGGCAAGACTTTATTTTCAGCACATTCGTCGGTTACTATTTCAAAAGTAATCGGCAAGACCTTATTTTCAGCACATTCGTCGCTTACTATTTTAAAAGTAATCGGCAAGATTTTTATTTTCAGCATATTCGTCGGTTACTATTTCAAAAGTAATCGTCAAAATTTTTTATTTTCAGCATATTTGTCGGTTACTATTTTAAAGGTAATCGGCAAGACTTTATTTTCAGCACATTCGTCGGTTACTATTTCAAAAGTAATCGCAAGACTCTATTTTCAGCACATTCGTCGGTTACTATTTCAAAAGTAATCGGCAAGACTTTATTTTCAGGACATTCGTCGGTTACTATTTCAAAAGTAATCGGCAAGATTTTTATTTTCAGCATATTCGTCGGTTACTATTTCAAAAGTAATCGCCAAGATTTTTATTTTCAGCATATTTGTCGGTTACTATTTTAAAAGTAAGCGGCAAGACTTTATTTTCAGCACATTCGTTGGTTACTATTTCAAAAGTAGTCGGCAAGATTTTTATTTTCAGCATATTTGTCGGTTACTAATTTAAAAGTAATTGGCAAGACTTTATTTTCAGCACATTCGTTGGTTACTATTTCAAAAGTAGTCGGCAAGATTTTTATTTTCAGCATATTTGTCGGTTACTAATTTAAAAGTAATTGGCAAGATTTTTTTTTCTACATATTCGTCGGTTACTATTTCAAAAGTAATCGTCAAAATTTTTTATTTTCAGCATATTTGTCGGTTACTATTTTAAAGGTAATCGGCAAGACTTTATTTTCAGCACATTCGTCGGTTACAATTTCAAAAGTAATCGGGAAGACTTTATTTTCAGCACATTCGTCGGTTACTATTTCAAAAGTAATCGGCAAGACCTTATTTTCAGCACATTCGTCGCTTACTATTTTAAAAGTAATCGGCAAGATTTTTATTTTCAGCATATTCGTCGGTTACTATTTCAAAAGTAAGCGGCAAGACTTTATTTTCAGCACATTCGTTGGTTACTATTTCAAAAGTAGTCGGCAAGATTTTTATTTTCAGCATATTTGTCGGTTACTAATTTAAAAGTAATTGGCAAGACTTTATTTTCAGCACATTCGTCGGTTACTATTTCAAAAGTAGTCGGCAAGATTTTTATTTTCAGCATATTTGTCGGTTACTAATTTAAAAGTAATTGGCAAGATTTTTTTTTCTGCATATTCGTCGGTTACTATTTCAAAAGTAATCGTCAAAATTTTTTATTTTCAGCATATTTGTCGGTTACTATTTTAGAGGTAATCGGCAAGACTTTATTTTCAGCACATTCGTCGGTTACTATTTCAAAACTAATCAGCAAGACTTTATTTTCAGCACATTCGTTGGTTACTATTTCAAAAGTAGTCGGCAAGATTTTTATTTTCAGCATATTTGTCGGTTACTAATTTAAAAGTAATTGGCAAGACTTTATTTTCAGCACATTCGTTGGTTACTATTTCAAAAGTAGTCGGCAAGATTTTTATTTTCAGCATATTTGTCGGTTACTAATTTAAAAGTAATTGGCAAGATTTTTTTTTTCTGCATATTCGTCGGTTACTATTTCAAAAGTAATCGGCAAGATTTTTATTTTCAGCATATTCGACGGTTACTATTTCAAAAGTAATCGCCAAGATTTTTATTTTCAGCATATTCGTCGGTTACTATTTCAAAAGTAATCGGCAAGATTTTTATTTTCAGCATATTTGTCGGTTACTATATTAAAAGTAATCGGCAAGATTTTTATTTTCAACACATTCGTCGGTTACTATTTCAAAAGTAATCAGCAAGACTTTATTTTTAACACATTCGTCGGTTACTATTTCAAAAGTAATCGGCAAGATTTTTATTTTCAGCATATTTGTCGGTTACTATATTAAAAGTAATCGGCAAGATTTTTATTTTCAGCATATTCGTCGGTTACTATTTCAAAAGTAATCGGCAAGACTTTATTTTCAGCACATTCGTCGGTTACTATTTCAAAAGTAATCGGCAAGACCTTATTTTCAGCACATTCGTCGCTTACTATTTTAAAAGTAATCGGCAAGATTTTTATTTTCAGCATATTCGTCGGTTACTATTTCAAAAGTAATCGTCAAAATTTTTTATTTTCAGCATATTTGTCGGTTACTATTTTAAAGGTAATCGGCAAGACTTTATTTTCAGCACATTCGTCGGTTACAATTTCAAAACTAATCAGCAAGACTTTATTTTCAGCACATTCGTTGGTTACTATTTCAAAAGGAGTCGGCAAGATTTTTATTTTCAGCATATTTGTCGGTTACTAATTTAAAAGTAATTGGCAAGACTTTATTTTCAGCACATTCGTTGGTTACTATTTCAAAAGTAGTCGGCAAAATTTTTATTTTCAGCATATTTGTCGGTTACTAATTTAAAAGTAATTGGCAAGATTTTTTTTTCTGCATATTCGTCGGTTACTATTTCAAAAGTAATCGTCAAAATTTTTTATTTTCAGCATATTTGTCGGTTACTATTTTAGAGGTAATCGGCAAGACTTTATTTTCAGCACATTCGTCGGTTACTATTTCAAAACTAATCAGCAAGACTTTATTTTCAGCACATTCGTTGGTTACTATTTCAAAAGTAGTCGGCAAGATTTTTATTTTCAGCATATTTGTCGGTTACTAATTTAAAAGTAATTGGCAAGACTTTATTTTCAGCACATTCGTTGGTTACTATTTCAAAAGTAGTCGGCAAGATTTTTATTTTCAGCATATTTGTCGGTTACTAATTTAAAAGTAATTGGCAAGATTTTTTTTTTCTGCATATTCGTCGGTTACTATTTCAAAAGTAATCGGCAAGATTTTTATTTTCAGCATATTCGACGGTTACTATTTCAAAAGTAATCGCCAAGATTTTTATTTTCAGCATATTCGTCGGTTACTATTTCAAAAGTAATCGGCAAGATTTTTATTTTCAGCATATTTGTCGGTTACTATATTAAAAGTAATCGGCAAGATTTTTATTTTCAACACATTCGTCGGTTACTATTTCAAAAGTAATCAGCAAGACTTTATTTTTAACACATTCGTCGGTTACTATTTCAAAAGTAATCGGCAAGATTTTTATTTTCAGCATATTTGTCGGTTACTATATTAAAAGTAATCGGCAAGATTTTTATTTTCAGCATATTCGTCGGTTACTATTTCAAAAGTAATCGGCAAGACTTTATTTTCAGCACATTCGTCGGTTACTATTTCAAAAGTAATCGGCAAGACCTTATTTTCAGCACATTCGTCGCTTACTATTTTAAAAGTAATCGGCAAGATTTTTATTTTCAGCATATTCGTCGGTTACTATTTCAAAAGTAATCGTCAAAATTTTTTATTTTCAGCATATTTGTCGGTTACTATTTTAAAGGTAATCGGCAAGACTTTATTTTCAGCACATTCGTCGGTTACAATTTCAAAACTAATCAGCAAGACTTTATTTTCAGCACATTCGTTGGTTACTATTTCAAAAGGAGTCGGCAAGATTTTTATTTTCAGCATATTTGTCGGTTACTAATTTAAAAGTAATTGGCAAGACTTTATTTTCAGCACATTCGTTGGTTACTATTTCAAAAGTAGTCGGCAAAATTTTTATTTTCAGCATATTTGTCGGTTACTAATTTAAAAGTAATTGGCAAGATTTTTTTTTCTGCATATTCGTCGGTTACTATTTCAAAAGGAATCGGCAAGATTTTTATTTTCAGCATATTCGGCGGTTACTATTTCAAAAGTAATCGCCAAGATTTTTATTTTCAGCATATTTGTCGGTTACTATTTCAAAAGTAATCAGCAAGACTTAATTTTTAACACATTCGTCGGTTACTATTTCAAAAGTAATTGGCAAGATTTTTATTTTCAGCATATTTGTCGGTTACTATATTAAAAGTAATCGGAAAGATTTTTATTTTCAACACATTCGTCGGTTACTATTTCAAAAGTAATCAGCAAGACTTTATTTTTAACACATTCGTCGGTTACTATTTCAAAAGTAATCGGCAAGATTTTTATTTTCAGCATATTTGTCGGTTACTATATTAAAAGTAATCGGCAAGATTTTTATTTTCAGCATATTCGTCGGTTACTATTTCAAAAGTAATCGGCAAGACTTTATTTTCAGCACATTCGTCGGTTACTATTTCAAAAGTAATCGGCAAGACCTTATTTTCAGCACATTCGTCGCTTACTATTTTAAAAGTAATCGGCAAGATTTTTATTTTCAGCATATTCGTCGGTTACTATTTCAAAAGTAATCGTCAAAATTTTTTATTTTCAGCATATTTGTCGGTTACTATTTTAAAGGTAATCGGCAAGACTTTATTTTCAGCACATTCGTCGGTTACTATTTCAAAAGTAATCGCAAGACTCTATTTTCAGCACATTCGTCGGTTACTATTTCAAAAGTAATCGGCAAGACTTTATTTTCAGCACATTCGTCGGTTACTATTTCAAAAGTAATCGGCAAGATTTTTATTTTCAGCATATTCGTCGGTTACTATTTCAAAAGTAATCGCCAAGATTTTTATTTTCAGCATATTTGTCGGTTACTATTTTAAAAGTAAGCGGCAAGACTTTATTTTCAGCACATTCGTTGGTTACTATTTCAAAAGTAGTCGGCAAGATTTTTATTTTCAGCATATTTGTCGGTTACTAATTTAAAAGTAATTGGCAAGACTTTATTTTCAGCACATTCGTTGGTTACTATTTCAAAAGTAGTCGGCAAGATTTTTATTTTCAGCATATTTGTCGGTTACTAATTTAAAAGTAATTGGCAAGATTTTTTTTTCTACATATTCGTCGGTTACTATTTCAAAAGTAATCGTCAAAATTTTTTATTTTCAGCATATTTGTCGGTTACTATTTTAAAGGTAATCGGCAAGACTTTATTTTCAGCACATTCGTCGGTTACAATTTCAAAAGTAATCGGGAAGACTTTATTTTCAGCACATTCGTCGGTTACTATTTCAAAAGTAATCGGCAAGACCTTATTTTCAGCACATTCGTCGCTTACTATTTTAAAAGTAATCGGCAAGATTTTTATTTTCAGCATATTCGTCGGTTACTATTTCAAAAGTAATCGTCAAAATTTTTTATTTTCAGCATATTTGTCGGTTACTATTTTAAAGGTAATCGGCAAGACTTTATTTTCAGCACATTCGTCGGTTACAATTTCAAAACTAATCAGCAAGACTTTATTTTCAGCACATTCGTTGGTTACTATTTCAAAAGTAGTCGGCAAGATTTTTATTTTCAGCATATTTGTCGGTTACTAATTTAAAAGTAATTGGCAAGACTTTATTTTCAGCACATTCGTTGGTTACTATTTCAAAAGTAGTCGGCAAGATTTTTATTTTCAGCATATTTGTCGGTTACTAATTTAAAAGTAATTGGCAAGATTTTTTTTTCAGCACATTCGTTGGTTACTATTTCAAAAGTAGTCGGCAAAATTTTTATTTTCAGCATATTTGTCGGTTACTAATTTAAAAGTAATTGGCAAGATTTTTTTTTCTGCATATTCGTCGGTTACTATTTCAAAAGGAATCGGCAAGATTTTTATTTTCAGCATATTCGGCGGTTACTATTTCAAAAGTAATCGCCAAGATTTTTATTTTCAGCATATTTGTCGGTTACTATTTCAAAAGTAATCAGCAAGACTTAATTTTTAACACATTCGTCGGTTACTATTTCAAAAGTAATTGGCAAGATTTTTATTTTCAGCATATTTGTCGGTTACTATATTAAAAGTAATCGGAAAGATTTTTATTTTCAACACATTCGTCGGTTACTATTTCAAAAGTAATCAGCAAGACTTTATTTTTAACACATTCGTCGGTTACTATTTCAAAAGTAATCGGCAAGATTTTTATTTTCAGCATATTTGTCGGTTACTATATTAAAAGTAATCGGCAAGATTTTTATTTTCAGCATATTCGTCGGTTACTATTTCAAAAGTAATCGGCAAGACTTTATTTTCAGCACATTCGTCGGTTACTATTTCAAAAGTAATCGGCAAGACCTTATTTTCAGCACATTCGTCGCTTACTATTTTAAAAGTAATCGGCAAGATTTTTATTTTCAGCATATTCGTCGGTTACTATTTCAAAAGTAATCGTCAAAATTTTTTATTTTCAGCATATTTGTCGGTTACTATTTTAAAGGTAATCGGCAAGACTTTATTTTCAGCACATTCGTCGGTTACTATTTCAAAAGTAATCGCAAGACTCTATTTTCAGCACATTCGTCGGTTACTATTTCAAAAGTAATCGGCAAGACTTTATTTTCAGCACATTCGTCGGTTACTATTTCAAAAGTAATCGGCAAGATTTTTATTTTCAGCATATTCGTCGGTTACTATTTCAAAAGTAATCGCCAAGATTTTTATTTTCAGCATATTTGTCGGTTACTATTTTAAAAGTAAGCGGCAAGACTTTATTTTCAGCACATTCGTTGGTTACTATTTCAAAAGTAGTCGGCAAGATTTTTATTTTTAGCATATTTGTCGGTTACTAATTTAAAAGTAATTGGCAAGACTTTATTTTCAGCACATTCGTTGGTTACTATTTCAAAAGTAGTCGGCAAGATTTTTATTTTCAGCATATTTGTCGGTTACTAATTTAAAAGTAATTGGCAAGATTTTTTTTTCTGCATATTCGTCGGTTACTATTTCAAAAGTAATCGTCAAAATTTTTTATTTTCAGCATATTTGTCGGTTACTATTTTAAAGGTAATCGGCAAGACTTTATTTTCAGCACATTCGTCGGTTACTATTTCAAAACTAATCAGCAAGACTTTATTTTCAGCACATTCGTTGGTTACTATTTCAAAAGTAGTCGGCAAGATTTTTATTTTCAGCATATTTGTCGGTTACTAATTTAAAAGTAATTGGCAAGACTTTATTTTCAGCACATTCGTTGGTTACTATTTCAAAAGTAGTCGGCAAGATTTTTATTTTCAGCATATTTGTCGGTTACTAATTTAAAAGTAATTGGCAAGATTTTTTTTTCTGCATATTCGTCGGTTACTATTTCAAAAGTAATCGGCAAGATTTTTATTTTCAGCATATTCGACGGTTACTATTTCAAAAGTAATCGCCAAGATTTTTATTTTCAGCATATTTGTCGGTTACTATTTCAAAAGTAATCAGCAAGACTTAATTTTTAACACATTCGTCGGTTACTATTTCAAAAGTAATCGGCAAGATTTTTATTTTCAGCATATTTGTCGGTTACTATATTAAAAGTAATCGGCAAGATTTTTATTTTCAACACATTCGTCGGTTACTATTTCAAAAGTAATCAGCAAGACTTTATTTTTAACACATTCGTCGGTTACTATTTCAAAAGTAATCGGCAAGATTTTTATTTTCAGCATATTTGTCGGTTACTATATTAAAAGTAATCGGCAAGATTTTTATTTTCAGCATATTCATCGGTTACTATTTCAAAAGTAATCGGCAAGACTTTATTTTCAGCACATTCGTCGGTTACTATTTCAAAAGTAATCGGCAAGACCTTATTTTCAGCACATTCGTCGCTTACTATTTTAAAAGTAATCGGCAAGATTTTTATTTTCAGCATATTCGTCGGTTACTATTTCAAAAGTAATCGTCAAAATTTTTTGATTTCAGCATATTTGTCGGTTACTATTTTAAAGGTAATCGGCAAGACTTTATTTTCAGCACATTCGTCGGTTACAATTTCAAAACTAATCAGCAAGACTTTATTTTCAGCACATTCGTTGGTTACTATTTCAAAAGTAGTCGGCAAGATTTTTATTTTCAGCATATTTGTCGGTTACTAATTTAAAAGTAATTGGCAAGACTTTATTTTCAGCACATTCGTTGGTTACTATTTCAAAAGTAGTCGGCAAGATTTTTATTTTCAGCATATTTGTCGGTTACTAATTTAAAAGTAATTGGCAAGATTTTTTTTTCTGCATATTCGTCGGTTACTATTTCAAAAGTAATCGGCAAGATTTTTATTTTCAGCATATTCGGCGGTTACTATTTCAAAAGTAATCGCCAAGATTTTTATTTTCAGCATATTTGTCGGTTACTATTTCAAAAGTAATCAGCAAGACTTAATTTTTAACACATTCGTCGGTTACTATTTCAAAAGTAATTGGCAAGATTTTTATTTTCAGCATATTTGTCGGTTACTATATTAAAAGTAATCGGCAAGATTTTTATTTTCAACACATTCGTCGGTTACTATTTCAAAAGTAATCAGCAAGACTTTATTTTTAACACATTCGTCGGTTACTATTTCAAAAGTAATCGGCAAGATTTTTATTTTCAGCAGATTTGTCGGTTACTATATTAAAAGTAATCGGCAAGATTTTTATTTTCAGCATATTCGTCGGTTACTATTTCAAAAGTAATCGGCAAGACTTTATTTTCAGCACATTCGTCGGTTACTATTTCAAAAGTAATCGGCAAGACCTTATTTTCAGCACATTCGTCGCTTACTATTTTAAAAGTAATCGGCAAGATTTTTATTTTCAGCATATTCGTCGGTTACTATTTCAAAAGTAATCGTCAAAATTTTTTATTTTCAGCATATTTGTCGGTTACTATTTTAAAGGTAATCGGCAAGACTTTATTTTCAGCACATTCGTCGGTTACTATTTCAAAAGTAATCGCAAGACTTTATTTTCAGCACATTCGTCGGTTACTATTTCAAAAGTAATCGGCAAGACTATATTTTCAGCACATTCGTCGGTTACTATTTCAAAACTAATCAGCAAGACTTTATTTTCAGCACATTCGTTGGTTACTATTTCAAAAGTAGTCGGCAAGATTTTTATTTTCAGCATATTCGTCGGTTACTATTTCAAAAGTAATCGGCAAGACTTTATTTTCAGCACATTCGTCGGTTACTATTTCAAAAGTAATCGGCAAGACCTTATTTTCAGCACATTCGTCGCTTACTATTTTAAAAGTAATCGGCAAGATTTTTATTTTCAGCATATTCGTCGGTTACTATTTCAAAAGTAATCGTCAAAATTTTTTATTTTCAGCATATTTGTCGGTTACTATTTTAAAGGTAATCGGCAAGACTTTATTTTCAGCACATTCGTCGGTTACTATTTCAAAAGTAATCGCAAGACTCTATTTTCAGCACATTCGTCGGTTACTATTTCAAAAGTAATCGGCAAGACTTTATTTTCAGCACATTCGTCGGTTACTATTTCAAAAGTAATCGGCAAGATTTTTATTTTCAGCATATTCGTCGGTTACTATTTCAAAAGTAATCGCCAAGATTTTTATTTTCAGCATATTTGTCGGTTACTATTTTAAAAGTAAGCGGCAAGACTTTATTTTCAGCACATTCGTTGGTTACTATTTCAAAAGTAGTCGGCAAGATTTTTATTTTCAGCATATTTGTCGGTTACTAATTTAAAAGTAATTGGCAAGACTTTATTTTCAGCACATTCGTTGGTTACTATTTCAAAAGTAGTCGGCAAGATTTTTATTTTCAGCATATTTGTCGGTTACTATATTAAAAGTAATCGGCAAGATTTTTATTTTCAACACATTCGTCGGTTACTATTTCAAAAGTAATCGTCAAAATTTTTTATTTTCAGCATATTTGTCGGTTACTATTTTAAAGGTAATCGGCAAGACTTTATTTTCAGCACATTCGTCGGTTACTATTTCAAAACTAATCAGCAAGACTTTATTTTCAGCACATTCGTTGGTTACTATTTCAAAATTAGTCGGCAAGATTTTTATTTTCAGCATATTTGTCGGTTACTAATTTAAAAGTAATTGGCAAGACTTTATTTTCAGCACATTCGTTGGTTACTATTTCAAAAGTAGTCGGCAAGATTTTTATTTTCAGCATATTTGTCGGTTACTAATTTAAAAGTAATTGGCAAGATTTTTTTTTCTGCATATTCGTCGGTTACTATTTCAAAAGTAATCGGCAAGATTTTTATTTTCAGCATATTCGACGGTTACTATTTCAAAAGTAATCGCCAAGATTTTTATTTTCAGCATATTTGTCGGTTACTATTTCAAAAGTAATCAGCAAGACTTAATTTTTAACACATTCGTCGGTTACTATTTCAAAAGTAATCGGCAAGATTTTTATTTTCAGCATATTTGTCGGTTACTATATTAAAAGTAATCGGCAAGATTTTTATTTTCAACACATTCGTCGGTTACTATTTCAAAAGTAATCAGCAAGACTTTATTTTTAACACATTCGTCGGTTACTATTTCAAAAGTAATCGGCAAGATTTTTATTTTCAGCATATTTGTCGGTTACTATATTAAAAGTAATCGGCAAGATTTTTATTTTCAGCATATTCATCGGTTACTATTTCAAAAGTAATCGGCAAGACTTTATTTTCAGCACATTCGTCGGTTACTATTTCAAAAGTAATCGGCAAGACCTTATTTTCAGCACATTCGTCGCTTACTATTTTAAAAGTAATCGGCAAGATTTTTATTTTCAGCATATTCGTCGGTTACTATTTCAAAAGTAATCGTCAAAATTTTTTATTTTCAGCATATTTGTCGGTTACTATTTTAAAGGTAATCGGCAAGACTTTATTTTCAGCACATTCGTCGGTTACAATTTCAAAACTAATCAGCAAGACTTTATTTTCAGCACATTCGTTGGTTACTATTTCAAAAGTAGTCGGCAAGATTTTTATTTTCAGCATATTTGTCGGTTACTAATTTAAAAGTAATTGGCTAGACTTTATTTTCAGCACATTCGTTGGTTACTATTTCAAAAGTAGTCGGCAAGATTTTTATTTTCAGCATATTTGTCGGTTACTAATTTAAAAGTAATTGGCAAGATTTTTTTTCTGCATATTCGTCGGTTACTATTTCAAAAGTAATCGGCAAGATTTTTATTTTCAGCATATTCGGCGGTTACTATTTCAAAAGTAATCGCCAAGATTTTTATTTTCAGCATATTTGTCGGTTACTATTTCAAAAGTAATCAGCAAGACTTAATTTTTAACACATTCGTCGGTTACTATTTCAAAAGTAATTGGCAAGATTTTTATTTTCGGCATATTTGTCGGTTACTATATTAAAAGTAATCGGCAAGATTTTTATTTTCAACACATTCGTCGGTTACTATTTCAAAAGTAATCAGCAAGACTTTATTTTTAACACATTCGTCGGTTACTATTTCAAAAGTAATCGGCAAGATTTTTATTTTCAGCATATTTGTCGGTTACTATATTAAAAGTAATCGGCAAGATTTTTATTTTCAGCATATTCGTCGGTTACTATTTCAAAAGTAATCGGCAAGACTTTATTTTCAGCACATTCGTCGGTTACTATTTCAAAAGTAATCGGCAAGACCTTATTTTCAGCACATTCGTCGCTTACTATTTTAAAAGTAATCGGCAAGATTTTTATTTTCAGCATATTCGTCGGTTACTATTTCAAAAGTAATCGTCAAAATTTTTTATTTTCAGCATATTTGTCGGTTACTATTTTAAAGGTAATCGGCAAGACTTTATTTTCAGCACATTCGTCGGTTACTATTTCAAAAGTAATCGCAAGACTTTATTTTCAGCACATTCGTCGGTTACTATTTCAAAAGTAATCGGCAAGACTATATTTTCAGCACATTCGTCGGTTACTATTTCAAAACTAATCAGCAAGACTTTATTTTCAGCACATTCGTTGGTTACTATTTCAAAAGTAGTCGGCAAGATTTTTATTTTCAGCATATTTGTCGGTTACTAATTTAAAAGTAATTGGCAAGACTTTATTTTCAGCACATTCGTTGGTTACTATTTCAAAAGTAGTCGGCAAGATTTTTATTTTCAGCATATTTGTCGGTTACTAATTTAAAAGTAATTGGCAAGATTTTTTTTTCTGCATATTCGTCGGTTACTGTTTCAAAAGTAATCGGCAAGATTTTTATTTTCAGCATATTCGACGGTTACTATTTCAAAAGTAATCGCCAAGATTTTTATTTTCAGCATATTTGTCGGTTACTATTTCAAAAGTAATCAGCAAGACTTAATTTTTAACACATTCGTCGGTTACTATTTCAAAAGTAATCGGCAAGATTTTTATTTTCAGCATATTTGTCGGTTACTATATTAAAAGTAATCGGCAAGATTTTTATTTTCAACACATTCGTCGGTTACTATTTCAAAAGTAATCAGCAAGACTTTATTTTTAACACATTCGTCGGTTACTATTTCAAAAGTAATCGGCAAGATTTTTATTTTCAGCATATTTGTCGGTTACTATTTCAAAAGTAATCAGCAAGACTTAATTTTTAACACATTCGTCGGTTACTATTTCAAAAGTAATCGGCAAGATTTTTATTTTCAGCATATTTGTCGGTTACTATATTAAAAGTAATCGGCAAGATTTTTATTTTCAACACATTCGTCGGTTACTATTTCAAAAGTAATCAGCAAGACTTTATTTTTAACACATTCGTCGGTTACTATTTCAAAAGTAATCGGCAAGATTTTTATTTTCAGCATATTTGTCGGTTACTATATTAAAAGTAATCGGCAAGATTTTTATTTTCAGCATATTCATCGGTTACTATTTCAAAAGTAATCGGCAAGACTTTATTTTCAGCACATTCGTCGGTTACTATTTCAAAAGTAATCGGCAAGACCTTATTTTCAGCACATTCGTCGCTTACTATTTTAAAAGTAATCGGCAAGATTTTTATTTTCAGCATATTCGTCGGTTACTATTTCAAAAGTAATCGTCAAAATTTTTTATTTTCAGCATATTTGTCGGTTACTATTTTAAAGGTAATCGGCAAGACTTTATTTTCAGCACATTCGTCGGTTACAATTTCAAAACTAATCAGCAAGACTTTATTTTCAGCACATTCGTTGGTTACTATTTCAAAAGTAGTCGGCAAGATTTTTATTTTCAGCATATTTGTCGGTTACTAATTTAAAAGTAATTGGCTAGACTTTATTTTCAGCACATTCGTTGGTTACTATTTCAAAAGTAGTCGGCAAGATTTTTATTTTCAGCATATTTGTCGGTTACTAATTTAAAAGTAATTGGCAAGATTTTTTTTCTGCATATTCGTCGGTTACTATTTCAAAAGTAATCGGCAAGATTTTTATTTTCAGCATATTCGGCGGTTACTATTTCAAAAGTAATCGCCAAGATTTTTATTTTCAGCATATTTGTCGGTTACTATTTCAAAAGTAATCAGCAAGACTTAATTTTTAACACATTCGTCGGTTACTATTTCAAAAGTAATTGGCAAGATTTTTATTTTCGGCATATTTGTCGGTTACTATATTAAAAGTAATCGGCAAGATTTTTATTTTCAACACATTCGTCGGTTACTATTTCAAAAGTAATCAGCAAGACTTTATTTTTAACACATTCGTCGGTTACTATTTCAAAAGTAATCGGCAAGATTTTTATTTTCAGCATATTTGTCGGTTACTATATTAAAAGTAATCGGCAAGATTTTTATTTTCAGCATATTCGTCGGTTACTATTTCAAAAGTAATCGGCAAGACTTTATTTTCAGCACATTCGTCGGTTACTATTTCAAAAGTAATCGGCAAGACCTTATTTTCAGCACATTCGTCGCTTACTATTTTAAAAGTAATCGGCAAGATTTTTATTTTCAGCATATTCGTCGGTTACTATTTCAAAAGTAATCGTCAAAATTTTTTATTTTCAGCATATTTGTCGGTTACTATTTTAAAGGTAATCGGCAAGACTTTATTTTCAGCACATTCGTCGGTTACTATTTCAAAAGTAATCGCAAGACTTTATTTTCAGCACATTCGTCGGTTACTATTTCAAAAGTAATCGGCAAGACTATATTTTCAGCACATTCGTCGGTTACTATTTCAAAACTAATCAGCAAGACTTTATTTTCAGCACATTCGTTGGTTACTATTTCAAAAGTAGTCGGCAAGATTTTTATTTTCAGCATATTTGTCGGTTACTAATTTAAAAGTAATTGGCAAGACTTTATTTTCAGCACATTCGTTGGTTACTATTTCAAAAGTAGTCGGCAAGATTTTTATTTTCAGCATATTTGTCGGTTACTAATTTAAAAGTAATTGGCAAGATTTTTTTTTCTGCATATTCGTCGGTTACTGTTTCAAAAGTAATCGGCAAGATTTTTATTTTCAGCATATTCGACGGTTACTATTTCAAAAGTAATCGCCAAGATTTTTATTTTCAGCATATTTGTCGGTTACTATTTCAAAAGTAATCAGCAAGACTTAATTTTTAACACATTCGTCGGTTACTATTTCAAAAGTAATCGGCAAGATTTTTATTTTCAGCATATTTGTCGGTTACTATATTAAAAGTAATCGGCAAGATTTTTATTTTCAACACATTCGTCGGTTACTATTTCAAAAGTAATCAGCAAGACTTTATTTTTAACACATTCGTCGGTTACTATTTCAAAAGTAATCGGCAAGATTTTTATTTTCAGCATATTTGTCGGTTACTCTATTAAAAGTAATCGGCAAGATTTTTATTTTCAGCATATTCATCGGTTACTATTTCAAAAGTAATCGGCAAGACTTTATTTTCAGCACATTCGTCGGTTACTATTTCAAAAGTAATCGGCAAGACCTTATTTTCAGCACATTCGTCGCTTACTATTTTAAAAGTAATCGGCAAGATTTTTATTTTCAGCATATTCGTCGGTTACTATTTCAAAAGTAATCGTCAAAATTTTTTATTTTCAGCATATTTGTCGGTTACTAT
This sequence comes from Medicago lupulina, assembly GCA_958299785.1. Taxonomy (NCBI): domain Eukaryota; kingdom Viridiplantae; phylum Streptophyta; class Magnoliopsida; order Fabales; family Fabaceae; genus Medicago; species Medicago lupulina. The sequence goes on along the minus strand of OY283143.1, from coordinate 42,083,936 downwards.
TTTAAAGGTAATCGGCAAGACTTTATTTTCAGCACATTCGTCGGTTACAATTTCAAAAGTAATCGGCAAGACCTTATTTTCAGCACATTCGTCGCTTACTATTTTAAAAGTAATCGGCAAGATTTTTATTTTCAGCATATTCGTCGGTTACTATTTCAAAAGTAATCGTCAAAATTTTTTATTTTCAGCATATTTGTCGGTTACTATTTTAAAGGTAATCGGCAAGACTTTATTTTCAGCACATTCGTCGGTTACTATTTCAAAAGTAATCGCAAGACTTTATTTTCAGCACATTCGTCGGTTACTATTTCAAAAGTAATCGGCAAGACTATATTTTCAGCACATTCGTCGGTTACTATTTCAAAACTAATCAGCAAGACTTTATTTTCAGCACATTCGTCGGTTACTATTTCAAAAGTAATCAGCAAGACTTTATTTTTAACACATTCGTCGGTTACTATTTCAAAAGTAATCGGCAAGATTTTTATTTTCAGCATATTTGTCGGTTACTCTATTAAAAGTAATCGGCAAGATTTTTATTTTCAGCATATTCATCGGTTACTATTTCAAAAGTAATCGGCAAGACTTTATTTTCAGCACATTCGTCGGTTACTATTTCAAAAGTAATCGGCAAGACCTTATTTTCAACACATTCGTCGCTTACTATTTTAAAAGTAATCGGCAAGATTTTTATTTTCAGCATATTCGTCGGTTACTATTTCAAAAGTAATCGTCAAAATTTTTTATTTTCAGCATATTTGTCGGTTACTATTTTAAAGGTAATCGGCAAGACTTTATTTTCAGCACATTCGTCGGTTACAATTTCAAAACTAATCAGCAAGACTTTATTTTCAGCACATTCGTTGGTTACTATTTCAAAAGTAGTCGGCAAGATTTTTATTTTCAGCATATTTGTCGGTTACTAATTTAAAAGTAATTGGCAAGACTTTATTTTCAGCACATTCGTTGGTTACTATTTCAAAAGTAGTCGGCAAGATTTTTATTTTCAGCATATTTGTCGGTTACTAATTTAAAAGTAATTGGCAAGATTTTTTTTTCTGCATATTCGTCGGTTACTATTTCAAAAGTAATCGGCAAGATTTTTATTTTCAGCATATTTGGCGGTTACTATTTCAAAAGTAATCGCCAAGATTTTTATTTTCAGCATATTTGTCGGTTACTATTTCAAAAGTAATCAGCAAGACTTAATTTTTAACACATTCGTCGGTTACTATTTCAAAAGTAATTGGCAAGATTTTTATTTTCAGCATATTTGTCGGTTACTATATTAAAAGTAATCGGCAAGATTTTTATTTTCAACACATTCGTCGGTTACTATTTCAAAAGTAATCGCCAAGATTTTTATTTTCAGCATATTTGTCGGTTACTATTTTAAAAGTAAGCGGCAAGACTTTATTTTCAGCACATTCGTTGGTTACTATTTCAAAAGTAGTCGGCAAGATTTTTATTTTCAGCATATTTGTCGGTTACTAATTTAAAAGTAATTGGCAAGACTTTATTTTCAGCACATTCGTTGGTTACTATTTCAAAAGTAGTCGGCAAGATTTTTATTTTCAGCATATTTGTCGGTTACTAATTTAAAAGTAATTGGCAAGATTTTTTTTTCTGCATATTCGTCGGTTACTATTTCAAAAGTAATCGTCAAAATTTTTTATTTTCAGCATATTTGTCGGTTACTATTTTAAAGGTAATCGGCAAGACTTTATTTTCAGCACATTCGTCGGTTACAATTTCAAAACTAATCAGCAAGACTTTATTTTCAGCACATTCGTTGGTTACTATTTCAAAAGTAGTCGGCAAGATTTTTATTTTCAGCATATTTGTCGGTTACTAATTTAAAAGTAATTGGCAAGACTTTATTTTCAGCACATTCGTTGGTTACTATTTCAAAAGTAGTCGGCAAGATTTTTATTTTCAGCATATTTGTCGGTTACTAATTTAAAAGTAATTGGCAAGATTTTTTTTTCTGCATATTCATCGGTTACTATTTCAAAAGTAATCGGCAAGATTTTTATTTTCAGCATATTTGGCGGTTACTATTTCAAAAGTAATCGCCAAGATTTTTATTTTCAGCATATTTGTCGGTTACTATTTCAAAAGTAATCAGCAAGACTTAATTTTTAACACATTCGTCGGTTACTATTTCAAAAGTAATTGGCAAGATTTTTATTTTCAGCATATTTGTCGGTTACTATATTAAAAGTAATCGGCAAGATTTTTATTTTCAACACATTCGTCGGTTACTATTTCAAAAGTAATCGCCAAGATTTTTATTTTCAGCATATTTGTCGGTTACTATTTTAAAAGTAAGCGGCAAGACTTTATTTTCAGCACATTCGTTGGTTACTATTTCAAAAGTAGTCGGCAAGATTTTTATTTTCAGCATATTTGTCGGTTACTAATTTAAAAGTAATTGGCAAGACTTTATTTTCAGCACATTCGTTGGTTACTATTTCAAAAGTAGTCGGCAAGATTTTTATTTTCAGCATATTTGTCGGTTACTAATTTAAAAGTAATTGGCAAGATTTTTTTTTCTGCATATTCGTCGGTTACTATTTCAAAAGTAATCGTCAAAATTTTTTATTTTCAGCATATTTGTCGGTTACTATTTTAAAGGTAATCGGCAAGACTTTATTTTCAGCACATTCGTCGGTTACTATTTCAAAACTAATCAGCAAGACTTTATTTTCAGCACATTCGTTGGTTACTATTTCAAAAGTAGTCGGCAAGATTTTTATTTTCAGCATATTTGTCGGTTACTAATTTAAAAGTAATTGGCAAGACTTTATTTTCAGCACATTCGTTGGTTACTATTTCAAAAGTAGTCGGCAAGATTTTTATTTTCAGCATATTTGTCGGTTACTAATTTAAAAGTAATTGGCAAGATTTTTTTTTCTGCATATTCGTCGGTTACTATTTCAAAAGTAATCGTCAAAATTTTTTATTTTCAGCATATTTGTCGGTTACTATTTTAAAGGTAATCGGCAAGACTTTATTTTCAGCACATTCGTCGGTTACAATTTCAAAACTAATCAGCAAGACTTTATTTTCAGCACATTCGTTGGTTACTATTTCAAAAGTAGTCGGCAAGATTTTTATTTTCAGCATATTTGTCGGTTACTAATTTAAAAGTAATTGGCAAGACTTTATTTTCAGCACATTCGTTGGTTACTATTTCAAAAGTAGTCGGCAAGATTTTTATTTTCAGCATATTTGTCGGTTACTAATTTAAAAGTAATTGGCAAGATTTTTTTTTCTGCATATTCGTCGGTTACTATTTCAAAAGTAATCGGCAAGATTTTTATTTTCAGCATATTTGGCGGTTACTATTTCAAAAGTAATCGCCAAGATTTTTATTTTCAGCATATTTGTCGGTTACTATTTCAAAAGTAATCAGCAAGACTTAATTTTTAACACATTCGTCGGTTACTATTTCAAAAGTAATTGGCAAGATTTTTATTTTCAGCATATTTGTCGGTTACTATATTAAAAGTAATCGGCAAGATTTTTATTTTCAACACATTCGTCGGTTACTATTTCAAAAGTAATCGCCAAGATTTTTATTTTCAGCATATTTGTCGGTTACTATTTTAAAAGTAAGCGGCAAGACTTTATTTTCAGCACATTCGTTGGTTACTATTTCAAAAGTAGTCGGCAAGATTTTTATTTTCAGCATATTTGTCGGTTACTAATTTAAAAGTAATTGGCAAGACTTTATTTTCAGCACATTCGTTGGTTACTATTTCAAAAGTAGTCGGCAAGATTTTTATTTTCAGCATATTTGTCGGTTACTAATTTAAAAGTAATTGGCAAGATTTTTTTTTCTGCATATTCGTCGGTTACTATTTCAAAAGTAATCGTCAAAATTTTTTATTTTCAGCATATTTGTCGGTTACTATTTTAAAGGTAATCGGCAAGACTTTATTTTCAGCACATTCGTCGGTTACTATTTCAAAACTAATCAGCAAGACTTTATTTTCAGCACATTCGTTGGTTACTATTTCAAAAGTAGTCGGCAAGATTTTTATTTTCAGCATATTTGTCGGTTACTAATTTAAAAGTAATTGGCAAGACTTTATTTTCAGCACATTCGTTGGTTACTATTTCAAAAGTAGTCGGCAAGATTTTTATTTTCAGCATATTTGTCGGTTACTAATTTAAAAGTAATTGGCAAGATTTTTTTTTCTGCATATTCGTCGGTTACTATTTCAAAAGTAATCGGCAAGATTTTTATTTTCAGCATATTCGACGGTTACTATTTCAAAAGTAATCGCCAAGATTTTTATTTTCAGCATATTTGTCGGTTACTATTTCAAAAGTAATCAGCAAGACTTAATTTTTAACACATTCGTCGGTTACTATTTCAAAAGTAATCGGCAAGATTTTTATTTTCAGCATATTTGTCGGTTACTATATTAAAAGTAATCGGCAAGATTTTTATTTTCAGCATATTCATCGGTTACTATTTCAAAAGTAATCGGCAAGACTTTATTTTCAGCACATTCGTCGGTTACTATTTCAAAAGTAATCGGCAAGACCTTATTTTCAGCACATTCGTCGCTTACTATTTTAAAAGTAATCGGCAAGATTTTTATTTTCAGCATATTCGTCGGTTACTATTTCAAAAGTAATCGTCAAAATTTTTTATTTTCAGCATATTTGTCGGTTACTATTTTAAAGGTAATCGGCAAGACTTTATTTTCAGCACATTCGTCGGTTACAATTTCAAAACTAATAAGCAAGACTTTATTTTCAGCACATTCGTTGGTTACTATTTCAAAAGTAGTCGGCAAGATTTTTATTTTCAGCATATTTGTCGGTTACTAATTTAAAAGTAATTGGCAAGACTTTATTTTCAGCACATTCGTTGGTTACTATTTCAAAAGTAGTCGGCAAGATTTTTATTTTCAGCATATTTGTCGGTTACTAATTTAAAAGTAATTGGCAAGACTTTATTTTCAGCACATTCGTTGGTTACTATTTCAAAAGTAGTCGGCAAGATTTTTATTTTCAGCATATTTGTCGGTTACTAATTTAAAAGTAATTGGCAAGATTTTTTTTTCTGCATATTCGTCGGTTACTATTTCAAAAGTAATCGGCAAGATTTTTATTTTCAGCATATTCGACGGTTACTATTTCAAAAGTAATCGCCAAGATTTTTATTTTCAGCATATTTGTCGGTTACTATTTCAAAAGTAATCAGCAAGACTTAATTTTTAACACATTCGTCGGTTACTATTTCAAAAGTAATCGGCAAGATTTTTATTTTCAGCATATTTGTCGGTTACTATATTAAAAGTAATCGGCAAGATTTTTATTTTCAGCATATTCATCGGTTACTATTTCAAAAGTAATCGGCAAGACTTTATTTTCAGCACATTCGTCGGTTACTATTTCAAAAGTAATCGGCAAGACCTTATTTTCAGCACATTCGTCGCTTACTATTTTAAAAGTAATCGGCAAGATTTTTATTTTCAGCATATTCGTCGGTTACTATTTCAAAAGTAATCGTCAAAATTTTTTATTTTCAGCATATTTGTCGGTTACTATTTTAAAGGTAATCGGCAAGACTTTATTTTCAGCACATTCGTCGGTTACAATTTCAAAACTAATCAGCAAGACTTTATTTTCAGCACATTCGTTGGTTACTATTTCAAAAGTAGTCGGCAAGATTTTTATTTTCAGCATATTTGTCGGTTACTAATTTAAAAGTAATTGGCAAGACTTTATTTTCAGCACATTCGTTGGTTACTATTTCAAAAGTAGTCGGCAAGATTTTTATTTTCAGCATATTTGTCGGTTACTAATTTAAAAGTAATTGGCAAGATTTTTTTTTCTGCATATTCGTCGGTTACTATTTCAAAAGTAATCGGCAAGATTTTTATTTTCAGCATATTCGGCGGTTACTATTTCAAAAGTAATCGCCAAGATTTTTATTTTCAGCATATTTGTCGGTTACTATTTCAAAAGTAATCAGCAAGACTTAATTTTTAACACATTCGTCGGTTACTATTTCAAAAGTAATTGGCAAGATTTTTATTTTCAGCATATTTGTCGGTTACTATATTAAAAGTAATCGGCAAGATTTTTATTTTCAGCATATTCGTCGGTTACTATTTCAAAAGTAATCGGCAAGACTTTATTTTCAGCACATTCGTCGGTTACTATTTCAAAAGTAATCGGCAAGACCTTATTTTCAGCACATTCGTCGCTTACTATTTTAAAAGTAATCGGCAAGATTTTTATTTTCAGCATATTCGTCGGTTACTATTTCAAAAGTAATCGTCAAAATTTTTTATTTTCAGCATATTTGTCGGTTACTATTTTAAAGGTAATCGGCAAGACTTTATTTTCAGCACATTCGTCGGTTACTATTTCAAAAGTAATCGCAAGACTTTATTTTCAGCACATTCGTCGGTTACTATTTCAAAAGTAATCGGCAAGACTATATTTTCAGCACATTCGTCGGTTACTATTTCAAAACTAATCAGCAAGACTTTATTTTCAGCACATTCGTTGGTTACTATTTCAAAAGTAGTCGGCAAGATTTTTATTTTCAGCATATTCGTCGGTTACTATTTCAAAAGTAATCGGCAAGACTTTATTTTCAGCACATTCGTCGGTTACTATTTCAAAAGTAATCGGCAAGACCTTATTTTCAGCACATTCGTCGCTTACTATTTTAAAAGTAATCGGCAAGATTTTTATTTTCAGCATATTCGTCGGTTACTATTTCAAAAGTAATCGTCAAAATTTTTTATTTTCAGCATATTTGTCGGTTACTATTTTAAAGGTAATCGGCAAGACTTTATTTTCAGCACATTCGTCGGTTACTATTTCAAAAGTAATCGCAAGACTCTATTTTCAGCACATTCGTAGGTTACTATTTCAAAAGTAATCGGCAAGACTTTATTTTCAGCACATTCGTCGGTTACTATTTCAAAAGTAATCGGCAAGATTTTTATTTTCAGCATATTCGTCGGTTACTATTTCAAAAGTAATCGCCAAGATTTTTATTTTCAGCATATTTGTCGGTTACTTTTTTAAAAGTAAGCGGCAAGACTTTATTTTCAGCACATTCGTTGGTTACTATTTCAAAAGTAGTCGGCAAGATTTTTATTTTCAGCATATTTGTCGGTTACTAATTTAAAAGTAATTGGCAAGACTTTATTTTCAGCACATTCGTTGGTTACTATTTCAAAAGTAGTCGGCAAGATTTTTATTTTCAGCATATTTGTCGGTTACTAATTTAAAAGTAATTGGCAAGATTTTTTTTTCTGCATATTCGTCGGTTACTATTTCAAAAGTAATCGTCAAAATTTTTTATTTTCAGCATATTTGTCGGTTACTATTTTAAAGGTAATCGGCAAGACTTTATTTTCAGCACATTCGTCGGTTACTATTTCAAAACTAATCAGCAAGACTTTATTTTCAGCACATTCGTTGGTTACTATTTCAAAAGTAGTCGGCAAGATTTTTATTTTCAGCATATTTGTCGGTTACTAATTTAAAAGTAATTGGCAAGACTTTATTTTCAGCACATTCGTTGGTTACTATTTCAAAAGTAGTCGGCAAGATTTTTATTTTCAGCATATTTGTCGGTTACTAATTTAAAAGTAATTGGCAAGATTTTTTTTTCTGCATATTCGTCGGTTACTATTTCAAAAGTAGTCGCCAAGATTTTTATTTTCAGCATATTTGTCGATTACTATTTCAAAAGTAATCAGCAAGACTTAATTTTTAACACATTCGTCGGTAACTATTTCAAAAGTAATCGGCAAGATTTTTATTTTCAGCATATTTGTCGGTTACTATATTAAAAGTAATCGGCAAGATTTTTATTTTCAGCATATTCATCGGTTACTATTTCAAAAGTAATCGGCAAGACTTTATTTTCAGCACATTCGTCGGTTACTATTTCAAAAGTAATCGGCAAGACCTTATTTTCAGCACATTCGTCGCTTACTATTTTAAAAGTAATCGGCAAGATTTTTATTTTCAGCATATTCGTCGGTTACTATTTCAAAAGTAATCGTCAAAATTTTTTATTTTCAGCATATTTGTCGGTTACTATTTTAAAGGTAATCGGCAAGACTTTATTTTCAGCACATTCGTCGGTTACAATTTCAAAACTAATCAGCAAGACTTTATTTTCAGCACATTCGTTGGTTACTATTTCAAAAGTAGTCGGCAAGATTTTTATTTTCAGCATATTTGTCGGTTACTAATTTAAAAGTAATTGGCAAGACTTTATTTTCAGCACATTCGTTGGTTACTATTTCAAAAGTAGTCGGCAAGATTTTTATTTTCAGCATATTTGTCGGTTACTAATTTAAAAGTAATTGGCAAGACTTTATTTTCAGCACATTCGTTGGTTACTATTTCAAAAGTAGTCGGCAAGATTTTTATTTTCAGCATATTTGTCGGTTACTAATTTAAAAGTAATTGGCAAGATTTTTTTTTCTGCATATTCGTCGGTTACTATTTCAAAAGTAATCGGCAAGATTTTTATTTTCAGCATATTCGACGGTTACTATTTCAAAAGTAATCGCCAAGATTTTTATTTTCAGCATATTTGTCGGTTACTATTTCAAAAGTAATCAGCAAGACTTAATTTTTAACACATTCGTCGGTTACTATTTCAAAAGTAATCGGCAAGATTTTTATTTTCAGCATATTTGTCGGTTACTATATTAAAAGTAATCGGCAAGATTTTTATTTTCAGCATATTCATCGGTTACTATTTCAAAAGTAATCGGCAAGACTTTATTTTCAGCACATTCGTCGGTTACTATTTCAAAAGTAATCGGCAAGACCTTATTTTCAGCACATTCGTCGCTTACTATTTTAAAAGTAATCGGCAAGATTTTTATTTTCAGCATATTCGTCGGTTACTATTTCAAAAGTAATCGTCAAAATTTTTTATTTTCAGCATATTTGTCGGTTACTATTTTAAAGGTAATCGGCAAGACTTTATTTTCAGCACATTCGTCGGTTACAATTTCAAAACTAATCAGCAAGACTTTATTTTCAGCACATTCGTTGGTTACTATTTCAAAAGTAGTCGGCAAGATTTTTATTTTCAGCATATTTGTCGGTTACTAATTTAAAAGTAATTGGCAAGACTTTATTTTCAGCACATTCGTTGGTTACTATTTCAAAAGTAGTCGGCAAGATTTTTATTTTCAGCATATTTGTCGGTTACTAATTTAAAAGTAATTGGCAAGATTTTTTTTTCTGCATATTCGTCGGTTACTATTTCAAAAGTAATCGGCAAGATTTTTATTTTCAGCATATTCGGCGGTTACTATTTCAAAAGTAATCGCCAAGATTTTTATTTTCAGCATATTTGTCGGTTACTATTTCAAAAGTAATCAGCAAGACTTAATTTTTAACACATTCGTCGGTTACTATTTCAAAAGTAATTGGCAAGATTTTTATTTTCAGCATATTTGTCGGTTACTATATTAAAAGTAATCGGCAAGATTTTTATTTTCAGCATATTCGTCGGTTACTATTTCAAAAGTAATCGGCAAGACTTTATTTTCAGCACATTCGTCGGTTACTATTTCAAAAGTAATCGGCAAGACCTTATTTTCAGCACATTCGTCGCTTACTATTTTAAAAGTAATCGGCAAGATTTTTATTTTCAGCATATTCGTCGGTTACTATTTCAAAAGTAATCGTCAAAATTTTTTATTTTCAGCATATTTGTCGGTTACTATTTTAAAGGTAATCGGCAAGACTTTATTTTCAGCACATTCGTCGGTTACTATTTCAAAAGTAATCGCAAGACTTTATTTTCAGCACATTCGTCGGTTACTATTTCAAAAGTAATCGGCAAGACTATATTTTCAGCACATTCGTCGGTTACTATTTCAAAACTAATCAGCAAGACTTTATTTTCAGCACATTCGTTGGTTACTATTTCAAAAGTAGTCGGCAAGATTTTTATTTTCAGCATATTCGTCGGTTACTATTTCAAAAGTAATCGGCAAGACTTTATTTTCAGCACATTCGTCGGTTACTATTTCAAAAGTAATCGGCAAGACCTTATTTTCAGCACATTCGTCGCTTACTATTTTAAAAGTAATCGGCAAGATTTTTATTTTCAGCATATTCGTCGGTTACTATTTCAAAAGTAATCGTCAAAATTTTTTATTTTCAGCATATTTGTCGGTTACTATTTTAAAGGTAATCGGCAAGACTTTATTTTCAGCACATTCGTCGGTTACAATTTCAAAACTAATCAGCAAGACTTTATTTTCAGCACATTCGTTGGTTACTATTTCAAAAGTAGTCGGCAAGATTTTTATTTTCAGCATATTTGTCGGTTACTAATTTAAAAGTAATTGGCAAGACTTTATTTTCAGCACATTCGTTGGTTACTATTTCAAAAGTAGTCGGCAAGATTTTTATTTTCAGCATATTTGTCGGTTACTAATTTAAAAGTAATTGGCAAGATTTTTTTTTCTGCATATTCGTCGGTTACTATTTCAAAAGTAATCGGCAAGATTTTTATTTTCAGCATATTCGGCGGTTACTATTTCAAAAGTAATCGCCAAGATTTTTATTTTCAGCATATTTGTCGGTTACTATTTCAAAAGTAATCAGCAAGACTTAATTTTTAACACATTCGTCGGTTACTATTTCAAAAGTAATTGGCAAGATTTTTATTTTCAGCATATTTGTCGGTTACTATATTAAAAGTAATCGGCAAGATTTTTATTTTCAGCATATTCGTCGGTTACTATTTCAAAAGTAATCGGCAAGACTTTATTTTCAGCACATTCGTCGGTTACTATTTCAAAAGTAATCGGCAAGACCTTATTTTCAGCACATTCGTCGCTTACTATTTTAAAAGTAATCGGCAAGATTTTTATTTTCAGCATATTCGTCGGTTACTATTTCAAAAGTAATCGTCAAAATTTTTTATTTTCAGCATATTTGTCGGTTACTATTTTAAAGGTAATCGGCAAGACTTTATTTTCAGCACATTCGTCGGTTACTATTTCAAAAGTAATCGCAAGACTTTATTTTCAGCACATTCGTCGGTTACTATTTCAAAAGTAATCGGCAAGACTATATTTTCAGCACATTCGTCGGTTACTATTTCAAAACTAATCAGCAAGACTTTATTTTCAGCACATTCGTTGGTTACTATTTCAAAAGTAGTCGGCAAGATTTTTATTTTCAGCATATTCGTCGGTTACTATTTCAAAAGTAATCGGCAAGACTTTATTTTCAGCACATTCGTCGGTTACTATTTCAAAAGTAATCGGCAAGACCTTATTTTCAGCACATTCGTCGCTTACTATTTTAAAAGTAATCGGCAAGATTTTTATTTTCAGCATATTCGTCGGTTACTATTTCAAAAGTAATCGTCAAAATTTTTTATTTTCAGCATATTTGTCGGTTACTATTTTAAAGGTAATCGGCAAGACTTTATTTTCAGCACATTCGTCGGTTACTATTTCAAAAGTAATCGCAAGACTCTATTTTCAGCACATTCGTCGGTTACTATTTCAAAAGTAATCGGCAAGACTTTATTTTCAGCACATTCGTCGGTTACTATTTCAAAAGTAATCGGCAAGATTTTTATTTTCAGCATATTCGTCGGTTACTATTTCAAAAGTAATCGCCAAGATTTTTATTTTCAGCATATTTGTCGGTTACTTTTTTAAAAGTAAGCGGCAAGACTTTATTTTCAGCACATTCGTTGGTTACTATTTCAAAAGTAGTCGGCAAGATTTTTATTTTCAGCATATTTGTCGGTTACTAATTTAAAAGTAATTGGCAAGACTTTATTTTCAGCACATTCGTTGGTTACTATTTCAAAAGTAGTCGGCAAGATTTTTATTTTCAGCATATTTGTCGGTTACTAATTTAAAAGTAATTGGCAAGATTTTTTTTTCTGCATATTCGTCGGTTACTATTTCAAAAGTAATCGTCAAAATTTTTTATTTTCAGCATATTTGTCGGTTACTATTTTAAAGGTAATCGGCAAGACTTTATTTTCAGCACATTCGTCGGTTACTATTTCAAAACTAATCAGCAAGACTTTATTTTCAGCACATTCGTTGGTTACTATTTCAAAAGTAGTCGGCAAGATTTTTATTTTCAGCATATTTGTCGGTTACTAATTTAAAAGTAATTGGCAAGACTTTATTTTCAGCACATTCGTTGGTTACTATTTCAAAAGTAGTCGGCAAGATTTTTATTTTCAGCATATTTGTCGGTTACTAATTTAAAAGTAATTGGCAAGATTTTTTTTTCTGCATATTCGTCGGTTACTATTTCAAAAGTAATCGGCAAGATTTTTATTTTCAGCATATTCGACGGTTACTATTTCAAAAGTAATCGCCAAGATTTTTATTTTCAGCATATTTGTCGGTTACTATTTCAAAAGTAATCAGCAAGACTTAATTTTTAACACATTCGTCGGTTACTATTTCAAAAGTAATCGGCAAGATTTTTATTTTCAGCATATTTGTCGGTTACTATATTAAAAGTAATCGGCAAGATTTTTATTTTCAACACATTCGTCGGTTACTATTTCAAAAGTAATCAGCAAGACTTTATTTTTAACACATTCGTCGGTTACTATTTCAAAAGTAATCGGCAAGATTTTTATTTTCAGCATATTTGTCGGTTACTCTATTAAAAGTAATCGGCAAGATTTTTATTTTCAGCATATTCATCGGTTACTATTTCAAAAGTAATCGGCAAGACTTTATTTTCAGCACATTCGTCGGTTACTATTTCAAAAGTAATCGGCAAGACCTTATTTTCAGCACATTCGTCGCTTACTATTTTAAAAGTAATCGGCAAGATTTTTATTTTCAGCATATTCGTCGGTTACTATTTCAAAAGTAATCGTCAAAATTTTTTATTTTCAGCATATTTGTCGGTTACTATTTTAAAGGTAATCGGCAAGACTTTATTTTCAGCACATTCGTCGGTTACAATTTCAAAACTAATCAGCAAGACTTTATTTTCAGCACATTCGTTGGTTACTATTTCAAAAGTAGTCGGCAAGATTTTTATTTTCAGCATATTTGTCGGTTACTAATTTAAAAGTAATTGGCAAGACTTTATTTTCAGCACATTCGTTGGTTACTATTTCAAAAGTAGTCGGCAAGATTTTTATTTTCAGCATATTTGTCGGTTACTAATTTAAAAGTAATTGGCAAGATTTTTTTTCTGCATATTTGTCGGTTACTCTATTAAAAGTAATCGGCAAGATTTTTATTTTCAGCATATTCGGCGGTTACTATTTCAAAAGTAATCGCCAAGATTTTTATTTTCAGCATATTTGTCGGTTACTATTTCAAAAGTAATCAGCAAGACTTAATTTTTAACACATTCGTCGGTTACTATTTCAAAAGTAATTGGCAAGATTTTTATTTTCAGCATATTTGTCGGTTACTATATTAAAAGTAATCGGCAAGATTTTTATTTTCAACACATTCGTCGGTTACTATTTCAAAAGTAATCAGCAAGACTTTATTTTTAACACATTCGTCGGTTACTATTTCAAAAGTAATCGGCAAGATTTTTATTTTCAGCATATTTGTCGGTTACTCTATTAAAAGTAATCGGCAAGATTTTTATTTTCAGCATATTCATCGGTTACTATTTCAAAAGTAATCGGCAAGACTTTATTTTCAGCACATTCGTCGGTTACTATTTCAAAAGTAATCGGCAAGACCTTATTTTCAGCACATTCGTCGCTTACTATTTTAAAAGTAATCGGCAAGATTTTTATTTTCAGCATATTCGTCGGTTACTATTTCAAAAGTAATCGTCAAAATTTTTTATTTTCAGCATATTTGTCGGTTACTATTTTAAAGGTAATCGGCACGACTTTATTTTCAGCACATTCGTCGGTTACAATTTCAAAACTAATCAGCAAGACTTTATTTTCAGCACATTCGTTGGTTACTATTTCAAAAGTAGTCGGCAAGATTTTTATTTTCAGCATATTTGTCGGTTACTAATTTAAAAGTAATTGGCAAGACTTTATTTTCAGCACATTCGTTGGTTACTATTTCAAAAGTAGTCGGCAAGATTTTTATTTTCAGCATATTTGTCGGTTACTAATTTAAAAGTAATTGGCAAGATTTTTTTTCTGCATATTCGTCGGTTACTATTTCAAAAGTAATCGGCAAGATTTTTATTTTCAGCATATTCGGCGGTTACTATTTCAAAAGTAATCGCCAAGATTTTTATTTTCAGCATATTTGTCGGTTACTATTTCAAAAGTAATCAGCAAGACTTAATTTTTAACACATTCGTCGGTTACTATTTCAAAAGTAATTGGCAAGATTTTTATTTTCAGCATATTTGTCGGTTACTATATTAAAAGTAATCGGCAAGATTTTTATTTTCAACACATTCGTCGGTTACTATTTCAAAAGTAATCAGCAAGACTTTATTTTTAACACATTCGTCGGTTACTATTTCAAAAGTAATCGGCAAGATTTTTATTTTCAGCATATTTGTCGGTTACTATATTAAAAGTAATCGGCAAGATTTTTATTTTCAGCATATTCGTCGGTTACTATTTCAAAAGTAATCGGCAAGACTTTATTTTCAGCACATTCGTCGGTTACTATTTCAAAAGTAATCGGCAAGACCTTATTTTCAGCACATTCGTCGCTTACTATTTTAAAAGTAATCGGCAAGATTTTTATTTTCAGCATATTCGTCGGTTACTATTTCAAAAGTAATCGTCAAAATTTTTTATTTTCAGCATATTTGTCGGTTACTATTTTAAAGGTAATCGGCAAGACTTTATTTTCAGCACATTCGTCGGTTACTATTTCAAAAGTAATCGCAAGACTTTATTTTCAACACATTCGTCGGTTACTATTTCAAAAGTAATCGGCAAGACTATATTTTCAGCACATTCGTCGGTTACTATTTCAAAACTAATCAGCAAGACTTTATTTTCAGCACATTCGTTGGTTACTATTTCAAAAGTAGTCGGCAAGATTTTTATTTTCAGCATATTTGTCGGTTACTAATTTAAAAGTAATTGGCAAGACTTTATTTTCAGCACATTCGTTGGTTACTATTTCAAAAGTAGTCGGCAAGATTTTTATTTTCAGCATATTTGTCGGTTACTAATTTAAAAGTAATTGGCAAGATTTTTTTTTCTGCATATTCGTCGGTTACTATTTCAAAAGTAATCGGCAAGATTTTTATTTTCAGCATATTCGACGGTTACTATTTCAAAAGTAATCGCCAAGATTTTTATTTTCAGCATATTTGTCGGTTACTATTTCAAAAGTAATCAGCAAGACTTAATTTTTAACACATTCGTCGGTTACTATTTCAAAACTAATCGGCAAGATTTTTATTTTCAGCATATTTGTCGGTTACTATATTAAAAGTAATCGGCAAGATTTTTATTTTCAACACATTCGTCGGTTACTATTTCAAAAGTAATCAGCAAGACTTTATTTTTAACACATTCGTCGGTTACTATTTCAAAAGTAATCGGCAAGATTTTTATTTTCAGCATATTTGTCGGTTACTATATTCAAAGTAATCGGCAAGATTTTTATTTTCAGCATATTCATCGGTTACTATTTCAAAAGTAATCGGCAAGACTTTATTTTCAGCACATTCGTCGGTTACTATTTCAAAAGTAATCGGCAAGACCTTATTTTCAGCATATTCGTCGGTTACTATTTCAAAAGTAATCGGCAAGACTTTATTTTCAGCACATTCGTCGGTTACTATTTCAAAAGTAATCGGCAAGACCTTATTTTCAGCACATTCGTCGCTTACTATTTTAAAAGTAATCGGCAAGATTTTTATTTTCAGCATATTCGTCGGTTACTATTTCAAAAGTAATCGTCAAAATTTTTTATTTTCAGCATATTTGTCGGTTACTATTTTAAAGGTAATCGGCAAGACTTTATTTTCAGCACATTCGTCGGTTACTATTTCAAAAGTAATCGCAAGACTCTATTTTCAGCACATTCGTCGGTTACTATTTCAAAAGTAATCGGCAAGACTTTATTTTCAGCACATTCGTCGGTTACTATTTCAAAAGTAATCGGCAAGATTTTTATTTTCAGCATATTCGTCGGTTACTATTTCAAAAGTAATCGCCAAGATTTTTATTTTCAGCATATTTGTCGGTTACTTTTTTAAAAGTAAGCGGCAAGACTTTATTTTCAGCACATTCGTTGGTTACTATTTCAAAAGTAGTCGGCAAGATTTTTATTTTCAGCATATTTGTCGGTTACTAATTTAAAAGTAATTGGCAAGACTTTATTTTCAGCACATTCGTTGGTTACTATTTCAAAAGTAGTCGGCAAGATTTTTATTTTCAGCATATTTGTCGGTTACTAATTTAAAAGTAATTGGCAAGATTTTTTTTTCTGCATATTCGTCGGTTACTATTTCAAAAGTAATCGGCAAGATTTTTATTTTCAGCATATTCGACGGTTACTATTTCAAAAGTAATCGCCAAGATTTTTATTTTCAGCATATTTGTCGGTTACTATTTCAAAAGTAATCAGCAAGACTTAATTTTTAACACATTCGTCGGTTACTATTTCAAAAGTAATCGGCAAGATTTTTATTTTCAGCATATTTGTCGGTTACTATATTAAAAGTAATCGGCAAGATTTTTATTTTCAACACATTCGTCGGTTACTATTTCAAAAGTAATCAGCAAGACTTTATTTTTAACACATTCGTCGGTTACTATTTCAAAAGTAATCGGCAAGATTTTTATTTTCAGCATATTTGTCGGTTACTCTATTAAAAGTAATCGGCAAGATTTTTATTTTCAGCATATTCATCGGTTACTATTTCAAAAGTAATCGGCAAGACTTTATTTTCAGCACATTCGTCGGTTACTATTTCAAAAGTAATCGGCAAGACCTTATTTTCAGCACATTCGTCGCTTACTATTTTAAAAGTAATCGGCAAGATTTTTATTTTCAGCATATTCGTCGGTTACTATTTCAAAAGTAATCGTCAAAATTTTTTATTTTCAGCATATTTGTCGGTTACTATTTTAAAGGTAATCGGCAAGACTTTATTTTCAGCACATTCGTCGGTTACAATTTCAAAACTAATCAGCAAGACTTTATTTTCAGCACATTCGTTGGTTACTATTTCAAAAGTAGTCGGCAAGATTTTTATTTTCAGCATATTTGTCGGTTACTAATTTAAAAGTAATTGGCAAGACTTTATTTTCAGCACATTCGTTGGTTACTATTTCAAAAGTAGTCGGCAAGATTTTTATTTTCAGCATATTTGTCGGTTACTAATTTAAAAGTAATTGGCAAGATTTTTTTTCTGCATATTTGTCGGTTACTCTATTAAAAGTAATCGGCAAGATTTTTATTTTCAGCATATTCGGCGGTTACTATTTCAAAAGTAATCGCCAAGATTTTTATTTTCAGCATATTTGTCGGTTACTATTTCAAAAGTAATCAGCAAGACTTAATTTTTAACACATTCGTCGGTTACTATTTCAAAAGTAATTGGCAAGATTTTTATTTTCAGCATATTTGTCGGTTACTATATTAAAAGTAATCGGCAAGATTTTTATTTTCAACACATTCGTCGGTTACTATTTCAAAAGTAATCAGCAAGACTTTATTTTTAACACATTCGTCGGTTACTATTTCAAAAGTAATCGGCAAGATTTTTATTTTCAGCATATTTGTCGGTTACTCTATTAAAAGTAATCGGCAAGATTTTTATTTTCAGCATATTCATCGGTTACTATTTCAAAAGTAATCGGCAAGACTTTATTTTCAGCACATTCGTCGGTTACTATTTCAAAAGTAATCGGCAAGACCTTATTTTCAGCACATTCGTCGCTTACTATTTTAAAAGTAATCGGCAAGATTTTTATTTTCAGCATATTCGTCGGTTACTATTTCAAAAGTAATCGTCAAAATTTTTTATTTTCAGCATATTTGTCGGTTACTATTTTAAAGGTAATCGGCACGACTTTATTTTCAGCACATTCGTCGGTTACTATTTCAAAAGTAATCGCAAGACTTTATTTTCAGCACATTCGTCGGTTACTATTTCAAAAGTAATCGGCAAGACTATATTTTCAGCACATTCGTCGGTTACTATTTCAAAACTAATCAGCAAGACTTTATTTTCAGCACATTCGTTGGTTACTATTTCAAAAGTAGTCGGCAAGATTTTTATTTTCAGCATATTTGTCGGTTACTAATTTAAAAGTAATTGGCAAGACTTTATTTTCAGCACATTCGTTGGTTACTATTTCAAAAGTAGTCGGCAAGATTTTTATTTTCAGCATATTTGTCGGTTACTAATTTAAAAGTAATTGGCAAGATTTTTTTTTCTGCATATTCGTCGGTTACTATTTCAAAAGTAATCGGCAAGATTTTTATTTTCAGCATATTCGGCGGTTACTATTTCAAAAGTAATCGCCAAGATTTTTATTTTCAGCATATTTGTCGGTTACTATTTCAAAAGTAATCAGCAAGACTTAATTTTTAACACATTCGTCGGTTACTATTTCAAAAGTAATTGGCAAGATTTTTATTTTCAGCATATTTGTCGGTTACTATATTAAAAGTAATCGGCAAGATTTTTATTTTCAACACATTCGTCGGTTACTATTTCAAAAGTAATCAGCAAGACTTTATTTTTAACACATTCGTCGGTTACTATTTCAAAAGTAATCGGCAAGATTTTTATTTTCAGCATATTTGTCGGTTACTCTATTAAAAGTAATCGGCAAGATTTTTATTTTCAGCATATTCATCGGTTACTATTTCAAAAGTAATCGGCAAGACTTTATTTTCAGCACATTCGTCGGTTACTATTTCAAAAGTAATCGGCAAGACCTTATTTTCAGCACATTCGTCGCTTACTATTTTAAAAGTAATCGGCAAGATTTTTATTTTCAGCATATTCGTCGGTTACTATTTCAAAAGTAATCGTCAAAATTTTTTATTTTCAGCATATTTGTCGGTTACTATTTTAAAGGTAATCGGCAAGACTTTATTTTCAGCACATTCGTCGGTTACTATTTCAAAAGTAATCGCAAGACTTTATTTTCAGCACATTCGTCGGTTACTATTTCAAAAGTAATCGGCAAGACTATATTTTCAGCACATTCGTCGGTTACTATTTCAAAACTAATCAGCAAGACTTTATTTTCAGCACATTCGTTGGTTACTATTTCAAAAGTAGTCGGCAAGATTTTTATTTTCAGCATATTTGTCGGTTACTAATTTAAAAGTAATTGGCAAGACTTTATTTTCAGCACATTCGTTGGTTACTATTTCAAAAGTAGTCGGCAAGATTTTTATTTTCAGCATATTTGTCGGTTACTAATTTAAAAGTAATTGGCAAGATTTTTTTTTCTGCATATTCGTCGGTTACTATTTCAAAAGTAATCGGCAAGATTTTTATTTTCAGCATATTCGACGGTTACTATTTCAAAAGTAATCGCCAAGATTTTTATTTTCAGCATATTTGTCGGTTACTATTTCAAAAGTAATCAGCAAGACTTAATTTTTAACACATTCGTCGGTTACTATTTCAAAAGTAATCGGCAAGATTTTTATTTTCAGCATATTTGTCGGTTACTATATTAAAAGTAATCGGCAAGATTTTTATTTTCAACACATTCGTCGGTTACTATTTCAAAAGTAATCAGCAAGACTTTATTTTTAACACATTCGTCGGTTACTATTTCAAAAGTAATCGGCAAGATTTTTATTTTCAGCATATTTGTCGGTTACTCTATTAAAAGTAATCGGCAAGATTTTTATTTTCAGCATATTCATCGGTTACTATTTCAAAAGTAATCGGCAAGACTTTATTTTCAGCACATTCGTCGGTTACTATTTCAAAAGTAATCGGCAAGACCTTATTTTCAGCACATTCGTCGCTTACTATTTTAAAAGTAATCGGCAAGATTTTTATTTTCAGCATATTCGTCGGTTACTATTTCAAAAGTAATCGTCAAAATTTTTTATTTTCAGCATATTTGTCGGTTACTATTTTAAAGGTAATCGGCAAGACTTTATTTTCAGCACATTCGTCGGTTACAATTTCAAAACTAATCAGCAAGACTTTATTTTCAGCACATTCGTTGGTTACTATTTCAAAAGTAGTTGGCAAGATTTTTATTTTCAGCATATTTGTCGGTTACTAATTTAAAAGTAATTGGCAAGACTTTATTTTCAGCACATTCGTTGGTTACTATTTCAAAAGTAGTCGGCAAGATTTTTATTTTCAGCATATTTGTCGGTTACTAATTTAAAAGTAATTGGCAAGATTTTTTTTCTGCATATTCGTCGGTTACTATTTCAAAAGTAATCGGCAAGATTTTTATTTTCAGCATATTCGGCGGTTACTATTTCAAAAGTAATCGCCAAGATTTTTATTTTCAGCATATTTGTCGGTTACTATTTCAAAAGTAATCAGCAAGACTTAATTTTTAACACATTCGTCGGTTACTATTTCAAAAGTAATTGGCAAGATTTTTATTTTCAGCATATTTGTCGGTTACTATATTAAAAGTAATCGGCAAGATTTTTATTTTCAACACATTCGTCGGTTACTATTTCAAAAGTAATCAGCAAGACTTTATTTTTAACACATTCGTCGGTTACTATTTCAAAAGTAATCGGCAAGATTTTTATTTTCAGCATATTTGTCGGTTACTATATTAAAAGTAATCGGCAAGATTTTTATTTTCAGCATATTCGTCGGTTACTATTTCAAAAGTAATCGGCAAGACTTTATTTTCAGCACATTCGTCGGTTACTATTTCAAAAGTAATCGGCAAGACCTTATTTTCAGCACATTCGTCGCTTACTATTTTAAAAGTAATCGGCAAGATTTTTATTTTCAGCATATTCGTCGGTTACTATTTCAAAAGTAATCGTCAAAATTTTTTATTTTCAGCATATTTGTCGGTTACTATTTTAAAGGTAATCGGCAAGACTTTATTTTCAGCACATTCGTCGGTTACTATTTCAAAAGTAATCGCAAGACTTTATTTTCAACACATTCGTCGGTTACTATTTCAAAAGTAATCGGCAAGAATATATTTTCAGCACATTCGTCGGTTACTATTTCAAAACTAATCAGCAAGACTTTATTTTCAGCACATTCGTTGGTTACTATTTCAAAAGTAGTCGGCAAGATTTTTATTTTCAGCATATTTGTCGGTTACTAATTTAAAAGTAATTGGCAAGACTTTATTTTCAGCACATTCGTTGGTTACTATTTCAAAAGTAGTCGGCAAGATTTTTATTTTCAGCATATTTGTCGGTTACTAATTTAAAAGTAATTGGCAAGATTTTTTTTTCTGCATATTCGTCGGTTACTATTTCAAAAGTAATCGGCAAGATTTTTATTTTCAGCATATTCGACGGTTACTATTTCAAAAGTAATCGCCAAGATTTTTATTTTCAGCATATTTGTCGGTTACTATTTCAAAAGTAATCAGCAAGACTTAATTTTTAACACATTCGTCGGTTACTATTTCAAAAGTAATCGGCAAGATTTTTATTTTCAGCATATTTGTCGGTTACTATATTAAAAGTAATCGGCAAGATTTTTATTTTCAACACATTCGTCGGTTACTATTTCAAAAGTAATCAGCAAGACTTTATTTTTAACACATTCGTCGGTTACTATTTCAAAAGTAATCGGCAAGATTTTTATTTTCAGCATATTTGTCGGTTACTATATTCAAAGTAATCGGCAAGATTTTTATTTTCAGCATATTCATCGGTTACTATTTCAAAAGTAATCGGCAAGACTTTATTTTCAGCACATTCGTCGGTTACTATTTCAAAAGTAATCGGCAAGACCTTATTTTCAGCACATTCGTCGCTTACTATTTTAAAAGTAATCGGCAAGATTTTTATTTTCAGCATATTCGTCGGTTACTATTTCAAAAGTAATCGTCAAAATTTTTTATTTTCAGCATATTTGTCGGTTACTATTTTAAAGGTAATCGGCAAGACTTTATTTTCAGCACATTCGTCGGTTACAATTTCAAAACTAATCAGCAAGACTTTATTTTCAGCACATTCGTTGGTTACTATTTCAAAAGTAGTCGGCAAGATTTTTATTTTCAGCATATTTGTCGGTTACTAATTTAAAAGTAATTGGCAAGACTTTATTTTCAGCACATTCGTTGGTTACTATTTCAAAAGTAGTCGGCAAGATTTTTATTTTCAGCATATTTGTCGGTTACTAATTTAAAAGTAATTGGCAAGATTTTTTTTTCTGCATATTCGTCGGTTACTATTTCAAAAGTAATCGGCAAGATTTTTATTTTCAGCATATTTGGCGGTTACTATTTCAAAAGTAATCGCCAAGATTTTTATTTTCAGCATATTTGTCGGTTACTATTTCAAAAGTAATCAGCAAGACTTAATTTTTAACACATTCGTCGGTTACTATTTCAAAAGTAATTGGCAAGATTTTTATTTTCAGCATATTTGTCGGTTACTATATTAAAAGTAATCGGCAAGATTTTTATTTTCAGCACATTCGTCGGTTACTATTTCAAAACTAATCAGCAAGACTTTATTTTCAGCACATTCGTTGGTTACTATTTCAAAAGTAGTCGGCAAGATTTTTATTTTCAGCATATTTGTCGGTTACTAATTTAAAAGTAATTGGCAAGACTTTATTTTCAGCACATTCGTTGGTTACTATTTCAAAAGTAGTCGGCAAGATTTTTATTTTCAGCATATTTGTCGGTTACTAATTTAAAAGTAATTGGCAAGATTTTTTTTTCTGCATATTCGTCGGTTACTATTTCAAAAGTAATCGGCAAGATTTTTATTTTCAGCATATTCGACGGTTACTATTTCAAAAGTAATCGCCAAGATTTTTATTTTCAGCATATTTGTCGGTTACTATTTCAAAAGTAATCAGCAAGACTTAATTTTTAACACATTCGTCGGTTACTATTTCAAAAGTAATCGGCAAGATTTTTATTTTCAGCATATTTGTCGGTTACTATATTAAAAGTAATCGGCAAGATTTTTATTTTCAACACATTCGTCGGTTACTATTTCAAAAGTAATCAGCAAGACTTTATTTTTAACACATTCGTCGGTTACTATTTCAAAAGTAATCGGCAAGATTTTTATTTTCAGCATATTTGTCGGTTACTATATTCAAAGTAATCGGCAAGATTTTTATTTTCAGCATATTCATCGGTTACTATTTCAAAAGTAATCGGCAAGACTTTATTTTCAGCACATTCGTCGGTTACTATTTCAAAAGTAATCGGCAAGACCTTATTTTCAGCACATTCGTCGCTTACTATTTTAAAAGTAATCGGCAAGATTTTTATTTTCAGCATATTCGTCGGTTACTATTTCAAAAGTAATCGTCAAAATTTTTTATTTTCAGCATATTTGTCGGTTACTATTTTAAAGGTAATCGGCAAGACTTTATTTTCAGCACATTCGTCGGTTACAATTTCAAAACTAATCAGCAAGACTTTATTTTCAGCACATTCGTTGGTTACTATTTCAAAAGTAGTCGGCAAGATTTTTATTTTCAGCATATTTGTCGGTTACTAATTTAAAAGTAATTGGCAAGACTTTATTTTCAGCACATTCGTTGGTTACTATTTCAAAAGTAGTCGGCAAGATTTTTATTTTCAGCATATTTGTCGGTTACTAATTTAAAAGTAATTGGCAAGATTTTTTTTTCTGCATATTCGTCGGTTACTATTTCAAAAGTAATCGGCAAGATTTTTATTTTCAGCATATTTGGCGGTTACTATTTCAAAAGTAATCGCCAAGATTTTTATTTTCAGCATATTTGTCGGTTACTATTTCAAAAGTAATCAGCAAGACTTAATTTTTAACACATTCGTCGGTTACTATTTCAAAAGTAATTGGCAAGATTTTTATTTTCAGCATATTTGTCGGTTACTATATTAAAAGTAATCGGCAAGATTTTTATTTTCAACACATTCGTCGGTTACTATTTCAAAAGTAATCAGCAAGACTTTATTTTTAACACATTCGTCGATTACTATTTCAAAAGTAATCGGCAAGATTTTTATTTTCAGCATATTTGTCGGTTACTATATTAAATGTAATCGGCAAGATTTTTATTTTCAGCATATTCGTCGGTTACTATTTCAAAAGTAATCGGCAAGACTTTATTTTCAGCACATTCGTCGGTTACTATTTCAAAAGTAATCGGCAAGACCTTATTTTCAGCACATTCGTCGCTTACTATTTTAAAAGTAATCGGCAAGATTTTTATTTTCAGCATATTCGTCGGTTACTATTTCAAATGTAATCGTCAAAATTTTTTATTTTCAGCATATTTGTCGGTTACTATTTTAAAGGTAATCGGCAAGACTTTATTTTCAGCACATTCGTCGGTTACTATTTCAAAAGTAATCGCAAGACTTTATTTTCAGCACATTCGTCGGTTACTATTTCAAAAGTAATCGGCAAGACTTTATTTTCAGCACATTCGTCGGTTACTATTTCAAAAGTAATCGGCAAGACCTTATTTTCAGCACATTCGTCGCTTACTATTTTAAAAGTAATCGGCAAGATTTTTATTTTCAGCATATTCGTCGGTTACTATTTCAAAAGTAATCGTCAAAATTTTTTATTTTCAGCATATTTGTCGGTTACTATTTTAAAGGTAATCGGCAAGACTTTATTTTCAGCACATTCGTCGGTTACAATTTCAAAACTAATCAGCAAGACTTTATTTTCAGCACATTCGTTGGTTACTATTTCAAAAGTAGTCGGCAAGATTTTTATTTTCAGCATATTTGTCGGTTACTAATTTAAAAGTAATTGGCAAGACTTTATTTTCAGCACATTCGTTGGTTACTATTTCAAAAGTAGTCGGCAAGATTTTTATTTTCAGCATATTTGTCGGTTACTAATTTAAAAGTAATTGGCAAGATTTTTTTTCTGCATATTCGTCGGTTACTATTTCAAAAGTAATCGGCAAGATTTTTATTTTCAGCATATTCGGCGGTTACTATTTCAAAAGTAATCGCCAAGATTTTTATTTTCAGCATATTTGTCGGTTACTATTTCAAAAGTAATCAGCAAGACTTAATTTTTAACACATTCGTCGGTTACTATTTCAAAAGTAATTGGCAAGATTTTTATTTTCAGCATATTTGTCGGTTACTATATTAAAAGTAATCGGCAAGATTTTTATTTTCAACACATTCGTCGGTTACTATTTCAAAAGTAATCAGCAAGACTTTATTTTTAACACATTCGTCGGTTACTATTTCAAAAGTAATCGGCAAGATTTTTATTTTCAGCATATTTGTCGGTTACTATATTAAAAGTAATCGGCAAGATTTTTATTTTCAGCATATTCGTCGGTTACTATTTCAAAAGTAATCGGCAAGACTTTATTTTCAGCACATTCGTCGGTTACTATTTCAAAAGTAATCGGCAAGACCTTATTTTCAGCACATTCGTCGCTTACTATTTTAAAAGTAATCGGCAAGATTTTTATTTTCAGCATATTCGTCGGTTACTATTTCAAAAGTAATCGTCAAAATTTTTTATTTTCAGCATATTTGTCGGTTACTATTTTAAAGGTAATCGGCAAGACTTTATTTTCAGCACATTCGTCGGTTACTATTTCAAAAGTAATCGCAAGACTTTATTTTCAACACATTCGTCGGTTACTATTTCAAAAGTAATCGGCAAGACTATATTTTCAGCACATTCGTCGGTTACTATTTCAAAACTAATCAGCAAGACTTTATTTTCAGCACATTCGTTGGTTACTATTTCAAAAGTAGTCGGCAAGATTTTTATTTTCAGCATATTTGTCGGTTACTAATTTAAAAGTAATTGGCAAGACTTTATTTTCAGCACATTCGTTGGTTACTATTTCAAAAGTAGTCGGCAAGATTTTTATTTTCAGCATATTTGTCGGTTACTAATTTAAAAGTAATTGGCAAGATTTTTTTTTCTGCATATTCGTCGGTTACTATTTCAAAAGTAATCGGCAAGATTTTTATTTTCAGCATATTCGACGGTTACTATTTCAAAAGTAATCGCCAAGATTTTTATTTTCAGCATATTTGTCGGTTACTATTTCAAAAGTAATCAGCAAGACTTAATTTTTAACACATTCGTCGGTTACTATTTCAAAAGTAATCGGCAAGATTTTTATTTTCAGCATATTTGTCGGTTACTATATTAAAAGTAATCGGCAAGATTTTTATTTTCAGCATATTCGTCGGTTACTATTTCAAAAGTAATCGGCAAGACTTTATTTTCAGCACATTCGTCGGTTACTATTTCAAAAGTAATCGGCAAGACCTTATTTTCAGCACATTCGTCGCTTACTATTTTAAAAGTAATCGGCAAGATTTTTATTTTCAGCATATTCGTCGGTTACTATTTCAAAAGTAATCGTCAAAATTTTTTATTTTCAGCATATTTGTCGGTTACTATTTTAAAGGTAATCGGCAAGACTTTATTTTCAGCACATTCGTCGGTTACTATTTCAAAAGTAATCGCAAGACTTTATTTTCAACACATTCGTCGGTTACTATTTCAAAAGTAATCGGCAAGACTATATTTTCAGCACATTCGTCGGTTACTATTTCAAAACTAATCAGCAAGACTTTATTTTCAGCACATTCGTTGGTTACTATTTCAAAAGTAGTCGGCAAGATTTTTATTTTCAGCATATTTGTCGGTTACTAATTTAAAAGTAATTGGCAAGACTTTATTTTCAGCACATTCGTTGGTTACTATTTCAAAAGTAGTCGGCAAGATTTTTATTTTCAGCATATTTGTCGGTTACTAATTTAAAAGTAATTGGCAAGATTTTTTTTTCTGCATATTCGTCGGTTACTATTTCAAAAGTAATCGGCAAGATTTTTATTTTCAGCATATTCGACGGTTACTATTTCAAAAGTAATCGCCAAGATTTTTATTTTCAGCATATTTGTCGGTTACTATTTCAAAAGTAATCAGCAAGACTTAATTTTTAACACATTCGTCGGTTACTATTTCAAAAGTAATCGGCAAGATTTTTATTTTCAGCATATTTGTCGGTTACTATATTAAAAGTAATCGGCAAGATTTTTATTTTCAACACATTCGTCGGTTACTATTTCAAAAGTAATCAGCAAGACTTTATTTTTAACACATTCGTCGGTTACTATTTCAAAAGTAATCGGCAAGATTTTTATTTTCAGCATATTTGTCGGTTACTATATTAAAAGTAATCGGCAAGATTTTTATTTTCAGCATATTCATCGGTTACTATTTCAAAAGTAATCGGCAAGACTTTATTTTCAGCACATTCGTCGGTTACTATTTCAAAAGTAATCGGCAAGACCTTATTTTCAGCACATTCGTCGCTTACTATTTTAAAAGTAATCGGCAAGATTTTTATTTTCAGCATATTCGTCGGTTACTATTTCAAAAGTAATCGTCAAAATTTTTTATTTTCAGCATATTTGTCGGTTACTATTTTAAAGGTAATCGGCAAGACTTTATTTTCAGCACATTCGTCGGTTACAATTTCAAAACTAATCAGCAAGACTTTATTTTCAGCACATTCGTTGGTTACTATTTCAAAAGTAGTCGGCAAGATTTTTATTTTCAGCATATTTGTCGGTTACTAATTTAAAAGTAATTGGCAAGACTTTATTTTCAGCACATTCGTTGGTTACTATTTCAAAAGTAGTCGGCAAGATTTTTATTTTCAGCATATTTGTCGGTTACTATTTCAAAAGTAATCAGCAAGACTTAATTTTTAACACATTCGTCGGTTACTATTTCAAAAGTAATCGGCAAGATTTTTATTTTCAGCATATTTGTCGGTTACTATATTAAAAGTAATCGGCAAGATTTTTATTTTCAGCATATTCGTCGGTTACTATTTCAAAAGTAATCGGCAAGACTTTATTTTCAGCACATTCGTCGGTTACTATTTCAAAAGTAATCGGCAAGACCTTATTTTCAGCACATTCGTCGCTTACTATTTTAAAAGTAATCGGCAAGATTTTTATTTTCAGCATATTCGTCGGTTACTATTTCAAAAGTAATCGTCAAAATTTTTTATTTTCAGCATATTTGTCGGTTACTATTTTAAAGGTAATCGGCAAGACTTTATTTTCAGCACATTCGTCGGTTACTATTTCAAAAGTAATCGCAAGACTTTATTTTCAACACATTCGTCGGTTACTATTTCAAAAGTAATCGGCAAGACTATATTTTCAGCACATTCGTCGGTTACTATTTCAAAACTAATCAGCAAGACTTTATTTTCAGCACATTCGTTGGTTACTATTTCAAAAGTAGTCGGCAAGATTTTTATTTTCAGCATATTTGTCGGTTACTAATTTAAAAGTAATTGGCAAGACTTTATTTTCAGCACATTCGTTGGTTACTATTTCAAAAGTAGTCGGCAAGATTTTTATTTTCAGCATATTTGTCGGTTACTAATTTAAAAGTAATTGGCAAGATTTTTTTTTCTGCATATTCGTCGGTTACTATTTCAAAAGTAATCGGCAAGATTTTTATTTTCAGCATATTCGACGGTTACTATTTCAAAAGTAATCGCCAAGATTTTTATTTTCAGCATATTTGTCGGTTACTATTTCAAAAGTAATCAGCAAGACTTAATTTTTAACACATTCGTCGGTTACTATTTCAAAAGTAATCGGCAAGATTTTTATTTTCAGCATATTTGTCGGTTACTATATTAAAAGTAATCGGCAAGATTTTTATTTTCAACACATTCGTCGGTTACTATTTCAAAAGTAATCAGCAAGACTTTATTTTTAACACATTCGTCGGTTACTATTTCAAAAGTAATCGGCAAGATTTTTATTTTCAGCATATTTGTCGGTTACTATATTAAAAGTAATCGGCAAGATTTTTATTTTCAGCATATTCATCGGTTACTATTTCAAAAGTAATCGGCAAGACTTTATTTTCAGCACATTCGTCGGTTACTATTTCAAAAGTAATCGGCAAGACCTTATTTTCAGCACATTCGTCGCTTACTATTTTAAAAGTAATCGGCAAGATTTTTATTTTCAGCATATTCGTCGGTTACTATTTCAAAAGTAATCGTCAAAATTTTTTATTTTCAGCATATTTGTCGGTTACTATTTTAAAGGTAATCGGCAAGACTTTATTTTCAGCACATTCGTCGGTTACAATTTCAAAACTAATCAGCAAGACTTTATTTTCAGCACATTCGTTGGTTACTATTTCAAAAGTAGTCGGCAAGATTTTTATTTTCAGCATATTTGTCGGTTACTAATTTAAAAGTAATTGGCAAGACTTTATTTTCAGCACATTCGTTGGTTACTATTTCAAAAGTAGTCGGCAAGATTTTTATTTTCAGCATATTTGTCGGTTACTAATTTAAAAGTAATTGGCAAGATTTTTTTTTCTGCATATTCGTCGGTTACTATTTCAAAAGTAATCGGCAAGATTTTTATTTTCAGCATATTTGGCGGTTACTATTTCAAAAGTAATCGCCAAGATTTTTATTTTCAGCATATTTGTCGGTTACTATTTCAAAAGTAATCAGCAAGACTTAATTTTTAACACATTCGTCGGTTACTATTTCAAAAGTAATTGGCAAGATTTTTATTTTCAGCATATTTGTCGGTTACTATATTAAAAGTAATCGGCAAGATTTTTATTTTCAACACATTCGTCGGTTACTATTTCAAAAGTAATCAGCAAGACTTTATTTTTAACACATTCGTCGGTTACTATTTCAAAAGTAATCGGCAAGATTTTTATTTTCAGCATATTTGTCGGTTACTATATTAAATGTAATCGGCAAGATTTTTATTTTCAGCATATTCGTCGGTTACTATTTCAAAAGTAATCGGCAAGACTTTATTTTCAGCACATTCGTCGGTTACTATTTCAAAAGTAATCGGCAAGACCTTATTTTCAGCACATTCGTCGCTTACTATTTTAAAAGTAATCGGCAAGATTTTTATTTTCAGCATATTCGTCGGTTACTATTTCAAATGTAATCGTCAAAATTTTTTATTTTCAGCATATTTGTCGGTTACTATTTTAAAGGTAATCGGCAAGACTTTATTTTCAGCACATTCGTCGGTTACTATTTCAAAAGTAATCGCAAGACTTTATTTTCAGCACATTCGTCGGTTACTATTTCAAAAGTAATCGGCAAGACTTTATTTTCAGCACATTCGTCGGTTACTATTTCAAAAATAATCGCCAAGATTTCTATTTTCAGCATATTCGTCGGTTACTATTTCAAAAGTAATCGCCAAGATTTTTATTTTCAGCATATTTGTCGGTTACTAATTTAAAAGTAATCGGCAAGACTTTATTTTCAGCACATTCGTCGGTTACTATTTCAAAAGTAATCGGCAAGATTTTTATTTTCAGCTTATTCGTCGGTTACTATTTCAAAAGTAATCGCCAAGATTTTTATTTTCAGCATATTTGTCGGTTACTATTTTAAAAGTAAGCGGCATGACTTTATTTTCAGCACATTCGTCGGTTACTATTTCAAAAGTAATCGGCGAGATTTTTTTTCTGCATATTCGTCGGTTACTATTTCAAAAGTAATCGGCAAGATTTTTATTTTCAGCATATTCGGCGGTTACTATTTCAAAAGTAATCGGCATGACTTTATTTTCAGCACATTCGTCGGTTACTATTTCAAAAGTAATCGGCAAGACTTTAATTTCAGCACATTCGTCGGTTACTATTTCAAAAGAAATCGACAAGATTTTTATTTTCAGCACATTCGTCGGTTACTATTTCAAAAGTAATCGGCAAGATTTTTATTTTCATCATATTCGTCGGTTACTATTTTAAAAGTAATCGGCAAGACTTTAATTTCAGCACATTCGTCGGTTACTATTTCAAAAGTAATCAGCAAGACTTTATTTTCAGCATATTCGCCGGTTACTATTTCAAAAGTAATCGGCAAGCCTTTATTTTCAGCACATTCGTCGGTTACTATTTCAAAAGTAATCGGCAAGATTTTTATTTTCAGCATATTCGTCGGTTACTATTTCAAAAGTAATCGCCAAGATTTTTATTTTCAGCATATTTGTCGGTTACTATTTTAAAAGTAAGCGGCATGACTTTATTTTCAGCACATTCGTCGGTTACTATTTCAAAAGTAATCGGCAAGATTTTTTTCTACATATTCGTCGGTTACTATTTCAAAAGTAATCGGCAAGATTTTTATTTTCAGCATATTTGTCGGTTACTATATTAAAAGTAATCGACAAGATTTTTATTTTCAACATATTCGTCAGTTACTATTTCAAAACTAATCAGCAAGACTTTATTTTCAGCACATTCGTTGGTTACTATTTCAAAAGTAGTCGGCAAGATTTTTATTTTCAGCATATTTGTCGGTTACTGATTTAAAAGTAATTGGCAAGACTTTATTTTCAGCACATTCGTTGGTTACTATTTCAAAAGTAGTCGGCAAGATTTTTATTTTCAGCATATTTGTCGGTTACTAATTTAAAAGTAATTGGCAAGATTTTTTTTTCTGCATATTCGTCGGTTACTATTTCAAAAGTAATCGGCAAGATTTTTATTTTCAGCATATTCGGCGGTTACTATTTCAAAAGTAATCGCCAAGATTTTTATTTTCAGCATATTTGTCGGTTACTATTTCAAAAGTAATCAGCAAGGCTTAATTTTTAACACATTCGTCGGTTACTATTTCAAAAGTAATCGGCAAGATTTTTATTTTCAGCATATTTGCCGGTTACTATATTAAAAGTAATCGGCAAGATTTTTATTTTCAACACATTCGTCGGTTACTATTTCAAAAGTAATCAGCAAGACTTTATTTTTAACACATTCGTCGGTTACTATTTCAAAAGTAATCGGCAAGATTTTTATTTTCAGCATATTTGTCGGTTACTATATTAAAAGTAATCGGCAAGATTTTTATTTTCAGCATATTCGTCGGTTACTATTTCAAAAGTAATCGGCAAGATTTTTATTTTCTACATATTCGTCGGTTACTATTTCAAAAGTAATCGGCAAGACTTTATTTTCAGCACATTCGTCGGTTACTATTTCAAAAGTAATCGGCAAGACTTTAATTTCAGCACATTCGTCGGTTACTATTTCAAAAGTAATCGACAAGATTTTTATTTTCAGCACATTCGTCGGTTACTATTTCAAAAGTAATCAGCAAGACTTTATTTTTAACACATTCGTCGGTTACTATTTCAAAAGTAATCGGCAAGATTTTTATTTTCTACATATTTGTCGGTTACTATTTCAAAAGTAATCGGCAAGATTTTTATTTTCAGCATATTTGTCGGTTACTATATTAAAAGTAATCGACAAGATTTTTATTTTCAACATATTCGTCAGTTACTATTTCAAAACTAATCAGCAAGACTTTATTTTCAGCACATTCGTTGGTTACTATTTCAAAAGTAATCGGCAAGACTTTATTTTCAGCACATTCGTCGATTGCTATTTCAAAAGTAATCGGCAAGACTTTAATTTCAGCACATTCGTCGGTTACTATTTCAAAAGTAATCGGCAAGACTTTATTTTCAGCACATTCGTCGGTTACTATTTCAAAAGTAATCGGCAAGACTTTATTTTCAGCACATTCGTCGGTTATTATTTCAAAAGTAATCGGCAAGACTTTAATTTCAGCACATTCGTCGGTTACTATTTCAAAAGTAATCGACAAGATTTTTATTTTCAGCACATTCGTCGGTTACTATTTCAAAAGTAATCAGCAAGACTTTATTTTTAACACATTCGTCGGTTACTATTTCAAAAGTAATCGGCAAGATGTTTATTTTCTACATATTCGTCGGTTACTATTTCAAAAGTAATCGGCAAGATTTTTATTTTCAGCATATTTGTCGGTTACTATATTAAAAGTAATCGACAAGATTTTTATTTTCAACATATTCGTTAGTTACTATTTCAAAACTAATCAGCAAGACTTTATTTTCAGCACATTCGTTGGTTACTATTTCAAAAGTAATCGGCAAGACTTTATTTTCAGCACATTCGTCGATTGCTATTTCAAAAGTAATCGGCAAGACTTTAATTTCAGCACATTCGTCGGTTACTATTTCAAAAGTAATCGGCAAGACTTTATTTTCAGCACATTCGTCGGTTACTATTTCAAAAGTAATCGGCAAGACTTTATTTTCAGCACATTCGTCGGTTACTATTTCAAAAGTAATCGGCAAGACTTTATTTTCAGCACATTCGTCGGTTACTATTTCAAAAGTAATCGGCAAGATTTTTATTTTCAGCATATTCGTCGGTTACTATTTCAAAAGTAATCGGCAAGATTTTTATTTTCAGCATATTTGTCGGTTACTATATTAAAAGTAATCGACAAGATTTTTATTTTCAACATATTCGTCGGTTACTATTTCAAAAGTAATCATCAAGACTTTATTTTCAGCATATTCGTCGGTTACTATTTCAAAAGTAATCGGCAAGCCTTTATTTTCAGCACATTCGTCGGTTACTATTTCAAAAGTAATCGGCAAGATTTTTATTTTCAGCATATTCGTCGGTTACTATTTTAAAAGTAATCGGCAAGACTTTAATTTCAGCACATTCGTCGGTTACTATTTCAAAAGTAATCAGCAAGACTTTATTTTCAGCATATTCGCCGGTTACTATTTCAAAAGTAATCGGCAAGCCTTTATTTTCAGCACATTCGTTGGTTACTATTTCAAAAGTAGTCGGCAAGATTTTTATTTTCAGCATATTTGTCGGTTACTGATTTAAAAGTAATTGGCAAGACTTTATTTTCAGCACATTCGTTGGTTACTATTTCAAAAGTAGTCGGCAAGATTTTTATTTTCAGCATATTTGTCGGTTACTAATTTAAAAGTAATTGGCAAGATTTTTTTTTCTGCATATTCGTCGGTTACTATTTCAAAAGTAATCGGCAAGATTTTTATTTTCAGCATATTCGGCGGTTACTATTTCAAAAGTAATCGCCAAGATTTTTATTTTCAGCATATTTGTCGGTTACTATTTCAAAAGTAATCAGCAAGGCTTAATTTTTAACACATTCGTCGGTTACTATTTCAAAAGTAATCGGCAAGATTTTTATTTTCAGCATATTTGCCGGTTACTATATTAAAAGTAATCGGCAAGATTTTTATTTTCAACACATTCGTCGGTTACTATTTCAAAAGTAATCAGCAAGACTTTATTTTTAACACATTCGTCGGTTACTATTTCAAAAGTAATCGGCAAGATTTTTATTTTCAGCATATTTGTCGGTTACTATATTAAAAGTAATCGGCAAGATTTTTATTTTCAGCATATTCGTCGGTTACTATTTCAAAAGTAATCGGCAAGATTTTTATTTTCTACATATTCGTCGGTTACTATTTCAAAAGTAATCGGCAAGACTTTATTTTCAGCACATTCGTCGGTTACTATTTCAAAAGTAATCGGCAAGACTTTAATTTCAGCACATTCGTCGGTTACTATTTCAAAAGTAATCGACAAGATTTTTATTTTCAGCACATTCGTCGGTTACTATTTCAAAAGTAATCAGCAAGACTTTATTTTTAACACATTCGTCGGTTACTATTTCAAAAGTAATCGGCAAGATTTTTATTTTCTACATATTTGTCGGTTACTATTTCAAAAGTAATCGGCAAGATTTTTATTTTCAGCATATTTGTCGGTTACTATATTAAAAGTAATCGACAAGATTTTTATTTTCAACATATTCGTCAGTTACTATTTCAAAACTAATCAGCAAGACTTTATTTTCAGCACATTCGTTGGTTACTATTTCAAAAGTAATCGGCAAGACTTTATTTTCAGCACATTCGTCGATTGCTATTTCAAAAGTAATCGGCAAGACTTTAATTTCAGCACATTCGTCGGTTACTATTTCAAAAGTAATCGGCAAGACTTTATTTTCAGCACATTCGTCGGTTACTATTTCAAAAGTAATCGGCAAGACTTTATTTTCAGCACATTCGTCGGTTATTATTTCAAAAGTAATCGGCAAGACTTTAATTTCAGCACATTCGTCGGTTACTATTTCAAAAGTAATCGACAAGATTTTTATTTTCAGCACATTCGTCGGTTACTATTTCAAAAGTAATCAGCAAGACTTTATTTTTAACACATTCGTCGGTTACTATTTCAAAAGTAATCGGCAAGATGTTTATTTTCTACATATTCGTCGGTTACTATTTCAAAAGTAATCGGCAAGATTTTTATTTTCAGCATATTTGTCGGTTACTATATTAAAAGTAATCGACAAGATTTTTATTTTCAACATATTCGTTAGTTACTATTTCAAAACTAATCAGCAAGACTTTATTTTCAGCACATTCGTTGGTTACTATTTCAAAAGTAATCGGCAAGACTTTATTTTCAGCACATTCGTCGATTGCTATTTCAAAAGTAATCGGCAAGACTTTAATTTCAGCACATTCGTCGGTTACTATTTCAAAAGTAATCGGCAAGACTTTATTTTCAGCACATTCGTCGGTTACTATTTCAAAAGTAATCGGCAAGACTTTATTTTCAGCACATTCGTCGGTTACTATTTCAAAAGTAATCGGCAAGACTTTATTTTCAGCACATTCGTCGGTTACTATTTCAAAAGTAATCGGCAAGATTTTTATTTTCAGCATATTCGTCGGTTACTATTTCAAAAGTAATCGGCAAGATTTTTATTTTCAGCATATTTGTCGGTTACTATATTAAAAGTAATCGACAAGATTTTTATTTTCAACATATTCGTCGGTTACTATTTCAAAAGTAATCATCAAGACTTTATTTTCAGCATATTCGTCGGTTACTATTTCAAAAGTAATCGGCAAGCCTTTATTTTCAGCACATTCGTCGGTTACTATTTCAAAAGTAATCGGCAAGATTTTTATTTTCAGCATATTCGTCGGTTACTATTTTAAAAGTAATCGGCAAGACTTTAATTTCAGCACATTCGTCGGTTACTATTTCAAAAGTAATCAGCAAGACTTTATTTTCAGCATATTCGCCGGTTACTATTTCAAAAGTAATCGGCAAGCCTTTATTTTCAGCACATTCGTCGGTTACTATTTCAAAAGTAATCGGCAAGATTTTTATTTTCAGCATATTCGTCGGTTACTATTTCAAAAGTAATCGCCAAGATTTTTATTTTCAGCATATTTGTCGGTTACTATTTTAAAAGTAAGCGGCATGACTTTATTTTCAGCACATTCGTCGGTTACTATTTCAAAAGTAATCGGCAAGATTTTTTTTCTGCATATTCGTCGGTTACTATTTCAAAAGTAATCGGCAAGATTTTTATTTTCAGCATATTCGGCGGTTACTATTTCAAAAGTAATCGGCAAGACTTTAATTTCAGCACATTCGTCGGTTACTATTTCAAAAGTAATCGACAAGATTTTTATTTTCAGCACATTCGTTGGTTACTATTTCAAAAGTAATCAGCAAGACTTTATTTTTAACACATTCGTCGGTTACTATTTCAAAAGTAATCGGCAAGATTTTTATTTTCTACATATTCGTCGGTTACTATTTCAAAAGTAATCGGCAAGATTTTTATTTTCAGCATATTTGTCGGTTACTATATTAAAAGTAATCGACAAGATTTTTATTTTCAACATATTCGTCAGTTACTATTTCAAAACTAATCAGCAAGACTTTATTTTCAGCACATTCGTTGGTTACTATTTCAAAAGTAGTCGGCAAGATTTTTATTTTCAGCATATTTGTCGGTTACTAATTTAAAAGTAATTGGCAAGACTTTATTTTCAGCACATTCGTTGGTTACTATTTCAAAAGTAGTCGGCAAGATTTTTATTTTCAGCATATTTGTCGGTTACTAATTTAAAAGTAATTGGCAAGATTTTTTTTTCTGCATATTCGTCGGTTACTATTTCAAAAGTAATCGGCAAGATTTTTATTTTCAGCATATTCGGCGGTTACTATTTCAAAAGTAATCGCCAAGATTTTTATTTTCAGCATATTTGTCGGTTACTATTTCAAAAGTAATCAGCAAGACTTAATTTTTAACACATTCGTCGGTTACTATTTCAAAAGTAATCGGCAAGATTTTTATTTTCAGCATATTTGCCGGTTACTATATTAAAAGTAATCGGCAAGATTTTTATTTTCAACACATTCGTCGGTTACTATTTCAAAAGTAATCAGCAAGACTTTATTTTTAACACATTCGTCGGTTACTATTTCAAAAGTAATCGGCAAGATTATTATTTTCAGCATATTTGTCGGTTACTATATTAAAAGTAATCGGCAAGATTTTTATTTTCAGCATATTCGTCGGTTACTATTTCAAAAGTAATCGGCAAGATTTTTATTTTCTACATATTCGTCGGTTACTATTTCAAAAGTAATCGGCAAGATTTTTATTTTCAGCATATTTGTCGGTTACTATATTAAAAGTAATCGACAAGATTTTTATTTTCAACATATTCGTCAGTTACTATTTCAAAACTAATCAGCAAGACTTTATTTTCAGCACATTCGTTGGTTACTATTTCAAAAGTAATCGGCAAGACTTTATTTTCAGCACATTCGTCGATTGCTATTTCAAAAGTAATCGGCAAGACTTTAATTTCAGCACATTCGTCGGTTACTATTTCAAAAGTAATCGGCAAGACTTTATTTTCAGCACATTCGTCGGTTACTATTTCAAAAGTAATCGGCAAGACTTTATTTTCAGCACATTCGTCGGTTACTATTTCAAAAGTAATCGGCAAGACTTTATTTTCAGCACATTCGTCGGTTACTATTTCAAAAGTAATCGGCAAGATTTTTATTTTCAGCATATTCGTCGGTTACTATTTCAAAAGTAATCGGCAAGATTTTTATTTTCAGCATATTTGTCGGTTACTATATTAAAAGTAATCGACAAGATTTTTATTTTCAACATATTCGTCGGTTACTATTTCAAAAGTAATCAGCAAGACTTTATTTTCAGCATATTCGTCGGTTACTATTTCAAAAGTAATCGGCAAGCCTTTATTTTCAGCACATTCGTCGGTTACTATTTCAAAAGTAATCGGCAAGATTTTTATTTTCAGCATATTCGTCGGTTACTATTTTAAAAGTAATCGGCAAGACTTTAATTTCAGCACATTCGTCGGTTACTATTTCAAAAGTAATCAGCAAGACTTTATTTTCAGCATATTCGTCGGTTACTATTTCAAAAGTAATCGGCAAGCCTTTATTTTCAGCACATTCGTCGGTTACTATTTCAAAAGTAATCGGCAAGATTTTTATTTTCAGCATATTCGTCGGTTACTATTTCAAAAGTAATCGCCAAGATTTTTATTTTCAGCATATTTGTCGGTTACTATTTTAAAAGTAAGCGGCATGACTTTATTTTCAGCACATTCGTCGGTTACTATTTCAAAAGTAATCGGCAAGATTTTTTTTCTGCATATTCGTCGGTTACTATTTCAAAAGTAATCGACAAGATTTTTATTTTCAGCACATTCGTCGGTTACTATTTCAAAAGTAATCAGCAAGACTTTATTTTTAACACATTCATCGGTTACTATTTCAAAAGTAATCGGCAAGATTTTTATTTTCTACATATTCGTCGGTTACTATTTCAAAAGTAATCGGTAAGATTTTTATTTTCAGCATATTTGTCGGTTACTATATTAAAAGTAATCGACAAGATTTTTATTTTCAACATATTCGTCAGTTACTATTTCAAAACTAATCAGCAAGACTTTATTTTCAGCACATTCGTTGGTTACTATTTCAAAAGTAGTCGGCAAGATTTTTATTTTCAGCATATTTGTCGGTTACTAATTTAAAAGTAATTGGCAAGACTTTATTTTCAGCACATTCGTTGGTTACTATTTCAAAAGTAGTCGGCAAGATTTTTATTTTCAGCATATTTGTCGGTTACTAATTTAAAAGTAATTGGCAAGATTTTTTTTTCTGCATATTCGTCGGTTACTATTTCAAAAGTAATCGGCAAGATTTTTATTTTCAGCATATTCGGCGGTTACTATTTCAAAAGTAATCGCCAAGATTTTTATTTTCAGCAGATTTGTCGGTTACTATTTCAAAAGTAATCAGCAAGACTTAATTTTTAACACATTCATC
The DNA here is from genome assembly GCA_958299785.1 of Medicago lupulina. NCBI lineage: Eukaryota > Viridiplantae > Streptophyta > Magnoliopsida > Fabales > Fabaceae > Medicago > Medicago lupulina. The sequence continues at coordinate 42,044,790 of OY283143.1, read as the reverse complement.
GGTTACTATTTCAAAAGTAATCGGCAAGATTTTTATTTTCAGCATATTTGCCGGTTACTATATTAAAAGTAATCGGCAAGATTTTTATTTTCAACACATTCGTCGGTTACTATTTCAAAAGTAATCAGCAAGACTTTATTTTTAACACATTCGTCGGTTACTATTTCAAAAGTAATCGGCAAGATTTTTATTTTCAGCATATTTGTCGGTTACTATATTAAAAGTAATCGGCAAGATTTTTATTTTCAGCATATTCGTCGGTTACTATTTCAAAAGTAATCGGCAAGACTTTATTTTCAGCACATTCGTCGGTTACTATTTCAAAAGTAATCGGCAAGACCTTATTTTCAGCACATTCGTCGCTTACTATTTTAAAAGTAATCGGCAAGATTTTTATTTTCAGCATATTCGTCGGTTACTATTTCAAAAGTAATCGGCAAGACTTTATTTTCAGCACATTCGTCGGTTACTATTTCAAAATTAATCGGCAAGACCTTATTTTCAGCACATTCGTCGCTTACTATTTTAAAAGTAATCGGCAAGATTTTTATTTTCAGCATATTCGTCGGTTACTATTTCAAAAGTAATCGTCAAAATTTTTTATTTTCAGCATATTTGTCGGTTACTATTTTAAAGGTAATCGGCAAGACTTTATTTTCAGCACATTCGTCGGTTACTATTTCAAAAGTAATCACAAGACTTTATTTTCAGCACATTCGTGGGTTACTATTTCAAAAGTAATCGGCAAGACTTTATTTTCAGCACATTCGTCGGTTACTATTTCAAAAGTAATCGCCAAGATTTTTATTTTCAGCATATTCGTCGGTTACTATTTCAAAAGTAATCGCCAAGATTTTTATTTTCAGCATATTTGTCGGTTACTAATTTAAAAGTAATCGGCAAGACTTTATTTTCAGCACATTCGTCGGTTACTATTTCAAAAGTAATCGGCAAGATTTTTATTTTCAGCATATTCGTCGGTTACTATTTCAAGAGTAATCGCCAAGATTTTTATTTTCAGCATATTTGTCGGTTACTAATTTAAAAGTAATCGGCAAGACATTATTTTCAGCACATTCGTCGGTTACTATTTCAAAAGTAATCGGCAAGATTTTTATTTTCAGCATATTCGTCGGTTACTATTTCAAAAGTAATCGCCAAGATTTTTATTTTCAGCATATTTGTCGGTTACTAATTTAAAAGTAATCGGCAAGACATTATTTTCAGCACATTCGTCGGTTACTATTTCAAAAGTAATCGGCAAGATTTTTATTTTCAGCATATTCGTCGGTTACTATTTCAAGAGTAATCGCCAAGATTTTTATTTTCAGCATATTTGTCGGTTACTATTTTAAAAGTAAGCGGCATGACTTTATTTTCAGCACATTCGTCGGTTACTATTTCAAAAGTAATCGGCAAGATTTTTTTTCTGCATATTCGTCGGTTACTATTTCAAAAGTAATCGGCAAGATTTTTATTTTCAGCATATTCGGCGGTTACTATTTCAAAAGTAATCGGCAAGACTTTATTTTCAGCACATTCGTCGGTTACTATTTCAAAAGTAATCGGCAAGACTTTAATTTCAGCACATTCGTCGGTTACTATTTCAAAAGTAATCGACAAGATTTTTATTTTCAGCACATTCGTCGGTTACTATTTCAAAAGTAATCAGCAAGACTTTATTTTTAACACATTCGTCGGTTACTATTTCAAAAGTAATCGGCAAGATTTTTATTTTCTACATATTCGTCGGTTACTATTTCAAAAGTAATCGACAAGATTTTTATTTTCAGCATATTTGTCGGTTACTATATTAAAAGTAATCGACAAGATTTTTATTTTCAACATATTCGTCAGTTACTATTTCAAAACTAATCAGCAAGACTTTATTTTCAGCACATTCGTTGGTTACTATTTGAAAAGTAGTCGGCAAGATTTTTATTTTCAGCATATTTGTCGGTTACTAATATAAAAGTAATTGGCAAGATTTTTTTTTCTGCATATTCGTCGGTTACTATTTCAAAAGTAATCGGCAAGATTTTTATTTTCAGCATATTCGGCGGTTACTATTTCAAAAGTAATCGCCAAGATTTTTATTTTCAGCATATTTGTCGGTTACTATTTCAAAAGTAATCAGCAAGACTTAATTTTTAACACATTCGTCGGTTACTATTTCAAAAGTAATCGGCAAGATTTTTATTTTCAGCATATTTGTCGGTTACTATATTAAAAGTAATCGGCAAGATTTTTAATATCAACACATTCGTCGGTTACTATTTCAAAAGTAATCAGCAAGACTTTATTTTTAACACATTCGTCGGTTACTATTTCAAAAGTAATCGGCAAGATTTTTATTTTCAGCATATTTGTCGGTTACTATATTAAAAGTAATCGGCAAGATTTTTATTTTCAGCATATTCGTCGGTTACAATTTCAAATGTAATCGGCAAGACTTTATTTTCAGCACATTCGTCGGTTACTATTTCAAAAGTAATTGGCAAGACCTTATTTTCAGCACATTCGTCGCTTACTATTTTAAAAGTAATCGGGAAGATTTTTATTTTCAGCATATTCGTCGGTTACTATTTCAAAAGTAATCGTCAAAATTTTTTATTTTCAGCATATTTGTCGGTTACTATTTTAAAGGTAATCGGCAAGACTTTATTTTCAGCACATTCGTCGGTTACTATTTCAAAAGTAATCACAAGACTTTATTTTCAGCACATTCGTCGGTTACTATTTCAAAAGTAATCGGCAAGACTTTATTTTCAGCACATTCGTCGGTTACTATTTCAAAAGTAATCGCCAAGATTTTTATTTTCAGCATATTCGTCGGTTACTATTTCAAAAGTAATCGCCAAGATTTTTATTTTCAGCATATTTGTCGGTTACTAATTTAAAAGTAATCGGCAAGACTTTATTTTCAGCACATTCGTCGGTTACTATTTCAAAAGTAATCGGCAAGATTTTTATTTTCAGCATATTCGTCGGTTACTATTTCAAAAGTAATCGCCAAGATTTTTATTTTCAGCATATTTGTCGGTTACTATTTTAAAAGTAAGCGGCTTGACTTTATTTTCAGCACATTCGTCGGTTACTATTTCAAAAGTAATCGGCAAGATTTTTTTTCTGCATATTCGTCGGTTACTATTTCAAAAGTAATCGGCAAGATTTTTATTTTCAGCATTTTCGGCGGTTACTATTTCAAAAGTAATCGGCAAGACTTTATTTTCAGCACATTCGTCGCTTACTATTTTAAAAGTAATCGGCAAGATTTTTATTTTCAGCATATTCGTCGGTTACTATTTCAAAAGTAATCGTCAAAATTTTTTATTTTCAGCATATTTGTCGGTTACTATTTTAAAGGTAATCGGCAAGACTTTATTTTCAGCACATTCGTCGGTTACTATTTCAAAAGTAATCGCAAGACTTTATTTTCAGCACATTCGTCGGTTACTATTTCAAAAGTAATCGGCAAGACTTTATTTTCAGCACATTCGTCGGTTACTATTTCAAAAGTAATCGCCAAGATTTTTATTTTCAGCATATTCGTCGGTTACTATTTCAAAAGTAATCGCCAAGATTTTTATTTTCAGCATATTTGTCGGTTACTAATTTAAAAGTAATCGGCAAGACTTTATTTTCAGCACATTCGTCGGTTACTATTTCAAAAGTAATCGGCAAGATTTTTATTTTCAGCATATTCGTCGGTTACTATTTCAAAAGTAATCGCCAAGATTTTTATTTTCAGCATATTTGTCGGTTACTATTTTAAAAGTAAGCGGCATGACTTTATTTTCAGCACATTCGTCGGTTACTATTTCAAAAGTAATCGGCGAGATTTTTTTTCTGCATATTCGTCGGTTACTATTTCAAAAGTAATCGGCAAGATTTTTATTTTCAGCATATTCGGCGGTTACTATTTCAAAAGTAATCGGCAAGACTTTATTTTCAGCACATTCGTCGGTTACTATTTCAAAAGTAATCGGCAAGACTTTAATTTCAGCACATTCGTCGGTTACTATTTCAAAAGTAATCGACAAGATTTTTATTTTCAGCACATTCGTCGGTTACTATTTCAAAAGTAATCAGCAAGACTTTATTTTTAACACATTCGTCGGTTACTATTTCAAAAGTAATCGGCAAGACTTTAATTTCAGCACATTCGTCGGTTACTATTTCAAAAGTAATCGACAAGATTTTTATTTTCAGCACATTCGTCGGTTACTATTTCAAAAGTAATCAGCAAGACTTTATTTTTAACACATTCGTCGGTTACTATTTCAAAAGTAATCGGCAAGATTTTTATTTTCTACATATTCGTCGGTTACTATTTCAAAACTAATCAGCAAGACTTTATTTTCAGCACATTCGTTGGTTACTATTTCAAAAGTAGTCGGCAAGATTTTTATTTTCAGCATATTTGTCGGTTACTAATTTAAAAGTAATTGGCAAGACTTTATTTTTAGCACATTCGTCGGTTACTTTTTCAAAAGTAATCGGCAAGATTTTTATTTTCAGCATATTCGTCGGTTAATATTTCAAAAGTAATCGCCAAGATTTTTATTTTCAGCATATTTGTCGGTTACTATTTTAAAAGTAAGCTGCATGACTTTATTTTCAGCACATTCGTCGGTTACTATTTCAAAAGTAATCGGCAAGATTTTTTTTTCTGCATATTCGTCGGTTACTATTTCAAAAGTAATCGGCATGATTTTTATTTTCAGCATATTCGGCGGTTACTATTTCAAAAGTAATCGCCAAGATTTTTATTTTCAGCATATTTGTCGGTTACTATTTTAAAAGTAAGCGGCATGACTTTATTTTCAGCACATTCGTCGGTTACTATTTCAAAAGTAATCGGCGAGATTTTTTTTCTGCATATTCGTCGGTTACTATTTCAAAAGTAATCGGCAAGATTTTTATTTTCAGCATATTCGGCGGTTACTATTTCAAAAGTAATCGGCAAGACTTTATTTTCAGCACATTCGTCGGTTACTATTTCAAAAGTAATCGGCAAGACTTTAATTTCAGCACATTCGTCGGTTACTATTTCAAAAGTAATCGACAAGATTTTTATTTTCAGCACATTCGTCGGTTACTATTTCAAAAGTAATCAACAAGACTTTATTTTTAACACATTCGTCGGTTACTATTTCAAAAGTAATCGGCAAGATTTTTATTTTCTACTTATTCGTCGGTTACTATTTCAAAACTAATCAGCAAGACTTTATTTTCAGCACATTCGTTGGTTACTATTTCAAAAGTAGTCGGCAAGATTTTTATTTTCAGCATATTTGTCGGTTACTAATTTAAAAGTAATTGGCAAGACTTTATTTTCAGCACATTCGTCGGTTACTTTTTCAAAAGTAATCGGCAAGATTTTTATTTTCAGCATATTCGTCGGTTAATATTTCAAAAGTAATCGCCAAGATTTTTATTTTCAGCATATTTGTCGGTTACTATTTTAAAAGTAAGCGGCATGACTTTATTTTCTGCATATTCGTCGGTTACTATTTCAAAAGTAATCGTCAAAATTTTTTATTTTCAGCATATTTGTCGGTTACTATTTTAAAGGTAATCGGCAAGACTTTATTTTCAGCACATTCGTCGGTTACTATTTCAAAACTAATCAGCAAGACTTTATTTTCAGCACATTCGTTGGTTACTATTTCAAAAGTAGTCGGCAAGATTTTTATTTTCAGCATATTTGTCGGTTACTAATTTAAAAGTAATTGGCAAGACTTTATTTTCAGCACATTCGTTGGTTACTATTTCAAAAGTAGTCGGCAAGATTTTTATTTTCAGCATATTTGTCGGTTACTAATTTAAAAGTAATTGGCAAGATTTGAATTTCTGCATATTCGTCGGTTACTATTTCAAAAGTAATCGGCAAGATTTTTGTTTTCAGCATATTCGACGGTTACTATTTCAAAAGTAGTCGCCAAGATTTTTATTTTCAGCATATTTGTCGATTACTATTTCAAAAGTAATCAGCAAGACTTAATTTTTAACACATTCGTCGGTTACTATTTCAAAAGTAATCGGCAAGATTTTTATTTTCAGCATATTTGTCGGTTACTATATTAAAAGTAATCGGCAAGATTTTTATTTTCAACACATTCGTCGGTTACTATTTCAAAAGTAATCAGCAAGACTTTATTTTTAACACATTCGTCGGTTACTATTTCAAAAGTAATCGGCAAGATTTTTATTTTCAGCATATTTGTCGGTTACTATATTAAAAGTAATCGGCAAGACTTTATTTTCAGCACATTCGTCGGTTACTTTTTCAAAAGTAATCGGCAAGATTTTTATTTTCAGCATATTCGTCGGTTAGTATTTCAAAAGTAATCGCCAAGATTTTTATTTTCAGCATATTTGTCGGTTACTATTTCAAAAGTAATCGGCAAGACTTTATTTTCAGCACATTCGTCGGTTACTATTTCAAAAGTAATCGGCAAGACCTTATTTTCAGCACATTCGTCGCTTACTATTTTAAAAGTAATCGGCAAGATTTTTATTTTCAGCATATTCGTCGGTTACTATTTCAAAAGTAATCGTCAAAATTTTTTATTTTCAGCATATTTGTCGGTTACTATTTTAAAGGTAAGCGGCATGACTTTATTTTCAGCACATTCGTCGGTTACTATTTCAAAAGTAATCGGCGAGATTTTTTTTCTGCATATTCGTCGGTTACTATTTCAAAAGTAATCGGCAAGATTTTTATTTTCAGCATATTCGGCGGTTACTATTTCAAAAGTAATCGGCAAGACTTTATTTTCAGCACATTCGTCGGTTACTATTTCAAAAGTAATCGGCAAGACTTTAATTTCAGCACATTCGTCGGTTACTATTTCAAAAGTAATCGACAAGATTTTTATTTTCAGCACATTCGTCGGTTACTATTTCAAAAGTAATCAACAAGACTTTATTTTTAACACATTCGTCGGTTACTATTTCAAAAGTAATCGGCAAGATTTTTATTTTCTACATATTCGTCGGTTACTAATTCAAAACTAATCAGCAAGACTTTATTTTCAGCACATTCGTTGGTTACAATTTCAAAAGTAGTCGGCAAGATTTTTATTTTCAGCATATTTGTCGGTTACTAATTTAAAAGTAATTGGCAAGACTTTATTTTCAGCACATTCGTCGGTTACTTTTTCAAAAGTAATCGGCAAGATTTTTATTTTCAGCATATTCGTCGGTTAATATTTCAAAAGTAATCGCCAAGATTTTTATTTTCAGCATATTTGTCGGTTACTATTTTAAAAGTAAGCGGCATGACTTTATTTTCTGCATATTCGTCGGTTACTATTTCAAAAGTAATCGTCAAAATTTTTTATTTTCAGCATATTTGTCGGTTACTATTTTAAAGGTAATCGGCAAGACTTTATTTTCAACACATTCGTCGGTTACTATTTCAAAACTAATCAGCAAGACTTTATTTTCAGCACATTCGTTGGTTACTATTTCAAAAGTAGTCGGCAAGATTTTTATTTTCAGCATATTTGTCGGTTACTAATTTAAAAGTAATTGGCAAGACTTTATTTTTAGCACATTCGTTGGTAACTTTTTCAAAAGTAATCGGCAAGATTTTTATTTTCAGCATATTCGTCGGTTAATATTTCAAAAGTAATCGCCAAGATTTTTATTTTCAGCATATTTGTCGGTTACTATTTTAAAAGTAAGCTGCATGACTTTATTTTCAGCACATTCGTCGGTTACTATTTCAAAAGTAATCGGCAAGATTTTTTTTTCTGCATATTCGTCGGTTACTATTTCAAAAGTAATCGGCATGATTTTTATTTTCAGCATATTCGGCGGTTACTATTTCAAAAGTAATCGCCAAGATTTTTATTTTCAGCATATTTGTCGGTTACTATTTTAAAAGTAAGCGGCATGACTTTATTTTCAGCACATTCGTCGGTTACTATTTCAAAAGTAATCGGCGAGATTTTTTTTCTGCATATTCGTCGGTTACTATTTCAAAAGTAATCGGCAAGATTTTTATTTTCAGCATATTCGGCGGTTACTATTTCAAAAGTAATCGGCAAGACTTTATTTTCAGCACATTCGTCGGTTACTATTTCAAAAGTAATCGGCAAGACTTTAATTTCAGCACATTCGTCGGTTACTATTTCAAAAGTAATCGGCAAGATTTTTATTTTCAGCATATTCGTCGGTTAATATTTCAAAAGTAATCGCCAAGATTTTTATTTTCAGCATATTTGTCGGTTACTATTTTAAAAGTAAGCGGCATGACTTTATTTTCTGCATATTCGTCGGTTACTATTTCAAAAGTAATCGTCAAAATTTTTTATTTTCAGCATATTTGTCGGTTACTATTTTAAAGGTAATCGGCAAGACTTTATTTTCAACACATTCGTCGGTTACTATTTCAAAACTAATCAGCAAGACTTTATTTTCAGCACATTCGTTGGTTACTATTTCAAAAGTAGTCGGCAAGATTTTTATTTTCAGCATATTTGTCGGTTACTAATTTAAAAGTAATTGGCAAGTCTTTATTTTTAGCACATTCGTCGGTTACTTTTTCAAAAGTAATCGGCAAGATTTTTATTTTCAGCATATTCGTCGGTTAATATTTCAAAAGTAATCGCCAAGATTTTTATTTTCAGCATATTTGTCGGTTACTATTTTAAAAGTAAGCTGCATGACTTTATTTTCAGCACATTCGTCGGTTACTATTTCAAAAGTAATCGGCAAGATTTTTTTTTCTGCATATTCGTCGGTTACTATTTCAAAAGTAATCGGCATGATTTTTATTTTCAGCATATTCGGCGGTTACTATTTCAAAAGTAATCGCCAAGATTTTTATTTTCAGCATATTTGTCGGTTACTATTTTAAAAGTAAGCGGCATGACTTTATTTTCAGCACATTCGTCGGTTACTATTTCAAAAGTAATCGGCGAGATTTTTTTTCTGCATATTCGTCGGTTACTATTTCAAAAGTAATCGGCAAGATTTTTATTTTCAGCATATTCGGCGGTTACTATTTCAAAAGTAATCGGCAAGACTTTATTTTCAGCACATTCGTCGGTTACTATTTCAAAAGTAATCGGCAAGACTTTAATTTCAGCACATTCGTCGGTTACTATTTCAAAAGTAATCGACAAGATTTTTATTTTCAGCACATTCGTCGGTTACTATTTCAAAAGTAATCAACAAGACTTTATTTTTAACACATTCGTCGGTTACTATTTCAAAAGTAATCGGCAAGATTTTTATTTTCTACATATTCGTCGGTTACTATTTCAAAACTAATCAGCAAGACTTTATTTTCAGCACATTCGTTGGTTACTATTTCAAAAGTAGTCGGCAAGATTTTTATTTTCAGCATATTTGTCGGTTACTAATTTAAAAGTAATTGGCAAGACTTTATTTTCAGCACATTCGTCGGTTACTTTTTCAAAAGTAATCGGCAAGATTTTTATTTTCAGCATATTCGTCGGTTAATATTTCAAAAGTAATCGCCAAGATTTTTATTTTCAGCATATTTGTCGGTTACTATTTTAAAAGTAAGCGGCATGACTTTATTTTCTGCATATTCGTCGGTTACTATTTCAAAAGTAATCGTCAAAATTTTTTATTTTCAGCATATTTGTCGGTTACTATTTTAAAGGTAATCGGCAAGACTTTATTTTCAACACATTCGTCGGTTACTATTTCAAAACTAATCAGCAAGACTTTATTTTCAGCACATTCGTTGGTTACTATTTCAAAAGTAGTCGGCAAGATTTTTATTTTCAGCATATTTGTCGGTTACTAATTTAAAAGTAATTGGCAAGACTTTATTTTCAGCACATTCGTTGGTTACTATTTCAAAAGTAGTCGGCAAGATTTTTATTTTCAGCATATTTGTCGGTTACTAATTTAAAAGTAATTGGCAAGATTTTTTTTTCTGCATATTCGTCGGTTACTATTTCAAAAGTAATCGGCAAGATTTTTATTTTCAGCATATTCGACGGTTACTATTTCAAAAGTAGTCGCCAAGATTTTTATTTTCAGCATATTTGTCGATTACTATTTCAAAAGTAATCAGCAAGACTTAATTTTTAACACATTCGTCGGTTACTATTTCAAAAGTAATCGGCAAGATTTTTATTTTCAGCATATTTGTCGGTTACTATATTAAAAGTAATCGGCAAGATTTTTATTTTCAACACATTCGTCGGTTACTATTTCAAAAGTAATCAGCAAGACTTTATTTTTAACACATTCGTCGGTTACTATTTCAAAAGTAATCGGCAAGATTTTTATTTTCAGCATATTTGTCGGTTACTATATTAAAAGTAATCGGCAAGATTTTTATTTTCAGCATATTCGTCGGTTACTATTTCAAAAGTAATCGGCAAGACTTTATTTTCAGCACATTCGTCGGTTACTATTTCAAAAGTAATCGGCAAGACCTTATTTTCAGCACATTCGTCGCTTACTATTTTAAAAGTAATCGGCAAGATTTTTATTTTCAGCATATTCGTCGGTTACTATTTCAAAAGTAATCGTCAAAATTTTTTATTTTCAGCATATTTGTCGGTTACTATTTTAAAGGTAAGCGGCATGACTTTATTTTCAGCACATTCGTCGGTTACTATTTCAAAAGTAATCGGCGAGATTTTTTTTCTGCATATTCGTCGGTTACTATTTCAAAAGTAATCGGCAAGATTTTTATTTTCAGCATATTCGGCGGTTACTATTTCAAAAGTAATCGGCAAGACTTTATTTTCAGCACATTCGTCGGTTACTATTTCAAAAGTAATCGGCAAGACTTTAATTTCAGCACATTCGTCGGTTACTATTTCAAAAGTAATCGACAAGATTTTTATTTTCAGCACATTCGTCGGTTACTATTTCAAAAGTAATCAACAAGACTTTATTTTTAACACATTCGTCGGTTACTATTTCAAAAGTAATCGGCAAGATTTTTATTTTCTACATATTCGTCGGTTACTATTTCAAAAGTAATCGGCAAGATTTTTATTTTCAGCATATTTGTCGGTTACTATATTAAAAGTAATCGGCAAGATTTTTATTTTCAGCATATTCGTCGGTTACTATTTCAAAAGTAATCGGCAAGACTTTATTTTCAGCACATTCGTCGGTTACTATTTCAAAAGTAATCGGCAAGACCTTATTTTCAGCACATTCGTCGCTTACTATTTTAAAAGTAATCGGCAAGATTTTTATTTTCAGCATATTCGTCGGTTACTATTTCAAAAGTAATCGTCAAAATTTTTTATTTTCAGCATATTTGTCGGTTACTATTTTAAAGGTAAGCGGCATGACTTTATTTTCAGCACATTCGTCGGTTACTATTTCAAAAGTAATCGGCGAGATTTTTTTTCTGCATATTCGTCGGTTACTATTTCAAAAGTAATCGGCAAGATTTTTATTTTCAGCATATTCGGCGGTTACTATTTCAAAAGTAATCGGCAAGACTTTATTTTCAGCACATTCGTCGGTTACTATTTCAAAAGTAATCGGCAAGACTTTAATTTCAGCACATTCGTCGGTTACTATTTCAAAAGTAATCGACAAGATTTTTATTTTCAGCACATTCGTCGGTTACTATTTCAAAAGTAATCAACAAGACTTTATTTTTAACACATTCGTCGGTTACTATTTCAAAAGTAATCGGCAAGATTTTTATTTTCTACATATTCGTCGGTTACTATTTCAAAACTAATCAGCAAGACTTTATTTTCAGCACATTCGTTGGTTACTATTTCAAAAGTAGTCGGCAAGATTTTTATTTTCAGCATATTTGTCGGTTACTAATTTAAAAGTAATTGGCAAGACTTTATTTTCAGCACATTCGTCGGTTACTTTTTCAAAAGTAATCGGCAAGATTTTTATTTTCAGCATATTCGTCGGTTAATATTTCAAAAGTAATCGCCAAGATTTTTATTTTCAGCATATTTGTCGGTTACTATTTTAAAAGTAAGCGGCATGACTTTATTTTCTGCATATTCGTCGGTTACTATTTCAAAAGTAATCGTCAAAATTTTTTATTTTCAGCATATTTGTCGGTTACTATTTTAAAGGTAATCGGCAAGACTTTATTTTCAGCACATTCGTCGGTTACTATTTCAAAAGTAATCGGCAAGACCTTATTTTCAGCACATTCGTCGCTTACTATTTTAAAAGTAATCGGCAAGATTTTTATTTTCAGCATATTCGTCGGTTACTATTTCAAAAGTAATCGTCAAAATTTTTTATTTTCAGCATATTTGTCGGTTACTATTTTAAAGGTAATCGGCAAGACTTTATTTTCAGCACATTCGTCGGTTACTATTTCAAAAGTAATCGCAAGACTTTATTTTCAGCACATTCGTCGGTTACTATTTCAAAAGTAATCGGCAAGACTTTATTTTCAGCACATTCGTCGGTTACTATTTCAAAAGTAATCGCCAAGATTTTTATTTTCAGCATATTCGTCGGTTACTATTTCAAAAGTAATCGCCAAGATTTTTATTTTCAGCATATTTGTCGGTTACTATTTTAAAAGTAAGCGGCATGACTTTATTTTCAGCACATTCGTCGGTTACTACTTCAAAAGTAATCGGCGAGATTTTTTTTCTGCATATTCGTCGGTTACTATTTCAAAAGTAATCGGCAAGATTTTTATTTTCAGCATATTCGGCGGTTACTATTTCAAAAGTAATCGGCAAGACTTTATTTTCAGCACATTCGTCGGTTACTATTTCAAAAGTAATCGGCAAGACTTTAATTTCAGCACATTCGTCGGTTACTATTTCAAAAGTAATCGACAAGATTTTTATTTTCAGCACATTCGTCGGTTACTATTTCAAAAGTAATCAGCAAGACTTTATTTTTAACACATTCGTCGGTTACTATTTCAAAAGTAATCGGCAAGATTTTTATTTTCTACATATTCGTCGGTTACTATTTCAAAACTAATCAGCAAGACTTTATTTTCAGCACATTCGTTGGTTACTATTTCAAAAGTAGTCGGCAAGATTTTTATTTTCAGCATATTTGTCGGTTACTAATTTAAAAGTAATTGGCAAGGCTTTATTTTCAGCACATTCGTCGGTTACTTTTTCAAAAGTAATCGGCAAGATTTTTATTTTCAGCATATTCGTCGGTTAATATTTCAAAAGTAATCGCCAAGATTTTTATTTTCAGCATATTTGTCGGTTACTATTTTAAAAGTAAGCTGCATGACTTTATTTTCAGCACATTCGTCGGTTACTATTTCAAAAGTATGAAGGTGGGAAAAACACAAGAAGGGGGGGGTTGAATTGTGTTTTCAAAAACGTTTCTTTCTTACGAAAAATAACACTGTTCTCAGGATTCAGAGTCTGATGGAGTTCAGACTCTAATCAGAGTTCAGAGTCTCAGCAGCGGAATAAAGATCAGATGCAAGAAAGAAAGAAGACACAAACAATTTTATACAGGTTCCTTCCACAAACCGGAAGTAGTCCTGTCCCCCTTGCACTTCCAAGGAGAGTTTCACTAAAATGTAATATCAAATTACAAGTTGCTCAAACACACAAGTAAGAGACTTCCTTTGCTCAATCACACAAGAATGAGACTTCAGATGCTCAAGCCCACAAGCAAGAGACTTTAAAACAATTACAAAGAATTGAAAAGAGTTTTGAATACTTGATATACTATCAGAGGTATTCACAAAACAAAATGAAACAGAACAGACTCTGTTTTCTTAGATACTTAGAAATTCTAAAATGTGAGCTTTTGTAAGAATTATCTAAGTTGTTGATGAGCAGATTTTGCGACTTAGAATATGAGATAAGAATTCAATTCGCGTGTATATCGTTCTGATACTTGTGTTTTTATCAATTCTTCAAGTCTTCAGCTCTATTTATAGAGGTTTTGAGAGACGTTGGAGAACAGCCAGCTCATCAACTTTTCTTTACCGAAGCTGATTTGACACCCTTGATCCTTTGCTTGATTTGAGGCTTGTACAATGAAATCAAATTCAAATCCATTCCCTCAAATAAGGAAAAGTTTCTGCTACAGTTACTGTTATTCTTGTCGTGTATAGAAGACACTGTGCAGAGTTGGTGGTTGCAGGGACAAACGTAGGCATAGTGGTTGTACTTTTCGTACACTGTACTTTGTCAATGCTTCTTGGTGTCTGAAGAATCTTTGCTTCTGGATACCATTTGCTTCTGATGAGTCTGCCTCTGATGAACTTGCTTCTGATGACTTCATCTTCAGAAGCTCTTTCTTCAGACGCATTCTGACTCTGAATTTCCAGGAGCTCTTTCAGTCAGATATTCTTCAAGCTTCAGTTTAAGATTTCCTTTGCTCTTTAAATTTATTCAAACAGAACCTCTTGTAAATAAATCTTTGATTAATGGTCCTGCACACTTGAATAAATGTTTAGCAAGTCCAATTGATAATTTTTTAATACCTTGTTATCATCAAAACTTAAGTGGTATACTTGTGAAACACCCTTTGTTCCAACAATCTCCCCCTTTTTGATGATGACAAACATAAGTATTTAAAAAGATCAATTGTTGTTAACTTAATTAACAAGTTGACTCTTAAGGATTCTGAGTTTTGTAAGCTCAGACTCCCCCTGAGTCTGATATTCTTTAAGGTGAGGTTTGTAAGCTCCCCCTAAGTCCTATCCAGGTTAATTTAGTTCATTTTTACGCTTAATACCAATATCATAGAATGTAGATGAGTTAAAAATGGGTTCTCAAATAAAATTTGTTAAGATAAATTTTATTTCAATCTTGGGCTCAGCTTCTGTTAAATACTTTTCTATTACTCCCCCTTTTGTCATCTATTAAAAAGATCAAAAACAGTAAAAAAAAAAACAAAAGTGAAGAAATAGACATCTTTATATAAGAATGATCAGGAAAGTACAGAGTGTCAAAACACAGAAAGCAGGCAATTAAAACACATAACAAGAAAACAAAAAAAAACAAGGTGTGCAGCTAAGGGTTTGGTTGGGGTTGATGCTGTTGCTGTTGCTGTTGCTGTTGAACAAGAGCCATCAGACGCTGGATGTCTTCAGACTGCTTCCTAACAGTTTCTTCCAGAGCCAGTTGTCTCTGAAGAAGGTGATCTTCCCTAGCCTTAGCTTCTTCTTGCTGCTTCAGCACCTTTTGCTTCAGCATCTTGAAGACCTTGGAGTCTCTTGTTACATATTCAGATTCAGCATAGAACGGGGCATTAGCCAAAAACAGAGGCTTGGTCTGGAGTTGAGAAGAGGAGTGGGATTCTCGCAAGCGTCGTTCCATGGCGCGAGCTTGAATATCACAACACTTCTGGGCAACACCATCAAAGAAGTTCAATGCCCTATTCGTGAGATTACACCAGCTTTCTTGATAGATGAATGGTAGAAATGGAGTGTTCCGAAGAAGCACCAAACTCTGCATTTCATCATTCAGAGCCACCAGACGTTCATCCAGGTATTCAGAATCCAAAATGTTGATGGGGGGTTGGTCAGACATTTGGATTGGTGAAGATTGGTCAGAGTTAGAGGGTGAAGACATGTGATTTGGTGGTGGTTCAGAATGTGAAGCAGACACAGTGGGTTCAGATTCTGTCACTGGGACAGACTCTGTAGCCACAGTTTCCATTTCAGATTCTGGAATGGTTTCATTTGATGGTTGGTTTACAGTTGTTGGTTGTTGTTGTTGGTATTCAGGAAGTTCTCCTGAATAATGTTTTTCAAGATTGGAGAGGTCATCCTGTGCTGTGGTTGGGTTTTGTGGTGAATGGGGTAGTTGTTGTTTGTTTGTTGATGGATTGTCAGTTACCACTTGTTCTTCAGCAGCAGCTGTTAAATCAACAACTTGTGGACTGACTGGGTTTGTGGTTGAAGAGGGTGGAATAGAAATATCAGGAGCAAGCATATTTAAAGGTTGGATAACAGGTGGTTGGAAGGGATGATTGGCAGGTAGTTTATTACAGATGCCTATCCTCCTTTCACCTAACTCACCTATTGTCTTATAAACATCGTCTGACACTTCTTTGTAGGGAGTGGGTTTAGAAGAAGGTTTGGATTTTGTAGTGGTAGTTTTGGTTTTGAGGGTTCTTTTGGCCTTGGGTACAGGCATGGATATTTTGAATTTCTGACTTAGAGGTGCATTGTCTAAGTCAGAGTCTGTAGAAGATGAAGTGAGGGTAGAGGGTGGAGGAATTGGATTCTGAGTTACCTTAGATGTCTTGGGAACGTCTGAGGCAGCAGCCTCTGAAGCAGCAGCTTCTGATGTAATCCCAGTGACTGATTTGTCCGGGAGAGAAACACTCGTCCGGATTACTGGTGAAGACCCAGCAGCTACTGAAGCAATCTCTTGAGGAACAGCATCTGAGGTAACAGCTTCAGAAGTCCTTGAGGTTTCTTGCAGAACCTGCTGAGCTCCCTTCATAGCACTTTCTTCCAGCTTCTTGGCCAAATTCTGAGCCTCAATAACCTTCTCAATGAGATGTTGATCTTCATCATGATCAATGCCCATAGCTTCCAGAGTCTTGTCTCTATCAATCCGGTATTGGGCTTTTAACCTTTTCTTCTCATTTTTAAGGTTCTGATAGTGCTCTTCAGTCCTCTTCTGTTGTTCAGGAGTGGGTTCAAACATAGGCATCACAATCTCCCCAGTTGCTAGCCTTTTGAGTGGTCTTACAGTCTCAACAAAGCCAGCTTCTTTTTCTTCCTGGGCTTGTTGAAATCTTTCCTCAATGTTTGACTCAGCCTTTCCTCTTTTCCTCTTTGGAGTAGTCACAGTTCCAAAGGTAGTTGCTTGAGTATTAGCAGCCTTCTGCTTTCTGGCCACAGCAACTTCAGATTTCCTCTGGGCTTCTCCAGACTCCTTAGCAAAAGCTGCTAAATAAGCAGATAATGCTTCAGGATTGTTCTCTTTAAGAACAGAAGGAAAATTTCTGATGAGAGGAAGAGGGGCTTCAGACTCCTTTAAATCCTTTGAGTCAGTCAGGATTGATGTAATGGCCTTCATGTTGTAGAGGGATGTGCCATTTATCATCCTTCCAGTAGCGACACCCAGCACTCTGTCTGACGCCAGATTGAACGTCTCCAGAGTTCTCAGAACACCTCCTTGGTAGAAGATTTCAGAGAGAAGTCTTCCACAAGGGATTTGTTTCCTTTTTCCTTTATAGGCTTCCTTGACAGCCCAGCATAAATGATGCATGATATATTTTGGAAGATTTATTGGTTGAAATCCAGCCAAGAAATACAGCACCAGTTTATGATCAGAGTTAGGTTGGTCAGCACCTCCTCCCTTCTGGAAGAAGCACTCATTCATAATCTTCAGAAGCACCCTGTGCTCTATATCCATTTCAACCAACCTGGTTGCAGGGTTTCCTTTCAGCAGCAGTTTTGTAAAACTGCCCAGCATTGCGTCTCTACTGCTGACGTTCCACTGAAACCTTCCTTCCATAGGCATCCTGCATGCCTGAGCAATCACTTCTTCAGTGATAGATACAGGGATACCCATCACAGCAGATTTAATTTCAAGGCCGTGAAAAGGTTCAAGACCCATTTCTTTTCTTGTTTTGCCTCTCAAAGAGGGGTTTCTTAACACAGCTTCCTTTTCTTCTGCCTTGGCTGAATCAACATCAAAAACTTCAGCCCTAACCCAGAATTCCTTTACCAGATTTACATACGTTGGACCATTTAACATCTGAAAGTACCCAGCCATGTTTTGAGCAGAGATAAACGCTTCCATCTCAACCTTGTTTCTCTTTAAAGAAGCGAAATCCACTGGTGATTCAATTTGAACGACCAACGAACCCTTTTGAAGAGGAACAGTTACAGGTTTAATGGAGATGTTTGATTTAGAACTTGAACCGCTCGTAGACGAAGCCATTTGGAGAAGATGAAGTTTGGGGGTTTTGGGTTTCTAAGCTTGAGAGAAGAGAGAAAGTTGATTTTTTAAAACGTAACTGCTTAAGACTTAAAAGTGTAGGAAAGTGAGTGAGTAGTGTGTGTTTGGTATATATAGTGATTTGAAAAACAACTCTTCACATTCAGAAGTAATAGCCAAACATGCGTATTAATGACTTGAGGGGCGCGAAAAATATTGAGAAAGAAAAACCATCATTGCCCTTAAAAAGCGTTGTTTCCCAATGCAGATAGACGTGTCAGAAGCCTACACAAAGTAACTTTAACCTTTCCACTTCCCAGTATTTTCAGAGTCTCAAAAAGATTCCTTTTCAGGGTCTGACAAATTTTCTCAGAGGCTGAGTCTTTTCAGATTCTCCTAAGAGAGTCTGAAACTTATTCAACGTCTGATAATTTTCAGAGTCTGATTTTTCATTCAGAGTCAAACATTACTCAGAGACAAAATGCATGTTCAAATTTTTCTTTATAAAATCAAATCTTTCAACGGTTAAGGGTTTTGTAAAGATATCAGCCCACTGATGATCAGTATCAATAAATTGAATATCTAATATCCCCTTTTGAACATAGTCTCTGATAAAGTGATGTTTGATTTCAATGTGTTTGGCTCTTGAATGAAGAATAGGATTTTTAGATAGACAAATAGCAGCAGTATTGTCACAATAAATTGGGATACAGTTTTCAGTTATTTGGTAGTCTTCTAACTGATGTTTCATCCAAAGCAGTTGTGTGCAACAACTAGCAGCTGAGATGTATTCTGCTTCTGCTGTTGACAAAGCAATAGTTGCTTGTCTCTTACTGGCCCAGGATATCAGATTCTCACCAAGAAACTGACAGTTTCCACTGGTTGATTTTCTTTCAATCCTGTCACCAGCATAGTCAGCATCACAGAATCCAACTAGCTTATAATCTAAAGATTTCTTGTAAAGAAGTCCAAGATTAGTTGTTCCTTTCAGATATCTAAAGATTCTTTTAACCGCAGTTAAATGTGATTCTCTAGGATCTGATTGAAATCTTGCACACAGACAGACACTGAACAAAATATCAGGTCTAGATGCAGTGAGATACAACAGAGAACCAATCATACCTCGATACAGCTTTTGATCAACTTTGGTTCCTTGATCCTCTTTGTTCAGAGTGCAGGTAGGATGCATTGGAGTGTTCATTTCCTTGCAGTCTTCAAGTTTAAATTTTTTCAGAAGCTCTCTGGTATACTTGGACTGATGAACATACACTCCTTCTTTGCACTGATTGATCTGAATTCCTAGAAAGAACTTCAGTTCTCCCATCATGCTCATTTCAAATTCTTCCTGCATCATCTTAGAAAATTCCTTGCAAAGAGATCTATTAGTTGAACCAAAAATAATATCATCAACATAAATTTGTACAATCAGAATGTCTTTCTCAAGTGTCTTCTTGAAGAGTGTTGTATCAACCTGACCTCTTTTAAAATCATTTTTAAGCAAGAAATTACTCAGTCTGTCATACCAAGCTCTGGGAGCTTGTTTCAGACCATAGAGAGATTTCTTTAGCTTATAAACGTAGTCAGGATGTTTTAAATCCTCAAAACCAGGTGGTTGTTTTACAAACACTTCTTCAGATATGACTCCATTGAGAAATGCGCTTTTAACGTCCATTTGATACAGGGTTATGTTGTGATTTACTGCGTAGGAGAGAAGTAACCTGATTGCTTCCAATCTCGCAACTGGAGCAAAAGTTTCAGTGTAATCAATGCCTTCTTGTTGACTGTATCCTTGAGCAACAAGTCTGGCTTTGTTTCTGATTACTTCTCCCTGTTCATCCAGCTTGTTCCTAAACACCCATTTAGTTCCAATAATGTTCTTGTGTTCAGGCTTAGATACAAGATCCCATACGTCATTCCTTTTAAATTGATTGAGCTCTTCTTGCATTGCTAAGATCCATCCATCATCAGCTAGTGCTTCATCAACTGTAGTAGGTTCCATCATGGATAGCAGACCCAGGGCAGACTCTTCAGGTCTGAAATGTGATCTAGTTCTTCTGGGGCTTTCTTTGCTACCAATGATCTGATCCTCAGGATGAGAAGACTTGTATTTGAATGAATTTTTGGATTGGATAACTTGCTGTGAATCATCTTGATTTTCTTCAGAAGCTTCAGCAATAGGGACATCAGGAGCAGTCACAGCCTCTGAAGTTTCATGTGCCTCTGGAGTTTGATCAGGTTCTGAACAATCATCAGACTCTTCTGAACCTGCATTATTTTCACTTTGCTCTGGAATTTGACTTCCAGGCTCTTTGTCATCAAACTTGACATGTATAGACTCTTCAACACAGAGTGTTTCCAAGTTATACAGTCTGTATGCCTTAGATCTCTCAGAGTAACCTAGAAAGATTCCCTTTTGAGCTTTTGCATCAAATTTCTTCAGATAGACTTTATTGTTCAAGACGTAACAAGTACATCCAAACTGATGAAAATAAGAAATGTTGGGTTTCCTACCTTTAAAGAGTTCATATGCTGTTTTGTTCAGGATGGGTCTGATGTAGATCCGGTTCTGAACATAACATGCTGTGTTCACTGCTTCTGCCCAAAAATGTTTTGCCAGATTGTTTTCATGAATCATGGTTCTTGCCATTTCTTGAAGAGTCCTATTCTTTCTTTCTACAACTCCATTTTGTTGTGGAGTTCTAGGAGAGGAGAATTCATGGACAATTCCAAATTTTTCACAAAATATTTCAAATGGCTCATTTTCAAATTCTCCCCCATGATCACTTCTGACTTTTAGAATTTTAAGTTCTTTTTCAGATTGGACTTGAATACAGAATTTTGTGAACACATCATATGAATCATCTTTAGATTTGAGAAACTTAACCCAACTCCATCTACTGTAATCATCAACAATCACCAATCCATATTTACTTCCATATATGGATGCAGTACTGACTGGTCCAAATAAATCAATATGGAGTAGTTCTAAGGGTCTGGAGGTAGAAACAATGTCTTTAGATTTGAAAGAAGTTTTAACAATTTTTCCTTTCTGACATGCACCACAAAGTGCATCTGAATGATAATCAATGTCTGGTAGCCCTTTGACAAGTTGTAACTTGCTAAGCTTGGAGATTAATCTCCAATTAGCATGTCCCAACCTTCTGTGCCACAGCCATTTCTTATCACTCACTGACAGGAGGCAGAATACCTTCTGATCAGTCAGTTCTGAAAAATTTATCTTATAGACATTGTTCTTTCTCTTTCCCTTAAACACTACAGATTGGTCATCAGTGTTGATTACTGTGCAGTTGTTCTTATTAAACAAGACGTCATAACCATTATCACAAAATTGACTTATGCTAAGTAGGTTATGCCTTAGTCCATCTACAAACCACACATTATTGATTGAGACTGAGGAATTACCAATTGTTCCAGTACCAATGATTTTGCCAGTTTGGTTTCCTCCAAATCCCACAGTTCCTCCCTCTTTCATGGTCAGGGTTAGGAACATAGACTTTTCTCCCGTCATATGTCGCGAGCAGCCACTGTCCAGATACCAGGACTTCTGCTTTGTATTTCCTTTTAGACATATCTGCAGCATCAACAATTTGTGTCTTAGGTACCCATACTTTCATGGGTCCTTTTGGGTTAGTCCTAGAAGTTCTGAATCTCTTTTGTGTATTCTGTCTGAGTTTTTCTTTGTCAGTCTTCCTCCAGACTTTGGGTTCAGAACCTTTAGTCTTAGAATGTGACTTAGCAAAAATAGCTTCTTTTCTCTGAAATCTAGGCTTTTGAGTTTCAGACTCTGTTTTCTTCAGAACCTGTTTGATGGGTTCTGATCTTTTCAGAATCTGTAACGTTGGAGCTTTTGATTTAGAGTCATTCATGACCTTTGTCTTATAACTCTTAGGTTTTGACTTAGTCAATTCCTCTGAATTTGAAGACTTAGATTTTGAATGAGAAGCCTTT
The DNA here is from genome assembly GCA_958299785.1 of Medicago lupulina. Classification (NCBI taxonomy): domain Eukaryota; kingdom Viridiplantae; phylum Streptophyta; class Magnoliopsida; order Fabales; family Fabaceae; genus Medicago; species Medicago lupulina. The sequence continues at coordinate 42,022,975 of OY283143.1, read as the reverse complement.
TCAGATTCAGACACAAACTGAGTCTTCAGACCTTCTTTGATGTTATCAGAACAAGGTTTTAAAATTACTTCACTAGAGTTTCCTCCTGTGAAACCAATTCCCTTTTTGTTGTTCTGATTTATGCTATAAATCATGGATGCAACTTTGGTTCTATCAATTCCTGTGTTAATAAACTCCTGAAGAGCAGCATCCTGCTCAGTCATGATTTTATTATCACCCTTCTTTGTCATTGTTTTCAAGTTATAATTTTCTTGTTTTAAAGCTTCCATTTCCGTCTTAGTTGATTCATGGAGTTTCAGCAGCTTATTGTATCGTTGCTTAACTCTCCTCAACTCAGTGGATTGGTTTTCATAATGACAAAGAAGTTCTTTAAGAGAATCAATTAGTTCAGATCTGGTGAGTTTAGAATATACCTCAGTTTCAGTTTCAGAATCTGTACTTGACTCAGCATCAGATGATTCTTCTTTGTTATCAGCAGTAGCTACCAAAGCCAGAGCTATTTTAGCTTCATCTTCAGCATCATCTTTGTCAGACTCAGACTCATTATCCAGATCCTCCCAAGTTGCCATCAAGCTCTTCTTGAATTGCTTCTTGAATTTGTTAGATTTGAAGAACGCTTTCTTAGATTTTTCTTTGGATTTCTCTTTCTGCAAGTCTGGACATTCAGCAATGAAGTGTCCAACCTTTTTACAGTTGAAGCAACCTTTCTGATCTTCCTTTCTTGAACTTTTGTGATTACTACCTTTGTTCATAAACTTCTTGTTCTTCTTAGCAAGGTATTGTAATCTGTTTGTGAGCATAGCCATCTCTTGAACAATCTCAGAGTCTTCATCAGAATCTTCAGATGTAGATTCTTCTTCAGACTCCAAAGCCTTCAGAGCCTTACTTGACTTGCCTCTGGACTTTAGTGCGATGGATTTGGACTTCTTGACAGGTTCTTGCTCATTTAGACCTATTTCATGACATTTCAAGGAGCTTATGAGATCCTCAACACTCAAGGTGTTTAAATCTTTAGCTTCCTCAATGGCTGTCACTTTTGGTCTCCACTTTGCAGGTAAACTTCTCAGAATCTTGTTCACATGATCAGACGTTACGTAGCTTTTCTTCAGAATCTGAAGTCCAGAAACAAGAGTCTGAAACCTTGAGTACATGGTCTCAATGTTTTCATCCTCCTTCATTCTGAACAACTCATACTGATGAACAAGCATAGTAGCCTTGGCTTCTCTGACTTTCTTGTTACCCTCATAAAGTGAGCACAATGAGGTGAACATAGCCTTTGCTGTTGATTTGTCACTCATCTTTAAGTACTCTTTATGAGGCAAGGCAGCCACAAGAATGCCTCTGATCGTATGATGTTTCTTATAAAGCTTTTTCTGCTCAGGAGTGTGAGCTTTCCTATCAAGAGCAGCTCCTTCTTCATCTAGCCTCAGATCACCAACACCATCTTCAAGAACATCCCACAACTCTTCATCCATTCCCATGATGTGACTATACATCTTGGTTTTCCACCAAGAAAACATTTCAGGGTCACCATTAAACATAGGAGGTTTGTTGTGATTTGAAGATCTTTCACTTTTGTTGATATTGCTGTAGTCATACTGCACAGCAGCTCCAGAACCAAAACCAGAACCAGATGCAGATGCAGAAGCTTCATCCCCAGACATGTTTTTCACCGATCGTTTACTGTAACACGGTTAAGTGCTAACTACAGAGCCGAAGCTCTGATACCAACTGAAGGTGGGAAAAACACAAGAAGGGGGGGGTTGAATTGTGTTTTCAAAAACGTTTCTTTCTTACGAAAAATAACACTGTTCTCAGGATTCAGAGTCTGATGGAGTTCAGACTCTAATCAGAGTTCAGAGTCTCAGCAGCGGAATAAAGATCAGATGCAAGAAAGAAAGAAGACACAAACAATTTTATACAGGTTCCTTCCACAAACCGGAAGTAGTCCTGTCCCCCTTGCACTTCCAAGGAGAGTTTCACTAAAATGTAATATCAAATTACAAGTTGCTCAAACACACAAGTAAGAGACTTCCTTTGCTCAATCACACAAGAATGAGACTTCAGATGCTCAAGCCCACAAGCAAGAGACTTTAAAACAATTACAAAGAATTGAAAAGAGTTTTGAATACTTGATATACTATCAGAGGTATTCACAAAACAAAATGAAACAGAACAGACTCTGTTTTCTTAGATACTTAGAAATTCTAAAATGTGAGCTTTTGTAAGAATTATCTAAGTTGTTGATGAGCAGATTTTGCGACTTAGAATATGAGATAAGAATTCAATTCGCGTGTATATCGTTCTGATACTTGTGTTTTTATCAATTCTTCAAGTCTTCAGCTCTATTTATAGAGGTTTTGAGAGACGTTGGAGAACAGCCAGCTCATCAACTTTTCTTTACCGAAGCTGATTTGACACCCTTGATCCTTTGCTTGATTTGAGGCTTGTACAATGAAATCAAATTCAAATCCATTCCCTCAAATAAGGAAAAGTTTCTGCTACAGTTACTGTTATTCTTGTCGTGTATAGAAGACACTGTGCAGAGTTGGTGGTTGCAGGGACAAACGTAGGCATAGTGGTTGTACTTTTCGTACACTGTACTTTGTCAATGCTTCTTGGTGTCTGAAGAATCTTTGCTTCTGGATACCATTTGCTTCTGATGAGTCTGCCTCTGATGAACTTGCTTCTGATGACTTCATCTTCAGAAGCTCTTTCTTCAGACGCATTCTGACTCTGAATTTCCAGGAGCTCTTTCAGTCAGATATTCTTCAAGCTTCAGTTTAAGATTTCCTTTGCTCTTTAAATTTATTCAAACAGAACCTCTTGTAAATAAATCTTTGATTAATGGTCCTGCACACTTGAATAAATGTTTAGCAAGTCCAATTGATAATTTTTTAATACCTTGTTATCATCAAAACTTAAGTGGTATACTTGTGAAACACCCTTTGTTCCAACAAAGTAATCGGCAAGATTTTTTTTTCCTGCATATTCGTCGGTTACTATTTCAAAAGTAATCGGCATGATTTTTATTTTCAGCATATTCGGCGGTTACTATTTCAAAAGTAATCGCCAAGATTTTTATTTTCAGCATATTTGTCGGTTACTATTTTAAAAGTAAGCGGCATGACTTTATTTTCAGCACATTCGTCGGTTACTATTTCAAAAGTAATCGGCGAGATTTTTTTTCTGCATATTCGTCGGTTACTATTTCAAAAGTAATCGGCAAGATTTTTATTTTCAGCATATTCGGCGGTTACTATTTCAAAAGTAATCGGCAAGACTTTATTTTCAGCACATTCGTCGGTTACTATTTCAAAAGTAATCGGCAAGACTTTAATTTCAGCACATTCGTCGGTTACTATTTCAAAAGTAATCGACAAGATTTTTATTTTCAGCACATTCGTCGGTTACTATTTCAAAAGTAATCGGCAAGATTTTTATTTTCTACATATTCGTCGGTTACTATTTCAAAACTAATCAGCAAGACTTTATTTTCAGCACATTCGTTGGTTACTATTTCAAAAGTAGTCGGCAAGATTTTTATTTTCAGCATATTTGTCGGTTACTAATTTAAAAGTAATTGGCAAGACTTTATTTTCAGCACATTCGTCGGTTACTTTTTCAAAAGTAATCGGCAAGATTTTTATTTTCAGCATATTCGTCGGTTAATATTTCAAAAGTAATCGCCAAGATTTTTATTTTCAGCATATTTGTCGGTTACTATTTTAAAAGTAAGCGGCATGACTTTATTTTCTGCATATTCGTCGGTTACTATTTCAAAAGTAATCGTCAAAATTTTTTATTTTCAGCATATTTGTCGGTTACTATTTTAAAGGTAATCGGCAAGACTTTATTTTCAGCACATTCGTCGGTTACTATTTCAAAACTAATCAGCAAGACTTTATTTTCAGCACATTCGTTGGTTACTATTTCAAAAGTAGTCGGCAAGATTTTTATTTTCAGCATATTCGGCGGTTACTATTTCAAAAGTAATCGGCAAGACTTTATTTTCAGCACATTCGTCGGTTACTATTTCAAAAGTAATCGGCAAGACTTTAATTTCAGCACATTCGTCGGTTACTATTTCAAAAGTAATCGACAAGATTTTTATTTTCAGCACATTCGTCGGTTACTATTTCAAAAGTAATCAGCAAGACTTTATTTTTAACACATTCGTCGGTTACTATTTCAAAAGTAATCGGCAAGATTTTTATTTTCTACATATTCGTCGGTTACTATTTCAAAACTAATCAGCAAGACTTTATTTTCAGCACATTCGTTGGTTACTATTTCAAAAGTAGTCGGCAAGATTTTTATTTTCAGCATATTTGTCGGTTACTAATTTAAAAGTAATTGGCAAGGCTTTATTTTCAGCACATTCGTCGGTTACTTTTTCAAAAGTAATCGGCAAGATTTTTATTTTCAGCATATTCGTCGGTTAATATTTCAAAAGTAATCGCCAAGATTTTTATTTTCAGCATATTTGTCGGTTACTATTTTAAAAGTAAGCTGCATGACTTTATTTTCAGCACATTCGTCGGTTACTATTTCAAAAGTAATCGGCAAGATTTTTTTTTCCTGCATATTCGTCGGTTACTATTTCAAAAGTAATCGGCATGATTTTTATTTTCAGCATATTCGGCGGTTACTATTTCAAAAGTAATCGCCAAGATTTTTATTTTCAGCATATTTGTCGGTTACTATTTTAAAAGTAAGCGGCATGACTTTATTTTCAGCACATTCGTCGGTTACTATTTCAAAAGTAATCGGCGAGATTTTTTTTCTGCATATTCGTCGGTTACTATTTCAAAAGTAATCGGCAAGATTTTTATTTTCAGCATATTCGGCGGTTACTATTTCAAAAGTAATCGGCAAGACTTTATTTTCAGCACATTCGTCGGTTACTATTTCAAAAGTAATCGGCAAGATTTTAATTTCAGCACATTCGTCGGTTACTATTTCAAAAGTAATCGACAAGATTTTTATTTTCAGCACATTCGTCGGTTACTATTTCAAAAGTAATCGGCAAGATTTTTATTTTCTACATATTCGTCGGTTACTATTTCAAAACTAATCAGCAAGACTTTATTTTCAGCACATTCGTTGGTTACTATTTCAAAAGTAGTCGGCAAGATTTTTATTTTCAGCATATTTGTCGGTTACTAATTTAAAAGTAATTGGCAAGACTTTATTTTCAGCACATTCGTCGGTTACTTTTTCAAAAGTAATCGGCAAGATTTTTATTTTCAGCATATTCGTCGGTTAATATTTCAAAAGTAATCGCCAAGATTTTTATTTTCAGCATATTTGTCGGTTACTATTTTAAAAGTAAGCGGCATGACTTTATTTTCTGCATATTCGTCGGTTACTATTTCAAAAGTAATCGTCAAAATTTTTTATTTTCAGCATATTTGTCGGTTACTATTTTAAAGGTAATCGGCAAGACTTTATTTTCAGCACATTCGTCGGTTACTATTTCAAAACTAATCAGCAAGACTTTATTTTCAGCACATTCGTTGGTTACTATTTCAAAAGTAGTCGGCAAGATTTTTATTTTCAGCATATTCGGCGGTTACTATTTCAAAAGTAATCGGCAAGACTTTATTTTCAGCACATTCGTCGGTTACTATTTCAAAAGTAATCGACAAGACTTTAATTTCAGCACATTCGTCGGTTACTATTTCAAAAGTAATCGACAAGATTTTTATTTTCAGCACATTCGTCGGTTACTATTTCAAAAGTAATCAGCAAGACTTTATTTTTAACACATTCGTCGGTTACTATTTCAAAAGTAATCGGCAAGATTTTTATTTTCTACATATTCGTCGGTTACTATTTCAAAACTAATCAGCAAGACTTTATTTTCAGCACATTCGTTGGTTACTATTTCAAAAGTAGTCGGCAAGATTTTTATTTTCAGCATATTTGTCGGTTACTAATTTAAAAGTAATTGGCAAGGCTTTATTTTCAGCACATTCGTCGGTTACTTTTTCAAAAGTAATCGGCAAGATTTTTATTTTCAGCATATTCGTCGGTTAATATTTCAAAAGTAATCGCCAAGATTTTTATTTTCAGCATATTTGTCGGTTACTATTTTAAAAGTAAGCTGCATGACTTTATTTTCAGCACATTCGTCGGTTACTATTTCAAAAGTAATCGGCAAGATTTTTTTTTCTGCATATTCGTCGGTTACTATTTCAAAAGTAATCGGCATGATTTTTATTTTCAGCATATTCGGCGGTTACTATTTCAAAAGTAATCGCCAAGATTTTTATTTTCAGCATATTTGTGGGTTACTATTTTAAAAGTAAGCGGCATGACTTTATTTTCAGCACATTCGTCGGTTACTATTTCAAAAGTAATCGGCGAGATTTTTTTTCTGCATATTCGTCGGTTACTATTTCAAAAGTAATCGGCAAGATTTTTATTTTCAGCATATTCGGCGGTTACTATTTCAAAAGTAATCGGCAAGACTTTATTTTCAGCACATTCGTCGGTTACTATTTCAAAAGTAATCGGCAAGACTTTAATTTCAGCACATTCGTCGGTTACTATTTCAAAAGTAATCGACAAGATTTTTATTTTCAGCACATTCGTCGGTTACTATTTCAAAAGTAATCGGCAAGATTTTTATTTTCTACATATTCGTCGGTTACTATTTCAAAACTAATCAGCAAGACTTTATTTTCAGCACATTCGTTGGTTACTATTTCAAAAGTAGTCGGCAAGATTTTTATTTTCAGCATATTTGTCGGTTACTAATTTAAAAGTAATTGGCAAGACTTTATTTTCAGCACATTCGTCGGTTACTTTTTCAAAAGTAATCGGCAAGATTTTTATTTTCAGCATATTCGTCGGTTAATATTTCATAAGTAATCGCCAAGATTTTTATTTTCAGCATATTTGTCGGTTACTATTTTAAAAGTAAGCGGCATGACTTTATTTTCTGCATATTCGTCGGTTACTATTTCAAAAGTAATCGTCAAAATTTTTTATTTTCAGCATATTTGTCGGTTACTATTTTAAAGGTAATCGGCAAGACTTTATTTTCAGCACATTCGTCGGTTACTATTTCAAAACTAATCAGCAAGACTTTATTTTCAGCACATTCGTTGGTTACTATTTCAAAAGTAGTCGGCAAGATTTTTATTTTCAGCATATTTGTCGGTTACTAATTTAAAAGTAATTGGCAAGACTTTATTTTCAGCACATTCGTTGGTTACTATTTCAAAAGTAGTCGGCAAGATTTTTATTTTCAGCATATTTGTCGGTTACTAATTTAAAAGTAATTGGCAAGATTTTTTTTTCTGCATATTCGTCGGTTACTATTTCAAAAGTAATCGGCAAGATTTTTATTTTCAGCATATTCGACGGTTACTATTTCAAAAGTAGTCGCCAAGATTTTTATTTTCAGCATATTTGTCGATTACTATTTCAAAAGTAATCAGCAAGACTTAATTTTTAACACATTCGTCGGTAACTATTTCAAAAGTAATCGGCAAGATTTTTATTTTCAGCATATTTGTCGGTTACTATATTAAAAGTAATCGGCAAGATTTTTATTTTCAACACATTCGTCGGTTACTATTTCAAAAGTAATCAGCAAGACTTTATTTTTAACACATTCGTCGGTTACTATTTCAAAAGTAATCGGCAAGATTTTTATTTTCAGCATATTTGTCGGTTACTATATTAAAAGTAATCGGCAAGATTTTTATTTTCAGCATATTCGTCGGTTACTATTTCAAAAGTAATCGGCAAGACTTTATTTTCAGCACATTCGTCGGTTACTATTTCAAAAGTAATCGGCAAGACCTTATTTTCAGCACATTCGTCGCTTACTATTTTAAAAGTAATCGGCAAGATTTTTATTTTCAGCATATTCGTCGGTTACTATTTCAAAAGTAATCGTCAAAATTTTTTATTTTCAGCATATTTGTCGGTTACTATTTTAAAGGTAATCGGCAAGACTTTATTTTCAGCACATTCGTCGGTTACTATTTCAAAACTAATCAGCAAGACTTTATTTTCAGCACATTCGTTGGTTACTATTTCAAAAGTAGTCGGCAAGATTTTTATTTTCAGCATATTTGTCGGTTACTAATTTAAAAGTAATTGGCAAGACTTTATTTTCAGCACATTCGTTGGTTACTATTTCAAAAGTAGTCGGCAAGATTTTTATTTTCAGCATATTTGTCGGTTACTAATTTAAAAGTAATTGGCAAGATTTTTTTTTCTGCATATTCGTCGGTTACTATTTCAAAAGTAATCGGCAAGACTTTATTTTCAGCACATTCGTTGGTTACTATTTCAAAAGTAGTCGGCAAGATTTTTATTTTCAGCATATTCGGCGGTTACTATTTCAAAAGTAATCGGCAAGACTTTATTTTCAGCACATTCGTCGGTTACTATTTCAAAAGTAATCGGCAAGACTTTAATTTCAGCACATTCGTCGGTTACTATTTCAAAAGTAATCGACAAGATTTTTATTTTCAGCACATTCGTCGGTTACTATTTCAAAAGTAATCAGCAAGACTTTATTTTTAACACATTCGTCGGTTACTATTTCAAAAGTAATCGGCAAGATTTTTATTTTCTACATATTCGTCGGTTACTATTTCAAAACTAATCAGCAAGACTTTATTTTCAGCACATTCGTTGGTTACTATTTCAAAAGTAGTCGGCAAGATTTTTATTTTCAGCATATTTGTCGGTTACTAATTTAAAAGTAATTGGCAAGACTTTATTTTCAGCACATTCGTCGGTTACTTTTTCAAAAGTAATCGGCAAGATTTTTATTTTCAGCATATTCGTCGGTTAATATTTCAAAAGTAATCGCCAAGATTTTTATTTTCAGCATATTTGTCGGTTACTATTTTAAAAGTAAGCGGCATGACTTTATTTTCTGCATATTCGTCGGTTACTATTTCAAAAGTAATCGTCAAAATTTTTTATTTTCAGCATATTTGTCGGTTACTATTTTAAAGGTAATCGGCAAGACTTTATTTTCAGCACATTCGTCGGTTACTATTTCAAAACTAATCAGCAAGACTTTATTTTCAGCACATTCGTTGGTTACTATTTCAAAAGTAGTCGGCAAGATTTTTATTTTCAGCATATTCGGCGGTTACTATTTCAAAAGTAATCGGCAAGACTTTATTTTCAGCACATTCGTCGGTTACTATTTCAAAAGTAATCGACAAGACTTTAATTTCAGCACATTCGTCGGTTACTATTTCAAAAGTAATCGACAAGATTTTTATTTTCAGCACATTCGTCGGTTACTATTTCAAAAGTAATCAGCAAGACTTTATTTTTAACACATTCGTCGGTTACTATTTCAAAAGTAATCGGCAAGATTTTTATTTTCTACATATTCGTCGGTTACTATTTCAAAACTAATCAGCAAGACTTTATTTTCAGCACATTCGTTGGTTACTATTTCAAAAGTAGTCGGCAAGATTTTTATTTTCAGCATATTTGTCGGTTACTAATTTAAAAGTAAGCGGCATGACTTTATTTTCAGCACATTCGTCGGTTACTATTTCAAAAGTAATCGGCGAGATTTTTTTTCTGCATATTCGTCGGTTACTATTTCAAAAGTAATCGGCAAGATTTTTATTTTCAGCATATTCGGCGGTTACTATTTCAAAAGTAATCGGCAAGACTTTATTTTCAGCACATTCGTCGGTTACTATTTCAAAAGTAATCGGCAAGATTTTAATTTCAGCACATTCGTCGGTTACTATTTCAAAAGTAATCGACAAGATTTTTATTTTCAGCACATTCGTCGGTTACTATTTCAAAAGTAATCGGCGAGATTTTTTTTCTGCATATTCGTCGGTTACTATTTCAAAAGTAATCGGCAAGATTTTTATTTTCAGCATATTCGGCGGTTACTATTTCAAAAGTAATCGGCAAGACTTTATTTTCAGCACATTCGTCGGTTACTATTTCAAAAGTAATCGGCAAGATTTTAATTTCAGCACATTCGTCGGTTACTATTTCAAAAGTAATCGACAAGATTTTTATTTTCAGCACATTCGTCGGTTACTATTTCAAAAGTAATCGGCAAGATTTTTATTTTCTACATATTCGTCGGTTACAATTTCAAAACTAATCAGCAAGACTTTATTTTCAGCACATTCGTTGGTTACTATTTCAAAAGTAGTCGGCAAGATTTTTATTTTCAGCATATTTGTCGGTTACTAATTTAAAAGTAATTGGCAAGACTTTATTTTCAGCACATTCGTCGGTTACTTTTTCAAAAGTAATCGGCAAGATTTTTATTTTCAGCATATTCGTCGGTTAATATTTCAAAAGTAATCGCCAAGATTTTTATTTTCAGCATATTTGTCGGTTACTATTTTAAAAGTAAGCGGCATGACTTTATTTTCTGCATATTCGTCGGTTACTATTTCAAAAGTAATCGTCAAAATTTTTTATTTTCAGCATATTTGTCGGTTACTATTTTAAAGGTAATCGGCAAGACTTTATTTTCAGCACATTCGTCGGTTACTATTTCAAAACTAATCAGCAAGACTTTATTTTCAGCACATTCGTTGGTTACTATTTCAAAAGTAGTCGGCAAGATTTTTATTTTCAGCATATTCGGCGGTTACTATTTCAAAAGTAATCGGCAAGACTTTATTTTCAGCACATTCGTCGGTTACTATTTCAAAAGTAATCGGCAAGACTTTAATTTCAGCACATTCGTCGGTTACTATTTCAAAAGTAATCGACAAGATTTTTATTTTCAGCACATTCGTCGGTTACTATTTCAAAAGTAATCAGCAAGACTTTATTTTTAACACATTCGTCGGTTACTATTTCAAAAGTAATCGGCAAGATTTTTATTTTCTACATATTCGTCGGTTACTATTTCAAAACTAATCAGCAAGACTTTATTTTCAGCACATTCGTTGGTTACTATTTCAAAAGTAGTCGGCAAGATTTTTATTTTCAGCATATTTGTCGGTTACTAATTTAAAAGTAATTGGCAAGGCTTTATTTTCAGCACATTCGTCGGTTACTTTTTCAAAAGTAATCGGCAAGATTTTTATTTTCAGCATATTCGTCGGTTAATATTTCAAAAGTAATCGCCAAGATTTTTATTTTCAGCATATTTGTCGGTTACTATTTTAAAAGTAAGCTGCATGACTTTATTTTCAGCACATTCGTCGGTTACTATTTCAAAAGTAATCGGCAAGATTTTTTTTTCTGCATATTCGTCGGTTACTATTTCAAAAGTAATCGGCATGATTTTTATTTTCAGCATATTCGGCGGTTACTATTTCAAAAGTAATCGCCAAGATTTTTATTTTCAGCATATTTGTCGGTTACTATTTTAAAAGTAAGCGGCATGACTTTATTTTCAGCACATTCGTCGGTTACTATTTCAAAAGTAATCGGCGAGATTTTTTTTCTGCATATTCGTCGGTTACTATTTCAAAAGTAATCGGCAAGATTTTTATTTTCAGCATATTCGGCGGTTACTATTTCAAAAGTAATCGGCAAGACTTTATTTTCAGCACATTCGTCGGTTACTATTTCAAAAGTAATCGGCAAGACTTTAATTTCAGCACATTCGTCGGTTACTATTTCAAAAGTAATCGACAAGATTTTTATTTTCAGCACATTCGTCGGTTACTATTTCAAAAGTAATCGGCAAGATTTTTATTTTCTACATATTCGTCGGTTACTATTTCAAAACTAATCAGCAAGACTTTATTTTCAGCACATTCGTTGGTTACTATTTCAAAAGTAGTCGGCAAGATTTTTATTTTCAGCATATTTGTCGGTTACTAATTTAAAAGTAATTGGCAAGACTTTATTTTCAGCACATTCGTCGGTTACTTTTTCAAAAGTAATCGGCAAGATTTTTATTTTCAGCATATTCGTCGGTTAATATTTCATAAGTAATCGCCAAGATTTTTATTTTCAGCATATTTGTCGGTTACTATTTTAAAAGTAAGCGGCATGACTTTATTTTCTGCATATTCGTCGGTTACTATTTCAAAAGTAATCGTCAAAATTTTTTATTTTCAGCATATTTGTCGGTTACTATTTTAAAGGTAATCGGCAAGACTTTATTTTCAGCACATTCGTCGGTTACTATTTCAAAACTAATCAGCAAGACTTTATTTTCAGCACATTCGTTGGTTACTATTTCAAAAGTAGTCGGCAAGATTTTTATTTTCAGCATATTTGTCGGTTACTAATTTAAAAGTAATTGGCAAGACTTTATTTTCAGCACATTCGTTGGTTACTATTTCAAAAGTAGTCGGCAAGATTTTTATTTTCAGCATATTTGTCGGTTACTAATTTAAAAGTAATTGGCAAGATTTTTTTTTCTGCATATTCGTCGGTTACTATTTCAAAAGTAATCGGCAAGATTTTTATTTTCAGCATATTCGACGGTTACTATTTCAAAAGTAGTCGCCAAGATTTTTATTTTCAGCATATTTGTCGATTACTATTTCAAAAGTAATCAGCAAGACTTAATTTTTAACACATTCGTCGGTAACTATTTCAAAAGTAATCGGCAAGATTTTTATTTTCAGCATATTTGTCGGTTACTATATTAAAAGTAATCGGCAAGATTTTTATTTTCAACACATTCGTCGGTTACTATTTCAAAAGTAATCAGCAAGACTTTATTTTTAACACATTCGTCGGTTACTATTTCAAAAGTAATCGGCAAGATTTTTATTTTCAGCATATTTGTCGGTTACTATATTAAAAGTAATCGGCAAGATTTTTATTTTCAGCATATTCGTCGGTTACTATTTCAAAAGTAATCGGCAAGACTTTATTTTCAGCACATTCGTCGGTTACTATTTCAAAAGTAATCGGCAAGACCTTATTTTCAGCACATTCGTCGCTTACTATTTTAAAAGTAATCGGCAAGATTTTTATTTTCAGCATATTCGTCGGTTACTATTTCAAAAGTAATCGTCAAAATTTTTTATTTTCAGCATATTTGTCGGTTACTATTTTAAAGGTAATCGGCAAGACTTTATTTTCAGCACATTCGTCGGTTACTATTTCAAAACTAATCAGCAAGACTTTATTTTCAGCACATTCGTTGGTTACTATTTCAAAAGTAGTCGGCAAGATTTTTATTTTCAGCATATTTGTCGGTTACTAATTTAAAAGTAATTGGCAAGACTTTATTTTCAGCACATTCGTTGGTTACTATTTCAAAAGTAGTCGGCAAGATTTTTATTTTCAGCATATTTGTCGGTTACTAATTTAAAAGTAATTGGCAAGATTTTTTTTTCTGCATATTCGTCGGTTACTATTTCAAAAGTAATCGGCAAGATTTTTATTTTCAGCATATTCGGCGGTTACTATTTCAAAAGTAATCGCCAAGATTTTTATTTTCAGCATATTTGTCGGTTACTATTTCAAAAGTAATCAGCAAGACTTAATTTTTAACACATTCGTCGGTTACTATTTCAAAAGTAATTGGCAAGATTTTTATTTTCAGCATATTTGTCGGTTACTATATTAAAAGTAATCGGCAAGATTTTTATTTTCAACACATTCGTCGGTTACTATTTCAAAAGTAATCAGCAAGACTTTATTTTTAACACATTCGTCGGTTACTATTTCAAAAGTAATCGGCAAGATTTTTATTTTCAGCATATTTGTCGGTTACTATATTAAAAGTAATCGGCAAGATTTTTATTTTCAGCATATTCGTCGGTTACTATTTCAAAAGTAATCGGCAAGACTTTATTTTCAGCACATTCGTCGGTTACTATTTCAAAAGTAATCGGCAAGACCTTATTTTCAGCACATTCGTCGCTTACTATTTTAAAAGTAATCGGCAAGATTTTTATTTTCAGCATATTCGTCGGTTACTATTTCAAAAGTAATCGTCAAAATTTTTTATTTTCAGCATATTTGTCGGTTACTATTTTAAAGGTAATCGGCAAGACTTTATTTTCAGCACATTCGTCGGTTACTATTTCAAAATTAATCGGCAAGACTTTATTTTCAGCACATTCGTCGGTTACTATTTCAAAAGTAATCGCCAAGATTTTTATTTTCAGCATATTCGTCGGTTACTATTTCAAAAGTAATCGCCAAGATTTTTATTTTCAGCATATTTGTCGGTTACTATTTTAAAGGTAATCGGCAAGACTTTATTTTCAGCACATTCGTCGGTTACTATTTCAAAACTAATCAGCAAGACTTTATTTTCAGCACATTCGTTGGTTACTATTTCAAAAGTAGTCGGCAAGATTTTTATTTTCAGCATATTTGTCGGTTACTAATTTAAAAGTAATTGGCAAGACTTTATTTTCAGCACATTCGTTGGTTACTATTTCAAAAGTAATTGGCAAGATTTTTATTTTCAGCATATTTGTCGGTTACTATATTAAAAGTAATCGGCAAGATTTTTATTTTCAACACATTCGTCGGTTACTATTTCAAAAGTAATCAGCAAGACTTTATTTTTAACACATTCGTCGGTTACTATTTCAAAAGTAATCGGCAAGATTTTTATTTTCAGCATATTTGTCGGTTACTATATTAAAAGTAATCGGCAAGATTTTTATTTTCAGCATATTCGTCGGTTACTATTTCAAAAGTAATCGGCAAGACTTTATTTTCAGCACATTCGTCGGTTACTATTTCAAAAGTAATCGGCAAGACCTTATTTTCAGCACATTCGTCGCTTACTATTTTAAAAGTAATCGGCAAGATTTTTATTTTCAGCATATTCGTCGGTTACTATTTCAAAAGTAATCGTCAAAATTTTTTATTTTCAGCATATTTGTCGGTTACTATTTTAAAGGTAATCGGCAAGACTTTATTTTCAGCACATTCGTCGGTTACTATTTCAAAAGTAATCGGCAAGACTTTATTTTCAGCACATTCGTCGGTTACTATTTCAAAAGTAATCGCCAAGATTTTTATTTTCAGCATATTCGTCGGTTACTATTTCAAAAGTAATCGCCAAGATTTTTATTTTCAGCATATTTGTCGGTTACTATTTTAAAGGTAATCGGCAAGACTTTATTTTCAGCACATTCGTCGGTTACTATTTCAAAACTAATCAGCAAGACTTTATTTTCAGCACATTCGTTGGTTACTATTTCAAAAGTAGTCGGCAAGATTTTTATTTTCAGCATATTTGTCGGTTACTAATTTAAAAGTAATTGGCAAGACTTTATTTTCAGCACATTCGTTGGTTACTATTTCAAAAGTAGTCGGCAAGATTTTTATTTTCAGCATATTTGTCGGTTACTAATTTAAAAGTAATTGGCAAGATTTTTTTTTCTGCATATTCGTCGGTTACTATTTCAAAAGTAATCGGCAAGATTTTTATTTTCAGCATATTCGACGGTTACTATTTCAAAAGTAGTCGCCAAGATTTTTATTTTCAGCATATTTGTCGATTACTATTTCAAAAGTAATCAGCAAGACTTAATTTTTAACACATTCGTCGGTAACTATTTCAAAAGTAATCGGCAAGATTTTTATTTTCAGCATATTTGTCGGTTACTATATTAAAAGTAATCGGCAAGATTTTTATTTTCAACACATTCGTCGGTTACTATTTCAAAAGTAATCAGCAAGACTTTATTTTTAACACATTCGTCGGTTACTATTTCAAAAGTAATCGGCAAGATTTTTATTTTCAGCATATTTGTCGGTTACTATATTAAAAGTAATCGGCAAGATTTTTATTTTCAGCATATTCGTCGGTTACTATTTCAAAAGTAATCGGCAAGACTTTATTTTCAGCACATTCGTCGGTTACTATTTCAAAAGTAATCGGCAAGACCTTATTTTCAGCACATTCGTCGCTTACTATTTTAAAAGTAATCGGCAAGATTTTTATTTTCAGCATATTCGTCGGTTACTATTTCAAAAGTAATCGTCAAAATTTTTTATTTTCAGCATATTTGTCGGTTACTATTTTAAAGGTAATCGGCAAGACTTTATTTTCAGCACATTCGTCGGTTACTATTTCAAAACTAATCAGCAAGACTTTATTTTCAGCACATTCGTTGGTTACTATTTCAAAAGTAGTCGGCAAGATTTTTATTTTCAGCATATTTGTCGGTTACTAATTTAAAAGTAATTGGCAAGACTTTATTTTCAGCACATTCGTTGGTTACTATTTCAAAAGTAGTCGGCAAGATTTTTATTTTCAGCATATTTGTCGGTTACTAATTTAAAAGTAATTGGCAAGATTTTTTTTTCTGCATATTCGTCGGTTACTATTTCAAAAGTAATCGGCAAGATTTTTATTTTCAGCATATTCGGCGGTTACTATTTCAAAAGTAATCGCCAAGATTTTTATTTTCAGCATATTTGTCGGTTACTATTTCAAAAGTAATCAGCAAGACTTAATTTTTAACACATTCGTCGGTTACTATTTCAAAAGTAATTGGCAAGATTTTTATTTTCAGCATATTTGTCGGTTACTATATTAAAAGTAATCGGCAAGATTTTTATTTTCAACACATTCGTCGGTTACTATTTCAAAAGTAATCAGCAAGACTTTATTTTTAACACATTCGTCGGTTACTATTTCAAAAGTAATCGGCAAGATTTTTATTTTCAGCATATTTGTCGGTTACTATATTAAAAGTAATCGGCAAGATTTTTATTTTCAGCATATTCGTCGGTTACTATTTCAAAAGTAATCGGCAAGACTTTATTTTCAGCACATTCGTCGGTTACTATTTCAAAAGTAATCGGCAAGACCTTATTTTCAGCACATTCGTCGCTTACTATTTTAAAAGTAATCGGCAAGATTTTTATTTTCAGCATATTCGTCGGTTACTATTTCAAAAGTAATCGTCAAAATTTTTTATTTTCAGCATATTTGTCGGTTACTATTTTAAAGGTAATCGGCAAGACTTTATTTTCAGCACATTCGTCGGTTACTATTTCAAAAGTAATCGGCAAGACTTTATTTTCAGCACATTCGTCGGTTACTATTTCAAAAGTAATCGCCAAGATTTTTATTTTCAGCATATTCGTCGGTTACTATTTCAAAAGTAATCGCCAAGATTTTTATTTTCAGCATATTTGTCGGTTACTATTTTAAAGGTAATCGGCAAGACTTTATTTTCAGCACATTCGTCGGTTACTATTTCAAAACTAATCAGCAAGACTTTATTTTCAGCACATTCGTTGGTTACTATTTCAAAAGTAGTCGGCAAGATTTTTATTTTCAGCATATTTGTCGGTTACTAATTTAAAAGTAATTGGCAAGACTTTATTTTCAGCACATTCGTTGGTTACTATTTCAAAAGTAGTCGGCAAGATTTTTATTTTCAGCATATTTGTCGGTTACTAATTTAAAAGTAATTGGCAAGATTTTTTTTTCTGCATATTCGTCGGTTACTATTTCAAAAGTAATCGGCAAGATTTTTATTTTCAGCATATTCGACGGTTACTATTTCAAAAGTAGTCGCCAAGATTTTTATTTTCAGCATATTTGTCGATTACTATTTCAAAAGTAATCAGCAAGACTTAATTTTTAACACATTCGTCGGTAACTATTTCAAAAGTAATCGGCAAGATTTTTATTTTCAGCATATTTGTCGGTTACTATATTAAAAGTAATCGGCAAGATTTTTATTTTCAACACATTCGTCGGTTACTATTTCAAAAGTAATCAGCAAGACTTTATTTTTAACACATTCGTCGGTTACTATTTCAAAAGTAATCGGCAAGATTTTTATTTTCAGCATATTTGTCGGTTACTATATTAAAAGTAATCGGCAAGATTTTTATTTTCAGCATATTCGTCGGTTACTATTTCAAAAGTAATCGGCAAGACTTTATTTTCAGCACATTCGTCGGTTACTATTTCAAAAGTAATCGGCAAGACCTTATTTTCAGCACATTCGTCGCTTACTATTTTAAAAGTAATCGGCAAGATTTTTATTTTCAGCATATTCGTCGGTTACTATTTCAAAAGTAATCGTCAAAATTTTTTATTTTCAGCATATTTGTCGGTTACTATTTTAAAGGTAATCGGCAAGACTTTATTTTCAGCACATTCGTCGGTTACTATTTCAAAACTAATCAGCAAGACTTTATTTTCAGCACATTCGTTGGTTACTATTTCAAAAGTAGTCGGCAAGATTTTTATTTTCAGCATATTTGTCGGTTACTAATTTAAAAGTAATTGGCAAGACTTTATTTTCAGCACATTCGTTGGTTACTATTTCAAAAGTAGTCGGCAAGATTTTTATTTTCAGCATATTTGTCGGTTACTAATTTAAAAGTAATTGGCAAGATTTTTTTTTCTGCATATTCGTCGGTTACTATTTCAAAAGTAATCGGCAAGATTTTTATTTTCAGCATATTCGGCGGTTACTATTTCAAAA
Organism: Medicago lupulina; assembly: GCA_958299785.1. NCBI lineage: Eukaryota > Viridiplantae > Streptophyta > Magnoliopsida > Fabales > Fabaceae > Medicago > Medicago lupulina. Next base: position 42,004,604 of record OY283143.1, on the reverse strand, counting down.
GTAATCGCCAAGATTTTTATTTTCAGCATATTTGTCGGTTACTATTTCAAAAGTAATCAGCAAGACTTAATTTTTAACACATTCGTCGGTTACTATTTCAAAAGTAATTGGCAAGATTTTTATTTTCAGCATATTTGTCGGTTACTATATTAAAAGTAATCGGCAAGATTTTTATTTTCAACACATTCGTCGGTTACTATTTCAAAAGTAATCAGCAAGACTTTATTTTTAACACATTCGTCGGTTACTATTTCAAAAGTAATCGGCAAGATTTTTATTTTCAGCATATTTGTCGGTTACTATATTAAAAGTAATCGGCAAGATTTTTATTTTCAGCATATTCGTCGGTTACTATTTCAAAAGTAATCGGCAAGACTTTATTTTCAGCACATTCGTCGGTTACTATTTCAAAAGTAATCGGCAAGACCTTATTTTCAGCACATTCGTCGCTTACTATTTTAAAAGTAATCGGCAAGATTTTTATTTTCAGCATATTCGTCGGTTACTATTTCAAAAGTAATCGTCAAAATTTTTTATTTTCAGCATATTTGTCGGTTACTATTTTAAAGGTAATCGGCAAGACTTTATTTTCAGCACATTCGTCGGTTACTATTTCAAAAGTAATCGGCAAGACTTTATTTTCAGCACATTCGTCGGTTACTATTTCAAAAGTAATCGCCAAGATTTTTATTTTCAGCATATTCGTCGGTTACTATTTCAAAAGTAATCGCCAAGATTTTTATTTTCAGCATATTTGTCGGTTACTATTTTAAAGGTAATCGGCAAGACTTTATTTTCAGCACATTCGTCGGTTACTATTTCAAAACTAATCAGCAAGACTTTATTTTCAGCACATTCGTTGGTTACTATTTCAAAAGTAGTCGGCAAGATTTTTATTTTCAGCATATTTGTCGGTTACTAATTTAAAAGTAATTGGCAAGACTTTATTTTCAGCACATTCGTTGGTTACTATTTCAAAAGTAGTCGGCAAGATTTTTATTTTCAGCATATTTGTCGGTTACTAATTTAAAAGTAATTGGCAAGATTTTTTTTTCTGCATATTCGTCGGTTACTATTTCAAAAGTAATCGGCAAGATTTTTATTTTCAGCATATTCGACGGTTACTATTTCAAAAGTAGTCGCCAAGATTTTTATTTTCAGCATATTTGTCGATTACTATTTCAAAAGTAATCAGCAAGACTTAATTTTTAACACATTCGTCGGTAACTATTTCAAAAGTAATCGGCAAGATTTTTATTTTCAGCATATTTGTCGGTTACTATATTAAAAGTAATCGGCAAGATTTTTATTTTCAACACATTCGTCGGTTACTATTTCAAAAGTAATCAGCAAGACTTTATTTTTAACACATTCGTCGGTTACTATTTCAAAAGTAATCGGCAAGATTTTTATTTTCAGCATATTTGTCGGTTACTATATTAAAAGTAATCGGCAAGATTTTTATTTTCAGCATATTCGTCGGTTACTATTTCAAAAGTAATCGGCAAGACTTTATTTTCAGCACATTCGTCGGTTACTATTTCAAAAGTAATCGGCAAGACCTTATTTTCAGCACATTCGTCGCTTACTATTTTAAAAGTAATCGGCAAGATTTTTATTTTCAGCATATTCGTCGGTTACTATTTCAAAAGTAATCGTCAAAATTTTTTATTTTCAGCATATTTGTCGGTTACTATTTTAAAGGTAATCGGCAAGACTTTATTTTCAGCACATTCGTCGGTTACTATTTCAAAACTAATCAGCAAGACTTTATTTTCAGCACATTCGTTGGTTACTATTTCAAAAGTAGTCGGCAAGATTTTTATTTTCAGCATATTTGTCGGTTACTAATTTAAAAGTAATTGGCAAGACTTTATTTTCAGCACATTCGTTGGTTACTATTTCAAAAGTAGTCGGCAAGATTTTTATTTTCAGCATATTTGTCGGTTACTAATTTAAAAGTAATTGGCAAGATTTTTTTTTCTGCATATTCGTCGGTTACTATTTCAAAAGTAATCGGCAAGATTTTTATTTTCAGCATATTCGGCGGTTACTATTTCAAAAGTAATCGCCAAGATTTTTATTTTCAGCATATTTGTCGGTTACTATTTCAAAAGTAATCAGCAAGACTTAATTTTTAACACATTCGTCGGTTACTATTTCAAAAGTAATTGGCAAGATTTTTATTTTCAGCATATTTGTCGGTTACTATATTAAAAGTAATCGGCAAGATTTTTATTTTCAACACATTCGTCGGTTACTATTTCAAAAGTAATCAGCAAGACTTTATTTTTAACACATTCGTCGGTTACTATTTCAAAAGTAATCGGCAAGATTTTTATTTTCAGCATATTTGTCGGTTACTATATTAAAAGTAATCGGCAAGATTTTTATTTTCAGCATATTCGTCGGTTACTATTTCAAAAGTAATCGGCAAGACTTTATTTTCAGCACATTCGTCGGTTACTATTTCAAAAGTAATCGGCAAGACCTTATTTTCAGCACATTCGTCGCTTACTATTTTAAAAGTAATCGGCAAGATTTTTATTTTCAGCATATTCGTCGGTTACTATTTCAAAAGTAATCGTCAAAATTTTTTATTTTCAGCATATTTGTCGGTTACTATTTTAAAGGTAATCGGCAAGACTTTATTTTCAGCACATTCGTCGGTTACTATTTCAAAAGTAATCGGCAAGACTTTATTTTCAGCACATTCGTCGGTTACTATTTCAAAAGTAATCGCCAAGATTTTTATTTTCAGCATATTCGTCGGTTACTATTTCAAAAGTAATCGCCAAGATTTTTATTTTCAGCATATTTGTCGGTTACTATTTTAAAGGTAATCGGCAAGACTTTATTTTCAGCACATTCGTCGGTTACTATTTCAAAACTAATCAGCAAGACTTTATTTTCAGCACATTCGTTGGTTACTATTTCAAAAGTAGTCGGCAAGATTTTTATTTTCAGCATATTTGTCGGTTACTAATTTAAAAGTAATTGGCAAGACTTTATTTTCAGCACATTCGTTGGTTACTATTTCAAAAGTAGTCGGCAAGATTTTTATTTTCAGCATATTTGTCGGTTACTAATTTAAAAGTAATTGGCAAGATTTTTTTTTCTGCATATTCGTCGGTTACTATTTCAAAAGTAATCGGCAAGATTTTTATTTTCAGCATATTCGACGGTTACTATTTCAAAAGTAGTCGCCAAGATTTTTATTTTCAGCATATTTGTCGATTACTATTTCAAAAGTAATCAGCAAGACTTAATTTTTAACACATTCGTCGGTAACTATTTCAAAAGTAATCGGCAAGATTTTTATTTTCAGCATATTTGTCGGTTACTATATTAAAAGTAATCGGCAAGATTTTTATTTTCAACACATTCGTCGGTTACTATTTCAAAAGTAATCAGCAAGACTTTATTTTTAACACATTCGTCGGTTACTATTTCAAAAGTAATCGGCAAGATTTTTATTTTCAGCATATTTGTCGGTTACTATATTAAAAGTAATCGGCAAGATTTTTATTTTCAGCATATTCGTCGGTTACTATTTCAAAAGTAATCGGCAAGACTTTATTTTCAGCACATTCGTCGGTTACTATTTCAAAAGTAATCGGCAAGACCTTATTTTCAGCACATTCGTCGCTTACTATTTTAAAAGTAATCGGCAAGATTTTTATTTTCAGCATATTCGTCGGTTACTATTTCAAAAGTAATCGTCAAAATTTTTTATTTTCAGCATATTTGTCGGTTACTATTTTAAAGGTAATCGGCAAGACTTTATTTTCAGCACATTCGTCGGTTACTATTTCAAAACTAATCAGCAAGACTTTATTTTCAGCACATTCGTTGGTTACTATTTCAAAAGTAGTCGGCAAGATTTTTATTTTCAGCATATTTGTCGGTTACTAATTTAAAAGTAATTGGCAAGACTTTATTTTCAGCACATTCGTTGGTTACTATTTCAAAAGTAGTCGGCAAGATTTTTATTTTCAGCATATTTGTCGGTTACTAATTTAAAAGTAATTGGCAAGATTTTTTTTTCTGCATATTCGTCGGTTACTATTTCAAAAGTAATCGGCAAGATTTTTATTTTCAGCATATTCGGCGGTTACTATTTCAAAAGTAATCGCCAAGATTTTTATTTTCAGCATATTTGTCGGTTACTATTTCAAAAGTAATCAGCAAGACTTAATTTTTAACACATTCGTCGGTTACTATTTCAAAAGTAATTGGCAAGATTTTTATTTTCAGCATATTTGTCGGTTACTATATTAAAAGTAATCGGCAAGATTTTTATTTTCAACACATTCGTCGGTTACTATTTCAAAAGTAATCAGCAAGACTTTATTTTTAACACATTCGTCGGTTACTATTTCAAAAGTAATCGGCAAGATTTTTATTTTCAGCATATTTGTCGGTTACTATATTAAAAGTAATCGGCAAGATTTTTATTTTCAGCATATTCGTCGGTTACTATTTCAAAAGTAATCGGCAAGACTTTATTTTCAGCACATTCGTCGGTTACTATTTCAAAAGTAATCGGCAAGACCTTATTTTCAGCACATTCGTCGCTTACTATTTTAAAAGTAATCGGCAAGATTTTTATTTTCAGCATATTCGTCGGTTACTATTTCAAAAGTAATCGTCAAAATTTTTTATTTTCAGCATATTTGTCGGTTACTATTTTAAAGGTAATCGGCAAGACTTTATTTTCAGCACATTCGTCGGTTACTATTTCAAAAGTAATCGCAAGACTTTATTTTCAGCACATTCGTCGGTTACTATTTCAAAAGTAATCGGCAAGACTTTATTTTCAGCACATTCGTCGGTTACTATTTCAAAAGTAATCGCCAAGATTTTTATTTTCAGCATATTCGTCGGTTACTATTTCAAAAGTAATCGCCAAGATTTTTATTTTCAGCATATTTGTCGGTTACTAATTTAAAAGTAATCGGCAAGACTTTATTTTCAGCACATTCGTCGGTTACTATTTCAAAAGTAATCGGCAAGATTTTTATTTTCAGCATATTTGTCGGTTACTATTTCAAAAGTAATCGCCAAGATTTTTATTTTCAGCATATTTGTCGGTTACTATTTTAAAAGTAAGCGGCATGACTTTATTTTCAGCACATTCGTCGGTTACTATTTCAAAAGTAATCGGCGAGATTTTTTTTCTGCATATTCGTCGGTTACTATTTCAAACGTAATCGGCAAGATTTTTATTTTCAGCATATTCGGCGGTTACTATTTCAAAAGTAATCGGCAAGACTTTATTTTCAGCACATTCGTCGGTTACTATTTCAAAAGTAATCGGCAAGACTTTAATTTCAGCACATTCGTCGGTTACTATTTCAAAAGTAATCGACAAGATTTTTATTTTCAGCACATTCGTCGGTTACTATTTCAAAAGTAATCAGCAAGACTTTATTTTTAACACATTCGTCGGTTACTATTTCAAAAGTAATCGGCAAGATTTTTATTTTCTACATATTCGTCGGTTACTATTTCAAAACTAATCAGCAAGACTTTATTTTCAGCACATTCGTTGGTTACTATTTCAAAAGTAGTCGGCAAGATTTTTATTTTCAGCATATTTGTCGGTTACTAATTTAAAAGTAATTGGCAAGACTTTATTTTCAGCACATTCGTCGGTTACTTTTTCAAAAGTAATCGGCAAGATTTTTATTTTCAGCATATTCGTCGGTTAATATTTCAAAAGTAATCGCCAAGATTTTTATTTTCAGCATATTTGTCGGTTACTATTTTAAAAGTAAGCGGCATGACTTTATTTTCAGCACATTCGTCGGTTACTATTTCAAAAGTAATCGGCAAGATTTTTTTTTCTGCATATTCGTCGGTTACTATTTCAAAAGTAATCGGCATGATTTTTATTTTCAGCATATTCGGTGGTTACTATTTCAAAAGTAATCGCCAAGATTTTTATTTTCAGCATATTTGTCGGTTACTATTTTAAAAGTAAGCGGCATGACTTTATTTTCAGCACATTCGTCGGTTACTATTTCAAAATTAATCGGCAAGATTTTTATTTTCAGCATATTTGTCTGTTACTATATTAAAAGTAATCGACAAGATTTTTATTTTCAACATATTCGTCGGTTACTATTTCAAAAGTAATCGGCAAGACTTTAATTTCAGCACATTCGTCGGTTACTATTTCAAAAGTAATCGGCAAGACTTTATTTTCAGCACATTCGTCGGTTACTATTTCAAAAGTAATCGGCAAGACTTTATTTTCAGCACATTCGTCGGTTACTATTTCAAAAGTAATCGGCAAGATTTTTATTTTCAGCATATTCGTCGGTTACTATTTCAAAAGTAATCGGCAAGATTTTTATTTTCAGCATATTTGTCGGTTACTATATTAAAAGTAATCGACAAGATTTTTATTTTCAACATATTCGTCGGTTACTATTTCAAAAGTAATCAGCAAGACTTTATTTTCAGCATATTCGTCGGTTACTATTTGAAAAGTAATCGTCAAGCCTTTATTTTCAGCACATTCGTCGGTTACTATTTCAAAAGTAATCGGCAAGATTTTTATTTTCAGCATATTCGTCGGTTACTATTTTAAAAGTAATCGGCAAGACTTTAATTTCAGCACATTCGTCGGTTACTATTTCAAAAGTAATCAGCAAGACTTTATTTTCAGCATATTCGTCGGTTACTATTTCAAAAGTAATCGGCAAGCCTTTATTTTCAGCACATTCGTCGGTTACTATTTCAAACGTAATCGGCAAGATTTTTATTTTCAGCATATTCGTCGGTTACTATTTCAAAAGTAATCGCCAAGATTTTTATTTTCAGCATATTTGTCGGTTACTATTTTAAAAGTAAGCGGCATGACTTTATTTTCAGCACATTCGTCGGTTACTATTTCAAAAGTAATCGGCAAGACTTTATTTTCAGCACATTCGTCGGTTACTATTTCAAAAGTAATCGGCAAGACCTTATTTTCAGCACATTCGTCGCTTACTATTTTAAAAGTAATCGGCAAGATTTTTATTTTCAGCATATTCGTCGGTTACTATTTCAAAAGTAATCGTCAAAATTTTTTATTTTCAGCATATTTGTCGGTTACTATTTTAAAGGTAATCGGCAAGACTTTATTTTCAGCACATTCGTCGGTTACTATTTCAAAAGTAATCGCAAGACTTTATTTTCAGCACATTCGTCGGTTACTATTTCAAAAGTAATCGGCAAGACTTTATTTTCAGCACATTCGTCGGTTACTATTTCAAAAGTAATCGCCAAGATTTTTATTTTCAGCATATTCGTCGGTTACTATTTCAAAAGTAATCGCCAAGATTTTTATTTTCAGCATATTTGTCGGTTACTAATTTAAAAGTAATCGGCAAGACTTTATTTTCAGCACATTCGTCGGTTACTATTTCAAAAGTAATCGGCAAGATTTTTATTTTCAGCATATTCGTCGGTTACTATTTCAAAAGTAATCGCCAAGATTTTTATTTTCAGCATATTTGTCGGTTACTATTTTAAAAGTAAGCGGCATGACTTTATTTTCAGCACATTCGTCGGTTACTATTTCAAAAGTAATCGGCGAGATTTTTTTTCTGCATATTCGTCGGTTACTATTTCAAAAGTAATCGGCAAGATTTTTATTTTCAGCATATTCGGCGGTTACTATTTCAAAAGTAATCGGCAAGACTTTATTTTCAGCACATTCGTCGGTTACTATTTCAAAAGTAATCGGCAAGACTTTAATTTCAGCACATTCGTCGGTTACTATTTCAAAAGTAATCGACAAGATTTTTATTTTCAGCACATTCGTCGGTTACTATTTCAAAAGTAATCAGCAAGACTTTATTTTTAACACATTCGTCGGTTACTATTTCAAAAGTAATCGGCAAGATTTTTATTTTCTACATATTCGTCGGTTACTATTTCAAAACTAATCAGCAAGACTTTATTTTCAGCACATTCGTTGGTTACTATTTCAAAAGTAGTCGGCAAGATTTTTATTTTCAGCATATTTGTCGGTTACTAATTTAAAAGTAATTGGCAAGACTTTATTTTCAGCACATTCGTCGGTTACTTTTTCAAAAGTAATCGGCAAGATTTTTATTTTCAGCATATTCGTCGGTTAATATTTCAAAAGTAATCGACAAGATTTTTATTTTCAGCATATTTGTCGGTTACTATTTTAAAAGTAAGCTGCATGACTTTATTTTCAGCACATTCGTCGGTTACTATTTCAAAAGTAATCGGCAAGATTTTTTTTTCTGCATATTCGTCGGTTACTATTTCAAAAGTAATCGGCATGATTTTTATTTTCAGCATATTCGGCGGTTACTATTTCAAAAGTAATCGCCAAGATTTTTATTTCAGCATATTTGTCGGTTACTATTTTAAAAGTAAGCGGCATGACTTTATTTTCAGCACATTCGTCGGTTACTATTTCAAAAGTAATCGGCGAGATTTTTTTTCTGCATATTCGTCGGTTACTATTTCAAAAGTAATCGGCAAGATTTTTATTTTCAGCATATTCGGCGGTTACTATTTCAAAAGTAATCGGCAAGACTTTATTTTCAGCACATTCGTCGGTTACTATTTCAAAAGTAATCGGCAAGACTTTAATTTCAGCACATTCGTCGGTTACTATTTCAAAAGTAATCGGCAAGACTTTAATTTCAGCACATTCGTCGGTTACTATTTCAAAAGTAATCAGCAAGACTTTATTTTTAACACATTTGTCGGTTACTATTTCAAAAGTAATCGGCAAGATTTTTATTTTCTACATATTCGTCGGTTACTATTTCAAAACTAATCAGGAAGACTTTATTTTCAGCACATTCGTTGGTTACTATTTCAAAAGTAGTCGGCAAGATTTTTATTTTCAGCATATTTGTCGGTTACTAATTTAAAAGTAATTGGCAAGACTTTATTTTCAGCACATTCGTCGGTTACTTTTTCAAAAGTAATCGGCAAGATTTTTATTTTCAGCATATTCGTCGGTTAATATTTCAAAAGTAATCGCCAAGATTTTTATTTTCAGCATATTTGTCGGTTACTATTTTAAAAGTAATCGGCAAGATTTTTATTTTCAGCATATTCGTCGGTTACTATTTCAAAAGTAATCGTCAAAATTTTTTATTTTCAGCATATTTGTCGGTTACTATTTTAAAGGTAATCGGCAAGACTTTATTTTCAGCACATTCGTCGGTTACTATTTCAAAAGTAATCGCAAGACTTTATTTTCAGCACATTCGTCGGTTACTATTTCAAAAGTAATCGGCAAGACTTTATTTTCAGCACATTCGTCGGTTACTATTTCAAAAGTAATCGCCAAGATTTTTATTTTCAGCATATTCGTCGGTTACTATTTCAAAAGTAATCGCCAAGATTTTTATTTTCAGCATATTTGTCGGTTACTAATTTAAAAGTAATCGGCAAGACTTTATTTTCAGCACATTCGTCGGTTACTATTTCAAAAGTAATCGGCAAGATTTTTATTTTCAGCATATTCGTCGGTTACTATTTCAAAAGTAATCGCCAAGATTTTTATTTTCAGCATATTTGTCGGTTACTATTTTAAAAGTAAGCGGCATGACTTTATTTTCAGCACATTCGTCGGTTACTATTTCAAAAGTAATCGGCGAGATTTTTTTTCTGCATATTCGTCGGTTACTATTTCAAAAGTAATCGGCAAGATTTTTATTTTCAGCATATTCGGCGGTTACTATTTCAAAAGTAATCGGCAAGACTTTATTTTCAGCACATTCGTCGGTTACTATTTCAAAAGTAATCGGCAAGACTTTAATTTCAGCACATTCGTCGGTTACTATTTCAAAAGTAATCGACAAGATTTTTATTTTCAGCACATTCGTCGGTTACTATTTCAAAAGTAATCAGCAAGACTTTATTTTTAACACATTCGTCGGTTACTATTTCAAAAGTAATCGGCAAGATTTTTATTTTCTACATATTCGTCGGTTACTATTTCAAAACTAATCAGCAAGACTTTATTTTCAGCACATTCGTTGGTTACTATTTCAAAAGTAGTCGGCAAGATTTTTATTTTCAGCATATTTGTCGGTTACTAATTTAAAAGTAATTGGCAAGACTTTATTTTCAGCACATTCGTCGGTTACTTTTTCAAAAGTAATCGGCAAGATTTTTATTTTCAGCTTATTCGTCGGTTAATATTTCAAAAGTAATCGACAAGATTTTTATTTTCAGCATATTTGTCGGTTACTATTTTAAAAGTAAGCTGCATGACTTTATTTTCAGCACATTCGTCGGTTACTATTTCAAAAGTAATCGGCAAGATTTTTTTTTCTGCATATTCGTCGGTTACTATTTCAAAAGTAATCGGCATGATTTTTATTTTCAGCATATTCGGCGGTTACTATTTCAAAAGTAATCGCCAAGATTTTTATTTCAGCATATTTGTCGGTTACTATTTTAAAAGTAAGCGGCATGACTTTATTTTCAGCACATTCGTCGGTTACTATTTCAAAAGTAATCGGCGAGATTTTTTTTCTGCATATTCGTCGGTTACTATTTCAAAAGTAATCGGCAAGATTTTTATTTTCAGCATATTCGGCGGTTACTATTTCAAAAGTAATCGGCAAGACTTTATTTTCAGCACATTCGTCGGTTACTATTTCAAAAGTAATCGGCAAGACTTTAATTTCAGCACATTCGTCGGTTACTATTTCAAAAGTAATCGGCAAGACTTTAATTTCAGCACATTCGTCGGTTACTATTTCAAAAGTAATCAGCAAGACTTTATTTTTAACACATTTGTCGGTTACTATTTCAAAAGTAATCGGCAAGATTTTTATTTTCTACATATTCGTCGGTTACTATTTCAAAACTAATCAGGAAGACTTTATTTTCAGCACATTCGTTGGTTACTATTTCAAAAGTAGTCGGCAAGATTTTTATTTTCAGCATATTTGTCGGTTACTAATTTAAAAGTAATTGGCAAGACTTTATTTTCAGCACATTCGTCGGTTACTTTTTCAAAAGTAATCGGCAAGATTTTTATTTTCAGCATATTCGTCGGTTAATATTTCAAAAGTAATCGCCAAGATTTTTATTTTCAGCATATTTGTCGGTTACTATTTTAAAAGTAAGCGGCATGACTTTATTTTCAGCACATTCGTCGGTTACTATTTCAAAAGTAATCGGCAAGATTTTTTTTTCTGCATATTCGTCGGTTACTATTTCAAAAGTAATCGGCATGATTTTTATTTTCAGCATATTCAGCGGTTACTATTTCAAAAGTAATCGCCAAGATTTTTATTTTCAGCATATTTGTCGGTTACTATTTTAAAAGTAAGCGGCATGACTTTATTTTCAGCACATTCGTCGGTTACTATTTCAAAATTAATCGGCAAGATTTTTATTTTCAGCATATTTGTCTGTTACTATATTAAAAGTAATCGACAAGATTTTTATTTTCAACATATTCGTCGGTTACTATTTCAAAAGTAATCGGCAAGACTTTATTTTCAGCACATTCGTCGATTGCTATTTCAAAAGTAATCGGCAAGACTTTAATTTCAGCACATTCGTCGGTTACTATTTCAAAAGTAATCGGCAAGACTTTATTTTCAGCACATTCGTCGGTTACTATTTCAAAAGTAATCGGCAAGACTTTATTGTCAGCACATTCGTCGGTTACTATTTCAAAAGTAATCGGCAAGATTTTTATTTTCAGCATATTCGTCGGTTACTATTTCAAAAGTAATCGGCAAGATTTTTATTTTCAGCATATTTGTCGGTTACTATATTAAAAGTAATCGACAAGATTTTTATTTTCAACATATTCGTCGGTTACTATTTCAAAAGTAATCAGCAAGACTTTATTTTCAGCATATTCGTCGGTTACTATTTGAAAAGTAATCGTCAAGCCTTTATTTTCAGCACATTCGTCGGTTACTATTTCAAAAGTAATCGGCAAGATTTTTATTTTCAGCATATTCGTCGGTTACTATTTTAAAAGTAATCGGCAAGACTTTAATTTCAGCACATTCGTCGGTTACTATTTCAAAAGTAATCAGCAAGACTTTATTTTCAGCATATTCGTCGGTTACTATTTCAAAAGTAATCGGCAAGCCTTTATTTTCAGCACATTCGTCGGTTACTATTTCAAAAGTAATCGGCATGATTTTTATTTTCAGCATATTCGTCGGTTACTATTTCAAAAGTAATCGCCAAGATTTTTATTTTCAGCATATTTGTCGGTTACTATTTTAAAAGTAAGCGGCATGACTTTATTTTCAGCACATTCGTCGGTTACTATTTCAAAAGTAATCGGCAAGACTTTATTTTCAGCACATTCGTCGGTTACTATTTCAAAAGTAATCGGCAAGACCTTATTTTCAGCACATTCGTCGCTTACTATTTTAAAAGTAATCGGCAAGATTTTTATTTTCAGCATATTCGTCGGTTACTATTTCAAAAGTAATCGGCAAGACTTTATTTTCAGCACATTCGTCGGTTACTATTTCAAAATTAATCGGCAAGATTTTTATTTTCAGCATATTTGTCTGTTACTATATTAAAAGTAATCGACAAGATTTTTATTTTCAACATATTCGTCGGTTACTATTTCAAAAGTAATCGGCAAGACTTTATTTTCAGCACATTCGTCGATTGCTATTTCAAAAGTAATCGGCAAGACTTTAATTTCAGCACATTCGTCGGTTACTATTTCAAAAGTAATCGGCAAGACTTTATTTTCAGCACATTCGTCGGTTACTATTTCAAAAGTAATCGGCAAGACTTTATTTTCAGCACATTCGTCGGTTACTATTTCAAAAGTAATCGGCAAGATTTTTATTTTCAGCATATTCGTCGGTTACTATTTCAAAAGTAATCGGCAAGATTTTTATTTTCAGCATATTTGTCGGTTACTATATTAAAAGTAATCGACAAGATTTTTATTTTCAACATATTCGTCGGTTACTATTTCAAAAGTAATCAGCAAGACTTTATTTTCAGCATATTCGTCGGTTACTATTTGAAAAGTAATCGTCAAGCCTTTATTTTCAGCACATTCGTCGGTTACTATTTCAAAAGTAATCGGCAAGATTTTTATTTTCAGCATATTCGTCGGTTACTATTTTAAAAGTAATCGGCAAGACTTTAATTTCAGCACATTCGTCGGTTACTATTTCAAAAGTAATCAGCAAGACTTTATTTTCAGCATATTCGTCGGTTACTATTTCAAAAGTAATCGGCAAGCCTTTATTTTCAGCACATTCGTCGGTTACTATTTCAAAAGTAATCGGCATGATTTTTATTTTCAGCATATTCGTCGGTTACTATTTCAAAAGTAATCGCCAAGATTTTTATTTTCAGCATATTTGTCGGTTACTATTTTAAAAGTAAGCGGCATGACTTTATTTTCAGCACATTCGTCGGTTACTATTTCAAAAGTAATCGGCAAGACTTTATTTTCAGCACATTCGTCGGTTACTATTTCAAAAGTAATCGGCAAGACCTTATTTTCAGCACATTCGTCGCTTACTATTTTAAAAGTAATCGGCAAGATTTTTATTTTCAGCATATTCGTCGGTTACTATTTCAAAAGTAATCGTCAAAATTTTTTATTTTCAGCATATTTGTCGGTTACTATTTTAAAGGTAATCGGCAAGACTTTATTTTCAGCACATTCGTCGGTTACTATTTCAAAAGTAATCGCAAGACTTTATTTTCAGCACATTCGTCGGTTACTATTTCAAAAGTAATCGGCAAGACTTTATTTTCAGCACATTCGTCGGTTACTATTTCAAAAGTAATCGCCAAGATTTTTATTTTCAGCATATTCGTCGGTTACTATTTCAAAAGTAATCGCCAAGATTTTTATTTTCAGCATATTTGTCGGTTACTAATTTAAAAGTAATCGGCAAGACTTTATTTTCAGCACATTCGTCGGTTACTATTTCAAAAGTAATCGGCAAGATTTTTATTTTCAGCATATTCGTCGGTTACTATTTCAAAAGTAATCGCCAAGATTTTTATTTTCAGCATATTTGTCGGTTACTATTTTAAAAGTAAGCGGCATGACTTTATTTTCAGCACATTCGTCGGTTACTATTTCAAAAGTAATCGGCGAGATTTTTTTTCTGCATATTCGTCGGTTACTATTTCAAAAGTAATCGGCAAGATTTTTATTTTCAGCATATTCGGCGGTTACTATTTCAAAAGTAATCGGCAAGACTTTATTTTCAGCACATTCGTCGGTTACTATTTCAAAAGTAATCGGCAAGACTTTAATTTCAGCACATTCGTCGGTTACTATTTCAAAAGTAATCGACAAGATTTTTATTTTCAGCACATTCGTCGGTTACTATTTCAAAAGTAATCAGCAAGACTTTATTTTTAACACATTCGTCGGTTACTATTTCAAAAGTAATCGGCAAGATTTTTATTTTCTACATATTCGTCGGTTACTATTTCAAAACTAATCACCAAGACTTTATTTTCAGCACATTCGTTGGTTACTATTTCAAAAGTAGTCGGCAAGATTTTTATTTTCAGCATATTTGTCGGTTACTAATTTAAAAGTAATTGGCAAGACTTTATTTTCAGCACATTCGTCGGTTACTTTTTCAAAAGTAATCGGCAAGATTTTTATTTTCAGCATATTCGTCGGTTAATATTTCAAAAGTAATCGCCAAGATTTTTATTTTCAGCATATTTGTCGGTTACTATTTTAAAAGTAAGCTGCATGACTTTATTTTCAGCACATTCGTCGGTTACTATTTCAAAAGTAATCGGCAAGATTTTTTTTTCTGCATATTCGTCGGTTACTATTTCAAAAGTAATCGGCATGATTTTTATTTTCAGCATATTCGGCGGTTACTATTTCAAAAGTAATCGCCAAGATTTTTATTTTCAGCATATTTGTCGGTTACTATTTTAAAAGTAAGCGGCATGACTTTATTTTCAGCACATTCGTCGGTTACTATTTCAAAAGTAATCGGTGAGATTTTTTTTCTGCATATTCGTCGGTTACTATTTCAAAAGTAATCGGCAAGATTTTTATTTTCAGCATATTCGGCGGTTACTATTTCAAAAGTAATCGGCAAGACTTTAATTTCAGCACATTCGTCGGTTACTATTTCAAAAGTAATCGACAAGATTTTTATTTTCAGCACATTCGTCGGTTACTATTTCAAAAGTAATCAGCAAGACTTTATTTTTAACATATTCGTCAGTTACTATTTCAAAAGTAATCGGCAAGATTTTTATTTTCTACATATTCGTCGGTTACTATTTCAAAACTAATCAGCAAGACTTTATTTTCAGCACATTCGTTGGTTACTATTTCAAAAGTAGTCGGCAAGATTTTTATTTTCAGCATATTTGTCGGTTACTAATTTAAAAGTAATTGGCAAGACTTTTTTTTCAGCACATTCGTCGGTTACTTTTTCAAAAGTAATCGGCAAGATTTTTATTTTCAGCATATTCGTCGGTTAATATTTCAAAAGTAATCGCCAAGATTTTTATTTTCAGCATATTTGTCGGTTACTATTTTAAAAGTAAGCGGCATGACTTTATTTTCAGCACATTCGTCGGTTACTATTTCAAAAGTAATCGGCAAGATTTTTTTTTCTGCATATTCGTCGGTTACTATTTCAAAAGTAATCGGCATGATTTTTATTTTCAGCATATTCGGCGGTTACTATTTCAAAAGTAATCGCCAAGATTTTTATTTTCAGCATATTTGTCGGTTACTAATTTAAAAGTAATCGGCAAGACTTTATTTTCAGCACATTCGTCGGTTACTATTTCAAAAGTAATCGGCAAGATTTTTATTTTCAGCATATTCGTCGGTTACTATTTCAAAAGTAATCGCCAAGATTTTTATTTTCAGCATATTTGTCGGTTACTATTTTAAAAGTAAGCGGCATGACTTTATTTTCAGCACATTCGTCGGTTACTATTTCAAAAGTAATCGGCGAGATTTTTTTTCTGCATATTCGTCGGTTACTATTTCAAAAGTAATCGGCAAGATTTTTATTTTCAGCATATTCGGCGGTTACTATTTCAAAAGTAATCGGCAAGACTTTATTTTCAGCACATTCGTCGGTTACTATTTCAAAAGTAATCGGCAAGACTTTAATTTCAGCACATTCGTCGGTTACTATTTCAAAAGTAATCGACAAGATTTTTATTTTCAGCACATTCGTCGGTTACTATTTCAAAAGTAATCAGCAAGACTTTATTTTTAACACATTCGTCGGTTACTATTTCAAAAGTAATCGGCAAGATTTTTATTTTCTACATATTCGTCGGTTACTATTTCAAAACTAATCAGCAAGACTTTATTTTCAGCACATTCGTTGGTTACTATTTCAAAAGTAGTCGGCAAGATTTTTATTTTCAGCATATTTGTCGGTTACTAATTTAAAAGTAATTGGCAAGACTTTATTTTCAGCACATTCGTCGGTTACTTTTTCAAAAGTAATCGGCAAGATTTTTATTTTCAGCATATTCGTCGGTTAATATTTCAAAAGTAATCGCCAAGATTTTTATTTTCAGCATATTTGTCGGTTACTATTTTAAAAGTAAGCTGCATGACTTTATTTTCAGCACATTCGTCGGTTACTATTTCAAAAGTAATCGGCAAGATTTTTTTTTCTGCATATTCGTCGGTTACTATTTCAAAAGTAATCGGCATGATTTTTATTTTCAGCATATTCGGCGGTTACTATTTCAAAAGTAATCGCCAAGATTTTTATTTTCAGCATATTTGTCGGTTACTATTTTAAAAGTAAGCGGCATGACTTTATTTTCAGCACATTCGTCGGTTACTATTTCAAAAGTAATCGGTGAGATTTTTTTTCTGCATATTCGTCGGTTACTATTTCAAAAGTAATCGGCAAGATTTTTATTTTCAGCATATTCGGCGGTTACTATTTCAAAAGTAATCGGCAAGACTTTATTTTCAGCACATTCGTCGGTTACTATTTCAAAAGTAATCGGCAAGACTTTAATTTCAGCACATTCGTCGGTTACTATTTCAAAAGTAATCGACAAGATTTTTATTTTCAGCACATTCGTCGGTTACTATTTCAAAAGTAATCAGCAAGACTTTATTTTTAACACATTCGTCAGTTACTATTTCAAAAGTAATCGGCAAGATTTTTATTTTCTACATATTCGTCGGTTACTATTTCAAAACTAATCAGCAAGACTTTATTTTCAGCACATTCGTTGGTTACTATTTCAAAAGTAGTCGGCAAGATTTTTATTTTCAGCATATTTGTCGGTTACTAATTTAAAAGTAATTGGCAAGACTTTTTTTTCAGCACATTCGTCGGTTACTTTTTCAAAAGTAATCGGCAAGATTTTTATTTTCAGCATATTCGTCGGTTAATATTTCAAAAGTAATCGCCAAGATTTTTATTTTCAGCATATTTGTCGGTTACTATTTTAAAAGTAAGCGGCATGACTTTATTTTCAGCACATTCGTCGGTTACTATTTCAAAAGTAATCGGCAAGATTTTTCTTTCTGCATATTCGTCGGTTACTATTTCAAAAGTAATCGGCATGATTTTTATTTTCAGCATATTCGGCGGTTACTATTTCAAAAGTAATCGCCAAGATTTTTATTTTCAGCATATTTGTCGGTTACTATTTTAAAAGTAAGCGGCATGACTTTATTTTCAGCACATTCGTCGGTTACTATTTCAAAATTAATCGGCAAGATTTTTATTTTCAGCATATTTGTCTGTTACTATATTAAAAGTAATCGACAAGATTTTTATTTTCAACATATTCGTCGGTTACTATTTCAAAAGTAATCGGCAAGACTTTATTTTCAGCACATTCGTCGATTGCTATTTCAAAAGTAATCGGCAAGACTTTAATTTCAGCACATTCGTCGGTTACTATTTCAAAAGTAATCGGCAAGACTTTATTTTCAGCACATTCGTCGGTTACTATTTCAAAAGTAATCGGCAAGACTTTATTTTCAGCACATTCGTCGGTTACTATTTCAAAAGTAATCGGCAAGACTTTATTTTCAGCACATTCGTCGGTTACTATTTCAAAAGTAATCGGCAAGATTTTTATTTTCAGCATATTCGTCGGTTACTATTTCAAAAGTAATCGGCAAGATTTTTATTTTCAGCATATTTGTCGGTTACTATATTAAAAGTAATCGACAAGATTTTTATTTTCAACATATTCGTCGGTTACTATTTCAAAAGTAATCAGCAAGACTTTATTTTCAGCATATTCGTCGGTTACTATTTGAAAAGTAATCGGCAAGCCTTTATTTTCAGCACATTCGTCGGTTACTATTTCAAAAGTAATCGGCAAGATTTTTATTTTCAGCATATTCGTCGGTTACTATTTTAAAAGTAATCGGCAAGACTTTAATTTCAGCACATTCGTCGGTTACTATTTCAAAAGTAATCAGCAAGACTTTATTTTCAGCATATTCGTCGGTTACTATTTCAAAAGTAATCGGCAAGCCTTTATTTTCAGCACATTCGTCGGTTACTATTTCAAAAGTAATCGGCAAGATTTTTATTTTCAGCATATTCGTCGGTTACTATTTCAAAAGTAATCGACAAGATTTTTATTTTCAGCATATTTGTCGGTTACTATTTTAAAAGTAAGCGGCATGACTTTATTTTCAGCACATTCGTCGGTTACTATTTCAAAAGTAATCGGCAAGATTTTTTTTTGTGCATATTCGTCGGTTACTATTTCAAAAGTAATCGGCAAGATTTTTATTTTCAGCATATTCGGCGGTTACTATTTCAAAAGTAATCGGCAAGACTTTATTTTCAGCACATTCGTCGGTTACTATTTCAAAAGTAATCGGCAAGACTTTAATTTCAGCACATTCGTCGGTTACTATTTCAAAAGTAATCGACAAGATTTTTATTTTCAGCACATTCGTCGGTTACTATTTCAAAAGTAATCAGCAAGACATTATTTTTAACACATTCGTCGGTTACTATTTCAAAAGTAATCGGCAAGATTTTTATTTTCTACATATTCGTCGGTTACTATTTCAAAAGTAATCGGCAAGATTTTTATTTTCACCATATTTGTCGGTTACTATATTAAAAGTAATCGACAAGATTTTTATTTTCAACATATTCGTCAGTTACTATTTCAAAACTAATCAGCAAGACTTTATTTTCAGCACATTCGTTGGTTACTATTTCAAAAGTAGTCGGCAAGATTTTTATTTTCAGCATATTTGTCAGTTACTAATTTAAAAGTAATTGGCAAGACTTTATTTTCAGCACATTCGTTGGTTACTATTTCAAAAGTAGTCGGCAAGATTTTTATTTTTAGCATATTTGTCGGTTACTAATTGAAAAGTAATTGGCAAGATTTTTTTTCTGCATATTCGGCGGTTACTATTTCAAAAGTAATCGGCAAGACTTTATTTTCAGCATATTTGTCGGTTACTATATTAAAAGTAATCGACAAGATTTTTATTTTCAACATATTCGTCAGTTACTATTATAAAAGTAATCAGCAAGACTTTATTTTCAGCACATTCGTTGGTTACTATTTCAAAAGTAGTCGGCAAGATTTTTATTTTCAGCACATTCGTCGGTTACTATTTCAAAAGTAATCGGCAAGACCTTATTTTCAGCACATTCGTTGCTTACTATTTTAAAAGTAATCGGCAAGATTTTTATTTTCAGCATATTCGTCGGTTACTATTTCAAAAGTAATCGCCAAGATTTTTATTTTCAGCATATTTGTCGGTTACTAATTTAAAAGTAATCGGCAAGACTTTATTTTCAGCACATTCGTCGGTTACTATTTCAAAAGTAATCGGCAAGATTTTTATTTTCAGCATATTCGTCGGTTACTATTTCAAAAGTAATCGCCAAGATTTTTATTTTCAGCATATTTGTCGGTTACTATTTTAAAAGTAAGCGGCATGACTTTATTTTCAGCACATTCGTCGGTTACTATTTCAAAAGTAATCGGCAAGATTTTTTTTCTGCATATTCGTCGGTTACTATTTCAAAAGTAATCGGCAAGATTTTTATTTTCAGCATTTTCGGCGGTTACTATTTCAAAAGTAATCGGCAAGACTTTATTTTCAGCACATTCGTCGGTTACTATTTCAAAAGTAATCGGCAAGACTTTAATTTCAGCACATTCGTCGGTTACTATTTCAAAAGTAATCGACAAGATTTTTATTTTCTACATATTCGTCGGTTACTATTTCAAAACTAATCAGCAAGACTTTATTTTCAGCACATTCGTTGGTTACTATTTCAAAAGTAGTCGGCAAGATTTTTATTTTCAGCATATTTGTCGGTTACTAATTTAAAAGTAATTGGCAAGACTTTATTTTCAGCACATTCGTCGGTTACTTTTTCAAAAGTAATCGGCAAGATTTTTATTTTCAGCATATTCGTCGGTTAATATTTCAAAAGTAATCGCCAAGATTTTTATTTTCAGCATATTTGTCGGTTACTATTTTAAAAGTAAGCTGCATGACTTTATTTTCAGCACATTCGTCGGTTACTATTTCAAAAGTAATCGGCAAGATTTTTTTTTCTGCATATTCGTCGGTTACTATTTCAAAAGTAATCGGCATGATTTTTATTTTCAGCATATTCGGCGGTTACTATTTCAAAAGTAATCGCCAAGATTTTTATTTTCAGCATATTTGTCGGTTACTATTTTAAAAGTAAGCGGCATGACTTTATTTTCAGCACATTCGTCGGTTACTATTTCAAAAGTAATCGGCGAGATTTTTTTTCTGCATATTCGTCGGTTACTATTTCAAAAGTAATCGGCAAGATTTTTATTTTCAGCATATTCGGCGGTTACTATTTCAAAAGTAATCGGCAAGACTTTATTTTCAGCACATTCGTCGGTTACTATTTCAAAAGTAATCGGCAAGACTTTAATTTCAGCACATTCGTCGGTTACTATTTCAAAAGTAATCGACAAGATTTTTATTTTCAGCACATTCGTCGGTTACTATTTCAAAAGTAATCAGCAAGACTTTATTTTTAACACATTCGTCAGTTACTATTTCAAAAGTAATCGGCAAGATTTTTATTTTCTATATATTCGTCGGTTACTATTTCAAAACTAATCAGCAAGACTTTATTTTCAGCACATTCGTTGGTTACTATTTCAAAAGTAGTCGGCAAGATTTTTATTTTCAGCATATTTGTCGGTTACTAATTTAAAAGTAATTGGCAAGACTTTATTTTCAGCACATTCGTCGGTTACTTTTTCAAAAGTAATCGGCAAGATTTTTATTTTCAGCATATTCGTCAGTTAATATTTCAAAAGTAATCGCCAAGATTTTTATTTTCAGCATATTTGTCGGTTACTATTTTAAAAGTAAGCGGCATGACTTTATTTTCAGCACATTCGTCGGTTACTATTTCAAAAGTAATCGGCAAGATTTTTTTTTCTGCATATTCGTCGGTTACTATTTCAAAAGTAATCGGTATGATTTTTATTTTCAGCATATTCGGCGGTTACTATTTCAAAAGTAATCGCCAAGATTTTTATTTTCAGCATATTTGTCGGTTACTATTTTAAAAGTAAGCGGCATGACTTTATTTTCAGCACATTCGTCGGTTACTATTTCAAAATTAATCGGCAAGATTTTTATTTTCAGCATATTTGTCTGTTACTATATTAAAAGTAATCGACAAGATTTTTATTTTCAACATATTCGTCGGTTACTATTTCAAAAGTAATCGGCAAGACTTTATTTTCAGCACATTCGTCGATTGCTATTTCAAAAGTAATCGGCAAGACTTTAATTTCAGCACATTCGTCGGTTACTATTTCAAAAGTAATCGGCAAGACTTTATTTTCAGCACATTCGTCGGTTACTATTTCAAAAGTAATCGGCAAGACTTTATTTTCAGCACATTCGTCGGTTACTATTTCAAAAGTAATCGGCAAGATTTTTATTTTCAGCATATTCGTCGGTTACTATTTCAAAAGTAATCGGCAAGATTTTTATTTTCAGCATATTTGTCGGTTACTATATTAAAAGTAATCGACAAGATTTTTATTTTCAACATATTCGTCGGTTACTATTTCAAAAGTAATCAGCAAGACTTTATTTTCAGCATATTCGTCGGTTACTATTTGAAAAGTAATCGGCAAGCCTTTATTTTCAGCACATTCGTCGGTTACTATTTCAAAAGTAATCGGCAAGATTTTTATTTTCAGCATATTCGTCGGTTACTATTTTAAAAGTAATCGGCAAGACTTTAATTTCAGCACATTCGTCGGTTACTATTTCAAAAGTAATCAGCAAGACTTTATTTTCAGCATATTCGTCGGTTACTATTTCAAAAGTAATCGGCAAGCCTTTATTTTCAGCACATTCGTCGGTTACTATTTCAAAAGTAATCGGCAAGATTTTTATTTTCAGCATATTCGTCGGTTACTATTTCAAAAGTAATCGACAAGATTTTTATTTTCAGCATATTCGTCGGTTACTATTTTAAAAGTAAGCGGCATGACTTTATTTTCAGCACATTCGTCGGTTACTATTTCAAAAGTAATCGGCAAGATTTTTTTTTGTGCATATTCGTCGGTTACTATTTCAAAAGTAATCGGCAAGATTTTTATTTTCAGCATATTCGGCGGTTACTATTTCAAAAGTAATCGGCAAGACTTTATTTTCAGCACATTCGTCGGTTACTATTTCAAAAGTAATCGGCAAGACTTTAATTTCAGCACATTCGTCGGTTACTATTTCAAAAGTAATCGACAAGATTTTTATTTTCAGCACATTCGTCGGTTACTATTTCAAAAGTAATCAGCAAGACTTTATTTTTAACACATTCGTCGGTTACTATTTCAAAAGTAATCGGCAAGATTTTTATTTTCTACATATTCGTCGGTTACTATTTCAAAAGTAATCGGCAAGATTTTTATTTTCACCATATTTGTCGGTTACTATATTAAAAGTAATCGACAAGATTTTTATTTTCAACATATTCGTCAGTTACTATTTCAAAACTAATCAGCAAGACTTTATTTTCAGCACATTCGTTGGTTACTATTTCAAAAGTAGTCGGCAAGATTTTTATTTTCAGCATATTTGTCGGTTACTAATTTAAAAGTAATTGGCAAGACTTTATTTTCAGCACATTCGTTGGTTACTATTTCAAAAGTAGTCGGCAAGATTTTTATTTTTAGCATATTTGTCGGTTACTAATTTAAAAGTAATTGGCAAGATTTTTTTTTCTGCATATTCGGCGGTTACTATTTCAAAAGTAATCGGCAAGACTTTATTTTCAGCATATTTGTCGGTTACTATATTAAAAGTAATCGACAAGATTTTTATTTTCAACATATTCGTCAGTTACTATTATAAAAGTAATCAGCAAGACTTTATTTTCAGCACATTCGTTGGTTACTATTTCAAAAGTAGTCGGCAAGATTTTTATTTTCAGCATATTCGTCGGTTACTATTTCAAAAGTAATCGGCAAGACTTTATTTTCAGCACATTCGTCGGTTACTATTTCAAAAGTAATCGGCAAGACCTTATTTTCAGCACATTCGTTGCTTACTATTTTAAAAGTAATCGGCAAGATTTTTATTTTCAGCATATTCGTCGGTTACTATTTCAAAAGTAATCGTCAAAATTTTTTATTTTCAGCATATTTGTCGGTTACTATTTTAAAGGTAATCGGCAAGACTTTATTTTCAGCACATTCGTCGGTTACTATTTCAAAAGTAATCGCAAGACTTTATTTTCAGCACATTCGTCGGTTACTATTTCAAAAGTAATCGGCAAGACTTTATTTTCAGCACATTCGTCGGTTACTATTTCAAAAGTAATCGCCAAGATTTTTATTTTCAGCATATTTGTCGGTTACTATTTCAAAAGTAATCGCCAAGATTTTTATTTTCAGCATATTTGTCGGTTACTAATTTAAAAGTAATCGGCAAGACTTTATTTTCAGCACATTCGTCGGTTACTATTTCAAAAGTAATCGGCAAGATTTTTATTTTCAGCATATTCGTCGGTTACTATTTCAAAAGTAATCGCCAAGATTTTTATTATCAGCATATTTGTCGGTTACTATTTTAAAAGTAAGCGGCATGACTTTATTTTCAGCACATTCGTCGGTTACTATTTCAAAAGTAATCGGCAAGATTTTTTTTCTGCATATTCGTCGGTTACTATTTCAAAAGTAATCGGCAAGATTTTTATTTTCAGCATTTTCGGCGGTTACTATTTCAAAAGTAATCGGCAAGACTTTATTTTCAGCACATTCGTCGGTTACTATTTCAAAAGTAATCGGCAAGACTTTAATTTCAGCACATTCGTCGGTTACTATTTCAAAAGTAATCGACAAGATTTTTATTTTCTACATATTCGTCGGTTACTATTTCAAAACTAATCAGCAAGACTTTATTTTCAGCACATTCGTTGGTTACTATTTCAAAAGTAGTCGGCAAGATTTTTATTTTCAGCATATTTGTCGGTTACTAATTTAAAAGTAATTGGCAAGACTTTATTTTCAGCACATTCGTCGGTTACTTTTTCAAAAGTAATCGGCAAGATTTTTATTTTCAGCATATTCGTCGGTTAATATTTCAAAAGTAATCGCCAAGATTTTTATTTTCAGCATATTTGTCGGTTACTATTTTAAAAGTA
Source organism: Medicago lupulina (assembly GCA_958299785.1). Lineage (NCBI taxonomy): Eukaryota > Viridiplantae > Streptophyta > Magnoliopsida > Fabales > Fabaceae > Medicago > Medicago lupulina. The sequence continues at coordinate 41,979,951 of OY283143.1, read as the reverse complement.
AGCTGCATGACTTTATTTTCAGCACATTCGTCGGTTACTATTTCAAAAGTAATCGGCAAGATTTTTTTTTCTGCATATTCGTCGGTTACTATTTCAAAAGTAATCGGCAAGATTTTTATTTTCAGCATATTCGTCGGTTACTATTTCAAAAGTAATCGACAAGATTTTTATTTTCAGCATATTCGTCGGTTACTATTTTAAAAGTAAGCGGCATGACTTTATTTTCAGCACATTCGTCGGTTACTATTTCAAAAGTAATCGGCAAGATTTTTTTTTGTGCATATTCGTCGGTTACTATTTCAAAAGTAATCGGCAAGATTTTTATTTTCAGCATATTCGGCGGTTACTATTTCAAAAGTAATCGGCAAGACTTTATTTTCAGCACATTCGTCGGTTACTATTTCAAAAGTAATCGGCAAGACTTTAATTTCAGCACATTCGTCGGTTACTATTTCAAAAGTAATCGACAAGATTTTTATTTTCAGCACATTCGTCGGTTACTATTTCAAAAGTAATCAGCAAGACTTTATTTTTAACACATTCGTCGGTTACTATTTCAAAAGTAATCGGCAAGATTTTTATTTTCTACATATTCGTCGGTTACTATTTCAAAAGTAATCGGCAAGATTTTTATTTTCACCATATTTGTCGGTTACTATATTAAAAGTAATCGACAAGATTTTTATTTTCAACATATTCGTCAGTTACTATTTCAAAACTAATCAGCAAGACTTTATTTTCAGCACATTCGTTGGTTACTATTTCAAAAGTAGTCGGCAAGATTTTTATTTTCAGCATATTTGTCGGTTACTAATTTAAAAGTAATTGGCAAGACTTTATTTTCAGCACATTCGTTGGTTACTATTTCAAAAGTAGTCGGCAAGATTTTTATTTTTAGCATATTTGTCGGTTACTAATTTAAAAGTAATTGGCAAGATTTTTTTTTCTGCATATTCGGCGGTTACTATTTCAAAAGTAATCGGCAAGACTTTATTTTCAGCATATTTGTCGGTTACTATATTAAAAGTAATCGACAAGATTTTTATTTTCAACATATTCGTCAGTTACTATTATAAAAGTAATCAGCAAGACTTTATTTTCAGCACATTCGTTGGTTACTATTTCAAAAGTAGTCGGCAAGATTTTTATTTTCAGCATATTCGTCGGTTACTATTTCAAAAGTAATCGGCAAGACTTTATTTTCAGCACATTCGTCGGTTACTATTTCAAAAGTAATCGGCAAGACCTTATTTTCAGCACATTCGTTGCTTACTATTTTAAAAGTAATCGGCAAGATTTTTATTTTCAGCATATTCGTCGGTTACTATTTCAAAAGTAATCGTCAAAATTTTTTATTTTCAGCATATTTGTCGGTTACTATTTTAAAGGTAATCGGCAAGACTTTATTTTCAGCACATTCGTCGGTTACTATTTCAAAAGTAATCGCAAGACTTTATTTTCAGCACATTCGTCGGTTACTATTTCAAAAGTAATCGGCAAGACTTTATTTTCAGCACATTCGTCGGTTACTATCTCAAAAGTAATCGCCAAGATTTTTATTTTCAGCATATTCGTCGGTTACTATTTCAAAAGTAATCGCCAAGATTTTTATTTTCAGCATATTTGTCGGTTACTAATTGAAAAGTAATCGGCAAGACTTTATTTTCAGCACATTCGTCGGTTACTATTTCAAAAGTAATCGGCAAGATTTTTATTTTCAGCATATTCGTCGGTTACTATTTCAAAAGTAATCGCCAAGATTTTTATTTTCAGCATATTTGTCGGTTACTATTTTAAAAGTAAGCGGCATGACTTTATTTTCAGCACATTCGTCGGTTACTATTTCAAAAGTAATCGGCAAGATTTTTTTTCTGCATATTCGTCGGTTACTATTTCAAAAGTAATCGGCAAGATTTTTATTTTCAGCATTTTCGGCGGTAACTATTTCAAAAGTAATCGGCAAGACTTTATTTTCAGCACATTCGTCGGTTACTATTTCAAAAGTAATCGGCAAGACTTTAATTTCAGCACATTCGTCGGTTACTATTTCAAAAGTAATCGACAAGATTTTTATTTTCAGCACATTCGTCGATTACTATTTCAAAAGTAATCAGCAAGACTTTATTTTCAGCACATTCGTCAGTTACTATTTCAAAACTAATCAGCAAGACTTTATTTTCAGCACATTCGTTGGTTACTATTTCAAAAGTAGTCGGCAAGATTTTTATTTTCAGCATATTTGTCGGTTACTAATTTAAAAGTAATTGGCAAGATTTTTTTTTCTGCATATTCGTCGGTTACTATTTCAAAAGTAATCGGCAAGATTTTTATTTTCATCATATTTGTCGGTTACTATTTTAAAAGTAAGCGGCATGACTTTATTTTCAGCACATTCGTCGGCTACTATTTCAAAAGTAATCGCCAAGATTTTTATTTTCAGCATATTTGTCGGTTACTATTTTAAAAGTAATCGGCAAGACTTTATTTTCAGCACATTCGTCGGTTACTATTTCAAAAGTAATCGGCAAGACTTTATTTTCAGCACATTCGTCGGTTACTATTTCAAAAGTAATCGACAAGATTTTTATTTTCAGCACATTCGTCGGTTACTATTTCAAAAGTAATCAGCAAGATTTTTATTTTCTACATATTCGTCGGTTACTATTTCAAAAGTAATCGGCAAGATTTTTATTTTCAGCATATTTGTCGGTTACTATATTAAAAGTAATCGACAAGATTTTTATTTTCTACATATTCGTCAGTTACTATTTCAAAACTAATCAGCAAGACTTTATTTTCAGCACATTCGTTGGTTACTATTTCAAAAGTAGTCGGCAAGATTTTTATTTTCAGCATATTTGTCGGTTACTAATTTAAAAGTAATTGGCAAGATTTTTTTTTTTGCATATTCGTCGGTTACTATTTCAAAAGTAATCGGCAAGATTTTTATTTTCAGCATATTCGGCGGTTACTATTTCAAAAGTAATCGCCAAGATTTTTATTTTCAGCATATTTGTCGGTTACTATTTCAAAAGTAATCAGTAAGACTTAATTTTTAACACATTCGTCGGTTACTATTTCAAAAGTAATCGGCAAGATTTTTATTTTCAGCATATTTGTCGGTTACTATATTAAAAGTAATCGGCAAGATTTTTATTTTCAACACATTCGTCGGTTACTATTTCAAAAGTAATCCGCAAGACTTTATTTTTAACACATTCGTCGGTTACTATTTCAAAAGTAATCGGCAAGATTTTTATTTTCAGCATATTTGTCGGTTACTATATTAAAACTAATCGGCGAGATTTTTATTTTCAGCATATTCGTCGGTTACTATTTCAAAAGTAATCGGCAAGACTTTATTTTCAGCACATTCGTTGGTTACTATTTCAAAAGTAGTCGGCAAGATTTTTATTTTCAGCATATTTGTCGGTTACTAATTTAAAAGTAATTGGCAAGATTTTTTTTTTTGCATATTCGTCGGTTACTATTTCAAAAGTAATCGGCAAGATTTTTATTTTCAGCATATTCGGCGGTTACTATTTCAAAAGTAATCGCCAAGATTTTTATTTTCAGCATATTTGTCGGTTACTATTTCAAAAGTAATCAGCAAGACTTAATTTTTAACACATTCGTCGGTTACTATTTCAAAAGTAATCGGCAAGATTTTTATTTTCAGCATATTTGTCGGTTACTATATTAAAAGTAATCGGCAAGATTTTTATTTTCAACACATTCGTCGGTTACTATTTCAAAAGTAATCCGCAAGACTTTATTTTTAACACATTCGTCGGTTACTATTTCAAAAGTAATCGGCAAGATTTTTATTTTCAGCATATTTGTCGGTTACTATATTAAAACTAATCGGCGAGATTTTTATTTTCAGCATATTCGTCGGTTACTATTTCAAAAGTAATCGGCAAGACTTTATTTTCAGCACATTCGTCGGTTACTATTTCAAAAGTAATCGGCAAGACCTTATTTTCAGCACATTCGTCGGTTACTATTTCAAAAGTAATCGGCAAGACTTTATTTTCAGCATATTCGTCGGTTACTATTTCAAAAGTAATCGGCAAGCCTTTATTTTCAGCACATTCGTCGGTTACTATTTCAAAAGTAATCGGCAAGATTTTTATTTTCAGCATATTCGTCGGTTACTATTTCAAAAGTAATCGACAAGATTTTTATTTTCAGCATATTCGTCGGTTACTATTTTAAAAGTAAGCGGCATGACTTTATTTTCAGCACATTCGTCGGTTACTATTTCAAAAGTAATCGGCAAGATTTTTTTTTGTGCATATTCGTCGGTTACTATTTCAAAAGTAATCGGCAAGATTTTTATTTTCAGCATATTCGGCGGTTACTATTTCAAAAGTAATCGGCAAGACTTTATTTTCAGCACATTCGTCGGTTACTATTTCAAAAGTAATCGGCAAGACTTTAATTTCAGCACATTCGTCGGTTACTATTTCAAAAGTAATCGACAAGATTTTTATTTTCAGCACATTCGTCGGTTACTATTTCAAAAGTAATCAGCAAGACTTTATTTTTAACACATTCGTCGGTTACTATTTCAAAAGTAATCGGCAAGATTTTTATTTTCTACATATTCGTCGGTTACTATTTCAAAAGTAATCGGCAAGATTTTTATTTTCACCATATTTGTCGGTTACTATATTAAAAGTAATCGACAAGATTTTTATTTTCAACATATTCGTCAGTTACTATTTCAAAACTAATCAGCAAGACTTTATTTTCAGCACATTCGTTGGTTACTATTTCAAAAGTAGTCGGCAAGATTTTTATTTTCAGCATATTTGTCGGTTACTAATTTAAAAGTAATTGGCAAGACTTTATTTTCAGCACATTCGTTGGTTACTATTTCAAAAGTAGTCGGCAAGATTTTTATTTTTAGCATATTTGTCGGTTACTAATTTAAAAGTAATTGGCAAGATTTTTTTTTCTGCATATTCGGCGGTTACTATTTCAAAAGTAATCGGCAAGACTTTATTTTCAGCATATTTGTCGGTTACTATATTAAAAGTAATCGACAAGATTTTTATTTTCAACATATTCGTCAGTTACTATTATAAAAGTAATCAGCAAGACTTTATTTTCAGCACATTCGTTGGTTACTATTTCAAAAGTAGTCGGCAAGATTTTTATTTTCAGCATATTCGTCGGTTACTATTTCAAAAGTAATCGGCAAGACTTTATTTTCAGCACATTCGTCGGTTACTATTTCAAAAGTAATCGGCAAGACCTTATTTTCAGCACATTCGTTGCTTACTATTTTAAAAGTAATCGGCAAGATTTTTATTTTCAGCATATTCGTCGGTTACTATTTCAAAAGTAATCGTCAAAATTTTTTATTTTCAGCATATTTGTCGGTTACTATTTTAAAGGTAATCGGCAAGACTTTATTTTCAGCACATTCGTCGGTTACTATTTCAAAAGTAATCGCAAGACTTTATTTTCAGCACATTCGTCGGTTACTATTTCAAAAGTAATCGGCAAGACTTTATTTTCAGCACATTCGTCGGTTACTATTTCAAAAGTAATCGCCAAGATTTTTATTTTCAGCATATTTGTCGGTTACTATTTCAAAAGTAATCGGCAAGATTTTTATTTTCAGCATATTTGTCGGTTACTATATTAAAAGTAATCGACAAGATTTTTATTTTCTACATATTCGTCAGTTACTATTTCAAAACTAATCAGCAAGACTTTATTTTCAGCACATTCGTTGGTTACTATTTCAAAAGTAGTCGGCAAGATTTTTATTTTCAGCATATTTGTCGGTTACTAATTTAAAAGTAATTGGCAAGATTTTTTTTTTTGCATATTCGTCGGTTACTATTTCAAAAGTAATCGGCAAGATTTTTATTTTCAGCATATTCGGCGGTTACTATTTCAAAAGTAATCGCCAAGATTTTTATTTTCAGCATATTTGTCGGTTACTATTTCAAAAGTAATCAGCAAGACTTAATTTTTAACACATTCGTCGGTTACTATTTCAAAAGTAATCGGCAAGATTTTTATTTTCAGCATATTTGTCGGTTACTATATTAAAAGTAATCGGCAAGATTTTTATTTTCAACACATTCGTCGGTTACTATTTCAAAAGTAATCCGCAAGACTTTATTTTTAACACATTCGTCGGTTACTATTTCAAAAGTAATCGGCAAGATTTTTATTTTCAGCATATTTGTCGGTTACTATATTAAAACTAATCGGCGAGATTTTTATTTTCAGCATATTCGTCGGTTACTATTTCAAAAGTAATCGGCAAGACTTTATTTTCAGCACATTCGTTGGTTACTATTTCAAAAGTAGTCGGCAAGATTTTTATTTTCAGCATATTTGTCGGTTACTAATTTAAAAGTAATTGGCAAGATTTTTTTTTTTGCATATTCGTCGGTTACTATTTCAAAAGTAATCGGCAAGATTTTTATTTTCAGCATATTCGGCGGTTACTATTTCAAAAGTAATCGCCAAGATTTTTATTTTCAGCATATTTGTCGGTTACTATTTCAAAAGTAATCAGCAAGACTTAATTTTTAACACATTCGTCGGTTACTATTTCAAAAGTAATCGGCAAGATTTTTATTTTCAGCATATTTGTCGGTTACTATATTAAAAGTAATCGGCAAGATTTTTATTTTCAACACATTCGTCGGTTACTATTTCAAAAGTAATCCGCAAGACTTTATTTTTAACACATTCGTCGGTTACTATTTCAAAAGTAATCGGCAAGATTTTTATTTTCAGCATATTTGTCGGTTACTATATTAAAACTAATCGGCGAGATTTTTATTTTCAGCATATTCGTCGGTTACTATTTCAAAAGTAATCGGCAAGACTTTATTTTCAGCACATTCGTCGGTTACTATTTCAAAAGTAATCGGCAAGACCTTATTTTCAGCACATTCGTCGGTTACTATTTCAAAAGTAATCGGCAAGACTTTATTTTCAGCATATTCGTCGGTTACTATTTCAAAAGTAATCGGCAAGCCTTTATTTTCAGCACATTCGTCGGTTACTATTTCAAAAGTAATCGGCAAGATTTTTATTTTCAGCATATTCGTCGGTTACTATTTCAAAAGTAATCGACAAGATTTTTATTTTCAGCATATTCGTCGGTTACTATTTTAAAAGTAAGCGGCATGACTTTATTTTCAGCACATTCGTCGGTTACTATTTCAAAAGTAATCGGCAAGATTTTTTTTTGTGCATATTCGTCGGTTACTATTTCAAAAGTAATCGGCAAGATTTTTATTTTCAGCATATTCGGCGGTTACTATTTCAAAAGTAATCGGCAAGACTTTATTTTCAGCACATTCGTCGGTTACTATTTCAAAAGTAATCGGCAAGACTTTAATTTCAGCACATTCGTCGGTTACTATTTCAAAAGTAATCGACAAGATTTTTATTTTCAGCACATTCGTCGGTTACTATTTCAAAAGTAATCAGCAAGACTTTATTTTTAACACATTCGTCGGTTACTATTTCAAAAGTAATCGGCAAGATTTTTATTTTCTACATATTCGTCGGTTACTATTTCAAAAGTAATCGGCAAGATTTTTATTTTCACCATATTTGTCGGTTACTATTTCAAAAGTAATCGCCAAGATTTTTATTTTCAGCATATTTGTCGGTTACTAATTTAAAAGTAATCGGCAAGATTTTTATTTTCAACACATTCGTCGGTTACTATTTCAAAAGTAATCCGCAAGACTTTATTTTTAACACATTCGTCGGTTACTATTTCAAAAGTAATCGGCAAGATTTTTATTTTCAGCATATTTGTCGGTTACTATATTAAAACTAATCGGCGAGATTTTTATTTTCAGCATATTCGTCGGTTACTATTTCAAAAGTAATCGGCAAGACTTTATTTTCAGCACATTCGTCGGTTACTATTTCAAAAGTAATCGGCAAGACCTTATTTTCAGCACATTCGTCGGTTACTATTTCAAAAGTAATCGGCAAGACTTTATTTTCAGCATATTCGTCGGTTACTATTTCAAAAGTAATCGGCAAGCCTTTATTTTCAGCACATTCGTCGGTTACTATTTCAAAAGTAATCGGCAAGATTTTTATTTTCAGCATATTCGTCGGTTACTATTTCAAAAGTAATCGACAAGATTTTTATTTTCAGCATATTCGTCGGTTACTATTTTAAAAGTAAGCGGCATGACTTTATTTTCAGCACATTCGTCGGTTACTATTTCAAAAGTAATCGGCAAGATTTTTTTTTGTGCATATTCGTCGGTTACTATTTCAAAAGTAATCGGCAAGATTTTTATTTTCAGCATATTCGGCGGTTACTATTTCAAAAGTAATCGGCAAGACTTTATTTTCAGCACATTCGTCGGTTACTATTTCAAAAGTAATCGGCAAGACTTTAATTTCAGCACATTCGTCGGTTACTATTTCAAAAGTAATCGACAAGATTTTTATTTTCAGCACATTCGTCGGTTACTATTTCAAAAGTAATCAGCAAGACTTTATTTTTAACACATTCGTCGGTTACTATTTCAAAAGTAATCGGCAAGATTTTTATTTTCTACATATTCGTCGGTTACTATTTCAAAAGTAATCGGCAAGATTTTTATTTTCACCATATTTGTCGGTTACTATATTAAAAGTAATCGACAAGATTTTTATTTTCAACATATTCGTCAGTTACTATTTCAAAACTAATCAGCAAGACTTTATTTTCAGCACATTCGTTGGTTACTATTTCAAAAGTAGTCGGCAAGATTTTTATTTTCAGCATATTTGTCGGTTACTAATTTAAAAGTAATTGGCAAGACTTTATTTTCAGCACATTCGTTGGTTACTATTTCAAAAGTAGTCGGCAAGATTTTTATTTTTAGCATATTTGTCGGTTACTAATTTAAAAGTAATTGGCAAGATTTTTTTTTCTGCATATTCGGCGGTTACTATTTCAAAAGTAATCGGCAAGACTTTATTTTCAGCATATTTGTCGGTTACTATATTAAAAGTAATCGACAAGATTTTTATTTTCAACATATTCGTCAGTTACTATTATAAAAGTAATCAGCAAGACTTTATTTTCAGCACATTCGTTGGTTACTATTTCAAAAGTAGTCGGCAAGATTTTTATTTTCAGCATATTCGTCGGTTACTATTTCAAAAGTAATCGGCAAGACTTTATTTTCAGCACATTCGTCGGTTACTATTTCAAAAGTAATCGGCAAGACCTTATTTTCAGCACATTCGTTGCTTACTATTTTAAAAGTAATCGGCAAGATTTTTATTTTCAGCATATTCGTCGGTTACTATTTCAAAAGTAATCGTCAAAATTTTTTATTTTCAGCATATTTGTCGGTTACTATTTTAAAGGTAATCGGCAAGACTTTATTTTCAGCACATTCGTCGGTTACTATTTCAAAAGTAATCGCAAGACTTTATTTTCAGCACATTCGTCGGTTACTATTTCAAAAGTAATCGGCAAGACTTTATTTTCAGCACATTCGTCGGTTACTATTTCAAAAGTAATCGGCAAGACTTTATTTTCAGCACATTCGTCGGTTACTATTTCAAAAGTAATCGCAAGACTTTATTTTCAGCACATTCGTCGGTTACTATTTCAAAAGTAATCGGCAAGACTTTATTTTCAGCACATTCGTCGGTTACTATTTCAAAAGTAATCGCCAAGATTTTTATTTTCAGCATATTTGTCGGTTACTATTTCAAAAGTAATCGCCAAGATTTTTATTTTCAGCATATTTGTCGGTTACTAATTTAAAAGTAATCGGCAAGACTTTATTTTCAGCACATTCGTCGGTTACTATTTCAAAAGTAATCGGCAAGATTTTTATTTTCAGCATATTCGTCGGTTACTATTTCAAAAGTAATCGCCAAGATTTTTATTATCAGCATATTTGTCGGTTACTATTTTAAAAGTAAGCGGCATGACTTTATTTTCAGCACATTCGTCGGTTACTATTTCAAAAGTAATCGGCAAGATTTTTTTTCTGCATATTCGTCGGTTACTATTTCAAAAGTAATCGGCAAGATTTTTATTTTCAGCATTTTCGGCGGTTACTATTTCAAAAGTAATCGGCAAGACTTTATTTTCAGCACATTCGTCGGTTACTATTTCAAAAGTAATCGGCAAGACTTTAATTTCAGCACATTCGTCGGTTACTATTTCAAAAGTAATCGACAAGATTTTTATTTTCTACATATTCGTCGGTTACTATTTCAAAACTAATCAGCAAGACTTTATTTTCAGCACATTCGTTGGTTACTATTTCAAAAGTAGTCGGCAAGATTTTTATTTTCAGCATATTTGTCGGTTACTAATTTAAAAGTAATTGGCAAGACTTTATTTTCAGCACATTCGTCGGTTACTTTTTCAAAAGTAATCGGCAAGATTTTTATTTTCAGCATATTCGTCGGTTAATATTTCAAAAGTAATCGCCAAGATTTTTATTTTCAGCATATTTGTCGGTTACTATTTTAAAAGTAAGCTGCATGACTTTATTTTCAGCACATTCGTCGGTTACTATTTCAAAAGTAATCGGCAAGATTTTTTTTTCTGCATATTCGTCGGTTACTATTTCAAAAGTAATCGGCAAGATTTTTATTTTCAGCATATTCGTCGGTTACTATTTCAAAAGTAATCGACAAGATTTTTATTTTCAGCATATTCGTCGGTTACTATTTTAAAAGTAAGCGGCATGACTTTATTTTCAGCACATTCGTCGGTTACTATTTCAAAAGTAATCGGCAAGATTTTTTTTTGTGCATATTCGTCGGTTACTATTTCAAAAGTAATCGGCAAGATTTTTATTTTCAGCATATTCGGCGGTTACTATTTCAAAAGTAATCGGCAAGACTTTATTTTCAGCACATTCGTCGGTTACTATTTCAAAAGTAATCGGCAAGACATTAATTTCAGCACATTCGTCGGTTACTATTTCAAAAGTAATCGACAAGATTTTTATTTTCAGCACATTCGTCGGTTACTATTTCAAAAGTAATCAGCAAGACTTTATTTTTAACACATTCGTCGGTTACTATTTCAAAAGTAATCGGCAAGATTTTTATTTTCTACATATTCGTCGGTTACTATTTCAAAAGTAATCGGCAAGATTTTTATTTTCACCATATTTGTCGGTTACTATATTAAAAGTAATCGACAAGATTTTTATTTTCAACATATTCGTCAGTTACTATTTCAAAACTAATCAGCAAGACTTTATTTTCAGCACATTCGTTGGTTACTATTTCAAAAGTAGTCGGCAAGATTTTTATTTTCAGCATATTTGTCGGTTACTAATTTAAAAGTAATTGGCAAGACTTTATTTTCAGCACATTCGTTGGTTACTATTTCAAAAGTAGTCGGCAAGATTTTTATTTTTAGCATATTTGTCGGTTACTAATTTAAAAGTAATTGGCAAGATTTTTTTTTCTGCATATTCGGCGGTTACTATTTCAAAAGTAATCGGCAAGACTTTATTTTCAGCATATTTGTCGGTTACTATATTAAAAGTAATCGACAAGATTTTTATTTTCAACATATTCGTCAGTTACTATTATAAAAGTAATCAGCAAGACTTTATTTTCAGCACATTCGTTGGTTACTATTTCAAAAGTAGTCGGCAAGATTTTTATTTTCAGCATATTCGTCGGTTACTATTTCAAAAGTAATCGGCAAGACTTTATTTTCAGCACATTCGTCGGTTACTATTTCAAAAGTAATCGGCAAGACCTTATTTTCAGCACATTCGTTGCTTACTATTTTAAAAGTAATCGGCAAGATTTTTATTTTCAGCATATTCGTCGGTTACTATTTCAAAAGTAATCGTCAAAATTTTTTATTTTCAGCATATTTGTCGGTTACTATTTTAAAGGTAATCGGCAAGACTTTATTTTCAGCACATTCGTCGGTTACTATTTCAAAAGTAATCGCAAGACTTTATTTTCAGCACATTCGTCGGTTACTATTTCAAAAGTAATCGGCAAGACTTTATTTTCAGCACATTCGTCGGTTACTATCTCAAAAGTAATCGCCAAGATTTTTATTTTCAGCATATTCGTCGGTTACTATTTCAAAAGTAATCGCCAAGATTTTTATTTTCAGCATATTTGTCGGTTACTAATTTAAAAGTAATCGGCAAGACTTTATTTTCAGCACATTCGTCGGTTACTATTTCAAAAGTAATCGGCAAGATTTTTATTTTCAGCATATTCGTCGGTTACTATTTCAAAAGTAATCGCCAAGATTTTTATTTTCAGCATATTTGTCGGTTACTATTTTAAAAGTAAGCGGCATGACTTTATTTTCAGCACATTCGTCGGTTACTATTTCAAAAGTAATCGGCAAGATTTTTTTTCTGCATATTCGTCGGTTACTATTTCAAAAGTAATCGGCAAGATTTTTATTTTCAGCATTTTCGGCGGTAACTATTTCAAAAGTAATCGGCAAGACTTTATTTTCAGCACATTCGTCGGTTACTATTTCAAAAGTAATCGGCAAGACTTTAATTTCAGCACATTCGTCGGTTACTATTTCAAAAGTAATCGACAAGATTTTTATTTTCAGCACATTCGTCGGTTACTATTTCAAAAGTAATCAGCAAGACTTTATTTTCAGCACATTCGTCAGTTACTATTTCAAAACTAATCAGCAAGACTTTATTTTCAGCACATTCGTTGGTTACTATTTCAAAAGTAGTCGGCAAGATTTTTATTTTCAGCATATTTGTCGGTTACTAATTTAAAAGTAATTGGCAAGATTTTTTTTTCTGCATATTCGTCGGTTACTATTTCAAAAGTAATCGGCAAGATTTTTATTTTCATCATATTTGTCGGTTACTATTTTAAAAGTAAGCGGCATGACTTTATTTTCAGCACATTCGTCGGCTACTATTTCAAAAGTAATCGCCAAGATTTTTATTTTCAGCATATTTGTCGGTTACTATTTTAAAAGTAATCGGCAAGACTTTATTTTCAGCACATTCGTCGGTTACTATTTCAAAAGTAATCGGCAAGACTTTATTTTCAGCACATTCGTCGGTTACTATTTCAAAAGTAATCGACAAGATTTTTATTTTCAGCACATTCGTCGGTTACTATTTCAAAAGTAATCAGCAAGATTTTTATTTTCTACATATTCGTCGGTTACTATTTCAAAAGTAATCGGCAAGATTTTTATTTTCAGCATATTTGTCGGTTACTATATTAAAAGTAATCGACAAGATTTTTATTTTCTACATATTCGTCAGTTACTATTTCAAAACTAATCAGCAAGACTTTATTTTCAGCACATTCGTTGGTTACTATTTCAAAAGTAGTCGGCAAGATTTTTATTTTCAGCATATTTGTCGGTTACTAATTTAAAAGTAATTGGCAAGATTTTTTTTTTTGCATATTCGTCGGTTACTATTTCAAAAGTAATCGGCAAGATTTTTATTTTCAGCATATTCGGCGGTTACTATTTCAAAAGTAATCGCCAAGATTTTTATTTTCAGCATATTTGTCGGTTACTATTTCAAAAGTAATCAGCAAGACTTAATTTTTAACACATTCGTCGGTTACTATTTCAAAAGTAATCGGCAAGATTTTTATTTTCAGCATATTTGTCGGTTACTATATTAAAAGTAATCGGCAAGATTTTTATTTTCAACACATTCGTCGGTTACTATTTCAAAAGTAATCCGCAAGACTTTATTTTTAACACATTCGTCGGTTACTATTTCAAAAGTAATCGGCAAGATTTTTATTTTCAGCATATTTGTCGGTTACTATATTAAAACTAATCGGCGAGATTTTTATTTTCAGCATATTCGTCGGTTACTATTTCAAAAGTAATCGGCAAGACTTTATTTTCAGCACATTCGTCGGTTACTATTTCAAAAGTAATCGGCAAGACCTTATTTTCAGCACATTCGTCGCTTACTATTTTAAAAGTAATCGGCAAGATTTTTATTTTCAGCATATTCGTCGGTTACTATTTCAAAAGTAATCGCCAAGATTTTTATTTTCAGCATATTCGTCGGTTACTATTTCAAAAGTAATCGCCAAGATTTTTATTTTCAGCATATTTGTCGGTTACTATTTCAAAAGTAATCGGCAAGATTTTTATTTTCAGCATTTTCGGCGGTTACTATTTCAAAAGTAATCGGCAAGACTTTATTTTCAGCACATTCGTCGGTTACTATTTCAAAAGTAATCGGCAAGACTTTAATTTCAGCACATTCGTCGGTTACTATTTCAAAAGTAATCGACAAGATTTTTATTTTCTACATATTCGTCGGTTACTATTTCAAAACTAATCAGCAAGACTTTATTTTCAGCACATTCGTTGGTTACTATTTCAAAAGTAGTCGGCATGATTTTTATTTTCAGCATATTTGTCGGTTACTAATTTAAAAGTAATTGGCAAGACTTTATTTTCAGCACATTCGTCGGTTACTTTTTCAAAAGTAATCGGCAAGATTTTTATTTTCAGCATATTCGTCGGTTAATATTTCAAAAGTAATCGCCAAGATTTTTATTTTCAGCATATTTGTCGGTTACTATTTTAAAAGTAAGCTGCATGACTTTATTTTCAGCACATTCGTCGGTTACTATTTCAAAAGTAATCGGCAAGATTTTTTTTTCTGCATATTCGTCGGTTACTATTTCAAAAGTAATCGGCAAGATTTTTATTTTCAGCATATTCGTCGGTTACTATTTCAAAAGTAATCGACAAGATTTTTATTTTCAGCATATTCGTCGGTTACTATTTTAAAAGTAAGCGGCATGACTTTATTTTCAGCACATTCGTCGGTTACTATTTCAAAAGTAATCGGCAAGATTTTTTTTTGTGCATATTCGTCGGTTACTATTTCAAAAGTAATCGGCAAGATTTTTATTTTCAGCATATTCGGCGGTTACTATTTCAAAAGTAATCGGCAAGACTTTATTTTCAGCACATTCGTCGGTTACTATTTCAAAAGTAATCGGCAAGACTTTAATTTCAGCACATTCGTCGGTTACTATTTCAAAAGTAATCGACAAGATTTTTATTTTCAGCACATTCGTCGGTTACTATTTCAAAAGTAATCAGCAAGACTTTATTTTTAACACATTCGTCGGTTACTATTTCAAAAGTAATCGGCAAGATTTTTATTTTCTACATATTCGTCGGTTACTATTTAAAAAGTAATCGGCAAGATTTTTATTTTCACCATATTTGTCGGTTACTATATTAAAAGTAATCGACAAGATTTTTATTTTCAACATATTCATCAGTTACTATTTCAAAACTAATCAGCAAGACTTTATTTTCAGCACATTCGTTGGTTACTATTTCAAAAGTAGTCGGCAAGATTTTTATTTTCAGCATATTTGTCGGTTATTAATTTAAAAGTAATTGGCAAGACTTTATTTTCAGCACATTCGTTGGTTACTATTTCAAAAGTAGTCGGCAAGATTTTTATTTTTAGCATATTTGTCGGTTACTAATTTAAAAGTAATTGGCAAGATTTTTTTTTCTGCATATTCGGCGGTTACTATTTCAAAAGTAATCGGCAAGACTTTATTTTCAGCATATTTGTCGGTTACTATATTAAAAGTAATCGACAAGATTTTTATTTTCAACATATTCGTCAGTTACTATTATAAAAGTAATCAGCAAGACTTTATTTTCAGCACATTCGTTGGTTACTATTTCAAAAGTAGTCGGCAAGATTTTTATTTTCAGCATATTCGTCGGTTACTATTTCAAAAGTAATCGGCAAGACTTTATTTTCAGCACATTCGTCGGTTACTATTTCAAAAGTAATCGGCAAGACCTTATTTTCAGCACATTCGTTGCTTACTATTTTAAAAGTAATCGGCAAGATTTTTATTTTCAGCATATTCGTCGGTTACTATTTCAAAAGTAATCGTCAAAATTTTTTATTTTCAGCATATTTGTCGGTTACTATTTTAAAGGTAATCGGCAAGACTTTATTTTCAGCACATTCGTCGGTTACTATTTCAAAAGTAATCGCAAGACTTTATTTTCAGCACATTCGTCGGTTACTATTTCAAAAGTAATCGGCAAGACTTTATTTTCAGCACATTCGTCGGTTACTATCTCAAAAGTAATCGCCAAGATTTTTATTTTCAGCATATTCGTCGGTTACTATTTCAAAAGTAATCGCCAAGATTTTTATTTTCAGCATATTTGTCGGTTACTAATTTAAAAGTAATCGGCAAGACTTTATTTTCAGCACATTCGTCGGTTACTATTTCAAAAGTAATCGGCAAGATTTTTATTTTCAGCATATTCGTCGGTTACTATTTCAAAAGTAATCGCCAAGATTTTTATTTTCAGCATATTTGTCGGTTACTATTTTAAAAGTAAGCGGCATGACTTTATTTTCAGCACATTCGTCGGTTACTATTTCAAAAGTAATCGGCAAGATTTTTTTTCTGCATATTCGTCGGTTACTATTTCAAAAGTAATCGGCAAGATTTTTATTTTCAGCATTTTCGGCGGTAACTATTTCAAAAGTAATCGGCAAGACTTTATTTTCAGCACATTCGTCGGTTACTATTTCAAAAGTAATCGGCAAGACTTTAATTTCAGCACATTCGTCGGTTACTATTTCAAAAGTAATCGACAAGATTTTTATTTTCAGCACATTCGTCGGTTACTATTTCAAAAGTAATCAGCAAGACTTTATTTTCAGCACATTCGTCAGTTACTATTTCAAAACTAATCAGCAAGACTTTATTTTCAGCACATTCGTTGGTTACTATTTCAAAAGTAGTCGGCAAGATTTTTATTTTCAGCATATTTGTCGGTTACTAATTTAAAAGTAATTGGCAAGATTTTTTTTTCTGCATATTCGTCGGTTACTATTTCAAAAGTAATCGGCAAGATTTTTATTTTCATCATATTTGTCGGTTACTATTTTAAAAGTAAGCGGCATGACTTTATTTTCAGCACATTCGTCGGCTACTATTTCAAAAGTAATCGCCAAGATTTTTATTTTCAGCATATTTGTCGGTTACTATTTTAAAAGTAATCGGCAAGACTTTATTTTCAGCACATTCGTCGGTTACTATTTCAAAAGTAATCGGCAAGACTTTATTTTCAGCACATTCGTCGGTTACTATTTCAAAAGTAATCGACAAGATTTTTATTTTCAGCACATTCGTCGGTTACTATTTCAAAAGTAATCAGCAAGATTTTTATTTTCTACATATTCGTCGGTTACTATTTCAAAAGTAATCGGCAAGATTTTTATTTTCAGCATATTTGTCGGTTACTATATTAAAAGTAATCGACAAGATTTTTATTTTCTACATATTCGTCAGTTACTATTTCAAAACTAATCAGCAAGACTTTATTTTCAGCACATTCGTTGGTTACTATTTCAAAAGTAGTCGGCAAGATTTTTATTTTCAGCATATTTGTCGGTTACTAATTTAAAAGTAATTGGCAAGATTTTTTTTTTTGCATATTCGTCGGTTACTATTTCAAAAGTAATCGGCAAGATTTTTATTTTCAGCATATTCGGCGGTTACTATTTCAAAAGTAATCGCCAAGATTTTTATTTTCAGCATATTTGTCGGTTACTATTTCAAAAGTAATCAGCAAGACTTAATTTTTAACACATTCGTCGGTTACTATTTCAAAAGTAATCGGCAAGATTTTTATTTTCAGCATATTTGTCGGTTACTATATTAAAAGTAATCGGCAAGATTTTTATTTTCAACACATTCGTCGGTTACTATTTCAAAAGTAATCCGCAAGACTTTATTTTTAACACATTCGTCGGTTACTATTTCAAAAGTAATCGGCAAGATTTTTATTTTCAGCATATTTGTCGGTTACTATATTAAAACTAATCGGCGAGATTTTTATTTTCAGCATATTCGTCGGTTACTATTTCAAAAGTAATCGGCAAGACTTTATTTTCAGCACATTCGTCGGTTACTATTTCAAAAGTAATCGGCAAGACCTTATTTTCAGCACATTCGTCGCTTACTATTTTAAAAGTAATCGGCAAGATTTTTATTTTCAGCATATTCGTCGGTTACTATTTCAAAAGTAATCGCCAAGATTTTTATTTTCAGCATATTCGTCGGTTACTATTTCAAAAGTAATCGCCAAGATTTTTATTTTCAGCATATTTGTCGGTTACTAATTTAAAAGTAATCGGCAAGACTTTATTTTCAGCACATTCGTCGGTTACTATTTCAAAAGTAATCGGCAAGATTTTTATTTTCAGCATATTCGTCGGTTACTATTTCAAAAGTAATCGCCAAGATTTTTATTTTCAGCATATTTGTCTGTTACTATATTAAAAGTAATCGACAAGATTTTTATTTTCAACATATTCGTCGGTTACTATTTCAAAAGTAATCGGCAAGACTTTATTTTCAGCACATTCGTCGGTTACTATTTCAAAAGTAATCGGCAAGATTTTTATTTTCAGCATATTCGTCGGTTACTATTTCAAACGTAATCGCCAATATTTTTATTTTCAGCATATTTGTCTGTTACTATATTAAAAGTAATCGACAAGATTTTTATTTTCAACATATTCGTCGGTTACTATTTCAAAAGTAATCGGCAAGATTTTTTTTCTGCATATTCGTCGGTTACTATTTCAAAAGTAATCGGCAAGATTTTTATTTTCAGCATATTCGGCGGTTACTATTTCAAAAGTAATCGGCAAGACTTTATTTTCAGCACATTCGTCGGTTACTATTTCAAAAGTAATCGGCAAGACTTTAATTTCAGCACATTCGTCGGTTACTATTTCAAAAGTAATCGCCAAGATTTTTATTTTCAGCATATTTGTCTGTTACTATATTAAAAGTAATCGACAAGATTTTTATTTTCAACATATTCGTCGGTTACTATTTCAAAAGTAATCGGCAAGACTTTATTTTCAGCACATTCGTCGGTTACTATTTCAAAAGTAATCGGCAAGATTTTTATTTTCAGCATATTCGTCGGTTACTATTTCAAAAGTAATCGCCAATATTTTTATTTTCAGCATATTTGTCTGTTACTATATTAAAAGTAATCGACAAGATTTTTATTTTCAACATATTCGTCGGTTACTATTTCAAAAGTAATCGGCAAGATTTTTTTTCTGCATATTCGTCGGTTACTATTTCAAAAGTAATCGGCAAGATTTTTATTTTCAGCATATTCGGCGGTTACTATTTCAAAAGTAATCGGCAAGACTTTATTTTCAGCACATTCGTCGGTTACTATTTCAAAAGTAATCGGCAAGACTTTAATTTCAGCACATTCGTCGGTTACTATTTCAAAAGTAATCGGCAAGATTTTTATTTTCAGCATATTTGTCGGTTACTATATTAAAAGTAATCGACAAGATTTTTATTTTCAACATATTCGTCAGTTACTATTTCAAAACTAATCAGCAAGACTTTATTTTCAGCACATTCGTTGGTTACTATTTCAAAAGTAGTCGGCAAGATTTTTATTTTCAGCATATTTGTCGGTTACTAATTTAAAAGTAATTGGCAAGATTTTTTTTCTGCATATTCGTCGGTTACTATTTCAAAAGTAATCGGCAAGATTTTTATTTTCAGCATATTCGGCGGTTACTATTTCAAAAGTAATCGCCAAGATTTTTATTTTCAGCATATTTGGCGGTTACTATTTCAAAAGTAATCAGCAAGACTTAATTTTTAACACATTCGTCGGTTACTATTTCAAAAGTAATCGGCAAGATTTTTATTTTCAGCATATTTGTCGGTTACTATATTAAAAGTAATCGGCAAGATTTTTATTTTCAACACATTCGTCGGTTACTATTTCAAAAGTAATCCGCAAGACTTTATTTTTAACACATTCGTCGGTTACTATTTCAAAAGTAATCGGCAAGATTTTAATTTTCAGCATATTTGTCGGTTACTATATTAAAAGTAATCGGCAAGATTTTTATTTTCAGCATATTCGTCGGTTACTATTTTAAAAGTAATCGGCAAGACTTTATTTTCAGCACATTCGTCGGTTACTATTTCAAAAGTAATCGGCAAGACCTTATTTTCAGCACATTCGTCGCTTACTATTTTAAAAGTAATCGGCAAGATTTTTATTTTCAGCATATTCGTCGGTTACTATTTCAAAAGTAATCGTCAAAATTTTTTATTTTCAGCATATTTGTCGGTTACTATTTTAAAGGTAATCGGCAAGACTTTATTTTCAGCACATTCGTCGGTTACTATTTCAAAAGTAATCGCAAGACTTTACTTTCAGCACATTCGTCGGTTACTATTTCAAAAGTAATCGGCAAGACTCTATTTTCAGCACATTCGTCGGTTACTATTTCAAAAGTAATCGCCAAGATTTTTATTTTCAGCATATTCGTCGGTTACTATTTCAAAAGTAATCGCCAAGATTTTTATTTTCAGCATATTTGTCGGTTACTAATTTAAAAGTAATCGGCAAGACTTTATTTTCAGCACATTCGTCGGTTACTATTTCAAAAGTAATCGGCAAGATTTTTATTTTCAGCATATTCGTCGGTTACTATTTCAAAAGTAATCGGCAAGACTTTAATTTCAGCACATTCGTCGGTTACTATTTCAAAAGTAATCGACAAGATTTTTATTTTCAACACATTCGTCGGTTACTATTTCAAAAGTAATCAGCAAGACTTTATTTTTAACACAATCGTCGGTTACTATTTTAAAAGTAATCGGCAAGATTTTTATTTTCAGCACATTCGTCGGTTACTATTTCAAAAGTAATCGGCAAGATTTTTTTTTCTGCATATTCGTCGGTTTCTATTTCAAAAGTAACCGGCACGATTTTTATTTTCAGCATATTCGGCGGTTACTATTTCAAAAGTAATCGCCAAGATTTTTCTTTTCAGCATATTTGTCGGTTACTAATTTAAAAGTAATCGGCAAGACTTTATTTTCAGCACATTCGTCGGTTACTATTTCAAAAGTAATCGGCAAGATTTTTATTTTCAGCATATTCGCCGATTACTATTTCAAAAGTAATCGCCAAGATTTTTATTTTCAGCATATTTGTCGGTTACTATTTGAAAAGTAATCAGCAAGACTTAATTTTTAACACATTCGTCGGTTACTATTTCAAAAGTAATCGGCAAGATTTTTATTTTCAGCATATTTGTCGGTTACTATATTAAAAGTAATCGGCAAGATTTTTATTTTCAACACATTCGTCGGTTACTATTTCAAAAGTAATCCGCAAGACTTTATTTTTAACACATTCGTCGGTTACTATTTCAAAAGTAATCGGCAAGATTTTTATTTTCAGCATATTTGTCGGTTACTATATTAAAAGTAATCGGCAAGATTTTTATTTTCAGCATATTCGTCGGTTACTATTTCAAAAGTAATCGGCAAGACTTTATTTTCAGCACATTCGTCGGTTACTATTTCAAAAGTAATCGGCAAGACCTTATTTTCAGCACATTCGTCGCTTACTATTTTAAAAGTAATCGGCAAGATTTTTATTTTCAGCATATTCGTCGGTTACTATTTCAAAAGTAATCGTCAAAATTTTTTATTTTCAGCATATTTGTCGGTTACTATTTTAAAGGTAATCGGCAAGACTTTATTTTCAGCACATTCGTCGGTTACTATTTCAAAAGTAATCGCAAGACTTTATTTTCAGCACATTCGTCGGTTACTATTTCAAAAGTAATCGGCAAGACTTTATTTTCAGCACATTCGTCGGTTACTATTTCAAAAGTAATCGGCAAGATTTTTATTTTCAGCATATTCGTCGGTTACTATTTCAAAAGTAATCGCCAAGATTTTATTTTCAGCATATTTGTCTGTTACTATATTAAAAGTAATCGACAAGATTTTTATTTTCAACATATTCGTCGGTTACTATTTCAAAAGTAATCGGCAAGACTTTATTTTCAGCACATTCGTCGGTTACTATTTCAAAAGTAATCGGCAAGACTTTAATTTCAGCACATTCGTCGGTTACTATTTCAAAAGTAATCGACAAGATTTTTATTTTCAACACATTCGTCGGTTACTATTTCAAAAGTAATCAGCAAGACTTTATTTTTAACACATTCGTCGGTTACTATTTTAAAAGTAATCGGCAAGATTTTTATTTTCACAATATTCGTTGGTTACTATTTCAAAAGTAATCGGCAAGACTTTATTTTCAGCATATTCGTCGGTTACTATTTCAAAAGTAATCGGCAAGACTTTATTTTCAGCACATTCGTCGCTTACTATTTTAAAAGTAATCGGCAAGATTTTTATTTTCAGCATATTCATCGGTTACTATTTCAAAAGTAATCGCCAAGATTTTTATTTTCAGCATATTTGTCGGTTACTATTTTAAACGTAATCGGCAAGACTTTATTTTCAGCACATTCGTCGGTTACTATTTCAAAAGTAATCGCAAGACTTTATTTTCAGCACATTCGTCGGTTACTATTTCAAAAGTAATCGGCAAGACTTTATTTTCAGCACATTCGTCGGTTACTATTTCAAAAGTAATCGCCAAGATTTTTATTTTCAGCATATTCGTCGGTTACTATTTCAAAAGTAATCGCCAAGATTTTTATTTTCAGCATATTTGTCGGTTACTAATTTAAAAGTAATCTGCAAGACTTTATTTTCAGCACATTCGTCGGTTACTATTTCAAAAGTAATCGGCAAGATTTTTATTTTCAGCATATTCGTCGGTTACTATTTCAAAAGTAATCGCCAAGATTTTTATTTTCAGCATATTTGTCGGTTACTATTTTAAAAGTAAGCGGCATGACTTTATTTTCAGCACATTCGTCGGTTACTATTTCAAAAGTAATCGGCAAGATTTTTTTTCTGCATATTCGTCGGTTACTATTTCAAAAGTAATCGGCAAGATTTTTATTTTCAGCATATTCGGCGGTTACTATTTCAAAAGTAATCGGCAAGACTTTATTTTCAGCACATTCGTCGGTTACTATTTCAAAAGTAATCGGCAAGACTTTAATTTCAGCACATTCGTCGGTTACTATTTCAAAAGTAATCGACAAGATTTTTATTTTCAGCACATTCGTCGGTTACTATTTCAAAAGTAATCAGCAAGACTTTATTTTTAACACATTCGTCGGTTACTATTTCAAAAGTAATCGGCAAGATTTTTATTTTCAGCATATTCGGCGGTTACTATTTCAAAAGTAATCGCCAAGACTTTATTTTCAGCACATTCGTCGGTTACTATTTCAAAAGTAATCGGCTAGATTTTTATTTTCAACACATTCGTCGGTTACTATTTCAAAAGTAATCGGCAAGACTTTAATTTCAGCACATTCGTCGGTTACTATTTCAAAAGTAATCGACAAGATTTTTATTTTCAGCACATTCGTCGGTTACTATTTCAAAAGTAATCAACAAGACTTTATTTTTAACACATTCGTCAGTTACAATTTCAAAAGTAATCGGCAAGATTTTTATTTTCTACATATTCGTCGGTTACTATTTCAAAAGTAATCGGCAAGATTTTTATTTTCAGCATATTTGTCGGTTACTATATTAAAAGTAATCGACAACATTTTTATTTTCAACATATTCGTCGGTTACTATTTCAAAAGTAATCGGCAAGACTTTATTTTCAGCACATTCGTCGGTTACTATTTCAAAAGTAATCGGCAAGACTTTAATTTCAGCACATTCGTCGGTTACTATTTCAAAAGTAATCGACAAGATTTTTATTTTCAACACATTCGTCGGTTACTATTTCAAAAGTAATCAGCAAGACTTTATTTTTAACACATTCGTCGGTTACTATTTTAAAAGTAATCGGCAAGATTTTTATTTTCACCATATTCGTCGGTTACTATTTCAAAAGTAATCGGCAAGACTTTATTTTCAGCATATTCGTCGGTTACTATTTCAAAAGTAATCGGCAAGACTTTATTTTCAGCACATTCGTCGCTTACTATTTTAAAAGTAATCGGCAAGATTTTTATTTTCAGCATATTCATCGGTTACTATTTCAAAAGTAATCGCCAAGATTTTTATTTTCAGCATATTTGTCGGTTACTATTTTAAACGTAATCGGCAAGACTTTATTTTCAGCACATTCGTCGGTTACTATTTCAAAAGTAATCGCAAGACTTTATTTTCAGCACATTCGTCGGTTACTATTTCAAAAGTAATCGGCAAGACTTTATTTTCAGCACATTCGTCGGTTACTATTTCAAAAGTAATCGCCAAGATTTTTATTTTCAGCATATTCGTCGGTTACTATTTCAAAAGTAATCGCCAAGATTTTTATTTTCTGCATATTTGTCGGTTACTAATTTAAAAGTAATCTGCAAGACTTTATTTTCAGCACATTCGTCGGTTACTATTTCAAAAGTAATCGGCAAGATTTTTATTTTCAGCATATTCGTCGGTTACTATTTCAAAAGTAATCGCCAAGATTTTTATTTTCAGCATATTTGTCGGTTACTATTTTAAAAGTAAGCGGCATGACTTTATTTTCAGCACATTCGTCGGTTACTATTTCAAAAGTAATCGGCAAGATTTTTTTTCTGCATATTCGTCGGTTACTATTTCAAAAGTAATCGGCAAGATTTTTATTTTCAGCATATTCGGCGGTTACTATTTCAAAAGTAATCGGCAAGACTTTATTTTCAGCACATTCGTCGGTTACTATTTCAAAAGTAATCGGCAAGACTTTAATTTCAGCACATTCGTCGGTTACTATTTCAAAAGTAATCGACAAGATTTTTATTTTCAGCACATTCGTCGGTTACTATTTCAAAAGTAATCAGCAAGACTTTATTTTTAACACATTCGTCGGTTACTATTTCAAAAGTAATCGGCAAGATTTTTATTTTCAGCATATTCGGCGGTTACTATTTCAAAAGTAATCGCCAAGACTTTATTTTCAGCACATTCGTCGGTTACTATTTCAAAAGTAATCGGCTAGATTTTTATTTTCAACACATTCGTCGGTTACTATTTCAAAAGTAATCGGCAAGACTTTAATTTCAGCACATTCGTCGGTTACTATTTCAAAAGTAATCGACAAGATTTTTATTTTCAGCACATTCGTCGGTTACTCTTTCAAAAGTAATCAACAAGACTTTATTTTTAACACATTCGTCAGTTACAATTTCAAAAGTAATCGGCAAGATTTTTATTTTCTACATATTCGTCGGTTACTATTTCAAAAGTAATCGGCAAGATTTTTATTTTCAGCATATTTGTCGGTTACTATATTAAAAGTAATCGGCAAGATTTTTATTTTCTACATATTCGTCAGTTACTATTTCAAAACTAATCAGCAAGACTTTATTTTCAGCACATTTGTTGGTTACTATTTCAAAAGTAGTCGGCAAGATTTTTATTTTCAGCATATTTGTCGGTTACTAATTTAAAAGTAATTGGCAAGATTTTTTTTCTGCATATTCGTCGGTTACTATTTCAAAAGTAATCGGCAAGATTTTTATTTTCAGCATATTCGGCGGTTACTATTTCAAAAGTAATCGCCAAGATTTTTATTTTCAGCATATTTGTCGGTTACTATTTCAAAAGTAATCAGCAAGACTTAATTTTTAACACATTCGTCGGTTACTATTTCAAAAGTAATCGGCAAGATTTTTATTTTCAGCATATTTGTCGGTTACTATATTAAAAGTAATCGGCAAGATTTTTATTTTCAACACATTCGTCGGTTACTATTTCAAAAGTAATCCGCAAGACTTTATTTTTAACACATTCGTCGGTTACTATTTCAAAAGTAATCGGCAAGATTTTTATTTTCAGCATATTTGTCGGTTACTATATTAAAAGTAATCGGCAAGATTTTTATTTTCAGCATATTCGTCGGTTACTATTTCAAAAGTAATCGGCAAGACTTTATTTTCAGCACATTCGTCGGTTACTATTTCAAAAGTAATCGGCAAGACCTTATTTTCAGCACATTCGTCGCTTACTATTTTAAAAGTAATCGGCAAGATTTTTATTTTCAGCATATTCGTCGGTTACTATTTCAAAAGTAATCGTCAAAATTTTTTATTTTCAGCAAATTTGTCGGTTACTATTTTAAAGGTAATCGGCAAGACTTTATTTTCAGCACATTCGTCAGTTACTATTTCAAAAGTAATCGCAAGACTTTATTTTCAGCACATTCGTCGGTTACTATTTCAAAAGTAATCGGCAAGACTTTAATTTCAGCACATTCGTCGGTTACTATTTCAAAAGTAATCGCCAAGATTTTTATTTTCAGCACATTCGTTGGTTACTATTTCAAAAGTAATCAGCAAGACTTTATTTTTAACACATTCGTCGGTTACTATTTCAAAAGTAATCGGCAAGATTTTTATTTTCAGCATATTCGGCGGTTACTATTTCAAAAGTAATCGCCAAGACTTTATTTTCAGCACATTCGTCGGTTACTATTTCAAAAGTAATCGGCTAGATTTTTATTTTCAACACATTCGTCGGTTACTATTTCAAAAGTAATCGGCAAGACTTTAATTTCAGCACATTCGTCGGTTACTATTTCAAAAGTAATCGACAAGATTTTTATTTTCAGCACATTCGTCGGTTACTATTTCAAAAGTAATCAACAAGACTTTATTTTTAACACATTCGTCAGTTACAATTTCAAAAGTAATCGGCAAGATTTTTATTTTCTACATATTCGTCGGTTACTATTTCAAAAGTAATCGGCAAGATTTTTATTTTCAGCATATTTGTCGGTTACTATATTAAAAGTAATCGACAACATTTTTATTTTCAACATATTCGTCGGTTACTATTTCAAAACTAATCAGCAAGACTTTATTTTCAGCACATTCGTTGGTTACTATTTCAAAAGTAGTCGGCAAGATTTTTATTTTCAGCATATTTGTCGGTTACTAATTTAAAAGTAATTGGCAAGATTTTTTTTCTGCATATTCGTCGGTTACTATTTCAAAAGTAATCGGCAAGATTTTTATTTTCAGCATATTCGGCGGTTACTATTTCAAAAGTAATCGCCAAGATTTTTATTTTCAGCATATTTGTCGGTTACTATTTCAAAAGTAATCAGCAAGACTTAATTTTTAACACATTCGTCGGTTACTATTTCAAAAGTAATCGGCAAGATTTTTATTTTCAGCATATTTGTCGGTTACTATATTAAAAGTAATCGGCAAGATTTTTATTTTCAACACATTCGTCGGTTACTATTTCAAAAGTAATCCGCAAGACTTTATTTTTAACACATTCGTCGGTTACTATTTCAAAAGTAATCGGCAAGATTTTTATTTTCAGCATATTTGTCGGTTACTATATTAAAAGTAATCGGCAAGATTTTTATTTTCAGCATATTCGTCGGTTACTATTTCAAAAGTAATCGGCAAGACTTTATTTTCAGCACATTCGTCGGTTACTATTTCAAAAGTAATCGGCAAGACCTTATTTTCAGCACATTCGTCGCTTACTATTTCAAAAGTAATCGGCAAGATTTTTATTTTCAGCATATTCGTCGGTTACTATTTCAAAAGTAATCGTCAAAATTTTTTATTTTCAGCAAATTTGTCGGTTACTATTTTAAAGGTAATCGGCAAGACTTTATTTTCAGCACATTCGTCGGTTACTATTTCAAAAGTAATCGCAAGACTTTATTTTCAGCACATTCGTCGGTTACTATTTCAAAAGTAATCGGCAAGACTTTAATTTCAGCACATTCGTCGGTTACTATTTCAAAAATAATCGCCAAGATTTTTATTTTCAGCACATTCGTTGGTTACTATTTCAAAAGTAGTCGGCAAGATTTTTATTTTCAGCATATTTGTCGGTTACTAATTTAAAAGTAATTGGCAAGATTTTTTTTCTGCATATTCGTCGGTTACTATTTCAAAAGTAATCGGCAAGATTTTTATTTTCAGCATATTCGGCGGTTACTATTTCAAAAGTAATCGCCAAGATTTTTATTTTCAGCATATTTGTCGGTTACTATTTCAAAAGTAATCAGCAAGACTTAATTTTTAACACATTCGTCGGTTACTATTTCAAAAGTAATCGGCAAGATTTTTATTTTCAGCATATTTGTCGGTTACTATATTAAAAGTAATCGGCAAGATTTTTATTTTCAACACATTCGTCGATTACTATTTCAAAAGTAATCCGCAAGACTTTATTTTTAACACATTCGTCGGTTACTATTTCAAAAGTAATCGGCAAGATTTTTATTTTCAGCATATTTGTCGGTTACTATATTAAAAGTAATCGGCAAGATTTTTATTTTCAGCATATTCGTCGGTTACTATTTCAAAAGTAATCGGCAAGACTTTATTTTCAGCACATTCGTCGGTTACTATTTCAAAAGTAATCGGCAAGACCTTATTTTCAGCACATTCGTCGCTTACTAATTTAAAAGTAATCGGCAAGATTTTTATTTTCAGCATATTCGTCGGTTACTATTTCAAAAGTAATCGTCAAAATTTTTTATTTTCAGCATATTTGTCGGTTACTATTTTAAAGGTAATCGGCAAGACTTTATTTTCAGCACATTCGTCGGTTACTATTTCAAAAGTAATCGCAAGACTTTATTTTCAGCACATTCGTCGGTTACTATTTCAAAAGTAATCGGCAAGACTTTAATTTCAGCACATTCGTCGGTTACTATTTCAAAAGTAATCGCCAAGATTTTTATTTTCAGCATATTCGTCGGTTACTATTTCAAAAGTAATCGCCAAGATTTTTATTTTCAGCATATTTGTCGGTTACTAATTTAAAAGTAATCGGTAAGACTTTATTTTCAGCACATTCGTCGGTTACTATTTCAAAAGTAATCGGCAAGATTTTTTTTCTGCATATTCGTCGGTTACTATTTCAAAAGTAATCGGCAAGATTTTTATTTTCAGCATATTCGGCGGTTACTATTTCAAAAGTAATCGGCAAGACTTTATTTTCAGCACATTCGTCGGTTACTATTTCAAAAGTAATCGGCAAGACTTTAATTTCAGCACATTCGTCGGTTACTATTTCAAAAGTAATCGACAAGATTTTTATTTTCAGCACATTCGTCGGTTACTATTTCAAAAGTAATCAACAAGACTTTATTTTTAACACATTCGTCAGTTACAATTTCAAAAGTAATCGGCAAGATTTTTATTTTCTACATATTCGTCGGTTACTATTTCAAAAGTAATCGGCAAGATTTTTATTTTCAGCATATTTGTCGGTTACTATATTAAAAGTAATCGACAACATTTTTATTTTCAACATATTCGTCGGTTACTATTTCAAAACTAATCAGCAAGACTTTATTTTCAGCACATTCGTTGGTTACTATTTCAAAAGTAGTCGGCAAGATTTTTATTTTCAGCATATTTGTCGGTTACTAATTTAAAAGTAATTGGCAAGATTTTTTTTCTGCATATTCGTCGGTTACTATTTCAAAAGTAATCGGCAAGATTTTTATTTTCAGCATATTCGGCGGTTACTATTTCAAAAGTAATCGCCAAGATTTTTATTTTCAGCATATTTGTCGGTTACTATTTCAAAAGTAATCAGCAAGACTTAATTTTTAACACATTCGTCGGTTACTATTTCAAAAGTAATCGGCAAGATTTTTATTTTCAGCATATTTGTCGGTTACTATATTAAAAGTAATCGGCAAGATTTTTATTTTCAACACATTCGTCGGTTACTATTTCAAAAGTAATCCGCAAGACTTTATTTTTAACACATTCGTCGGTTACTATTTCAAAAGTAATCGGCAAGATTTTTATTTTCAGCATATTTGTCGGTTACTATATTAAAAGTAATCGGCAAGATTTTTATTTTCAGCATATTCGTCGGTTACTATTTCAAAAGTAATCGGCAAGACTTTATTTTCAGCACATTCGTCGGTTACTATTTCAAAAGTAATCGGCAAGACCTTATTTTCAGCACATTCGTCGCTTACTATTTTAAAAGTAATCGGCAAGATTTTTATTTTCAGCATATTCGTCGGTTACTATTTCAAAAGTAATCGTCAAAATTTTTTATTTTCAGCAAATTTGTCGGTTACTATTTTAAAGGTAATCGGCAAGACTTTATTTTCAGCACATTCGTCGGTTACTATTTCAAAAGTAATCGCAAGACTTTATTTTCAGCACATTCGTCGGTTACTATTTCAAAAGTAATCGGCAAGACTTTAATTTCAGCACATTCGTCGGTTACTATTTCAAAAGTAATCGCCAAGATTTTTATTTTCAGCACATTCGTTGGTTACTATTTCAAAAGTAGTCGGCAAGATTTTTATTTTCAGCATATTTGTCGGTTACTAATTTAAAAGTAATTGGCAAGATTTTTTTTCTGCATATTCGTCGGTTACTATTTCAAAAGTAATCGGCAAGATTTTTATTTTCAGCATATTCGGCGGTTACTATTTCAAAAGTAATCGCCAAGATTTTTATTTTCAGCATATTTGTCGGTTACTATTTCAAAAGTAATCAGCAAGACTTAATTTTTAACACATTCGTCGGTTACTATTTCAAAAGTAATCGGCAAGATTTTTATTTTCAGCATATTTGTCGGTTACTATATTAAAAGTAATCGGCAAGATTTTTATTTTCAACACATTCGTCGGTTACTATTTCAAAAGTAATCCGCAAGACTTTATTTTTAACACATTCGTCGGTTACTATTTCAAAAGTAATCGGCAAGATTTTTATTTTCAGCATATTTGTCGGTTACTATATTAAAAGTAATCGGCAAGATTTTTATTTTCAGCATATTCGTCGGTTACTATTTCAAAAGTAATCGGCAAGACTTTATTTTCAGCACATTCGTCGGTTACTATTTCAAAAGTAATCGGCAAGACCTTATTTTCAGCACATTCGTCGCTTACTAATTTAAAAGTAATCGGCAAGATTTTTATTTTCAGCATATTCGTCGGTTACTATTTCAAAAGTAATCGTCAAAATTTTTTATTTTCAGCATATTTGTCGGTTACTATTTTAAAGGTAATCGGCAAGACTTTATTTTCAGCACATTCGTCGGTTACTATTTCAAAAGTAATCGCAAGACTTTATTTTCAGCACATTCGTCGGTTACTATTTCAAAAGTAATCGGCAAGACTTTAATTTCAGCACATTCGTCGGTTACTATTTCAAAAGTAATCGCCAAGATTTTTATTTTCAGCATATTCGTCGGTTACTATTTCAAAAGTAATCGCCAAGATTTTTATTTTCAGCATATTTGTCGGTTACTAATTTAAAAGTAATCGGTAAGACTTTATTTTCAGCACATTCGTCGGTTACTATTTCAAAAGTAATCGGCAAGATTTTTATTTTCAGCATATTTGTCGGTTACTATATTAAAAGTAATCGGCAAGATTTTTATTTTCAGCATATTCGTCGGTTACTATTTCAAAAGTAATCGGCAAGACTTTATTTTCAGCACATTCGTCGGTTACTATTTCAAAAGTAATCGGCAAGACCTTATTTTCAGCACATTCGTCGCTTACTATTTTAAAAGTAATCGGCAAGATTTTTATTTTCAGCATATTCGTCGGTTACTATTTCAAAAGTAATCGTCAAAATTTTTTATTTTCAGCAAATTTGTCGGTTACTATTTTAAAGGTAATCGGCAAGACTTTATTTTCAGCACATTCGTCGGTTACTATTTCAAAAGTAATCGCAAGACTTTATTTTCAGCACATTCGTCGGTTACTATTTCAAAAGTAATCGGCAAGACTTTAATTTCAGCACATTCGTCGGTTACTATTTCAAAAGTAATCGCCAAGATTTTTATTTTCAGCACATTCGTTGGTTACTATTTCAAAAGTAGTCGGCAAGATTTTTATTTTCAGCATATTTGTCGGTTACTAATTTAAAAGTAATTGGCAAGATTTTTTTTCTGCATATTCGTCGGTTACTATTTCAAAAGTAATCGGCAAGATTTTTATTTTCAGCATATTCGGCGGTTACTATTTCAAAAGTAATCGCCAAGATTTTTATTTTCAGCATATTTGTCGGTTACTATTTCAAAAGTAATCAGCAAGACTTAATTTTTAACACATTCGTCGGTTACTATTTCAAAAGTAATCGGCAAGATTTTTATTTTCAGCATATTTGTCGGTTACTATATTAAAAGTAATCGGCAAGATTTTTATTTTCAACACATTCGTCGGTTACTATTTCAAAAGTAATCCGCAAGACTTTATTTTTAACACATTCGTCGGTTACTATTTCAAAAGTAATCGGCAAGATTTTTATTTTCAGCATATTTGTCGGTTACTATATTAAAAGTAATCGGCAAGATTTTTATTTTCAGCATATTCGTCGGTTACTATTTCAAAAGTAATCGGCAAGACTTTATTTTCAGCACATTCGTCGGTTACTATTTCAAAAGTAATCGGCAAGACCTTATTTTCAGCACATTCGTCGCTTACTAATTTAAAAGTAATCGGCAAGATTTTTATTTTCAGCATATTCGTCGGTTACTATTTCAAAAGTAATCGTCAAAATTTTTTATTTTCAGCATATTTGTCGGTTACTATTTTAAAGGTAATCGGCAAGACTTTATTTTCAGCACATTCGTCGGTTACTATTTCAAAAGTAATCGCAAGACTTTATTTTCAGCACATTCGTCGGTTACTATTTCAAAAGTAATCGGCAAGACTTTAATTTCAGCACATTCGTCGGTTACTATTTCAAAAGTAATCGCCAAGATTTTTATTTTCAGCATATTCGTCGGTTACTATTTCAAAAGTAATCGCCAAGATTTTTATTTTCAGCATATTTGTCGGTTACTAATTTAAAAGTAATCGGTAAGACTTTATTTTCAGCACATTCGTCGGTTACTATTTCAAAAGTAATCGGCAAGATTTTTTTTCTGCATATTCGTCGGTTACTATTTCAAAAGTAATCGGCAAGATTTTTATTTTCAGCATATTCGGCGGTTACTATTTCAAAAGTAATCGGCAAGACTTTATTTTCAGCACATTCGTCGGTTACTATTTCAAAAGTAATCGGCAAGACTTTAATTTCAGCACATTCGTCGGTTACTATTTCAAAAGTAATCGACAAGATTTTTATTTTCAGCACATTCGTCGGTTACTATTTCAAAAGTAATCAGCAAGACTTTATTTTTAACACATTCGTCGGTTACTATTTCAAAAGTAATCGGCAAGATTTTTATTTTCAGCATATTCGGCGGTTACTATTTCAAAAGTAATCGCCAAGACTTTATTTTCAGCACATTCGTCGGTTACTATTTCAAAAGTAATCGGCTAGATTTTTATTTTCAACACATTCGTCGGTTACTATTTCAAAAGTAATCGGCAAGACTTTATTTTCAGCACATTCGTCGGTTACTATTTCAAAAGTAATCGGCAAGACTTTAATTTCAGCACATTCGTCGGTTACTATTTCAAAAGTAATCGACAAGATTTTTATTTTCAGCACATTCGTCGGTTACTATTTCAAAAGTAATCAGCAAGACTTTATTTTTAACACATTCGTCGGTTACTATTTCAAAAGTAATCGGCAAGATTTTTATTTTCAGCATATTCGGCGGTTACTATTTCAAAAGTAATCGCCAAGACTTTATTTTCAGCACATTCGTCGGTTACTATTTCAAAAGTAATCGGCTAGATTTTTATTTTCAACACATTCGTCGGTTACTATTTCAAAAGTAATCGGCAAGACTTTAATTTCAGCACATTCGTCGGTTACTATTTCAAAAGTAATCGACAAGATTTTTATTTTCAGCACATTCGTCGGTTACTATTTCAAAAGTAATCAACAAGACTTTATTTTTAACACATTCGTCAGTTACAATTTCAAAAGTAATCGGCAAGATTTTTATTTTCTACATATTCGTCGGTTACTATTTCAAAAGTAATCGGCAAGATTTTTATTTTCAGCATATTTGTCGGTTACTATATTAAAAGTAATCGACAACATTTTTATTTTCAACATATTCGTCGGTTACTATTTCAAAACTAATCAGCAAGACTTTATTTTCAGCACATTCGTTGGTTACTATTTCAAAAGTAGTCGGCAAGATTTTTATTTTCAGCATATTTGTCGGTTACTAATTTAAAAGTAATTGGCAAGATTTTTTTTCTGCATATTCGTCGGTTACTATTTCAAAAGTAATCGGCAAGATTTTTATTTTCAGCATATTCGGCGGTTACTATTTCAAAAGTAATCGCCAAGATTTTTATTTTCAGCATATTTGTCGGTTACTATTTCAAAAGTAATCAGCAAGACTTAATTTTTAACACATTCGTCGGTTACTATTTCAAAAGTAATCGGCAAGATTTTTATTTTCAGCATATTTGTCGGTTACTATATTAAAAGTAATCGGCAAGATTTTTATTTTCAACACATTCGTCGGTTACTATTTCAAAAGTAATCCGCAAGACTTTATTTTTAACACATTCGTCGGTTACTATTTCAAAAGTAATCGGCAAGATTTTTATTTTCAGCATATTTGTCGGTTACTATATTAAAAGTAATCGGCAAGATTTTTATTTTCAGCATATTCGTCGGTTACTATTTCAAAAGTAATCGGCAAGACTTTATTTTCAGCACATTCGTCGGTTACTATTTCAAAAGTAATCGGCAAGACCTTATTTTCAGCACATTCGTCGCTTACTATTTTAAAAGTAATCGGCAAGATTTTTATTTTCAGCATATTCGTCGGTTACTATTTCAAAAGTAATCGTCAAAATTTTTTATTTTCAGCATATTTGTCGGTTACTATTTTAAAGGTAATCGGCAAGACTTTATTTTCAGCACATTCGTCGGTTACTATTTCAAAAGTAATCGCAAGACTTTATTTTCAGCACATTCGTCGGTTACTATTTCAAAAGTAATCGGCAAGACTTTAATTTCAGCACATTCGTCGGTTACTATTTCAAAAGTAATCGCCAAGATTTTTATTTTCAGCATATTCGTCGGTTACTATTTCAAAAGTAATCGCCAAGATTTTTATTTTCAGCATATTTGTCGGTTACTAATTTAAAAGTAATCGGTAAGACTTTATTTTCAGCACATTCGTCGGTTACTATTTCAAAAGTAATCGGCAAGATTTTTATTTTCACCATATTCGTCGGTTACTATTTCAAAAGTAATCGCCAAGATTTTATTTTCAGCATATTTGTCTGTTACTATATTAAAAGTAATCGACAAGATTTTTATTTTCAACATATTCGTCGGTTACTATTTCAAAAGTAATCGGCAAGACTTTATTTTCAGCACATTCGTCGGTTACTATTTCAAAAGTAATCGGCAAGACTTTAATTTCAGCACATTCGTCGGTTACTATTTGAAAAGTATTCGACAAGATTTTTATTTTCAACACATTCGTCGGTTACTATTTCAAAAGTAATCAGCAAGACTTTATTTTTAGCACATTCGTCGGTTACTATTTTAAAAGTAATCGGCAAGATTTTTATTTTCAACATATTCGTCGGTTACTATTTCAAAAGTAATCGGCAAGACTTTATTTTCAGCACATTCGTCGGTTACTATTTCAAAAGTAATCGGCAAGACTTTATTTTCAGCACATTCGTCGCTTACTATTTTAAAAGTAATCGGCAAGATTTTTTTTTTCAGCATATTCATCGGTTACTATTTTAAAAGTAATCGCCAAGATTTTTATTTTCAGCATATTTGTCGGTTACTATTTTAAACGTAATCGGCAAGACTTTATTTTCAGCACATTCGTCGGTTACTATTTCAAAAGTAATCGCAAGACTTTATTTTCAGCACATTCGTCGGTTACTATTTCAAAAGTAATCGGCAAGACTTTATTTTCAGCACATTCGTCGGTTACTATTTCAAAAGTAATCGCCAAGATTTTTATTTTCAGCATATTCGTCGGTTACTATTTCAAAAGTAATCGCCAAGATTTTTATTTTCAGCATATTTGTCGGTTACTAATTTAAAAGTAATCGGCAAGACTTTATTTTCAGCACATTCGTCGGTTACTATTTCAAAAGTAATCGGCAAGATTTTTATTTTCAGCATATTCGTCGGTTACTATTTCAAAAGTAATCGCCAAGATTTTTATTTTCAGCATATTTGTCGGTTACTATTTTAAAAGTAAGCGGCATGACTTTATTTTCAGCACATTCGTCGGTTACTATTTCAAAAGTAATCGGCAAGATTTTTTTTCTGCATATTCGTCGGTTACTATTTCAAAAGTAATCGGCAAGATTTTTATTTTCAGCATATTCGGCGGTTACTATTTCAAAAGTAATCGGCAAGACTTTATTTTCAGCACATTCGTCGGTTACTATTTCAAAAGTAATCGGCAAGACTTTAATTTCAGCACATTCGTCGGTTACTATTTCAAAAGTAATCGACAAGATTTTTATTTTCAGCACATTCGTCGGTTACTATTTCAAAAGTAATCAGCAAGACTTTATTTTTAACACATTCGTCGGTTACTATTTCAAAAGTAATCGGCAAGATTTTTATTTTCAGCATATTCGGCGGTTACTATTTCAAAAGTAATCGCCAAGACTTTATTTTCAGCACATTCGTCGGTTACTATTTCAAAAGTAATCGGCTAGATTTTTATTTTCAACACATTCGTCGGTTACTATTTCAAAAGTAATCGGCAAGACTTTAATTTCAGCACATTCGTCGGTTACTATTTCAAAAGTAATCGACAAGATTTTTATTTTCAGCACATTCGTCGGTTACTATTTCAAAAGTAATCAACAAGACTTTATTTTTAACACATTCGTCAGTTACAATTTCAAAAGTAATCGGCAAGATTTTTATTTTCTACATATTCGTCGGTTACTATTTCAAAAGTAATCGGCAAGATTTTTATTTTCAGCATATTTGTCGGTTACTATATTAAAAGTAATCGACAACATTTTTATTTTCAACATATTCGTCGGTTACTATTTCAAAACTAATCAGCAAGACTTTATTTTCAGCACATTCGTTGGTTACTATTTCAAAAGTAGTCGGCAAGATTTTTATTTTCAGCATATTTGTCGGTTACTAATCTAAAAGTAATTGGCAAGATTTTTTTTCTGCATATTCGTCGGTTACTATTTCAAAAGTAATCGGCAAGATTTTTATTTTCAGCATATTCGGCGGTTACTATTTCCAAAGTAATCGCCAAGATTTTTATTTTCAGCATATTTGTCGGTTACTATTTCAAAAGTAATCAGCAAGACTTAATTTTTAACACATTCGTCGGTTACTATTTCAAAAGTAATCGGCAAGATTTTTATTTTCAGCATATTTGTCGGTTACTATATTAAAAGTAATCGGCAAGATTTTTATTTTCAACACATTCGTCGGTTACTATTTCAAAAGTAATCGGCAAGATTTTTATTTTCAGCATATTTGTCGGTTACTATATTAAAAGTAATCGGCAAGATTTTTATTTTCAGCATATTCGTCGGTTACTATTTCAAAAGTAATCGGCAAGACTTTATTTTCAGCACATTCGTCGGTTACTATTTCAAAAGTAATCGGCAAGACCTTATTTTCAGCACATTCGTCGCTTACTATTTTAAAAGTAATCGGCAAGATTTTTATTTTCAGCATATTCGTCGGTTACTATTTCAAAAGTAATCGTCAAAATTTTTTATTTTCAGCATATTTGTCGGTTACTATTTTAAAGGTAATCGGCAAGACTTTATTTTCAGCACATTCGTCGGTTACTATTTCAAAAGTAATCGCAAGACTTTATTTTCAGCACATTCGTCGGTTACTATTTCAAAAGTAATCGGCAAGACTTTAATTTCAGCACATTCGTCGGTTACTATTTCAAAAGTAATCGCCAAGATTTTTATTTTCAGCATATTCGTCGGTTACTATTTCAAAAGTAATCGCCAAGATTTTTATTTTCAGCATATTTGTCGGTTACTAATTTAAAAGTAATCGGTAAGACTTTATTTTCAGCACATTCGTCGGTTACTATTTCAAAAGTAATCGGCAAGATTTTTATTTTCAGCATATTCGTCGGTTACTATTTCAAAAGTAATCGCCAAGATTTTATTTTCAGCATATTTGTCTGTTACTATATTAAAAGTAATCGACAAGATTTTTATTTTCAACATATTCGTCGGTTACTATTTCAAAAGTAATCGGCAAGACTTTATTTTCAGCACATTCGTCGGTTACTATTTCAAAAGTAATCGGCAAGACTTTAATTTCAGCACATTCGTCGGTTACTATTTCAAAAGTATTCGACAAGATTTTTATTTTCAACACATTCGTCGGTTACTATTTCAAAAGTAATCAGCAAGACTTTATTTTTAGCACATTCGTCGGTTACTATTTTAAAAGTAATCGGCAAGATTTTTATTTTCAACATATTCGTCGGTTACTATTTCAAAAGTAATCGGCAAGACTTTATTTTCAGCACATTCGTCGGTTACTATTTCAAAAGTAATCGGCAAGACTTTATTTTCAGCACATTCGTCGCTTACTATTTTAAAAGTAATCGGCAAGATTTTTTTTTTCAGCATATTCATCGGTTACTATTTTAAAAGTAATCGCCAAGATTTTTATTTTCAGCATATTTGTCGGTTACTATTTTAAACGTAATCGGCAAGACTTTATTTTCAGCACATTCGTCGGTTACTATTTCAAAAGTAATCGCAAGACTTTATTTTCAGCACATTCGTCGGTTACTATTTCAAAAGTAATCGGCAAGACTTTATTTTCAGCACATTCGTCGGTTACTATTTCAAAAGTAATCGCCAAGATTTTTATTTTCAGCATATTCGTCGGTTACTATTTCAAAAGTAATCGCCAAGATTTTTATTTTCAGCATATTTGTCGGTTACTAATTTAAAAGTAATCGGCAAGACTTTATTTTTAGCACATTCGTCGGTTACTATTTCAAAAGTAATCGGCAAGATTTTTATTTTCAGCATATTCGTCGGTTACTATTTCAAAAGTAATCGCCAAGATTTTTATTTTCAGCATATTTGTCGGTTACTATTTTAAAAGTAAGCGGCATGACTTTATTTTCAGCACATTCGTCGGTTACTATTTCAAAAGTAATCGGCAAGATTTTTTTTCTGCATATTCGTCGGTTACTATTTCAAAAGTAATCGGCAAGATTTTTATTTTCAGCATATTCGGCGGTTACTATTTCAAAAGTAATCGGCAAGACTTTATTTTCAGCACATTCGTCGGTTACTATTTCAAAAGTAATCGGCAAGACTTTAATTTCAGCACATTCGTCGGTTACTATTTCAAAATTAATCGACAAGATTTTTATTTTCAGCACATTCGTCGGTTACTATTTCAAAAGTAATCAGCAAGACTTTATTTTTAACACATTCGTCGGTTACTATTTCAAAAGTAATCGGCAAGATTTTTATTTTCAGCATATTCGGCGGTTACTATTTCAAAAGTAATCGCCAAGACTTTATTTTCAGCACATTCGTCGGTTACTATTTCAAAAGTAATCGGCTAGATTTTTATTTTCAACACATTCGTCGGTTACTATTTCAAAAGTAATCGGCAAGATTTTTATTTTCAGCATATTCGTCGGTTACTATTTCAAAAGTAATCGCCAAGATTTTATTTTCAGCATATTTGTCTGTTACTATATTAAAAGTAATCGACAAGATTTTTATTTTCAACATATTCGTCGGTTACTATTTCAAAAGTAATCGGCAAGACTTTATTTTCAGCACATTCGTCGGTTACTATTTCAAAAGTAATCGGCAAGACTTTAATTTCAGCACATTCGTCGGTTACTATTTCAAAAGTAATCGACAAGATTTTTATTTTCAACACATTCGTCGGTTACTATTTCAAAAGTAATCAGCAAGACTTTATTTTTAACACATTCGTCGGTTACTATTTTAAAAGTAATCGGCAAGATTTTTATTTTCAACATATTCGTCGGTTACTATTTCAAAAGTAATCGGCAAGACTTTATTTTCAGCACATTCGTCGGTTACTATTTCAAAAGTAATCGGCAAGACTTTATTTTCAGCACATTCGTCGCTTACTATTTTAAAAGTAATCACCAAGATTTTTATTTTCAGCATATTTGTCGGTTACTATTTTAAACGTAATCGGCAAGACTTTATTTTCAGCACATTCGTCGGTTACTATTTCAAAAGTAATCGCAAGACTTTATTTTCAGCACATTCGTCGGTTACTATTTCAAAAGTAATCGGCAAGACTTTATTTTCAGCACATTCGTCGGTTACTATTTCAAAAGTAATCGCCAAGATTTTTATTTTCAGCATATTCGTCGGTTACTATTTCAAAAGTAATCGCCAAGATTTTTATTTTCAGCATATTTGTCGGTTACTAATTTAAAAGTAATCGGCAAGACTTTATTTTCAGCACATTCGTCGGTTACTATTTCAAAAGATTTTTATTTTCAGCATATTCGTCGGTTACTATTTCAAAAGTAATCGCCAAGATTTTTATTTTCAGCATATTTGTCGGTTACTATTTTAAAAGTAAGCGGCATGACTTTATTTTCAGCACATTCGTCGGTTACTATTTCAAAAGTAATCGGCAAGATTTTTTTTCTGCATATTCGTCGGTTACTATTTCAAAAGTAATCGGCAAGATTTTTATTTTCAGCATATTCGGCGGTTACTATTTCAAAAGTAATCGGCAAGACTTTATTTTCAGCACATTCGTCGGTTACTATTTCAAAAGTAATCGGCAAGACTTTAATTTCAGCACATTCGTCGGTTACTATTTCAAAAGTAATCGACAAGATTTTTATTTTCAGCACATTCGTCGGTTACTATTTCAAAAGTAATCAGCAAGACTTTATTTTTAACACATTCGTCGGTTACTATTTCAAAAGTAATCGGCAAGATTTTTATTTTCAGCATATTCGGCGGTTACTATTTCAAAAGTAATCGCCAAGACTTTATTTTCAGCACATTCGTCGGTTACTATTTCAAAAGTAATCGGCTAGATTTTTATTTTCAACACATTCGTCGGTTACTATTTCAAAAGTAATCGGCAAGACTTTAATTTCAGCACATTCGTCGGTTACTATTTCAAAAGTAATCGACAAGATTTTTATTTTCAGCACATTCGTCGGTTACTATTTCAAAAGTAATCAACAAGACTTTATTTTTAACACATTCGTCAGTTACAATTTCAAAAGTAATCGGCAAGATTTTTATTTTCTACATATTCGTCGGTTACTATTTCAAAAGTAATCGGCAAGATTTTTATTTTCAGCATATTTGTCGGTTACTATATTAAAAGTAATCGACAACATTTTTATTTTCAACATATTCGTCGGTTACTATTTCAAAACTAATCAGCAAGACTTTATTTTCAGCACATTCGTTGGTTACTATTTCAAAAGTAGTCGGCAAGATTTTTATTTTCAGCATATTTGTCGGTTACTAATTTAAAAGTAATTGGCAAGATTTTTTTTCTGCATATTCGGCGGTTACTATTTCAAAAGTAATCGCCAAGATTTTTATTTTCAGCATATTTGTCGGTTACTATTTCAAAAGTAATCAGCAAGACTTAATTTTTAACACATTCGTCGGTTACTATTTCAAAAGTAATCGGCAAGATTTTTATTTTCAGCATATTTGTCGGTTACTATATTAAAAGTAATCGGCAAGATTTTTATTTTCAACACATTCGTCGGTTACTATTTCAAAAGTAATCCGCAAGACTTTATTTTTAACACATTCGTCGGTTACTATTTCAAAAGTAATCGGCAAGATTTTTATTTTCAGCATATTTGTCGGTTACTATATTAAAAGTAATCGGCAAGATTTTTATTTTCAGCATATTCGTCGGTTACTATTTCAAAAGTAATCGGCAAGACTTTATTTTCAGCACATTCGTCGGTTACTATTTCAAAAGTAATCGGCAAGACCTTATTTTCAGCACATTCGTCGCTTACTATTTTAAAAGTAATCGGCAAGATTTTTATTTTCAGCATATTCGTCGGTTACTATTTCAAAAGTAATCGTCAAAATTTTTTATTTTCAGCATATTTGTCGGTTACTATTTTAAAGGTAATCGGCAAGACTTTATTTTCAGCACATTCGTCGGTTACTATTTCAAAAGTAATCGCAAGACTTTATTTTCAGCACATTCGTCGGTTACTATTTCAAAAGTAATCGGCAAGACTTTATTTTCAGCACATTCGTCGGTTACTATTTCAAAAGTAATCGCCAAGATTTTTATTTTCAGCATATTCGTCGGTTACTATTTCAAAAGTAATCGCCAAGATTTTTATTTTCAGCATATTTGTCGGTTACTAATTTAAAAGTAATCGGTAAGACTTTATTTTCAGCACATTCGCCGGTTACTATTTCAAAAGTAATCGGCAAGATTTTTATTTTCAGCATATTCGTCGGTTACTATTTCAAAAGTAATCGCCAAGATTTTATTTTCAGCATATTTGTCTGTTACTATATTAAAAGTAATCGACAAGATTTTTATTTTCAACATATTCGTCGGTTACTATTTCAAAAGTAATCGGCAAGACTTTATTTTCAGCACATTCGTCGGTTACTATTTCAAAAGTAATCGGCAAGACTTTAATTTCAGCACATTCGTCGGTTACTATTTCAAAAGTAATCGACAAGATTTTTATTTTCAACACATTCGTCGGTTACTATTTCAAAAGTAATCAGCAAGACATTATTTTTAACACATTCGTCGGTTACTATTTTAAAAGTAATCGGCAAGATTTTTATTTTCAACATATTCGTCGGTTACTATTTCAAAAGTAATCGGCAAGACTTTATTTTCAGCACATTCGTCGGTTACTATTTCAAAAGTAATCGGCAAGACTTTATTTTCAGCACATTCGTCGCTTACTATTTGAAAAGTAATCGGCAAGATTTTTATTTTCAGCATATTCATCGGTTACTATTTCAAAAGTAATCGCCAAGATTTTTATTTTCAGCATATTTGTCGGTTACTATTTTAAACGTAATCGGCAAGACTTTATTTTCAGCACATTCGTCGGTTACTATTTCAAAAGTAATCGCAAGACTTTATTTTCAGCACATTCGTCGGTTACTATTTCAAAAGTAATCGGCAAGACTTTATTTTCAGCACATTCGTCGGTTACTATTTCAAAAGTAATCGCCAAGATTTTTATTTTCAGCATATTCGTCGGTTACTATTTCAAAAGTAATCGCCAAGATTTTTATTTTCAGCATATTTGTCGGTTACTAATTTAAAAGTAATCGGCAAGACTTTATTTTCAGCACATTCGTCGGTTACTATTTCAAAAGTAATCGGCAAGATTTTTATTTTCAGCATATTCGTCGGTTACTATTTCAAAAGTAATCGCCAAGATTTTTATTTTCAGCATATTTGTCGGTTACTATTTCAAAAGTAATCGGCAAGACTTTAATTTCAGCACATTCGTCGGTTACTATTTCAAAAGTAATCGACAAGATTTTTATTTTCAGCACATTCGTCGGTTACTATTTCAAAAGTAATCAGCAAGACTTTATTTTTAACACATTCGTCGGTTACTATTTCAAAAGTAATCGG
Organism: Medicago lupulina; assembly: GCA_958299785.1. NCBI lineage: Eukaryota > Viridiplantae > Streptophyta > Magnoliopsida > Fabales > Fabaceae > Medicago > Medicago lupulina. The sequence continues at coordinate 41,936,509 of OY283143.1, read as the reverse complement.
CAAGATTTTTATTTTCAGCATATTCGGCGGTTACTATTTCAAAAGTAATCGCCAAGACTTTATTTTCAGCACATTCGTCGGTTACTATTTCAAAAGTAATCGGCTAGATTTTTATTTTCAACACATTCGTCGGTTACTATTTCAAAAGTAATCGGCAAGACTTTAATTTCAGCACATTCGTCGGTTACTATTTCAAAAGTAATCGACAAGATTTTTATTTTCAGCACATTCGTCGGTTACTATTTCAAAAGTAATCAACAAGACTTTATTTTTAACACATTCGTCAGTTACAATTTCAAAAGTAATCGGCAAGATTTTTATTTTCTACATATTCGTCGGTTACTATTTCAAAAGTAATCGGCAAGATTTTTTTTTTCTACATATTCGTCGGTTACTATTTCAAAAGTAATCGGCAATATTTTTATTTTCAGCATATTTGTCGGTTACTATATTAAAAGTAATCGACAACATTTTTATTTTCAACATATTCGTCGGTTACTATTTCAAAACTAATCAGCAAGACTTTATTTTCAGCACATTCGTTGGTTACTATTTCAAAAGTAGTCGGCAAGATTTTATTTTCAGCATATTTGTCGGTTACTAATTTAAAAGTAATTGGCAAGATTTTTTTTCTGCATATTCGTCGGTTACTATTTCAAAAGTAATCGGCAAGATTTTTATTTTTAGCATATTCGGCGGTTACTATTTCAAAAGTAATCGCCAAGATTTTTATTTTCAGCATAATTGTCGGTTACTATTTTAAACGTAATCGGCAAGACTTTATTTTCAGCACATTCGTCGGTTACTATTTCAAAAGTAATCGCAAGACTTTATTTTCAGCACATTCGTCGGTTACTATTTCAAAAGTAATCGGCAAGACTTTATTTTCAGCACATTCGTCGGTTACTATTTCAAAAGTAATCGCCAAGATTTTTATTTTCAGCATATTTGTCGGTTACTATTTTAAACGTAATCGGCAAGACTTTATTTTCAGCACATTCGTCGGTTACTATTTCAAAAGTAATCGCAAGACTTTATTTTCAGCACATTCGTCGGTTACTATTTCAAAAGTAATCGGCAAGACTTTATTTTCAGCACATTCGTCGGTTACTATTTCAAAAGTAATCGCCAAGATTTTTATTTTCAGCATATTCGTCGGTTACTATTTCAAAAGTAATCGCCAAGATTTTTATTTTCAGCATATTTGTCGGTTACTAATTTAAAAGTAATCGGCAAGACTTTATTTTCAGCACATTCGTCGGTTACTATTTCAAAAGTAATCGGCAAGATTTTTATTTTCAGCATATTCGTCGGTTACTATTTCAAAAGTAATCGCAAGACTTTATTTTCAGCACATTCGTCGGTTACTATTTCAAAAGTAATCGGCAAGACTTTATTTTCAGCACATTCGTCGGTTACTATTTCAAAAGTAATCGCCAAGATTTTTATTTTCAGCATATTCGTCGGTTACTATTTCAAAAGTAATCGCCAAGATTTTTATTTTCAGCATATTTGTCGGTTACTAATTTAAAAGTAATCGGCAAGACTTTATTTTCAGCACATTCGTCGGTTACTATTTCAAAAGTAATCGGCAAGATTTTTATTTTCAGCATATTCGTCGGTTACTATTTCAAAAGTAATCGCCAAGATTTTTATTTTCAGCATATTTGTCGGTTACTATTTTAAAAGTAAGCGGCATGACTTTATTTTCAGCACATTCGTCGGTTACTATTTCAAAAGTAATCGGCAAGATTTTTTTTCTGCATATTCGTCGGTTACTATTTCAAAACTAATCAGCAAGACTTTATTTTCAGCACATTCGTTGGTTACTATTTCAAAAGTAGTCGGCAAGATTTTATTTTCAGCATATTTGTCGGTTACTAATTTAAAAGTAATTGGCAAGATTTTTTTTCTGCATATTCGTCGGTTACTATTTCAAAAGTAATCGGCAAGATTTTTATTTTTAGCATATTCGGCGGTTACTATTTCAAAAGTAATCGCCAAGATTTTTATTTTCAGCATAATTGTCGGTTACTATTTTAAACGTAATCGGCAAGACTTTATTTTCAGCACATTCGTCGGTTACTATTTCAAAAGTAATCGCAAGACTTTATTTTCAGCACATTCGTCGCTTACTATTTTAAAAGTAATCGGCAAGATTTTTATTTTCAGCATATTCATCGGTTACTATTTCAAAAGTAATCGCCAAGATTTTTATTTTCAGCATATTTGTCGGTTACTATTTTAAACGTAATCGGCAAGACTTTATTTTCAGCACATTCGTCGGTTACTATTTCAAAAGTAATCGCAAGACTTTATTTTCAGCACATTCGTCGGTTACTATTTCAAAAGTAATCGGCAAGACTTTATTTTCAGCACATTCGTCGGTTACTATTTCAAAAGTAATCGCCAAGATTTTTATTTTCAGCATATTCGTCGGTTACTATTTCAAAAGTAATCGCCAAGATTTTTATTTTCAGCATATTTGTCGGTTACTAATTTAAAAGTAATCGGCAAGACTTTATTTTCAGCACATTCGTCGGTTACTATTTCAAAAGTAATCGGCAAGATTTTTATTTTCAGCATATTCGTCGGTTACTATTTCAAAAGTAATCGCCAAGATTTTTATTTTCAGCATATTTGTCGGTTACTATTTCAAAAGTAATCGGCAAGACTTTAATTTCAGCACATTCGTCGGTTACTATTTCAAAAGTAATCGACAAGATTTTTATTTTCAGCACATTCGTCGGTTACTATTTCAAAAGTAATCAGCAAGACTTTATTTTTAACACATTCGTCGGTTACTATTTCAAAAGTAATCGGCAAGATTTTTATTTTCAGCATATTCGGCGGTTACTATTTCAAAAGTAATCGCCAAGACTTTATTTTCAGCACATTCGTCGGTTACTATTTCAAAAGTAATCGGCTAGATTTTTATTTTCAACACATTCGTCGGTTACTATTTCAAAAGTAATCGGCAAGACTTTAATTTCAGCACATTCGTCGGTTACTATTTCAAAAGTAATCGACAAGATTTTTATTTTCAGCACATTCGTCGGTTACTATTTCAAAAGTAATCAACAAGACTTTATTTTTAACACATTCGTCAGTTACAATTTCAAAAGTAATCGGCAAGATTTTTTTTTTCTACATATTCGTCGGTTACTATTTCAAAAGTAATCGGCAATATTTTTATTTTCAGCATATTTGTCGGTTACTATATTAAAAGTAATCGACAACATTTTTATTTTCAACATATTCGTCGGTTACTATTTCAAAACTAATCAGCAAGACTTTATTTTCAGCACATTCGTTGGTTACTATTTCAAAAGTAGTCGGCAAGATTTTATTTTCAGCATATTTGTCGGTTACTAATTTAAAAGTAATTGGCAAGATTTTTTTTCTGCATATTCGTCGGTTACTATTTCAAAAGTAATCGGCAAGATTTTTATTTTTAGCATATTCGGCGGTTACTATTTCAAAAGTAATCGCCAAGATTTTTATTTTCAGCATAATTGTCGGTTACTATTTTAAACGTAATCGGCAAGACTTTATTTTCAGCACATTCGTCGGTTACTATTTCAAAAGTAATCGCAAGACTTTATTTTCAGCACATTCGTCGGTTACTATTTCAAAAGTAATCGGCAAGACTTTATTTTCAGCACATTCGTCGGTTACTATTTCAAAAGTAATCGCCAAGATTTTTATTTTCAGCATATTTGTCGGTTACTATTTTAAACGTAATCGGCAAGACTTTATTTTCAGCACATTCGTCGGTTACTATTTCAAAAGTAATCGCAAGACTTTATTTTCAGCACATTCGTCGGTTACTATTTCAAAAGTAATCGGCAAGACTTTATTTTCAGCACATTCGTCGGTTACTATTTCAAAAGTAATCGCCAAGATTTTTATTTTCAGCATATTCGTCGGTTACTATTTCAAAAGTAATCGCCAAGATTTTTATTTTCAGCATATTTGTCGGTTACTAATTTAAAAGTAATCGGCAAGACTTTATTTTCAGCACATTCGTCGGTTACTATTTCAAAAGTAATCGGCAAGATTTTTATTTTCAGCATATTCGTCGGTTACTATTTCAAAAGTAATCGCAAGACTTTATTTTCAGCACATTCGTCGGTTACTATTTCAAAAGTAATCGGCAAGACTTTATTTTCAGCACATTCGTCGGTTACTATTTCAAAAGTAATCGCCAAGATTTTTATTTTCAGCATATTCGTCGGTTACTATTTCAAAAGTAATCGCCAAGATTTTTATTTTCAGCATATTTGTCGGTTACTAATTTAAAAGTAATCGGCAAGACTTTATTTTCAGCACATTCGTCGGTTACTATTTCAAAAGTAATCGGCAAGATTTTTATTTTCAGCATATTCGTCGGTTACTATTTCAAAAGTAATCGCCAAGATTTTTATTTTCAGCATATTTGTCGGTTACTATTTTAAAAGTAAGCGGCATGACTTTATTTTCAGCACATTCGTCGGTTACTATTTCAAAAGTAATCGGCAAGATTTTTTTTCTGCATATTCGTCGGTTACTATTTCAAAACTAATCAGCAAGACTTTATTTTCAGCACATTCGTTGGTTACTATTTCAAAAGTAGTCGGCAAGATTTTATTTTCAGCATATTTGTCGGTTACTAATTTAAAAGTAATTGGCAAGATTTTTTTTCTGCATATTCGTCGGTTACTATTTCAAAAGTAATCGGCAAGATTTTTATTTTTAGCATATTCGGCGGTTACTATTTCAAAAGTAATCGCCAAGATTTTTATTTTCAGCACATTTGTCGGTTACTAATTTAAAAGTAATCGGCAAGACTTTATTTTCAGCACATTCGTCGGTTACTATTTCAAAAGTAATCGGCAAGATTTTTATTTTCAGCATATTCGTCGGTTACTATTTCAAAAGTAATCGCCAAGATTTTTATTTTCAGCATATTTGTCGGTTACTATTTTAAAAGTAAGCGGCATGACTTTATTTTCAGCACATTCGTCGGTTACTATTTCAAAAGTAATCGGCAAGATTTTTTTTCTGCATATTCGTCGGTTACTATTTCAAAACTAATCAGCAAGACTTTATTTTCAGCACATTCGTTGGTTACTATTTCAAAAGTAGTCGGCAAGATTTTATTTTCAGCATATTTGTCGGTTACTAATTTAAAAGTAATTGGCAAGATTTTTTTTCTGCATATTCGTCGGTTACTATTTCAAAAGTAATCGGCAAGATTTTTATTTTTAGCATATTCGGCGGTTACTATTTCAAAAGTAATCGCCAAGATTTTTATTTTCAGCATAATTGTCGGTTACTATTTTAAACGTAATCGGCAAGACTTTATTTTCAGCACATTCGTCGGTTACTATTTCAAAAGTAATCGCAAGACTTTATTTTCAGCACATTCGTCGCTTACTATTTTAAAAGTAATCGGCAAGATTTTTATTTTCAGCATATTCATCGGTTACTATTTCAAAAGTAATCGCCAAGATTTTTATTTTCAGCATATTTGTCGGTTACTATTTTAAACGTAATCGGCAAGACTTTATTTTCAGCACATTCGTCGGTTACTATTTCAAAAGTAATCGCAAGACTTTATTTTCAGCACATTCGTCGGTTACTATTTCAAAAGTAATCGGCAAGACTTTATTTTCAGCACATTCGTCGGTTACTATTTCAAAAGTAATCGCCAAGATTTTTATTTTCAGCATATTCGTCGGTTACTATTTCAAAAGTAATCGCCAAGATTTTTATTTTCAGCATATTTGTCGGTTACTAATTTAAAAGTAATCGGCAAGACTTTATTTTCAACACATTCGTCGGTTACTATTTCAAAAGTAATCGGCAAGATTTTTATTTTCAGCATATTCGTCGGTTACTATTTCAAAAGTAATCGCCAAGATTTTTATTTTCAGCATATTTGTCGGTTACTATTTTAAAAGTAAGCGGCATGACTTTATTTTCAGCACATTCGTCGGTTACTATTTCAAAAGTAATCGGCAAGATTTTTTTTCTGCATATTCGTCGGTTACTATTTCAAAAGTAATCGGCAAGATTTTTATTTTCAGCATATTCGGCGGTTAGTATTTCAAAAGTAATCGGCAAGACTTTATTTTCAGCACATTCGTCGGTTACTATTTCAAAAGTAATCGGCAAGACTTTAATTTCAGCACATTCGTCGGTTACTATTTCAAAAGTAATCGACAAGATTTTTATTTTCAGCACATTCGTCGGTTACTATTTCAAAATTAATCAGCAAGACTTTATTTTTAACACATTCGTCGGTTACTATTTCAAAAGTAATCGGCAAGATTTTTATTTTCTACATATTCGTCGGTTACTATTTCAAAAGTAATCGGCAAGATTTTTATTTTCAGCATATTTGTCGGTTACTATATTAAAAGTAATCGACAAGATTTTTATTTTCAACATATTCGTCAGTTACTATTTCAAAACTAATCAGCAAGACTTTATTTTCAGCACATTCGTTGGTTACTATTTCAAAAGTAGTCGGCAAGATTTTTATTTTCAGCATATTTGTCAGTTACTAATTTAAAAGTAATTGGCAAGACTTTATTTTCAGCACATTCGTCGGTTACTATTTCAAAAGTAATCGACAAGATTTTTATTTTCAGCACATTCGTCGGTTACTATTTCAAAAGTAATCAGCAAGACTTTATTTTTAACACATTCGTCGGTTACTATTTCAAAAGTAATCGACAAGATTTTTATTTTCAACACATTCGTCGGTTACTATTTCAAAAGTAATCGGCAAGACTTTAATTTCAGCACATTCGTCGGTTACTATTTCAAAAGTAATCGACAAGATTTTTATTTTCAGCACATTCGTCGGTTACTATTTCAAAAGTAATCAACAAGACTTTATTTTTAACACATTCGTCAGTTACAATTTCAAAAGTAATCGGCAAGATTTTTATTTTCTACATATTCGTCGGTTACTGTTTCAAAAGTAATCGGCAAGATTTTTATTTTCAGCATATTTGTCGGTTACTATATTAAAAGTAATCGACAACATTTTTATTTTCAACATATTCGTCGGTTACTATTTCAAAACTAATCAGCAAGACTTTATTTTCAGCACATTCGTTGGTTACTATTTCAAAAGTAGTCGGCAAGATTTTATTTTCAGCATATTTGTCGGTTACTAATTTAAAAGTAATTGGCAAGATTTTTTTTCTGCATATTCGTCGGTTACTATTTCAAAAGTAATCGGCAAGATTTTTATTTTTAGCATATTCGGCGGTTACTATTTCAAAAGTAATCGCCAAGATTTTTATTTTCAGCATAATTGTCGGTTACTATTTTAAACGTAATCGGCAAGACTTTATTTTCAGCACATTCGTCGGTTACTATTTCAAAAGTAAGACTTTATTTTCAGCACATTCGTCGCTTACTATTTTAAAAGTAATCGGCAAGATTTTTATTTTCAGCATATTCATCGGTTACTATTTCAAAAGTAATCGCCAAGATTTTTATTTTCAGCATATTTGTCGGTTACTATTTTAAACGTAATCGGCAAGACTTTATTTTCAGCACATTCGTCGGTTACTATTTCAAAAGTAATCGCAAGACTTTATTTTCAGCACATTCGTCGGTTACTATTTCAAAAGTAATCGGCAAGACTTTATTTTCAGCACATTCGTCGGTTACTATTTCAAAAGTAATCGCCAAGATTTTTATTTTCAGCATATTCGTCGGTTACTATTTCAAAAGTAATCGCCAAGATTTTTATTTTCAGCATATTTGTCGGTTACTAATTTAAAAGTAATCGGCAAGACTTTATTTTCAGCACATTCGTCGGTTACTATTTCAAAAGTAATCGGCAAGATTTTTATTTTCAGCATATTCGTCGGTTACTATTTCAAAAGTAATCGCCAAGATTTTTATTTTCAGCATATTTGTCGGTTACTATTTTAAAAGTAAGCGGCATGACTTTATTTTCAGCACATTCGTCGGTTACTATTTCAAAAGTAATCGGCAAGATTTTTTTTCTGCATATTCGTCGGTTACTATTTCAAAAGTAATCGGCAAGATTTTTATTTTCAGCATATTCGGCGGTTACTATTTCAAAAGTAATCGGCAAGACTTTATTTTCAGCACATTCGTCGGTTACTATTTCAAAAGTAATCGGCAAGACTTTAATTTCAGCACATTCGTCGGTTACTATTTCAAAAGTAATCGACAAGATTTTTATTTTCAGCACATTCGTCGGTTACTATTTCAAAAGTAATCAGCAAGACTTTATTTTTAACACATTCGTCGGTTACTATTTCAAAAGTAATCGGCAAGATTTTTATTTTCTACATATTCGTCGGTTACTATTTCAAAAGTAATCGGCAAGATTTTTATTTTCAGCATATTTGTCGGTTACTATATTAAAAGTAATCGACAAGATTTTTATTTTCAACATATTCGTCAGTTACTATTTCAAAACTAATCAGCAAGACTTTATTTTCAGCACATTCGTTGGTTACTATTTCAAAAGTAGTCGGCAAGATTTTTATTTTCAGCATATTTGTCGGTTACTAATTTAAAAGTAATTGGCAAGACTTTATTTTCAGCACATTCGTCGGTTACTTTTTCAAAAGTAATCGGCAAGATTTTTATTTTCAGCATATTCGTCGGTTACTATTTCAAAAGTAATCGCCAAGATTTTTATTTTCAGCATATTTGTCGGTTACTATTTTAAACGTAATCGGCAAGACTTTATTTTCAGCACAATCGTCGGTTACTATTTCAAAAGTAATCAACAAGACTTTATTTTTAACACATTCGTCAGTTACAATTTCAAAAGTAATCGGCAAGATTTTTATTTTCTACATATTCGTCGGTTACTATTTCAAAAGTAATCGGCAAGATTTTTATTTTCAGCATATTTGTCGGTTACTATATTAAAAGTAATCGACAACATTTTTATTTTCAACATATTCGTCGGTTACTATTTCAAAACTAATCAGCAAGACTTTATTTTCAGCACATTCGTTGGTTACTATTTCAAAAGTAGTCGGCAAGATTTTTATTTTCAGCATATTTGTCGGTTACTAATTTAAAAGTAATTGGCAAGATTTTTTTTCTGCATATTTGTCGGTTACTATTTCAAAAGTAATCGGCAAGATTTTTATTTTCAGCATATTCGGCGGTTACTATTTCAAAAGTAATCGCCAAGATTTTTATTTTCAGCATATTTGTCGGTTACTATTTCAAAAGTAATCAGCAAGACTTAATTTTTAACACATTCGTCGGTTACTATTTCAAAAGTAATCGGCAAGATTTTTATTTTCAGCATATTTGTCGGTTACTATATTAAAAGTAATCGGCAAGATTTTTATTTTCAACACATTCGTCGGTTACTATTTCAAAAGTAATCCGCAAGACTTTATTTTTAACACATTCGTCGGTTACTATTTCAAAAGTAATCGGCAAGATTTTTATTTTCAGCATATTTGTCGGTTACTATATTAAAAGTAATCGGCAAGATTTTTATTTTCAGCATATTCGTCGGTTACTATTTCAAAAGTAATCGGCAAGACTTTATTTTCAGCACATTCGTCGGTTACTATTTCAAAATTAATCGGCAAGACCTTATTTTCAGCACATTCGTCGCTTACTATTTTAAAAGTAATCGGCAAGATTTTTATTTTCAGCATATTCGTCGGTTACTATTTCAAAAGTAATCGTCAAAATTTTTTATTTTCAGCATATTTGTCGGTTACTATTTTAAAGGTAATCGGCAAGACTTTATTTTCAGCACATTCGTCGGTTACTATTTCAAAAGTAATCGCAAGACTTTATTTTCAGCACATTCGTCGGTTACTATTTCAGAAGTAATCGGCAAGACTTTATTTTCAGCACATTCGTCGGTTACTATTTCAAAAGTAATCGCCAAGATTTTTATTTTCAGCATATTCGTCGGTTACTATTTCAAAAGTAATCGCCAAGATTTTTATTTTCAGCATATTTGTCGGTTACTAATTTAAAAGTAATCGGTAAGACTTTATTTTCAGCACATTCGTCGGTTACTATTTCAAAAGTAATCGGCAAGATTTTTATTTTCAGCATATTCGTCGGTTACTATTTCAAAAGTAATCGCCAAGATTTTATTTTCAGCATATTTGTCTGTTACTATATTAAAAGTAATCAACAAGATTTTTATTTTCAACATATTCGTCGGTTACTATTTCAAAAGTAATCGGCAAGACTTTATTTTCAGCACATTCGTTTGTTACTATTTCAAAAGTAATCGGCAAGACTTTAATTTCAGCACATTCGTCGGTTACTATTTCAAAAGTAATCGACAAGATTTTTATTTTCAACACATTCGTCGGTTACTATTTCAAAAGTAATCAGCAAGACTTTATTTTTAACACATTCGTCGGTTACTATTTTAAAAGTAATCGGCAAGATTTTTATTTTCAACATATTCGTCGGTTACTATTTCAAAAGTAATCGGCAAGACTTTATTTTCAGCACATTCTTCGGTTACTATTTCAAAAGTAATCGGCAAGACTTTATTTTCAGCACATTCGTCGCTTACTATTTTAAAAGTAATCGGCAAGATTTTTATTTTCAGCATATTCATCGGTTACTATTTCAAAAGTAATCGCCAAGATTTTTATTTTCAGCATATTTGTCGGTTACTATTTTAAACGTAATCGGCAAGACTTTATTTTCAGCACATTCGTCGGTTACTATTTCAAAAGTAATCGCAAGACTTTATTTTCAGCACATTCGTCGGTTACTATTTCAAAAGTAATCGGCAAGACTTTATTTTCAGCACATTCGTCGGTTACTATTTCAAAAGTAATCGCCAAGATTTTTATTTTCAGCATATTCGTCGGTTACTATTTCAAAAGTAATCGCCAAGATTTTTATTTTCAGCATATTTGTCGGTTACTAATTTAAAAGTAATCGGCAAGACTTTATTTTCAGCACATTCGTCGGTTACTATTTCAAAAGTAATCGGCAAGATTTTTATTTTCAGCATATTCGTCGGTTACTATTTCAAAAGTAATCGCCAAGATTTTTATTTTCAGCATATTTGTCGGTTACTATTTTAAAAGTAAGCGGCATGACTTTATTTTCAGCACATTCGTCGGTTACTATTTCAAAAGTAATCGGCAAGATTTTTTTTCTGCATATTCGTCGGTTACTATTTCAAAAGTAATCGGCAAGATTTTTATTTTCAGCATATTCGACGGTTACTATTTCAAAAGTAATCGGCAAGACTTTATTTTCAGCACATTCGTCGGTTACTATTTCAAAAGTAATCGGCAAGACTTTAATTTCAGCACATTCGTCGGTTACTATTTCAAAAGTAATCGACAAGATTTTTATTTTCAGCACATTCGTCGGTTACTATTTCAAAAGTAATCAGCAAGACTTTATTTTTAACACATTCGTCGGTTACTATTTCAAAAGTAATCGGCAAGATTTTTATTTTCTACATATTTGTCGGTTACTATTTCAAAAGTAATCGGCAAGATTTTTATTTTCAGCATATTTGTCGGTTACTATATTAAAAGTAATCGACAAGATTTTTATTTTCAACATATTCGTCAGTTACTATTTCAAAACTAATGAGCAAGACTTTATTTTCAGCACATTCGTTGGTTACTATTTCAAAAGTAGTCGGCAAGATTTTTATTTTCAGCATATTTGTCGGTTACTAATTTAAAAGTAATTGGCAAGACTTTATTTTCAGCACATTCGTCGGTTACTTTTTCAAAACTAATCGGCAAGATTTTTATTTTCAGCATATTCGTCGGTTACTATTTCAAAAGTAATCGCCAAGATTTTTATTTTCAGCATATTTGTCGGTTACTATTTTAAAAGTAAGCGGCATGACTTTATTTTCAGCACATTCGTCGGTTACTATTTCAAAAGTAATCGGCAAGATTTTTTTTTCTGCATATTCGTCGGTTACTATTTCAAAAGTAACCGGCAAGATTTTTATTTTCAGCATATTCGGCGGTTACTATTTCAAAAGTAATCGCCAAGATTTTTCTTTTCAGCATATTTGTCGGTTACTAATTTAAAAGTAATCGGCAAGACTTTATTTTCAGCACATTCGTCGGTTACTATTTCAAAAGTAATCGGCAAGATTTTTATTTTCAGCCTATTCGCCGATTACTATTTCAAAAGTAATCGCCAAGATTTTTATTTTCAGCATATTTGTCGGTTACTATTTTAAAAGTAAGCGGCATGACTTTATTTTCAGCACATTCGTCGGTTACTATTTCAAAAGTAATTGGCAAGATTTTTTTTCTGCATATTCGTCGGTTACTATTTCAAAAGTAATCGGCAAGACTTTATTTTCAGCACATTCGTCGCTTACTATTTTAAAAGTAATCGGCAAGATTTTTATTTTCAGCATATTCATCAGTTACTATTTCAAAAGTAATCGCCAAGATTTTTATTTTCAGCATATTTGTCGGTTACTATTTTAAACGTAATCGGCAAGACTTTATTTTCAGCACATTCGTCGGTTACTATTTCAAAAGTAATCGCAAGACTTTATTTTCAGCACATTCGTCGGTTACTATTTCAAAAGTAATCGGCAAGACTTTATTTTCAGCACATTCGTCGGTTACTATTTCAAAAGTAATCGCCAAGATTTTTATTTTCAGCATATTCGTCGGTTACTATTTCAAAAGTAATCGCCAAGATTTTTATTTTCAGCATATTTGTCGGTTACTAATTTAAAAGTAATCGGCAAGACTTTATTTTCAGCACATTCGTCGGTTACTATTTCAAAAGTAATCGGCAAGATTTTTATTTTCAGCATATTCGTCGGTTACTATTTCAAAAGTAATCGCCAAGATTTTTATTTTCAGCATATTTGTCGGTTACTATTTTAAAAGTAAGCGGCATGACTTTATTTTCAGCACATTCGTCGGTTACTATTTCAAAAGTAATCGGCAAGATTTTTATTTTCAGCATATTCGTCGGTTAATATTTCAAAAGTAATCGCCAAGATTTTTATTTTCAGCATATTTGTCGGTTACTATTTTAAAAGTAAGCGGCATGACTTTATTTTCAGCACATTCGTCGGTTACTATTTCAAAAGTAATCGGCAAGATTTTTTTTTCTGCATATTCGTCGGTTACTATTTCAAAAGTAATCGGCATGATTTTTATTTTCAGCATATTCGGCGGTTACTATTTCAAAAGTAATCGCCAAGATTTTTATTTTCAGCATATTTGTCGGTTACTATTTTAAAAGTAAGCGGCATGACTTTATTTTCAGCACATTCGTCGGTTACTATTTCAAAAGTAATTGGCAAGATTTTTTTTCTGCATATTCTTCGGTTACTATTTCAAAAGTAATCGGCAAGATTTTTATTTTCAGCATATTCGGCGGTTACTATTTCAAAAGTAATCGGCAAGACTTTAATTTCAGCACATTCGTCGGTTACTATTTCAAAAGTAATCGGCAAGACTTTATTTTCAGCACATTCGTCGGTTACTATTTCAAAAGTACTCGACAAGATTTTTATTTTCAGCATATTCGTCGGTTACTATTTCAAAAGTAATCGCCAAGATTTTTATTTTCAGCATATTTGTCAGTTACTATTTTAAAAGTAATCGGCAAGACTTTATTTTCAGCACATTCGTCGGTTACTATTTCAAAAGTAATCGGCAAGACTTTATTTTCAGCACATTCGTCGGTTACTATTTCAAAAGTAATCGGCAAGATTTTTATTTTCAGCATATTCGTCGGTTACTATTTCAAAAGTAATCGGCAAGATTTTTATTTTCAGCATATTTGTCGGTTACTATATGAAAAGTAATCGACAAGATTTTTATTTTCAACATATTCGTCGGTTACTATTTCAAAAGTAATCGGCAAGATTTTTATTTTCAGCATATTCGGCGGTTACTATTTCAAAAGTAATCGGCAAGACTTTATTTTCAGCACATTCGTCGGTTACTATTTCAAAAGTAATCGGCAAGACTTTAATTTCAGCACATTCGTCGGTTACTATTTCAAAAGTAATCGACAAGATTTTTATTTTCAGCACATTCGTCGGTTACTATTTCAAAAGTAATCAGCAAGACTATATTTTTAACACATTCGTCGGTTACTATTTCAAAAGTAATCGGCAAGATTTTTATTTTCTACATATTCGTCGGTTACTATTTCAAAAGTAATCGGCAAGACTTTATTTCAGCACATTCGTCGATTACTATTTCAAAAGTAATCGGCAAGACTTTAATTTCAGCACATTCGTCGGTTACTATTTCAAAAGTAATCGGCAAGACTTTATTTTCAGGACATTCGTCGGTTACTATTTCAAAAGTAATCGACAAGATTTTTATTTTCAGCATATTCGTCGGTTACTATTTCAAAAGTAATCGGCATGATTTTTATTTTCAGCATATTCGGCGGTTACTATTTCAAAAGTAATCGCCAAGATTTTTATTTTCAGCATATTTGTCGGTTACTAATTTAAAAGTAATCGGCAAGACTTTATTTTCAGCACATTCGTCGGTTACTATTTCAAAAGTAATCGGCAAGATTTTTATTTTCAGCATATTCGTCGGTTACTATTTCAAAAGTAATCGCCAAGATTTTTATTTTCAGCATATTTGTCGGTTACTATTTTAAAAGTAAGCGGCATGACTTTATTTTCAGCACATTCGTCGGTTACTATTTCAAAAGTAATCGGCAAGATTTTTTTTCTGCATATTCGTCGGTTACTATTTCAAAAGTAATCGGCAAGATTTTTATTTTCAGCATATTCGGCGGTTACTATTTCAAAAGTAATCGGCAAGACTTTATTTTCAGCACATTCGTCGGTTACTATTTCAAAAGTAATCGGCAAGACTTTAATTTCAGCACATTCGTCGGTTACTATTTCAAAAGTAATCGACAAGATTTTTATTTTCAGCACATTCGTCGGTTACTATTTCAAAAGTAATTAGCAAGACTTTATTTTTAACACATTCGTCGGTCACTATTTCAAAAGTAATCGGCAAGATTTTTATTTTCTACATATTCGTCGGTTACTATTTCAAAAGTAATCGGCAAGATTTTATTTTCAGCATATTTGTCGGTTACTATATTAAAAGTAATCGACAAGATTTTTATTTTCAACATATTCGTCAGTTACTATTTCAAAACTAATCAGCAAGACTTTATTTTCAGCACATTCGTTGGTTACTATTTCAAAAGTAGTCGGCAAGATTTTTATTTTCAGCATATTTGTCGGTTACTAATTTAAAAGTAATTGGCAAGACTTTATTTTCAGCACATTCGTCGGTTACTTTTTCAAAAGTAATCGGCAAGATTTTTATTTTCAGCATATTCGTCGGTTACTATTTCAAAAGTAATCGCCAAGATTTTTATTTTCAGCATATTTGTCGGTTACTATTTTAAACGTAATCGGCAAGACTTTATTTTCAGCACATTCGTCGGTTACTATTTCAAAAGTAATCAACAAGACTTTATTTTTAACACATTCGTCAGTTACAATTTCAAAAGTAATCGGCAAGATTTTTATTTTCTACATATTCGTCGGTTACTATTTCAAAAGTAATCGGCAAGATTTTTATTTTCAGCATATTTGTCGGTTACTATATGAAAAGTAATCGACAAGATTTTTATTTTCAACATATTCGTCGGTTACTATTTCAAAAGTAATCGGCAAGATTTTTATTTTCAGCATATTCGGCGGTTACTATTTCAAAAGTAATCGGCAAGACTTTATTTTCAGCACATTCGTCGGTTACTATTTCAAAAGTAATCGGCAAGACTTTAATTTCAGCACATTCGTCGGTTACTATTTCAAAAGTAATCGACAAGATTTTTATTTTCAGCACATTCGTCGGTTACTATTTCAAAAGTAATCAGCAAGACTATATTTTTAACACATTCGTCGGTTACTATTTCAAAAGTAATCGGCAAGATTTTTATTTTCTACATATTCGTCGGTTACTATTTCAAAAGTAATCGGCAAGACTTTATTTCAGCACATTCGTCGATTACTATTTCAAAAGTAATCGGCAAGACTTTAATTTCAGCACATTCGTCGGTTACTATTTCAAAAGTAATCGGCAAGACTTTATTTTCAGGACATTCGTCGGTTACTATTTCAAAAGTAATCGACAAGATTTTTATTTTCAGCATATTCGTCGGTTACTATTTCAAAAGTAATCGGCATGATTTTTATTTTCAGCATATTCGGCGGTTACTATTTCAAAAGTAATCGCCAAGATTTTTATTTTCAGCATATTTGTCGGTTACTAATTTAAAAGTAATCGGCAAGACTTTATTTTCAGCACATTCGTCGGTTACTATTTCAAAAGTAATCGGCAAGATTTTTATTTTCAGCATATTCGTCGGTTACTATTTCAAAAGTAATCGCCAAGATTTTTATTTTCAGCATATTTGTCGGTTACTATTTTAAAAGTAAGCGGCATGACTTTATTTTCAGCACATTCGTCGGTTACTATTTCAAAAGTAATCGGCAAGATTTTTTTTCTGCATATTCGTCGGTTACTATTTCAAAAGTAATCGGCAAGATTTTTATTTTCAGCATATTCGGCGGTTACTATTTCAAAAGTAATCGGCAAGACTTTATTTTCAGCACATTCGTCGGTTACTATTTCAAAAGTAATCGGCAAGACTTTAATTTCAGCACATTCGTCGGTTACTATTTCAAAAGTAATCGACAAGATTTTTATTTTCAGCACATTCGTCGGTTACTATTTCAAAAGTAATCAGCAAGACTTTATTTTTAACACATTCGTCGGTCACTATTTCAAAAGTAATCGGCAAGATTTTTTTTTTCTACATATTCGTCGGTTACTATTTCAAAAGTAATCGGCAAGATTTTTATTTTCAGCATATTTGTCGGTTACTATATTAAAAGTAATCGACAAGATTTTTATTTTCAACATATTCGTCAGTTACTATTTCAAAACTAATCAGCAAGACTTTATTTTCAGCACATTCGTTGGTTACTATTTCAAAAGTAGTCGGCAAGATTTTTATTTTCAGCATATTTGTCGGTTACTAATTTAAAAGTAATTGGCAAGACTTTATTTTCAGCACATTCGTCGGTTACTTTTTCAAAAGTAATCGGCAAGATTTTTATTTTCAGCATATTCGTCGGTTACTATTTCAAAAGTAATCGCCAAGATTTTTATTTTCAGCATATTTGTCGGTTACTATTTTAAACGTAATCGGCAAGACTTTATTTTCAGCACATTCGTCGGTTACTATTTCAAAAGTAATCAACAAGACTTTATTTTTAACACATTCGTCAGTTACAATTTCAAAAGTAATCGGCAAGATTTTTATTTTCTACATATTCGTCGGTTACTATTTCAAAAGTAATCGGCAAGATTTTTATTTTCAGCATATTTGTCGGTTACTATATTAAAAGTAATCGACAACATTTTTATTTTCAACATATTCGTCGGTTACTATTTCAAAACTAATCAGAAAGACTTTATTTTCAACACATTCGTTGGTTACTATTTCAAAAGTAGTCGGCAAGATTTTTATTTTCAGCATATTCGTCGGTTAATATTTCAAAAGTAATCGCCAAGATTTTTATTTTCAGCATATTTGTCGGTTACTATTTTAAAAGTAAGCGGCATGACTTTATTTTCAGCACATTCGTCGGTTACTTTTTCAAAAGTAATCGGCAAGATTTTTATTTTCAGCATATTCGTCGGTTAATATTTCAAAAGTAATCGCCAAGATTTTTATTTTCAGCATATTTGTCGGTTACTATTTTAAAAGTAAGCGGCATGACTTTATTTTCAGCACATTCGTCGGTTACTATTTCAAAAGTAATCGGCAAGCTTTTTTTTTCTGCATATTCGTCGGTTACTATTTCAAAAGTAATCGGCATGATTTTTATTTTCAGCATATTCGGCGGTTACTATTTCAAAAGTAATCGCCAAGATTTTTATTTTCAGCATATTTGTCGGTTACTATTTTAAAAGTAAGCGGCATGACTTTATTTTCAGCACATTCGTCGGTTACTATTTCAAAATTAATCGGCAAGATTTTTATTTTCAGCATATTTGTCTGTTACTATATTAAAAGTAATCGACAAGATTTTTATTTTCAACATATTCGTCGGTTACTATTTCAAAAGTAATCGGCAAGACTTTATTTTCAGCACATTCGTCGATTACTATTTCAAAAGTAATCGGCAAGACTTTAATTTCAGCACATTCGTCGGTTACTATTTCAAAAGTAATCGGCAAGACTTTATTTTCAGCACATTCGTCGGTTACTATTTCAAAAGTACTCGACAAGATTTTTATTTTCAGCATATTCGTCGGTTACTATTTCAAAAGTAATCGGCAAGATTTTTATTTTCAGTAGATTCGTCGGTTACTATTTCAAAAGTAATCGGCAAAACTTTATTTTTGGCAGATTCGTCGATTACTATTTAAAAAGTAATCGGCAAGATTTTTATTTTCAGCATATTTGTCGGTTACTACATTAAAAGTAATCGACAAGATTTTTATTTTCAACATATTCGTCGGTTACTATTTCAAATGTAATCAGCAAGACTTTATTTTCAGCATATTCGTCGGTTACTATTTCAAAAGTAATCGGCAAGCCTTTATTTTCAACACATTCGTCGGTTACTATTTCAAAAGTAATCGGCAAGATTTTTATTTTCAGCATATTCGTCGGTTACTATTTCAAAAGTAATCGCCAAGATTTTTATTTTCAGCATATTTGTCAGTTACTATTTTAAAAGTAATCGGCAAGACTTTATTTTCAGCACATTCGTCGGTTACTATTTCAAAAGTAATCGGCAAGACTTTATTTTCAGCACATTCGTCGGTTACTATTTCAAAAGTAATCGGCAAGACTTTATTTTCAGCACATTCGTCGGTTACTATTTCAAAAGTAATCGGCAAGATTTTTATTTTCAGCATATTCGTCGGTTACTATTTCAAAAGTAATCGGCAAGATTTTTATGTTCAGCATATTTGTCGGTTACTATATGAAAAGTAATCGACAAGATTTTTATTTTCAACATATTCGTCGGTTACTATTTCAAAAGTAATCGGCAAGATTTTTTCTGCATATTCGTCGGTTACTATTTCAAAAGTAATCGGCAAGATTTTTATTTTCAGCATATTCGGCGGTTACTATTTCAAAAGTAATCGGCAAGACTTTATTTTCAGCACATTCGTCGGTTACTATTTCAAAAGTAATCGGCAAGATTTTTATTTTCAGCATATTCGTCGGTTACTATTTCAAAAGTAATCGCCAAGATTTTTATTTTCAGCATATTTGTCGGTTACTATTTTAAACGTAATCGGCAAGACTTTATTTTCAGCACATTCGTCGGTTACTATTTCAAAAGTAATCAACAAGACTTTATTTTTAACACATTCGTCAGTTACAATTTCAAAAGTAATCGGCAAGATTTTTATTTTCTACATATTCGTCGGTTACTATTTCAAAAGTAATCGGCAAGATTTTTATTTTCAGCATATTTGTCGGTTACTATATTAAAAGTAATCGACAACATTTTTATTTTCAACATATTCGTCGGTTACTATTTCAAAACTAATCAGAAAGACTTTATTTTCAACACATTCGTTGGTTACTATTTCAAAAGTAGTCGGCAAGATTTTTATTTTCAGCATATTCGTCGGTTAATATTTCAAAAGTAATCGCCAAGATTTTTATTTTCAGCATATTTGTCGGTTACTATTTTAAAAGTAAGCGGCATGACTTTATTTTCAGCACATTCGTCGGTTACTTTTTCAAAAGTAATCGGCAAGATTTTTATTTTCAGCATATTCGTCGGTTAATATTTCAAAAGTAATCGCCAAGATTTTTATTTTCAGCATATTTGTCGGTTACTATTTTAAAAGTAAGCGGCATGACTTTATTTTCAGCACATTCGTCGGTTACTATTTCAAAAGTAATCGGCAAGCTTTTTTTTTCTGCATATTCGTCGGTTACTATTTCAAAAGTAATCGGCATGATTTTTATTTTCAGCATATTCGGCGGTTACTATTTCAAAAGTAATCGCCAAGATTTTTATTTTCAGCATATTTGTCGGTTACTATTTTAAAAGTAAGCGGCATGACTTTATTTTCAGCACATTCGTCGGTTACTATTTCAAAATTAATCGGCAAGATTTTTATTTTCAGCATATTTGTCTGTTACTATATTAAAAGTAATCGACAAGATTTTTATTTTCAACATATTCGTCGGTTACTATTTCAAAAGTAATCGGCAAGACTTTATTTTCAGCACATTCGTCGATTACTATTTCAAAAGTAATCGGCAAGACTTTAATTTCAGCACATTCGTCGGTTACTATTTCAAAAGTAATCGGCAAGACTTTATTTTCAGCACATTCGTCGGTTACTATTTCAAAAGTACTCGACAAGATTTTTATTTTCAGCATATTCGTCGGTTACTATTTCAAAAGTAATCGGCAAGATTTTTATTTTCAGTAGATTCGTCGGTTACTATTTCAAAAGTAATCGGCAAAACTTTATTTTTGGCAGATTCGTCGATTACTATTTAAAAAGTAATCGGCAAGATTTTTATTTTCAGCATATTTGTCGGTTACTACATTAAAAGTAATCGACAAGATTTTTATTTTCAACATATTCGTCGGTTACTATTTCAAATGTAATCAGCAAGACTTTATTTTCAGCATATTCGTCGGTTACTATTTCAAAAGTAATCGGCAAGCCTTTATTTTCAACACATTCGTCGGTTACTATTTCAAAAGTAATCGGCAAGATTTTTATTTTCAGCATATTCGTCGGTTACTATTTCAAAAGTAATCGCCAAGATTTTTATTTTCAGCATATTTGTCAGTTACTATTTTAAAAGTAATCGGCAAGACTTTATTTTCAGCACATTCGTCGGTTACTATTTCAAAAGTAATCGGCAAGACTTTATTTTCAGCACATTCGTCGGTTACTATTTCAAAAGTAATCGGCAAGACTTTATTTTCAGCACATTCGTCGGTTACTATTTCAAAAGTAATCGGCAAGATTTTTATTTTCAGCATATTCGTCGGTTACTATTTCAAAAGTAATCGGCAAGATTTTTATTTTCAGCATATTTGTCGGTTACTATATGAAAAGTAATCGACAAGATTTTTATTTTCAACATATTCGTCGGTTACTATTTCAAAAGTAATCGGCAAGATTTTTTCTGCATATTCGTCGGTTACTATTTCAAAAGTAATCGGCAAGATTTTTATTTTCAGCATATTCGGCGGTTACTATTTCAAAAGTAATCGGCAAGACTTTATTTTCAGCACATTCGTCGGTTACTATTTCAAAAGTAATCGGCAAGACTTTAATTTCAGCACATTCGTCGGTTACTATTTCAAAAGTAATCGACAAGATTTTTATTTTCAGCACATTCGTCGGTTACTATTTCAAAAGTAATCAGCAAGACTATATTTTTAACACATTCGTCGGTTACTATTTCAAAAGTAATCGGCAAGATTTTTATTTTCTACATATTCGTCGGTTACTATTTCAAAAGTAATCGGCAAGACTTTATTTTCAGCACATTCGTCGATTACTATTTCAAAAGTAATCGGCAAGACTTTAATTTCAGCACATTCGTCGGTTACTATTTCAAAAGTAATCGGCAAGACTTTATTTTCAGCACATTCGTCGGTTACTATTTCAAAAGTAATCGACAAGATTTTTATTTTCAGCATATTCGTCGGTTACTATTTCAAAAGTAATCGGCATGATTTTTATTTTCAGCATATTCGGCGGTTACTATTTCAAAAGTAATCGCCAAGATTTTTATTTTCAGCATATTTGTCGGTTACTAATTTAAAAGTAATCGGCAAGACTTTATTTTCAGCACATTCGTCGGTTACTATTTCAAAAGTAATCGGCAAGATTTTTATTTTCAGCATATTCGTCGGTTACTATTTCAAAAGTAATCGCCAAGATTTTTATTTTCAGCATATTTGTCGGTTACTATTTTAAAAGTAAGCGGCACGACTTTATTTTCAGCACATTCGTCGGTTACTATTTCAAAAGTAATCGGCAAGATTTTTTTTCTGCATATTCGTCGGTTACTATTTCAAAAGTAATCGGCAAGATTTTTATTTTCAGCATATTCGGCGGTTACTATTTCAAAAGTAATCGGCAAGACTTTATTTTCAGCACATTCGTCGGTTACTATTTCAAAAGTAATCGGCAAGACTTTAATTTCAGCACATTCGTCGGTTACTATTTCAAAAGTAATCGACAAGGTTTTTATTTTCAGCACATTCGTCGGTTACTATTTCAAAAGTAATCAGCAAGACTTTATTTTTAACACATTCGTCGGTTACTATTTCAAAAGTAATCGGCAAGATTTTTATTTTCTACATATTCGTCGGTTACTATTTCAAAAGTAATCGGCAAGATTTTTATTTTCAGCATATTTGTCGGTTACTATATTAAAAGTAATCGACAAGATTTTTATTTTCAACATATTCGTCAGTTACTATTTCAAAACTAATCAGCAAGACTTTATTTTCAGCACATTCGTTGGTTACTATTTCAAAAGTAGTCGGCAAGATTTTTATTTTCAGCATATTTGTCGGTTACTAATTTAAAAGTAATTGGCAAGACTTTATTTTCAGCACATTCGTCGGTTACTTTTTCAAAAGTAATCGGCAAGATTTTTATTTTCAGCATATTCGTCGGTTACTATTTCAAAAGTAATCGCCAAGATTTTTATTTTCAGCATATTTGTCGGTTACTATTTTAAACGTAATCGGCAAGACTTTATTTTCAGCACATTCGTCGGTTAATATTTCAAAAGTAATCAACAAGACTTTATTTTTAACACATTCGTCAGTTACAATTTCAAAAGTAATCGGCAAGATTTTTATTTTCTACATATTCGTCGGTTACTATTTCAAAAGTAATCGGCAAGATTTTTATTTTCAGCATATTTGTCGTTTACTATATTAAAAGTAATCGACAACATTTTTATTTTCAACATATTCGTCGGTTACTATTTCAAAACTAATCAGCAAGACTTTATTTTCAGCACATTCGTTGGTTACTATTTCAAAAGTAGTCGGCAAGATTTTTATTTTCAGCATATTTGTCGGTTACTAATTTAAAAGTAATTGGCAAGATTTTTTTTCTGCATATTCGTCGGTTACTATTTCAAAAGTAATCGGCAAGATTTTTATTTTCAGCATATTCGGCGGTTACTATTTCAAAAGTAATCGCCAAGATTTTTATTTTCAGCATATTTGTCGGTTACTATTTCAAAAGTAATCAGCAAGACTTAATTTTTAACACATTCGTCGGTTACTATTTCAAAAGTAATCGGCAAGATTTTTATTTTCAGCATATTTGTCGGTTACTATATTAAAAGTAATCGGCAAGATTTTTATTTTCAACACATTCGTCGGTTACTATTTCAAAAGTAATCCGCAAGACTTTATTTTTAACACATTCGTCGGTTACTATTTCAAAAGTAATCGGCAAGATTTTTATTTTCAGCATATTTGTCGGTTACTATATTAAAATTAATCGGCAAGATTTTTATTTTCAGCATATTCGTCGGTTACTATTTCAAAAGTAATCGGGAAGACTTTATTTTCAGCACATTCGTCGGTTACTATTTCAAAAGTAATCGGCAAGACCTTATTTTCAGCACATTCGTCGCTTACTATTTTAAAAGTAATCGGCAAGATTTTTATTTTCAGCATATTCGTCGGTTACTATTTCAAAAGTAATCGTCAAAATTTTTTATTTTCAGCATATTTGTCGGTTACTATTTTAAAGGTAATCGACAAGACTTTATTTTCAGCACATTCGTCGGTTACTATTTCAAAAGTAATCGCCAAGATTTTTATTTTCAGCATATTCGTCGGTTACTATTTCAAAAGTAATCGCCAAGATTTTTATTTTCAGCATATTTGTCGGTTACTAATTTAAAAGTAATCGGTAAGACTTTATTTTCAGCACATTCGTCGGTTACTATTTCAAAAGTAATCGGCAAGATTTTTATTTTCAGCACATTCGTCGGTTACTATTTCAAAAGTAATCGGCAAGACTTTAATTTCAGCACATTCGTCGGTTACTATTTCAAAAGTAATCGACAAGATTTTTATTTTCAACACATTCGTCGGTTACTATTTCAAAAGTAATCAGCAAGACTTTATTTTTAACACATTCGTCGGTTACTATTTTAAAAGTAATCAGCAAGATTTTTATTTTCAACATATTCGTCGGTTACTATTTCAAAAGTAATCGGCAAGACTTTATTTTCAGCACATTCGTCGGTTACTATTTCAAAAGTAATCGGCAAGACTTTATTTTCAGCACATTCGTCGCTTACTATTTTAAAAGTAATCGGCAAGATTTTTATTTTCAGCATATTCATCGGTTACTATTTCAAAAGTAATCGCCAAGATTTTTATTTTCAGCATATTTGTCGGTTACTAATTTAAAAGTAATTGGCAAGACTTTATTTTCAGCACATTCGTCGGTTACTTTTTCAAAAGTAATCGGCAAGATTTTTATTTTCAGCATATTCGTCGGTTACTATTTCAAAAGTAATCGCCAAGATTTTTATTTTCAGCATATTTGTCGGTTACTATTTTAAACGTAATCGGCAAGACTTTATTTTCAGCACATTCGTCGGTTACTATTTCAAAAGTAATCAACAAGACTTTATTTTTAACACATTCGTCAGTTACAATTTCAAAAGTAATCGGCAAGATTTTTATTTTCTACATATTCGTCGGTTACTATTTCAAAAGTAATCGGCAAGATTTTTATTTTCAGCATATTTGTCGGTTACTATATTAAAAGTAATCAACAACATTTTTATTTTCAACATATTCGTCGGTTACTATTTCAAAACTAATCAGCAAGACTTTATTTTCAGCACATTCGTTGGTTACTATTTCAAAAGTAGTCGGCAAGATTTTTATTTTCAGCATATTTGTCGGTTACTAATTTAAAAGTAATTGGCAAGATTTTTTTTCTGCATATTCGTCGGTTACTATTTCAAAAGTAATCGGCAAGATTTTTATTTTCAGCATATTCGGCGGTTACTATTTCAAAAGTAATCGCCAAGATTTTTATTTTCAGCATATTTGTCGGTTACTAATTTAAAAGTAATCGGTAAGACTTTATTTTCAGCACATTCGTCGGTTACTATTTCAAAAGTAATCGGCAAGATTTTTATTTTCAGCATATTCGTCGGTTACTATTTCAAAAGTAATCGCCAAGATTTTATTTTCAGCATATTTGTCTGTTACTATATTAAAAGTAATCGACAAGATTTTTATTTTCAACATATTCGTCGGTTACTATTTCAAAAGTAATCGGCAAGACTTTATTTTCAGCACATTCGTCGGTTACTATTTCAAAAGTAATCGGCAAGACTTTAATTTCAGCACATTCGTCGGTTACTATTTCAAAAGTAATCGACAAGATTTTTATTTTCAACACATTCGTCGGTTACTATTTCAAAAGTAATCAGCAAGACTTTATTTTTAACACATTCGTCGGTTACTATTTTAAAAGTAATCAGCAAGATTTTTATTTTCAACATATTCGTCGGTTACTATTTCAAAAGTAATCGGCAAGACTTTATTTTCAGCACATTCGTCGGTTACTATTTCAAAAGTAATCGGCAAGACTTTATTTTCAGCACATTCGTCGCTTACTATTTTAAAAGTAATCGGCAAGATTTTTATTTTCAGCATATTCATCGGTTACTATTTCAAAAGTAATCGCCAAGATTTTTATTTTCAGCATATTTGTCGGTTACTATTTTAAACGTAATCGGCAAGACTTTATTTTCAGCACATTCGTCGGTTACTATTTCAAAAGTAATCGCAAGACTTTATTTTCAGCACATTCGTCGGTTACTACTTCAAAAGTAATCGGCAAGACTTTATTTTTAGCACATTCGTCGGTTACTATTTCAAAAGTAATCGGCAAGATTTTTATTTTCAGCATATTCGGCGGTTACTATTTCAAAAGTAATCGGCAAGACTTTATTTTCAGCACATTCGTCGGTTACTATTTCAAAAGTAATCGGCAAGACTTTAATTTCAGCACATTCGTCGGTTACTATTTCAAAAGTAATCGACAAGATTTTTATTTTCAGCACATTCGTCGGTTACTATTTCAAAAGTAATCAGCAAGACTTTATTTTTAACACATTCGTCGGTTACTATTTCAAAAGTAATCGGCAAGATTTTTATTTTCTACATATTCGTCGGTTACTATTTCAAAAGTAATCGGCAAGATTTTTATTTTCAGCATATTTGTCGGTTACTATATTAAAAGTAATCGACAAGATTTTTATTTTCAACATATTCGTCAGTTACTATTTCAAAACTAATCAGCAAGACTTTATTTTCAGCACATTCGTTGGTTACTATTTCAAAAGTAGTCGGCAAGATTTTTATTTTCAGCATATTTGTCGGTTACTAATTTAAAAGTAATTGGCAAGACTTTATTTTCAGCACATTCGTCGGTTACTTTTTCAAAAGTAATCGGCAAGATTTTTATTTTCAGCATATTCGTCGGTTACTATTTCAAAAGTAATCGCCAAGATTTTTATTTTCAGCATATTTGTCGGTTACTATTTTAAACGTAATCGGCAAGACTTTATTTTCAGCACATTCGTCGGTTACTATTTCAAAAGTAATCAACAAGACTTTATTTTTAACACATTCGTCAGTTACAATTTCAAAAGTAATCGGCAAGATTTTTATTTTCTACATATTCGTCGGTTACTATTTCAAAAGTAATCGGCAAGATTTTTATTTTCAGCATATTTGTCGGTTACTATATTAAAAGTAATCAACAACATTTTTATTTTCAACATATTCGTCGGTTACTATTTCAAAACTAATCAGCAAGACTTTATTTTCAGCACATTCGTTGGTTACTATTTCAAAAGTAGTCGGCAAGATTTTTATTTTCAGCATATTTGTCGGTTACTAATTTAAAAGTAATTGGCAAGATTTTTTTTCTGCATATTCGTCGGTTACTATTTCAAAAGTAATCGGCAAGATTTTTATTTTCAGCATATTCGGCGGTTACTATTTCAAAAGTAATCGCCAAGATTTTTATTTTCAGCATATTTGTCGGTTACTATTTCAAAAGTAATCAGCAAGACTTAATTTTTAACACATTCGTCGGTTACTATTTCAAAAGTAATCGGCAAGATTTTTATTTTCAGCATATTTGTCGGTTACTATATTAAAAGTAATCGGCAAGATTTTTATTTTCAACACATTCGTCGGTTACTATTTCAAAAGTAATCCGCAAGACTTTATTTTTAACACATTCGTCGGTTACTATTTCAAAAGTAATCGGCAAGATTTTTATTTTCAGCATATTTGTCGGTTACTATATTAAAAGTAATCGGCAAGATTTTTATTTTCAGCATATTCGTCGGTTACTATTTCAAAAGTAATTGGCAAGACTTTATTTTCAGCACATTCGTCGGTTACTATTTCAAAAGTAATCGGCAAGACCTTATTTTCAGCACATTCGTCGCTTACTATTTTAAAAGTAATCGGCAAGATTTTTATTTTCAGCATATTCGTCGGTTACTATTTCAAAAGTAATCGTCAAAATTTTTTATTTTCAGCATATTTGTCGGTTACTATTTTAAAGGTAATCGGCAAGACTTTATTTTCAGCACATTCGTCGGTTACTATTTCAAAAGTAATCGCCAAGATTTTTATTTTCAGCATATTCGTCGGTTACTATTTCAAAAGTAATCGCCAAGATTTTTATTTTCAGCATATTTGTCGGTTACTAATTTAAAAGTAATCGGTAAGACTTTATTTTCAGCACATTCGTCGGTTACTATTTCAAAAGTAATCGGCAAGATTTTTATTTTCAGCATATTCGTCGGTTACTATTTCAAAAGTAATCGCCAAGATTTTATTTTCAGCATATTTGTCTGTTACTATATTAAAAGTAATCGACAAGATTTTTATTTTCAACATATTCGTCGGTTACTATTTCAAAAGTAATCGGCAAGACTTTATTTTCAGCACATTCGTCGGTTACTATTTCAAAAGTAATCGGCAAGACTTTAATTTCAGCACATTCGTCGGTTACTATTTCAAAAGTAATCGACAAGATTTTTATTTTCAACACATTCGTCGGTTACTATTTCAAAAGTAATCAGCAAGACTTTATTTTTAACACATTCGTCGGTTACTATTTTAAAAGTAATCGGCAAGATTTTTATTTTCAACATATTCGTCGGTTACTATTTCAAAAGTAATCGGCAAGACTTTATTTTCAGCACATTCGTCGGTTACTATTTCAAAAGTAATCAGCAAGACTTTATTTTCAGCACATTCGTCGCTTACTATTTTAAAAGTAATCGGCAAGATTTTTATTTTCAGCATATTCATCGGTTACTATTTCAAAAGTAATCGCCAAGATTTTTATTTTCAGCATATTTGTCGGTTACTATTTTAAACGTAATCGGCAAGACTTTATTTTCAGCACATTCGTCGGTAACTATTTCAAAAGTAATCGCAAGACTTTATTTTCAGCACATTCGTCGGTTACTATTTCAAAAGTAATCGGCAAGACTTTATTTTCAGCACATTCGTCGGTTACTATTTCAAAAGTAATCAGCAAGACTTTATTTTCAGCACATTCGTCGCTTACTATTTTAAAAGTAATCGGCAAGATTTTTATTTTCAGCATATTCATCGGTTACTATTTCAAAAGTAATCGCCAAGATTTTTATTTTCAGCATATTTGTCGGTTACTATTTTAAACGTAATCGGCAAGACTTTATTTTCAGCACATTCGTCGGTAACTATTTCAAAAGTAATCGCAAGACTTTATTTTCAGCACATTCGTCGGTTACTATTTCAAAAGTAATCGGCAAGACTTTATTTTCAGCACATTCGTCGGTTACTATTTCAAAAGTAATCGCCAAGATTTTTATTTTCAGCATATTCGTCGGTTACTATTTCAAAAGTAATCGCCAAGATTTTTATTTTCAGCATATTTGTCGGTTATTAATTTAAAAGTAATCGGCAAGACTTTATTTTCAGCACATTCGTCGGTTACTATTTCAAAAGTAATCGGCAAGATTTTTATTTTCAGCATATTCGTCGGTTACTATTTCAAAAGTAATCGCCAAGATTTTTATTTTCAGCATATTTGTCGGTTACTATTTTAAAAGTAAGCGGCATGACTTTATTTTCAGCACATTCGTCGGTTACTATTTCAAAAGTAATCGGCAAGATTTTTTTTCTGCATATTCGTCGGTTACTATTTCAAAAGTAATCGGCAAGATTTTTATTTTCAGCATATTCGGCGGTTACTATTTCAAAAGTAATCGGCAAGACTTTATTTTCAGCACATTCGTCGGTTACTATTTCAAAAGTAATCGGCAAGACTTTAATTTCAGCACATTCGTCGGTTACTATTTCAAAAGTAATCGACAAGATTTTTATTTTCAGCACATTCGTCGGTTACTATTTCAAAAGTAATCAGCAAGACTTTATTTTTAACACATTCGTCGGTTACTATTTCAAAAGTAATCGGCAAGATTTTTATTTTCTACATATTCGTCGGTTACTATTTCAAAAGTAATCGGCAAGATTTTTATTTTCAGCATATTTGTCGGTTACTATATTAAAAGTAATCGACAAGATTTTTATTTTCAACATATTCGTCAGTTACTATTTCAAAACTAATCAGCAAGACTTTATTTTCAGCACATTCGTTGGTTACTATTTCAAAAGTAGTCGGCAAGATTTTTATTTTCAGCATATTTGTCGGTTACTAATTTAAAAGTAATTGGCAAGACTTTATTTTCCGCACATTCGTCGGTTACTTTTTCAAAAGTAATCGGCAAGATTTTTATTTTCAGCATATTCGTCGGTTACTATTTCAAAAGTAATCGCCAAGATTTTTATTTTCAGCATATTTGTCGGTTACTATTTTAAACGTAATCGGCAAGACTTTATTTTCAGCACATTCGTCGGTAACTATTTCAAAAGTAATCGCAAGACTTTATTTTCAGCACATTCGTCGGTTACTATTTCAAAAGTAATCGGCAAGACTTTATTTTCAGCACATTCGTCGGTTACTATTTCAAAAGTAATCAGCAAGACTTTATTTTCAGCACATTCGTCGCTTACTATTTTAAAAGTAATCGGCAAGATTTTTATTTTCAGCATATTCATCGGTTACTATTTCAAAAGTAATCGCCAAGATTTTTATTTTCAGCATATTTGTCGGTTACTATTTTAAACGTAATCGGCAAGACTTTATTTTCAGCACATTCGTCGGTAACTATTTCAAAAGTAATCGCAAGACTTTATTTTCAGCACATTCGTCGGTTACTATTTCAAAAGTAATCGGCAAGACTTTATTTTCAGCACATTCGTCGGTTACTATTTCAAAAGTAATCGCCAAGATTTTTATTTTCAGCATATTCGTCGGTTACTATTTCAAAAGTAATCGCCAAGATTTTTATTTTCAGCATATTTGTCGGTTATTAATTTAAAAGTAATCGGCAAGACTTTATTTTCAGCACATTCGTCGGTTACTATTTCAAAAGTAATCGGCAAGATTTTTATTTTCAGCATATTCGTCGGTTACTATTTCAAAAGTAATCGCCAAGATTTTTATTTTCAGCATATTTGTCGGTTACTATTTTAAAAGTAAGCGGCATGACTTTATTTTCAGCACATTCGTCGGTTACTATTTCAAAAGTAATCGGCAAGATTTTTTTTCTGCATATTCGTCGGTTACTATTTCAAAAGTAATCGGCAAGATTTTTATTTTCAGCATATTCGGCGGTTACTATTTCAAAAGTAATCGGCAAGACTTTATTTTCAGCACATTCGTCGGTTACTATTTCAAAAGTAATCGGCAAGACTTTAATTTCAGCACATTCGTCGGTTACTATTTCAAAAGTAATCGACAAGATTTTTATTTTCAGCACATTCGTCGGTTACTATTTCAAAAGTAATCAGCAAGACTTTATTTTTAACACATTCGTCGGTTACTATTTCAAAAGTAATCGGCAAGATTTTTATTTTCTACATATTCGTCGGTTACTATTTCAAAAGTAATCGGCAAGATTTTTATTTTCAGCATATTTGTCGGTTACTATATTAAAAGTAATCGACAAGATTTTTATTTTCAACATATTCGTCAGTTACTATTTCAAAACTAATCAGCAAGACTTTATTTTCAGCACATTCGTTGGTTACTATTTCAAAAGTAGTCGGCAAGATTTTTATTTTCAGCATATTTGTCGGTTACTAATTTAAAAGTAATTGGCAAGACTTTATTTTCCGCACATTCGTCGGTTACTTTTTCAAAAGTAATCGGCAAGATTTTTATTTTCAGCATATTCGTCGGTTACTATTTCAAAAGTAATCGCCAAGATTTTTATTTTCAGCATATTTGTCGGTTACTATTTTAAACGTAATCGGCAAGACTTTATTTTCAGCACATTCGTCGGTAACTATTTCAAAAGTAATCGCAAGACTTTATTTTCAGCACATTCGTCGGTTACTATTTCAAAAGTAATCGGCAAGACTTTATTTTCAGCACATTCGTCGGTTACTATTTCAAAAGTAATCAGCAAGACTTTATTTTCAGCACATTCGTCGCTTACTATTTTAAAAGTAATCGGCAAGATTTTTATTTTCAGCATATTCATCGGTTACTATTTCAAAAGTAATCGCCAAGATTTTTATTTTCAGCATATTTGTCGGTTACTATTTTAAACGTAATCGGCAAGACTTTATTTTCAGCACATTCGTCGGTAACTATTTCAAAAGTAATCGCAAGACTTTATTTTCAGCACATTCGTCGGTTACTATTTCAAAAGTAATCGGCAAGACTTTATTTTCAGCACATTCGTCGGTTACTATTTCAAAAGTAATCGCCAAGATTTTTATTTTCAGCATATTCGTCGGTTACTATTTCAAAAGTAATCGCCAAGATTTTTATTTTCAGCATATTTGTCGGTTATTAATTTAAAAGTAATCGGCAAGACTTTATTTTCAGCACATTCGTCGGTTACTATTTCAAAAGTAATCGGCAAGATTTTTATTTTCAGCATATTCGTCGGTTACTATTTCAAAAGTAATCGCCAAGATTTTTATTTTCAGCATATTTGTCGGTTACTATTTTAAAAGTAAGCGGCATGACTTTATTTTCAGCACATTCGTCGGTTACTATTTCAAAAGTAATCGGCAAGATTTTTTTTCTGCATATTCGTCGGTTACTATTTCAAAAGTAATCGGCAAGATTTTTATTTTCAGCATATTCGGCGGTTACTATTTCAAAAGTAATCGGCAAGACTTTATTTTCAGCACATTCGTCGGTTACTATTTCAAAAGTAATCGGCAAGACTTTAATTTCAGCACATTCGTCGGTTACTATTTCAAAAGTAATCGACAAGATTTTTATTTTCAGCACATTCGTCGGTTACTATTTCAAAAGTAATCAGCAAGACTTTATTTTTAACACATTCGTCGGTTACTATTTCAAAAGTAATCGGCAAGATTTTTATTTTCTACATATTCGTCGGTTACTATTTCAAAAGTAATCGGCAAGATTTTTATTTTCAGCATATTTGTCGGTTACTATATTAAAAGTAATCGACAAGATTTTTATTTTCAACATATTCGTCAGTTACTATTTCAAAACTAATCAGCAAGACTTTATTTTCAGCACATTCGTTGGTTACTATTTCAAAAGTAGTCGGCAAGATTTTTATTTTCAGCATATTTGTCGGTTACTAATTTAAAAGTAATTGGCAAGACTTTATTTTCCGCACATTCGTCGGTTACTTTTTCAAAAGTAATCGGCAAGATTTTTATTTTCAGCATATTCGTCGGTTACTATTTCAAAAGTAATCGCCAAGATTTTTATTTTCAGCATATTTGTCGGTTACTATTTTAAACGTAATCGGCAAGACTTTATTTTCAGCACATTCGTCGGTTACTATTTCAAAAGTAATCAACAAGACTTTATTTTTAACACATTCGTCAGTTACAATTTCAATAGTAATCGGCAAGATTTTTATTTTCTACATATTCGTCGGTTACTATTTCAAAAGTAATCGGCAAGATTTTTATTTTCAGCATATTTGTCGGTTACTATATTAAAAGTAATCGACAACATTTTTATTTTCAACATATTCGTCGGTTACTATTTCAAAACTAATCAGCAAGACTTTATTTTCAGCACATTCGTTGGTTACTATTTCAAAAGTAGTCGGCAAGATTTTTATTTTCAGCATATTTGTCGGTTACTAATTTAAAAATAATTGGCAAGATTTTTTTTCTGCATATTCGTCGGTTACTATTTCAAAAGTAATCGCCAAGATTTTTATTTTCAGCATATTTGTCGGTTACTATTTCAAAAGTAATCAGCAAGACTTAATTTTTAACACATTCGTCGGTTACTATTTCAAAAGTAATCGGCAAGATTTTTATTTTCAGCATATTTGTCGGTTACTATATTAAAAGTAATCGGCAAGATTTTTATTTTCAACACATTCGTCGGTTACTATTTCAAAAGTAATCCGCAAGACTTTATTTTTAACACATTCGTCGGTTACTATTTCAAAAGTAATCGGCAAGATTTTTATTTTCAGCATATTTGTCGGTTACTATATTAAAAGTAATCGGCAAGATTTTTATTTTCAGCATATTCGTCGGTTACTATTTCAAAAGTAATTGGCAAGACTTTATTTTCAGCACATTCGTCGGTTACTATTTCAAAAGTAATCGGCAAGACCTTATTTTCAGCACATTCGTCGCTTACTATTTTAAAAGTAATCGGCAAGATTTTTATTTTCAGCATATTCGTCGGTTACTATTTCAAAAGTAATCGTCAAAATTTTTTATTTTCAGCATATTTGTCGGTTACTATTTTAAAGGTAATCGGCAAGACTTTATTTTCAGCACATTCGTCGGTTACTATTTCAAAAGTAATCGCCAAGATTTTTATTTTCAGCATATTTGTCGGTTACTATTTCAAAAGTAATCGCCAAGATTTTTATTTTCAGCATATTTGTCGGTTACTAATTTAAAAGTAATCGGTAAGACTTTATTTTCAGCACATTCGTCGGTTACTATTTCAAAAGTAATCGGCAAGATTTTTATTTTCAGCATATTCGTCGGTTACTATTTCAAAAGTAATCGCCAAGATTTTATTTTCAGCATATTTGTCTGTTACTATATTAAAAGTAATCGACAAGATTTTTATTTTCAACATATTCGTCGGTTACTATTTCAAAAGTAATCGGCAAGACTTTATTTTCAGCACATTCGTCGGTTACTATTTCAAAAGTAATCGGCAAGACTTTAATTTCAGCACATTCGTCGGTTACTATTTCAAAAGTAATCGACAAGATTTTTATTTTCAACACATTCGTCGGTTACTATTTCAAAAGTAATCAGCAAGACTTTATTTTTAACACATTCGTCGGTTACTATTTTAAAAGTAATCAACAAGATTTTTATTTTCAACATATTCGTCGGTTACTATTTCAAAAGTAATCGGCAAGACTTTATTTTCAGCACATTCGTCGGTTACTATTTCAAAAGTAATCAGCAAGACTTTATTTTCAGCACATTCGTCGCTTACTATTTTAAAAGTAATCGGCAAGATTTTTATTTTCAGCATATTCATCGGTTACTATTTCAAAAGTAATCGCCAAGATTTTTATTTTCAGCATATTTGTCGGTTACTATTTTAAACGTAATCGGCAAGACTTTATTTTCAGCACATTCGTCGGTAACTATTTCAAAAGTAATCGCAAGACTTTATTTTCAGCACATTCGTCGGTTACTATTTCAAAAGTAATCGGCAAGACTTTATTTTCAGCACATTCGTCGGTTACTATTTCAAAAGTAATCAGCAAGACTTTATTTTCAGCACATTCGTCGCTTACTATTTTAAAAGTAATCGGCAAGATTTTTATTTTCAGCATATTCATCGGTTACTATTTCAAAAGTAATCGCCAAGATTTTTATTTTCAGCATATTTGTCGGTTACTATTTTAAACGTAATCGGCAAGACTTTATTTTCAGCACATTCGTCGGTAACTATTTCAAAAGTAATCGCAAGACTTTATTTTCAGCACATTCGTCGGTTACTATTTCAAAAGTAATCGGCAAGACTTTATTTTCAGCACATTCGTCGGTTACTATTTCAAAAGTAATCGCCAAGATTTTTATTTTCAGCATATTCGTCGGTTACTATTTCAAAAGTAATCGCCAAGATTTTTATTTTCAGCATATTTGTCGGTTATTAATTTAAAAGTAATCGGCAAGACTTTATTTTCAGCACATTCGTCGGTTACTATTTCAAAAGTAATCGGCAAGATTTTTATTTTCAGCATATTCGTCGGTTACTATTTCAAAAGTAATCGCCAAGATTTTTATTTTCAGCATATTTGTCGGTTACTATTTTAAAAGTAAGCGGCATGACTTTATTTTCAGCACATTCGTCGGTTACTATTTCAAAAGTAATCGGCAAGATTTTTTTTCTGCATATTCGTCGGTTACTATTTCAAAAGTAATCGGCAAGATTTTTATTTTCAGCATATTCGGCGGTTACTATTTCAAAAGTAATCGGCAAGACTTTATTTTCAGCACATTCGTCGGTTACTATTTCAAAAGTAATCGGCAAGACTTTAATTTCAGCACATTCGTCGGTTACTATTTCAAAAGTAATCGACAAGATTTTTATTTTCAGCACATTCGTCGGTTACTATTTCAAAAGTAATCAGCAAGACTTTATTTTTAACACATTCGTCGATTACTATTTCAAAAGTAATCGGCAAGATTTTTATTTTCTACATATTCGTCGGTTACTATTTCAAAAGTAATCGGCAAGATTTTTATTTTCAGCATATTTGTCGGTTACTATATTAAAAGTAATCGACAAGATTTTTATTTTCAACATATTCGTCAGTTACTATTTCAAAACTAATCAGCAAGACTTTATTTTCAGCACATTCGTTGGTTACTATTTCAAAAGTAGTCGGCAAGATTTTTATTTTCAGCATATTCGTCGGTTACTATTTCAAAAGTAATCGCCAAGATTTTTATTTTCAGCATATTTGTCGGTTACTAATTTAAAAGTAATCGGTAAGACTTTATTTTCAGCACATTCGTCGGTTACTATTTCAAAAGTAATCGGCAAGATTTTTATTTTCAGCATATTCGTCGGTTACTATTTCAAAAGTAATCGCCAAGATTTTATTTTCAGCATATTTGTCTGTTACTATATTAAAAGTAATCGACAAGATTTTTATTTTCAACATATTCGTCGGTTACTATTTCAAAAGTAATCGCCAAGACTTTATTTTCAGCACATTCGTCGGTTACTATTTCAAAAGTAATCGACAAGATTTTTATTTTCAACACATTCGTCGGTTACTATTTCAAAAGTAATCAGCAAGACTTTATTTTTAACACATTCGTCGGTTACTATTTTAAAAGTAATCGGCAAGATTTTTATTTTCAACATATTCGTCGGTTACTATTTCAAAAGTAATCGGCAAGACTTTATTTTCAGCACATTCGTCGGTTACTATTTCAAAAGTAATCAGCAAGACTTTATTTTCAGCACATTCGTCGCTTACTATTTTAAAAGTAATCGGCAAGATTTTTATTTTCAGCATATTCATCGGTTACTATTTCAAAAGTAATCGCCAAGATTTTTATTTTCAGCATATTTGTCGGTTACTATTTTAAACGTAATCGGCAAGACTTTATTTTCAGCACATTCGTCGGTAACTATTTCAAAAGTAATCGCAAGACTTTATTTTCAGCACATTCGTCGGTTACTATTTCAAAAGTAATCGGCAAGACTTTATTTTCAGCACATTCGTCGGTTACTATTTCAAAAGTAATCGCCAAGATTTTTATTTTCAGCATATTCGTCTGTTACTATTTCAAAAGTAATCGCCAAGATTTTTATTTTCAGCATATTTGTCGGTTATTAATTTAAAAGTAATCGGCAAGACTTTATTTTCAGCACATTCGTCGGTTACTATTTCAAAAGTAATCGGCAAGATTTTTATTTTCAGCATATTCGTCGGTTACTATTTCAAAAGTAATCGCCAAGATTTTTATTTTCAGCATATTTGTCGGTTACTATTTTAAAAGTAAGCGGCATGACTTTATTTTCAGCAGATTCGTCGGTTACTATTTCAAAAGTAATCGGCAAGATTTTTTTTCTGCATATTCGTCGGTTACTATTTCAAAAGTAATCGGCAAGATTTTTATTTTCAGCATATTCGGCGGTTACTATTTCAAAAGTAATCGGCAAGACTTTATTTTCAGCACATTCGTCGGTTACTATTTCAAAAGTAATCGGCAAGACTTTAATTTCAGCACATTCGTCGGTTACTATTTCAAAAGTAATCGACAAGATTTTTATTTTCAGCACATTCGTCGGTTACTATTTCAAAAGTAATCAGCAAGACTTTATTTTTAACACATTCGTCGGTTACTATTTCAAAAGTAATCGGCAAGATTTTTATTTTCTACATATTCGTCGGTTACTATTTCAAAAGTAATCGGCAAGATTTTTATTTTCAGCATATTTGTCGGTTACTATATTAAAAGTAATCGACAAGATTTTTATTTTCAACATATTCGTCAGTTACTATTTCAAAACTAATCAGCAAGACTTTATTTTCAGCACATTCGTTGGTTACTATTTCAAAAGTAGTCGGCAAGATTTTTATTTTCAGCATATTTGTCGGTTACTAATTTAAAAGTAATTGGCAAGACTTTATTTTCAGCACATTCGTCGGTTACTTTTTCAAAAGTAATCGGCAAGATTTTTATTTTCAGCATATTCGTCGGTTACTATTTCAAAAGTAATCGCCAAGATTTTTATTTTCAGCATATTTGTCGGTTACTATTTTAAAAGTAAGCGGCATGACTTTATTTTCAGCACATTTGTCGGTTACTATTTCAAAAGTAATCGGCAAGATTTTTTTTTCTGCATATTCGTCGGTTACTATTTCAAAAGTAACCGGCAAGATTTTTATTTTCAGCATATTCGGCGGTTACTATTTCAAAAGTAATCGCCAAGATTTTTCTTTTCAGCATATTTGTCGGTTACTAATTTAAAAGTAATCGGCAAGACTTTATTTTCAGCACATTCGTCGGTTACTATTTCAAAAGTAATCGGCAAGATTTTTATTTTCAGCATATTCGCCGATTACTATTTCAAAAGTAATCGCCAAGATTTTTATTTTCAGCATATTTGTCGGTTACTATTTTAAAAGTAAGCGGCATGACTTTATTTTCAGCACATTCGTCGGTTACTATTTCAAAAGTAATCGGCAAGATTTTTTTTCTGCATATTCGTCGGTTACTATTTCAAAAGTAATCGGCAAGACTTTATTTTCAGCACATTCGTCGGTTACTATTTCAAAAGTAATCAGCAAGACTTTATTTTCAGCACATTCGTCGCTTACTATTTTAAAAGTAATCGGCAAGATTTTTATTTTCAGCATATTCATCGGTTACTATTTCAAAAGTAATCGCCAAGATTTTTATTTTCAGCATATTTGTCGGTTACTATTTTAAACGTAATCGGCAAGACTTTATTTTCAGCACATTCGTCGGTAACTATTTCAAAAGTAATCGCAAGACTTTATTTTCAGCACATTCGTCGGTTACTATTTCAAAAGTAATCGGCAAGACTTTATTTTCAGCACATTCGTCGGTTACTATTTCAAAAGTAATCGCCAAGATTTTTATTTTCAGCATATTCGTCGGTTACTATTTCAAAAGTAATCGCCAAGATTTTTATTTTCAGCATATTTGTCGGTTATTAATTTAAAAGTAATCGGCAAGACTTTATTTTCAGCACATTCGTCGGTTACTATTTCAAAAGTAATCGGCAAGATTTTTATTTTCAGCATATTCGTCGGTTACTATTTCAAAAGTAATCGCCAAGATTTTTATTTTCAGCATATTTGTCGGTTACTATTTTAAAAGTAAGCGGCATGACTTTATTTTCAGCACATTCGTCGATTACTATTTCAAAAGTAATCGGCAAGATTTTTTTTCTGCATATTCGTCGGTTACTATTTCAAAAGTAATCGGCAAGATTTTTATTTTCAGCATATTCGGCGGTTACTATTTCAAAAGTAATCGGCAAGACTTTATTTTCAGCACATTCGTCGGTTACTATTTCAAAAGTAATCGGCAAGACTTTAATTTCAGCACATTCGTCGGTTACTATTTCAAAAGTAATCGACAAGATTTTTATTTTCAGCACATTCGTCGGTTACTATTTCAAAAGTAATCAGCAAGACTTTATTTTTAACACATTCGTCGGTTACTATTTCAAAAGTAATCGGCAAGATTTTTATTTTCTACATATTCGTCGGTTACTATTTCAAAAGTAATCGGCAAGATTTTTATTTTCAGCATATTTGTCGGTTACTATATTAAAAGTAATCGACAAGATTTTTATTTTCAACATATTCGTCAGTTACTATTTCAAAACTAATCAGCAAGACTTTATTTTCAGCACATTCGTTGGTTACTATTTCAAAAGTAGTCGGCAAGATTTTTATTTTCAGCATATTTGTCGGTTACTAATTTAAAAGTAATTGGCAAGACTTTATTTTCAGCACATTCGTCGGTTACTTTTTCAAAAGTAATCGGCAAGATTTTTATTTTCAGCATATTCGTCGGTTACTATTTCAAAAGTAATCGCCAAGATTTTTATTTTCAGCATATTTGTCGGTTACTATTTTAAAAGTAAGCGGCATGACTTTATTTTCAGCACATTCGTCGGTTACTATTTCAAAAGTAATCGGCAAGATTTTTTTTTCTGCATATTCGTCGGTTACTATTTCAAAAGTAACCGGCAAGATTTTTATTTTCAGCATATTCGGCGGTTACTATTTCAAAAGTAATCGCCAAGATTTTTCTTTTCAGCATATTTGTCGGTTACTAATTTAAAAGTAATCGGCAAGACTTTATTTTCAGCACATTCGTCGGTTACTATTTCAAAAGTAATCGGCAAGATTTTTATTTTCAGCATATTCGCCGATTACTATTTCAAAAGTAATCGCCAAGATTTTTATTTTCAGCATATTTGTCGGTTACTATTTTAAAAGTAAGCGGCATGACTTTATTTTCAGCACATTCGTCGGTTACTATTTCAAAAGTAATCGGCAAGATTTTTTTTCTGCATATTCGTCGGTTACTATTTCAAAAGTAATCGGCAAGACTTTATTTTCAGCACATTCGTCGGTTACTATTTCAAAAGTAATCAGCAAGACTTTATTTTCAGCACATTCGTCGCTTACTATTTTAAAAGTAATCGGCAAGATTTTTATTTTCAGCATATTCATCGGTTACTATTTCAAAAGTAATCGCCAAGATTTTTATTTTCAGCATATTTGTCGGTTACTATTTTAAACGTAATCGGCAAGACTTTATTTTCAGCACATTCGTCGGTAACTATTTCAAAAGTAATCGCAAGACTTTATTTTCAGCACATTCGTCGGTTACTATTTCAAAAGTAATCGGCAAGACTTTATTTTCAGCACATTCGTCGGTTACTATTTCAAAAGTAATCGCCAAGATTTTTATTTTCAGCATATTCGTCGGTTACTATTTCAAAAGTAATCGCCAAGATTTTTATTTTCAGCATATTTGTCGGTTATTAATTTAAAAGTAATCGGCAAGACTTTATTTTCAGCACATTCGTCGGTTACTATTTCAAAAGTAATCGGCAAGATTTTTATTTTCAGCATATTCGTCGGTTACTATTTCAAAAGTAATCGCCAAGATTTTTATTTTCAGCATATTTGTCGGTTACTATTTTAAAAGTAAGCGGCATGACTTTATTTTCAGCACATTCGTCGGTTACTATTTCAAAAGTAATCGGCAAGATTTTTTTTCTGCATATTCGTCGGTTACTATTTCAAAAGTAATCGGCAAGATTTTTATTTTCAGCATATTCGGCGGTTACTATTTCAAAAGTAATCGGCAAGACTTTATTTTCAGCACATTCGTCGGTTACTATTTCAAAAGTAATCGGCAAGACTTTAATTTCAGCACATTCGTCGGTTACTATTTCAAAAGTAATCGACAAGATTTTTATTTTCAGCACATTCGTCGGTTACTATTTCAAAAGTAATCAGCAAGACTTTATTTTTAACACATTCGTCGGTTACTATTTCAAAAGTAATCGGCAAGATTTTTATTTTCTACATATTCGTCGGTTACTATTTCAAAAGTAATCGGCAAGATTTTTATTTTCAGCATATTTGTCGGTTACTATATTAAAAGTAATCGACAAGATTTTTATTTTCAACATATTCGTCAGTTACTATTTCAAAACTAATCAGCAAGACTTTATTTTCAGCACATTCGTTGGTTACTATTTCAAAAGTAGTCGGCAAGATTTTTATTTTCAGCATATTTGTCGGTTACTAATTTAAAAGTAATTGGCAAGACTTTATTTTCAGCACATTCGTCGGTTACTTTTTCAAAAGTAATCGGCAAGATTTTTATTTTCAGCATATTCGTCGGTTACTATTTCAAAAGTAATCGCCAAGATTTTTATTTTCAGCATATTTGTCGGTTACTATTTTAAAAGTAAGCGGCATGACTTTATTTTCAGCACATTCGTCGGTTACTATTTCAAAAGTAATCGGCAAGATTTTTTTTTCTGCATATTCGTCGGTTACTATTTCAAAAGTAACCGGCAAGATTTTTATTTTCAGCATATTCGGCGGTTACTATTTCAAAAGTAATCGCCAAGATTTTTCTTTTCAGCATATTTGTCGGTTACTAATTTAAAAGTAATCGGCAAGACTTTATTTTCAGCACATTCGTCGGTTACTATTTCAAAAGTAATCGGCAAGATTTTTATTTTCAGCATATTCGCCGATTACTATTTCAAAAGTAATCGCCAAGATTTTTATTTTCAGCATATTTGTCGGTTACTATTTTAAAAGTAAGCGGCATGACTTTATTTTCAGCACATTCGTCGGTTACTATTTCAAAAGTAATCGGCAAGATTTTTTTTCTGCATATTCGTCGGTTACTATTTCAAAAGTAATCGGCAAGACTTTATTTTCAGCACATTCGTCGGTTACTATTTCAAAAGTAATCCGCAAGACTTTATTTTCAGCACATTCGTCGCTTACTATTTTAAAAGTAATCGGCAAGATTTTTATTTTCAGCATATTCGTCGGTTACTATTTCAAAAGTAATCGCCAAGATTTTTATTTTCAGCATATTTGTCGGTTACTATTTTAAAAGTAAGCGGCATGACTTTATTTTCAGCACATTCGTCGGTTACTATTTCAAAAGTAATCGGCAAGATTTTTTTTCTGCATATTCGTCGGTTACTATTTCAAAAGTAATCGGCAAGATTTTTATTTTCAGCATATTCGGCGGTTACTATTTCAAAAGTAATCGGCAAGACTTTATTTTCAGCACATTCGTCGGTTACTATTTCAAAAGTAATCGGCAAGACTTTAATTTCAGCACATTCGTCGGTTACTATTTCAAAAGTAATCGACAAGATTTTTATTTTCAGCACATTCGTCGGTTACTATTTCAAAAGTAATCAGCAAGACTTTATTTTTAACACATTCGTCGGTTACTATTTCAAAAGTAATCGGCAAGATTTTTATTTTCTACATATTCGTCGGTTACTATTTCAAAAGTAATCGGCAAGATTTTTATTTTCAGCATATTTGTCGGTTACTATATTAAAAGTAATCGACAAGATTTTTATTTTCAACATATTCGTCAGTTACTATTTCAAAACTAATCAGCAAGACTTTATTTTCAGCACATTCGTTGGTTACTATTTCAAAAGTAGTCGGCAAGATTTTTATTTTCAGCATATTTGTCGGTTACTAATTTAAAAGTAATTGGCAAGACTTTATTTTCAGCACATTCGTCGGTTACTTTTTCAAAAGTAATCGGCAAGATTTTTATTTTCAGCATATTCGTCGGTTACTATTTCAAAAGTAATCGCCAAGATTTTTATTTTCAGCATATTTGTCGGTTACTATTTTAAAAGTAAGCGGCATGACTTTATTTTCAGCACATTCGTCGGTTACTATTTCAAAAGTAATCGGCAAGATTTTTTTTTCTGCATATTCGTCGGTTACTATTTCAAAAGTAACCGGCAAGATTTTTATTTTCAGCATATTCGGCGGTTACTATTTCAAAAGTAATCGCCAAGATTTTTCTTTTCAGCATATTTGTCGGTTACTAATTTAAAAGTAATCGGCAAGACTTTATTTTCAGCACATTCGTCGGTTACTATTTCAAAAGTAATCGGCAAGATTTTTATTTTCAGCATATTCGCCGATTACTATTTCAAAAGTAATCGCCAAGATTTTTATTTTCAGCATATTTGTCGGTTACTATTTTAAAAGTAAGCGGCATGACTTTATTTTCAGCACATTCGTCGGTTACTATTTCAAAAGTAATCGGCAAGATTTTTTTTCTGCATATTCGTCGGTTACTATTTCAAAAGTAATCGGCAAGACTTTATTTTCAGCACATTCGTCGGTTACTATTTCAAAAGTAATCAGCAAGACTTTATTTTCAGCACATTCGTCGCTTACTATTTTAAAAGTAATCGGCAAGATTTTTATTTTCAGCATATTCATCGGTTACTATTTCAAAAGTAATCGCCAAGATTTTTATTTTCAGCATATTTGTCGGTTACTATTTTAAACGTAATCGGCAAGACTTTATTTTCAGCACATTCGTCGGTTACTATTTCAAAAGTAATCGGCAAGATTTTTTTTTCTGCATATTCGTCGGTTACTATTTCAAAAGTAACCGGCAAGATTTTTATTTTCAGCATATTCGGCGGTTACTATTTCAAAAGTAATCGCCAAGATTTTTCTTTTCAGCATATTTGTCGGTTACTAATTTAAAAGTAATCGGCAAGACTTTATTTTCAGCACATTCGTCGGTTACTATTTCAAAAGTAATCGGCAAGATTTTTATTTTCAGCATATTCGCCGATTACTATTTCAAAAGTAATCGCCAAGATTTTTATTTTCAGCATATTTGTCGGTTACTATTTTAAAAGTAAGCGGCATGACTTTATTTTCAGCACATTCGTCGGTTACTATTTCAAAAGTAATCGACAAGATTTTTATTTTCAACATATTCGTCAGTTACTATTTCAAAACTAATCATCAAGACTTTATTTTCAGCACATTCGTTGGTTACTATTTCAAAAGTAGTCGGCAAGATTTTTATTTTCAGCATATTTGTCGGTTACTAATTTAAAAGTAATTGGCAAGACTTTATTTTCAGCACATTCGTCGGTTACTTTTTCAAAAGTAATCGGCAAGATTTTTATTTTCAGCATATTCGTCGGTTACTATTTCAAAAGTAATCGCCAAGATTTTTATTTTCAGCATATTTGTCGGTTACTATTTTAAAAGTAAGCGGCATGACTTTATTTTCAGCACATTCGTCGGTTACTATTTCAAAAGTAATCGGCAAGATTTTTTTTTCTGCATATTCGTCGGTTACTATTTCAAAAGTAACCGGCAAGATTTTTATTTTCAGCATATTCGGCGGTTACTATTTCAAAAGTAATCGCCAAGATTTTTCTTTTCAGCATATTTGTCGGTTACTAATTTAAAAGTAATCGGCAAGACTTTATTTTCAGCACATTCGTCGGTTACTATTTCAAAAGTAATCGGCAAGATTTTTAATTTCAGCATATTCGTCGGTTACTATTTCAAAAGTAATCGCCAAGATTTTTATTTTCAGCATATTTGTCGGTTACTATTTTAAAAGTAAGCGGCATGACTTTATTTTCAGCACATTCGTCGGTTACTATTTCAAAAGTAATCGGCAAGATTTTTTTTCTG
This sequence comes from Medicago lupulina, assembly GCA_958299785.1. Classification (NCBI taxonomy): domain Eukaryota; kingdom Viridiplantae; phylum Streptophyta; class Magnoliopsida; order Fabales; family Fabaceae; genus Medicago; species Medicago lupulina. The sequence continues at coordinate 41,891,593 of OY283143.1, read as the reverse complement.
CATATTCGTCGGTTACTATTTCAAAAGTAATCGGCAAGACTTTATTTTCAGCACATTCGTCGGTTACTATTTCAAAAGTAATCAGCAAGACTTTATTTTCAGCACATTCGTCGCTTACTATTTTAAAAGTAATCGGCAAGATTTTTATTTTCAGCATATTCATCGGTTACTATTTCAAAAGTAATCGCCAAGATTTTTATTTTCAGCATATTTGTCGGTTACTATTTTAAACGTAATCGGCAAGACTTTATTTTCAGCACATTCGTCGGTAACTATTTCAAAAGTAATCGCAAGACTTTATTTTCAGCACATTCGTCGGTTACTATTTCAAAAGTAATCGGCAAGACTTTATTTTCAGCACATTCGTCGGTTACTATTTCAAAAGTAATCGCCAAGATTTTTATTTTCAGCATATTCGTCGGTTACTATTTCAAAAGTAATCGCCAAGATTTTTATTTTCAGCATATTTGTCGGTTATTAATTTAAAAGTAATCGGCAAGACTTTATTTTCAGCACATTCGTCGGTTACTATTTCAAAAGTAATCGGCAAGATTTTTAATTTCAGCATATTCGTCGGTTACTATTTCAAAAGTAATCGCCAAGATTTTTATTTTCAGCATATTTGTCGGTTACTATTTTAAAAGTAAGCGGCATGACTTTATTTTCAGCACATTCGTCGGTTACTATTTCAAAAGTAATCGGCAAGATTTTTTTTCTGCATATTCGTCGGTTACTATTTCAAAAGTAATCGGCAAGACTTTATTTTCAGCACATTCGTCGGTTACTATTTCAAAAGTAATCAGCAAGACTTTATTTTCAGCACATTCGTCGCTTACTATTTTAAAAGTAATCGGCAAGATTTTTATTTTCAGCATATTCATCGGTTACTATTTCAAAAGTAATCGCCAAGATTTTTATTTTCAGCATATTTGTCGGTTACTATTTTAAACGTAATCGGCAAGACTTTATTTTCAGCACATTCGTCGGTAACTATTTCAAAAGTAATCGCAAGACTTTATTTTCAGCACATTCGTCGGTTACTATTTCAAAAGTAATCGGCAAGACTTTATTTTCAGCACATTCGTCGGTTACTATTTCAAAAGTAATCGCCAAGATTTTTATTTTCAGCATATTCGTCGGTTACTATTTCAAAAGTAATCGCCAAGATTTTTATTTTCAGCATATTTGTCGGTTATTAATTTAAAAGTAATCGGCAAGACTTTATTTTCAGCACATTCGTCGGTTACTATTTCAAAAGTAATCGGCAAGATTTTTAATTTCAGCATATTCGTCGGTTACTATTTCAAAAGTAATCGCCAAGATTTTTATTTTCAGCATATTTGTCGGTTACTATTTTAAAAGTAAGCGGCATGACTTTATTTTCAGCACATTCGTCGGTTACTATTTCAAAAGTAATCGGCAAGATTTTTTTTCTGCATATTCGTCGGTTACTATTTCAAAAGTAATCGGCAAGATTTTTATTTTCAGCATATTCGGCGGTTACTATTTCAAAAGTAATCGGCAAGACTTTATTTTCAGCACATTCGTCGGTTACTATTTCAAAAGTAATCGGCAAGACTTTAATTTCAGCACATTCGTCGGTTACTATTTCAAAAGTAATCGACAAGATTTTTATTTTCAGCACATTCGTCGGTTACTATTTCAAAAGTAATCAGCAAGACTTTATTTTTAACACATTCGTCGGTTACTATTTCAAAAGTAATCGGCAAGATTTTTATTTTCTACATATTCGTCGGTTACTATTTCAAAAGTAATCGCCAAGATTTTTATTTTCAGCATATTTGTCGGTTACTATTTTAAAAGTAAGCGGCATGACTTTATTTTCAGCACATTCGTCGGTTACTATTTCAAAAGTAATCGGCAAGATTTTTTTTCTGCATATTCGTCGGTTACTATTTCAAAAGTAATCGGCAAGATTTTTATTTTCAGCATATTCGGCGGTTACTATTTCAAAAGTAATCGGCAAGACTTTATTTTCAGCACATTCGTCGGTTACTATTTCAAAAGTAATCGGCAAGACTTTAATTTCAGCACATTCGTCGGTTACTATTTCAAAAGTAATCGACAAGATTTTTATTTTCAGCACATTCGTCGGTTACTATTTCAAAAGTAATCAGCAAGACTTTATTTTTAACACATTCGTCGGTTACTATTTCAAAAGTAATCGGCAAGATTTTTATTTTCTACATATTCGTCGGTTACTATTTCAAAAGTAATCGGCAAGATTTTTATTTTCAGCATATTTGTCGGTTACTATATTAAAAGTAATCGACAAGATTTTTATTTTCAACATATTCGTCAGTTACTATTTCAAAACTAATCAGCAAGACTTTATTTTCAGCACATTCGTTGGTTACTATTTCAAAAGTAGTCGGCAAGATTTTTATTTTCAGCATATTTGTCGGTTACTAATTTAAAAGTAATTGGCAAGACTTTATTTTCAGCACATTCGTCGGTTACTTTTTCAAAAGTAATCGGCAAGATTTTTATTTTCAGCATATTCGTCGGTTACTATTTCAAAAGTAATCGCCAAGATTTTTATTTTCAGCATATTTGTCGGTTATTATTTTAAAAGTAAGCGGCATGACTTTATTTTCAGCACATTCGTCGGTTACTATTTCAAAAGTAATCGGCAAGATTTTTTTTTCTGCATATTCGTCGGTTACTATTTCAAAAGTAACCGGCAAGATTTTTATTTTCAGCATATTCGGCGGTTACTATTTCAAAAGTAATCGCCAAGATTTTTCTTTTCAGCATATTTGTCGGTTACTAATTTAAAAGTAATCGGCAAGACTTTATTTTCAGCACATTCGTCGGTTACTATTTCAAAAGTAATCGGCAAGATTTTTATTTTCAGCATATTCGCCGATTACTATTTCAAAAGTAATCGCCAAGATTTTTATTTTCAGCATATTTGTCGGTTACTATTTTAAAAGTAAGCGGCATGACTTTATTTTCAGCACATTCGTCGGTTACTATTTCAAAAGTAATCGGCAAGATTTTTTTTCTGCATATTCGTCGGTTACTATTTCAAAAGTAATCGGCAAGACTTTATTTTCAGCACATTCGTCGGTTACTATTTCAAAAGTAATCAGCAAGACTTTATTTTCAGCACATTCGTCGCTTACTATTTTAAAAGTAATCGGCAAGATTTTTATTTTCAGCATATTCATCGGTTACTATTTCAAAAGTAATCGCCAAGATTTTTATTTTCAGCATATTTGTCGGTTACTATTTTAAACGTAATCGGCAAGACTTTATTTTCAGCACATTCGTCGGTAACTATTTCAAAAGTAATCGCAAGACTTTATTTTCAGCACATTCGTCGGTTACTATTTCAAAAGTAATCGGCAAGACTTTATTTTCAGCACATTCGTCGGTTACTATTTCAAAAGTAATCGCCAAGATTTTTATTTTCAGCATATTCGTCGGTTACTATTTCAAAAGTAATCGCCAAGATTTTTATTTTCAGCATATTTGTCGGTTATTAATTTAAAAGTAATCGGCAAGACTTTATTTTCAGCACATTCGTCGGTTACTATTTCAAAAGTAATCGGCAAGATTTTTAATTTCAGCATATTCGTCGGTTACTATTTCAAAAGTAATCGCCAAGATTTTTATTTTCAGCATATTTGTCGGTTACTATTTTAAAAGTAAGCGGCATGACTTTATTTTCAGCACATTCGTCGGTTACTATTTCAAAAGTAATCGGCAAGATTTTTTTTCTGCATATTCGTCGGTTACTATTTCAAAAGTAATCGGCAAGACTTTATTTTCAGCACATTCGTCGGTTACTATTTCAAAAGTAATCAGCAAGACTTTATTTTCAGCACATTCGTCGGTTACTATTTCAAAAGTAATCGCCAAGATTTTTATTTTCAGCATATTCGTCGGTTACTATTTCAAAAGTAATCGCCAAGATTTTTATTTTCAGCATATTTGTCGGTTATTAATTTAAAAGTAATCGGCAAGACTTTATTTTCAGCACATTCGTCGGTTACTATTTCAAAAGTAATCGGCAAGATTTTTAATTTCAGCATATTCGTCGGTTACTATTTCAAAAGTAATCGCCAAGATTTTTATTTTCAGCATATTTGTCGGTTACTATTTTAAAAGTAAGCGGCATGACTTTATTTTCAGCACATTCGTCGGTTACTATTTCAAAAGTAATCGGCAAGATTTTTTTTCTGCATATTCGTCGGTTACTATTTCAAAAGTAATCGGCAAGATTTTTATTTTCAGCATATTCGGCGGTTACTATTTCAAAAGTAATCGGCAAGACTTTATTTTCAGCACATTCGTCGGTTACTATTTCAAAAGTAATCGGCAAGACTTTAATTTCAGCACATTCGTCGGTTACTATTTCAAAAGTAATCGACAAGATTTTTATTTTCAGCACATTCGTCGGTTACTATTTCAAAAGTAATCAGCAAGACTTTATTTTTAACACATTCGTCGGTTACTATTTCAAAAGTAATCGGCAAGATTTTTATTTTCTACATATTCGTCGGTTACTATTTCAAAAGTAATCGGCAAGATTTTTATTTTCAGCATATTTGTCGGTTACTATATTAAAAGTAATCGACAAGATTTTTATTTTCAACATATTCGTCAGTTACTATTTCAAAACTAATCAGCAAGACTTTATTTTCAGCACATTCGTTGGTTACTATTTCAAAAGTAGTCGGCAAGATTTTTATTTTCAGCATATTTGTCGGTTACTAATTTAAAAGTAATTGGCAAGACTTTATTTTCAGCACATTCGTCGGTTACTTTTTCAAAAGTAATCGGCAAGATTTTTATTTTCAGCATATTCGTCGGTTACTATTTCAAAAGTAATCGCCAAGATTTTTATTTTCAGCATATTTGTCGGTTACTATTTTAAAAGTAAGCGGCATGACTTTATTTTCAGCACATTCGTCGGTTACTATTTCAAAAGTAATCGGCAAGATTTTTTTTTCTGCATATTCGTCGGTTACTATTTCAAAAGTAACCGGCAAGATTTTTATTTTCAGCATATTCGGCGGTTACTATTTCAAAAGTAATCGCCAAGATTTTTCTTTTCAGCATATTTGTCGGTTACTAATTTAAAAGTAATCGGCAAGACTTTATTTTCAGCACATTCGTCGGTTACTATTTCAAAAGTAATCGGCAAGATTTTTATTTTCAGCATATTCGCCGATTACTATTTCAAAAGTAATCGCCAAGATTTTTATTTTCAGCATATTTGTCGGTTACTATTTTAAAAGTAAGCGGCATGACTTTATTTTCAGCACATTCGTCGGTTACTATTTCAAAAGTAATCGGCAAGATTTTTTTTCTGCATATTCGTCGGTTACTATTTCAAAAGTAATCGGCAAGATTTTTATTTTCAGCATATTCGGCGGTTACTATTTCAAAAGTAATCGCCAAGACTTTATTTTCAGCACATTCGTCGGTTACTATTTCAAAAGTAATCGGCTAGATTTTTATTTTCAACACATTCGTCGGTTACTATTTCAAAAGTAATCGGCAAGACTTTAATTTCAGCACATTCGTCGGTTACTATTTCAAAAGTAATCGACAAGATTTTTATTTTCAGCACATTCGTCGGTTACTATTTCAAAAGTAATCAGCAAGACTTTATTTTTAACACATTCGTCAGTTACAATTTCAAAAGTAATCGGCAAGATTTTTATTTTCTACATATTCGTCGGTTACTATTTCAAAAGTAATCGGCAAGATTTTTATTTTCAGCATATTTGTCGGTTACTATATTAAAAGTAATCGACAACATTTTTATTTTCAACATATTCGTCGGTTACTATTTCAAAACTAATCAGAAAGACTTTATTTTCAGCACATTCGTTGGTTACTATTTCAAAAGTAGTCGGCAAGATTTTTATTTTCAGCATATTTGTCGGTTTCTAATTTAAAAGTAATTGGCAAGACTTTATTTTCAGCACATTCGTCGGTTACTTTTTCAAAAGTAATCGGCAAGATTTTTATTTTCAGCATATTCGTCGGTTAATATTTCAAAAGTAATCGCCAAGATTTTTATTTTCAGAATATTTTTCGGTTACTATTTTAAAAGTAAGCGGCATGACTTTATTTTCAGCACATTCGTCGGTTACTATTTCAAAAGTAATCGGCAAGATTTTTTTTTCTGCATATTCGTCGGTTACTATTTCAAAAGTAATCGGCATGATTTTTATTTTCAGCATATTCGGCGGTTACTATTTCAAAAGTAATCGCCAAGATTTTTATTTTCAGCATATTTGTCGGTTACTATTTTAAAAGTAAGCGGCATGACTTTATTTTCAGCACATTCGTCGGTTACTATTTCAAAATTAATCGGCAAGATTATTATTTTCAGCATATTTGTCTGTTACTATATTAAAAGTAATCGACAAGATTTTTATTTTCAACATATTCGTCGGTTACTATTTCAAAAGTAATCGGCAAGACTTTATTTTCAGCACATTCGTCGATTACTATTTCAAAAGTAATCGGGAAGACTTTAATTTCAGCACATTCGTCGGTTACTATTTCAAAAGTAATCGGCAAGACTTTATTTTCAGCACATTCGTCGGTTACTATTTCAAAAGTACTCGACAAGATTTTTATTTTCAGCATATTCGTCGGTTACTATTTCAAAAGTAATCGGCAAGATTTTTATTTTCAGTAGATTCGTCGGTTACTATTTCAAAAGTAATCGGCAAAACATTATTTTTGGCAGATTCGTCGATTACTATTTCAAAAGTAATCGGCAAGATTTTTATTTTCAGCATATTTGTCGGTTACTACATTAAAAGTAATCGACAAGATTTTTATTTTCAACATATTCGTCGGTTACTATTTCAAAAGTAATCAGCAAGACTTTATTTTCAGCATATTCGTCGGTTACTATTTCAAAAGTAATCGGCAAGCCTTTATTTTCAACACATTCGTCGGTTACTATTTCAAAAGTAATCGGCAAGATTTTTATTTTCAGCATATTCGTCGGTTACTATTTCAAAAGTAATCGCCAAGATTTTTATTTTCAGCATATTTGTCAGTTACTATTTTAAAAGTAATCGGCAAGACTTTATTTTCAGCACATTCGTCGGTTACTATTTCAAAAGTAATCGGCAAGATTTTTTTTTTCTGCATATTCGTCGGTTACTATTTCAAAAGTAATCGGCATGATTTTTATTTTCAGCATATTCGGCGGTTACTATTTCAAAAGTAATCGCCAAGATTTTTATTTTCAGCATATTTGTCGGTTACTATTTTAAAAGTAAGCGGCATGACTTTATTTTCAGCACATTCGTCGGTTACTATTTCAAAATTAATCGGCAAGATTATTATTTTCAGCATATTTGTCTGTTACTATATTAAAAGTAATCGACAAGATTTTTATTTTCAACATATTCGTCGGTTACTATTTCAAAAGTAATCGGCAAGACTTTATTTTCAGCACATTCGTCGATTACTATTTCAAAAGTAATCGGCAAGACTTTAATTTCAGCACATTCGTCGGTTACTATTTCAAAAGTAATCGGCAAGACTTTATTTTCAGCACATTCGTCGGTTACTATTTCAAAAGTACTCGACAAGATTTTTATTTTCAGCATATTCGTCGGTTACTATTTCAAAAGTAATCGGCAAGATTTTTATTTTCAGTAGATTCGTCGGTTACTATTTCAAAAGTAATCGGCAAAACTTTATTTTTGGCAGATTCGTCGATTACTATTTCAAAAGTAATCGGCAAGATTTTTATTTTCAGCATATTTGTCGGTTACTACATTAAAAGTAATCAGCAAGACTTTATTTTCAGCATATTCGTCGGTTACTATTTCAAAAGTAATCGGCAGGCCTTTATTTTCAACACATTCGTCGGTTACTATTTCAAAAGTAATCGCCAAGATTTTTATTTTCAGCATATTTGTCAGTTACTATTTTAAAAGTAATCGGAAGACTTTATTTTCAGCACATTCGTCGGTTACTATTTCAAAAGTAATCGGCAAGACTTTATTTTCAGCACATTCGTCGGTTACTATTTCAAAAGTAATCGGCAAGACTTTATTTTCAGCACATTCGTCGGTTACTATTTCAAAAGTAATCGGCAAGATTTTTATTTTCAGCATATTCGTCGGTTACTATTTCAAAAGTAATCGGCAAGATTTTTATTTTTAATATATTTGTCGGTTACTATATGAAAAGTAATCGACAAGATTTTTATTTTCAACATATTCGTCGGTTACTATTTCAAAAGTAATCGGCAAGATTTTTTTTCTGCATATTCGTCGGTTACTATTTCAAAAGTAATCGGCAAGATTTTTATTTTCAGCATATTCGGCGGTTACTATTTCAAAAGTAATCGGCAAGACTTTATTTTCAGCACATTCGTCGGTTACTATTTCAAAAGTAATCGGCAAGACTTTAATTTCAGCACATTCGTCGGTTACTATTTCAAAAGTAATCAGCAAGACTTTATTTTTAACACATACGTCGGTTACTATTTCAAAAGTAATCGGCAAGATTTTTATTTTCTACATATTCGTCGGTTACTATTTCAAAAGTAATCGGCAAGACTTTATTTTCAGCACATTCGTCGATTACTATTTCAAAAGTAATCGGCAAGACTTTAATTTCAGCACATTCGTCGGTTACTATTTCAAAAGTAATCGGCAAGACTTTATTTTCAGCACATTCGTCGGTTACTATTTCAAAAGTAATCGACAAGATTTTTATTTTCAGCATATTCGTCGGTTACTATTTCAAAAGTAATCGGCATGATTTTTATTTTCAGCATATTCGGCGGTTACTATTTCAAAAGTAATCGCCAAGATTTTTATTTTCAGCACATTCGTCGATTACTATTTCAAAAGTAATCGGCAAGACTTTAATTTCAGCACATTCGTCGGTTACTATTTCAAAAGTAATCGGCAAGACTTTATTTTCAGCACATTCGTCGGTTACTATTTCAAAAGTAATCGACAAGATTTTTATTTTCAGCATATTCGTCGGTTACTATTTCAAAAGTAATCGGCAAGATTTTTATTTTCAGTAGATTCGTCGGTTACTATTTCAAAAGTAATCGGCAATACTTTATTTTTGGCAGATTCGTCGATTACTATTTCAAAAGTAATCGGGAAGATTTTTATTTTCAGCATATTTGTCGGTTACTATATTAAAAGTAATCGACAAGATTTTTATTTTCAACATATTCGTCGGTTACTATTTCAAAAGTAATCAGCAAGACTTTATTTTCAGCATATTCGTCGGTTGCTACTTCAAAAGTAATCGGCAAGCCTTTATTTTCAACACATTCGTCGGTTACTATTTCAAAAGTAATCGGCAAGATTTTTATTTTCAGCATATTCGTCGGTTACTATTTCAAAAGTAATCGCCAAGATTTTTATTTTCAGCATATTTGTCAGTTACTATTTTAAAAGTAATCGGCAAGACTTTATTTTCAGCACATTCGTCGGTTACTATTTCAAAAGTAATCGGCAAGACTTTATTTTCAGCACATTCGTCGGTTACTATTTCAAAAGTAATCGGCAAGACTTTATTTTCAGCACATTCGTCAGTTACTATTTCAAAAGTAATCAGCAAGATTTTTATTTTCAGCATATTCGTCGGTTACTATTTCAAAAGTAATCGGCAGGCCTTTATTTTCAACACATTCGTCGGTTACTATTTCAAAAGTAATCGCCAAGATTTTTATTTTCAGCATATTTGTCAGTTACTATTTTAAAAGTAATCGGAAGACTTTATTTTCAGCACATTCGTCGGTTTCTATTTCAAAAGTAATCGGCAAGACTTTATTTTCAGCACATTCGTTGGTTACTATTTCAAAAGTAATCGGCAAGACTTTATTTTCAGCACATTCGTCGGTTACTATTTCAAAAGTAATCGGCAAGATTTTTATTTTCAGCATATTCGTCGGTTACTATTTCAAAAGTAATCGGCAAGATTTTTATTTTTAGCAAATTTGTCGGTTACTATATGAAAAGTAATCGACAAGATTTTTATTTTCAACATATTCGTCGGTTACTATTTCAAAAGTAATCGGCAAGATTTTTTTTCTGCATATTCGTCGGTTACTATTTCAAAAGTAATCGGCAAGATTTTTATTTTCAGCATATTCGGCGGTTACTATTTCAAAAGTAATCGGCAAGACTTTATTTTCAGCACATTCGTCGGTTACTATTTCAAAAGTAATCGGCAAGACTTTAATTTCAGCACATTCGTCGGTTACTATTTCAAAAGTAATCGACAAGATTTTTATTTTCAGCACATTCGTCGGTTACTATTTCAAAAGTAATCAGCAAGACTTTATTTTTAACACATTCGTCGGTTACTATTTCAAAAGTAATCGGCAAGATTTTTATTTTCTACATATTCGTCGGTTACTATTTCAAAAGTAATCGGCAAGACTTTATTTTCAGCACATTCGTCGATTACTATTTCAAAAGTAATCGGCAAGACTTTAATTTCAGCACATTCGTCGGTTACTATTTCAAAAGTAATCGGCAAGACTTTATTTTCAGCACATTCGTCGGTTACTATTTCAAAAGTAATCGACAAGATTTTTATTTTCAGCATATTCGTCGGTTACTATTTCAAAAGTAATCGGCATGATTTTTATTTTCAGCATATTCGGCGGTTACTATTTCAAAAGTAATCGCCAAGATTTTTATTTTCAGCATATTTGTCGGTTACTATTTTAAAAGTAAGCGGCATGACTTTATTTTCAGCATATTTATCTGTTACTATATTAAAAGTAATCGACAAGATTTTTATTTTCAACATATTCGTCGGTTACTATTTCAAAAGTAATCGGCAAGACTTTATTTTCAGCACATTCGTCGATTACTATTTCAAAAGTAATCGGCAAGACTTTAATTTCAGCACATTCGTCGGTTACTATTTCAAAAGTAATCGGCAAGACTTTATTTTCAGCACATTCGTCGGTTACTATTTCAAAAGTAATCGACAAGATTTTTATTTTCAGCATATTCGTCGGTTACTATTTCAAAAGTAATCGGCAAGATTTTTATTTTCAGTAGATTCGTCGGTTACTATTTCAAAAGTAATCGGCAAAACTTTATTTTTGGCAGATTCGTCGATTACTATTTCAAAAGTAATCGGCAAGATTTTTATTTTCAGCATATTTGTCGGTTACTATATTAAAAGTAATCGACAAGATTTTTATTTTCAACATATTCGTCGGTTACTATTTCAAAAGTAATCAGCAAGACTTTATTTTCAGCATATTCGTCGGTTGCTACTTCAAAAGTAATCGGCAAGCCTTTATTTTCAACACATTCGTCGGTTACTATTTCAAAAGTAATCGGCAAGATTTTTATTTTCAGCATATTCGTCGGTTACTATTTCAAAAGTAATCGCCAAGATTTTTATTTTCAGCATATTTGTCAGTTACTATTTTAAAAGTAATCGGCAAGACTTTAATTTCAGCACATTCTTTGGTTACTATTTCAAAAGTAATCGGCAAGACTTTATTTTCAGCACATTCGTCGGTTACTATTTCAAAAGTAATCGGCAAGACTTTATTTTCAGCACATTCGTCAGTTACTATTTCAAAAGTAATCAGCAAGATTTTTATTTTCAGCATATTCGTCGGTTACTATTTCAAAAGTAATCGGCAAGATTTTTATTTTTAGCATATTTGTCGGTTACTATATTAAAAGTAATCGACAAGATTTTTATTTTCAACATATTCGTCGGTTACTATTTCAAAAGTAATCGGCAAGATATTTTTTCTGCATATTCGTCGGTTACTATTTCAAAAGTAATCGGCAAGATTTTTATTTTCAGCATATTCGGCGGTTACTATTTCAAAAGTAATCGGCAAGACTTTATTTTCAGCACATTCGTCGGTTACTATTTCAAAAGTAATCGGCAAGACTTTAATTTCAGCACATTCGTCGGTTACTATTTCAAAAGTAATCGACAAGATTTTTATTTTCAGCACATTCGTCGGTTACTATTTCAAAAGTAATCAGCAAGACTTTATTTTTAAAACATTCGTCGGTTACTATTTCAAAAGTAATCGGCAAGATTTTTATTTTCTACATATTCGTCGGTTACTATTTCAAAAGTAATCGGCAAGATTTTTATTTTCAGCATATTTGTCGGTTACTATATTAAAAGTAATCGACAAGATTTTTATTTTCAACATATTCGTCAGTTACTATTTCAAAACTAATCAGCAAGACTTTATTTTCAGCACATTCGTTGGTTACTATTTCAAAAGTAGTCGGCAAGATTTTTATTTTCAGCATATTTGTCGGTTACTAATTTAAAAGTAATTGGCAAGACTTTATTTTCAGCATAATTGTCGGTTACTATTTTAAAAGTAAGCGGCATGACTTTATTTTCAGCACATTCGTCGGTTACTATTTCAAAAGTAATCGGCAAGATTTTTTTTTCTGCATATTCGTCGGTTACTATTTCAAAAGTAATCGGCAAGATTTTTATTTTCAGCATATTCGGCGGTTACTATTTCAAAAGTAATCGCCAAGATTTTTATTTTCAGCATATTTGTCGGTTACTAATTTAAAAGTAATCGGCAAGAGTTTATTTTCAGCACATTCGTCGGTTACTATTTCAAAAGTAATCGGCAAGATTTTTATTTTCAGCATATTCGTCGGTTACTATTTCAAAAGTAATCGCCAAGATTTTTATTTTCAGCATATTTGTCGGTTACTATTTTAAAAGTAAGCGGCATGACTTTATTTTCAGCACATTCGTCGGTTACTATTTCAAAAGTAATCGGCAAGACTTTAATTTCAGCACATTCGTCGGTTACTATTTCAAAAGTAATCGACAAGATTTTTATTTTCAGCACATTCGTCGGTTACTATTTCAAAAGTAATCAGCAAGACTTTATTTTTAAAACATTCGTCGGTTACTATTTCAAAAGTAATCGGCAAGATTTTTATTTTCTACATATTCGTCGGTTACTATTTCAAAAGTAATCGGCAAGATTTTAATTTCAGCACATTCGTCGGTTACTATTTCAAAAGTAATCGACAAGATTTTTATTTTCAGCACATTCGTCGGTTACTATTTCAAAAGTAATCAGCAAGACTTTATTTTTAAAACATTCGTCGGTTACTATTTCAAAAGTAATCGGCAAGATTTTTATTTTCTACATATTCGTCGGTTACTATTTCAAAAGTAATCGGCAAGATTTTTATTTTCAGCATATTTGTCGGTTACTATATTAAAAGTAATCGACAAGATTTTTATTTTCAACATATTCGTCAGTTACTATTTCAAAACTAATCAGCAAGACTTTATTTTCAGCACATTCGTTGGTTACTATTTCAAAAGTAGTCGGCAAGATTTTTATTTTCAGCATATTTGTCGGTTACTAATTTAAAAGTAATTGGCAAGACTTTATTTTCAGCATAATTGTCGGTTACTATTTTAAAAGTAAGCGGCATGACTTTATTTTCAGCACATTCGTCGGTTACTATTTCAAAAGTAATCGGCAAGATTTTTTTTTCTGCATATTCGTCGGTTACTATTTCAAAAGTAATCGGCAAGATTTTTATTTTCAGCATATTCGGCGGTTACTATTTCAAAAGTAATCGCCAAGATTTTTATTTTCAGCATATTTGTCGGTTACTAATTTAAAAGTAATCGGCAAGACTTTATTTTCAGCACATTCGTCGGTTACTATTTCAAAAGTAATCGGCAAGATTTTTATTTTCAGCATATTCGTCGGTTACTATTTCAAAAGTAATCGCCAAGATTTTTATTTTCAGCATATTTGTCGGTTACTATTTTAAAAGTAAGCGGCATGACTTTATTTTCAGCACATTCGTCGGTTACTATTTCAAAAGTAATCGGCAAGATTTTTTTTCTGCATATTCGTCGGTTACTATTTCAAAAGTAATCGGCAAGATTTTTATTTTCAGCATATTCGGCGGTTACTATTTCAAAAGTAATCGCCAAGACTTTATTTTCAGCACATTCGTCGGTTACTATTTCAAAAGTAATCGGCAAGACTTTATTTTCAGCACATTCGTCGGTTACTATTTCAAAAGTAATCGACAAGATTTTTATTTTCAGCACATTCGTCGGTTACTATTTCAAAAGTAATCAGCAAGACTTTATTTTTAACACATTCGTCGGTTACTATTTCAAAAGTAATCGGCAAGATTTTTATTTTCTACATATTCGTCGGTTACTATTTCAAAAGTAATCGGCAAGATTTTTATTTTCAGCATATTTGTCGGTTACTATATTAAAAGTAATCGACAAGATTTTTATTTTCAACATATTCGTCAGTTACTATTTCAAAACTAATCAGCAAGACTTTATTTTCAGCACATTCGTCGGTTACTATTTCAAAAGTAATCAGCAAGACTTTATTTTTAACACATTCGTCAGTTACAATTTCAAAAGTAATCGGCAAGATTTTTATTTTCTACATATTCGTCGGTTACTATTTCAAAAGTAATCGGCAAGATTTTTATTTTCAGCATATTTGTCGGTTACTATATTAAAAGTAATCGACAAGATTTTTATTTTCAACATATTCGTCGGTTACTATTTCAAAAGTAATCGGCAAGATTTTTTTTCTGCATATTCGTCGGTTACTATTTCAAAAGTAATCGGCAAGATTTTTATTTTCAGCATATTCGGCGGTTACTATTTCAAAAGTAATCGGCAAGACTTTATTTTCAGCACATTCGTCGGTTACTATTTCAAAAGTAATCGGCAAGACTTTAATTTCAGCACATTCGTCGGTTACTATTTCAAAAGTAATCGACAAGATTTTTATTTTCAGCACATTCGTCGGTTACTATTTCAAAAGTAATCAGCAAGACTTTATTTTTAAAACATTCGTCGGTTACTATTTCAAAAGTAATCGGCAAGATTTTTATTTTCTACATATTCGTCGGTTACTATTTCAAAAGTAATCGGCAAGATTTTTATTTTCAGCATATTTGTCGGTTACTATATTAAAAGTAATCGACAAGATTTTTATTTTCAACATATTCGTCAGTTACTATTTCAAAACTAATCAGCAAGACTTTATTTTCAGCACATTCGTTGGTTACTATTTCAAAAGTAGTCGGCAAGATTTTTATTTTTAGCATATTTGTCGGTTACTAATTTAAAAGTAATTGGCAAGACTTTATTTTCAGCATATTTGTCGGTTACTATTTTAAAAGTAAGCGGCATGACTTTATTTTCAGCACATTCGTCGGTTACTATTTCAAAAGTAATCGGCAAGATTTTTTTTTCTGCATATTCGTCGGTTACTATTTCAAAAGTAATCGGCAAGATTTTTATTTTCAGCATATTCGGCGGTTACTATTTCAAAAGTAATCGCCAAGATTTTTATTTTCAGCATATTTGTCGGTTACTAATTTAAAAGTAATCGGCAAGACTTTATTTTCAGCACATTCGTCGGTTACTATTTCAAAAGTAATCGGCAAGATTTTTATTTTCAGCATATTCGTCGGTTACTATTTCAAAAGTAATCGCCAAGATTTTTATTTTCAGCATATTTGTCGGTTACTATTTTAAAAGTAAGCGGCATGACTTTATTTTCAGCACATTCGTCGGTTACTATTTCAAAAGTAATCGGCAAGATTTTTTTTCTGCATATTCGTCGGTTACTATTTCAAAAGTAATCGGCAAGATTTTTATTTTCAGCATATTCGGCGGTTACTATTTCAAAAGTAATCGCCAAGACTTTATTTTCAGCACATTTGTCGGTTACTATTTCAAAAGTAATCGGCAAGACTTTATTTTCAGCACATTCGTCGGTTACTATTTCAAAAGTAATCGACAAGATTTTTATTTTCAGCACATTCGTCGGTTACTATTTCAAAAGTAATCAGCAAGACTTTATTTTTAACACATTCGTCGGTTACTATTTCAAAAGTAATCGGCAAGATTTTTATTTTCTACATATTCGTCGGTTACTATTTCAAAAGTAATCGGCAAGATTTTTATTTTCAGCATATTTGTCGGTTACTATATTAAAAGTAATCGACAAGATTTTTATTTTCAACATATTCGTCAGTTACTATTTCAAAACTAATCAGCAAGACTTTATTTTCAGCACATTCGTCGGTTACTATTTCAAAAGTAATCAGCAAGACTTTATTTTTAACACATTCGTCAGTTACAATTTCAAAAGTAATCGGCAAGATTTTTATTTTCTACATATTCGTCGGTTACTACTATTTCAAAAGTAATCGGCAAGAGTTTTATTTTCAGCATATTTGTCGGTTACTATATTAAAAGTAATCGACAACATTTTTATTTTCAACATATTCGTCGGTTACTATTTCAAAACTAATCAGAAAGACTTTATTTTCAGCACATTCGTTGGTTACTATTTCAAAAGTAGTCGGCAAGATTTTTATTTTCAGCATATTTGTCGGTTTCTAATTTAAAAGTAATTGGCAAGACATTATTTTCAGCACATTCGTCGGTTACTTTTTCAAAAGTAAGCGGCATGACTTTATTTTCAGCACATTCGTCGGTTACTATTTCAAAAGTAATCGGCATGATTTTTTTTTCTGCATATTCGTCGGTTACTATTTCAAAAGTAATCGGCATGATTTTTATTTTCAGCATATTCGGCGGTTACTATTTCAAAAGTAATCGCCAAGATTTTTATTTTCAGCATATTTGTCGGTTACTATTTTAAAAGTAAGCGGCATGACTTTATTTTCAGCACATTCGTCGGTTACTATTTCAAAATTAATCGGCAAGATTATTATTTTCAGCATATTTGTCTGTTACTATATTAAAAGTAATCGACAAGATTTTTATTTTCAACATATTCGTCGGTTACTATTTCAAAAGTAATCGGCAAGACATTATTTTCAGCACATTCGTCGATTACTATTTCAAAAGTAATCGGCAAGACTTTAATTTCAGCACATTCGTCGGTTACTATTTCAAAAGTAATCGGCAAGACTTTATTTTCAGCACATTCGTCGGTTACTATTTCAAAAGTACTCGACAAGATTTTTATTTTCAGCATATTCGTCGGTTACTATTTCAAAAGTAATCGGCAAGAATTTTATTTTCAGTAGATTCGTCGGTTACTATTTCAAAAGTAATCGGCAAAACTTTATTTTTGGCAGATTCGTCGATTACTATTTCAAAAGTAATCGGCAAGATTTTTATTTTCAGCATATTTGTCGGTTACTACATTAAAAGTAATCGACAAGATTTTTATTTTCAACATATTCGTCGGTTACTATTTCAAAAGTAATCAGCAAGACTTTATTTTCAGCATATTCGTCGGTTACTATTTCAAAAGTAATCGGCAAGCCTTTATTTTCAACACATTCGTCGGTTACTATTTCAAAAGTAATCGGCAAGATTTTTATTTTCAGCATATTCGTCGGTTACTATTTCAAAAGTAATCGCCAAGATTTTTATTTTCAGCATATTTGTCAGTTACTATTTTAAAAGTAATCGGCAAGACTTTATTTTCAGCACATTCGTCGGTTACTATTTCAAAAGTAATCGGCAAGATTTTTTTTTCTGCATATTCGTCGGTTACTATTTCAAAAGTAATCGGCATGATTTTTATTTTCAGCATATTCGGCGGTTACTATTTCAAAAGTAATCGCCAAGATTTTTATTTTCAGCATATTTGTCGGTTACTATTTTAAAAGTAAGCGGCATGACTTTATTTTCAGCACCTTCGTCGGTTACTATTTCAAAATTAATCGGCAAGATTATTATTTTCAGCATATTTGTCTGTTACTATATTAAAAGTAATCGACAAGATTTTTATTTTCAACATATTCGTCGGTTACTATTTCAAAAGTAATCGGCAAGACTTTATTTTCAGCACATTCGTCGATTACTATTTCAAAAGTAATCGGCAAGACTTTAATTTCAGCACATTCGTCGGTTACTATTTCAAAAGTAATCGGCAAGACTTTATTTTCAGCACATTCGTCGGTTACTATTTCAAAAGTACTCGACAAGATTTTTATTTTCAGCATATTCGTCGGTTACTATTTCAAAAGTAATCGGCAAGACTTTATTTTTGGCAGATTCGTCGATTACTATTTCAAAAGTAATCGGCAAGATTTTTATTTTCAGCATATTTGTCGGTTACTACATTAAAAGTAATCGACAAGATTTTTATTTTCAACATATTCGTCGGTTACTATTTCAAAAGTAATCAGCAAGACTTTATTTTCAGCATATTCGTCGGTTACTATTTCAAAAGTAATCGGCAAGCCTTTATTTTCAACACATTCGTCGGTTACTATTTCAAAAGTAATCGGCAAGATTTTTATTTTCAGCATATTCGTCGGTTACTATTTCAAAAGTAATCGCCAAGATTTTTATTTTCAGCATATTTGTCAGTTACTATTTTAAAAGTAATCGGCAAGACTTTATTTTCAGCACATTCGTCGGTTACTATTTCAAAAGTAATCGGCAAGACTTTATTTTCAGCACATTCGTCGGTTACTATTTCAAAAGTAATCGGGAAGACTTTATTTTCAGCACATTCGTCGGTTACTATTTCAAAAGTAATCGGCAAGAGTTTTTATTTTCAGCATATTCGTCGGTTACTATTTCAAAAGTAATCGGCAAGATTTTTATTTTCAGCATATTTGTCGGTTACTATATGAAAAGTAATCGACAAGATTTTTATTTTCAACATATTCGTCGGTTACTATTTCAAAAGTAATCGGCAAGATTTTTTTTCTGCATATTCGTCGGTTACTATTTCAAAAGTAATCGGCAAGATTTTTATTTTCAGCATATTCGGCGGTTACTATTTCAAAAGTAATCGGCAAGGCTTTATTTTCAGCACATTCGTCGGTTACTATTTCAAAAGTAATCGGCAAGACTTTAATTTCAGCACATTCGTCGGTTACTATTTCAAAAGTAATCGACAAGATTTTTATTTTCAGCACATTCGTCGGTTACTATTTCAAAAGTAATCAGCAAGACTTTATTTTTAACACATTCGTCGGTTACTATTTCAAAAGTAATCGGCAAGATTTTTATTTTCTACATATTCGTCGGTTACTATTTCAAAAGTAATCGGCAAGACTTTATTTTCAGCACATTCGTCGATTACTATTTCAAAAGTAATCGGCAAGACTTTAATTTCAGCACATTCGTCGGTTACTATTTCAAAAGTAATCGGCAAGACTTTATTTTCAGCACATTCGTCGGTTACTATTTCAAAAGTAATCGACAAGATTTTTATTTTCAGCATATTCGTCGGTTACTATTTCAAAAGTAATCGGCATGATTTTTATTTTCAGCATATTCGGCGGTTACTATTTCAAAAGTAATCGCCAAGATTTTTATTTTCAGCATATTTGTCGGTTACTATTTTAAAAGTAAGCGGCATGACTTTATTTTCAGCACATTCGTCGGTTACTTTTTCAAAATTAATCGGCAAGATTTTTATTTTCAGCATATTTGTCTGTTACTATATTAAAAGTAATCGACAAGATTTTTATTTTCAACATATTCGTCGGTTACTATTTCAAAAGTAATCAGCAAGACTTTATTTTCAGCATATTCGTCAGTTACTATTTCAAAAGTAATCGCCAAGATTTTTATTTTCAGCATATTTGTCAGTTACTATTTTAAAAGTAATCGGCAAGACTTTATTTTCAGCACATTCGTCGGTTACTATTTCAAAAGTAATCGGCAAGACTTTATTTTCAGCACATTCGTCGGTTACTATTTCAAAAGTAATCGGCAAGACTTTATTTTCAGCACATTCGTCGGTTACTATTTCAAAAGTAATCGGCAAGAGTTTTTATTTTCAGCATATTCGTCGGTTACTATTTCAAAAGTAATCGGCAAGATTTTTATTTTCAGCATATTTGTCGGTTACTATATGAAAAGTAATCGACAAGATTTTTATTTTCAACATATTCGTCGGTTACTATTTCAAAAGTAATCGGCAAGATTTTTTTTCTGCATATTCGTCGGTTACTATTTCAAAAGTAATCGGCAAGATTTTTATTTTCAGCATATTCGGCGGTTACTATTTCAAAAGTAATCGGCAAGACTTTATTTTCAGCACATTCGTCGGTTACTATTTCAAAAGTAATCGGCAAGACTTTAATTTCAGCACATTCGTCGGTTACTATTTCAAAAGTAATCGACAAGATTTTTATTTTCAGCACATTCGTCGGTTACTATTTCAAAAGTAATCAGCAAGACTTTATTTTTAACACATTCGTCGGTTACTATTTCAAAAGTAATCGGCAAGATTTTTATTTTCTACATATTCGTCGGTTACTATTTCAAAAGTAATCGGCAAGACTTTATTTTCAGCACATTCGTCGATTACTATTTCAAAAGTAATCGGCAAGACTTTAATTTCAGCACATTCGTCGGTTACTATTTCAAAAGTAATCGGCAAGACTTTATTTTCAGCACATTCGTCGGTTACTATTTCAAAAGTAATCGACAAGATTTTTATTTTCAGCATATTCGTCGGTTACTATTTCAAAAGTAATCGGCATGATTTTTATTTTCAGCATATTCGGCGGTTACTATTTCAAAAGTAATCGCCAAGATTTTTATTTTCAGCATATTTGTCGGTTACTATTTTAAAAGTAAGCGGCATGACTTTATTTTCAGCACATTCGTCGGTTACTTTTTCAAAATTAATCGGCAAGATTTTTATTTTCAGCATATTTGTCTGTTACTATATTAAAAGTAATCGACAAGATTTTTATTTTCAACATATTCGTCGGTTACTATTTCAAAAGTAATCAGCAAGACTTTATTTTCAGCATATTCGTCAGTTACTATTTCAAAAGTAATCGGCAAGATTTTTATTTTCAGCATATTCGTCGGTTACTATTTCAAAAGTAATCGGCAAGATTTTTATTTTCAGCATATTTGTCGGTTACTATATTAAAAGTAATCGACAAGATTTTTATTTTCAACATATTCGTCGGTTACTATTTCAAAAGTAATCGGCAAGATTTTTTTTCTGCATATTCGTCGGTTACTATTTCAAAAGTAATCGGCAAGATTTTTATTTTCAGCATATTCGGCGGTTACTATTTCAAAAGTAATCGGCAAGACTTTATTTTCAGCACATTCGTCGGTTACTATTTCAAAAGTAATCGGCAAGACTTTAATTTCAGCACATTCGTCGGTTACTATTTCAAAAGTAATCGACAAGATTTTTATTTTCAGCACATTCGTCGGTTACTATTTCAAAAGTAATCAGCAAGACTTTATTTTTAAAACATTCGTCGGTTACTATTTCAAAAGTAATCGGCAAGATTTTTATTTTCAGCATATTTGTCGGTTACTATATTAAAAGTAATCGACAAGATTTTTATTTTCAACATATTCGTCAGTTACTATTTCAAAACTAATCAGCAAGACTTTATTTTCAGCACATTCGTTGGTTACTATTTCAAAAGTAGTCGGCAAGATTTTTATTTTCAGCATATTTGTCGGTTACTAATTTAAAAGTAATTGGCAAGACTTTATTTTCAGCACATTCGTCGGTTACTTTTTCAAAAGTAATCGGCAAGATTTTTATTTTCAGCATATTCGTCGGTTACTATTTCAAAAGTAATCGCCAAGATTTTTATTTTCAGCATATTTGTCGGTTACTATTTTAAAAATAAGCGGCATGACTTTATTTTCAGCACATTCGTCGGTTACTATTTCAAAAGTAATCGGCAAGATTTTTTTTTCTGCATATTCGTCGGTTACTATTTCAAAAGTAATCGGCAAGATTTTTATTTTCAGCATATTCGGCGGTTACTATTTCAAAAGTAATCGCCAAGATTTTTATTTTCAGCATATTTGTCGGTTACTAATTTAAAAGTAATTGGCAAGACTTTATTTTCAGCACATTCGTCGGTTACTATTTCAAAAGTAATCGGCAAGATTTTTATTTTCAGCATATTCGTCGGTTACTATTTCAAAAGTAATCGCCAAGATTTTTATTTTCAGCATATTTGTCGGTTACTATTTTAAAAGTAAGCGGCATGACTTTATTTTCAGCACATTCGTCGGTTACTATTTCAAAAGTAATCGGCAAGATTTTTTTTCTGCATATTCGTCGGTTACTATTTCAAAAGTAATCGGCAAGATTTTTATTTTCAGCATATTCGGCGGTTACTATTTCAAAAGTAATCGCCAAGACTTTATTTTCAGCACATTCGTCGGTTACTATTTCAAAAGTAATCGGCAAGACTTTATTTTCAGCACATTCGTCGGTTACTATTTCAAAAGTAATCGGCAAGATTTTTATTTTCAGCATATTCGGCGGTTACTATTTCAAAAGTAATCGCCAAGACTTTATTTTCAGCACATTCGTCGGTTACTATTTCAAAAGTAATCGGCAAGACTTTATTTTCAGCACATTCGTCGGTTACTATTTCAAAAGTAATCGACAAGATTTTTATTTTCAGCACATTCGTCGGTTACTATTTCAAAAGTAATCAGCAAGACTTTATTTTTAACACATTCGTCGGTTACTATTTCAAAAGTAATCGGCAAGATTTTTATTTTCTACATATTCGTCGGTTACTATTTCAAAAGTAATCGGCAAGATTTTTATTTTCAGCATATTTGTCGGTTACTATATTAAAAGTAATCGACAAGATTTTTATTTTCAACATATTCGTCAGTTACTATTTCAAAACTAATCAGCAAGACTTTATTTTCAGCACATTCGTTGGTTACTATTTCAAAAGTAGTCGGCAAGATTTTTATTTTCAGCATATTTGTCGGTTACTAATTTAAAAGTAATTGGCAAGACTTTATTTTCAGCACATTCGTCGGTTACTTTTTCAAAAGTAATCGGCAAGATTTTTATTTTCAGCATATTCGTCGGTTACTATTTCAAAAGTAATCGCCAAGATTTTTATTTTCAGCATATTTGTCGGTTACTATTTTAAAAGTAAGCGGCATGACTTTATTTTCAGCACATTCGTCGGTTACTATTTCAAAAGTAATCGGCAAGATTTTTTTTCTGCATATTCGTCGGTTACTATTTCAAAAGTAATCGGCAAGATTTTTATTTTCAGCATATTCGGCGGTTACTATTTCAAAAGTAATCGCCAAGACTTTATTTTCAGCACATTCGTCGGTTACTATTTCAAAAGTAATCGGCAAGACTTTATTTTCAGCACATTTGTCGGTTACTATTTCAAAAGTAATCGACAAGATTTTTATTTTCAGCACATTCGTCGGTTACTATTTCAAAAGTAATCAGCAAGACTTTATTTTTAACACATTCGTCGGTTACTATTTCAAAAGTAATCGACAAGATTTTTATTTTCAGCACATTCGTCGGTTACTATTTCAAAAGTAATCGGCAAGATTTTTATTTTCTACATATTCGTCGGTTACTATTTCAAAAGTAATCGGCAAGATTTTTATTTTCAGCATATTTGTCGGTTACTATATTAAAAGTAATCGACAAGATTTTTATTTTCAACATATTCGTCAGTTACTATTTCAAAACTAATCAGCAAGACTTTATTTTCAGCACATTCGTTGGTTACTATTTCAAAAGTAGTCGGCAAGATTTTTATTTTCAGCATATTTGTCGGTTACTAATTTAAAAGTAATTGGCAAGACTTTATTTTCAGCACATTCGTCGGTTACTTTTTCAAAAGTAATCGGCAAGATTTTTATTTTCAGCATATTCGTCGGTTACTATTTCAAAAGTAATCGCCAAGATTTTTATTTTCAGCATATTTGTCGGTTACTATTTTAAAAGTAAGCGGCATGACTTTATTTTCAGCACATTCGTCGGTTACTATTTCAAAAGTAATCGGCAAGATTTTTTTTTCTGCATATTCGTCGGTTACTATTTCAAAAGTAATCGGCAAGATTTTTATTTTCAGCATATTCGGCGGTTACTATTTCAAAAGTAATCGCCAAGATTTTTATTTTCAGCATATTTGTCGGTTACTAATTTAAAAGTAATTGGCAAGACTTTATTTTCAGCACATTCGTCGGTTACTATTTCAAAAGTAATCGGCAAGACTTTATTTTCAGCACATTCGTCGGTTACTATTTCAAAAGTAATCGGCAAGACTTTATTTTCAGCACATTCGTCGGTTACTATTTCAAAAGTAATCGGCAAGAGTTTTTATTTTCAGCATATTCGTCGGTTACTATTTCAAAAGTAATCGGCAAGATTTTTATTTTCAGCATATTTGTCGGTTACTATATGAAAAGTAATCGACAAGATTTTTATTTTCAACATATTCGTCGGTTACTATTTCAAAAGTAATCGGCAAGATTTTTTTTCTGCATATTCGTCGGTTACTATTTCAAAAGTAATCGGCAAGATTTTTATTTTCAGCATATTCGGCGGTTACTATTTCAAAAGTAATCGGCAAGACTTTATTTTCAGCACATTCGTCGGTTACTATTTCAAAAGTAATCGGCAAGACTTTAATTTCAGCACATTCGTCGGTTACTATTTCAAAAGTAATCGACAAGATTTTTATTTTCAGCACATTCGTCGGTTACTATTTCAAAAGTAATCAGCAAGACTTTATTTTTAACACATTCGTCGGTTACTATTTCAAAAGTAATCGGCAAGATTTTTATTTTCTACATATTCGTCGGTTACTATTTCAAAAGTAATCGGCAAGACTTTATTTTCAGCACATTCGTCGATTACTATTTCAAAAGTAATCGGCAAGACTTTAATTTCAGCACATTCGTCGGTTACTATTTCAAAAGTAATCGGCAAGACTTTATTTTCAGCACATTCGTCGGTTACTATTTCAAAAGTAATCGACAAGATTTTTATTTTCAGCATATTCGTCGGTTACTATTTCAAAAGTAATCGGCATGATTTTTATTTTCAGCATATTCGGCGGTTACTATTTCAAAAGTAATCGCCAAGATTTTTATTTTCAGCATATTTGTCGGTTACTATTTTAAAAGTAAGCGGCATGACTTTATTTTCAGCACATTCGTCGGTTACTTTTTCAAAATTAATCGGCAAGATTTTTATTTTCAGCATATTTGTCTGTTACTATATTAAAAGTAATCGACAAGATTTTTATTTTCAACATATTCGTCGGTTACTATTTCAAAAGTAATCAGCAAGACTTTATTTTCAGCATATTCGTCAGTTACTATTTCAAAAGTAATCGGCAAGATTTTTATTTTCAGCATATTCGTCGGTTACTATTTCAAAAGTAATCGGCAAGATTTTTATTTTCAGCATATTTGTCGGTTACTATATTAAAAGTAATCGACAAGATTTTTATTTTCAACATATTCGTCGGTTACTATTTCAAAAGTAATCGGCAAGATTTTTTTTCTGCATATTCGTCGGTTACTATTTCAAAAGTAATCGGCAAGATTTTTATTTTCAGCATATTCGGCGGTTACTATTTCAAAAGTAATCGGCAAGACTTTATTTTCAGCACATTCGTCGGTTACTATTTCAAAAGTAATCGGCAAGACTTTAATTTCAGCACATTCGTCGGTTACTATTTCAAAAGTAATCGACAAGATTTTTATTTTCAGCACATTCGTCGGTTACTATTTCAAAAGTAATCAGCAAGACTTTATTTTTAAAACATTCGTCGGTTACTATTTCAAAAGTAATCGGCAAGATTTTTATTTTCAGCATATTTGTCGGTTACTATATTAAAAGTAATCGACAAGATTTTTATTTTCAACATATTCGTCAGTTACTATTTCAAAACTAATCAGCAAGACTTTATTTTCAGCACATTCGTTGGTTACTATTTCAAAAGTAGTCGGCAAGATTTTTATTTTCAGCATATTTGTCGGTTACTAATTTAAAAGTAATTGGCAAGACTTTATTTTCAGCACATTCGTCGGTTACTTTTTCAAAAGTAATCGGCAAGATTTTTATTTTCAGCATATTCGTCGGTTACTATTTCAAAAGTAATCGCCAAGATTTTTATTTTCAGCATATTTGTCGGTTACTATTTTAAAAATAAGCGGCATGACTTTATTTTCAGCACATTCGTCGGTTACTATTTCAAAAGTAATCGGCAAGATTTTTTTTTCTGCATATTCGTCGGTTACTATTTCAAAAGTAATCGGCAAGATTTTTATTTTCAGCATATTCGGCGGTTACTATTTCAAAAGTAATCGCCAAGATTTTTATTTTCAGCATATTTGTCGGTTACTAATTTAAAAGTAATTGGCAAGACTTTATTTTCAGCACATTCGTCGGTTACTATTTCAAAAGTAATCGGCAAGATTTTTATTTTCAGCATATTCGTCGGTTACTATTTCAAAAGTAATCGCCAAGATTTTTATTTTCAGCATATTTGTCGGTTACTATTTTAAAAGTAAGCGGCATGACTTTATTTTCAGCACATTCGTCGGTTACTATTTCAAAAGTAATCGGCAAGATTTTTTTTCTGCATATTCGTCGGTTACTATTTCAAAAGTAATCGGCAAGATTTTTATTTTCAGCATATTCGGCGGTTACTATTTCAAAAGTAATCGCCAAGACTTTATTTTCAGCACATTCGTCGGTTACTATTTCAAAAGTAATCGGCAAGACTTTATTTTCAGCACATTCGTCGGTTACTATTTCAAAAGTAATCGGCAAGATTTTTATTTTCAGCATATTCGGCGGTTACTATTTCAAAAGTAATCGCCAAGACTTTATTTTCAGCACATTCGTCGGTTACTATTTCAAAAGTAATCGGCAAGACTTTATTTTCAGCACATTCGTCGGTTACTATTTCAAAAGTAATCGACAAGATTTTTATTTTCAGCACATTCGTCGGTTACTATTTCAAAAGTAATCAGCAAGACTTTATTTTTAACACATTCGTCGGTTACTATTTCAAAAGTAATCGGCAAGATTTTTATTTTCTACATATTCGTCGGTTACTATTTCAAAAGTAATCGGCAAGATTTTTATTTTCAGCATATTTGTCGGTTACTATATTAAAAGTAATCGACAAGATTTTTATTTTCAACATATTCGTCAGTTACTATTTCAAAACTAATCAGCAAGACTTTATTTTCAGCACATTCGTTGGTTACTATTTCAAAAGTAGTCGGCAAGATTTTTATTTTCAGCATATTTGTCGGTTACTAATTTAAAAGTAATTGGCAAGACTTTATTTTCAGCACATTCGTCGGTTACTTTTTCAAAAGTAATCGGCAAGATTTTTATTTTCAGCATATTCGTCGGTTACTATTTCAAAAGTAATCGCCAAGATTTTTATTTTCAGCATATTTGTCGGTTACTATTTTAAAAGTAAGCGGCATGACTTTATTTTCAGCACATTCGTCGGTTACTATTTCAAAAGTAATCGGCAAGATTTTTTTTCTGCATATTCGTCGGTTACTATTTCAAAAGTAATCGGCAAGATTTTTATTTTCAGCATATTCGGCGGTTACTATTTCAAAAGTAATCGCCAAGACTTTATTTTCAGCACATTCGTCGGTTACTATTTCAAAAGTAATCGGCAAGACTTTATTTTCAGCACATTTGTCGGTTACTATTTCAAAAGTAATCGACAAGATTTTTATTTTCAGCACATTCGTCGGTTACTATTTCAAAAGTAATCAGCAAGACTTTATTTTTAACACATTCGTCGGTTACTATTTCAAAAGTAATCGACAAGATTTTTATTTTCAGCACATTCGTCGGTTACTATTTCAAAAGTAATCGGCAAGATTTTTATTTTCTACATATTCGTCGGTTACTATTTCAAAAGTAATCGGCAAGATTTTTATTTTCAGCATATTTGTCGGTTACTATATTAAAAGTAATCGACAAGATTTTTATTTTCAACATATTCGTCAGTTACTATTTCAAAACTAATCAGCAAGACTTTATTTTCAGCACATTCGTTGGTTACTATTTCAAAAGTAGTCGGCAAGATTTTTATTTTCAGCATATTTGTCGGTTACTAATTTAAAAGTAATTGGCAAGACTTTATTTTCAGCACATTCGTCGGTTACTTTTTCAAAAGTAATCGGCAAGATTTTTATTTTCAGCATATTCGTCGGTTACTATTTCAAAAGTAATCGCCAAGATTTTTATTTTCAGCATATTTGTCGGTTACTATTTTAAAAGTAAGCGGCATGACTTTATTTTCAGCACATTCGTCGGTTACTATTTCAAAAGTAATCGGCAAGATTTTTTTTTCTGCATATTCGTCGGTTACTATTTCAAAAGTAATCGGCAAGATTTTTATTTTCAGCATATTCGGCGGTTACTATTTCAAAAGTAATCGCCAAGATTTTTATTTTCAGCATATTTGTCGGTTACTAATTTAAAAGTAATTGGCAAGACTTTATTTTCAGCACATTCGTCGGTTACTATTTCAAAAGTAATCGGCAAGATTTTTATTTTCAGCATATTCGTCGGTTACTATTTCAAAAGTAATCGCCAAGATTTTTATTTTCAGCATATTTGTCGGTTACTATTTTAAAAGTAAGCGGCATGACTTTATTTTCAGCACATTCGTCGGTTACTATTTCAAAAGTAATCGGCAAGATTTTTTTTCTGCATATTCGTCGGTTACTATTTCAAAAGTAATCGGCAAGATTTTTATTTTCAGCATATTCGGCGGTTACTATTTCAAAAGTAATCGCCAAGACTTTATTTTCAGCACATTCGTCGGTTACTATTTCAAAAGTAATCGGCAAGACTTTATTTTCAGCACATTCGTCGGTTACTATTTCAAAAGTAATCGACAAGATTTTTATTTTCAGCACATTCGTCGGTTACTATTTCAAAAGTAATCAGCAAGACTTTATTTTTAACACATTCGTCGGTTACTATTTCAAAAGTAATCGGCAAGATTTTTATTTTCTACATATTCGTCGGTTACTATTTCAAAAGTAATCGGCAAGATTTTTATTTTCAGCATATTTGTCGGTTACTATATTAAAAGTAATCGACAAGATTTTTATTTTCAACATATTCGTCAGTTACTATTTCAAAACTAATCAGCAAGACTTTATTTTCAGCACATTCGTTGGTTACTATTTCAAAAGTAGTCGGCAAGATTTTTATTTTCAGCATATTTGTCGGTTACTAATTTAAAAGTAATTGGCAAGACTTTATTTTCAGCACATTCGTCGGTTACTTTTTCAAAAGTAATCGGCAAGATTTTTATTTTCAGCATATTCGTCGGTTACTATTTCAAAAGTAATCGCCAAGATTTTTATTTTCAGCATATTTGTCGGTTACTATTTTAAAAGTAAGCGGCATGACTTTATTTTCAGCACATTCGTCGGTTACTATTTCAAAAGTAATCGGCAAGATTTTTTTTTCTGCATATTCGTCGGTTACTATTTCAAAAGTAATCGGCAAGATTTTTATTTTCAGCATATTCGGCGGTTACTATTTCAAAAGTAATCGCCAAGACTTTATTTTCAGCACATTCGTCGGTTACTATTTCAAAAGTAATCGGCAAGACTTTATTTTCAGCACATTTGTCGGTTACTATTTCAAAAGTAATCGACAAGATTTTTATTTTCAGCACATTCGTCGGTTACTATTTCAAAAGTAATCAGCAAGACTTTATTTTTAACACATTCGTCGGTTACTATTTCAAAAGTAATCGACAAGATTTTTATTTTCAGCACATTCGTCGGTTACTATTTCAAAAGTAATCAGCAAGACTTTATTTTTAACACATTCGTCGGTTACTATTTCAAAAGTAATCGGCAAGATTTTTATTTTCTACATATTCGTCGGTTACTATTTCAAAAGTAATCGGCAAGATTTTTATTTTCAGCATATTTGTCGGTTACTATATTAAAAGTAATCGACAAGATTTTTATTTTCAACATATTCGTCAGTTACTATTTCAAAACTAATCAGCAAGACTTTATTTTCAGCACATTCGTTGGTTACTATTTCAAAAGTAGTCGGCAAGATTTTTATTTTCAGCATATTTGTCGGTTACTAATTTAAAAGTAATTGGCAAGACTTTATTTTCAGCACATTCGTCGGTTACTTTTTCAAAAGTAATCGGCAAGATTTTTATTTTCAGCATATTCGTCGGTTACTATTTCAAAAGTAATCGCCAAGATTTTTATTTTCAGCATATTTGTCGGTTACTATTTTAAAAGTAAGCGGCATGACTTTATTTTCAGCACATTCGTCGGTTACTATTTCAAAAGTAATCGGCAAGATTTTTTTTTCTGCATATTCGTCGATTACTATTTCAAAAGTAATCGGCAAGATTTTTATTTTCAGCATATTCGGCGGTTACTATTTCAAAAGTAATCGGCAAGATTTTTATTTTCAGCATATTTGTCGGTTACTATATTAAAAGTAATCGACAAGATTTTTATTTTCAACATATTCGTCGGTTACTATTTCAAAAGTAATCGGCAAGATTTTTTTTCTGCATATTCGTCGGTTACTATTTCAAAAGTAATCGGCAAGATTTTTATTTTCAGCATATTCGGCGGTTACTATTTCAAAAGTAATCGGCAAGACTTTATTTTCAGCACATTCGTCGGTTACTATTTCAAAAGTAATCGGCAAGACTTTAATTTCAGCACATTCGTCGGTTACTATTTCAAAAGTAATCGACAAGATTTTTATTTTCAGTACATTCGTCGGTTACTATTTCAAAAGTAATCAGCAAGACTTTATTTTTAACACATTCGTCGGTTACTATTTCAAAAGTAATCGGCAAGATTTTTATTTTCTACATATTCGTCGGTTACTATATTAAAAGTAATCGACAAGATTTTTATTTTCAACATATTCGTCAGTTACTATTTCAAAACTAATCAGCAAGACTTTATTTTCAACACATTCGTTGGTTACTATTTCAAAAGTAGTCGGCAAGATTTTTATTTTCAGCATATTTGTCGGTTACTAATTTAAAAGTAATTGGCAAGACTTTATTTTCAGCACATTCGTCGGTTAATTTTCAAAAGTAATCGGCAAGATTTTTATTTTCAGCATATTCGTCGGTTACTATTTCAAAAGTAATCGCCAAGATTTTTATTTTCAGCATATTTGTCGGTTACTATTTTAAAAGTAAGCGGCATGACTTTATTTTCAGCACATTCGTCGGTTACTATTTCAAAAGTAATCGGCAAGATTTTTTTTTCTGCATATTCGTCGGTTACTATTTCAAAAGTAATCGGCAAGATTTTTATTTTCAGCATATTCGGCGGTTACTATTTCAAAAGTAATCGCCAAGATTTTTCTTTTCAGCATATTTGTCGGTTACTAATTTAAAAGTAATCGGCAAGACTTTATTTTCAGCACATTCGTCGGTTACTATTTCAAAAGTAATCGGCAAGATTTTTATTTTCAGCATATTCGCCGATTACTATTTCAAAAGTAATCGCCAAGATTTTTATTTTCAGCATATTTGTCGGTTACTATTTTAAAAGTAAGCGGCATGACTTTATTTTCAGCACATTCGTCGGTTACTATTTCAAAAGTAATCGGCAAGATTTTTTTTCTGCATATTCGTCGGTTACTATTTCAAAAGTAATCGGCAAGATTTTTATTTTCAGCATATTCGGCGGTTACTATTTCAAAAGTAATCGCCAAGACTTTATTTTCAGCACATTCGTCGGTTACTATTTCAAAAGTAATCGGCTAGATTTTTATTTTCAACACATTCGTCGGTTACTATTTCAAAAGTAATCGGCAAGACTTTAATTTCAGCACATTCGTCGGTTACTATTTCAAAAGTAATCGACAAGATTTTTATTTTCAGCACATTCGTCGATTACTATTTCAAAAGTAATCAGCAAGACTTTATTTTTAACACATTCGTCGGTTACAATTTCAAAAGTAATCGGCAAGATTTTTATTTTCTACATATTCGTCGGTTACTATTTCAAAAGTAATCGGCAAGACTTTATTTTCAGCACATTCGTCGGTTACTATTTCAAAAGTAATCGGCAAGATTTTTATTTTCAGCATATTCGTCGGTTACTATTTCAAAAGTAATCGGCAAGATTTTTATTTTCAGCATATTTGTCGGTTACTATATTAAAAGTAATCGACAAGATTTTTATTTTCAACATATTCGTCGGTTACTATTTCAAAAGTAATCTGCAAGATTTTTTTTCTGCATATTCGTCGGTTACTATTTCAAAAGTAATCGGCAAGATTTTTATTTTCAGCATATTCGGCGGTTACTATTTCAAAAGTAATCGGCAAGACTTTATTTTCAGCACATTCGTCGGTTACTATTTCAAAACTAATCAGCAAGACTTTATTTTCAACACATTCGTTGGTTACTATTTCAAAAGTAGTCGGCAAGATTTTTATTTTCAGCATATTTGTCGGTTACTAATTTAAAAGTAATTGGCAAGACTTTATTTTCAGCACATTCGTCGGTTACTTTTTCAAAAGTAATCGGCAAGATTTTTATTTTCAGCATATTCCTCGGTTACTATTTCAAAAGTAATCGCCAAGATTTTTATTTTCAGCATATTTGTCGGTTACTATTTTAAAAGTAAGCGGCATGACTTTATTTTCAGCACATTCGTCGGTTACTATTTCAAAAGTAATCGGCAAGATTTTTTTTCTGCATATTCGTCGGTTACTATTTCAAAAGTAATCGGCAAGATTTTTATTTTCAGCATATTCGGCGGTTACTATTTCAAAAGTAATCGCCAAGATTTTTCTTTTCAGCATATTTGTCGGTTACTAATTTAAAAGTAATCGGCAAGACTTTATTTTCAGCACATTCGTCGGTTACTATTTCAAAAGTAATCGGCAAGATTTTTATTTTCAGCATATTCGCCGATTACTATTTCAAAAGTAATCGCCAAGATTTTTATTTTCAGCATATTTGTCGGTTACTATTTTAAAAGTAAGCGGCATGACTTTATTTTCAGCACATTCGTCGGTTACTATTTCAAAAGTAATCGGCAAGATTTTTTTTCTGCATATTCGTCGGTTACTATTTCAAAAGTAATCGGCAAGATTTTTATTTTCAGCATATTCGGCGGTTACTATTTCAAAAGTAATCGCCAAGATTTTTATTTTCAGCATATTTGTCGGTTACTAATTTAAAAGTAATTGGCAAGACTTTATTTTCAGCACATTCGTCGGTTACTATTTCAAAAGTAATCGGCAAGATTTTTATTTTCAGCATATTTGTCGGTTACTATATTAAAAGTAATCGACAAGATTTTTATTTTCAACATATTCGTCAGTTACTATTTCAAAACTAATCAGCAAGACTTTATTTTCAGCACATTCGTTGGTTACTATTTCAAAAGTAGTCGGCAAGATTTTTATTTTCAGCATATTTGTCGGTTACTAATTTAAAAGTAATTGGCAAGACTTTATTTTCAGCACATTCGTCGGTTACTATTTCAAAAGTAATCGGCAAGACTTTAATTTCAGCACATTCGTCGGTTACTATTTCAAAAGTAATCGACAAGATTTTTATTTTCAGCACATTCGTCGGTTACTATTTCAAAAGTAATCAGCAAGACTTTATTTTTAACACATTCGTCGGTTACTATTTCAAAAGTAATCGGCAAGATTTTTATTTTCTACATATTCGTCGGTTACTATATTAAAAGTAATCGACAAGATTTTTATTTTCAACATATTCGTCAGTTACTATTTCAAAACTAATCAGCAAGACTTTATTTTCAACACATTCGTTGGTTACTATTTCAAAAGTAGTCGGCAAGATTTTTATTTTCAGCATATTTGTCGGTTACTAATTTAAAAGTAATCGGCAAGATTTTTATTTTCAGCATATTCGTCGGTTACTATTTCAAAAGTAATCGCCAAGATTTTTATTTTCAGCATATTTGTCGGTTACTATTTTAAAAGTAAGCGGCATGACTTTATTTTCAGCACATTCGTCGGTTACTATTTCAAAAGTAATCGGCTAGATTTTTATTTTCAACACATTCGTCGGTTACTATTTCAAAAGTAATCGGCAAGACTTTAATTTCAGAACATTCGTCGGTTACTATTTCAAAAGTAATCGACAAGATTTTTATTTTCAGCACATTCGTCGATTACTATTTCAAAAGTAATCAGCAAGACTTTATTTTTAACACATTCGTCGGTTACAATTTCAAAAGTAATCGGCAAGATTTTTATTTTCTACATATTCGTCGGTTACTATTTCAAAAGTAATCGGCAAGACTTTATTTTCAGCACATTCGTCGGTTACTATTTCAAAAGTAATCGGCAAGATTTTTATTTTCAGCATATTCGTCGGTTACTATTTCAAAAGTAATCGGCAAGATTTTTATTTTCAGCATATTTGTCGGTTACTATATTAAAAGTAATCGACAAGATTTTTATTTTCAACATATTCGTCGGTTACTATTTCAAAAGTAATCTGCAAGATTTTTTTTCTGCATATTCGTCGGTTACTATTTCAAAAGTAATCGGCAAGATTTTTATTTTCAGCATATTCGGCGGTTACTATTTCAAAAGTAATCGGCAAGACTTTATTTTCAGCACATTCGTCGGTTACTATTTCAAAACTAATCAGCAAGACTTTATTTTCAACACATTCGTTGGTTACTATTTCAAAAGTAGTCGGCAAGATTTTTATTTTCAGCATATTTGTCGGTTACTAATTTAAAAGTAATTGGCAAGACTTTATTTTCAGCACATTCGTCGGTTACTTTTTCAAAAGTAATCGGCAAGATTTTTATTTTCAGCATATTCGTCGGTTACTATTTCAAAAGTAATCGCCAAGATTTTTATTTTCAGCATATTTGTCGGTTACTATTTTAAAAGTAAGCGGCATGACTTTATTTTCAGCACATTCGTCGGTTACTATTTCAAAAGTAATCGGCAAGATTTTTTTTTCTGCATATTCGTCGGTTACTATTTCAAAAGTAATCGGCAAGATTTTTATTTTCAGCATATTCGGCGGTTACTATTTCAAAAGTAATCGCCAAGATTTTTCTTTTCAGCATATTTGTCGGTTACTAATTTAAAAGTAATCGGCAAGACTTTATTTTCAGCACATTCGTCGGTTACTATTTCAAAAGTAATCGGCAAGATTTTTATTTTCAGCATATTCGCCGATTACTATTTCAAAAGTAATCGCCAAGATTTTTATTTTCAGCATATTTGTCGGTTACTATTTTAAAAGTAAGCGGCATGACTTTATTTTCAGCACATTCGTCGGTTACTATTTCAAAAGTAATCGGCAAGATTTTTTTTCTGCATATTCGTCGGTTACTATTTCAAAAGTAATCGGCAAGATTTTTATTTTCAGCATATTCGGCGGTTACTATTTCAAAAGTAATCGCCAAGACTTTATTTTCAGCACATTCGTCGGTTACTTTTTCAAAAGTAATCGGCAAGATTTTTATTTTCAGCATATTCGTCGGTTACTATTTCAAAAGTAATCGCCAAGATTTTTATTTTCAGCATATTTGTCGGTTACTATATTAAAAGTAATCGACAAGATTTTTATTTTCAACATATTCGTCAGTTACTATTTCAAAACTAATCAGCAAGACTTTATTTTCAGCACATTCGTTGGTTACTATTTCAAAAGTAGTCGGCAAGATTTTTATTTTCAGCATATTTGTCGGTTACTAATTTAAAAGTAATTGGCAAGACTTTATTTTCAGCACATTCGTCGGTTACTTTTTCAAAAGTAATCGGCAAGATTTTTATTTTCAGCATATTCGTCGGTTACTATTTCAAAAGTAATCGCCAAGATTTTTATTTTCAGCATATTTGTCGGTTACTATTTTAAAAGTAAGCGGCATGACTTTATTTTCAGCACATTCGTCGGTTACTATTTCAAAAGTAATCGGCAAGATTTTTTTTTCTGCATATTCGTCGATTACTATTTCAAAAGTAATCGGCAAGATTTTTATTTTCAGCATATTCGGCGGTTACTATTTCAAAAGTAATCGGCAAGATTTTTATTTTCAGCATATTTGTCGGTTACTATATTAAAAGTAATCGACAAGATTTTTATTTTCAACATATTCGTCGGTTACTATTTCAAAAGTAATCGGCAAGATTTTTTTTCTGCATATTCGTCGGTTACTATTTCAAAAGTAATCGGCAAGATTTTTATTTTCAGCATATTCGGCGGTTACTATTTCAAAAGTAATCGGCAAGACTTTATTTTCAGCACATTCGTCGGTTACTATTTCAAAAGTAATCGGCAAGACTTTAATTTCAGCACATTCGTCGGTTACTATTTCAAAAGTAATCGACAAGATTTTTATTTTCAGCACAATCGTCGGTTACTATTTCAAAAGTAATCAGCAAGACTTTATTTTTAACACATTCGTCGGTTACTATTTCAAAAGTAATCGGCAAGATTTTTATTTTCTACATATTCGTCGGTTACTATATTAAAAGTAATCGACAAGATTTTTATTTTCAACATATTCGTCAGTTACTATTTCAAAACTAATCAGCAAGACTTTATTTTCAACACATTCGTTGGTTACTATTTCAAAAGTAGTCGGCAAGATTTTTATTTTCAGCATATTTGTCGGTTACTAATTTAAAAGTAATTGGCAAGACTTTATTTTCAGCACATTCGTCGGTTAATTTTCAAAAGTAATCGGCAAGATTTTTATTTTCAGCATATTCGTCGGTTACTATTTCAAAAGTAATCGCCAAGATTTTTATTTTCAGCATATTTGTCGGTTACTATTTTAAAAGTAAGCGGCATGACTTTATTTTCAGCACATTCGTCGGTTACTATTTCAAAAGTAATCGGCAAGATTTTTTTTTCTGCATATTCGTCGGTTACTATTTCAAAAGTAATCGGCAAGATTTTTATTTTCAGCATATTCGGCGGTTACTATTTCAAAAGTAATTGCCAAGATTTTTCTTTTCAGCATATTTGTCGGTTACTAATTTAAAAGTAATCGGCAAGACTTTATTTTCAGCACATTCGTCGGTTACTATTTCAAAAGTAATCGGCAAGATTTTTATTTTCAGCATATTCGCCGATTACTATTTCAAAAGTAATCGCCAAGATTTTTATTTTCAGCATATTTGTCGGTTACTATTTTAAAAGTAAGCGGCATGACTTTATTTTCAGCACATTCGTCGGTTACTATTTCAAAAGTAATCGGCAAGATTTTTTTTCTGCATATTCGTCGGTTACTATTTCAAAAGTAATCGGCAAGATTTTTATTTTCAGCATATTCGGCGGTTACTATTTCAAAAGTAATCGCCAAGACTTTATTTTCAGCACATTCGTCGGTTACTATTTCAAAAGTAATCGGCTAGATTTTTATTTTCAACACATTCGTCGGTTACTATTTCAAAAGTAATCGGCAAGACTTTAATTTCAGCACATTCGTCGGTTACTATTTCAAAAGTAATCGACAAGATTTTTATTTTCAGCACATTCGTCGATTACTATTTCAAAAGTAATCAGCAAGACTTTATTTTTAACACATTCGTCGGTTACAATTTCAAAAGTAATCGGCAAGATTTTTATTTTCTACATATTCGTCGGTTACTATTTCAAAAGTAATCGGCAAGACTTTATTTTCAGCACATTCGTCGGTTACTATTTCAAAAGTAATCGGCAAGATTTTTATTTTCAGCATATTCGTCGGTTACTATTTCAAAAGTAATCGGCAAGATTTTTATTTTCAGCATATTTGTCGGTTACTATATTAAAAGTAATCGACAAGATTTTTATTTTCAACATATTCGTCGGTTACTATTTCAAAAGTAATCTGCAAGATTTTTTTTCTGCATATTCGTCGGTTACTATTTCAAAAGTAATCGGCAAGATTTTTATTTTCAGCATATTC
This sequence comes from Medicago lupulina, assembly GCA_958299785.1. Lineage (NCBI taxonomy): Eukaryota > Viridiplantae > Streptophyta > Magnoliopsida > Fabales > Fabaceae > Medicago > Medicago lupulina. The sequence goes on along the minus strand of OY283143.1, from coordinate 41,853,853 downwards.
GGCGGTTACTATTTCAAAAGTAATCGGCAAGACTTTATTTTCAGCACATTCGTCGGTTACTATTTCAAAACTAATCAGCAAGACTTTATTTTCAACACATTCGTTGGTTACTATTTCAAAAGTAGTCGGCAAGATTTTTATTTTCAGCATATTTGTCGGTTACTAATTTAAAAGTAATTGGCAAGACTTTATTTTCAGCACATTCGTCGGTTACTTTTTCAAAAGTAATCGGCAAGATTTTTATTTTCAGCATATTCCTCGGTTACTATTTCAAAAGTAATCGCCAAGATTTTTATTTTCAGCATATTTGTCGGTTACTATTTTAAAAGTAAGCGGCATGACTTTATTTTCAGCACATTCGTCGGTTACTATTTCAAAAGTAATCGGCAAGATTTTTTTTTCTGCATATTCGTCGGTTACTATTTCAAAAGTAATCGGCAAGATTTTTATTTTCAGCATATTCGGCGGTTACTATTTCAAAAGTAATCGCCAAGATTTTTCTTTTCAGCATATTTGTCGGTTACTAATTTAAAAGTAATCGGCAAGACTTTATTTTCAGCACATTCGTCGGTTACTATTTCAAAAGTAATCGGCAAGATTTTTATTTTCAGCATATTCGCCGATTACTATTTCAAAAGTAATCGCCAAGATTTTTATTTTCAGCATATTTGTCGGTTACTATTTTAAAAGTAAGCGGCATGACTTTATTTTCAGCACATTCGTCGGTTACTATTTCAAAAGTAATCGGCAAGATTTTTTTTCTGCATATTCGTCGGTTACTATTTCAAAAGTAATCGGCAAGATTTTTATTTTCAGCATATTCGGCGGTTACTATTTCAAAAGTAATCGCCAAGATTTTTATTTTCAGCATATTTGTCGGTTACTAATTTAAAAGTAATTGGCAAGACTTTATTTTCAGCACATTCGTCGGTTACTATTTCAAAAGTAATCGGCAAGATTTTTATTTTCAGCATATTTGTCGGTTACTATATTAAAAGTAATCGACAAGATTTTTATTTTCAACATATTCGTCGGTTACTATTTCAAAAGTAATCGGCAAGATTTTTTTTCTGCATATTCGTCGGTTACTATTTCAAAAGTAATCGGCAAGATTTTTATTTTCAGCATATTCGGCGGTTACTATTTCAAAAGTAATCGGCAAGACTTTATTTTCAGCACATTCGTCGGTTACTATTTCAAAAGTAATCGGCAAGACTTTAATTTCAGCACATTCGTCGGTTACTATTTCAAAAGTAATCGACAAGATTTTTATTTTCAGCACATTCGTCGGTTACTATTTCAAAAGTAATCAGCAAGACTTTATTTTTAACACATTCGTCGGTTACTATTTCAAAAGTAATCGGCAAGATTTTTATTTTCTACATATTCGTCGGTTACTATATTAAAAGTAATCGACAAGATTTTTATTTTCAACATATTCGTCAGTTACTATTTCAAAACTAATCAGCAAGACTTTATTTTCAACACATTCGTTGGTTACTATTTCAAAAGTAGTCGGCAAGATTTTTATTTTCAGCATATTTGTCGGTTACTAATTTAAAAGTAATTGGCAAGACTTTATTTTCAGCACATTCGTCGGTTAATTTTCAAAAGTAATCGGCAAGATTTTTATTTTCAGCATATTCGTCGGTTACTATTTCAAAAGTAATCGCCAAGATTTTTATTTTCAGCATATTTGTCGGTTACTATTTTAAAAGTAAGCGGCATGACTTTATTTTCAGCACATTCGTCGGTTACTATTTCAAAAGTAATCGGCAAGATTTTTTTTTCTGCATATTCGTCGGTTACTATTTCAAAAGTAATCGGCAAGATTTTTATTTTCAGCATATTCGGCGGTTACTATTTCAAAAGTAATTGCCAAGATTTTTCTTTTCAGCATATTTGTCGGTTACTAATTTAAAAGTAATCGGCAAGACTTTATTTTCAGCACATTCGTCGGTTACTATTTCAAAAGTAATCGGCAAGATTTTTATTTTCAGCATATTCGCCGATTACTATTTCAAAAGTAATCGCCAAGATTTTTATTTTCAGCATATTTGTCGGTTACTATTTTAAAAGTAAGCGGCATGACTTTATTTTCAGCACATTCGTCGGTTACTATTTCAAAAGTAATCGGCAAGATTTTTTTTCTGCATATTCGTCGGTTACTATTTCAAAAGTAATCGGCAAGATTTTTATTTTCAGCATATTCGGCGGTTACTATTTCAAAAGTAATCGCCAAGACTTTATTTTCAGCACATTCGTCGGTTACTATTTCAAAAGTAATCGGCTAGATTTTTATTTTCAACACATTCGTCGGTTACTATTTCAAAAGTAATCGGCAAGACTTTAATTTCAGCACATTCGTCGGTTACTATTTCAAAAGTAATCGACAAGATTTTTATTTTCAGCACATTCGTCGATTACTATTTCAAAAGTAATCAGCAAGACTTTATTTTTAACACATTCGTCGGTTACAATTTCAAAAGTAATCGGCAAGATTTTTATTTTCTACATATTCGTCGGTTACTATTTCAAAAGTAATCGGCAAGACTTTATTTTCAGCACATTCGTCGGTTACTATTTCAAAAGTAATCGGCAAGATTTTTATTTTCAGCATATTCGTCGGTTACTATTTCAAAAGTAATCGGCAAGATTTTTATTTTCAGCATATTTGTCGGTTACTATATTAAAAGTAATCGACAAGATTTTTATTTTCAACATATTCGTCGGTTACTATTTCAAAAGTAATCTGCAAGATTTTTTTTCTGCATATTCGTCGGTTACTATTTCAAAAGTAATCGGCAAGATTTTTATTTTCAGCATATTCGGCGGTTACTATTTCAAAAGTAATCGGCAAGACTTTATTTTCAGCACATTCGTCGGTTACTATTTCAAAACTAATCAGCAAGACTTTATTTTCAACACATTCGTTGGTTACTATTTCAAAAGTAGTCGGCAAGATTTTTATTTTCAGCATATTTGTCGGTTACTAATTTAAAAGTAATTGGCAAGACTTTATTTTCAGCACATTCGTCGGTTACTTTTTCAAAAGTAATCGGCAAGATTTTTATTTTCAGCATATTCCTCGGTTACTATTTCAAAAGTAATCGCCAAGATTTTTATTTTCAGCATATTTGTCGGTTACTATTTTAAAAGTAAGCGGCATGACTTTATTTTCAGCACATTCGTCGGTTACTATTTCAAAAGTAATCGGCAAGATTTTTTTTTCTGCATATTCGTCGGTTACTATTTCAAAAGTAATCGGCAAGATTTTTATTTTCAGCATATTCGGCGGTTACTATTTCAAAAGTAATCGCCAAGATTTTTCTTTTCAGCATATTTGTCGGTTACTAATTTAAAAGTAATCGGCAAGACTTTATTTTCAGCACATTCGTCGGTTACTATTTCAAAAGTAATCGGCAAGATTTTTATTTTCAGCATATTCGCCGATTACTATTTCAAAAGTAATCGCCAAGATTTTTATTTTCAGCATATTTGTCGGTTACTATTTTAAAAGTAAGCGGCATGACTTTATTTTCAGCACATTCGTCGGTTACTATTTCAAAAGTAATCGGCAAGATTTTTTTTCTGCATATTCGTCGGTTACTATTTCAAAAGTAATCGGCAAGATTTTTATTTTCAGCATATTCGGCGGTTACTATTTCAAAAGTAATCGCCAAGATTTTTATTTTCAGCATATTTGTCGGTTACTAATTTAAAAGTAATTGGCAAGACTTTATTTTCAGCACATTCGTCGGTTACTATTTCAAAAGTAATCGGCAAGATTTTTATTTTCAGCATATTTGTCGGTTACTATATTAAAAGTAATCGACAAGATTTTTATTTTCAACATATTCGTCGGTTACTATTTCAAAAGTAATCGGCAAGATTTTTTTTCTGCATATTCGTCGGTTACTATTTCAAAAGTAATCGGCAAGATTTTTATTTTCAGCATATTCGGCGGTTACTATTTCAAAAGTAATCGGCAAGACTTTATTTTCAGCACATTCGTCGGTTACTATTTCAAAAGTAATCGGCAAGACTTTAATTTCAGCACATTCGTCGGTTACTATTTCAAAAGTAATCGACAAGATTTTTATTTTCAGCACATTCGTCGGTTACTATTTCAAAAGTAATCAGCAAGACTTTATTTTTAACACATTCGTCGGTTACTATTTCAAAAGTAATCGGCAAGATTTTTATTTTCTACATATTCGTCGGTTACTATATTAAAAGTAATCGACAAGATTTTTATTTTCAACATATTCGTCAGTTACTATTTCAAAACTAATCAGCAAGACTTTATTTTCAACACATTCGTTGGTTACTATTTCAAAAGTAGTCGGCAAGATTTTTATTTTCAGCATATTTGTCGGTTACTAATTTAAAAGTAATTGGCAAGACTTTATTTTCAGCACATTCGTCGGTTAATTTTCAAAAGTAATCGGCAAGATTTTTATTTTCAGCATATTCGTCGGTTACTATTTCAAAAGTAATCGCCAAGATTTTTATTTTCAGCATATTTGTCGGTTACTATTTTAAAAGTAAGCGGCATGACTTTATTTTCAGCACATTCGTCGGTTACTATTTCAAAAGTAATCGGCAAGATTTTTTTTTCTGCATATTCGTCGGTTAATATTCAAAAGTAATCGGCAAGATTTTTATTTTCAGCATATTCGGCGGTTACTATTTCAAAAGTAATTGCCAAGATTTTTCTTTTCAGCATATTTGTCGGTTACTAATTTAAAAGTAATCGGCAAGACTTTATTTTCAGCACATTCGTCGGTTACTATTTCAAAAGTAATCGGCAAGATTTTTATTTTCAGCATATTCGCCGATTACTATTTCAAAAGTAATCGCCAAGATTTTTATTTTCAGCATATTTGTCGGTTACTATTTTAAAAGTAAGCGGCATGACTTTATTTTCAGCACATTCGTCGGTTACTATTTCAAAAGTAATCGGCAAGATTTTTTTTCTGCATATTCGTCGGTTACTATTTCAAAAGTAATCGGCAAGATTTTTATTTTCAGCATATTCGGCGGTTACTATTTCAAAAGTAATCGCCAAGATTTTTATTTTCAGCATATTTGTCGGTTACTAATTTAAAAGTAATTGGCAAGACTTTATTTTCAGCACATTCGTCGGTTACTATTTCAAAAGTAATCGGCAAGATTTTTATTTTCAGCATATTTGTCGGTTACTATATTAAAAGTAATCGACAAGATTTTTATTTTCAACATATTCGTCGGTTACTATTTCAAAAGTAATCGGCAAGATTTTTTTTCTGCATATTCGTCGGTTACTATTTCAAAAGTAATCGGCAAGATTTTTATTTTCAGCATATTCGGCGGTTACTATTTCAAAAGTAATCGGCAAGACTTTATTTTCAGCACATTCGTCGGTTACTATTTCAAAAGTAATCGGCAAGACTTTAATTTCAGCACATTCGTCGGTTACTATTTCAAAAGTAATCGACAAGATTTTTATTTTCAGCACATTCGTCGGTTACTATTTCAAAAGTAATCAGCAAGACTTTATTTTTAACACATTCGTCGGTTACTATTTCAAAAGTAATCGGCAAGATTTTTATTTTCTACATATTCGTCGGTTACTATATTAAAAGTAATCGACAAGATTTTTATTTTCAACATATTCGTCAGTTACTATTTCAAAACTAATCAGCAAGACTTTATTTTCAACACATTCGTTGGTTACTATTTCAAAAGTAGTCGGCAAGATTTTTATTTTCAGCATATTTGTCGGTTACTAATTTAAAAGTAATTGGCAAGACTTTATTTTCAGCACATTCGTCGGTTAATTTTCAAAAGTAATCGGCAAGATTTTTATTTTCAGCATATTCGTCGGTTACTATTTCAAAAGTAATCGCCAAGATTTTTATTTTCAGCATATTTGTCGGTTACTATTTTAAAAGTAAGCGGCATGACTTTATTTTCAGCACATTCGTCGGTTACTATTTCAAAAGTAATCGGCAAGATTTTTTTTTCTGCATATTCGTCGGTTACTATTTCAAAAGTAATCGGCAAGATTTTTATTTTCAGCATATTCGGCGGTTACTATTTCAAAAGTAATTGCCAAGATTTTTCTTTTCAGCATATTTGTCGGTTACTAATTTAAAAGTAATCGGCAAGACTTTATTTTCAGCACATTCGTCGGTTACTATTTCAAAAGTAATCGGCAAGATTTTTATTTTCAGCATATTCGCCGATTACTATTTCAAAAGTAATCGCCAAGATTTTTATTTTCAGCATATTTGTCGGTTACTATTTTAAAAGTAAGCGGCATGACTTTATTTTCAGCACATTCGTCGGTTACTATTTCAAAAGTAATCGGCAAGATTTTTTTTCTGCATATTCGTCGGTTACTATTTCAAAAGTAATCGGCAAGATTTTTATTTTCAGCATATTCGGCGGTTACTATTTCAAAAGTAATCGCCAAGACTTTATTTTCAGCACATTCGTCGGTTACTATTTCAAAAGTAATCGGCTAGATTTTTATTTTCAACACATTCGTCGGTTACTATTTCAAAAGTAATCGGCAAGACTTTAATTTCAGCACATTCGTCGGTTACTATTTCAAAAGTAATCGACAAGATTTTTATTTTCAGCACATTCGTCGATTACTATTTCAAAAGTAATCAGCAAGACTTTATTTTTAACACATTCGTCGGTTACAATTTCAAAAGTAATCGGCAAGATTTTTATTTTCTACATATTCGTCGGTTACTATTTCAAAAGTAATCGGCAAGACTTTATTTTCAGCACATTCGTCGGTTACTATTTCAAAAGTAATCGGCAAGATTTTTATTTTCAGCATATTCGTCGGTTACTATTTCAAAAGTAATCGGCAAGATTTTTATTTTCAGCATATTTGTCGGTTACTATATTAAAAGTAATCGACAAGATTTTTATTTTCAACATATTCGTCGGTTACTATTTCAAAAGTAATCTGCAAGATTTTTTTTCTGCATATTCGTCGGTTACTATTTCAAAAGTAATCGGCAAGATTTTTATTTTCAGCATATTCGGCGGTTACTATTTCAAAAGTAATCGGCAAGACTTTATTTTCAGCACATTCGTCGGTTACTATTTCAAAAGTAATCGGCAAGACTTTAATTTCAGCACATTCGTCGGTTACTATTTGAAAAGTAATCGACAAGATTTTTATTTTCAGCACATTCGTCGGTTACTATTTCAAAAGTAATCAGCAAGACTTTATTTTTAACACATTCGTCGGTTACTATTTCAAAAGTAATCGGCAAGATTTTTATTTTCTACATATTCGTCGGTTACTATTTCAAAAGTAATCGGCAAGATTTTTATTTTCAGCATATTTGTCGGTTACTATATTAAAAGTAATCGACAAGATTTTTATTTTCAACATATTCGTCAGTTACTATTTCAAAACTAATCAGCAAGACTTTATTTTCAACACATTCGTTGGTTACTATTTCAAAAGTAGTCGGCAAGATTTTTATTTTCAGCATATTTGTCGGTTACTAATTTAAAAGTAATTGGCAAGACTTTATTTTCAGCACATTCGTCGGTTACTTTTTCAAAAGTAATCGGCAAGATTTTTATTTTCAGCATATTCGTCGGTTACTATTTCAAAAGTAATCGCCAAGATTTTTATTTTCAGCATATTTGTCGGTTACTATTTTAAAAGTAAGCGGCATGACTTTATTTTCAGCACATTCGTCGGTTACTATTTCAAAAGTAATCGGCAAGATTTTTTTTTCTGCATATTCGTCGGTTACTATTTCAAAAGTAATCGGCAAGATTTTTATTTTCAGCATATTCGGCGGTTACTATTTCAAAAGTAATCGCCAAGATTTTTCTTTTCAGCATATTTGTCGGTTACTAATTTAAAAGTAATCGGCAAGACTTTATTTTCAGCACATTCGTCGGTTACTATTTCAAAAGTAATCGGCAAGATTTTTATTTTCAGCATATTCGCCGATTACTATTTCAAAAGTAATCGCCAAGATTTTTATTTTCAGCATATTTGTCGGTTACTATTTTAAAAGTAAGCGGCATGACTTTATTTTCAGCACATTCGTCGGTTACTATTTCAAAAGTAATCGGCAAGATTTTTTTTCTGCATATTCGTCGGTTACTATTTCAAAAGTAATCGGCAAGATTTTTATTTTCAGCATATTCGGCGGTTACTATTTCAAAAGTAATCGCCAAGACTTTATTTTCAGCACATTCGTCGGTTACTTTTTCAAAAGTAATCGGCAAGATTTTTATTTTCAGCATATTCGTCGGTTACTATTTCAAAAGTAATCGCCAAGATTTTTATTTTCAGCATATTTGTCGGTTACTATTTTAAAAGTAAGCGGCATGACTTTATTTTCAGCACATTCGTCGGTTACTATTTCAAAAGTAATCGGCAAGATTTTTTTTTCTGCATATTCGTCGGTTACTATTTCAAAAGTAATCGGCAAGATTTTTATTTTCAGCATATTCGGCGGTTACTATTTCAAAAGTAATCGCCAAGATTTTTCTTTTCAGCATATTTGTCGGTTACTAATTTAAAAGTAATCGGCAAGACTTTATTTTCAGCACATTCGTCGGTTACTATTTCAAAAGTAATCGGCAAGATTTTTATTTTCAGCATATTCGCCGATTACTATTTCAAAAGTAATCGCCAAGATTTTTATTTTCAGCATATTTGTCGGTTACTATTTTAAAAGTAAGCGGCATGACTTTATTTTCAGCACATTCGTCGGTTACTATTTCAAAAGTAATCGGCAAGATTTTTTTTCTGCATATTCGTCGGTTACTATTTCAAAAGTAATCGGCAAGATTTTTATTTTCAGCATATTCGGCGGTTACTATTTCAAAAGTAATCGCCAAGACTTTATTTTCAGCACATTCGTCGGTTACTATTTCAAAAGTAATCGGCTAGATTTTTATTTTCAACACATTCGTCGGTTACTATTTCAAAAGTAATCGGCAAGACTTTAATTTCAGCACATTCGTCGGTTACTATTTCAAAAGTAATCGACAAGATTTTTATTTTCTGCACATTCGTCGATTACTATTTCAAAAGTAATCAGCAAGACTTTATTTTTAACACATTCGTCGGTTACAATTTCAAAAGTAATCGGCAAGATTTTTATTTTCTACATATTCGTCGGTTACTATTTCAAAAGTAATCGGCAAGATTTTTATTTTCAGCATATTTGTCGGTTACTATATTAAAAGTAATCGACAACATTTTTATTTTCAACATATTCGTCGGTTACTATTTCAAAACTAATCAGCAAGACTTTATTTTCAGCACATTCGTTGGTTACTATTTCAAAAGTAGTCGGCAAGATTTTTATTTTCAGCATATTTGTCGGTTACTAATTTAAAAGTAATTGGCAAGACTTTATTTTCAGCACATTCGTCGGTTACTTTTTCAAAAGTAATCGGCAAGATTTTTATTTTCAGCATATTCGTCGGTTATTATTTCAAAAGTAATCGCCAAGATTTTTATTTTCAGCATATTTGTCGGTTACTATTTTAAAAGTAAGCGGCATGACTTTATTTTCAGCACATTCGTCGGTTACTATTTCAAAAGTAATCGGCAAGATTTTTTTTTCTGCATATTCGTCGGTTACTATTTCAAAAGTAATCGGCATGATTTTTATTTTCAGCATATTCGGCGGTTACTATTTCAAAAGTAATCGCCAAGATTTTTATTTTCAGCATATTTGTCGGTTACTATTTTAAAAGTAATCGCCAAGATTTTTATTTTCAGCATATTTGTCGGTTACTATTTTAAAAGTAAGTGGCATGACTTTATTTTCAGCACATTCGTCGGTTACTATTTCAAAAGTAATCGGCAAGATTTTTTTCCTGCATATTCGTCGGTTACTATTTCAAAAGTAATCGGCAAGATTTTTATTTTCAGCATATTCGGCGGTTACTATTTCAAAAGTAATCGCCAAGACTTTTTTTTCAGCACATTCGTCGGTTACTATTTCAAAAGTAATCGGCTAGATTTTTATTTTCAACACATTCGTCGGTTACTATTTCAAAAGTAATCGGCAAGACTTTAATTTCAGCACATTCGTCGGTTACTATTTCAAAAGTAATCGACAAGATTTTTATTTTCAGCACATTCGTCGATTACTATTTCAAAAGTAATCAGCAAGACTTTATTTTTAACACATTCGTCGGTTACAATTTCAAAAGTAATCGGCAAGATTTTTATTTTCTACATATTCGTCGGTTACTATTTCAAAAGTAATCGGCAAGATTTTTATTTTCAGCATATTTGTCGGTTACTATATTAAAAGTAATCGACAACATTTTTATTTTCAACATATTCGTCGGTTACTATTTCAAAACTAATCAGCAAGACTTTATTTTCAGCACATTCGTTGGTTACTATTTCAAAAGTAGTCGGCAAGATTTTTATTTTCAGCATATTTGTCGGTTACTAATTTAAAAGTAATTGGCAAGACTTTATTTTCAGCACATTCGTCGGTTACTTTTTCAAAAGTAATCGGCAAGATTTTTATTTTCAGCATATTCGTCAGTTATTATTTCAAAAGTAATCGCCAAGATTTTTATTTTCAGCATATTTGTCGGTTACTATTTTAAAAGTAAGCGGCATGACTTTATTTTCAGCACATTCGTCGGTTACTATTTCAAAAGTAATCGGCAAGATTTTTTTTTCTGCATATTCGTCGGTTACTATTTCAAAAGTAATCGGCATGATATTTATTTTCAGCATATTCGGCGGTTACTATTTCAAAAGTAATCGCCAAGATTTTTATTTTCAGCATATTTGTCGGTTACTATTTTAAAAGTAAGCGGCATGACTTTATTTTCAGCACATTCGTCGGTTACTATTTCAAAAGTAATCGGCAAGATTTTTTTTTCTGCATATTCGTCGGTTACTATTTCAAAAGTAATCGGCAAGATTTTTATTTTCAGCATATTCGGCGGTTACTATTTCAAAAGTAATCGCCAAGATTTTTCTTTTCAGCATATTTGTCGGTTACTAATTTAAAAGTAATCGGCAAGACTTTATTTTCAGCAAATTCGTCGGTTACTATTTCAAAAGTAATCGGCAAGATTTTTATTTTCAGCATATTCGCCGATTACTATTTCAAAAGTAATCGCCAAGATTTTTATTTTCAGCATATTTGTCGGTTACTATTTTAAAAGTAAGCGGCATGACTTTATTTTCAGCACATTCGTCGGTTACTATTTCAAAAGTAATCGGCAAGATTTTTTTTTCTGCATATTCGTCGGTTACTATTTCAAAAGTAATCGGCATGATATTTATTTTCAGCATATTCGGCGGTTACTATTTCAAAAGTAATCGCCAAGATTTTTATTTTCAGCATATTTGTCGGTTACTATTTTAAAAGTAAGCGGCATGACTTTATTTTCAGCACATTCGTCGGTTACTATTTCAAAAGTAATCGGCAAGATTTTTTTTTCTGCATATTCGTCGGTTACTATTTCAAAAGTAATCGGCAAGATTTTTATTTTCAGCATATTCGGCGGTTACTATTTCAAAAGTAATCGCCAAGATTTTTCTTTTCAGCATATTTGTCGGTTACTAATTTAAAAGTAATCGGCAAGACTTTATTTTCAGCAAATTCGTCGGTTACTATTTCAAAAGTAATCGGCAAGATTTTTATTTTCAGCATATTCGCCGATTACTATTTCAAAAGTAATCGCCAAGATTTTTATTTTCAGCATATTTGTCGGTTACTATTTTAAAAGTAAGCGGCATGACTTTATTTTCAGCACATTCGTCGGTTACTATTTCAAAAGTAATCGGCAAGATTTTTTTTCTGCATATTCGTCGGTTACTATTTCAAAAGTAATCGGCAAGATTTTTATTTTCAGCATATTCGGCGGTTACTATTTCAAAAGTAATCGCCAAGACTTTATTTTCAGCACATTCGTCGGTTACTATTTCAAAAGTAATCGGCTAGATTTTTATTTTCAACACATTCGTCGGTTACTATTTCAAAAGTAATCGGCAAGACTTTAATTTCAGCACATTCGTCGGTTACTATTTCAAAAGTAATCGACAAGATTTTTATTTTCAGCACATTCGTCGATTACTATTTCAAAAGTAATCAGCAAGACTTTATTTTTAACACATTCGTCGGTTACAATTTCAAAAGTAATCGGCAAGATTTTTATTTTCTACATATTCGTCGGTTACTATTTCAAAAGTAATCGGCAAGATTTTTATTTTCAGCATATTTGTCGGTTACTATATTAAAAGTAATCGACAACATTTTTATTTTCAACATATTCGTCGGTTACTATTTCAAAACTAATCAGCAAGACTTTATTTTCAGCACATTCGTTGGTTACTATTTCAAAAGTAGTCGGCAAGATTTTTATTTTCAGCATATTTGTCGGTTACTAATTTAAAAGTAATTGGCAAGACTTTATTTTCAGCACATTCGTCGGTTACTTTTTCAAAAGTAATCGGCAAGATTTTTATTTTTAGCATATTCGTCGGTTATTATTTCAAAAGTAATCGCCAAGATTTTTATTTTCAGCATATTTGTCGGTTACTATTTTAAAAGTAAGCGGCATGACTTTATTTTCAGCACATTCGTCGGTTACTATTTCAAAAGTAATCGGCAAGATTTTTTTTTCTGCATATTCGTCGGTTACTATTTCAAAAGTAATCGGCATGATATTTATTTTCAGCATATTCGGCGGTTACTATTTCAAAAGTAATCGCCAAGATTTTTATTTTCAGCATATTTGTCGGTTACTATTTTAAAAGTAAGCGGCATGACTTTATTTTCAGCAAATTCGTCGGTTACTATTTCAAAAGTAATCGGCAAGATTTTTATTTTCAGCATATTCGCCGATTACTATTTCAAAAGTAATCGCCAAGATTTTTATTTTCAGCATATTTGTCGGTTACTATTTTAAAAGTAAGCGGCATGACTTTATTTTCAGCACATTCGTCGGTTACTATTTCAAAAGTAATCGGCAAGATTTTTTTTCTGCATATTCGTCGGTTACTATTTCAAAAGTAATCGGCAAGATTTTTATTTTCAGCATATTCGGCGGTTACTATTTCAAAAGTAATCGCCAAGACTTTATTTTCAGCACATTCGTCGGTTACTATTTCAAAAGTAATCGGCTAGATTTTTATTTTCAACACATTCGTCGGTTACTATTTCAAAAGTAATCGGCAAGACTTTAATTTCAGCACATTCGTCGGTTACTATTTCAAAAGTAATCGACAAGATTTTTATTTTCAGCACATTCGTCGATTACTATTTCAAAAGTAATCAGCAAGACTTTATTTTTAACACATTCGTCGGTTACAATTTCAAAAGTAATCGGCAAGATTTTTATTTTCTACATATTCGTCGGTTACTATTTCAAAAGTAATCGGCAAGATTTTTATTTTCAGCATATTTGTCGGTTACTATATTAAAAGTAATCGACAACATTTTTATTTTCAACATATTCGTCGGTTACTATTTCAAAACTAATCAGCAAGACTTTATTTTCAGCACATTCGTTGGTTACTATTTCAAAAGTAGTCGGCAAGATTTTTATTTTCAGCATATTTGTCGGTTACTAATTTAAAAGTAATTGGCAAGACTTTATTTTCAGCACATTCGTCGGTTACTTTTTCAAAAGTAATCGGCAAGATTTTTATTTTTAGCATATTCGTCGGTTATTATTTCAAAAGTAATCGCCAAGATTTTTATTTTCAGCATATTTGTCGGTTACTATTTTAAAAGTAAGCGGCATGACTTTATTTTCAGCACATTCGTCGGTTACTATTTCAAAAGTAATCGGCAAGATTTTTTTTTCTGCATATTCGTCGGTTACTATTTCAAAAGTAATCGGCATGATATTTATTTTCAGCATATTCGGCGGTTACTATTTCAAAAGTAATCGCCAAGATTTTTATTTTCAGCATATTTGTCGGTTACTATTTTAAAAGTAAGCGGCATGACTTTATTTTCAGCACATTCGTCGGTTACTATTTCAAAAGTAATCGGCAAGATTTTTATTTTCAGTAGATTCGTCGGTTACTATTTCAAAAGTAATCGGCAAAACTTTATTTTTGGCAGATTCGTCGATTACTATTTCAAAAGTAATCGGCAAGATTTTTATTTTCAGCATATTTGTCGGTTACTATATTAAAAGTAATCGACAAGATTTTTATTTTCAACATATTCGTCGGTTACTATTTCAAAAGTAATCAGCAAGACTTTATTTTCAGCACATTCGTCGATTACTATTTCAAAAGTAATCGGCAAGACTTTAATTTCAGCACATTCGTCGGTTACTATTTCAAAAGTAATCGGCAAGACTTTATTTTCAGCACATTCGTCGGTTACTATTTCAAAAGTAATCGACAAGATTTTTATTTTCAGCATATTCGTCGGTTACTATTTCAAAAGTAATCGGCAAGATTTTTATTTTCAGTAGATTCGTCGGTTACTATTTCAAAAGTAATCGGCAAAACTTTATTTTTGGCAGATTCGTCGATTACTATTTCAAAAGTAATCGGCAAGATTTTTATTTTCAGCATATTTGTCGGTTACTATATTAAAAGTAATCGACAAGATTTTTATTTTCAACATATTCGTCGGTTACTATTTCAAAAGTAATCAGCAAGACTTTATTTTCAGCATATTCGTCGGTTACTATTTCAAAAGTAATCGGCAAGCCTTTATTTTCAACACATTCGTCGGTTACTATTTCAAAAGTAATCGGCAAGATTTTTATTTTCAGCATATTCGTCGGTTACTATTTCAAAAGTAATCGCCAAGATATTTATTTTCAGCATATTTGTCAGTTACTATTTTAAAAGTAATCGACAAGACTTTATTTTCAGCACATTCGTCGGTTACTATTTCAAAAGTAATCGGCAAGACTTTATTTTCAGCACATTCGTCGGTTACTATTTCAAAAGTAATCGGCAAGATTTTTATTTTCAGCATGTTCGTCGGTTACTATTTCAAAAGTAATCGGCAAGATTTTTATTTTCAGCATATTTGTCGGTTACTATATTAAAAGTAATCGACAAGATTTTTATTTTTAACATATTCGTCGGTTACTATTTCAAAAGTAATCAGCAAGACTTTATTTTCAGCATATTCGTCGGTTACTATTTCAAAAGTAATCGGCAAGCCTTTATTTTCAGCACATTCGTCGGTTACTATTTCAAAAGTAATCGGCAAGATTTTTATTTTCAGCATATTCGTCGGTTACTATTTTAAAAGTAATCGGCAAGACTTTAATTTCAGCACATTCGTCGGTTACTATTTCAAAAGTAATCAGCAAGACTTTATTTTCAGCATATTCGTCGGTTACTATTTCAAAAGTAATCGGCAAGCCTTTATTTTCAGCACATTCGTCGGTTACTATTTCAAAAGTAATCGGCAAGATTTTTATTTTCAGCATATTCGTCGGTTACTATTTCAAAATTAATCGGCAAGATTTTTATTTTCAGCATATTTCTCTGTTACTATATTAAAAGTAATCGACAAGATTTTTATTTTCAACATATTCGTCGGTTACTATTTCAAAAGTAATCGGCAAGACTTTATTTTCAGCACATTCGTCGATTACTATTTCAAAAGTAATCGGCAAGACTTTAATTTCAGCACATTCGTCGGTTACTATTTCAAAAGTAATCGGCAAGACTTTATTTTCAGCACATTCGTCGGTTACTATTTCAAAAGTAATCGACAAGATTTTTATTTTCAGCATATTCGTCGGTTACTATTTCAAAAGTAATCGGCAAGATTTTTATTTTCAGTAGATTCGTCGGTTACTATTTCAAAAGTAATCGGCAAAACTTTATTTTTGGCAGATTCGTCGATTACTATTTCAAAAGTAATCGGCAAGATTTTTATTTTCAGCATATTTGTCGGTTACTATATTAAAAGTAATTGACAAGATTTTTATTTTCAACATATTCGTCGGTTACTATTTCAAAAGTAATCAGCAAGACTTTATTTTCAGCATATTCGTCGGTTACTATTTCAAAAGTAATCGGCAAGCCTTTATTTTCAACACATTCGTCGGTTACTATTTCAAAAGTAATCGGCAAGATTTTTATTTTCAGCATATTCGTCGGTTACTATTTCAAAAGTAATCGCCAAGATTTTTATTTTCAGCATATTTCTCAGTTACTATTTTAAAAGTAATCGGCAAGACTTTATTTTCAGCACATTCGTCGGTTACTATTTCAAAAGTAATCGGCAAGACTTTATTTTCAGCACATTCGTCGGTTACTATTTCAAAAGTAATCGGTAAGACTTTATTTTCAGCACATTCGTCGGTTACTATTTCAAAAGTAATCGGCAAGATTTTTATTTTCAGCATATTCGTCGGTTACTATTTCAAAAGTAATCGGCAAGATTTTTATTTTCAGCATATTTGTCGGTTACTATATTAAAAGTAATCGACAAGATTTTTATTTTCAACATATTCGTCGGTTACTATTTCAAAAGTAATCAGCAAGACTTTATTTTCAGCATATTCGTCGGTTACTATTTCAAAAGTAATCGGCAAGCCTTTATTTTCAGCACATTCGTCGGTTACTATTTCAAAAGTACTCGGCAAGATTTTTATTTTCAGCATATTCGTCGGTTACTATTTTAAAAGTAATCGGCAAGACTTTAATTTCAGCACATTCGTCGGTTACTATTTCAAAAGTAATCAGCAAGACTTTATTTTCAGCATATTCGTCGGTTACTATTTCAAAAGTAATCGGCAAGCCTTTATTTTCAGCACATTCGTCGGTTACTATTTCAAAAGTAATCGGCAAGATTTTTATTTTCAGCATATTCGTCGGTTACTATTTCAAAATTAATCGGCAAGATTTTTATTTTCAGCATATTTCTCTGTTACTATATTAAAAGTAATCGACAAGATTTTTATTTTCAACATATTCGTCGGTTACTATTTCAAAAGTAATCGGCAAGACTTTATTTTCAGCACATTCGTCGATTACTATTTCAAAAGTAATCGGCAAGACTTTAATTTCAGCACATTCGTCGGTTACTATTTCAAAAGTAATCGGCAAGACTTTATTTTCAGCACATTCGTCGGTTACTATTTCAAAAGTAATCGACAAGATTTTTATTTTCAGCATATTCGTCGGTTACTATTTCAAAAGTAATCGGCAAGATTTTTATTTTCAGTAGATTCGTCGGTTACTATTTCAAAAGTAATCGGCAAAACTTTATTTTTGGCAGATTCGTCGATTACTATTTCAAAAGTAATCGGCAAGATTTTTATTTTCAGCATATTTGTCGGTTACTATATTAAAAGTAATTGACAAGATTTTTATTTTCAACATATTCGTCGGTTACTATTTCAAAAGTAATCAGCAAGACTTTATTTTCAGCATATTCGTCGGTTACTATTTCAAAAGTAATCGGCAAGCCTTTATTTTCAACACATTCGTCGGTTACTATTTCAAAAGTAATCGGCAAGATTTTTATTTTCAGCATATTCGTCGGTTACTATTTCAAAAGTAATCGCCAAGATTTTTATTTTCAGCATATTTCTCAGTTACTATTTTAAAAGTAATCGGCAAGACTTTATTTTCAGCACATTCGTCGGTTACTATTTCAAAAGTAATCGGCAAGACTTTATTTTCAGCACATTCGTCGGTTACTATTTCAAAAGTAATCGGTAAGACTTTATTTTCAGCACATTCGTCGGTTACTATTTCAAAAGTAATCGGCAAGATTTTTATTTTCAGCATATTCGTCGGTTACTATTTCAAAAGTAATCGGCAAGATTTTTATTTTCAGCATATTTGTCGGTTACTATATTAAAAGTAATCGACAAGATTTTTATTTTCAACATATTCGTCGGTTACTATTTCAAAAGTAATCAGCAAGACTTTATTTTCAGCATATTCGTCGGTTACTATTTCAAAAGTAATCGGCAAGCCTTTATTTTCAGCACATTCGTCGGTTACTATTTCAAAAGTACTCGGCAAGATTTTTATTTTCAGCATATTCGTCGGTTACTATTTTAAAAGTAATCGGCAAGACTTTAATTTCAGCACATTCGTCGGTTACTATTTCAAAAGTAATCGCCAAGATTTTTATTTTCAGCATATTTCTCAGTTACTATTTTAAAAGTAATCGGCAAGACTTTATTTTCAGCACATTCGTCGGTTACTATTTCAAAAGTAATCAGCAAGACTTTATTTTCAGCATATTCGTCGGTTACTATTTCAAAAGTAATCGGCAAGCCTTTATTTTCAGCACATTCGTCGGTTACTATTTCAAAAGTAATCGGCAAGATTTTTATTTTCAGCATATTCGTCGGTTACTATTTTAAAAGTAATCGGCAAGACTTTAATTTCAGCACATTCGTCGGTTACTATTTCAAAAGTAATCAGCAAGACTTTATTTTCAGCATATTCGTCGGTTACTATTTCAAAAGTAATCGGCAAGCCTTTATTTTCAGCACATTCGTCGGTTACTATTTCAAAAGTAATCGGCAAGATTTTTATTTTCAGCATATTCGTCGGTTACTATTTCAAAATTAATCGGCAAGATTTTTATTTTCAGCATATTTCTCTGTTACTATATTAAAAGTAATCGACAAGATTTTTATTTTCAACATATTCGTCGGTTACTATTTCAAAAGTAATCGGCAAGACTTTATTTTCAGCACATTCGTCGATTACTATTTCAAAAGTAATCGGCAAGACTTTAATTTCAGCACATTCGTCGGTTACTATTTCAAAAGTAATCGGCAAGACTTTATTTTCAGCACATTCGTCGGTTACTATTTCAAAAGTAATCGACAAGATTTTTATTTTCAGCATATTCGTCGGTTACTATTTCAAAAGTAATCGGCAAGATTTTTATTTTCAGTAGATTCGTCGGTTACTATTTCAAAAGTAATCGGCAAAACTTTATTTTTGGCAGATTCGTCGATTACTATTTCAAAAGTAATCGGCAAGATTTTTATTTTCAGCATATTTGTCGGTTACTATATTAAAAGTAATTGACAAGATTTTTATTTTCAACATATTCGTCGGTTACTATTTCAAAAGTAATCAGCAAGACTTTATTTTCAGCATATTCGTCGGTTACTATTTCAAAAGTAATCGGCAAGCCTTTATTTTCAACACATTCGTCGGTTACTATTTCAAAAGTAATCGGCAAGATTTTTATTTTCAGCATATTCGTCGGTTACTATTTCAAAAGTAATCGCCAAGATTTTTATTTTCAGCATATTTCTCAGTTACTATTTTAAAAGTAATCGGCAAGACTTTATTTTCAGCACATTCGTCGGTTACTATTTCAAAAGTAATCGGCAAGACTTTATTTTCAGCACATTCGTCGGTTACTATTTCAAAAGTAATCGGTAAGACTTTATTTTCAGCACATTCGTCGGTTACTATTTCAAAAGTAATCGGCAAGATTTTTATTTTCAGCATATTCGTCGGTTACTATTTCAAAAGTAATCGGCAAGATTTTTATTTTCAGCATATTTGTCGGTTACTATATTAAAAGTAATCGACAAGATTTTTATTTTCAACATATTCGTCGGTTACTATTTCAAAAGTAATCAGCAAGACTTTATTTTCAGCATATTCGTCGGTTACTATTTCAAAAGTAATCGGCAAGCCTTTATTTTCAGCACATTCGTCGGTTACTATTTCAAAAGTACTCGGCAAGATTTTTATTTTCAGCATATTCGTCGGTTACTATTTTAAAAGTAATCGGCAAGACTTTAATTTCAGCACATTCGTCGGTTACTATTTCAAAAGTAATCAGCAAGACTTTATTTTCAGCATATTCGTCGGTTACTATTTCAAAAGTAATCGGCAAGCCTTTATTTTCAGCACATTCGTCGGTTACTATTTCAAAAGTAATCGGCAAGATTTTTATTTTCAGCATATTCGTCGGTTACTATTTCAAAATTAATCGGCAAGATTTTTATTTTCAGCATATTTCTCTGTTACTATATTAAAAGTAATCGACAAGATTTTTATTTTCAACATATTCGTCGGTTACTATTTCAAAAGTAATCGGCAAGACTTTATTTTCAGCACATTCGTCGATTACTATTTCAAAAGTAATCGGCAAGACTTTAATTTCAGCACATTCGTCGGTTACTATTTCAAAAGTAATCGGCAAGACTTTATTTTCAGCACATTCGTCGGTTACTATTTCAAAAGTAATCGACAAGATTTTTATTTTCAGCATATTCGTCGGTTACTATTTCAAAAGTAATCGGCAAGATTTTTATTTTCAGTAGATTCGTCGGTTACTATTTCAAAAGTAATCAGCAAGACTTTATTTTCAGCATATTCGTCGGTTACTATTTCAAAAGTAATCGGCAAGCCTTTATTTTCAACACATTCGTCGGTTACTATTTCAAAAGTAATCGGCAAGATTTTTATTTTCAGCATATTCGTCGGTTACTATTTCAAAAGTAATCGCCAAGATTTTTATTTTCAGCATATTTCTCAGTTACTATTTTAAAAGTAATCGGCAAGACTTTATTTTCAGCACATTCGTCGGTTACTATTTCAAAAGTAATCGGCAAGACTTTATTTTCAGCACATTCGTCGGTTACTATTTCAAAAGTAATCGGTAAGACTTTATTTTCAGCACATTCGTCGGTTACTATTTCAAAAGTAATCGGCAAGATTTTTATTTTCAGCATATTCGTCGGTTACTATTTCAAAAGTAATCGGCAAGATTTTTATTTTCAGCATATTTGTCGGTTACTATATTAAAAGTAATCGACAAGATTTTTATTTTCAACATATTCGTCGGTTACTATTTCAAAAGTAATCAGCAAGACTTTATTTTCAGCATATTCGTCGGTTACTATTTCAAAAGTAATCGGCAAGCCTTTATTTTCAGCACATTCGTCGGTTACTATTTCAAAAGTACTCGGCAAGATTTTTATTTTCAGCATATTCGTCGGTTACTATTTTAAAAGTAATCGGCAAGACTTTAATTTCAGCACATTCGTCGGTTACTATTTCAAAAGTAATCAGCAAGACTTTATTTTCAGCATATTCGTCGGTTACTATTTCAAAAGTAATCGGCAAGCCTTTATTTTCAGCACATTCGTCGGTTACTATTTCAAAAGTAATCGGCAAGATTTTTATTTTCAGCATATTCGTCGGTTACTATTTCAAAATTAATCGGCAAGATTTTTATTTTCAGCATATTTCTCTGTTACTATATTAAAAGTAATCGACAAGATTTTTATTTTCAACATATTCGTCGGTTACTATTTCAAAAGTAATCGGCAAGACTTTATTTTCAGCACATTCGTCGATTACTATTTCAAAAGTAATCGGCAAGACTTTAATTTCAGCACATTCGTCGGTTACTATTTCAAAAGTAATCGGCAAGACTTTATTTTCAGCACATTCGTCGGTTACTATTTCAAAAGTAATCGACAAGATTTTTATTTTCAGCATATTCGTCGGTTACTATTTCAAAAGTAATCGGCAAGATTTTTATTTTCAGTAGATTCGTCGGTTACTATTTCAAAAGTAATCAGCAAGACTTTATTTTCAGCATATTCGTCGGTTACTATTTCAAAAGTAATCGGCAAGCCTTTATTTTCAACACATTCGTCGGTTACTATTTCAAAAGTAATCGGCAAGATTTTTATTTTCAGCATATTCGTCGGTTACTATTTCAAAAGTAATCGCCAAGATTTTTATTTTCAGCATATTTCTCAGTTACTATTTTAAAAGTAATCGGCAAGACTTTATTTTCAGCACATTCGTCGGTTACTATTTCAAAAGTAATCGGCAAGACTTTATTTTCAGCACATTCGTCGGTTACTATTTCAAAAGTAATCGGTAAGACTTTATTTTCAGCACATTCGTCGGTTACTATTTCAAAAGTAATCGGCAAGATTTTTATTTTCAGCATATTCGTCGGTTACTATTTCAAAAGTAATCGGCAAGATTTTTATTTTCAGCATATTTGTCGGTTACTATATTAAAAGTAATCGACAAGATTTTTATTTTCAACATATTCGTCGGTTACTATTTCAAAAGTAATCAGCAAGACTTTATTTTCAGCATATTCGTCGGTTACTATTTCAAAAGTAATCGGCAAGCCTTTATTTTCAGCACATTCGTCGGTTACTATTTCAAAAGTACTCGGCAAGATTTTTATTTTCAGCATATTCGTCGGTTACTATTTTAAAAGTAATCGGCAAGACTTTAATTTCAGCACATTCGTCGGTTACTATTTCAAAAGTAATCAGCAAGACTTTATTTTCAGCATATTCGTCGGTTACTATTTCAAAAGTAATCGGCAAGCCTTTATTTTCAGCACATTCGTCGGTTACTATTTCAAAAGTAATCGGCAAGATTTTTATTTTCAGCATATTCGTCGGTTACTATTTCAAAATTAATCGGCAAGATTTTTATTTTCAGCATATTTCTCTGTTACTATATTAAAAGTAATCGACAAGATTTTTATTTTCAACATATTCGTCGGTTACTATTTCAAAAGTAATCGGCAAGACTTTATTTTCAGCACATTCGTCGATTACTATTTCAAAAGTAATCGGCAAGACTTTAATTTCAGCACATTCGTCGGTTACTATTTCAAAAGTAATCGGCAAGACTTTATTTTCAGCACATTCGTCGGTTACTATTTCAAAAGTAATCGACAAGATTTTTATTTTCAGCATATTCGTCGGTTACTATTTCAAAAGTAATCGGCAAGATTTTTATTTTCAGTAGATTCGTCGGTTACTATTTCAAAAGTAATCGGCAAAACTTTATTTTTGGCAGATTCGTCGATTACTATTTCAAAAGTAATCGGCAAGATTTTTATTTTCAGCATATTTGTCGGTTACTATATTAAAAGTAATTGACAAGATTTTTATTTTCAACATATTCGTCGGTTACTATTTCAAAAGTAATCAGCAAGACTTTATTTTCAGCATATTCGTCGGTTACTATTTCAAAAGTAATCGGCAAGCCTTTATTTTCAACACATTCGTCGGTTACTATTTCAAAAGTAATCGGCAAGATTTTTATTTTCAGCATATTCGTCGGTTACTATTTCAAAAGTAATCGCCAAGATTTTTATTTTCAGCATATTTCTCAGTTACTATTTTAAAAGTAATCGGCAAGACTTTATTTTCAGCACATTCGTCGGTTACTATTTCAAAAGTAATCGGCAAGACTTTATTTTCAGCACATTCGTCGGTTACTATTTCAAAAGTAATCGGTAAGACTTTATTTTCAGCACATTCGTCGGTTACTATTTCAAAAGTAATCGGCAAGATTTTTATTTTCAGCATATTCGTCGGTTACTATTTCAAAAGTAATCGGCAAGATTTTTATTTTCAGCATATTTGTCGGTTACTATATTAAAAGTAATCGACAAGATTTTTATTTTCAACATATTCGTCGGTTACTATTTCAAAAGTAATCAGCAAGACTTTATTTTCAGCATATTCGTCGGTTACTATTTCAAAAGTAATCGGCAAGCCTTTATTTTCAGCACATTCGTCGGTTACTATTTCAAAAGTACTCGGCAAGATTTTTATTTTCAGCATATTCGTCGGTTACTATTTTAAAAGTAATCGGCAAGACTTTAATTTCAGCACATTCGTCGGTTACTATTTCAAAAGTAATCAGCAAGACTTTATTTTCAGCATATTCGTCGGTTACTATTTTAAAAGTAATCGGCAAGACTTTAATTTCAGCACATTCGTCGGTTACTATTTCAAAAGTAATCAGCAAGACTTTATTTTCAGCATATTCGTCGGTTACTATTTCAAAAGTAATCGGCAAGCCTTTATTTTCAGCACATTCGTCGGTTACTATTTCAAAAGTAATCGGCAAGATTTTTATTTTCAGCATATTCGTCGGTTACTATTTCAAAATTAATCGGCAAGATTTTTATTTTCAGCATATTTGTTTGTTACTATATTAAAAGTAATCGACAAGATTTTTATTTTCAACATATTCGTCGGTTACTATTTCAAAAGTAATCGGCAAGACTTTATTTTCAGCACATTCGTCGATTACTATTTCAAAAGTAATCGGCAAGACTTTAATTTCAGCACATTCGTCGGTTACTATTTCAAAAGTAATCGGCAAGACTTTATTTTCAGCACATTCGTCGGTTACTATTTCAAAAGTAATCGACAAGATTTTTATTTTCAGCATATTTGTCGGTTACTATTTCAAAAGTAATCGGCAAGATTTTTATTTTCAGTAGATTCGTCGGTTACTATTTCAAAAGTAATCGGCAAAACTTTATTTTTGGCAGATTCGTCGATTACTATTTCAAAAGTAATCGGCAAGATTTTTATTTTCAGCATATTTGTCGGTTACTATATTAAAAGTAATTGACAAGATTTTTATTTTCAACATATTCGTCGGTTACTATTTCAAAAGTAATCAGCAAGACTTTATTTTCAGCATATTCGTCGGTTACTATTTCAAAAGTAATCGGCAAGCCTTTATTTTCAACACATTCGTCGGTTACTATTTCAAAAGTAATCGGCAAGATTTTTATTTTCAGCATATTCGTCGGTTACTATTTCAAAAGTAATCGCCAAGATTTTTATTTTCAGCATATTTGTCAGTTACTATTTTAAAAGTAATCGGCAAGACTTTATTTTCAGCACATTCGTCGGTTACTATTTCAAAAGTAATCGGCAAGACTTTATTTTCAGCACATTCGTCGGTTACTATTTCAAAAGTAATCGGTAAGACTTTATTTTCAGCACATTCGTCGGTTACTATTTCAAAAGTAATCGGCAAGATTTTTATTTTCAGCATATTCGTCGGTTACTATTTCAAAAGTAATCGGCAAGATTTTTATTTTCAGCATATTTGTCGGTTACTATATTAAAAGTAATCGACAAGATTTTTATTTTCAACATATTCGTCGGTTACTATTTCAAAAGTAATCAGCAAGACTTTATTTTCAGCATATTCGTCGGTTACTATTTCAAAAGTAATCGGCAAGCCTTTATTTTCAGCACATTCGTCGGTTACTATTTCAAAAGTAATCGGCAAGATTTTTATTTTCAGCATATTCGTCGGTTACTATTTTAAAAGTAATCGGCAAGACTTTATTTTCAGCACATTCGTCGGTGACTATTTCAAAAGTAATCGGCAAGACTTTATTTTCAGCACATTCGTCGGTTACTATTTCAAAAGTAATCGGTAAGACTTTATTTTCAGCACATTCGTCGGTTACTATTTCAAAAGTAATCGGCAAGATTTTTATTTTCAGCATATTCGTCGGTTACTATTTCAAAAGTAATCGGCAAGATTTTTATTTTCAGCATATTTGTCGGTTACTATATTAAAAGTAATCGACAAGATTTTTATTTTCAACATATTCGTCGGTTACTATTTCAAAAGTAATCAGCAAGACTTTATTTTCAGCATATTCGTCGGTTACTATTTCAAAAGTAATCGGCAAGCCTTTATTTTCAGCACATTCGTCGGTTACTATTTCAAAAGTAATCGGCAAGATTTTTATTTTCAGCATATTCGTCGGTTACTATTTCAAAAGTAATCGGCAAGCCTTTATTTTCAGCACATTCGTCGGTTACTATTTCAAAAGTAATCGGCAAGACTTTATTTTCAGCATATTCGTCGGTTACTATTTTAAAAGTAATCGGCAAGACTTTAATTTCAGCACATTCGTCGGTTACTATTTCAAAAGTAATCAGCAAGACTTTATTTTCAGCATATTCGTCGGTTACTATTTCAAAAGTAATCGGCAAGCCTTTATTTTCAGCACATTCGTCGGTTACTATTTCAAAAGTAATCGGCAAGATTTTTATTTTCAGCATATTCGTCGGTTACTATTTCAAAATTAATCGGCAAGATTTTTATTTTCAGCATATTTGTCTGTTACTATATTAAAAGTAATCGACAAGATTTTTATTTTCAACATATTCGTCGGTTACTATTTCAAAAGTAATCGGCAAGACTTTATTTTCAGCACATTCGTCGATTACTATTTCAAAAGTAATCGGCAAGACTTTAATTTCAGCACATTCGTCGGTTACTATTTCAAAAGTAATCGACAAGACTTTATTTTCAGCACATTCGTCGGTTACTATTTCAAAAGTAATCGACAAGATTTTTATTTTCAGCATATTCGTCGGTTACTATTTCAAAAGTAATCGGCAAGATTTTTATTTTCAGTAGATTCGTCGGTTACTACTTCAAAAGTAATCGGCAAAACTTTATTTTTGGCAGATTCGTCGATTACTATTTCAAAAGTAATCGGCAAGATTTTTATTTTCAGCATATTTGTCGGTTACTATATTAAAAGTAATTGACAAGATTTTTATTTTCAACATATTCGTCGGTTACTATTTCAAAAGTAATCAGCAAGACTTTATTTTCAGCATATTCGTCGGTTACTATTTCAAAAGTAATCGGCAAGCCTTTATTTTCAACACATTCGTCGGTTACTATTTCAAAAGTAATCGGCAAGATTTTTATTTTCAGCATATTCGTCGGTTACTATTTCAAAAGTAATCGCCAAGATTTTTATTTTCAGCATATTTGTCAGTTACTATTTTAAAAGTAATCGGCAAGACTTTATTTTCAGCACATTCGTCGGTTACTATTTCAAAAGTAATCGGCAAGACTTTATTTTCAGCACATTCGTCGGTTACTATTTCAAAAGTAATCGGTAAGACTTTATTTTCAGCACATTCGTCGGTTACTATTTCAAAAGTAATCGGCAAGATTTTTATTTTCAGCATATTCGTCGGTTACTATTTCAAAAGTAATCGGCAAGATTTTTATTTTCAGCATATTTGTCGGTTACTATATTAAAAGTAATCGACAAGATTTTTATTTTCAACATATTCGTCGGTTACTATTTCAAAAGTAATCAGCAAGACTTTATTTTCAGCATATTCGTCGGTTACTATTTCAAAAGTAATCGGCAAGCCTTTATTTTCAGCACATTCGTCGGTTACTATTTCAAAAGTACTCGGCAAGATTTTTATTTTCAGCATATTCGTCGGTTACTATTTTAAAAGTAATCGGCAAGACTTTAATTTCAGCACATTCGTCGGTTACTATTTCAAAAGTAATCAGCAAGACTTTATTTTCAGCATATTCGTCGGTTACTATTTTAAAAGTAATCGGCAAGACTTTAATTTCAGCACATTCGTCGGTTACTATTTCAAAAGTAATCAGCAAGACTTTATTTTCAGCATATTCGTCGGTTACTATTTCAAAAGTAATCGGCAAGCCTTTATTTTCAGCACATTCGTCGGTTACTATTTCAAAAGTAATCGGCAAGATTTTTATTTTCAGCATATTCGTCGGTTACTATTTCAAAATTAATCGGCAAGATTTTTATTTTCAGCATATTTGTCTGTTACTATATTAAAAGTAATCGACAAGATTTTTATTTTCAACATATTCGTCGGTTACTATTTCAAAAGTAATCGGCAAGACTTTATTTTCAGCACATTCGTCGATTACTATTTCAAAAGTAATCGGCAAGACTTTAATTTCAGCACATTCGTCGGTTACTATTTCAAAAGTAATCGGCAAGACTTTATTTTCAGCACATTCGTCGGTTACTATTTCAAAAGTAATCGACAAGATTTTTATTTTCAGCATATTCGTCGGTTACTATTTCAAAAGTAATCGGCAAGATTTTTATTTTCAGTAGATTCGTCGGTTACTATTTCAAAAGTAATCGGCAAAACTTTATTTTTGGCAGATTCGTCGATTACTATTTCAAAAGTAATCGGCAAGATTTTTATTTTCAGCATATTTGTCGGTTACTATATTAAAAGTAATTGACAAGATTTTTATTTTCAACATATTCGTCGGTTACTATTTCAAAAGTAATCAGCAAGACTTTATTTTCAGCATATTCGTCGGTTACTATTTCAAAAGTAATCGGCAAGCCTTTATTTTCAACACATTCGTCGGTTACTATTTCAAAAGTAATCGGCAAGATTTTTATTTTCAGCATATTCGTCGGTTACTATCTCAAAAGTAATCGCCAAGATTTTTATTTTCAGCATATTTGTCAGTTACTATTTTAAAAGTAATCGGCAAGACTTTATTTTCAGCACATTCGTCGGTTACTATTTCAAAAGTAATCGGCAAGACTTTATTTTCAGCACATTCGTCGGTTACTATTTCAAAAGTAATCGGTAAGACTTTATTTTCAGCACATTCGTCGGTTACTATTTCAAAAGTAATCGGCAAGATTTTTATTTTCAGCATATTCGTCGGTTACTATTTCAAAAGTAATCGGCAAGATTTTTATTTTCAGCATATTTGTCGGTTACTATATTAAAAGTAATCGACAAGATTTTTATTTTCAACATATTCGTCGGTTACTATTTCAAAAGTAATCAGCAAGACTTTATTTTCAGCATATTCGTCGGTTACTATTTCAAAAGTAATCGGCAAGCCTTTATTTTCAACACATTCGTCGGTTACTATTTCAAAAGTAATCGGCAAGATTTTTATTTTCAGCATATTCGTCGGTTACTATTTTAAAAGTAATCGGCAAGACTTTATTTTCAGCACATTCGTCGGTGACTATTTCAAAAGTAATCGGCAAGACTTTATTTTCAGCACATTCGTCGGTTACTATTTCAAAAGTAATCGGTAAGACTTTATTTTCAGCACATTCGTCGGTTACTATTTCAAAAGTAATCGGCAAGATTTTTATTTTCAGCATATTCGTCGGTTACTATTTCAAAAGTAATCGGCAAGATTTTTATTTTCAGCATATTTGTCGGTTACTATATTAAAAGTAATCGACAAGATTTTTATTTTCAACATATTCGTCGGTTACTATTTCAAAAGTAATCAGCAAGACTTTATTTTCAGCATATTCGTCGGTTACTATTTCAAAAGTAATCGGCAAGCCTTTATTTTCAACACATTCGTCGGTTACTATTTCAAAAGTAATCGGCAAGATTTTTATTTTCAGCATATTCGTCGGTTACTATTTTAAAAGTAATCGGCAAGACTTTATTTTCAGCACATTCGTCGGTGACTATTTCAAAAGTAATCGGCAAGACTTTATTTTCAGCACATTCGTCGGTTACTATTTCAAAAGTAATCGGTAAGACTTTATTTTCAGCACATTCGTCGGTTACTATTTCAAAAGTAATCGGCAAGATTTTTATTTTCAGCATATTCGTCGGTTACTATTTCAAAAGTAATCGGCAAGATTTTTATTTTCAGCATATTTGTCGGTTACTATATTAAAAGTAATCGACAAGATTTTTATTTTCAACATATTCGTCGGTTACTATTTCAAAAGTAATCAGCAAGACTTTATTTTCAGCATATTCGTCGGTTACTATTTCAAAAGTAATCGGCAAGCCTTTATTTTCAGCACATTCGTCGGTTACTATTTCAAAAGTAATCGGCAAGATTTTTATTTTCAGCATATTCGTCGGTTACTATTTTAAAAGTAATCGGCAAGACTTTAATTTCAGCACATTCGTCGGTTACTATTTCAAAAGTAATCAGCAAGACTTTATTTTCAGCATATTCGTCGGTTACTATTTTAAAAGTAATCGGCAAGACTTTAATTTCAGCACATTCGTCGGTTACTATTTCAAAAGTAATCAGCAAGACTTTATTTTCAGCATATTCGTCGGTTACTATTTCAAAAGTAATCGGCAAGCCTTTATTTTCAGCACATTCGTCGGTTACTATTTCAAAAGTAATCGGCAAGATTTTTATTTTCAGCATATTCGTCGGTTACTATTTCAAAATTAATCGGCAAGATTTTTATTTTCAGCATATTTGTCTGTTACTATATTAAAAGTAATCGACAAGATTTTTATTTTCAACATATTCGTCGGTTACTATTTCAAAAGTAATCGGCAAGACTTTATTTTCAGCACATTCGTCGATTACTATTTCAAAAGTAATCGGCAAGACTTTAATTTCAGCACATTCGTCGGTTACTATTTCAAAAGTAATCGGCAAGACTTTATTTTCAGCACATTCGTCGGTTACTATTTCAAAAGTAATCGACAAGATTTTTATTTTCAGCATATTCGTCGGTTACTATTTCAAAAGTAATCGGCAAGATTTTTATTTTCAGTAGATTCGTCGGTTACTATTTCAAAAGTAATCGGCAAAACTTTATTTTTGGCAGATTCGTCGATTACTATTTCAAAAGTAATCGGCAAGATTTTTATTTTCAGCATATTTGTCGGTTACTATATTAAAAGT
Source organism: Medicago lupulina (assembly GCA_958299785.1). Lineage (NCBI taxonomy): Eukaryota > Viridiplantae > Streptophyta > Magnoliopsida > Fabales > Fabaceae > Medicago > Medicago lupulina. The sequence continues at coordinate 41,823,618 of OY283143.1, read as the reverse complement.
AATTGACAAGATTTTTATTTTCAACATATTCGTCGGTTACTATTTCAAAAGTAATCAGCAAGACTTTATTTTCAGCATATTCGTCGGTTACTATTTCAAAAGTAATCGGCAAGCCTTTATTTTCAACACATTCGTCGGTTACTATTTCAAAAGTAATCGGCAAGATTTTTATTTTCAGCATATTCGTCGGTTACTATTTCAAAAGTAATCGCCAAGATTTTTATTTTCAGCATATTTGTCAGTTACTATTTTAAAAGTAATCGGCAAGACTTTATTTTCAGCACATTCGTCGGTTACTATTTCAAAAGTAATCGGCAAGACTTTATTTTCAGCACATTCGTCGGTTACTATTTCAAAAGTAATCGGTAAGACTTTATTTTCAGCACATTCGTCGGTTACTATTTCAAAAGTAATCGGCAAGATTTTTATTTTCAGCATATTCGTCGGTTACTATTTCAAAAGTAATCGGCAAGATTTTTATTTTCAGCATATTTGTCGGTTACTATATTAAAAGTAATCGACAAGATTTTTATTTTCAACATATTCGTCGGTTACTATTTCAAAAGTAATCAGCAAGACTTTATTTTCAGCATATTCGTCGGTTACTATTTCAAAAGTAATCGGCAAGCCTTTATTTTCAGCACATTCGTCGGTTACTATTTCAAAAGTAATCGGCAAGATTTTTATTTTCAGCATATTCGTCGGTTACTATTTTAAAAGTAATCGGCAAGACTTTAATTTCAGCACATTCGTCGGTTACTATTTCAAAAGTAATCAGCAAGACTTTATTTTCAGCATATTCGTCGGTTACTATTTCAAAAGTAATCGGCAAGCCTTTATTTTCAGCACATTCGTCGGTTACTATTTCAAAAGTAATCGGCAAGATTTTTATTTTCAGCATATTCGTCGGTTACTATTTCAAAAGTAATCGCCAAGATTTTTATTTTCAGCATATTTGTCAGTTACTATTTTAAAAGTAATCGGCAAGACTTTATTTTCAGCACATTCGTCGGTTACTATTTCAAAAGTAATCGGCAAGATTTTTATTTTCAGCATATTCGTCGGTTACTATTTCAAAAGTAATCGCCAAGATTTTTTTATTTTCAGCATATTTGTCGGTTACTATTTTGAAAGTAATCGGCAAGACTTTATTTTCAGCACATTCGTTGGTTACTATTTCAAAAGTAATCGGCAAGATTTTTATTTTCAGCCTATTCGTCGGTTACTATTTCAAATGTAATCGCCAAGATTTTTATTTTCAGCATATTCGTCGGTTACTATTTCAAAAGTAATCGGCAAGATTTTTATTTTCAGCATATTCGTCGGTTACTATTTCAAAAGTAATCGGCAAGATTTTTATTTTCAGCCTATTCGTCGGTTACTATTTCAAAAGTAATCGGCAAGATTTTTATTTTCAGCATATTCGGCGGTTACTATTTCAAAAGTAATCGCCAAGATTTTTATTTTCAGCATATTTGTCGGTTACTATTTTAAAAGTAAGCGGCATGACTTTATTTTCAGCACATTCGTCGGTTACTATTTCAAAAGTAATCGGCAAGATTTTTATTTTCAGCATATTTGTCTGTTACTATATTAAAAGTAATCGACAAGATTTTTATTTTCAACATATTCGTCGGTTACTATTTCAAAAGTAATCGGCAAGACTTTATTTTCAGCACATTCGTCGGTTACTATTTCAAAAGTAATCGGCAAGACTTTAATTTCAGCACATTCGTTGGTTACTATTTCAAAAGTAATCGGCAAGACTTTATTTTCAGCACATTCGTCGGTTACTATTTCAAAAGTAATCGACAAGATTTTTATTTTCAGCATATTCGTCGGTTACTATTTCAAAAGTAATCGGCAAGATTTTTATTTTCAGTAGATTCGTCGGTTACTATTTCAAAAGTAATCGGCAAGACTTTATTTTTGGCAGATTCGTCGATTACTATTTCAAAAGTAATCGACAAGATTTTTATTTTCAGCATATTTGTCGGTTACTATATTAAAAGTAATCGACAAGATTTTTATTTTCAATATATTCGTCGGTTACTATTTCAAAACTAATCAGCAAGACTTTATTTTCAGCATATTCGTCGGTTACTATTTCAAAAGTAATCGGCAAGCCTTTATTTTCAGCACATTCGTCGGTTACTATTTCAAAAGTAATCGGCAAGATTTTTATTTTAAGCATATTCGTCGGTTACTATTTCAAAAGTAATCGCCAAGATTTCTATTTTCAGCATATTTGTCAGTTACTATTTTAAAAGTATTGGAACGACCCTTGCGCAAAAATGAGATTTTAGTCTATATGGTTATTTGTTTGATATATATGAAGGTTGAGCTTTTCCATCGATGTCCCTTGGTGCGAAAGATGATATTTGAACCTATTTTGTTCTAAATTTGGTAAATATAAAGTATTGGGATGACCCTTGTCGCGAAAATGAGATATTAGCCTATATGGTTGCAAATTTGATAAATGTGAAGGTTGAATTTGTCCCTTGATTTAAAGCATGATTTGTGAACCTATTTGGTTATGTATTCTGTAAAATGAAAGCATTAGAATGACCGTTGTGCAAAAATGAGATTGTAGCCTATATGATTACATCTTTGATAAATATGAACATTTAACTTGTCCCTCGATGTTCCTTGATGCGAAACATGATATTTGAACCTATTTGGTTCTAAATTCGGTAAATATAAAGTATTGGGATGACCATTGTCACGAAAATGAGATATTAGCCTATATGGTTGCAAATTTGATAAATGGGAAAGTTGAATTTGTCCCTTGATTTAAAGCATGATTTGTGAACCTATTTGGTTTTGTATTTGGTAAAATGAAAGTATTGAAATGTCCGTTGTCCCGAAAATGAGATTTTGGCCTATATGCTTATAAGTTTGAGAAAAAAGAAGGTCAACATTTCCCTTGATTTAAAACATGATATGTGAACCTATTTGGTTTTGTATTGGATAAAATGAAAGTATTGGAATGACCCTTGCGCAAAAATGAGATTTTAGTCTATATGGTTACATGTTTGACAAATATGAAGGTTAAGCTTGTCCCTCGATGTCCCGTGATGCGAAACATGATATTTGAACCTATTTGGTTCTAAATTCAGTAAATATAAAGTATTGGGATGACCCTTGTCGGGAAAAAGAGATATTAACCTATATATCGTTGTAAATTTGATAAATGAGAAGGTTGAATTTGTCCCTTGATTTAAAGCATGATTTGTGAACATATTTGGTTTTGTATTCGGTAAAATGAAAGTATTGAAATGTCCGTTGTCCCGAAAATGAGATTTTGGCCTATATACTTACAAGTTTGAGAAAAAAGAAGGTTAACATTTCCCTTGATTTAAAACATGATATGTGAACCTATTTGGTTTTGTATTCGGTAAAATGAAAGTATTGGATCGACCCTTGCGCAAAAATGAGATTTATCCTATATGGTTATATGTTTGATATATATGAAGGTTGAGCTTGTCCCTCGATGTCTCTTGGTGCGAAACATGATATTTGAACCTATTTGGTTCTAAATTCGGTAAATATAAAGTATAGGGATGACCCTTGTCGCGAAAATGAGATATTAGTCTATATGGTTGCAAATTTGATAAATGGGAAGGGTTAATTTGTCGCTTGATTTAAAGCATGATTTGTGAACCTCTTTGGTTGTGTATTCGGTAAAATAAAAGTATTGGAATAACCCTTTCGCAAAAATGAGATTTTGGCCTATATGATACAAGTTTGAGAAATAAGAATGTTAACATTTCCCTTGATTTAAATCATGATATATGAACCTATATGGTTTTGTATTCGATAAAATGAAAGTATTGGAACGACCCTTGCGTAAAAATGAGATTTTAGCCTATATGGTTATATGTTTGATATATGTATGAAGGTTGAGCTTGTCCCTTGATGTTCTTTGGTGCGAAAGATGATATTTAAACCTTTTTGGTTCTAAATTTGGTAAATATAATGTATTGGGATGACCCTTGTTGCGAAAATGAGATACGAAAATGAGATATTAGCCTATATGGTTGCATATTTGATAAATGGGAAGGTTGAATATGTTCCTTGATTTAAAGCATGATTTTTGAACCAAATGGATTATGTATTCGGCAAAATGAAAGTATTAGAATGACCCTTGCGCAAAAATGAGATTTTAGCCTATATGGTTATTTGTTTGATAAATATGAAGGTTGAGCTTGTCCATCGATGTCCCTTGGTGCGAAAGATGATATTTGAACCTATTTGGTTCTAAATTCGGTAAATATAAAGTATTGGGATGACCCTTGTCGGGAAAAAGAGATATTAACATATATATCGTTGCAAATTTGATAAATGAGAAGGTTGAATTTGTCCCTTGATTTAAAACATGATATGTGAACCTATTTAGTTTTGTATTCGGTAAAATGAAAGTATTGGAACGACCCTTGCGCAAAAATGAGATTTTAGTCTATATGGTTATTTGTTTGATATATATATATATATATATATATATATATATATATATATATGGTTATTTGTTTGATATATATGAAGGTTGAGATTGTCCATCGATGTCCCTTGGTGCGAAAGATGATATTTGAACCTATTTTGTTCTAAATTCGGTAAATATAAAGTATTGGGATGACCCTTGTCGCGAAAATGAGATTTATCCTATATGGTTATATGTTTGATATATATGAAGGTTGAGCTTGTCCCTCGATGTCTCTTGGTGCGAAACATGATATTTGAACTTATTTGGTTCTAAATTCGGTAAATATAAAGTATAGGGATGACCCTTGTCGCGAAAATGAGATATTAGCCTATATGCTTGCAAATTTGATAAATGGGAAGGGTTAATTTGTCGCTTGATTTAAAGCATGATTTGTGAACCTCTTTGGTTGTGTATTCGGTAAAATAAAAGTATTGGAATAACCCTTTCGCAAAAATGAGATTTTGGCCTATATGATACAAGTTTGAGAAATAAGAAGGTTAACATTTCCCTTGATTTAAATCATGATATATGAACCTATATGGTTTTGTATTCGATAAAATGAAAGTATTGGAACGACCCTTGCGTAAAAATGAGATTTTAGCCTATATGGTTATATGTTTGATATATGTATGAAGGTTGAGCTTGTCCCTCGATGTTCTTTGGTGCGAAAGATGATATTTGAACCTTTTTGGTTCTAAATTGGGTAAATATAATGTATTGGGATGACCCTTGTCGCGAAAATGAGATATTAGCCTATATGGTTGCAAATTTGATAAATGTGAAGGTTGAATTTGTCCCTTGATTTAAAGCATGATTTGTGAACCTATTTGGTTATTTATTCGGTAAAATGAAAGCATTTTAATGACCCTTGTGTAAAAATGAGATTGTAGCCTATATGGTTACATTTTTTTTATAAATATGAAGATTGAACTTGTCCCTCGATGTTCCTTGGTGTGAAAGATGATATTTGAACCTATTTGGTTCTAAATTCGGTAAATATAAAGTATTGGGATGACCCTTGTCGCGAAAATGAGATATTAGCCTATATGGTTGCAAATTTGATAAATGTGAAGGTTGAGCTTGTCCATCGATGTCCCTTGGTGCGAAAGATGATATTTGACCCTATTTGGTTCTAAATTCGGTAAATATAAAGTATTGGGATGACCCTTGTCGGGAAAAAGAGATACTAACATATATATCGTTGCAAATTTGATAAATGAGAAGGTTGAATTTGTCCCTTGATTTAAAACATGATATGTGAACCTATTTAGTTTTGTATTCGGTAAAATGAAAGTATTGGAACTACCTTTGCGCAAAAATGAGATTTTAGTCTATATGGTTATTTGTTTGATAAATATGAAGGTTGAGCTTGTCCATCGATGTCCCTTGGTGCGAAAGATGATATTTGAACCTATTTGGTTCTAAATTCGGTAAATATAAAGTATTGGGATGACCCTTGTCGGGAAAAAGAGATATTAACATATATATCGTTGCAAATTTGATAAATGAGAAGGTTGAATTTGTCCCTTGATTTAAAACATGATATGTGAACCTATTTAGTTTTGTATTCGGTCAAATGAAAGTGTTGGAACGACCCTTGCGCAAAAATGAGATTTTAGTCTATATGGTTATTTGTTTAATATATATATATATATATATATATGGTTATTTGTTTGATATATATGAAGGTTGAGATTGTCCATCGATGTCCCTTGGTGCGAAAGATGATATTTGAACCTATTTTGTTCTAAATTCGGTAAATATAAAGTATTGGGATGACCCTTGTCGCGAAAATGAGATTTATCCTATATGGTTAAATGTTTGATATATATGAAGGTTGAGCTTGTCCCTCGATGTCTCTTGGTGCGAAACATGATATTTGAACTTATTTGGTTCTAAATTCGGTAAATATAAAGTATTGGGATGACCCTTGTCGGGAAAAAGAGATACTAACATATATATCGTTGCAAATTTGATAAATGAGAAGGTTGAATTTGTCCCTTGATTTAAAACATGATATGTGAACCTATTTAGTTTTGTATTCGGTAAAATGAAAGTATTGGAACTACCTTTGCGCAAAAATGAGATTTTAGTCTATATGGTTATTTGTTTGATATATATGAAGGTTGAGCTTGTCCATCGATGTCCCTTGGTGTGAAAGATGATATTTGAACCTATTTGGTTCTAAATTCGGTAAATATAAAGTATTGGGATGACCCTTGTCGCGAAAATGAGATATTAGCCTATATGGTTGCAAATTTGATAAATGTGAAGGTTGAATTTGTCCCTTGATTTAAAGCATGATTTGTGAACCTATTTGGTTATTTATTCGGTAAAATGAAAGCATTTTAATGACCCTTGTGCAAAAATGAGATTGTAGCCTATATGGTTACATTTTTTTATAAATATGAATATTGAACTTGTCCCTCGATGTTCCTAGATGCGAAACATGATATTTGAACCTATTTGGTTCTAAATTCGGTAAATATAAAGTATTGGGATGACCCTTGTCACGAAAATGAGATATTAGCATATGTGGTTGCAAATTTGATAAATGGGAAAGTTGAATTTGTCCCTTGATTTAAAGCATGATTTGTGAACCTATTTCATTTTGTATTTGGTAAAATGAAAGTATTGAAATGTCCGTTGTCCCGAAAATGAGATTTTGGCCTATATGCTTATAAGTTTGAGAAAAAAGAAGGTCAACATTTCCCTTGATTTAAAACATGATATGTGAACCTATTTGGTTTTGTATTCGATAAAATGAAAGTATTGGAATGACCCTTGCGCAAAAATGAGATTTTAGCCTATATGGTTACATGTTTGACAAATATGAAGGTTGAGCTTGTTCCTTGATGTCCCGTGATGCGAAACATGATATTTGAACCTATTTGGTTCTAAATTCGGTAAATATAAAGTATTGGGATGACCCTTGTCGGGAAAAAGAGATATTAACATATATATCGTTGCAAATTTGATAAATGAGAAGGTTGAATTTGTCCCTTGATTTAAAGCATGATTTGTGAACATATTTGGTTTTGTATTCGGTAAAATGAAAGTATTGAAATGTCCGTTGTCCCGAAAATGAGATTTTGGCCTATATACTTACAAGTTTGAGAAAAAAGAAGGTTAACATTTCCCTTGATTTAAAACATGATATGTGAACCTATTTGGTTTTGTATTCGGTAAAATGAAAGTATTGGAATGACCCTTGCACAAAAATGAGATTTAGCCTATATTGTTGGATGTTTGATGTATATGAAGGTTGAGCTTGTCCCTCGATGTCTCTTGGTGCGAAACATGATATTTGAAACCTATTTGGTTCTAAATTCGGTAAATATAAAGTATTCGGATGACCCTTGTCGCGAAAATGAGATATTAGCCTATATGGTTGCAAATTTGATAAATGGGAAGGGTTAAATTGTCGCTTGATTTAAAGCATGATTTGTGAACCTCTTTGGTTGTGTATTCGGTAAAATAAAAGTATTGGAAACCTCTTGATTTAAAGTATTGGAATATTTGTGAACCTTTCGCAAAAATGAGATTTTGGCCTATATGATACAAGTTTGAGAAATAAGAAGGTTAACATTTCCCTTGATTTAAATCATGATATATGAACCTATATGGTTTTGTATTCGATAAAATGAAAGTATTGGAACGACCCTTGCGTAAAAATGAGATTTTAGCCTATATGGTTATATGTTTGATATATGTATGAAGGTTGAGCTTGTCCCTCGATGTTCTTTGGTGCGAAAGATGATATTTGAACCTTTTTGGTTCTAAATTTGGTAAATATAATGTATTGGGATGACCCTTGTCGCGAAAATGAGATACGAAAATGAGATATTAGCCTATATGGTTGCATATTTGATAAATGGGAAGGTTGAATATGTTCCTTGATTTAAAGCATGATTTTTGAACCAATTTGATTATGTATTCGGCAAAATGAAAGTATTAGAATGACCCTTGCGCAAAAATGAAATTTTAGCCTTTATGGTTAATTGTTTGATATATATGAAGGTTGAGCTTGTCCATCGATGTCCCTTGGTGCGAAAGATGATATTTGACCCTATTTGGTTCTAAATTCGGTAAATATAAAGTATTGGGATGACCCTTGTCGGGAAAAAGAGATATTAACATATATATCGTTGCAAATTTGATAAATGAGAAGGTTGAATTTGTCCCTTGATTTAAAACATGATATGTGAACCTATTTAGTTTTGTATTCGGTAAAATGAAAGTATTGGAATGACCCTTGCACAAAAATGAGATTTAGCCTATATTGTTGGATGTTTGATGTATATGAAGGTTGAGCTTGTCCCTCGATGTCTCTTGGTGCGAAACATGATATTTGAAACCTATTTGGTTCTAAATTCGGTAAATATAAAGTATTGGGATGACCCTTGTCGCGAAAATGAGATATTAGCCTATATGGTTGCAAATTTGATAAATGGGAAGGGTTAAATTGTCGCTTGATTTAAAGCATGATTTGTGAACCTCTTTGGTTGTGTATTCGGTAAAATAAAAGTATTGGAATAACCCTTTCGCAAAAATGAGATTTTGGCCTATATGATACAAGTTTGAGAAATAAGAAGGTTAACATTTCCCTTGATTTAAATCATGATATATGAACCTATATGGTTTTGTATTCGATAAAATGAAAGTATTGGAACGACCCTTGCGTAAAAATGAGATTTTAGCCTATATGGTTATATGTTTGATATATGTATGAAGGTTGAGCTTGTCCCTCGATGTTCTTTGGTGCGAAAGATGATATTTGAACCTTTTTGGTTCTAAATTTGGTAAATATAATGTATTGGGATGACCCTTGTCGCGAAAATGAGATACGAAAATGAGATATTAGCCTATATGGTTGCATATTTGATAAATGGGAAGGTTGAATATGTTCCTTGATTTAAAGCATGATTTTTGAACCAATTTGATTATGTATTCGGCAAAATGAAAGTATTAGAATGACCCTTGCGCAAAAATGAAATTTTAGCCTTTATGGTTATTTGTTTGATATATATGAAGGTTGAGCTTGTCCATCGATGTCCCTTGGTGCGAAAGATGATATTTGACCCTATTTGGTTCTAAATTCGGTAAATATAAAGTATTGGGATGACCCTTGTCGGGAAAAAGAGATATTAACATATATATCGTTGCAAATTTGATAAATGAGAAGGTTGAATTTGTCCCTTGATTTAAAACATGATATGTGAACCTATTTAGTTTTGTATTCGGTAAAATGAAAGTATTGGAACTACCCTTGCGCAAAAATGAGATTTTAGTCTATATGGTTATTTGTTTGATATATATGAAGGTTGAGCTTGTCCATCGATGTCCCTTGGTGTGAAAGATGATATTTGAACCTATTTGGTTCTAAATTCGGTAAATATAAAGTATTGGGATGACCCTTGTCGCGAAAATGAGATATTAGCCTATATGGTTGCAAATTTGATAAATGGGAAGGGTTAAATTGTCGCTTGATTTAAAGCATGATTTGTGAACCTCTTTGGTTGTGTATTCGGTAAAATAAAAGTATTGGAATAACCCTTTCGCAAAAATGAGATTTTGGCCTATATGATACAAGTTTGAGAAATAAGAAGGTTAACATTTCCCTTGATTTAAATCATGATATATGAACCTATATGGTTTTGTATTCGATAAAATGAAAGTATTGGAACGACCCTTGCGTAAAAATGAGATTTTAGCCTATATGGTTATATGTTTGATATATGTATGAAGGTTGAGCTTGTCCCTCGATGTTCTTTGGTGCGAAAGATGATATTTGAACCTTTTTGGTTCTAAATTTGGTAAATATAATGTATTGGGATGACCCTTGTCGCGAAAATGAGATACGAAAATGAGATATTAGCCTATATGGTTGCATATTTGATAAATGGGAAGGTTGAATATGTTCCTTGATTTAAAGCATGATTTTTGAACCAATTTGATTATGTATTCGGCAAAATGAAAGTATTAGAATGACCCTTGCGCAAAAATGAAATTTTAGCCTTTATGGTTATTTGTTTGATATATATGAAGGTTGAGCTTGTCCATCGATGTCCCTTGGTGCGAAAGATGATATTTGACCCTATTTGGTTCTAAATTCGGTAAATATAAAGTATTGGGATGACCCTTGTCGGGAAAAAGAGATATTAACATATATATCGTTGCAAATTTGATAAATGAGAAGGTTGAATTTGTCCCTTGATTTAAAACATGATATGTGAACCTATTTAGTTTTGTATTCGGTAAAATGAAAGTATTGGAATGACCCTTGCACAAAAATGAGATTTAGCCTATATTGTTGGATGTTTGATGTATATGAAGGTTGAGCTTGTCCCTCGATGTCTCTTGGTGCGAAACATGATATTTGAAACCTATTTGGTTCTAAATTCGGTAAATATAAAGTATTGGGATGACCCTTGTCGCGAAAATGAGATATTAGCCTATATGGTTGCAAATTTGATAAATGGGAAGGGTTAAATTGTCGCTTGATTTAAAGCATGATTTGTGAACCTCTTTGGTTGTGTATTCGGTAAAATAAAAGTATTGGAATAACCCTTTCGCAAAAATGAGATTTTGGCCTATATGATACAAGTTTGAGAAATAAGAAGGTTAACATTTCCCTTGATTTAAATCATGATATATGAACCTATATGGTTTTGTATTCGATAAAATGAAAGTATTGGAACGACCCTTGCGTAAAAATGAGATTTTAGCCTATATGGTTATATGTTTGATATATGTATGAAGGTTGAGCTTGTCCCTCGATGTTCTTTGGTGCGAAAGATGATATTTGAACCTTTTTGGTTCTAAATTTGGTAAATATAATGTATTGGGATGACCCTTGTCGCGAAAATGAGATACGAAAATGAGATATTAGCCTATATGGTTGCATATTTGATAAATGGGAAGGTTGAATATGTTCCTTGATTTAAAGCATGATTTTTGAACCAATTTGATTATGTATTCGGCAAAATGAAAGTATTAGAATGACCCTTGCGCAAAAATGAAATTTTAGCCTTTATGGTTATTTGTTTGATATATATGAAGGTTGAGCTTGTCCATCGATGTCCCTTGGTGCGAAAGATGATATTTGACCCTATTTGGTTCTAAATTCGGTAAATATAAAGTATTGGGATGACCCTTGTCGGGAAAAAGAGATATTAACATATATATCGTTGCAAATTTGATAAATGAGAAGGTTGAATTTGTCCCTTGATTTAAAACATGATATGTGAACCTATTTAGTTTTGTATTCGGTAAAATGAAAGTATTGGAACTACCCTTGCGCAAAAATGAGATTTTAGTCTATATGGTTATTTGTTTGATATATATGAAGGTTGAGCTTGTCCATCGATGTCCCTTGGTGTGAAAGATGATATTTGAACCTATTTGGTTCTAAATTCGGTAAATATAAAGTATTGGGATGACCCTTGTCGCGAAAATGAGATATTAGCCTATATGGTTGCAAATTTGATAAATGGGAAGGGTTAAATTGTCGCTTGATTTAAAGCATGATTTGTGAACCTCTTTGGTTGTGTATTCGGTAAAATAAAAGTATTGGAATAACCCTTTCGCAAAAATGAGATTTTGGCCTATATGATACAAGTTTGAGAAATAAGAAGGTTAACATTTCCCTTGATTTAAATCATGATATATGAACCTATATGGTTTTGTATTCGATAAAATGAAAGTATTGGAACGACCCTTGCGTAAAAATGAGATTTTAGCCTATATGGTTATATGTTTGATATATGTATGAAGGTTGAGCTTGTCCCTCGATGTTCTTTGGTGCGAAAGATGATATTTGAACCTTTTTGGTTCTAAATTTGGTAAATATAATGTATTGGGATGACCCTTGTCGCGAAAATGAGATACGAAAATGAGATATTAGCCTATATGGTTGCATATTTGATAAATGGGAAGGTTGAATATGTTCCTTGATTTAAAGCATGATTTTTGAACCAATTTGATTATGTATTCGGCAAAATGAAAGTATTAGAATGACCCTTGCGCAAAAATGAAATTTTAGCCTTTATGGTTATTTGTTTGATATATATGAAGGTTGAGCTTGTCCATCGATGTCCCTTGGTGCGAAAGATGATATTTGACCCTATTTGGTTCTAAATTCGGTAAATATAAAGTATTGGGATGACCCTTGTCGGGAAAAAGAGATATTAACATATATATCGTTGCAAATTTGATAAATGAGAAGGTTGAATTTGTCCCTTGATTTAAAACATGATATGTGAACCTATTTAGTTTTGTATTCGGTAAAATGAAAGTATTGGAACTACCCTTGCGCAAAAATGAGATTTTAGTCTATATGGTTATTTGTTTGATATATATGAAGGTTGAGCTTGTCCATCGATGTCCCTTGGTGTGAAAGATGATATTTGAACCTATTTGGTTCTAAATTCGGTAAATATAAAGTATTGGGATGACCCTTGTCGCGAAAATGAGATATTAGCCTATATGGTTGCAAATTTGATAAATGGGAAGGGTTAAATTGTCGCTTGATTTAAAGCATGATTTGTGAACCTCTTTGGTTGTGTATTCGGTAAAATAAAAGTATTGGAATAACCCTTTCGCAAAAATGAGATTTTGGCCTATATGATACAAGTTTGAGAAATAAGAAGGTTAACATTTCCCTTGATTTAAATCATGATATATGAACCTATATGGTTTTGTATTCGATAAAATGAAAGTATTGGAACGACCCTTGCGTAAAAATGAGATTTTAGCCTATATGGTTATATGTTTGATATATGTATGAAGGTTGAGCTTGTCCCTCGATGTTCTTTGGTGCGAAAGATGATATTTGAACCTTTTTGGTTCTAAATTTGGTAAATATAATGTATTGGGATGACCCTTGTCGCGAAAATGAGATACGAAAATGAGATATTAGCCTATATGGTTGCATATTTGATAAATGGGAAGGTTGAATATGTTCCTTGATTTAAAGCATGATTTTTGAACCAATTTGATTATGTATTCGGCAAAATGAAAGTATTAGAATGACCCTTGCGCAAAAATGAAATTTTAGCCTTTATGGTTATTTGTTTGATATATATGAAGGTTGAGCTTGTCCATCGATGTCCCTTGGTGCGAAAGATGATATTTGACCCTATTTGGTTCTAAATTCGGTAAATATAAAGTATTGGGATGACCCTTGTCGGGAAAAAGAGATATTAACATATATATCGTTGCAAATTTGATAAATGAGAAGGTTGAATTTGTCCCTTGATTTAAAACATGATATGTGAACCTATTTAGTTTTGTATTCGGTAAAATGAAAGTATTGGAACTACCCTTGCGCAAAAATGAGATTTTAGTCTATATGGTTATTTGTTTGATATATATGAAGGTTGAGCTTGTCCATCGATGTCCCTTGGTGTGAAAGATGATATTTGAACCTATTTGGTTCTAAATTCGGTAAATATAAAGTATTGGGATGACCCTTGTCGCGAAAATGAGATATTAGCCTATATGGTTGCAAATTTGATAAATGGGAAGGGTTAAATTGTCGCTTGATTTAAAGCATGATTTGTGAACCTCTTTGGTTGTGTATTCGGTAAAATAAAAGTATTGGAATAACCCTTTCGCAAAAATGAGATTTTGGCCTATATGATACAAGTTTGAGAAATAAGAAGGTTAACATTTCCCTTGATTTAAATCATGATATATGAACCTATATGGTTTTGTATTCGATAAAATGAAAGTATTGGAACGACCCTTGCGTAAAAATGAGATTTTAGCCTATATGGTTATATGTTTGATATATGTATGAAGGTTGAGCTTGTCCCTCGATGTTCTTTGGTGCGAAAGATGATATTTGAACCTTTTTGGTTCTAAATTTGGTAAATATAATGTATTGGGATGACCCTTGTCGCGAAAATGAGATACGAAAATGAGATATTAGCCTATATGGTTGCATATTTGATAAATGGGAAGGTTGAATATGTTCCTTGATTTAAAGCATGATTTTTGAACCAATTTGATTATGTATTCGGCAAAATGAAAGTATTAGAATGACCCTTGCGCAAAAATGAAATTTTAGCCTTTATGGTTATTTGTTTGATATATATGAAGGTTGAGCTTGTCCATCGATGTCCCTTGGTGCGAAAGATGATATTTGACCCTATTTGGTTCTAAATTCGGTAAATATAAAGTATTGGGATGACCCTTGTCGGGAAAAAGAGATATTAACATATATATCGTTGCAAATTTGATAAATGAGAAGGTTGAATTTGTCCCTTGATTTAAAACATGATATGTGAACCTATTTAGTTTTGTATTCGGTAAAATGAAAGTATTGGAACTACCCTTGCGCAAAAATGAGATTTTAGTCTATATGGTTATTTGTTTGATATATATGAAGGTTGAGCTTGTCCATCGATGTCCCTTGGTGTGAAAGATGATATTTGAACCTATTTGGTTCTAAATTCGGTAAATATAAAGTATTGGGATGACCCTTGTCGCGAAAATGAGATATTAGCCTATATGGTTGCAAATTTGATAAATGGGAAGGGTTAAATTGTCGCTTGATTTAAAGCATGATTTGTGAACCTCTTTGGTTGTGTATTCGGTAAAATAAAAGTATTGGAATAACCCTTTCGCAAAAATGAGATTTTGGCCTATATGATACAAGTTTGAGAAATAAGAAGGTTAACATTTCCCTTGATTTAAATCATGATATATGAACCTATATGGTTTTGTATTCGATAAAATGAAAGTATTGGAACGACCCTTGCGTAAAAATGAGATTTTAGCCTATATGGTTATATGTTTGATATATGTATGAAGGTTGAGCTTGTCCCTCGATGTTCTTTGGTGCGAAAGATGATATTTGAACCTTTTTGGTTCTAAATTTGGTAAATATAATGTATTGGGATGACCCTTGTCGCGAAAATGAGATACGAAAATGAGATATTAGCCTATATGGTTGCATATTTGATAAATGGGAAGGTTGAATATGTTCCTTGATTTAAAGCATGATTTTTGAACCAATTTGATTATGTATTCGGCAAAATGAAAGTATTAGAATGACCCTTGCGCAAAAATGACATTTTAGCCTTTATGGTTATTTGTTTGATATATATGAAGGTTGAGCTTGTCCATCGATGTCCCTTGGTGCGAAAGATGATATTTGACCCTATTTGGTTCTAAATTCGGTAAATATAAAGTATTGGGATGACCCTTGTCGGGAAAAAGAGATATTAACATATATATCGTTGCAAATTTGATAAATGAGAAGGTTGAATTTGTCCCTTGATTTAAAACATGATATGTGAACCTATTTAGTTTTGTATTCGGTAAAATGAAAGTATTGGAACTACCCTTGCGCAAAAATGAGATTTTAGTCTATATGGTTATTTGTTTGATATATATGAAGGTTGAGCTTGTCCATCGATGTCCCTTGGTGTGAAAGATGATATTTGAACCTATTTGGTTCTAAATTCGGTAAATATAAAGTATTGGGATGACCCTTGTCGCGAAAATGAGATATTAGCCTATATGGTTGCAAATTTGATAAATGGGAAGGGTTAAATTGTCGCTTGATTTAAAGCATGATTTGTGAACCTCTTTGGTTGTGTATTCGGTAAAATAAAAGTATTGGAATAACCCTTTCGCAAAAATGAGATTTTGGCCTATATGATACAAGTTTGAGAAATAAGAAGGTTAACATTTCCCTTGATTTAAATCATGATATATGAACCTATATGGTTTTGTATTCGATAAAATGAAAGTATTGGAACGACCCTTGCGTAAAAATGAGATTTTAGCCTATATGGTTATATGTTTGATATATGTATGAAGGTTGAGCTTGTCCCTCGATGTTCTTTGGTGCGAAAGATGATATTTGAACCTTTTTGGTTCTAAATTTGGTAAATATAATGTATTGGGATGACCCTTGTCGCGAAAATGAGATACGAAAATGAGATATTAGCCTATATGGTTGCATATTTGATAAATGGGAAGGTTGAATATGTTCCTTGATTTAAAGCATGATTTTTGAACCAATTTGATTATGTATTCGGCAAAATGAAAGTATTAGAATGACCCTTGCGCAAAAATGAAATTTTAGCCTTTATGGTTATTTGTTTGATATATATGAAGGTTGAGCTTGTCCATCGATGTCCCTTGGTGCGAAAGATGATATTTGACCCTATTTGGTTCTAAATTCGGTAAATATAAAGTATTGGGATGACCCTTGTCGGGAAAAAGAGATATTAACATATATATCGTTGCAAATTTGATAAATGAGAAGGTTGAATTTGTCCCTTGATTTAAAACATGATATGTGAACCTATTTAGTTTTGTATTCGGTAAAATGAAAGTATTGGAACTACCCTTGCGCAAAAATGAGATTTTAGTCTATATGGTTATTTGTTTGATATATATGAAGGTTGAGCTTGTCCATCGATGTCCCTTGGTGTGAAAGATGATATTTGAACCTATTTGGTTCTAAATTCGGTAAATATAAAGTATTGGGATGACCCTTGTCGCGAAAATGAGATATTAGCCTATATGGTTGCAAATTTGATAAATGGGAAGGGTTAAATTGTCGCTTGATTTAAAGCATGATTTGTGAACCTCTTTGGTTGTGTATTCGGTAAAATAAAAGTATTGGAATAACCCTTTCGCAAAAATGAGATTTTGGCCTATATGATACAAGTTTGAGAAATAAGAAGGTTAACATTTCCCTTGATTTAAATCATGATATATGAACCTATATGGTTTTGTATTCGATAAAATGAAAGTATTGGAACGACCCTTGCGTAAAAATGAGATTTTAGCCTATATGGTTATATGTTTGATATATGTATGAAGGTTGAGCTTGTCCCTCGATGTTCTTTGGTGCGAAAGATGATATTTGAACCTTTTTGGTTCTAAATTTGGTAAATATAATGTATTGGGATGACCCTTGTCGCGAAAATGAGATACGAAAATGAGATATTAGCCTATATGGTTGCATATTTGATAAATGGGAAGGTTGAATATGTTCCTTGATTTAAAGCATGATTTTTGAACCAATTTGATTATGTATTCGGCAAAATGAAAGTATTAGAATGACCCTTGCGCAAAAATGAAATTTTAGCCTTTATGGTTATTTGTTTGATATATATGAAGGTTGAGCTTGTCCATCGATGTCCCTTGGTGCGAAAGATGATATTTGACCCTATTTGGTTCTAAATTCGGTAAATATAAAGTATTGGGATGACCCTTGTCGGGAAAAAGAGATATTAACATATATATCGTTGCAAATTTGATAAATGAGAAGGTTGAATTTGTCCCTTGATTTAAAACATGATATGTGAACCTATTTAGTTTTGTATTCGGTAAAATGAAAGTATTGGAACTACCCTTGCGCAAAAATGAGATTTTAGTCTATATGGTTATTTGTTTGATATATATGAAGGTTGAGCTTGTCCATCGATGTCCCTTGGTGTGAAAGATGATATTTGAACCTATTTGGTTCTAAATTCGGTAAATATAAAGTATTAGGATGACCCTTGTCGCGAAAATGAGATATTAGCCTATATGGTTGCAAATTTGATAAATGTGAAGGTTGTATTTTTCCCTAGATTTAAAGCATGATTTGTGAACCTATTTGGTTATTTATTCGGTAAAATGAAAGCATTTTAATGACCCTTGTGCAAAAATGAGATTGTAGCCTATATGGTTACATTTTTTTATAAATATGAAGATTGAACTTGTCCCTCGATGGTCCTTGATGCGAAACATGATATTTGAACCTATTTGGTTCTAAATTCGGTAAATATAAAGTATTGGGATGACCCTTGTCACGAAAATGAGATATTAGCATATGTGGTTGCAAATTTGATAAATGGGAAAGTTGAATTTGTCCCTTGATTTAAAGCATGATTTGTGAACCTATTTCGTTTTGTATTTGGTAAAATGAAAGTATTGAAATGTCCGTTGTCCCGAAAATGAGATTTTGGCCTATATGCTTATAAGTTTGAGAAAAAAGAAGGTCAACATTTCCCTTGATTTAAAACATGATATGTGAACCTATTTGGTTTTGTATTCGATAAAATGAAAGTATTGGAAGACCCTTGCGCAAAAATGAGATTTTAGCCTATATGGTTACATGTTTGACAAATATGAAGGTTGAGCTTGTTCCTTGATGTCCCGTGATGCGAAACATGATATTTGAACCTATTTGGTTCTAAATTCGGTAAATATAAAGTATTGGGATGACCCTTGTCGGGAAAAAGAGATATTAACATGTATATCGTTGCAAATTTGATAAATGAGAAGGTTGAATTTGTCCCTTGATTTAAAGCATGATTTGTGAACATATTTGGTTTTGTATTCGGTAAAATGAAAGTATTGAAATGTCCGTTGTCCCGAAAATGAGATTTTGGCCTATATACTTACAAGTTTGAGAAAAAAGAAGGTTAACATTTCCCTTGATTTAAAACATGATATGTGAACCTATTTGGTTTTGTATTCGGTAAAATGAAAGTATTGGAATGACCCTTGCGCAAAAATGAGATTTATCCTATATGGTTATATGTTTGATATATATGAAGGTTGAGCTTGTCCCTCGATGTCTCTTGGTGCGAAACATGATATTTGAAACCTATTTGGTTCTAAATTCGGTAAATATAAAGTATAGGGATGACCCTTGTCGCGAAAATGAGATATTAGCCTATATGGTTGCAAATTTGATAAATGGGAAGGGTTAAATTGTCGCTTGATTTAAAGCATGATTTGTGAACCTCTTTGGTTGTGTATTCGGTAAAATAAAAGTATTGGAATAACCCTTTCGCAAAAATGAGATTTTGGCCTATATGATACAAGTTTGAGAAATAAGAAGGTTAACATTTCCCTTGATTTAAATCATGATATATGAACCTATATGGTTTTGTATTCGATAAAATGAAAGTATTGGAACGACCCTTGCGTAAAAATGAGATTTTAGCCTATATGGTTATATGTTTGATATATGTATGAAGGTTGAGCTTGTCCCTCGATGTTCTTGGGTGCGAAAGATGATATTTGAACCTTTTTGGTTCTAAATTTGGTAAATATAATGTATTGGGATTACCCTTGTCGCGAAAATGAGATATTAGCCTATATGGTTGCATATTTGATAAATGGGAAGGTTGAATATGTTCCTTGATTTAAAGCATGATTTTCGAACCAATTTGATTATGTATTCGGCAAAATGAAAGTATTAGAATGACCCTTGCGCAAAAATGAGATTTTAGCCTATATGGTTATTTGTTTGATATATATGAAGGTTGAGCTTGTCCATCGATGTCCCTTGGTGCGAAAGATGATATTTGAACCTATTTGGTTCTAAATTCGGTAAATATAAAGTATTATAAAGTATTGGGATGATCCTTGTCGGTAAAAAGAGATATTAACATATATATCGTTGCAAATTTGATAAATGAGAAGGTTGAATTTGTCCCTTGATTTAAAACATGATATGTGAACCTATTTAGTTTTGTATTCGGTAAAATGAAAGTATTGGAACGACCCTTGCGCAAAAATGAGATTTTAGTCTATATGGTTATTTGTTTGATATATATGAAGGTTGAGCTTGTCCATCGATGTCCCTTGGTGCGAAAGATGATATTTGAACCTATTTTGTTCTAAATTCGGTAAATATAAAGTATTGGGATGACCCTTGTCGCGAAAATGTGATATTAGCCTATATGGTTGCAAATTTCATAAATGTGAAGGTTGAATTTGTCCCTTGATTTAAAGCATGATTTGTGAACCTATTTGGTTATGTATTCGGTAAAATGAAAGCATTAGAATGACCGTTGTGCAAAAATGAGATTGTAGCCTATATGGTTACATCTTTGATAAATATCAACATTTAATTTGTCCCTCGATGTTCCTTGATGCGAAACATGATATTTGAACCTATTTGGTTCTAAATTCGGTAAATATAAAGTATAAGGATGACCGTTGTCACGAAAATGAGATATTAGCCTATATGGTTGCAAATTTGATAAATGGGAAAGTTGAATTTGTCCCTTGATTTAAAGTAAGATTTGTGAACCTATTTGGTTTTGTATTTGGTAAAATGAAAGTATTGAAATGTCCGTTGTCCCGAAAATGAGATTTTGGCCTAGATACTTACAAGTTTGAGAAAAAAGAAGGTTAACATTTCCCTTGATTCAAAACATGATATGTGAACCTATTTGGTTTTGTATTCGATAAAATGAAAGTATTGGAATGACCCTTGAGCAAAAATGAGATTTTAGCCTATATGGTTACATGTTTGACAAATATGAAGGTTGAGCTTGTCCATCGATGTCCCTTGGTGCGAAAGATGATATTTGAACTTATTTTGTTCTAAATTCGGTAAATATAAAGTATTGGGATGACCCTTGTCGCGAAAATGAGATATTAGCCTATATGGTTGCAAATTTGATAAATGTGAAGGTTGAATTTGTCCCTTGATTTAAAGCATGATTTGTGAACCTATTTGGTTATGTATTCGGTAAAATGAAAGCATTAGAATGACCGTTGTGCAAAAATGAGATTGTAGCCTATATGGTTACATCTTTGATAAATATGAACATTTAACTTGTCCCTCGATGTTCCTTGATGCGAAACATGATATTTGAACCTATTTGGTTCTAAATTCGGTAAATATAAAGTATTGGGATGACCGTTGTCACGAAAATGAGATATTAGCCTATATGGTTGCAAATTTGATAAATGGGAAAGTTGAATTTGTCCCTTGATTTAAAGCAAGATTTGTGAACCTATTTGGTTTTGTATTTGGTAAAATGAAAGTATTGAAATGTCCGTTGTCCCGAAAATGAGATTTTGGCCTAGATACTTACAAGTTTGAGAAAAAAGAAGGTTAACATTTCCCTTGATTCAAAACATGATATGTGAACCTATTTGGTTTTGTATTCGATAAAATGAAAGTATTGGAATGACCCTTGCGCAAAAATGAGATTTTAGCCTATATGGTTACATGTTTGACAAATATGAAGGTTGAGCTTGTTCCTTGATGTCCCGTGATGCGAAACATGATATTTGAACCTATTTGGTTCTAAATTCGGTAAATATAAAGTATTGGGATGACCCTTGTCGGCAAAAAGAGATATTAACATATATAAAGTTGCAAATTTGATAAATGAGAAGGTTGAATTTGTCCCTTGATTTAAAGCATGATTTGTGAACATATTTGGTTTTGTATTCGGTAAAATGAAAGTATTGAAATGTCCGTTGTCCCGAAAATGAGATTTTGGCCTATATACTTACAAGTTTGAGAAAAAAGAAGGTTAACATTTCCCTTGATTTAAAACATGATATGTGAACCTATTTGGTTTTGTATTCGGTAAAATGAAAGTATTGGAACGACCCTTGCGCAAAAATGAGATTTATCCTATATGGTTATATGTTTGATATATATGAAGGTTGAGCTTGTCCCTCGACGTTCCTTGGCGCGAAAGATGATATTTGAACCTATTGGGTTCTAAATTTGGTATATATAAAGTATTGGGATGACCCTTGTCGCGAAAATAAGATATTAGCCTATATGGTTGCAAATTTGATAAATGTGAAGGTTGAATTTCTCCCTTGATTTAATGCATGATTTGTGAACTTCTTTGGTTGTGTATTCGATAAAATAAAAGGATTGGAATGACCCTTGCGCAAAAATGAGATTTTGGCCTATATGATTACAAGTTTGAGAAATAAGAAGGTTAACATTTCCCTTGATTTAAATCATGATATATGAATCTATTTGGTTTTGTATTCGATAAAATGAAAGTATTGGAACGACCCTTGCGTAAAAATGAGATTTTAGCCTATATGGTTATATGTTTGATATATGTATGAAGGTTGAGCTTGTCCCTCGACGTTCCTTGGCGCGAAAGATGATATTTGAACCTATTGGGTTCTAAATTTGGTATATATAAAGTATTGGGATGACCCTTGTCGCGAAAATGAGATATTAGCCTATATGGTTGCAAATTTGATAAATGTGAAGGTTGAATTTCTCCCTTGATTTAATGCATGATTTGTGAACCTCTTTGGTTGTGTATTCGATAAAATAAAAGGATTGGAATGACCCTTGCGCAAAAATGAGATTTTGGCCTATATGATTACAAGTTTGAGAAATAAGAAGGTTAACATTTCCCTTGATTTAAATCATGATATATGAATCTATTTGGTTTTGTATTCGATAAAATGAAAGTATTGGAACGACCCTTGCGTAAAAATGAGATTTTAGCCTATATGGTTATATGTTTGATATATGTATGAAGGTTGAGCTTGTCCCTCGACGTTCCTTGGTGCGAAAGATGATATTTGAACCTATTGGGTTCTAAATTTGGTATATATAAAGTATTGGGATGACCCTTGTCGCGAAAATGAGATATTAGCCTATATGGTTGCAAATTTGATAAATGTGAAGGTTGAATTTCTCCCTTGATTTAATGCATGATTTGTGAACCTCTTTGGTTGTGTATTCGATAAAATAAAAGGATTGGAATGACCCTTGCGCAAAAATGAGATTTTGGCCTATATGATTACAAGTTTGAGAAATAAGAAGGTTAACATTTCCCTTGATTTAAATCATGATATATGAATCTATTTGGTTTTGTATTCGATAAAATGAAAGTATTGGAACGACCCTTGCGTAAAAATGAGATTTTAGCCTATATGGTTATATGTTTGATATATGTATGAAGGTTGAGCTTGTCCCTCGACGTTCCTTGGTGCGAAAGATGATATTTGAACCTATTGGGTTCTAAATTTGGTATATATAAAGTATTGGGATGACCCTTGTCGCGAAAATGAGATATTAGCCTATATGGTTGCAAATTTGATAAATGTGAAGGTTGAATTTCTCCCTTGATTTCATGCATGATTTGTGAACCTCTTTGGTTGTGTATTCGATAAAATAAAAGGATTGGAATGACCCTTGCGCAAAAATGAGATTTTGGCCTATATGATTACAAGTTTGAGAAATAAGAAGGTTAACATTTCCCTTGATTTAAATCATGATATATGAATCTATTTGGTTTTGTATTCGATAAAATGAAAGTATTGGAACGACCCTTGCGTAAAAATGAGATTTTAGCCTATATGGTTATATGTTTGATATATGTATGAAGGTTGAGCTTGTCCCTCGACGTTCCTTGGCGCGAAAGATGATATTTGAACCTATTGGGTTCTAAATTTGGTATATATAAAGTATTGGGATGACCCTTGTCGCGAAAATGAGATATTAGCCTATATGGTTGCAAATTTGATAAATGTGAAGGTTGAATTTCTCCCTTGATTTAATGCATGATTTGTGAACTTCTTTGGTTGTGTATTCGATAAAATAAAAGGATTGGAATGACCCTTGTGCAAAAATGAGATTTTGGCCTATATGATTACAAGTTTGAGAAATAAGAAGGTTAACATTTCCCTTGATTTAAATCATGATATATGAATCTATTTGGTTTTGTATTCGATAAAATGAAAGTATTGGAACGACCCTTGCGTAAAAATGAGATTTTAGCCTATATGGTTATATGTTTGATATATGTATGAAGGTTGAGCTTGTCCCTCGACGTTCCTTGGCGCGAAAGATGATATTTGAACCTATTGGGTTCTAAATTTGGTATATATAAAGTATTGGGATGACCCTTGTCGCGAAAATGAGATATTAGCCTATATGGTTGCAAATTTGATAAATGTGAAGGTTGAATTTCTCCCTTGATTTAATGCATGATTTGTGAACCTCTTTGGTTGTGTATTCGATAAAATAAAAGGATTGGAATGACCCTTGCGCAAAAATGAGATTTTGGCCTATATGATTACAAGTTTGAGAAATAAGAAGGTTAACATTTCCCTTGATTTAAATCATGATATATGAATCTATTTGGTTTTGTATTCGATAAAATGAAAGTATTGGAACGACCCTTGCGTAAAAATGAGATTTTAGCCTATATGGTTATATGTTTGATATATGTATGAAGGTTGAGCTTGTCCCTCGACGTTCCTTGGTGCGAAAGATGATATTTGAACCTATTGGGTTCTAAATTTGGTATATATAAAGTATTGGGATGACCCTTGTCGCGAAAATGAGATATTAGCCTATATGGTTGCAAATTTGATAAATGTGAAGGTTGAATTTCTCCCTTGATTTAATGCATGATTTGTGAACCTCTTTGGTTGTGTATTCGATAAAATAAAAGGATTGGAATGACCCTTGCGCAAAAATGAGATTTTGGCCTATATGATTACAAGTTTGAGAAATAAGAAGGTTAACATTTCCCTTGATTTAAATCATGATATATGAATCTATTTGGTTTTGTATTCGATAAAATGAAAGTATTGGAACGACCCTTGCGTAAAAATGAGATTTTAGCCTATATGGTTATATGTTTGATATATGTATGAAGGTTGAGCTTGTCCCTCGACGTTCCTTGGTGCGAAAGATGATATTTGAACCTATTGGGTTCTAAATTTGGTATATATAAAGTATTGGGATGACCCTTGTCGCGAAAATGAGATATTAGCCTATATGGTTGCAAATTTGATAAATGTGAAGGTTGAATTTCTCCCTTGATTTAATGCATGATTTGTGAACCTCTTTGGTTGTGTATTCGATAAAATAAAAGGATTGGAATGACCCTTGCGCAAAAATGAGATTTTGGCCTATATGATTACAAGTTTGAGAAATAAGAAGGTTAACATTTCCCTTGATTTAAATCATGATATATGAATCTATTTGGTTTTGTATTCGATAAAATGAAAGTATTGGAACGACCCTTGCGTAAAAATGAGATTTTAGCCTATATGGTTATATGTTTGATATATGTATGAAGGTTGAGCTTGTCCCTCGACGTTCCTTGGTGCGAAAGATGATATTTGAACCTATTGGGTTCTAAATTTGGTATATATAAAGTATTGGGATGACCCTTGTCGCGAAAATGAGATATTAGCCTATATGGTTGCAAATTTGATAAATGTGAAGGTTGAATTTCTCCCTTGATTTCATGCATGATTTGTGAACCTCTTTGGTTGTGTATTCGATAAAATAAAAGGATTGGAATGACCCTTGCGCAAAAATGAGATTTTGGCCTATATGATTACAAGTTTGAGAAATAAGAAGGTTAACATTTCCCTTGATTTAAATCATGATATATGAATCTATTTGGTTTTGTATTCGATAAAATGAAAGTATTGGAACGACCCTTGCGTAAAAATGAGATTTTAGCCTATATGGTTATATGTTTGATATATGTATGAAGGTTGAGCTTGTCCCTCGACGTTCCTTGGCGCGAAAGATGATATTTGAACCTATTGGGTTCTAAATTTGGTATATATAAAGTATTGGGATGACCCTTGTCGCGAAAATGAGATATTAGCCTATATGGTTGCAAATTTGATAAATGTGAAGGTTGAATTTCTCCCTTGATTTAATGCATGATTTGTGAACCTCTTTGGTTGTGTATTCGATAAAATAAAAGGATTGGAATGACCCTTGCGCAAAAATGAGATTTTGGCCTATATGATTACAAGTTTGAGAAATAAGAAGGTTAACATTTCCCTTGATTTAAATCATGATATATGAATCTATTTGGTTTTGTATTCGATAAAATGAAAGTATTGGAACGACCCTTGCGTAAAAATGAGATTTTAGCCTATATGGTTATATGTTTGATATATGTATGAAGGTTGAGCTTGTCCCTCGACGTTCCTTGGCGCGAAAGATGATATTTGAACCTATTGGGTTCTAAATTTGGTATATATAAAGTATTAGGATGACCCTTGTCGCGAAAATGAGATATTAGCCTATATGGTTGCAAATTTGATAAATGTGAAGGTTGAATTTCTCCCTTGATTTAATGCATGATTTGTGAACCTCTTTGGTTGTGTATTCGATAAAATAAAAGGATTGGAATGACCCTTGCGCAAAAATGAGATTTTGGCCTATATGATTACAAGTTTGAGAAATAAGAAGGTTAACATTTCCCTTGATTTAAATCATGATATATGAATCTATTTGGTTTTGTATTCGATAAAATGAAAGTATTGGAACGACCCTTGCGTAAAAATGAGATTTTAGCCTATATGGTTATATGTTTGATATATGTATGAAGGTTGAGCTTGTCCCTCGACGTTCCTTGGTGCGAAAGATGATATTTGAACCTATTGGGTTCTAAATTTGGTATATATAAAGTATTGGGATGACCCTTGTCGCGAAAATGAGATATTAGCCTATATGGTTGCAAATTTGATAAATGTGAAGGTTGAATTTCTCCCTTGATTTAATGCATGATTTGTGAACCTCTTTGGTTGTGTATTCGATAAAATAAAAGGATTGGAATGACCCTTGCGCAAAAATGAGATTTTGGCCTATATGATTACAAGTTTGAGAAATAAGAAGGTTAACATTTCCCTTGATTTAAATCATGATATATGAATCTATTTGGTTTTGTATTCGATAAAATGAAAGTATTGGAACGACCCTTGCGTAAAAATGAGATTTTAGCCTATATGGTTATATGTTTGATATATGTATGAAGGTTGAGCTTGTCCCTCGACGTTCCTTGGCGCGAAAGATGATATTTGAACCTATTGGGTTCTAAATTTGGTATATATAAAGTATTGGGATGACCCTTGTCGCGAAAATGAGATATTAGCCTATATGGTTGCAAATTTGATAAATGTGAAGGTTGAATTTCTCCCTTGATTTAATGCATGATTTGTGAACCTCTTTGGTTGTGTATTCGATAAAATAAAAGGATTGGAATGACCCTTGCGCAAAAATGAGATTTTGGCCTATATGATTACAAGTTTGAGAAATAAGAAGGTTAACATTTCCCTTGATTTAAATCATGATATATGAATCTATTTGGTTTTGTATTCGATAAAATGAAAGTATTGGAACGACCCTTGCGTAAAAATGAGATTTTAGCCTATATGGTTATATGTTTGATATATGTATGAAGGTTGAGCTTGTCCCTCGACGTTCCTTGGCGCGAAAGATGATATTTGAACCTATTGGGTTCTAAATTTGGTATATATAAAGTATTGGGATGACCCTTGTCGCGAAAATGAGATATTAGCCTATATGGTTGCAAATTTGATAAATGTGAAGGTTGAATTTCTCCCTTGATTTAATGCATGATTTGTGAACCTCTTTGGTTGTGTATTCGATAAAATAAAAGGATTGGAATGACCCTTGCGCAAAAATGAGATTTTGGCCTATATGATTACAAGTTTGAGAAATAAGAAGGTTAACATTTCCCTTGATTTAAATCATGATATATGAATCTATTTGGTTTTGTATTCGATAAAATGAAAGTATTGGAACGACCCTTGCGTAAAAATGAGATTTTAGCCTATATGGTTATATGTTTGATATATGTATGAAGGTTGAGCTTGTCCCTCGACGTTCCTTGGTGCGAAAGATGATATTTGAACCTATTGGGTTCTAAATTTGGTATATATAAAGTATTGGGATGACCCTTGTCGCGAAAATGAGATATTAGCCTATATGGTTGCAAATTTGATAAATGTGAAGGTTGAATTTCTCCCTTGATTTCATGCATGATTTGTGAACCTCTTTGGTTGTGTATTCGATAAAATAAAAGGATTGGAATGACCCTTGCGCAAAAATGAGATTTTGGCCTATATGATTACAAGTTTGAGAAATAAGAAGGTTAACATTTCCCTTGATTTAAATCATGATATATGAATCTATTTGGTTTTGTATTCGATAAAATGAAAGTATTGGAACGACCCTTGCGTAAAAATGAGATTTTAGCCTATATGGTTATATGTTTGATATATGTATGAAGGTTGAGCTTGTCCCTCGACGTTCCTTGGCGCGAAAGATGATATTTGAACCTATTGGGTTCTAAATTTGGTATATATAAAGTATTGGGATGACCCTTGTCGCGAAAATGAGATATTAGCCTATATGGTTGCAAATTTGATAAATGTGAAGGTTGAATTTCTCCCTTGATTTAATGCATGATTTGTGAACCTCTTTGGTTGTGTATTCGATAAAATAAAAGGATTGGAATGACCCTTGCGCAAAAATGAGATTTTGGCCTATATGATTACAAGTTTGAGAAATAAGAAGGTTAACATTTCCCTTGATTTAAATCATGATATATGAATCTATTTGGTTTTGTATTCGATAAAATGAAAGTATTGGAACGACCCTTGCGTAAAAATGAGATTTTAGCCTATATGGTTATATGTTTGATATATGTATGAAGGTTGAGCTTGTCCCTCGACGTTCCTTGGCGCGAAAGATGATATTTGAACCTATTGGGTTCTAAATTTGGTATATATAAAGTATTAGGATGACCCTTGTCGCGAAAATGAGATATTAGCCTATATGGTTGCAAATTTGATAAATGTGAAGGTTGAATTTCTCCCTTGATTTAATGCATGATTTGTGAACCTCTTTGGTTGTGTATTCGATAAAATAAAAGGATTGGAATGACCCTTGCGCAAAAATGAGATTTTGGCCTATATGATTACAAGTTTGAGAAATAAGAAGGTTAACATTTCCCTTGATTTAAATCATGATATATGAATCTATTTGGTTTTGTATTCGATAAAATGAAAGTATTGGAACGACCCTTGCGTAAAAATGAGATTTTAGCCTATATGGTTATATGTTTGATATATGTATGAAGGTTGAGCTTGTCCCTCGACGTTCCTTGGTGCGAAAGATGATATTTGAACTTATTGGGTTCTAAATTTGGTATATATAAAGTATTGGGATGACCCTTGTCGCGAAAATGAGATATTAGCCTATATGGTTGCAAATTTGATAAATGTGAAGGTTGAATTTCTCCCTTGATTTAATGCATGATTTGTGAACCTCTTTGGTTGTGTATTCGATAAAATAAAAGGATTGGAATGACCCTTGCGCAAAAATGAGATTTTGGCCTATATGATTACAAGTTTGAGAAATAAGAAGGTTAACATTTCCCTTGATTTAAATCATGATATATGAATCTATTTGGTTTTGTATTCGATAAAATGAAAGTATTGGAACGACCCTTGCGTAAAAATGAGATTTTAGCCTATATGGTTATATGTTTGATATATGTATGAAGGTTGAGCTTGTCCCTCGACGTTCCTTGGCGCGAAAGATGATATTTGAACCTATTGGGTTCTAAATTTGGTATATATAAAGTATTGGGATGACCCTTGTCGCGAAAATGAGATATTAGCCTATATGGTTGCAAATTTGATAAATGTGAAGGTTGAATTTCTCCCTTGATTTAATGCATGATTTGTGAACCTCTTTGGTTGTGTATTCGATAAAATAAAAGGATTGGAATGACCCTTGCGCAAAAATGAGATTTTGGCCTATATGATTACAAGTTTGAGAAATAAGAAGGTTAACATTTCCCTTGATTTAAATCATGATATATGAATCTATTTGGTTTTGTATTCGATAAAATGAAAGTATTGGAACGACCCTTGCGTAAAAATGAGATTTTAGCCTATATGGTTATATGTTTGATATATGTATGAAGGTTGAGCTTGTCCCTCGACGTTCCTTGGCGCGAAAGATGATATTTGAACCTATTGGGTTCTAAATTTGGTATATATAAAGTATTGGGATGACCCATGTCGCGAAAATGAGATATTAGCCTATATGGTTGCAAATTTGATAAATGTGAAGGTTGAATTTCTCCCTTGATTTAATGCATGATTTGTGAACCTCTTTGGTTGTGTATTCGATAAAATAAAAGGATTGGAATGACCCTTGCGCTAAAATGATATTTTGGCCTATATGATTACAAGTTTGAGAAATAAGAAGGTTAACATTTCCCTTGATTTAAATCATGATATATGAATCTATTTGGTTTTGTATTCGATAAAATGAAAGTATTGGAACGGCCCTTGCGTAAAAATGAGATTTTAGCCTATATGGTTATATGTTTGATATATGTATGAAGGTTGAGCTTGTCCCTCGACGTTCCTTGGTGCGAAAGATGATATTTGAACCTATTGGGTTCTAAATTTGGTATATATAAAGTATTGGGATGACCCTTGCGCGAAAATGAGATATTAGCCTATATGGTTGCAAATTTGATAAATATGAAGGTTGAGCTTGTTCCTTGATGTCCCGTGATGCGAAACATGATATTTGAACCTATTTGGTTCTAAATTCGGTAAATATAAAGTATTGGGATGACCCTTGTCGGGAAAAAGAGATATTAACATATATATCGTTGCAAATTTGATAAATGAGAAGGTTGTATTTGTCCCTTGATTTAAAGCATGATTTGTGGACATATTTGGTTTTGTATTCGGTAAAATGAAAGTATTGAAATGTCCGTTGTCCCGAAAATGAGATTTTGGCCTATATACTTACAAGTTTGAGAAAAAAGAAGGTTAACATTTCCCTTGATTTAAAACATGATATGTGAACCTATTTGGTTTTGTATTCGGTAAAATGAAAGTATTGGAACGACCCTTGCGCAAAAATGAGATTTATCCTATATGGTTATATGTTTGATATATATGAAGGTTGAGCTTGTCCCTCGACGTTCCTTGGCGCGAAAGATGATATTTGAACCTATTGGGTTCTAAATTTGGTATATATAAAGTATCTGGATGACCCTTGTCGCGAAAATGAGATATTAGCCTATATGGTTGCAAATTTGATAAATGTGAAGGTTGAATTTCTCCCTTGATTTAATGCATGATTTGTGAACCTCTTTGGTTGTGTATTCAATAAAATAAAAGGATTGGAATGACCCTTGCGCAAAAATGAGATTTTGGCCTATATGATTACAAGTTTGAGAAATAAGAAGGTTAACATTTCCCTTGATTTAAATCATGATATATGAATCTATTTGGTTTTGTATTCGATAAAATGAAAGTATTGGAACGACCCTTGCGTAAAAATGAGATTTTAGCCTATATGGTTATATTTTGATATATGTATGAAGGTTGAGCTTGTCCCTCGACGTTCCTTGGTGCGAAAGATGATATTTGAACCTATTGGGTTCTAAATTTGGTATATATAAAGTATTGGGATGACCCTTGTCCCGAAAATGAGATATTAGCCTATATGGTTGCAAATTTGATAAATATGAAGGTTGAATTTCTCCCTTGATTTAATGCATGATTTGTGAACCTCTTTGGTTGAGTATTCGATAAAATAAAAGTATTGGAATGACCCTTGCGCAAAAATGAGATTTTGGCCTATATGCTTACAAGTTTGAGAAATAAGAAGGTCAACATTTCCCTTGATTTAAAACATGATATGTGAACCTCTTTGGTTGTGTATTCGATAAAATAAAAGGATTGGAATGACCCATGCGCAAAAATGAGATTTTGGCCTATATGATTACAAGTTTGAGAAATAAGAAGGTTCACATTTCCCTTGATTTAAATCATGATATATGAATCTATTTGGTTTTGTATTCGATAAAATGAAAGTATTGGAACGACCCTTGCGTAAAAATGAGATTTTAGCCTATATGGTTATATGTTTGATATATGTATGAAGGTTGAGCTTGTCCCTCGACGTTCCTTGGTGCGAAAGATGATATTTGAACCTATTGGGTTCTAAATTTGGTATATATAAAGTATTGGGATGACCCTTGTCGCGAAAATGAGATATTAGCCTATATGGTTGCAAATTTGATAAATGTGAAGGTTGAATTTCTCCCTTGATTTAATGCATGATTTGTGAACCTCTTTGGTTGTGTATTCGATAAAATAAAAGGATTGGAATGACCCTTGCGCAAAAATGAGATTTTGGCCTATATGATTACAAGTTTGAGAAATAAGAAGGTTAACATTTCCCTTGATTTAAATCATGATATATGAATCTATTTGGTTTTGTATTCGATAAAATGAAAGTATTGGAACGACCCTTGCGTAAAAATGAGATTTTAGCCTATATGGTTATATGTTTGATATATGTATGAAGGTTGAGCTTGTCCCTCGACGTTCCTTGGTGCGAAAGATGATATTTGAACCTATTGGGTTCTAAATTTGGTATATATAAAGTATTGGGATGACCCTTGTCGCGAAAATGAGATATTAGCCTATATGGTTGCAAATTTGATAAATGTGAAGGTTGAATTTCTCCCTTGATTTCATGCATGATTTGTGAACCTCTTTGGTTGTGTATTCGATAAAATAAAAGGATTGGAATGACCCTTGCGCAAAAATGAGATTTTGGCCTATATGATTACAAGTTTGAGAAATAAGAAGGTTAACATTTCCCTTGATTTAAATCATGATATATGAATCTATTTGGTTTTGTATTCGATAAAATGAAAGTATTGGAACGACCCTTGCGTAAAAATGAGATTTTAGCCTATATGGTTATATGTTTGATATATGTATGAAGGTTGAGCTTGTCCCTCGACGTTCCTTGGCGCGAAAGATGATATTTGAACCTATTGGGTTCTAAATTTGGTATATATAAAGTATTGGGATGACCCTTGTCGCGAAAATGAGATATTAGCCTATATGGTTGCAAATTTGATAAATGTGAAGGTTGAATTTCTCCCTTGATTTAATGCATGATTTGTGAACCTCTTTGGTTGTGTATTCGATAAAATAAAAGGATTGGAATGACCCTTGCGCAAAAATGAGATTTTGGCCTATATGATTACAAGTTTGAGAAATAAGAAGGTTAACATTTCCCTTGATTTAAATCATGATATATGAATCTATTTGGTTTTGTATTCGATAAAATGAAAGTATTGGAACGACCCTTGCGTAAAAATGAGATTTTAGCCTATATGGTTATATGTTTGATATATGTATGAAGGTTGAGCTTGTCCCTCGACGTTCCTTGGCGCGAAAGATGATATTTGAACCTATTGGGTTCTAAATTTGGTATATATAAAGTATTAGGATGACCCTTGTCGCGAAAATGAGATATTAGCCTATATGGTTGCAAATTTGATAAATGTGAAGGTTGAATTTCTCCCTTGATTTAATGCATGATTTGTGAACCTCTTTGGTTGTGTATTCGATAAAATAAAAGGATTGGAATGACCCTTGCGCAAAAATGAGATTTTGGCCTATATGATTACAAGTTTGAGAAATAAGAAGGTTAACATTTCCCTTGATTTAAATCATGATATATGAATCTATTTGGTTTTGTATTCGATAAAATGAAAGTATTGGAACGACCCTTGCGTAAAAATGAGATTTTAGCCTATATGGTTATATGTTTGATATATGTATGAAGGTTGAGCTTGTCCCTCGACGTTCCTTGGTGCGAAAGATGATATTTGAACCTATTGGGTTCTAAATTTGGTATATATAAAGTATTGGGATGACCCTTGTCGCGAAAATGAGATATTAGCCTATATGGTTGCAAATTTGATAAATGTGAAGGTTGAATTTCTCCCTTGATTTAATGCATGATTTGTGAACCTCTTTGGTTGTGTATTCGATAAAATAAAAGGATTGGAATGACCCTTGCGCAAAAATGAGATTTTGGCCTATATGATTACAAGTTTGAGAAATAAGAAGGTTAACATTTCCCTTGATTTAAATCATGATATATGAATCTATTTGGTTTTGTATTCGATAAAATGAAAGTATTGGAACGACCCTTGCGTAAAAATGAGATTTTAGCCTATATGGTTATATGTTTGATATATGTATGAAGGTTGAGCTTGTCCCTCGACGTTCCTTGGCGCGAAAGATGATATTTGAACCTATTGGGTTCTAAATTTGGTATATATAAAGTATTGGGATGACCCTTGTCGCGAAAATGAGATATTAGCCTATATGGTTGCAAATTTGATAAATGTGAAGGTTGAATTTCTCCCTTGATTTAATGCATGATTTGTGAACCTCTTTGGTTGTGTATTCGATAAAATAAAAGGATTGGAATGACCCTTGCGCAAAAATGAGATTTTGGCCTATATGATTACAAGTTTGAGAAATAAGAAGGTTAACATTTCCCTTGATTTAAATCATGATATATGAATCTATTTGGTTTTGTATTCGATAAAATGAAAGTATTGGAACGACCCTTGCGTAAAAATGAGATTTTAGCCTATATGGTTATATGTTTGATATATGTATGAAGGTTGAGCTTGTCCCTCGACGTTCCTTGGCGCGAAAGATGATATTTGAACCTATTGGGTTCTAAATTTGGTATATATAAAGTATTGGGATGACCCTTGTCGCGAAAATGAGATATTAGCCTATATGGTTGCAAATTTGATAAATGTGAAGGTTGAATTTCTCCCTTGATTTAATGCATGATTTGTGAACCTCTTTGGTTGTGTATTCGATAAAATAAAAGGATTGGAATGACCCTTGCGCAAAAATGAGATTTTGGCCTATATGATTACAAGTTTGAGAAATAAGAAGGTTAACATTTCCCTTGATTTAAATCATGATATATGAATCTATTTGGTTTTGTATTCGATAAAATGAAAGTATTGGAACGACCCTTGCGTAAAAATGAGATTTTAGCCTATATGGTTATATGTTTGATATATGTATGAAGGTTGAGCTTGTCCCTCGACGTTCCTTGGTGCGAAAGATGATATTTGAACCTATTGGGTTCTAAATTTGGTATATATAAAGTATTGGGATGACCCTTGTCGCGAAAATGAGATATTAGCCTATATGGTTGCAAATTTGATAAATGTGAAGGTTGAATTTCTCCCTTGATTTCATGCATGATTTGTGAACCTCTTTGGTTGTGTATTCGATAAAATAAAAGGATTGGAATGACCCTTGCGCAAAAATGAGATTTTGGCCTATATGATTACAAGTTTGAGAAATAAGAAGGTTAACATTTCCCTTGATTTAAATCATGATATATGAATCTATTTGGTTTTGTATTCGATAAAATGAAAGTATTGGAACGACCCTTGCGTAAAAATGAGATTTTAGCCTATATGGTTATATGTTTGATATATGTATGAAGGTTGAGCTTGTCCCTCGACGTTCCTTGGCGCGAAAGATGATATTTGAACCTATTGGGTTCTAAATTTGGTATATATAAAGTATTGGGATGACCCTTGTCGCGAAAATGAGATATTAGCCTATATGGTTGCAAATTTGATAAATGTGAAGGTTGAATTTCTCCCTTGATTTAATGCATGATTTGTGAACCTCTTTGGTTGTGTATTCGATAAAATAAAAGGATTGGAATGACCCTTGCGCAAAAATGAGATTTTGGCCTATATGATTACAAGTTTGAGAAATAAGAAGGTTAACATTTCCCTTGATTTAAATCATGATATATGAATCTATTTGGTTTTGTATTCGATAAAATGAAAGTATTGGAACGACCCTTGCGTAAAAATGAGATTTTAGCCTATATGGTTATATGTTTGATATATGTATGAAGGTTGAGCTTGTCCCTCGACGTTCCTTGGCGCGAAAGATGATATTTGAACCTATTGGGTTCTAAATTTGGTATATATAAAGTATTAGGATGACCCTTGTCGCGAAAATGAGATATTAGCCTATATGGTTGCAAATTTGATAAATGTGAAGGTTGAATTTCTCCCTTGATTTAATGCATGATTTGTGAACCTCTTTGGTTGTGTATTCGATAAAATAAAAGGATTGGAATGACCCTTGCGCAAAAATGAGATTTTGGCCTATATGATTACAAGTTTGAGAAATAAGAAGGTTAACATTTCCCTTGATTTAAATCATGATATATGAATCTATTTGGTTTTGTATTCGATAAAATGAAAGTATTGGAACGACCCTTGCGTAAAAATGAGATTTTAGCCTATATGGTTATATGTTTGATATATGTATGAAGGTTGAGCTTGTCCCTCGACGTTCCTTGGTGCGAAAGATGATATTTGAACTTATTGGGTTCTAAATTTGGTATATATAAAGTATTGGGATGACCCTTGTCGCGAAAATGAGATATTAGCCTATATGGTTGCAAATTTGATAAATGTGAAGGTTGAATTTCTCCCTTGATTTAATGCATGATTTGTGAACCTCTTTGGTTGTGTATTCGATAAAATAAAAGGATTGGAATGACCCTTGCGCAAAAATGAGATTTTGGCCTATATGATTACAAGTTTGAGAAATAAGAAGGTTAACATTTCCCTTGATTTAAATCATGATATATGAATCTATTTGGTTTTGTATTCGATAAAATGAAAGTATTGGAACGACCCTTGCGTAAAAATGAGATTTTAGCCTATATGGTTATATGTTTGATATATGTATGAAGGTTG
The DNA here is from genome assembly GCA_958299785.1 of Medicago lupulina. Lineage (NCBI taxonomy): Eukaryota > Viridiplantae > Streptophyta > Magnoliopsida > Fabales > Fabaceae > Medicago > Medicago lupulina. The sequence continues at coordinate 41,786,928 of OY283143.1, read as the reverse complement.
AGCTTGTCCCTCGACGTTCCTTGGCGCGAAAGATGATATTTGAACCTATTGGGTTCTAAATTTGGTATATATAAAGTATTGGGATGACCCTTGTCGCGAAAATGAGATATTAGCCTATATGGTTGCAAATTTGATAAATGTGAAGGTTGAATTTCTCCCTTGATTTAATGCATGATTTGTGAACCTCTTTGGTTGTGTATTCGATAAAATAAAAGGATTGGAATGACCCTTGCGCAAAAATGAGATTTTGGCCTATATGATTACAAGTTTGAGAAATAAGAAGGTTAACATTTCCCTTGATTTAAATCATGATATATGAATCTATTTGGTTTTGTATTCGATAAAATGAAAGTATTGGAACGACCCTTGCGTAAAAATGAGATTTTAGCCTATATGGTTATATGTTTGATATATGTATGAAGGTTGAGCTTGTCCCTCGACGTTCCTTGGCGCGAAAGATGATATTTGAACCTATTGGGTTCTAAATTTGGTATATATAAAGTATTGGGATGACCCATGTCGCGAAAATGAGATATTAGCCTATATGGTTGCAAATTTGATAAATGTGAAGGTTGAATTTCTCCCTTGATTTAATGCATGATTTGTGAACCTCTTTGGTTGTGTATTCGATAAAATAAAAGGATTGGAATGACCCTTGCGCTAAAATGATATTTTGGCCTATATGATTACAAGTTTGAGAAATAAGAAGGTTAACATTTCCCTTGATTTAAATCATGATATATGAATCTATTTGGTTTTGTATTCGATAAAATGAAAGTATTGGAACGGCCCTTGCGTAAAAATGAGATTTTAGCCTATATGGTTATATGTTTGATATATGTATGAAGGTTGAGCTTGTCCCTCGACGTTCCTTGGTGCGAAAGATGATATTTGAACCTATTGGGTTCTAAATTTGGTATATATAAAGTATTGGGATGACCCTTGCGCGAAAATGAGATATTAGCCTATATGGTTGCAAATTTGATAAATATGAAGGTTGAGCTTGTTCCTTGATGTCCCGTGATGCGAAACATGATATTTGAACCTATTTGGTTCTAAATTCGGTAAATATAAAGTATTGGGATGACCCTTGTCGGGAAAAAGAGATATTAACATATATATCGTTGCAAATTTGATAAATGAGAAGGTTGTATTTGTCCCTTGATTTAAAGCATGATTTGTGGACATATTTGGTTTTGTATTCGGTAAAATGAAAGTATTGAAATGTCCGTTGTCCCGAAAATGAGATTTTGGCCTATATACTTACAAGTTTGAGAAAAAAGAAGGTTAACATTTCCCTTGATTTAAAACATGATATGTGAACCTATTTGGTTTTGTATTCGGTAAAATGAAAGTATTGGAACGACCCTTGCGCAAAAATGAGATTTATCCTATATGGTTATATGTTTGATATATATGAAGGTTGAGCTTGTCCCTCGACGTTCCTTGGCGCGAAAGATGATATTTGAACCTATTGGGTTCTAAATTTGGTATATATAAAGTATCTGGATGACCCTTGTCGCGAAAATGAGATATTAGCCTATATGGTTGCAAATTTGATAAATGTGAAGGTTGAATTTCTCCCTTGATTTAATGCATGATTTGTGAACCTCTTTGGTTGTGTATTCAATAAAATAAAAGGATTGGAATGACCCTTGCGCAAAAATGAGATTTTGGCCTATATGATTACAAGTTTGAGAAATAAGAAGGTTAACATTTCCCTTGATTTAAATCATGATATATGAATCTATTTGGTTTTGTATTCGATAAAATGAAAGTATTGGAACGACCCTTGCGTAAAAATGAGATTTTAGCCTATATGGTTATATTTTGATATATGTATGAAGGTTGAGCTTGTCCCTCGACGTTCCTTGGTGCGAAAGATGATATTTGAACCTATTGGGTTCTAAATTTGGTATATATAAAGTATTGGGATGACCCTTGTCCCGAAAATGAGATATTAGCCTATATGGTTGCAAATTTGATAAATATGAAGGTTGAATTTCTCCCTTGATTTAATGCATGATTTGTGAACCTCTTTGGTTGAGTATTCGATAAAATAAAAGTATTGGAATGACCCTTGCGCAAAAATGAGATTTTGGCCTATATGCTTACAAGTTTGAGAAATAAGAAGGTCAACATTTCCCTTGATTTAAAACATGATATGTGAACCTCTTTGGTTGTGTATTCGATAAAATAAAAGGATTGGAATGACCCATGCGCAAAAATGAGATTTTGGCCTATATGATTACAAGTTTGAGAAATAAGAAGGTTCACATTTCCCTTGATTTAAATCATGATATATGAATCTATTTGGTTTTGTATTCGATAAAATGAAAGTATTGGAACGACCCTTGCGTAAAAATGAGATTTTAGCCTATATGGTTATATGTTTGATATATGTATGAAGGTTGAGCTTGTCCCTCGACGTTCCTTGGTGCGAAAGATGATATTTGAACCTATTGGGTTCTAAATTTGGTATATATAAAGTATTGGGATGACCCTTGTCGCGAAAATGAGATATTAGCCTATATGGTTGCAAATTTGATAAATGTGAAGGTTGAATTTCTCCCTTGATTTAATGCATGATTTGTGAACCTCTTTGGTTGTGTATTCGATAAAATAAAAGGATTGGAATGACCCTTGCGCAAAAATGAGATTTTGGCCTATATGATTACAAGTTTGAGAAATAAGAAGATTAACATTTCCCTTGATTTAAATCATGATATATGAATCTATTTGGTTTTGTATTCGACAAAATGAAAGTATTGGAACGACCCTTGCGTAAAAATGAGATTTTAGCCTATATGGTTATATGTTTGATATATGTATGAAGGTTGAGCTTGTCCCTCGATGTTCCTTGGTGCGAAAGATGATATTTGAACCTATTGGGTTCTAAATTTGGTATATATAAAGTATTGGGATGACCCTTGTCCCGAAAATGAGATATTGGCCTATATGGTTGCAAATTTGATAAATATGAAGGTTGAATTTCTCCCTTGATTTAATGCATGATTTGTGAACCTCTTTGGTTGTGTATTCGATAAAATAAAAGGATTGGAATGACCCTTGCGCAAAAATGAGATTTTGGCCTATGTGATTACAAGTTTGAGAAATAAGAAGGTTAACATTTCCCTTGATTTAAATCATGATATATGAATCTATTTGGTTTTGTATTCGATAAAATGAAAGTATTGGAACGACCCTTGCGTAAAAATGAGATTTTAGCCTATATGGTTATATGTTTGATATATGTATGAAGGTTGAGCTTGTCCCTCGACGTTCCTTGGTGCGAAAGATGATATTTGAACCTATTGGGTTCTAAATTTGGTATATATAAAGTATTGGGATGACCCTTGTCCCGAAAATGAGATATTGGCCTATATGGTTGCAAATTTGATAAATATGAAGGTTGAATTTCTCCCTTGATTTAATGCATGATTTGTGAACCTCTTTGGTTGAGTATTCGATAAAATAAAAGTATTGGAATGACCCTTGCGCAAAAATGAGATTTTGGCCTATGTGATTACAAGTTTGAGAAATAAGAAGGTTAACATTTCCCTTGATTTAAATCATGATATATGAATCTATTTGGTTTTGTATTCGATAAAATGAAAGTATTGGAACGACCCTTGCGTAAAAATGAGATTTTAGCCTATATGGTTACATGTTTGACAAATATGAAGGTTGAGCTTGTTCCTTGATGTCCCGTGATGCGAAACATGATATTTGAACCTATTTGGTTCTAAATTCGGTAAATATAAAGTATTGGGATGACCCTTGTCGGCAAAAAGAGATATTAACATATATAAAGTTGCAAATTTGATAAATGAGAAGGTTGAATTTGTCCCTTGATTTAAAGCATGATTTGTGAACATATTTGGTTTTGTATTCGGTAAAATGAAAGTATTGAAATGTCCGTTGTCCCGAAAATGAGATTTTGGCCTATATACTTACAAGTTTGAGAAAAAAGAAGGTTAACATTTCCCTTGATTTAAAACATGATATGTGAACCTATTTGGTTTTGTATTCGGTAAAATGAAAGTATTGGAACGACCCTTGCGCAAAAATGAGATTTATCCTATATGGTTATATGTTTGATATATATGAAGGTTGAGCTTGTCCCTCGACGTTCCTTGGCGCGAAAGATGATATTTGAACCTATTGGGTTCTAAATTTGGTATATATAAAGTATTGGGATGACCCTTGTCGCGAAAATAAGATATTAGCCTATATGGTTGCAAATTTGATAAATGTGAAGGTTGAATTTCTCCCTTGATTTAATGCATGATTTGTGAACTTCTTTGGTTGTGTATTCGATAAAATAAAAGGATTGGAATGACCCTTGCGCAAAAATGAGATTTTGGCCTATATGATTACAAGTTTGAGAAATAAGAAGGTTAACATTTCCCTTGATTTAAATCATGATATATGAATCTATTTGGTTTTGTATTCGATAAAATGAAAGTATTGGAACGACCCTTGCGTAAAAATGAGATTTTAGCCTATATGGTTATATGTTTGATATATGTATGAAGGTTGAGCTTGTCCCTCGACGTTCCTTGGCGCGAAAGATGATATTTGAACCTATTGGGTTCTAAATTTGGTATATATAAAGTATTGGGATGACCCTTGTCGCGAAAATGAGATATTAGCCTATATGGTTGCAAATTTGATAAATGTGAAGGTTGAATTTCTCCCTTGATTTAATGCATGATTTGTGAACCTCTTTGGTTGTGTATTCGATAAAATAAAAGGATTGGAATGACCCTTGCGCAAAAATGAGATTTTGGCCTATATGATTACAAGTTTGAGAAATAAGAAGGTTAACATTTCCCTTGATTTAAATCATGATATATGAATCTATTTGGTTTTGTATTCGATAAAATGAAAGTATTGGAACGACCCTTGCGTAAAAATGAGATTTTAGCCTATATGGTTATATGTTTGATATATGTATGAAGGTTGAGCTTGTCCCTCGACGTTCCTTGGTGCGAAAGATGATATTTGAACCTATTGGGTTCTAAATTTGGTATATATAAAGTATTGGGATGACCCTTGTCGCGAAAATGAGATATTAGCCTATATGGTTGCAAATTTGATAAATGTGAAGGTTGAATTTCTCCCTTGATTTAATGCATGATTTGTGAACCTCTTTGGTTGTGTATTCGATAAAATAAAAGGATTGGAATGACCCTTGCGCAAAAATGAGATTTTGGCCTATATGATTACAAGTTTGAGAAATAAGAAGGTCAACATTTCCCTTGATTTAAAACATGATATGTGAACCTATTTGGTTTTGTATTCGATAAAATGAAAGTATTGGAATGACCCTTGCGCAAAAATGAGATTTTAGCCTATATGGTTACATGTTTGACAAATATGAAGGTTGAGCTTGTTCCTTGATGTCCCGTGATGCGAAACATGATATTTGAACCTATTTGGTTCTAAATTCGGTAAATATAAAGTATTGGGATGACCCTTGTCGGGAAAAAGAGATATTAACATATATATCGTTGCAAATTTGATAAATGAGAAGGTTGTATTTGTCCCTTGATTTAAAGCATGATTTGTGGACATATTTGGTTTTGTATTCGGTAAAATGAAAGTATTGAAATGTCCGTTGTCCCGAAAATGAGATTTTGGCCTATATACTTACAAGTTTGAGAAAAAAGAAGGTTAACATTTCCCTTGATTTAAAACATGATATGTGAACCTATTTGGTTTTGTATTCGGTAAAATGAAAGTATTGGAACGACCCTTGCGCAAAAATGAGATTTATCCTATATGGTTATATGTTTGATATATATGAAGGTTGAGCTTGTCCCTCGACGTTCCTTGGCGCGAAAGATGATATTTGAACCTATTGGGTTCTAAATTTGGTATATATAAAGTATCTGGATGACCCTTGTCGCGAAAATGAGATATTAGCCTATATGGTTGCAAATTTGATAAATGTGAAGGTTGAATTTCTCCCTTGATTTAATGCATGATTTGTGAACCTCTTTGGTTGTGTATTCAATAAAATAAAAGGATTGGAATGACCCTTGCGCAAAAATGAGATTTTGGCCTATATGATTACAAGTTTGAGAAATAAGAAGGTTAACATTTCCCTTGATTTAAATCATGATATATGAATCTATTTGGTTTTGTATTCGATAAAATGAAAGTATTGGAACGACCCTTGCGTAAAAATGAGATTTTAGCCTATATGGTTATATGTTTGATATATGTATGAAGGTTGAGCTTGTCCCTCGACGTTCCTTGGTGCGAAAGATGATATTTGAACCTATTGGGTTCTAAATTTGGTATATATAAAGTATTGGGATGACCCTTGTCCCGAAAATGAGATATTAGCCTATATGGTTGCAAATTTGATAAATATGAAGGTTGAATTTCTCCCTTGATTTAATGCATGATTTGTGAACCTCTTTGGTTGAGTATTCGATAAAATAAAAGTATTGGAATGACCCTTGCGCAAAAATGAGATTTTGGCCTATATGCTTACAAGTTTGAGAAATAAGAAGGTCAACATTTCCCTTGATTTAAAACATGATATGTGAACCTATTTGGTTTTGTATTCGATAAAATGAAAGTATTGGAATGACCCTTGCGCAAAAATGAGATTTTAGCCTATATGGTTACATGTTTGACAAATATGAAGGTTGAGCTTGTTCCTTGATGTCCCGTGATGCGAAACATGATATTTGAACCTATTTGGTTCTAAATTCGGTAAATATAAAGTATTGGGATGACCCTTGTCGGGAAAAAGAGATATTAACATATATATCGTTGCAAATTTGATAAATGAGAAGGTTGTATTTGTCCCTTGATTTAAAGCATGATTTGTGGACATATTTGGTTTTGTATTCGGTAAAATGAAAGTATTGAAATGTCCGTTGTCCCGAAAATGAGATTTTGGCCTATATACTTACAAGTTTGAGAAAAAAGAAGGTTAACATTTCCCTTGATTTAAAACATGATATGTGAACCTATTTGGTTTTGTATTCGGTAAAATGAAAGTATTGGAACGACCCTTGCGCAAAAATGAGATTTATCCTATATGGTTATATGTTTGATATATATGAAGGTTGAGCTTGTCCCTCGACGTTCCTTGGCGCGAAAGATGATATTTGAACCTATTGGGTTCTAAATTTGGTATATATAAAGTATCTGGATGACCCTTGTCGCGAAAATGAGATATTAGCCTATATGGTTGCAAATTTGATAAATGTGAAGGTTGAATTTCTCCCTTGATTTAATGCATGATTTGTGAACCTCTTTGGTTGTGTATTCAATAAAATAAAAGGATTGGAATGACCCTTGCGCAAAAATGAGATTTTGGCCTATATGATTACAAGTTTGAGAAATAAGAAGGTTAACATTTCCCTTGATTTAAATCATGATATATGAATCTATTTGGTTTTGTATTCGATAAAATGAAAGTATTGGAACGACCCTTGCGTAAAAATGAGATTTTAGCCTATATGGTTATATTTTGATATATGTATGAAGGTTGAGCTTGTCCCTCGACGTTCCTTGGTGCGAAAGATGATATTTGAACCTATTGGGTTCTAAATTTGGTATATATAAAGTATTGGGATGACCCTTGTCCCGAAAATGAGATATTAGCCTATATGGTTGCAAATTTGATAAATATGAAGGTTGAATTTCTCCCTTGATTTAATGCATGATTTGTGAACCTCTTTGGTTGAGTATTCGATAAAATAAAAGTATTGGAATGACCCTTGCGCAAAAATGAGATTTTGGCCTATATGCTTACAAGTTTGAGAAATAAGAAGGTCAACATTTCCCTTGATTTAAAACATGATATGTGAACCTCTTTGGTTGTGTATTCGATAAAATAAAAGGATTGGAATGACCCATGCGCAAAAATGAGATTTTGGCCTATATGATTACAAGTTTGAGAAATAAGAAGGTTCACATTTCCCTTGATTTAAATCATGATATATGAATCTATTTGGTTTTGTATTCGATAAAATGAAAGTATTGGAACGACCCTTGCGTAAAAATGAGATTTTAGCCTATATGGTTATATGTTTGATATATGTATGAAGGTTGAGCTTGTCCCTCGACGTTCCTTGGTGCGAAAGATGATATTTGAACCTATTGGGTTCTAAATTTGGTATATATAAAGTATTGGGATGACCCTTGTCGCGAAAATGAGATATTAGCCTATATGGTTGCAAATTTGATAAATGTGAAGGTTGAATTTCTCCCTTGATTTAATGCATGATTTGTGAACCTCTTTGGTTGTGTATTCGATAAAATAAAAGGATTGGAATGACCCTTGCGCAAAAATGAGATTTTGGCCTATATGATTACAAGTTTGAGAAATAAGAAGATTAACATTTCCCTTGATTTAAATCATGATATATGAATCTATTTGGTTTTGTATTCGACAAAATGAAAGTATTGGAACGACCCTTGCGTAAAAATGAGATTTTAGCCTATATGGTTATATGTTTGATATATGTATGAAGGTTGAGCTTGTCCCTCGACGTTCCTTGGTGCGAAAGATGATATTTGAACCTATTGGGTTCTAAATTTGGTATATATAAAGTATTGGGATGACCCTTGTCCCGAAAATGAGATATTGGCCTATATGGTTGCAAATTTGATAAATATGAAGGTTGAATTTCTCCCTTGATTTAATGCATGATTTGTGAACCTCTTTGGTTGTGTATTCGATAAAATAAAAGGATTGGAATGACCCTTGCGCAAAAATGAGATTTTGGCCTATGTGATTACAAGTTTGAGAAATAAGAAGGTTAACATTTCCCTTGATTTAAATCATGATATATGAATCTATTTGGTTTTGTATTCGATAAAATGAAAGTATTGGAACGACCCTTGCGTAAAAATGAGATTTTAGCCTATATGGTTATATGTTTGATATATGTATGAAGGTTGAGCTTGTCCCTCGACGTTCCTTGGTGCGAAAGATGATATTTGAACCTATTGGGTTCTAAATTTGGTATATATAAAGTATTGGGATGACCCTTGTCCCGAAAATGAGATATTGGCCTATATGGTTGCAAATTTGATAAATATGAAGGTTGAATTTCTCCCTTGATTTAATGCATGATTTGTGAACCTCTTTGGTTGAGTATTCGATAAAATAAAAGTATTGGAATGACCCTTGCGCAAAAATGAGATTTTGGCCTATGTGATTACAAGTTTGAGAAATAAGAAGGTTAACATTTCCCTTGATTTAAATCATGATATATGAATCTATTTGGTTTTGTATTCGATAAAATGAAAGTATTGGAACGACCCTTGCGTAAAAATGAGATTTTAGCCTATATGGTTACATGTTTGACAAATATGAAGGTTGAGCTTGTTCCTTGATGTCCCGTGATGCGAAACATGATATTTGAACCTATTTGGTTCTAAATTCGGTAAATATAAAGTATTGGGATGACCCTTGTCGGCAAAAAGAGATATTAACATATATAAAGTTGCAAATTTGATAAATGAGAAGGTTGAATTTGTCCCTTGATTTAAAGCATGATTTGTGAACATATTTGGTTTTGTATTCGGTAAAATGAAAGTATTGAAATGTCCGTTGTCCCGAAAATGAGATTTTGGCCTATATACTTACAAGTTTGAGAAAAAAGAAGGTTAACATTTCCCTTGATTTAAAACATGATATGTGAACCTATTTGGTTTTGTATTCGGTAAAATGAAAGTATTGGAACGACCCTTGCGTAAAAATGAGATTTTAGCCTATATGGTTATATGTTTGATATATGTATGAAGGTTGAGCTTGTCCCTCGACGTTCCTTGGTGCGAAAGATGATATTTGAACCTATTGGGTTCTAAATTTGGTATATATAAAGTATTGGGATGACCCTTGTCGCGAAAATGAGATATTAGCCTATATGGTTGCAAATTTGATAAATGTGAAGGTTGAATTTCTCCCTTGATTTAATGCATGATTTGTGAACCTCTTTGGTTGTGTATTCGATAAAATAAAAGGATTGGAATGACCCTTGCGCAAAAATGAGATTTTGGCCTATATGATTACAAGTTTGAGAAATAAGAAGGTTAACATTTCCCTTGATTTAAATCATGATATATGAATCTATTTGGTTTTGTATTCGATAAAATGAAAGTATTGGAACGACCCTTGCGTAAAAATGAGATTTTAGCCTATATGGTTATATGTTTGATATATGTATGAAGGTTGAGCTTGTCCCTCGACGTTCCTTGGTGCGAAAGATGATATTTGAACCTATTGGGTTCTAAATTTGGTATATATAAAGTATTGGGATGACCCTTGTCGCGAAAATGAGATATTAGCCTATATGGTTGCAAATTTGATAAATGTGAAGGTTGAATTTCTCCCTTGATTTAATGCATGATTTGTGAACCTCTTTGGTTGTGTATTCGATAAAATAAAAGGATTGGAATGACCCTTGCGCAAAAATGAGATTTTGGCCTATGTGATTACAAGTTTGAGAAATAAGAAGGTTAACATTTCCCTTGATTTAAATCATGATATATGAATCTATTTGGTTTTGTATTCGATAAAATGAAAGTATTGGAACGACCCTTGCGTAAAAATGAGATTTTAGCCTATATGGTTATATGTTTGATATATGTATGAAGGTTGAGCTTGTCCCTCGACGTTCCTTGGCGCGAAAGATGATATTTGAACCTATTGGGTTCTAAATTTGGTATATATAAAGTATTAGGATGACCCTTGTCGCGAAAATGAGATATTAGCCTATATGGTTGCAAATTTGATAAATGTGAAGGTTGAATTTCTCCCTTGATTTAATGCATGATTTGTGAACCTCTTTGGTTGTGTATTCGATAAAATAAAAGGATTGGAATGACCCTTGCGCAAAAATGAGATTTTGGCCTATATGATTACAAGTTTGAGAAATAAGAAGGTTAACATTTCCCTTGATTTAAATCATGATATATGAATCTATTTGGTTTTGTATTCGATAAAATGAAAGTATTGGAACGACCCTTGCGTAAAAATGAGATTTTAGCCTATATGGTTATATGTTTGATATATGTATGAAGGTTGAGCTTGTCCCTCGACGTTCCTTGGTGCGAAAGATGATATTTGAACCTATTGGGTTCTAAATTTGGTATATATAAAGTATTGGGATGACCCTTGTCGCGAAAATGAGATATTAGCCTATATGGTTGCAAATTTGATAAATGTGAAGGTTGAATTTCTCCCTTGATTTAATGCATGATTTGTGAACCTCTTTGGTTGTGTATTCGATAAAATAAAAGGATTGGAATGACCCTTGCGCAAAAATGAGATTTTGGCCTATATGATTACAAGTTTGAGAAATAAGAAGGTTAACATTTCCCTTGATTTAAATCATGATATATGAATCTATTTGGTTTTGTATTCGATAAAATGAAAGTATTGGAACGACCCTTGCGTAAAAATGAGATTTTAGCCTATATGGTTATATGTTTGATATATGTATGAAGGTTGAGCTTGTCCCTCGACGTTCCTTGGCGCGAAAGATGATATTTGAACCTATTGGGTTCTAAATTTGGTATATATAAAGTATTGGGATGACCCTTGTCGCGAAAATGAGATATTAGCCTATATGGTTGCAAATTTGATAAATGTGAAGGTTGAATTTCTCCCTTGATTTAATGCATGATTTGTGAACCTCTTTGGTTGTGTATTCGATAAAATAAAAGGATTGGAATGACCCTTGCGCAAAAATGAGATTTTGGCCTATATGATTACAAGTTTGAGAAATAAGAAGGTTAACATTTCCCTTGATTTAAATCATGATATATGAATCTATTTGGTTTTGTATTCGATAAAATGAAAGTATTGGAACGACCCTTGCGTAAAAATGAGATTTTAGCCTATATGGTTATATGTTTGATATATGTATGAAGGTTGAGCTTGTCCCTCGACGTTCCTTGGCGCGAAAGATGATATTTGAACCTATTGGGTTCTAAATTTGGTATATATAAAGTATTGGGATGACCCATGTCGCGAAAATGAGATATTAGCCTATATGGTTGCAAATTTGATAAATGTGAAGGTTGAATTTCTCCCTTGATTTAATGCATGATTTGTGAACCTCTTTGGTTGTGTATTCGATAAAATAAAAGGATTGGAATGACCCTTGCGCTAAAATGATATTTTGGCCTATATGATTACAAGTTTGAGAAATAAGAAGGTTAACATTTCCCTTGATTTAAATCATGATATATGAATCTATTTGGTTTTGTATTCGATAAAATGAAAGTATTGGAACGGCCCTTGCGTAAAAATGAGATTTTAGCCTATATGGTTATATGTTTGATATATGTATGAAGGTTGAGCTTGTCCCTCGACGTTCCTTGGTGCGAAAGATGATATTTGAACCTATTGGGTTCTAAATTTGGTATATATAAAGTATTGGGATGACCCTTGCGCGAAAATGAGATATTAGCCTATATGGTTGCAAATTTGATAAATATGAAGGTTGAGCTTGTTCCTTGATGTCCCGTGATGCGAAACATGATATTTGAACCTATTTGGTTCTAAATTCGGTAAATATAAAGTATTGGGATGACCCTTGTCGGGAAAAAGAGATATTAACATATATATCGTTGCAAATTTGATAAATGAGAAGGTTGTATTTGTCCCTTGATTTAAAGCATGATTTGTGGACATATTTGGTTTTGTATTCGGTAAAATGAAAGTATTGAAATGTCCGTTGTCCCGAAAATGAGATTTTGGCCTATATACTTACAAGTTTGAGAAAAAAGAAGGTTAACATTTCCCTTGATTTAAAACATGATATGTGAACCTATTTGGTTTTGTATTCGGTAAAATGAAAGTATTGGAACGACCCTTGCGCAAAAATGAGATTTATCCTATATGGTTATATGTTTGATATATATGAAGGTTGAGCTTGTCCCTCGACGTTCCTTGGCGCGAAAGATGATATTTGAACCTATTGGGTTCTAAATTTGGTATATATAAAGTATCTGGATGACCCTTGTCGCGAAAATGAGATATTAGCCTATATGGTTGCAAATTTGATAAATGTGAAGGTTGAATTTCTCCCTTGATTTAATGCATGATTTGTGAACCTCTTTGGTTGTGTATTCAATAAAATAAAAGGATTGGAATGACCCTTGCGCAAAAATGAGATTTTGGCCTATATGATTACAAGTTTGAGAAATAAGAAGGTTAACATTTCCCTTGATTTAAATCATGATATATGAATCTATTTGGTTTTGTATTCGATAAAATGAAAGTATTGGAACGACCCTTGCGTAAAAATGAGATTTTAGCCTATATGGTTATATGTTTGATATATGTATGAAGGTTGAGCTTGTCCCTCGACGTTCCTTGGTGCGAAAGATGATATTTGAACCTATTGGGTTCTAAATTTGGTATATATAAAGTATTGGGATGACCCTTGTCCCGAAAATGAGATATTAGCCTATATGGTTGCAAATTTGATAAATATGAAGGTTGAATTTCTCCCTTGATTTAATGCATGATTTGTGAACCTCTTTGGTTGAGTATTCGATAAAATAAAAGTATTGGAATGACCCTTGCGCAAAAATGAGATTTTGGCCTATATGCTTACAAGTTTGAGAAATAAGAAGGTCAACATTTCCCTTGATTTAAAACATGATATGTGAACCTATTTGGTTTTGTATTCGATAAAATGAAAGTATTGGAATGACCCTTGCGCAAAAATGAGATTTTAGCCTATATGGTTACATGTTTGACAAATATGAAGGTTGAGCTTGTTCCTTGATGTCCCGTGATGCGAAACATGATATTTGAACCTATTTGGTTCTAAATTCGGTAAATATAAAGTATTGGGATGACCCTTGTCGGGAAAAAGAGATATTAACATATATATCGTTGCAAATTTGATAAATGAGAAGGTTGTATTTGTCCCTTGATTTAAAGCATGATTTGTGGACATATTTGGTTTTGTATTCGGTAAAATGAAAGTATTGAAATGTCCGTTGTCCCGAAAATGAGATTTTGGCCTATATACTTACAAGTTTGAGAAAAAAGAAGGTTAACATTTCCCTTGATTTAAAACATGATATGTGAACCTATTTGGTTTTGTATTCGGTAAAATGAAAGTATTGGAACGACCCTTGCGCAAAAATGAGATTTATCCTATATGGTTATATGTTTGATATATATGAAGGTTGAGCTTGTCCCTCGACGTTCCTTGGCGCGAAAGATGATATTTGAACCTATTGGGTTCTAAATTTGGTATATATAAAGTATCTGGATGACCCTTGTCGCGAAAATGAGATATTAGCCTATATGGTTGCAAATTTGATAAATGTGAAGGTTGAATTTCTCCCTTGATTTAATGCATGATTTGTGAACCTCTTTGGTTGTGTATTCAATAAAATAAAAGGATTGGAATGACCCTTGCGCAAAAATGAGATTTTGGCCTATATGATTACAAGTTTGAGAAATAAGAAGGTTAACATTTCCCTTGATTTAAATCATGATATATGAATCTATTTGGTTTTGTATTCGATAAAATGAAAGTATTGGAACGACCCTTGCGTAAAAATGAGATTTTAGCCTATATGGTTATATGTTTGATATATGTATGAAGGTTGAGCTTGTCCCTCGACGTTCCTTGGTGCGAAAGATGATATTTGAACCTATTGGGTTCTAAATTTGGTATATATAAAGTATTGGGATGACCCTTGTCCCGAAAATGAGATATTAGCCTATATGGTTGCAAATTTGATAAATATGAAGGTTGAATTTCTCCCTTGATTTAATGCATGATTTGTGAACCTCTTTGGTTGAGTATTCGATAAAATAAAAGTATTGGAATGACCCTTGCGCAAAAATGAGATTTTGGCCTATATGCTTACAAGTTTGAGAAATAAGAAGGTCAACATTTCCCTTGATTTAAAACATGATATGTGAACCTATTTGGTTTTGTATTCGATAAAATGAAAGTATTGGAATGACCCTTGCGCAAAAATGAGATTTTAGCCTATATGGTTACATGTTTGACAAATATGAAGGTTGAGCTTGTTCCTTGATGTCCCGTGATGCGAAACATGATATTTGAACCTATTTGGTTCTAAATTCGGTAAATATAAAGTATTGGGATGACCCTTGTCGGGAAAAAGAGATATTAACATATATATCGTTGCAAATTTGATAAATGAGAAGGTTGTATTTGTCCCTTGATTTAAAGCATGATTTGTGGACATATTTGGTTTTGTATTCGGTAAAATGAAAGTATTGAAATGTCCGTTGTCCCGAAAATGAGATTTTGGCCTATATACTTACAAGTTTGAGAAAAAAGAAGGTTAACATTTCCCTTGATTTAAAACATGATATGTGAACCTATTTGGTTTTGTATTCGGTAAAATGAAAGTATTGGAACGACCCTTGCGCAAAAATGAGATTTATCCTATATGGTTATATGTTTGATATATATGAAGGTTGAGCTTGTCCCTCGACGTTCCTTGGCGCGAAAGATGATATTTGAACCTATTGGGTTCTAAATTTGGTATATATAAAGTATCTGGATGACCCTTGTCGCGAAAATGAGATATTAGCCTATATGGTTGCAAATTTGATAAATGTGAAGGTTGAATTTCTCCCTTGATTTAATGCATGATTTGTGAACCTCTTTGGTTGTGTATTCAATAAAATAAAAGGATTGGAATGACCCTTGCGCAAAAATGAGATTTTGGCCTATATGATTACAAGTTTGAGAAATAAGAAGGTTAACATTTCCCTTGATTTAAATCATGATATATGAATCTATTTGGTTTTGTATTCGATAAAATGAAAGTATTGGAACGACCCTTGCGTAAAAATGAGATTTTAGCCTATATGGTTATATTTTGATATATGTATGAAGGTTGAGCTTGTCCCTCGACGTTCCTTGGTGCGAAAGATGATATTTGAACCTATTGGGTTCTAAATTTGGTATATATAAAGTATTGGGATGACCCTTGTCCCGAAAATGAGATATTAGCCTATATGGTTGCAAATTTGATAAATATGAAGGTTGAATTTCTCCCTTGATTTAATGCATGATTTGTGAACCTCTTTGGTTGAGTATTCGATAAAATAAAAGTATTGGAATGACCCTTGCGCAAAAATGAGATTTTGGCCTATATGCTTACAAGTTTGAGAAATAAGAAGGTCAACATTTCCCTTGATTTAAAACATGATATGTGAACCTCTTTGGTTGTGTATTCGATAAAATAAAAGGATTGGAATGACCCATGCGCAAAAATGAGATTTTGGCCTATATGATTACAAGTTTGAGAAATAAGAAGGTTCACATTTCCCTTGATTTAAATCATGATATATGAATCTATTTGGTTTTGTATTCGATAAAATGAAAGTATTGGAACGACCCTTGCGTAAAAATGAGATTTTAGCCTATATGGTTATATGTTTGATATATGTATGAAGGTTGAGCTTGTCCCTCGACGTTCCTTGGTGCGAAAGATGATATTTGAACCTATTGGGTTCTAAATTTGGTATATATAAAGTATTGGGATGACCCTTGTCGCGAAAATGAGATATTAGCCTATATGGTTGCAAATTTGATAAATGTGAAGGTTGAATTTCTCCCTTGATTTAATGCATGATTTGTGAACCTCTTTGGTTGTGTATTCGATAAAATAAAAGGATTGGAATGACCCTTGCGCAAAAATGAGATTTTGGCCTATATGATTACAAGTTTGAGAAATAAGAAGATTAACATTTCCCTTGATTTAAATCATGATATATGAATCTATTTGGTTTTGTATTCGACAAAATGAAAGTATTGGAACGACCCTTGCGTAAAAATGAGATTTTAGCCTATATGGTTATATGTTTGATATATGTATGAAGGTTGAGCTTGTCCCTCGACGTTCCTTGGTGCGAAAGATGATATTTGAACCTATTGGGTTCTAAATTTGGTATATATAAAGTATTGGGATGACCCTTGTCCCGAAAATGAGATATTGGCCTATATGGTTGCAAATTTGATAAATATGAAGGTTGAATTTCTCCCTTGATTTAATGCATGATTTGTGAACCTCTTTGGTTGTGTATTCGATAAAATAAAAGGATTGGAATGACCCTTGCGCAAAAATGAGATTTTGGCCTATGTGATTACAAGTTTGAGAAATAAGAAGGTTAACATTTCCCTTGATTTAAATCATGATATATGAATCTATTTGGTTTTGTATTCGATAAAATGAAAGTATTGGAACGACCCTTGCGTAAAAA
This sequence comes from Medicago lupulina, assembly GCA_958299785.1. Classification (NCBI taxonomy): domain Eukaryota; kingdom Viridiplantae; phylum Streptophyta; class Magnoliopsida; order Fabales; family Fabaceae; genus Medicago; species Medicago lupulina. The sequence goes on along the minus strand of OY283143.1, from coordinate 41,769,668 downwards.
TGAGATTTTAGCCTATATGGTTATATGTTTGATATATGTATGAAGGTTGAGCTTGTCCCTCGACGTTCCTTGGTGCGAAAGATGATATTTGAACCTATTGGGTTCTAAATTTGGTATATATAAAGTATTGGGATGACCCTTGTCCCGAAAATGAGATATTGGCCTATATGGTTGCAAATTTGATAAATATGAAGGTTGAATTTCTCCCTTGATTTAATGCATGATTTGTGAACCTCTTTGGTTGAGTATTCGATAAAATAAAAGTATTGGAATGACCCTTGCGCAAAAATGAGATTTTGGCCTATGTGATTACAAGTTTGAGAAATAAGAAGGTTAACATTTCCCTTGATTTAAATCATGATATATGAATCTATTTGGTTTTGTATTCGATAAAATGAAAGTATTGGAACGACCCTTGCGTAAAAATGAGATTTTAGCCTATATGGTTACATGTTTGACAAATATGAAGGTTGAGCTTGTTCCTTGATGTCCCGTGATGCGAAACATGATATTTGAACCTATTTGGTTCTAAATTCGGTAAATATAAAGTATTGGGATGACCCTTGTCGGGAAAAAGAGATATTAACATATATATCGTTGCAAATTTGATAAATGAGAAGGTTGAATTTGTCCCTTGATTTAAAGCATGATTTGTGAACATATTTGGTTTTGTATTCGGTAAAATGAAAGTATTGAAATATCCGTTGTCCCGAAAATGAGATTTTGGCCTATATACTTACAAGTTTGAGAAAAAATAAGGTTAACATTTCCCTTGATTTAAAACATGATATGTGAACCTATTTGGTTTTGTATTCGGTAAAATGAAAGTATTGGAACGACCCTTGCGCAAAAATGAGATTTATCCTATATGGTTATATGTTTGATATATATGAAGGTTGAGCTTGTCCCTCGACGTTCCTTGGCGCGAAAGATGATATTTGAACCTATTGGGTTCTAAATTTGGTATATATAAAGTATCTGGATGACCCTTGTCGCGAAAATGAGATATTAGCCTATATGGTTGCAAATTTGATAAATGTGAAGGTTGAATTTCTCCCTTGATTTAATGCATGATTTGTGAACCTCTTTGGTTGTGTATTCGATAAAATAAAAGGATTGGAATGACCCTTGCGCAAAAATGAGATTTTGGCCTATATGATTACAAGTTTGAGAAATAAGAAGGTTAACATTTCCCTTGATTTAAATCATGATATATGAATCTATTTGGTTTTGTATTCGATAAAATGAAAGTATTGGAACGACCCTTGCGTAAAAATGAGATTTTAGCCTATATGGTTATATGTTTGATATATGTATGAAGGTTGAGCTTGTCCCTCGACGTTCTTTGGTGCGAAAGATGATATTTGAACCTTTTTGGTTCTAAATTTGGTAAATATAATGTATTGGGATGACCCTTGTCGCGAAAATGAGATATTAGCCTATATGGTTATTTGTTTGATATATATGAAGGTTGAGCTTGTCCCTCGATGTCCCTTGGTGCGAAAGATGATATTTGAACCTATTTGGTTCTAAATTCGTTAAATATAAAGTATTGGGATGACCCTTGCGCAAAAATGAGATTTTAGCCTATATGGTTATTTGTTTGATATATATGAAGGTTGAGCTTGTCCCTCGATGTCCCTTGGTGCGAAAGATGATATTGGAACCTATTTGGTTCTAAATTCGGTAAATATAAAATATTGGGATGACCCTTGGCGCGACAATGAGATATTATCCTATATGGTTGCAAATTTGATAAATGGTAAGGTTGAATTTGTCCCTTGATTTAGAGCATGATTTGTGAACCTATTTGGTTATGTATTCGGTAATTTGAAAGTATTAGAATGACCCTTGTGCAAAAATGAGATTGTAGCCTATATGGTTACATGTTTGATAAATATGAAGGTTGAGCTTGTCCCTCGATGTCCCTTGATGCGAAACATGATATTTGAACCTATTTGATTCTAAATTTGGTAAATATAAAGTATTGGGATGACCCTTGTCGCGAAAATGAGATATTAGCCTATATGGTTGCAAATTTGATAAATGTGAAGGTTGAATTTCTCCCTTGATTTAATGCATGATTTGTGAACCTCTTTGGTTGTGTATTTGATAAAATAAAAGGATTGGAATGACCCTTGCGCAAAAATGAGATTTTGGCCTATATGATTACAAGTTTGAGAAATAAGAAGGTTAACAGTTCCCTTGATTTAAATCATGATATATGGATCTATTTGGTTTTGTATTCGATAAAATGAAAGTATTGGAACGACCCTTGCGTAAAAATGAGATTTTAGCCTATATGGTTATATGTTTGATATATATATATGAAGGTTGAGCTTGTCCCTCGACGTTCCTTGGTGCGAAAGATGATATTTGAACCTATTGGGTTCTAAATTTGGTATATATAAAGTATTGGGATGACCCTTGTCCCGAAAATGAGATATTAGCCTATATGGTTGCAAATTTGATAAATATGAAGGTTGAATTTCTCCCTTGATTTAATGCATGATTTGTGAACCTCTTTGGTTGAGTATTCGATAAAATAAAAGTATTGGAATGACCCTTGCGCAAAAATGAGATTTTGGCCTATGTGATTACAAGTTTGAGAAATAAGAAGGTTAACATTTCCCTTGATTTAAATCATGATATATGAATCTATTTGGTTTTGTATTCGATAAAATGAAAGTATTGGAACGACCCTTGCGTAAAAATAAGATTTTAGCCTATATGGTTATATGTTTGATATATGTATGAAGGTTGAGCTTGTCCCTCGACGTTCTTTGGTGCGAAAGATGATATTTGAACCTTTTTGGTTCTAAATTTGGTAAATATAATGTATTGGGATGACCCTTGTCGCGAAAATGAGATATTAGCCTATATGGTTATTTGTTTGATATATATGAAGGTTGAGCTTGTCCCTCGATGTCCCTTGGTGCGAAAGATGATATTTGAACCTATTGGGTTCTAAATTTGGTATATATAAAGTATTGGGATGACCCTTGTCGCGAAAATGAGATATTAGCCTATATGGTTGCAAATTTGATAAATGTGAAGGTTGAATTTCTCCCTTGATTTAATGCATGATTTGTGAACCTCTTTGGTTGTGTATTCGATAAAATAAAAGGATTGGAATGACCCTTTGGCAAAAATGAGATTTTGGCCTATATGATTACAAGTTTGAGAAATAAGAAGGTTAACATTTCCCTTGATTTAAATCATGATATATGAATCTATTTGGTTTTGTATTCGATAAAATGAAAGTATTGGAACGACCCTTGCGTAAAAATGAGATTTTAGCCTATATGGTTATATGTTTGATATATGTATGAAGGTTGAGCTTGTCCCTCGACGTTCCTTGGTGCGAAAGATGATATTTGAACCTATTGGGTTCTAAATTTGGTATATACAAAGTATTGGGATGACCCTTGTCCCGAAAATGAGATATTAGCCTATATGGTTGCAAATTTGATAAATATGAAGGTTGAATTTCTCCCTTGATTTAATGCATGATTTGTGAACCTCTTTGGTTGAGTATTCGATAAAATAAAAGTATTGGAATGACCCTTGCGCAAAAATGAGATTTTGGCCTATGTGATTACAAGTTTGAGAAATAAGAAGGTTAACATTTCCCTTGATTTAAATCATGATATATGAATCTATTTGGTTTTGTATTCGATGAAATGAAAGTATTGGAACGACCCTTGCGTAAAAATGAGATTTTAGCCTATATGGTTATATGTTTGATATATATATGAAGGTTGAGCTTGTCCCTCGACGTTCCTTGGTGCGAAAGATGATATTTGAACCTATTGGGTTCTAAATTTGGTATATATAAAGTATTGGGATGACCCTTGTCCCGAAAATGAGATATTAGCCTATATGGTTGCAAATTTGATAAATATGAAGGTTGAATTTCTCCCTTGATTTAATGCATGATTTGTGAACCTCTTTGGTTGAGTATTCGATAAAATAAAAGTATTGGAATGACCCTTGCGCAAAAATGAGATTTTGGCCTATGTGATTACAAGTTTGAGAAATAAGAAGGTTAACATTTCCCTTGATTTAAATCATGATATATGAATCTATTTGGTTTTGTATTCGATAAAATGAAAGTATTGGAAGGACCCTTGCGTAAAAATGAGATTTTAGCCTATATGGTTATATGTTTGATATATGTATGAAGGTTGAGCTTGTCCCTCGACGTTCTTTGGTGCGAAAGAGGATATTTGAACCTTTTTGGTTCTAAATTTGGTAAATATAATGTATTGGGATGACCCTTGTCGCGAAAATGAGATATTAGCCTATATGGTTATTTGTTTGATATATATGAAGGTTGAGCTTGTCCCTCGATGTCCCTTGGTGCGAAAGATGATATTTGAACCTATTTGGTTCTAAATTCGTTAAATATAAAGTATTGGGATGACCCTTGCGCAAAAATGAGATTTTAGCCTATATGGTTATTTGTTTGATATATATGAAGGTTGAGCTAGTCCCTCGATGTCCCTTGGTGCGAAAGATGATATTGGAACCTATTTGGTTCTAAATTCGGTAAATATAAAGTATTGGGATGACCCTTGGCGCGACAATGAGATATTATCCTATATGGTTGCAAATTTGATAAATGGTAAGGTTGAATTTGTCCCTTGATTTAGAGCACGATTTGTGAACCTATTTGGTTATGTATTCGGTAATATGAAAGTATTAGAATGACCCTTGTGCAAAAATGAGATTGTAGCCTATATGGTTACATGTTTGATAAATATGGAGGTTGAGCTTGTCCCTCGATGTCCCTTGATGCGAAACATGATATTTGAACCTATTTGGTTCTAAATTTGGTAAATATAAAGTATTGGGATGACCCTTGTCGCGAAAATGAGATATTAGCCTATATGGTTGCAAATTTGATAAATGTGAAGGTTGAATTTCTCCCTTGATTTAATGCATGATTTGTGAACCTCTTTGGTTGTGTATTCGATAAAATAAAAGGATTGGAATGACCCTTGCGCAAAAATGAGATTTTGGCCTATATGATTACAAGTTTGAGAAATAAGAAGGTTAACATTTCCCTTGATTTAAATCATGATATATGGATCTATTTGGTTTTGTATTCGATAAAATGAAAGTATTGGAACGACCCTTGCGTAAAAATGATATTTTAGCCTATATGGTTACATGTTTGATAAATATGGAGGTTGAGCTTGTCCCTCGATGTCCCTTGATGCGAAACATGATATTTGAACCTATTGGGTTCTAAATTTGGTAAATATAAAGTATTGGGATGACCCTTGTCGCGAAAATGAGATATTAGCCTATATGGTTGCAAATTTGATAAATGTGAAGGTTGAATTTCTCCCTTGATTTAATGCATGATTTGTGAACCTCTTTGGTTGTGTATTCGATAAAATAAAAGGATTGGAATGACCCTTGCGCAAAAATGAGATTTTGGCCTATATGATTACAAGTTTGAGAAATAAGAAGGTTAACATTTCCCTTGATTTAAATCATGATATATGGATCTATTTGGTTTTGTATTCGATAAAATGAAAGTATTGGAACGACCCTTGCGTAAAAATGATATTTTAGCCTATACGGTTATATGTTTGATATATGTATGAAGGTTGAGCTTGTCCCTCGACGTGCCTTGGTGCGAAAGATGATATTTGAACCTATTGGGTTCTAAATTTGGTATATATAAAGTATTGGGATGACCCTTGTCGCGAAAATGAGATATTAGCCTATATGGTTGCAAATTTGATAAATGTGAAGGTTGAATTTCTCCCTTGATTTAATGCATGATTTGTGAACCTCTTTGGTTGTGTATTCGATAAAATAAAAGGATTGGAATGACCCTTGCGCAAAAATGAGATTTTGGCCTATATGATTACAAGTTTGAGAAATTAGAAGGTTAACATTTCCCTTGATTTAAATCATGATATATGAATCTATTTGGTTTTGTATTCGATAAAATGAAAGTATTGGAACGACCCTTGCGTAAAAATGAGATTTTAGCCTATACGGTTATATGTTTGATATATGTATGAAGGTTGAGCTTGTCCCTCGACGTTCCTTGGTGCGAAAGATGATATTTGAACCTATTGGGTTCTAAATTTGGTATATATAAAGTATTGGGATGACCCTTGTCCCGAAAATGAGATATTAGCCTATATGGTTGCAAATTTGATAAATATGAAGGTTGAAAGAGCGCAGCAAATGCAACTCACCAACATCTGCTTGGAAACAGACTCAATCAGCGTATTCCAAGCTTACCATCGCAATATTGGGGTCCCTTGGCAGATGAGAGCCAGGTGGTACAACTGTATAAAGTTTTGTCGCAGTATTCAATGTTCTTGTGTTCACACTCTACGGGAGGGCAACATGGTTGCTGATGCATTGGCTAAAAATGGCCAAGGACTTTCTCTTTTTTCATCTCAGTGGTGGTCTACACCTCCTCCTTTTATTCTGTGCCTTCTCTCTAGGGATAGATTAGGGCTTCCTTTCTCTAGACTTAGCATGCATTGATTTTTCTGTTTGTTTTGCTTTGATGTTTGGTTTGGTGTTTGTATAAGGTTCAGGCCTCCCCTGGTTTTAATTGATTGTCTAGCTTTATCAAAAAAAAATAAAAAAATAATGCATGATTTGTGAACCTCTTTGGTTGAGTATTCGATAAAATAAAAGTATTGGAATGACCCTTGCGCAAAAATGAGATTTTGGCCTATGTGATTACAAGTTTGAGAAATAAGAAGGTTAACATTTCCCTTGATTTAAATCATGATATATGAATCTATTTGGTTTTGTATTAGATAAAATGAAAGTATTGGAAGGACCCTTGCGTAAAAATGAGATTTTAGCCTATATGGTTATATGTTTGATATATGTATGAAGGTTGAGCTTGTCCCTCGACGTTCTTTGGTGCGAAAGAGGATATTTGAACCTTTTTGGTTCTAAATTTGGTAAATATAATGTATTGGGATGACCCTTGTCGCGAAAATGAGATATTAGCCTATATGGTTATTTGTTTGATATATATGAAGGTTGAGCTTGTCCCTCGATGTCCCTTGGTGCGAAAGATGATATTTGAACCTATTTGGTTCTAAATTGGTTAAATATAAAGTATTGGGATGACCCTTGCGCAAAAATGAGATTTTAGCCTATATGGTTATTTGTTTGATATATATGAAGGTTGAGCTAGTCCCTCGATGTCCCTTGGTGCGAAAGATGATATTGGAACCTATTTGGTTCTAAATTCGGTAAATATAAAGTATTGGGATGACCCTTGGCGCGACAATGAGATATTATCCTATATGGTTGCAAATTTGATAAATGGTAAGGTTGAATTTGTCCCTTGATTTAGAGCACGATTTGTGAACCTATTTGGTTATGTATTCGGTAATATGAAAGTATTAGAATGACCCTTGTGCAAAAATGAGATTGTAGCCTATATGGTTACATGTTTGATAAATATGGAGGTTGAGCTTGTCCCTCGATGTCCCTTGATGCGAAACATGATATTTGAACCTATTTGGTTCTAAATTTGGTAAATATAAAGTATTGGGATGACCCTTGTCGCGAAAATGAGATATTAGCCTATATGGTTGCAAATTTGATAAATCTGAAGGTTGAATTTCTCCCTTGATTTAATGCATGATTTGTGAACCTCTTTGGTTGTGTATTCGATAAAATAAAAGGATTGGAATGACCCTTGCGCAAAAATGAGATTTTGGCCTATATGATTACAAGTTTGAGAAATAAGAAGGTTAACATTTCCCTTGATTTAAATCATGATATATGGATCTATTTGGTTTTGTATTCGATAAAATGAAAGTATTGGAACGACCCTTGCGTAAAAATGATATTTTAGCCTATATGGTTACATGTTTGATAAATATGGAGGTTGAGCTTGTCCCTCGATGTCCCTTGATGCGAAACATGATATTTGAACCTATTGGGTTCTAAATTTGGTAAATATAAAGTATTGGGATGACCCTTGTCGCGAAAATGAGATATTAGCCTATATGGTTGCAAATTTGATAAATGTGAAGGTTGAATTTCTCCCTTGATTTAATGCATGATTTGTGAACCTCTTTGGTTGTGTATTCGATAAAATAAAAGGATTGGAATGACCCTTGCGCAAAAATGAGATTTTGGCCTATATGATTACAAGTTTGAGAAATAAGAAGGTTAACATTTCCCTTGATTTAAATCATGATATATGGATCTATTTGGTTTTGTATTCGATAAAATGAAAGTATTGGAACGACCCTTGCGTAAAAATGATATTTTAGCCTATACGGTTATATGTTTGATATATGTATGAAGGTTGAGCTTGTCCCTCGACGTGCCTTGGTGCGAAAGATGATATTTGAACCTATTGGGTTCTAAATTTGGTATATATAAAGTATTGGGATGACCCTTGTCGCGAAAATGAGATATTAGCCTATATGGTTGCAAATTGGATAAATGTGAAGGTTGAATTTCTCCCTTGATTTAATGCATGATTTGTGAACCTCTTTGGTTGTGTATTCGATAAAATAAAAGGATTGGAATGACCCTTGCGCAAAAATGAGATTTTGGCCTATATGATTACAAGTTTGAGAAATTAGAAGGTTAACATTTCCCTTGATTTAAATCATGATATATGAATCTATTTGGTTTTGTATTCGATAAAATGAAAGTATTGGAACGACCCTTGCGTAAAAATGAGATTTTAGCCTATACGGTTATATGTTTGATATATGTATGAAGGTTGAGCTTGTCCCTCGACGTTCCTTGGTGCGAAAGATGATATTTGAACCTATTGGGTTCTAAATTTGGTATATATAAAGTATTGGGATGACCCTTGTCCCGAAAATGAGATATTAGCCTATATGGTTGCAAATTTGATAAATATGAAGGTTGAAAGAGCGCAGCAAATGCAACTCACCAACATCTGCTTGGAAACAGACTCAATCAGCGTATTCCAAGCTTACCATCGCAATATTGGGGTCCCTTGGCAGATGAGAGCCAGGTGGTACAACTGTATAAAGTTTTGTCGCAGTATTCAATGTTCTTGTGTTCACACTCTACGGGAGGGCAACATGGTTGCTGATGCATTGGCTAAAAATGGCCAAGGACTTTCTCTTTTTTCATCTCAGTGGTGGTCTACACCTCCTCCTTTTATTCTGTGCCTTCTCTCTAGGGATAGATTAGGGCTTCCTTTCTCTAGACTTAGCATGCATTGATTTTTCTGTTTGTTTTGCTTTGATGTTTGGTTTGGTGTTTGTATAAGGTTCAGGCCTCCCCTGGTTTTAATTGATTGTCTAGCTTTATCAAAAAAAAATAAAAAAATAATGCATGATTTGTGAACCTCTTTGGTTGAGTATTCGATAAAATAAAAGTATTGGAATGACCCTTGCGCAAAAATGAGATTTTGGCCTATGTGATTACAAGTTTGAGAAATAAGAAGGTTAACATTTCCCTTGATTTAAATCATGATATATGAATCTATTTGGTTTTGTATTAGATAAAATGAAAGTATTGGAAGGACCCTTGCGTAAAAATGAGATTTTAGCCTATATGGTTATATGTTTGATATATGTATGAAGGTTGAGCTTGTCCCTCGACGTTCTTTGGTGCGAAAGAGGATATTTGAACCTTTTTGGTTCTAAATTTGGTAAATATAATGTATTGGGATGACCCTTGTCGCGAAAATGAGATATTAGCCTATATGGTTATTTGTTTGATATATATGAAGGTTGAGCTTGTCCCTCGATGTCCCTTGGTGCGAAAGATGATATTTGAACCTATTTGGTTCTAAATTGGTTAAATATAAAGTATTGGGATGACCCTTGCGCAAAAATGAGATTTTAGCCTATATGGTTATTTGTTTGATATATATGAAGGTTGAGCTAGTCCCTCGATGTCCCTTGGTGCGAAAGATGATATTGGAACCTATTTGGTTCTAAATTCGGTAAATATAAAGTATTGGGATGACCCTTGGCGCGACAATGAGATATTATCCTATATGGTTGCAAATTTGATAAATGGTAAGGTTGAATTTGTCCCTTGATTTAGAGCACGATTTGTGAACCTATTTGGTTATGTATTCGGTAATATGAAAGTATTAGAATGACCCTTGTGCAAAAATGAGATTGTAGCCTATATGGTTACATGTTTGATAAATATGGAGGTTGAGCTTGTCCCTCGATGTCCCTTGATGCGAAACATGATATTTGAACCTATTTGGTTCTAAATTTGGTAAATATAAAGTATTGGGATGACCCTTGTCGCGAAAATGAGATATTAGCCTATATGGTTGCAAATTTGATAAATGTGAAGGTTGAATTTCTCCCTTGATTTAATGCATGATTTGTGAACCTCTTTGGTTGTGTATTCGATAAAATAAAAGGATTGGAATGACCCTTGCGCAAAAATGAGATTTTGGCCTATATGATTACAAGTTTGAGAAATAAGAAGGTTAACATTTCCCTTGATTTAAATCATGATATATGGATCTATTTGGTTTTGTATTCGATAAAATGAAAGTATTGGAACGACCCTTGCGTAAAAATGATATTTTAGCCTATATGGTTACATGTTTGATAAATATGGAGGTTGAGCTTGTCCCTCGATGTCCCTTGATGCGAAACATGATATTTGAACCTATTGGGTTCTAAATTTGGTAAATATAAAGTATTGGGATGACCCTTGTCGCGAAAATGAGATATTAGCCTATATGGTTGCAAATTTGATAAATGTGAAGGTTGAATTTCTCCCTTGATTTAATGCATGATTTGTGAACCTCTTTGGTTGTGTATTCGATAAAATAAAAGGATTGGAATGACCCTTGCGCAAAAATGAGATTTTGGCCTATATGATTACAAGTTTGAGAAATAAGAAGGTTAACATTTCCCTTGATTTAAATCATGATATATGGATCTATTTGGTTTTGTATTCGATAAAATGAAAGTATTGGAACGACCCTTGCGTAAAAATGATATTTTAGCCTATACGGTTATATGTTTGATATATGTATGAAGGTTGAGCTTGTCCCTCGACGTGCCTTGGTGCGAAAGATGATATTTGAACCTATTGGGTTCTAAATTTGGTATATATAAAGTATTGGGATGACCCTTGTCGCGAAAATGAGATATTAGCCTATATGGTTGCAAATTTGATAAATGTGAAGGTTGAATTTCTCCCTTGATTTAATGCATGATTTGTGAACCTCTTTGGTTGTGTATTCGATAAAATAAAAGGATTGGAATGACCCTTGCGCAAAAATGAGATTTTGGCCTATATGATTACAAGTTTGAGAAATTAGAAGGTTAACATTTCCCTTGATTTAAATCATGATATATGAATCTATTTGGTTTTGTATTCGATAAAATGAAAGTATTGGAACGACCCTTGCGTAAAAATGAGATTTTAGCCTATACGGTTATATGTTTGATATATGTATGAAGGTTGAGCTTGTCCCTCGACGTTCCTTGGTGCGAAAGATGATATTTGAACCTATTGGGTTCTAAATTTGGTATATATAAAGTATTGGGATGACCCTTGTCCCGAAAATGAGATATTAGCCTATATGGTTGCAAATTTGATAAATATGAAGGTTGAAAGAGCGCAGCAAATGCAACTCACCAACATCTGCTTGGAAACAGACTCAATCAGCGTATTCCAAGCTTACCATCGCAATATTGGGGTCCCTTGGCAGATGAGAGCCAGGTGGTACAACTGTATAAAGTTTTGTCGCAGTATTCAATGTTCTTGTGTTCACACTCTACGGGAGGGCAACATGGTTGCTGATGCATTGGCTAAAAATGGCCAAGGACTTTCTCTTTTTTCATCTCAGTGGTGGTCTACACCTCCTCCTTTTATTCTGTGCCTTCTCTCTAGGGATAGATTAGGGCTTCCTTTCTCTAGACTTAGCATGCATTGATTTTTCTGTTTGTTTTGCTTTGATGTTTGGTTTGGTGTTTGTATAAGGTTCAGGCCTCCCCTGGTTTTAATTGATTGTCTAGCTTTATCAAAAAAAAATAAAAAAATAATGCATGATTTGTGAACCTCTTTGGTTGAGTATTCGATAAAATAAAAGTATTGGAATGACCCTTGCGCAAAAATGAGATTTTGGCCTATGTGATTACAAGTTTGAGAAATAAGAAGGTTAACATTTCCCTTGATTTAAATCATGATATATGAATCTATTTGGTTTTGTATTAGATAAAATGAAAGTATTGGAAGGACCCTTGCGTAAAAATGAGATTTTAGCCTATATGGTTATATGTTTGATATATGTATGAAGGTTGAGCTTGTCCCTCGACGTTCTTTGGTGCGAAAGAGGATATTTGAACCTTTTTGGTTCTAAATTTGGTAAATATAATGTATTGGGATGACCCTTGTCGCGAAAATGAGATATTAGCCTATATGGTTATTTGTTTGATATATATGAAGGTTGAGCTTGTCCCTCGATGTCCCTTGGTGCGAAAGATGATATTTGAACCTATTTGGTTCTAAATTGGTTAAATATAAAGTATTGGGATGACCCTTGCGCAAAAATGAGATTTTAGCCTATATGGTTATTTGTTTGATATATATGAAGGTTGAGCTAGTCCCTCGATGTCCCTTGGTGCGAAAGATGATATTGGAACCTATTTGGTTCTAAATTCGGTAAATATAAAGTATTGGGATGACCCTTGGCGCGACAATGAGATATTATCCTATATGGTTGCAAATTTGATAAATGGTAAGGTTGAATTTGTCCCTTGATTTAGAGCATGATTTGTGAACCTATTTGGTTATGTATTCGGTAATATGAAAGTATTAGAATGACCCTTGTGCAAAAATGAGATTGTAGCCTATATGGTTACATGTTTGATAAATATGGAGGTTGAGCTTGTCCCTCGATGTCCCTTGATGCGAAACATGATATTTGAACCTATTTGGTTCTAAATTTGGTAAATATAAAGTATTGGGATGACCCTTGTCGCGAAAATGAGATATTAGCCTACATGGTTGCAAATTTGATAAATGTGAAGGTTGAATTTCTCCCTTGATTTAATGCATGATTTGTGAACCTCTTTGGTTGTGTATTCGATAAAATAAAAGGATTGGAATGACCCTTGCGCAAAAATGAGATTTTGGCCTATATGATTACAAGTTTGAGAAATAAGAAGGTTAACATTTCCCTTGATTTAAATCATGATATATGGATCTATTTGGTTTTGTATTCGATAAAATGAAAGTATTGGAACGACCCTTGCGTAAAAATGATATTTTAGCCTATATGGTTACATGTTTGATAAATATGGAGGTTGAGCTTGTCCCTCGATGTCCCTTGATGCGAAACATGATATTTGAACCTATTGGGTTCTAAATTTGGTAAATATAAAGTATTGGGATGACCCTTGTCGCGAAAATGAGATATTAGCCTATATGGTTGCAAATTTGATAAATGTGAAGGTTGAATTTCTCCCTTGATTTAATGCATGATTTGTGAACCTCTTTGGTTGTGTATTCGATAAAATAAAAGGATTGGAATGACCCTTGCGCAAAAATGAGATTTTGGCCTATATGATTACAAGTTTGAGAAATAAGAAGGTTAACATTTCCCTTGATTTAAATCATGATATATGGATCTATTTGGTTTTGTATTCGATAAAATGAAAGTATTGGAACGACCCTTGCGTAAAAATGATATTTTAGCCTATACGGTTATATGTTTGATATATGTATGAAGGTTGAGCTTGTCCCTCGACGTGCCTTGGTGCGAAAGATGATATTTGAACCTATTGGGTTCTAAATTTGGTATATATAAAGTATTGGGATGACCCTTGTCGCGAAAATGAGATATTAGCCTATATGGTTGCAAATTTGATAAATGTGAAGGTTGAATTTCTCCCTTGATTTAATGCATGATTTGTGAACCTCTTTGGTTGTGTATTCGATAAAATAAAAGGATTGGAATGACCCTTGCGCAAAAATGAGATTTTGGCCTATATGATTACAAGTTTGAGAAATAAGAAGGTTAACATTTCCCTTGATTTAAATCATGATATATGAATCTATTTGGTTTTGTATTCGATAAAATGAAAGTATTGGAAGGACCCTTGCGTAAAAATGAGATTTTAGCCTATATGGTTATATGTTTGATATATGTATGAAGGTTGAGCTTGTCCCTCGACGTTCTTTGGTGCGAAAGAGGATATTTGAACCTTTTTGGTTCTAAATTTGGTAAATATAATGTATTGGGATGACCCTTGTCGCGAAAATGAGATATTAGCCTATATGGTTATTTGTTTGATATATATGAAGGTTGAGCTTGTCCCTCGATGTCCCTTGGTGCGAAAGATGATATTTGAACCTATTTGGTTCTAAATTCGTTAAATATAAAGTATTGGGATGACCCTTGCGCAAAAATGAGATTTTAGCCTATATGGTTATTTGTTTGATATATATGAAGGTTGAGCTAGTCCCTCGATGTCCCTTGGTGCGAAAGATGATATTGGAACCTATTTGGTTCTAAATTCGGTAAATATAAAGTATTGGGATGACCCTTGGCGCGACAATGAGATATTATCCTATATGGTTGCAAATTTGATAAATGGTAAGGTTGAATTTGTCCCTTGATTTAGAGCACGATTTGTGAACCTATTTGGTTATGTATTCGGTAATATGAAAGTATTAGAATGACCCTTGTGCAAAAATGAGATTGTAGCCTATATGGTTACATGTTTGATAAATATGGAGGTTGAGCTTGTCCCTCGATGTCCCTTGATGCGAAACATGATATTTGAACCTATTTGGTTCTAAATTTGGTAAATATAAAGTATTGGGATGACCCTTGTCGCGAAAATGAGATATTAGCCTATATGGTTGCAAATTTGATAAATGTGAAGGTTGAATTTCTCCCTTGATTTAATGCATGATTTGTGAACCTCTTTGGTTGTGTATTCGATAAAATAAAAGGATTGGAATGACCCTTGCGCAAAAATGAGATTTTGGCCTATATGATTACAAGTTTGAGAAATAAGAAGGTTAACATTTCCCTTGATTTAAATCATGATATATGGATCTATTTGGTTTTGTATTCGATAAAATGAAAGTATTGGAACGACCCTTGCGTAAAAATGATATTTTAGCCTATATGGTTACATGTTTGATAAATATGGAGGTTGAGCTTGTCCCTCGATGTCCCTTGATGCGAAACATGATATTTGAACCTATTGGGTTCTAAATTTGGTAAATATAAAGTATTGGGATGACCCTTGTCGCGAAAATGAGATATTAGCCTATATGGTTGCAAATTTGATAAATGTGAAGGTTGAATTTCTCCCTTGATTTAATGCATGATTTGTGAACCTCTTTGGTTGTGTATTCGATAAAATAAAAGGATTGGAATGACCCTTGCGCAAAAATGAGATTTTGGCCTATATGATTACAAGTTTGAGAAATAAGAAGGTTAACATTTCCCTTGATTTAAATCATGATATATGGATCTATTTGGTTTTGTATTCGATAAAATGAAAGTATTGGAACGACCCTTGCGTAAAAATGATATTTTAGCCTATACGGTTATATGTTTGATATATGTATGAAGGTTGAGCTTGTCCCTCGACGTGCCTTGGTGCGAAAGATGATATTTGAACCTATTGGGTTCTAAATTTGGTATATATAAAGTATTGGGATGACCCTTGTCGCGAAAATGAGATATTAGCCTATATGGTTGCAAATTTGATAAATGTGAAGGTTGAATTTCTCCCTTGATTTAATGCATGATTTGTGAACCTCTTTGGTTGTGTATTCGATAAAATAAAAGGATTGGAATGACCCTTGCGCAAAAATGAGATTTTGGCCTATATGATTACAAGTTTGAGAAATTAGAAGGTTAACATTTCCCTTGATTTAAATCATGATATATGAATCTATTTGGTTTTGTATTCGATAAAATGAAAGTATTGGAACGACCCTTGCGTAAAAATGAGATTTTAGCCTATACGGTTATATGTTTGATATATGTATGAAGGTTGAGCTTGTCCCTCGACGTTCCTTGGTGCGAAAGATGATATTTGAACCTATTGGGTTCTAAATTTGGTATATATAAAGTATTGGGATGACCCTTGTCGCGAAAATGAGATATTAGCCTATATGGTTATTTGTTTGATATATATGAAGGTTGAGCTTGTCCCTCGATGTCCCTTGGTGCGAAAGATGATATTTGAACCTATTTGGTTCTAAATTCGTTAAATATAAAGTATTGGGATGACCCTTGCGCAAAAATGAGATTTTAGCCTATATGGTTATTTGTTTGATATATATGAAGGTTGAGCTAGTCCCTCGATGTCCCTTGGTGCGAAAGATGATATTGGAACCTATTTGGTTCTAAATTCGGTAAATATAAAGTATTGGGATGACCCTTGGCGCGACAATGAGATATTATCCTATATGGTTGCAAATTTGATAAATGGTAAGGTTGAATTTGTCCCTTGATTTAGAGCACGATTTGTGAACCTATTTGGTTATGTATTCGGTAATATGAAAGTATTAGAATGACCCTTGTGGAAAAATGAGATTGTAGCCTATATGGTTACATGTTTGATAAATATGGAGGTTGAGCTTGTCCCTCGATGTCCCTTGATGCGAAACATGATATTTGAACCTATTTGGTTCTAAATTTGGTAAATATAAAGTATTGGGATGACCCTTGTCGCGAAAATGAGATATTAGCCTATATGGTTGCAAATTTGATAAATGTGAAGGTTGAATTTCTCCCTTGATTTAATGCATGATTTGTGAACCTCTTTGGTTGAGTATTCGATAAAATAAAAGTATTGGAATGACCCTTGCGCAAAAATGAGATTTTGGCCTATGTGATTACAAGTTTGAGAAATAAGAAGGTTAACATTTCCCTTGATTTAAATCATGATATATGAATCTATTTGGTTTTGTATTCGATAAAATGAAAGTATTGGAACGACCCTTGCGTAAAAATGAGATTTTAGCCTATATGGTTATATGTTTGATATATGTATGAAGGTTGAGCTTGTCCCTCGACGTTCCTTGGTGCGAAAGATGATATTTGAACCTATTGGGTTCTAAATTTGGTATATATAAAGTATTGGGATGACCCTTGTCCCGAAAATGAGATATTAGCCTATATGGTTGCAAATTTGATAAATATGAAGGTTGAATTTCTCCCTTGATTTAATGCATGATTTGTGAACCTCTTTGGTTGAGTATTCGATAAAATAAAAGTATTGGAATGACCCTTGCGCAAAAATGAGATTTTGGCCTATGTGATTACAAGTTTGAGAAATAAGAAGGTTAACATTTCCCTTGATTTAAATCATGATATATGAATCTATTTGGTTTTGTATTCGATAAAATGAAAGTATTGGAACGACCCTTGCGTAAAAATGAGATTTTAGCCTATATGGTTATATGTTTGATATATGTATGAAGGTTGAGCTTGTCCCTCGACGTTCCTTGGTGCGAAAGATGATATTTGAACCTATTGGGTTCTAAATTTGGTATATATAAAGTATTGGGATGACCCTTGTCCCGAAAATGAGATATTAGCCTATATGGTTGCAAATTTGATAAATAGGAAGGTTGAATTTCTCCCTTGATTTAATGCATGATTTGTGAACCTCTTTGGTTGTGTATTCGATAAAATAAAAGGATTGGAATGACCCTTGCGCAAAAATGAGATTTTGGTGTATATGATTACAAGTTTGAGAAATAAGAAGGTTAACATTTCCCTTGATTTAAATCATGATATATGGATCTATTTGGTTTTGAATTCGATAAAATGAAAGTATTGGAACGACCCTTGCGTAAAAATGAGATTTTAGCCTATATGGTTATATGTTTGATATATGTATGAAGGTTGAGCTTGTCCCTCGACGTTCCTTGGTGCGAAAGATGATATTTGAACCTATTGGGTTCTAAATTTGGTATATATAAAGTATTGGGATGACCCTTGTCGCGAAAATGAGATATTAGCCTATATGGTTGCAAATTTGATAAATATGAAGGTTGAATTTCTCCCTTGATTTAATGCATGATTTGTGAACCTCTTTGGTTGAGTATTCGATAAAATAAAAGTATTGGAATGACCCTTGCGCAAAAATGAGATTTTGGCCTATGTGATTACAAGTTTGAGAAATAAGAAGGTTAACATTTCCCTTGATTTAAATCATGATATATGAATCTATTTGGTTTTGTATTCGATAAAATGAAAGTATTGGAACGACCCTTGCGTAAAAATGAAATTTTAGCCTATATGGTTATATGTTTGATATATGTATGAAGGTTGAGCTTGTCCCTCGACATTCCTTGGTGCGAAAGATGATATTTGAACCTATTGGGTTCTAAATTTGGTATATATAAAGTATTGGGATGACCCTTGTCCCGAAAATGAGATATTAGCCTATATGGTTGCAAATTTGATAAATATGAAGGTTGAATTTCTCCCTTGATTTAATGCATGATTTGTGAACCTCTTTGGTTGAGTATTCGATAAAATAAAAGTATTGGAATGACCCTTGCGCAAAAATGAGATTTTGGCCTATGTGATTACAAGTTTGAGAAATAAGAAGGTTAACATTTCCCTTGATTTAAATCATGATATATGAATCTATTTGGTTTTGTATTCGATAAAATGAAAGTATTGGAACGACCCTTGCGTAAAAATGAGATTTTAGCCTATATGGTTATATGTTTGATATATGTATGAAGGTTGAGCTTGTCCCTCGACGTTCCTTGGTGCGAAAGATGATATTTGAACCTATTGGGTTCTAAATTTGGTATATATAAAGTATTGGGATGACCCTTGTCCCGAAAATGAGATATTAGCCTATATGGTTGCAAATTTGATAAATAGGAAGGTTGAATTTCTCCCTTGATTTAATGCATGATTTGTGAACCTCTTTGGTTGTGTATTCGATAAAATAAAAGGATTGGAATGACCCTTGCGCAAAAATGAGATTTTGGTGTATATGATTACAAGTTTGAGAAATAAGAAGGTTAACATTTCCCTTGATTTAAATCATGATATATGGATCTATTTGGTTTTGAATTCGATAAAATGAAAGTATTGGAACGACCCTTGCGTAAAAATGAGATTTTAGCCTATATGGTTATATGTTTGATATATGTATGAAGGTTGAGCTTGTCCCTCGACGTTCCTTGGTGCGAAAGATGATATTTGAACCTATTGGGTTCTAAATTTGGTATATATAAAGTATTGGGATGACCCTTGTCGCGAAAATGAGATATTAGCCTATATGGTTGCAAATTTGATAAATATGAAGGTTGAATTTCTCCCTTGATTTAATGCATGATTTGTGAACCTCTTTGGTTGAGTATTCGATAAAATAAAAGTATTGGAATGACCCTTGCGCAAAAATGAGATTTTGGCCTATGTGATTACAAGTTTGAGAAATAAGAAGGTTAACATTTCCCTTGATTTAAATCATGATATATGAATCTATTTGGTTTTGTATTCGATAAAATGAAAGTATTGGAACGACCCTTGCGTAAAAATGAAATTTTAGCCTATATGGTTATATGTTTGATATATGTATGAAGGTTGAGCTTGTCCCTCGACATTCCTTGGTGCGAAAGATGATATTTGAACCTATTGGGTTCTAAATTTGGTATATATAAAGTATTGGGATGACCCTTGTCCCGAAAATGAGATATTAGCCTATATGGTTGCAAATTTGATAAATATGAAGGTTGAATTTCTCCCTTGATTTAATGCATGATTTGTGAACCTCTTTGGTTGAGTATTCGATAAAATAAAAGTATTGGAATGACCCTTGCGCAAAAAAGAGATTTTGGCCTATGTGATTACAAGTTTGAGAAATAAGAAGGTTAACATTTCCCTTGATTTAAATCATGATATATGAATCTATTTGGTTTTGTATTCGATAAAATGAAAGTATTGGAACGACCCTTGCGTAAAAATGAGATTTTAGCCTATATGGTTATATGTTTGATATATGTATGAAGGTTGAGCTTGTCCCTCGACGTTCCTTGGTGCGAAAGATGATATTTGAACCTATTGGGTTCTAAATTTGGTATATATAAAGTATTGGGATGACCCTTGTCCCGAAAATGAGATATTAGCCTATATGGTTGCAAATTTGATAAATATGAAGGTTGAATTTCTCCCTTGATTTAATGCATGATTTGTGAACCTCTTTGGTTGTGTATTCGATAAAATAAAAGGATTGGAATGACCCTTGCGCAAAAATGAGATTTTGGCGTATATGATTACAAGTTTGAGAAATAAGAAGGTTAACATTTCCCTTGATTTAAATCATGATATATGGATCTATTTGGTTTTGAATTCGATAAAATGAAAGTATTGGAACGACCCTTGCGTAAAAATGAGATTTTAGCCTATATGGTTATATGTTTGATATATGTATGAAGGTTGAGCTTGTCCCTCGACGTTCCTTGGTGCGAAAGATGATATTTGAACCTATTGGGTTCTAAATTTGGTATATATAAAGTATTGGGATGACCCTTGTCGCGAAAATGAGATATTAGCCTATATGGTTGCAAATTTGATAAATATGAAGGTTGAATTTCTCCCTTGATTTAATGCATGATTTGTGAACCTCTTTGGTTGAGTATTCGATAAAATAAAAGTATTGGAATGACCCTTGCGCAAAAATGAGATTTTGGCCTATGTGATTACAAGTTTGAGAAATAAGAAGGTTAACATTTCCCTTGATTTAAATCATGATATATGAATCTATTTGGTTTTTTATTCGATAAAATGAAAGTATTGGAACGACCCTTGCGTAAAAATGAAATTTTAGCCTATATGGTTATATGTTTGATATATGTATGAAGGTTGAGCTTGTCCCTCGACATTCCTTGGTGCGAAAGATGATATTTGAACCTATTGGGTTCTAAATTTGGTATATATAAAGTATTGGGATGACCCTTGTCCCGAAAATGAGATATTAGCCTATATGGTTGCAAATTTGATAAATAGGAAGGTTGAATTTCTCCCTTGATTTAATGCATGATTTGTGAACCTCTTTGGTTGTGTATTCGATAAAATAAAAGGATTGGAATGACCCTTGCGCAAAAATGAGATTTTGGCGTATATGATTACAAGTTTGAGAAATAAGAAGGTTAACATTTCCCTTGATTTAAATCATGATATATGGATCTATTTGGTTTTGAATTCGATAAAATGAAAGTATTGGAACGACCCTTGCGTAAAAATGAGATTTTAGCCTATATGGTTATATGTTTGATATATGTATGAAGGTTGAGCTTGTCCCTCGACGTTCCTTGGTGCGAAAGATGATATTTGAACCTATTGGGTTCTAAATTTGGTATATATAAAGTATTGGGATGACCCTTGTCGCGAAAATGAGATATTAGCCTATATGGTTGCAAATTTGATAAATATGAAGGTTGAATTTCTCCCTTGATTTAATGCATGATTTGTGAACCTCTTTGGTTGAGTATTCGATAAAATAAAAGTATTGGAATGACCCTTGCGCAAAAATGAGATTTTGGCCTATGTGATTACAAGTTTGAGAAATAAGAAGGTTAACATTTCCCTTGATTTAAATCATGATATATGGATCTATTTGGTTTTGTATTCGATAAAATGAAAGTATTGGAACGACCCTTGCGTAAAAATGAGATTTTAGCCTATATGGTTATATTTTGATATATGTATGAAGGTTGAGCTTGTCCCTCGACGTTCCTTGGTGCGAAAGATGATATTTGAACCTATTGGGTTCAAAATTTGGTATATATAAAGTATTGGGATGACCCTTGTCGCGAAAATGAGATATTAGCCTATATGGTTGCAAATTTGATAAATGTGAAGGTTGAATTTCTCACTTGATTTAATGCATGATTTGTGAACCTCTTTGGTTGTGTATTCGATAAAATAAAAGGATTGGAATGACCCTTGCGCAAAAATGAGATTTTGGCGTATATGATTACAAGTTTGAGAAATAAGAAGGTTAACATTTCCCTTGATTTAAATCATGATATATGGATCTATTTGGTTTTGAATTCGATAAAATGAAAGTATTGGAACGACCCTTGCGTAAAAATGAGATTTTAGCCTATATGGTTATATGTTTGATATATGTATGAAGGTTGAGCTTGTCCCTCGACGTTCCTTGGTGCGAAAGATGATATTTGAACCTATTGGGTTCTAAATTTGGTATATATAAAGTATTGGGATGACCCTTGTCGCGAAAATGAGATATTAGCCTATATGGTTGCAAATTTGATAAATATGAAGGTTGAATTTCTCCCTTGATTTAATGCATGATTTGTGAACCTCTTTGGTTGAGTATTCGATAAAATAAAAGTATTGGAATGACCCTTGCGCAAAAATGAGATTTTGGCCTATGTGATTACAAGTTTGAGAAATAAGAAGGTTAACATTTCCCTTGATTTAAATCATGATATATGAATCTATTTGGTTTTGTATTCGATAAAATGAAAGTATTGGAACGACCCTTGCGTAAAAATGAGATTTTAGCCTATATGGTTATATGTTTGATATATGTATGAAGGTCGAGCTTGTCCCTCGACGTTCCTTGGTGCGAAAGATGATATTTGAACCTATTGGGTTCTAAATTTGGTATATATAAAGTATTGGGATGACCCTTGTCGCGAAAATGAGATATTAGCCTATATGGTTGCAAATTTGATAAATGTGAAGGTTGAATTTCTCCCTTGATGTAATGCATGATTTGTGAACCTCTTTGGTTGTGTATTCGATAAAATAAAAGGATTGGAATGACCCTTGCGCAAAAATGAGATTTTGGCGTATATGATTACAAGTTTGAGAAATAAGAAGGTTAACATTTCCCTTGATTTAAATCATGATATATGGATCTATTTGGTTTTGAATTCGATAAAATGAAAGTATTGGAACGACCCTTGCGTAAAAATGAGATTTTAGCCTATATGGTTATATGTTTGATATATGTATGAAGGTTGAGCTTGTCCCTCGACGTTCCTTGGTGCGAAAGATGATATTTGAACCTATTGGGTTCTAAATTTGGTATATATAAAGTATTGGGATGACCCTTGTCGCGAAAATGAGATATTAGCCTATATGGTTGCAAATTTGATAAATATGAAGGTTGAATTTCTCCCTTGATTTAATGCATGATTTGTGAACCTCTTTGGTTGAGTATTCGATAAAATAAAAGTATTGGAATGACCCTTGCGCAAAAATGAGATTTTGGCCTATGTGATTACAAGTTTGAGAAATAAGAAGGTTAACATTTCCCTTGATTTAAATCATGATATATGGATCTATTTGGTTTTGTATTCGATAAAATGAAAGTATTGGAACGACCCTTGCGTAAAAATGAGATTTTAGCCTATATGGTTATATTTTGATATATGTATGAAGGTTGAGCTTGTCCCTCGACGTTCCTTGGTGCGAAAGATGATATTTGAACCTATTGGGTTCAAAATTTGGTATATATAAAGTATTGGGATGACCCTTGTCGCGAAAATGAGATATTAGCCTATATGGTTGCAAATTTGATAAATGTGAAGGTTGAATTTCTCACTTGATTTAATGCATGATTTGTGAACCTCTTTGGTTGTGTATTCGATAAAATAAAAGGATTGGAATGACCCTTGCGCAAAAATGAGATTTTGGCGTATATGATTACAAGTTTGAGAAATAAGAAGGTTAACATTTCCCTTGATTTAAATCATGATATATGGATCTATTTGGTTTTGAATTCGATAAAATGAAAGTATTGGAACGACCCTTGCGTAAAAATGAGATTTTAGCCTATATGGTTATATGTTTGATATATGTATGAAGGTTGAGCTTGTCCCTCGACGTTCCTTGGTGCGAAAGATGATATTTGAACCTATTGGGTTCTAAATTTGGTATATATAAAGTATTGGGATGACCCTTGTCGCGAAAATGAGATATTAGCCTATATGGTTGCAAATTTGATAAATATGAAGGTTGAATTTCTCCCTTGATTTAATGCATGATTTGTGAACCTCTTTGGTTGAGTATTCGATAAAATAAAAGTATTGGAATGACCCTTGCGCAAAAATGAGATTTTGGCCTATGTGATTACAAGTTTGAGAAATAAGAAGGTTAACATTTCCCTTGATTTAAATCATGATATATGAATCTATTTGGTTTTGTATTCGATAAAATGAAAGTATTGGAACGACCCTTGCGTAAAAATGAGATTTTAGCCTATATGGTTATATGTTTGATATATGTATGAAGGTTGAGCTTGTCCCTCGACGTTCCTTGGTGCGAAAGATGATATTTGAACCTATTGGGTTCTAAATTTGGTATATATAAAGTATTGGGATGACCCTTGTCGCGAAAATGAGATATTAGCCTATATGGTTGCAAATTTGATAAATGTGAAGGTTGAATTTCTCCCTTGATGTAATGCATGATTTGTGAACCTCTTTGGTTGTGTATTCGATAAAATAAAAGGATTGGAATGACCCTTGCGCAAAAATGAGATTTTGGCGTATATGATTACAAGTTTGAGAAATAAGAAGGTTAACATTTCCCTTGATTTAAATCATGATATATGGATCTATTTGGTTTTGAATTCGATAAAATGAAAGTATTGGAACGACCCTTGCGTAAAAATGAGATTTTAGCCTATATGGTTATATGTTTGATATATGTATGAAGGTTGAGCTTGTCCCTCAACGTTCCTTGGTGCGAAAGATGATATTTGAACCTATTGGGTTCTAAATTTGGTATATATAAAGTATTGGGATGACCCTTGTCGCGAAAATGAGATATTAGCCTATATGGTTGCAAATTTGATAAATATGAAGGTTGAATTTCTCCCTTGATTTAATGCATGATTTCTGAACCTCTTTGGTTGAGTATTCGATAAAATAAAAGTATTGGAATGACCCTTGCGCAAAAATGAGATTTTGGCCTATGTGATTACAAGTTTGAGAAATAAGAAGGTTAACATTTCCCTTGACTTAAATCATGATATATGGATCTATTTGGTTTTGTATTCGATAAAATGAAAGTATTGGAACGACCCTTGCGTAAAAATGAGATTTTAGCCTATATGGTTATATGTTTGATATATGTATGAAGGTTGAGCTTGTCCCTCGACGTTCCTTGGTGCGAAAGATGATATTTGAACCTATTGGGTTCTAAATTTGGTATATATAAAGTATTGGGATGACCCTTGTCGCGAAAATGAGATATTAGCCTATATGGTTGCAAATTTGATAAATGTGAAGGTTGAATTTCTCCCTTGATGTAATGCATGATTTGTGAACCTCTTTGGTTGTGTATTCGATAAAATAAAAGGATTGGAATGACCCTTGCGCAAAAATGAGATTTTGGCGTATATGATTACAAGTTTGAGAAATAAGAAGGTTAACATTTCCCTTGATTTAAATCATGATATATGGATCTATTTGGTTTTGAATTCGATAAAATGAAAGTATTGGAACGACCCTTGCGTAAAAATGAGATTTTAGCCTATATGGTTATATGTTTGATATATGTATGAAGGTTGAGCTTGTCCCTCGACGTTCCTTGGTGCGAAAGATGATATTTGAACCTATTGGGTTCTAAATTTGGTATATATAAAGTATTGGGATGACCCTTGTCGCGAAAATGAGATATTAGCCTATATGGTTGCAAATTTGATAAATATGAAGGTTGAATTTCTCCCTTGATTTAATGCATGATTTCTGAACCTCTTTGGTTGAGTATTCGATAAAATAAAAGTATTGGAATGACCCTTGCGCAAAAATGAGATTTTGGCCTATGTGATTACAAGTTTGAGAAATAAGAAGGTTAACATTTCCCTTGACTTAAATCATGATATATGGATCTATTTGGTTTTGTATTCGATAAAATGAAAGTATTGGAACGACCCTTGCGTAAAAATGAGATTTTAGCCTATATGGTTATATTTTGATATATGTATGAAGGTTGAGCTTGTCCCTCGACGTTCCTTGGTGCGAAAGATGATATTTGAACCTATTGGGTTCAAAATTTGGTATATATAAAGTATTGGGATGACCCTTGTCGCGAAAATGAGATATTAGCCTATATGGTTGCAAATTTGATAAATGTGAAGGTTGAATTTCTCACTTGATTTAATGCATGATTTGTGAACCTCTTTGGTTGTGTATTCGATAAAATAAAAGGATTGGAATGACCCTTGCGCAAAAATGAGATTTTGGCGTATATGATTACAAGTTTGAGAAATAAGAAGGTTAACATTTCCCTTGATTTAAATCATGATATATGGATCTATTTGGTTTTGAATTCGATAAAATGAAAGTATTGGAACGACCCTTGCGTAAAAATGAGATTTTAGCCTATATGGTTATATGTTTGATATATGTATGAAGGTTGAGCTTGTCCCTCGACGTTCCTTGGTGCGAAAGATGATATTTGAACCTATTGGGTTCTAAATTTGGTATATATAAAGTATTGGGATGACCCTTGTCGCGAAAATGAGATATTAGCCTATATGGTTGCAAATTTGATAAATATGAAGGTTGAATTTCTCCCTTGATTTAATGCATGATTTCTGAACCTCTTTGGTTGAGTATTCGATAAAATAAAAGTATTGGAATGACCCTTGCGCAAAAATGAGATTTTGGCCTATGTGATTACAAGTTTGAGAAATAAGAAGGTTAACATTTCCCTTGATTTAAATCATGATATATGGATCTATTTGGTTTTGTATTCGATAAAATGAAAGTATTGGAACGACCCTTGCGTAAAAATGAGATTTTAGCCTATATGGTTATATGTATGAAGGTTGAGCTTGTCCCTCGACGTTCCTTGGTGCGAAAGATGATATTTGAACCTATTGGGTTCTAAATTTGGTATATATAAAGTATTGGGATGACCCTTGTCGCGAAAATGAGATATTAGCCTATATGGTTGCAAATTTGATAAATGTGAAGGTTGAATTTCTCCCTTGATGTAATGCATGATTTGTGAACCTCTTTGGTTGTGTATTCGATAAAATAAAAGGATTGGAATGACCCTTGCGCAAAAATGAGATTTTGGCGTATATGATTACAAGTTTGAGAAATAAGAAGGTTAACATTTCCCTTGATTTAAATCATGATATATGGATCTATTTGGTTTTGAATTCGATAAAATGAAAGTATTGGAACGACCCTTGCGTAAAAATGAGATTTTAGCCTATATGGTTATATGTTTGATATATGTATGAAGGTTGAGCTTGTCCCTCGACGTTCCTTGGTGCGAAAGATGATATTTGAACCTATTGGGTTCTAAATTTGGTATATATAAAGTATTGGGATGACCCTTGTCGCGAAAATGAGATATTAGCCTATATGGTTGCAAATTTGATAAATATGAAGGTTGAATTTCTCCCTTGATTTAATGCATGATTTCTGAACCTCTTTGGTTGAGTATTCGATAAAATAAAAGTATTGGAATGACCCTTGCGCAAAAATGAGATTTTGGCCTATGTGATTACAAGTTTGAGAAATAAGAAGGTTAACATTTCCCTTGATTTAAATCATGATATATGGATCTATTTGGTTTTGTATTCGATAAAATGAAAGTATTGGAACGACCCTTGCGTAAAAATGAGATTTTAGCCTATATGGTTATATTTTGATATATGTATGAAGGTTGAGCTTGTCCCTCGACGTTCCTTGGTGCGAAAGATGATATTTGAACCTATTGGGTTCTAAATTTGGTATATATAAAGTATTGGGATGACCCTTGTCGCGAAAATGAGATATTAGCCTATATGGTTGCAAATTTGATAAATGTGAAGGTTGAATTTCTCCCTTGATGTAATGCATGATTTGTGAACCTCTTTGGTTGTGTATTCGATAAAATAAAAGGATTGGAATGACCCTTGCGCAAAAATGAGATTTTGGCGTATATGATTACAAGTTTGAGAAATAAGAAGGTTAACATTTCCCTTGATTTAAATCATGATATATGGATCTATTTGGTTTTGAATTCGATAAAATGAAAGTATTGGAACGACCCTTGCGTAAAAATGAGATTTTAGCCTATATGGTTATATGTTTGATATATGTATGAAGGTTGAGCTTGTCCCTCGACGTTCCTTGGTGCGAAAGATGATATTTGAACCTATTGGGTTCTAAATTTGGTATATATAAAGTATTGGGATGACCCTTGTCGCGAAAATGAGATATTAGCCTATATGGTTGCAAATTTGATAAATATGAAGGTTGAATTTCTCCCTTGATTTAATGCATGATTTCTGAACCTCTTTGGTTGAGTATTCGATAAAATAAAAGTATTGGAATGACCCTTGCGCAAAAATGAGATTTTGGCCTATGTGATTACAAGTTTGAGAAATAAGAAGGTTAACATTTCCCTTGATTTAAATCATGATATATGGATCTATTTGGTTTTGTATTCGATAAAATGAAAGTATTGGAACGACCCTTGCGTAAAAATGAGATTTTAGCCTATATGGTTATATGTATGAAGGTTGAGCTTGTCCCTCGACGTTCCTTGGTGCGAAAGATGATATTTGAACCTATTGGGTTCTAAATTTGGTATATATAAAGTATTGGGATGACCCTTGTCGCGAAAATGAGATATTAGCCTATATGGTTGCAAATTTGATAAATGTGAAGGTTGAATTTCTCCCTTGATGTAATGCATGATTTGTGAACCTCTTTGGTTGTGTATTCGATAAAATAAAAGGATTGGAATGACCCTTGCGCAAAAATGAGATTTTGGCGTATATGATTACAAGTTTGAGAAATAAGAAGGTTAACATTTCCCTTGATTTAAATCATGATATATGGATCTATTTGGTTTTGAATTCGATAAAATGAAAGTATTGGAACGACCCTTGCGTAAAAATGAGATTTTAGCCTATATGGTTATATGTTTGATATATGTATGAAGGTTGAGCTTGTCCCTCGACGTTCCTTGGTGCGAAAGATGATATTTGAACCTATTGGGTTCTAAATTTGGTATATATAAAGTATTGGGATGACCCTTGTCGCGAAAATGAGATATTAGCCTATATGGTTGCAAATTTGATAAATATGAAGGTTGAATTTCTCCCTTGATTTAATGCATGATTTCTGAACCTCTTTGGTTGAGTATTCGATAAAATAAAAGTATTGGAATGACCCTTGCGCAAAAATGAGATTTTGGCCTATGTGATTACAAGTTTGAGAAATAAGAAGGTTAACATTTCCCTTGATTTAAATCATGATATATGGATCTATTTGGTTTTGTATTCGATAAAATGAAAGTATTGGAACGACCCTTGCGTAAAAATGAGATTTTAGCCTATATGGTTATATGTATGAAGGTTGAGCTTGTCCCTCGACGTTCCTTGGTGCGAAAGATGATATTTGAACCTATTGGGTTCTAAATTTGGTATATATAAAGTATTGGGATGACCCTTGTCGCGAAAATGAGATATTAGCCTATATGGTTGCAAATTTGATAAATGTGAAGGTTGAATTTCTCCCTTGATGTAATGCATGATTTGTGAACCTCTTTGGTTGTGTATTCGATAAAATAAAAGGATTGGAATGACCCTTGCGCAAAAATGAGATTTTGGCGTATATGATTACAAGTTTGAGAAATAAGAAGGTTAACATTTCCCTTGATTTAAATCATGATATATGGATCTATTTGGTTTTGAATTCGATAAAATGAAAGTATTGGAACGACCCTTGCGTAAAAATGAGATTTTAGCCTATATGGTTATATGTTTGATATATGTATGAAGGTTGAGCTTGTCCCTCGACGTTCCTTGGTGCGAAAGATGATATTTGAACCTATTGGGTTCTAAATTTGGTATATATAAAGTATTGGGATGACCCTTGTCGCGAAAATGAGATATTAGCCTATATGGTTGCAAATTTGATAAATATGAAGGTTGAATTTCTCCCTTGATTTAATGCATGATTTCTGAACCTCTTTGGTTGAGTATTCGATAAAATAAAAGTATTGGAATGACCCTTGCGCAAAAATGAGATTTTGGCCTATGTGATTACAAGTTTGAGAAATAAGAAGGTTAACATTTCCCTTGATTTAAATCATGATATATGGATCTATTTGGTTTTGTATTCGATAAAATGAAAGTATTGGAACGACCCTTGCGTAAAAATGAGATTTTAGCCTATATGGTTATATTTTGATATATGTATGAAGGTTGAGCTTGTCCCTCGACGTTCCTTGGTGCGAAAGATGATATTTGAACCTATTGGGTTCTAAATTTGGTATATATAAAGTATTGGGATGACCCTTGTCGCGAAAATGAGATATTAGCCTATATGGTTGCAAATTTGATAAATGTGAAGGTTGAATTTCTCCCTTGATGTAATGCATGATTTGTGAACCTCTTTGGTTGTGTATTCGATAAAATAAAAGGATTGGAATGACCCTTGCGCAAAAATGAGATTTTGGCGTATATGATTACAAGTTTGAGAAATAAGAAGGTTAACATTTCCCTTGATTTAAATCATGATATATGGATCTATTTGGTTTTGAATTCGATAAAATGAAAGTATTGGAACGACCCTTGCGTAAAAATGAGATTTTAGCCTATATGGTTATATGTTTGATATATGTATGAAGGTTGAGCTTGTCCCTCGACGTTCCTTGGTGCGAAAGATGATATTTGAACCTATTGGGTTCTAAATTTGGTATATATAAAGTATTGGGATGACCCTTGTCGCGAAAATGAGATATTAGCCTATATGGTTGCAAATTTGATAAATATGAAGGTTGAATTTCTCCCTTGATTTAATGCATGATTTCTGAACCTCTTTGGTTGAGTATTCGATAAAATAAAAGTATTGGAATGACCCTTGCGCAAAAATGAGATTTTGGCCTATGTGATTACAAGTTTGAGAAATAAGAAGGTTAACATTTCCCTTGATTTAAATCATGATATATGGATCTATTTGGTTTTGTATTCGATAAAATGAAAGTATTGGAACGACCCTTGCGTAAAAATGAGATTTTAGCCTATATGGTTATATTTTGATATATGTATGAAGGTTGAGCTTGTCCCTCGACGTTCCTTGGTGCGAAAGATGATATTTGAACCTATTGGGTTCAAAATTTGGTATATATAAAGTATTGGGATGACCCTTGTCGCGAAAATGAGATATTAGCCTATATGGTTGCAAATTTGATAAATGTGAAGGTTGAATTTCTCACTTGATTTAATGCATGATTTGTGAACCTCTTTGGTTGTGTATTCGATAAAATAAAAGGATTGGAATGACCCTTGCGCAAAAATGAGATTTTGGCGTATATGATTACAAGTTTGAGAAATAAGAAGGTTAACATTTCCCTTGATTTAAATCATGATATATGGATCTATTTGGTTTTGAATTCGATAAAATGAAAGTATTGGAACGACCCTTGCGTAAAAATGAGATTTTAGCCTATATGGTTATATGTTTGATATATGTATGAAGGTTGAGCTTGTCCCTCGACGTTCCTTGGTGCGAAAGATGATATTTGAACCTATTGGGTTCTAAATTTGGTATATATAAAGTATTGGGATGACCCTTGTCGCGAAAATGAGATATTAGCCTATATGGTTGCAAATTTGATAAATATGAAGGTTGAATTTCTCCCTTGATTTAATGCATGATTTGTGAACCTCTTTGGTTGAGTATTCGATAAAATAAAAGTATTGGAATGACCCTTGCGCAAAAATGAGATTTTGGCCTATGTGATTACAAGTTTGAGAAATAAGAAGGTTAACATTTCCCTTGATTTAAATCATGATATATGGATCTATTTGGTTTTGTATTCGATAAAATGAAAGTATTGGAACGACCCTTGCGTAAAAATGAGATTTTAGCCTATATGGTTATATTTTGATATATGTATGAAGGTTGAGCTTGTCCCTCGACGTTCCTTGGTGCGAAAGATGATATTTGAACCTATTGGGTTCAAAATTTGGTATATATAAAGTATTGGGATGACCCTTGTCGCGAAAATGAGATATTAGCCTATATGGTTGCAAATTTGATAAATGTGAAGGTTGAATTCTCACTTGATTTAATGCATGATTTGTGAACCTCTTTGGTTGTGTATTCGATAAAATAAAAGGATTGGAATGACCCTTGCGCAAAAATGAGATTTTGGCGTATATGATTACAAGTTTGAGAAATAAGAAGGTTAACATTTCCCTTGATTTAAATCATGATATATGGATCTATTTGGTTTTGAATTCGATAAAATGAAAGTATTGGAACGACCCTTGCGTAAAAATGAGATTTTAGCCTATATGGTTATATGTTTGATATATGTATGAAGGTTGAGCTTGTCCCTCGACGTTCCTTGGTGCGAAAGATGATATTTGAACCTATTGGGTTCTAAATTTGGTATATATAAAGTATTGGGATGACCCTTGTCGCGAAAATGAGATATTAGCCTATATGGTTGCAAATTTGATAAATATGAAGGTTGAATTTCTCCCTTGATTTAATGCATGATTTGTGAACCTCTTTGGTTGAGTATTCGATAAAATAAAAGTATTGGAATGACCCTTGCGCAAAAATGAGATTTTGGCCTATGTGATTACAAGTTTGAGAAATAAGAAGGTTAACATTTCCCTTGATTTAAATCATGATATATGAATCTATTTGGTTTTGTATTCGATAAAATGAAAGTATTGGAACGACCCTTGCGTAAAAATGAGATTTTAGCCTATATGGTTATATGTTTGATATATGTATGAAGGTTGAGCTTGTCCCTCGACGTTCCTTGGTGCGAAAGATGATATTTGAACCTATTGGGTTCTAAATTTGGTATATATAAAGTATTGGGATGACCCTTGTCGCGAAAATGAGATATTAGCCTATATGGTTGCAAATTTGATAAATGTGAAGGTTGAATTTCTCCCTTGATGTAATGCATGATTTGTGAACCTCTTTGGTTGTGTATTCGATAAAATAAAAGGATTGGAATGACCCTTGCGCAAAAATGAGATTTTGGCGTATATGATTACAAGTTTGAGAAATAAGAAGGTTAACATTTCCCTTGATTTAAATCATGATATATGGATCTATTTGGTTTTGAATTCGATAAAATGAAAGTATTGGAACGACCCTTGCGTAAAAATGAGATTTTAGCCTATATGGTTATATGTTTGATATATGTATGAAGGTTGAGCTTGTCCCTCGACGTTCCTTGGTGCGAAAGATGATATTTGAACCTATTGGGTTCTAAATTTGGTATATATAAAGTATTGGGATGACCCTTGTCGCGAAAATGAGATATTAGCCTATATGGTTGCAAATTTGATAAATATGAAGGTTGAATTTCTCCCTTGATTTAATGCATGATTTCTGAACCTCTTTGGTTGAGTATTCGATAAAATAAAAGTATTGGAATGACCCTTGCGCAAAAATGAGATTTTGGCCTATGTGATTACAAGTTTGAGAAATAAGAAGGTTAACATTTCCCTTGATTTAAATCATGATATATGGATCTATTTGGTTTTGTATTCGATAAAATGAAAGTATTGGAACGACCCTTGCGTAAAAATGAGATTTTAGCCTATATGGTTATATTTTGATATATGTATGAAGGTTGAGCTTGTCCCTCGACGTTCCTTGGTGCGAAAGATGATATTTGAACCTATTGGGTTCAAAATTTGGTATATATAAAGTATTGGGATGACCCTTGTCGCGAAAATGAGATATTAGCCTATATGGTTGCAAATTTGATAAATGTGAAGGTTGAATTTCTCACTTGATTTAATGCATGATTTGTGAACCTCTTTGGTTGTGTATTCGATAAAATAAAAGGATTGGAATGACCCTTGCGCAAAAATGAGATTTTGGCGTATATGATTACAAGTTTGAGAAATAAGAAGGTTAACATTTCCCTTGATTTAAATCATGATATATGGATCTATTTGGTTTTGAATTCGATAAAATGAAAGTATTGGAACGACCCTTGCGTAAAAATGAGATTTTAGCCTATATGGTTATATGTTTGATATATGTATGAAGGTTGAGCTTGTCCCTCGACGTTCCTTGGTGCGAAAGATGATATTTGAACCTATTGGGTTCTAAATTTGGTATATATAAAGTATTGGGATGACCCTTGTCGCGAAAATGAGATATTAGCCTATATGGTTGCAAATTTGATAAATATGAAGGTTGAATTTCTCCCTTGATTTAATGCATGATTTGTGAACCTCTTTGGTTGAGTATTCGATAAAATAAAAGTATTGGAATGACCCTTGCGCAAAAATGAGATTTTGGCCTATGTGATTACAAGTTTGAGAAATAAGAAGGTTAACATTTCCCTTGATTTAAATCATGATATATGAATCTATTTGGTTTTGTATTCGATAAAATGAAAGTATTGGAACGACCCTTGCGTAAAAATGAGATTTTAGCCTATATGGTTATATGTTTGATATATGTATGAAGGTTGAGCTTGTCCCTCGACGTTCCTTGGTGCGAAAGATGATATTTGAACCTATTGGGTTCTAAATTTGGTATATATAAAGTATTGGGATGACCCTTGTCGCGAAAATGAGATATTAGCCTATATGGTTGCAAATTTGATAAATGTGAAGGTTGAATTTCTCCCTTGATTTAATGCATGATTTGTGAACCTCTTTGGTTGAGTATTCGATAAAATAAAAGTATTGGAATGACCCTTGCGCAAAAATGAGATTTTGGCCTATGTGATTACAAGTTTGAGAAATAAGAAGGTTAACATTTCCCTTGATTTAAATCATGATATATGAATCTATTTGGTTTTGTATTCGATAAAATGAAAGTATTGGAACGACCCTTGCGTAAAAATGAGATTTTAGCCTATATGGTTATATGTTTGATATATGTATGAAGGTTGAGCTTGTCCCTCGACGTTCTTTGGTGCGAAAGATGATATTTGAACCTTTTTGGATCTAAATTGGGTAAATATAATGTATTGGGATGACCCTTGTCGCGAAAATGAGATATTAGCCTATATGGTTATTTGTTTGATATATATGAAGGTTGAGCTTGTCCCTCGATGTCCCTTGGTGCGAAAGATGATATTTGAACCTATTTGGTTCTAAATTCGTTAAATATAAAGTATTGGGATGACCCTTGTCGCGAAAATGAGATATTAGCCTATATGGTTGCAAATTTGATAAATGTGAAGTTTGAATTTCTCCCTTGATTTAATGCATGATTTGTGAACCTCTTTGGTTGTGTATTCGATAAAATAAAAGGATTGGAATGACCCTTGCGCAAAAATGAGATTTTGGCCTATATGATTACAAGTTTGAGAAATAAGAAGGTTAACATTTCCCTTGATTTAAATCATGATATATGGATCTATTTGGTTTTGTATTCGATAAAATGAAAGTATTGGAACGACCCTTGCGTAAAAATGAGATTTTAGCCTATATGGTTATATGTTTGTTATATGTATGAAGGTTGAGCTTGTCCCTCGACGTTCCTTGGTGCGAAAGATGATATTTGAACCTATTGGGTTCTAAATTTGGTATATATAAAGTATTGGGATGACCCTTGTCGCGAAAATGAGATATTAGCCTATATGGTTGCAAATTTGATAAATATGAAGGTTGAATTTCTCCCTTGATTTAATGCATGATATGTGAACCTCTTTGGTTGAGTATTCGATAAAATAAAAGTATTGGAATGACCCTTGCGCAAAAATGAGATTTTGGCCTATGTGATTACAAGTTTGAGAAATAAGAAGGTTAACATTTCCCTTGATTTAAATCATGATATATGAATCTATTTGGTTTTGTATTCGATAAAATGAAAGTATTGGAACGACCCTTGCGTAAAAATGAGATTTTAGCCTATATGGTTATATGTTTGATATATGTATGAAGGTCGAGCTTGTCCCTCGACGTTCCTTGGTGCGAAAGATGATATTTGAACCTATTGGGTTCTAAATTTGGTATATATAAAGTATTGGGATGACCCTTGTCGCGAAAATGAGATATTAGCCTATATGGTTGCAAATTTGATAAATGTGAAGGTTGAATTTCTCCCTTGATGTAATGCATGATTTGTGAACCTCTTTGGTTGTGTATTCGATAAAATAAAAGGATTGGAATGACCCTTGCGCAAAAATGAGATTTTGGCGTATATGATTACAAGTTTGAGAAATAAGAAGGTTAACATTTCCCTTGATTTAAATCATGATATATGGATCTATTTGGTTTTGAATTCGATAAAATGAAAGTATTGGAACGACCCTTGCGTAAAAATGAGATTTTAGCCTATATGGTTATATGTTTGATATATGTATGAAGGTTGAGCTTGTCCCTCGACGTTCCTTGGTGCGAAAGATGATATTTGAACCTATTGGGTTCTAAATTTGGTATATATAAAGTATTGGGATGACCCTTGTCGCGAAAATGAGATATTAGCCTATATGGTTGCAAATTTGATAAATATGAAGGTTGAATTTCTCCCTTGATTTAATGCATGATTTGTGAACCTCTTTGGTTGAGTATTCGATAAAATAAAAGTATTGGAATGACCCTTGCGCAAAAATGAGATTTTGGCCTATGTGATTACAAGTTTGAGAAATAAGAAGGTTAACATTTCCCTTGATTTAAATCATGATATATGGATCTATTTGGTTTTGTATTCGATAAAATGAAAGTATTGGAACGACCCTTGCGTAAAAATGAGATTTTAGCCTATATGGTTATATGTTTGATATATGTATGAAGGTTGAGCTTGTCCCTCGACGTTCCTTGGTGCGAAAGATGATATTTGAACCTATTGGGTTCTAAATTTGGTATATATAAAGTATTGGGATGACCCTTGTCGCGAAAATGAGATATTAGCCTATATGGTTGCAAATTTGATAAATATGAAGGTTGAATTTCTCCCTTGATTTAATGCATGATTTGTGAACCTCTTTGGTTGAGTATTCGATAAAATAAAAGTATTGGAATGACCCTTGCGCAAAAATGAGATTTTGGCCTATGTGATTACAAGTTTGAGAAATAAGAAGGTTAACATTTCCCTTGATTTAAATCATGATATATGGATCTATTTGGTTTTGAATTCGATAAAATGAAAGTATTGGAACGACCCTTGCGTAAAAATGAGATTTTAGCCTATATGGTTATATGTTTGATATATGTATGAAGGTTGAGCTTGTCCCTCGACGTTCCTTGGTGCGAAAGATGATATTTGAACCTATTGGGTTCTAAATTTGGTATATATAAAGTATTGGGATGACCCTTGTCGCGAAAATGAGATATTAGCCTATATGGTTGCAAATTTGATAAATATGAAGGTTGAATTTCTCCCTTGATTTAATGCATGATATGTGAACCTCTTTGGTTGAGTATTCGATAAAATAAAAGTATTGGAATGACCCTTGCGCAAAAATGAGATTTTGGCCTATGTGATTACAAGTTTGAGAAATAAGAAGGTTAACATTTCCCTTGATTTAAATCATGATATATGAATCTATTTGGTTTTGTATTCGATAAAATGAAAGTATTGGAACGACCCTTGCGTAAAAATGAGATTTTAGCCTATATGGTTATATGTTTGATATATGTATGAAGGTCGAGCTTGTCCCTCGACGTTCCTTGGTGCGAAAGATGATATTTGAACCTATTGGGTTCTAAATTTGGTATATATAAAGTATTGGGATGACCCTTGTCGCGAAAATGAGATATTAGCCTATATGGTTGCAAATTTGATAAATGTGAAGGTTGAATTTCTCCCTTGATGTAATGCATGATTTGTGAACCTCTTTGGTTGTGTATTCGATAAAATAAAAGGATTGGAATGACCCTTGCGCAAAAATGAGATTTTGGCGTATATGATTACAAGTTTGAGAAATAAGAAGGTTAACATTTCCCTTGATTTAAATCATGATATATGGATCTATTTGGTTTTGAATTCGATAAAATGAAAGTATTGGAACGACCCTTGCGTAAAAATGAGATTTTAGCCTATATGGTTATATGTTTGATATATGTATGAAGGTTGAGCTTGTCCCTCGACGTTCCTTGGTGCGAAAGATGATATTTGAACCTATTGGGTTCTAAATTTGGTATATATAAAGTATTGGGATGACCCTTGTCGCGAAAATGAGATATTAGCCTATATGGTTGCAAATTTGATAAATATGAAGGTTGAATTTCTCCCTTGATTTAATGCATGATTTGTGAACCTCTTTGGTTGAGTATTCGATAAAATAAAAGTATTGGAATGACCCTTGCGCAAAAATGAGATTTTGGCCTATGTGATTACAAGTTTGAGAAATAAGAAGGTTAACATTTCCCTTGATTTAAATCATGATATATGAATCTATTTGGTTTTGTATTCGATAAAATGAAAGTATTGGAACGACCCTTGCGTAAAAATGAGATTTTAGCCTATATGGTTATATGTTTGATATATGTATGAAGGTTGAGCTTGTCCCTCGACGTTCCTTGGTGCGAAAGATGATATTTGAACCTATTGGGTTCTAAATTTGGTATATATAAAGTATTGGGATGACCCTTGTCGCGAAAATGAGATATTAGCCTATATGGTTGCAAATTTGATAAATGTGAAGGTTGAATTTCTCCCTTGATTTAATGCATGATTTGTGAACCTCTTTGGTTGAGTATTCGATAAAATAAAAGTATTGGAATGACCCTTGCGCAAAAATGAGATTTTGGCCTATGTGATTACAAGTTTGAGAAATAAGAAGGTTAACATTTCCCTTGATTTAAATCATGATATATGAATCTATTTGGTTTTGTATTCGATAAAATGAAAGTATTGGAACGACCCTTGCGTAAAAATGAGATTTTAGCCTATATGGTTATATGTTTGATATATGTATGAAGGTTGAGCTTGTCCCTCGACGTTCTTTGGTGCGAAAGATGATATTTGAACCTTTTTGGATCTAAATTGGGTAAATATAATGTATTGGGATGACCCTTGTCGCGAAAATGAGATATTAGCCTATATGGTTATTTGTTTGATATATATGAAGGTTGAGCTTGTCCCTCGATGTCCCTTGGTGCGAAAGATGATATTTGAACCTATTTGGTTCTAAATTCGTTAAATATAAAGTATTGGGATGACCCTTGTCGCGAAAATGAGATATTAGCCTATATGGTTGCAAATTTGATAAATGTGAAGTTTGAATTTCTCCCTTGATTTAATGCATGATTTGTGAACCTCTTTGGTTGTGTATTCGATAAAATAAAAGGATTGGAATGACCCTTGCGCAAAAATGAGATTTTGGCCTATATGATTACAAGTTTGAGAAATAAGAAGGTTAACATTTCCCTTGATTTAAATCATGATATATGGATCTATTTGGTTTTGTATTCGATAAAATGAAAGTATTGGAACGACCCTTGCGTAAAAATGAGATTTTAGCCTATATGGTTATATGTTTGTTATATGTATGAAGGTTGAGCTTGTCCCTCGACGTTCCTTGGTGCGAAAGATGATATTTGAACCTATTGGGTTCTAAATTTGGTATATATAAAGTATTGGGATGACCCTTGTCGCGAAAATGAGATATTAGCCTATATGGTTGCAAATTTGATAAATATGAAGGTTGAATTTCTCCCTTGATTTAATGCATGATATGTGAACCTCTTTGGTTGAGTATTCGATAAAATAAAAGTATTGGAATGACCCTTGCGCAAAAATGAGATTTTGGCCTATGTGATTACAAGTTTGAGAAATAAGAAGGTTAACATTTCCCTTGATTTAAATCATGATATATGAATCTATTTGGTTTTGTATTCGATAAAATGAAAGTATTGGAACGACCCTTGCGTAAAAATGAGATTTTAGCCTATATGGTTATATGTTTGATATATGTATGAAGGTCGAGCTTGTCCCTCGACGTTCCTTGGTGCGAAAGATGATATTTGAACCTATTGGGTTCTAAATTTGGTATATATAAAGTATTGGGATGACCCTTGTCGCGAAAATGAGATATTAGCCTATATGGTTGCAAATTTGATAAATGTGAAGGTTGAATTTCTCCCTTGATGTAATGCATGATTTGTGAACCTCTTTGGTTGTGTATTCGATAAAATAAAAGGATTGGAATGACCCTTGCGCAAAAATGAGATTTTGGCGTATATGATTACAAGTTTGAGAAATAAGAAGGTTAACATTTCCCTTGATTTAAATCATGATATATGGATCTATTTGGTTTTGAATTCGATAAAATGAAAGTATTGGAACGACCCTTGCGTAAAAATGAGATTTTAGCCTATATGGTTATATGTTTGATATATGTATGAAGGTTGAGCTTGTCCCTCGACGTTCCTTGGTGCGAAAGATGATATTTGAACCTATTGGGTTCTAAATTTGGTATATATAAAGTATTGGGATGACCCTTGTCGCGAAAATGAGATATTAGCCTATATGGTTGCAAATTTGATAAATATGAAGGTTGAATTTCTCCCTTGATTTAATGCATGATTTGTGAACCTCTTTGGTTGAGTATTCGATAAAATAAAAGTATTGGAATGACCCTTGCGCAAAAATGAGATTTTGGCCTATGTGATTACAAGTTTGAGAAATAAGAAGGTTAACATTTCCCTTGATTTAAATCATGATATATGGATCTATTTGGTTTTGTATTCGATAAAATGAAAGTATTGGAACGACCCTTGCGTAAAAATGAGATTTTAGCCTATATGGTTATATGTTTGATATATGTATGAAGGTTGAGCTTGTCCCTCGACGTTCCTTGGTGCGAAAGATGATATTTGAACCTATTGGGTTCTAAATTTGGTATATATAAAGTATTGGGATGACCCTTGTCGCGAAAATGAGATATTAGCCTATATGGTTGCAAATTTGATAAATATGAAGGTTGAATTTCTCCCTTGATTTAATGCATGATTTGTGAACCTCTTTGGTTGAGTATTCGATAAAATAAAAGTATTGGAATGACCCTTGCGCAAAAATGAGATTTTGGCCTATGTGATTACAAGTTTGAGAAATAAGAAGGTTAACATTTCCCTTGATTTAAATCATGATATATGGATCTATTTGGTTTTGAATTCGATAAAATGAAAGTATTGGAACGACCCTTGCGTAAAAATGAGATTTTAGCCTATATGGTTATATGTTTGATATATGTATGAAGGTTGAGCTTGTCCCTCGACGTTCCTTGGTGCGAAAGATGATATTTGAACCTATTGGGTTCTAAATTTGGTATATATAAAGTATTGGGATGACCCTTGTCGCGAAAATGAGATATTAGCCTATATGGTTGCAAATTTGATAAATATGAAGGTTGAATTTCTCCCTTGATTTAATGCATGATATGTGAACCTCTTTGGTTGAGTATTCGATAAAATAAAAGTATTGGAATGACCCTTGCGCAAAAATGAGATTTTGGCCTATGTGATTACAAGTTTGAGAAATAAGAAGGTTAACATTTCCCTTGATTTAAATCATGATATATGAATCTATTTGGTTTTGTATTCGATAAAATGAAAGTATTGGAACGACCCTTGCGTAAAAATGAGATTTTAGCCTATATGGTTATATGTTTGATATATGTATGAAGGTCGAGCTTGTCCCTCGACGTTCCTTGGTGCGAAAGATGATATTTGAACCTATTGGGTTCTAAATTTGGTATATATAAAGTATTGGGATGACCCTTGTCGCGAAAATGAGATATTAGCCTATATGGTTGCAAATTTGATAAATGTGAAGGTTGAATTTCTCCCTTGATGTAATGCATGATTTGTGAACCTCTTTGGTTGTGTATTCGATAAAATAAAAGGATTGGAATGACCCTTGCGCAAAAATGAGATTTTGGCGTATATGATTACAAGTTTGAGAAATAAGAAGGTTAACATTTCCCTTGATTTAAATCATGATATATGGATCTATTTGGTTTTGAATTCGATAAAATGAAAGTATTGGAACGACCCTTGCGTAAAAATGAGATTTTAGCCTATATGGTTATATGTTTGATATATGTATGAAGGTTGAGCTTGTCCCTCGACGTTCCTTGGTGCGAAAGATGATATTTGAACCTATTGGGTTCTAAATTTGGTATATATAAAGTATTGGGATGACCCTTGTCGCGAAAATGAGATATTAGCCTATATGGTTGCAAATTTGATAAATATGAAGGTTGAATTTCTCCCTTGATTTAATGCATGATTTGTGAACCTCTTTGGTTGAGTATTCGATAAAATAAAAGTATTGGAATGACCCTTGCGCAAAAATGAGATTTTGGCCTATGTGATTACAAGTTTGAGAAATAAGAAGGTTAACATTTCCCTTGATTTAAATCATGATATATGGATCTATTTGGTTTTGTATTCGATAAAATGAAAGTATTGGAACGACCCTTGCGTAAAAATGAGATTTTAGCCTATATGGTTATATGTTTGATATATGTATGAAGGTTGAGCTTGTCCCTCGACGTTCCTTGGTGCGAAAGATGATATTTGAACCTATTGGGTTCTAAATTTGGTATATATAAAGTATTGGGATGACCCTTGTCGCGAAAATGAGATATTAGCCTATATGGTTGCAAATTTGATAAATATGAAGGTTGAATTTCTCCCTTGATTTAATGCATGATTTGTGAACCTCTTTGGTTGAGTATTCGATAAAATAAAAGTATTGGAATGACCCTTGCGCAAAAATGAGATTTTGGCCTATGTGATTACAAGTTTGAGAAATAAGAAGGTTAACATTTCCCTTGATTTAAATCATGATATATGGATCTATTTGGTTTTGAATTCGATAAAATGAAAGTATTGGAACGACCCTTGCGTAAAAATGAGATTTTAGCCTATATGGTTATATGTTTGATATATGTATGAAGGTTGAGCTTGTCCCTCGACGTTCCTTGGTGCGAAAGATGATATTTGAACCTATTGGGTTCTAAATTTGGTATATATAAAGTATTGGGATGACCCTTGTCGCGAAAATGAGATATTAGCCTATATGGTTGCAAATTTGATAAATATGAAGGTTGAATTTCTCCCTTGATTTAATGCATGATTTCTGAACCTCTTTGGTTGAGTATTCGATAAAATAAAAGTATTGGAATGACCCTTGCGCAAAAATGAGATTTTGGCCTATGTGATTACAAGTTTGAGAAATAAGAAGGTTAACATTTCCCTTGATTTAAATCATGATATATGGATCTATTTGGTTTTGTATTCGATAAAATGAAAGTATTGGAACGACCCTTGCGTAAAAATGAGATTTTAGCCTATATGGTTATATTTTGATATATGTATGAAGGTTGAGCTTGTCCCTCGACGTTCCTTGGTGCGAAAGATGATATTTGAACCTATTGGGTTCAAAATTTGGTATATATAAAGTATTGGGATGACCCTTGTCGCGAAAATGAGATATTAGCCTATATGGTTGCAAATTTGATAAATGTGAAGGTTGAATTTCTCACTTGATTTAATGCATGATTTGTGAACCTCTTTGGTTGTGTATTCGATAAAATAAAAGGATTGGAATGACCCTTGCGCAAAAATGAGATTTTGGCGTATATGATTACAAGTTTGAGAAATAAGAAGGTTAACATTTCCCTTGATTTAAATCATGATATATGGATCTATTTGGTTTTGAATTCGATAAAATGAAAGTATTGGAACGACCCTTGCGTAAAAATGAGATTTTAGCCTATATGGTTATATGTTTGATATATGTATGAAGGTTGAGCTTGTCCCTCGACGTTCCTTGGTGCGAAAGATGATATTTGAACCTATTGGGTTCTAAATTTGGTATATATAAAGTATTGGGATGACCCTTGTCGCGAAAATGAGATATTAGCCTATATGGTTGCAAATTTGATAAATATGAAGGTTGAATTTCTCCCTTGATTTAATGCATGATTTGTGAACCTCTTTGGTTGAGTATTCGATAAAATAAAAGTATTGGAATGACCCTTGCGCAAAAATGAGATTTTGGCCTATGTGATTACAAGTTTGAGAAATAAGAAGGTTAACATTTCCCTTGATTTAAATCATGATATATGAATCTATTTGGTTTTGTATTCGATAAAATGAAAGTATTGGAACGACCCTTGCGTAAAAATGAGATTTTAGCCTATATGGTTATATGTTTGATATATGTATGAAGGTCGAGCTTGTCCCTCGACGTTCCTTGGTGCGAAAGAT
Source organism: Medicago lupulina (assembly GCA_958299785.1). Classification (NCBI taxonomy): domain Eukaryota; kingdom Viridiplantae; phylum Streptophyta; class Magnoliopsida; order Fabales; family Fabaceae; genus Medicago; species Medicago lupulina. The sequence continues at coordinate 41,725,524 of OY283143.1, read as the reverse complement.
GATATTTGAACCTATTGGGTTCTAAATTTGGTATATATAAAGTATTGGGATGACCCTTGTCGCGAAAATGAGATATTAGCCTATATGGTTGCAAATTTGATAAATATGAAGGTTGAATTTCTCCCTTGATTTAATGCATGATTTGTGAACCTCTTTGGTTGAGTATTCGATAAAATAAAAGTATTGGAATGACCCTTGCGCAAAAATGAGATTTTGGCCTATGTGATTACAAGTTTGAGAAATAAGAAGGTTAACATTTCCCTTGATTTAAATCATGATATATGGATCTATTTGGTTTTGAATTCGATAAAATGAAAGTATTGGAACGACCCTTGCGTAAAAATGAGATTTTAGCCTATATGGTTATATGTTTGATATATGTATGAAGGTTGAGCTTGTCCCTCGACGTTCCTTGGTGCGAAAGATGATATTTGAACCTATTGGGTTCTAAATTTGGTATATATAAAGTATTGGGATGACCCTTGTCGCGAAAATGAGATATTAGCCTATATGGTTGCAAATTTGATAAATATGAAGGTTGAATTTCTCCCTTGATTTAATGCATGATTTCTGAACCTCTTTGGTTGAGTATTCGATAAAATAAAAGTATTGGAATGACCCTTGCGCAAAAATGAGATTTTGGCCTATGTGATTACAAGTTTGAGAAATAAGAAGGTTAACATTTCCCTTGATTTAAATCATGATATATGGATCTATTTGGTTTTGTATTCGATAAAATGAAAGTATTGGAACGACCCTTGCGTAAAAATGAGATTTTAGCCTATATGGTTATATTTTGATATATGTATGAAGGTTGAGCTTGTCCCTCGACGTTCCTTGGTGCGAAAGATGATATTTGAACCTATTGGGTTCAAAATTTGGTATATATAAAGTATTGGGATGACCCTTGTCGCGAAAATGAGATATTAGCCTATATGGTTGCAAATTTGATAAATGTGAAGGTTGAATTTCTCACTTGATTTAATGCATGATTTGTGAACCTCTTTGGTTGTGTATTCGATAAAATAAAAGGATTGGAATGACCCTTGCGCAAAAATGAGATTTTGGCGTATATGATTACAAGTTTGAGAAATAAGAAGGTTAACATTTCCCTTGATTTAAATCATGATATATGGATCTATTTGGTTTTGAATTCGATAAAATGAAAGTATTGGAACGACCCTTGCGTAAAAATGAGATTTTAGCCTATATGGTTATATGTTTGATATATGTATGAAGGTTGAGCTTGTCCCTCGACGTTCCTTGGTGCGAAAGATGATATTTGAACCTATTGGGTTCTAAATTTGGTATATATAAAGTATTGGGATGACCCTTGTCGCGAAAATGAGATATTAGCCTATATGGTTGCAAATTTGATAAATATGAAGGTTGAATTTCTCCCTTGATTTAATGCATGATTTGTGAACCTCTTTGGTTGAGTATTCGATAAAATAAAAGTATTGGAATGACCCTTGCGCAAAAATGAGATTTTGGCCTATGTGATTACAAGTTTGAGAAATAAGAAGGTTAACATTTCCCTTGATTTAAATCATGATATATGAATCTATTTGGTTTTGTATTCGATAAAATGAAAGTATTGGAACGACCCTTGCGTAAAAATGAGATTTTAGCCTATATGGTTATATGTTTGATATATGTATGAAGGTCGAGCTTGTCCCTCGACGTTCCTTGGTGCGAAAGATGATATTTGAACCTATTGGGTTCTAAATTTGGTATATATAAAGTATTGGGATGACCCTTGTCGCGAAAATGAGATATTAGCCTATATGGTTGCAAATTTGATAAATGTGAAGGTTGAATTTCTCCCTTGATGTAATGCATGATTTGTGAACCTCTTTGGTTGTGTATTCGATAAAATAAAAGGATTGGAATGACCCTTGCGCAAAAATGAGATTTTGGCGTATATGATTACAAGTTTGAGAAATAAGAAGGTTAACATTTCCCTTGATTTAAATCATGATATATGGATCTATTTGGTTTTGAATTCGATAAAATGAAAGTATTGGAACGACCCTTGCGTAAAAATGAGATTTTAGCCTATATGGTTATATGTTTGATATATGTATGAAGGTTGAGCTTGTCCCTCGACGTTCCTTGGTGCGAAAGATGATATTTGAACCTATTGGGTTCTAAATTTGGTATATATAAAGTATTGGGATGACCCTTGTCGCGAAAATGAGATATTAGCCTATATGGTTGCAAATTTGATAAATATGAAGGTTGAATTTCTCCCTTGATTTAATGCATGATTTGTGAACCTCTTTGGTTGAGTATTCGATAAAATAAAAGTATTGGAATGACCCTTGCGCAAAAATGAGATTTTGGCCTATGTGATTACAAGTTTGAGAAATAAGAAGGTTAACATTTCCCTTGATTTAAATCATGATATATGGATCTATTTGGTTTTGTATTCGATAAAATGAAAGTATTGGAACGACCCTTGCGTAAAAATGAGATTTTAGCCTATATGGTTATATGTTTGATATATGTATGAAGGTTGAGCTTGTCCCTCGACGTTCCTTGGTGCGAAAGATGATATTTGAACCTATTGGGTTCTAAATTTGGTATATATAAAGTATTGGGATGACCCTTGTCGCGAAAATGAGATATTAGCCTATATGGTTGCAAATTTGATAAATATGAAGGTTGAATTTCTCCCTTGATTTAATGCATGATTTGTGAACCTCTTTGGTTGAGTATTCGATAAAATAAAAGTATTGGAATGACCCTTGCGCAAAAATGAGATTTTGGCCTATGTGATTACAAGTTTGAGAAATAAGAAGGTTAACATTTCCCTTGATTTAAATCATGATATATGGATCTATTTGGTTTTGAATTCGATAAAATGAAAGTATTGGAACGACCCTTGCGTAAAAATGAGATTTTAGCCTATATGGTTATATGTTTGATATATGTATGAAGGTTGAGCTTGTCCCTCGACGTTCCTTGGTGCGAAAGATGATATTTGAACCTATTGGGTTCTAAATTTGGTATATATAAAGTATTGGGATGACCCTTGTCGCGAAAATGAGATATTAGCCTATATGGTTGCAAATTTGATAAATATGAAGGTTGAATTTCTCCCTTGATTTAATGCATGATATGTGAACCTCTTTGGTTGAGTATTCGATAAAATAAAAGTATTGGAATGACCCTTGCGCAAAAATGAGATTTTGGCCTATGTGATTACAAGTTTGAGAAATAAGAAGGTTAACATTTCCCTTGATTTAAATCATGATATATGAATCTATTTGGTTTTGTATTCGATAAAATGAAAGTATTGGAACGACCCTTGCGTAAAAATGAGATTTTAGCCTATATGGTTATATGTTTGATATATGTATGAAGGTCGAGCTTGTCCCTCGACGTTCCTTGGTGCGAAAGATGATATTTGAACCTATTGGGTTCTAAATTTGGTATATATAAAGTATTGGGATGACCCTTGTCGCGAAAATGAGATATTAGCCTATATGGTTGCAAATTTGATAAATGTGAAGGTTGAATTTCTCCCTTGATGTAATGCATGATTTGTGAACCTCTTTGGTTGTGTATTCGATAAAATAAAAGGATTGGAATGACCCTTGCGCAAAAATGAGATTTTGGCGTATATGATTACAAGTTTGAGAAATAAGAAGGTTAACATTTCCCTTGATTTAAATCATGATATATGGATCTATTTGGTTTTGAATTCGATAAAATGAAAGTATTGGAACGACCCTTGCGTAAAAATGAGATTTTAGCCTATATGGTTATATGTTTGATATATGTATGAAGGTTGAGCTTGTCCCTCGACGTTCCTTGGTGCGAAAGATGATATTTGAACCTATTGGGTTCTAAATTTGGTATATATAAAGTATTGGGATGACCCTTGTCGCGAAAATGAGATATTAGCCTATATGGTTGCAAATTTGATAAATATGAAGGTTGAATTTCTCCCTTGATTTAATGCATGATTTGTGAACCTCTTTGGTTGAGTATTCGATAAAATAAAAGTATTGGAATGACCCTTGCGCAAAAATGAGATTTTGGCCTATGTGATTACAAGTTTGAGAAATAAGAAGGTTAACATTTCCCTTGATTTAAATCATGATATATGGATCTATTTGGTTTTGTATTCGATAAAATGAAAGTATTGGAACGACCCTTGCGTAAAAATGAGATTTTAGCCTATATGGTTATATGTTTGATATATGTATGAAGGTTGAGCTTGTCCCTCGACGTTCCTTGGTGCGAAAGATGATATTTGAACCTATTGGGTTCTAAATTTGGTATATATAAAGTATTGGGATGACCCTTGTCGCGAAAATGAGATATTAGCCTATATGGTTGCAAATTTGATAAATATGAAGGTTGAATTTCTCCCTTGATTTAATGCATGATTTGTGAACCTCTTTGGTTGAGTATTCGATAAAATAAAAGTATTGGAATGACCCTTGCGCAAAAATGAGATTTTGGCCTATGTGATTACAAGTTTGAGAAATAAGAAGGTTAACATTTCCCTTGATTTAAATCATGATATATGGATCTATTTGGTTTTGAATTCGATAAAATGAAAGTATTGGAACGACCCTTGCGTAAAAATGAGATTTTAGCCTATATGGTTATATGTTTGATATATGTATGAAGGTTGAGCTTGTCCCTCGACGTTCCTTGGTGCGAAAGATGATATTTGAACCTATTGGGTTCTAAATTTGGTATATATAAAGTATTGGGATGACCCTTGTCGCGAAAATGAGATATTAGCCTATATGGTTGCAAATTTGATAAATATGAAGGTTGAATTTCTCCCTTGATTTAATGCATGATTTCTGAACCTCTTTGGTTGAGTATTCGATAAAATAAAAGTATTGGAATGACCCTTGCGCAAAAATGAGATTTTGGCCTATGTGATTACAAGTTTGAGAAATAAGAAGGTTAACATTTCCCTTGATTTAAATCATGATATATGGATCTATTTGGTTTTGTATTCGATAAAATGAAAGTATTGGAACGACCCTTGCGTAAAAATGAGATTTTAGCCTATATGGTTATATTTTGATATATGTATGAAGGTTGAGCTTGTCCCTCGACGTTCCTTGGTGCGAAAGATGATATTTGAACCTATTGGGTTCAAAATTTGGTATATATAAAGTATTGGGATGACCCTTGTCGCGAAAATGAGATATTAGCCTATATGGTTGCAAATTTGATAAATGTGAAGGTTGAATTTCTCACTTGATTTAATGCATGATTTGTGAACCTCTTTGGTTGTGTATTCGATAAAATAAAAGGATTGGAATGACCCTTGCGCAAAAATGAGATTTTGGCGTATATGATTACAAGTTTGAGAAATAAGAAGGTTAACATTTCCCTTGATTTAAATCATGATATATGGATCTATTTGGTTTTGAATTCGATAAAATGAAAGTATTGGAACGACCCTTGCGTAAAAATGAGATTTTAGCCTATATGGTTATATGTTTGATATATGTATGAAGGTTGAGCTTGTCCCTCGACGTTCCTTGGTGCGAAAGATGATATTTGAACCTATTGGGTTCTAAATTTGGTATATATAAAGTATTGGGATGACCCTTGTCGCGAAAATGAGATATTAGCCTATATGGTTGCAAATTTGATAAATATGAAGGTTGAATTTCTCCCTTGATTTAATGCATGATTTGTGAACCTCTTTGGTTGAGTATTCGATAAAATAAAAGTATTGGAATGACCCTTGCGCAAAAATGAGATTTTGGCCTATGTGATTACAAGTTTGAGAAATAAGAAGGTTAACATTTCCCTTGATTTAAATCATGATATATGAATCTATTTGGTTTTGTATTCGATAAAATGAAAGTATTGGAACGACCCTTGCGTAAAAATGAGATTTTAGCCTATATGGTTATATGTTTGATATATGTATGAAGGTCGAGCTTGTCCCTCGACGTTCCTTGGTGCGAAAGATGATATTTGAACCTATTGGGTTCTAAATTTGGTATATATAAAGTATTGGGATGACCCTTGTCGCGAAAATGAGATATTAGCCTATATGGTTGCAAATTTGATAAATATGAAGGTTGAATTTCTCCCTTGATTTAATGCATGATTTGTGAACCTCTTTGGTTGAGTATTCGATAAAATAAAAGTATTGGAATGACCCTTGCGCAAAAATGAGATTTTGGCCTATGTGATTACAAGTTTGAGAAATAAGAAGGTTAACATTTCCCTTGATTTAAATCATGATATATGGATCTATTTGGTTTTGAATTCGATAAAATGAAAGTATTGGAACGACCCTTGCGTAAAAATGAGATTTTAGCCTATATGGTTATATGTTTGATATATGTATGAAGGTTGAGCTTGTCCCTCGACGTTCCTTGGTGCGAAAGATGATATTTGAACCTATTGGGTTCTAAATTTGGTATATATAAAGTATTGGGATGACCCTTGTCGCGAAAATGAGATATTAGCCTATATGGTTGCAAATTTGATAAATATGAAGGTTGAATTTCTCCCTTGATTTAATGCATGATTTCTGAACCTCTTTGGTTGAGTATTCGATAAAATAAAAGTATTGGAATGACCCTTGCGCAAAAATGAGATTTTGGCCTATGTGATTACAAGTTTGAGAAATAAGAAGGTTAACATTTCCCTTGATTTAAATCATGATATATGGATCTATTTGGTTTTGTATTCGATAAAATGAAAGTATTGGAACGACCCTTGCGTAAAAATGAGATTTTAGCCTATATGGTTATATTTTGATATATGTATGAAGGTTGAGCTTGTCCCTCGACGTTCCTTGGTGCGAAAGATGATATTTGAACCTATTGGGTTCAAAATTTGGTATATATAAAGTATTGGGATGACCCTTGTCGCGAAAATGAGATATTAGCCTATATGGTTGCAAATTTGATAAATGTGAAGGTTGAATTTCTCACTTGATTTAATGCATGATTTGTGAACCTCTTTGGTTGTGTATTCGATAAAATAAAAGGATTGGAATGACCCTTGCGCAAAAATGAGATTTTGGCGTATATGATTACAAGTTTGAGAAATAAGAAGGTTAACATTTCCCTTGATTTAAATCATGATATATGGATCTATTTGGTTTTGAATTCGATAAAATGAAAGTATTGGAACGACCCTTGCGTAAAAATGAGATTTTAGCCTATATGGTTATATGTTTGATATATGTATGAAGGTTGAGCTTGTCCCTCGACGTTCCTTGGTGCGAAAGATGATATTTGAACCTATTGGGTTCTAAATTTGGTATATATAAAGTATTGGGATGACCCTTGTCGCGAAAATGAGATATTAGCCTATATGGTTGCAAATTTGATAAATATGAAGGTTGAATTTCTCCCTTGATTTAATGCATGATTTGTGAACCTCTTTGGTTGAGTATTCGATAAAATAAAAGTATTGGAATGACCCTTGCGCAAAAATGAGATTTTGGCCTATGTGATTACAAGTTTGAGAAATAAGAAGGTTAACATTTCCCTTGATTTAAATCATGATATATGAATCTATTTGGTTTTGTATTCGATAAAATGAAAGTATTGGAACGACCCTTGCGTAAAAATGAGATTTTAGCCTATATGGTTATATGTTTGATATATGTATGAAGGTCGAGCTTGTCCCTCGACGTTCCTTGGTGCGAAAGATGATATTTGAACCTATTGGGTTCTAAATTTGGTATATATAAAGTATTGGGATGACCCTTGTCGCGAAAATGAGATATTAGCCTATATGGTTGCAAATTTGATAAATGTGAAGGTTGAATTTCTCCCTTGATGTAATGCATGATTTGTGAACCTCTTTGGTTGTGTATTCGATAAAATAAAAGGATTGGAATGACCCTTGCGCAAAAATGAGATTTTGGCGTATATGATTACAAGTTTGAGAAATAAGAAGGTTAACATTTCCCTTGATTTAAATCATGATATATGGATCTATTTGGTTTTGAATTCGATAAAATGAAAGTATTGGAACGACCCTTGCGTAAAAATGAGATTTTAGCCTATATGGTTATATGTTTGATATATGTATGAAGGTTGAGCTTGTCCCTCGACGTTCCTTGGTGCGAAAGATGATATTTGAACCTATTGGGTTCTAAATTTGGTATATATAAAGTATTGGGATGACCCTTGTCGCGAAAATGAGATATTAGCCTATATGGTTGCAAATTTGATAAATATGAAGGTTGAATTTCTCCCTTGATTTAATGCATGATTTGTGAACCTCTTTGGTTGAGTATTCGATAAAATAAAAGTATTGGAATGACCCTTGCGCAAAAATGAGATTTTGGCCTATGTGATTACAAGTTTGAGAAATAAGAAGGTTAACATTTCCCTTGATTTAAATCATGATATATGAATCTATTTGGTTTTGTATTCGATAAAATGAAAGTATTGGAACGACCCTTGCGTAAAAATGAGATTTTAGCCTATATGGTTATATGTTTGATATATGTATGAAGGTCGAGCTTGTCCCTCGACGTTCCTTGGTGCGAAAGATGATATTTGAACCTATTGGGTTCTAAATTTGGTATATATAAAGTATTGGGATGACCCTTGTCGCGAAAATGAGATATTAGCCTATATGGTTGCAAATTTGATAAATGTGAAGGTTGAATTTCTCCCTTGATGTAATGCATGATTTGTGAACCTCTTTGGTTGTGTATTCGATAAAATAAAAGGATTGGAATGACCCTTGCGCAAAAATGAGATTTTGGCGTATATGATTACAAGTTTGAGAAATAAGAAGGTTAACATTTCCCTTGATTTAAATCATGATATATGGATCTATTTGGTTTTGAATTCGATAAAATGAAAGTATTGGAACGACCCTTGCGTAAAAATGAGATTTTAGCCTATATGGTTATATGTTTGATATATGTATGAAGGTTGAGCTTGTCCCTCGACGTTCCTTGGTGCGAAAGATGATATTTGAACCTATTGGGTTCTAAATTTGGTATATATAAAGTATTGGGATGACCCTTGTCGCGAAAATGAGATATTAGCCTATATGGTTGCAAATTTGATAAATATGAAGGTTGAATTTCTCCCTTGATTTAATGCATGATTTGTGAACCTCTTTGGTTGAGTATTCGATAAAATAAAAGTATTGGAATGACCCTTGCGCAAAAATGAGATTTTGGCCTATGTGATTACAAGTTTGAGAAATAAGAAGGTTAACATTTCCCTTGATTTAAATCATGATATATGGATCTATTTGGTTTTGAATTCGATAAAATGAAAGTATTGGAACGACCCTTGCGTAAAAATGAGATTTTAGCCTATATGGTTATATGTTTGATATATGTATGAAGGTTGAGCTTGTCCCTCGACGTTCCTTGGTGCGAAAGATGATATTTGAACCTATTGGGTTCTAAATTTGGTATATATAAAGTATTGGGATGACCCTTGTCGCGAAAATGAGATATTAGCCTATATGGTTGCAAATTTGATAAATATGAAGGTTGAATTTCTCCCTTGATTTAATGCATGATTTGTGAACCTCTTTGGTTGAGTATTCGATAAAATAAAAGTATTGGAATGACCCTTGCGCAAAAATGAGATTTTGGCCTATGTGATTACAAGTTTGAGAAATAAGAAGGTTAACATTTCCCTTGATTTAAATCATGATATATGAATCTATTTGGTTTTGTATTCGATAAAATGAAAGTATTGGAACGACCCTTGCGTAAAAATGAGATTTTAGCCTATATGGTTATATGTTTGATATATGTATGAAGGTCGAGCTTGTCCCTCGACGTTCCTTGGTGCGAAAGATGATATTTGAACCTATTGGGTTCTAAATTTGGTATATATAAAGTATTGGGATGACCCTTGTCGCGAAAATGAGATATTAGCCTATATGGTTGCAAATTTGATAAATGTGAAGGTTGAATTTCTCCCTTGATGTAATGCATGATTTGTGAACCTCTTTGGTTGTGTATTCGATAAAATAAAAGGATTGGAATGACCCTTGCGCAAAAATGAGATTTTGGCGTATATGATTACAAGTTTGAGAAATAAGAAGGTTAACATTTCCCTTGATTTAAATCATGATATATGGATCTATTTGGTTTTGAATTCGATAAAATGAAAGTATTGGAACGACCCTTGCGTAAAAATGAGATTTTAGCCTATATGGTTATATGTTTGATATATGTATGAAGGTTGAGCTTGTCCCTCGACGTTCCTTGGTGCGAAAGATGATATTTGAACCTATTGGGTTCTAAATTTGGTATATATAAAGTATTGGGATGACCCTTGTCGCGAAAATGAGATATTAGCCTATATGGTTGCAAATTTGATAAATATGAAGGTTGAATTTCTCCCTTGATTTAATGCATGATTTGTGAACCTCTTTGGTTGAGTATTCGATAAAATAAAAGTATTGGAATGACCCTTGCGCAAAAATGAGATTTTGGCCTATGTGATTACAAGTTTGAGAAATAAGAAGGTTAACATTTCCCTTGATTTAAATCATGATATATGGATCTATTTGGTTTTGAATTCGATAAAATGAAAGTATTGGAACGACCCTTGCGTAAAAATGAGATTTTAGCCTATATGGTTATATGTTTGATATATGTATGAAGGTTGAGCTTGTCCCTCGACGTTCCTTGGTGCGAAAGATGATATTTGAACCTATTGGGTTCTAAATTTGGTATATATAAAGTATTGGGATGACCCTTGTCGCGAAAATGAGATATTAGCCTATATGGTTGCAAATTTGATAAATATGAAGGTTGAATTTCTCCCTTGATTTAATGCATGATTTGTGAACCTCTTTGGTTGAGTATTCGATAAAATAAAAGTATTGGAATGACCCTTGCGCAAAAATGAGATTTTGGCCTATGTGATTACAAGTTTGAGAAATAAGAAGGTTAACATTTCCCTTGATTTAAATCATGATATATGAATCTATTTGGTTTTGTATTCGATAAAATGAAAGTATTGGAACGACCCTTGCGTAAAAATGAGATTTTAGCCTATATGGTTATATGTTTGATATATGTATGAAGGTCGAGCTTGTCCCTCGACGTTCCTTGGTGCGAAAGATGATATTTGAACCTATTGGGTTCTAAATTTGGTATATATAAAGTATTGGGATGACCCTTGTCGCGAAAATGAGATATTAGCCTATATGGTTGCAAATTTGATAAATGTGAAGGTTGAATTTCTCCCTTGATGTAATGCATGATTTGTGAACCTCTTTGGTTGTGTATTCGATAAAATAAAAGGATTGGAATGACCCTTGCGCAAAAATGAGATTTTGGCGTATATGATTACAAGTTTGAGAAATAAGAAGGTTAACATTTCCCTTGATTTAAATCATGATATATGGATCTATTTGGTTTTGAATTCGATAAAATGAAAGTATTGGAACGACCCTTGCGTAAAAATGAGATTTTAGCCTATATGGTTATATGTTTGATATATGTATGAAGGTTGAGCTTGTCCCTCGACGTTCCTTGGTGCGAAAGATGATATTTGAACCTATTGGGTTCTAAATTTGGTATATATAAAGTATTGGGATGACCCTTGTCGCGAAAATGAGATATTAGCCTATATGGTTGCAAATTTGATAAATATGAAGGTTGAATTTCTCCCTTGATTTAATGCATGATTTGTGAACCTCTTTGGTTGAGTATTCGATAAAATAAAAGTATTGGAATGACCCTTGCGCAAAAATGAGATTTTGGCCTATGTGATTACAAGTTTGAGAAATAAGAAGGTTAACATTTCCCTTGATTTAAATCATGATATATGGATCTATTTGGTTTTGTATTCGATAAAATGAAAGTATTGGAACGACCCTTGCGTAAAAATGAGATTTTAGCCTATATGGTTATATGTTTGTTATATGTATGAAGGTTGAGCTTGTCCCTCGACGTTCCTTGGTGCGAAAGATGATATTTGAACCTATTGGGTTCTAAATTTGGTATATATAAAGTATTGGGATGACCCTTGTCGCGAAAATGAGATATTAGCCTATATGGTTGCAAATTTGATAAATATGAAGGTTGAATTTCTCCCTTGATTTAATGCATGATTTGTGAACCTCTTTGGTTGAGTATTCGATAAAATAAAAGTATTGGAATGACCCTTGCGCAAAAATGAGATTTTGGCCTATGTGATTACAAGTTTGAGAAATAAGAAGGTTAACATTTCCCTTGATTTAAATCATGATATATGAATCTATTTGGTTTTGTATTCGATAAAATGAAAGTATTGGAACGACCCTTGCGTAAAAATGAGATTTTAGCCTATATGGTTATATGTTTGATATATGTATGAAGGTTGAGCTTGTCCCTCGACGTTCCTTGGTGGGAAAGATGATATTTGAACCTATTGGGTTCTAAATTTGGTATATATAAAGTATTGGGATGACCCTTGTCGCGAAAATGAGATATTAGCCTATATGGTTGCAAATTTGATAAATATGAAGGTTGAATTTCTCCCTTGATTTAATGCATGATTTGTGAACCTCTTTGGTTGAGTATTCGATAAAATAAAAGTATTGGAATGACCCTTGCGCAAAAATGAGATTTTGGCCTATGTGATTACAAGTTTGAGAAATAAGAAGGTTAACATTTCCCTTGATTTAAATCATGATATATGAATCTATTTGGTTTTGTATTCGATAAAATGAAAGTATTGGAACGACCCTTGCGTAAAAATGAGATTTTAGCCTATATGGTTATATGTTTGATATATGTATGAAGGTTGAGCTTGTCCCTCGACGTTCCTTGGTGCGAAAGATGATATTTGAACCTATTGGGTTCTAAATTTGGTATATATAAAGTATTGGGATGACCCTTGTCGCGAAAATGAGATATTAGCCTATATGGTTGCAAATTTGATAAATATGAAGGTTGAATTTCTCCCTTGATTTAATGCATGATTTGTGAACCTCTTTGGTTGAGTATTCGATAAAATAAAAGTATTGGAATGACCCTTGCGCAAAAATGAGATTTTGGCCTATGTGATTACAAGTTTGAGAAATAAGAAGGTTAACATTTCCCTTGATTTAAATCATGATATATGAATCTATTTGGTTTTGTATTCGATAAAATGAAAGTATTGGAACGACCCTTGCGTAAAAATGAGATTTTAGCCTATATGGTTATATGTTTGATATATGTATGAAGGTTGAGCTTGTCCCTCGACGTTCCTTGGTGCGAAAGATGATATTTGAACCTATTGGGTTCTAAATTTGGTATATATAAAGTATTGGGATGACCCTTGTCGCGAAAATGAGATATTAGCCTATATGGTTGCAAATTTGATAAATGTGAAGGTTGAATTTCTCCCGTGATGTAATGCATGATTTGTGAACCTCTTTGGTTGTGTATTCGATAAAATAAAAGGATTGGAATGACCCTTGCGCAAAAATGAGATTTTGGCGTATATGATTACAAGTTTGAGAAATAAGAAGGTTAACATTTCCCTTGATTTAAATCATGATATATGGATCTATTTGGTTTTGAATTCGATAAAATGAAAGTATTGGAACGACCCTTGCGTAAAAATGAGATTTTAGCCTATATGGTTATATGTTTGATATATGTATGAAGGTTGAGCTTGTCCCTCGACGTTCCTTGGTGCGAAAGATGATATTTGAACCTATTGGGTTCTAAATTTGGTATATATAAAGTATTGGGATGACCCTTGTCGCGAAAATGAGATATTAGCCTATATGGTTGCAAATTTGATAAATATGAAGGTTGAATTTCTCCCTTGATTTAATGCATGATTTCTGAACCTCTTTGGTTGAGTATTCGATAAAATAAAAGTATTGGAATGACCCTTGCGCAAAAATGAGATTTTGGCCTATGTGATTACAAGTTTGAGAAATAAGAAGGTTAACATTTCCCTTGATTTAAATCATGATATATGGATCTATTTGGTTTTGTATTCGATAAAATGAAAGTATTGGAACGACCCTTGCGTAAAAATGAGATTTTAGCCTATATGGTTATATTTTGATATATGTATGAAGGTTGAGCTTGTCCCTCGACGTTCCTTGGTGCGAAAGATGATATTTGAACCTATTGGGTTCAAAATTTGGTATATATAAAGTATTGGGATGACCCTTGTCGCGAAAATGAGATATTAGCCTATATGGTTGCAAATTTGATAAATGTGAAGGTTGAATTTCTCACTTGATTTAATGCATGATTTGTGAACCTCTTTGGTTGTGTATTCGATAAAATAAAAGGATTGGAATGACCCTTGCGCAAAAATGAGATTTTGGCGTATATGATTACAAGTTTGAGAAATAAGAAGGTTAACATTTCCCTTGATTTAAATCATGATATATGGATCTATTTGGTTTTGAATTCGATAAAATGAAAGTATTGGAACGACCCTTGCGTAAAAATGAGATTTTAGCCTATATGGTTATATGTTTGATATATGTATGAAGGTTGAGCTTGTCCCTCGACGTTCCTTGGTGCGAAAGATGATATTTGAACCTATTGGGTTCTAAATTTGGTATATATAAAGTATTGGGATGACCCTTGTCGCGAAAATGAGATATTAGCCTATATGGTTGCAAATTTGATAAATATGAAGGTTGAATTTCTCCCTTGATTTAATGCATGATTTGTGAACCTCTTTGGTTGAGTATTCGATAAAATAAAAGTATTGGAATGACCCTTGCGCAAAAATGAGATTTTGGCCTATGTGATTACAAGTTTGAGAAATAAGAAGGTTAACATTTCCCTTGATTTAAATCATGATATATGAATCTATTTGGTTTTGTATTCGATAAAATGAAAGTATTGGAACGACCCTTGCGTAAAAATGAAATTTTAGCCTATATGGTTATATGTTTGATATATGTATGAAGGTTGAGCTTGTCCCTCGACGTTCCTTGGTGCGAAAGATGATATTTGAACCTATTGGGTTCTAAATTTGGTATATATAAAGTATTGGGATGACCCTTGTCCCGAAAATGAGATATTAGCCTATATGGTTGCAAATTTGATAAATATGAAGGTTGAATTTCTCCCTTGATTTAATGCATGATTTGTGAACCTCTTTGGTTGAGTATTCGATAAAATAAAAGTATTGGAATGACCCTTGCGCAAAAATGAGATTTTGGCCTATGTGATTACAAGTTTGAGAAATAAGAAGGTTAACATTTCCCTTGATTTAAATCATGATATATGAATCTATTTGGTTTTGTATTCGATAAAATGAAAGTATTGGAACGACCCTTGCGTAAAAATGAGATTTTAGCCTATATGGTTATATGTTTGATATATGTATGAAGGTTGAGCTTGTCCCTCGACGTTCTTTGGTGCGAAAGATGATATTTGAACCTTTTTGGATCTAAATTGGGTAAATATAATGTATTGGGATGACCCTTGTCGCGAAAATGAGATATTAGCCTATATGGTTATTTGTTTGATATATATGAAGGTTGAGCTTGTCCCTCGATGTCCCTTGGTGCGAAAGATGATATTTGAACCTATTTGGTTCTAAATTCGTTAAATATAAAGTATTGGGATGACCCTTGTCGCGAAAATGAGATATTAGCCTATATGGTTGCAAATTTGATAAATGTGAAGTTTGAATTTCTCCCTTGATTTAATGCATGATTTGTGAACCTCTTTGGTTGTGTATTCGATAAAATAAAAGGATTGGAATGACCCTTGCGCAAAAATGAGATTTTGGCCTATATGATTACAAGTTTGAGAAATAAGAAGGTTAACATTTCCCTTGATTTAAATCATGATATATGGATCTATTTGGTTTTGTATTCGATAAAATGAAAGTATTGGAACGACCCTTGCGTAAAAATGAGATTTTAGCCTATATGGTTATATGTTTGTTATATGTATGAAGGTTGAGCTTGTCCCTCGACGTTCCTTGGTGCGAAAGATGATATTTGAACCTATTGGGTTCTAAATTTGGTATATATAAAGTATTGGGATGACCCTTGTCGCGAAAATGAGATATTAGCCTATATGGTTGCAAATTTGATAAATATGAAGGTTGAATTTCTCCCTTGATTTAATGCATGATTTGTGAACCTCTTTGGTTGAGTATTCGATAAAATAAAAGTATTGTAATGACCCTTGCGCAAAAATGAGATTTTGGCCTATGTGATTACAAGTTTGAGAAATAAGAAGGTTAACATTTCCCTTGATTTAAATCATGATATATGAATCTATTTGGTTTTGTATTCGATAAAATGAAAGTATTGGAACGACCCTTGCGTAAAAATGAGATTTTAGCCTATATGGTTATATGTTTGATATATGTATGAAGGTTGAGCTTGTCCCTCGACGTTCCTTGGTGCGAAAGATGATATTTGAACCTATTGGGTTCTAAATTTGGTATATATAAAGTATTGGGATGACCCTTGTCGCGAAAATGAGATATTAGCCTATATGGTTGCAAATTTGATAAATATGAAGGTTGAATTTCTCCCTTGATTTAATGCATGATTTGTGAACCTCTTTGGTTGAGTATTCGATAAAATAAAAGTATTGGAATGACCCTTGCGCAAAAATGAGATTTTGGCCTATGTGATTACAAGTTTGAGAAATAAGAAGGTTAACATTTCCCTTGATTTAAATCATGATATATGAATCTATTTGGTTTTGTATTCGATAAAATGAAAGTATTGGAACGACCCTTGCGTAAAAATGAGATTTTAGCCTATATGGTTATATGTTTGATATATGTATGAAGGTTGAGCTTGTCCCTCGACGTTCCTTGGTGCGAAAGATGATATTTGAACCTATTGGGTTCTAAATTTGGTATATATAAAGTATTGGGATGACCCTTGTCCCGAAAATGAGATATTAGCCTATATGGTTGCAAATTTGATAAATATGAAGGTTGAATTTCTCCCTTGATTTAATGCATGATTTGTGAACCTCTTTGGTTGAGTATTCGATAAAATAAAAGTATTGGAATGACCCTTGCGCAAAAATGAGATTTTGGCCTATGTGATTACAAGTTTGAGAAATAAGAAGGTTAACATTTCCCTTGATTTAAATCATGATATATGAATCTATTTGGTTTTGTATTCGATAAAATGAAAGTATTGGAACGACCCTTGCGTAAAAATGAAATTTTAGCCTATATGGTTATATGTTTGATATATGTATGAAGGTTGAGCTTGTCCCTCGACGTTCCTTGGTGCGAAAGATGATATTTGAACCTATTGGGTTCTAAATTTGGTATATATAAAGTATTGGGATGACCCTTGTCCCGAAAATGAGATATTAGCCTATATGGTTGCAAATTTGATAAATATGAAGGTTGAATTTCTCCCTTGATTTAATGCATGATTTGTGAACCTCTTTGGTTGAGTATTCGATAAAATAAAAGTATTGGAATGACCCTTGCGCAAAAATGAGATTTTGGCCTATGTGATTACAAGTTTGAGAAATAAGAAGGTTAACATTTCCCTTGATTTAAATCATGATATATGAATCTATTTGGTTTTGTATTCGATAAAATGAAAGTATTGGAACGACCCTTGCGTAAAAATGAGATTTTAGCCTATATGGTTATATGTTTGATATATGTATGAAGGTTGAGCTTGTCCCTCGACGTTCTTTGGTGCGAAAGATGATATTTGAACCTTTTTGGATCTAAATTGGGTAAATATAATGTATTGGGATGACCCTTGTCGCGAAAATGAGATATTAGCCTATATGGTTATTTGTTTGATATATATGAAGGTTGAGCTTGTCCCTCGATGTCCCTTGGTGCGAAAGATGATATTTGAACCTATTTGGTTCTAAATTCGTTAAATATAAAGTATTGGGATGACCCTTGTCGCGAAAATGAGATATTAGCCTATATGGTTGCAAATTTGATAAATGTGAAGTTTGAATTTCTCCCTTGATTTAATGCATGATTTGTGAACCTCTTTGGTTGTGTATTCGATAAAATAAAAGGATTGGAATGACCCTTGCGCAAAAATGAGATTTTGGCCTATATGATTACAAGTTTGAGAAATAAGAAGGTTAACATTTCCCTTGATTTAAATCATGATATATGGATCTATTTGGTTTTGTATTCGATAAAATGAAAGTATTGGAACGACCCTTGCGTAAAAATGAGATTTTAGCCTATATGGTTATATGTTTGTTATATGTATGAAGGTTGAGCTTGTCCCTCGACGTTCCTTGGTGCGAAAGATGATATTTGAACCTATTGGGTTCTAAATTTGGTATATATAAAGTATTGGGATGACCCTTGTCGCGAAAATGAGATATTAGCCTATATGGTTGCAAATTTGATAAATATGAAGGTTGAATTTCTCCCTTGATTTAATGCATGATTTGTGAACCTCTTTGGTTGAGTATTCGATAAAATAAAAGTATTGGAATGACCCTTGCGCAAAAATGAGATTTTGGCCTATGTGATTACAAGTTTGAGAAATAAGAAGGTTAACATTTCCCTTGATTTAAATCATGATATATGAATCTATTTGGTTTTGTATTCGATAAAATGAAAGTATTGGAACGACCCTTGCGTAAAAATGAGATTTTAGCCTATATGGTTATATGTTTGATATATGTATGAAGGTTGAGCTTGTCCCTCGACGTTCCTTGGTGCGAAAGATGATATTTGAACCTATTGGGTTCTAAATTTGGTATATATAAAGTATTGGGATGACCCTTGTCGCGAAAATGAGATATTAGCCTATATGGTTGCAAATTTGATAAATATGAAGGTTGAATTTCTCCCTTGATTTAATGCATGATTTGTGAACCTCTTTGGTTGAGTATTCGATAAAATAAAAGTATTGGAATGACCCTTGCGCAAAAATGAGATTTTGGCCTATGTGATTACAAGTTTGAGAAATAAGAAGGTTAACATTTCCCTTGATTTAAATCATGATATATGAATCTATTTGGTTTTGTATTCGATAAAATGAAAGTATTGGAACGACCCTTGCGTAAAAATGAGATTTTAGCCTATATGGTTATATGTTTGATATATGTATGAAGGTTGAGCTTGTCCCTCGACGTTCCTTGGTGCGAAAGATGATATTTGAACCTATTGGGTTCTAAATTTGGTATATATAAAGTATTGGGATGACCCTTGTCGCGAAAATGAGATATTAGCCTATATGGTTGCAAATTTGATAAATATGAAGGTTGAATTTCTCCCTTGATTTAATGCATGATTTGTGAACCTCTTTGGTTGAGTATTCGATAAAATAAAAGTATTGGAATGACCCTTGCGCAAAAATGAGATTTTGGCCTATGTGATTACAAGTTTGAGAAATAAGAAGGTTAACATTTCCCTTGATTTAAATCATGATATATGAATCTATTTGGTTTTGTATTCGATAAAATGAAAGTATTGGAACGACCCTTGCGTAAAAATGAGATTTTAGCCTATATGGTTATATGTTTGATATATGTATGAAGGTTGAGCTTGTCCCTCGACGTTCCTTGGTGCGAAAGATGATATTTGAACCTATTGGGTTCTAAATTTGGTATATATAAAGTATTGGGATGACCCTTGTCGCGAAAATGAGATATTAGCCTATATGGTTGCAAATTTGATAAATGTGAAGGTTGAATTTCTCCCTTGATGTAATGCATGATTTGTGAACCTCTTTGGTTGTGTATTCGATAAAATAAAAGGATTGGAATGACCCTTGCGCAAAAATGAGATTTTGGCGTATATGATTACAAGTTTGAGAAATAAGAAGGTTAACATTTCCCTTGATTTAAATCATGATATATGGATCTATTTGGTTTTGTATTCGATAAAATGAAAGTATTGGAACGACCCTTGCGTAAAAATGAGATTTTAGCCTATATGGTTATATGTTTGTTATATGTATGAAGGTTGAGCTTGTCCCTCGACGTTCCTTGGTGCGAAAGATGATATTTGAACCTATTGGGTTCTAAATTTGGTATATATAAAGTATTGGGATGACCCTTGTCGCGAAAATGAGATATTAGCCTATATGGTTGCAAATTTGATAAATATGAAGGTTGAATTTCTCCCTTGATTTAATGCATGATTTGTGAACCTCTTTGGTTGAGTATTCGATAAAATAAAAGTATTGGAATGACCCTTGCGCAAAAATGAGATTTTGGCCTATGTGATTACAAGTTTGAGAAATAAGAAGGTTAACATTTCCCTTGATTTAAATCATGATATATGAATCTATTTGGTTTTGTATTCGATAAAATGAAAGTATTGGAACGACCCTTGCGTAAAAATGAGATTTTAGCCTATATGGTTATATGTTTGATATATGTATGAAGGTTGAGCTTGTCCCTCGACGTTCCTTGGTGCGAAAGATGATATTTGAACCTATTGGGTTCTAAATTTGGTATATATAAAGTATTGGGATGACCCTTGTCGCGAAAATGAGATATTAGCCTATATGGTTGCAAATTTGATAAATATGAAGGTTGAATTTCTCCCTTGATTTAATGCATGATTTGTGAACCTCTTTGGTTGAGTATTCGATAAAATAAAAGTATTGGAATGACCCTTGCGCAAAAATGAGATTTTGGCCTATGTGATTACAAGTTTGAGAAATAAGAAGGTTAACATTTCCCTTGATTTAAATCATGATATATGAATCTATTTGGTTTTGTATTCGATAAAATGAAAGTATTGGAACGACCCTTGCGTAAAAATGAGATTTTAGCCTATATGGTTATATGTTTGATATATGTATGAAGGTTGAGCTTGTCCCTCGACGTTCCTTGGTGCGAAAGATGATATTTGAACCTATTGGGTTCTAAATTTGGTATATATAAAGTATTGGGATGACCCTTGTCGCGAAAATGAGATATTAGCCTATATGGTTGCAAATTTGATAAATATGAAGGTTGAATTTCTCCCTTGATTTAATGCATGATTTGTGAACCTCTTTGGTTGAGTATTCGATAAAATAAAAGTATTGGAATGACCCTTGCGCAAAAATGAGATTTTGGCCTATGTGATTACAAGTTTGAGAAATAAGAAGGTTAACATTTCCCTTGATTTAAATCATGATATATGAATCTATTTGGTTTTGTATTCGATAAAATGAAAGTATTGGAACGACCCTTGCGTAAAAATGAGATTTTAGCCTATATGGTTATATGTTTGATATATGTATGAAGGTTGAGCTTGTCCCTCGACGTTCCTTGGTGCGAAAGATGATATTTGAACCTATTGGGTTCTAAATTTGGTATATATAAAGTATTGGGATGACCCTTGTCGCGAAAATGAGATATTAGCCTATATGGTTGCAAATTTGATAAATATGAAGGTTGAATTTCTCCCTTGATTTAATGCATGATTTGTGAACCTCTTTGGTTGAGTATTCGATAAAATAAAAGTATTGGAATGACCCTTGCGCAAAAATGAGATTTTGGCCTATGTGATTACAAGTTTGAGAAATAAGAAGGTTAACATTTCCCTTGATTTAAATCATGATATATGAATCTATTTGGTTTTGTATTCGATAAAATGAAAGTATTGGAACGACCCTTGCGTAAAAATGAGATTTTAGCCTATATGGTTATATGTTTGATATATGTATGAAGGTTGAGCTTGTCCCTCGACGTTCCTTGGTGCGAAAGATGATATTTGAACCTATTGGGTTCTAAATTTGGTATATATAAAGTATTGGGATGACCCTTGTCGCGAAAATGAGATATTAGCCTATATGGTTGCAAATTTGATAAATGTGAAGGTTGAATTTCTCCCTTGATGTAATGCATGATTTGTGAACCTCTTTGGTTGTGTATTCGATAAAATAAAAGGATTGGAATGACCCTTGCGCAAAAATGAGATTTTGGCGTATATGATTACAAGTTTGAGAAATAAGAAGGTTAACATTTCCCTTGATTTAAATCATGATATATGGATCTATTTGGTTTTGTATTCGATAAAATGAAAGTATTGGAACGACCCTTGCGTAAAAATGAGATTTTAGCCTATATGGTTATATGTTTGTTATATGTATGAAGGTTGAGCTTGTCCCTCGACGTTCCTTGGTGCGAAAGATGATATTTGAACCTATTGGGTTCTAAATTTGGTATATATAAAGTATTGGGATGACCCTTGTCGCGAAAATGAGATATTAGCCTATATGGTTGCAAATTTGATAAATATGAAGGTTGAATTTCTCCCTTGATTTAATGCATGATTTGTGAACCTCTTTGGTTGAGTATTCGATAAAATAAAAGTATTGGAATGACCCTTGCGCAAAAATGAGATTTTGGCCTATGTGATTACAAGTTTGAGAAATAAGAAGGTTAACATTTCCCTTGATTTAAATCATGATATATGAATCTATTTGGTTTTGTATTCGATAAAATGAAAGTATTGGAACGACCCTTGCGTAAAAATGAGATTTTAGCCTATATGGTTATATGTTTGATATATGTATGAAGGTTGAGCTTGTCCCTCGACGTTCCTTGGTGCGAAAGATGATATTTGAACCTATTGGGTTCTAAATTTGGTATATATAAAGTATTGGGATGACCCTTGTCGCGAAAATGAGATATTAGCCTATATGGTTGCAAATTTGATAAATATGAAGGTTGAATTTCTCCCTTGATTTAATGCATGATTTGTGAACCTCTTTGGTTGAGTATTCGATAAAATAAAAGTATTGGAATGACCCTTGCGCAAAAATGAGATTTTGGCCTATGTGATTACAAGTTTGAGAAATAAGAAGGTTAACATTTCCCTTGATTTAAATCATGATATATGAATCTATTTGGTTTTGTATTCGATAAAATGAAAGTATTGGAACGACCCTTGCGTAAAAATGAGATTTTAGCCTATATGGTTATATGTTTGATATATGTATGAAGGTTGAGCTTGTCCCTCGACGTTCCTTGGTGCGAAAGATGATATTTGAACCTATTGGGTTCTAAATTTGGTATATATAAAGTATTGGGATGACCCTTGTCGCGAAAATGAGATATTAGCCTATATGGTTGCAAATTTGATAAATATGAAGGTTGAATTTCTCCCTTGATTTAATGCATGATTTGTGAACCTCTTTGGTTGAGTATTCGATAAAATAAAAGTATTGGAATGACCCTTGCGCAAAAATGAGATTTTGGCCTATGTGATTACAAGTTTGAGAAATAAGAAGGTTAACATTTCCCTTGATTTAAATCATGATATATGAATCTATTTGGTTTTGTATTCGATAAAATGAAAGTATTGGAACGACCCTTGCGTAAAAATGAGATTTTAGCCTATATGGTTATATGTTTGATATATGTATGAAGGTTGAGCTTGTCCCTCGACGTTCCTTGGTGCGAAAGATGATATTTGAACCTATTGGGTTCTAAATTTGGTATATATAAAGTATTGGGATGACCCTTGTCGCGAAAATGAGATATTAGCCTATATGGTTGCAAATTTGATAAATATGAAGGTTGAATTTCTCCCTTGATTTAATGCATGATTTGTGAACCTCTTTGGTTGAGTATTCGATAAAATAAAAGTATTGGAATGACCCTTGCGCAAAAATGAGATTTTGGCCTATGTGATTACAAGTTTGAGAAATAAGAAGGTTAACATTTCCCTTGATTTAAATCATGATATATGAATCTATTTGGTTTTGTATTCGATAAAATGAAAGTATTGGAACGACCCTTGCGTAAAAATGAGATTTTAGCCTATATGGTTATATGTTTGATATATGTATGAAGGTTGAGCTTGTCCCTCGACGTTCCTTGGTGCGAAAGATGATATTTGAACCTATTGGGTTCTAAATTTGGTATATATAAAGTATTGGGATGACCCTTGTCGCGAAAATGAGATATTAGCCTATATGGTTGCAAATTTGATAAATGTGAAGGTTGAATTTCTCCCTTGATGTAATGCATGATTTGTGAACCTCTTTGGTTGTGTATTCGATAAAATAAAAGGATTGGAATGACCCTTGCGCAAAAATGAGATTTTGGCGTATATGATTACAAGTTTGAGAAATAAGAAGGTTAACATTTCCCTTGATTTAAATCATGATATATGGATCTATTTGGTTTTGAATTCGATAAAATGAAAGTATTGGAACGACCCTTGCGTAAAAATGAGATTTTAGCCTATATGGTTATATGTTTGATATATGTATGAAGGTTGAGCTTGTCCCTCGACGTTCCTTGGTGCGAAAGATGATATTTGAACCTATTGGGTTCTAAATTTGGTATATATAAAGTATTGGGATGACCCTTGTCGCGAAAATGAGATATTAGCCTATATGGTTGCAAATTTGATAAATATGAAGGTTGAATTTCTCCCTTGATTTAATGCATGATTTGTGAACCTCTTTGGTTGAGTATTCGATAAAATAAAAGTATTGGAATGACCCTTGCGCAAAAATGAGATTTTGGCCTATGTGATTACAAGTTTGAGAAATAAGAAGGTTAACATTTCCCTTGATTTAAATCATGATATATGAATCTATTTGGTTTTGTATTCGATAAAATGAAAGTATTGGAACGACCCTTGCGTAAAAATGAAATTTTAGCCTATATGGTTATATGTTTGATATATGTATGAAGGTTGAGCTTGTCCCTCGACGTTCCTTGGTGCGAAAGATGATATTTGAACCTATTGGGTTCTAAATTTGGTATATATAAAGTATTGGGATGACCCTTGTCCCGAAAATGAGATATTAGCCTATATGGTTGCAAATTTGATAAATATGAAGGTTGAATTTCTCCCTTGATTTAATGCATGATTTGTGAACCTCTTTGGTTGAGTATTCGATAAAATAAAAGTATTGGAATGACCCTTGCGCAAAAATGAGATTTTGGCCTATGTGATTACAAGTTTGAGAAATAAGAAGGTTAACATTTCCCTTGATTTAAATCATGATATATGAATCTATTTGGTTTTGTATTCGATAAAATGAAAGTATTGGAACGACCCTTGCGTAAAAATGAGATTTTAGCCTATATGGTTATATGTTTGATATATGTATGAAGGTTGAGCTTGTCCCTCGACGTTCTTTGGTGCGAAAGATGATATTTGAACCTTTTTGGATCTAAATTGGGTAAATATAATGTATTGGGATGACCCTTGTCGCGAAAATGAGATATTAGCCTATATGGTTATTTGTTTGATATATATGAAGGTTGAGCTTGTCCCTCGATGTCCCTTGGTGCGAAAGATGATATTTGAACCTATTTGGTTCTAAATTCGTTAAATATAAAGTATTGGGATGACCCTTGTCGCAAAAATGAGATATTAGCCTATATGGTTGCAAATTTGATAAATGTGAAGTTTGAATTTCTCCCTTGATTTAATGCATGATTTGTGAACCTCTTTGGTTGTGTATTCGATAAAATAAAAGGATTGGAATGACCCTTGCGCAAAAATGAGATTTTGGCCTATGTGATTACAAGTTTGAGAAATAAGAAGGTTAACATTTCCCTTGATTTAAATCATGATATATGAATCTATTTGGTTTTGTATTCGATAAAATGAAAGTATTGGAACGACCCTTGCGTAAAAATGAAATTTTAGCCTATATGGTTATATGTTTGATATATGTATGAAGGTTGAGCTTGTCCCTCGACGTTCCTTGGTGCGAAAGATGATATTTGAACCTATTGGGTTCTAAATTTGGTATATATAAAGTATTGGGATGACCCTTGTCCCGAAAATGAGATATTAGCCTATATGGTTGCAAATTTGATAAATATGAAGGTTGAATTTCTCCCTTGATTTAATGCATGATTTGTGAACCTCTTTGGTTGAGTATTCGATAAAATAAAAGTATTGGAATGACCCTTGCGCAAAAATGAGATTTTGGCCTATGTGATTACAAGTTTGAGAAATAAGAAGGTTAACATTTCCCTTGATTTAAATCATGATATATGAATCTATTTGGTTTTGTATTCGATAAAATGAAAGTATTGGAACGACCCTTGCGTAAAAATGAGATTTTAGCCTATATGGTTATATGTTTGATATATGTATGAAGGTTGAGCTTGTCCCTCGACGTTCTTTGGTGCGAAAGATGATATTTGAACCTTTTTGGATCTAAATTGGGTAAATATAATGTATTGGGATGACCCTTGTCGCGAAAATGAGATATTAGCCTATATGGTTATTTGTTTGATATATATGAAGGTTGAGCTTGTCCCTCGATGTCCCTTGGTGCGAAAGATGATATTTGAACCTATTTGGTTCTAAATTCGTTAAATATAAAGTATTGGGATGACCCTTGTCGCAAAAATGAGATATTAGCCTATATGGTTGCAAATTTGATAAATGTGAAGTTTGAATTTCTCCCTTGATTTAATGCATGATTTGTGAACCTCTTTGGTTGTGTATTCGATAAAATAAAAGGATTGGAATGACCCTTGCGCAAAAATGAGATTTTGGCCTATATGATTACAAGTTTGAGAAATAAGAAGGTTAACATTTCCCTTGATTTAAATCATGATATATGGATCTATTTGGTTTTGTATTCGATAAAATGAAAGTATTGGAACGACCCTTGCGTAAAAATGAGATTTTAGCCTATATGGTTATATGTTTGTTATATGTATGAAGGTTGAGCTTGTCCCTCGACGTTCCTTGGTGCGAAAGATGATATTTGAACCTATTGGGTTCTAAATTTGGTATATATAAAGTATTGGGATGACCCTTGTCGCGAAAATGAGATATTAGCCTATATGGTTGCAAATTTGATAAATATGAAGGTTGAATTTCTCCCTTGATTTAATGCATGATTTGTGAACCTCTTTGGTTGAGTATTCGATAAAATAAAAGTATTGGAATGACCCTTGCGCAAAAATGAGATTTTGGCCTATGTGATTACAAGTTTGAGAAATAAGAAGGTTAACATTTCCCTTGATTTAAATCATGATATATGAATCTATTTGGTTTTGTATTCGATAAAATGAAAGTATTGGAACGACCCTTGCGTAAAAATGAGATTTTAGCCTATATGGTTATATGTTTGATATATGTATGAAGGTTGAGCTTGTCCCTCGACGTTCCTTGGTGCGAAAGATGATATTTGAACCTATTGGGTTCTAAATTTGGTATATATAAAGTATTGGGATGACCCTTGTCGCGAAAATGAGATATTAGCCTATATGGTTGCAAATTTGATAAATATGAAGGTTGAATTTCTCCCTTGATTTAATGCATGATTTGTGAACCTCTTTGGTTGAGTATTCGATAAAATAAAAGTATTGGAATGACCCTTGCGCAAAAATGAGATTTTGGCCTATGTGATTACAAGTTTGAGAAATAAGAAGGTTAACATTTCCCTTGATTTAAATCATGATATATGAATCTATTTGGTTTTGTATTCGATAAAATGAAAGTATTGGAACGACCCTTGCGTAAAAATGAGATTTTAGCCTATATGGTTATATGTTTGATATATGTATGAAGGTTGAGCTTGTCCCTCGACGTTCCTTGGTGCGAAAGATGATATTTGAACCTATTGGGTTCTAAATTTGGTATATATAAAGTATTGGGATGACCCTTGTCGCGAAAATGAGATATTAGCCTATATGGTTGCAAATTTGATAAATATGAAGGTTGAATTTCTCCCTTGATTTAATGCATGATTTCTGAACCTCTTTGGTTGAGTATTCGATAAAATAAAAGTATTGGAATGACCCTTGCGCAAAAATGAGATTTTGGCCTATGTGATTACAAGTTTGAGAAATAAGAAGGTTAACATTTCCCTTGATTTAAATCATGATATATGGATCTATTTGGTTTTGTATTCGATAAAATGAAAGTATTGGAACGACCCTTGCGTAAAAATGAGATT
Organism: Medicago lupulina; assembly: GCA_958299785.1. Taxonomy (NCBI): domain Eukaryota; kingdom Viridiplantae; phylum Streptophyta; class Magnoliopsida; order Fabales; family Fabaceae; genus Medicago; species Medicago lupulina. The sequence goes on along the minus strand of OY283143.1, from coordinate 41,697,744 downwards.
TTAGCCTATATGGTTATATTTTGATATATGTATGAAGGTTGAGCTTGTCCCTCGACGTTCCTTGGTGCGAAAGATGATATTTGAACCTATTGGGTTCAAAATTTGGTATATATAAAGTATTGGGATGACCCTTGTCGCGAAAATGAGATATTAGCCTATATGGTTGCAAATTTGATAAATGTGAAGGTTGAATTTCTCACTTGATTTAATGCATGATTTGTGAACCTCTTTGGTTGTGTATTCGATAAAATAAAAGGATTGGAATGACCCTTGCGCAAAAATGAGATTTTGGCGTATATGATTACAAGTTTGAGAAATAAGAAGGTTAACATTTCCCTTGATTTAAATCATGATATATGGATCTATTTGGTTTTGAATTCGATAAAATGAAAGTATTGGAACGACCCTTGCGTAAAAATGAGATTTTAGCCTATATGGTTATATGTTTGATATATGTATGAAGGTTGAGCTTGTCCCTCGACGTTCCTTGGTGCGAAAGATGATATTTGAACCTATTGGGTTCTAAATTTGGTATATATAAAGTATTGGGATGACCCTTGTCGCGAAAATGAGATATTAGCCTATATGGTTGCAAATTTGATAAATATGAAGGTTGAATTTCTCCCTTGATTTAATGCATGATTTGTGAACCTCTTTGGTTGAGTATTCGATAAAATAAAAGTATTGGAATGACCCTTGCGCAAAAATGAGATTTTGGCCTATGTGATTACAAGTTTGAGAAATAAGAAGGTTAACATTTCCCTTGATTTAAATCATGATATATGAATCTATTTGGTTTTGTATTCGATAAAATGAAAGTATTGGAACGACCCTTGCGTAAAAATGAGATTTTAGCCTATATGGTTATATGTTTGATATATGTATGAAGGTTGAGCTTGTCCCTCGACGTTCCTTGGTGCGAAAGATGATATTTGAACCTATTGGGTTCTAAATTTGGTATATATAAAGTATTGGGATGACCCTTGTCGCGAAAATGAGATATTAGCCTATATGGTTGCAAATTTGATAAATATGAAGGTTGAATTTCTCCCTTGATTTAATGCATGATTTCTGAACCTCTTTGGTTGAGTATTCGATAAAATAAAAGTATTGGAATGACCCTTGCGCAAAAATGAGATTTTGGCCTATGTGATTACAAGTTTGAGAAATAAGAAGGTTAACATTTCCCTTGATTTAAATCATGATATATGGATCTATTTGGTTTTGTATTCGATAAAATGAAAGTATTGGAACGACCCTTGCGTAAAAATGAGATTTTAGCCTATATGGTTATATTTTGATATATGTATGAAGGTTGAGCTTGTCCCTCGACGTTCCTTGGTGCGAAAGATGATATTTGAACCTATTGGGTTCAAAATTTGGTATATATAAAGTATTGGGATGACCCTTGTCGCGAAAATGAGATATTAGCCTATATGGTTGCAAATTTGATAAATGTGAAGGTTGAATTTCTCACTTGATTTAATGCATGATTTGTGAACCTCTTTGGTTGTGTATTCGATAAAATAAAAGGATTGGAATGACCCTTGCGCAAAAATGAGATTTTGGCGTATATGATTACAAGTTTGAGAAATAAGAAGGTTAACATTTCCCTTGATTTAAATCATGATATATGGATCTATTTGGTTTTGAATTCGATAAAATGAAAGTATTGGAACGACCCTTGCGTAAAAATGAGATTTTAGCCTATATGGTTATATGTTTGATATATGTATGAAGGTTGAGCTTGTCCCTCGACGTTCCTTGGTGCGAAAGATGATATTTGAACCTATTGGGTTCTAAATTTGGTATATATAAAGTATTGGGATGACCCTTGTCGCGAAAATGAGATATTAGCCTATATGGTTGCAAATTTGATAAATATGAAGGTTGAATTTCTCCCTTGATTTAATGCATGATTTGTGAACCTCTTTGGTTGAGTATTCGATAAAATAAAAGTATTGGAATGACCCTTGCGCAAAAATGAGATTTTGGCCTATGTGATTACAAGTTTGAGAAATAAGAAGGTTAACATTTCCCTTGATTTAAATCATGATATATGAATCTATTTGGTTTTGTATTCGATAAAATGAAAGTATTGGAACGACCCTTGCGTAAAAATGAAATTTTAGCCTATATGGTTATATGTTTGATATATGTATGAAGGTTGAGCTTGTCCCTCGACGTTCCTTGGTGCGAAAGATGATATTTGAACCTATTGGGTTCTAAATTTGGTATATATAAAGTATTGGGATGACCCTTGTCCCGAAAATGAGATATTAGCCTATATGGTTGCAAATTTGATAAATATGAAGGTTGAATTTCTCCCTTGATTTAATGCATGATTTGTGAACCTCTTTGGTTGAGTATTCGATAAAATAAAAGTATTGGAATGACCCTTGCGCAAAAATGAGATTTTGGCCTATGTGATTACAAGTTTGAGAAATAAGAAGGTTAACATTTCCCTTGATTTAAATCATGATATATGAATCTATTTGGTTTTGTATTCGATAAAATGAAAGTATTGGAACGACCCTTGCGTAAAAATGAGATTTTAGCCTATATGGTTATATGTTTGATATATGTATGAAGGTTGAGCTTGTCCCTCGACGTTCCTTGGTGCGAAAGATGATATTTGAACCTATTGGGTTCTAAATTTGGTATATATAAAGTATTGGGATGACCCTTGTCGCGAAAATGAGATATTAGCCTATATGGTTGCAAATTTGATAAATATGAAGGTTGAATTTCTCCCTTGATTTAATGCATGATTTCTGAACCTCTTTGGTTGAGTATTCGATAAAATAAAAGTATTGGAATGACCCTTGCGCAAAAATGAGATTTTGGCCTATGTGATTACAAGTTTGAGAAATAAGAAGGTTAACATTTCCCTTGATTTAAATCATGATATATGGATCTATTTGGTTTTGTATTCGATAAAATGAAAGTATTGGAACGACCCTTGCGTAAAAATGAGATTTTAGCCTATATGGTTATATTTTGATATATGTATGAAGGTTGAGCTTGTCCCTCGACGTTCCTTGGTGCGAAAGATGATATTTGAACCTATTGGGTTCAAAATTTGGTATATATAAAGTATTGGGATGACCCTTGTCGCGAAAATGAGATATTAGCCTATATGGTTGCAAATTTGATAAATGTGAAGGTTGAATTTCTCACTTGATTTAATGCATGATTTGTGAACCTCTTTGGTTGTGTATTCGATAAAATAAAAGGATTGGAATGACCCTTGCGCAAAAATGAGATTTTGGCGTATATGATTACAAGTTTGAGAAATAAGAAGGTTAACATTTCCCTTGATTTAAATCATGATATATGGATCTATTTGGTTTTGAATTCGATAAAATGAAAGTATTGGAACGACCCTTGCGTAAAAATGAGATTTTAGCCTATATGGTTATATGTTTGATATATGTATGAAGGTTGAGCTTGTCCCTCGACGTTCCTTGGTGCGAAAGATGATATTTGAACCTATTGGGTTCTAAATTTGGTATATATAAAGTATTGGGATGACCCTTGTCGCGAAAATGAGATATTAGCCTATATGGTTGCAAATTTGATAAATATGAAGGTTGAATTTCTCCCTTGATTTAATGCATGATTTGTGAACCTCTTTGGTTGAGTATTCGATAAAATAAAAGTATTGGAATGACCCTTGCGCAAAAATGAGATTTTGGCCTATGTGATTACAAGTTTGAGAAATAAGAAGGTTAACATTTCCCTTGATTTAAATCATGATATATGAATCTATTTGGTTTTGTATTCGATAAAATGAAAGTATTGGAACGACCCTTGCGTAAAAATGAAATTTTAGCCTATATGGTTATATGTTTGATATATGTATGAAGGTTGAGCTTGTCCCTCGACGTTCCTTGGTGCGAAAGATGATATTTGAACCTATTGGGTTCTAAATTTGGTATATATAAAGTATTGGGATGACCCTTGTCCCGAAAATGAGATATTAGCCTATATGGTTGCAAATTTGATAAATATGAAGGTTGAATTTCTCCCTTGATTTAATGCATGATTTGTGAACCTCTTTGGTTGAGTATTCGATAAAATAAAAGTATTGGAATGACCCTTGCGCAAAAATGAGATTTTGGCCTATGTGATTACAAGTTTGAGAAATAAGAAGGTTAACATTTCCCTTGATTTAAATCATGATATATGAATCTATTTGGTTTTGTATTCGATAAAATGAAAGTATTGGAACGACCCTTGCGTAAAAATGAGATTTTAGCCTATATGGTTATATGTTTGATATATGTATGAAGGTTGAGCTTGTCCCTCGACGTTCTTTGGTGCGAAAGATGATATTTGAACCTTTTTGGATCTAAATTGGGTAAATATAATGTATTGGGATGACCCTTGTCGCGAAAATGAGATATTAGCCTATATGGTTATTTGTTTGATATATATGAAGGTTGAGCTTGTCCCTCGATGTCCCTTGGTGCGAAAGATGATATTTGAACCTATTTGGTTCTAAATTCGTTAAATATAAAGTATTGGGATGACCCTTGTCGCGAAAATGAGATATTAGCCTATATGGTTGCAAATTTGATAAATGTGAAGTTTGAATTTCTCCCTTGATTTAATGCATGATTTGTGAACCTCTTTGGTTGTGTATTCGATAAAATAAAAGGATTGGAATGACCCTTGCGCAAAAATGAGATTTTGGCCTATATGATTACAAGTTTGAGAAATAAGAAGGTTAACATTTCCCTTGATTTAAATCATGATATATGGATCTATTTGGTTTTGTATTCGATAAAATGAAAGTATTGGAACGACCCTTGCGTAAAAATGAGATTTTAGCCTATATGGTTATATGTTTGATATATGTATGAAGGTTGAGCTTGTCCCTCGACGTTCCTTGGTGCGAAAGATGATATTTGAACCTATTGGGTTCTAAATTTGGTATATATAAAGTATTGGGATGACCCTTGTCGCGAAAATGAGATATTAGCCTATATGGTTGCAAATTTGATAAATTTGAAGGTTGAATTTCTCCCTTGATTTAATGCATGATTTGTGAACCTCTTTGGTTGAGTATTCGATAAAATAAAAGTATTGGAATGACCCTTGCGCAAAAATGAGATTTTGGCCTATGTGATTACAAGTTTGAGAAATAAGAAGGTTAACATTTCCCTTGATTTAAATCATGATATATGAATCTATTTGGTTTTGTATTCGATAAAATGAAAGTATTGGAACGACCCTTGCGTAAAAATGAGATTTTAGCCTATATGGTTATATGTTTGATATATGTATGAAGGTTGAGCTTGTCCCTCGACGTTCCTTGGTGCGAAAGATGATATTTGAACCTATTGGGTTCTAAATTTGGTATATATAAAGTATTGGGATGACCCTTGTCCCGAAAATGAGATATTAGCCTATATGGTTGCAAATTTGATAAATATGAAGGTTGAATTTCTCCCTTGATTTAATGCATGATTTGTGAACCTCTTTGGTTGAGTATTCGATAAAATAAAAGTATTGGAATGACCCTTGCGCAAAAATGAGATTTTGGCCTATGTGATTACAAGTTTGAGAAATAAGAAGGTTAACATTTCCCTTGATTTAAATCATGATATATGAATCTATTTGGTTTTGTATTCGATAAAATGAAAGTATTGGAACGACCCTTGCGTAAAAATGAGATTTTAGCCTATATGGTTATATGTTTGATATATGTATGAAGGTTGAGCTTGTCCCTCGACGTTCTTTGGTGCGAAAGATGATATTTGAACCTTTTTGGTTCTAAATTTGGTAAATATAATGTATTGGGATGACCCTTGTCGCGAAAATGAGATATTAGCCTATATGGTTATTTGTTTGATATATATGAAGGTTGAGCTTGTCCCTCGATGTCCCTTGGTGCGAAAGATGATATTGGAACCTATTTGGTTCTAAATTCGGTAAATAAAAAGTATTGGGATGACCCTTGGCGCGACAATGAGATATTATCCTATATGGTTGCAAATTTGATAAATGGTAAGGTTGAATTTGTCCCTTGATTTAGAGCACGATTTGTGAACCTATTTGGTTATGTATTCGGTAATATGAAAGTATTAGAATGACCCTTGTGCAAAAATGAGATTGTAGCCTATATGGTTACATGTTTGATAAATATGGAGGTTGAGCTTGTCCCTCGATGACCCTTGATACGAAACATGATATTTGAACCTATTTGGTTCTAAATTTGGTAAATATAAAGTATTGGGATGACCCTTGTCGCGAAAATGAGATATTAGCCTATATGGTTGCAAATTTGATAAATGTGAAGGTTGAATTTCTCCCTTGATTTAATGCATGATTTGTGAACCTCTTTGGTTGTGTATTCGATAAAATAAGAGGATTGGAATGACCCTTGCGCAAAAATGAGATTTTGGCCTATATGATTACAAGTTTGAGAAATAAGAAGGTTAACATTTCCCTTGATTTAAATCATGATATATGGATCTATTTGGTTTTGTATTCGATAAAATGAAAGTATTGGAACGACCCTTGCGTAAAAATGAGATTTTAGCCTATATGGTTATATGTTTGATATATGTATGAAGGTTGAGCTTGTCCCTCGACGTTCCTTGGTGCGAAAGATGATATTTGAACCTATTGGGTTCTAAATTTGGTATATATAAAGTATTGGGATGACCCTTGTCCCGAAAATGAGATATTAGCCTATATGGTTGCAAATTTGATAAATATGAAGGTTGAATTTCTCCCTTGATTTAATGCATGATTTGTGAACCTCTTTGGTTGAGTATTCGATAAAATAAAAGTATTGGAATGACCCTTGCGCAAAAATGAGATTTTGGCCTATGTGATTACAAGTTTGAGAAATAAGAAGGTTAACATTTCCCTTGATTTAAATCATGATATATGAATCTATTTGGTTTTGTATTCGATAAAATGAAAGTATTGGAACGACCCTTGCGTAAAAATGAGATTTTAGCCTATATGGTTATATGTTTGATATATGTATGAAGGTTGAGCTTGTCCCTCGACGTTCTTTGGTGCGAAAGATGATATTTGAACCTTTTTGGTTCTAAAATGGGTAAATATAATGTATTGGGATGACCCTTGTCGCGAAAATGAGATATTAGCCTATATGGTTATTTGCTTGATATATATGAAGGTTGAGCTTGTCCCTCGATGTCCCTTGGTGCGAAAGATGATATTTGAACCTATTTGGTTCTAAATTCGTTAAATATAAAGTATTGGGATGACCCTTGTCGCGAAAATGAGATATTAGCCTATATGGTTGCAAATTTGATAAATGTGAAGTTTGAATTTCTCCCTTGATTTAATGCATGATTTGTGAACCTCTTTGGTTGTGTATTCGATAAAATAAAAGGATTGGAATGACCCTTGCGCAAAAATGAGATTTTGGCCTATATGATTACAAGTTTGACAAATAAGAAGGTTAACATTTCCCTTGATTTAAATCATGATATATGGATCTATTTGGTTTTGTATTCGATAAAATGAAAGTATTGGAACGACCCTTGCGTAAAAATGAGATTTTAGCCTATATGGTTATATTTTGATATATGTATGAAGGTTGAGCTTGTCCCTCGACGTTCCTTGGTGCGAAAGATGATATTTGAACCTATTGGGTTCTAAATTTGGTATATATAAAGTATTGGGATGACCCTTGTCGCGAAAATGAGATATTAGCCTATATGGTTGCAAATTTGATAAATGTGAAGGTTGAATTTCTCCCTTGATTTAATGCATGATTTGTGAACCTCTTTGGTTGTGTATTCGATAAAATAAAAGGATTGGAATGACCCTTGCGCAAAAATGAGATTTTGGCGTATATGATTACAAGTTTGAGAAATAAGAAGGTTAACATTTCCCTCGATTTAAATCATGATATATGGATCTATTTTGTTTTGAATTCGATAAAATGAAAGTATTGGAACGACCCTTGCGTAAAAATGAGATTTTAGCCTATATGGTTATATGTTTGATATATGTATGAAGGTTGAGCTTGTCCCTCGACGTTCCTTGGTGCGAAAGATGATATTTGAACCTATTGGGTTCTAAATTTGGTATATATAAAGTATTGGGATGACCCTTGTCCCGAAAATGAGAAATTAGCCTATATGGTTGCAAATTTGATAAATATGAAGGTTGAATTTCTCCCTTGATTTAATGCATGATTTGTGAACCTCTTTGGTTGAGTATTCGATAAAATAAAAGTATTGGAATGACCCTTGCGCAAAAATGAGATTTTGGCCTATGTGATTATAAGTTTGAGAAATAAGAAGGTTAACATTTCCCTTGATTTAAATCATGATATATGAATCTATTTGGTTTTGTATTCGATAAAATGAAAGTATTGGAACGACCCTTGCGTAAAAATGAGATTTTAGCCTATATGGTTATATGTTTGATATATGTATGAAGGTTGAGCTTGTCCCTCGACGTTCTTTGGTGCGAAAGATGATATTTGGACCTTTTTGGTTCTAAATTGGGTAAATATAATGTATTGGGATGACCCTTGTCACGAAAATGAGATATTTGCCTATATGGTTATTTGTTTGATATATATGAAGGTTGAGCTTGTCCCTCGATGTCCCTTGGTGCGAAAGATGATATTTGAACCTATTTGGTTCTAAATTCGTTAAATATAAAGTATTGGGATGACCCTTGTCGCGAAAATGAGATATTAGCCTATATGGTTGCAAATTTGATAAATATGAAGGTTGAATTTCTCCCTTGATTTAATGCATGATTTGTGAACCTCTTAGGTTGAGTATTCGATAAAATAAAAGTATTGGAATGACCCTTGCGCAAAAATGAGATTTTGGCCTATGTGATTACAAGTTTGAGAAATAAGAAGGTTAACATTTCCCTTGATTTAAATCATGATATATGAATCTATTTGGTTTTGTATTCGATAAAATGAAAGTATTGGAACGACCCTTGCGTAAAAATGAAATTTTAGCCTATATGGTTATATGTTTGATATATGTATGAAGGTTGAGCTTGTCCCTCGACGTTCCTTGGTGCGAAAGATGATATTTGAACCTATTGGGTTCTAAATTTGGTATATATAAAGTATTGGGATGACCCTTGTCCCGAAAATGAGATATTAGCCTATATGGTTGCAAATTTGATAAATATGAAGGTTGAATTTCTCCCTTGATTTAATGCATGATTTGTGAACCTCTTTGGTTGAGTATTCGATAAAATAAAAGTATTTGAATGACCCTTGCGCAAAAATGAGATTTTGGCCTATGTGATTACAAGTTTGAGAAATAAGAAGGTTAACATTTCCCTTGATTTAAATCATGATATATGAATCTATTTGGTTTTGTATTCGATAAAATGAAAGTATTGGAACGACCCTTGCGTAAAAATGAGATTTTAGCCTATATGGTTATATGTTTGATATATGTATGAAGGTTGAGCTTGTCCCTCGACGTTCTTTGGTGCGAAAGATGATAGTTGAACCTTTTTGGTTCTAAATTGGGTAAATATAATGTATTGGGATGACCCTTGTCACGAAAATGAGATATTAGCCTATATGGTTATTTGTTTGATATATATGAAGGTTGAGCTTGTCCCTCGATGTCCCTTGGTGCGAAAGATGATATTTGAACCTATTTGGTTCTAAATTCGTTAAATATAAAGTATTGGGATGACCCTTGTCGCGAAAATGAGATATTAGCCTATATGGTTGCAAATTTGATAAATGTGAAGGTTGAATTTCTCCCTTGATTTAATGCATGATTTGTGAACCTCTTTGGTTGTGTATTCGATAAAATAAAAGGATTGGAATGACCCTTGCGCAAAAATGAGATTTTGGCCTATATGATTACAAGTTTGAGAAATAAGAAGGTTAACATTTCCCTTGATTTAAATCATGATATATAAATCTATTTGGTTTTGTATTCGATAAAATGAAAGTATTGGAACGACCCTTGCGTAAAAATGAAATTTTAGCCTATATGGTTATATGTTTGATATATGTATGAAGGTTGAGCTTGTCCCTCGACGTTCCTTGGTGCGAAAGATGATATTTGAACCTATTGGGTTCTAAATTCGTTAAATATAAAGTATTGGGATGACCCTTGTCCCGAAAATGAGAAATTAGCCTATATGGTTGCAAATTTGATAAATATGAAGGTTGAATTTCTCCCTTGATTTAATGCATGATTTGTGAACCTCTTTGGTTGAGTATTCGATAAAATAAAAGTATTGGAATGACCCTTGCGCAAAAATGAGATTTTGGCCTATGTGATTACAAGTTTGAGAAATAAGAAGGTTAACATTTCCCTTGATTTAAATCATGATATATGAATCTATTTGGTTTTGTATTCGATAAAATGAAAGTATTGGAACGACCCTTGCGTAAAAATGAGATTTTAGCCTATATGGTTATATGTTTGATATATGTATGAAGGTTGAGCTTGTCCCTCGACGTTCTTTGGTGCGAAAGATGATATTTGAACCTTTTTGGTTCTAAATTGGGTAAATATAATGTATTGGGATGACCCTTGTCGCGAAAATGAGATATTAGCCTATATGGTTATTTGTTTGATATATATGAAAGTTGAGCTTGTCCCTCGATGTCCCTTGGTGCGAAAGATGATATTTGAACCTATTTGGTTCTAAATTCGTTAAATATAAAGTATTGGGATGACCCTTGTCGCGAAAATGAGATATTAGCCTATATGGTTGCAAATTTGATAAATATGAAGGTTGAATTTCTCCCTTGATTTAATGCATGATTTGTGAACCTCTTTGGTTGAGTATTCGATAAAATAAAAGTATTGGAATGACCCTTGCGCAAAAATGAGATTTTGGCCTATGTGATTACAAGTTTGAGAAATAAGAAGGTTAACATTTCCCTTGATTTAAATCATGATATATGAATCTATTTGGTTTTGTATTCGATAAAATGAAAGTATTGGAACGACCCTTGCGTAAAAATGAAATTTTAGCCTATATGGTTATATGTTTGATATATGTATGAAGGTTGAGCTTGTCCCTCGACGTTCCTTGGTGCGAAAGATGATATTTGAACCTATTGGGTTCTAAATTCGTTAAATATAAAGTATTGGGATGACCCTTGTCCCGAAAATGAGAAATTAGCCTATATGGTTGCAAATTTGATAAATATGAAGGTTGAATTTCTCCCTTGATTTAATGCATGATTTGTGAACCTCTTTGGTTGAGTATTCGATAAAATAAAAGTATTGGAATGACCCTTGCGCAAAAATGAGATTTTGGCCTATGTGATTACAAGTTTGAGAAATAAGAAGGTTAACATTTCCCTTGATTTAAATCATGATATATGAATCTATTTGGTTTTGTATTCGATAAAATGAAAGTATTGGAACGACCCTTGCGTAAAAATGAGATTTTAGCCTATATGGTTATATGTTTGATATATGTATGAAGGTTGAGCTTGTCCCTCGACGTTCTTTGGTGCGAAAGATGATATTTGAACCTTTTTGGTTCTAAATTGGGTAAATATAATGTATTGGGATGACCCTTGTCGCGAAAATGAGATATTAGCCTATATGGTTATTTGTTTGATATATATGAAAGTTGAGCTTGTCCCTCGATGTCCCTTGGTGCGAAAGATGATATTTGAACCTATTTGGTTCTAAATTCGTTAAATATAAAGTATTGGGATGACCCTTGTCGCGAAAATGAGATATTAGCCTATATGGTTGCAAATTTGATAAATATGAAGGTTGAATTTCTCCCTTGATTTAATGCATGATTTGTGAACCTCTTTGGTTGAGTATTCGATAAAATAAAAGTATTGGAATGACCCTTGCGCAAAAATGAGATTTTGGCCTATGTGATTACAAGTTTGAGAAATAAGAAGGTTAACATTTCCCTTGATTTAAATCATGATATATGAATCTATTTGGTTTTGTATTCGATAAAATGAAAGTATTGGAACGACCCTTGCGTAAAAATGAAATTTTAGCCTATATGGTTATATGTTTGATATATGTATGAAGGTTGAGCTTGTCCCTCGACGTTCCTTGGTGCGAAAGATGATATTTGAACCTATTGGGTTCTAAATTCGTTAAATATAAAGTATTGGGATGACCCTTGTCCCGAAAATGAGAAATTAGCCTATATGGTTGCAAATTTGATAAATATGAAGGTTGAATTTCTCCCTTGATTTAATGCATGATTTGTGAACCTCTTTGGTTGAGTATTCGATAAAATAAAAGTATTGGAATGACCCTTGCGCAAAAATGAGATTTTGGCCTATGTGATTACAAGTTTGAGAAATAAGAAGGTTAACATTTCCCTTGATTTAAATCATGATATATGAATCTATTTGGTTTTGTATTCGATAAAATGAAAGTATTGGAACGACCCTTGCGTAAAAATGAGATTTTAGCCTATATGGTTATATGTTTGATATATGTATGAAGGTTGAGCTTGTCCCTCGACGTTCTTTGGTGCGAAAGATGATATTTGAACCTTTTTGGTTCTAAATTGGGTAAATATAATGTATTGGGATGACCCTTGTCGCGAAAATGAGATATTAGCCTATATGGTTATTTGTTTGATATATATGAAGGTTGAGCTTGTCCCTCGATGTCCCTTGGTGCGAAAGATGATATTTGAACCTATTTGGTTCTAAATTCGTTAAATATAAAGTATTGGGATGACCCTTGTCGCGAAAATGAGATATTAGCCTATATGGTTGCAAATTTGATAAATGTGAAGGTTGAATTTCTCCCTTGATTTAATGCATGATTTGTGAACCTCTTTGGTTGTGTATTCGATAAAATAAAAGGATTGGAATGACCCTTGCGCAAAAATGAGATTTTGGCCTATATGATTACAAGTTTGAGAAATAAGAAGGTTAACATTTCCCTTGATTTAAATCATGATATATGGATCTATTTGGTTTTGTATTCGATAAAATGAAAGTATTGGAACGTCCCTTGCGTAAAAATGAGATTTTAGCCTATATGGTTATATTTTGATATATGTATGAAGGTTGAGCTTGTCCCTCGACGTTCCTTGGTGCGAAAGATGATATTTGAACCTATTGGGTTCAAAATTTGGTATATATAAAGTATTGGGATGACCCTTGTCGCGAAAATGAGATATTAGCCTATATGGTTGCAAATTTGATAAATGTGAAGGTTGAATTTCTCCCTTGATTTAATGCATGATTTGTGAACCTCTTTGGTTGTGTATTCGATAAAATAAAAGGATTGGAATGACCCTTGCGCAAAAATGAGATTTTGGCGTATATGATTACAAGTTTGAGAAATAAGAAGGTTAACATTTCCCTTGATTTAAATCATGATATATGGATCTATTTGGTTTTGAATTCGATAAAATGAAAGTATTGGAACGACCCTTGCGTAAAAATGAGATTTTAGCCTGTATGGTTATATGTTTGATATATGTATGAAGGTTGAGCTTGTCCCTCGACGTTCCTTGGTGCGAAAGATGATATTTGAACCTATTGGGTTCTAAATTTGGTATATATAAAGTATTGGGATGACCCTTGTCCCGAAAATGAGATATTAGCCTATATGGTTGCAAATTTGATAAATATGAAGGTTGAATTTCTCCCTTGATTTAATGCATGATTTGTGAACCTCTTTGGTTGAGTATTCGATAAAATAAAAGTATTGGAATGACCCTTGCGCAAAAATGAGATTTTGGCCTATGTGATTACAAGTTTGAGAAATAAGAAGGTTAACATTTCCCTTGATTTAAATCATGATATATGAATCTATTTGGTTTTGTATTCGATAAAATGAAAGTATTGGAACGACCCTTGCGTAAAAATGAGATTTTAGCCTATATGGTTATATGTTTGATATATGTATGAAGGTTGAGCTTGTCCCTCGACGTTCTTTGGTGCGAAAGATGATATTTGGACCTTTTTGGTTCTAAATTGGGTAAATATAATGTATTGGGATGACCCTTGTCGCGAAAATGAGATATTTGCCTATATGGTTATTTGTTTGATATATATGAAGGTTGAGCTTGTCCCTCGATGTCCCTTGGTGCGAAAGATGATATTTGAACCTATTTGGTTCTAAATTCGTTAAATATAAAGTATTGGGATGACCCTTGTCGCGAAAATGAGATATTAGCCTATATGGTTGCAAATTTGATAAATATGAAGGTTGAATTTCTCCCTTGATTTAATGCATGATTTGTGAACCTCTTAGGTTGAGTATTCGATAAAATAAAAGTATTGGAATGACCCTTGCGCAAAAATGAGATTTTGGCCTATGTGATTACAAGTTTGAGAAATAAGAAGGTTAACATTTCCCTTGATTTAAATCATGATATATGAATCTATTTGGTTTTGTATTCGATAAAATGAAAGTATTGGAACGACCCTTGCGTAAAAATGAAATTTTAGCCTATATGGTTATATGTTTGATATATGTATGAAGGTTGAGCTTGTCCCTCGACGTTCCTTGGTGCAAAAGATGATATTTGAACCTATTGGGTTCTAAATTTGGTATATATAAAGTATTGGGATGACCCTTGTCGCGAAAATGAGATATTAGCCTATATGGTTGCAAATTTGATAAATGTGAAGGTTGAATTTCTCCCTTGATTTAATGCATGATTTGTGAACCTCTTTGGTTGTGTATTCGATAAAATAAAAGGATTGGAATGACCCTTGCGCAAAAATGAGATTTTGGCGTATATGATTACAAGTTTGAGAAATAAGAAGGTTAACATTTCCCTTGATTTAAATCATGATATATGGATCTATTTGGTTTTGAATTCGATAAAATGAAAGTATTGGAACGACCCTTGCGTAAAAATGAGATTTTAGCCTGTATGGTTATATGTTTGATATATGTATGAAGGTTGAGCTTGTCCCTCGACGTTCCTTGGTGCGAAAGATGATATTTGAACCTATTGGGTTCTAAATTTGGTATATATAAAGTATTGGGATGACCCTTGTCCCGAAAATGAGATATTAGCCTATATGGTTGCAAATTTGATAAATATGAAGGTTGAATTTCTCCCTTGATTTAATGCATGATTTGTGAACCTCTTTGGTTGAGTATTCGATAAAATAAAAGTATTGGAATGACCCTTGCGCAAAAATGAGATTTTGGCCTATGTGATTACAAGTTTGAGAAATAAGAAGGTTAACATTTCCCTTGATTTAAATCATGATATATGAATCTATTTGGTTTTGTATTCGATAAAATGAAAGTATTGGAACGACCCTTGCGTAAAAATGAGATTTTAGCCTATATGGTTATATGTTTGATATATGTATGAAGGTTGAGCTTGTCCCTCGACGTTCTTTGGTGCGAAAGATGATATTTGGACCTTTTTGGTTCTAAATTGGGTAAATATAATGTATTGGGATGACCCTTGTCGCGAAAATGAGATATTTGCCTATATGGTTATTTGTTTGATATATATGAAGGTTGAGCTTGTCCCTCGATGTCCCTTGGTGCGAAAGATGATATTTGAACCTATTTGGTTCTAAATTCGTTAAATATAAAGTATTGGGATGACCCTTGTCGCGAAAATGAGATATTAGCCTATATGGTTGCAAATTTGATAAATATGAAGGTTGAATTTCTCCCTTGATTTAATGCATGATTTGTGAACCTCTTAGGTTGAGTATTCGATAAAATAAAAGTATTGGAATGACCCTTGCGCAAAAATGAGATTTTGGCCTATGTGATTACAAGTTTGAGAAATAAGAAGGTTAACATTTCCCTTGATTTAAATCATGATATATGAATCTATTTGGTTTTGTATTCGATAAAATGAAAGTATTGGAACGACCCTTGCGTAAAAATGAAATTTTAGCCTATATGGTTATATGTTTGATATATGTATGAAGGTTGAGCTTGTCCCTCGACGTTCCTTGGTGCAAAAGATGATATTTGAACCTATTGGGTTCTAAATTTGGTATATATAAAGTATTGGGATGACCCTTGTCCCGAAAATGAGATATTAGCCTATATGGTTGCAAATTTGATAAATATGAAGGTTGAATTTCTCCCTTGATTTAATGCATGATTTGTGAACCTCTTTGGTTGAGTATTCGATAAAATAAAAGTATTGGAATGACCCTTGCGCAAAAATGAGATTTTGGCCTATGTGATTACAAGTTTGAGAAATAAGAAGGTTAACATTTCCCATGATTTAAATCATGATATATGAATCTATTTGGTTTTGTATTCGATAAAATGAAAGTATTGGAACGACCCTTGCGTAAAAATGAGATTTTAGCCTATATGGTTATATGTTTGATATATGTATGAAGGTTGAGCTTGTCCCTCGACGTTCTTTGGTGCGAAAGATGATATTTGAACCTTTTTGGTTCTAAATTGGGTAAATATAATGTATTGGGATGACCCTTGTCGCGAAAATGAGATATTAGCCTATATGGTTGCAAATTTGATAAATATGAAGGTTGAATTTCTCCCTTGATTTAATGCATGATTTGTGAACCTCTTTGGTTGAGTATTCGATAAAATAAAAGTATTGGAATGACCCTTGCGCAAAAATGAGATTTTGGCCTATGTGATTACAAGTTTGAGAAATAAGAAGGTTAACATTTCCCATGATTTAAATCATGATATATGAATCTATTTGGTTTTGTATTCGATAAAATGAAAGTATTGGAACGACCCTTGCGTAAAAATGAGATTTTAGCCTATATGGTTATATGTTTGATATATGTATGAAGGTTGAGCTTGTCCCTCGACGTTCTTTGGTGCGAAAGATGATATTTGAACCTTTTTGGTTCTAAATTGGGTAAATATAATGTATTGGGATGACCCTTGTCGCGAAAATGAGATATTAGCCTATATGGTTGCAAATTTGATAAATGTGAAGGTTGAATTTCTCCCTTGATTTAATGCATGATTTGTGAACCTCTTTGGTTGTGTATTCGATAAAATAAAAGGATTGGAATGACCCTTGCGCAAAAATGAGATTTTGGCCTATATGATTACAAGTTTGACAAATAAGAAGGTTAACATTTCCCTTGATTTAAATCATGATATATGGATCTATTTGGTTTTGTATTCGATAAAATGAAAGTATTGGAACGACCCTTGCGTAAAAATGAGATTTTAGCCTATATGGTTATATTTTGATATATGTATGAAGGTTGAGCTTGTCCCTCGACGTTCCTTGGTGCGAAAGATGATATTTGAACCTATTGGGTTCAAAATTTGGTATATATAAAGTATTGGGATGACCCTTGTCGCGAAAATGAGATATTAGCCTATATGGTTGCAAATTTGATAAATGTGAAGGTTGAATTTCTCCCTTGATTTAATGCATGATTTGTGAACCTCTTTGGTTGTGTATTCGATAAAATAAAAGGATTGGAATGACCCTTGCGCAAAAATGAGATTTTGGCGTATATGATTACAAGTTTGAGAAATAAGAAGGTTAACATTTCCCTTGATTTAAATCATGATATATGAATCTATTTGGTTTTGTATTCGATAAAATGAAAGTATTGGAACGACCCTTGCGTAAAAATGAGATTTTAGCCTATATGGTTATATGTTTGATATATGTATGAAGGTTGAGCTTGTCCCTCGACGTTCTTTGGTGCGAAAGATGATATTTGGACCTTTTTGGTTCTAAATTGGGTAAATATAATGTATTGGGATGACCCTTGTCGCGAAAATGAGATATTTGCCTATATGGTTATTTGTTTGATATATATGAAGGTTGAGCTTGTCCCTCGATGTCCCTTGGTGCGAAAGATGATATTTGAACCTATTTGGTTCTAAATTCGTTAAATATAAAGTATTGGGATGACCCTTGTCGCGAAAATGAGATATTAGCCTATATGGTTGCAAATTTGATAAATATGAAGGTTGAATTTCTCCCTTGATTTAATGCATGATTTGTGAACCTCTTAGGTTGAGTATTCGATAAAATAAAAGTATTGGAATGACCCTTGCGCAAAAATGAGATTTTGGCCTATGTGATTACAAGTTTGAGAAATAAGAAGGTTAACATTTCCCTTGATTTAAATCATGATATATGAATCTATTTGGTTTTGTATTCGATAAAATGAAAGTATTGGAACGACCCTTGCGTAAAAATGAAATTTTAGCCTATATGGTTATATGTTTGATATATGTATGAAGGTTGAGCTTGTCCCTCGACGTTCCTTGGTGTAAAAGATGATATTTGAACCTATTGGGTTCTAAATTTGGTATATATAAAGTATTGGGATGACCCTTGTCGCGAAAATGAGATATTAGCCTATATGGTTGCAAATTTGATAAATATGAAGGTTGAATTTCTCCCTTGATTTAATGCATGATTTGTGAACCTCTTTGGTTGAGTATTCGATAAAATAAAAGTATTGGAATGACCCTTGCGCAAAAATGAGATTTTGGCCTATGTGATTACAAGTTTGAGAAATAAGAAGGTTAACATTTCCCATGATTTAAATCATGATATATGAATCTATTTGGTTTTGTATTCGATAAAATGAAAGTATTGGAACGACCCTTGCGTAAAAATGAGATTTTAGCCTATATGGTTATATGTTTGATATATGTATGAAGGTTGAGCTTGTCCCTCGACGTTCTTTGGTGCGAAAGATGATATTTGAACCTTTTTGGTTCTAAATTGGGTAAATATAATGTATTGGGATGACCCTTGTCGCGAAAATGAGATATTAGCCTATATGGTTGCAAATTTGATAAATATGAAGGTTGAATTTCTCCCTTGATTTAATGCATGATTTGTGAACCTCTTTGGTTGAGTATTCGATAAAATAAAAGTATTGGAATGACCCTTGCGCAAAAATGAGATTTTGGCCTATGTGATTACAAGTTTGAGAAATAAGAAGGTTAACATTTCCCATGATTTAAATCATGATATATGAATCTATTTGGTTTTGTATTCGATAAAATGAAAGTATTGGAACGACCCTTGCGTAAAAATGAGATTTTAGCCTATATGGTTATATGTTTGATATATGTATGAAGGTTGAGCTTGTCCCTCGACGTTCTTTGGTGCGAAAGATGATATTTGAACCTTTTTGGTTCTAAATTGGGTAAATATAATGTATTGGGATGACCCTTGTCGCGAAAATGAGATATTAGCCTATATGGTTGCAAATTTGATAAATATGAAGGTTGAATTTCTCCCTTGATTTAATGCATGATTTGTGAACCTCTTTGGTTGAGTATTCGATAAAATAAAAGTATTGGAATGACCCTTGCGCAAAAATGAGATTTTGGCCTATGTGATTACAAGTTTGAGAAATAAGAAGGTTAACATTTCCCTTGATTTAAATCATGATATATGAATCTATTTGGTTTTGTATTCGATAAAATGAAAGTATTGGAACGACCCTTGCGTAAAAATGAGATTTTAGCCTGTATGGTTATATGTTTGATATATGTATGAAGGTTGAGCTTGTCCCTCGACGTTCCTTGGTGCGAAAGATGATATTTGAACCTATTGGGTTCTAAATTTGGTATATATAAAGTATTGGGATGACCCTTGTCCCGAAAATGAGATATTAGCCTATATGGTTGCAAATTTGATAAATATGAAGGTTGAATTTCTCCCTTGATTTAATGCATGATTTGTGAACCTCTTTGGTTGAGTATTCGATAAAATAAAAGTATTGGAATGACCCTTGCGCAAAAATGAGATTTTGGCCTATGTGATTACAAGTTTGAGAAATAAGAAGGTTAACATTTCCCTTGATTTAAATCATGATATATGAATCTATTTGGTTTTGTATTCGATAAAATGAAAGTATTGGAACGACCCTTGCGTAAAAATGAGATTTTAGCCTATATGGTTATATGTTTGATATATGTATGAAGGTTGAGCTTGTCCCTCGACGTTCTTTGGTGCGAAAGATGATATTTGGACCTTTTTGGTTCTAAATTGGGTAAATATAATGTATTGGGATGACCCTTGTCGCGAAAATGAGATATTTGCCTATATGGTTATTTGTTTGATATATATGAAGGTTGAGCTTGTCCCTCGATGTCCCTTGGTGCGAAAGATGATATTTGAACCTATTTGGTTCTAAATTCGTTAAATATAAAGTATTGGGATGACCCTTGTCGCGAAAATGAGATATTAGCCTATATGGTTGCAAATTTGATAAATATGAAGGTTGAATTTCTCCCTTGATTTAATGCATGATTTGTGAACCTCTTAGGTTGAGTATTCGATAAAATAAAAGTATTGGAATGACCCTTGCGCAAAAATGAGATTTTGGCCTATGTGATTACAAGTTTGAGAAATAAGAAGGTTAACATTTCCCTTGATTTAAATCATGATATATGAATCTATTTGGTTTTGTATTCGATAAAATGAAAGTATTGGAACGACCCTTGCGTAAAAATGAAATTTTAGCCTATATGGTTATATGTTTGATATATGTATGAAGGTTGAGCTTGTCCCTCGACGTTCCTTGGTGCAAAAGATGATATTTGAACCTATTGGGTTCTAAATTTGGTATATATAAAGTATTGGGATGACCCTTGTCGCGAAAATGAGATATTAGCCTATATGGTTGCAAATTTGATAAATATGAAGGTTGAATTTCTCCCTTGATTTAATGCATGATTTGTGAACCTCTTTGGTTGAGTATTCGATAAAATAAAAGTATTGGAATGACCCTTGCGCAAAAATGAGATTTTGGCCTATGTGATTACAAGTTTGAGAAATAAGAAGGTTAACATTTCCCATGATTTAAATCATGATATATGAATCTATTTGGTTTTGTATTCGATAAAATGAAAGTATTGGAACGACCCTTGCGTAAAAATGAGATTTTAGCCTATATGGTTATATGTTTGATATATGTATGAAGGTTGAGCTTGTCCCTCGACGTTCTTTGGTGCGAAAGATGATATTTGAACCTTTTTGGTTCTAAATTGGGTAAATATAATGTATTGGGATGACCCTTGTCGCGAAAATGAGATATTAGCCTATATGGTTGCAAATTTGATAAATATGAAGGTTGAATTTCTCCCTTGATTTAATGCATGATTTGTGAACCTCTTTGGTTGAGTATTCGATAAAATAAAAGTATTGGAATGACCCTTGCGCAAAAATGAGATTTTGGCCTATGTGATTACAAGTTTGAGAAATAAGAAGGTTAACATTTCCCATGATTTAAATCATGATATATGAATCTATTTGGTTTTGTATTCGATAAAATGAAAGTATTGGAACGACCCTTGCGTAAAAATGAGATTTTAGCCTATATGGTTATATGTTTGATATATGTATGAAGGTTGAGCTTGTCCCTCGACGTTCTTTGGTGCGAAAGATGATATTTGAACCTTTTTGGTTCTAAATTGGGTAAATATAATGTATTGGGATGACCCTTGTCGCGAAAATGAGATATTAGCCTATATGGTTGCAAATTTGATAAATATGAAGGTTGAATTTCTCCCTTGATTTAATGCATGATTTGTGAACCTCTTTGGTTGAGTATTCGATAAAATAAAAGTATTGGAATGACCCTTGCGCAAAAATGAGATTTTGGCCTATGTGATTACAAGTTTGAGAAATAAGAAGGTTAACATTTCCCTTGATTTAAATCATGATATATGAATCTATTTGGTTTTGTATTCGATAAAATGAAAGTATTGGAACGACCCTTGCGTAAAAATGAGATTTTAGCCTATATGGTTATATTTTGATATATGTATGAAGGTTGAGCTTGTCCCTCGACGTTCCTTGGTGCGAAAGATGATATTTGAACCTATTGGGTTCAAAATTTGGTATATATAAAGTATTGGGATGACCCTTGTCGCGAAAATGAGATATTAGCCTATATGGTTGCAAATTTGATAAATGTGAAGGTTGAATTTCTCCCTTGATTTAATGCATGATTTGTGAACCTCTTTGGTTGTGTATTCGATAAAATAAAAGGATTGGAATGACCCTTGCGCAAAAATGAGATTTTGGCGTATATGATTACAAGTTTGAGAAATAAGAAGGTTAACATTTCCCTTGATTTAAATCATGATATATGGATCTATTTGGTTTTGAATTCGATAAAATGAAAGTATTGGAATGACCCTTGCGTAAAAATGAGATTTTAGCCTATATGGTTATATGTTTGATATATGTATGAAGGTTGAGCTTGTCCCTCGACGTTCCTTGGTGCAAAAGATGATATTTGAACCTATTGGGTTCTAAATTTGGTATATATAAAGTATTGGGATGACCCTTGTCGCGAAAATGAGATATTAGCCTATATGGTTGCAAATTTGATAAATATGAAGGTTGAATTTCTCCCTTGATTTAATGCATGATTTGTGAACCTCTTTGGTTGAGTATTCGATAAAATAAAAGTATTGGAATGACCCTTGCGCAAAAATGAGATTTTGGCCTATGTGATTACAAGTTTGAGAAATAAGAAGGTTAACATTTCCCTTGATTTAAATCATGATATATGAATCTATTTGGTTTTGTATTCGATAAAATGAAAGTATTGGAACGACCCTTGCGTAAAAATGAGATTTTAGCCTATATGGTTATATGTTTGATATATGTATGAAGGTTGAGCTTGTCCCTCGACGTTCTTTGGTGCGAAAGATGATATTTGAACCTTTTTGGTTCTAAATTGGGTAAATATAATGTATTGGGATGACCCTTGTCGCGAAAATGAGATATTAGCCTATATGGTTATTTGTTTGATAAATATGAAGGTTGAGCTTGTCCCTCGATGTCCCTTGGTGCGAAAGATGATATTTGAACCTATTTGGTTCTAAATTCGTTAAATATAAAGTATTGGGATGACCCTTGCGCAAAAATGAGATTTTAGCCTATATGGTTGCAAATTTGATAAATGTGAAGGTTGAATTTCTCCCTTGATTTAATGCATGATTTGTGAACCTCTTTGGTTGTGTATTCGATAAAATAAAAGGATTGGAATGACCCTTGCGCAAAAATGAGATTTTGGCCTATATGATTACAAGTTTGACAAATAAGAAGGTTAACATTTCCCTTGATTTAAATCATGATATATGGATCTATTTGGTTTTGTATTCGATAAAATGAAAGTATTGGAACGACCCTTGCGTAAAAATGAGATTTTAGCCTATATGGTTATATTTTGATATATGTATGAAGGTTGAGCTTGTCCCTCGACGTTCCTTGGTGCAAAAGATGATATTTGAACCTATTGGGTTCAAAATTTGGTATATATAAAGTATTGGGATGACCCTTGTCGCGAAAATGAGATATTAGCCTATATGGTTGCAAATTTGATAAATGTGAAGGTTGAATTTCTCCCTTGATTTAATGCATAATTTGTGAACCTCTTTGGTTGTGTATTCGATAAAATAAAAGGATTGGAATGACCCTTGCGCAAAAATGAGATTTTGGCCTATATGATTACAAGTTTGAGAAATAAGAAGGTTAACATTTCCCTTGATTTAAATCATGATATATGGATCTATTTGGTTTTGAATTCGATAAAATGAAAGTATTGGAACGACCCTTGCGTAAAAATGAGATTTTAGCCTATATGGTTATATGTTTGATATATGTATGAAGGTTGAGCTTGTCCCTCGACGTTCCTTGGTGCAAAAGATGATATTTGAACCTATTGGGTTCTAAATTTGGTATATATAAAGTATTGGGATGACCCTTGTCGCGAAAATGAGATATTAGCCTATATGGTTGCAAATTTGATAAATATGAAGGTTGAATTTCTCCCTTGATTTAATGCATGATTTGTGAACCTCTTTGGTTGAGTATTCGATAAAATAAAAGTATTGGAATGACCCTTGCGCAAAAATGAGATTTTGGCCTATGTGATTACAAGTTTGAGAAATAAGAAGGTTAACATTTCCCATGATTTAAATCATGATATATGAATCTATTTGGTTTTGTATTCGATAAAATGAAAGTATTGGAACGACCCTTGCGTAAAAATGAGATTTTAGCCTATATGGTTATATGTTTGATATATGTATGAAGGTTGAGCTTGTCCCTCGACGTTCCTTGGTGCGAAAGATGATATTTGAACCTATTGGGTTCAAAATTTGGTATATATAAAGTATTGGGATGACCCTTGTCGCGAAAATGAGATATTAGCCTATATGGTTGCAAATTTGATAAATGTGAAGGTTGAATTTCTCCCTTGATTTAATGCATGATTTGTGAACCTCTTTGGTTGTGTATTCGATAAAATAAAAGGATTGGAATGACCCTTGCGCAAAAATGAGATTTTGGCCTATGTGATTACAAGTTTGAGAAATAAGAAGGTTAACATTTCCCTTGATTTAAATCATGATATATGGATCTATTTGGTTTTGAATTCGATAAAATGAAAGTATTGGAACGACCCTTGCGTAAAAATGAGATTTTAGCCTATATGGTTATATGTTTGATATATGTATGAAGGTTGAGCTTGTCCCTCGACGTTCTTTGGTGCGAAAGATGATATTTGAACCTTTTTGGTTCTAAATTGGGTAAATATAATGTATTGGGATGACCCTTGTCGCGAAAATGAGATATTAGCCTATATGGTTATTTGTTTGATATATATGAAGGTTGAGCTTGTCCCTCGAGGTCCCTTGGTGCGAAAGATGATATTTGAACCTATTTGGTTCTAAATTCGTTAAATATAAAGTATTGGGATGACCCTTGCGCAAAAATGAGATTTTAGCCTATATGGTTGCAAATTTGATAAATGTGAAGGTTGAATTTCTCCCTTGATTTAATGCATGATTTGTGAACCTCTTTGGTTGTGTATTCGATAAAATAAAAGGATTGGAATGACCCTTGCGCAAAAATGAGATTTTGGCCTATATGATTACAAGTTTGACAAATAAGAAGGTTAACATTTCCCTTGATTTAAATCATGATATATGGATCTATTTGGTTTTGTATTCGATAAAATGAAAGTATTGGAACGACCCTTGCGTAAAAATGAGATTTTAGCCTATATGGTTATATTTTGATATATGTATGAAGGTTGAGCTTGTCCCTCGACGTTCCTTGGTGCGAAAGATGATATTTGAACCTATTGGGTTCAAAATTTGGTATATATAAAGTATTGGGATGACCCTTGTCGCGAAAATGAGATATTAGCCTATATGGTTGCAAATTTGATAAATGTGAAGGTTGAATTTCTCCCTTGATTTAATGCATGATTTGTGAACCTCTTTGGTTGTGTATTCGATAAAATAAAAGGATTGGAATGACCCTTGCGCAAAAATGAGATTTTGGCGTATATGATTACAAGTTTGAGAAATAAGAAGGTTAACATTTTCCTTGATTTAAATCATGATATATGGATCTATTTGGTTTTGAATTCGATAAAATGAAAGTATTGGAATGACCCTTGCGTAAAAATGAGATTTTAGCCTATATGGTTATATGTTTGATATATGTATGAAGGTTGAGCTTGTCCCTCGACGTTCCTTGGTGCAAAAGATGATATTTGAACCTATTGGGTTCTAAATTTGGTATATATAAAGTATTGGGATGACCCTTGTCGCGAAAATGAGATATTAGCCTATATGGTTGCAAATTTGATAAATATGAAGGTTGAATTTCTCCCTTGATTTAATGCATGATTTGTGAACCTCTTTGGTTGAGTATTCGATAAAATAAAAGTATTGGAATGACCCTTGCGCAAAAATGAGATTTTGGCCTATGTGATTACAAGTTTGAGAAATAAGAAGGTTAACATTTCCCTTGATTTAAATCATGATATATGAATCTATTTGGTTTTGTATTCGATAAAATGAAAGTATTGGAACGACCCTTGCGTAAAAATGAGATTTTAGCCTATATGGTTATATGTTTGATATATGTATGAAGGTTGAGCTTGTCCCTCGACGTTCTTTGGTGCGAAAGATGATATTTGAACCTTTTTGGTTCTAAATTGGGTAAATATAATGTATTGGGATGACCCTTGTCGCGAAAATGAGATATTAGCCTATATGGTTATTTGTTTGATAAATATGAAGGTTGAGCTTGTCCCTCGATGTCCCTTGGTGCGAAAGATGATATTTGAACCTATTTGGTTCTAAATTCGTTAAATATAAAGTATTGGGATGACCCTTGCGCAAAAATGAGATTTTAGCCTATATGGTTGCAAATTTGATAAATGTGAAGGTTGAATTTCTCCCTTGATTTAATGCATGATTTGTGAACCTCTTTGGTTGTGTATTCGATAAAATAAAAGGATTGGAATGACCCTTGCGCAAAAATGAGATTTTGGCCTATATGATTACAAGTTTGACAAATAAGAAGGTTAACATTTCCCTTGATTTAAATCATGATATATGGATCTATTTGGTTTTGTATTCGATAAAATGAAAGTATTGGAACGACCCTTGCGTAAAAATGAGATTTTAGCCTATATGGTTATATTTTGATATATGTATGAAGGTTGAGCTTGTCCCTCGACGTTCCTTGGTGCAAAAGATGATATTTGAACCTATTGGGTTCAAAATTTGGTATATATAAAGTATTGGGATGACCCTTGTCGCGAAAATGAGATATTAGCCTATATGGTTGCAAATTTGATAAATGTGAAGGTTGAATTTCTCCCTTGATTTAATGCATAATTTGTGAACCTCTTTGGTTGTGTATTCGATAAAATAAAAGGATTGGAATGACCCTTGCGCAAAAATGAGATTTTGGCCTATATGATTACAAGTTTGAGAAATAAGAAGGTTAACATTTCCCTTGATTTAAATCATGATATATGGATCTATTTGGTTTTGAATTCGATAAAATGAAAGTATTGGAACGACCCTTGCGTAAAAATGAGATTTTAGCCTATATGGTTATATGTTTGATATATGTATGAAGGTTGAGCTTGTCCCTCGACGTTCCTTGGTGCAAAAGATGATATTTGAACCTATTGGGTTCTAAATTTGGTATATATAAAGTATTGGGATGACCCTTGTCGCGAAAATGAGATATTAGCCTATATGGTTGCAAATTTGATAAATATGAAGGTTGAATTTCTCCCTTGATTTAATGCATGATTTGTGAACCTCTTTGGTTGAGTATTCGATAAAATAAAAGTATTGGAATGACCCTTGCGCAAAAATGAGATTTTGGCCTATGTGATTACAAGTTTGAGAAATAAGAAGGTTAACATTTCCCATGATTTAAATCATGATATATGAATCTATTTGGTTTTGTATTCGATAAAATGAAAGTATTGGAACGACCCTTGCGTAAAAATGAGATTTTAGCCTATATGGTTATATGTTTGATATATGTATGAAGGTTGAGCTTGTCCCTCGACGTTCCTTGGTGCGAAAGATGATATTTGAACCTATTGGGTTCAAAATTTGGTATATATAAAGTATTGGGATGACCCTTGTCGCGAAAATGAGATATTAGCCTATATGGTTGCAAATTTGATAAATGTGAAGGTTGAATTTCTCCCTTGATTTAATGCATGATTTGTGAACCTCTTTGGTTGTGTATTCGATAAAATAAAAGGATTGGAATGACCCTTGCGCAAAAATGAGATTTTGGCCTATGTGATTACAAGTTTGAGAAATAAGAAGGTTAACATTTCCCTTGATTTAAATCATGATATATGGATCTATTTGGTTTTGAATTCGATAAAATGAAAGTATTGGAACGACCCTTGCGTAAAAATGAGATTTTAGCCTATATGGTTATATGTTTGATATATGTATGAAGGTTGAGCTTGTCCCTCGACGTTCTTTGGTGCGAAAGATGATATTTGAACCTTTTTGGTTCTAAATTGGGTAAATATAATGTATTGGGATGACCCTTGTCGCGAAAATGAGATATTAGCCTATATGGTTATTTGTTTGATATATATGAAGGTTGAGCTTGTCCCTCGAGGTCCCTTGGTGCGAAAGATGATATTTGAACCTATTTGGTTCTAAATTCGTTAAATATAAAGTATTGGGATGACCCTTGCGCAAAAATGAGATTTTAGCCTATATGGTTGCAAATTTGATAAATGTGAAGGTTGAATTTCTCCCTTGATTTAATGCATGATTTGTGAACCTCTTTGGTTGTGTATTCGATAAAATAAAAGGATTGGAATGACCCTTGCGCAAAAATGAGATTTTGGCCTATATGATTACAAGTTTGACAAATAAGAAGGTTAACATTTCCCTTGATTTAAATCATGATATATGGATCTATTTGGTTTTGTATTCGATAAAATGAAAGTATTGGAACGACCCTTGCGTAAAAATGAGATTTTAGCCTATATGGTTATATTTTGATATATGTATGAAGGTTGAGCTTGTCCCTCGACGTTCCTTGGTGCGAAAGATGATATTTGAACCTATTGGGTTCAAAATTTGGTATATATAAAGTATTGGGATGACCCTTGTCGCGAAAATGAGATATTAGCCTATATGGTTGCAAATTTGATAAATGTGAAGGTTGAATTTCTCCCTTGATTTAATGCATAATTTGTGAACCTCTTTGGTTGTGTATTCGATAAAATAAAAGGATTGGAATGACCCTTGCGCAAAAATGAGATTTTGGCCTATATGATTACAAGTTTGAGAAATAAGAAGGTTAACATTTCCCTTGATTTAAATCATGATATATGGATCTATTTGGTTTTGAATTCGATAAAATGAAAGTATTGGAACGACCCTTGCGTAAAAATGAGATTTTAGCCTATATGGTTATATGTTTGATATATGTATGAAGGTTGAGCTTGTCCCTCGACGTTCCTTGGTGCGAAAGATGATATTTGAACCTATTGGGTTCTAAATTTGGTATATATAAAGTATTGGGATGACCCTTGTCGCGAAAATGAGATATTAGCCTATATGGTTGCAAATTTGATAAATATGAAGGTTGAATTTCTCCCTTGATTTAATGCATGATTTGTGAACCTCTTTGGTTGAGTATTCGATAAAATAAAAGTATTGGAATGACCCTTGCGCAAAAATGAGATTTTGGCCTATGTGATTACAAGTTTGAGAAATAAGAAGGTTAACATTTCCCATGATTTAAATCATGATATATGAATCTATTTGGTTTTGTATTCGATAAAATGAAAGTATTGGAACGATCCTTGCGTAAAAATGAGATTTTAGCCTATATGGTTATATGTTTGATATATGTATGAAGGTTGAGCTTGTCCCTCGACGTTCCTTGGTGCGAAAGATGATATTTGAACCTATTGGGTTCTAAATTTGGTATATATAAAGTATTGGGATGACCCTTGTCGCGAAAATGAGATATTAGCCTATATGGTTGCAAATTTGATAAATGTGAAGGTTGAATTTCTCCCTTGATTTAATGCATGATTTGTGAACCTCTTTGGTTGTGTATTCGATAAAATAAAAGGATTGGAATGACCCTTGCGCAAAAATGAGATTTTGGCCTATGTGATTACAAGTTTGAGAAATAAGAAGGTTAACATTTCCCTTGATTTAAATCATGATATATGGATCTATTTGGTTTTGAATTCGATAAAATGAAAGTATTGGAACGACCCTTGCGTAAAAATGAGATTTTAGCCTATATGGTTATATGTTTGATATATGTATGAAGGTTGAGCTTGTACCTCGACGTTCTTTCGTGCGAAAGATGATATTTGAACCTTTTTGGTTCTAAATTGGGTAAATATAATGTATTGGGATGACCCTTGTCGCGAAAATGAGATATTAGCCTATATGGTTATTTGTTTGATATATATGAAGGTTGAGCTTGTCCCTCGTTGTCCCTTGGTGCGAAAGATGATATTTGAACCTATTTGGTTCTAAATTCGTTAAATATAAAGTATTGGGATGACCCTTGCGCAAAAATGAGATTTTAGCCTATATGGTTGCAAATTTGATAAATGTGAAGGTTGAATTTCTCCCTTGATTTAATGCATGATTTGTGAACCTCTTTGGTTGTGTATTCGATAAAATAAAAGGATTGGAATGACCCTTGCGCAAAAATGAGATTTTGGCCTATATGATTACAAGTTTGACAAATAAGAAGGTTAACATTTCCCTTGATTTAAATCATGATATATGGATCTATTTGGTTTTGTATTCGATAAAATGAAAGTATTGGAACGACCCTTGCGTAAAAATGAGATTTTAGCCTATATGGTTATATTTTGATATATGTATGAAGGTTGAGCTTGTCCCTCGACGTTCCTTGGTGCGAAAGATGATATTTGAACCTATTGGGTTCAAAATTTGGTATATATAAAGTATTGGGATGACCCTTGTCGCGAAAATGAGATATTAGCCTATATGGTTGCAAATTTGATAAATGTGAAGGTTGAATTTCTCCCTTGATTTAATGCATAATTTGTGAACCTCTTTGGTTGTGTATTCGATAAAATAAAAGGATTGGAATGACCCTTGCGCAAAAATGAGATTTTGGCCTATATGATTACAAGTTTGAGAAATAAGAAGGTTAACATTTCCCTTGATTTAAATCATGATATATGGATCTATTTGGTTTTGAATTCGATAAAATGAAAGTATTGGAACGACCCTTGCGTAAAAATGAGATTTTAGCCTATATGGTTATATGTTTGATATATGTATGAAGGTTGAGCTTGTCCCTCGACGTTCCTTGGTGCAAAAGATGATATTTGAACCTATTGGGTTCTAAATTTGGTATATATAAAGTATTGGGATGACCCTTGTCGCGAAAATGAGATATTAGCCTATATGGTTGCAAATTTGATAAATATGAAGGTTGAATTTCTCCCTTGATTTAATGCATGATTTGTGAACCTCTTTGGTTGAGTATTCGATAAAATAAAAGTATTGGAATGACCCTTGCGCAAAAATGAGATTTTGGCCTATGTGATTACAAGTTTGAGAAATAAGAAGGTTAACATTTCCCATGATTTAAATCATGATATATGAATCTATTTGGTTTTGTATTCGATAAAATGAAAGTATTGGAACGACCCTTGCGAAAAAATGAGATTTTAGCCTATATGGTTATATGTTTGATATATGTATGAAGGTTGAGCTTGTCCCTCGACGTTCCTTGGTGCGAAAGATGATATTTGAACCTATTGGGTTCAAAATTTGGTATATATAAAGTATTGGGATGACCCTTGTCGCGAAAATGAGATATTAGCCTATATGGTTGCAAATTTGATAAATGTGAAGGTTGAATTTCTCCCTTGATTTAATGCATGATTTGTGAACCTCTTTGGTTGTGTATTCGATAAAATAAAAGGATTGGAATGACCCTTGCGCAAAAATGAGATTTTGGCCTATGTGATTACAAGTTTGAGAAATAAGAAGGTTAACATTTCCCTTGATTTAAATCATGATATATGGATCTATTTGGTTTTGAATTCGATAAAATGAAAGTATTGGAACGACCCTTGCGTAAAAATGAGATTTTAGCCTATATGGTTATATGTTTGATATATGTATGAAGGTTGAGCTTGTCCCTCGACGTTCTTTGGTGCGAAAGATGATATTTGAACCTTTTTGGTTCTAAATTGGGTAAATATAATGTATTGGGATGACCCTTGTCGCGAAAATGAGATATTAGCCTATATGGTTATTTGTTTGATATATATGAAGGTTGAGCTTGTCCCTCGAGGTCCCTTGGTGCGAAAGATGATATTTGAACCTATTTGGTTCTAAATTCGTTAAATATAAAGTATTGGGATGACCCTTGCGCAAAAATGAGATTTTAGCCTATATGGTTGCAAATTTGATAAATGTGAAGGTTGAATTTCTCCCTTGATTTAATGCATGATTTGTGAACCTCTTTGGTTGTGTATTCGATAAAATAAAAGGATTGGAATGACCCTTGCGCAAAAATGAGATTTTGGCCTATATGATTACAAGTTTGACAAATAAGAAGGTTAACATTTCCCTTGATTTAAATCATGATATATGGATCTATTTGGTTTTGTATTCGATAAAATGAAAGTATTGGAACGACCCTTGCGTAAAAATGAGATTTTAGCCTATATGGTTATATTTTGATATATGTATGAAGGTTGAGCTTGTCCCTCGACGTTCCTTGGTGCGAAAGATGATATTTGAACCTATTGGGTTCAAAATTTGGTATATATAAAGTATTGGGATGACCCTTGTCGCGAAAATGAGATATTAGCCTATATGGTTGCAAATTTGATAAATGTGAAGGTTGAATTTCTCCCTTGATTTAATGCATAATTTGTGAACCTCTTTGGTTGTGTATTCGATAAAATAAAAGGATTGGAATGACCCTTGCGCAAAAATGAGATTTTGGCCTATATGATTACAAGTTTGAGAAATAAGAAGGTTAACATTTCCCTTGATTTAAATCATGATATATGGATCTATTTGGTTTTGAATTCGATAAAATGAAAGTATTGGAACGACCCTTGCGTAAAAATGAGATTTTAGCCTATATGGTTATATGTTTGATATATGTATGAAGGTTGAGCTTGTCCCTCGACGTTCCTTGGTGCAAAAGATGATATTTGAACCTATTGGGTTCTAAATTTGGTATATATAAAGTATTGGGATGACCCTTGTCGCGAAAATGAGATATTAGCCTATATGGTTGCAAATTTGATAAATATGAAGGTTGAATTTCTCCCTTGATTTAATGCATGATTTGTGAACCTCTTTGGTTGAGTATTCGATAAAATAAAAGTATTGGAATGACCCTTGCGCAAAAATGAGATTTTGGCCTATGTGATTACAAGTTTGAGAAATAAGAAGGTTAACATTTCCCATGATTTAAATCATGATATATGAATCTATTTGGTTTTGTATTCGATAAAATGAAAGTATTGGAACGACCCTTGCGAAAAAATGAGATTTTAGCCTATATGGTTATATGTTTGATATATGTATGAAGGTTGAGCTTGTCCCTCGACGTTCCTTGGTGCGAAAGATGATATTTGAACCTATTGGGTTCAAAATTTGGTATATATAAAGTATTGGGATGACCCTTGTCGCGAAAATGAGATATTAGCCTATATGGTTGCAAATTTGATAAATGTGAAGGTTGAATTTCTCCCTTGATTTAATGCATGATTTGTGAACCTCTTTGGTTGTGTATTCGATAAAATAAAAGGATTGGAATGACCCTTGCGCAAAAATGAGATTTTGGCCTATGTGATTACAAGTTTGAGAAATAAGAAGGTTAACATTTCCCTTGATTTAAATCATGATATATGGATCTATTTGGTTTTGAATTCGATAAAATGAAAGTATTGGAACGACCCTTGCGTAAAAATGAGATTTTAGCCTATATGGTTATATGTTTGATATATGTATGAAGGTTGAGCTTGTCCCTCGACGTTCTTTGGTGCGAAAGATGATATTTGAACCTTTTTGGTTCTAAATTGGGTAAATATAATGTATTGGGATGACCCTTGTCGCGAAAATGAGATATTAGCCTATATGGTTATTTGTTTGATATATATGAAGGTTGAGCTTGTCCCTCGAGGTCCCTTGGTGCGAAAGATGATATTTGAACCTATTTGGTTCTAAATTCGTTAAATATAAAGTATTGGGATGACCCTTGCGCAAAAATGAGATTTTAGCCTATATGGTTGCAAATTTGATAAATGTGAAGGTTGAATTTCTCCCTTGATTTAATGCATGATTTGTGAACCTCTTTGGTTGTGTATTCGATAAAATAAAAGGATTGGAATGACCCTTGCGCAAAAATGAGATTTTGGCCTATATGATTACAAGTTTGACAAATAAGAAGGTTAACATTTCCCTTGATTTAAATCATGATATATGGATCTATTTGGTTTTGTATTCGATAAAATGAAAGTATTGGAACGACCCTTGCGTAAAAATGAGATTTTAGCCTATATGGTTATATTTTGATATATGTATGAAGGTTGAGCTTGTCCCTCGACGTTCCTTGGTGCGAAAGATGATATTTGAACCTATTGGGTTCAAAATTTGGTATATATAAAGTATTGGGATGACCCTTGTCGCGAAAATGAGATATTAGCCTATATGGTTGCAAATTTGATAAATGTGAAGGTTGAATTTCTCCCTTGATTTAATGCATAATTTGTGAACCTCTTTGGTTGTGTATTCGATAAAATAAAAGGATTGGAATGACCCTTGCGCAAAAATGAGATTTTGGCCTATGTGATTACAAGTTTGAGAAATAAGAAGGTTAACATTTCCCTTGATTTAAATCATGATATATGGATCTATTTGGTTTTGAATTCGATAAAATGAAAGTATTGGAACGACCCTTGCGTAAAAATGAGATTTTAGCCTATATGGTTATATGTTTGATATATGTATGAAGGTTGAGCTTGTCCCTCGACGTTCCTTGGTGCAAAAGATGATATTTGAACCTATTGGGTTCTAAATTTGGTATATATAAAGTATTGGGATGACCCTTGTCGCGAAAATGAGATATTAGCCTATATGGTTGCAAATTTGATAAATATGAAGGTTGAATTTCTCCCTTGATTTAATGCATGATTTGTGAACCTCTTTGGTTGAGTATTCGATAAAATAAAAGTATTGGAATGACCCTTGCGCAAAAATGAGATTTTGGCCTATGTGATTACAAGTTTGAGAAATAAGAAGGTTAACATTTCCCATGATTTAAATCATGATATATGAATCTATTTGGTTTTGTATTCGATAAAATGAAAGTATTGGAACGACCCTTGCGAAAAAATGAGATTTTAGCCTATATGGTTATATGTTTGATATATGTATGAAGGTTGAGCTTGTCCCTCGACGTTCCTTGGTGCGAAAGATGATATTTGAACCTATTGGGTTCAAAATTTGGTATATATAAAGTATTGGGATGACCCTTGTCGCGAAAATGAGATATTAGCCTATATGGTTGCAAATTTGATAAATGTGAAGGTTGAATTTCTCCCTTGATTTAATGCATGATTTGTGAACCTCTTTGGTTGTGTATTCGATAAAATAAAAGGATTGGAATGACCCTTGCGCAAAAATGAGATTTTGGCCTATGTGATTACAAGTTTGAGAAATAAGAAGGTTAACATTTCCCTTGATTTAAATCATGATATATGGATCTATTTGGTTTTGAATTCGATAAAATGAAAGTATTGGAACGACCCTTGCGTAAAAATGAGATTTTAGCCTATATGGTTATATGTTTGATATATGTATGAAGGTTGAGCTTGTCCCTCGACGTTCTTTGGTGCGAAAGATGATATTTGAACCTTTTTGGTTCTAAATTGGGTAAATATAATGTATTGGGATGACCCTTGTCGCGAAAATGAGATATTAGCCTATATGGTTATTTGTTTGATATATATGAAGGTTGAGCTTGTCCCTCGAGGTCCCTTGGTGCGAAAGATGATATTTGAACCTATTTGGTTCTAAATTCGTTAAATATAAAGTATTGGGATGACCCTTGCGCAAAAATGAGATTTTAGCCTATATGGTTGCAAATTTGATAAATGTGAAGGTTGAATTTCTCCCTTGATTTAATGCATGATTTGTGAACCTCTTTGGTTGTGTATTCGATAAAATAAAAGGATTGGAATGACCCTTGCGCAAAAATGAGATTTTGGCCTATATGATTACAAGTTTGACAAATAAGAAGGTTAACATTTCCCTTGATTTAAATCATGATATATGGATCTATTTGGTTTTGTATTCGATAAAATGAAAGTATTGGAACGACCCTTGCGTAAAAATGAGATTTTAGCCTATATGGTTATATTTTGATATATGTATGAAGGTTGAGCTTGTCCCTCGACGTTCCTTGGTGCGAAAGATGATATTTGAACCTATTGGGTTCAAAATTTGGTATATATAAAGTATTGGGATGACCCTTGTCGCGAAAATGAGATATTAGCCTATATGGTTGCAAATTTGATAAATGTGAAGGTTGAATTTCTCCCTTGATTTAATGCATAATTTGTGAACCTCTTTGGTTGTGTATTCGATAAAATAAAAGGATTGGAATGACCCTTGCGCAAAAATGAGATTTTGGCCTATATGATTACAAGTTTGAGAAATAAGAAGGTTAACATTTCCCTTGATTTAAATCATGATATATGGATCTATTTGGTTTTGAATTCGATAAAATGAAAGTATTGGAACGACCCTTGCGTAAAAATGAGATTTTAGCCTATATGGTTATATGTTTGATATATGTATGAAGGTTGAGCTTGTCCCTCGACGTTCCTTGGTGCGAAAGATGATATTTGAACCTATTGGGTTCTAAATTTGGTATATATAAAGTATTGGGATGACCCTTGTCGCGAAAATGAGATATTAGCCTATATGGTTGCAAATTTGATAAATATGAAGGTTGAATTTCTCCCTTGATTTAATGCATGATTTGTGAACCTCTTTGGTTGAGTATTCGATAAAATAAAAGTATTGGAATGACCCTTGCGCAAAAATGAGATTTTGGCCTATGTGATTACAAGTTTGAGAAATAAGAAGGTTAACATTTCCCATGATTTAAATCATGATATATGAATCTATTTGGTTTTGTATTCGATAAAATGAAAGTATTGGAACGATCCTTGCGTAAAAATGAGATTTTAGCCTATATGGTTATATGTTTGATATATGTATGAAGGTTGAGCTTGTCCCTCGACGTTCCTTGGTGCGAAAGATGATATTTGAACCTATTGGGTTCAAAATTTGGTATATATAAAGTATTGGGATGACCCTTGTCGCGAAAATGAGATATTAGCCTATATGGTTGCAAATTTGATAAATGTGAAGGTTGAATTTCTCCCTTGATTTAATGCATGATTTGTGAACCTCTTTGGTTGTGTATTCGATAAAATAAAAGGATTGGAATGACCCTTGCGCAAAAATGAGATTTTGGCCTATGTGATTACAAGTTTGAGAAATAAGAAGGTTAACATTTCCCTTGATTTAAATCATGATATATGGATCTATTTGGTTTTGAATTCGATAAAATGAAAGTATTGGAACGACCCTTGCGTAAAAATGAGATTTTAGCCTATATGGTTATATGTTTGATATATGTATGAAGGTTGAGCTTGTACCTCGACGTTCTTTCGTGCGAAAGATGATATTTGAACCTTTTTGGTTCTAAATTGGGTAAATATAATGTATTGGGATGACCCTTGTCGCGAAAATGAGATATTAGCCTATATGGTTATTTGTTTGATATATATGAAGGTTGAGCTTGTCCCTCGTTGTCCCTTGGTGCGAAAGATGATATTTGAACCTATTTGGTTCTAAATTCGTTAAATATAAAGTATTGGGATGACCCTTGCGCAAAAATGAGATTTTAGCCTATATGGTTGCAAATTTGATAAATGTGAAGGTTGAATTTCTCCCTTGATTTAATGCATGATTTGTGAACCTCTTTGGTTGTGTATTCGATAAAATAAAAGGATTGGAATGACCCTTGCGCAAAAATGAGATTTTGGCCTATATGATTACAAGTTTGACAAATAAGAAGGTTAACATTTCCCTTGATTTAAATCATGATATATGGATCTATTTGGTTTTGTATTCGATAAAATGAAAGTATTGGAACGACCCTTGCGTAAAAATGAGATTTTAGCCTATATGGTTATATTTTGATATATGTATGAAGGTTGAGCTTGTCCCTCGACGTTCCTTGGTGCGAAAGATGATATTTGAACCTATTGGGTTCAAAATTTGGTATATATAAAGTATTGGGATGACCCTTGTCGCGAAAATGAGATATTAGCCTATATGGTTGCAAATTTGATAAATGTGAAGGTTGAATTTCTCCCTTGATTTAATGCATAATTTGTGAACCTCTTTGGTTGTGTATTCGATAAAATAAAAGGATTGGAATGACCCTTGCGCAAAAATGAGATTTTGGCCTATATGATTACAAGTTTGAGAAATAAGAAGGTTAACATTTCCCTTGATTTAAATCATGATATATGGATCTATTTGGTTTTGAATTCGATAAAATGAAAGTATTGGAACGACCCTTGCGTAAAAATGAGATTTTAGCCTATATGGTTATATGTTTGATATATGTATGAAGGTTGAGCTTGTCCCTCGACGTTCCTTGGTGCGAAAGATGATATTTGAACCTATTGGGTTCTAAATTTGGTATATATAAAGTATTGGGATGACCCTTGTCGCGAAAATGAGATATTAGCCTATATGGTTGCAAATTTGATAAATATGAAGGTTGAATTTCTCCCTTGATTTAATGCATGATTTGTGAACCTCTTTGGTTGAGTATTCGATAAAATAAAAGTATTGGAATGACCCTTGCGCAAAAATGAGATTTTGGCCTATGTGATTACAAGTTTGAGAAATAAGAAGGTTAACATTTCCCATGATTTAAATCATGATATATGAATCTATTTGGTTTTGTATTCGATAAAATGAAAGTATTGGAACGATCCTTGCGTAAAAATGAGATTTTAGCCTATATGGTTATATGTTTGATATATGTATGAAGGTTGAGCTTGTCCCTCGACGTTCCTTGGTGCGAAAGATGATATTTGAACCTATTGGGTTCTAAATTTGGTATATATAAAGTATTGGGATGACCCTTGTCGCGAAAATGAGATATTAGCCTATATGGTTGCAAATTTGATAAATGTGAAGGTTGAATTTCTCCCTTGATTTAATGCATGATTTGTGAACCTCTTTGGTTGTGTATTCGATAAAATAAAAGGATTGGAATGACCCTTGCGCAAAAATGAGATTTTGGCCTATGTGATTACAAGTTTGAGAAATAAGAAGGTTAACATTTCCCTTGATTTAAATCATGATATATGGATCTATTTGGTTTTGAATTCGATAAAATGAAAGTATTGGAACGACCCTTGCGTAAAAATGAGATTTTAGCCTATATGGTTATATGTTTGATATATGTATGAAGGTTGAGCTTGTACCTCGACGTTCTTTCGTGCGAAAGATGATATTTGAACCTTTTTGGTTCTAAATTGGGTAAATATAATGTATTGGGATGACCCTTGTCGCGAAAATGAGATATTAGCCTATATGGTTATTTGTTTGATATATATGAAGGTTGAGCTTGTCCCTCGTTGTCCCTTGGTGCGAAAGATGATATTTGAACCTATTTGGTTCTAAATTCGTTAAATATAAAGTATTGGGATGACCCTTGCGCAAAAATGAGATTTTAGCCTATATGGTTGCAAATTTGATAAATGTGAAGGTTGAATTTCTCCCTTGATTTAATGCATGATTTGTGAACCTCTTTGGTTGTGTATTCGATAAAATAAAAGGATTGGAATGACCCTTGCGCAAAAATGAGATTTTGGCCTATATGATTACAAGTTTGACAAATAAGAAGGTTAACATTTCCCTTGATTTAAATCATGATATATGGATCTATTTGGTTTTGTATTCGATAAAATGAAAGTATTGGAACGACCCTTGCGTAAAAATGAGATTTTAGCCTATATGGTTATATTTTGATATATGTATGAAGGTTGAGCTTGTCCCTCGACGTTCCTTGGTGCGAAAGATGATATTTGAACCTATTGGGTTCAAAATTTGGTATATATAAAGTATTGGGATGACCCTTGTCGCGAAAATGAGATATTAGCCTATATGGTTGCAAATTTGATAAATGTGAAGGTTGAATTTCTCCCTTGATTTAATGCATAATTTGTGAACCTCTTTGGTTGTGTATTCGATAAAATAAAAGGATTGGAATGACCCTTGCGCAAAAATGAGATTTTGGCCTATATGATTACAAGTTTGAGAAATAAGAAGGTTAACATTTCCCTTGATTTAAATCATGATATATGGATCTATTTGGTTTTGAATTCGATAAAATGAAAGTATTGGAACGACCCTTGCGTAAAAATGAGATTTTAGCCTATATGGTTATATGTTTGATATATGTATGAAGGTTGAGCTTGTCCCTCGACGTTCCTTGGTGCAAAAGATGATATTTGAACCTATTGGGTTCTAAATTTGGTATATATAAAGTATTGGGATGACCCTTGTCGCGAAAATGAGATATTAGCCTATATGGTTGCAAATTTGATAAATATGAAGGTTGAATTTCTCCCTTGATTTAATGCATGATTTGTGAACCTCTTTGGTTGAGTATTCGATAAAATAAAAGTATTGGAATGACCCTTGCGCAAAAATGAGATTTTGGCCTATGTGATTACAAGTTTGAGAAATAAGAAGGTTAACATTTCCCATGATTTAAATCATGATATATGAATCTATTTGGTTTTGTATTCGATAAAATGAAAGTATTGGAACGACCCTTGCGAAAAAATGAGATTTTAGCCTATATGGTTATATGTTTGATATATGTATGAAGGTTGAGCTTGTCCCTCGACGTTCCTTGGTGCGAAAGATGATATTTGAACCTATTGGGTTCAAAATTTGGTATATATAAAGTATTGGGATGACCCTTGTCGCGAAAATGAGATATTAGCCTATATGGTTGCAAATTTGATAAATGTGAAGGTTGAATTTCTCCCTTGATTTAATGCATGATTTGTGAACCTCTTTGGTTGTGTATTCGATAAAATAAAAGGATTGGAATCACCCTTGCGCAAAAATGAGATTTTGGCCTATGTGATTACAAGTTTGAGAAATAAGAAGGTTAACATTTCCCTTGATTTAAATCATGATATATGGATCTATTTGGTTTTGAATTCGATAAAATGAAAGTATTGGAACGACCCTTGCGTAAAAATGAGATTTTAGCCTATATGGTTATATGTTTGATATATGTATGAAGGTTGAGCTTGTACCTCGACGTTCTTTCGTGCGAAAGATGATATTTGAACCTTTTTGGTTCTAAATTGGGTAAATATAATGTATTGGGATGACCCTTGTCGCGAAAATGAGATATTAGCCTATATGGTTATTTGTTTGATATATATGAAGGTTGAGCTTGTCCCTCGTTGTCCCTTGGTGCGAAAGATGATATTTGAACCTATTTGGTTCTAAATTCGTTAAATATAAAGTATTGGGATGACCCTTGCGCAAAAATGAGATTTTAGCCTATATGGTTGCAAATTTGATAAATGTG
The DNA here is from genome assembly GCA_958299785.1 of Medicago lupulina. Classification (NCBI taxonomy): domain Eukaryota; kingdom Viridiplantae; phylum Streptophyta; class Magnoliopsida; order Fabales; family Fabaceae; genus Medicago; species Medicago lupulina. The sequence goes on along the minus strand of OY283143.1, from coordinate 41,656,812 downwards.
AAGGTTGAATTTCTCCCTTGATTTAATGCATGATTTGTGAACCTCTTTGGTTGTGTATTCGATAAAATAAAAGGATTGGAATGACCCTTGCGCAAAAATGAGATTTTGGCCTATATGATTACAAGTTTGACAAATAAGAAGGTTAACATTTCCCTTGATTTAAATCATGATATATGGATCTATTTGGTTTTGTATTCGATAAAATGAAAGTATTGGAACGACCCTTGCGTAAAAATGAGATTTTAGCCTATATGGTTATATTTTGATATATGTATGAAGGTTGAGCTTGTCCCTCGACGTTCCTTGGTGCGAAAGATGATATTTGAACCTATTGGGTTCAAAATTTGGTATATATAAAGTATTGGGATGACCCTTGTCGCGAAAATGAGATATTAGCCTATATGGTTGCAAATTTGATAAATGTGAAGGTTGAATTTCTCCCTTGATTTAATGCATAATTTGTGAACCTCTTTGGTTGTGTATTCGATAAAATAAAAGGATTGGAATGACCCTTGCGCAAAAATGAGATTTTGGCCTATATGATTACAAGTTTGAGAAATAAGAAGGTTAACATTTCCCTTGATTTAAATCATGATATATGGATCTATTTGGTTTTGTATTCGATAAAATGAAAGTATTGGAACGACCCTTGCGTAAAAATGAGATTTTAGCCTATATGGTTATATTTTGATATATGTATGAAGGTTGAGCTTGTCCCTCGACGTTCCTTGGTGCGAAAGATGATATTTGAACCTATTGGGTTCAAAATTTGGTATATATAAAGTATTGGGATGACCCTTGTCGCGAAAATGAGATATTAGCCTATATGGTTGCAAATTTGATAAATGTGAAGGTTGAATTTCTCCCTTGATTTAATGCATAATTTGTGAACCTCTTTGGTTGTGTATTCGATAAAATAAAAGGATTGGAATGACCCTTGCGCAAAAATGAGATTTTGGCCTATATGATTACAAGTTTGAGAAATAAGAAGGTTAACATTTCCCTTGATTTAAATCATGATATATGGATCTATTTGGTTTTGAATTCGATAAAATGAAAGTATTGGAACGACCCTTGCGTAAAAATGAGATTTTAGCCTATATGGTTATATGTTTGATATATGTATGAAGGTTGAGCTTGTCCCTCGACGTTCCTTGGTGCAAAAGATGATATTTGAACCTATTGGGTTCTAAATTTGGTATATATAAAGTATTGGGATGACCCTTGTCGCGAAAATGAGATATTAGCCTATATGGTTGCAAATTTGATAAATATGAAGGTTGAATTTCTCCCTTGATTTAATGCATGATTTGTGAACCTCTTTGGTTGAGTATTCGATAAAATAAAAGTATTGGAATGACCCTTGCGCAAAAATGAGATTTTGGCCTATGTGATTACAAGTTTGAGAAATAAGAAGGTTAACATTTCCCATGATTTAAATCATGATATATGAATCTATTTGGTTTTGTATTCGATAAAATGAAAGTATTGGAACGATCCTTGCGTAAAAATGAGATTTTAGCCTATATGGTTATATGTTTGATATATGTATGAAGGTTGAGCTTGTCCCTCGACGTTCCTTGGTGCGAAAGATGATATTTGAACCTATTGGGTTCTAAATTTGGTATATATAAAGTATTGGGATGACCCTTGTCGCGAAAATGAGATATTAGCCTATATGGTTGCAAATTTGATAAATGTGAAGGTTGAATTTCTCCCTTGATTTAATGCATGATTTGTGAACCTCTTTGGTTGTGTATTCGATAAAATAAAAGGATTGGAATGACCCTTGCGCAAAAATGAGATTTTGGCCTATGTGATTACAAGTTTGAGAAATAAGAAGGTTAACATTTCCCTTGATTTAAATCATGATATATGGATCTATTTGGTTTTGAATTCGATAAAATGAAAGTATTGGAACGACCCTTGCGTAAAAATGAGATTTTAGCCTATATGGTTATATGTTTGATATATGTATGAAGGTTGAGCTTGTACCTCGACGTTCTTTCGTGCGAAAGATGATATTTGAACCTTTTTGGTTCTAAATTGGGTAAATATAATGTATTGGGATGACCCTTGTCGCGAAAATGAGATATTAGCCTATATGGTTATTTGTTTGATATATATGAAGGTTGAGCTTGTCCCTCGTTGTCCCTTGGTGCGAAAGATGATATTTGAACCTATTTGGTTCTAAATTCGTTAAATATAAAGTATTGGGATGACCCTTGCGCAAAAATGAGATTTTAGCCTATATGGTTGCAAATTTGATAAATGTGAAGGTTGAATTTCTCCCTTGATTTAATGCATGATTTGTGAACCTCTTTGGTTGTGTATTCGATAAAATAAAAGGATTGGAATGACCCTTGCGCAAAAATGAGATTTTGGCCTATATGATTACAAGTTTGACAAATAAGAAGGTTAACATTTCCCTTGATTTAAATCATGATATATGGATCTATTTGGTTTTGTATTCGATAAAATGAAAGTATTGGAACGACCCTTGCGTAAAAATGAGATTTTAGCCTATATGGTTATATTTTGATATATGTATGAAGGTTGAGCTTGTCCCTCGACGTTCCTTGGTGCGAAAGATGATATTTGAACCTATTGGGTTCAAAATTTGGTATATATAAAGTATTGGGATGACCCTTGTCGCGAAAATGAGATATTAGCCTATATGGTTGCAAATTTGATAAATGTGAAGGTTGAATTTCTCCCTTGATTTAATGCATAATTTGTGAACCTCTTTGGTTGTGTATTCGATAAAATAAAAGGATTGGAATGACCCTTGCGCAAAAATGAGATTTTGGCCTATATGATTACAAGTTTGAGAAATAAGAAGGTTAACATTTCCCTTGATTTAAATCATGATATATGGATCTATTTGGTTTTGAATTCGATAAAATGAAAGTATTGGAACGACCCTTGCGTAAAAATGAGATTTTAGCCTATATGGTTATATGTTTGATATATGTATGAAGGTTGAGCTTGTCCCTCGACGTTCCTTGGTGCAAAAGATGATATTTGAACCTATTGGGTTCTAAATTTGGTATATATAAAGTATTGGGATGACCCTTGTCGCGAAAATGAGATATTAGCCTATATGGTTGCAAATTTGATAAATATGAAGGTTGAATTTCTCCCTTGATTTAATGCATGATTTGTGAACCTCTTTGGTTGAGTATTCGATAAAATAAAAGTATTGGAATGACCCTTGCGCAAAAATGAGATTTTGGCCTATGTGATTACAAGTTTGAGAAATAAGAAGGTTAACATTTCCCATGATTTAAATCATGATATATGAATCTATTTGGTTTTGTATTCGATAAAATGAAAGTATTGGAACGACCCTTGCGAAAAAATGAGATTTTAGCCTATATGGTTATATGTTTGATATATGTATGAAGGTTGAGCTTGTCCCTCGACGTTCCTTGGTGCGAAAGATGATATTTGAACCTATTGGGTTCAAAATTTGGTATATATAAAGTATTGGGATGACCCTTGTCGCGAAAATGAGATATTAGCCTATATGGTTGCAAATTTGATAAATGTGAAGGTTGAATTTCTCCCTTGATTTAATGCATGATTTGTGAACCTCTTTGGTTGTGTATTCGATAAAATAAAAGGATTGGAATCACCCTTGCGCAAAAATGAGATTTTGGCCTATGTGATTACAAGTTTGAGAAATAAGAAGGTTAACATTTCCCTTGATTTAAATCATGATATATGGATCTATTTGGTTTTGAATTCGATAAAATGAAAGTATTGGAACGACCCTTGCGTAAAAATGAGATTTTAGCCTATATGGTTATATGTTTGATATATGTATGAAGGTTGAGCTTGTACCTCGACGTTCTTTCGTGCGAAAGATGATATTTGAACCTTTTTGGTTCTAAATTGGGTAAATATAATGTATTGGGATGACCCTTGTCGCGAAAATGAGATATTAGCCTATATGGTTATTTGTTTGATATATATGAAGGTTGAGCTTGTCCCTCGTTGTCCCTTGGTGCGAAAGATGATATTTGAACCTATTTGGTTCTAAATTCGTTAAATATAAAGTATTGGGATGACCCTTGCGCAAAAATGAGATTTTAGCCTATATGGTTGCAAATTTGATAAATGTGAAGGTTGAATTTCTCCCTTGATTTAATGCATGATTTGTGAACCTCTTTGGTTGTGTATTCGATAAAATAAAAGGATTGGAATGACCCTTGCGCAAAAATGAGATTTTGGCCTATATGATTACAAGTTTGACAAATAAGAAGGTTAACATTTCCCTTGATTTAAATCATGATATATGGATCTATTTGGTTTTGTATTCGATAAAATGAAAGTATTGGAACGACCCTTGCGTAAAAATGAGATTTTAGCCTATATGGTTATATTTTGATATATGTATGAAGGTTGAGCTTGTCCCTCGACGTTCCTTGGTGCGAAAGATGATATTTGAACCTATTGGGTTCAAAATTTGGTATATATAAAGTATTGGGATGACCCTTGTCGCGAAAATGAGATATTAGCCTATATGGTTGCAAATTTGATAAATGTGAAGGTTGAATTTCTCCCTTGATTTAATGCATAATTTGTGAACCTCTTTGGTTGTGTATTCGATAAAATAAAAGGATTGGAATGACCCTTGCGCAAAAATGAGATTTTGGCCTATATGATTACAAGTTTGAGAAATAAGAAGGTTAACATTTCCCTTGATTTAAATCATGATATATGGATCTATTTGGTTTTGAATTCGATAAAATGAAAGTATTGGAACGACCCTTGCGTAAAAATGAGATTTTAGCCTATATGGTTATATGTTTGATATATGTATGAAGGTTGAGCTTGTCCCTCGACGTTCCTTGGTGCAAAAGATGATATTTGAACCTATTGGGTTCTAAATTTGGTATATATAAAGTATTGGGATGACCCTTGTCGCGAAAATGAGATATTAGCCTATATGGTTGCAAATTTGATAAATATGAAGGTTGAATTTCTCCCTTGATTTAATGCATGATTTGTGAACCTCTTTGGTTGAGTATTCGATAAAATAAAAGTATTGGAATGACCCTTGCGCAAAAATGAGATTTTGGCCTATGTGATTACAAGTTTGAGAAATAAGAAGGTTAACATTTCCCATGATTTAAATCATGATATATGAATCTATTTGGTTTTGTATTCGATAAAATGAAAGTATTGGAACGACCCTTGCGAAAAAATGAGATTTTAGCCTATATGGTTATATGTTTGATATATGTATGAAGGTTGAGCTTGTCCCTCGACGTTCCTTGGTGCGAAAGATGATATTTGAACCTATTGGGTTCAAAATTTGGTATATATAAAGTATTGGGATGACCCTTGTCGCGAAAATGAGATATTAGCCTATATGGTTGCAAATTTGATAAATGTGAAGGTTGAATTTCTCCCTTGATTTAATGCATGATTTGTGAACCTCTTTGGTTGTGTATTCGATAAAATAAAAGGATTGGAATGACCCTTGCGCAAAAATGAGATTTTGGCCTATGTGATTACAAGTTTGAGAAATAAGAAGGTTAACATTTCCCTTGATTTAAATCATGATATATGGATCTATTTGGTTTTGAATTCGATAAAATGAAAGTATTGGAACGACCCTTGCGTAAAAATGAGATTTTAGCCTATATGGTTATATGTTTGATATATGTATGAAGGTTGAGCTTGTCCCTCGACGTTCCTTGGTGCAAAAGATGATATTTGAACCTATTGGGTTCTAAATTTGGTATATATAAAGTATTGGGATGACCCTTGTCGCGAAAATGAGATATTAGCCTATATGGTTGCAAATTTGATAAATATGAAGGTTGAATTTCTCCCTTGATTTAATGCATGATTTGTGAACCTCTTTGGTTGAGTATTCGATAAAATAAAAGTATTGGAATGACCCTTGCGCAAAAATGAGATTTTGGCCTATGTGATTACAAGTTTGAGAAATAAGAAGGTTAACATTTCCCATGATTTAAATCATGATATATGAATCTATTTGGTTTTGTATTCGATAAAATGAAAGTATTGGAACGACCCTTGCGAAAAAATGAGATTTTAGCCTATATGGTTATATGTTTGATATATGTATGAAGGTTGAGCTTGTCCCTCGACGTTCCTTGGTGCGAAAGATGATATTTGAACCTATTGGGTTCAAAATTTGGTATATATAAAGTATTGGGATGACCCTTGTCGCGAAAATGAGATATTAGCCTATATGGTTGCAAATTTGATAAATGTGAAGGTTGAATTTCTCCCTTGATTTAATGCATGATTTGTGAACCTCTTTGGTTGTGTATTCGATAAAATAAAAGGATTGGAATGACCCTTGCGCAAAAATGAGATTTTGGCCTATGTGATTACAAGTTTGAGAAATAAGAAGGTTAACATTTCCCTTGATTTAAATCATGATATATGGATCTATTTGGTTTTGAATTCGATAAAATGAAAGTATTGGAACGACCCTTGCGTAAAAATGAGATTTTAGCCTATATGGTTATATGTTTGATATATGTATGAAGGTTGAGCTTGTCCCTCGACGTTCCTTGGTGCAAAAGATGATATTTGAACCTATTGGGTTCTAAATTTGGTATATATAAAGTATTGGGATGACCCTTGTCGCGAAAATGAGATATTAGCCTATATGGTTGCAAATTTGATAAATATGAAGGTTGAATTTCTCCCTTGATTTAATGCATGATTTGTGAACCTCTTTGGTTGAGTATTCGATAAAATAAAAGTATTGGAATGACCCTTGCGCAAAAATGAGATTTTGGCCTATGTGATTACAAGTTTGAGAAATAAGAAGGTTAACATTTCCCATGATTTAAATCATGATATATGAATCTATTTGGTTTTGTATTCGATAAAATGAAAGTATTGGAACGACCCTTGCGAAAAAATGAGATTTTAGCCTATATGGTTATATGTTTGATATATGTATGAAGGTTGAGCTTGTCCCTCGACGTTCCTTGGTGCGAAAGATGATATTTGAACCTATTGGGTTCAAAATTTGGTATATATAAAGTATTGGGATGACCCTTGTCGCGAAAATGAGATATTAGCCTATATGGTTGCAAATTTGATAAATGTGAAGGTTGAATTTCTCCCTTGATTTAATGCATGATTTGTGAACCTCTTTGGTTGTGTATTCGATAAAATAAAAGGATTGGAATGACCCTTGCGCAAAAATGAGATTTTGGCCTATGTGATTACAAGTTTGAGAAATAAGAAGGTTAACATTTCCCTTGATTTAAATCATGATATATGGATCTATTTGGTTTTGAATTCGATAAAATGAAAGTATTGGAACGACCCTTGCGTAAAAATGAGATTTTAGCCTATATGGTTATATGTTTGATATATGTATGAAGGTTGAGCTTGTCCCTCGACGTTCCTTGGTGCAAAAGATGATATTTGAACCTATTGGGTTCTAAATTTGGTATATATAAAGTATTGGGATGACCCTTGTCGCGAAAATGAGATATTAGCCTATATGGTTGCAAATTTGATAAATATGAAGGTTGAATTTCTCCCTTGATTTAATGCATGATTTGTGAACCTCTTTGGTTGAGTATTCGATAAAATAAAAGTATTGGAATGACCCTTGCGCAAAAATGAGATTTTGGCCTATGTGATTACAAGTTTGAGAAATAAGAAGGTTAACATTTCCCATGATTTAAATCATGATATATGAATCTATTTGGTTTTGTATTCGATAAAATGAAAGTATTGGAACGACCCTTGCGTAAAAATGAGATTTTAGCCTATATGGTTATATGTTTGATATATGTATGAAGGTTGAGCTTGTCCCTCGACGTTCCTTGGTGCGAAAGATGATATTTGAACCTATTGGGTTCAAAATTTGGTATATATAAAGTATTGGGATGACCCTTGTCGCGAAAATGAGATATTAGCCTATATGGTTGCAAATTTGATAAATGTGAAGGTTGAATTTCTCCCTTGATTTAATGCATGATTTGTGAACCTCTTTGGTTGTGTATTCGATAAAATAAAAGGATTGGAATGACCCTTGCGCAAAAATGAGATTTTGGCCTATGTGATTACAAGTTTGAGAAATAAGAAGGTTAACATTTCCCTTGATTTAAATCATGATATATGGATCTATTTGGTTTTGAATTCGATAAAATGAAAGTATTGGAACGACCCTTGCGTAAAAATGAGATTTTAGCCTATATGGTTATATGTTTGATATATGTATGAAGGTTGAGCTTGTCCCTCGACGTTCCTTGGTGCAAAAGATGATATTTGAACCTATTGGGTTCTAAATTTGGTATATATAAAGTATTGGGATGACCCTTGTCGCGAAAATGAGATATTAGCCTATATGGTTGCAAATTTGATAAATATGAAGGTTGAATTTCTCCCTTGATTTAATGCATGATTTGTGAACCTCTTTGGTTGAGTATTCGATAAAATAAAAGTATTGGAATGACCCTTGCGCAAAAATGAGATTTTGGCCTATGTGATTACAAGTTTGAGAAATAAGAAGGTTAACATTTCCCATGATTTAAATCATGATATATGAATCTATTTGGTTTTGTATTCGATAAAATGAAAGTATTGGAACGACCCTTGCGAAAAAATGAGATTTTAGCCTATATGGTTATATGTTTGATATATGTATGAAGGTTGAGCTTGTCCCTCGACGTTCCTTGGTGCGAAAGATGATATTTGAACCTATTGGGTTCAAAATTTGGTATATATAAAGTATTGGGATGACCCTTGTCGCGAAAATGAGATATTAGCCTATATGGTTGCAAATTTGATAAATGTGAAGGTTGAATTTCTCCCTTGATTTAATGCATGATTTGTGAACCTCTTTGGTTGTGTATTCGATAAAATAAAAGGATTGGAATGACCCTTGCGCAAAAATGAGATTTTGGCCTATGTGATTACAAGTTTGAGAAATAAGAAGGTTAACATTTCCCTTGATTTAAATCATGATATATGGATCTATTTGGTTTTGAATTCGATAAAATGAAAGTATTGGAACGACCCTTGCGTAAAAATGAGATTTTAGCCTATATGGTTATATGTTTGATATATGTATGAAGGTTGAGCTTGTCCCTCGACGTTCCTTGGTGCAAAAGATGATATTTGAACCTATTGGGTTCTAAATTTGGTATATATAAAGTATTGGGATGACCCTTGTCGCGAAAATGAGATATTAGCCTATATGGTTGCAAATTTGATAAATATGAAGGTTGAATTTCTCCCTTGATTTAATGCATGATTTGTGAACCTCTTTGGTTGAGTATTCGATAAAATAAAAGTATTGGAATGACCCTTGCGCAAAAATGAGATTTTGGCCTATGTGATTACAAGTTTGAGAAATAAGAAGGTTAACATTTCCCATGATTTAAATCATGATATATGAATCTATTTGGTTTTGTATTCGATAAAATGAAAGTATTGGAACGACCCTTGCGTAAAAATGAGATTTTAGCCTATATGGTTATATGTTTGATATATGTATGAAGGTTGAGCTTGTCCCTCGACGTTCCTTGGTGCGAAAGATGATATTTGAACCTATTGGGTTCAAAATTTGGTATATATAAAGTATTGGGATGACCCTTGTCGCGAAAATGAGATATTAGCCTATATGGTTGCAAATTTGATAAATTTGAAGGTTGAATTTCTCCCTTGATTTAATGCATGATTTGTGAACCTCTTTGGTTGTGTATTCGATAAAATAAAAGGATTGGAATGACCCTTGCGCAAAAATGAGATTTTGGCCTATGTGATTACAAGTTTGAGAAATAAGAAGGTTAACATTTCCCTTGATTTAAATCATGATATATGGATCTATTTGGTTTTGAATTCGATAAAATGAAAGTATTGGAACGACCCTTGCGTAAAAATGAGATTTTAGCCTATATGGTTATATGTTTGATATATGTATGAAGGTTGAGCTTGTCCCTCGACGTTCCTTGGTGCAAAAGATGATATTTGAACCTATTGGGTTCTAAATTTGGTATATATAAAGTATTGGGATGACCCTTGTCGCGAAAATGAGATATTAGCCTATATGGTTGCAAATTTGATAAATATGAAGGTTGAATTTCTCCCTTGATTTAATGCATGATTTGTGAACCTCTTTGGTTGAGTATTCGATAAAATAAAAGTATTGGAATGACCCTTGCGCAAAAATGAGATTTTGGCCTATGTGATTACAAGTTTGAGAAATAAGAAGGTTAACATTTCCCATGATTTAAATCATGATATATGAATCTATTTGGTTTTGTATTCGATAAAATGAAAGTATTGGAACGACCCTTGCGTAAAAATGAGATTTTAGCCTATATGGTTATATGTTTGATATGTGTATGAAGGTTGAGCTTGTCCCTCGACGTTCCTTGGTGCGAAAGATGATATTTGAACCTATTGGGTTCAAAATTTGGTATATATAAAGTATTGGGATGACCCTTGTCGCGAAAATGAGATATTAGCCTATATGGTTGCAAATTTGATAAATTTGAAGGTTGAATTTCTCCCTTGATTTAATGCATGATTTGTGAACCTCTTTGGTTGTGTATTCGATAAAATAAAAGGATTGGAATGACCCTTGCGCAAAAATGAGATTTTGGCCTATGTGATTACAAGTTTGAGAAATAAGAAGGTTAACATTTCCCTTGATTTAAATCATGATATATGGATCTATTTGGTTTTGAATTCGATAAAATGAAAGTATTGGAACGACCCTTGCGTAAAAATGAGATTTTAGCCTATATGGTTATATGTTTGATATATGTATGAAGGTTGAGCTTGTCCCTCGACGTTCCTTGGTGCAAAAGATGATATTTGATCCTATTGGGTTCTAAATTTGGTATATATTGGGATGACCCTTGTCGCGAAAATGAGATATTAGCCTATATGGTTGCAAATTTGATAAATATGAAGGTTGAATTTCTCCCTTGATTTAATGCATGATTTGTGAACCTCTTTGGTTGAGTATTCGATAAAATAAAAGTATTGGAATGACCCTTGCGCAAAAATGAGATTTTGGCCTATGTGATTACAAGTTTGAGAAATAAGAAGGTTAACATTTCCCATGATTTAAATCATGATATATGAATCTATTTGGTTTTGTATTCGATAAAATGAAAGTATTGGAACGACCCTTGCGTAAAAATGAGATTTTAGCCTATATGGTTATATGTTTGATATATGTATGAAGGTTGAGCTTGTCCCTCGACGTTCCTTGGTGCGAAAGATGATATTTGAACCTATTGGGTTCAAAATTTGGTATATATAAAGTATTGGGATGACCCTTGTCGCGAAAATGAGATATTAGCCTATATGGTTGCAAATTTGATAAATTTGAAGGTTGAATTTCTCCCTTGATTTAATGCATGATTTGTGAACCTCTTTGGTTGTGTATTCGATAAAATAAAAGGATTGGAATGACCCTTGCGCAAAAATGAGATTTTGGCCTATGTGATTACAAGTTTGAGAAATAAGAAGGTTAACATTTCCCTTGATTTAAATCATGATATATGGATCTATTTGGTTTTGAATTCGATAAAATGAAAGTATTGGAACGACCCTTGCGTAAAAATGAGATTTTAGCCTATATGGTTATATGTTTGATATATGTATGAAGGTTGAGCTTGTCCCTCGACGTTCCTTGGTGCAAAAGATGATATTTGAACCTATTGGGTTCTAAATTTGGTATATATAAAGTATTGGGATGACCCTTGTCGCGAAAATGAGATATTAGCCTATATGGTTGCAAATTTGATAAATATGAAGGTTGAATTTCTCCCTTGATTTAATGCATGATTTGTGAACCTCTTTGGTTGAGTATTCGATAAAATAAAAGTATTGGAATGACCCTTGCGCAAAAATGAGATTTTGGCCTATGTGATTACAAGTTTGAGAAATAAGAAGGTTAACATTTCCCATGATTTAAATCATGATATATGAATCTATTTGGTTTTGTATTCGATAAAATGAAAGTATTGGAACGACCCTTGCGTAAAAATGAGATTTTAGCCTATATGGTTATATGTTTGATATGTGTATGAAGGTTGAGCTTGTCCCTCGACGTTCCTTGGTGCGAAAGATGATATTTGAACCTATTGGGTTCAAAATTTGGTATATATAAAGTATTGGGATGACCCTTGTCGCGAAAATGAGATATTAGCCTATATGGTTGCAAATTTGATAAATTTGAAGGTTGAATTTCTCCCTTGATTTAATGCATGATTTGTGAACCTCTTTGGTTGTGTATTCGATAAAATAAAAGGATTGGAATGACCCTTGCGCAAAAATGAGATTTTGGCCTATGTGATTACAAGTTTGAGAAATAAGAAGGTTAACATTTCCCTTGATTTAAATCATGATATATGGATCTATTTGGTTTTGAATTCGATAAAATGAAAGTATTGGAACGACCCTTGCGTAAAAATGAGATTTTAGCCTATATGGTTATATGTTTGATATATGTATGAAGGTTGAGCTTGTCCCTCGACGTTCCTTGGTGCAAAAGATGATATTTGATCCTATTGGGTTCTAAATTTGGTATATATTGGGATGACCCTTGTCGCGAAAATGAGATATTAGCCTATATGGTTGCAAATTTGATAAATATGAAGGTTGAATTTCTCCCTTGATTTAATGCATGATTTGTGAACCTCTTTGGTTGAGTATTCGATAAAATAAAAGTATTGGAATGACCCTTGCGCAAAAATGAGATTTTGGCCTATGTGATTACAAGTTTGAGAAATAAGAAGGTTAACATTTCCCATGATTTAAATCATGATATATGAATCTATTTGGTTTTGTATTCGATAAAATGAAAGTATTGGAACGACCCTTGCGTAAAAATGAGATTTTAGCCTATATGGTTATATGTTTGATATATGTATGAAGGTTGAGCTTGTCCCTCGACGTTCCTTGGTGCGAAAGATGATATTTGAACCTATTGGGTTCAAAATTTGGTATATATAAAGTATTGGGATGACCCTTGTCGCGAAAATGAGATATTAGCCTATATGGTTGCAAATTTGATAAATGTGAAGGTTGAATTTCTCCCTTGATTTAATGCATGATTTGTGAACCTCTTTGGTTGTGTATTCGATAAAATAAAAGGATTGGAATGACCCTTGCGCAAAAATGAGATTTTGGCCTATGTGATTACAAGTTTGAGAAATAAGAAGGTTAACATTTCCCTTGATTTAAATCATGATATATGGATCTATTTGGTTTTGAATTCGATAAAATGAAAGTATTGGAACGACCCTTGCGTAAAAATGAGATTTTAGCCTATATGGTTATATGTTTGATATATGTATGAAGGTTGAGCTTGTCCCTCGACGTTCTTTGGTGCGAAAGATGATATTTGAACCTTTTTGGTTCTAAATTGGGTAAATATAATGTATTGGGATGACCCTTGTCGCGAAAATGAGATATTAGCCTATATGGTTATTTGTTTGATATATATGAAGGTTGAGCTTGTCCCTCGATGTCCCTTGGTGCGAAAGATGATATTTGAACCTATTTGGTTCTAAATTCGTTAAATATAAAGTATTGGGATGACCCTTGCGCAAAAATGAGATTTTAGCCTATATGGTTGCAAATTTGATAAATGTGAAGGTTGAATTTCTCCCTTGATTTAATGCATGATTTGTGAACCTCTTTGGTTGTGTATTCGATAAAATAAAAGGATTGGAATGACCCTTGCGCAAAAATGAGATTTTGGCCTATATGATTACAAGTTTGACAAATAAGAAGGTTAACATTTCCCTTGATTTAAATCATGATATATGGATCTATTTGGTTTTGTATTCGATAAAATGAAAGTATTGGAACGACCCTTGCGTAAAAATGAGATTTTAGCCTATATGGTTATATTTTGATATATGTATGAAGGTTGAGCTTGTCCCTCGACGTTCCTTGGTGCGAAAGATGATATTTGAACCTATTGGGTTCAAAATTTGGTATATATAAAGTATTGGGATGACCCTTGTCGCGAAAATGAGATATTAGCCTATATGGTTGCAAATTTGATAAATGTGAAGGTTGAATTTCTCCCTTGATTTAATGCATAATTTGTGAACCTCTTTGGTTGTGTATTCGATAAAATAAAAGGATTGGAATGACCCTTGCGCAAAAATGAGATTTTGGCCTATATGATTACAAGTTTGAGAAATAAGAAGGTTAACATTTCCCTTGATTTAAATCATGATATATGGATCTATTTGGTTTTGAATTCGATAAAATGAAAGTATTGGAACGACCCTTGCGTAAAAATGAGATTTTAGCCTATATGGTTATATGTTTGATATATGTATGAAGGTTGAGCTTGTCCCTCGACGTTCCTTGGTGCAAAAGATGATATTTGAACCTATTGGGTTCTAAATTTGGTATATATAAAGTATTGGGATGACCCTTGTCGCGAAAATGAGATATTAGCCTATATGGTTGCAAATTTGATAAATATGAAGGTTGAATTTCTCCCTTGATTTAATGCATGATTTGTGAACCTCTTTGGTTGAGTATTCGATAAAATAAAAGTATTGGAATGACCCTTGCGCAAAAATGAGATTTTGGCCTATGTGATTACAAGTTTGAGAAATAAGAAGGTTAACATTTCCCATGATTTAAATCATGATATATGAATCTATTTGGTTTTGTATTCGATAAAATGAAAGTATTGGAACGACCCTTGCGTAAAAATGAGATTTTAGCCTATATGGTTATATGTTTGATATATGTATGAAGGTTGAGCTTGTCCCTCGACGTTCCTTGGTGCGAAAGATGATATTTGAACCTATTGGGTTCAAAATTTGGTATATATAAAGTATTGGGATGACCCTTGTCGCGAAAATGAGATATTAGCCTATATGGTTGCAAATTTGATAAATGTGAAGGTTGAATTTCTCCCTTGATTTAATGCATGATTTGTGAACCTCTTTGGTTGTGTATTCGATAAAATCAAAGGATTGGAATGACCCTTGCGCAAAAATGAGATTTTGGCCTATGTGATTACAAGTTTGAGAAATAAGAAGGTTAACATTTCCCTTGATTTAAATCATGATATATGGATCTATTTGGTTTTGAATTCGATAAAATGAAAGTATTGGAACGACCCTTGCGTAAAAATGAGATTTTAGCCTATATGGTTATATGTTTGATATATGTATGAAGGTTGAGCTTGTCCCTCGACGTTCCTTGGTGCGAAAGATGATATTTGAACCTATTGGGTTCTAAATTTGGTATATATAAAGTATTGGGATGACCCTTGTCGCGAAAATGAGATATTAGCCTATATGGTTGCAAATTTGATAAATATGAAGGTTGAATTTCTCCCTTGATTTAATGCATGATTTGTGAACCTCTTTGGTTGAGTATTCGATAAAATAAAAGTATTGGAATGACCCTTGCGCAAAAATGAGATTTTGGCCTATGTGATTACAAGTTTGAGAAATAAGAAGGTTAACATTTCCCTTGATTTAAATCATGATATATGAATCTATTTGGTTTTGTATTCGATAAAATGAAAGTATTGGAACGACCCTTGCGTAAAAATGAAATTTTAGCCTATATGGTTATATGTTTGATATATGTATGAAGGTTGAGCTTGTCCCTCGACGTTCCTTGGTGCAAAAGATGATATTTGAACCTATTGGGTTCTAAATTTGGTATATATAAAGTATTGGGATGACCCTTGTCGCGAAAATGAGATATTAGCCTATATGGTTGCAAATTTGATAAATATGAAGGTTGAATTTCTCCCTTGATTTAATGCATGATTTGTGAACCTCTTTGGTTGAGTATTCGATAAAATAAAAGTATTGGAATGACCCTTGCGCAAAAATGAGATTTTGGCCTATGTGATTACAAGTTTGAGAAATAAGAAGGTTAACATTTCCCATGATTTAAATCATGATATATGAATCTATTTGGTTTTGTATTCGATAAAATGAAAGTATTGGAACGACCCTTGCGTAAAAATGAGATTTTAGCCTATATGGTTATATGTTTGATATATGTATGAAGGTT
Source organism: Medicago lupulina (assembly GCA_958299785.1). NCBI lineage: Eukaryota > Viridiplantae > Streptophyta > Magnoliopsida > Fabales > Fabaceae > Medicago > Medicago lupulina. Next base: position 41,640,768 of record OY283143.1, on the reverse strand, counting down.
GAGCTTGTCCCTCGACGTTCCTTGGTGCGAAAGATGATATTTGAACCTATTGGGTTCAAAATTTGGTATATATAAAGTATTGGGATGACCCTTGTCGCGAAAATGAGATATTAGCCTATATGGTTGCAAATTTGATAAATTTGAAGGTTGAATTTCTCCCTTGATTTAATGCATGATTTGTGAACCTCTTTGGTTGTGTATTCGATAAAATAAAAGGATTGGAATGACCCTTGCGCAAAAATGAGATTTTGGCCTATGTGATTACAAGTTTGAGAAATAAGAAGGTTAACATTTCCCTTGATTTAAATCATGATATATGGATCTATTTGGTTTTGAATTCGATAAAATGAAAGTATTGGAACGACCCTTGCGTAAAAATGAGATTTTAGCCTATATGGTTATATGTTTGATATATGTATGAAGGTTGAGCTTGTCCCTCGACGTTCCTTGGTGCAAAAGATGATATTTGATCCTATTGGGTTCTAAATTTGGTATATATTGGGATGACCCTTGTCGCGAAAATGAGATATTAGCCTATATGGTTGCAAATTTGATAAATATGAAGGTTGAATTTCTCCCTTGATTTAATGCATGATTTGTGAACCTCTTTGGTTGAGTATTCGATAAAATAAAAGTATTGGAATGACCCTTGCGCAAAAATGAGATTTTGGCCTATGTGATTACAAGTTTGAGAAATAAGAAGGTTAACATTTCCCATGATTTAAATCATGATATATGAATCTATTTGGTTTTGTATTCGATAAAATGAAAGTATTGGAACGACCCTTGCGTAAAAATGAGATTTTAGCCTATATGGTTATATGTTTGATATATGTATGAAGGTTGAGCTTGTCCCTCGACGTTCCTTGGTGCGAAAGATGATATTTGAACCTATTGGGTTCTAAATTTGGTATATATAAAGTATTGGGATGACCCTTGTCCCGAAAATGAGATATTAGCCTATATGGTTGCAAATTTGATAAATATGAAGGTTGAATTTCTCCCTTGATTTAATGCATGATTTGTGAACCTCTTTGGTTGAGTATTCGATAAAATAAAAGTATTGGAATGACCCTTGCGCAAAAATGAGATTTTGGCCTATGTGATTACAAGTTTGAGAAATAAGAAGGTTAACATTTCCCATGATTTAAATCATGATATATGAATCTATTTGGTTTTGTATTCGATAAAATGAAAGTATTGGAACGACCCTTGCGTAAAAATGAGATTTTAGCCTATATGGTTATATGTTTGATATATGTATGAAGGTTGAGCTTGTCCCTCGACGTTCCTTGGTGCGAAAGATGATATTTGAACCTATTGGGTTCAAAATTTGGTATATATAAAGTATTGGGATGACCCTTGTCGCGAAAATGAGATATTAGCCTATATGGTTGCAAATTTGATAAATTTGAAGGTTGAATTTCTCCCTTGATTTAATGCATGATTTGTGAACCTCTTTGGTTGTGTATTCGATAAAATAAAAGGATTGGAATGACCCTTGCGCAAAAATGAGATTTTGGCCTATGTGATTACAAGTTTGAGAAATAAGAAGGTTAACATTTCCCTTGATTTAAATCATGATATATGGATCTATTTGGTTTTGAATTCGATAAAATGAAAGTATTGGAACGACCCTTGCGTAAAAATGAGATTTTAGCCTATATGGTTATATGTTTGATATATGTATGAAGGTTGAGCTTGTCCCTCGACGTTCCTTGGTGCAAAAGATGATATTTGATCCTATTGGGTTCTAAATTTGGTATATATTGGGATGACCCTTGTCGCGAAAATGAGATATTAGCCTATATGGTTGCAAATTTGATAAATATGAAGGTTGAATTTCTCCCTTGATTTAATGCATGATTTGTGAACCTCTTTGGTTGAGTATTCGATAAAATAAAAGTATTGGAATGACCCTTGCGCAAAAATGAGATTTTGGCCTATGTGATTACAAGTTTGAGAAATAAGAAGGTTAACATTTCCCATGATTTAAATCATGATATATGAATCTATTTGGTTTTGTATTCGATAAAATGAAAGTATTGGAACGACCCTTGCGTAAAAATGAGATTTTAGCCTATATGGTTATATGTTTGATATATGTATGAAGGTTGAGCTTGTCCCTCGACGTTCCTTGGTGCGAAAGATGATATTTGAACCTATTGGGTTCTAAATTTGGTATATATAAAGTATTGGGATGACCCTTGTCCCGAAAATGAGATATTAGCCTATATGGTTGCAAATTTGATAAATATGAAGGTTGAATTTCTCCCTTGATTTAATGCATGATTTGTGAACCTCTTTGGTTGAGTATTCGATAAAATAAAAGTATTGGAATGACCCTTGCGCAAAAATGAGATTTTGGCCTATGTGATTACAAGTTTGAGAAATAAGAAGGTTAACATTTCCCTTGATTTAAATCATGATATATGAATCTATTTGGTTTTGTATTCGATAAAATGAAAGTATTGGAACGACCCTTGCGTAAAAATGAGATTTTAGCCTATATGGTTATATGTTTGATATATGTATGAAGGTTGAGCTTGTCCCTCGACGTTCTTTGGTGCGAAAGATGATATTTGAACCTTTTTGGTTCTAAATTGGGTAAATATAATGTATTGGGATGACCCTTGTCGCGAAAATGGGATATTAGCCTATATGGTTATTTGTTTGATATATATGAAGGTTGAGCTTGTCCCTCGATGTCCCTTGGTGCGAAAGATGATATTTGAACCTATTTGGTTCTAAATTCGTTAAATATAAAGTATTGGGATGACCCTTGCGCAAAAATGAGATTTTAGCCTATATGGTTGCAAATTTGATAAATGTGAAGGTTGAATTTCTCCCTTGATTTAATGCATGATTTGTGAACCTCTTTGGTTGAGTATTCGATAAAATAAAAGTATTGGAATGACCCTTGCGCAAAAATGAGATTTTGGCCTATTTGATTACAAGTTTGAGAAATAAGAAGGTTAACATTTCCCATGATTTAAATCATGATATATGAATCTATTTGGTTTTGTATTCGATAAAATGAAAGTATTGGAACGACCCTTGCGTAAAAATGAGATTTTAGCCTATATGGTTATATGTTTGATATATGTATGAAGGTTGAGCTTGTCCCTCGACGTTCGTTGGTGCGAAAGATGATATTTGAACCTATTGGGTTCAAAATTTGGTATATATAAAGTATTGGGATGACCCTTGTCGCGAAAATGAGATATTAGCCTATATGGTTGCAAATTTGATAAATGTGAAGGTTGAATTTCTCCCTTGATTTAATGCATGATTTGTGAACCTCTTTGGTTGTGTATTCGATAAAATAAAAGGATTGGAATGACCCTTGCGCAAAAATGAGATTTTGGCCTATGTGATTACAAGTTTGAGAAATAAGAAGGTTAACATTTCCCTTGATTTAAATCATGATATATGGATCTATTTGGTTTTGAATTCGATAAAATGAAAGTATTGGAACGACCCTTGCGTAAAAATGAGATTTTAGCCTATATGGTTATATGTTTGATATATGTATGAAGGTTGAGCTTGTCCCTCGACGTTCCTTGGTGCAAAAGATGATATTTGAACCTATTGGGTTCTAAATTTGGTATATATAAAGTATTGGGATGACCCTTGTCGCGAAAATGAGATATTAGCCTATATGGTTGCAAATTTGATAAATATGAAGGTTGAATTTCTCCCTTGATTTAATGCATGATTTGTGAACCTCTTTGGTTGAGTATTCGATAAAATAAAAGTATTGGAATGACCCTTGCGCAAAAATGAGATTTTGGCCTATGTGATTACAAGTTTGAGAAATAAGAAGGTTAACATTTCCCATGATTTAAATCATGATATATGAATCTATTTGGTTTTGTATTCGATAAAATGAAAGTATTGGAACGACCCTTGCGTAAAAATGAGATTTTAGCCTATATGGTTATATGTTTGATATATGTATGAAGGTTGAGCTTGTCCCTCGACGTTCCTTGGTGCAAAAGATGATATTTGAACCTATTGGGTTCTAAATTTGGTATATATAAAGTATTGGGATGACCCTTGTCGCGAAAATGAGATATTAGCCTATATGGTTGCAAATTTGATAAATATGAAGGTTGAATTTCTCCCTTGATTTAATGCATGATTTGTGAACCTCTTTGGTTGAGTATTCGATAAAATAAAAGTATTGGAATGACCCTTGCGCAAAAATGAGATTTTGGCCTATGTGATTACAAGTTTGAGAAATAAGAAGGTTAACATTTCCCATGATTTAAATCATGATATATGAATCTATTTGGTTTTGTATTCGATAAAATGAAAGTATTGGAACGACCCTTGCGTAAAAATGAGATTTTAGCCTATATGGTTATATGTTTGATATATGTATGAAGGTTGAGCTTGTCCCTCGACGTTCCTTGGTGCGAAAGATGATATTTGAACCTATTGGGTTCAAAATTTGGTATATATAAAGTATTGGGATGACCCTTGTCGCGAAAATGAGATATTAGCCTATATGGTTGCAAATTTGATAAATGTGAAGGTTGAATTTCTCCCTTGATTTAATGCATGATTTGTGAACCTCTTTGGTTGTGTATTCGATAAAATAAAAGGATTGGAATGACCCTTGCGCAAAAATGAGATTTTGGCCTATGTGATTACAAGTTTGAGAAATAAGAAGGTTAACATTTCCCTTGATTTAAATCATGATATATGGATCTATTTGGTTTTGAATTCGATAAAATGAAAGTATTGGAACGACCCTTGCGTAAAAATGAGATTTTAGCCTATATGGTTATATGTTTGATATATGTATGAAGGTTGAGCTTGTCCCTCGACGTTCCTTGGTGCAAAAGATGATATTTGAACCTATTGGGTTCTAAATTTGGTATATATAAAGTATTGGGATGACCCTTGTCGCGAAAATGAGATATTAGCCTATATGGTTGCAAATTTGATAAATATGAAGGTTGAATTTCTCCCTTGATTTAATGCATGATTTGTGAACCTCTTTGGTTGAGTATTCGATAAAATAAAAGTATTGGAATGACCCTTGCGCAAAAATGAGATTTTGGCCTATGTGATTACAAGTTTGAGAAATAAGAAGGTTAACATTTCCCATGATTTAAATCATGATATATGAATCTATTTGGTTTTGTATTCGATAAAATGAAAGTATTGGAACGACCCTTGCGTAAAAATGAGATTTTAGCCTATATGGTTATATGTTTGATATATGTATGAAGGTTGAGCTTGTCCCTCGACGTTCCTTGGTGCGAAAGATGATATTTGAACCTATTGGGTTCAAAATTTGGTATATATAAAGTATTGGGATGACCCTTGTCGCGAAAATGAGATATTAGCCTATATGGTTGCAAATTTGATAAATTTGAAGGTTGAATTTCTCCCTTGATTTAATGCATGATTTGTGAACCTCTTTGGTTGTGTATTCGATAAAATAAAAGGATTGGAATGACCCTTGCGCAAAAATGAGATTTTGGCCTATGTGATTACAAGTTTGAGAAATAAGAAGGTTAACATTTCCCTTGATTTAAATCATGATATATGAATCTATTTGGTTTTGTATTCGATAAAATGAAAGTATTGGAACGACCCTTGCGTAAAAATGAGATTTTAGCCTATATGGTTATATGTTTGATATATGTATGAAGGTTGAGCTTGTCCCTCGACGTTCTTTGGTGCGAAAGATGATATTTGAACCTTTTTGGTTCTAAATTGGGTAAATATAATGTATTGGGATGACCCTTGTCGCGAAAATGGGATATTAGCCTATATGGTTATTTGTTTGATATATATGAAGGTTGAGCTTGTCCCTCGATGTCCCTTGGTGCGAAAGATGATATTTGAACCTATTTGGTTCTAAATTCGTTAAATATAAAGTATTGGGATGACCCTTGCGCAAAAATGAGATTTTAGCCTATATGGTTGCAAATTTGATAAATGTGAAGGTTGAATTTCTCCCTTGATTTAATGCATGATTTGTGAACCTCTTTGGTTGAGTATTCGATAAAATAAAAGTATTGGAATGACCCTTGCGCAAAAATGAGATTTTGGCCTATGTGATTACAAGTTTGAGAAATAAGAAGGTTAACATTTCCCATGATTTAAATCATGATATATGAATCTATTTGGTTTTGTATTCGATAAAATGAAAGTATTGGAACGACCCTTGCGTAAAAATGAGATTTTAGCCTATATGGTTATATGTTTGATATATGTATGAAGGTTGAGCTTGTCCCTCGACGTTCCTTGGTGCAAAAGATGATATTTGAACCTATTGGGTTCTAAATTTGGTATATATAAAGTATTGGGATGACCCTTGTCGCGAAAATGAGATATTAGCCTATATGGTTGCAAATTTGATAAATATGAAGGTTGAATTTCTCCCTTGATTTAATGCATGATTTGTGAACCTCTTTGGTTGAGTATTCGATAAAATAAAAGTATTGGAATGACCCTTGCGCAAAAATGAGATTTTGGCCTATGTGATTACAAGTTTGAGAAATAAGAAGGTTAACATTTCCCATGATTTAAATCATGATATATGAATCTATTTGGTTTTGTATTCGATAAAATGAAAGTATTGGAACGACCCTTGCGTAAAAATGAGATTTTAGCCTATATGGTTATATGTTTGATATATGTATGAAGGTTGAGCTTGTCCCTCGACGTTCCTTGGTGCGAAAGATGATATTTGAACCTATTGGGTTCAAAATTTGGTATATATAAAGTATTGGGATGACCCTTGTCGCGAAAATGAGATATTAGCCTATATGGTTGCAAATTTGATAAATTTGAAGGTTGAATTTCTCCCTTGATTTAATGCATGATTTGTGAACCTCTTTGGTTGTGTATTCGATAAAATAAAAGGATTGGAATGACCCTTGCGCAAAAATGAGATTTTGGCCTATGTGATTACAAGTTTGAGAAATAAGAAGGTTAACATTTCCCTTGATTTAAATCATGATATATGGATCTATTTGGTTTTGAATTCGATAAAATGAAAGTATTGGAACGACCCTTGCGTAAAAATGAGATTTTAGCCTATATGGTTATATGTTTGATATATGTATGAAGGTTGAGCTTGTCCCTCGACGTTCCTTGGTGCAAAAGATGATATTTGAACCTATTGGGTTCTAAATTTGGTATATATAAAGTATTGGGATGACCCTTGTCGCGAAAATGAGATATTAGCCTATATGGTTGCAAATTTGATAAATATGAAGGTTGAATTTCTCCCTTGATTTAATGCATGATTTGTGAACCTCTTTGGTTGAGTATTCGATAAAATAAAAGTATTGGAATGACCCTTGCGCAAAAATGAGATTTTGGCCTATGTGATTACAAGTTTGAGAAATAAGAAGGTTAACATTTCCCATGATTTAAATCATGATATATGAATCTATTTGGTTTTGTATTCGATAAAATGAAAGTATTGGAACGACCCTTGCGTAAAAATGAGATTTTAGCCTATATGGTTATATGTTTGATATGTGTATGAAGGTTGAGCTTGTCCCTCGACGTTCCTTGGTGCGAAAGATGATATTTGAACCTATTGGGTTCTAAATTTGGTATATATAAAGTATTGGGATGACCCTTGTCGCGAAAATGAGATATTAGCCTATATGGTTGCAAATTTGATAAATATGAAGGTTGAATTTCTCCCTTGATTTAATGCATGATTTGTGAACCTCTTTGGTTGAGTATTCGATAAAATAAAAGTATTGGAATGACCCTTGCGCAAAAATGAGATTTTGGCCTATGTGATTACAAGTTTGAGAAATAAGAAGGTTAACATTTCCCATGATTTAAATCATGATATATGAATCTATTTGGTTTTGTATTCGATGAAATGAAAGTATTGGAACGACCCTTGCGTAAAAATGAGATTTTAGCCTATATGGTTATATGTTTGATATATGTATGAAGGTTGAGCTTGTCCCTCGACGTTCCTTGGTGCGAAAGATGATATTTGAACCTATTGGGTTCAAAATTTGGTATATATAAAGTATTGGGATGACCCTTGTCGCGAAAATGAGATATTAGCCTATATGGTTGCAAATTTGATAAATGTGAAGGTTGAATTTCTCCCTTGATTTAATGCATGATTTGTGAACCTCTTTGGTTGTGTATTCGATAAAATAAAAGGATTGGAATGACCCTTGCGCAAAAATGAGATTTTGGCCTATGTGATTACAAGTTTGAGAAATAAGAAGGTTAACATTTCCCTTGATTTCAATCATGATATATGGATCTATTTGGTTTTGAATTCGATAAAATGAAAGTATTGGAACGACCCTTGCGTAAAAATGAGATTTTAGCCTATATGGTTATATGTTTGATATATGTATGAAGGTTGAGCTTGTCCCTCGACGTTCCTTGGTGCGAAAGATGATATTTGAACCTATTGGGTTCTAAATTTGGTATATATAAAGTATTGGGATGACCCTTGTCGCGAAAATGAGATATTAGCCTATATGGTTGCAAATTTGATAAATTTGAAGGTTGAATTTCTCCCTTGATTTAATGCATGATTTGTGAACCTCTTTGGTTGTGTATTCGATAAAATAAAAGGATTGGAATGACCCTTGCGCAAAAATGAGATTTTGGCCTATGTGATTACAAGTTTGAGAAATAAGAAGGTTAACATTTCCCTTGATTTAAATCATGATATATGAATCTATTTGGTTTTGTATTCGATAAAATGAAAGTATTGGAACGACCCTTGCGTAAAAATGAGATTTTAGCGTATATGGTTATATGTTTGATATATGTATGAAGGTTGAGCTTGTCCCTCGACGTTCTTTGGTGCGAAAGATGATATTTGAACCTTTTTGGTTCTAAATTGGGTAAATATAATGTATTGGGATGACCCTTGTCGCGAAAATGGGATATTAGCCTATATGGTTATTTGTTTGATATATATGAAGGTTGAGCTTGTCCCTCGATGTCCCTTGGTGCGAAAGATGATATTTGAACCTATTTGGTTCTAAATTCGTTAAATATAAAGTATTGGGATGACCCTTGCGCAAAAATGAGATTTTAGCCTATATGGTTGCAAATTTGATAAATGTGAATGTTGAATTTCTCCCTTGATTTAATGCATGATTTGTGAACCTCTTTGGTTGTGTATTCGATAAAATAAAAGGATTGGAATGACCCTTGCGCAAAAATGAGATTTTGGCCTATATGATTACAAGTTTGACAAATAAGAAGGTTAACATTTCCCTTGATTTAAATCATGATATATGGATCTATTTGGTTTTGTATTCGATAAAATGAAAGTATTGGAACGACCCTTGCGTAAAAATGAGATTTTAGCCTATATGGTTATATTTTGATATATGTATGAAGGTTGAGCTTGTCCCTCGACGTTCCTTGGTGCGAAAGATGATATTTGAACCTATTGGGTTCAAAATTTGGTATATATAAAGTATTGGGATGACCCTTGTCGCGAAAATGAGATATTAGCCTATATGGTTGCAAATTTGATAAATGTGAAGGTTGAATTTCCCCCTTGATTTAATGCATAATTTGTGAACCTCTTTGGTTGTGTATTCGATAAAATAAAAGGATTGGAATGACCCTTGCGCAAAAATGAGATTTTGGCCTATATGATTACAAGTTTGAGAAATAAGAAGGTTAACATTTCCCTTGATTTAAATCATGATATATGGATCTATTTGGTTTTGAATTCGATAAAATGAAAGTATTGGAACGACCCTTGCGTAAAAATGAGATTTTAGCCTATATGGTTATATGTTTGGTATATGTATGAAGGTTGAGCTTGTCCCTCGACGTTCCTTGGTGCGAAAGATGATATTTGAACCTATTGGGTTCTAAATTTGGTATATATAAAGTATTGGGATGACCCTTGTCGCGAAAATGAGATATTAGCCTATATGGTTGCAAATTTGATAAATATGAAGGTTGAATTTCTCCCTTGATTTAATGCATGATTTGTGAACCTCTTTGGTTGAGTTTTCGATAAAATAAAAGTATTGGAATGACCCTTGCGCAAAAATGAGATTTTGGCCTATGTGATTACAAGTTTGAGAAATAAGAAGGTTAACATTTCCCATGATTTAAATCATGATATATGAATCTATTTGGTTTTGTATTCGATAAAATGAAAGTATTGGAACGACCCTTGCGTAAAAATGAGATTTTAGCCTATATGGTTATATGTTTGGTATATGTATGAAGGTTGAGCTTGTCCCTCGACGTTCCTTGGTGCGAAAGATGATATTTGAACCTATTGGGTTCTAAATTTGGTATATATAAAGTATTGGGATGACCCTTGTCGCGAAAATGAGATATTAGCCTATATGGTTGCAAATTTGATAAATATGAAGGTTGAATTTCTCCCTTGATTTAATGCATGATTTGTGAACCTCTTTGGTTGAGTTTTCGATAAAATAAAAGTATTGGAATGACCCTTGCGCAAAAATGAGATTTTGGCCTATGTGATTACAAGTTTGAGAAATAAGAAGGTTAACATTTCCCATGATTTAAATCATGATATATGAATCTATTTGGTTTTGTATTCGATAAAATGAAAGTATTGGAACGACCCTTGCGTAAAAATGAGATTTTAGCCTATATGGTTATATGTTTGATATATGTATGAAGGTTGAGCTTGTCCCTCGACGTTCCTTGGTGCGAAAGATGATATTTGAACCTATTGGGTTCTAAATTTGGTATATATAAAGTATTGGGATGACCCTTGTCCCGAAAATGAGATATTAGCCTATATGGTTGCAAATTTGATAAATATGAAGGTTGAATTTCTCCCTTGATTTAATGCATGATTTGTGAACCTCTTTGGTTGAGTATTCGATAAAATAAAAGTATTGGAATGACCCTTGCGCAAAAATGAGATTTTGGCCTATGTGATTACAAGTTTGAGAAATAAGAAGGTTAACATTTCCCTTGATTTAAATCATGATATATGAATCTATTTGGTTTTGTATTCGATAAAATGAAAGTATTGGAACGACCCTTGCGTAAAAATGAGATTTTAGCCTATATGGTTATATGTTTGATATATGTATGAAGGTTGAGCTTGTCCCTCGACGTTCCTTGGTGCGCAAGATGATATTTGAACCTATTGGGTTCAAAATTTGGTATATATAAAGTATTGGGATGACCCTTGTCGCGAAAATGAGATATTAGCCTATATGGTTGCAAATTTGATAAATTTGAAGGTTGAATTTCTCCCTTGATTTAATGCATGATTTGTGAACCTCTTTGGTTGTGTATTCGATAAAATAAAAGGATTGGAATGACCCTTGCGCAAAAATGAGATTTTGGCCTATGTGATTACAAGTTTGAGAAATAAGAAGGTTAACATTTCCCTTGATTTAAATCATGATATATGGATCTATTTGGTTTTGAATTCGATAAAATGAAAGTATTGGAACGACCCTTGCGTAAAAATGAGATTTTAGCCTATATGGTTATATGTTTGATATATGTATGAAGGTTGAGCTTGTCCCTCGACGTTCCTTGGTGCAAAAGATGATATTTGAACCTATTGGGTTCTAAATTTGGTATATATAAAGTATTGGGATGACCCTTGTCGCGAAAATGAGATATTAGCCTATATGGTTGCAAATTTGATAAATATGAAGGTTGAATTTCTCCCTTGATTTAATGCATGATTTGTGAACCTCTTTGGTTGAGTATTCGATAAAATAAAAGTATTGGAATGACCCTTGCGCAAAAATGAGATTTTGGCCTATGTGATTACAAGTTTGAGAAATAAGAAGGTTAACATTTCCCATGATTTAAATCATGATATATGAATCTATTTGGTTTTGTATTCGATAAAATGAAAGTATTGGAACGACCCTTGCGTAAAAATGAGATTTTAGCCTATATGGTTATATGTTTGATATATGTATGAAGGTTGAGCTTGTCCCTCGACGTTCCTTGGTGCGAAAGATGATATTTGAACCTATTGGGTTCAAAATTTGGTATATATAAAGTATTGGGATGACCCTTGTCGCGAAAATGAGATATTAGCCTATATGGTTGCAAATTTGATAAATGTGAAGGTTGAATTTCTCCCTTGATTTAATGCATGATTTGTGAACCTCTTTGGTTGTGTATTCGATAAAATCAAAGGATTGGAATGACCCTTGCGCAAAAATGAGATTTTGGCCTATGTGATTACAAGTTTGAGAAATAAGAAGGTTAACATTTCCCTTGATTTAAATCATGATATATGGATCTATTTGGTTTTGAATTCGATAAAATGAAAGTATTGGAACGACCCTTGCGTAAAAATGAGATTTTAGCCTATATGGTTATATGTTTGATATATGTATGAAGGTTGAGCTTGTCCCTCGACGTTCCTTGGTGCAAAAGATGATATTTGAACCTATTGGGTTCTAAATTTGGTATATATAAAGTATTGGGATGACCCTTGTCGCGAAAATGAGATATTAGCCTATATGGTTGCAAATTTGATAAATATGAAGGTTGAATTTCTCCCTTGATTTAATGCATGATTTGTGAACCTCTTTGGTTGAGTATTCGATAAAATAAAAGTATTGGAATGACCCTTGCGCAAAAATGAGATTTTGGCCTATGTGATTACAAGTTTGAGAAATAAGAAGGTTAACATTTCCCATGATTTAAATCATGATATATGAATCTATTTGGTTTTGTATTCGATAAAATGAAAGTATTGGAACGACCCTTGCGTAAAAATGAGATTTTAGCCTATATGGTTATATGTTTGATATATGTATGAAGGTTGAGCTTGTCCCTCGACGTTCCTTGGTGCGAAAGATGATATTTGAACCTATTGGGTTCAAAATTTGGTATATATAAAGTATTGGGATGACCCTTGTCGCGAAAATGAGATATTAGCCTATATGGTTGCAAATTTGATAAATGTGAAGGTTGAATTTCTCCCTTGATTTAATGCATGATTTGTGAACCTCTTTGGTTGTGTATTCGATAAAATCAAAGGATTGGAATGACCCTTGCGCAAAAATGAGATTTTGGCCTATGTGATTACAAGTTTGAGAAATAAGAAGGTTAACATTTCCCTTGATTTAAATCATGATATATGGATCTATTTGGTTTTGAATTCGATAAAATGAAAGTATTGGAACGACCCTTGCGTAAAAATGAGATTTTAGCCTATATGGTTATATGTTTGATATATGTATGAAGGTTGAGCTTGTCCCTCGACGTTCCTTGGTGCAAAAGATGATATTTGAACCTATTGGGTTCTAAATTTGGTATATATAAAGTATTGGGATGACCCTTGTCGCGAAAATGAGATATTAGCCTATATGGTTGCAAATTTGATAAATATGAAGGTTGAATTTCTCCCTTGATTTAATGCATGATTTGTGAACCTCTTTGGTTGAGTATTCGATAAAATAAAAGTATTGGAATGTCCCTTGCGCAAAAATGAGATTTTGGCCTATGTGATTACAAGTTTGAGAAATAAGAAGGTTAACATTTCCCATGATTTAAATCATGATATATGAATCTATTTGGTTTTGTATTCGATAAAATGAAAGTATTGGAACGACCCTTGCGTAAAAATGAGATTTTAGCCTATATGGTTATATGTTTGATATATGTATGAAGGTTGAGCTTGTCCCTCGACGTTCTTTGGTGCGAAAGATGATATTTGAACCTTTTTGGTTCTAAATTGGGTAAATATAATGTATTGGGATGACCCTTGTCGCGAAAATGGGATATTAGCCTATATGGTTATTTGTTTGATATATATGAAGGTTGAGCTTGTCCCTCGATGTCCCTTGGTGCGAAAGATGATATTTGAACCTATTTGGTTCTAAATTCGTTAAATATAAAGTATTGGGATGACCCTTGCGCAAAAATGAGATTTTAGCCTATATGGTTGCAAATTTGATAAATGTGAAGGTTGAATTTCTCCCTTGATTTAATGCATGATTTGTGAACCTCTTTGGTTGAGTATTCGATAAAATAAAAGTATTGGAATGACCCTTGCGCAAAAATGAGATTTTGGCCTATGTGATTACAAGTTTGAGAAATAAGAAGGTTAACATTTCCCATGATTTAAATCATGATATATGAATCTATTTGGTTTTGTATTCGATAAAATGAAAGTATTGGAACGACCCTTGCGTAAAAATGAGATTTTAGCCTATATGGTTATATGTTTGATATATGTATGAAGGTTGAGCTTGTCCCTCGACGTTCCTTGGTGCAAAAGATGATATTTGAACCTATTGGGTTCTAAATTTGGTATATATAAAGTATTGGGATGACCCTTGTCGCGAAAATGAGATATTAGCCTATATGGTTGCAAATTTGATAAATATGAAGGTTGAATTTCTCCCTTGATTTAATGCATGATTTGTGAACCTCTTTGGTTGAGTATTCGATAAAATAAAAGTATTGGAATGACCCTTGCGCAAAAATGAGATTTTGGCCTATGTGATTACAAGTTTGAGAAATAAGAAGGTTAACATTTCCCATGATTTAAATCATGATATATGAATCTATTTGGTTTTGTATTCGATAAAATGAAAGTATTGGAACGACCCTTGCGTAAAAATGAGATTTTAGCCTATATGGTTATATGTTTGATATATGTATGAAGGTTGAGCTTGTCCCTCGACGTTCCTTGGTGCGAAAGATGATATTTGAACCTATTGGGTTCAAAATTTGGTATATATAAAGTATTGGGATGACCCTTGTCGCGAAAATGAGATATTAGCCTATATGGTTGCAAATTTGATAAATTTGAAGGTTGAATTTCTCCCTTGATTTAATGCATGATTTGTGAACCTCTTTGGTTGTGTATTCGATAAAATAAAAGGATTGGAATGACCCTTGCGCAAAAATGAGATTTTGGCCTATGTGATTACAAGTTTGAGAAATAAGAAGGTTAACATTTCCCTTGATTTAAATCATGATATATGGATCTATTTGGTTTTGAATTCGATAAAATGAAAGTATTGGAACGACCCTTGCGTAAAAATGAGATTTTAGCCTATATGGTTATATGTTTGATATATGTATGAAGGTTGAGCTTGTCCCTCGACGTTCCTTGGTGCAAAAGATGATATTTGAACCTATTGGGTTCTAAATTTGGTATATATAAAGTATTGGGATGACCCTTGTCGCGAAAATGAGATATTAGCCTATATGGTTGCAAATTTGATAAATATGAAGGTTGAATTTCTCCCTTGATTTAATGCATGATTTGTGAACCTCTTTGGTTGAGTATTCGATAAAATAAAAGTATTGGAATGACCCTTGCGCAAAAATGAGATTTTGGCCTATGTGATTACAAGTTTGAGAAATAAGAAGGTTAACATTTCCCATGATTTAAATCATGATATATGAATCTATTTGGTTTTGTATTCGATAAAATGAAAGTATTGGAACGACCCTTGCGTAAAAATGAGATTTTAGCCTATATGGTTATATGTTTGATATATGTATGAAGGTTGAGCTTGTCCCTCGACGTTCCTTGGTGCGAAAGATGATATTTGAACCTATTGGGTTCAAAATTTGGTATATATAAAGTATTGGGATGACCCTTGTCGCGAAAATGAGATATTAGCCTATATGGTTGCAAATTTGATAAATGTGAAGGTTGAATTTCTCCCTTGATTTAATGCATGATTTGTGAACCTCTTTGGTTGTGTATTCGATAAAATCAAAGGATTGGAATGACCCTTGCGCAAAAATGAGATTTTGGCCTATGTGATTACAAGTTTGAGAAATAAGAAGGTTAACATTTCCCTTGATTTAAATCATGATATATGGATCTATTTGGTTTTGAATTCGATAAAATGAAAGTATTGGAACGACCCTTGCGTAAAAATGAGATTTTAGCCTATATGGTTATATGTTTGATATATGTATGAAGGTTGAGCTTGTCCCTCGACGTTCCTTGGTGCAAAAGATGATATTTGAACCTATTGGGTTCTAAATTTGGTATATATAAAGTATTGGGATGACCCTTGTCGCGAAAATGAGATATTAGCCTATATGGTTGCAAATTTGATAAATATGAAGGTTGAATTTCTCCCTTGATTTAATGCATGATTTGTGAACCTCTTTGGTTGAGTATTCGATAAAATAAAAGTATTGGAATGTCCCTTGCGCAAAAATGAGATTTTGGCCTATGTGATTACAAGTTTGAGAAATAAGAAGGTTAACATTTCCCATGATTTAAATCATTATATATGAATCTATTTGGTTTTGTATTCGATAAAATGAAAGTATTGGAACGACCCTTGCGTAAAAATGAGATTTTAGCCTATATGGTTATATGTTTGATATATGTATGAAGGTTGAGCTTGTCCCTCGACGTTCTTTGGTGCGAAAGATGATATTTGAACCTTTTTGGTTCTAAATTGGGTAAATATAATGTATTGGGATGACCCTTGTCGCGAAAATGGGATATTAGCCTATATGGTTATTTGTTTGATATATATGAAGGTTGAGCTTGTCCCTCGATGTCCCTTGGTGCGAAAGATGATATTTGAACCTATTTGGTTCTAAATTCGTTAAATATAAAGTATTGGGATGACCCTTGCGCAAAAATGAGATTTTAGCCTATATGGTTGCAAATTTGATAAATGTGAAGGTTGAATTTCTCCCTTGATTTAATGCATGATTTGTGAACCTCTTTGGTTGAGTATTCGATAAAATAAAAGTATTGGAATGACCCTTGCGCAAAAATGAGATTTTGGCCTATGTGATTACAAGTTTGAGAAATAAGAAGGTTAACATTTCCCATGATTTAAATCATGATATATGAATCTATTTGGTTTTGTATTCGATAAAATGAAAGTATTGGAACGACCCTTGCGTAAAAATGAGATTTTAGCCTATATGGTTATATGTTTGATATATGTATGAAGGTTGAGCTTGTCCCTCGACGTTCCTTGGTGCAAAAGATGATATTTGAACCTATTGGGTTCTAAATTTGGTATATATAAAGTATTGGGATGACCCTTGTCGCGAAAATGAGATATTAGCCTATATGGTTGCAAATTTGATAAATATGAAGGTTGAATTTCTCCCTTGATTTAATGCATGATTTGTGAACCTCTTTGGTTGTGTATTCGATAAAATAAAAGGATTGGAATGACCCTTGCGCAAAAATGAGATTTTGGCCTATGTGATTACAAGTTTGAGAAATAAGAAGGTTAACATTTCCCTTGATTTAAATCATGATATATGGATCTATTTGGTTTTGAATTCGATAAAATGAAAGTATTGGAACGACCCTTGCGTAAAAATGAGATTTTAGCCTATATGGTTATATGTTTGATATATGTATGAAGGTTGAGCTTGTCCCTCGACGTTCCTTGGTGCAAAAGATGATATTTGAACCTATTGGGTTCTAAATTTGGTATATATAAAGTATTGGGATGACCCTTGTCGCGAAAATGAGATATTAGCCTATATGGTTGCAAATTTGATAAATATGAAGGTTGAATTTCTCCCTTGATTTAATGCATGATTTGTGAACCTCTTTGGTTGAGTATTCGATAAAATAAAAGTATTGGAATGACCCTTGCGCAAAAATGAGATTTTGGCCTATGTGATTACAAGTTTGAGAAATAAGAAGGTTAACATTTCCCATGATTTAAATCATGATATATGAATCTATTTGGTTTTGTATTCGATAAAATGAAAGTATTGGAACGACCCTTGCGTAAAAATGAGATTTTAGCCTATATGGTTATATGTTTGATATATGTATGAAGGTTGAGCTTGTCCCTCGACGTTCCTTGGTGCGAAAGATGATATTTGAACCTATTGGGTTCAAAATTTGGTATATATAAAGTATTGGGATGACCCTTGTCGCGAAAATGAGATATTAGCCTATATGGTTGCAAATTTGATAAATGTGAAGGTTGAATTTCTCCCTTGATTTAATGCATGATTTGTGAACCTCTTTGGTTGTGTATTCGATAAAATCAAAGGATTGGAATGACCCTTGCGCAAAAATGAGATTTTGGCCTATGTGATTACAAGTTTGAGAAATAAGAAGGTTAACATTTCCCTTGATTTAAATCATGATATATGGATCTATTTGGTTTTGAATTCGATAAAATGAAAGTATTGGAACGACCCTTGCGTAAAAATGAGATTTTAGCCTATATGGTTATATGTTTGATATATGTATGAAGGTTGAGCTTGTCCCTCGACGTTCCTTGGTGCAAAAGATGATATTTGAACCTATTGGGTTCTAAATTTGGTATATATAAAGTATTGGGATGACCCTTGTCGCGAAAATGAGATATTAGCCTATATGGTTGCAAATTTGATAAATATGAAGGTTGAATTTCTCCCTTGATTTAATGCATGATTTGTGAACCTCTTTGGTTGAGTATTCGATAAAATAAAAGTATTGGAATGTCCCTTGCGCAAAAATGAGATTTTGGCCTATGTGATTACAAGTTTGAGAAATAAGAAGGTTAACATTTCCCATGATTTAAATCATTATATATGAATCTATTTGGTTTTGTATTCGATAAAATGAAAGTATTGGAACGACCCTTGCGTAAAAATGAGATTTTAGCCTATATGGTTATATGTTTGATATATGTATGAAGGTTGAGCTTGTCCCTCGACGTTCTTTGGTGCGAAAGATGATATTTGAACCTTTTTGGTTCTAAATTGGGTAAATATAATGTATTGGGATGACCCTTGTCGCGAAAATGGGATATTAGCCTATATGGTTATTTGTTTGATATATATGAAGGTTGAGCTTGTCCCTCGATGTCCCTTGGTGCGAAAGATGATATTTGAACCTATTTGGTTCTAAATTCGTTAAATATAAAGTATTGGGATGACCCTTGCGCAAAAATGAGATTTTAGCCTATATGGTTGCAAATTTGATAAATGTGAAGGTTGAATTTCTCCCTTGATTTAATGCATGATTTGTGAACCTCTTTGGTTGAGTATTCGATAAAATAAAAGTATTGGAATGACCCTTGCGCAAAAATGAGATTTTGGCCTATGTGATTACAAGTTTGAGAAATAAGAAGGTTAACATTTCCCATGATTTAAATCATGATATATGAATCTATTTGGTTTTGTATTCGATAAAATGAAAGTATTGGAACGACCCTTGCGTAAAAATGAGATTTTAGCCTATATGGTTATATGTTTGATATATGTATGAAGGTTGAGCTTGTCCCTCGACGTTCCTTGGTGCAAAAGATGATATTTGAACCTATTGGGTTCTAAATTTGGTATATATAAAGTATTGGGATGACCCTTGTCGCGAAAATGAGATATTAGCCTATATGGTTGCAAATTTGATAAATATGAAGGTTGAATTTCTCCCTTGATTTAATGCATGATTTGTGAACCTCTTTGGTTGAGTATTCGATAAAATAAAAGTATTGGAATGACCCTTGCGCAAAAATGAGATTTTGGCCTATGTGATTACAAGTTTGAGAAATAAGAAGGTTAACATTTCCCATGATTTAAATCATGATATATGAATCTATTTGGTTTTGTATTCGATAAAATGAAAGTATTGGAACGACCCTTGCGTAAAAATGAGATTTTAGCCTATATGGTTATATGTTTGATATATGTATGAAGGTTGAGCTTGTCCCTCGACGTTCCTTGGTGCGAAAGATGATATTTGAACCTATTGGGTTCAAAATTTGGTATATATAAAGTATTGGGATGACCCTTGTCGCGAAAATGAGATATTAGCCTATATGGTTGCAAATTTGATAAATTTGAAGGTTGAATTTCTCCCTTGATTTAATGCATGATTTGTGAACCTCTTTGGTTGTGTATTCGATAAAATAAAAGGATTGGAATGACCCTTGCGCAAAAATGAGATTTTGGCCTATGTGATTACAAGTTTGAGAAATAAGAAGGTTAACATTTCCCTTGATTTAAATCATGATATATGGATCTATTTGGTTTTGAATTCGATAAAATGAAAGTATTGGAACGACCCTTGCGTAAAAATGAGATTTTAGCCTATATGGTTATATGTTTGATATATGTATGAAGGTTGAGCTTGTCCCTCGACGTTCCTTGGTGCAAAAGATGATATTTGAACCTATTGGGTTCTAAATTTGGTATATATAAAGTATTGGGATGACCCTTGTCGCGAAAATGAGATATTAGCCTATATGGTTGCAAATTTGATAAATATGAAGGTTGAATTTCTCCCTTGATTTAATGCATGATTTGTGAACCTCTTTGGTTGAGTATTCGATAAAATAAAAGTATTGGAATGTCCCTTGCGCAAAAATGAGATTTTGGCCTATGTGATTACAAGTTTGAGAAATAAGAAGGTTAACATTTCCCATGATTTAAATCATTATATATGAATCTATTTGGTTTTGTATTCGATAAAATGAAAGTATTGGAACGACCCTTGCGTAAAAATGAGATTTTAGCCTATATGGTTATATGTTTGATATATGTATGAAGGTTGAGCTTGTCCCTCGACGTTCTTTGGTGCGAAAGATGATATTTGAACCTTTTTGGTTCTAAATTGGGTAAATATAATGTATTGGGATGACCCTTGTCGCGAAAATGGGATATTAGCCTATATGGTTATTTGTTTGATATATATGAAGGTTGAGCTTGTCCCTCGATGTCCCTTGGTGCGAAAGATGATATTTGAACCTATTTGGTTCTAAATTCGTTAAATATAAAGTATTGGGATGACCCTTGCGCAAAAATGAGATTTTAGCCTATATGGTTGCAAATTTGATAAATGTGAAGGTTGAATTTCTCCCTTGATTTAATGCATGATTTGTGAACCTCTTTGGTTGAGTATTCGATAAAATAAAAGTATTGGAATGACCCTTGCGCAAAAATGAGATTTTGGCCTATGTGATTACAAGTTTGAGAAATAAGAAGGTTAACATTTCCCATGATTTAAATCATGATATATGAATCTATTTGGTTTTGTATTCGATAAAATGAAAGTATTGGAACGACCCTTGCGTAAAAATGAGATTTTAGCCTATATGGTTATATGTTTGATATATGTATGAAGGTTGAGCTTGTCCCTCGACGTTCCTTGGTGCAAAAGATGATATTTGAACCTATTGGGTTCTAAATTTGGTATATATAAAGTATTGGGATGACCCTTGTCGCGAAAATGAGATATTAGCCTATATGGTTGCAAATTTGATAAATATGAAGGTTGAATTTCTCCCTTGATTTAATGCATGATTTGTGAACCTCTTTGGTTGTGTATTCGATAAAATAAAAGGATTGGAATGACCCTTGCGCAAAAATGAGATTTTGGCCTATGTGATTACAAGTTTGAGAAATAAGAAGGTTAACATTTCCCTTGATTTAAATCATGATATATGGATCTATTTGGTTTTGAATTCGATAAAATGAAAGTATTGGAACGACCCTTGCGTAAAAATGAGATTTTAGCCTATATGGTTATATGTTTGATATATGTATGAAGGTTGAGCTTGTCCCTCGACGTTCCTTGGTGCAAAAGATGATATTTGAACCTATTGGGTTCTAAATTTGGTATATATAAAGTATTGGGATGACCCTTGTCGCGAAAATGAGATATTAGCCTATATGGTTGCAAATTTGATAAATATGAAGGTTGAATTTCTCCCTTGATTTAATGCATGATTTGTGAACCTCTTTGGTTGAGTATTCGATAAAATAAAAGTATTGGAATGACCCTTGCGCAAAAATGAGATTTTGGCCTATGTGATTACAAGTTTGAGAAATAAGAAGGTTAACATTTCCCATGATTTAAATCATGATATATGAATCTATTTGGTTTTGTATTCGATAAAATGAAAGTATTGGAACGACCCTTGCGTAAAAATGAGATTTTAGCCTATATGGTTATATGTTTGATATATGTATGAAGGTTGAGCTTGTCCCTCGACGTTCCTTGGTGCGAAAGATGATATTTGAACCTATTGGGTTCAAAATTTGGTATATATAAAGTATTGGGATGACCCTTGTCGCGAAAATGAGATATTAGCCTATATGGTTGCAAATTTGATAAATGTGAAGGTTGAATTTCTCCCTTGATTTAATGCATGATTTGTGAACCTCTTTGGTTGTGTATTCGATAAAATCAAAGGATTGGAATGACCCTTGCGCAAAAATGAGATTTTGGCCTATGTGATTACAAGTTTGAGAAATAAGAAGGTTAACATTTCCCTTGATTTAAATCATGATATATGGATCTATTTGGTTTTGAATTCGATAAAATGAAAGTATTGGAACGACCCTTGCGTAAAAATGAGATTTTAGCCTATATGGTTATATGTTTGATATATGTATGAAGGTTGAGCTTGTCCCTCGACGTTCCTTGGTGCAAAAGATGATATTTGAACCTATTGGGTTCTAAATTTGGTATATATAAAGTATTGGGATGACCCTTGTCGCGAAAATGAGATATTAGCCTATATGGTTGCAAATTTGATAAATATGAAGGTTGAATTTCTCCCTTGATTTAATGCATGATTTGTGAACCTCTTTGGTTGAGTATTCGATAAAATAAAAGTATTGGAATGTCCCTTGCGCAAAAATGAGATTTTGGCCTATGTGATTACAAGTTTGAGAAATAAGAAGGTTAACATTTCCCATGATTTAAATCATTATATATGAATCTATTTGGTTTTGTATTCGATAAAATGAAAGTATTGGAACGACCCTTGCGTAAAAATGAGATTTTAGCCTATATGGTTATATGTTTGATATATGTATGAAGGTTGAGCTTGTCCCTCGACGTTCTTTGGTGCGAAAGATGATATTTGAACCTTTTTGGTTCTAAATTGGGTAAATATAATGTATTGGGATGACCCTTGTCGCGAAAATGGGATATTAGCCTATATGGTTATTTGTTTGATATATATGAAGGTTGAGCTTGTCCCTCGATGTCCCTTGGTGCGAAAGATGATATTTGAACCTATTTGGTTCTAAATTCGTTAAATATAAAGTATTGGGATGACCCTTGCGCAAAAATGAGATTTTAGCCTATATGGTTGCAAATTTGATAAATGTGAAGGTTGAATTTCTCCCTTGATTTAATGCATGATTTGTGAACCTCTTTGGTTGAGTATTCGATAAAATAAAAGTATTGGAATGACCCTTGCGCAAAAATGAGATTTTGGCCTATGTGATTACAAGTTTGAGAAATAAGAAGGTTAACATTTCCCATGATTTAAATCATGATATATGAATCTATTTGGTTTTGTATTCGATAAAATGAAAGTATTGGAACGACCCTTGCGTAAAAATGAGATTTTAGCCTATATGGTTATATGTTTGATATATGTATGAAGGTTGAGCTTGTCCCTCGACGTTCCTTGGTGCAAAAGATGATATTTGAACCTATTGGGTTCTAAATTTGGTATATATAAAGTATTGGGATGACCCTTGTCGCGAAAATGAGATATTAGCCTATATGGTTGCAAATTTGATAAATATGAAGGTTGAATTTCTCCCTTGATTTAATGCATGATTTGTGAACCTCTTTGGTTGAGTATTCGATAAAATAAAAGTATTGGAATGACCCTTGCGCAAAAATGAGATTTTGGCCTATGTGATTACAAGTTTGAGAAATAAGAAGGTTAACATTTCCCATGATTTAAATCATGATATATGAATCTATTTGGTTTTGTATTCGATAAAATGAAAGTATTGGAACGACCCTTGCGTAAAAATGAGATTTTAGCCTATATGGTTATATGTTTGATATATGTATGAAGGTTGAGCTTGTCCCTCGACGTTCCTTGGTGCGAAAGATGATATTTGAACCTATTGGGTTCAAAATTTGGTATATATAAAGTATTGGGATGACCCTTGTCGCGAAAATGAGATATTAGCCTATATGGTTGCAAATTTGATAAATTTGAAGGTTGAATTTCTCCCTTGATTTAATGCATGATTTGTGAACCTCTTTGGTTGTGTATTCGATAAAATAAAAGGATTGGAATGACCCTTGCGCAAAAATGAGATTTTGGCCTATGTGATTACAAGTTTGAGAAATAAGAAGGTTAACATTTCCCTTGATTTAAATCATGATATATGGATCTATTTGGTTTTGAATTCGATAAAATGAAAGTATTGGAACGACCCTTGCGTAAAAATGAGATTTTAGCCTATATGGTTATATGTTTGATATATGTATGAAGGTTGAGCTTGTCCCTCGACGTTCCTTGGTGCAAAAGATGATATTTGAACCTATTGGGTTCTAAATTTGGTATATATAAAGTATTGGGATGACCCTTGTCGCGAAAATGAGATATTAGCCTATATGGTTGCAAATTTGATAAATATGAAGGTTGAATTTCTCCCTTGATTTAATGCATGATTTGTGAACCTCTTTGGTTGAGTATTCGATAAAATAAAAGTATTGGAATGACCCTTGCGCAAAAATGAGATTTTGGCCTATGTGATTACAAGTTTGAGAAATAAGAAGGTTAACATTTCCCATGATTTAAATCATGATATATGAATCTATTTGGTTTTGTATTCGATGAAATGAAAGTATTGGAACGACCCTTGCGTAAAAATGAGATTTTAGCCTATATGGTTATATGTTTGATATATGTATGAAGGTTGAGCTTGTCCCTCGACGTTCCTTGGTGCGAAAGATGATATTTGAACCTATTGGGTTCAAAATTTGGTATATATAAAGTATTGGGATGACCCTTGTCGCGAAAATGAGATATTAGCCTATATGGTTGCAAATTTGATAAATGTGAAGGTTGAATTTCTCCCTTGATTTAATGCATGATTTGTGAACCTCTTTGGTTGTGTATTCGATAAAATAAAAGGATTGGAATGACCCTTGCGCAAAAATGAGATTTTGGCCTATGTGATTACAAGTTTGAGAAATAAGAAGGTTAACATTTCCCTTGATTTCAATCATGATATATGGATCTATTTGGTTTTGAATTCGATAAAATGAAAGTATTGGAACGACCCTTGCGTAAAAATGAGATTTTAGCCTATATGGTTATATGTTTGATATATGTATGAAGGTTGAGCTTGTCCCTCGACGTTCCTTGGTGCGAAAGATGATATTTGAACCTATTGGGTTCTAAATTTGGTATATATAAAGTATTGGGATGACCCTTGTCGCGAAAATGAGATATTAGCCTATATGGTTGCAAATTTGATAAATTTGAAGGTTGAATTTCTCCCTTGATTTAATGCATGATTTGTGAACCTCTTTGGTTGTGTATTCGATAAAATAAAAGGATTGGAATGACCCTTGCGCAAAAATGAGATTTTGGCCTATGTGATTACAAGTTTGAGAAATAAGAAGGTTAACATTTCCCTTGATTTAAATCATGATATATGAATCTATTTGGTTTTGTATTCGATAAAATGAAAGTATTGGAACGACCCTTGCGTAAAAATGAGATTTTAGCCTATATGGTTATATGTTTGATATATGTATGAAGGTTGAGCTTGTCCCTCGACGTTCTTTGGTGCGAAAGATGATATTTGAACCTTTTTGGTTCTAAATTGGGTAAATATAATGTATTGGGATGACCCTTGTCCCGAAAATGAGATATTAGCCTATATGGTTGCAAATTTGATAAATATGAAGGTTGAATTTCTCCCTTGATTTAATGCATGATTTGTGAACCTCTTTGGTTGAGTATTCGATAAAATAAAAGTATTGGAATGACCCTTGCGCAAAAATGAGATTTTGGCCTATGTGATTACAAGTTTGAGAAATAAGAAGGTTAACATTTCCCTTGATTTAAATCATGATATATGAATCTATTTGGTTTTGTATTCGATAAAATGAAAGTATTGGAACGACCCTTGCGTAAAAATGAGATTTTAGCCTATATGGTTATATGTTTGATATATGTATGAAGGTTGAGCTTGTCCCTCGACGTTCTTTGGTGCGAAAGATGATATTTGAACCTTTTTGGTTCTAAATTGGGTAAATATAATGTATTGGGATGACCCTTGTCGCGAAAATGGGATATTAGCCTATATGGTTATTTGTTTGATATATATGAAGGTTGAGCTTGTCCCTCGATGTCCCTTGGTGCGAAAGATGATATTTGAACCTATTTGGTTCTAAATTCGTTAAATATAAAGTATTGGGATGACCCTTGCGCAAAAATGAGATTTTAGCCTATATGGTTGCAAATTTGATAAATGTGAATGTTGAATTTCTCCCTTGATTTAATGCATGATTTGTGAACCTCTTTGGTTGTGTATTCGATAAAATAAAAGGATTGGAATGACCCTTGCGCAAAAATGAGATTTTGGCCTATATGATTACAAGTTTGACAAATAAGAAGGTTAACATTTCCCTTGATTTAAATCATGATATATGGATCTATTTGGTTTTGTATTCGATAAAATGAAAGTATTGGAACGACCCTTGCGTAAAAATGAGATTTTAGCCTATATGGTTATATGTTTGGTATATGTATGAAGGTTGAGCTTGTCCCTCGACGTTCCTTGGTGCGAAAGATGATATTTGAACCTATTGGGTTCTAAATTTGGTATATATAAAGTATTGGGATGACCCTTGTCGCGAAAATGAGATATTAGCCTATATGGTTGCAAATTTGATAAATATGAAGGTTGAATTTCTCCCTTGATTTAATGCATGATTTGTGAACCTCTTTGGTTGAGTTTTCGATAAAATAAAAGTATTGGAATGACCCTTGCGCAAAAATGAGATTTTGGCCTATGTGATTACAAGTTTGAGAAATAAGAAGGTTAACATTTCCCATGATTTAAATCATGATATATGAATCTATTTGGTTTTGTATTCGATAAAATGAAAGTATTGGAACGACCCTTGCGTAAAAATGAGATTTTAGCCTATATGGTTATATGTTTGATATATGTATGAAGGTTGAGCTTGTCCCTCGACGTTCCTTGGTGCGAAAGATGATATTTGAACCTATTGGGTTCTAAATTTGGTATATATAAAGTATTGGGATGACCCTTGTCCCGAAAATGAGATATTAGCCTATATGGTTGCAAATTTGATAAATATGAAGGTTGAATTTCTCCCTTGATTTAATGCATGATTTGTGAACCTCTTTGGTTGAGTATTCGATAAAATAAAAGTATTGGAATGACCCTTGCGCAAAAATGAGATTTTGGCCTATGTGATTACAAGTTTGAGAAATAAGAAGGTTAACATTTCCCATGATTTAAATCATGATATATGAATCTATTTGGTTTTGTATTCGATAAAATGAAAGTATTGGAACGACCCTTGCGTAAAAATGAGATTTTAGCCTATATGGTTATATGTTTGATATATGTATGAAGGTTGAGCGTGTCCCTCGACGTTCCTTGGTGCGAAAGATGATATTTGAACCTATTGGGTTCAAAATTTGGTATATATAAAGTATTGGGATGACCCTTGTCGCGAAAATGAGATATTAGCCTATATGGTTGCAAATTTGATAAATTTGAAGGTTGAATTTCTCCCTTGATTTAATGCATGATTTGTGAACCTCTTTGGTTGTGTATTCGATAAAATAAAAGGATTGGAATGACCTTTGCGCAAAAATGAGATTTTGGCCTATGTGATTACAAGTTTGAGAAATAAGAAGGTTAACATTTCCCTTGATTTAAATCATGATATATGAATCTATTTGGTTTTGTATTCGATAAAATGAAAGTATTGGAACGACCCTTGCGTAAAAATGAGATTTTAGCCTATATGGTTATATGTTTGATATATGTATGAAGGTTGAGCTTGTCCCTCGACGTTCCTTGGTGCGAAAGATGATATTTGAACCTATTGGGTTCAAAATTTGGTATATATAAAGTATTGGGATGACCCTTGTCGCGAAAATGAGATATTAGCCTATATGGTTGCAAATTTGATAAATGTGAAGGTTGAATTTCTCCCTTGATTTAATGCATGATTTGTGAACCTCTTTGGTTGTGTATTCGATAAAATAAAAGGATTGGAATGACCCTTGCGCAAAAATGAGATTTTGGCCTATGTGATTACAAGTTTGAGAAATAAGAAGGTTAACATTTCCCTTGATTTCAATCATGATATATGGATCTATTTGGTTTTGAATTCGATAAAATGAAAGTATTGGAACGACCCTTGCGTAAAAATGAGATTTTAGCCTATATGGTTATATGTTTGATATATGTATGAAGGTTGAGCTTGTCCCTCGACGTTCCTTGGTGCGAAAGATGATATTTGAACCTATTGGGTTCTAAATTTGGTATATATAAAGTATTGGGATGACCCTTGTCGCGAAAATGAGATATTAGCCTATATGGTTGCAAATTTGATAAATTTGAAGGTTGAATTTCTCCCTTGATTTAATGCATGATTTGTGAACCTCTTTGGTTGTGTATTCGATAAAATAAAAGGATTGGAATGACCCTTGCGCAAAAATGAGATTTTGGCCTATGTGATTACAAGTTTGAGAAATAAGAAGGTTAACATTTCCCTTGATTTAAATCATGATATATGAATCTATTTGGTTTTGTATTCGATAAAATGAAAGTATTGGAACGACCCTTGCGTAAAAATGAGATTTTAGCCTATATGGTTATATGTTTGATATATGTATGAAGGTTGAGCTTGTCCCTCGACGTTCTTTGGTGCGAAAGATGATATTTGAACCTTTTTGGTTCTAAATTGGGTAAATATAATGTATTGGGATGACCCTTGTCCCGAAAATGAGATATTAGCCTATATGGTTGCAAATTTGATAAATATGAAGGTTGAATTTCTCCCTTGATTTAATGCATGATTTGTGAACCTCTTTGGTTGAGTATTCGATAAAATAAAAGTATTGGAATGACCCTTGCGCAAAAATGAGATTTTGGCCTATGTGATTACAAGTTTGAGAAATAAGAAGGTTAACATTTCCCTTGATTTAAATCATGATATATGAATCTATTTGGTTTTGTATTCGATAAAATGAAAGTATTGGAACGACCCTTGCGTAAAAATGAGATTTTAGCCTATATGGTTATATGTTTGATATATGTATGAAGGTTGAGCTTGTCCCTCGACGTTCTTTGGTGCGAAAGATGATATTTGAACCTTTTTGGTTCTAAATTGGGTAAATATAATGTATTGGGATGACCCTTGTCGCGAAAATGGGATATTAGCCTATATGGTTATTTGTTTGATATATATGAAGGTTGAGCTTGTCCCTCGATGTCCCTTGGTGCGAAAGATGATATTTGAACCTATTTGGTTCTAAATTCGTTAAATATAAAGTATTGGGATGACCCTTGCGCAAAAATGAGATTTTAGCCTATATGGTTGCAAATTTGATAAATGTGAATGTTGAATTTCTCCCTTGATTTAATGCATGATTTGTGAACCTCTTTGGTTGTGTATTCGATAAAATAAAAGGATTGGAATGACCCTTGCGCAAAAATGAGATTTTGGCCTATATGATTACAAGTTTGACAAATAAGAAGGTTAACATTTCCCTTGATTTAAATCATGATATATGGATCTATTTGGTTTTGTATTCGATAAAATGAAAGTATTGGAACGACCCTTGCGTAAAAATGAGATTTTAGCCTATATGGTTATATGTTTGGTATATGTATGAAGGTTGAGCTTGTCCCTCGACGTTCCTTGGTGCGAAAGATGATATTTGAACCTATTGGGTTCTAAATTTGGTATATATAAAGTATTGGGATGACCCTTGTCGCGAAAATGAGATATTAGCCTATATGGTTGCAAATTTGATAAATATGAAGGTTGAATTTCTCCCTTGATTTAATGCATGATTTGTGAACCTCTTTGGTTGAGTTTTCGATAAAATAAAAGTATTGGAATGACCCTTGCGCAAAAATGAGATTTTGGCCTATGTGATTACAAGTTTGAGAAATAAGAAGGTTAACATTTCCCATGATTTAAATCATGATATATGAATCTATTTGGTTTTGTATTCGATAAAATGAAAGTATTGGAACGACCCTTGCGTAAAAATGAGATTTTAGCCTATATGGTTATATGTTTGATATATGTATGAAGGTTGAGCTTGTCCCTCGACGTTCCTTGGTGCGAAAGATGATATTTGAACCTATTGGGTTCTAAATTTGGTATATATAAAGTATTGGGATGACCCTTGTCCCGAAAATGAGATATTAGCCTATATGGTTGCAAATTTGATAAATATGAAGGTTGAATTTCTCCCTTGATTTAATGCATGATTTGTGAACCTCTTTGGTTGAGTATTCGATAAAATAAAAGTATTGGAATGACCCTTGCGCAAAAATGAGATTTTGGCCTATGTGATTACAAGTTTGAGAAATAAGAAGGTTAACATTTCCCATGATTTAAATCATGATATATGAATCTATTTGGTTTTGTATTCGATAAAATGAAAGTATTGGAACGACCCTTGCGTAAAAATGAGATTTTAGCCTATATGGTTATATGTTTGATATATGTATGAAGGTTGAGCTTGTCCCTCGACGTTCCTTGGTGCGAAAGATGATATTTGAACCTATTGGGTTCAAAATTTGGTATATATAAAGTATTGGGATGACCCTTGTCGCGAAAATGAGATATTAGCCTATATGGTTGCAAATTTGATAAATTTGAAGGTTGAATTTCTCCCTTGATTTAATGCATGATTTGTGAACCTCTTTGGTTGTGTATTCGATAAAATAAAAGGATTGGAATGACCTTTGCGCAAAAATGAGATTTTGGCCTATGTGATTACAAGTTTGAGAAATAAGAAGGTTAACATTTCCCTTGATTTAAATCATGATATATGAATCTATTTGGTTTTGTATTCGATAAAATGAAAGTATTGGAACGACCCTTGCGTAAAAATGAGATTTTAGCCTATATGGTTATATGTTTGATATATGTATGAAGGTTGAGCTTGTCCCTCGACGTTCTTTGGTGCGAAAGATGATATTTGAACCTTTTTGGTTCTAAATTGGGTAAATATAATGTATTGGGATGACCCTTGTCGCGAAAATGGGATATTAGCCTATATGGTTATTTGTTTGATATATATGAAGGTTGAGCTTGTCCCTCGATGTCCCTTGGTGCGAAAGATGATATTTGAACCTATTTGGTTCTAAATTCGTTAAATATAAAGTATTGGGATGACCCTTGCGCAAAAATGAGATTTTAGCCTATATGGTTGCAAATTTGATAAATGTGAAGGTTGAATTTCTCCCTTGATTTAATGCATGATTTGTGAACCTCTTTGGTTGAGTATTCGATAAAATAAAAGTATTGGAATGACCCTTGCGCAAAAATGAGATTTTGGCCTATGTGATTACAAGTTTGAGAAATAAGAAGGTTAACATTTCCCATGATTTAAATCATGATATATGAATCTATTTGGTTTTGTATTCGATAAAATGAAAGTATTGGAACGACCCTTGCGTAAAAATGAGATTTTAGCCTATATGGTTATATGTTTGATATATGTATGAAGGTTGAGCTTGTCCCTCGACGTTCCTTGGTGCAAAAGATGATATTTGAACCTATTGGGTTCTAAATTTGGTATATATAAAGTATTGGGATGACCCTTGTCGCGAAAATGAGATATTAGCCTATATGGTTGCAAATTTGATAAATATGAAGGTTGAATTTCTCCCTTGATTTAATGCATGATTTGTGAACCTCTTTGGTTGAGTATTCGATAAAATAAAAGTATTGGAATGACCCTTGCGCAAAAATGAGATTTTGGCCTATGTGATTACAAGTTTGAGAAATAAGAAGGTTAACATTTCCCATGATTTAAATCATGATATATGAATCTATTTGGTTTTGTATTCGATAAAATGAAAGTATTGGAACGACCCTTGCGTAAAAATGAGATTTTAGCCTATATGGTTATATGTTTGATATATGTATGAAGGTTGAGCTTGTCCCTCGACGTTCCTTGGTGCGAAAGATGATATTTGAACCTATTGGGTTCAAAATTTGGTATATATAAAGTATTGGGATGACCCTTGTCGCGAAAATGAGATATTAGCCTATATGGTTGCAAATTTGATAAATTTGAAGGTTGAATTTCTCCCTTGATTTAATGCATGATTTGTGAACCTCTTTGGTTGTGTATTCGATAAAATAAAAGGATTGGAATGACCCTTGCGCAAAAATGAGATTTTGGCCTATGTGATTACAAGTTTGAGAAATAAGAAGGTTAACATTTCCCTTGATTTAAATCATGATATATGGATCTATTTGGTTTTGAATTCGATAAAATGAAAGTATTGGAACGACCCTTGCGTAAAAATGAGATTTTAGCCTATATGGTTATATGTTTGATATATGTATGAAGGTTGAGCTTGTCCCTCGACGTTCCTTGGTGCAAAAGATGATATTTGAACCTATTGGGTTCTAAATTTGGTATATATAAAGTATTGGGATGACCCTTGTCGCGAAAATGAGATATTAGCCTATATGGTTGCAAATTTGATAAATATGAAGGTTGAATTTCTCCCTTGATTTAATGCATGATTTGTGAACCTCTTTGGTTGAGTATTCGATAAAATAAAAGTATTGGAATGACCCTTGCGCAAAAATGAGATTTTGGCCTATGTGATTACAAGTTTGAGAAATAAGAAGGTTAACATTTCCCATGATTTAAATCATGATATATGAATCTATTTGGTTTTGTATTCGATGAAATGAAAGTATTGGAACGACCCTTGCGTAAAAATGAGATTTTAGCCTATATGGTTATATGTTTGATATATGTATGAAGGTTGAGCTTGTCCCTCGACGTTCCTTGGTGCGAAAGATGATATTTGAACCTATTGGGTTCAAAATTTGGTATATATAAAGTATTGGGATGACCCTTGTCGCGAAAATGAGATATTAGCCTATATGGTTGCAAATTTGATAAATGTGAAGGTTGAATTTCTCCCTTGATTTAATGCATGATTTGTGAACCTCTTTGGTTGTGTATTCGATAAAATAAAAGGATTGGAATGACCCTTGCGCAAAAATGAGATTTTGGCCTATGTGATTACAAGTTTGAGAAATAAGAAGGTTAACATTTCCCTTGATTTCAATCATGATATATGGATCTATTTGGTTTTGAATTCGATAAAATGAAAGTATTGGAACGACCCTTGCGTAAAAATGAGATTTTAGCCTATATGGTTATATGTTTGATATATGTATGAAGGTTGAGCTTGTCCCTCGACGTTCCTTGGTGCGAAAGATGATATTTGAACCTATTGGGTTCTAAATTTGGTATATATAAAGTATTGGGATGACCCTTGTCGCGAAAATGAGATATTAGCCTATATGGTTGCAAATTTGATAAATTTGAAGGTTGAATTTCTCCCTTGATTTAATGCATGATTTGTGAACCTCTTTGGTTGTGTATTCGATAAAATAAAAGGATTGGAATGACCCTTGCGCAAAAATGAGATTTTGGCCTATGTGATTACAAGTTTGAGAAATAAGAAGGTTAACATTTCCCTTGATTTAAATCATGATATATGAATCTATTTGGTTTTGTATTCGATAAAATGAAAGTATTGGAACGACCCTTGCGTAAAAATGAGATTTTAGCCTATATGGTTATATGTTTGATATATGTATGAAGGTTGAGCTTGTCCCTCGACGTTCTTTGGGGCGAAAGATGATATTTGAACCTTTTTGGTTCTAAATTGGGTAAATATAATGTATTGGGATGACCCTTGTCCCGAAAATGAGATATTAGCCTATATGGTTGCAAATTTGATAAATATGAAGGTTGAATTTCTCCCTTGATTTAATGCATGATTTGTGAACCTCTTTGGTTGAGTATTCGATAAAATAAAAGTATTGGAATGACCCTTGCGCAAAAATGAGATTTTGGCCTATGTGATTACAAGTTTGAGAAATAAGAAGGTTAACATTTCCCTTGATTTAAATCATGATATATGAATCTATTTGGTTTTGTATTCGATAAAATGAAAGTATTGGAACGAGCCTTGCGTAAAAATGAGATTTTAGCGTATATGGTTATATGTTTGATATATGTATGAAGGTTGAGCTTGTCCCTCGACGTTCTTTGGTGCGAAAGATGATATTTGAACCTTTTTGGTTCTAAATTGGGTAAATATAATGTATTGGGATGACCCTTGTCGCGAAAATGGGATATTAGCCTATATGGTTATTTGTTTGATATATATGAAGGTTGAGCTTGTCCCTCGATGTCCCTTGGTGCGAAAGATGATATTTGAACCTATTTGGTTCTAAATTCGTTAAATATAAAGTATTGGGATGACCCTTGCGCAAAAATGAGATTTTAGCCTATATGGTTGCAAATTTGATAAATGTGAATGTTGAATTTCTCCCTTGATTTAATGCATGATTTGTGAACCTCTTTGGTTGTGTATTCGATAAAATAAAAGGATTGGAATGACCCTTGCGCAAAAATGAGATTTTGGCCTATATGATTACAAGTTTGACAAATAAGAAGGTTAACATTTCCCTTGATTTAAATCATGATATATGGATCTATTTGGTTTTGTATTCGATAAAATGAAAGTATTGGAACGACCCTTGCGTAAAAATGAGATTTTAGCCTATATGGTTATATTTTGATATATGTATGAAGGTTGAGCTTGTCCCTCGACGTTCCTTGGTGCGAAAGATGATATTTGAACCTATTGGGTTCAAAATTTGGTATATATAAAGTATTGGGATGACCCTTGTCGCGAAAATGAGATATTAGCCTATATGGTTGCAAATTTGATAAATGTGAAGGTTGAATTTCCCCCTTGATTTAATGCATAATTTGTGAACCTCTTTGGTTGTGTATTCGATAAAATAAAAGGATTGGAATGACCCTTGCGCAAAAATGAGATTTTGGCCTATATGATTACAAGTTTGAGAAATAAGAAGGTTAACATTTCCCTTGATTTAAATCATGATATATGGATCTATTTGGTTTTGAATTCGATAAAATGAAAGTATTGGAACGACCCTTGCGTAAAAATGAGATTTTAGCCTATATGGTTATATGTTTGGTATATGTATGAAGGTTGAGCTTGTCCCTCGACGTTCCTTGGTGCGAAAGATGATATTTGAACCTATTGGGTTCTAAATTTGGTATATATAAAGTATTGGGATGACCCTTGTCGCGAAAATGAGATATTAGCCTATATGGTTGCAAATTTGATAAATATGAAGGTTGAATTTCTCCCTTGATTTAATGCATGATTTGTGAACCTCTTTGGTTGAGTTTTCGATAAAATAAAAGTATTGGAATGACCCTTGCGCAAAAATGAGATTTTGGCCTATGTGATTACAAGTTTGAGAAATAAGAAGGTTAACATTTCCCATGATTTAAATCATGATATATGAATCTATTTGGTTTTGTATTCGATAAAATGAAAGTATTGGAACGACCCTTGCGTAAAAATGAGATTTTAGCCTATATGGTTATATGTTTGATATATGTATGAAGGTTGAGCTTGTCCCTCGACGTTCCTTGGTGCGAAAGATGATATTTGAACCTATTGGGTTCTAAATTTGGTATATATAAAGTATTGGGATGACCCTTGTCCCGAAAATGAGATATTAGCCTATATGGTTGCAAATTTGATAAATATGAAGGTTGAATTTCTCCCTTGATTTAATGCATGATTTGTGAACCTCTTTGGTTGAGTATTCGATAAAATAAAAGTATTGGAATGACCCTTGCGCAAAAATGAGATTTTGGCCTATGTGATTACAAGTTTGAGAAATAAGAAGGTTAACATTTCCCTTGATTTAAATCATGATATATGAATCTATTTGGTTTTGTATTCGATAAAATGAAAGTATTGGAACGACCCTTGCGTAAAAATGAGATTTTAGCCTATATGGTTATATGTATGATATATGTATGAAGGTTGAGCTTGTCCCTCGACGTTCCTTGGTGCGCAAGATGATATTTGAACCTATTGGGTTCAAAATTTGGTATATATAAAGTATTGGGATGACCCTTGTCGCGAAAATGAGATATTAGCCTATATGGTTGCAAATTTGATAAATTTGAAGGTTGAATTTCTCCCTTGATTTAATGCATGATTTGTGAACCTCTTTGGTTGTGTATTCGATAAAATAAAAGGATTGGAATGACCCTTGCGCAAAAATGAGATTTTGGCCTATGTGATTACAAGTTTGAGAAATAAGAAGGTTAACATTTCCCTTGATTTAAATCATGATATATGGATCTATTTGGTTTTGAATTCGATAAAATGAAAGTATTGGAACGACCCTTGCGTAAAAATGAGATTTTAGCCTATATGGTTATATGTTTGATATATGTATGAAGGTTGAGCTTGTCCCTCGACGTTCCTTGGTGCAAAAGATGATATTTGAACCTATTGGGTTCTAAATTTGGTATATATAAAGTATTGGGATGACCCTTGTCGCGAAAATGAGATATTAGCCTATATGGTTGCAAATTTGATAAATATGAAGGTTGAATTTCTCCCTTGATTTAATGCATGATTTGTGAACCTCTTTGGTTGAGTATTCGATAAAATAAAAGTATTGGAATGACCCTTGCGCAAAAATGAGATTTTGGCCTATGTGATTACAAGTTTGAGAAATAAGAAGGTTAACATTTCCCATGATTTAAATCATGATATATGAATCTATTTGGTTTTGTATTCGATAAAATGAAAGTATTGGAACGACCCTTGCGTAAAAATGAGATTTTAGCCTATATGGTTATATGTTTGATATATGTATGAAGGTTGAGCTTGTCCCTCGACGTTCCTTGGTGCGAAAGATGATATTTGAACCTATTGGGTTCAAAATTTGGTATATATAAAGTATTGGGATGACCCTTGTCGCGAAAATGAGATATTAGCCTATATGGTTGCAAATTTGATAAATGTGAAGGTTGAATTTCTCCCTTGATTTAATGCATGATTTGTGAACCTCTTTGGTTGTGTATTCGATAAAATCAAAGGATTGGAATGACCCTTGCGCAAAAATGAGATTTTGGCCTATGTGATTACAAGTTTGAGAAATAAGAAGGTTAACATTTCCCTTGATTTAAATCATGATATATGGATCTATTTGGTTTTGAATTCGATAAAATGAAAGTATTGGAACGACCCTTGCGTAAAAATGAGATTTTAGCCTATATGGTTATATGTTTGATATATGTATGAAGGTTGAGCTTGTCCCTCGACGTTCCTTGGTGCAAAAGATGATATTTGAACCTATTGGGTTCTAAATTTGGTATATATAAAGTATTGGGATGACCCTTGTCGCGAAAATGAGATATTAGCCTATATGGTTGCAAATTTGATAAATATGAAGGTTGAATTTCTCCCTTGATTTAATGCATGATTTGTGAACCTCTTTGGTTGAGTATTCGATAAAATAAAAGTATTGGAATGTCCCTTGCGCAAAAATGAGATTTTGGCCTATGTGATTACAAGTTTGAGAAATAAGAAGGTTAACATTTCCCATGATTTAAATCATGATATATGAATCTATTTGGTTTTGTATTCGATAAAATGAAAGTATTGGAACGACCCTTGCGTAAAAATGAGATTTTAGCCTATATGGTTATATGTTTGATATATGTATGAAGGTTGAGCTTGTCCCTCGACGTTCCTTGGTGCAAAAGATGATATTTGAACCTATTGGGTTCTAAATTTGGTATATATAAAGTATTGGGATGACCCTTGTCGCGAAAATGAGATATTAGCCTATATGGTTGCAAATTTGATAAATATGAAGGTTGAATTTCTCCCTTGATTTAATGCATGATTTGTGAACCTCTTTGGTTGAGTATTCGATAAAATAAAAGTATTGGAATGACCCTTGCGCAAAAATGAGATTTTGGCCTATGTGATTACAAGTTTGAGAAATAAGAAGGTTAACATTTCCCATGATTTAAATCATGATATATGAATCTATTTGGTTTTGTATTCGATGAAATGAAAGTATTGGAACGACCCTTGCGTAAAAATGAGATTTTAGCCTATATGGTTATATGTTTGATATATGTATGAAGGTTGAGCTTGTCCCTCGACGTTCCTTGGTGCGAAAGATGATATTTGAACCTATTGGGTTCAAAATTTGGTATATATAAAGTATTGGGATGACCCTTGTCGCGAAAATGAGATATTAGCCTATATGGTTGCAAATTTGATAAATGTGAAGGTTGAATTTCTCCCTTGATTTAATGCATGATTTGTGAACCTCTTTGGTTGTGTATTCGATAAAATAAAAGGATTGGAATGACCCTTGCGCAAAAATGAGATTTTGGCCTATGTGATTACAAGTTTGAGAAATAAGAAGGTTAACATTTCCCTTGATTTCAATCATGATATATGGATCTATTTGGTTTTGAATTCGATAAAATGAAAGTATTGGAACGACCCTTGCGTAAAAATGAGATTTTAGCCTATATGGTTATATGTTTGATATATGTATGAAGGTTGAGCTTGTCCCTCGACGTTCCTTGGTGCGAAAGATGATATTTGAACCTATTGGGTTCTAAATTTGGTATATATAAAGTATTGGGATGACCCTTGTCGCGAAAATGAGATATTAGCCTATATGGTTGCAAATTTGATAAATTTGAAGGTTGAATTTCTCCCTTGATTTAATGCATGATTTGTGAACCTCTTTGGTTGTGTATTCGATAAAATAAAAGGATTGGAATGACCCTTGCGCAAAAATGAGATTTTGGCCTATGTGATTACAAGTTTGAGAAATAAGAAGGTTAACATTTCCCTTGATTTAAATCATGATATATGAATCTATTTGGTTTTGTATTCGATAAAATGAAAGTATTGGAACGACCCTTGCGTAAAAATGAGATTTTAGCCTATATGGTTATATGTTTGATATATGTATGAAGGTTGAGCTTGTCCCTCGACGTTCTTTGGGGCGAAAGATGATATTTGAACCTTTTTGGTTCTAAATTGGGTAAATATAATGTATTGGGATGACCCTTGTCCCGAAAATGAGATATTAGCCTATATGGTTGCAAATTTGATAAATATGAAGGTTGAATTTCTCCCTTGATTTAATGCATGATTTGTGAACCTCTTTGGTTGAGTATTCGATAAAATAAAAGTATTGGAATGACCCTTGCGCAAAAATGAGATTTTGGCCTATGTGATTACAAGTTTGAGAAATAAGAAGGTTAACATTTCCCTTGATTTAAATCATGATATATGAATCTATTTGGTTTTGTATTCGATAAAATGAAAGTATTGGAACGAGCCTTGCGTAAAAATGAGATTTTAGCGTATATGGTTATATGTTTGATATATGTATGAAGGTTGAGCTTGTCCCTCGACGTTCTTTGGTGCGAAAGATGATATTTGAACCTTTTTGGTTCTAAATTGGGTAAATATAATGTATTGGGATGACCCTTGTCGCGAAAATGGGATATTAGCCTATATGGTTATTTGTTTGATATATATGAAGGTTGAGCTTGTCCCTCGATGTCCCTTGGTGCGAAAGATGATATTTGAACCTATTTGGTTCTAAATTCGTTAAATATAAAGTATTGGGATGACCCTTGCGCAAAAATGAGATTTTAGCCTATATGGTTGCAAATTTGATAAATGTGAATGTTGAATTTCTCCCTTGATTTAATGCAT
Source organism: Medicago lupulina (assembly GCA_958299785.1). NCBI lineage: Eukaryota > Viridiplantae > Streptophyta > Magnoliopsida > Fabales > Fabaceae > Medicago > Medicago lupulina. The sequence continues at coordinate 41,601,198 of OY283143.1, read as the reverse complement.
GATTTGTGAACCTCTTTGGTTGTGTATTCGATAAAATAAAAGGATTGGAATGACCCTTGCGCAAAAATGAGATTTTGGCCTATATGATTACAAGTTTGACAAATAAGAAGGTTAACATTTCCCTTGATTTAAATCATGATATATGGATCTATTTGGTTTTGTATTCGATAAAATGAAAGTATTGGAACGACCCTTGCGTAAAAATGAGATTTTAGCCTATATGGTTATATTTTGATATATGTATGAAGGTTGAGCTTGTCCCTCGACGTTCCTTGGTGCGAAAGATGATATTTGAACCTATTGGGTTCAAAATTTGGTATATATAAAGTATTGGGATGACCCTTGTCGCGAAAATGAGATATTAGCCTATATGGTTGCAAATTTGATAAATGTGAAGGTTGAATTTCCCCCTTGATTTAATGCATAATTTGTGAACCTCTTTGGTTGTGTATTCGATAAAATAAAAGGATTGGAATGACCCTTGCGCAAAAATGAGATTTTGGCCTATATGATTACAAGTTTGAGAAATAAGAAGGTTAACATTTCCCTTGATTTAAATCATGATATATGGATCTATTTGGTTTTGAATTCGATAAAATGAAAGTATTGGAACGACCCTTGCGTAAAAATGAGATTTTAGCCTATATGGTTATATGTTTGGTATATGTATGAAGGTTGAGCTTGTCCCTCGACGTTCCTTGGTGCGAAAGATGATATTTGAACCTATTGGGTTCTAAATTTGGTATATATAAAGTATTGGGATGACCCTTGTCGCGAAAATGAGATATTAGCCTATATGGTTGCAAATTTGATAAATATGAAGGTTGAATTTCTCCCTTGATTTAATGCATGATTTGTGAACCTCTTTGGTTGAGTTTTCGATAAAATAAAAGTATTGGAATGACCCTTGCGCAAAAATGAGATTTTGGCCTATGTGATTACAAGTTTGAGAAATAAGAAGGTTAACATTTCCCATGATTTAAATCATGATATATGAATCTATTTGGTTTTGTATTCGATAAAATGAAAGTATTGGAACGACCCTTGCGTAAAAATGAGATTTTAGCCTATATGGTTATATGTTTGATATATGTATGAAGGTTGAGCTTGTCCCTCGACGTTCCTTGGTGCGAAAGATGATATTTGAACCTATTGGGTTCTAAATTTGGTATATATAAAGTATTGGGATGACCCTTGTCCCGAAAATGAGATATTAGCCTATATGGTTGCAAATTTGATAAATATGAAGGTTGAATTTCTCCCTTGATTTAATGCATGATTTGTGAACCTCTTTGGTTGAGTATTCGATAAAATAAAAGTATTGGAATGACCCTTGCGCAAAAATGAGATTTTGGCCTATGTGATTACAAGTTTGAGAAATAAGAAGGTTAACATTTCCCTTGATTTAAATCATGATATATGAATCTATTTGGTTTTGTATTCGATAAAATGAAAGTATTGGAACGACCCTTGCGTAAAAATGAGATTTTAGCCTATATGGTTATATGTATGATATATGTATGAAGGTTGAGCTTGTCCCTCGACGTTCCTTGGTGCGCAAGATGATATTTGAACCTATTGGGTTCAAAATTTGGTATATATAAAGTATTGGGATGACCCTTGTCGCGAAAATGAGATATTAGCCTATATGGTTGCAAATTTGATAAATTTGAAGGTTGAATTTCTCCCTTGATTTAATGCATGATTTGTGAACCTCTTTGGTTGTGTATTCGATAAAATAAAAGGATTGGAATGACCCTTGCGCAAAAATGAGATTTTGGCCTATGTGATTACAAGTTTGAGAAATAAGAAGGTTAACATTTCCCTTGATTTAAATCATGATATATGGATCTATTTGGTTTTGAATTCGATAAAATGAAAGTATTGGAACGACCCTTGCGTAAAAATGAGATTTTAGCCTATATGGTTATATGTTTGATATATGTATGAAGGTTGAGCTTGTCCCTCGACGTTCCTTGGTGCAAAAGATGATATTTGAACCTATTGGGTTCTAAATTTGGTATATATAAAGTATTGGGATGACCCTTGTCGCGAAAATGAGATATTAGCCTATATGGTTGCAAATTTGATAAATATGAAGGTTGAATTTCTCCCTTGATTTAATGCATGATTTGTGAACCTCTTTGGTTGAGTATTCGATAAAATAAAAGTATTGGAATGACCCTTGCGCAAAAATGAGATTTTGGCCTATGTGATTACAAGTTTGAGAAATAAGAAGGTTAACATTTCCCATGATTTAAATCATGATATATGAATCTATTTGGTTTTGTATTCGATAAAATGAAAGTATTGGAACGACCCTTGCGTAAAAATGAGATTTTAGCCTATATGGTTATATGTTTGATATATGTATGAAGGTTGAGCTTGTCCCTCGACGTTCCTTGGTGCGAAAGATGATATTTGAACCTATTGGGTTCAAAATTTGGTATATATAAAGTATTGGGATGACCCTTGTCGCGAAAATGAGATATTAGCCTATATGGTTGCAAATTTGATAAATGTGAAGGTTGAATTTCTCCCTTGATTTAATGCATGATTTGTGAACCTCTTTGGTTGTGTATTCGATAAAATCAAAGGATTGGAATGACCCTTGCGCAAAAATGAGATTTTGGCCTATGTGATTACAAGTTTGAGAAATAAGAAGGTTAACATTTCCCTTGATTTAAATCATGATATATGGATCTATTTGGTTTTGAATTCGATAAAATGAAAGTATTGGAACGACCCTTGCGTAAAAATGAGATTTTAGCCTATATGGTTATATGTTTGATATATGTATGAAGGTTGAGCTTGTCCCTCGACGTTCCTTGGTGCAAAAGATGATATTTGAACCTATTGGGTTCTAAATTTGGTATATATAAAGTATTGGGATGACCCTTGTCGCGAAAATGAGATATTAGCCTATATGGTTGCAAATTTGATAAATATGAAGGTTGAATTTCTCCCTTGATTTAATGCATGATTTGTGAACCTCTTTGGTTGAGTATTCGATAAAATAAAAGTATTGGAATGTCCCTTGCGCAAAAATGAGATTTTGGCCTATGTGATTACAAGTTTGAGAAATAAGAAGGTTAACATTTCCCATGATTTAAATCATGATATATGAATCTATTTGGTTTTGTATTCGATAAAATGAAAGTATTGGAACGACCCTTGCGTAAAAATGAGATTTTAGCCTATATGGTTATATGTTTGATATATGTATGAAGGTTGAGCTTGTCCCTCGACGTTCTTTGGTGCGAAAGATGATATTTGAACCTTTTTGGTTCTAAATTGGGTAAATATAATGTATTGGGATGACCCTTGTCGCGAAAATGGGATATTAGCCTATATGGTTATTTGTTTGATATATATGAAGGTTGAGCTTGTCCCTCGATGTCCCTTGGTGCGAAAGATGATATTTGAACCTATTTGGTTCTAAATTCGTTAAATATAAAGTATTGGGATGACCCTTGCGCAAAAATGAGATTTTAGCCTATATGGTTGCAAATTTGATAAATGTGAATGTTGAATTTCTCCCTTGATTTAATGCATGATTTGTGAACCTCTTTGGTTGTGTATTCGATAAAATAAAAGGATTGGAATGACCCTTGCGCAAAAATGAGATTTTGGCCTATATGATTACAAGTTTGACAAATAAGAAGGTTAACATTTCCCTTGATTTAAATCATGATATATGGATCTATTTGGTTTTGTATTCGATAAAATGAAAGTATTGGAACGACCCTTGCGTAAAAATGAGATTTTAGCCTATATGGTTATATGTTTGGTATATGTATGAAGGTTGAGCTTGTCCCTCGACGTTCCTTGGTGCGAAAGATGATATTTGAACCTATTGGGTTCTAAATTTGGTATATATAAAGTATTGGGATGACCCTTGTCGCGAAAATGAGATATTAGCCTATATGGTTGCAAATTTGATAAATATGAAGGTTGAATTTCTCCCTTGATTTAATGCATGATTTGTGAACCTCTTTGGTTGAGTTTTCGATAAAATAAAAGTATTGGAATGACCCTTGCGCAAAAATGAGATTTTGGCCTATGTGATTACAAGTTTGAGAAATAAGAAGGTTAACATTTCCCATGATTTAAATCATGATATATGAATCTATTTGGTTTTGTATTCGATAAAATGAAAGTATTGGAACGACCCTTGCGTAAAAATGAGATTTTAGCCTATATGGTTATATGTTTGATATATGTATGAAGGTTGAGCTTGTCCCTCGACGTTCCTTGGTGCGAAAGATGATATTTGAACCTATTGGGTTCTAAATTTGGTATATATAAAGTATTGGGATGACCCTTGTCCCGAAAATGAGATATTAGCCTATATGGTTGCAAATTTGATAAATATGAAGGTTGAATTTCTCCCTTGATTTAATGCATGATTTGTGAACCTCTTTGGTTGAGTATTCGATAAAATAAAAGTATTGGAATGACCCTTGCGCAAAAATGAGATTTTGGCCTATGTGATTACAAGTTTGAGAAATAAGAAGGTTAACATTTCCCTTGATTTAAATCATGATATATGAATCTATTTGGTTTTGTATTCGATAAAATGAAAGTATTGGAACAACCCTTGCGTAAAAATGAGATTTTAGCCTATATGGTTATATGTTTGATATATGTATGAAGGTTGAGCTTGTCCCTCGACGTTCCTTGGTGCGCAAGATGATATTTGAACCTATTGGGTTCAAAATTTGGTATATATAAAGTATTGGGATGACCCTTGTCGCGAAAATGAGATATTAGCCTATATGGTTGCAAATTTGATAAATTTGAAGGTTGAATTTCTCCCTTGATTTAATGCATGATTTGTGAACCTCTTTGGTTGTGTATTCGATAAAATAAAAGGATTGGAATGACCCTTGCGCAAAAATGAGATTTTGGCCTATGTGATTACAAGTTTGAGAAATAAGAAGGTTAACATTTCCCTTGATTTAAATCATGATATATGGATCTATTTGGTTTTGAATTCGATAAAATGAAAGTATTGGAACGACCCTTGCGTAAAAATGAGATTTTAGCCTATATGGTTATATGTTTGATATATGTATGAAGGTTGAGCTTGTCCCTCGACGTTCCTTGGTGCAAAAGATGATATTTGAACCTATTGGGTTCTAAATTTGGTATATATAAAGTATTGGGATGACCCTTGTCGCGAAAATGAGATATTAGCCTATATGGTTGCAAATTTGATAAATATGAAGGTTGAATTTCTCCCTTGATTTAATGCATGATTTGTGAACCTCTTTGGTTGAGTATTCGATAAAATAAAAGTATTGGAATGACCCTTGCGCAAAAATGAGATTTTGGCCTATGTGATTACAAGTTTGAGAAATAAGAAGGTTAACATTTCCCATGATTTAAATCATGATATATGAATCTATTTGGTTTTGTATTCGATAAAATGAAAGTATTGGAACGACCCTTGCGTAAAAATGAGATTTTAGCCTATATGGTTATATGTTTGATATATGTATGAAGGTTGAGCTTGTCCCTCGACGTTCCTTGGTGCGAAAGATGATATTTGAACCTATTGGGTTCAAAATTTGGTATATATAAAGTATTGGGATGACCCTTGTCGCGAAAATGAGATATTAGCCTATATGGTTGCAAATTTGATAAATGTGAAGGTTGAATTTCTCCCTTGATTTAATGCATGATTTGTGAACCTCTTTGGTTGTGTATTCGATAAAATCAAAGGATTGGAATGACCCTTGCGCAAAAATGAGATTTTGGCCTATGTGATTACAAGTTTGAGAAATAAGAAGGTTAACATTTCCCTTGATTTAAATCATGATATATGGATCTATTTGGTTTTGAATTCGATAAAATGAAAGTATTGGAACGACCCTTGCGTAAAAATGAGATTTTAGCCTATATGGTTATATGTTTGATATATGTATGAAGGTTGAGCTTGTCCCTCGACGTTCCTTGGTGCAAAAGATGATATTTGAACCTATTGGGTTCTAAATTTGGTATATATAAAGTATTGGGATGACCCTTGTCGCGAAAATGAGATATTAGCCTATATGGTTGCAAATTTGATAAATATGAAGGTTGAATTTCTCCCTTGATTTAATGCATGATTTGTGAACCTCTTTGGTTGAGTATTCGATAAAATAAAAGTATTGGAATGTCCCTTGCGCAAAAATGAGATTTTGGCCTATGTGATTACAAGTTTGAGAAATAAGAAGGTTAACATTTCCCATGATTTAAATCATGATATATGAATCTATTTGGTTTTGTATTCGATAAAATGAAGGTATTGGAACGACCCTTGCGTAAAAATGAGATTTTAGCCTATATGGTTATATGTTTGATATATGTATGAAGGTTGAGCTTGTCCCTCGACGTTCCTTGGTGCGAAAGATGATATTTGAACCTATTGGGTTCTAAATTTGGTATATATAAAGTATTGGGATGACCCTTGTCCCGAAAATGAGATATTAGCCTATATGGTTGCAAATTTGATAAATGTGAAGGTTGAATTTCTCCCTTGATTTAATGCATGATTTGTGAACCTCTTTGGTTGTGTATTCGATAAAATAAAAGGATTGGAATGACCCTTGCGCAAAAATGAGATTTTGGCCTATGTGATTACAAGTTTGAGAAATAAGAAGGTTAACATTTCCCTTGATTTAAATCATGATATATGGATCTATTTGGTTTTGAATTCGATAAAATGAAAGTATTGGAACGACCCTTGCGTAAAAATGAGATTTTAGCCTATATGGTTATATGTTTGATATATGTATGAAGGTTGAGCTTGTCCCTCGACGTTCCTTGGTGCAAAAGATGATATTTGAACCTATTGGGTTCTAAATTTGGTATATATAAAGTATTGGGATGACCCTTGTCGCGAAAATGAGATATTAGCCTATATGGTTGCAAATTTGATAAATATGAAGGTTGAATTTCTCCCTTGATTTAATGCATGATTTGTGAACCTCTTTGGTTGAGTATTCGATAAAATAAAAGTATTGGAATGACCCTTGCGCAAAAATGAGATTTTGGCCTATGTGATTACAAGTTTGAGAAATAAGAAGGTTAACATTTCCCATGATTTAAATCATGATATATGAATCTATTTGGTTTTGTATTCGATAAAATGAAAGTATTGGAACGACCCTTGCGTAAAAATGAGATTTTAGCCTATATGGTTATATGTTTGATATATGTATGAAGGTTGAGCTTGTCCCTCGACGTTCCTTGGTGCGAAAGATGATATTTGAACCTATTGGGTTCAAAATTTGGTATATATAAAGTATTGGGATGACCCTTGTCGCGAAAATGAGATATTAGCCTATATGGTTGCAAATTTGATAAATGTGAAGGTTGAATTTCTCCCTTGATTTAATGCATGATTTGTGAACCTCTTTGGTTGTGTATTCGATAAAATAAAAGGATTGGAATGACCCTTGCGCAAAAATGAGATTTTGGCCTATGTGATTACAAGTTTGAGAAATAAGAAGGTTAACATTTCCCTTGATTTAAATCATGATATATGGATCTATTTGGTTTTGAATTCGATAAAATGAAAGTATTGGAACGACCCTTGCGTAAAAATGAGATTTTAGCCTATATGGTTATATGTTTGATATATGTATGAAGGTTGAGCTTGTCCCTCGACGTTCCTTGGTGCAAAAGATGATATTTGAACCTATTGGGTTCTAAATTTGGTATATATAAAGTATTGGGATGACCCTTGTCGCGAAAATGAGATATTAGCCTATATGGTTGCAAATTTGATAAATATGAAGGTTGAATTTCTCCCTTGATTTAATGCATGATTTGTGAACCTCTTTGGTTGAGTATTCGATAAAATAAAAGTATTGGAATGTCCCTTGCGCAAAAATGAGATTTTGGCCTATGTGATTACAAGTTTGAGAAATAAGAAGGTTAACATTTCCCATGATTTAAATCATGATATATGAATCTATTTGGTTTTGTATTCGATAAAATGAAGGTATTGGAACGACCCTTGCGTAAAAATGAGATTTTAGCCTATATGGTTATATGTTTGATATATGTATGAAGGTTGAGCTTGTCCCTCGACGTTCCTTGGTGCGAAAGATGATATTTGAACCTATTGGGTTCTAAATTTGGTATATATAAAGTATTGGGATGACCCTTGTCCCGAAAATGAGATATTAGCCTATATGGTTGCAAATTTGATAAATGTGAAGGTTGAATTTCTCCCTTGATTTAATGCATGATTTGTGAACCTCTTTGGTTGTGTATTCGATAAAATAAAAGGATTGGAATGACCCTTGCGCAAAAATGAGATTTTGGCCTATGTGATTACAAGTTTGAGAAATAAGAAGGTTAACATTTCCCTTGATTTAAATCATGATATATGGATCTATTTGGTTTTGAATTCGATAAAATGAAAGTATTGGAACGACCCTTGCGTAAAAATGAGATTTTAGCCTATATGGTTATATGTTTGATATATGTATGAAGGTTGAGCTTGTCCCTCGACGTTCCTTGGTGCAAAAGATGATATTTGAACCTATTGGGTTCTAAATTTGGTATATATAAAGTATTGGGATGACCCTTGTCGCGAAAATGAGATATTAGCCTATATGGTTGCAAATTTGATAAATATGAAGGTTGAATTTCTCCCTTGATTTAATGCATGATTTGTGAACCTCTTTGGTTGAGTATTCGATAAAATAAAAGTATTGGAATGACCCTTGCGCAAAAATGAGATTTTGGCCTATGTGATTACAAGTTTGAGAAATAAGAAGGTTAACATTTCCCATGATTTAAATCATGATATATGAATCTATTTGGTTTTGTATTCGATAAAATGAAAGTATTGGAACGACCCTTGCGTAAAAATGAGATTTTAGCCTATATGGTTATATGTTTGATATATGTATGAAGGTTGAGCTTGTCCCTCGACGTTCCTTGGTGCGAAAGATGATATTTGAACCTATTGGGTTCAAAATTTGGTATATATAAAGTATTGGGATGACCCTTGTCGCGAAAATGAGATATTAGCCTATATGGTTGCAAATTTGATAAATGTGAAGGTTGAATTTCTCCCTTGATTTAATGCATGATTTGTGAACCTCTTTGGTTGTGTATTCGATAAAATCAAAGGATTGGAATGACCCTTGCGCAAAAATGAGATTTTGGCCTATGTGATTACAAGTTTGAGAAATAAGAAGGTTAACATTTCCCTTGATTTAAATCATGATATATGGATCTATTTGGTTTTGAATTCGATAAAATGAAAGTATTGGAACGACCCTTGCGTAAAAATGAGATTTTAGCCTATATGGTTATATGTTTGATATATGTATGAAGGTTGAGCTTGTCCCTCGACGTTCCTTGGTGCAAAAGATGATATTTGAACCTATTGGGTTCTAAATTTGGTATATATAAAGTATTGGGATGACCCTTGTCGCGAAAATGAGATATTAGCCTATATGGTTGCAAATTTGATAAATATGAAGGTTGAATTTCTCCCTTGATTTAATGCATGATTTGTGAACCTCTTTGGTTGAGTATTCGATAAAATAAAAGTATTGGAATGTCCCTTGCGCAAAAATGAGATTTTGGCCTATGTGATTACAAGTTTGAGAAATAAGAAGGTTAACATTTCCCATGATTTAAATCATGATATATGAATCTATTTGGTTTTGTATTCGATAAAATGAAAGTATTGGAACGACCCTTGCGTAAAAATGAGATTTTAGCCTATATGGTTATATGTTTGATATATGTATGAAGGTTGAGCTTGTCCCTCGACGTTCCTTGGTGCGAAAGATGATATTTGAACCTATTGGGTTCTAAATTTGGTATATATAAAGTATTGGGATGACCCTTGTCCCGAAAATGAGATATTAGCCTATATGGTTGCAAATTTGATAAATGTGAAGGTTGAATTTCTCCCTTGATTTAATGCATGATTTGTGAACCTCTTTGGTTGTGTATTCGATAAAATAAAAGGATTGGAATGACCCTTGCTCAAAAATGAGATTTTGGCCTATGTGATTACAAGTTTGAGAAATAAGAAGGTTAACATTTCCCTTGATTTAAATCATGATATATGGATCTATTTGGTTTTGAATTCGATAAAATGAAAGTATTGGAACGACCCTTGCGTAAAAATGAGATTTTAGCCTATATGGTTATATGTTTGATATATGTATGAAGGTTGAGCTTGTCCCTCGACGTTCCTTGGTGCAAAAGATGATATTTGAACCTATTGGGTTCTAAATTTGGTATATATAAAGTATTGGGATGACCCTTGTCGCGAAAATGAGATATTAGCCTATATGGTTGCAAATTTGATAAATATGAAGGTTGAATTTCTCCCTTGATTTAATGCATGATTTGTGAACCTCTTTGGTTGAGTATTCGATAAAATAAAAGTATTGGAATGACCCTTGCGCAAAAATGAGATTTTGGCCTATGTGATTACAAGTTTGAGAAATAAGAAGGTTAACATTTCCCTTGATTTAAATCATGATATATGGATCTATTTGGTTTTGAATTCGATAAAATGAAAGTATTGGAACGACCCTTGCGTAAAAATGAGATTTTAGCCTATATGGTTATATGTTTGATATATGTATGAAGGTTGAGCTTGTCCCTCGACGTTCCTTGGTGCAAAAGATGATATTTGAACCTATTGGGTTCTAAATTTGGTATATATAAAGTATTGGGATGACCCTTGTCGCGAAAATGAGATATTAGCCTATATGGTTGCAAATTTGATAAATATGAAGGTTGAATTTCTCCCTTGATTTAATGCATGATTTGTGAACCTCTTTGGTTGAGTATTCGATAAAATAAAAGTATTGGAATGTCCCTTGCGCAAAAATGAGATTTTAACCTATGTGATTACAAGTTTGAGAAATAAGAAGGTTAACATTTCCCATGATTTAAATCATGATATATGAATCTATTTGGTTTTGTATTCGATAAAATGAAAGTATTGGAACGACCCTTGCGTAAAAATGAGATTTTAGCCTATATGGTTATATGTTTGATATATGTATGAAGGTTGAGCTTGTCCCTCGACGTTCCTTGGTGCGAAAGATGATATTTGAACCTATTGGGTTCTAAATTTGGTATATATAAAGTATTGGGATGACCCTTGTCCCGAAAATGAGATATTAGCCTATATGGTTGCAAATTTGATAAATGTGAAGGTTGAATTTCTCCCTTGATTTAATGCATGATTTGTGAACCTCTTTGGTTGTGTATTCGATAAAATAAAAGGATTGGAATGACCCTTGCGCAAAAATGAGATTTTGGCCTATGTGATTACAAGTTTGAGAAATAAGAAGGTTAACATTTCCCTTGATTTAAATCATGATATATGGATCTATTTGGTTTTGAATTCGATAAAATGAAAGTATTGGAACGACCCTTGCGTAAAAATGAGATTTTAGCCTATATGGTTATATGTTTGATATATGTATGAAGGTTGAGCTTGTCCCTCGACGTTCCTTGGTGCAAAAGATGATATTTGAACCTATTGGGTTCTAAATTTGGTATATATAAAGTATTGGGATGACCCTTGTCGCGAAAATGAGATATTAGCCTATATGGTTGCAAATTTGATAAATATGAAGGTTGAATTTCTCCCTTGATTTAATGCATGATTTGTGAACCTCTTTGGTTGAGTATTCGATAAAATAAAAGTATTGGAATGACCCTTGCGCAAAAATGAGATTTTGGCCTATGTGATTACAAGTTTGAGAAATAAGAAGGTTAACATTTCCCATGATTTAAATCATGATATATGAATCTATTTGGTTTTGTATTCGATAAAATGAAAGTATTGGAACGACCCTTGCGTAAAAATGAGATTTTAGCCTATATGGTTATATGTTTGATATATGTATGAAGGTTGAGCTTGTCCCTCGACGTTCCTTGGTGCGAAAGATGATATTTGAACCTATTGGGTTCAAAATTTGGTATATATAAAGTATTGGGATGACCCTTGTCGCGAAAATGAGATATTAGCCTATATGGTTGCAAATTTGATAAATGTGAAGGTTGAATTTCTCCCTTGATTTAATGCATGATTTGTGAACCTCTTTGGTTGTGTATTCGATAAAATAAAAGGATTGGAATGACCCTTGCGCAAAAATGAGATTTTGGCCTATGTGATTACAAGTTTGAGAAATAAGAAGGTTAACATTTCCCTTGATTTAAATCATGATATATGGATCTATTTGGTTTTGAATTCGATAAAATGAAAGTATTGGAACGACCCTTGCGTAAAAATGAGATTTTAGCCTATATGGTTATATGTTTGATATATGTATGAAGGTTGAGCTTGTCCCTCGACGTTCCTTGGTGCAAAAGATGATATTTGAACCTATTGGGTTCTAAATTTGGTATATATAAAGTATTGGGATGACCCTTGTCGCGAAAATGAGATATTAGCCTATATGGTTGCAAATTTGATAAATATGAAGGTTGAATTTCTCCCTTGATTTAATGCATGATTTGTGAACCTCTTTGGTTGAGTATTCGATAAAATAAAAGTATTGGAATGTCCCTTGCGCAAAAATGAGATTTTGGCCTATGTGATTACAAGTTTGAGAAATAAGAAGGTTAACATTTCCCATGATTTAAATCATGATATATGAATCTATTTGGTTTTGTATTCGATAAAATGAAAGTATTGGAACGACCCTTGCGTAAAAATGAGATTTTAGCCTATATGGTTATATGTTTGATATATGTATGAAGGTTGAGGTTGTCCCTCGACGTTCCTTGTTGCGAAAGATGATATTTGAACCTATTGGGTTCTAAATTTGGTATATATAAAGTATTGGGATGACCCTTGTCCCGAAAATGAGATATTAGCCTATATGGTTGCAAATTTGATAAATATGAAGGTTGAATTTCTCCCTTGATTTAATGCATGATTTGTGAACCTCTTTGGTTGAGTATTCGATAAAATAAAAGTATTGGAATGACCCTTGCGCAAAAATGAGATTTTGGCCTATGTGATTACAAGTTTGAGAAATAAGAAGGTTAACATTTCCCTTGATTTAAATCATGATATATGAATCTATTTGGTTTTGTATTCGATAAAATGAAAGTATTGGAACGACCCTTGCGTAAAAATGAGATTTTAGCCTATATGGTTATATGTTTGATATATGTATGAAGGTTGAGCTTGTCCCTCGACGTTCTTTGGTGCGAAAGATGATATTTGAACCTTTTTGGTTCTAAATTGGGTAAATATAATGTATTGGGATGACCCTTGTCGCGAAAATGGGATATTAGCCTATATGGTTATTTGTTTGATATATATGAAGGTTGAGCTTGTCCCTCGATGTCCCTTGGTGCGAAAGATGATATTTGAACCTATTTGGTTCTAAATTCGTTAAATATAAAGTATTGGGATGACCCTTGCGCAAAAATGAGATTTTAGCCTATATGGTTGCAAATTTGATAAATGTGAAGGTTGAATTTCTCCCTTGATTTAATGCATGATTTGTGAACCTCTTTGGTTGTGTATTCGATAAAATAAAAGTATTGGAATGACCCTTGCGCAAAAATGAGATTTTGGCCTATGTGATTACAAGTTTGAGAAATAAGAAGGTTAACATTTCCCATGATTTAAATCATGATATATGAATCTATTTGGTTTTGTATTCGATAAAATGAAAGTATTGGAACGACCCTTGCGTAAAAATGAGATTTTAGCCTATATGGTTATATGTTTGATATATGTATGAAGGTTGAGCTTGTCCCTCGACGTTCCTTGGTGCGAAAGATGATATTTGAACCTACTGGGTTCAAAATTTGGTATATATAAAGTATTGGGATGACCCTTGTCGCGAAAATGAGATATTAGCCTATATGGTTGCAAATTTGATAAATGTGAAGGTTGAATTTCTCCCTTGATTTAATGCATGATTTGTGAACCTCTTTGGTTGTGTATTCGATAAAATAAAAGGATTGGAATGACCCTTGCGCAAAAATGAGATTTTGGCCTATGTGATTACAAGTTTGAGAAATAAGAAGGTTAACATTTCCCTTGATTTAAATCATGATATATGGATCTATTTGGTTTTGAATTCGATAAAATGAAAGTATTGGAACGACCCTTGCGTAAAAATGAGATTTTAGCCTATATGGTTATATGTTTGATATATGTATGAAGGTTGAGCTTGTCCCTCGACGTTCCTTGGTGCAAAAGATGATATTTGAACCTATTGGGTTCTAAATTTGGTATATATAAAGTATTGGGATGACCCTTGTCGCGAAAATGAGATATTAGCCTATATGGTTGCAAATTTGATAAATATGAAGGTTGAATTTCTCCCTTGATTTAATGCATGATTTGTGAACCTCTTTGGTTGAGTATTCGATAAAATAAAAGTATTGGAATGACCCTTGCGCAAAAATGAGATTTTGGCCTATGTGATTACAAGTTTGAGAAATAAGAAGGTTAACATTTCCCTTGATTTAAATCATGATATATGGATCTATTTGGTTTTGAATTCGATAAAATGAAAGTATTGGAACGACCCTTGCGTAAAAATGAGATTTTAGCCTATATGGTTATATGTTTGATATATGTATGAAGGTTGAGCTTGTCCCTCGACGTTCCTTGGTGCAAAAGATGATATTTGAACCTATTGGGTTCTAAATTTGGTATATATAAAGTATTGGGATGACCCTTGTCGCGAAAATGAGATATTAGCCTATATGGTTGCAAATTTGATAAATATGAAGGTTGAATTTCTCCCTTGATTTAATGCATGATTTGTGAACCTCTTTGGTTGAGTATTCGATAAAATAAAAGTATTGCAATGTCCCTTGCGCAAAAATGAGATTTTAACCTATGTGATTACAAGTTTGAGAAATAAGAAGGTTAACATTTCCCATGATTTAAATCATGATATATGAATCTATTTGGTTTTGTATTCGATAAAATGAAAGTATTGGAACGACCCTTGCGTAAAAATGAGATTTTAGCCTATATGGTTATATGTTTGATATATGTATGAAGGTTGAGCTTGTCCCTCGACGTTCCTTGGTGCGAAAGATGATATTTGAACCTATTGGGTTCTAAATTTGGTATATATAAAGTATTGGGATGACCCTTGTCCCGAAAATGAGATATTAGCCTATATGGTTGCAAATTTGATAAATGTGAAGGTTGAATTTCTCCCTTGATTTAATGCATGATTTGTGAACCTCTTTGGTTGAGTATTCGATAAAATAAAAGTATTGCAATGTCCCTTGCGCAAAAATGAGATTTTAACCTATGTGATTACAAGTTTGAGAAATAAGAAGGTTAACATTTCCCATGATTTAAATCATGATATATGAATCTATTTGGTTTTGTATTCGATAAAATGAAAGTATTGGAACGACCCTTGCGTAAAAATGAGATTTTAGCCTATATGGTTATATGTTTGATATATGTATGAAGGTTGAGCTTGTCCCTCGACGTTCCTTGGTGCGAAAGATGATATTTGAACCTATTGGGTTCTAAATTTGGTATATATAAAGTATTGGGATGACCCTTGTCCCGAAAATGAGATATTAGCCTATATGGTTGCAAATTTGATAAATGTGAAGGTTGAATTTCTCCCTTGATTTAATGCATGATTTGTGAACCTCTTTGGTTGTGTATTCGATAAAATAAAAGGATTGGAATGACCCTTGCGCAAAAATGAGATTTTGGCCTATGTGATTACAAGTTTGAGAAATAAGAAGGTTAACATTTCCCTTGATTTAAATCATGATATATGGATCTATTTGGTTTTGAATTCGATAAAATGAAAGTATTGGAACGACCCTTGCGTAAAAATGAGATTTTAGCCTATATGGTTATATGTTTGATATATGTATGAAGGTTGAGCTTGTCCCTCGACGTTCCTTGGTGCAAAAGATGATATTTGAACCTATTGGGTTCTAAATTTGGTATATATAAAGTATTGGGATGACCCTTGTCGCGAAAATGAGATATTAGCCTATATGGTTGCAAATTTGATAAATATGAAGGTTGAATTTCTCCCTTGATTTAATGCATGATTTGTGAACCTCTTTGGTTGAGTATTCGATAAAATAAAAGTATTGGAATGACCCTTGCGCAAAAATGAGATTTTGGCCTATGTGATTACAAGTTTGAGAAATAAGAAGGTTAACATTTCCCATGATTTAAATCATGATATATGAATCTATTTGGTTTTGTATTCGATAAAATGAAAGTATTGGAACGACCCTTGCGTAAAAATGAGATTTTAGCCTATATGGTTATATGTTTGATATATGTATGAAGGTTGAGCTTGTCCCTCGACGTTCCTTGGTGCGAAAGATGATATTTGAACCTATTGGGTTCAAAATTTGGTATATATAAAGTATTGGGATGACCCTTGTCGCGAAAATGAGATATTAGCCTATATGGTTGCAAATTTGATAAATGTGAAGGTTGAATTTCTCCCTTGATTTAATGCATGATTTGTGAACCTCTTTGGTTGTGTATTCGATAAAATAAAAGGATTGGAATGACCCTTGCGCAAAAATGAGATTTTGGCCTATGTGATTACAAGTTTGAGAAATAAGAAGGTTAACATTTCCCTTGATTTAAATCATGATATATGGATCTATTTGGTTTTGAATTCGATAAAATGAAAGTATTGGAACGACCCTTGCGTAAAAATGAGATTTTAGCCTATATGGTTATATGTTTGATATATGTATGAAGGTTGAGCTTGTCCCTCGACGTTCCTTGGTGCAAAAGATGATATTTGAACCTATTGGGTTCTAAATTTGGTATATATAAAGTATTGGGATGACCCTTGTCGCGAAAATGAGATATTAGCCTATATGGTTGCAAATTTGATAAATATGAAGGTTGAATTTCTCCCTTGATTTAATGCATGATTTGTGAACCTCTTTGGTTGAGTATTCGATAAAATAAAAGTATTGGAATGTCCCTTGCGCAAAAATGAGATTTTGGCCTATGTGATTACAAGTTTGAGAAATAAGAAGGTTAACATTTCCCATGATTTAAATCATGATATATGAATCTATTTGGTTTTGTATTCGATAAAATGAAAGTATTGGAACGACCCTTGCGTAAAAATGAGATTTTAGCCTATATGGTTATATGTTTGATATATGTATGAAGGTTGAGGTTGTCCCTCGACGTTCCTTGTTGCGAAAGATGATATTTGAACCTATTGGGTTCTAAATTTGGTATATATAAAGTATTGGGATGACCCTTGTCCCGAAAATGAGATATTAGCCTATATGGTTGCAAATTTGATAAATATGAAGGTTGAATTTCTCCCTTGATTTAATGCATGATTTGTGAACCTCTTTGGTTGAGTATTCGATAAAATAAAAGTATTGGAATGACCCTTGCGCAAAAATGAGATTTTGGCCTATGTGATTACAAGTTTGAGAAATAAGAAGGTTAACATTTCCCTTGATTTAAATCATGATATATGAATCTATTTGGTTTTGTATTCGATAAAATGAAAGTATTGGAACGACCCTTGCGTAAAAATGAGATTTTAGCCTATATGGTTATATGTTTGATATATGTATGAAGGTTGAGCTTGTCCCTCGACGTTCTTTGGTGCGAAAGATGATATTTGAACCTTTTTGGTTCTAAATTGGGTAAATATAATGTATTGGGATGACCCTTGTCGCGAAAATGGGATATTAGCCTATATGGTTATTTGTTTGATATATATGAAGGTTGAGCTTGTCCCTCGATGTCCCTTGGTGCGAAAGATGATATTTGAACCTATTTGGTTCTAAATTCGTTAAATATAAAGTATTGGGATGACCCTTGCGCAAAAATGAGATTTTAGCCTATATGGTTGCAAATTTGATAAATGTGAAGGTTGAATTTCTCCCTTGATTTAATGCATGATTTGTGAACCTCTTTGGTTGTGTATTCGATAAAATAAAAGTATTGGAATGACCCTTGCGCAAAAATGAGATTTTGGCCTATGTGATTACAAGTTTGAGAAATAAGAAGGTTAACATTTCCCATGATTTAAATCATGATATATGAATCTATTTGGTTTTGTATTCGATAAAATGAAAGTATTGGAACGACCCTTGCGTAAAAATGAGATTTTAGCCTATATGGTTATATGTTTGATATATGTATGAAGGTTGAGCTTGTCCCTCGACGTTCCTTGGTGCGAAAGATGATATTTGAACCTACTGGGTTCAAAATTTGGTATATATAAAGTATTGGGATGACCCTTGTCGCGAAAATGAGATATTAGCCTATATGGTTGCAAATTTGATAAATGTGAAGGTTGAATTTCTCCCTTGATTTAATGCATGATTTGTGAACCTCTTTGGTTGTGTATTCGATAAAATAAAAGGATTGGAATGACCCTTGCGCAAAAATGAGATTTTGGCCTATGTGATTACAAGTTTGAGAAATAAGAAGGTTAACATTTCCCTTGATTTAAATCATGATATATGGATCTATTTGGTTTTGAATTCGATAAAATGAAAGTATTGGAACGACCCTTGCGTAAAAATGAGATTTTAGCCTATATGGTTATATGTTTGATATATGTATGAAGGTTGAGCTTGTCCCTCGACGTTCCTTGGTGCAAAAGATGATATTTGAACCTATTGGGTTCTAAATTTGGTATATATAAAGTATTGGGATGACCCTTGTCGCGAAAATGAGATATTAGCCTATATGGTTGCAAATTTGATAAATATGAAGGTTGAATTTCTCCCTTGATTTAATGCATGATTTGTGAACCTCTTTGGTTGAGTATTCGATAAAATAAAAGTATTGGAATGTCCCTTGCGCAAAAATGAGATTTTGGCCTATGTGATTACAAGTTTGAGAAATAAGAAGGTTAACATTTCCCATGATTTAAATCATGATATATGAATCTATTTGGTTTTGTATTCGATAAAATGAAAGTATTGGAACGACCCTTGCGTAAAAATGAGATTTTAGCCTATATGGTTATATGTTTGATATATGTATGAAGGTTGAGGTTGTCCCTCGACGTTCCTTGTTGCGAAAGATGATATTTGAACCTATTGGGTTCTAAATTTGGTATATATAAAGTATTGGGATGACCCTTGTCCCGAAAATGAGATATTAGCCTATATGGTTGCAAATTTGATAAATATGAAGGTTGAATTTCTCCCTTGATTTAATGCATGATTTGTGAACCTCTTTGGTTGAGTATTCGATAAAATAAAAGTATTGGAATGTCCCTTGCGCAAAAATGAGATTTTGGCCTATGTGATTACAAGTTTGAGAAATAAGAAGGTTAACATTTCCCATGATTTAAATCATGATATATGAATCTATTTGGTTTTGTATTCGATAAAATGAAAGTATTGGAACGACCCTTGCGTAAAAATGAGATTTTAGCCTATATGGTTATATGTTTGATATATGTATGAAGGTTGAGCTTGTCCCTCGACGTTCCTTGGTGCGAAAGATGATATTTGAACCTACTGGGTTCAAAATTTGGTATATATAAAGTATTGGGATGACCCTTGTCGCGAAAATGAGATATTAGCCTATATGGTTGCAAATTTGATAAATGTGAAGGTTGAATTTCTCCCTTGATTTAATGCATGATTTGTGAACCTCTTTGGTTGTGTATTCGATAAAATAAAAGGATTGGAATGACCCTTGCGCAAAAATGAGATTTTGGCCTATGTGATTACAAGTTTGAGAAATAAGAAGGTTAACATTTCCCTTGATTTAAATCATGATATATGGATCTATTTGGTTTTGAATTCGATAAAATGAAAGTATTGGAACGACCCTTGCGTAAAAATGAGATTTTAGCCTATATGGTTATATGTTTGATATATGTATGAAGGTTGAGCTTGTCCCTCGACGTTCCTTGGTGCAAAAGATGATATTTGAACCTATTGGGTTCTAAATTTGGTATATATAAAGTATTGGGATGACCCTTGTCGCGAAAATGAGATATTAGCCTATATGGTTGCAAATTTGATAAATATGAAGGTTGAATTTCTCCCTTGATTTAATGCATGATTTGTGAACCTCTTTGGTTGAGTATTCGATAAAATAAAAGTATTGGAATGTCCCTTGCGCAAAAATGAGATTTTGGCCTATGTGATTACAAGTTTGAGAAATAAGAAGGTTAACATTTCCCATGATTTAAATCATGATATATGAATCTATTTGGTTTTGTATTCGATAAAATGAAAGTATTGGAACGACCCTTGCGTAAAAATGAGATTTTAGCCTATATGGTTATATGTTTGATATATGTATGAAGGTTGAGGTTGTCCCTCGACGTTCCTTGTTGCGAAAGATGATATTTGAACCTATTGGGTTCTAAATTTGGTATATATAAAGTATTGGGATGACCCTTGTCCCGAAAATGAGATATTAGCCTATATGGTTGCAAATTTGATAAATATGAAGGTTGAATTTCTCCCTTGATTTAATGCATGATTTGTGAACCTCTTTGGTTGAGTATTCGATAAAATAAAAGTATTGGAATGACCCTTGCGCAAAAATGAGATTTTGGCCTATGTGATTACAAGTTTGAGAAATAAGAAGGTTAACATTTCCCTTGATTTAAATCATGATATATGAATCTATTTGGTTTTGTATTCGATAAAATGAAAGTATTGGAACGACCCTTGCGTAAAAATGAGATTTTAGCCTATATGGTTATATGTTTGATATATGTATGAAGGTTGAGCTTGTCCCTCGACGTTCTTTGGTGCGAAAGATGATATTTGAACCTTTTTGGTTCTAAATTGGGTAAATATAATGTATTGGGATGACCCTTGTCGCGAAAATGGGATATTAGCCTATATGGTTATTTGTTTGATATATATGAAGGTTGAGCTTGTCCCTCGATGTCCCTTGGTGCGAAAGATGATATTTGAACCTATTTGGTTCTAAATTCGTTAAATATAAAGTATTGGGATGACCCTTGCGCAAAAATGAGATTTTAGCCTATATGGTTGCAAATTTGATAAATGTGACGGTTGAATTTCTCCCTTGATTTAATGCATGATTTGTGAACCTCTTTGGTTGTGTATTCGATAAAATAAAAGGATTGGAATGACCCTTGCGCAAAAATGAGATTTTGGCCTATATGATTACAAGTTTGACAAATAAGAAGGTTAACATTTCCCTTGATTTAAATCATGATATATGGATCTATTTGGTTTTGTATTCGATAAAATGAAAGTATTGGAACGACCCTTGAGTAAAAATGAGATTTTAGCCTATATGGTTATATTTTGATATATGTATGAAGGTTGAGCTTGTCCCTCGACGTTCCTTGGTGCGAAAGATGATATTTGAACCTATTGGGTTCAAAATTTGGTATATATAAAGTATTGGGATGACCCTTGTCGCGAAAATGAGATATTAGCCTATATGGTTGCAAATTTGATAAATGTGAAGGTTGAATTTCTCCCTTGATTTAATGCATGATTTGTGAACCTCTTTGGTTGTGTATTCGATAAAATAAAAGGATTGGAATGACCCTTGCGCAAAAATGAGATTTTGGCCTATGTGATTACAAGTTTGAGAAATAAGAAGGTTAACATTTCCCTTGATTTAAATCATGATATATGGATCTATTTGGTTTTGAATTCGATAAAATGAAAGTATTGGAACGACCCTTGCGTAAAAATGAGATTTTAGCCTATATGGTTATATGTTTGATATATGTATGAAGGTTGAGCTTGTCCCTCGACGTTCCTTGGTGCAAAAGATGATATTTGAACCTATTGGGTTCTAAATTTGGTATATATAAAGTATTGGGATGACCCTTGTCGCGAAAATGAGATATTAGCCTATATGGTTGCAAATTTGATAAATATGAAGGTTGAATTTCTCCCTTGATTTAATGCATAATTTGTGAACCTCTTTGGTTGAGTATTCGATAAAATAAAAGTATTGGAATGTCCCTTGCGCAAAAATGAGATTTTGGCCTATGTGATTACAAGTTTGAGAAATAAGAAGGTTAACATTTCCCATGATTTAAATCATGATATATGAATCTATTTGGTTTTGTATTCGATAAAATGAAAGTATTGGAACGACCCTTGCGTAAAAATGAGATTTTAGCCTATATGGTTATATGTTTGATATATGTATGAAGGTTGAGGTTGTCCCTCGACGTTCCTTGTTGCGAAAGATGATATTTGAACCTATTGGGTTCTAAATTTGGTATATATAAAGTATTGGGATGACCCTTGTCCCGAAAATGAGATATTAGCCTATATGGTTGCAAATTTGATAAATATGAAGGTTGAATTTCTCCCTTGATTTAATGCATGATTTGTGAACCTCTTTGGTTGAGTATTCGATAAAATAAAAGTATTGGAATGACCCTTGCGCAAAAATGAGATTTTGGCCTATGTGATTACAAGTTTGAGAAATAAGAAGGTTAACATTTCCCTTGATTTAAATCATGATATATGAATCTATTTGGTTTTGTATTCGATAAAATGAAAGTATTGGAACGACCCTTGCGTAAAAATGAGATTTTAGCCTATATGGTTATATGTTTGATATATGTATGAAGGTTGAGCTTGTCCCTCGACGTTCTTTGGTGCGAAAGATGATATTTGAACCTTTTTGGTTCTAAATTGGGTAAATATAATGTATTGGGATGACCCTTGTCGCGAAAATGGGATATTAGCCTATATGGTTATTTGTTTGATATATATGAAGGTTGAGCTTGTCCCTTGATGTCCCTTGGTGCGAAAGATGATATTTGAACCTATTTGGTTCTAAATTCGTTAAATATAAAGTATTGGGATGACCCTTGCGCAAAAATGAGATTTTAGCCTATATGGTTGCAAATTTGATAAATGTGAAGGTTGAATTTCTCCCTTGATTTAATGCATGATTTGTGAACCTCTTTGGTTGTGTATTCGATAAAATAAAAGGATTGGAATGACCCTTGCGCAAAAATGAGATTTTGGCCTATATGATTACAAGTTTGACAAATAAGAAGGTTAACATTTCCCTTGATTTAAATCATGATATATGGATCTATTTGGTTTTGTATTCGATAAAATGAAAGTATTGGAACGACCCTTGCGTAAAAATGAGATTTTAGCCTATATGGTTATATGTTTGATATATGTATGAAGGTTGAGCTTGTCCCTCGACGTTCCTTGGTGCGAAAGATGATATTTGAACCTATTGGGTTCTAAATTTGGTATATATAAAGTATTGGGATGACCCTTGTCGCGAAAATGAGATATTAGCCTATATGGTTGCAAATTTGATAAATGTGAAGGTTGAATTTCTCCCTTGATTTAATGCATGATTTGTGAACCTCTTTGGTTGAGTATTCGATAAAATAAAAGTATTGGAATGACCCTTGCGCAAAAATGAGATTTTGGCCTATGTGATTACAAGTTTGAGAAATAAGAAGGTTAACATTTCCCTTGATTTAAATCATGATATATGAATCTATTTGGTTTTGTATTCGATAAAATGAAAGTATTGGAACGACCCTTGCGTAAAAATGAGATTTTAGCCTATATGGTTATATGTTTGATATATGTATGAAGGTTGAGCTTGTCCCTCGACGTTCCTTGGTGCGAAAGATGATATTTGAACCTATTGGGTTCAAAATTTGGTATATATAAAGTATTGGGATGACCCTTGTCGCGAAAATGATATTAGCCTATATGGTTGCAAATTTGATAAATTTGAAGGTTGAATTTCTCCCTTGATTTAATGCATGATTTGTGAACCTCTTTGGTTGTGTATTCGATAAAATAAAAGGATTGGACTGACCCTTGCGCAAAAATGAGATTTTGGCCTATGTGATTACAAGTTTGAGAAATAAGAAGGTTAACATTTCCCTTGATTTAAATCATGATATATGGATCTATTTGGTTTTGAATTCGATAAAATGAAAGTATTGGAACGACCCTTGCGTAAAAATGAGATTTTAGCCTATATGGTTATATGTTTGATATATGTATGAAGGTTGAGCTTGTCCCTCGACGTTCCTTGGTGCAAAAGATGATATTTGAACCTATTGGGTTCTAAATTTGGTATATATAAAGTATTGGGATGACCCTTGTCGCGAAAATGAGATATTAGCCTATATGGTTGCAAATTTGATAAATATGAAGGTTGAATTTCTCCCTTGATTTAATGCATGATTTGTGAACCTCTTTGGTTGAGTATTCGATAAAATAAAAGTATTGGAATGACCCTTGCGCAAAAATGAGATTTTGGCCTATGTGATTACAAGTTTGAGAAATAAGAAGGTTAACATTTCCCTTGATTTAAATCATGATATATGGATCTATTTGGTTTTGAATTCGATAAAATGAAAGTATTAGAACGACCCTTGCGTAAAAATGAGATTTTAGCCTATATGGTTATATGTTTGATATATGTATGAAGGTTGAGCTTGTCCCTCGACGTTCCTTGGTGCAAAAGATGATATTTGAACCTATTGGGTTCTAAATTTGGTATATATAAAGTATTGGGATGACCCTTGTCGCGAAAATGAGATATTAGCCTATATGGTTGCAAATTTGATAAATATGAAGGTTGAATTTCTCCCTTGATTTAATGCATGATTTGTGAACCTCTTTGGTTGAGTATTCGATAAAATAAAAGTATTGGAATGTCCCTTGCGCAAAAATGAGATTTTGGCCTATGTGATTACAAGTTTGAGAAATAAGAAGGTTAACATTTCCCATGATTTAAATCATGATATATGAATCTATTTGGTTTTGTATTCGATAAAATGAAAGTATTGGAACGACCCTTGCGTAAAAATGAGATTTTAGCCTATATGGTTATATGTTTGATATATGTATGAAGGTTGAGGTTGTCCCTCGACGTTCCTTGTTGCGAAAGATGATATTTGAACCTATTGGGTTCTAAATTTGGTATATATAAAGTATTGGGATGACCCTTGTCCCGAAAATGAGATATTAGCCTATATGGTTGCAAATTTGATAAATATGAAGGTTGAATTTCTCCCTTGATTTAATGCATGATTTGTGAACCTCTTTGGTTGAGTATTCGATAAAATAAAAGTATTGGAATGACCCTTGCGCAAAAATGAGATTTTGGCCTATGTGATTACAAGTTTGAGAAATAAGAAGGTTAACATTTCCCTTGATTTAAATCATGATATATGAATCTATTTGGTTTTGTATTCGATAAAATGAAAGTATTGGAACGACCCTTGCGTAAAAATGAGATTTTAGCCTATATGGTTATATGTTTGATATATGTATGAAGGTTGAGCTTGTCCCTCGACGTTCTTTGGTGCGAAAGATGATATTTGAACCTTTTTGGTTCTAAATTGGGTAAATATAATGTATTGGGATGACCCTTGTCGCGAAAATGGGATATTAGCCTATATGGTTATTTGTTTGATATATATGAAGGTTGAGCTTGTCCCTCGATGTCCCTTGGTGCGAAAGATGATATTTGAACCTATTTGGTTCTAAATTCGTTAAATATAAAGTATTGGGATGACCCTTGCGCAAAAATGAGATTTTAGCCTATATGGTTGCAAATTTGATAAATGTGAAGGTTGAATTTCTCCCTTGATTTAATGCATGATTTGTGAACCTCTTTGGTTGTGTATTCGATAAAATAAAAGTATTGGAATGACCCTTGCGCAAAAATGAGATTTTGGCCTATGTGATTACAAGTTTGAGAAATAAGAAGGTTAACATTTCCCATGATTTAAATCATGATATATGAATCTATTTGGTTTTGTATTCGATAAAATGAAAGTATTGGAACGACCCTTGCGTAAAAATGAGATTTTAGCCTATATGGTTATATGTTTGATATATGTATGAAGGTTGAGCTTGTCCCTCGACGTTCCTTGGTGCAAAAGATGATATTTGAACCTACTGGGTTCAAAATTTGGTATATATAAAGTATTGGGATGACCCTTGTCGCGAAAATGAGATATTAGCCTATATGGTTGCAAATTTGATAAATGTGAAGGTTGAATTTCTCCCTTGATTTAATGCATGATTTGTGAACCTCTTTGGTTGTGTATTCGATAAAATAAAAGGATTGGAATGACCCTTGCGCAAAAATGAGATTTTGGCCTATGTGATTACAAGTTTGAGAAATAAGAAGGTTAACATTTCCCTTGATTTAAATCATGATATATGGATCTATTTGGTTTTGAATTCGATAAAATGAAAGTATTGGAACGACCCTTGCGTAAAAATGAGATTTTAGCCTATATGGTTATATGTTTGATATATGTATGAAGGTTGAGCTTGTCCCTCGACGTTCCTTGGTGCAAAAGATGATATTTGAACCTATTGGGTTCTAAATTTGGTATATATAAAGTATTGGGATGACCCTTGTCGCGAAAATGAGATATTAGCCTATATGGTTGCAAATTTGATAAATATGAAGGTTGAATTTCTCCCTTGATTTAATGCATGATTTGTGAACCTCTTTGGTTGAGTATTCGATAAAATAAAAGTATTGGAATGTCCCTTGCGCAAAAATGAGATTTTGGCCTATGTGATTACAAGTTTGAGAAATAAGAAGGTTAACATTTCCCATGATTTAAATCATGATATATGAATCTATTTGGTTTTGTATTCGATAAAATGAAAGTATTGGAACGACCCTTGCGTAAAAATGAGATTTTAGCCTATATGGTTATATGTTTGATATATGTATGAAGGTTGAGGTTGTCCCTCGACGTTCCTTGTTGCGAAAGATGATATTTGAACCTATTGGGTTCTAAATTTGGTATATATAAAGTATTGGGATGACCCTTGTCCCGAAAATGAGATATTAGCCTATATGGTTGCAAATTTGATAAATATGAAGGTTGAATTTCTCCCTTGATTTAATGCATGATTTGTGAACCTCTTTGGTTGAGTATTCGATAAAATAAAAGTATTGGAATGACCCTTGCGCAAAAATGAGATTTTGGCCTATGTGATTACAAGTTTGAGAAATAAGAAGGTTAACATTTCCCTTGATTTAAATCATGATATATGAATCTATTTGGTTTTGTATTCGATAAAATGAAAGTATTGGAACGACCCTTGCGTAAAAATGAGATTTTAGCCTATATGGTTATATGTTTGATATATGTATGAAGGTTGAGCTTGTCCCTCGACGTTCTTTGGTGCGAAAGATGATATTTGAACCTTTTTGGTTCTAAATTGGGTAAATATAATGTATTGGGATGACCCTTGTCGCGAAAATGGGATATTAGCCTATATGGTTATTTGTTTGATATATATGAAGGTTGAGCTTGTCCCTCGATGTCCCTTGGTGCGAAAGATGATATTTGAACCTATTTGGTTCTAAATTCGTTAAATATAAAGTATTGGGATGACCCTTGCGCAAAAATGAGATTTTAGCCTATATGGTTGCAAATTTGATAAATGTGAAGGTTGAATTTCTCCCTTGATTTAATGCATGATTTGTGAACCTCTTTGGTTGTGTATTCGATAAAATAAAAGGATTGGAATGACCCTTGCGCAAAAATGAGATTTTGGCCTATATGATTACAAGTTTGACAAATAAGAAGGTTAACATTTCCCTTGATTTAAATCATGATATATGGATCTATTTGGTTTTGTATTCGATAAAATGAAAGTATTGGAACGACCCTTGCGTAAAAATGAGATTTTAGCCTATATGGTTATATGTTGATATATGTATGAAGGTTGAGCTTGTCCCTCGACGTTCCTTGGTGCGAAAGATGATATTTGAACCTATTGGGTTCAAAATTTGGTATATATAAAGTATTGGGATGACCCTTGTCGCGAAAATGAGATATTAGCCTATATGGTTGCAAATTTGATAAATGTGAAGGTTGAATTTCTCCCTTGATTTAATGCATGATTTGTGAACCTCTTTGGTTGTGTATTCGATAAAATAAAAGGATTGGAATGACCCTTGCGCAAAAATGAGATTTTGGCCTATGTGATTACAAGTTTGAGAAATAAGAAGGTTAACATTTCCCTTGATTTAAATCATGATATATGGATCTATTTGGTTTTGAATTCGATAAAATGAAAGTATTGGAACGACCCTTGCGTAAAAATGAGATTTTAGCCTATATGGTTATATGTTTGATATATGTATGAAGGTTGAGCTTGTCCCTCGACGTTCCTTGGTGCAAAAGATGATATTTGAACCTATTGGGTTCTAAATTTGGTATATATAAAGTATTGGGATGACCCTTGTCGCGAAAATGAGATATTAGCCTATATGGTTGCAAATTTGATAAATATGAAGGTTGAATTTCTCCCTTGATTTAATGCATAATTTGTGAACCTCTTTGGTTGAGTATTCGATAAAATAAAAGTATTGGAATGTCCCTTGCGCAAAAATGAGATTTTGGCCTATGTGATTACAAGTTTGAGAAATAAGAAGGTTAACATTTCCCATGATTTAAATCATGATATATGAATCTATTTGGTTTTGTATTCGATAAAATGAAAGTATTGGAACGACCCTTGCGTAAAAATGAGATTTTAGCCTATATGGTTATATGTTTGATATATGTATGAAGGTTGAGGTTGTCCCTCGACGTTCCTTGTTGCGAAAGATGATATTTGAACCTATTGGGTTCTAAATTTGGTATATATAAAGTATTGGGATGACCCTTGTCCCGAAAATGAGATATTAGCCTATATGGTTGCAAATTTGATAAATATGAAGGTTGAATTTCTCCCTTGATTTAATGCATGATTTGTGAACCTCTTTGGTTGAGTATTCGATAAAATAAAAGTATTGGAATGACCCTTGCGCAAAAATGAGATTTTGGCCTATGTGATTACAAGTTTGAGAAATAAGAAGGTTAACATTTCCCTTGATTTAAATCATGATATATGAATCTATTTGGTTTTGTATTCGATAAAATGAAAGTATTGGAACGACCCTTGCGTAAAAATGAAATTTTAGCCTATATGGTTATATGTTTGATATATGTATGAAGGTTGAGCTTGTCCCTCGACGTTCTTTGGTGCGAAAGATGATATTTGAACCTTTTTGGTTCTAAATTGGGTAAATATAATGTATTGGGATGACCCTTGTCGCGAAAATGGGATATTAGCCTATATGGTTATTTGTTTGATATATATGAAGGTTGAGCTTGTCCCTTGATGTCCCTTGGTGCGAAAGATGATATTTGAACCTATTTGGTTCTAAATTCGTTAAATATAAAGTATTGGGATGACCCTTGCGCAAAAATGAGATTTTAGCCTATATGGTTGCAAATTTGATAAATGTGAAGGTTGAATTTCTCCCTTGATTTAATGCATGATTTGTGAACCTCTTTGGTTGTGTATTCGATAAAATAAAAGGATTGGAATGACCCTTGCGCAAAAATGAGATTTTGGCCTATATGATTACAAGTTTGACAAATAAGAAGGTTAACATTTCCCTTGATTTAAATCATGATATATGGATCTATTTGGTTTTGTATTCGATAAAATGAAAGTATTGGAACGACCCTTGCGTAAAAATGAGATTTTAGCCTATATGGTTATATTTTGATATATGTATGAAGGTTGAGCTTGTCCCTCGACGTTCCTTGGTGCGAAAGATGATATTTGAACCTATTGGGTTCAAAATTTGGTATATATAAAGTATTGGGATGACCCTTGTCGCGAAAATGAGATATTAGCCTATATGGTTGCAAATTTGATAAATGTGAAGGTTGAATTTCTCCCTTGATTTAATGCATAATTTGTGAACCTCTTTGGTTGTGTATTCGATAAAATAAAAGGATTGGAATGACCCTTGCGCAAAAATGAGATTTTGGCCTATATGATTACAAGTTTGAGAAATAAGAAGGTTAACATTTCCCTTGATTTAAATCATGATATATGGATCTATTTGGTTTTGAATTCGATAAAATGAAAGTATTGGAACGACCCTTGCGTAAAAATGAGATTTTAGCCTATATGGTTATATGTTTGGTATATGTATGAAGGTTGAGCTTGTCCCTCGACGTTCCTTGGTGCGAAAGATGATATTTGAACCTATTGGGTTCTAAATTTGGTATATATAAAGTATTGGGATGACCCTTGTCGCGAAAATGAGATATTAGCCTATATGGTTGCAAATTTGATAAATATGAAGGTTGAATTTCTCCCTTGATTTAATGCATGATTTGTGAACCTCTTTGGTTGAGTATTCGATAAAATAAAAGTATTGGAATGACCCTTGCGCAAAAATGAGATTTTGGCCTATGTGATTACAAGTTTGAGAAATAAGAAGGTTAACATTTCCCTTGATTTAAATCATGATATATGAATCTATTTGGTTTTGTATTCGATAAAATGAAAGTATTGGAACGACCCTTGCGTAAAAATGAGATTTTAGCCTATATGGTTATATGTTTGATATATGTATGAAGGTTGAGCTTGTCCCTCGACGTTCCTTGGTGCGAAAGATGATATTTGAACCTATTGGGTTCAAAATTTGGTATATATAAAGTATTGGGATGACCCTTGTCGCGAAAATGAGATATTAGCCTATATGGTTGCAAATTTGATAAATTTGAAGGTTGAATTTCTCCCTTGATTTAATGCATGATTTGTGAACCTCTTTGGTTGTGTATTCGATAAAATAAAAGGATTGGACTGACCCTTGCGCAAAAATGAGATTTTGGCCTATGTGATTACAAGTTTGAGAAATAAGAAGGTTAACATTTCCCTTGATTTAAATCATGATATATGGATCTATTTGGTTTTGAATTCGATAAAATGAAAGTATTGGAACGACCCTTGCGTAAAAATGAGATTTTAGCCTATATGGTTATATGTTTGATATATGTATGAAGGTTGAGCTTGTCCCTCGACGTTCCTTGGTGCAAAAGATGATATTTGAACCTATTGGGTTCTAAATTTGGTATATATAAAGTATTGGGATGACCCTTGTCGCGAAAATGAGATATTAGCCTATATGGTTGCAAATTTGATAAATATGAAGGTTGAATTTCTCCCTTGATTTAATGCATGATTTGTGAACCTCTTTGGTTGAGTATTCGATAAAATAAAAGTATTGGAATGACCCTTGCGCAAAAATGAGATTTTGGCCTATGTGATTACAAGTTTGAGAAATAAGAAGGTTAACATTTCCCATGATTTAAATCATGATATATGAATCTATTTGGTTTTGTATTCGATAAAATGAAAGTATTGGAACGACCCTTGCGTAAAAATGAGATTTTAGCCTATATGGTTATATGTTTGATATATGTATGAAGGATGAGCTTGTCCCTCGACGTTCCTTGGTGCGAAAGATGATATTTGAACCTATTGGGTTCAAAATTTGGTATATATAAAGTATTGGGATGACCCTTGTCGCGAAAATGAGATATTAGCCTATATGGTTGCAAATTTGATAAATGTGAAGGTTGAATTTCTCCCTTGATTTAATGCATGATTTGTGAACCTCTTTGGTTGTGTATTCGATAAAATAAAAGGATTGGAATGACCCTTGCCCAAAAATGAGATTTTGGCCTATGTGATTACAAGTTTGAGAAATAAGAAGGTTAACATTTCCCTTGATTTAAATCATGATATATGGATCTATTTGGTTTTGAATTCGATAAAATGAAAGTATTGGAACGACCCTTGCGTAAAAATGAGATTTTAGCCTATATGGTTATATGTTTGATATATGTATGAAGGTTGAGCTTGTCCCTCGACGTTCCTTGGTGCAAAAGATGATATTTGAACCTATTGGGTTCTAAATTTGGTATATATAAAGTATTGGGATGACCCTTGTCGCGAAAATGAGATATTAGCCTATATGGTTGCAAATTTGATAAATATGAAGGTTGAATTTCTCCCTTGATTTAATGCATGATTTGTGAACCTCTTTGGTTGAGTGTTCGATAAAATAAAAGTATTGGAATGTCCCTTGCGCAAAAATGAGATTTTGGCCTATGTGATTACAAGTTTGAGAAATAAGAAGGTTAACATTTCCCATGATTTAAATCATGATATATGAATCTATTTGGTTTTGTATTCGATAAAATGAAAGTATTGGAACGACCCTTGCGTAAAAATGAGATTTTAGCCTATATGGTTATATGTTTGATATATGTATGAAGGTTGAGCTTGTCCCTCGACGTTCCTTGGTGCGAAAGATGATATTTGAACCTATTGGGTTCTAAATTTGGTATATATAAAGTATTGGGATGACCCTTGTCCCGAAAATGAGATATTAGCCTATATGGTTGCAAATTTGATAAATATGAAGGTTGAATTTCTCCCTTGATTTAATGCATGATTTGTGAACCTCTTTGGTTGAGTATTCGATAAAATAAAAGTATTGGAATGACCCTTGCGCAAAAATGAGATTTTGGCCTATGTGATTACAAGTTTGAGAAATAAGAAGGTTAACATTTCCCTTGATTTAAATCATGATATATGAATCTATTTGGTTTTGTATTCGATAAAATGAAAGTATTGGAACGACCCTTGCGTAAAAATGAGATTTTAGCCTATATGGTTATATGTTTGATATATGTATGAAGGTTCAGCTTGTCCCTCGACGTTCTTTGGTGCGAAAGATGATATTTGAACCTTTTTGGTTCTAAATTGGGTAAATATAATGTATTGGGATGACCCTTGTCGCGAAAATGGGATATTAGCCTATATGGTTATTTGTTTGATATATATGAAGGTTGAGCTTGTCCCTCGATGTCCCTTGGTGCGAAAGATGATATTTGAACCTATTTGGTTCTAAATTCGTTAAATATAAAGTATTGGGATGACCCTTGCGCAAAAATGAGATTTTAGCCTATATGGTTGCAAATTTGATAAATGTGAAGGTTGAATTTCTCCCTTGATTTAATGCATGATTTGTGAACCTCTTTGGTTGTGTATTCGATAAAATAAAAGGATTGGAATGACCCTTGCGCAAAAATGAGATTTTGGCCTATATGATTACAAGTTTGACAAATAAGAAGGTTAACATTTCCCTTGATTTAAATCATGATATATGGATCTATTTGGTTTTGTATTCGATAAAATGAAAGTATTGGAACGACCCTTGCGTAAAAATGAGATTTTAGCCTATATGGTTATATTTTGATATATGTATGAAGGTTGAGCTTGTCCCTCGACGTTCCTTGGTGCGAAAGATGATATTTGAACCTATTGGGTTCAAAATTTGGTATATATAAAGTATTGGGATGACCCTTGTCGCGAAAATGAGATATTAGCCTATATGGTTGCAAATTTGATAAATGTGAAGGTTGAATTTCTCCCTTGATTTAATGCATAATTTGTGAACCTCTTTGGTTGTGTATTCGATAAAATAAAAGGATTGGAATGACCCTTGCGCAAAAATGAGATTTTGGCCTATATGATTACAAGTTTGAGAAATAAGAAGGTTAACATTTCCCTTGATTTAAATCATGATATATGGATCTATTTGGTTTTGAATTCGATAAAATGAAAGTATTGGAACGACCCTTGCGTAAAAATGAGATTTTAGCCTATATGGTAATATGTTTGGTATATGTATGAAGGTTGAGCTTGTCCCTCGACGTTCCTTGGTGCGAAAGATGATATTTGAACCTATTGGGTTCAAAATTTGGTATATATAAAGTATTGGGATGACCCTTGTCGCGAAAATGAGATATTAGCCTATATGGTTGCAAATTTGATAAATATGAAGGTTGAATTTCTCCCTTGATTTAATGCATGATTTGTGAACCTCTTTGGTTGAGTTTTCGATAAAATAAAAGTATTGGAATGACCCTTGCGCAAAAATGAGATTTTGGCCTATGTGATTACAAGTTTGAGAAATAAGAAGGTTAACATTTCCCATGATTTAAATCATGATATATGAATCTATTTGGTTTTGTATTCGATAAAATGAAAGTATTGGAACGACCCTTGCGTAAAAATGAGATTTTAGCCTATATGGTTATATGTTTGATATATGTATGAAGGTTGAGCTTGTCCCTCGACGTTCCTTGGTGCGAAAGATGATATTTGAACCTATTGGGTTCTAAATTTGGTATATATAAAGTATTGGGATGACCCTTGTCGCGAAAATGAGATATTAGCCTATATGGTTGCAAATTTGATAAATATGAAGGTTGAATTTCTCCCTTGATTTAATGCATGATTTGTGAACCTCTTTGGTTGAGTATTCGATAAAATAAAAGTATTGGAATGACCCTTGCGCAAAAATGAGATTTTGGCCTATGTGATTACAAGTTTGAGAAATAAGAAGGTTAACATTTCCCTTGATTTAAATCATGATATATGAATCTATTTGGTTTTGTATTCGATAAAATGAAAGTATTGGAACGACCCTTGCGTAAAAATGAGATTTTAGCCTATATGGTTATATGTTTGATATATGTATGAAGGTTGAGCTTGTCCCTCGACGTTCCTTGGTGCGAAAGATGATATTTGAACCTATTGGGTTCAAAATTTGGTATATATAAAGTATTGGGATGACCCTTGTCGCGAAAATGAGATATTAGCCTATATGGTTGCAAATTTGATAAATTTGAAGGTTGAATTTCTCCCTTGATTTAATGCATGATTTGTGAACCTCTTTGGTTGTGTATTCGATAAAATAAAAGGATTGGAATGACCCTTGCGCAAAAATGAGATTTTGGCCTATGTGATTACAAGTTTGAGAAATAAGAAGGTTAACATTTCCCTTGATTTAAATCATGATATATGGATCTATTTGGTTTTGAATTCGATAAAATGAAAGTATTGGAACGACCCTTGCGTAAAAATGAGATTTTAGCCTATATGGTTATATGTTTGATATATGTATGAAGGTTGAGCTTGTCCCTCGACGTTCCTTGGTGCAAAAGATGATATTTGAACCTATTGGGTTCTAAATTTGGTATATATAAAGTATTGGGATGACCCTTGTCGCGAAAATGAGATATTAGCCTATATGGTTGCAAATTTGATAAATATGAAGGTTGAATTTCTCCCTTGATTTAATGCATGATTTGTGAACCTCTTTGGTTGAGTATTCGATAAAATAAAAGTATTGGAATGACCCTTGCGCAAAAATGAGATTTTGGCCTATGTGATTACAAGTTTGAGAAATAAGAAGGTTAACATTTCCCATGATTTAAATCATGATATATGAATCTATTTGGTTTTGTATTCGATAAAATGAAAGTATTGGAACGACCCTTGCGTAAAAATGAGATTTTAGCCTATATGGTTATATGTTTGATATATGTATGAAGGTTGAGCTTGTCCCTCGACGTTCCTTGGTGCGAAAGATGATATTTGAACCTATTGGGTTCTAAATTTGGTATATATAAAGTATTGGGATGACCCTTGTCGCGAAAATGAGATATTAGCCTATATGGTTGCAAATTTGATAAATATGAAGGTTGAATTTCTCCCTTGATTTAATGCATGATTTGTGAACCTCTTTGGTTGAGTATTCGATAAAATAAAAGTATTGGAATGACCCTTGCGCAAAAATGAGATTTTGGCCTATGTGATTACAAGTTTGAGAAATAAGAAGGTTAACATTTCCCATGATTTAAATCATGATATATGAATCTATTTGGTTTTGTATTCGATAAAATGAAAGTATTGGAACGACCCTTGCGTAAAAATGAGATTTTAGCCTATATGGTTATATGTTTGATATATGTATGAAGGTTGAGCTTGTCCCTAGACGTTCCTTGGTGCGAAAGATGATATTTGAACCTATTGGGTTCAAAATTTGGTATATATAAAGTATTGGGATGACCCTTGTCGCGAAAATGAGATATTAGCCTATATGGTTGCAAATTTGATAAATGTGAAGGTTGAATTTCTCCCTTGATTTAATGCATGATTTGTGAACCTCTTTGGTTGTGTATTCGATAAAATCAAAGGATTGGAATGACCCTTGCGCAAAAATGAGATTTTGGCCTATGTGATTACAAGTTTGAGAAATAAGAAGGTTAACATTTCCCTTGATTTAAATCATGATATATGGATCTATTTGGTTTTGAATTCGATAAAATGAAAGTATTGGAACGACCCTTGCGTAAAAATGAGATTTTAGCCTATATGGTTATATGTTTGATATATGTATGAAGGTTGAGCTTGTCCCTCGACGTTCCTTGGTGCAAAAGATGATATTTGAACCTATTGGGTTCTAAATTTGGTATATATAAAGTATTGGGATGACCCTTGTCGCGAAAATGAGATATTAGCCTATATGGTTGCAAATTTGATAAATATGAAGGTTGAATTTCTCCCTTGATTTAATGCATGATTTGTGAACCTCTTTGGTTGAGTATTCGATAAAATAAAAGTATTGGAATGTCCCTTGCGCAAAAATGAGATTTTGGCCTATGTGATTACAAGTTTGAGAAATAAGAAGGTTAACATTTCCCATGATTTAAATCATGATATATGAATCTATTTGGTTTTGTATTCGATAAAATGAAAGTATTGGAACGACCCTTGCGTAAAAATGAGATTTTAGCCTATATGGTTATATGTTTGATATATGTATGAAGGTTGAGCTTGTCCCTCGACGTTCCTTGGTGCGAAAGATGATATTTGAACCTATTGGGTTCAAAATTTGGTATATATAAAGTATTGGGATGACCCTTGTCGCGAAAATGAGATATTAGCCTATATGGTTGCAAATTTGATAAATGTGAAGGTTGAATTTCTCCCTTGATTTAATGCATGATTTGTGAACCTCTTTGGTTGTGTATTCGATAAAATAAAAGGATTGGAATGACCCTTGCGCAAAAATGAGATTTTGGCCTATGTGATTACAAGTTTGAGAAATAAGAAGGTTAACATTTCCCTTGATTTAAATCATGATATATGAATCTATTTGGTTTTGTATTCGATAAAATGAAAGTATTGGAACGACCCTTGCGTAAAAATGAGATTTTAGCCTATATGGTTATATGTTTGATATATGTATGAAGGTTGAGCTTGTCCCTCGACGTTCCTTGGTGCAAAAGATGATATTTGAACCTATTGGGTTCTAAATTTGGTATATATAAAGTATTGGGATGACCCTTGTCGCGAAAATGAGATATTAGCCTATATGGTTGCAAATTTGATAAATATGAAGGTTGAATTTCTCCCTTGATTTAATGCATGATTTGTGAACCTCTTTGGTTGAGTTTTCGATAAAATAAAAGTATTGGAATGACCCTTGCGCAAAAATGAGATTTTGGCCTATGTGATTACAAGTTTGAGAAATAAGAAGGTTAACATTTCCCATGATTTAAATCATGATATATGAATCTATTTGGTTTTGTATTCGATAAAATGAAAGTATTGGAACGACCCTTGCGTAAAAATGAGATTTTAGCCTATATGGTTATATGTTTGATATATGTATGAAGGTTGAGCTTGTCCCTCGACGTTCTTTGGTGCGAAAGATGATATTTGAACCTTTTTGGTTCTAAATTGGGTAAATATAATGTATTGGGATGACCCTTGTCGCGAAAATGGGATATTAGCCTATATGGTTATTTGTTTGATATATATGAAGGTTGAGCTTGTCCCTCGATGTCCCTTGGTGCGAAAGATGATATTTGAACCTATTTGGTTCTAAATTCGTTAAATATAAAGTATTGGGATGACCCTTGCGCAAAAATGAGATTTTAGCCTATATGGTTGCAAATTTGATAAATGTGAAGGTTGAATTTCTCCCTTGATTTAATGCATGATTTGTGAACCTCTTTGGTTGTGTATTCGATAAAATAAAAGGATTGGAATGACCCTTGCGCAAAAATGAGATTTTGGCCTATATGATTACAAGTTTGACAAATAAGAAGGTTAACATTTCCCTTGATTTAAATCATGATATATGGATCTATTTGGTTTTGTATTCGATAAAATGAAAGTATTGGAACGACCCTTGCGTAAAAATGAGATTTTAGCCTATATGGTTATATTTTGATATATGTATGAAGGTTGAGCTTGTCCCTCGACGTTCCTTGGTGCGAAAGATGATATTTGAACCTATTGGGTTCAAAATTTGGTATATATAAAGTATTGGGATGACCCTTGTCGCGAAAATGAGATATTAGCCTATATGGTTGCAAATTTGATAAATGTGAAGGTTGAATTTCTCCCTTGATTTAATGCATAATTTGTGAACCTCTTTGGTTGTGTATTCGATAAAATAAAAGGATTGGAATGACCCTTGCGCAAAAATGAGATTTTGGCCTATGTGATTACAAGTTTGAGAAATAAGAAGGTTAACATTTCCCTTGATTTAAATCATGATATATGGATCTATTTGGTTTTGAATTCGATAAAATGAAAGTATTGGAACGACCCTTGCGTAAAAATGAGATTTTAGCCTATATGGTTATATGTTTGATATATGTATGAAGGTTGAGCTTGTCCCTCGACGTTCCTTGGTGCAAAAGATGATATTTGAACCTATTGGGTTCTAAATTTGGTATATATAAAGTATTGGGATGACCCTTGTCGCGAAAATGAGATATTAGCCTATATGGTTGCAAATTTGATAAATATGAAGGTTGAATTTCTCCCTTGATTTAATGCATGATTTGTGAACCTCTTTGGTTGAGTATTCGATAAAATAAAAGTATTGGAATGACCCTTGCGCAAAAATGAGATTTTGGCCTATGTGATTACAAGTTTGAGAAATAAGAAGGTTAACATTTCCCATGATTTAAATCATGATATATGAATCTATTTGGTTTTGTATTCGATAAAATGAAAGTATTGGAACGACCCTTGCGTAAAAATGAGATTTTAGCCTATATGGTTATATGTTTGATATATGTATGAAGGTTGAGCTTGTCCCTCGACGTTCCTTGGTGCGAAAGATGATATTTGAACCTATTGGGTTCTAAATTTGGTATATATAAAGTATTGGGATGACCCTTGTCGCGAAAATGAGATATTAGCCTATATGGTTGCAAATTTGATAAATATGAAGGTTGAATTTCTCCCTTGATTTAATGCATGATTTGTGAACCTCTTTGGTTGAGTATTCGATAAAATAAAAGTATTGGAATGACCCTTGCGCAAAAATGAGATTTTGGCCTATGTGATTACAAGTTTGAGAAATAAGAAGGTTAACATTTCCCATGATTTAAATCATGATATATGAATCTATTTGGTTTTGTATTCGATAAAATGAAAGTATTGGAACGACCCTTGCGTAAAAATGAGATTTTAGCCTATATGGTTATATGTTTGATATATGTATGAAGGTTGAGCTTGTCCCTCGACGTTCCTTGGTGCGAAAGATGATATTTGAACCTATTGGGTTCAAAATTTGGTATATATAAAGTATTGGGATGACCCTTGTCGCGAAAATGAGATATTAGCCTATATGGTTGCAAATTTGATAAATGTGAAGGTTGAATTTCTCCCTTGATTTAATGCATGATTTGTGAACCTCTTTGGTTGTGTATTCGATAAAATCAAAGGATTGGAATGACCCTTGCGCAAAAATGAGATTTTGGCCTATGTGATTACAAGTTTGAGAAATAAGAAGGTTAACATTTCCCTTGATTTAAATCATGATATATGAATCTATTTGGTTTTGTATTCGATAAAATGAAAGTATTGGAACGACCCTTGCGTAAAAATGAGATTTTAGCCTATATGGTTATATGTTTGATATATGTATGAAGGTTGAGCTTGTCCCTCGACGTTCCTTGGTGCGAAAGATGATATTTGAACCTATTGGGTTCAAAATTTGGTATATATAAAGTATTGGGATGACCCTTGTCGCGAAAATGAGATATTAGCCTATATGGTTGCAAATTTGATAAATGTGAAGGTTGAATTTCTCCCTTGATTTAATGCATGATTTGTGAACCTCTTTGGTTGTGTATTCGATAAAATAAAAGGATTGGAATGACCCTTGCGCAAAAATGAGATTTTGGCCTATGTGATTACAAGTTTGAGAAATAAGAAGGTTAACATTTCCCTTGATTTAAATCATGATATATGGATCTATTTGGTTTTGAATTCGATAAAATGAAAGTATTGGAACGACCCTTGCGTAAAAATGAGATTTTAGCCTATATGGTTATATGTTTGATATATGTATGAAGGTTGAGCTTGTCCCTCGACGTTCTTTGGTGCGAAAGATGATATTTGAACCTTTTTGGTTCTAAATTGGGTAAATATAATGTATTGGGATGACCCTTGTCGCGAAAATGAGATATTAGCCTATATGGTTATTTGTTTGATATATATGAAGGTTGAGCTTGTCCCTCGAGGTCCCTTGGTGCGAAAGATGATATTTGAACCTATTTGGTTCTAAATTCGTTAAATATAAAGTATTGGGATGACCCTTGCGCAAAAATGAGATTTTAGCCTATATGGTTGCAAATTTGATAAATGTGAAGGTTGAATTTCTCCCTTGATTTAATGCATGATTTGTGAACCTCTTTGGTTGTGTATTCGATAAAATAAAAGGATTGGAATGACCCTTGCGCAAAAATGAGATTTTGGCCTATATGATTACAAGTTTGACAAATAAGAAGGTTAACATTTCCCTTGATTTAAATCATGATATATGGATCTATTTGGTTTTGTATTCGATAAAATGAAAGTATTGGAACGACCCTTGCGTAAAAATGAGATTTTAGCCTATATGGTTATATTTTGATATATGTATGAAGGTTGAGCTTGTCCCTCGACGTTCCTTGGTGCGAAAGATGATATTTGAACCTATTGGGTTCAAAATTTGGTATATATAAAGTATTGGGATGACCCTTGTCGCGAAAATGAGATATTAGCCTATATGGTTGCAAATTTGATAAATGTGAAGGTTGAATTTCTCCCTTGATTTAATGCATGATTTGTGAACCTCTTTGGTTGTGTATTCGATAAAATAAAAGGATTGGAATGACCCTTGCGCAAAAATGAGATTTTGGCCTATGTGATTACAAGTTTGAGAAATAAGAAGGTTAACATTTCCCTTGATTTAAATCATGATATATGGATCTATTTGGTTTTGAATTCGATAAAATGAAAGTATTGGAACGACCCTTGCGTAAAAATGAGATTTTAGCCTATATGGTTATATGTTTGATATATGTATGAAGGTTGAGCTTGTCCCTCGACGTTCCTTGGTGCAAAAGATGATATTTGAACCTATTGGGTTCTAAATTTGGTATATATAAAGTATTGGGATGACCCTTGTCGCGAAAATGAGATATTAGCCTATATGGTTGCAAATTTGATAAATATGAAGGTTGAATTTCTCCCTTGATTTAATGCATGATTTGTGAACCTCTTTGGTTGAGTATTCGATAAAATAAAAGTATTGGAATGACCCTTGCGCAAAAATGAGATTTTGGCCTATGTGATTACAAGTTTGAGAAATAAGAAGGTTAACATTTCCCATGATTTAAATCATGATATATGAATCTATTTGGTTTTGTATTCGATAAAATGAAAGTATTGGAACGACCCTTGCGTAAAAATGAGATTTTAGCCTATATGGTTATATGTTTGATATATGTATGAAGGTTGAGCTTGTCCCTCGACGTTCCTTGGTGCGAAAGATGATATTTGAACCTATTGGGTTCTAAATTTGGTATATATAAAGTATTGGGATGACCCTTGTCGCGAAAATGAGATATTAGCCTATATGGTTGCAAATTTGATAAATATGAAGGTTGAATTTCTCCCTTGATTTAATGCATGATTTGTGAACCTCTTTGGTTGAGTATTCGATAAAATAAAAGTATTGGAATGACCCTTGCGCAAAAATGAGATTTTGGCCTATGTGATTACAAGTTTGAGAAATAAGAAGGTTAACATTTCCCATGATTTAAATCATGATATATGAATCTATTTGGTTTTGTATTCGATAAAATGAAAGTATTGGAACGACCCTTGCGTAAAAATGAGATTTTAGCCTATATGGTTATATGTTTGATATATGTATGAAGGTTGAGCTTGTCCCTCGACGTTCCTTGGTGCGAAAGATGATATTTGAACCTATTGGGTTCAAAATTTGGTATATATAAAGTATTGGGATGACCCTTGTCGCGAAAATGAGATATTAGCCTATATGGTTGCAAATTTGATAAATGTGAAGGTTGAATTTCTCCCTTGATTTAATGCATGATTTGTGAACCTCTTTGGTTGTGTATTCGATAAAATCAAAGGATTGGAATGACCCTTGCGCAAAAATGAGATTTTGGCCTATGTGATTACAAGTTTGAGAAATAAGAAGGTTAACATTTCCCTTGATTTAAATCATGATATATGGATCTATTTGGTTTTGAATTCGATAAAATGAAAGTATTGGAACGACCCTTGCGTAAAAATGAGATTTTAGCCTATATGGTTATATGTTTGATATATGTATGAAGGTTGAGCTTGTCCCTCGACGTTCCTTGGTGCAAAAGATGATATTTGAACCTATTGGGTTCTAAATTTGGTATATATAAAGTATTGGGATGACCCTTGTCGCGAAAATGAGATATTAGCCTATATGGTTGCAAATTTGATAAATATGAAGGTTGAATTTCTCCCTTGATTTAATGCATGATTTGTGAACCTCTTTGGTTGAGTATTCGATAAAATAAAAGTATTGGAATGACCCTTGCGCAAAAATGAGATTTTGGCCTATGTGATTACAAGTTTGAGAAATAAGAAGGTTAACATTTCCCATGATTTAAATCATGATATATGAATCTATTTGGTTTTGTATTCGATAAAATGAAAGTATTGGAACGACCCTTGCGTAAAAATGAGATTTTAGCCTATATGGTTATATGTTTGATATATGTATGAAGGTTGAGCTTGTCCCTCGACGTTCCTTGGTGCGAAAGATGATATTTGAACCTATTGGGTTCTAAATTTGGTATATATAAAGTATTGGGATGACCCTTGTCGCGAAAATGAGATATTAGCCTATATGGTTGCAAATTTGATAAATATGAAGGTTGAATTTCTCCCTTGATTTAATGCATGATTTGTGAACCTCTTTGGTTGAGTATTCGATAAAATAAAAGTATTGGAATGACCCTTGCGCAAAAATGAGATTTTGGCCTATGTGATTACAAGTTTGAGAAATAAGAAGGTTAACATTTCCCATGATTTAAATCATGATATATGAATCTATTTGGTTTTGTATTCGATAAAATGAAAGTATTGGAACGACCCTTGCGTAAAAATGAGATTTTAGCCTATATGGTTATATGTTTGATATATGTATGAAGGTTGAGCTTGTCCCTCGACGTTCCTTGGTGCGAAAGATGATATTTGAACCTATTGGGTTCAAAATTTGGTATATATAAAGTATTGGGATGACCCTTGTCGCGAAAATGAGATATTAGCCTATATGGTTGCAAATTTGATAAATGTGAAGGTTGAATTTCTCCCTTGATTTAATGCATGATTTGTGAACCTCTTTGGTTGTGTATTCGATAAAATCAAAGGATTGGAATGACCCTTGCGCAAAAATGAGATTTTGGCCTATGTGATTACAAGTTTGAGAAATAAGAAGGTTAACATTTCCCTTGATTTAAATCATGATATATGGATCTATTTGGTTTTGAATTCGATAAAATGAAAGTATTGGAACGACCCTTGCGTAAAAATGAGATTTTAGCCTATATGGTTATATGTTTGATATATGTATGAAGGTTGAGCTTGTCCCTCGACGTTCCTTGGTGCAAAAGATGATATTTGAACCTATTGGGTTCTAAATTTGGTATATATAAAGTATTGGGATGACCCTTGTCGCGAAAATGAGATATTAGCCTATATGGTTGCAAATTTGATAAATATGAAGGTTGAATTTCTCCCTTGATTTAATGCATGATTTGTGAACCTCTTTGGTTGAGTATTCGATAAAATAAAAGTATTGGAATGTCCCTTGCGCAAAAATGAGATTTTGGCCTATGTGATTACAAGTTTGAGAAATAAGAAGGTTAACATTTCCCATGATTTAAATCATGATATATGAATCTATTTGGTTTTGTATTCGATAAAATGAAAGTATTGGAACGACCCTTGCGTAAAAATGAGATTTTAGCCTATATGGTTATATGTTTGATATATGTATGAAGGTTGAGCTTGTCCCTCGACGTTCCTTGGTGCGAAAGATGATATTTGAACCTATTGGGTTCAAAATTTGGTATATATAAAGTATTGGGATGACCCTTGTCGCGAAAATGAGATATTAGCCTATATGGTTGCAAATTTGATAAATGTGAAGGTTGAATTTCTCCCTTGATTTAATGCATGATTTGTGAACCTCTTTGGTTGTGTATTCGATAAAATAAAAGGATTGGAATGACCCTTGCGCAAAAATGAGATTTTGGCCTATGTGATTACAAGTTTGAGAAATAAGAAGGTTAACATTTCCCTTGATTTAAATCATGATATATGAATCTATTTGGTTTTGTATTCGATAAAATGAAAGTATTGGAACGACCCTTGCGTAAAAATGAGATTTTAGCCTATATGGTTATATGTTTGATATATGTATGAAGGTTGAGCTTGTCCCTCGACGTTCCTTGGTGCAAAAGATGATATTTGAACCTATTGGGTTCTAAATTTGGTATATATAAAGTATTGGGATGACCCTTGTCGCGAAAATGAGATATTAGCCTATATGGTTGCAAATTTGATAAATATGAAGGTTGAATTTCTCCCTTGATTTAATGCATGATTTGTGAACCTCTTTGGTTGAGTTTTCGATAAAATAAAAGTATTGGAATGACCCTTGCGCAAAAATGAGATTTTGGCCTATGTGATTACAAGTTTGAGAAATAAGAAGGTTAACATTTCCCATGATTTAAATCATGATATATGAATCTATTTGGTTTTGTATTCGATAAAATGAAAGTATTGGAACGACCCTTGCGTAAAAATGAGATTTTAGCCTATATGGTTATATGTTTGATATATGTATGAAGGTTGAGCTTGTCCCTCGACGTTCCTTGGTGCGAAAGATGATATTTG
This sequence comes from Medicago lupulina, assembly GCA_958299785.1. Classification (NCBI taxonomy): domain Eukaryota; kingdom Viridiplantae; phylum Streptophyta; class Magnoliopsida; order Fabales; family Fabaceae; genus Medicago; species Medicago lupulina. The sequence goes on along the minus strand of OY283143.1, from coordinate 41,556,258 downwards.
AACCTATTGGGTTCAAAATTTGGTATATATAAAGTATTGGGATGACCCTTGTCGCGAAAATGAGATATTAGCCTATATGGTTGCAAATTTGATAAATGTGAAGGTTGAATTTCTCCCTTGATTTAATGCATGATTTGTGAACCTCTTTGGTTGTGTATTCGATAAAATCAAAGGATTGGAATGACCCTTGCGCAAAAATGAGATTTTGGCCTATGTGATTACAAGTTTGAGAAATAAGAAGGTTAACATTTCCCTTGATTTAAATCATGATATATGGATCTATTTGGTTTTGAATTCGATAAAATGAAAGTATTGGAACGACCCTTGCGTAAAAATGAGATTTTAGCCTATATGGTTATATGTTTGATATATGTATGAAGGTTGAGCTTGTCCCTCGACGTTCCTTGGTGCAAAAGATGATATTTGAACCTATTGGGTTCTAAATTTGGTATATATAAAGTATTGGGATGACCCTTGTCGCGAAAATGAGATATTAGCCTATATGGTTGCAAATTTGATAAATATGAAGGTTGAATTTCTCCCTTGATTTAATGCATGATTTGTGAACCTCTTTGGTTGAGTATTCGATAAAATAAAAGTATTGGAATGACCCTTGCGCAAAAATGAGATTTTGGCCTATGTGATTACAAGTTTGAGAAATAAGAAGGTTAACATTTCCCATGATTTAAATCATGATATATGAATCTATTTGGTTTTGTATTCGATAAAATGAAAGTATTGGAACGACCCTTGCGTAAAAATGAGATTTTAGCCTATATGGTTATATGTTTGATATATGTATGAAGGTTGAGCTTGTCCCTCGACGTTCCTTGGTGCGAAAGATGATATTTGAACCTATTGGGTTCTAAATTTGGTATATATAAAGTATTGGGATGACCCTTGTCGCGAAAATGAGATATTAGCCTATATGGTTGCAAATTTGATAAATATGAAGGTTGAATTTCTCCCTTGATTTAATGCATGATTTGTGAACCTCTTTGGTTGAGTATTCGATAAAATAAAAGTATTGGAATGACCCTTGCGCAAAAATGAGATTTTGGCCTATGTGATTACAAGTTTGAGAAATAAGAAGGTTAACATTTCCCATGATTTAAATCATGATATATGAATCTATTTGGTTTTGTATTCGATAAAATGAAAGTATTGGAACGACCCTTGCGTAAAAATGAGATTTTAGCCTATATGGTTATATGTTTGATATATGTATGAAGGTTGAGCTTGTCCCTCGACGTTCCTTGGTGCGAAAGATGATATTTGAACCTATTGGGTTCAAAATTTGGTATATATAAAGTATTGGGATGACCCTTGTCGCGAAAATGAGATATTAGCCTATATGGTTGCAAATTTGATAAATGTGAAGGTTGAATTTCTCCCTTGATTTAATGCATGATTTGTGAACCTCTTTGGTTGTGTATTCGATAAAATCAAAGGATTGGAATGACCCTTGCGCAAAAATGAGATTTTGGCCTATGTGATTACAAGTTTGAGAAATAAGAAGGTTAACATTTCCCTTGATTTAAATCATGATATATGGATCTATTTGGTTTTGAATTCGATAAAATGAAAGTATTGGAACGACCCTTGCGTAAAAATGAGATTTTAGCCTATATGGTTATATGTTTGATATATGTATGAAGGTTGAGCTTGTCCCTCGACGTTCCTTGGTGCAAAAGATGATATTTGAACCTATTGGGTTCTAAATTTGGTATATATAAAGTATTGGGATGACCCTTGTCGCGAAAATGAGATATTAGCCTATATGGTTGCAAATTTGATAAATATGAAGGTTGAATTTCTCCCTTGATTTAATGCATGATTTGTGAACCTCTTTGGTTGAGTATTCGATAAAATAAAAGTATTGGAATGTCCCTTGCGCAAAAATGAGATTTTGGCCTATGTGATTACAAGTTTGAGAAATAAGAAGGTTAACATTTCCCATGATTTAAATCATGATATATGAATCTATTTGGTTTTGTATTCGATAAAATGAAAGTATTGGAACGACCCTTGCGTAAAAATGAGATTTTAGCCTATATGGTTATATGTTTGATATATGTATGAAGGTTGAGCTTGTCCCTCGACGTTCCTTGGTGCGAAAGATGATATTTGAACCTATTGGGTTCAAAATTTGGTATATATAAAGTATTGGGATGACCCTTGTCGCGAAAATGAGATATTAGCCTATATGGTTGCAAATTTGATAAATGTGAAGGTTGAATTTCTCCCTTGATTTAATGCATGATTTGTGAACCTCTTTGGTTGTGTATTCGATAAAATAAAAGGATTGGAATGACCCTTGCGCAAAAATGAGATTTTGGCCTATGTGATTACAAGTTTGAGAAATAAGAAGGTTAACATTTCCCTTGATTTAAATCATGATATATGAATCTATTTGGTTTTGTATTCGATAAAATGAAAGTATTGGAACGACCCTTGCGTAAAAATGAGATTTTAGCCTATATGGTTATATGTTTGATATATGTATGAAGGTTGAGCTTGTCCCTCGACGTTCCTTGGTGCAAAAGATGATATTTGAACCTATTGGGTTCTAAATTTGGTATATATAAAGTATTGGGATGACCCTTGTCGCGAAAATGAGATATTAGCCTATATGGTTGCAAATTTGATAAATATGAAGGTTGAATTTCTCCCTTGATTTAATGCATGATTTGTGAACCTCTTTGGTTGAGTTTTCGATAAAATAAAAGTATTGGAATGACCCTTGCGCAAAAATGAGATTTTGGCCTATGTGATTACAAGTTTGAGAAATAAGAAGGTTAACATTTCCCATGATTTAAATCATGATATATGAATCTATTTGGTTTTGTATTCGATAAAATGAAAGTATTGGAACGACCCTTGCGTAAAAATGAGATTTTAGCCTATATGGTTATATGTTTGATATATGTATGAAGGTTGAGCTTGTCCCTCGACGTTCTTTGGTGCGAAAGATGATATTTGAACCTTTTTGGTTCTAAATTGGGTAAATATAATGTATTGGGATGACCCTTGTCGCGAAAATGGGATATTAGCCTATATGGTTATTTGTTTGATATATATGAAGGTTGAGCTTGTCCCTCGATGTCCCTTGGTGCGAAAGATGATATTTGAACCTATTTGGTTCTAAATTCGTTAAATATAAAGTATTGGGATGACCCTTGCGCAAAAATGAGATTTTAGCCTATATGGTTGCAAATTTGATAAATGTGAAGGTTGAATTTCTCCCTTGATTTAATGCATGATTTGTGAACCTCTTTGGTTGTGTATTCGATAAAATAAAAGGATTGGAATGACCCTTGCGCAAAAATGAGATTTTGGCCTATATGATTACAAGTTTGACAAATAAGAAGGTTAACATTTCCCTTGATTTAAATCATGATATATGGATCTATTTGGTTTTGTATTCGATAAAATGAAAGTATTGGAACGACCCTTGCGTAAAAATGAGATTTTAGCCTATATGGTTATATTTTGATATATGTATGAAGGTTGAGCTTGTCCCTCGACGTTCCTTGGTGCGAAAGATGATATTTGAACCTATTGGGTTCAAAATTTGGTATATATAAAGTATTGGGATGACCCTTGTCGCGAAAATGAGATATTAGCCTATATGGTTGCAAATTTGATAAATGTGAAGGTTGAATTTCTCCCTTGATTTAATGCATGATTTGTGAACCTCTTTGGTTGTGTATTCGATAAAATAAAAGGATTGGAATGACCCTTGCGCAAAAATGAGATTTTGGCCTATGTGATTACAAGTTTGAGAAATAAGAAGGTTAACATTTCCCTTGATTTAAATCATGATATATGGATCTAATTGGTTTTGAATTCGATAAAATGAAAGTATTGGAACGACCCTTGCGTAAAAATGAGATTTTAGCCTATATGGTTATATGTTTGGTATATGTATGAAGGTTGAGCTTGTCCCTCGACGTTCCTTGGTGCAAAAGATGATATTTGAACCTATTGGGTTCTAAATTTGGTATATATAAAGTATTGGGATGACCCTTGTCGCGAAAATGAGATATTAGCCTATATGGTTGCAAATTTGATAAATATGAAGGTTGAATTTCTCCCTTGATTTAATGCATGATTTGTGAACCTCTTTGGTTGAGTTTTCGATAAAATAAAAGTATTGGAATGACCCTTGCGCAAAAATGAGATTTTGGCCTATGTGATTACAAGTTTGAGAAATAAGAAGGTTAACATTTCCCATGATTTAAATCATGATATATGAATCTATTTGGTTTTGTATTCGATAAAATGAAAGTATTGGAACGACCCTTGCGTAAAAATGAGATTTTAGCCTATATGGTTATATGTTTGATATATGTATGAAGGTTGAGCTTGTCCCTCGACGTTCCTTGGTGCAAAAGATGATATTTGAACCTATTGGGTTCTAAATTTGGTATATATAAAGTATTGGGATGACCCTTGTCCCGAAAATGAGATATTAGCCTATATGGTTGCAAATTTGATAAATATGAAGGTTGAATTTCTCCCTTGATTTAATGCATGATTTGTGAACCTCTTTGGTTGAGTATTCGATAAAATAAAAGTATTGGAATGACCCTTGCGCAAAAATGAGATTTTGGCCTATGTGATTACAAGTTTGAGAAATAAGAAGGTTAACATTTCCCTTGATTTAAATCATGATATATGAATCTATTTGGTTTTGTATTCGATAAAATGAAAGTATTGGAACGACCCTTGCGTAAAAATGAGATTTTAGCCTATATGGTTATATGTTTGATATATGTATGAAGGTTGAGCTTGTCCCTCGACGTTCCTTGGTGCGAAAGATGATATTTGAACCTATTGGGTTCAAAATTTGGTATATATAAAGTATTGGGATGACCCTTGTCGCGAAAATGAGATATTAGCCTATATGGTTGCAAATTTGATAAATGTGAAGGTTGAATTTCTCCCTTGATTTAATGCATGATTTGTGAACCTCTTTGGTTGTGTATTCGATAAAATAAAAGGATTGGAATGACCCTTGCGCAAAAATGAGATTTTGGCCTATGTGATTACAAGTTTGAGAAATAAGAAGGTTAACATTTCCCTTGATTTAAATCATGATATATGGATCTATTTGGTTTTGAATTCGATAAAATGAAAGTATTGGAACGACCCTTGCGTAAAAATGAGATTTTAGCCTATATGGTTATATGTTTGATATATGTATGAAGGTTGAGCTTGTCCCTCGACGTTCCTTGGTGCAAAAGATGATATTTGAACCTATTGGGTTCTAAATTTGGTATATATAAAGTATTGGGATGACCCTTGTCGCGAAAATGAGATATTAGCCTATATGGTTGCAAATTTGATAAATATGAAGGTTGAATTTCTCCCTTGATTTAATGCATGATTTGTGAACCTCTTTGGTTGAGTATTCGATAAAATAAAAGTATTGGAATGACCCTTGCGCAAAAATGAGATTTTGGCCTATGTGATTACAAGTTTGAGAAATAAGAAGGTTAACATTTCCCATGATTTAAATCATGATATATGAATCTATTTGGTTTTGTATTCGATAAAATGAAAGTATTGGAACGACCCTTGCGTAAAAATGAGATTTTAGCCTATATGGTTATATGTTTGATATATGTATGAAGGTTGAGCTTGTCCCTCGACGTTCCTTGGTGCGAAAGATGATATTTGAACCTATTGGGTTCTAAATTTGGTATATATAAAGTATTGGGATGACCCTTGTCCCGAAAATGAGATATTAGCCTATATGGTTGCAAATTTGATAAATATGAAGGTTGAATTTCTCCCTTGATTTAATGCATGATTTGTGAACCTCTTTGGTTGAGTATTCGATAAAATAAAAGTATTGGAATGACCCTTGCGCAAAAATGAGATTTTGGCCTATGTGATTACAAGTTTGAGAAATAAGAAGGTTAACATTTCCCTTGATTTAAATCATGATATATGAATCTATTTGGTTTTGTATTCGATAAAATGAAAGTATTGGAACGACCCTTGCGTAAAAATGAGATTTTAGCCTATATGGTTATATGTTTGATATATGTATGAAGGTTGAGCTTGTCCCTCGACGTTCTTTGGTGCGAAAGATGATATTTGAACCTTTTTGGTTCTAAATTGGGTAAATATAATGTATTGGGATGACCCTTGTCGCGAAAATGAGATATTAGCCTATATGGTTATTTGTTTGATATATATGAAGGTTGAGCTTGTCCCTCGATGTCCCTTGGTGCGAAAGATGATATTTGAACCTATTTGGTTCTAAATTCGTTAAATATAAAGTATTGGGATGACGCTTGCGCAAAAATGAGATTTTAGCCTATATGGTTATTTTTTTGATATATATGAAGGTTGAGCTTGTCCCTCGATGTCCCTTGGTGCGAAAGATGATATTGGAACCTATATGGTTCTAAATTCGGTAAATATAAAGTATTGGGATGACCCTTGGCGCGACAATGAGATATTATCCTATATGGTTGCAAATTTGATAAATGGTAAGGTTGAATTTGTCCCTTGATTTAGAGCATGATTTGTGAACCTATTTGGTTATGTATTCGGTAATATGAAAGTATTAGAATGACCCTTGTGCAAAAATGAGATTGTAGCCTATATGGTTACATGTTTGATAAATATGGAAGTTGAGCTTGTCCCTCGATGTCCCTTGATGCGAAACATGATATTTGAACCTATTTGGTTCTAAATTTGGTAAATATAAAGTATTGGGATGACCCTTGTCGCGAAAATGAGATATTGGCCTATATGGTTGCAAATTTGATAAATGTGAAGGTTGAATTTCTCCCTTGATTTAATGCATGATTTGTGAACCTCTTTGGTTGTGTATTCGATAAAATAAAAGGATTGGAATGACCCTTGCGCAAAAATGAGATTTTGGCCTATATGATTACAAGTTTGACAAATAAGAAGGTTAACATTTCCCTTGATTTAAATCATGATATATGGATCTATTTGGTTTTGTATTCGATAAAATGAAAGTATTGGAACGACCCTTGCGTAAAAATGAGATTTTAGCCTATATGGTTATATTTTGATATATGTATGAAGGTTGAGCTTGTCCCTCGACGTTCCTTGGTGCGAAAGATGATATTTGAACCTATTGGGTTCTAAATTTGGTATATATAAAGTATTGGGATGACCCTTGTCGCGAAAATGAGATATTAGCCTATATGGTTGCAAATTTGATAAATATGAAGGTTGAATTTCTCCCTTGATTTAATGCATGATTTGTGAACCTCTTTGGTTGAGTTTTCGATAAAATAAAAGTATTGGAATGACCCTTGCGCAAAAATGAGATTTTGGCCTATGTGATTACAAGTTTGAGAAATAAGAAGGTTAACATTTCCCATGATTTAAATCATGATATATGAATCTATTTGGTTTTGTATTCGATAAAATGAAAGTATTGGAACGACCCTTGCGTAAAAATGAGAGTATTTGAACCTTTTTGGTTCTAAATTTGGTAAATATAAAGTATTGGGATGACCCTTGTCGCGAAAATGAGATATTAGCCTATATGGTTGCAAATTTGATAAATATGAAGGTTGAATTTCTCCCTTGATTTAATGCATGATTTGTGAACCTCTTTGCTTGAGTATTCGATAAAATAAAAGTATTGGAATGTCCCTTGCGCAAAAATGAGATTTTGGCCTATGTGATTACAAGTTTGAGAAATAAGAAGGTTAACATTTCCCTTGATTTAAATCATGATATATGGATCTATTTGGTTTTGAATTCGATAAAATGAAAGTATTGGAACGACCCTTGCGTAAAAATGAGATTTTAGCCTATATGGTTATATGTTTGGTATATGTATGAAGGTTGAGCTTGTCCCTCGACGTTCCTTGGTGCGAAAGATGATATTTGAACCTATTGGGTTCAAAATTTAGTATATATAAAGTATTGGGATGACCCTTGTCGCGAAAATGAGATATTAGCCTATATGGTTGCAAATTTGATAAATGTGAAGGTTGAATTTCTCCCTTGATTTAATGCATGATTTGTGAACCTCTTTGGTTGTGTATTCGATAAAATAAAAGGATTGGAATGACCCTTGCGCAAAAATGAGATTTTGGCCTATGTGATTACAAGTTTGAGAAATAAGAAGGTTAACATTTCCCTTGATTTAAATCATGATATATGAATCTATTTGGTTTTGTATTCGATAAAATGAAAGTATTGGAACGACCCTTGCGTAAAAATGAGATTTTAGCCTATATGGTTATATGTTTGATATATGTATGAAGGTTGAGCTTGTCCCTCGACGTTCCTTGGTGCAAAAGATGATATTTGAACCTATTGGGTTCTAAATTTGGTATATATAAAGTATTGGGATGACCCTTGTCGCGAAAATTAGATATTAGCCTATATGGTTGCAAATTTGATAAATATGAAGGTTGAATTTCTCCCTTGATTTAATGCATGATTTGTGAACCTCTTTGGTTGAGTTTTCGATAAAATAAAAGTATTGGAATGACCCTTGCGCAAAAATGAGATTTTGGCCTATGTGATTACAAGTTTGAGAAATAAGAAGGTTAACATTTCCCATGATTTAAATCATGATATATGAATCTATTTGGTTTTGTATTCGATAAAATGAAAGTATTGGAACGACCCTTGCGTAAAAATGAGAGTATTTGAACCTTTTTGGTTCTAAATTTGGTAAATATAAAGTATTGGGATGACCCTTGTCGCGAAAATGAGATATTAGCCTATATGGTTGCAAATTTGATAAATATGAAGGTTGAATTTCTCCCTTGATTTAATGCATGATTTGTGAACCTCTTTGGTTGAGTATTCGATAAAATAAAAGTATTGGAATGTCCCTTGCGCAAAAATGAGATTTTGGCCTATGTGATTACAAGTTTGAGAAATAAGAAGGTTAACATTTCCCTTGATTTAAATCATGATATATGGATCTATTTGGTTTTGAATTCGATAAAATGAAAGTATTGGAACGACCCTTGCGTAAAAATGAGATTTTAGCCTATATGGTTATATGTTTGGTATATGTATGAAGGTTGAGCTTGTCCCTCGACGTTCCTTGGTGCGAAAGATGATATTTGAACCTATTGGGTTCAAAATTTAGTATATATAAAGTATTGGGATGACCCTTGTCGCGAAAATGAGATATTAGCCTATATGGTTGCAAATTTGATAAATGTGAAGGTTGAATTTCTCCCTTGATTTAATGCATGATTTGTGAACCTCTTTGGTTGTGTATTCGATAAAATAAAAGGATTGGAATGACCCTTGCGCAAAAATGAGATTTTGGCCTATGTGATTACAAGTTTGAGAAATAAGAAGGTTAACATTTCCCTTGATTTAAATCATGATATATGAATCTATTTGGTTTTGTATTCGATAAAATGAAAGTATTGGAACGACCCTTGCGTAAAAATGAGATTTTAGCCTATATGGTTATATGTTTGATATATGTATGAAGGTTGAGCTTGTCCCTCGACGTTCCTTGGTGCAAAAGATGATATTTGAACCTATTGGGTTCTAAATTTGGTATATATAAAGTATTGGGATGACCCTTGTCGCGAAAATTAGATATTAGCCTATATGGTTGCAAATTTGATAAATATGAAGGTTGAATTTCTCCCTTGATTTAATGCATGATTTGTGAACCTCTTTGGTTGAGTTTTCGATAAAATAAAAGTATTGGAATGACCCTTGCGCAAAAATGAGATTTTGGCCTATGTGATTACAAGTTTGAGAAATAAGAAGGTTAACATTTCCCATGATTTAAATCATGATATATGAATCTATTTGGTTTTGTATTCGATAAAATGAAAGTATTGGAACGACCCTTGCGTAAAAATGAGAGTATTTGAACCTTTTTGGTTCTAAATTTGGTAAATATAAAGTATTGGGATGACCCTTGTCGCGAAAATGAGATATTAGCCTATATGGTTGCAAATTTGATAAATATGAAGGTTGAATTTCTCCCTTGATTTAATGCATGATTTGTGAACCTCTTTGGTTGAGTATTCGATAAAATAAAAGTATTGGAATGTCCCTTGCGCAAAAATGAGATTTTGGCCTATGTGATTACAAGTTTGAGAAATAAGAAGGTTAACATTTCCCTTGATTTAAATCATGATATATGGATCTATTTGGTTTTGAATTCGATAAAATGAAAGTATTGGAACGACCCTTGCGTAAAAATGAGATTTTAGCCTATATGGTTATATGTTTGGTATATGTATGAAGGTTGAGCTTGTCCCTCGACGTTCCTTGGTGCGAAAGATGATATTTGAACCTATTGGGTTCAAAATTTAGTATATATAAAGTATTGGGATGACCCTTGTCGCGAAAATGAGATATTAGCCTATATGGTTGCAAATTTGATAAATGTGAAGGTTGAATTTCTCCCTTGATTTAATGCATGATTTGTGAACCTCTTTGGTTGTGTATTCGATAAAATAAAAGGATTGGAATGACCCTTGCGCAAAAATGAGATTTTGGCCTATGTGATTACAAGTTTGAGAAATAAGAAGGTTAACATTTCCCTTGATTTAAATCATGATATATGAATCTATTTGGTTTTGTATTCGATAAAATGAAAGTATTGGAACGACCCTTGCGTAAAAATGAGATTTTAGCCTATATGGTTATATGTTTGATATATGTATGAAGGTTGAGCTTGTCCCTCGACGTTCCTTGGTGCAAAAGATGATATTTGAACCTATTGGGTTCTAAATTTGGTATATATAAAGTATTGGGATGACCCTTGTCGCGAAAATTAGATATTAGCCTATATGGTTGCAAATTTGATAAATATGAAGGTTGAATTTCTCCCTTGATTTAATGCATGATTTGTGAACCTCTTTGGTTGAGTTTTCGATAAAATAAAAGTATTGGAATGACCCTTGCGCAAAAATGAGATTTTGGCCTATGTGATTACAAGTTTGAGAAATAAGAAGGTTAACATTTCCCATGATTTAAATCATGATATATGAATCTATTTGGTTTTGTATTCGATAAAATGAAAGTATTGGAACGACCCTTGCGTAAAAATGAGAGTATTTGAACCTTTTTGGTTCTAAATTTGGTAAATATAAAGTATTGGGATGACCCTTGTCGCGAAAATGAGATATTAGCCTATATGGTTGCAAATTTGATAAATATGAAGGTTGAATTTCTCCCTTGATTTAATGCATGATTTGTGAACCTCTTTGGTTGAGTATTCGATAAAATAAAAGTATTGGAATGTCCCTTGCGCAAAAATGAGATTTTGGCCTATGTGATTACAAGTTTGAGAAATAAGAAGGTTAACATTTCCCTTGATTTAAATCATGATATATGGATCTATTTGGTTTTGAATTCGATAAAATGAAAGTATTGGAACGACCCTTGCGTAAAAATGAGATTTTAGCCTATATGGTTATATGTTTGGTATATGTATGAAGGTTGAGCTTGTCCCTCGACGTTCCTTGGTGCGAAAGATGATATTTGAACCTATTGGGTTCAAAATTTAGTATATATAAAGTATTGGGATGACCCTTGTCGCGAAAATGAGATATTAGCCTATATGGTTGCAAATTTGATAAATGTGAAGGTTGAATTTCTCCCTTGATTTAATGCATGATTTGTGAACCTCTTTGGTTGTGTATTCGATAAAATAAAAGGATTGGAATGACCCTTGCGCAAAAATGAGATTTTGGCCTATGTGATTACAAGTTTGAGAAATAAGAAGGTTAACATTTCCCTTGATTTAAATCATGATATATGAATCTATTTGGTTTTGTATTCGATAAAATGAAAGTATTGGAACGACCCTTGCGTAAAAATGAGATTTTAGCCTATATGGTTATATGTTTGATATATGTATGAAGGTTGAGCTTGTCCCTCGACGTTCCTTGGTGCAAAAGATGATATTTGAACCTATTGGGTTCTAAATTTGGTATATATAAAGTATTGGGATGACCCTTGTCGCGAAAATTAGATATTAGCCTATATGGTTGCAAATTTGATAAATATGAAGGTTGAATTTCTCCCTTGATTTAATGCATGATTTGTGAACCTCTTTGGTTGAGTTTTCGATAAAATAAAAGTATTGGAATGACCCTTGCGCAAAAATGAGATTTTGGCCTATGTGATTACAAGTTTGAGAAATAAGAAGGTTAACATTTCCCATGATTTAAATCATGATATATGAATCTATTTGGTTTTGTATTCGATAAAATGAAAGTATTGGAACGACCCTTGCGTAAAAATGAGATTTTAGCCTATATGGTTATATGTTTGATATATGTATGAAGGTTGAGCTTGTCCCTCGACGTTCTTTGGTGCGAAAGATGATATTTGAACCTTTTTGGTTCTAAATTGGGTAAATATAATGTATTGGGATGACCCTTGTCGCGAAAATGGGATATTAGCCTATATGGTTATTTGTTTGATATATATGAAGGTTGAGCTTGTCCCTCGATGTCCCTTGGTGCGAAAGATGATATTTGAACCTATTTGGTTCTAAATTCGTTAAATATAAAGTATTGGGATGACCCTTGCGCAAAAATGAGATTTTAGCCTATATGGTTGCAAATTTGATAAATGTGAAGATTGAATTTCTCCCTTGATTTAATGCATGATTTGTGAACCTCTTTGGTTGTGTATTCGATAAAATAAAAGGATTGGAATGACCCTTGCGCAAAAATGAGATTTTGGCCTATATGATTACAAGTTTGAGAAATAAGAAGGTTAACATTTCCCTTGATTTAAATCATGATATATGGATCTATTTGGTTTTGTATTCGATAAAATGAAAGTATTGGAACGACCCTTGCGTAAAAATGAGATTTTAGCCTATATGGTTATATTTTGATATATGTATGAAGGTTGAGCTTGTCCCTCGACGTTCCTTGGTGCGAAAGATGATATTTGAACCTATTGGGTTCAAAATTTGGTATATATAAAGTATTGGGATGACCCTTGTCGCGAAAATGAGATATTAGCCTATATGGTTGCAAATTTGATAAATGTGAAGGTTGAATTTCTCCCTTGATTTAATGCATAATTTGTGAACCTCTTTGGTTGTGTATTCGATAAAATAAAAGGATTGGAATGACCCTTGCGCAAAAATGAGATTTTGGCCTATATGATTACAAGTTTGAGAAATAAGAAGGTTAACATTTCCCTTGATTTAAATCATGATATATGGATCTATTTGGTTTTGAATTCGATAAAATGAAAGTATTGGAACGACCCTTGCGTAAAAATGAGATTTTAGCCTATATGGTTATATGTTTGGTATATGTATGAAGGTTGAGCTTGTCCCTCGACGTTCCTTGGTGCGAAAGATGATATTTGAACCTATTGGGTTCTAAATTTGGTATATATAAAGTATTGGGATGACCCTTGTCGCGAAAATGAGATATTACCCTATATGGTTGCAAATTTGATAAATATGAAGGTTGAATTTCTCCCTTGATTTAATGCATGATTTGTGAACCTCTTTGGTTGAGTTTTCGATAAAATAAAAGTATTGGAATGACCCTTGCGCAAAAATGAGATTTTGGCCTATGTGATTACAAGTTTGAGAAATAAGAAGGTTAACATTTCCCATGATTTAAATCATGATATATGAATCTATTTGGTTTTGTATTCGATAAAATGAAAGTATTGGAACGACCCTTGCGTAAAAATGAGATTTTAGCCTATATGGTTATATGTTTGATATATGTATGAAGGTTGAGCTTGTCCCTCGACGTTCCTTGGTGCGAAAGATGATATTTGAACCTATTGGGTTCTAAATTTGGTATATATAAAGTATTGGGATGACCCTTGTCCCGAAAATGAGATATTAGCCTATATGGTTGCAAATTTGATAAATATGAAGGTTGAATTTCTCCCTTGATTTAATGCATGATTTGTGAACCTCTTTGGTTGAGTATTCGATAAAATAAAAGTATTGGAATGACCCTTGCGCAAAAATGAGATTTTGGCCTATGTGATTACAAGTTTGAGAAATAAGAAGGTTAACATTTCCCTTGATTTAAATCATGATATATGAATCTATTTGGTTTTGTATTCGATAAAATGAAAGTATTGGAACGACCCTTGCGTAAAAATGAGATTTTAGCCTATATGGTTATATGTTTGATATATGTATGAAGGTTGAGCTTGTCCCTCGACGTTCCTTGGTGCAAAAGATGATATTTGAACCTATTGGGTTCTAAATTTGGTATATATAAAGTATTGGGATGACCCTTGTCGCGAAAATTAGATATTAGCCTATATGGTTGCAAATTTGATAAATATGAAGGTTGAATTTCTCCCTTGATTTAATGCATGATTTGTGAACCTCTTTGGTTGAGTTTTCGATAAAATAAAAGTATTGGAATGACCCTTGCGCAAAAATGAGATTTTGGCCTATGTGATTACAAGTTTGAGAAATAAGAAGGTTAACATTTCCCATGATTTAAATCATGATATATGAATCTATTTGGTTTTGTATTCGATAAAATGAAAGTATTGGAACGACCCTTGCGTAAAAATGAGAGTATTTGAACCTTTTTGGTTCTAAATTTGGTAAATATAAAGTATTGGGATGACCCTTGTCGCGAAAATGAGATATTAGCCTATATGGTTGCAAATTTGATAAATATGAAGGTTGAATTTCTCCCTTGATTTAATGCATGATTTGTGAACCTCTTTGGTTGAGTATTCGATAAAATAAAAGTATTGGAATGTCCCTTGCGCAAAAATGAGATTTTGGCCTATGTGATTACAAGTTTGAGAAATAAGAAGGTTAACATTTCCCTTGATTTAAATCATGATATATGGATCTATTTGGTTTTGAATTCGATAAAATGAAAGTATTGGAACGACCCTTGCGTAAAAATGAGATTTTAGCCTATATGGTTATATGTTTGGTATATGTATGAAGGTTGAGCTTGTCCCTCGACGTTCCTTGGTGCGAAAGATGATATTTGAACCTATTGGGTTCAAAATTTAGTATATATAAAGTATTGGGATGACCCTTGTCGCGAAAATGAGATATTAGCCTATATGGTTGCAAATTTGATAAATGTGAAGGTTGAATTTCTCCCTTGATTTAATGCATGATTTGTGAACCTCTTTGGTTGTGTATTCGATAAAATAAAAGGATTGGAATGACCCTTGCGCAAAAATGAGATTTTGGCCTATGTGATTACAAGTTTGAGAAATAAGAAGGTTAACATTTCCCTTGATTTAAATCATGATATATGAATCTATTTGGTTTTGTATTCGATAAAATGAAAGTATTGGAACGACCCTTGCGTAAAAATGAGATTTTAGCCTATATGGTTATATGTTTGATATATGTATGAAGGTTGAGCTTGTCCCTCGACGTTCCTTGGTGCAAAAGATGATATTTGAACCTATTGGGTTCTAAATTTGGTATATATAAAGTATTGGGATGACCCTTGTCGCGAAAATTAGATATTAGCCTATATGGTTGCAAATTTGATAAATATGAAGGTTGAATTTCTCCCTTGATTTAATGCATGATTTGTGAACCTCTTTGGTTGAGTTTTCGATAAAATAAAAGTATTGGAATGACCCTTGCGCAAAAATGAGATTTTGGCCTATGTGATTACAAGTTTGAGAAATAAGAAGGTTAACATTTCCCATGATTTAAATCATGATATATGAATCTATTTGGTTTTGTATTCGATAAAATGAAAGTATTGGAACGACCCTTGCGTAAAAATGAGATTTTAGCCTATATGGTTATATGTTTGATATATGTATGAAGGTTGAGCTTGTCCCTCGACGTTCTTTGGTGCGAAAGATGATATTTGAACCTTTTTGGTTCTAAATTGGGTAAATATAATGTATTGGGATGACCCTTGTCGCGAAAATGGGATATTAGCCTATATGGTTATTTGTTTGATATATATGAAGGTTGAGCTTGTCCCTCGATGTCCCTTGGTGCGAAAGATGATATTTGAACCTATTTGGTTCTAAATTCGTTAAATATAAAGTATTGGGATGACCCTTGCGCAAAAATGAGATTTTAGCCTATATGGTTGCAAATTTGATAAATGTGAAGATTGAATTTCTCCCTTGATTTAATGCATGATTTGTGAACCTCTTTGGTTGTGTATTCGATAAAATAAAAGGATTGGAATGACCCTTGCGCAAAAATGAGATTTTGGCCTATATGATTACAAGTTTGAGAAATAAGAAGGTTAACATTTCCCTTGATTTAAATCATGATATATGGATCTATTTGGTTTTGTATTCGATAAAATGAAAGTATTGGAACGACCCTTGCGTAAAAATGAGATTTTAGCCTATATGGTTATATTTTGATATATGTATGAAGGTTGAGCTTGTCCCTCGACGTTCCTTGGTGCGAAAGATGATATTTGAACCTATTGGGTTCAAAATTTGGTATATATAAAGTATTGGGATGACCCTTGTCGCGAAAATGAGATATTAGCCTATATGGTTGCAAATTTGATAAATGTGAAGGTTGAATTTCTCCCTTGATTTAATGCATAATTTGTGAACCTCTTTGGTTGTGTATTCGATAAAATAAAAGGATTGGAATGACCCTTGCGCAAAAATGAGATTTTGGCCTATATGATTACAAGTTTGAGAAATAAGAAGGTTAACATTTCCCTTGATTTAAATCATGATATATGGATCTATTTGGTTTTGAATTCGATAAAATGAAAGTATTGGAACGACCCTTGCGTAAAAATGAGATTTTAGCCTATATGGTTATATGTTTGGTATATGTATGAAGGTTGAGCTTGTCCCTCGACGTTCCTTGGTGCGAAAGATGATATTTGAACCTATTGGGTTCTAAATTTGGTATATATAAAGTATTGGGATGACCCTTGTCGCGAAAATGAGATATTACCCTATATGGTTGCAAATTTGATAAATATGAAGGTTGAATTTCTCCCTTGATTTAATGCATGATTTGTGAACCTCTTTGGTTGAGTTTTCGATAAAATAAAAGTATTGGAATGACCCTTGCGCAAAAATGAGATTTTGGCCTATGTGATTACAAGTTTGAGAAATAAGAAGGTTAACATTTCCCATGATTTAAATCATGATATATGAATCTATTTGGTTTTGTATTCGATAAAATGAAAGTATTGGAACGACCCTTGCGTAAAAATGAGATTTTAGCCTATATGGTTATATGTTTGATATATGTATGAAGGTTGAGCTTGTCCCTCGACGTTCCTTGGTGCGAAAGATGATATTTGAACCTATTGGGTTCTAAATTTGGTATATATAAAGTATTGGGATGACCCTTGTCCCGAAAATGAGATATTAGCCTATATGGTTGCAAATTTGATAAATATGAAGGTTGAATTTCTCCCTTGATTTAATGCATGATTTGTGAACCTCTTTGGTTGAGTATTCGATAAAATAAAAGTATTGGAATGACCCTTGCGCAAAAATGAGATTTTGGCCTATGTGATTACAAGTTTGAGAAATAAGAAGGTTAACATTTCCCTTGATTTAAATCATGATATATGGATCTATTTGGTTTTGAATTCGATAAAATGAAAGTATTGGAACGACCCTTGCGTAAAAATGAGATTTTAGCCTATATGGTTATATGTTTGGTATATGTATGAAGGTTGAGCTTGTCCCTCGACGTTCCTTGGTGCGAAAGATGATATTTGAACCTATTGGGTTCAAAATTTAGTATATATAAAGTATTGGGATGACCCTTGTCGCGAAAATGAGATATTAGCCTATATGGTTGCAAATTTGATAAATGTGAAGGTTGAATTTCTCCCTTGATTTAATGCATGATTTGTGAACCTCTTTGGTTGTGTATTCGATAAAATAAAAGGATTGGAATGACCCTTGCGCAAAAATGAGATTTTGGCCTATGTGATTACAAGTTTGAGAAATAAGAAGGTTAACATTTCCCTTGATTTAAATCATGATATATGAATCTATTTGGTTTTGTATTCGATAAAATGAAAGTATTGGAACGACCCTTGCGTAAAAATGAGATTTTAGCCTATATGGTTATATGTTTGATATATGTATGAAGGTTGAGCTTGTCCCTCGACGTTCCTTGGTGCAAAAGATGATATTTGAACCTATTGGGTTCTAAATTTGGTATATATAAAGTATTGGGATGACCCTTGTCGCGAAAATGAGATATTAGCCTATATGGTTGCAAATTTGATAAATATGAAGGTTGAATTTCTCCCTTGATTTAATGCATGATTTGTGAACCTCTTTGGTTGAGTTTTCGATAAAATAAAAGTATTGGAATGACCCTTGCGCAAAAATGAGATTTTGGCCTATGTGATTACAAGTTTGAGAAATAAGAAGGTTAACATTTCCCATGATTTAAATCATGATATATGAATCTATTTGGTTTTGTATTCGATAAAATGAAAGTATTGGAACGACCCTTGCGTAAAAATGAGATTTTAGCCTATATGGTTATATGTTTGATATATGTATGAAGGTTGAGCTTGTCCCTCGACGTTCTTTGGTGCGAAAGATGATATTTGAACCTTTTTGGTTCTAAATTGGGTAAATATAATGTATTGGGATGACCCTTGTCGCGAAAATGGGATATTAGCCTATATGGTTATTTGTTTGATATATATGAAGGTTGAGCTTGTCCCTCGATGTCCCTTGGTGCGAAAGATGATATTTGAACCTATTTGGTTCTAAATTCGTTAAATATAAAGTATTGGGATGACCCTTGCGCAAAAATGAGATTTTAGCCTATATGGTTGCAAATTTGATAAATGTGAAGGTTGAATTTCTCCCTTGATTTAATGCATGATTTGTGAACCTCTTTGGTTGTGTATTCGATAAAATAAAAGGATTGGAATGACCCTTGCGCAAAAATGAGATTTTGGCCTATATGATTACAAGTTTGAGAAATAAGAAGGTTAACATTTCCCTTGATTTAAATCATGATATATGGATCTATTTGGTTTTGTATTCGATAAAATGAAAGTATTGGAACGACCCTTGCGTAAAAATGAGATTTTAGCCTATATGGTTATATGTTTGATATATGTATGAAGGTTGAGCTTGTCCCTCGACGTTCCTTGGTGCGAAAGATGATATTTGAACCTATTGGGTTCAAAATTTAGTATATATAAAGTATTGGGATGACCCTTGTCACGAAAATGAGATATTAGCCTATATGGTTGCAAATTTGATAAATTTGAAGGTTGAATTTCTCCCTTGATTTAATGCATGATTTGTGAACCTCTTTGGTTGTGTATTCGATAAAATAAAAGGATTGGAATGACCCTTGCGCAAAAATGAGATTTTGGCCTATGTGATTACAAGTTTGAGAAATAAGAAGGTTAACATTTCCCTTGATTTAAATCATGATATATGGATCTATTTGGTTTTGAATTCGATAAAATGAAAGTATTGGAACGACCCTTGCGTAAAAATGAGATTTTAGCCTATATGGTTATATGTTTGATATATGTATGAAGGTTGAGCTTGTCCCTCGACGTTCCTTGGTGCAAAAGATGATATTTGAACCTATTGGGTTCTAAATTTGGTATATATAAAGTATTGGGATGACCCTTGTCGCGAAAATGAGATATTAGCCTATATGGTTGCAAATTTGATAAATATGAAGGTTGAATTTCTCCCTTGATTTAATGCATGATTTGTGAACCTCTTTGGTTGAGTATTCGATAAAATAAAAGTATTGGAATGACCCTTGCGCAAAAATGAGATTTTGGCCTATGTGATTACAAGTTTGAGAAATAAGAAGGTTAACATTTCCCATGATTTAAATCATGATATATGAATCTATTTGGTTTTGTATTCGATAAAATGAAAGTATTGGAACGACCCTTGCGTAAAAATGAGATTTTAGCCTATATGGTTATATGTTTGATATATGTATGAAGGTTGAGCTTGTCCCTCGACGTTCTTTGGTGCGAAAGATGATATTTGAACCTTTTTGGTTCTAAATTGGGTAAATATAATGTATTGGGATGACCCTTGTCGCGAAAATGGGATATTAGCCTATATGGTTATTTGTTTGATATATATGAAGGTTGAGCTTGTCCCTCGATGTCCCTTGGTGCGAAAGATGATATTTGAACCTATTTGGTTCTAAATTCGTTAAATATAAAGTATTGGGATGACCCTTGCGCAAAAATGAGATTTTAGCCTATATGGTTGCAAATTTGATAAATGTGAAGGTTGAATTTCTCCCTTGATTTAATGCATGATTTGTGAACCTCTTTGGTTGTGTATTCGATAAAATAAAAGGATTGGAATGACCCTTGCGCAAAAATGAGATTTTGGCCTATATGATTACAAGTTTGAGAAATAAGAAGGTTAACATTTCCCTTGATTTAAATCATGATATATGGATCTATTTGGTTTTGTATTCGATAAAATGAAAGTATTGGAACGACCCTTGCGTAAAAATGAGATTTTAGCCTATATGGTTATATGTTTGATATATGTATGAAGGTTGAGCTTGTCCCTCGACGTTCCTTGGTGCGAAAGATGATATTTGAACCTATTGGGTTCAAAATTTAGTATATATAAAGTATTGGGATGACCCTTGTCACGAAAATGAGATATTAGCCTATATGGTTGCAAATTTGATAAATTTGAAGGTTGAATTTCTCCCTTGATTTAATGCATGATTTGTGAACCTCTTTGGTTGTGTATTCGATAAAATAAAAGGATTGGAATGACCCTTGCGCAAAAATGAGATTTTGGCCTATGTGATTACAAGTTTGAGAAATAAGAAGGTTAACATTTCCCTTGATTTAAATCATGATATATGGATCTATTTGGTTTTGAATTCGATAAAATGAAAGTATTGGAACGACCCTTGCGTAAAAATGAGATTTTAGCCTATATGGTTATATGTTTGATATATGTATGAAGGTTGAGCTTGTCCCTCGACGTTCCTTGGTGCAAAAGATGATATTTGAACCTATTGGGTTCTAAATTTGGTATATATAAAGTATTGGGATGACCCTTGTCGCGAAAATGAGATATTAGCCTATATGGTTGCAAATTTGATAAATATGAAGGTTGAATTTCTCCCTTGATTTAATGCATGATTTGTGAACCTCTTTGGTTGAGTATTCGATAAAATAAAAGTATTGGAATGACCCTTGCGCAAAAATGAGATTTTGGCCTATGTGATTACAAGTTTGAGAAATAAGAAGGTTAACATTTCCCATGATTTAAATCATGATATATGAATCTATTTGGTTTTGTATTCGATAAAATGAAAGTATTGGAACGACCCTTGCGTAAAAATGAGATTTTAGCCTATATGGTTATATGTTTGATATATGTATGAAGGTTGAGCTTGTCCCTCGACGTTCTTTGGTGCGAAAGATGATATTTGAACCTTTTTGGTTCTAAATTGGGTAAATATAATGTATTGGGATGACCCTTGTCGCGAAAATGGGATATTAGCCTATATGGTTATTTGTTTGATATATATGAAGGTTGAGCTTGTCCCTCGATGTCCCTTGGTGCGAAAGATGATATTTGAACCTATTTGGTTCTAAATTCGTTAAATATAAAGTATTGGGATGACCCTTGCGCAAAAATGAGATTTTAGCCTATATGGTTGCAAATTTGATAAATGTGAAGGTTGAATTTCTCCCTTGATTTAATGCATGATTTGTGAACCTCTTTGGTTGTGTATTCGATAAAATAAAAGGATTGGAATGACCCTTGCGCAAAAATGAGATTTTGGCCTATATGATTACAAGTTTGAGAAATAAGAAGGTTAACATTTCCCTTGATTTAAATCATGATATATGGATCTATTTGGTTTTGTATTCGATAAAATGAAAGTATTGGAACGACCCTTGCGTAAAAATGAGATTTTAGCCTATATGGTTATATGTTTGATATATGTATGAAGGTTGAGCTTGTCCCTCGACGTTCCTTGGTGCGAAAGATGATATTTGAACCTATTGGGTTCAAAATTTAGTATATATAAAGTATTGGGATGACCCTTGTCACGAAAATGAGATATTAGCCTATATGGTTGCAAATTTGATAAATTTGAAGGTTGAATTTCTCCCTTGATTTAATGCATGATTTGTGAACCTCTTTGGTTGTGTATTCGATAAAATAAAAGGATTGGAATGACCCTTGCGCAAAAATGAGATTTTGGCCTATGTGATTACAAGTTTGAGAAATAAGAAGGTTAACATTTCCCTTGATTTAAATCATGATATATGGATCTATTTGGTTTTGAATTCGATAAAATGAAAGTATTGGAACGACCCTTGCGTAAAAATGAGATTTTAGCCTATATGGTTATATGTTTGATATATGTATGAAGGTTGAGCTTGTCCCTCGACGTTCCTTGGTGCAAAAGATGATATTTGAACCTATTGGGTTCTAAATTTGGTATATATAAAGTATTGGGATGACCCTTGTCGCGAAAATGAGATATTAGCCTATATGGTTGCAAATTTGATAAATATGAAGGTTGAATTTCTCCCTTGATTTAATGCATGATTTGTGAACCTCTTTGGTTGAGTATTCGATAAAATAAAAGTATTGGAATGACCCTTGCGCAAAAATGAGATTTTGGCCTATGTGATTACAAGTTTGAGAAATAAGAAGGTTAACATTTCCCATGATTTAAATCATGATATATGAATCTATTTGGTTTTGTATTCGATAAAATGAAAGTATTGGAACGACCCTTGCGTAAAAATGAGATTTTAGCCTATATGGTTATATGTTTGATATATGTATGAAGGTTGAGCTTGTCCCTCGACGTTCCTTGGTGCGAAAGATGATATTTGAACCTATTGGGTTCTAAATTTGGTATATATAAAGTATTGGGATGACCCTTGTCCCGAAAATGAGATATTAGCCTATATGGTTGCAAATTTGATAAATATGAAGGTTGAATTTCTCCCTTGATTTAATGCATGATTTGTGAACCTCTTTGGTTGAGTATTCGATAAAATAAAAGTATTGGAATGACCCTTGCGCAAAAATGAGATTTTGGCCTATGTGATTACAAGTTTGAGAAATAAGAAGGTTAACATTTCCCTTGATTTAAATCATGATATATGAATCTATTTGGTTTTGTATTCGATAAAATGAAAGTATTGGAACGACCCTTGCGTAAAAATGAGATTTTAGCCTATATGGTTATATGTTTGATATATGTATGAAGGTTGAGCTTGTCCCTCGACGTTCTTTGGTGCGAAAGATGATATTTGAACCTTTTTGGTTCTAAATTGGGTAAATATAATGTATTGGGATGACCCTTGTCGCGAAAATGAGATATTAGCCTATATGGTTATTTGTTTGATATATATGAAGGTTGAGCTTGTCCCTCGATGTCCCTTGGTGCGAAAGATGATATTTGAACCTATTTGGTTCTAAATTCGTTAAATATAAAGTATTGGGATGACCCTTGCGCAAAAATGAGATTTTAGCCTATATGGTTATTTTTTTGATATATATGAAGGTTGAGCTTGTCCCTCGATGTCCCTTGGTGCGAAAGATGATATTGGAACCTATATGGTTCTAAATTCGGTAAATATAAAGTATTGGGATGACCCTTGGCGCGACAATGAGATATTATCCTATATGGTTGCAAATTTGATAAATGGTAAGGTTGAATTTGTCCCTTGATTTAGAGCATGATTTGTGAACCTATTTGGTTATGTATTCGGTAATATGAAAGTATTAGAATGACCCTTGTGCAAAAATGAGATTGTAGCCTATATGGTTACATGTTTGATAAATATGGAGGTTGAGCTTGTCCCTCGATGTCCCTTGATGCGAAACATGATATTTGAACCTATTTGGTTCTAAATTTGGTAAATATAAAGTATTGGGATGACCCTTGTCGCGAAAATGAGATATTGGCCTATATGGTTGCAAATTTGATAAATGTGAAGGTTGAATTTCTCCCTTGATTTAATGCATGATTTGTGAACCTCTTTGGTTGTGTATTCGATAAAATAAAAGGATTGGAATGACCCTTGCGCAAAAATGAGATTTTGGCCTATATGATTACAAGTTTGACAAATAAGAAGGTTAACATTTCCCTTGATTTAAATCATGATATATGGATCTATTTGGTTTTGTATTCGATAAAATGAAAGTATTGGAACGACCCTTGCGTAAAAATGAGATTTTAGCCTATATGGTTATATTTTGATATATGTATGAAGGTTGAGCTTGTCCCTCGACGTTCCTTGGTGCGAAAGATGATATTTGAACCTATTGGGTTCTAAATTTGGTATATATAAAGTATTGGGATGACCCTTGTCCCGAAAATGAGATATTAGCCTATATGGTTGCAAATTTTGATAAATATGAAGGTTGAATTTCTCCCTTGATTTAATGCATGATTTGTGAACCTCTTTGGTTGAGTATTCGATAAAATAAAAGTATTGGAATGACCCTTGCGCAAAAATGAGATTTTGGCCTATGTGATTACAAGTTTGAGAAATAAGAAGGTTAACATTTCCCTTGATTTAAATCATGATATATGGATCTATTTGGTTTTGAATTCGATAAAATGAAAGTATTGGAACGACCCTTGCGTAAAAATGAGATTTTAGCCTATATGGTTATATGTTTGGTATATGTATGAAGGTTGAGCTTGTCCCTCGACGTTCCTTGGTGCGAAAGATGATATTTGAACCTATTGGGTTCTAAATTTGGTATATATAAAGTATTGGGATGACCCTTGTCGCGAAAATGAGATATTACCCTATATGGTTGCAAATTTGATAAATATGAAGGTTGAATTTCTCCCTTGATTTAATGCATGATTTGTGAACCTCTTTGGTTGAGTTTTCGATAAAATAAAAGTATTGGAATGACCCTTGCGCAAAAATGAGATTTTGGCCTATGTGATTACAAGTTTGAGAAATAAGAAGGTTAACATTTCCCATGATTTAAATCATGATATATGAATCTATTTGGTTTTGTATTCGATAAAATGAAAGTATTGGAACGACCCTTGCGTAAAAATGAGAGTATTTGAACCTTTTTGGTTCTAAATTTGGTAAATATAATGTATTGGGATGACCCTTGTCGCGAAAATGAGATATTAGCCTATATGGTTATTTGTTCGATATATATGAAGGTTGAGCTTGTCCCTCGATGTCCCTTGGTGCGAAAGATGATATTTGAACCTATTTGGTTCTAAATTCGTTAAATATAAAGTATTGGGATGACCCTTGCGCAAAAATGAGATTTTAGCCTATATGGTTATTTGTTTGATATATATGAAGGTTGAGCTTGTCCCTCGATGTCCCTTGGTGCGAAAGATGATATTGGAACCTATTTGGTTCTAAATTCGGTAAATATAAAGTATTGGGATGACCCTTGGCGCGACAATGAGATATTATCCTATATGGTTGCAAATTTGATAAATGGTAAGGTTGAATTTGTCCCTTGATTTAGAGCATGATTTGTGAACCTATTTGGTTATGTATTCGGTAATATGAAAGTATTAGAATGACCCTTGTGCAAAAATGAGATTGTAATCGGCATGATTTATTTTCAGCACATTTGTCGGTTACTATTTCAAAAGTAATCGGCATGATTTATTTTCAGCATATTCGTCGGTTACTATTTCAAAGGTAATCGGCATGATTTATTTTCAACACATTCGTCGGTTACTATTTCAAAAGTAATCGGCATGATCTATTTTCTGCACATTCGTCGGTTACTATTTCAAAAGTAATCGGCAAGATTTTTATTTTCAGCATATTCGTCGGTTACTATTTCAAAAGTAATCGACAAGATT
This sequence comes from Medicago lupulina, assembly GCA_958299785.1. NCBI lineage: Eukaryota > Viridiplantae > Streptophyta > Magnoliopsida > Fabales > Fabaceae > Medicago > Medicago lupulina. The sequence goes on along the minus strand of OY283143.1, from coordinate 41,530,481 downwards.
TTTATTTTCAGCATATTTGTCGGTTACTATATTAAAAGTAATCGACAAGATTTTTATTTTCAACATATTCGTCGGTTACTATTTCAAACGTAATCGGCAAGACTTTATTATCAGCACATTCGTTGGTTACTATTTTAAAAGTAATCGGCAAGATTTTTATTTTCAACATATTCGTCGGTTACTATTTCAAAAGTAATCGGCAAGACTTTATTTTCAGCACTTTCGTCGGTTACTATTTCAAATGTAATCGGCAGGATTTTTATTTTCAGCATATTCGTCGGTTACTATTTCGAAAGTAATCGGCAAGATTTTTATTTTCAGCATATTTGTCGGTTACTATTTTAAAAGTAATCGACAAGATTTTTATTTTCAACATATTCCTCGGTTACTATTTCAAAAGTAATCGGCAAGATTTTTATTTTCAGCATGTTCGTCGGTTACTATTTCAAAAGTAATCGGCAAGATTTTTTTTTTCAACATATTTTTCGGTTACTATTTTAAAAGTAATCGACAAGACTTTATTTTCAGCACATTCGTCGGTTACTATTTCAAAAGTAATCGGCAAGATTTTTATTTTCAACATATTCGTCGGTTACTATTTCATAAGTAATCGGCATGATTTATTTTCAGCACATTCGTCGGTTACTATTTCAAAAGTAATCGGCAAGATTTTTATTTTCAACATATTCCTCAGTTACTATTTAAAAAGTAATCGGTGAGATTTTTATTTTCAACATATTCGTCGCTTACTATTTCAAAAGTAATCAGCAAGATTTTTATTTTCAACATATTCGTCGCTTAATATTTCAAAAGTAATCGGCATGATTTATTTTCAGCACATTCGTCGGTTACTATTTCAAAAGTAATCGGCAAGATTTTTATTTTGAGCACATTCGTCGGTTACTATTTTAAAAGTAATCAACAAGACTTTTATTTTCAGCACATTTGTCGGTTACTATTTCAAAAGTAATCGGCATGATTTATTTTCAGCACATTCGTCGGTTACTATTTCAAAAGTAATCGGCAAGATTTTTATTTTGAGCACATTCGTCGGTTACTATTTTAAAAGTAGTCGACACGACTTTTATTTTCAGCACATTTGTCGGTTACTATTTCAAAAGTAATCGGCATGATTTATTTTCAGCACATTCGTCGGTTACTATTTCAAAAGTAATCGGCAAGACTTTATTTTCAACACATTCGTCGGTTACTATTTCAAAAGCAATCGGCAAGACTTTATTTTCAGCACTTTCGTCGGTTACTATTTCAAATGTAATCGGCAGGATTTTTATTTTCAGCATATTCGTCGGTTACTATTTCGAAAGTAATAGGCAAGATTTTTATTTTCAGCATATTTGTCGGTTACTATTTTAAAAGTAATCGACAAGATTTTTATTTTCAACATATTCGTCGGTTACTATTTCAAAAGTAATCGGCATGATTTATTTTCAGCACATTCGTCGGTTACTATTTCAAAAGTAATCGGCAAGATTTTTATTTTCAACATATTCCTCAGTTACTATTTAAAAAGTAATCGGTGAGATTTTTATTTTCAACATATTCGTCGCTTACTATTTCAAAAGTAATCAGCAAGATTTTTATTTTCAACATATTCGTCGCTTAATATTTCAAAAGTAATCGGCATGATTTATTTTCAGCACATTCGTCGGTTACTATTTCAAAAGTAATCGGCAAGATTTTTATTTTCAACATATTCGTCGGTTACTATTTCATAAGTAATCGGCATGATTTATTTTCAGCACATTCGTCGGTTACTATTTCAAAAGTAATCGGCAAGATTTTTATTTTCAACATATTCCTCAGTTACTATTTAAAAAGTAATCGGTGAGATTTTTATTTTCAACATATTCGTCGCTTACTATTTCAAAAGTAATCAGCAAGATTTTTATTTTCAACATATTCGTCGCTTAATATTTCAAAAGTAATCGGCATGATTTATTTTCAGCACATTCGTCGGTTACTATTTCAAAAGTAATCGGCAAGATTTTTATTTTGAGCACATTCGTCGGTTACTATTTTAAAAGTAATCGACAAGACTTTTATTTTCAGCACATTTGTCGGTTACTATTTCAAAAGTAATCGGCATGATTTATTTTCAGCACATTCGTCGGTTACTATTTCAAAAGTAATCGGCAAGATTTTTATTTTGAGCACATTCGTCGGTTACTATTTTAAAAGTAGTCGACACGACTTTTATTTTCAGCACATTTGTCGGTTACTATTTCAAAAGTAATCGGCATGATTTATTTTCAGCACATTCGTCGGTTACTATTTCAAAAGTAATCGGCAAGACTTTATTTTCAACACATTCGTCGGTTACTATTTCAAAAGTAATCGGCAAGACTTTATTTTCAGCACTTTCGTCGGTTACTATTTCAAATGTAATCGGCAGGATTTTTATTTTCAGCATATTCGTCGGTTACTATTTCGAAAGTAATAGGCAAGATTTTTATTTTCAGCATATTTGTCGGTTACTATTTTAAAAGTAATCGACAAGATTTTTATTTTCAACATATTCGTCGGTTACTATTTCAAAAGTAATCGGCAAGACTTTATTTTCAGCATATTCGTTGGTTACTATTTCAAAAGTAATCGGTAAGATTTTTATTTTCAACATATTCGTCACTTACTATTTCAAAAGTAATCGGCATGATTTATTTTCAGCACATTTGTCGGTTACTATTTCAAAAGTAATCGGCATGATTTATTTTCAGCATATTCGTCGGTTACTATTTCAAAGGTAATCGGCATGATTTATTTTCAACACATTCGTCGGTTACTATTTCAAAAGTAATCGGCATGATCTATTTTCTGCACATTCGTCGGTTACTATTTCAAAAGTAATCGGCAAGATTTTTATTTTCAGCATATTCGTCGGTTACTATTTCAAAAGTAATCGACAAGATTTTTATTTTCAGCATATTTGTCGGTTACTATATTAAAAGTAATCGACAAGATTTTTATTTTCAACATATTCGTCGGTTACTATTTCAAACGTAATCGGCAAGACTTTATTATCAGCACATTCGTTGGTTACTATTTTAAAAGTAATCGGCAAGATTTTTATTTTCAACATATTCGTCGGTTACTATTTCAAAAGTAATCGGCAAGACTTTATTTTCAGCACTTTCGTCGGTTACTATTTCAAATGTAATCGGCAGGATTTTTATTTTCAGCATATTCGTCGGTTACTATTTCGAAAGTAATCGGCAAGATTTTTATTTTCAGCATATTTGTCGGTTACTATTTTAAAAGTAATCGACAAGATTTTTATTTTCAACATATTCCTCGGTTACTATTTCAAAAGTAATCGGCAAGATTTTTATTTTCAGCATGTTCGTCGGTTACTATTTCAAAAGTAATCGGCAAGATTTTTTTTTCAACATATTTTTCGGTTACTATTTTAAAAGTAATCGACAAGACTTTATTTTCAGCACATTCGTCGGTTACTATTTCAAAAGTAATCGGCAAGATTTTTATTTTCAACATATTCGTCGGTTACTATTTCATAAGTAATCGGCATGATTTATTTTCAGCACATTCGTCGGTTACTATTTCACAAGTAATCGGCAAGATTTTTATTTTCAACATATTCCTCAGTTACTATTTAAAAAGTAATCGGTGAGATTTTTATTTTCAACATATTCGTCGCTTACTATTTCAAAAGTAATCAGCAAGATTTTTATTTTCAACATATTCGTCGCTTAATATTTCAAAAGTAATCGGCATGATTTATTTTCAGCACATTCGTCGGTTACTATTTCAAAAGTAATCGGCAAGATTTTTATTTTGAGCACATTCGTCGGTTACTATTTTAAAAGTAATCGACAAGACTTTTATTTTCAGCACATTTGTCGGTTACTATTTCAAAAGTAATCGGCAAGATTTATTTTCAGCACATTCGTCGGTTACTATTTCAAAAGTAATCGGCAAGATTTTTATTTTGAGCACATTCGTCGGTTACTATTTTAAAAGTAGTCGACACGACTTTTATTTTCAGCACATTTGTCGGTTACTATTTCAAAAGTAATCGGCATGATTTATTTTCAGCACATTCGTCGGTTACTATTTCAAAAGTAATCGGCAAGACTTTATTTTCAGCACTTTCGTCGGTTACTATTTCAAATGTAATCGGCAGGATTTTTATTTTCAGCATATTCGTCGGTTACTATTTCGAAAGTAATAGGCAAGATTTTTATTTTCAGCATATTTGTCGGTTACTATTTTAAAAGTAATCGACAAGATTTTTATTTTCAACATATTCGTCGGTTACTATTTCAAAAGTAATCGGCAAGACTTTATTTTCAGCATATTCGTTGGTTACTATTTCAAAAGTAATCGGTAAGATTTTTATTTTCAACATATTCGTCACTTACTATTTCAAAAGTAATCGGCATGATTTATTTTCAGCACATTTGTCGGTTACTATTTCAAAAGTAATCGGCATGATTTATTTTCAGCATATTCGTCGGTTACTATTTCAAAGGTAATCGGCATGATTTATTTTCAACACATTCGTCGGTTACTATTTCAAAAGTAATCGGCATGATCTATTTTCTGCACATTCGTCGGTTACTATTTCAAAAGTAATCGGCAAGATTTTTATTTTCAGCATATTCGTCGGTTACTATTTCAAAAGTAATCGACAAGATTTTTATTTTCAGCATATTTGTCGGTTACTATATTAAAAGTAATCGACAAGATTTTTATTTTCAACATATTCGTCGGTTACTATTTCAAACGTAATCGGCAAGACTTTATTATCAGCACATTCGTTGGTTACTATTTTAAAAGTAATCGGCAAGATTTTTATTTTCAACATATTCGTCGGTTACTATTTCAAAAGTAATCGGCAAGACTTTATTTTCAGCACTTTCGTCGGTTACTATTTCAAATGTAATCGGCAGGATTTTTATTTTCAGCATATTCGTCGGTTACTATTTCGAAAGTAATCGGCAAGATTTTTATTTTCAGCATATTTGTCGGTTACTATTTTAAAAGTAATCGACAAGATTTTTATTTTCAACATATTCCTCGGTTACTATTTCAAAAGTAATCGGCAAGATTTTTATTTTCAGCATGTTCGTCGGTTACTATTTCAAAAGTAATCGGCAAGATTTTTTTTTCAACATATTTTTCGGTTACTATTTTAAAAGTAATCGACAAGACTTTATTTTCAGCACATTCGTCGGTTACTATTTCAAAAGTAATCGGCAAGATTTTTATTTTCAACATATTCGTCGGTTACTATTTCATAAGTAATCGGCATGATTTATTTTCAGCACATTCGTCGGTTACTATTTCACAAGTAATCGGCAAGATTTTTATTTTCAACATATTCCTCAGTTACTATTTAAAAAGTAATCGGTGAGATTTTTATTTTCAACATATTCGTCGCTTACTATTTCAAAAGTAATCAGCAAGATTTTTATTTTCAACATATTCGTCGCTTAATATTTCAAAAGTAATCGGCATGATTTATTTTCAGCACATTCGTCGGTTACTATTTCAAAAGTAATCGGCAAGATTTTTATTTTGAGCACATTCGTCGGTTACTATTTTAAAAGTAATCGACAAGACTTTTATTTTCAGCACATTTGTCGGTTACTATTTCAAAAGTAATCGGCAAGATTTATTTTCAGCACATTCGTCGGTTACTATTTCAAAAGTAATCGGCAAGATTTTTATTTTGAGCACATTCGTCGGTTACTATTTTAAAAGTAGTCGACACGACTTTTATTTTCAGCACATTTGTCGGTTACTATTTCAAAAGTAATCGGCATGATTTATTTTCAGCACATTCGTCGGTTACTATTTCAAAAGTAATCGGCAAGACTTTATTTTCAGCACTTTCGTCGGTTACTATTTCAAATGTAATCGGCAGGATTTTTATTTTCAGCATATTCGTCGGTTACTATTTTGAAAGTAATAGGCAAGATTTTTATTTTCAGCATATTTGTCGGTTACTATTTTAAAAGTAATCGACAAGATTTTTATTTTCAACATATTCGTCGGTTACTATTTCAAAAGTAATCGGCAAGACTTTATTTTCAGCATATTCGTTGGTTACTATTTCAAAAGTAATCGGTAAGATTTTTATTTTCAACATATTCGTCACTTACTATTTCAAAAGTAATCGGCATGATTTATTTTCAGCACATTTGTCGGTTACTATTTCAAAAGTAATCGGCATGATTTATTTTCAGCATATTCGTCGGTTACTATTTCAAAGGTAATCGGCATGATTTATTTTCAACACATTCGTCGGTTACTATTTCAAAAGTAATCGGCATGATCTATTTTCTGCACATTCGTCGGTTACTATTTCAAAAGTAATCGGCAAGATTTTTATTTTCAGCATATTCGTCGGTTACTATTTCAAAAGTAATCGACAAGATTTTTATTTTCAGCATATTTGTCGGTTACTATATTAAAAGTAATCGACAAGATTTTTATTTTCAACATATTCGTCGGTTACTATTTCAAACGTAATCGGCAAGACTTTATTATCAGCACATTCGTTGGTTACTATTTTAAAAGTAATCGGCAAGATTTTTATTTTCAACATATTCGTCGGTTACTATTTCAAAAGTAATCGGCAAGACTTTATTTTCAGCACTTTCGTCGGTTACTATTTCAAATGTAATCGGCAGGATTTTTATTTTCAGCATATTCGTCGGTTACTATTTCGAAAGTAATCGGCAAGATTTTTATTTTCAGCATATTTGTCGGTTACTATTTTAAAAGTAATCGACAAGATTTTTATTTTCAACATATTCCTCGGTTACTATTTCAAAAGTAATCGGCAAGATTTTTATTTTCAGCATGTTCGTCGGTTACTATTTCAAAAGTAATCGGCAAGATTTTTTTTTCAACATATTTTTCGGTTACTATTTTAAAAGTAATCGACAAGACTTTATTTTCAGCACATTCGTCGGTTACTATTTCAAAAGTAATCGGCAAGATTTTTATTTTCAACATATTCGTCGGTTACTATTTCATAAGTAATCGGCATGATTTATTTTCAGCACATTCGTCGGTTACTATTTCACAAGTAATCGGCAAGATTTTTATTTTCAACATATTCCTCAGTTACTATTTAAAAAGTAATCGGTGAGATTTTTATTTTCAACATATTCGTCGCTTACTATTTCAAAAGTAATCAGCAAGATTTTTATTTTCAACATATTCGTCGCTTAATATTTCAAAAGTAATCGGCATGATTTATTTTCAGCACATTCGTCGGTTACTATTTCAAAAGTAATCGGCAAGATTTTTATTTTGAGCACATTCGTCGGTTACTATTTTAAAAGTAATCGACAAGACTTTTATTTTCAGCACATTTGTCGGTTACTATTTCAAAAGTAATCGGCAAGATTTATTTTCAGCACATTCGTCGGTTACTATTTCAAAAGTAATCGGCAAGATTTTTATTTTGAGCACATTCGTCGGTTACTATTTTAAAAGTAGTCGACACGACTTTTATTTTCAGCACATTTGTCGGTTACTATTTCAAAAGTAATCGGCATGATTTATTTTCAGCACATTCGTCGGTTACTATTTCAAAAGTAATCGGCAAGACTTTATTTTCAGCACTTTCGTCGGTTACTATTTCAAATGTAATCGGCAGGATTTTTATTTTCAGCATATTCGTCGGTTACTATTTTGAAAGTAATAGGCAAGATTTTTATTTTCAGCATATTTGTCGGTTACTATTTTAAAAGTAATCGACAAGATTTTTATTTTCAACATATTCGTCGGTTACTATTTCAAAAGTAATCGGCAAGACTTTATTTTCAGCATATTCGTTGGTTACTATTTCAAAAGTAATCGGTAAGATTTTTATTTTCAACATATTCGTCACTTACTATTTCAAAAGTAATCGGCATGATTTATTTTCAGCACATTTGTCGGTTACTATTTCAAAAGTAATCGGCATGATTTATTTTCAGCATATTCGTCGGTTACTATTTCAAAGGTAATCGGCATGATTTATTTTCAACACATTCGTCGGTTACTATTTCAAAAGTAATCGGCATGATCTATTTTCTGCACATTCGTCGGTTACTATTTCAAAAGTAATCGGCAAGATTTTTATTTTCAGCATATTCGTCGGTTACTATTTCAAAAGTAATCGACAAGATTTTTATTTTCAGCATATTTGTCGGTTACTATATTAAAAGTAATCGACAAGATTTTTATTTTCAACATATTCGTCGGTTACTATTTCAAACGTAATCGGCAAGACTTTATTATCAGCACATTCGTTGGTTACTATTTTAAAAGTAATCGGCAAGATTTTTATTTTCAACATATTCGTCGGTTACTATTTCAAAAGTAATCGGCAAGACTTTATTTTCAGCACTTTCGTCGGTTACTATTTCAAATGTAATCGGCAGGATTTTTATTTTCAGCATATTCGTCGGTTACTATTTCGAAAGTAATCGGCAAGATTTTTATTTTCAGCATATTTGTCGGTTACTATTTTAAAAGTAATCGACAAGATTTTTATTTTCAACATATACCTCGGTTACTATTTCAAAAGTAATCGGCAAGATTTTTATTTTCAGCATGTTCGTCGGTTACTATTTCAAAAGTAATCGGCAAGATTTTTTTTTCAACATATTTTTCGGTTACTATTTTAAAAGTAATCGACAAGACTTTATTTTCAGCACATTCGTCGGTTACTATTTCAAAAGTAATCGGCAAGATTTTTATTTTCAACATATTCGTCGGTTACTATTTCATAAGTAATCGGCATGATTTATTTTCAGCACATTCGTCGGTTACTATTTCACAAGTAATCGGCAAGATTTTTATTTTCAACATATTCCTCAGTTACTATTTAAAAAGTAATCGGTGAGATTTTTATTTTCAACATATTCGTCGCTTACTATTTCAAAAGTAATCAGCAAGATTTTTATTTTCAACATATTCGTCGCTTAATATTTCAAAAGTAATCGGCATGATTTATTTTCAGCACATTCGTCGGTTACTATTTCAAAAGTAATCGGCAAGATTTTTATTTTGAGCACATTCGTCGGTTACTATTTTAAAAGTAATCGACAAGACTTTTATTTTCAGCACATTTGTCGGTTACTATTTCAAAAGTAATCGGCAAGATTTATTTTCAGCACATTCGTCGGTTACTATTTCAAAAGTAATCGGCAAGATTTTTATTTTGAGCACATTCGTCGGTTACTATTTTAAAAGTAGTCGACACGACTTTTATTTTCAGCACATTTGTCGGTTACTATTTCAAAAGTAATCGGCATGATTTATTTTCAGCACATTCGTCGGTTACTATTTCAAAAGTAATCGGCAAGACTTTATTTTCAGCACTTTCGTCGGTTACTATTTCAAATGTAATCGGCAGGATTTTTATTTTCAGCATATTCGTCGGTTACTATTTTGAAAGTAATAGGCAAGATTTTTATTTTCAGCATATTTGTCGGTTACTATTTTAAAAGTAATCGACAAGATTTTTATTTTCAACATATTCGTCGGTTACTATTTCAAAAGTAATCGGCAAGACTTTATTTTCAGCATATTCGTTGGTTACTATTTCAAAAGTAATCGGTAAGATTTTTATTTTCAACATATTCGTCACTTACTATTTCAAAAGTAATCGGCATGATTTATTTTCAGCACATTTGTCGGTTACTATTTCAAAAGTAATCGGCATGATTTATTTTCAGCATATTCGTCGGTTACTATTTCAAAGGTAATCGGCATGATTTATTTTCAACACATTCGTCGGTTACTATTTCAAAAGTAATCGGCATGATCTATTTTCTGCACATTCGTCGGTTACTATTTCAAAAGTAATCGGCAAGATTTTTATTTTCAGCATATTCGTCGGTTACTATTTCAAAAGTAATCGACAAGATTTTTATTTTCAGCATATTTGTCGGTTACTATATTAAAAGTAATCGACAAGATTTTTATTTTCAACATATTCGTCGGTTACTATTTCAAACGTAATCGGCAAGACTTTATTATCAGCACATTCGTTGGTTACTATTTTAAAAGTAATCGGCAAGATTTTTATTTTCAACATATTCGTCGGTTACTATTTCAAAAGTAATCGGCAAGACTTTATTTTCAGCACTTTCGTCGGTTACTATTTCAAATGTAATCGGCAGGATTTTTATTTTCAGCATATTCGTCGGTTACTATTTCGAAAGTAATCGGCAAGATTTTTATTTTCAGCATATTTGTCGGTTACTATTTTAAAAGTAATCGACAAGATTTTTATTTTCAACATATTCCTCGGTTACTATTTCAAAAGTAATCGGCAAGATTTTTATTTTCAGCATGTTCGTCGGTTACTATTTCAAAAGTAATCGGCAAGATTTTTTTTTCAACATATTTTTCGGTTACTATTTTAAAAGTAATCGACAAGACTTTATTTTCAGCACATTCGTCGGTTACTATTTCAAAAGTAATCGGCAAGATTTTTATTTTCAACATATTCGTCGGTTACTATTTCATAAGTAATCGGCATGATTTATTTTCAGCACATTCGTCGGTTACTATTTCACAAGTAATCGGCAAGATTTTTATTTTCAACATATTCCTCAGTTACTATTTAAAAAGTAATCGGTGAGATTTTTATTTTCAACATATTCGTCGCTTACTATTTCAAAAGTAATCAGCAAGATTTTTATTTTCAACATATTCGTCGCTTAATATTTCAAAAGTAATCGGCATGATTTATTTTCAGCACATTCGTCGGTTACTATTTCAAAAGTAATCGGCAAGATTTTTATTTTGAGCACATTCGTCGGTTACTATTTTAAAAGTAATCGACAAGACTTTTATTTTCAGCACATTTGTCGGTTACTATTTCAAAAGTAATCGGCAAGATTTATTTTCAGCACATTCGTCGGTTACTATTTCAAAAGTAATCGGCAAGATTTTTATTTTGAGCACATTCGTCGGTTACTATTTTAAAAGTAGTCGACACGACTTTTATTTTCAGCACATTTGTCGGTTACTATTTCAAAAGTAATCGGCATGATTTATTTTCAGCACATTCGTCGGTTACTATTTCAAAAGTAATCGGCAAGACTTTATTTTCAGCACTTTCGTCGGTTACTATTTCAAATGTAATCGGCAAGATTTTTATTTTCAACATATTCGTCGGTTACTATTTCATAAGTAATCGGCATGATTTATTTTCAGCACATTCGTCGGTTACTATTTCACAAGTAATCGGCAAGATTTTTATTTTCAACATATTCCTCAGTTACTATTTAAAAAGTAATCGGTGAGATTTTTATTTTCAACATATTCGTCGCTTACTATTTCAAAAGTAATCAGCAAGATTTTTATTTTCAACATATTCGTCGCTTAATATTTCAAAAGTACTCGGCATGATTTATTTTCAGCACATTCGTCGGTTACTATTTCAAAAGTAATCGGCAAGATTTTTATTTTGAGCACATTCGTCGGTTACTATTTTAAAAGTAATCGACAAGACTTTTATTTTCAGCACATTTGTCGGTTACTATTTCAAAAGTAATCGGCAAGATTTATTTTCAGCACATTCGTCGGTTACTATTTCAAAAGTAATCGGCAAGATTTTTATTTTGAGCACATTCGTCGGTTACTATTTTAAAAGTAGTCGACACGACTTTTATTTTCAGCACATTTGTCGGTTACTATTTCAAAAGTAATCGGCATGATTTATTTTCAGCACATTCGTCGGTTACTATTTCAAAAGTAATCGGCAAGACTTTATTTTCAACACATTCGTCGGTTACTATTTCAAAAGCAATCGGCAAGACTTTATTTTCAGCACTTTCGTCGGTTACTATTTCAAATGTAATCGGCAGGATTTTTATTTTCAGCATATTCGTCGGTTACTATTTCGAAAGTAATAGGCAAGATTTTTATTTTCAGCATATTTGTCGGTTACTATTTTAAAAGTAATCGACAAGATTTTTATTTTCAACATATTCGTCGGTTACTATTTCAAAAGTAATCGGCAAGACTTTATTTTCAGCATATTCGTTGGTTACTATTTCAAAAGTAATCGGCAAGATTTTTATTTTCAGCATATTCGTCGGTTACTATTTCAAAAGTAATCGACAAGATTTTTATTTTCAGCATATTTGTCGGTTACTATATTAAAAGTAATCGACAAGATTTTTATTTTCAACATATTCGTCGGTTACTATTTCAAACGTAATCGGCAAGACTTTATTATCAGCACATTCGTTGGTTACTATTTTAAAAGTAATCGGCAAGATTTTTATTTTCAACATATTCGTCGGTTACTATTTCAAAAGTAATCGGCAAGACTTTATTTTCAGCACTTTCGTCGGTTACTATTTCAAATGTAATCGGCAGGATTTTTATTTTCAGCATATTCGTCGGTTACTATTTCGAAAGTAATCGGCAAGATTTTTATTTTCAGCATATTTGTCGGTTACTATTTTAAAAGTAATCGACAAGATTTTTATTTTCAACATATTCCTCGGTTACTATTTCAAAAGTAATCGGCAAGATTTTTATTTTCAGCATGTTCGTCGGTTACTATTTCAAAAGTAATCGGCAAGATTTTTTTTTTCAACATATTTTTCGGTTACTATTTTAAAAGTAATCGACAAACTTTATTTTCAGCACATTCGTCGGTTACTATTTCAAAAGTAATCGGCAAGATTTTTATTTTCAACATATTCGTCGGTTACTATTTCATAAGTAATCGGCATGATTTATTTTCAGCACATTCGTCGGTTACTATTTCAAAAGTAATCGGCAAGATTTTTATTTTCAACATATTCCTCAGTTACTATTTAAAAAGTAATCGGTGAGATTTTTATTTTCAACATATTCGTCGCTTACTATTTCAAAAGTAATCAGCAAGATTTTTATTTTCAACATATTCGTCGCTTAATATTTCAAAAGTAATCGGCATGATTTATTTTCAGCACATTCGTCGGTTACTATTTCAAAAGTAATCGGCAAGATTTTTATTTTGAGCACATTCGTCGGTTACTATTTTAAAAGTAATCGACAAGACTTTTATTTTCAGCACATTTGTCGGTTACTATTTCAAAAGTAATCGGCAAGATTTATTTTCAGCACATTCGTCGGTTACTATTTCAAAAGTAATCGGCAAGATTTTTATTTTGAGCACATTCGTCGGTTACTATTTTAAAAGTAGTCGACACGACTTTTATTTTCAGCACATTTGTCGGTTACTATTTCAAAAGTAATCGGCATGATTTATTTTCAGCACATTCGTCGGTTACTATTTCAAAAGTAATCGGCAAGACTTTATTTTCAACACATTCGTCGGTTACTATTTCAAAAGCAATCGGCAAGACTTTATTTTCAGCACTTTCGTCGGTTACTATTTCAAATGTAATCGGCAGGATTTTTATTTTCAGCATATTCGTCGGTTACTATTTCGAAAGTAATCGGCAAGATTTTTATTTTCAGCATATTTGTCGGTTACTATTTTAAAAGTAATCGACAAGATTTTTATTTTCAACATATTCCTCGGTTACTATTTCAAAAGTAATCGGCAAGATTTTTATTTTCAGCATGTTCGTCGGTTACTATTTCAAAAGTAATCGGCAAGATTTTTTTTTTCAACATATTTTTCGGTTACTATTTTAAAAGTAATCGACAAGACTTTATTTTCAGCACATTCGTCGGTTACTATTTCAAAAGTAATCGGCAAGATTTTTATTTTCAACATATTCGTCGGTTACTATTTCATAAGTAATCGGCATGATTTATTTTCAGCACATTCGTCGGTTACTATTTCAAAAGTAATCGGCAAGATTTTTATTTTCAACATATTCCTCAGTTACTATTTAAAAAGTAATCGGTGAGATTTTTATTTTCAACATATTCGTCGCTTACTATTTCAAAAGTAATCAGCAAGATTTTTATTTTCAACATATTCGTCGCTTAATATTTCAAAAGTAATCGGCATGATTTATTTTCAGCACATTCGTCGGTTACTATTTCAAAAGTAATCGGCAAGATTTTTATTTTGAGCACATTCGTCGGTTACTATTTTAAAAGTAATCGACAAGACTTTTATTTTCAGCACATTTGTCGGTTACTATTTCAAAAGTAATCGGCAAGATTTATTTTCAGCACATTCGTCGGTTACTATTTCAAAAGTAATCGGCAAGATTTTTATTTTGAGCACATTCGTCGGTTACTATTTTAAAAGTAGTCGACACGACTTTTATTTTCAGCACATTTGTCGGTTACTATTTCAAAAGTAATCGGCATGATTTATTTTCAGCACATTCGTCGGTTACTATTTCAAAAGTAATCGGCAAGACTTTATTTTCAACACATTCGTCGGTTACTATTTCAAAAGCAGTCGGCAAGACTTTATTTTCAGCACTTTCGTCGGTTACTATTTCAAATGTAATCGGCAGGATTTTTATTTTCAGCATATTCGTCGGTTACTATTTTGAAAGTAATAGGCAAGATTTTTATTTTCAGCATATTTGTCGGTTACTATTTTAAAAGTAATCGACAAGATTTTTATTTTCAACATATTCGTCGGTTACTATTTCAAAAGTAATCGGCAAGACTTTATTTTCAGCATATTCGTTGGTTACTATTTCAAAAGTAATCGGTAAGATTTTTATTTTCAACATATTCGTCACTTACTATTTCAAAAGTAATCGGCATGATTTATTTTCAGCACATTTGTCGGTTACTATTTCAAAAGTAATCGGCATGATTTATTTTCAGCATATTCGTCGGTTACTATTTCAAAGGTAATCGGCATGATTTATTTTCAACACATTCGTCGGTTACTATTTCAAAAGTAATCGGCATGATCTATTTTCTGCACATTCGTCGGTTACTATTTCAAAAGTAATCGGCAAGATTTTTATTTTCAGCATATTCGTCGGTTACTATTTCAAAAGTAATCGACAAGATTTTTATTTTCAGCATATTTGTCGGTTACTATATTAAAAGTAATCGACAAGATTTTTATTTTCAACATATTCGTCGGTTACTATTTCAAACGTAATCGGCAAGACTTTATTATCAGCACATTCGTTGGTTACTATTTTAAAAGTAATCGGCAAGATTTTTATTTTCAACATATTCGTCGGTTACTATTTCAAAAGTAATCGGCAAGACTTTATTTTCAGCACTTTCGTCGGTTACTATTTCAAATGTAATCGGCAGGATTTTTATTTTCAGCATATTCGTCGGTTACTATTTCGAAAGTAATCGGCAAGATTTTTATTTTCAGCATATTTGTCGGTTACTATTTTAAAAGTAATCGACAAGATTTTTATTTTCAACATATTCCTCGGTTACTATTTCAAAAGTAATCGGCAAGATTTTTATTTTCAGCATGTTCGTCGGTTACTATTTCAAAAGTAATCGGCAAGATTTTTTTTTCAACATATTTTTCGGTTACTATTTTAAAAGTAATCGACAAGACTTTATTTTCAGCACATTCGTCGGTTACTATTTCAAAAGTAATCGGCAAGATTTTTATTTTCAACATATTCGTCGGTTACTATTTCATAAGTAATCGGCATGATTTATTTTCAGCACATTCGTCGGTTACTATTTCACAAGTAATCGGCAAGATTTTTATTTTCAACATATTCCTCAGTTACTATTTAAAAAGTAATCGGTGAGATTTTTATTTTCAACATATTCGTCGCTTACTATTTCAAAAGTAATCAGCAAGATTTTTATTTTCAACATATTCGTCGCTTAATATTTCAAAAGTAATCGGCATGATTTATTTTCAGCACATTCGTCGGTTACTATTTCAAAAGTAATCGGCAAGATTTTTATTTTGAGCACATTCGTCGGTTACTATTTTAAAAGTAATCGACAAGACTTTTATTTTCAGCACATTTGTCGGTTACTATTTCAAAAGTAATCGGCAAGATTTATTTTCAGCACATTCGTCGGTTACTATTTCAAAAGTAATCGGCAAGATTTTTATTTTGAGCACATTCGTCGGTTACTATTTTAAAAGTAGTCGACACGACTTTTATTTTCAGCACATTTGTCGGTTACTATTTCAAAAGTAATCGGCATGATTTATTTTCAGCACATTCGTCGGTTACTATTTCAAAAGTAATCGGCAAGACTTTATTTTCAGCACTTTCGTCGGTTACTATTTCAAATGTAATCGGCAAGATTTTTATTTTCAACATATTCGTCGGTTACTATTTCATAAGTAATCGGCATGATTTATTTTCAGCACATTCGTCGGTTACTATTTCACAAGTAATCGGCAAGATTTTTATTTTCAACATATTCCTCAGTTACTATTTAAAAAGTAATCGGTGAGATTTTTATTTTCAACATATTCGTCGCTTACTATTTCAAAAGTAATCAGCAAGATTTTTATTTTCAACATATTCGTCGCTTAATATTTCAAAAGTACTCGGCATGATTTATTTTCAGCACATTCGTCGGTTACTATTTCAAAAGTAATCGGCAAGATTTTTATTTTGAGCACATTCGTCGGTTACTATTTTAAAAGTAATCGACAAGACTTTTATTTTCAGCACATTTGTCGGTTACTATTTCAAAAGTAATCGGCAAGATTTATTTTCAGCACATTCGTCGGTTACTATTTCAAAAGTAATCGGCAAGATTTTTATTTTGAGCACATTCGTCGGTTACTATTTTAAAAGTAGTCGACACGACTTTTATTTTCAGCACATTTGTCGGTTACTATTTCAAAAGTAATCGGCATGATTTATTTTCAGCACATTCGTCGGTTACTATTTCAAAAGTAATCGGCAAGACTTTATTTTCAACACATTCGTCGGTTACTATTTCAAAAGCAATCGGCAAGACTTTATTTTCAGCACTTTCGTCGGTTACTATTTCAAATGTAATCGGCAGGATTTTTATTTTCAGCATATTCGTCGGTTACTATTTCGAAAGTAATAGGCAAGATTTTTATTTTCAGCATATTTGTCGGTTACTATTTTAAAAGTAATCGACAAGATTTTTATTTTCAACATATTCGTCGGTTACTATTTCAAAAGTAATCGGCAAGACTTTATTTTCAGCATATTCGTTGGTTACTATTTCAAAAGTAATCGGCAAGATTTTTATTTTCAGCATATTCGTCGGTTACTATTTCAAAAGTAATCGACAAGATTTTTATTTTCAGCATATTTGTCGGTTACTATATTAAAAGTAATCGACAAGATTTTTATTTTCAACATATTCGTCGGTTACTATTTCAAACGTAATCGGCAAGACATTATTATCAGCACATTCGTTGGTTACTATTTTAAAAGTAATCGGCAAGATTTTTATTTTCAACATATTCGTCGGTTACTATTTCAAAAGTAATCGGCAAGACTTTATTTTCAGCACTTTCGTCGGTTACTATTTCAAATGTAATCGGCAGGATTTTTATTTTCAGCATATTCGTCGGTTACTATTTCGAAAGTAATCGGCAAGATTTTTATTTTCAGCATATTTGTCGGTTACTATTTTAAAAGTAATCGACAAGATTTTTATTTTCAACATATTCCTCGGTTACTATTTCAAAAGTAATCGGCAAGATTTTTATTTTCAGCATGTTCGTCGGTTACTATTTCAAAAGTAATCGGCAAGATTTTTTTTTTCAACATATTTTTCGGTTACTATTTTAAAAGTAATCGACAAGACTTTATTTTCAGCACATTCGTCGGTTACTATTTCAAAAGTAATCGGCAAGATTTTTATTTTCAACATATTCGTCGGTTACTATTTCATAAGTAATCGGCATGATTTATTTTCAGCACATTCGTCGGTTACTATTTCAAAAGTAATCGGCAAGATTTTTATTTTCAACATATTCCTCAGTTACTATTTAAAAAGTAATCGGTGAGATTTTTATTTTCAACATATTCGTCGCTTACTATTTCAAAAGTAATCAGCAAGATTTTTATTTTCAACATATTCGTCGCTTAATATTTCAAAAGTAATCGGCATGATTTATTTTCAGCACATTCGTCGGTTACTATTTCAAAAGTAATCGGCAAGATTTTTATTTTGAGCACATTCGTCGGTTACTATTTTAAAAGTAATCGACAAGACTTTTATTTTCAGCACATTTGTCGGTTACTATTTCAAAAGTAATCGGCAAGATTTATTTTCAGCACATTCGTCGGTTACTATTTCAAAAGTAATCGGCAAGATTTTTATTTTGAGCACATTCGTCGGTTACTATTTTAAAAGTAGTCGACACGACTTTTATTTTCAGCACATTTGTCGGTTACTATTTCAAAAGTAATCGGCATGATTTATTTTCAGCACATTCGTCGGTTACTATTTCAAAAGTAATCGGCAAGACTTTATTTTCAACACATTCGTCGGTTACTATTTCAAAAGCAATCGGCAAGACTTTATTTTCAGCACTTTCGTCGGTTACTATTTCAAATGTAATCGGCAGGATTTTTATTTTCAGCATATTCGTCGGTTACTATTTCGAAAGTAATCGGCAAGATTTTTATTTTCAGCATATTTGTCGGTTACTATTTTAAAAGTAATCGACAAGATTTTTATTTTCAACATATTCCTCGGTTACTATTTCAAAAGTAATCGGCAAGATTTTTATTTTCAGCATGTTCGTCGGTTACTATTTCAAAAGTAATCGGCAAGATTTTTTTTTTCAACATATTTTTCGGTTACTATTTTAAAAGTAATCGACAAGACTTTATTTTCAGCACATTCGTCGGTTACTATTTCAAAAGTAATCGGCAAGATTTTTATTTTCAACATATTCGTCGGTTACTATTTCATAAGTAATCGGCATGATTTATTTTCAGCACATTCGTCGGTTACTATTTCAAAAGTAATCGGCAAGATTTTTATTTTCAACATATTCCTCAGTTACTATTTAAAAAGTAATCGGTGAGATTTTTATTTTCAACATATTCGTCGCTTACTATTTCAAAAGTAATCAGCAAGATTTTTATTTTCAACATATTCGTCGCTTAATATTTCAAAAGTAATCGGCATGATTTATTTTCAGCACATTCGTCGGTTACTATTTCAAAAGTAATCGGCAAGATTTTTATTTTGAGCACATTCGTCGGTTACTATTTTAAAAGTAATCGACAAGACTTTTATTTTCAGCACATTTGTCGGTTACTATTTCAAAAGTAATCGGCAAGATTTATTTTCAGCACATTCGTCGGTTACTATTTCAAAAGTAATCGGCAAGATTTTTATTTTGAGCACATTCGTCGGTTACTATTTTAAAAGTAGTCGACACGACTTTTATTTTCAGCACATTTGTCGGTTACTATTTCAAAAGTAATCGGCATGATTTATTTTCAGCACATTCGTCGGTTACTATTTCAAAAGTAATCGGCAAGACTTTATTTTCAACACATTCGTCGGTTACTATTTCAAAAGCAATCGGCAAGACTTTATTTTCAGCACTTTCGTCGGTTACTATTTCAAATGTAATCGGCAGGATTTTTATTTTCAGCATATTCGTCGGTTACTATTTCGAAAGTAATCGGCAAGATTTTTATTTTCAGCATATTTGTCGGTTACTATTTTAAAAGTAATCGACAAGATTTTTATTTTCAACATATTCCTCGGTTACTATTTCAAAAGTAATCGGCAAGATTTTTATTTTCAACATATTCGTCGGTTACTATTTCAAAAGTAATCGGCAAGACTTTATTTTCAGCATATTCGTTGGTTACTATTTCAAAAGTAATCGGCAAGATTTTTATTTTCAGCATATTCGTCGGTTACTATTTCAAAAGTAATCGACAAGATTTTTATTTTCAGCATATTTGTCGGTTACTATATTAAAAGTAATCGACAAGATTTTTATTTTCAACATATTCGTCGGTTACTATTTCAAACGTAATCGGCAAGACTTTATTATCAGCACATTCGTTGGTTACTATTTTAAAAGTAATCGGCAAGATTTTTATTTTCAACATATTCGTCGGTTACTATTTCAAAAGTAATCGGCAAGACTTTATTTTCAGCACTTTCGTCGGTTACTATTTCAAAAGTAATCGGCAAGACTTTATTTTCAACACATTCGTCGGTTACTATTTCAAAAGCAATCGGCAAGACTTTATTTTCAGCACTTTCGTCGGTTACTATTTCAAATGTAATCGGCAGGATTTTTATTTTCAGCATATTCGTCGGTTACTATTTCGAAAGTAATCGGCAAGATTTTTATTTTCAGCATATTTGTCGGTTACTATTTTAAAAGTAATCGACAAGATTTTTATTTTCAACATATTCCTCGGTTACTATTTCAAAAGTAATCGGCAAGATTTTTATTTTCAGCATCTTCGTCGGTTACTATTTCAAAAGTAATCGGCAAGATTTTTTTTTTCAACATATTTTTCGGTTACTATTTTAAAAGTAATCGACAAGACTTTATTTTCAGCACATTCGTCGGTTACTATTTCAAAAGTAATCGGCAAGATTTTTATTTTCAACATATTCGTCGGTTACTATTTCAAAAGTAATCGGCAAGACTTTATTTTCAGCATATTCGTTGGTTACTATTTCAAAAGTAATCGGCAAGATTTTTATTTTCAGCATATTCGTCGGTTACTATTTCATAAGTAATCGGCATGATTTATTTTCAGCACATTCGTCGGTTACTATTTCAAAAGTAATCGGCAAGATTTTTATTTTCAACATATTCCTCAGTTACTATTTAAAAAGTAATCGGTGAGATTTTTATTTTCAACATATTCGTTGCTTACTATTTCAAAAGTAATCAGCAAGATTTCTATTTTCAACATATTCGTCGCTTAATATTTCAAAAGTAATCGGCATGATTTATTTTCAGCACATTCGTCGGTTACTATTTCAAAAGTAATCGGCAAGATTTTTATTTTGAGCATATTCGTCGGTTACTATTTTAAAAGTAATCGACAAGACTTTTATTTTCAGCACATTTGTCGGTTACTATTTCAAAAGTAATCGGCAAGATTTATTTTCAGCACATTCGTCGGTTACTATTTCAAAAGTAATCGGCAAGATTTTTATTTTGAGCACATTCGTCGGTTACTATTTTAAAAGTAGTCGACACGACTTTTATTTTCAGCACATTTGTCGGTTACTATTTCAAAAGTAATCGGCATGATTTATTTTCAGCACATTCGTCGGTTACTATTTCAAAAGTAATCGGCAAGACTTTATTTTCAACACATTCGTCGGTTACTATTTCAAAAGCAATCGGCAAGACTTTATTTTCAGCACTTTCGTCGGTTACTATTTCAAATGTAATCGGCAGGATTTTTATTTTCAGCATATTCGTCGGTTACTATTTCGAAAGTAATAGGCAAGATTTTTATTTTCAGCATATTTGTCGGTTACTATTTTAAAAGTAATCGACAAGATTTTTATTTTCAACATATTCGTCGGTTACTATTTCAAAAGTAATCGGCAAGACTTTATTTTCAGCATATTCGTTGGTTACTATTTCAAAAGTAATCGGCAAGATTTTTATTTTCAGCATATTCGTCGGTTACTATTTCAAAAGTAATCGACAAGATTTTTATTTTCAGCATATTTGTCGGTTACTATATTAAAAGTAATCGACAAGATTTTTATTTTCAACATATTCGTCGGTTACTATTTCAAACGTAATCGGCAAGACTTTATTATCAGCACATTCGTTGGTTACTATTTTAAAAGTAATCGGCAAGATTTTTATTTTCAACATATTCGTCGGTTACTATTTCAAAAGTAATCGGCAAGACTTTATTTTCAGCACTTTCGTCGGTTACTATTTCAAATGTAATCGGCAGGATTTTTATTTTCAGCATATTCGTCGGTTACTATTTCGAAAGTAATCGGCAAGATTTTTATTTTCAGCATATTTGTCGGTTACTATTTTAAAAGTAATCGACAAGATTTTTATTTTCAACATATTCCTCGGTTACTATTTCAAAAGTAATCGGCAAGATTTTTATTTTCAGCATGTTCGTCGGTTACTATTTCAAAAGTAATCGGCAAGATTTTTTTTTTCAACATATTTTTCGGTTACTATTTTAAAAGTAATCGACAAGACTTTATTTTCAGCACATTCGTCGGTTACTATTTCAAAAGTAATCGGCAAGATTTTTATTTTCAACATATTCGTCGGTTACTATTTCATAAGTAATCGGCATGATTTATTTTCAGCACATTCGTCGGTTACTATTTCAAAAGTAATCGGCAAGATTTTTATTTTCAACATATTCCTCAGTTACTATTTAAAAAGTAATCGGTGAGATTTTTATTTTCAACATATTCGTCGCTTACTATTTCAAAAGTAATCAGCAAGATTTTTATTTTCAACATATTCGTCGCTTAATATTTCAAAAGTAATCGGCATGATTTATTTTCAGCACATTCGTCGGATACTATTTCAAAAGTAATCGGCAAGATTTTTATTTTGAGCACTTTCGTCGGTTACTATTTCAAATGTAATCGGCAGGATTTTTATTTTCAGCATATTCGTCGGTTACTATTTCGAAAGTAATAGGCAAGATTTTTATTTTCAGCATATTTGTCGGTTACTATTTTAAAAGTAATCGACAAGATTTTTATTTTCAACATATTCGTCGGTTACTATTTCAAAAGTAATCGGCAAGACTTTATTTTCAGCATATTCGTTGGTTACTATTTCAAAAGTAATCGGCAAGATTTTTATTTTCAGCATATTCGTCGGTTACTATTTCAAAAGTAATCGACAAGATTTTTATTTTCAGCATATTTGTCGGTTACTATATTAAAAGTAATCGACAAGATTTTTATTTTCAACATATTCGTCGGTTACTATTTCAAACGTAATCGGCAAGACTTTATTATCAGCACATTCGTTGGTTACTATTTTAAAAGTAATCGGCAAGATTTTTATTTTCAACATATTCGTCGGTTACTATTTCAAAAGTAATCGGCAAGACTTTATTTTCAGCACTTTCGTCGGTTACTATTTCAAATGTAATCGGCAGGATTTTTATTTTCAGCATATTCGTCGGTTACTATTTCGAAAGTAATCGGCAAGATTTTTATTTTCAGCATATTTGTCGGTTACTATTTTAAAAGTAATCGACAAGATTTTTATTTTCAACATATTCCTCGGTTACTATTTCAAAAGTAATCGGCAAGATTTTTATTTTCAGCATGTTCGTCGGTTACTATTTCAAAAGTAATCGGCAAGATTTTTTTTTTCAACATATTTTTCGGTTACTATTTTAAAAGTAATCGACAAGACTTTATTTTCAGCACATTCGTCGGTTACTATTTCAAAAGTAATCGGCAAGATTTTTATTTTCAACATATTCGTCGGTTACTATTTCATAAGTAATCGGCATGATTTATTTTCAGCACATTCGTCGGTTACTATTTCAAAAGTAATCGGCAAGATTTTTATTTTCAACATATTCCTCAGTTACTATTTAAAAAGTAATCGGTGAGATTTTTATTTTCAACATATTCGTCGCTTACTATTTCAAAAGTAATCAGCAAGATTTTTATTTTCAACATATTCGTCGCTTAATATTTCAAAAGTAATCGGCATGATTTATTTTCAGCACATTCGTCGGTTACTATTTCAAAAGTAATCGGCAAGATTTTTATTTTGAGCACATTCGTCGGTTACTATTTTAAAAGTAATCGACAAGACTTTTATTTTCAGCACATTTGTCGGTTACTATTTCAAAAGTAATCGGCATGATTTATTTTCAGCACATTCGTCGGTTACTATTTCAAAAGTAATCGGCAAGATTTTTATTTTGAGCACATTCGTCGGTTACTATTTTAAAAGTAGTCGACACGACTTTTATTTTCAGCACATTTGTCGGTTACTATTTCAAAAGTAATCGGCATGATTTATTTTCAGCACATTCGTCGATTACTATTTCAAAAGTAATCGGCAAGACTTTATTTTCAACACATTCGTCGGTTACTATTTCAAAAGTAATCGGCAAGACTTTATTTTCAGCACTTTCGTCGGTTACTATTTCAAATGTAATCGGCAGGATTTTTATTTTCAGCATATTCGTCGGTTACTATTTCGAAAGTAATAGGCAAGATTTTTATTTTCAGCATATTTGTCGGTTACTATTTTAAAAGTAATCGACAAGATTTTTATTTTCAACATATTCGTCGGTTACTATTTCAAAAGTAATCGGCAAGACTCTATTTTCAGCATATTCGTTGGTTACTATTTCAAAAGTAATCGGTAAGATTTTTATTTTCAACATATTCGTCACTTACTATTTCAAAAGTAATCGGCATGATTTATTTTCAGCACATTTGTCGGTTACTATTTCAAAAGTAATCGGCATGATTTATTTTCAGCATATTCGTTGGTTACTATTTCAAAAGTAATCGGCAAGACTTTATTTTCAGCACTTTCGTCGGTTACTATTTCAAATGTAATCGGCAGGATTTTTATTTTCAGCATATTCGTCGGTTACTATTTCGAAAGTAATCGGCAAGATTTTTATTTTCAGCATATTTGTCGGTTACTATTTTAAAAGTAATCGACAAGATTTTTATTTTCAACATATTCCTCGGTTACTATTTCAAAAGTAATCGGCAAGATTTTTATTTTCAGCATGTTCGTCGGTTACTATTTCAAAAGTAATCGGCAAGATTTTTTTTTTCAACATATTTTTCGGTTACTATTTTAAAAGTAATCGACAAGACTTTATTTTCAGCACATTCGTCGGTTACTATTTCAAAAGTAATCGGCAAGATTTTTATTTTCAACATATTCGTCGGTTACTATTTCATAAGTAATCGGCATGATTTATTTTCAGCACATTCGTCGGTTACTATTTCAAAAGTAATCGGCAAGATTTTTATTTTCAACATATTCCTCAGTTACTATTTAAAAAGTAATCGGTGAGATTTTTATTTTCAACATATTCGTCGCTTACTATTTCAAAAGTAATCAGCAAGATTTTTATTTTCAACATATTCGTCGCTTAATATTTCAAAAGTAATCGGCATGATTTATTTTCAGCACATTCGTCGGTTACTATTTCAAAAGTAATCGGCAAGATTTTTATTTTGAGCACTTTCGTCGGTTACTATTTCAAATTTAATCGGCAGGATTTTTATTTTCAGCATATTCGTCGGTTACTATTTCGAAAGTAATAGGCAAGATTTTTATTTTCAGCATATTTGTCGGTTACTATTTTAAAAGTAATCGACAAGATTTTTATTTTCAACATATTCGTCGGTTACTATTTCAAAAGTAATCGGCAAGACTTTATTTTCAGCATATTCGTTGGTTACTATTTCAAAAGTAATCGGCAAGATTTTTATTTTCAGCATATTCGTCGGTTACTATTTCAAAAGTAATCGACAAGATTTTTATTTTCAGCATATTTGTCGGTTACTATATTAAAAGTAATCGACAAGATTTTTATTTTCAACATATTCGTCGGTTACTATTTCAAACGTAATCGGCAAGACTTTATTATCAGCACATTCGTTGGTTACTATTTTAAAAGTAATCGGCAAGATTTTTATTTTCAACATATTCGTCGGTTACTATTTCAAAAGTAATCGGCAAGACTTTATTTTCAGCACTTTCGTCGGTTACTATTTCAAATGTAATCGGCAGGATTTTTATTTTCAGCATATTCGTCGGTTACTATTTCGAAAGTAATCGACAAGATTTTTATTTTCAGCATATTTGTCGGTTACTATTTTAAAAGTAATCGACAAGATTTTTATTTTCAACATATTCCTCGGTTACTATTTCAAAAGTAATCGGCAAGATTTTTATTTTCAGCATGTTCGTCGGTTACTATTTCAAAAGTAATCGGCAAGATTTTTTTTTTCAACATATTTTTCGGTTACTATTTTAAAAGTAATCGACAAGACTTTATTTTCAGCACATTCGTCGGTTACTATTTCAAAAGTAATCGGCAAGATTTTTATTTTCAACATATTCGTCGGTTACTATTTCATAAGTAATCGGCATGATTTATTTTCAGCACATTCGTCGGTTACTATTTCAAAAGTAATCGGCAAGATTTTTATTTTCAACATATTCCTCAGTTACTATTTAAAAAGTAATCGGTGAGATTTTTATTTTCAACATATTCGTCGCTTACTATTTCAAAAGTAATCAGCAAGATTTTTATTTTCAACATATTCGTCGCTTAATATTTCAAAAGTAATCGGCATGATTTATTTTCAGCACATTCGTCGGTTACTATTTCAAAAGTAATCGGCAAGATTTTTATTTTGAGCACATTCGTCGGTTACTATTTTAAAAGTAATCGACAAGACTTTTATTTTCAGCACATTTGTCGGTTACTATTTCAAAAGTAATCGGCATGATTTATTTTCAGCACATTCGTCGGTTACTATTTCAAAAGTAATCGGCAAGATTTTTATTTTGAGCACATTCGTCGGTTACTATTTTAAAAGTAATCGGCAAGACTTTATTTTCAGCATATTCGTTGGTTACTATTTCAAAAGTAATCGGTAAGATTTTTATTTTCAACATATTCGTCACTTACTATTTCAAAAGTAATCGGCATGATTTATTTTCAGCACATTTGTCGGTTACTATTTCAAAAGTAATCGGCATGATTTATTTTCAGCATATTCGTTGGTTACTATTTCAAAAGTAATCGGCAAGACTTTATTTTCAACACATTCGTCGGTTACTATTTCAAAAGTAATCGGCAAGACTTTATTTTCAGCACTTTCGTCGGTTACTATTTCAAATGTAATCGGCAGGATTTTTATTTTCAGCATATTCGTCGGTTACTATTTTAAAAGTAATCGACAAGATTTTTATTTTCAACATATTCGTCGGTTACTATT
Source organism: Medicago lupulina (assembly GCA_958299785.1). Taxonomy (NCBI): domain Eukaryota; kingdom Viridiplantae; phylum Streptophyta; class Magnoliopsida; order Fabales; family Fabaceae; genus Medicago; species Medicago lupulina. The sequence goes on along the minus strand of OY283143.1, from coordinate 41,503,655 downwards.
TCAAAAGTAATCGGCAAGACTTTATTTTCAGCATATTCGTTGGTTACTATTTCAAAAGTAATCGGTAAGATTTTTATTTTCAACATATTCGTCACTTACTATTTCAAAAGTAATCGGCATGATTTATTTTCAGCACATTTGTCGGTTACTATTTCAAAAGTAATCGGCATGATTTATTTTCAGCATATTCGTCGGTTACTATTTCAAAGGTAATCGGCATGATTTATTTTCAACACATTCGTCGGTTACTATTTCAAAAGTAATCGGCATGATCTATTTTCTGCACATTCGTCGGTTACTATTTCAAAAGTAATCGGCAAGATTTTTATTTTCAGCATATTCGTCGGTTACTATTTCAAAAGTAATCGACAAGATTTTTATTTTCAGCATATTTGTCGATTACTATATTAAAAGTAATCGACAAGATTTTTATTTTCAACATATTCGTCGGTTACTATTTCAAACGTAATCGGCAAGACTTTATTATCAGCACATTCGTTGGTTACTATTTTAAAAGTAATCGGCAAGATTTTTATTTTCAACATATTCGTCGGTTACTATTTCAAAAGTAATCGGCAAGACTTTATTTTCAGCACTTTCGTCGGTTACTATTTCAAATGTAATCGGCAGGATTTTTATTTTCAGCATATTCGTCGGTTACTATTTCGAAAGTAATCGGCAAGATTTTTATTTTCAGCATATTTGTCGGTTACTATTTTAAAAGTAATCGACAAGATTTTTATTTTCAACATATTCCTCGGTTACTATTTCAAAAGTAATCGGCAAGATTTTTATTTTCAGCATGTTCGTCGGTTACTATTTCAAAAGTAATCGGCAAGATTTTTTTTTTCAACATATTTTTCGGTTACTATTTTAAAAGTAATCGACAAGACTTTATTTTCAGCACATTCGTCGGTTACTATTTCAAAAGTAATCGGCAAGATTTTTATTTTCAACATATTCGTCGGTTACTATTTCATAAGTAATCGGCATGATTTATTTTCAGCACATTCGTCGGTTACTATTTCAAAAGTAATCGGCAAGATTTTTATTTTCAACATATTCCTCAGTTACTATTTAAAAAGTAATCGGTGAGATTTTTATTTTCAACATATTCGTCGCTTACTATTTCAAAAGTAATCAGCAAGATTTCTATTTTCAACATATTCGTCGCTTAATATTTCAAAAGTAATCGGCATGATTTATTTTCAGCACATTCGTCGGTTACTATTTCAAAAGTAATCGGCAAGATTTTTATTTTGAGCATATTCGTCGGTTACTATTTTAAAAGTAATCGACAAGACTTTTATTTTCAGCACATTTGTCGGTTACTATTTCAAAAGTAATCGGCAAGATTTATTTTCAGCACATTCGTCGGTTACTATTTCAAAAGTAATCGGCAAGATTTTTATTTTGAGCACATTCGTCGGTTACTATTTTAAAAGTAGTCGACACGACTTTTATTTTCAGCACATTTGTCGGTTACTATTTCAAAAGTAATCGGCATGATTTATTTTCAGCACATTCGTCGGTTACTATTTCAAAAGTAATCGGCAAGACTTTATTTTCAACACATTCGTCGGTTACTATTTCAAAAGCAATCGGCAAGACTTTATTTTCAGCACTTTCGTCGGTTACTATTTTAAATGTAATCGGCAGGATTTTTATTTTCAGCATATTCGTCGGTTACTATTTCGAAAGTAATAGGCAAGATTTTTATTTTCAGCATATTTGTCGGTTACTATTTTAAAAGTAATCGACAAGATTTTTATTTTCAACATATTCGTCGGTTACTATTTCAAAAGTAATCGGCAAGACTTTATTTTCAGCATATTCGTAGGTTACTATTTCAAAAGTAATCGGCAAGATTTTTATTTTCAGCATATTCGTCGGTTACTATTTCAAAAGTAATCGACAAGATTTTTATTTTCAGCATATTTGTCGGTTACTATATTAAAAGTAATCGACAAGATTTTTATTTTCAACATATTCGTCGGTTACTATTTCAAACGTAATCGGCAAGACTTTATTATCAGCACATTCGTTGGTTACTATTTTAAAAGTAATCGGCAAGATTTTTATTTTCAACATATTCGTCGGTTACTATTTCAAAAGTAATCGGCAAGACTTTATTTTCAGCACTTTCGTCGGTTACTATTTCAAATGTAATCGGCAGGATTTTTATTTTCAGCATATTCGTCGGTTACTATTTCGAAAGTAATCGGCAAGATTTTTATTTTCAGCATATTTGTCGGTTACTATTTTAAAAGTAATCGACAAGATTTTTATTTTCAACATATTCCTCGGTTACTATTTCAAAAGTAATCGGCAAGATTTTTATTTTCAGCATGTTCGTCGGTTACTATTTCAAAAGTAATCGGCAAGATTTTTTTTTTCAACATATTTTTCGGTTACTATTTTAAAAGTAATCGACAAGACTTTATTTTCAGCACATTCGTCGGTTACTATTTCAAAAGTAATCGGCAAGATTTTTATTTTCAGCATATTCGTCGGTTACTATTTCATAAGTAATCGGCATGATTTATTTTCAGCACATTCGTCGGTTACTATTTCAAAAGTAATCGGCAAGATTTTTATTTTCAACATATTCCTCAGTTACTATTTAAAAAGTAATCGGTGAGATTTTTATTTTCAACATATTCGTCGCTTACTATTTCAAAAGTAATCAGCAAGATTTTTATTTTCAACATATTCGTCGCTTAATATTTCAAAAGTAATCGGCATGATTTATTTTCAGCACATTCGTCGGTTACTATTTCAAAAGTAATCGGCAAGATTTTTATTTTGAGCACATTCGTCGGTTACTATTTTAAAAGTAATCGACAAGACTTTTATTTTCAGCACATTTGTCGGTTACTATTTCAAAAGTAATCGGCAAGATTTATTTTCAGCACATTCGTCGGTTACTATTTCAAAAGTAATCGGCAAGATTTTTATTTTGAGCACATTCGTCGGTTACTATTTTAAAAGTAGTCGACACGACTTTTATTTTCAGCACATTTGTCGGTTACTATTTCAAAAGTAATCGGCATGATTTATTTTCAGCACATTCGTCGGTTACTATTTCAAAAGTAATCGGCAAGACTTTATTTTCAACACATTCGTCGGTTACTATTTCAAAAGCAATCGGCAAGACTTTATTTTCAGCACTTTCGTCGGTTACTATTTCAAATGTAATCGGCAGGATTTTTATTTTCAGCATATTCGTCGGTTACTATTTCGAAAGTAATAGGCAAGATTTTTATTTTCAGCATATTTGTCGGTTACTATTTTAAAAGTAATCGACAAGATTTTTATTTTCAACATATTCGTCGGTTACTATTTCAAAAGTAATCGGCAAGACTTTATTTTCAGCATATTCGTTGGTTACTATTTCAAAAGTAATCGACAAGATTTTTATTTTCAACATATTCGTCGGTTACTATTTCAAACGTAATCGGCAAGACTTTATTATCAGCACATTCGTTGGTTACTATTTTAAAAGTAATCGGCAAGATTTTTATTTTCAACATATTCGTCGGTTACTATTTCAAAAGTAATCGGCAAGACTTTATTTTCAGCACTTTCGTCGGTTACTATTTCAAATGTAATCGGCAGGATTTTTATTTTCAGCATATTCGTCGGTTACTATTTCGAAAGTAATCGGCAAGATTTTTATTTTCAGCATATTTGTCGGTTACTATTTTAAAAGTAATCGACAAGATTTTTATTTTCAACATATTCCTCGGTTACTATTTCAAAAGTAATCGGCAAGATTTTTATTTTCAGCATGTTCGTCGGTTACTATTTCAAAAGTAATCGGCAAGATTTTTTTTTTCAACATATTTTTCGGTTACTATTTTAAAAGTAATCGACAAGACTTTATTTTCAGCACATTCGTCGGTTACTATTTCAAAAGTAATCGGCAAGATTTTTATTTTCAACATATTCGTCGGTTACTATTTCATAAGTAATCGGCATGATTTATTTTCAGCACATTCGTCGGTTACTATTTCAAAAGTAATCGGCAAGATTTTTATTTTCAACATATTCCTCAGTTACTATTTAAAAAGTAATCGGTGAGATTTTTATTTTCAACATATTCGTCGCTTACTATTTCAAAAGTAATCAGCAAGATTTTTATTTTCAACATATTCGTCGCTTAATATTTCAAAAGTAATCGGCATGATTTATTTTCAGCACATTCGTCGGTTACTATTTCAAAAGTAATCGGCAAGATTTTTATTTTGAGCACATTCGTCGGTTACTATTTTAAAAGTAATCGACAAGACTTTTATTTTCAGCACATTTGTCGGTTACTATTTCAAAAGTAATCGGCAAGATTTATTTTCAGCACATTCGTCGGTTACTATTTCAAAAGTAATCGGCAAGATTTTTATTTTGAGCACATTCGTCGGTTACTATTTTAAAAGTAGTCGACACGACTTTTATTTTCAGCACATTTGTCGGTTACTATTTCAAAAGTAATCGGCATGATTTATTTTCAGCACATTCGTCGGTTACTATTTCAAAAGTAATCGGCAAGACTTTATTTTCAACACATTCGTCGGTTACTATTTCAAAAGCAATCGGCAAGACTTTATTTTCAGCACTTTCGTCGGTTACTATTTCAAATGTAATCGGCAGGATTTTTATTTTCAGCATATTCGTCGGTTACTATTTCGAAAGTAATCGGCAAGATTTTTATTTTCAGCATATTTGTCGGTTACTATTTTAAAAGTAATCGACAAGATTTTTATTTTCAACATATTCCTCGGTTACTATTTCAAAAGTAATCGGCAAGATTTTTATTTTCAGCATGTTCGTCGGTTACTATTTCAAAAGTAATCGGCAAGATTTTTTTTTTCAACATATTTTTCGGTTACTATTTTAAAAGTAATCGACAAGACTTTATTTTCAGCACATTCGTCGGTTACTATTTCAAAAGTAATCGGCAAGATTTTTATTTTCAACATTTTCGTCGGTTACTATTTCATAAGTAATCGGCATGATTTATTTTCAGCACATTCGTCGGTTACTATTTCAAAAGTAATCGGCAAGATTTTTATTTTCAACATATTCCTCAGTTACTATTTAAAAAGTAATCGGTGAGATTTTTATTTTCAACATATTCGTCGCTTACTATTTCAAAAGTAATCAGCAAGATTTTTATTTTCAACATATTCGTCGCTTAATATTTCAAAAGTAATCGGCATGATTTATTTTCAGCACATTCGTCGGTTACTATTTCAAAAGTAATCGGCAAGATTTTTATTTTGAGCACATTCGTCGGTTACTATTTTAAAAGTAATCGACAAGACTTTTATTTTCAGCACATTTGTCGGTTACTATTTCAAAAGTAATCGGCAAGATTTATTTTCATCACATTCGTCGGTTACTATTTCAAAAGTAATCGGCAAGATTTTTATTTTGAGCACATTCGTCGGTTACTATTTTAAAAGTAGTCGACACGACTTTTATTTTCAGCACATTTGTCGGTTACTATTTCAAAAGTAATCGGCATGATTTATTTTCAGCACATTCGTCGGTTACTATTTCAAAAGTAATCGGCAAGACTTTATTTTCAACACATTCGTCGGTTACTATTTCAAAAGCAATCGGCAAGACTTTATTTTCAGCACTTTCGTCGGTTACTATTTCAAATGTAATCGGCAGGATTTTTATTTTCAGCATATTCGTCGGTTACTATTTCGAAAGTAATAGGCAAGATTTTTATTTTCAGCATATTTGTCGGTTACTATTTTAAAAGTAATCGACAAGATTTTTATTTTCAACATATTCGTCGGTTACTATTTCAAAAGTAATCGGCAAGACTTTATTTTCAGCATATTCGTTGGTTACTATTTCAAAAGTAATCGACAAGATTTTTATTTTCAACATATTCGTCGGTTACTATTTCAAACGTAATCGGCAAGACTTTATTATCAGCACATTCGTTGGTTACTATTTTAAAAGTAATCGGCAAGATTTTTATTTTCAACATATTCGTCGGTTACTATTTCAAAAGTAATCGGCAAGACTTTATTTTCAGCACTTTCATCGGTTACTATTTCAAATGTAATCGGCAGGATTTTTATTTTCAGCATATTCGTCGGTTACTATTTCGAAAGTAATCGGCAAGATTTTTATTTTCAGCATATTTGTCGGTTACTATTTTAAAAGTAATCGACAAGATTTTTATTTTCAACATATTCCTCGGTTACTATTTCAAAAGTAATCGGCAAGATTTTTATTTTCAGCATGTTCGTCGGTTACTATTTCAAAAGTAATCGGCAAGATTTTTTTTTTCAACATATTTTTCGGTTACTATTTTAAAAGTAATCGACAAGACTTTATTTTTAGCACATTCGTCGGTTACTATTTCAAAAGTAATCGGCAAGATTTTTATTTTCAACATATTCGTCGGTTACTATTTCATAAGTAATCGGCATGATTTATTTTCAGCACATTCGTCGGTTACTATTTCAAAAGTAATCGGCAAGATTTTTATTTTCAACATATTCCTCAGTTACTATTTAAAAAGTAATCGGTGAGATTTTTATTTTCAACATATTCGTCGCTTACTATTTCAAAAGTAATCAGCAAGATTTTTATTTTCAACATATTCGTCGCTTAATATTTCAAAAGTAATCGGCATGATTTATTTTCAGCACATTCGTCGGTTACTATTTCAAAAGTAATCGGCAAGATTTTTATTTTGAGCACATTCGTCGGTTACTATTTTAAAAGTAATCGACAAGACTTTTATTTTCAGCACATTTGTCGGTTACTATTTCAAAAGTAATCGGCAAGATTTATTTTCAGCACATTCGTCGGTTACTATTTCAAAAGTAATCGGCAAGATTTTTATTTTGAGCACATTCGTCGGTTACTATTTTAAAAGTAGTCGACACGACTTTTATTCTTAGCACATTTGTCGGTTACTATTTCAAAAGTAATCGGCATGATTTATTTTCAGCACATTCGTCGGTTACTATTTCAAAAGTAATCGGCAAGACTTTATTTTCAACACATTCGTCGGTTACTATTTCAAAAGCAATCGGCAAGACTTTATTTTCAGCACTTTCGTCGGTTACTATTTCAAATGTAATCGGCAGGATTTTTATTTTCAGCATATTCGTCGGTTACTATTTCGAAAGTAATAGGCAAGATTTTTATTTTCAGCATATTTGTCGGTTACTATTTTACAAGTAATCGACAAGATTTTTATTTTCAACATATTCCTCAGTTACTATTTAAAAAGTAATCGGTGAGATTTTTATTTTCAACATATTCGTCGCTTACTATTTCAAAAGTAATCAGCAAGATTTTTATTTTCAACATATTCGTCGCTTAATATTTCAAAAGTAATCGGCATGATTTATTTTCAGCACATTCGTCGGTTACTATTTCAAAAGTAATCGGCAAGATTTTTATTTTGAGCACATTCGTCGGTTACTATTTTAAAAGTAATCGACAAGACTTTTATTTTCAGCACATTTGTCGGTTACTATTTCAAAAGTAATCGGCAAGATTTATTTTCAGCACATTCGTCGGTTACTATTTCAAAAGTAATCGGCAAGATTTTTATTTTGAGCACATTCGTCGGTTACTATTTTAAAAGTAGTCGACACGACTTTTATTTTCAGCACATTTGTCGGTTACTATTTCAAAAGTAATCGGCATGATTTATTTTCAGCACATTCGTCGGTTACTATTTCAAAAGTAATCGGCAAGACTTTATTTTCAACACATTCGTCGGTTACTATTTCAAAAGCAATCGGCAAGACTTTATTTTCAGCACTTTCGTCGGTTACTATTTCAAATGTAATCGGCAGGATTTTTATTTTCAGCATATTCGTCGGTTACTATTTCGAAAGTAATCGGCAAGATTTTTATTTTCAGCATATTTGTCGGTTACTATTTTAAAAGTAATCGACAAGATTTTTATTTTCAACATATTCCTCGGTTACTATTTCAAAAGTAATCGGCAAGATTTTTATTTTCAGCATGTTCGTCGGTTACTATTTCAAAAGTAATCGGCAAGATTTTTTTTTTCAACATATTTTTCGGTTACTATTTTAAAAGTAATCGACAAGACTTTATTTTCAGCACATTCGTCGGTTACTATTTCAAAAGTAATCGGCAAGATTTTTATTTTCAACATATTCGTCGGTTACTATTTCATAAGTAATCGGCATGATTTATTTTCAGCACATTCGTCGGTTACTATTTCAAAAGTAATCGGCAAGATTTTTATTTTCAACATATTCCTCAGTTACTATTTAAAAAGTAATCGGTGAGATTTTTATTTTCAACATATTCGTCGCTTACTATTTCAAAAGTAATCAGCAAGATTTTTATTTTCAACATATTCGTCGCTTAATATTTCAAAAGTAATCGGCATGATTTATTTTCAGCACATTCGTCGGTTACTATTTCAAAAGTAATCGGCAAGATTTTTATTTTGAGCACATTCGTCGGTTACTATTTTAAAAGTAATCGACAAGACTTTTATTTTCAGCACATTTGTCGGTTACTATTTCAAAAGTAATCGGCAAGATTTATTTTCATCACATTCGTCGGTTACTATTTCAAAAGTAATCGGCAAGATTTTTATTTTGAGCACATTCGTCGGTTACTATTTTAAAAGTAGTCGACACGACTTTTATTTTCAGCACATTTGTCGGTTACTATTTCAAAAGTAATCGGCATGATTTATTTTCAGCACATTCGTCGGTTACTATTTCAAAAGTAATCGGCAAGACTTTATTTTCAACACATTCGTCGGTTACTATTTCAAAAGCAATCGGCAAGACTTTATTTTCAGCACTTTCGTCGGTTACTATTTCAAATGTAATCGGCAGGATTTTTATTTTCAGCATATTCGTCGGTTACTATTTCGAAAGTAATAGGCAAGATTTTTATTTTCAGCATATTTGTCGGTTACTATTTTAAAAGTAATCGACAAGATTTTTATTTTCAACATATTCGTCGGTTACTATTTCAAAAGTAATCGGCAAGACTTTATTTTCAGCATATTCGTTGGTTACTATTTCAAAAGTAATCGACAAGATTTTTATTTTCAACATATTCGTCGGTTACTATTTCAAACGTAATCGGCAAGACTTTATTATCAGCACATTCGTTGGTTACTATTTTAAAAGTAATCGGCAAGATTTTTATTTTCAACATATTCGTCGGTTACTATTTCAAAAGTAATCGGCAAGACTTTATTTTCAGCACTTTCATCGGTTACTATTTCAAATGTAATCGGCAGGATTTTTATTTTCAGCATATTCGTCGGTTACTATTTCGAAAGTAATCGGCAAGATTTTTATTTTCAGCATATTTGTCGGTTACTATTTTAAAAGTAATCGACAAGATTTTTATTTTCAACATATTCCTCGGTTACTATTTCAAAAGTAATCGGCAAGATTTTTATTTTCAGCATGTTCGTCGGTTACTATTTCAAAAGTAATCGGCAAGATTTTTTTTTTCAACATATTTTTCGGTTACTATTTTAAAAGTAATCGACAAGACTTTATTTTTAGCACATTCGTCGGTTACTATTTCAAAAGTAATCGGCAAGATTTTTATTTTCAACATATTCGTCGGTTACTATTTCATAAGTAATCGGCATGATTTATTTTCAGCACATTCGTCGGTTACTATTTCAAAAGTAATCGGCAAGATTTTTATTTTCAACATATTCCTCAGTTACTATTTAAAAAGTAATCGGTGAGATTTTTATTTTCAACATATTCGTCGCTTACTATTTCAAAAGTAATCAGCAAGATTTTTATTTTCAACATATTCGTCGCTTAATATTTCAAAAGTAATCGGCATGATTTATTTTCAGCACATTCGTCGGTTACTATTTCAAAAGTAATCGGCAAGATTTTTATTTTGAGCACATTCGTCGGTTACTATTTTAAAAGTAATCGACAAGACTTTTATTTTCAGCACATTTGTCGGTTACTATTTCAAAAGTAATCGGCAAGATTTATTTTCAGCACATTCGTCGGTTACTATTTCAAAAGTAATCGGCAAGATTTTTATTTTGAGCACATTCGTCGGTTACTATTTTAAAAGTAGTCGACACGACTTTTATTCTTAGCACATTTGTCGGTTACTATTTCAAAAGTAATCGGCATGATTTATTTTCAGCACATTCGTCGGTTACTATTTCAAAAGTAATCGGCAAGACTTTATTTTCAACACATTCGTCGGTTACTATTTCAAAAGCAATCGGCAAGACTTTATTTTCAGCACTTTCGTCGGTTACTATTTCAAATGTAATCGGCAGGATTTTTATTTTCAGCATATTCGTCGGTTACTATTTCGAAAGTAATAGGCAAGATTTTTATTTTCAGCATATTTGTCGGTTACTATTTTACAAGTAATCGACAAGATTTTTATTTTCAACATATTCGTCGGTTACTATTTCAAAAGTAATCGGCAAGACTTTATTTTCAGCATATTCGTTGGTTATTATTTCAAAAGTAATCGGCAAGATTTTTATTTTCAGCATATTCGTCGGTTACTATTTCAAAAGTAATCGACAAGATTTTTATTTTCAGCATATTTGTCGGTTACTATATTAAAAGTAATCGACAAGATTTTTATTTTCAACATATTCGTCGGTTACTATTTCAAACGTAATCGGCAAGACTTTATTATCAGCACATTCGTTGGTTACTATTTTAAAAGTAATCGGCAAGATTTTTATTTTCAACATATTCGTCGGTTACTATTTCAAAAGTAATCGGCAAGACTTTATTTTCAGCACTTTCGTCGGTTACTATTTCAAATGTAATCGGCAGGATTTTTATTTTCAGCATATTCGTCGGTTACTATTTCGAAAGTAATCGGCAAGATTTTTATTTTCAGCATATTTGTCGGTTACTATTTTAAAAGTAATCGACAAGATTTTTATTTTCAACATATTCCTCGGTTACTATTTCAAAAGTAATCGGCAAGATTTTTATTTTCAGCATGTTCGTCGGTTACTATTTCAAAAGTAATCGGCAAGATTTTTTTTTTCAACATATTTTTCGGTTACTATTTTAAAAGTAATCGACAAGACTTTATTTTCAGCACATTCGTCGGTTACTATTTCAAAAGTAATCGGCAAGATTTTTATTTTCAACATATTCGTCGGTTACTATTTCATAAGTAATCGGCATGATTTATTTTCAGCACATTCGTCGGTTACTATTTCAAAAGTAATCGGCAAGATTTTTATTTTCAACATATTCCTCAGTTACTATTTAAAAAGTAATCGGTGAGATTTTTATTTTCAACATATTCGTCGCTTACTATTTCAAAAGTAATCAGCAAGATTTTTATTTTCAACATATTCGTCGCTTAATATTTCAAAAGTAATCGGCATGATTTATTTTCAGCACATTCGTCGGTTACTATTTCAAAAGTAATCGGCAAGATTTTTATTTTGAGCACATTCGTCGGTTACTATTTTAAAAGTAATCGACAAGACTTTTATTTTCAGCACATTTGTCGGTTACTATTTCAAAAGTAATCGGCATGATTTATTTTCAGCACATTCGTCGGTTACTATTTCAAAAGTAATCGGCAAGATTTTTATTTTGAGCACATTCGTCGGTTACTATTTTAAAAGTAGTCGACACGACTTTTATTTTCAGCACATTTGTCGGTTACTATTTCAAAAGTAATCGGCATGATTTATTTTCAGCACATTCGTCGGTTACTATTTCAAAAGTAATCGGCAAGACTTTATTTTCAACACATTCGTCGGTTACTATTTCAAAAGTAATCGGCAAGACTTTATTTTCAGCACTTTCGTCGGTTACTATTTCAAATGTAATCGGCAGGATTTTTATTTTCAATATATTCGTCGGTTACTATTTCGAAAGTAATAGGCAAGATTTTTATTTTCAGCATATTTGTCGGTTACTATTTTAAAAGTAATCGACAAGATTTTTATTTTCAACATATTCGTCGGTTACTATTTCAAAAGTAATCGGCAAGACTTTATTTTCAGCATATTCGTTGGTTACTATTTCAAAAGTAATCGGTAAGATTTTTATTTTCAACATATTCGTCACTTACTATTTCAAAAGTAATCGGCATGATTTATTTTCAGCACATTTGTCGGTTACTATTTCAAAAGTAATCGGCATGATTTATTTTCAGCATATTCGTCGGTTACTATTTCAAAGGTAATCGGCATGATTTATTTTCAACACATTCGTCGGTTACTATTTCAAAAGTAATCGGCATGATCTATTTTCTGCACATTCGTCGGTTACTATTTCAAAAGTAATCGGCAAGATTTTTATTTTCAGCATATTCGTCGGTTACTATTTCATAAGTAATCGGCATGATTTATTTTCAGCACATTCGTCGGTTACTATTTCAAAAGTAATCGGCATGATCTATTTTCTGCACATTCGTCGGTTACTATTTCAAAAGTAATCGGCAAGATTTATATTTTCAGCATATTCGTCGGTTACTATTTCAAAAGTAATCGGCAAGATTTTTATTTTCAACATATTCGTCGCTTACTATTTCAAAAGTAATCGGCATGATTTATTTTCAGCACATTCGTCGGTTACTATTTCAAAAGTAATCGGCAAGATTTTTATTTTCAACATATTCGTCGCTTACTAATTAAAAAGTAATCAGCAAGATTTTTATTTTCAACATATTCGTCGCTTACTATTTCAAAAGTAATCGGCATGATTTATTTTCAGCACATTCGTCGGTTACTATTTCAAAAGTAATCGGGAAGATTTTTATTTTGAGCACAATCGTCGGTTACTATTTTAAAAGTAATCGACAAGACCTTTATTTTCAGCACATTTGTCGGTTACTATTTCAAAAGTAATCGGCATGATTTATTTTCAGCACATTCGTCGGTTACTATTTCAAAAGTAATCGGCAAGATTTTTATTTTGAGCACATTCGTTGGTTACTATTTTAAAAGTAATCGACAAGACTTTTATTTTCAGCACATTTGTCGGTTACTATTTCAAAAGTAATCGGCATGATTTATTTTCAGCACATTCGTCGGTTACTATTTCAAAAGTAATCGACAAGATTTTTATTTTGAGCACATTCGTTGGTTACTATTTTAAAAGTAATCGACAAGACTTTTATTTTCAGCACATTTGTCGGTTACTATTTCAAAAGTAATCGGCATGATTTATTTTCAGCACATTTGTCGGTTACTATTTCAAAAGTAATCGGCAAGACTTTATTTTCAACACATTCGTCGGTTACTATTTCAAAAGTAATCGGCATGATCTATTTTCTGCACATTCGTCGGTTACTATTTCAAAAGTAATCGGCAAGATTTTTATTTTCAGCATATTCGTCGGTTACTATTTCAAAGGTAATCAGCAGTATTTATTTTCAGCACATTCGTCGGTTACAATTTTAAAAGTAATCGACAAGACTTTATTTTCAGCACATTCGTCGGTTACTATTTCAAAAGTAATCGGCAAGATTTTTATTTTCACAATATTCGTCGCTTACTATTTCAAAAGTAATCAGCAAGATTTTTATTTTCAACATATTCGTCGCTTACTATTTGAAAAGTAATCGGCATGATTTATTTTCAGCACATTCGTCGGTTACTATTTCAAAAGTAATCGGCAAGATTTTTATTTTGAGCACATTCGTCGGTTACTATTTTAAAAGTAATCGACAAGACTTTTATTTTCAGCATATTCGTCGGTTACTATTTCGAAAGTAATCGGCAAGATTTTTATTTTCAGCATATTTGTCGGTTACTATTTTAAAAGTAATCGACAAGATTTTTATTTTCAACATATTCGTCGGTTACTATTTCATAAGTAATCGGCATGATTTATTTTCTGCACATTCGTCGGTTACTATTTCAAAAGTAATCGGCATGATCTATTTTCTGCACATTCGTCGGTTACTATTTCAAAAGTAATCGGCAAGATTTATATTTTCAGCATATTCGTTGGTTATTATTTCAAAAGTAATCGGCAAGATTTTTATTTTCAGCATATTCGTCGGTTACTATTTCAAAAGTAATCGACAAGATTTTTATTTTCAGCATATTTGTCGGTTACTATATTAAAAGTAATCGACAAGATTTTTATTTTCAACATATTCGTCGGTTACTATTTCAACCGTAATCGGCAAGACTTTATTATCAGCACATTCGTTGGTTACTATTTTAAAAGTAATCGGCAAGATTTTTATTTTCAACATATTCGTCGGTTACTATTTCAAAAGTAATCGGCAAGACTTTATTTTCAGCACTTTCGTCGGTTACTATTTCAAATGTAATCGGCAGGATTTTTATTTTCAGCATATTCGTCGGTTACTATTTCGAAAGTAATCGGCAAGATTTTTATTTTCAGCATATTTGTCGGTTACTATTTTAAAAGTAATCGACAAGATTTTTATTTTCAACATATTCCTCGGTTACTATTTCAAAAGTAATCGGCAAGATTTTTATTTTCAGCATGTTCGTCGGTTACTATTTCAAAAGTAATCGGCAAGATTTTTTTTTTCAACATATTTTTCGGTTACTATTTTAAAAGTAATCGACAAGACTTTATTTTCAGCACATTCGTCGGTTACTATTTCAAAAGTAATCGGCAAGATTTTTATTTTCAACATATTCGTCGGTTACTATTTCATAAGTAATCGGCATGATTTATTTTCAGCACATTCGTCGGTTACTATTTCAAAAGTAATCGGCAAGATTTTTATTTTCAACATATTCCTCAGTTACTATTTAAAAAGTAATCGGTGAGATTTTTATTTTCAACATATTCGTCGCTTACTATTTCAAAAGTAATCAGCAAGATTTTTATTTTCAACATATTCGTCGCTTAATATTTCAAAAGTAATCGGCATGATTTATTTTCAGCACATTCGTCGGTTACTATTTCAAAAGTAATCGGCAAGATTTTTATTTTGAGCACATTCGTCGGTTACTATTTTAAAAGTAATCGACAAGACTTTTATTTTCAGCACATTTGTCGGTTACTATTTCAAAAGTAATCGGCATGATTTATTTTCAGTACATTCGTCGGTTACTATTTCAAAAGTAATCGGCAAGATTTTTATTTTGAGCACATTCGTCGGTTACTATTTTAAAAGTAGTCGACACGACTTTTATTTTCAGCACATTTGTCGGTTACTATTTCAAAAGTAATCGGCATGATTTATTTTCAGCACATTCGTCGGTTACTATTTCAAAAGTAATCGGCAAGACTTTATTTTCAACACATTCGTCGGTTACTATTTCAAAAGTAATCGGCAAGACTTTATTTTCAGCACTTTCGTCGGTTACTATTTCAAATGTAATCGGCAGGATTTTAATTTTCAATATATTCGTCGGTTACTATTTCGAAAGTAATAGGCAAGATTTTTATTTTCAGCATATTTGTCGGTTACTATTTTAAAAGTAATCGACAAGATTTTTATTTTCAACATATTCGTCGGTTACTATTTCAAAAGTAATCGGCAAGACTTTATTTTCAGCATATTCGTTGGTTACTATTTCAAAAGTAATCGGTAAGATTTTTATTTTCAACATATTCGTCACTTACTATTTCAAAAGTAATCGGCATGATTTATTTTCAGCACATTTGTCGGTTACTATTTCAAAAGTAATCGGCATGATTTATTTTCAGCATATTCGTCGGTTACTATTTCAAAGGTAATCGGCATGATTTATTTTCAACACATTCGTCGGTTACTATTTCAAAAGTAATCGGCATGATCTATTTTCTGCACATTCGTCGGTTACTATTTCAAAAGTAATCGGCAAGATTTTTATTTTCAGCATATTCGTCGGTTACTATTTCATAAGTAATCGGCATGATTTATTTTCAGCACATTCGTCGGTTACTATTTCAAAAGTAATCGGCATGATCTATTTTCTGCACATTCGTCGGTTACTATTTCAAAAGTAATCGGCAAGATTTATATTTTCAGCATATTCGTCGGTTACTATTTCAAAAGTAATCGGCAAGATTTTTATTTTCAACATATTCGTCGCTTACTATTTCAAAAGTAATCGGCATGATTTATTTTCAGCACATTCGTCGGTTACTATTTCAAAAGTAATCGGCAAGATTTTTATTTTCAACATATTCGTCGCTTACTAATTAAAAAGTAATCGGCAAGATTTTTATTTTGAGCACATTCGTCGGTTACTATTTTAAAAGTAGTCGACACGACTTTTATTTTCAGCACATTTGTCGGTTACTATTTCAAAAGTAATCGGCATGATTTATTTTCAGCACATTCGTCGGTTACTATTTCAAAAGTAATCGGCAAGACTTTATTTTCAACACATTCGTCGGTTACTATTTCAAAAGTAATCGGCAAGACTTTATTTTCAGCACTTTCGTCGGTTACTATTTCAAATGTAATCGGCAGGATTTTTATTTTCAATATATTCGTCGGTTACTATTTCGAAAGTAATAGGCAAGATTTTTATTTTCAGCATATTTGTCGGTTACTATTTTAAAAGTAATCGACAAGATTTTTATTTTCAACATATTCGTCGGTTACTATTTCAAAAGTAATCGGCAAGACTTTATTTTCAGCATATTCGTTGGTTACTATTTCAAAAGTAATCGGTAAGATTTTTATTTTCAACATATTCGTCACTTACTATTTCAAAAGTAATCGGCATGATTTATTTTCAGCACATTTGTCGGTTACTATTTCAAAAGTAATCGGCATGATTTATTTTCAGCATATTCGTCGGTTACTATTTCAAAGGTAATCGGCATGATTTATTTTCAACACATTCGTCGGTTACTATTTCAAAAGTAATCGGCATGATCTATTTTCTGCACATTCGTCGGTTACTATTTCAAAAGTAATCGGCAAGATTTTTATTTTCAGCATATTCGTCGGTTACTATTTCATAAGTAATCGGCATGATTTATTTTCAGCACATTCGTCGGTTACTATTTCAAAAGTAATCGGCATGATCTATTTTCTGCACATTCGTCGGTTACTATTTCAAAAGTAATCGGCAAGATTTATATTTTCAGCATATTCGTCGGTTACTATTTCAAAAGTAATCGGCAAGATTTTTATTTTCAACATATTCGTCGCTTACTATTTCAAAAGTAATCGGCATGATTTATTTTCAGCACATTCGTCGGTTACTATTTCAAAAGTAATCGGCAAGATTTTTATTTTCAACATATTCGTCGCTTACTAATTAAAAAGTAATCAGCAAGATTTTTATTTTCAACATATTCGTCGCTTACTATTTCAAAAGTAATCGGCCTGATTTATTTTCAGCACATTCGTCGGTTACTATTTCAAAAGTAATCGGGAAGATTTTTATTTTGAGCACAATCGTCGGTTACTATTTTAAAAGTAATCGACAAGACCTTTATTTTCAGCACATTTGTCGGTTACTATTTCAAAAGTAATCGGCATGATTTATTTTCAGCACATTCGTCGGTTACTATTTCAAAAGTAATCGGCAAGATTTTTATTTTGAGCACATTCGTTGGTTACTATTTTAAAAGTAATCGACAAGACTTTTATTTTCAGCACATTTGTCGGTTACTATTTCAAAAGTAATCGGCATGATTTATTTTCAGCACATTCGTCGGTTACTATTTCAAAAGTAATCGACAAGATTTTTATTTTGAGCACATTCGTTGGTTACTATTTTAAAAGTAATCGACAAGACTTTTATTTTCAGCACATTTGTCGGTTACTATTTCAAAAGTAATCGGCATGATTTATTTTCAGCACATTTGTCGGTTACTATTTCAAAAGTAATCGGCAAGACTTTATTTTCAACACATTCGTCGGTTACTATTTCAAAAGTAATCGGCATGATCTATTTTCTGCACATTCGTCGGTTACTATTTCAAAAGTAATCGGCAAGATTTTTATTTTCAGCATATTCGTCGGTTACTATTTCAAAGGTAATCAGCAGTATTTATTTTCAGCACATTCGTCGGTTACTATTTCAAAAGTAATCGGCAAGATTTTTATTTTCAGCATATTCGTCGGTTACTATTTCAAAGGTAATCAGCAGTATTTATTTTCAGCACATTCGTCGGTTACAATTTTAAAAGTAATCGACAAGACTTTATTTTCAGCATATTCGTCGGTTACTATTTCAAAAGTAATCGGCAAGATTTTTATTTTCACAATATTCGTCGCTTACTATTTCAAAAGTAATCAGCAAGATTTTTATTTTCAACATATTCGTCGCTTACTATTTGAAAAGTAATCGGCATGATTTATTTTCAGCACATTCGTCGGTTACTATTTCAAAAGTAATCGGCAAGATTTTTATTTTGAGCACATTCGTCGGTTGCTATTTTAAAAGTAATCGACAAGACTTTTATTTTCAGCATATTCGTCGGTTACTATTTCGAAAGTAATCGGCAAGATTTTTATTTTCAGCATATTTGTCGGTTACTATTTTAAAAGTAATCGACAAGATTTTTATTTTCAACATATTCGTCGGTTACTATTTCATAAGTAATCGGCATGATTTATTTTCTGCACATTCGTCGGTTACTATTTCAAAAGTAATCGGCATGATCTATTTTCTGCACATTCGTCGGTTACTATTTCAAAAGTAATCGGCAAGATTTATATTTTCAGCATATTCGTCGGTTACTATTTCAAAAGTAATCGGCAAGATTTTTATTTTCAGTATATTCGTCGGTTACTATTTCAAAGGTAATCAGCAGTATTTATTTTCAGCACATTCGTCGGTTACTATTTTAAAAGTAATCGACAAGACTTTATTTTCAGCACATTCGTCGGTTACTATTTCAAAAGTAATCGGCAAGATTTTTATTTTCAACATATTCGTCGCTTACTATTTCAAAAGTAATCAGCAAGATTTTTATTTTCAACATATTTGTCGCTTACTATTTGAAAAGTAATCGGCATGATTTATTTTCAGCACATTCGTCGGTTACTATTTCAAAAGTAATCGGCAAGATTTTTATTTTCAGCACATTCGTCGGTTACTATTTTAAAAGTAATCGACAAGACTTTTATTTTCAGCATATTCGTCGGTTACTATTTCGAAAGTAATCGGCAAGATTTTTATTTTCAGCATATTTGTCGGTTACTATTTTAAAAGTAATCGACAAGATTTTTATTTTCAACATATTCGTCGGTTACTATTTCATAAGTAATCGGCATGATTTATTTTCAGCACATTCGTCGGTTACTATTTCAAAAGTAATCGGCATGATCTATTTTCTGCACATTCGTCGGTTACTATTTCAAAAGTAATCGGCAAGATTTATATTTTCAGCATATTCGTCGGTTACTATTTCAAAAGTAATCGGCAAGATTTTTATTTTCAACATATTCGTCGCTTACTATTTCAAAAGTAATCGGCATGATTTATTTTCAGCACATTCGTCGGTTACTATTTCAAAAGTAATCGGCAAGATTTTTATTTTCAACATATTCGTCGCTTACTAATTAAAAAGTAATCAGCAAGATTTTTATTTTCAACATATTCGTCGCTTACTATTTCAAAAGTAATCGGCATGATTTATTTTCAGCACATTCGTCGGTTACTATTTCAAAAGTAATCGGGAAGATTTTTATTTTGAGCACAATCGTCGGTTACTATTTTAAAAGTAATCGACAAGACCTTTATTTTCAGCACATTTGTCGGTTACTATTTCAAAAGTAATCGGCATGATTTATTTTCAGCACATTCGTCGGTTACTATTTCAAAAGTAATCGGCAAGATTTTTATTTTGAGCACATTCGTTGGTTACTATTTTAAAAGTAATCGACAAGACTTTTATTTTCAGCACATTTGTCGGTTACTATTTCAAAAGTAATCGGCATGATTTATTTTCAGCACATTCGTCGGTTACTATTTCAAAAGTAATCGACAAGATTTTTATTTTGAGCACATTCGTTGGTTACTATTTTAAAAGTAATCGACAAGACTTTTATTTTCAGCACATTTGTCGGTTACTATTTCAAAAGTAATCGGCATGATTTATTTTCAGCACATTTGTCGGTTACTATTTCAAAAGTAATCGGCAAGACTTTATTTTCAACACATTCGTCGGTTACTATTTCAAAAGTAATCGGCATGATCTATTTTCTGCACATTCGTCGGTTACTATTTCAAAAGTAATCGGCAAGATTTTTATTTTCAGCATATTCGTCGGTTACTATTTCAAAGGTAATCAGCAGTATTTATTTTCAGCACATTCGTCGGTTACTATTTCAAAAGTAATCGGCAAGATTTTTATTTTCAGCATATTCGTCGGTTACTATTTCAAAGGTAATCAGCAGTATTTATTTTCAGCACATTCGTCGGTTACAATTTTAAAAGTAATCGACAAGACTTTATTTTCAGCACATTCGTCGGTTACTATTTCAAAAGTAATCGGCAAGATTTTTATTTTCACAATATTCGTCGCTTACTATTTCAAAAGTAATCAGCAAGATTTTTATTTTCAACATATTCGTCGCTTACTATTTGAAAAGTAATCGTCATGATTTATTTTCAGCACATTCGTCGGTTACTATTTCAAAAGTAATCGGCAAGATTTTTATTTTGAGCACATTCGTCGGTTACTATTTTAAAAGTAATCGACAAGACTTTTATTTTCAGCATATTCGTCGGTTACTATTTCGAAAGTAATCGGCAAGATTTTTATTTTCAGCATATTTGTCGGTTACTATTTTAAAAGTAATCGACAAGATTTTTATTTTCAACATATTCGTCGGTTACTATTTCATAAGTAATCGGCATGATTTATTTTCTGCACATTCGTCGGTTACTATTTCAAAAGTAATCGGCATGATCTATTTTCTGCACATTCGTCGGTTACTATTTCAAAAGTAATCGGCAAGATTTATATTTTCAGCATATTCGTCGGTTACTATTTCAAAAGTAATCGGCAAGATTTTTATTTTCAGTATATTCGTCGGTTACTATTTCAAAGGTAATCAGCAGTATTTATTTTCAGCACATTCGTCGGTTACTATTTTAAAAGTAATCGACAAGACTTTATTTTCAGCACATTCGTCGGTTACTATTTCAAAAGTAATCGGCAAGATTTTTATTTTCAACATATTCGTCGCTTACTATTTCAAAAGTAATCAGCAAGATTTTTATTTTCAACATATTTGTCGCTTACTATTTGAAAAGTAATCGGCATGATTTATTTTCAGCACATTCGTCGGTTACTATTTCAAAAGTAATCGGCAAGATTTTTATTTTGAGCACATTCGTCGGTTACTATTTTAAAAGTAATCGACAAGACTTTTATTTTCAGCATATTCGTCGGTTACTATTTCGAAAGTAATCGGCAAGATTTTTATTTTCAGCATATTTGTCGGTTACTATTTTAAAAGTAATCGACAAGATTTTTATTTTCAACATATTCGTCGGTTACTATTTCATAAGTAATCGGCATGATTTATTTTCAGCACATTCGTCGGTTACTATTTCAAAAGTAATCGGCATGATCTATTTTCTGCACATTCGTCGGTTACTATTTCAAAAGTAATCGGCAAGATTTATATTTTCAGCATATTCGTCGGTTACTATTTCAAAAGTAATCGGCAAGATTTTTATTTTCAACATATTCGTCGCTTACTATTTCAAAAGTAATCGGCATGATTTATTTTCAGCACATTCGTCGGTTACTATTTCAAAAGTAATCGGCAAGATTTTTATTTTCAACATATTCGTCGCTTACTAATTAAAAAGTAATCAGCAAGATTTTTATTTTCAACATATTCGTCGCTTACTATTTCAAAAGTAATCGGCATGATTTATTTTCAGCACATTCGTCGGTTACTATTTCAAAAGTAATCGGGAAGATTTTTATTTTGAGCACAATCGTCGGTTACTATTTTAAAAGTAATCGACAAGACCTTTATTTTCAGCACATTTGTCGGTTACTATTTCAAAAGTAATCGGCATGATTTATTTTCAGCACATTCGTCGGTTACTATTTCAAAAGTAATCGGGAAGATTTTTATTTTGAGCACAATCGTCGGTTACTATTTTAAAAGTAATCGACAAGACTTTTATTTTCAGCACATTTGTCGGTTACTATTTCAAAAGTAATCGGCATGATTTATTTTCAGCACATTCGTCGGTTACTATTTCAAAAGTAATCGGCAAGATTTTTATTTTGAGCACATTCGTTGGTTACTATTTTTAAAGTAATCGACAAGACTTTTATTTTCAGCACATTTGTCGGTTACTATTTCAAAAGTAATCGGCATGATTTATTTTCAGCACATTCGTCGGTTACTATTTTAAAAGTAATCGACAAGACTTTATTTTCAACACATTCGTCGGTTACTATTTCAAAAGTAATCGGCAAGATTTTTATTTTCAACATATTCGTCGCTTACTATTTCAAAAGTAATCAGCAAGATTTTTATTTTCAACATATTTGTCGCTTACTATTTGAAAAGTAATCGGCATGATTTATTTTCAGCACATTCGTCGGTTACTATTTCAAAAGTAATCGGCAAGATTTATATTTTCAGCATATTCGTCGGTTACTATTTCAAAAGTAATCGGCAAGATTTTTAATTTCAACATATTCGTCGCTTACTATTTCAAAAGTAATCGGCATGATTTATTTTCAGCACATTCGTCGGTTACTATTTCAAAAGTAATCGGCAAGATTTTTATTTTCAACATATTCGTCGCTTACTAATTAAAAAGTAATCAGCAAGATTTTTATTTTCAACATATTCGTCGCTTACTATTTCAAAAGTAATCGGCATGATTTATTTTCAGCACATTCGTCGGTTACTATTTCAAAAGTAATCGGGAAGATTTTTATTTTGAGCACAATCGTCGGTTACTATTTTAAAAGTAATCGACAAGACTTTTATTTTCAGCACATTTGTCGGTTACTATTTCAAAAGTAATTGGCATGATTTATTTTCAGCACATTCGTCGGTTACTATTTCAAAAGTAATCGGCAAGATTTTTATTTTGAGCACATTCGTTGGTTACTATTTTAAAAGTAATCGACAAGACTTTTATTTTCAGCACATTTGTTGGTTACTATTTCAAAAGTAATCGGCATGATTTATTTTCAGCACATTCGTCGGTTACTATTTCAAAAGTAATCGGCAAGACTTTATTTTCAACACATTCGTCGGTTACTATTTCAAAAGCAATCGGCATGATCTATTTTCTGCACATTCGTCGGTTACTATTTCAAAAGTAATCGGCAAGATTTTTATTTTCAGCATATTCGTCGGTTACTATTTCAAAGGTAATCAGCAGTATTTATTTTCAGCACATTCGTCGGTTGCTATTTCAAAAGTAATCGGCAAGATTTTTATTTTCAGCATATTCGTCGGTTACTATTTCAAAGGTAATCAGCAGTATTTATTTTCAGCACATTCGTCGGTTACTATTTTAAAAGTAATCGACAAGACTTTATTTTCAGCACATTCGTCGGTTACTATTTCAAAAGTAATCGGCAAGATTTTTATTTTCAACATATTCGTCGCTTACTATTTCAAAAGTAATCAGCAAGATATTTATTTTCAACATATTCGTCGCTTACTATTTGAAAAGTAATCGGCATGATTTATTTTCAGCACATTCGTCGGTTACTATTTCAAAAGTAATCGGCAAGATTTTTATTTTGAGCACATTCGTCGGTTACTATTTTAAAAGTAATCGACAAGACTTTTATTTTCAGCATATTCGTCGGTTACTATTTCGAAAGTAATCGGCAAGATTTTTATTTTCAGCATATTTGTCGGTTACTATTTTAAAAGTAATCGACAAGATTTTTATTTTCAACATATTCGTCGGTTACTATTTCATAAGTAATCGGCATGATTTATTTTCAGCACATTCGTCGGTTACTATTTCAAAAGTAATCGGCATGATCTATTTTCTGCACATTCGTCGGTTACTATTTCAAAAGTAATCGGCAAGATTTATATTTTCAGCATATTCATCGGTTACTATTTTAAAAGTAATCGGCAAGATTTTTATTTTCAACATATTCGTCGCTTACTATTTCAAAAGTAATCGGCATGATTTATTTTCAGCACATTCGTCGGTTACTATTTCAAAAGTAATCGGCAAGATTTTTATTTTCAACATATTCGTCGCTTACTAATTAAAAAGTAATCAGCAAGATTTTTATTTTCAACATATTCGTCGCTTACTATTTCAAAAGTAATCGGCATGATTTATTTTCAGCACATTCGTCGGTTACTATTTCAAAAGTAATCGGGAAGATTTTTATTTTGAGCACAATCGTCGGTTACTATTTTAAAAGTAATCGACAAGACTTTTATTTTCAGCACATTTGTCGGTTACTATTTCAAAAGTAATCGGCATGATTTATTTTCAGCACATTCGTCGGTTACTATTTCAAAAGTAATCGGGAAGATTTTTATTTTGAGCACAATCGTCGGTTACTATTTTAAAAGTAATCGACAAGACTTTTATTTTCAGCACATTTGTCGGTTACTATTTCAAAAGTAATCGGCATGATTTATTTTCAGCACATTCGTCGGTTACTATTTCAAAAGTAATCGGCAAGATTTTTATTTTGAGCACATTCGTTGGTTACTATTTTAAAAGTAACCGACAAGACTTTTATTTTCAGCACATTTGTCGGTTACTATTTCAAAAGTAATCGGCATGATTTATTTTAAGCACATTCGTCGGTTACTATTTCAAAAGTAATCGGCAAGACTTTATTTTCAACACATTCGTCGGTTACTATTTCAAAAGTAATCGGCATGATCTATTTTCTGCACATTCGTCGGTTACTATTTCAAAAGTAATCGGCAAGATTTTTATTTTCAGCATATTCGTCGGTTATTATTTCAAAAGTAATCAGCAGTATTTATTTTCAGCACATTCGTCGGTTACTATTTCAAAAGTAATCGGCAAGATTTTTATTTTCAGCATATTCGTCGGTTACTATTTCAAAGGTAATCAGCAGTATTTATTTTCAGCACATTCGTCGGTTACTATTTTAAAAGTAATCGACAAGACTTTATTTTCAGCACATTCGTCGGTTACTATTTCAAAAGTAATCGGCAAGATTTTTATTTTCAACATATTCGTCGCTTACTATTTCAAAAGTAATCAGCAAGATTTTTATTTTCAACATATTCGTCGCTTACTATTTGAAAAGTAATCGGCATGATTTATTTTCAGCACATTCGTCGGTTACTATTTCAAAAGTAATCGGCAAGATTTTTATTTTGAGCACATTCGTCGGTTACTATTTTAAAAGTAATCGACAAGACTTTTATTTTCAGCATATTCGTCGGTTACTATTTCGAAAGTAATCGGCATGATTTTTATTTTCAGCATATTTGTCGGTTACTATTTTAAAAGTAATCGACAAGATTTTTATTTTCAACATATTCGTCGGTTACTATTTCATAAGTAATCGGCATGATTTATTTTCAGCACATTCGTCGGTTACTATTTCAAAAGTAATCGGCATGATCTATTTTCTGCACATTCGTCGGTTACTATTTCAAAAGTAATCGGCAAGATTTATATTTTCAGCATATTCGTCGGTTACTATTTCAAAAGTAATCGGCAAGATTTTTAATTTCAACATATTCGTCGCTTACTATTTCAAAAGTAATCGGCATGATTTATTTTCAGCACATTCGTCGGTTACTATTTCAAAAGTAATCGGCAAGATTTTTATTTTCAACATATTCGTCGCTTACTAATTAAAAAGTAATCAGCAAGATTTTTATTTTCAACATATTCGTCGCTTACTATTTCAAAAGTAATCGGCATGATTTATTTTCAGCACATTCGTCGGTTACTATTTCAAAAGTAATCGGGAAGATTTTTATTTTGAGCACAATCGTCGGTTACTATTTTAAAAGTAATCGACAAGACTTTTATTTTCAGCACATTTGTCGGTTACTATTTCAAAAGTAATCGGCATGATTTATTTTCAGCACATTCGTCGGTTACTATTTCAAAAGTAATCGGCAAGATTTTTATTTTGAGCACATTCGTTGGTTACTATTTTAAAAGTAATCGACAAGACTTTTATTTTCAGCACATTTGTCGGTTACTATTTCAAAAGTAATCGGCATGATTTATTTTCAGCACATTCGTCGGTTACTATTTCAAAAGTAATCGGCAAGACTTTATTTTCAACACATTCGTCGGTTACTATTTCAAAAGTAATCGGCATGATCTATTTTCTGCACATTCGTCGGTTACTATTTCAAAAGTAATCGGCAAGATTTTTATTTTCAGCATATTCGTCGGTTACTATTTCAAAGGTAATCAGCAGTATTTATTTTCAGCACATTCGTCGGTTACTATTTCAAAAGTAATCGGCAAGATTTTTATTTTCAGCATATTCGTCGGTTACTATTTCAAAGGTAATCAGCAGTATTTATTTTCAGCACATTCGTCGGTTACTATTTTAAAAGTAATCGACAAGACTTTATTTTCAGCACATTCGTCGGTTACTATTTCAAAAGTAATCGGCAACATTTTTATTTTCAACATATTCGTCGCTTACTATTTCAAAAGTAATCAGCAAGATTTTTATTTTCAACATATTCGTCGCTTACTATTTGAAAAGTAATCGGCATGATTTATTTTCAGCACATTCGTCGGTTACTATTTCAAAAGTAATCGGCAAGATTTTTATTTTGAGCACATTCGTCGGTTACTATTTTAAAAGTAATCGACAAGACTTTTATTTTCAGCATATTCGTCGGTTACTATTTCGAAAGTAATCGGCAAGATTTTTATTTTCAGCATATTTGTCGGTTACTATTTTAAAAGTAATCGACAAAATTTTTATTTTCAACATATTCGTCGGTTACTATTTCATAAGTAATCGGCATGATTTATTTTCAGCACATTCGTCGGTTACTATTTCAAAAGTAATCGGCATGATCTATTTTCTGCACATTCGTCGGTTACTATTTCAAAAGTAATCGGCAAGATTTATATTTTCAGCATATTCGTCGGTTACTATTTCAAAAGTAATCGGCAAGATTTTTATTTTCAACATATTCGTCGCTTACTATTTCAAAAGTAATCGGCATGATTTATTTTCAGCACATTCGTCGGTTACTATGTCAAAAGTAATCGGCAAGATTTTTATTTTCAACATATTCGTCGCTTACTAATTAAAAAGTAATCAGCAAGATTTTTATTTTCAACATATTCGTCGCTTACTATTTCAAAAGTAATCGGCATGATTTATTTTCAGCACATTCGTCCGTTACTATTTCAAAAGTAATCGGGAAGATTTTTATTTTGAGCACAATCGTCGGTTACTATTTTAAAAGTAATCAACAAGACTTTTATTTTCAGCACATTTGTCGGTTACTATTTCAAAAGTAATCGGCATGATTTATTTTCAGCACATTCGTCGGTTACTATTTCAAAAGTAATCGGCAAGATTTTTATTTTGAGCACATTCGTTGGTTACTATTTTAAAAGTAATCGACAAGACTTTTATTTTCAGCACATTTGTCGGTTACTATTTCAAAAGTAATCGGCATGATTTATTTTCAGCACATTCGTCGGTTACTATTTCAAAAGTAATCGGCAAGACTTTATTTTCAACACATTCGTCGGTTACTATTTCAAAAGTAATCGGCATGATCTATTTTCTGCACATTCGTCGGTTACTATTTCAAAAGTAATCGGCAAGATTTTTATTTTTAGCATATTCGTCGGTTACTATTTCAAAGGTAATCAGCAGTATTTATTTTCAGCACATTCGTCGGTTACTATTTCAAAAGTAATCGGCAAGATTTTTATTTTCAGCATATTCGTCGGTTACTATTTCAAAGGTAATCAGCAGTATTTATTTTCAGCACATTCGTCGGTTACTATTTTAAAAGTAATCGACAAGACTTTATTTTCAGCACATTCGTCGGTTACTATTTCAAAAGTAATCGGCAACATTTTTATTTTCAACATATTCGTCGCTTACTATTTCAAAAGTAATCAGCAAGATTTTTATTTTCAACATATTCGTCGCTTACTATTTGAAAAGTAATCGGCATGATTTATTTTCAGCACATTCGTCGGTTACTATTTCAAAAGTAATCGGCAAGATTTTTATTTTGAGCACATTCGTCGGTTACTATTTTAAAAGTAATCGACATGACTTTTATTTTCAGCATATTCGTCGGTTACTATTTCGAAAGTAATCGGCAAGATTTTTATTTTCAGCATATTTGTCGGTTACTATTTTAAAAGTAATCGACAAAATTTTTATTTTCAACATATTCGTCGGTTACTATTTCATAAGTAATCGGCATGATTTATTTTCAGCACATTCGTCGGTTACTATTTCAAAAGTAATCGGCATGATCTATTTTCTGCACATTCGTCGGTTACTATTTCAAAAGTAATCGGCAAGATTTATATTTTCAGCATATTCGTCGGTTACTATTTCAAAAGTAATCGGCAAGATTTTTATTTTCAACATATTCGTCGCTTACTATTTCAAAAGTAATCGGCATGATTTATTTTCAGCACATTCGTCGGTTACTATTTCAAAAGTAATCGGCAAGATTTTTATTTTCAACATATTCGTCGCTTACTAATTAAAAAGTAATCAGCAAGATTTTTATTTTCAACATATTCGTCGCTTACTATTTCAAAAGTAATCGGCATGATTTATTTTCAGCACATTCGTCGGTTACTATTTCAAAAGTAATCGGGAAGATTTTTATTTTGAGCACAATCGTCGGTTACTATTTTAAAAGTAATCAACAAGACTTTTATTTTCAGCACATTTGTCGGTTACTATTTCAAAAGTAATCGGCATGATTTATTTTCAGCACATTCGTCGGTTACTATTTCAAAAGTAATCGGCAAGATTTTTATTTTGAGCACATTCGTTGGTTACTATTTTAAAAGTAATCGACA
Organism: Medicago lupulina; assembly: GCA_958299785.1. Classification (NCBI taxonomy): domain Eukaryota; kingdom Viridiplantae; phylum Streptophyta; class Magnoliopsida; order Fabales; family Fabaceae; genus Medicago; species Medicago lupulina. The sequence continues at coordinate 41,474,740 of OY283143.1, read as the reverse complement.
AGACTTTTATTTTCAGCACATTTGTCGGTTACTATTTCAAAAGTAATCGGCATGATTTATTTTCAGCACATTCGTCGGTTACTATTTCAAAAGTAATCGGCAAGACTTTATTTTCAACACATTCGTGGGTTACTATTTCAAAAGTAATCGGCATGATCTATTTTCTGCACATTCGTCGGTTACTATTTCAAAAGTAATCGGCAAGATTTTTATTTTCAGCATATTCGTCGGTTACTATTTCAAAGGTAATCAGCAGTATTTATTTTCAGCACATTCGTCGGTTACTATTTCAAAAGTAATCGGCAAGATTTTTATTTTCAGCATATTCGTCGGTTACTATTTCAAAGGTAATCAGCAGTATTTATTTTCAGCACATTCGTCGGTTACTATTTTAAAAGTAATCGACAAGACTTTATTTTCAGCACATTCGTCGGTTACTATTTCAAAAGTAATCGGCAAGATTTTTATTTTCAACATATTCGTCGCTTACTATTTCAAAAGTAATCAGCAAGATTTTTATTTTCAACATATTCGTCGCTTACTATTTGAAAAGTAATCGGCATGATTTATTTTCAGCACATTCGTCGGTTACTATTTCAAAAGTAATCGGCAAGATTTTTATTTTGAGCACATTCGTCGGTTACTATTTTAAAAGTAATCGACAAGACTTTTATTTTCAGCATATTCGTCGGTTACTATTTCGAAAGTAATCGGCAAGATTTTTATTTTCAGCATATTTGTCGGTTACTATTTTAAAAGTAATCGACAAAATTTTTATTTTCAACATATTCGTCGCTTACTAATTAAAAAGTAATCAGCAAGATTTTTATTTTCAACATATTCGTCGCTTACTATTTCAAAAGTAATCGGCATGATCTATTTTCAGCACATTCGTCGCTTACTATTTCAAAAGTAATCGGCAAGATTTTTATTTTCAACATATTCGTCGCTTACTATTTCAAAAGTAATCGGCAAGATTTTTATTTTCAACATATTTGTCGCTTACTATTTCAAAAGTAATCGGCATGATTTATTTTCAGCACATTCGTCGGTTACTATTTCAAAAGTAATCGGCAAGATTTTTATTTTCAACATATTCGTCGCTTACTAATTAAAAAGTAATCAGCAAGATTTTTATTTTCAACATATTCGTCGCTTACTAATTAAAAAGTAATCAGCAAGATTTTTATTTTCAACATATTCGTCGCTTACTATTTCAAAAGTAATCGGCATGATTTATTTTCAACACATTCGTCGGTTACTATTTCAAAAGTAATCGGGAAGATTTTTATTTTGAGCACATTCGTCGGTTACTATTTTAAAAGTAATCGACAAGACTTTTATTTTCAGCACATTTGTGGGTTACTATTTCAAAAGTAATCGGCATGATTTATTTTCAGCACATTCGTCGGTTACTATTTCAAAAGTAATCGGCAAGATTTTTATTTTGAGCACATTCGTTGGTTACTATTTTAAAAGTAATCGACAAGACTTTTATTTTCAGCACATTTGTCGGTTACTATTTCAAAAGTAATCGGCATGATTTATTTTCAGCACATTCGTCGGTTACTATTTCAAAAGTAATCAGCAAGACTTTATTTTCAACACATTCGTGGGTTACTATTTCAAAAGTAATCGGCATGATCTATTATCTGCACATTCGTCGGTTACTATTTCAAAAGTAATCGGAAAGATTTTTATTTTCAGCATATTCGTCGGTTACTATTTCAAAGGTAATCAGCAGTATTTATTTTCAGCACATTCGTCGGTTACTATTTTAAAAGTAATCGACAAGATTTTTATTTTCAGCATATTCGTCGGTTACTATTTCAAAAGTAATCGGCAAGATTTTTATTTTCAACATATTTGTCGCTTACTATTTCAAAAGTAATCGGCATGATTTATTTTCAGCACATTCGTCGGTTACTATTTCAAAAGTAATCGGCAAGATTTTTATTTTCAACATATTCGTCGCTTACTAATTAAAAAGTAATCAGCAAGAATTTTATTTTCAACATATTCGTCGCTTACTAATTAAAAAGTAATCAGCAAGATTTTTATTTTCAACATATTCGTCGCTTACTATTTCAAAAGTAATCGGCATGATTTATTTTCAACACATTCGTCGGTTACTATTTCAAAAGTAATCGGGAAGATTTTTATTTTGAGCACATTCGTCGGTTACTATTTTAAAAGTAATCGACAAGACTTTTATTTTCAGCACATTTGTGGGTTACTATTTCAAAAGTAATCGGCATGATTTATTTTCAGCACATTCGTCGGTTACTATTTCAAAAGTAATCGGCAAGATTTTTATTTTGAGCACATTCGTTGGTTACTATTTTAAAAGTAATCGACAAGACTTTTATTTTCAGCACATTTGTCGGTTACTATTTCAAAAGTAATCGGCATGATTTATTTTCAGCACATTCGTCGGTTACTATTTCAAAAGTAATCAGCAAGACTTTATTTTCAACACATTCGTGGGTTACTATTTCAAAAGTAATCGGCATGATCTATTATCTGCACATTCGTCGGTTACTATTTCAAAAGTAATCGGAAAGATTTTTATTTTCAGCATATTCGTCGGTTACTATTTCAAAGGTAATCAGCAGTATTTATTTTCAGCACATTCGTCGGTTACTATTTCAAAAGTAATCGGCAAGATTTTTATTTTCAGCATATTCGTCGGTTACTATTTCAAAGGTAATCAGCAGTATTTATTTTCAGCACATTCGTCGGTTACTATTTTAAAAGTAATCGACAAGATTTTTATTTTCAGCATATTCGTCGGTTACTATTTCAAAAGTAATCGGCAAGATTTTTATTTTCAACATATTCGTCGCTTACTATTTCAAAAGTAGTCGGCATGATTTATTTTCAGCACATTCGTCGGTTACTATTTCAAAAGTAATCGGCAAGATTTTTATTTTCAACATATTCGTCGCTTACTAATTAAAAAGTAATCAGCAAGATTTTTATTTTCAACATATTCGTCGCTTACTAATTAAAAAGTAATCAGCAAGATTTTTATTTTCAACATATTCGTCGCTTACTATTTCAAAAGTAATCGGCATGATTTATTTTCAACACATTCGTCGGTTACTATTTCAAAAGTAATCGGGAAGATTTTTATTTTGAGCACATTCGTCGGTTACTATTTTAAAAGTAATCGACAAGACTTTTATTTTCAGCACATTTGTGGGTTACTATTTCAAAAGTAATCGGCATGATTTATTTTCAGCACATTCGTCGGTTACTATTTCAAAAGTAATCGGCAAGATTTTTATTTTGAGCACATTCGTTGGTTACTATTTTAAAAGTAATCGACAAGACTTTTATTTTCAGCACATTTGTCGGTTACTATTTCAAAAGTAATCGGCATGATTTATTTTCAGCACATTCGTCGGTTACTATTTCAAAAGTAATCGGCAAGACTTTAATTTCAACACATTCGTGGGTTACTATTTCAAAAGTAATCGGCATGATCTATTTTCTGCACATTCGTCGGTTACTATTGCAAAAGTAATCGGCAAGATTTTTATTTTCAGCATATTCGTCGGTTACTATTTCAAAGGTAATCAGCAGTATTTATTTTCAGCACATTCGTCGGTTACTATTTCAAAAGTAATCGGCAAGATTTTTATTTTCAGCATATTCGTCGGTTACTATTTCAAAGGTAATCAGCAGTATTTATTTTCAGCACATTCGTCGGTTACTATTTTAAAAGTAATCGACAAGACTTTATTTTCAGCACATTCGTCGGTTACTATTTCAAAAGTAATCGGCAAGATTTTTATTTTCAACATATTCGTCGCTTACTATTTCAAAAGTAATCAGCAAGATTTTTATTTTCAACATATTCGTCGCTTACTATTTGAAAAGTAATCGGCATGATTTATTTTCAGCACATTCGTCGGTTACTATTTCAAAAGTAATCGGCAAGATTTTTATTTTGAGCACATTCGTCGGTTACAATTTTAAAAGTAATCGACAAGACTTTTATTTTCAGCATATTCGTCAGTTACTATTTCGAAAGTAATCGGCAAGATTTTTATTTTCAGCATATTTGTCGGTTACTATTTTAAAAGTAATCGACAAGATTTTTATTTTCAACATATTCGTCGGTTACTATTTCATAAGTAATCGGCATGATTTATTTTCAGCACATTCGTCGGTTACTATTTCAAAAGTAATCGGCATGATCTATTTTCTGCACATTCGTCGGTTACTATTTCAAAAGTAATCGGCAAGATTTATATTTTCAGCATATTCGTCGGTTACTATTTCAAAAGTAATCGACAAGATTTTTATTTTCAACATATTCGTCGCTTACTATTTCAAAAGTAATCGGCATGATTTATTTTCAGCACATTCGTCGGTTACTATTTCAAAAGTAATCGGCAAGATTTTTATTTTCAACATATTCGTCGCTTACTAATTAAAAAGTAATCAGCAAGATTTTTATTTTCAACATATTCGTCGCTTACTATTTCAAAAGTAATCGGCATGATTTATTTTCAGCACATTCGTCGGTTACTATTTCAAAAGTAATCGGCAAGATTTTTATTTTCAACATATTTGTCGGTTACTATTTTAAAAGTAATCGACAAGATTTTTATTTTCAACATATTCGTCGCTTACTATTTCAAAAGTAATCGGCATGATTTATTTTCAGCACATTCGTCGGTTACTATTTCAAAAGTAATCGGGAAGATTTTTATTTTGAGCAAAATCGTCGGTTACTATTTTAAAAGTAATCGACAAGACTTTTATTTTCAGCACATTTGTCGGTTACTATTTCAAAAGTAATCGGCATGATTTATTTTCAGCACATTCGTCGGTTACTATTTCAAAAGTAATCGGCAAGATTTTTATTTTGAGCACATTCGTTGGTTACTATTTTAAAAGTAATCGACAAGACTTTTATTTTCAGCACATTTGTCGGTTACTATTTCAAAAGTAATCGGCATGATTTATTTTCAGCACATTCGTCGGTTACTATTTCAAAAGTTATCGGCAAGACTTTATTTTCAACACATTCGTCGGTTACTATTTCAAAAGTAATCGGCATGATCTATTTTCTGCACATTCGTCGGTTACTATTTCAAAAGTAATCGGCAAGATTTTTATTTTCAGCATATTCGTCGGTTATTATTTCAAAGGTAATCAGCTGTATTTATTTTCAGCACATTCGTCGGTTACTATTTCAAAAGTAATCGGCAAGATTTTTATTTTCAGCATATTCGTCGGTTACTATTTCAAAGGTAATCAGCAGTATTTATTTTCAGCACATTCGTCGGTTACTATTTTAAAAGTAATCGACAAGACTTTTATTTTCAGCACATTTGTCGGTTACTATTTGAAAAGTAATCGGCATGATTTATTTTCAGCACATTCGTCGGTTACTATTTCAAAAGTAAACGGCAAGACTTTATTTTCAACACATTCGTCGGTTACTATTTCAAAAGTAATCGGCATGATCTATTTTCTGCACCTTCGTCGGTTACTATTTCAAAAGTAATCGGCAAGATTTTTATTTTCAGCATATTCGTCGGTTACTATTTCAAAGGTAATCAGCAGTATTTATTTTCAGCACATTCGTCGGTTACTATTTCAAAGGTAATCGGCAAGATTTTTATTTTCAGCATATTCGTCGGTTACTATTTCAAAGGTAATCAGCAGTATTTATTTTCAGCACATTCGTCGGTTACTATTTTAAAAGTAATCGACAAGACTTTATTTTCAGCACATTCGTCGGTTACTATTTCAAAAGTAATCGGCAAGATTTTTATTTTCAACATATTCGTCGCTTACTATTTCAAAAGTAATCAGCAAGATTTTTATTTTCAGCATATTCGTCGCTTACTATTTGAAAAGTAATCGGCATGATTTATTTTCAGCACATTCGTCGGTTACTATTTCAAAAGTAATCGGGAAGATTTTTATTTTCAACATATTCGTCGCTTACTATTTCAAAAGTAATCAGCAAGATTTTTATTTTCAACATATTCGTCGCTTACTATTTGAAAAGTAATCGGCATGATTTATTTTCAGCACATTCGTCGGTTACTATTTCAAAAGTAATCGGGAAGATTTTTATTTTGAGCACATTCGTCGGTTACTATTTTAAAAGTAATCGACAAGACTTTTATTTTCAGCACATTTGTGGGTTACTATTTCAAAAGTAATCGGCATGATTTATTTTCAGCACATTCGTCGGTTACTATTTCAAAAGTAATCGGCAAGATTTTTATTTTGAGCACATTCGTTGGTTACTATTTTAAAAGTAATCGACAAGACTTTTATTTTCAGCACATTTGTCGGTTACTATTTCAAAAGTAATCGGCATGATTTATTTTCAGCACATTCGTCGGTTACTATTTCAAAAGTAATCGGCAAGACTTTATTTTCAATACATTCGTGGGTTACTATTTCAAAAGTAATCGGCATGATCTATTTTCTGCACATTCGTCGGTTACTATTTCAAAAGTAATCGGCAAGATTTTTATTTTCAGCATATTCGTCGGTTACTATTTCAAAGGTAATCAGCAGTATTTATTTTCAGCACATTCGTCGGTTACTATTTCAAAAGTAATCGGCAAGATTTTTATTTTCAGCATATTCGTCGGTTACTATTTCAAAGGTAATCAGCAGTATTTATTTTCAGCACATTCGTCGGTTACTATTTTAAAAGTAATCGACAAGACTTTATTTTCAGCACATTCGTCGGTTACTATTTCAAAAGTAATCGGCAAGATTTTTATTTTCAACATATTTGTCGCTTACTATTTCAAAAGTAATCAGCAAGATTTTTATTTTCAACATATTCGTCGCTTACTATTTGAAAAGTAATCGGCATGATTTATTTTCAGCACATTCGTCGGTTACTATTTCAAAAGTAATCGGCAAGATTTTTATTTTGAGCACATTCGTTGGTTACTATTTTAAAAGTAATCGACAAGACTTTTATTTTCAGCACATTTGTCGGTTACTATTTCAAAAGTAATCGGCATGATTTATTTTCAGCACATTCGTCGGTTACTATTTCAAAAGTAATCGGCAAGACTTTATTTTCAATACATTCGTGGGTTACTATTTCAAAAGTAATCGGCATGATCTATTTTCTGCACATTCGTCGGTTACTATTTCAAAAGTAATCGGCAAGATTTTTATTTTCAGCATATTCGTCGGTTACTATTTCAAAGGTAATCAGCAGTATTTATTTTCAGCACATTCGTCGGTTACTATTTCAAAAGTAATCGGCAAGATTTTTATTTTCAGCATATTCGTCGGTTACTATTTCAAAGGTAATCAGCAGTATTTATTTTCAGCACATTCGTCGGTTACTATTTTAAAAGTAATCGACAAGACTTTATTTTCAGCACATTCGTCGGTTACTATTTCAAAAGTAATCGGCAAGATTTTTATTTTCAACATATTTGTCGCTTACTATTTCAAAAGTAATCAGCAAGATTTTTATTTTCAACATATTCGTCGCTTACTATTTGAAAAGTAATCGGCATGATTTATTTTCAGCACATTCGTCGGTTACTATTTCAAAAGTAATCGGCAAGATTTTTATTTTCAGCATATTTGTCGGTTACTATTTTAAAAGTAATCGACAAGATTTTTATTTTCAACATATTCGTCGGTTACTATTTCATAAGTAATCGGCATGATTTATTTTCAGCACATTCGTCGGTTACTATTTCAAAAGTAATCGGCATGATCTATTTTCTGCACATTCGTCGGTTACTATTTCAAAAGTAATCGGCAAGATTTATATTTTCAGCATATTCGTCGGTTACTATTTCAAAAGTAATCGACAAGATTTTTATTTTCAACATATTCGTCGCTTACTATTTCAAAAGTAATCGGCATGATTTATTTTCAGCACATTCGTCGGTTACTATTTCAAAAGTAATCGGCAAGATTTTTATTTTCAACATATTCGTCGCTTACTAATTAAAAAGTAATCAGCAAGATTTTTATTTTCAACATATTCGTCGCTTACTATTTCAAAAGTAATCGGCATGATTTATTTTCAGCACATTCGTCGGTTACTATTTCAAAAGTAATCGGCAAGATTTTTATTTTCAGCATATTTGTCGGTTACTATTTTAAAAGTAATCGACAAGATTTTTATTTTCAACATATTCGTCGCTTACTATTTCAAAAGTAATCGGCATGATTTATTTTCAGCACATTCGTCGGTTACTATTTCAAAAGTAATCGGGAAGATTTTTATTTTGAGCAAAATCGTCGGTTACTATTTTAAAAGTAATCGACAAGACTTTTATTTTCAGCACATTTGTCGGTTACTATTTCAAAAGTAATCGGCATGATTTATTTTCAGCACATTCGTCGGTTACTATTTCAAAAGTAATCGGCAAGATTTTTATTTTGAGCACATTCGTTGGTTACTATTTTAAAAGTAATCGACAAGACTTTTATTTTCAGCACATTTGTCGGTTACTATTTCAAAAGTAATCGGCATGATTTATTTTCAGCACATTCGTCGGTTACTATTTCAAAAGTTATCGGCAAGACTTTATTTTCAACACATTCGTCGGTTACTATTTCAAAAGTAATCGGCATGACCTATTTTCTGCACATTCGTCGGTTACTATTTCAAAAGTAATCGGCAAGATTTTTATTTTCAGCATATTCGTCGGTTATTATTTCAAAGGTAATCAGCTGTATTTATTTTCAGCACATTCGTCGGTTACTATTTCAAAAGTAATCGGCAAGATTTTTATTTTCAGCATATTCGTCGGTTACTATTTCAAAGGTAATCAGCAGTATTTATTTTCAGCACATTCGTCGGTTACTATTTTAAAAGTAATCGACAAGACTTTTATTTTCAGCACATTTGTCGGTTACTATTTCAAAAGTAATCGGCATGATTTATTTTCAGCACATTCGTCGGTTACTATTTCAAAAGTAAACGGCAAGACTTTATTTTCAACACATTCGTCGGTTACTATTTCAAAAGTAATCGGCATGATCTATTTTCTGCACCTTCGTCGGTTACTATTTCAAAAGTAATCGGCAAGATTTTTATTTTCAGCATATTCGTCGGTTACTATTTCAAAGGTAATCAGCAGTATTTATTTTCAGCACATTCGTCGGTTACTATTTCAAAAGTAATCGGCAAGATTTTTATTTTCAGCATATTCGTCGGTTACTATTTCAAAGGTAATCAGCAGTATTTATTTTCAGCACATTCGTCGGTTACTATTTTAAAAGTAATCGACAAGACTTTATTTTCAGCACATTCGTCGGTTACTATTTCAAAAGTAATCGGCAAGATTTTTATTTTCAACATATTCGTCGCTTACTATTTCAAAAGTAATCAGCAAGATTTTTATTTTCAACATATTCGTCGCTTACTATTTGAAAAGTAATCGGCATGATTTATTTTCAGCACATTCGTCGGTTACTATTTCAAAAGTAATCGGGAAGATTTTTATTTTCAACATATTCGTCGCTTACTATTTCAAAAGTAATCAGCAAGATTTTTATTTTCAACATATTCGTCGCTTACTATTTGAAAAGTAATCGGCATGATTTATTTTCAGCACATTCGTCGGTTACTATTTCAAAAGTAATCGGGAAGATTTTTATTTTGAGCACATTCGTCGGTTACTATTTTAAAAGTAATCGACAAGACTTTTATTTTCAGCACATTTGTGGGTTACTATTTCAAAAGTAATCGGCATGATTTATTTTCAGCACATTTGTCGGTTACTATTTCAAAAGTAATCGGCAAGATTTTTATTTTGAGCACATTCGTTGGTTACTATTTTAAAAGTAATCGACAAGACTTTTATTTTCAGCACATTTGTCGGTTACAATTTCAAAAGTAATCGGCATGATCTATTTTCTGCACATTCGTCGGTTACTATTTCAAAAGTAATCGGCAAGATTTTTATTTTCAGCATATTCGTCGGTTATTATTTCAAAGGTAATCAGCTGTATTTATTTTCAGCACATTCGTCGGTTACTATTTCAAAAGTAATCGGCAAGATTTTTATTTTCAGCATATTCGTCGGTTACTATTTCAAAGGTAATCAGCAGTATTTATTTTCAGCACATTCGTCGGTTACTATTTTAAAAGTAATCGACAAGACTTTTATTTTCAGCACATTTGTCGGTTACTATTTCAAAAGTAATCGGCATGATTTATTTTCAGCACATTCGTCGGTTACTATTTCAAAAGTAAACGGCAAGACTTTATTTTCAACACATTCGTCGGTTACTATTTCAAAAGTAATCGGCATGATCTATTTTCTGCACCTTCGTCGGTTACTATTTCAAAAGTAATCGGCAAGATTTTTATTTTCAGCATATTCGTGGGTTACTATTTCAAAGGTAATCAGCAGTATTTATTTTCAGCACATTCGTCGGTTACTATTTCAAAAGTAATCGGCAAGATTTTTATTTTCAGCATATTCGTCGGTTACTATTTCAAAGGTAATCAGCAGTATTTATTTTCAGCACATTCGTCGGTTACTATTTTAAAAGTAATCGACAAGACTTTATTTTCAGCACATTCGTCGGTTACTATTTCAAAAGTAATCGGCAAGATTTTTATTTTCAACATATTCGTCGCTTACTATTTCAAAAGTAATCAGCAAGATTTTTATTTTCAACATATTCGTCGCTTACTATTTGAAAAGTAATCGGCATGATTTATTTTCAGCACATTCGTCGGTTACTATTTCAAAAGTAATCGGGAAGATTTTTATTTTCAACATATTCGTCGCTTACTATTTCAAAAGTAATCAGCAAGATTTTTATTTTCAACATATTCGTCGCTTACTATTTGAAAAGTAATCGGCATGATTTATTTTCAGCACATTCGTCGGTTACTATTTCAAAAGTAATCGGGAAGATTTTTATTTTGAGCACATTCGTCGGTTACTATTTTAAAAGTAATCGACAAGACTTTTATTTTCAGCACATTTGTGGGTTACTATTTCAAAAGTAATCGGCATGATTTATTTTCAGCACATTTGTCGGTTACTATTTCAAAAGTAATCGGCAAGATTTTTATTTTGAGCACATTCGTTGGTTACTATTTTAAAAGTAATCGACAAGACTTTTATTTTCAGCACATTTGTCGGTTACTATTTCAAAAGTAATCGGCATGATTTATTTTCAGCACATTCGTCGGTTACTATTTCAAAAGTAATCGGCAAGACTTTATTTTCAACACATTCGTCGGTTACTATTTCAAAAGTAATCGGCATGATCTATTTTCTGCACATTCGTCGGTTACTATTTCAAAAGTAATCGGCAAGATTTTTATTTTCAGCATATTCGTCGGTTACTATTTCAAAGGTAATCAGCAGTATTTATTTTCAGCACATTCGTCGGTTACTATTTCAAAAGTAATCGGCAAGATTTTTATTTTCAGCATATTCGTCGGTTACTATTTCAAAGGTAATCAGCAGTATTTATTTTCAGCACATTCGTCGGTTACTATTTTAACAGTAATCGACAAGACTTTATTTTCAGCACATTCGTCGGTTACTATTTCAAAAGTAATCGGCATGATCTATTTTCTGCACATTCGTCGGTTACTATTTCAAAAGTAATCGGCAAGATTTTTATTTTCAGCATATTCGTCGGTTACTATTTCAAAGGTAATCAGCAGTATTTATTTTCAGCACATTCGTCGGTTACTATTTCAAAAGTAATCGGCAAGATTTTTATTTTCAGCATATTTGTCGGTTACTATTTTAAAAGTAATCGACAAGATTTTTATTTTCAACATATTCGTCGCTTACTATTTCAAAAGTAATCGGCATGATTTATTTTCAGCACATTCGTCGGTTACTATTTCAAAAGTAATCGGCAAGATTTTTATTTTGAGCACATTCGTCGGTTACTATATTAAAAGTAATCGACAAGACTTTTATTTTCAGCATATTCGTCAGTTACTATTTCGAAAGTAATCGGCAAGATTTTTATTTTCAGCATATTTGTCGGTTACTATTTTAAAAGTAATCGACAAGATTTTTATTTTCAACATATTCGTCGGTTACTATTTCATAAGTAATCGGCATGATTTATTTTCAGCACATTCGTCGGTTACTATTTCAAAAGTAATCGGCATGATCTATTTTCTGCACATTCGTCGCTTACTATTTGAAAAGTAATCGGCATGATTTATTTTCAGCACATTCGTCGGTTACTATTTCAAAAGTAATCGGGAAGATTTTTATTTTGAGCACATTCGTCGGTTACTATTTTAAAAGTAATCGACAAGACTTTTATTTTCAGCACATTTGTGGGTTACTATTTCAAAAGTAATCGGCATGATTTATTTTCAGCACATTCGTCGGTTACTATTTCAAAAGTAATCGGCAAGATTTTTATTTTGAGCACATTCGTTGGTTACTATTTTAAAAGTAATCGACAAGACTTTTATTTTCAGCACATTTGTCGGTTACTATTTCAAAAGTAATCGGCATGATTTATTTTCAGCACATTCGTCGGTTACTATTTCAAAAGTAATCGGCAAGACTTTATTTTCAACACATTCGTGGGTTACTATTTCAAAAGTAATCGGCATGATCTATTTTCTGCACATTCGTCGGTTACTATTTCAAAAGTAATCGGCAAGATTTTTATTTTCAGCACATTCGTCGGTTACTATTTCAAAAGTAATCGGGAAGATTTTTATTTTGAGCACATTCGTCGGTTACTATTTTAAAAGTAATCGACAAGACTTTTATTTTCAGCACATTTGTGGGTTACTATTTCAAAAGTAATCGGCATGATTTATTTTCAGCACATTCGTCGGTTACTATTTCAAAAGTAATCGGCAAGATTTTTATTTTGAGCACATTCGTTGGTTACTATTTTAAAAGTAATCGACAAGACTTTTATTTTCAGCACATTTGTCGGTTACTATTTCAAAAGTAATCGGCATGATTTATTTTCAGCACATTCGTCGGTTACTATTTCAAAAGTAATCGGCAAGACTTTATTTTCAACACATTCGTGGGTTACTATTTCAAAAGTAATCGGCATGATCTATTTTCTGCACATTCGTCGGTTACTATTTCAAAAGTAATCGGCAAGATTTTTAATTTCAGCATATTCGTCGGTTACTATTTCAAAGGTAATCAGCAGTATTTATTTTCAGCACATTCGTCGGTTACTATTTCAAAAGTAATCGGCAAGATTTTTATTTTCAGCATATTCGTCGGTTACTATTTCAAAGGTAATCAGCAGTATTTATTTTCAGCACATTCGTCGGTTACTATTTTAAAAGTAATCGACAAGACTTTATTTTCAGCACATTCGTCGGTTACTATTTCAAAAGTAATCGGCAAGATTTTTATTTTCAACATATTCGTCGCTTACTATTTCAAAAGTAATCAGCAAGATTTTTATTTTCAACATATTCGTCGCTTACTATTTGAAAAGTAATCGGCATGATTTATTTTCAGCACATTCGTCGGTTACTATTTCAAAAGTAATCGGCAAGATTTTTATTTTGAGCACATTCGTCGGTTACAATTTTAAAAGTAATCGACAAGACTTTTATTTTCAGCATATTCGTCAGTTACTATTTCGAAAGTAATCGGCAAGATTTTTATTTTCAGCATATTTGTCGGTTACTATTTTAAAAGTAATCGACAAGATTTTTATTTTCAACATATTCGTCGGTTACTATTTCATAAGTAATCGGCATGATTTATTTTCAGCACATTCGTCGGTTACTATTTCAAAAGTAATCGGCATGATCTATTTTCTGCACATTCGTCGGTTACTATTTCAAAAGTAATCGGCAAGATTTATATTTTCGGCATATTCGTCGGTTACTATTTCAAAAGTAATCGACAAGATTTTTATTTTCAACATATTCGTCGCTTACTATTTCAAAAGTAATCGGCATGATTTATTTTCAGCACATTCGTCGGTTACTATTTCAAAAGTAATCGGCAAGATTTTTATTTTCAACATATTCGTCGCTTACTAATTAAAAAGTAATCAGCAAGATTTTTATTTTCAACATATTCGTCGCTTACTATTTCAAAAGTAATCGGCATGATTTATTTTCAGCACATTCGTCGGTTACTATTTCAAAAGTAATCGGCAAGATTTTTATTTTCAGCATATTTGTCGGTTACTATTTTAAAAGTAATCGACAAGATTTTTATTTTCAACATATTCGTCGCTTACTATTTCAAAAGTAATCGGCATGATTTATTTTCAGCACATTCGTCGGTTACTATTTCAAAAGTAATCGGGAAGATTTTTATTTTGAGCAAAATCGTCGGTTACTATTTTAAAAGTAGTCGACACGACTTTTATTTTCAGCACATTTGTCGGTTACTATTTCAAAAGTAATCGGCATGATTTATTTTCAGCACATTCGTCGGTTACTATTTCAAAAGTAATCGGGAAGATTTTTATTTTGAGCAAAATCGTCGGTTACTATTTTAAAAGTAATCGACAAGACTTTTATTTTCAGCACATTTGTCGGTTACTATTTCAAAAGTAATCGGCATGATTTATTTTCAGCACATTCGTCGGTTACTATTTCAAAAGTAATCGGCAAGATTTTTATTTTGAGCACATTCGTTGGTTACTATTTTAAAAGTAATCGACAAGACTTTTATTTTCAGCACATTTGTCGGTTACTATTTCAAAAGTAATCGGCATGATTTATTTTCAGCACATTCGTCGGTTACTATTTCAAAAGTAATCGGCAAGACTTTATTTTCAACACATTCGTGGGTTACTATTTCAAAAGTAATCGGCATGATCTATTTTCTGCACATTCGTCGGTTACTATTTCAAAAGTAATCGGCAAGATTTTTATTTTCAGCATATTCGTCGGTTACTATTTCAAAGGTAATCAGCAGTATTTATTTTCAGCACATTCGTCGGTTACTATTTCAAAAGTAATCGGCAAGATTTTTATTTTCAGCATATTCGTCGGTTACTATTTCAAAGGTAATCAGCAGTATTTATTTTCAGCACATTCGTCGGTTACTATTTTAAAAGTAATCGACAAGACTTTATTTTCAGCACATTCGTCGGTTACTATTTCAAAAGTAATCGGCAAGATTTTTATTTTCAACATATTCGTCGCTTACTATTTCAAAAGTAATCAGCAAGATTTTTATTTTCAACATATTCGTCGCTTACTATTTGAAAAGTAATCGGCATGATTTATTTTCAGCACATTCGTCGGTTACTATTTCAAAAGTAATCGGCAAGATTTTTATTTTGAGCACATTCGTCGGTTACAATTTTAAAAGTAATCGACAAGACTTTTATTTTCAGCATATTCGTCAGTTACTATTTCGAAAGTAATCGGCAAGATTTTTATTTTCAGCATATTTGTCGGTTACTATTTTAAAAGTAATCGACAAGATTTTTATTTTCAACATATTCGTCGGTTACTATTTCATAAGTAATCGGCATGATTTATTTTCAGCACATTCGTCGGTTACTATTTCAAAAGTAATCGGCATGATCTATTTTCTGCACATTCGTCGGTTACTATTTCAAAAGTAATCGGCAAGATTTATATTTTCAGCATATTCGTCGGTTACTATTTCAAAAGTAATCGACAAGATTTTTATTTTCAACATATTCGTCGCTTACTATTTCAAAAGTAATCGGCATGATTTATTTTCAGCACATTCGTCGGTTACTATTTCAAAAGTAATCGGCAAGATTTTTATTTTCAACATATTCGTCGCTTACTAATTAAAAAGTAATCAGCAAGATTTTTATTTTCAACATATTCGTCGCTTACTATTTCAAAAGTAATCGGCATGATTTATTTTCAGCACATTCGTCGGTTACTATTTCAAAAGTAATCGGCAAGATTTTTATTTTCAGCATATTTGTCGGTTACTATTTTAAAAGTAATCGACAAGATTTTTATTTTCAACATATTCGTCGCTTACTATTTCAAAAGTAATCGGCATGATTTATTTTCAGCACATTCGTCGGTTACTATTTCAAAAGTAATCGGGAAGATTTTTATTTTGAGCAAAATCGTCGGTTACTATTTTAAAAGTAATCGACAAGACTTTTATTTTCAGCACATTTGTCGGTTACTATTTCAAAAGTAATCGGCATGATTTATTTTCAGCACATTCGTCGGTTACTATTTCAAAAGTAATCGGCAAGATTTTTATTTTGAGCACATTCGTTGGTTACTATTTTAAAAGTAATCGACAAGACTTTTATTTTCAGCACATTTGTCGGTTACTATTTCAAAAGTAATCGGCATGATTTATTTTCAGCACATTCGTCGGTTACTATTTCAAAAGTTATCGGCAAGACTTTATTTTCAACACATTCGTCGGTTACTATTTCAAAAGTAATCGGCATGATCTATTTTCTGCACATTCGTCGGTTACTATTTCAAAAGTAATCGGCAAGATTTTTATTTTCAGCATATTCGTCGGTTATTATTTCAAAGGTAATCAGCTGTATTTATTTTCAGCACATTCGTCGGTTACTATTTCAAAAGTAATCGGCAAGATTTTTATTTTCAGCATATTCGTCGGTTACTATTTCAAAGGTAATCAGCAGTATTTATTTTCAGCACATTCGTCGGTTACTATTTTAAAAGTAATCGACAAGACTTTTATTTTCAGCACATTTGTCGGTTACTATTTCAAAAGTAATCGGCATGATTTATTTTCAGCACATTCGTCGGTTACTATTTCAAAAGTAAACGGCAAGACTTTATTTTCAACACATTCGTCGGTTACTATTTCAAAAGTAATCGGCATGATCTATTTTCTGCACCTTCGTCGGTTACTATTTCAAAAGTAATCGGCAAGATTTTTATTTTCAGCATATTCGTCGGTTACTATTTCAAAGGTAATCAGCAGTATTTATTTTCAGCACATTCGTCGGTTACTATTTCAAAAGTAATCGGCAAGATTTTTATTTTCAGCATATTCGTCGGTTACTATTTCAAAGGTAATCAGCAGTATTTATTTTCAGCACATTCGTCGGTTACTATTTTAAAAGTAATCGACAAGACTTTATTTTCAGCACATTCGTCGGTTACTATTTCAAAAGTAATCGGCAAGATTTTTATTTTCAACATATTCGTCGCTTACTATTTCAAAAGTAATCAGCAAGATTTTTATTTTCAACATATTCGTCGCTTACTATTTGAAAAGTAATCGGCATGATTTATTTTCAGCACATTCGTCGGTTACTATTTCAAAAGTAATCGGGAAGATTTTTATTTTCAACATATTCGTCGCTTACTATTTCAAAAGTAATCAGCAAGATTTTTATTTTCAACATATTCGTCGCTTACTATTTGAAAAGTAATCGGCATGATTTATTTTCAGCACATTCGTCGGTTACTATTTCAAAAGTAATCGGGAAGATTTTTATTTTGAGCACATTCGTCGGTTACTATTTTAAAAGTAATCGACAAGACTTTTATTTTCAGCACATTTGTGGGTTACTATTTCAAAAGTAATCGGCATGATTTATTTTCAGCACATTTGTCGGTTACTATTTCAAAAGTAATCGGCAAGATTTTTATTTTGAGCACATTCGTTGGTTACTATTTTAAAAGTAATCGACAAGACTTTTATTTTCAGCACATTTGTCGGTTACTATTTCAAAAGTAATCGGCATGATTTATTTTCAGCACATTCGTCGGTTACTATTTCAAAAGTAATCGGCAAGACTTTATTTTCAACACATTCGTCGGTTACTATTTCAAAAGTAATCGGCATGATCTATTTTCTGCACATTCGTCGGTTACTATTTCAAAAGTAATCGGCAAGATTTTTATTTTCAGCATATTCGTCGGTTACTATTTCAAAGGTAATCAGCAGTATTTATTTTCAGCACATTCGTCGGTTACTATTTCAAAAGTAATCGGCAAGATTTTTATTTTCAGCATATTCGTCGGTTACTATTTCAAAGGTAATCAGCAGTATTTATTTTCAGCACATTCGTCGGTTACTATTTTAACAGTAATCGACAAGACTTTATTTTCAGCACATTCGTCGGTTACTATTTCAAAAGTAATCGGCATGATCTATTTTCTGCACATTCGTCGGTTACTATTTCAAAAGTAATCGGCAAGATTTTTATTTTCAGCATATTCGTCGGTTACTATTTCAAAGGTAATCAGCAGTATTTATTTTCAGCACATTCGTCGGTTACTATTTCAAAAGTAATCGGCAAGATTTTTATTTTCAGCATATTTGTCGGTTACTATTTTAAAAGTAATCGACAAGATTTTTATTTTCAACATATTCGTCGCTTACTATTTCAAAAGTAATCGGCATGATTTATTTTCAGCACATTCGTCGGTTACTATTTCAAAAGTAATCGGCAAGATTTTTATTTTGAGCACATTCGTCGGTTACTATTTTAAAAGTAATCGACAAGACTTTTATTTTCAGCATATTCGTCAGTTACTATTTCGAAAGTAATCGGCAAGATTTTTATTTTCAGCATATTTGTCGGTTACTATTTTAAAAGTAATCGACAAGATTTTTATTTTCAACATATTCGTCGGTTACTATTTCATAAGTAATCGGCATGATTTATTTTCAGCACATTCGTCGGTTACTATTTCAAAAGTAATCGGCATGATCTATTTTCTGCACATTCGTCGGTTACTATTTCAAAAGTAATCGGCAAGATTTTTATTTTCAGCATATTCGTCGGTTACTATTTCAAAAGTAATCGACAAGATTTTTATTTTCAACATATTCGTCGCTTACTATTTCAAAAGTAATCGGCATGATTTATTTTCAGCACATTCGTCGGTTACTATTTCAAAAGTAATCGGCAAGATTTTTATTTTCAACATATTCGTCGCTTACTAATTAAAAAGTAATCAGCAAGATTTTTATTTTCAACATATTCGTCGCTTACTATTTCAAAAGTAATCGGCATGATTTATTTTCAGCACATTCGTCGGTTACTATTTCAAAAGTAATCGGCAAGATTTTTATTTTCAGCATATTTGTCGGTTACTATTTTAAAAGTAATCGACAAGATTTTTATTTTCAACATATTCGTCGCTTACTATTTCAAAAGTAATCGGCATGATTTATTTTCAGCACATTCGTCGGTTACTATTTCAAAAGTAATCGGGAAGATTTTTATTTTGAGCAAAATCGTCGGTTACTATTTTAAAAGTAATCGACAAGACTTTTATTTACAGCACATTTGTCGGTTACTATTTCAAAAGTAATCGGCATGATTTATTTTCAGCACATTCGTCGGTTACTATTTCAAAAGTAATCGGCAAGATTTTTATTTTGAGCACATTCGTTGGTTACTATTTTAAAAGTAATCGACAAGACTTTTATTTTCAGCACATTTGTCGGTTACTATTTCAAAAGTAATCAGCGTGATTTATTTTCAGCACATTCGTCGGTTACTATTTCAAAAGTTATCGGCAAGACTTTATTTTCAACACATTCGTCGGTTACTATTTCAAAAGTAATCGGCATGATCTATTTTCTGCACATTCGTCGGTTACTATTTCAAAAGTAATCGGCAAGATTTTTATTTTCAGCATATTCGTCGGTTATTATTTCAAAGTTAATCAGCTGTATTTATTTTCAGCACATTCGTCGGTTACTATTTCAAAAGTAATCGGCAAGATTTTTATTTTCAGCATATTCGTCGGTTACTATTTCAAAGGTAATCAGCAGTATTTATTTTCAGCACATTCGTCGGTTACTATTTTAAAAGTAATCGACAAGACTTTTATTTTCAGCACATTTGTCGGTTACTATTTCAAAAGTAATCGGCATGATTTATTTTCAGCACATTCGTCGGTTACTATTTCAAAAGTAAACGGCAAGACTTTATTTTCAACACATTCGTCGGTTACTATTTCAAAAGTAATCGGCATGATCTATTTTCTGCACCTTCGTCGGTTACTATTTCAAAAGTAATCGGCAAGATTTTTATTTTCAGCATATTTGTCGGTTACTATTTTAAAAGTAATCGACAAGATTTTTATTTTCAACATATTCGTCGCTTACTATTTCAAAAGTAATCGGCATGATTTATTTTCAGCACATTCGTCGGCTACTATTTCAAAAGTAATCGGGAAGATTTTTATTTTGAGCAAAATCGTCGGTTACTATTTTAAAAGTAATCGACAAGACTTTTATTTTCAGCACATTTGTCGGTTACTATTTCAAAAGTAATCGGCATGATTTATTTTCAGCACATTCGTCGGTTACTATTTCAAAAGTAATTGGCAAGATTTTTATTTTGAGCACATTCGTTGGTTACTATTTTAAAAGTAATCGACAAGACTTTTATTTTCAGCACATTTGTCGGTTACTATTTCATAAGTAATCGGCATGATTTATTTTCAGCACATTCGTCGGTTACTATTTCAAAAGTAATCGGCATGATCTATTTTCTGCACATTCGTCGGTTACTATTTCAAAAGTAATCGGCAAGATTTATATTTTCAGCATATTCGTCGGTTACTATTTCAAAAGTAATCGACAAGATTTTTATTTTCAACATATTCGTCGCTTACTATTTCAAAAGTAATCGGCATGATTTATTTTCAGCACATTCGTCGGTTACTATTTCAAAAGTAATCGGCAAGATTTTTATTTTCAACATATTCGTCGCTTACTAATTAAAAAGTAATCAGCAAGATTTTTATTTTCAACATATTCGTCGCTTACTATTTCAAAAGTAATCGGCATGATTTATTTTCAGCACATTCGTCGGTTACTATTTCAAAAGTAATCGGCAAA
Organism: Medicago lupulina; assembly: GCA_958299785.1. Taxonomy (NCBI): domain Eukaryota; kingdom Viridiplantae; phylum Streptophyta; class Magnoliopsida; order Fabales; family Fabaceae; genus Medicago; species Medicago lupulina. The sequence goes on along the minus strand of OY283143.1, from coordinate 41,453,966 downwards.
ATTTTTATTTTCAGCATATTTGTCGGTTACTATTTTAAAAGTAATCGACAAGATTTTTATTTTCAACATATTCGTCGCTTACTATTTCAAAAGTAATCGGCATGATTTATTTTCAGCACATTCGTCGGTTACTATTTCAAAAGTAATCGGGAAGATTTTTATTTTGAGCAAAATCGTCGGTTACTATTTTAAAAGTAATCGACAAGACTTTTATTTTCAGCACATTTGTCGGTTACTATTTCAAAAGTAATCGGCATGATTTATTTTCAGCACATTCGTCGGTTACTATTTCAAAAGTAATCGGCAAGATTTTTATTTTGAGCACATTCGTTGGTTACTATTTTAAAAGTAATCGACAAGACTTTTATTTTCAGCACATTTGTCGGTTACTATTTCAAAAGTAATCGGCGTGATTTATTTTCAGCACATTCGTCGGTTACTATTTCAAAAGTTATCGGCAAGACTTTATTTTCAACACATTCGTCGGTTACTATTTCAAAAGTAATCGGCATGATCTATTTTCTGCACATTCGTCGGTTACTATTTCAAAAGTAATCGGCAAGATTTTTATTTTCAGCATATTCGTCGGTTATTATTTCAAAGTTAATCAGCTGTATTTATTTTCAGCACATTCGTCGGTTACTATTTCAAAAGTAATCGGCAAGATTTTTATTTTCAGCATATTCGTCGGTTACTATTTCAAAGGTAATCGGCAAGATTTTTATTTTGAGCACATTCGTCGGTTACTATTTTAAAAGTAGTCGACAAGACTTTTATTTTCAGCACATTTGTCGGTTACTATTTCAAAAGCAATCGGCATGATTTATTTTCAGCACATTCGTCGGTTACTATTTCAAAAGTTATCGGCAAGACTTTATTTTCAACACATTCGTCGGTTACTATTTCAAAAGTAATCGGCATGATCTATTTTCTGCACATTCGTCGGTTACTATTTCAAAAGTAATCGGCAAGATTTTTATTTTCAGCATATTCGTCGGTTATTATTTCAAAGGTAATCAGCTGTATTTATTTTCAGCACATTCGTCGGTTACTATTTCAAAAGTAATCGGCAAGATTTTTATTTTCAGCATATTCGTCGGTTACTATTTCAAAGGTAATCAGCAGTATTTATTTTCAGCACATTCGTCGGTTACTATTTTAAAAGTAATCGACAAGACTTTTATTTTCAGCACATTTGTCGGTTACTATTTCAAAAGTAATCGGCATGATTTATTTTCAGCACATTCGTCGGTTACTATTTCAAAAGTAAACGGCAAGACTTTATTTTCAACACATTCGTCGGTTACTATTTCAAAAGTAATCGGCATGATCTATTTTCTGCACCTTCGTCGGTTACTATTTCAAAAGTAATCGGCAAGATTTTTATTTTCAGCATATTCGTCGGTTACTATTTCAAAGGTAATCAGCAGTATTTATTTTCAGCACATTCGTCGGTTACTATTTCAAAAGTAATCGGCAAGATTTTTATTTTCAGCATATTCGTCGGTTACTATTTCAAAGGTAATCAGCAGTATTTATTTTCAGCACATTCGTCGGTTACTATTTTAAAAGTAATCGACAAGACTTTATTTTCAGCACATTCGTCGGTTACTATTTCAAAAGTAATCGGCAAGATTTTTATTTTCAACATATTCGTCGCTTACTATTTCAAAAGTAATCAGCAAGATTTTTATTTTCAACATATTCGTCGCTTACTATTTGAAAAGTAATCGGCATGATTTATTTTCAGCACATTCGTCGGTTACTATTTCAAAAGTAATCGGGAAGATTTTTATTTTCAACATATTCGTCGCTTACTATTTCAAAAGTAATCAGCAAGATTTTTATTTTCAACATATTCGTCGCTTACTATTTGAAAAGTAATCGGCATGATTTATTTTCAGCACATTCGTCGGTTACTATTTCAAAAGTAATCGGGAAGATTTTTATTTTGAGCACATTCGTCGGTTACTATTTTAAAAGTAATCGACAAGACTTTTATTTTCAGCACATTTGTGGGTTACTATTTCAAAAGTAATCGGCATGATTTATTTTCAGCACATTTGTCGGTTACTATTTCAAAAGTAATCGGCAAGATTTTTATTTTGAGCACATTCGTTGGTTACTATTTTAAAAGTAATCGACAAGACTTTTATTTTCAGCACATTTGTCGGTTACTATTTCAAAAGTAATCGGCATGATTTATTTTCAGCACATTCGTCGGTTACTATTTCAAAAGTAATCGGCAAGACTTTATTTTCAACACATTCGTCGGTTACTATTTCAAAAGTAATCGGCATGATCTATTTTCTGCACATTCGTCGGTTACTATTTCAAAAGTAATCGGCAAGATTTTTATTTTCAGCATATTCGTCGGTTACTATTTCAAAGGTAATCAGCAGTATTTATTTTCAGCACATTCGTCGGTTACTATTTCAAAAGTAATCGGCAAGATTTTTATTTTCAGCATATTCGTCGGTTACTATTTCAAAGGTAATCAGCAGTATTTATTTTCAGCACATTCGTCGGTTACTATTTTAACAGTAATCGACAAGACTTTATTTTCAGCACATTCGTCGGTTACTATTTCAAAAGTAATCGGCATGATCTATTTTCTGCACATTCGTCGGTTACTATTTCAAAAGTAATCGGCAAGATTTTTATTTTCAGCATATTCGTCGGTTACTATTTCAAAGGTAATCAGCAGTATTTATTTTCAGCACATTCGTCGGTTACTATTTCAAAAGTAATCGGCAAGATTTTTATTTTCAGCATATTTGTCGGTTACTATTTTAAAAGTAATCGACAAGATTTTTATTTTCAACATATTCGTCGCTTACTATTTCAAAAGTAATCGGCATGATTTATTTTCAGCACATTCGTCGGTTACTATTTCAAAAGTAATCGGCAAGATTTTTATTTTGAGCACATTCGTCGGTTACTATTTTAAAAGTAATCGACAAGACTTTTATTTTCAGCATATTCGTCAGTTACTATTTCGAAAGTAATCGGCAAGATTTTTATTTTCAGCATATTTGTCGGTTACTATTTTAAAAGTAATCGACAAGATTTTTATTTTCAACATATTCGTCGGTTACTATTTCATAAGTAATCGGCATGATTTATTTTCAGCACATTCGTCGGTTACTATTTCAAAAGTAATCGGCATGATCTATTTTCTGCACATTCGTCGGTTACTATTTCAAAAGTAATCGGCAAGATTTATATTTTCAGCATATTCGTCGGTTACTATTTCAAAAGTAATCGACAAGATTTTTATTTTCAACATATTCGTCGCTTACTATTTCAAAAGTAATCGGCATGATTTATTTTCAGCACATTCGTCGGTTACTATTTCAAAAGTAATCGGCAAGATTTTTATTTTCAACATATTCGTCGCTTACTAATTAAAAAGTAATCAGCAAGATTTTTATTTTCAACATATTCGTCGCTTACTATTTCAAAAGTAATCGGCATGATTTATTTTCAGCACATTCGTCGGTTACTATTTCAAAAGTAATCGGCAAGATTTTTATTTTCAGCATATTTGTCGGTTACTATTTTAAAAGTAATCGACAAGATTTTTATTTTCAACATATTCGTCGCTTACTATTTCAAAAGTAATCGGCATGATTTATTTTCAGCACATTCGTCGGTTACTATTTCAAAAGTAATCGGGAAGATTTTTATTTTGAGCAAAATCGTCGGTTACTATTTTAAAAGTAATCGACAAGACTTTTATTTACAGCACATTTGTCGGTTACTATTTCAAAAGTAATCGGCATGATTTATTTTCAGCACATTCGTCGGTTACTATTTCAAAAGTAATCGGCAAGATTTTTATTTTGAGCACATTCGTTGGTTACTATTTTAAAAGTAATCGACAAGACTTTTATTTTCAGCACATTTGTCGGTTACTATTTCAAAAGTAATCGGCGTGATTTATTTTCAGCACATTCGTCGGTTACTATTTCAAAAGTTATCGGCAAGACTTTATTTTCAACACATTCGTCGGTTACTATTTCAAAAGTAATCGGCATGATCTATTTTCTGCACATTCGTCGGTTACTATTTCAAAAGTAATCGGCAAGATTTTTATTTTCAGCATATTCGTCGGTTATTATTTCAAAGTTAATCAGCTGTATTTATTTTCAGCACATTCGTCGGTTACTATTTCAAAAGTAATCGGCAAGATTTTTATTTTCAGCATATTCGTCGGTTACTATTTCAAAGGTAATCAGCAGTATTTATTTTCAGCACATTCGTCGGTTACTATTTTAAAAGTAATCGACAAGACTTTTATTTTCAGCACATTTGTCGGTTACTATTTCAAAAGTAATCGGCATGATTTATTTTCAGCACATTCGTCGGTTACTATTTCAAAAGTAAACGGCAAGACTTTATTTTCAACACATTCGTCGGTTACTATTTCAAAAGTAATCGGCATGATCTATTTTCTGCACCTTCGTCGGTTACTATTTCAAAAGTAATCGGCAAGATTTTTATTTTCAGCATATTTGTCGGTTACTATTTTAAAAGTAATCGACAAGATTTTTATTTTCAACATATTCGTCGCTTACTATTTCAAAAGTAATCGGCATGATTTATTTTCAGCACATTCGTCGGCTACTATTTCAAAAGTAATCGGGAAGATTTTTATTTTGAGCAAAATCGTCGGTTACTATTTTAAAAGTAATCGACAAGACTTTTATTTTCAGCACATTTGTCGGTTACTATTTCAAAAGTAATCGGCATGATTTATTTTCAGCACATTCGTCGGTTACTATTTCAAAAGTAATTGGCAAGATTTTTATTTTGAGCACATTCGTTGGTTACTATTTTAAAAGTAATCGACAAGACTTTTATTTTCAGCACATTTGTCGGTTACTATTTCATAAGTAATCGGCATGATTTATTTTCAGCACATTCGTCGGTTACTATTTCAAAAGTAATCGGCATGATCTATTTTCTGCACATTCGTCGGTTACTATTTCAAAAGTAATCGGCAAGATTTATATTTTCAGCATATTCGTCGGTTACTATTTCAAAAGTAATCGACAAGATTTTTATTTTCAACATATTCGTCGCTTACTATTTCAAAAGTAATCGGCATGATTTATTTTCAGCACATTCGTCGGTTACTATTTCAAAAGTAATCGGCAAGATTTTTATTTTCAACATATTCGTCGCTTACTAATTAAAAAGTAATCAGCAAGATTTTTATTTTCAACATATTCGTCGCTTACTATTTCAAAAGTAATCGGCATGATTTATTTTCAGCACATTCGTCGGTTACTATTTCAAAAGTAATCGGCAAAATTTTTATTTTCAGCATATTTGTCGGTTACTATTTTAAAAGTAATCGACAAGATTTTTATTTTCAACATATTCGTCGCTTACTATTTCAAAAGTAATCGGCATGATTTATTTTCAGCACATTCGTCGGTTACTATTTCAAAAGTAATCGGGAAGATTTTTATTTTGAGCAAAATCGTCGGTTACTATTTTAAAAGTAATCGACAAGACTTTTATTTTCAGCACATTTGTCGGTTACTATTTCAAAAGTAATCGGCATGATTTATTTTCAGCACATTCGTCGGTTACTATTTCAAAAGTAATCGGCAAGATTTTTATTTTGAGCACATTCGTTGCTTACTATTTTAAAAGTAATCGACAAGACTTTTATTTTCAGCACATTTGTCGGTTACTATTTCAAAAGTAATCGGCGTGATTTATTTTCAGCACATTCGTCGGTTACTATTTCAAAAGTTATCGGCAAGACTTTATTTTCAACACATTCGTCGGTTACTATTTCAAAAGTAATCGGCATGATCTATTTTCTGCACATTCGTCGGTTACTATTTCAAAAGTAATCGGCAAGATTTTTATTTTCAGCATATTCGTCGGTTATTATTTCAAAGTTAATCAGCTGTATTTATTTTCAGCACATTCGTCGGTTACTATTTCAAAAGTAATCGGCAAGATTTTTATTTTCAGCATATTCGTCGGTTACTATTTCAAAGGTAATCAGCAGTATTTATTTTCAGCACATTCGTCGGTTACTATTTTAAAAGTAATCGACAAGACTTTTATTTTCAGCACATTTGTCGGTTACTATTTCAAAAGTAATCGGCATGATTTATTTTCAGCACATTCGTCGGTTACTATTTCAAAAGTAAACGGCAAGACTTTATTTTCAACACATTCGTCGGTTACTATTTCAAAAGTAATCGGCATGATCTATTTTCTGCACCTTCGTCGGTTACTATTTCAAAAGTAATCGGCAAGATTTTTATTTTCAGCATATTCGTCGGTTACTATTTCAAAGGTAATCAGCAGTATTTATTTTCAGCACATTCGTCGGTTACTATTTCAAAAGTAATCGGCAAGATTTTTATTTTCAGCATATTCGTCGGTTACTATTTCAAAGGTAATCAGCAGTATTTATTTTCAGCACATTCGTCGGTTACTATTTTAAAAGTAATCGACAAGACTTTATTTTCAGCACATTCGTCGGTTACTATTTCAAAAGTAATCGGCAAGATTTTTATTTTCAACATATTCGTCGCTTACTATTTCAAAAGTAATCAGCAAGATTTTTATTTTCAACATATTCGTCGCTTACTATTTGAAAAGTAATCGGCATGATTTATTTTCAGCACATTCGTCGGTTACTATTTCAAAAGTAATCGGGAAGATTTTTATTTTCAACATATTCGTCGCTTACTAATTCAAAAGTAATCAGCAAGATTTTTATTTTCAACATATTCGTCGCTTACTATTTGAAAAGTAATCGGCATGATTTATTTTCAGCACATTCGTCGGTTACTATTTCAAAAGTAATCGGGAAGATTTTTATTTTGAGCACATTCGTCGGTTACTATTTTAAAAGTAATCGACAAGACTTTTATTTTCAGCACATTTGTGGGTTACTATTTCAAAAGTAATCGGCATGATTTATTTTCAGCACATTTGTCGGTTACTATTTCAAAAGTAATCGGCAAGATTTTTATTTTGAGCACATTCGTTGGTTACTATTTTAAAAGTAATCGACAAGACTTTTATTTTCAGCACATTTGTCGGTTACTATTTCAAAAGTAATCGGCATGATTTATTTTCAGCACATTCGTCGGTTACTATTTCAAAAGTAATCGGCAAGACTTTATTTTCAACACATTCGTCGGTTACTATTTCAAAAGTAATCGGCATGATCTATTTTCTGCACATTCGTCGGTTACTATTTCAAAAGTAATCGGCAAGATTTTTATTTTCAGCATATTCGTCGGTTACTATTTCAAAGGTAATCAGCAGTATTTATTTTCAGCACATTCGTCGGTTACTATTTCAAAAGTAATCGGCAAGATTTTTATTTTCAGCATATTCGTCGGTTACTATTTCAAAGGTAATCAGCAGTATTTATTTTCAGCACATTCGTCGGTTACTATTTTAACAGTAATCGACAAGACTTTATTTTCAGCACATTCGTCGGTTACTATTTCAAAAGTAATCGGCATGATCTATTTTCTGCACATTCGTCGGTTACTATTTCAAAAGTAATCGGCAAGATTTTTATTTTCAGCATATTCGTCGGTTACTATTTCAAAGGTAATCAGCAGTATTTATTTTCAGCACATTCGTCGGTTACTATTTCAAAAGTAATCGGCATGATTTATTTTCAGCACATTCGTCGGTTACTATTTCAAAAGTAATCGGCAAGACTTTATTTTCAACACATTCGTCGGTTACTATTTCAAAAGCAATCGGCAAGACTTTATTTTCAGCACTTTCGTCGGTTACTATTTCAAATGTAATCGGCAGGATTTTTATTTTCAGCATATTCGTCGGTTACTATTTCGAAAGTAATAGGCAAGATTTTTATTTTCAGCATATTTGTCGGTTACTATTTTAAAAGTAATCGACAAGATTTTTATTTTCAACATATTCGTCGGTTACTATTTCAAAAGTAATCGGCAAGACTTTATTTTCAGCATATTCGTTGGTTACTATTTCAAAAGTAATCGGCAAGATTTTTATTTTCAGCATATTCGTCGGTTACTATTTCAAAAGTAATCGACAAGATTTTTATTTTCAGCATATTTGTCGGTTACTATATTAAAAGTAATCGACAAGATTTTTATTTTCAACATATTCGTCGGTTACTATTTCAAACGTAATCGGCAAGACTTTATTATCAGCACATTCGTTGGTTACTATTTTAAAAGTAATCGGCAAGATTTTTATTTTCAACATATTCGTCGGTTACTATTTCAAAAGTAATCGGCAAGACTTTATTTTCAGCACTTTCGTCGGTTACTATTTCAAATGTAATCGGCAGGATTTTTATTTTCAGCATATTCGTCGGTTACTATTTCGAAAGTAATCGGCAAGATTTTTATTTTCAGCATATTTGTCGGTTACTATAAGATTTTTATTTTCAACATATTCCTCGGTTACTATTTCAAAAGTAATCGGCAAGATTTTTATTTTCAGCATGTTCGTCGGTTACTATTTCAAAAGTAATCGGCAAGATTTTTTTTTTCAACATATTTTTCGGTTACTATTTTAAAAGTAATCGACAAGACTTTATTTTCAGCACATTCGTCGGTTACTATTTCAAAAGTAATCGGCAAGATTTTTATTTTCAGCATATTCGTCGGTTACTATTTCAAAGGTAATCAGCAGTATTTATTTTCAGCACATTCGTCGGTTACTATTTTAACAGTAATCGACAAGACTTTATTTTCAGCACATTCGTCGGTTACTATTTCAAAAGTAATCGGCATGATCTATTTTCTGCACATTCGTCGGTTACTATTTCAAAAGTAATCGGCAAGATTTTTATTTTCAGCATATTCGTCGGTTACTATTTCAAAGGTAATCAGCAGTATTTATTTTCAGCACATTCGTCGGTTACTATTTCAAAAGTAATCGGCATGATTTATTTTCAGCACATTCGTCGGTTACTATTTCAAAAGTAATCGGCAAGACTTTATTTTCAACACATTCGTCGGTTACTATTTCAAAAGCAATCGGCAAGACTTTATTTTCAGCACTTTCGTCGGTTACTATTTCAAATGTAATCGGCAGGATTTTTATTTTCAGCATATTCGTCGGTTACTATTTCGAAAGTAATAGGCAAGATTTTTATTTTCAGCATATTTGTCGGTTACTATTTTAAAAGTAATCGACAAGATTTTTATTTTCAACATATTCGTCGGTTACTATTTCAAAAGTAATCGGCAAGACTTTATTTTCAGCATATTCGTTGGTTACTATTTCAAAAGTAATCGGCAAGATTTTTATTTTCAGCATATTCGTCGGTTACTATTTCAAAAGTAATCGACAAGATTTTTATTTTCAGCATATTTGTCGGTTACTATATTAAAAGTAATCGACAAGATTTTTATTTTCAACATATTCGTCGGTTACTATTTCAAACGTAATCGGCAAGACTTTATTATCAGCACATTCGTTGGTTACTATTTTAAAAGTAATCGGCAAGATTTTTATTTTCAACATATTCGTCGGTTACTATTTCAAAAGTAATCGGCAAGACTTTATTTTCAGCACTTTCGTCGGTTACTATTTCAAATGTAATCGGCAGGATTTTTATTTTCAGCATATTCGTCGGATACTATTTCGAAAGTAATCGGCAAGATTTTTATTTTCAGCATATTTGTCGGTTACTATAAGATTTTTATTTTCAACATATTCCTCGGTTACTATTTCAAAAGTAATCGGCAAGATTTTTATTTTCAGCATGTTCGTCGGTTACTATTTCAAAAGTAATCGGCAAGATTTTTTTTTTCAACATATTTTTCGGTTACTATTTTAAAAGTAATCGACAAGACTTTATTTTCAGCACATTCGTCGGTTACTATTTCAAAAGTAATCGGCAAGATTTTTATTTTCAACATATTCGTCGGTTACTATTTCATAAGTAATCGGCATGATTTATTTTCAGCACATTCGTCGGTTACTATTTCAAAAGTAATCGGCAAGATTTTTATTTTCAACATATTCCTCAGTTACTATTTAAAAAGTAATCGGTGAGATTTTTATTTTCAACATATTCGTCGCTTATTATTTCAAAAGTAATCAGCAAGATTTTTATTTTCAACATATTCGTCGCTTAATATTTCAAAAGTAATCGGCATGATTTATTTTCAGCACATTCGTCGGTTACTATTTCAAAAGTAATCGGCAAGATTTTTATTTTGAGCACATTCGTCGGTTACTATTTTAAAAGTAATCGACAAGACTTTTATTTTCAGCACATTTGTCGGTTACTATTTCAAAAGTAATCGGCATGATTTATTTTCAGCACATTCGTCGGTTACTATTTCAAAAGTAATCGGCAAGATTTTTATTTTGAGCACATTCGTCGGTTACTATTTTAAAAGTAGTCGACACGACTTTTATTTTCAGCACATTTGTCGGTTACTATTTCAAAAGTAATCGGCATGATTTATTTTCAGCACATTCGTCGGTTACTATTTCAAAAGTAATCGGCAAGACTTTATTTTCAACACATTCGTCGGTTACTATTTCAAAAGTAATCGGCAAGACTTTATTTTCAGCACTTTCGTCGGTTACTATTTCAAATGTAATCGGCAGGATTTTTATTTTCAGCATATTCGTCGGTTACTATTTCGAAAGTAATAGGCAAGATTTTTATTTTCAGCATATTTGTCGGTTACTATTTTAAAAGTAATCGACAAGATTTTTATTTTCAACATATTCGTCGGTTACTATTTCAAAAGTAATCGGCAAGACTTTATTTTCAGCATATTCGTTGGTTACTATTTCAAAAGTAATCGGTAAGATTTTTATTTTCAACATATTCGTCACTTACTATTTCAAAAGTAATCGGCATGATTTATTTTCAGCACATTTGTCGATTACTATTTCAAAAGTAATCGGCATGATTTATTTTCAGCATATTCGTCGGTTACTATTTCAAAGGTAATCGGCATGATTTATTTTCAACACATTCGTCGGTTACTATTTCAAAAGTAATCGGCATGATCTATTTTCTGCACATTCGTCGGTTACTATTTCAAAAGTAATCGGCAAGATTTTTATTTTCAGCATATTCGTCGGTTACTATTTCAAAAGTAATCGACAAGATTTTTATTTTCAGCATATTTGTCGATTACTATATTAAAAGTAATCGACAAGATTTTTATTTTCAACATATTCGTCGGTTACTATTTCAAACGTAATCGGCAAGACTTTATTATCAGCACATTCGTTGGTTACTATTTTAAAAGTAATCGGCAAGATTTTTATTTTCAACATATTCGTCGGTTACTATTTCAAAAGTAATCGGCAAGACTTTATTTTCAGCACTTTCGTCGGTTACTATTTCAAATGTAATCGGCAGGATTTTTATTTTCAGCATATTCGTCGGTTACTATTTCGAAAGTAATCGGCAAGATTTTTATTTTCAGCATATTTGTCGGTTACTATTTTAAAAGTAATCGACAAGATTTTTATTTTCAACATATTCCTCGGTTACTATTTCAAAAGTAATCGGCAAGATTTTTATTTTCAGCATGTTCGTCGGTTACTATTTCAAAAGTAATCGGCAAGATTTTTTTTTTCAACATATTTTTCGGTTACTATTTTAAAAGTAATCGACAAGACTTTATTTTCAGCACATTCGTCGGTTACTATTTCAAAAGTAATCGGCAAGATTTTTATTTTCAACATATTCGTCGGTTACTATTTCATAAGTAATCGGCATGATTTATTTTCAGCACATTCGTCGGTTACTATTTCAAAAGTAATCGGCAAGATTTTTATTTTCAACATATTCCTCAGTTACTATTTAAAAAGTAATCGGTGAGATTTTTATTTTCAACATATTCGTCGCTTACTATTTCAAAAGTAATCAGCAAGATTTCTATTTTCAACATATTCGTCGCTTAATATTTCAAAAGTAATCGGCATGATTTATTTTCAGCACATTCGTCGGTTACTATTTCAAAAGTAATCGGCAAGATTTTTATTTTGAGCATATTCGTCGGTTACTATTTTAAAAGTAATCGACAAGACTTTTATTTTCAGCACATTTGTCGGTTACTATTTCAAAAGTAATCGGCAAGATTTATTTTCAGCACATTCGTCGGTTACTATTTCAAAAGTAATCGGCAAGATTTTTATTTTGAGCACATTCGTCGGTTACTATTTTAAAAGTAGTCGACACGACTTTTATTTTCAGCACATTTGTCGGTTACTATTTCAAAAGTAATCGGCATGATTTATTTTCAGCACATTCGTCGGTTACTATTTCAAAAGTAATCGGCAAGACTTTATTTTCAACACATTCGTCGGTTACTATTTCAAAAGCAATCGGCAAGACTTTATTTTCAGCACTTTCGTCGGTTACTATTTTAAATGTAATCGGCAGGATTTTTATTTTCAGCATATTCGTCGGTTACTATTTCGAAAGTAATAGGCAAGATTTTTATTTTCAGCATATTTGTCGGTTACTATTTTAAAAGTAATCGACAAGATTTTTATTTTCAACATATTCGTCGGTTACTATTTCAAAAGTAATCGGCAAGACTTTATTTTCAGCATATTCGTTGGTTACTATTTCAAAAGTAATCGACAAGATTTTTATTTTCAGCATATTTGTCGGTTACTATATTAAAAGTAATCGACAAGATTTTTATTTTCAACATATTCGTCGGTTACTATTTCAAACGTAATCGGCAAGACTTTATTATCAGCACATTCGTTGGTTACTATTTTAAAAGTAATCGGCAAGATTTTTATTTTCAACATATTCGTCGGTTACTATTTCAAAAGTAATCGGCAAGACTTTATTTTCAGCACTTTCGTCGGTTACTATTTCAAATGTAATCGGCAGGATTTTTATTTTCAGCATATTCGTCGGTTACTATTTCGAAAGTAATCGGCAAGATTTTTATTTTCAGCATATTTGTCGGTTACTATTTTAAAAGTAATCGACAAGATTTTTATTTTCAACATATTCCTCGGTTACTATTTCAAAAGTAATCGGCAAGATTTTTATTTTCAGCATGTTCGTCGGTTACTATTTCAAAAGTAATCGGCAAGATTTTTTTTTTCAACATATTTTTCGGTTACTATTTTAAAAGTAATCGACAAGACTTTATTTTCAGCACATTCGTCGGTTACTATTTCAAAAGTAATCGGCAAGATTTTTATTTTCAACATATTCGTCGGTTACTATTTCATAAGTAATCGGCATGATTTATTTTCAGCACATTCGTCGGTTACTATTTCAAAAGTAATCGGCAAGATTTTTATTTTCAACATATTCCTCAGTTACTATTTAAAAAGTAATCGGTGAGATTTTTATTTTCAACATATTCGTCGCTTACTATTTCAAAAGTAATCAGCAAGATTTCTATTTTCAACATATTCGTCGCTTAATATTTCAAAAGTAATCGGCATGATTTATTTTCAGCACATTCGTCGGTTACTATTTCAAAAGTAATCGGCAAGATTTTTATTTTGAGCATATTCGTCGGTTACTATTTTAAAAGTAATCGACAAGACTTTTATTTTCAGCACATTTGTCGGTTACTATTTCAAAAGTAATCGGCAAGATTTATTTTCAGCACATTCGTCGGTTACTATTTCAAAAGTAATCGGCAAGATTTTTATTTTGAGCACATTCGTCGGTTACTATTTTAAAAGTAGTCGACACGACTTTTATTTTCAGCACATTTGTCGGTTACTATTTCAAAAGTAATCGGCATGATTTATTTTCAGCACATTCGTCGGTTACTATTTCAAAAGTAATCGGCAAGACTTTATTTTCAACACATTCGTCGGTTACTATTTCAAAAGCAATCGGCAAGACTTTATTTTCAGCACTTTCGTCGGTTACTATTTTAAATGTAATCGGCAGGATTTTTATTTTCAGCATATTCGTCGGTTACTATTTCGAAAGTAATAGGCAAGATTTTTATTTTCAGCATATTTGTCGGTTACTATTTTAAAAGTAATCGACAAGATTTTTATTTTCAACATATTCGTCGGTTACTATTTCAAAAGTAATCGGCAAGACTTTATTTTCAGCATATTCGTTGGTTACTATTTCAAAAGTAATCGGCAAGATTTTTATTTTCAGCATATTCGTCGGTTACTATTTCAAAAGTAATCGACAAGATTTTTATTTTCAGCATATTTGTCGGTTACTATATTAAAAGTAATCGACAAGATTTTTATTTTCAACATATTCGTCGGTTACTATTTCAAACGTAATCGGCAAGACTTTATTATCAGCACATTCGTTGGTTACTATTTTAAAAGTAATCGGCAAGATTTTTATTTTCAACATATTCGTCGGTTACTATTTCAAAAGTAATCGGCAAGACTTTATTTTCAGCACTTTCGTCGGTTACTATTTCAAATGTAATCGGCAGGATTTTTATTTTCAGCATATTCGTCGGTTACTATTTCGAAAGTAATCGGCAAGATTTTTATTTTCAGCATATTTGTCGGTTACTATTTTAAAAGTAATCGACAAGATTTTTATTTTCAACATATTCCTCGGTTACTATTTCAAAAGTAATCGGCAAGATTTTTATTTTCAGCATGTTCGTCGGTTACTATTTCAAAAGTAATCGGCAAGATTTTTTTTTTCAACATATTTTTCGGTTACTATTTTAAAAGTAATCGACAAGACTTTATTTTCAGCACATTCGTCGGTTACTATTTCAAAAGTAATCGGCAAGATTTTTATTTTCAGCATATTCGTCGGTTACTATTTCATAAGTAATCGGCATGATTTATTTTCAGCACATTCGTCGGTTACTATTTCAAAAGTAATCGGCAAGATTTTTATTTTCAACATATTCCTCAGTTACTATTTAAAAAGTAATCGGTGAGATTTTTATTTTCAACATATTCGTCGCTTACTATTTCAAAAGTAATCAGCAAGATTTTTATTTTCAACATATTCGTCGCTTAATATTTCAAAAGTAATCGGCATGATTTATTTTCAGCACATTCGTCGGTTACTATTTCAAAAGTAATCGGCAAGATTTTTATTTTGAGCACATTCGTCGGTTACTATTTTAAAAGTAATCGACACGACTTTTATTTTCAGCACATTTGTCGGTTACTATTTCAAAAGTAATCGGCATGATTTATTTTCAGCACATTCGTCGGTTACTATTTCAAAAGTAATCGGCAAGACTTTATTTTCAACACATTCGTCGGTTACTATTTCAAAAGCAATCGGCAAGACTTTATTTTCAGCACTTTCGTCGGTTACTATTTCAAATGTAATCGGCAGGATTTTTATTTTCAGCATATTCGTCGGTTACTATTTCGAAAGTAATAGGCAAGATTTTTATTTTCAGCATATTTGTCGGTTACTATTTTAAAAGTAATCGACAAGATTTTTATTTTCAACATATTCGTCGGTTACTATTTCAAAAGTAATCGGCATGACTTTATTTTCAGCATATTCGTTGGTTACTATTTCAAAAGTAATCGACAAGATTTTTATTTTCAACATATTCGTCGGTTACTATTTCAAACGTAATCGGCAAGACTTTATTATCAGCACATTCGTTGGTTACTATTTCAAAAGTAATCGGGAAGATTTTTATTTTGAGCAAAATCGTCGGTTACTATTTTAAAAGTAATCGACAAGACTTTTATTTTCAGCACATTTGTCGGTTACTATTTCAAAAGTAATCGGCAAGATTTATTTTCAGCACATTCGTCGGTTACTATTTCAAAAGTAATCGGCAAGATTTTTATTTTGAGCACATTCGTCGGTTACTATTTTAAAAGTAGTCGACACGACTTTTATTTTCAGCACATTTGTCGGTTACTATTTCAAAAGTAATCGGCATGATTTATTTTCAGCACATTCGTCGGTTACTATTTCAAAAGTAATCGGCAAGACTTTATTTTCAACACATTCGTCGGTTACTATTTCAAAAGCAATCGGCAAGACTTTATTTTCAGCACTTTCGTCGGTTACTATTTCAAATGTAATCGGCAGGATTTTTATTTTCAGCATATTCGTCGGTTACTATTTCGAAAGTAATAGGCAAGATTTTTATTTTCAGCATATTTGTCGGTTACTATTTTAAAAGTAATCGACAAGATTTTTATTTTCAACATATTCGTCGGTTACTATTTCAAAAGTAATCGGCATGACTTTATTTTCAGCATATTCGTTGGTTACTATTTCAAAAGTAATCGACAAGATTTTTATTTTCAACATATTCGTCGGTTACTATTTCAAACGTAATCGGCAAGACTTTATTATCAGCACATTCGTTGGTTACTATTTTAAAAGTAATCGGCAAGATTTTTATTTTCAACATATTCGTCGGTTACTATTTCAAAAGTAATCGGCAAGACTTTATTTTCAGCACTTTCGTCGGTTACTATTTCAAATGTAATCGGCAGGATTTTTATTTTCAGCATATTCGTCGGTTACTATTTCGAAAGTAATCGGCAAGATTTTTATTTTCAGCATATTTGTCGGTTACTATTTTAAAAGTAATCGACAAGATTTTTATTTTCAACATATTCCTCGGTTACTATTTCAAAAGTAATCGGCAAGATTTTTATTTTCAGCATGTTCGTCGGTTACTATTTCAAAAGTAATCGGCAAGATTTTTTTTTTCAACATATTTTTCGGTTACTATTTTAAAAGTAATCGACAAGACTTTATTTTCAGCACATTCGTCGGTTACTATTTCAAAAGTAATCGGCAAGATTTTTATTTTCAACATATTCGTCGGTTACTATTTCATAAGTAATCGGCATGATTTATTTTCAGCACATTCGTCGGTTACTATTTCAAAAGTAATCGGCAAGATTTTTATTTTCAACATATTCCTCAGTTACTATTTAAAAAGTAATCGGTGAGATTTTTATTTTCAACATATTCGTCGCTTACTATTTCAAAAGTAATCAGCAAGATTTTTATTTTCAACATATTCGTCGCTTAATATTTCAAAAGTAATCGGCATGATTTATTTTCAGCACATTCGTCGGTTACTATTTCAAACGTAATCGGCAAGACTTTATTATCAGCACATTCGTTGGTTACTATTTTAAAAGTAATCGGCAAGATTTTTATTTTCAACATATTCGTCGGTTACTATTTCAAAAGTAATCGGCAAGACTTTATTTTCAGCACTTTCGTCGGTTACTATTTCAAATGTAATCGGCAGGATTTTTATTTTCAGCATATTCGTCGGTTACTATTTCGAAAGTAATCGGCAAGATTTTTATTTTCAGCATATTTGTCGGTTACTATTTTAAAAGTAATCGACAAGATTTTTATTTTCAACATATTCCTCGGTTACTATTTCAAAAGTAATCGGCAAGATTTTTATTTTCAGCATGTTCGTCGGTTACTATTTCAAAAGTAATCAGCAAGATTTTTTTTTTCAACATATTTTTCGGTTACTATTTTAAAAGTAATCGACAAGACTTTATTTTCAGCACATTCGTCGGTTACTATTTCAAAAGTAATCGGCAAGATTTTTATTTTCAACATATTCGTCGGTTACTATTTCAAAAGTAATCGGCAAGACTTTATTTTCAGCACTTTCGTCGGTTACTATTTCAAATGTAATCGGCAGGATTTTTATTTTCAGCATATTCGTCGGTTACTATTTCGAAAGTAATCGGCAAGATTTTTATTTTCAGCATATTTGTCGGTTACTATTTTAAAAGTAATCGACAAGATTTTTATTTTCAACATATTCCTCGGTTACTATTTCAAAAGTAATCGGCAAGATTTTTATTTTCAGCATGTTCGTCGGTTACTATTTCAAAAGTAATCGGCAAGATTTTTTTTTTCAACATATTTTTCGGTTACTATTTTAAAAGTAATCGACAAGACTTTATTTTCAGCACATTCGTCGGTTACTATTTCAAAAGTAATCGGCAAGATTTTTATTTTCAACATATTCGTCGGTTACTATTTCATAAGTAATCGGCATGATTTATTTTCAGCACATTCGTCGGTTACTATTTCAAAAGTAATCGGCAAGATTTTTATTTTCAACATATTCCTCAGTTACTATTTAAAAAGTAATCGGTGAGATTTTTATTTTCAACATATTCGTCGCTTACTATTTCAAAAGTAATCAGCAAGATTTCTATTTTCAACATATTCGTCGCTTAATATTTCAAAAGTAATCGGCATGATTTATTTTCAGCACATTCGTCGGTTACTATTTCAAAAGTAATCGGCAAGATTTTTATTTTGAGCATATTCGTCGGTTACTATTTTAAAAGTAATCGACAAGACTTTTATTTTCAGCACATTTGTCGGTTACTATTTCAAAAGTAATCGGCAAGATTTATTTTCAGCACATTCGTCGGTTACTATTTCAAAAGTAATCGGCAAGATTTTTATTTTGAGCACATTCGTCGGTTACTATTTTAAAAGTAGTCGACACGACTTTTATTTTCAGCACATTTGTCGGTTACTATTTCAAAAGTAATCGGCATGATTTATTTTCAGCACATTCGTCGGTTACTATTTCAAAAGTAATCGGCAAGACTTTATTTTCAACACATTCGTCGGTTACTATTTCAAAAGCAATCGGCAAGACTTTATTTTCAGCACTTTCGTCGGTTACTATTTTAAATGTAATCGGCAGGATTTTTATTTTCAGCATATTCGTCGGTTACTATTTCGAAAGTAATAGGCAAGATTTTTATTTTCAGCATATTTGTCGGTTACTATTTTAAAAGTAATCGACAAGATTTTTATTTTCAACATATTCGTCGGTTACTATTTCAAAAGTAATCGGCAAGACTTTATTTTCAGCATATTCGTTGGTTACTATTTCAAAAGTAATCGGCAAGATTTTTATTTTCAGCATATTCGTCGGTTACTATTTCAAAAGTAATCGACAAGATTTTTATTTTCAGCATATTTGTCGGTTACTATATTAAAAGTAATCGACAAGATTTTTATTTTCAACATATTCGTCGGTTACTATTTCAAACGTAATCGGCAAGACTTTATTATCAGCACATTCGTTGGTTACTATTTTAAAAGTAATCGGCAAGATTTTTATTTTCAACATATTCGTCGGTTACTATTTCAAAAGTAATCGGCAAGACTTTATTTTCAGCACTTTCGTCGGTTACTATTTCAAATGTAATCGGCAGGATTTTTATTTTCAGCATATTCGTCGGTTACTATTTCGAAAGTAATCGGCAAGATTTTTATTTTCAGCATATTTGTCGGTTACTATTTTAAAAGTAATCGACAAGATTTTTATTTTCAACATATTCCTCGGTTACTATTTCAAAAGTAATCGGCAAGATTTTTATTTTCAGCATGTTCGTCGGTTACTATTTCAAAAGTAATCGGCAAGATTTTTTTTTTCAACATATTTTTCGGTTACTATTTTAAAAGTAATCGACAAGACTTTATTTTCAGCACATTCGTCGGTTACTATTTCAAAAGTAATCGGCAAGATTTTTATTTTCAGCATATTCGTCGGTTACTATTTCATAAGTAATCGGCATGATTTATTTTCAGCACATTCGTCGGTTACTATTTCAAAAGTAATCGGCAAGATTTTTATTTTCAACATATTCCTCAGTTACTATTTAAAAAGTAATCGGTGAGATTTTTATTTTCAACATATTCGTCGCTTACTATTTCAAAAGTAATCAGCAAGATTTTTATTTTCAACATATTCGTCGCTTAATATTTCAAAAGTAATCGGCATGATTTATTTTCAGCACATTCGTCGGTTACTATTTCAAAAGTAATCGGCAAGATTTTTATTTTGAGCACATTCGTCGGTTACTATTTTAAAAGTAATCGACAAGACTTTTATTTTCAGCACATTTGTCGGTTACTATTTCAAAAGTAATCGGCAAGATTTATTTTCAGCACATTCGTCGGTTACTATTTCAAAAGTAATCGGCAAGATTTTTATTTTGAGCACATTCGTCGGTTACTATTTTAAAAGTAGTCGACACGACTTTTATTTTCAGCACATTTGTCGGTTACTATTTCAAAAGTAATCGGCATGATTTATTTTCAGCACATTCGTCGGTTACTATTTCAAAAGTAATCGGCAAGACTTTATTTTCAACACATTCGTCGGTTACTATTTCAAAAGCAATCGGCAAGACTTTATTTTCAGCACTTTCGTCGGTTACTATTTCAAATGTAATCGGCAGGATTTTTATTTTCAGCATATTCGTCGGTTACTATTTCGAAAGTAATAGGCAAGATTTTTATTTTCAGCATATTTGTCGGTTACTATTTTAAAAGTAATCGACAAGATTTTTATTTTCAACATATTCGTCGGTTACTATTTCAAAAGTAATCGGCATGACTTTATTTTCAGCATATTCGTTGGTTACTATTTCAAAAGTAATCGACAAGATTTTTATTTTCAACATATTCGTCGGTTACTATTTCAAACGTAATCGGCAAGACTTTATTATCAGCACATTCGTTGGTTACTATTTTAAAAGTAATCGGCAAGATTTTTATTTTCAACATATTCGTCGGTTACTATTTCAAAAGTAATCGGCAAGACTTTATTTTCAGCACTTTCGTCGGTTACTATTTCAAATGTAATCGGCAGGATTTTTATTTTCAGCATATTCGTCGGTTACTATTTCGAAAGTAATCGGCAAGATTTTTATTTTCAGCATATTTGTCGGTTACTATTTTAAAAGTAATCGACAAGATTTTTATTTTCAACATATTCCTCGGTTACTATTTCAAAAGTAATCGGCAAGATTTTTATTTTCAGCATGTTCGTCGGTTACTATTTCAAAAGTAATCGGCAAGATTTTTTTTTTCAACATATTTTTCGGTTACTATTTTAAAAGTAATCGACAAGACTTTATTTTCAGCACATTCGTCGGTTACTATTTCAAAAGTAATCGGCAAGATTTTTATTTTCAACATATTCGTCGGTTACTATTTCATAAGTAATCGGCATGATTTATTTTCAGCACATTCGTCGGTTACTATTTCAAAAGTAATCGGCAAGATTTTTATTTTCAACATATTCCTCAGTTACTATTTAAAAAGTAATCGGTGAGATTTTTATTTTCAACATATTCGTCGCTTACTATTTCAAAAGTAATCAGCAAGATTTTTATTTTCAACATATTCGTCGCTTAATATTTCAAAAGTAATCGGCATGATTTATTTTCAGCACATTCGTCGGTTACTATTTCAAACGTAATCGGCAAGACTTTATTATCAGCACATTCGTTGGTTACTATTTTAAAAGTAATCGGCAAGATTTTTATTTTCAACATATTCGTCGGTTACTATTTCAAAAGTAATCGGCAAGACTTTATTTTCAGCACTTTCGTCGGTTACTATTTCAAATGTAATCGGCAGGATTTTTATTTTCAGCATATTCGTCGGTTACTATTTCGAAAGTAATCGGCAAGATTTTTATTTTCAGCATATTTGTCGGTTACTATTTTAAAAGTAATCGACAAGATTTTTATTTTCAACATATTCCTCGGTTACTATTTCAAAAGTAATCGGCAAGATTTTTATTTTCAGCATGTTCGTCGGTTACTATTTCAAAAGTAATCGGCAAGATTTTTTTTTTCAACATATTTTTCGGTTACTATTTTAAAAGTAATCGACAAGACTTTATTTTCAGCACATTCGTCGGTTACTATTTCAAAAGTAATCGGCAAGATTTTTATTTTCAACATATTCGTCGGTTACTATTTCATAAGTAATCGGCATGATTTATTTTCAGCACATTCGTCGGTTACTATTTCAAAAGTAATCGGCAAGATTTTTATTTTCAACATATTCCTCAGTTACTATTTAAAAAGTAATCGGTGAGATTTTTATTTTCAACATATTCGTCGCTTACTATTTCAAAAGTAATCAGCAAGATTTTTATTTTCAACATATTCGTCGCTTAATATTTCAAAAGTAATCGGCATGATTTATTTTCAGCACATTCGTCGGTTACTATTTCAAAAGTAATCGGCAAGATTTTTATTTTGAGCACATTCGTCGGTTACTATTTTAAAAGTAATCGACAAGACTTTTATTTTCAGCACATTTGTCGGTTACTATTTCAAAAGTAATCGGCAAGATTTATTTTCAGCACATTCGTCGGTTACTATTTCAAAAGTAATCGGCAAGATTTTTATTTTGAGCACATTCGTCGGTTACTATTTTAAAAGTAGTCGACACGACTTTTATTTTCAGCACATTTGTCGGTTACTATTTCAAAAGTAATCGGCATGATTTATTTTCAGCACATTCGTCGGTTACTATTTCAAAAGTAATCGGCAAGACTTTATTTTCAACACATTCGTCGGTTACTATTTCAAAAGCAATCGGCAAGACTTTATTTTCAGCACTTTCGTCGGTTACTATTTCAAATGTAATCGGCAGGATTTTTATTTTCAGCATATTCGTCGGTTACTATTTCGAAAGTAATCGGCAAGATTTTTATTTTCAGCATATTTGTCGGTTACTATTTTAAAAGTAATCGACAAGATTTTTATTTTCAACATATTCCTCGGTTACTATTTCAAAAGTAATCGGCAAGATTTTTATTTTCAGCATGTTCGTCGGTTACTATTTCAAAAGTAATCGGCAAGATTTTTTTTTTCAACATATTTTTCGGTTACTATTTTAAAAGTAATCGACAAGACTTTATTTTCAGCACATTCGTCGGTTACTATTTCAAAAGTAATCGGCAAGATTTTTATTTTCAACATATTCGTCGGTTACTATTTCATAAGTAATCGGCATGATTTATTTTCAGCACATTCGTCGGTTACTATATCAAAAGTAATCGGCAAGATTTTTATTTTCAACATATTCCTCAGTTACTATTTAAAAAGTAATCGGTGAGATTTTTATTTTCAACATATTCGTCGCTTACTATTTCAAAAGTAATCAGCAAGATTTTTATTTTCAACATATTCGTCGCTTAATATTTCAAAAGTAATCGGCATGATTTATTTTCAGCACATTCGTCGGTTACTATTTCAAAAGTAATCGGCAAGATTTTTATTTTGAGCACATTCGTCGGTTACTATTTTAAAAGTAATCGACAAGACTTTTATTTTCAGCACATTTGTCGGTTACTATTTCAAAAGTAATCGGCAAGATTTATTTTCATCACATTCGTCGGTTACTATTTCAAAAGTAATCTGCAAGATTTTTATTTTGAGCACATTCGTCGGTTACTATTTTAAAAGTAGTCGACACGACTTTTATTTTCAGCACATTTGTCGGTTACTATTTCAAAAGTAATCGGCATGATTTATTTTCAGCACATTCGTCGGTTACTATTTCAAAAGTAATCGGCAAGACTTTATTTTCAACACATTCGTCGGTTACTATTTCAAAAGCAATCGGCAAGACTTTATTTTCAGCACTTTCGTCGGTTACTATTTCAAATGTAATCGGCAGGATTTTTATTTTCAGCATATTCGTCGGTTACTATTTCGAAAGTAATAGGCAAGATTTTTATTTTCAGCATATTTGTCGGTTACTATTTTAAAAGTAATCGACAAGATTTTTATTTTCAACATATTCGTCGGTTACTATTTCAAAAGTAATCGGCAAGACTTTATTTTCAGCATATTCGTTGGTTACTATTTCAAAAGTAATCGACAAGATTTTTATTTTCAACATATTCGTCGGTTACTATTTCAAACGTAATCGGCAAGACTTTATTATCAGCACATTCGTTGGTTACTATTTTAAAAGTAATCGGCAAGATTTTTATTTTCAACATATTCGTCGGTTACTATTTCAAAAGTAATCGGCAAGATTTTTATTTTCAACATATTCGTCGGTTACTATTTCATAAGTAATCGGCATGATTTATTTTCAGCACATTCGTCGGTTACTATTTCAAAAGTAATCGGCAAGATTTTTATTTTCAACATATTCCTCAGTTACTATTTAAAAAGTAATCGGTGAGATTTTTATTTTCAACATATTCGTCGCTTACTATTTCAAAAGTAATCAGCAAGATTTTTATTTTCAACATATTCGTCGCTTAATATTTCAAAAGTAATCGGCATGATTTATTTTCAGCACATTCGTCGGTTACTATTTCAAAAGTAATCGGCAAGATTTTTATTTTGAGCACATTCGTCGGTTACTATTTTAAAAGTAATCGACAAGACTTTTATTTTCAGCACATTTGTCGGTTACTATTTCAAAAGTAATCGGCAAGATTTATTTTCAGCACATTCGTCGGTTACTATTTCAAAAGTAATCGGCAAGATTTTTATTTTGAGCACATTCGTCGGTTACTATTTTAAAAGTAGTCGACACGACTTTTATTTTCAGCACATTTGTCGGTTACTATTTCAAAAGTAATCGGCATGATTTATTTTCAGCACATTCGTCGGTTACTATTTCAAAAGTAATCGGCAAGACTTTATTTTCAACACATTCGTCGGTTACTATTTCAAAAGCAATCGGCAAGACTTTATTTTCAGCACTTTCGTCGGTTACTATTTCAAATGTAATCGGCAGGATTTTTATTTTCAGCATATTCGTCGGTTACTATTTCGAAAGTAATCGGCAAGATTTTTATTTTCAGCATATTTGTCGGTTACTATTTTAAAAGTAATCGACAAGATTTTTATTTTCAACATATTCCTCGGTTACTATTTCAAAAGTAATCGGCAAGATTTTTATTTTCAGCATGTTCGTCGGTTACTATTTCAAAAGTAATCGGCAAGATTTTTTTTTTCAACATATTTTTCGGTTACTATTTTAAAAGTAATCGACAAGACTTTATTTTCAGCACATTCGTCGGTTACTATTTCAAAAGTAATCGGCAAGATTTTTATTTTCAACATATTCGTCGGTTACTATTTCATAAGTAATCGGCATGATTTATTTTCAGCACATTCGTCGGTTACTATATCAAAAGTAATCGGCAAGATTTTTATTTTCAACATATTCCTCAGTTACTATTTAAAAAGTAATCGGTGAGATTTTTATTTTCAACATATTCGTCGCTTACTATTTCAAAAGTAATCAGCAAGATTTTTATTTTCAACATATTCGTCGCTTAATATTTCAAAAGTAATCGGCATGATTTATTTTCAGCACATTCGTCGGTTACTATTTCAAAAGTAATCGGCAAGATTTTTATTTTGAGCACATTCGTCGGTTACTATTTTAAAAGTAATCGACAAGACTTTTATTTTCAGCACATTTGTCGGTTACTATTTCAAAAGTAATCGGCAAGATTTATTTTCATCACATTCGTCGGTTACTATTTCAAAAGTAATCGGCAAGATTTTTATTTTGAGCACATTCGTCGGTTACTATTTTAAAAGTAGTCGACACGACTTTTATTTTCAGCACATTTGTCGGTTACTATTTCAAAAGTAATCGGCATGATTTATTTTCAGCACATTCGTCGGTTACTATTTCAAAAGTAATCGGCAAGACTTTATTTTCAACACATTCGTCGGTTACTATTTCAAAAGCAATCGGCAAGACTTTATTTTCAGCACTTTCGTCGGTTACTATTTCAAATGTAATCGGCAGGATTTTTATTTTCAGCATATTCGTCGGTTACTATTTCGAAAGTAATAGGCAAGATTTTTATTTTCAGCATATTTGTCGGTTACTATTTTAAAAGTAATCGACAAGATTTTTATTTTCAACATATTCGTCGGTTACTATTTCAAAAGTAATCGGCAAGACTTTATTTTCAGCATATTCGTTGGTTACTATTTCAAAAGTAATCGACAAGATTTTTATTTTCAACATATTCGTCGGTTACTATTTCAAACGTAATCGGCAAGACTTTATTATCAGCACATTCGTTGGTTACTATTTTAAAAGTAATCGGCAAGATTTTTATTTTCAACATATTCGTCGGTTACTATTTCAAAAGTAATCGGCAAGACTTTATTTTCAGCACTTTCATCGGTTACTATTTCAAATGTAATCGGCAGGATTTTTATTTTCAGCATATTCGTCGGTTACTATTTCGAAAGTAATCGGCAAGATTTTTATTTTCAGCATATTTGTCGGTTACTATTTTAAAAGTAATCGACAAGATTTTTATTTTCAACATATTCCTCGGTTACTATTTCAAAAGTAATCGGCAAGATTTTTATTTTCAGCATGTTCGTCGGTTACTATTTCAAAAGTAATCGGCAAGATTTTTTTTTTCAACATATTTTTCGGTTACTATTTTAAAAGTAATCGACAAGACTTTATTTTCAGCACATTCGTCGGTTACTATTTCAAAAGTAATCGGCAAGATTTTTATTTTCAACATATTCGTCGGTTACTATTTCATAAGTAATCGGCATGATTTATTTTCAGCACATTCGTCGGTTACTATTTCAAAAGTAATCGGCAAGATTTTTATTTTCAACATATTCCTCAGTTACTATTTAAAAAGTAATCGGTGAGATTTTTATTTTCAACATATTCGTCGCTTACTATTTCAAAAGTAATCAGCAAGATTTTTATTTTCAACATATTCGTCGCTTAATATTTCAAAAGTAATCGGCATGATTTATTTTCAGCACATTCGTCGGTTACTATTTCAAAAGTAATCGGCAAGATTTTTATTTTGAGCACATTCGTCGGTTACTATTTTAAAAGTAATCGACAAGACTTTTATTTTCAGCACATTTGTCGGTTACTATTTCAAAAGTAATCGGCAAGATTTATTTTCAGCACTTTCGTCGGTTACTATTTCAAATGTAATCGGCAGGATTTTTATTTTCAGCATATTCGTCGGTTACTATTTCGAAAGTAATAGGCAAGATTTTTATTTTCAGCATATTTGTCGGTTACTATTTTACAAGTAATCGACAAGATTTTTATTTTCAACATATTCGTCGGTTACTATTTCAAAAGTAATCGGCAAGACTTTATTTTCAGCATATTCGTTGGTTATTATTTCAAAAGTAATCGGCAAGATTTTTATTTTCAGCATATTCGTCGGTTACTATTTCAAAAGTAATCGACAAGACTTTTATTTTCAGCACATTTGTCGGTTACTATTTCAAAAGTAATCGGCAAGATTTATTTTCATCACATTCGTCGGTTACTATTTCAAAAGTAATCGGCAAGATTTTTATTTTGAGCACATTCGTCGGTTACTATTTTAAAAGTAGTCGACACGACTTTTATTTTCAGCACATTTGTCGGTTACTATTTCAAAAGTAATCGGCATGATTTATTTTCAGCACATTCGTCGGTTACTATTTCAAAAGTAATCGGCAAGACTTTATTTTCAACACATTCGTCGGTTACTATTTCAAAAGCAATCGGCAAGACTTTATTTTCAGCACTTTCGTCGGTTACTATTTCAAATGTAATCGGCATGATTTATTTTCAGCACATTCGTCGGTTACTATTTCAAAAGTAATCGGCAAGATTTTTATTTTGAGCACATTCGTCGGTTACTATTTTAAAAGTAATCGACAAGACTTTTATTTTCAGCACATTTGTCGGTTACTATTTCAAAAGTAATCGGCAAGATTTATTTTCAGCACATTCGTCGGTTACTATTTCAAAAGTAATCGGCAAGATTTTTTATTTTGAGCACATTCGTCGGTTACTATTTTAAAAGTAGTCGACACGACTTTTATTTTTAGCACATTTGTCGGTTACTATTTCAAAAGTAATCGGCATGATTTATTTTCAGCACATTCGTCGGTTACTATTTCAAAAGTAATCGGCAAGACTTTATTTTCAACACATTCGTCGGTTACTATTTCAAAAGCAATCGGCAAGACTTTATTTTCAGCACTTTCATCGGTTACTATTTCAAATGTAATCGGCAGGATTTTTATTTTCAGCATATTCGTCGGTTACTATTTCGAAAGTAATCGGCAAGATTTTTATTTTCAGCATATTTGTCGGTTACTATTTTAAAAGTAATCGACAAGATTTTTATTTTCAACATATTCCTCGGTTACTATTTCAAAAGTAATCGGCAAGATTTTTATTTTCAGCATGTTCGTCGGTTACTATTTCAAAAGTAATCGGCAAGATTTTTTTTTTCAACATATTTTTCGGTTACTATTTTAAAAGTAATCGACAAGACTTTATTTTCAGCACATTCGTCGGTTACTATTTCAAAAGTAATCGGCAAGATTTTTATTTTCAACATATTCGTCGGTTACTATTTCATAAGTAATCGGCATGATTTATTTTCAGCACATTCGTCGGTTACTATTTCAAAAGTAATCGGCAAGATTTTTATTTTCAACATATTCCTCAGTTACTATTTAAAAAGTAATCGGTGAGATTTTTATTTTCAACATATTCGTCGCTTACTATTTCAAAAGTAATCAGCAAGATTTTTATTTTCAACATATTCGTCGCTTAATATTTCAAAAGTAATCGGCATGATTTATTTTCAGCACATTCGTCGGTTACTATTTCAAAAGTAATCGGCAAGATTTTTATTTTGAGCACATTCGTCGGTTACTATTTTAAAAGTAATCGACAAGACTTTTATTTTCAGCACATTTGTCGGTTACTATTTCAAAAGTAATCGGCAAGATTTATTTTCAGCACTTTCGTCGGTTACTATTTCAAATGTAATCGGCAGGATTTTTATTTTCAGCATATTCGTCGGTTACTATTTCGAAAGTAATAGGCAAGATTTTTATTTTCAGCATATTTGTCGGTTACTATTTTACAAGTAATCGACAAGATTTTTATTTTCAACATATTCGTCGGTTACTATTTCAAAAGTAATCGGCAAGACTTTATTTTCAGCATATTCGTTGGTTATTATTTCAAAAGTAATCGGCAAGATTTTTATTTTCAGCATATTCGTCGGTTACTATTTCAAAAGTAATCGACAAGACTTTTATTTTCAGCACATTTGTCGGTTACTATTTCAAAAGTAATCGGCAAGATTTATTTTCATCACATTCGTCGGTTACTATTTCAAAAGTAATCGGCAAGATTTTTATTTTGAGCACATTCGTCGGTTACTATTTTAAAAGTAGTCGACACGACTTTTATTTTCAGCACATTTGTCGGTTACTATTTCAAAAGTAATCGGCATGATTTATTTTCAGCACATTCGTCGGTTACTATTTCAAAAGTAATCGGCAAGACTTTATTTTCAACACATTCGTCGGTTACTATTTCAAAAGCAATCGGCAAGACTTTATTTTCAGCACTTTCGTCGGTTACTATTTCAAATGTAATCGGCATGATTTATTTTCAGCACATTCTTCGGTTACTATTTCAAAAGTAATCGGCAAGATTTTTATTTTGAGCACATTCGTCGGTTACTATTTTAAAAGTAATCGACAAGACTTTTATTTTCAGCACATTTGTCGGTTACTATTTCAAAAGTAATCGGCAAGATTTATTTTCAGCACATTCGTCGGTTACTATTTCAAAAGTAATCGGCAAGATTTTTTATTTTGAGCACATTCGTCGGTTACTATTTTAAAAGTAGTCGACACGACTTTTATTTTTAGCACATTTGTCGGTTACTATTTCAAAAGTAATCGGCATGATTTATTTTCAGCACATTCGTCGGTTACTATTTCAAAAGTAATCGGCAAGACTTTATTTTCAACACATTCGTCGGTTACTATTTCAAAAGCAATCGGCAAGACTTTATTTTCAGCACTTTCGTCGGTTACTATTTCAAATGTAATCGGCAGGATTTTTATTTTCAGCATATTCGTCGGTTACTATTTCGAAAGTAATAGGCAAGATTTTTATTTTCAGCATATTTGTCGGTTACTATTTTACAAGTAATCGACAAGATTTTTATTTTCAACATATTCGTCGGTTACTATTTCAAAAGTAATCGGCAAGACTTTATTTTCAGCATATTCGTTGGTTATTATTTCAAAAGTAATCGGCAAGATTTTTATTTTCAGCATATTCGTCGGTTACTATTTCAAAAGTAATCGACAAGACTTTTATTTTCAGCACATTTGTCGGTTACTATTTCAAAAGTAATCGGCAAGATTTATTTTCATCACATTCGTCGGTTACTATTTCAAAAGTAATCGGCAAGATTTTTATTTTGAGCACATTCGTCGGTTACTATTTTAAAAGTAGTCGACACGACTTTTATTTTCAGCACATTTGTCGGTTACTATTTCAAAAGTAATCGGCATGATTTATTTTCAGCACATTCGTCGGTTACTATTTCAAAAGTAATCGGCAAGACTTTATTTTCAACACATTCGTCGGTTACTATTTCAAAAGCAATCGGCAAGACTTTATTTTCAGCACTTTCGTCGGTTACTATTTCAAATGTAATCGGCAGGATTTTTATTTTCAGCATATTCGTCGGTTACTATTTCGAAAGTAATAGGCAAGATTTTTATTTTCAGCATATTTGTCGGTTACTATTTTAAAAGTAATCGACAAGATTTTTATTTTCAACATATTCGTCGGTTACTATTTCAAAAGTAATCGGCAAGACTTTATTTCAGCATATTCGTTGGTTACTATTTCAAAAGTAATCGACAAGATTTTTATTTTCAACATATTCGTCGGTTACTATTTCAAACGTAATCGGCAAGACTTTATTATCAGCACATTCGTTGGTTACTATTTTAAAAGTAATCGGCAAGATTTTTATTTTCAACATATTCGTCGGTTACTATTTCAAAAGTAATCGGCAAGACTTTATTTTCAGCACTTTCATCGGTTACTATTTCAAATGTAATCGGCAGGATTTTTATTTTCAGCATATTCGTCGGTTACTATTTCGAAAGTAATCGGCAAGATTTTTATTTTCAGCATATTTGTCGGTTACTATTTTAAAAGTAATCGACAAGATTTTTATTTTCAACATATTCCTCGGTTACTATTTCAAAAGTAATCGGCAAGATTTTTATTTTCAGCATGTTCGTCGGTTACTATTTCAAAAGTAATCGGCAAGATTTTTTTTTTCAACATATTTTTCGGTTACTATTTTAAAAGTAATCGACAAGACTTTATTTTCAGCACATTCGTCGGTTACTATTTCAAAAGTAATCGGCAAGATTTTTATTTTCAACATATTCGTCGGTTACTATTTCATAAGTAATCGGCATGATTTATTTTCAGCACATTCGTCGGTTACTATTTCAAAAGTAATCGGCAAGATTTTTATTTTCAACATATTCCTCAGTTACTATTTAAAAAGTAATCGGTGAGATTTTTATTTTCAACATATTCGTCGCTTACTATTTCAAAAGTAATCAGCAAGATTTTTATTTTCAACATATTCGTCGCTTAATATTTCAAAAGTAATCGGCATGATTTATTTTCAGCACATTCGTCGGTTACTATTTCAAAAGTAATCGGCAAGATTTTTATTTTGAGCACATTCGTCGGTTACTATTTTAAAAGTAATCGACAAGACTTTTATTTTCAGCACATTTGTCGGTTACTATTTCAAAAGTAATCGGCAAGATTTATTTTCAGCACATTCGTCGGTTACTATTTCAAAAGTAATCGGCAAGATTTTTTATTTTGAGCACATTCGTCGGTTACTATTTTAAAAGTAGTCGACACGACTTTTATTTTTAGCACATTTGTCGGTTACTATTTCAAAAGTAATCGGCATGATTTATTTTCAGCACATTCGTGGGTTACTATTTCAAAAGTAATCGGCAAGACTTTATTTTCAACACATTCGTCGGTTACTATTTCAAAAGCAATCGGCAAGACTTTATTTTCAGCACTTTCGTCGGTTACTATTTCAAATGTAATCGGCAGGATTTTTATTTTCAGCATATTCGTCGGTTACTATTTCGAAAGTAATAGGCAAGATTTTTATTTTCAGCATATTTGTCGGTTACTATTTTACAAGTAATCGACAAGATTTTTATTTTCAACATATTCGTCGGTTACTATTTCAAAAGTAATCGGCAAGATTTTTATTTTCAGCATGTTCGTCGGTTACTATTTCAAAAGTAATCGGCAAGATTTTTATTTTCAGCATATTTGTCGGTTACTATATTAAAAGTAATCGACAAGATTTTTATTTTCAACATATTCGTCGGTTACTATTTCAAACGTAATCGGCAAGACTTTATTATCAGCACATTCGTTGGTTACTATTTTAAAAGTAATCGGCAAGATTTTTATTTTCAACATATTCGTCGGTTACTATTTCAAAAGTAATCGGCAAGACTTTATTTTCAGCACTTTCGTCGGTTACTATTTCAAATGTAATCGGCAGGATTTTTATTTTCAGCATATTCGTCGGTTACTATTTCGAAAGTAATCGGCAAGATTTTTATTTTCAGCATATTTGTCGGTTACTATTTTAAAAGAAATCGACAAGATTTTTATTTTCAACATATTCCTCGGTTACTATTTCAAAAGTAATCGGCAAGATTTTTATTTTCAGCATGTTCGTCGGTTACTATTTCAAAAGTAATCGGCAAGATTTTTTTTTTCAACATATTTTTCGGTTACTATTTTAAAAGTAATCGACAAGACTTTATTTTCAGCACATTCGTCGGTTACTATTTCAAAAGTAATCGGCAAGATTTTTATTTTCAACATATTCGTCGGTTACTATTTCATAAGTAATCGGCATGATTTATTTTCAGCACATTCGTCGGTTACTATTTCAAAAGTAATCGGCAAGATTTTTATTTTCAACATATTCCTCAGTTACTATTTAAAAAGTAATCGGTGAGATTTTTATTTTCAACATATTCGTCGCTTACTATTTCAAAAGTAATCAGCAAGATTTTTATTTTCAACATATTCGTCGCTTAATATTTCAAAAGTAATCGGCATGATTTATTTTCAGCACATTCGTCGGTTACTATTTCAAAAGTAATCGGCAAGATTTTTATTTTGAGCACATTCGTCGGTTACTATTTTAAAAGTAATCGACAAGACTTTTATTTTCAGCACATTTGTCGGTTACTATTTCAAAAGTAATCGGCATGATTTATTTTCAGCACATTCGTCGGTTACTATTTCAAAAGTAATCGGCAAGATTTTTATTTTGAGCACATTCGTCGGTTACTATTTTAAAAGTAGTCGACACGACTTTTATTTTCAGCACATTTGTCGGTTACTATTTCAAAAGTAATCGGCATGATTTATTTTCAGCACATTCGTCGGTTACTATTTCAAAAGTAATCGGCAAGACTTTATTTTCAACACATTCGTCGGTTACTATTTCAAAAGTAATCGGCAAGACTTTATTTTCAGCACTTTCGTCGGTTACTATTTCAAATGTAATCGGCAGGATTTTTATTTTCAATATATTCGTCGGTTACTATTTCGAAAGTAATAGGCAAGATTTTTATTTTCAGCATATTTGTCGGTTACTATTTTAAAAGTAATCGACAAGATTTTTATTTTCAACATATTCGTCGGTTACTATTTCAAAAGTAATCGGCAAGACTTTATTTTCAGCATATTCGTTGGTTACTATTTCAAAAGTAATCGGTAAGATTTTTATTTTCAACATATTCGTCACTTACTATTTCAAAAGTAATCGGCATGATTTATTTTCAGCACATTTGTCGGTTACTATTTCAAAAGTAATCGGCATGATTTATTTTCAGCATATTCGTCGGTTACTATTTCAAAGGTAATCGGCATGATTTATTTTCAACACATTCGTCGGTTACTATTTCAAAAGTAATCGGCATGATCTATTTTCTGCACATTCGTCGGTTACTATTTCAAAAGTAATCGGCAAGATTTTTATTTTCAGCATATTCGTCGGTTACTATTTCATAAGTAATCGGCATGATTTATTTTCAGCACATTCGTCGGTTACTATTTCAAAAGTAATCGGCATGATCTATTTTCTGCACATTCGTCGGTTACTATTTCAAAAGTAATCGGCAAGATTTATATTTTCAGCATATTCGTCGGTTACTATTTCAAAAGTAATCGGCAAGATTTTTATTTTCAACATATTCGTCGCTTACTATTTCAAAAGTAATCGGCATGATTTATTTTCAGCACATTCGTCGGTTACTATTTCAAAAGTAATCGGCAAGATTTTTATTTTCAACATATTCGTCGCTTACTAATTAAAAAGTAATCAGCAAGATTTTTATTTTCAACATATTCGTCGCTTACTATTTCAAAAGTAATCGGCATGATTTATTTTCAGCACATTCGTCGGTTACTATTTCAAAAGTAATCGGGAAGATTTTTATTTTGAGCACAATCGTCGGTTACTATTTTAAAAGTAATCGACAAGACCTTTATTTTCAGCACATTTGTCGGTTACTATTTCAAAAGTAATCGGCATGATTTATTTTCAGCACATTCGTCGGTTACTATTTCAAAAGTAATCGGCAAGATTTTTATTTTGAGCACATTCGTTGGTTACTATTTTAAAAGTAATCGACAAGACTTTTATTTTCAGCACATTTGTCGGTTACTATTTCAAAAGTAATCGGCATGATTTATTTTCAGCACATTCGTCGGTTACTATTTCAAAAGTAATCGACAAGATTTTTATTTTGAGCACATTCGTTGGTTACTATTTTAAAAGTAATCGACAAGACTTTTATTTTCAGCACATTTGTCGGTTACTATTTCAAAAGTAATCGGCATGATTTATTTTCAGCACATTTGTCGGTTACTATTTCAAAAGTAATCGGCAAGACTTTATTTTCAACACATTCGTCGGTTACTATTTCAAAAGTAATCGGCATGATCTATTTTCTGCACATTCGTCGGTTACTATTTCAAAAGTAATCGGCAAGATTTTTATTTTCAGCATATTCGTCGGTTACTATTTCAAAGGTAATCAGCAGTATTTATTTTCAGCACATTCGTCGGTTACTATTTCAAAAGTAATCGGCAAGATTTTTATTTTCAGCATATTCGTCGGTTACTATTTCAAAGGTAATCAGCAGTATTTATTTTCAGCACATTCGTCGGTTACAATTTTAAAAGTAATCGACAAGACTTTATTTTCAGCACATTCGTCGGTTACTATTTCAAAAGTAATCGGCAAGATTTTTATTTTCACAATATTCGTCGCTTACTATTTCAAAAGTAATCAGCAAGATTTTTATTTTCAACATATTCGTCGCTTACTATTTGAAAAGTAATCGGCATGATTTATTTTCAGCACATTCGTCGGTTACTATTTCAAAAGTAATCGGCAAGATTTTTATTTTGAGCACATTCGTCGGTTACTATTTTAAAAGTAATCGACAAGACTTTTATTTTCAGCATATTCGTCGGTTACTATTTCGAAAGTAATCGGCAAGATTTTTATTTTCAGCATATTTGTCGGTTACTATTTTAAAAGTAATCGACAAGATTTTTATTTTCAACATATTCGTCGGTTACTATTTCATAAGTAATCGGCATGATTTATTTTCTGCACATTCGTCGGTTACTATTTCAAAAGTAATCGGCATGATCTATTTTCTGCACATTCGTCGGTTACTATTTCAAAAGTAATCGGCAAGATTTATATTTTCAGCATATTCGTTGGTTATTATTTCAAAAGTAATCGGCAAGATTTTTATTTTCAGCATATTCGTCGGTTACTATTTCAAAAGTAATCGACAAGATTTTTATTTTCAGCATATTTGTCGGTTACTATATTAAAAGTAATCGACAAGATTTTTATTTTCAACATATTCGTCGGTTACTATTTCAAACGTAATCGGCAAGACTTTATTATCAGCACATTCGTTGGTTACTATTTTAAAAGTAATCGGCAAGATTTTTATTTTCAACATATTCGTCGGTTACTATTTCAAAAGTAATCGGCAAGACTTTATTTTCAGCACTTTCGTCGGTTACTATTTCAAATGTAATCGGCAGGATTTTTATTTTCAGCATATTCGTCGGTTACTATTTCGAAAGTAATCGGCAAGATTTTTATTTTCAGCATATTTGTCGGTTACTATTTTAAAAGTAATCGACAAGATTTTTATTTTCAACATATTCCTCGGTTACTATTTCAAAAGTAATCGGCAAGATTTTTATTTTCAGCATGTTCGTCGGTTACTATTTCAAAAGTAATCGGCAAGATTTTTTTTTTCAACATATTTTTCGGTTACTATTTTAAAAGTAATCGACAAGACTTTATTTTCAGCACATTCGTCGGTTACTATTTCAAAAGTAATCGGCAAGATTTTTATTTTCAACATATTCGTCGGTTACTATTTCATAAGTAATCGGCATGATTTATTTTCAGCACATTCGTCGGTTACTATTTCAAAAGTAATCGGCAAGATTTTTATTTTCAACATATTCCTCAGTTACTATTTAAAAAGTAATCGGTGAGATTTTTATTTTCAACATATTCGTCGCTTACTATTTCAAAAGTAATCAGCAAGATTTTTATTTTCAACATATTCGTCGCTTAATATTTCAAAAGTAATCGGCATGATTTATTTTCAGCACATTCGTCGGTTACTATTTCAAAAGTAATCGGCAAGATTTTTATTTTGAGCACATTCGTCGGTTACTATTTTAAAAGTAATCGACAAGACTTTTATTTTCAGCACATTTGTCGGTTACTATTTCAAAAGTAATCGGCATGATTTATTTTCAGTACATTCGTCGGTTACTATTTCAAAAGTAATCGGCAAGATTTTTATTTTGAGCACATTCGTCGGTTACTATTTTAAAAGTAGTCGACACGACTTTTATTTTCAGCACATTTGTCGGTTACTATTTCAAAAGTAATCGGCATGATTTATTTTCAGCACATTCGTCGGTTACTATTTCAAAAGTAATCGGCAAGACTTTATTTTCAACACATTCGTCGGTTACTATTTCAAAAGTAATCGGCAAGACTTTATTTTCAGCACTTTCGTCGGTTACTATTTCAAATGTAATCGGCAGGATTTTTATTTTCAATATATTCGTCGGTTACTATTTCGAAAGTAATAGGCAAGATTTTTATTTTCAGCATATTTGTCGGTTACTATTTTAAAAGTAATCGACAAGATTTTTATTTTCAACATATTCGTCGGTTACTATTTCAAAAGTAATCGGCAAGACTTTATTTTCAGCATATTCGTTGGTTACTATTTCAAAAGTAATCGGTAAGATTTTTATTTTCAACATATTCGTCACTTACTATTTCAAAAGTAATCGGCATGATTTATTTTCAGCACATTTGTCGGTTACTATTTCAAAAGTAATCGGCATGATTTATTTTCAGCATATTCGTCGGTTACTATTTCAAAGGTAATCGGCATGATTTATTTTCAACACATTCGTCGGTTACTATTTCAAAAGTAATCGGCATGATCTATTTTCTGCACATTCGTCGGTTACTATTTCAAAAGTAATCGGCAAGATTTTTATTTTCAGCATATTCGTCGGTTACTATTTCATAAGTAATCGGCATGATTTATTTTCAGCACATTCGTCGGTTACTATTTCAAAAGTAATCGGCATGATCTATTTTCTGCACATTCGTCGGTTACTATTTCAAAAGTAATCGGCAAGATTTATATTTTCAGCATATTCGTCGGTTACTATTTCAAAAGTAATCGGCAAGATTTTTATTTTCAACATATTCGTCGCTTACTATTTCAAAAGTAATCGGCATGATTTATTTTCAGCACATTCGTCGGTTACTATTTCAAAAGTAATCGGCAAGATTTATATTTTCAGCATATTCGTCGGTTACTATTTCAAAAGTAATCGGCAAGATTTTTATTTTCAACATATTCGTCGCTTACTATTTCAAAAGTAATCGGCATGATTTATTTTCAGCACATTCGTCGGTTACTATTTCAAAAGTAATCGGCAAGATTTTTATTTTCAACATATTCGTCGCTTACTAATTAAAAAGTAATCAGCAAGATTTTTATTTTCAACATATTCGTCGCTTACTATTTCAAAAGTAATCGGCATGATTTATTTTCAGCACATTCGTCGGTTACTATTTCAAAAGTAATCGGGAAGATTTTTATTTTGAGCACAATCGTCGGTTACTATTTTAAAAGTAATCGACAAGACCTTTATTTTCAGCACATTTGTCGGTTACTATTTCAAAAGTAATCGGCATGATTTATTTTCAGCACATTCGTCGGTTACTATTTCAAAAGTAATCGGCAAGATTTTTATTTTGAGCACATTCGTTGGTTACTATTTTAAAAGTAATCGACAAGACTTTTATTTTCAGCACATTTGTCGGTTACTATTTCAAAAGTAATCGGCATGATTTATTTTCAGCACATTCGTCGGTTACTATTTCAAAAGTAATCGACAAGATTTTTATTTTGAGCACATTCGTTGGTTACTATTTTAAAAGTAATCGACAAGACTTTTATTTTCAGCACATTTGTCGGTTACTATTTCAAAAGTAATCGGCATGATTTATTTTCAGCACATTTGTCGGTTACTATTTCAAAAGTAATCGGCAAGACTTTATTTTCAACACATTCGTCGGTTACTATTTCAAAAGTAATCGGCATGATCTATTTTCTGCACATTCGTCGGTTACTATTTCAAAAGTAATCGGCAAGATTTTTATTTTCAGCATATTCGTCGGTTACTATTTCAAAGGTAATCAGCAGTATTTATTTTCAGCACATTCGTCGGTTACTATTTCAAAAGTAATCGGCAAGATTTTTATTTTCAGCATATTCGTCGGTTACTATTTTAAAAGTAATCGACAAGACCTTTATTTTCAGCACATTTGTCGGTTACTATTTCAAAAGTAATCGGCATGATTTATTTTCAGCACATTCGTCGGTTACTATTTCAAAAGTAATCGGGAAGATTTTTATTTTGAGCACAATCGTCGGTTACTATTTTAAAAGTAATCGACAAGACTTTTATTTTCAGCACATTTGTCGGTTACTATTTCAAAAGTAATCGGCATGATTTATTTTCAGCACATTCGTCGGTTACTATTTCAAAAGTAATCGGGAAGATTTTTATTTTGAGCACAATCGTCGGTTACTATTTTAAAAGTAATCGACAAGACTTTTATTTTCAGCACATTTGTCGGTTACTATTTCAAAAGTAATCGGCATGATTTATTTTCAGCACATTCGTCGGTTACTATTTCAAAAGTAATCGGCAAGATTTTTATTTTGAGCACATTCGTTGGTTACTATTTTAAAAGTAATCGACAAGACTTTTATTTTCAGCACATTTGTCGGTTACTATTTCAAAAGTAATCGGCATGATTTATTTTAAGCACATTCGTCGGTTACTATTTCAAAAGTAATAGGCAAGACTTTATTTTCAACACATTCGTCGGTTACTATTTCAAAAGTAATCGGCATGATCTATTTTCTGCACATTCGTCGGTTACTATTTCAAAAGTAATCGGCAAGATTTTTATTTTCAGCATATTCGTCGGTTATTATTTCAAAAGTAATCAGCAGTATTTATTTTCAGCACATTCGTCGGTTACTATTTCAAAAGTAATCGGCAAGTTTTTTATTTTCAGCATATTCGTCGGTTACTATTTCAAAGGTAATCAGCAGTATTTATTTTCAGCACATTCGTCGGTTACTATTTTAAAAGTAATCGACAAGACTTTATTTTCAGCACATTCGTCGGTTACTATTTCAAAAGTAATCGGCAAGATTTTTATTTTCAACATATTCGTCGCTTACTATTTCAAAAGTAATCAGCAAGATTTTTATTTTCAACATATTCGTCGCTTACTATTTGAAAAGTAATCGGCATGATTTATTTTCAGCACATTCGTCGGTTACTATTTCAAAAGTAATCGGCAAGATTTTTATTTTGAGCACATTCGTCGGTTACTATTTTAAAAGTAATCGACAAGACTTTTATTTTCAGCATATTCGTCGGTTACTATTTCGAAAGTAATCGGCATGATTTTTATTTTCAGCATATTTGTCGGTTACTATTTTAAAAGTAATCGACAAGATTTTTATTTTCAACATATTCGTCGGTTACTATTTCATAAGTAATCGGCATGATTTATTTTCAGCACATTCGTCGGTTACTATTTCAAAAGTAATCGGCATGATCTATTTTCTGCACATTCGTCGGTTACTA
This sequence comes from Medicago lupulina, assembly GCA_958299785.1. Classification (NCBI taxonomy): domain Eukaryota; kingdom Viridiplantae; phylum Streptophyta; class Magnoliopsida; order Fabales; family Fabaceae; genus Medicago; species Medicago lupulina. The sequence goes on along the minus strand of OY283143.1, from coordinate 41,414,005 downwards.
TTTCAAAAGTAATCGGCAAGATTTATATTTTCAGCATATTCGTCGGTTACTATTTCAAAAGTAATCGGCAAGATTTTTAATTTCAACATATTCGTCGCTTACTATTTCAAAAGTAATCGGCATAATTTATTTTCAGCACATTCGTCGGTTACTATTTCAAAAGTAATCGGCAAGATTTTTATTTTCAACATATTCGTCGCTTACTAATTAAAAAGTAATCAGCAAGATTTTTATTTTCAACATATTCGTCGCTTACTATTTCAAAAGTAATCGGCATGATTTATTTTCAGCACATTCGTCGGTTACTATTTCAAAAGTAATCGGGAAGATTTTTATTTTGAGCACAATCGTCGGTTACTATTTTAAAAGTAATCGACAAGACTTTTATTTTCAGCACATTTGTCGGTTACTATTTCAAAAGTAATCGGCATGATTTATTTTCAGCACATTCGTCGGTTACTATTTCAAAAGTAATCGGCAAGATTTTTATTTTGAGCACATTCGTTGGTTACTATTTTAAAAGTAATCGACAAGACTTTTATTTTCAGCACATTTGTCGGTTACTATTTCAAAAGTAATCGGCATGATTTATTTTCAGCACATTCGTCGGTTACTATTTCAAAAGTAATCGGCAAGACTTTATTTTCAACACATTCGTCGGTTACTATTTCAAAAGTAATCGGCATGATCTATTTTCTGCACATTCGTCGGTTACTATTTCAAAAGTAATCGGCAAGATTTTTATTTTCAGCATATTCGTCGGTTACTATTTCAAAGGTAATCAGCAGTATTTATTTTCAGCACATTCGTCGGTTACTATTTCAAAAGTAATCGGCAAGATTTTTATTTTCAGCATATTCGTCGGTTACTATTTCAAAGGTAATCAGCAGTATTTATTTTCAGCACATTCGTCGGTTACTATTTTAAAAGTAACCGACAAGACTTTATTTTCAGCACATTCGTCGGTTACTATTTCAAAAGTAATCGGCAACATTTTTATTTTCAACATATTCGTCGCTTACTATTTCAAAAGTAATCAGCAAGATTTTTATTTTCAACATATTCGTCGCTTACTATTTGAAAAGTAATCGGCATGATTTATTTTCAGCACATTCGTCGGTTACTATTTCAAAAGTAATCGGCAAGATTTTTATTTTGAGCACATTCGTCGGTTACTATTTTAAAAGTAATCGACAAGACTTTTATTTTCAGCATATTCGTCGGTTACTATTTCGAAAGTAATCGGCAAGATTTTTATTTTCAGCATATTTGTCGGTTACTATTTTAAAAGTAATCGACAAAATTTTTATTTTCAACATATTCGTCGGTTACTATTTCATAAGTAATCGGCATGATTTATTTTCAGCACATTCGTCGGTTACTATTTCAAAAGTAATCGGCATGATCTATTTTCTGCACATTCGTCGGTTACTATTTCAAAAGTAATCGGCAAGATTTATATTTTCAGCATATTCGTCGGTTACTATTTCAAAAGTAATCGGCAAGATTTTTATTTTCAACATATTCGTCGCTTACTATTTCAAAAGTAATCGGCATGATTTATTTTCAGCACATTCGTCGGTTACTATTTCAAAAGTAATCGGCAAGATTTTTATTTTCAACATATTCGTCGCTTACTAATTAAAAAGTAATCAGCAAGATTTTTATTTTCAACATATTCGTCGCTTACTATTTCAAAAGTAATCGGCAGGATTTATTTTCAGCACATTCGTCGGTTACTATTTCAAAAGTAATCGGGAAGATTTTTATTTTGAGCACAATCGTCGGTTACTATTTTAAAAGTAATCAACAAGACTTTTATTTTCAGCACATTTGTCGGTTACTATTTCAAAAGTAATCGGCATGATTTATTTTCAGCACATTCGTCGGTTACTATTTCAAAAGTAATCGGCAAGATTTTTATTTTGAGCACATTCGTTGGTTACTATTTTAAAAGTAATCGACAAGACTTTTATTTTCAGCACATTTGTCGGTTACTATTTCAAAAGTAATCGGCATGATTTATTTTCAGCACATTCGTCGGTTACTATTTCAAAAGTAATCGGCATGATTTATTTTCAGCACATTCGTCGGTTACTATTTCAAAAGTAATCGGCATGATTTATTTTCAGCACATTCGTCGGTTACTATTTCAAAAGTAATCGGCAAGATTTTTATTTTGAGCACATTCGTTGGTTACTATTTTAAAAGTAATCGACAAGACTTTTATTTTCAGCACATTTGTCGGTTACTATTTCAAAAGTAATCGGCATGATTTATTTTCAGCACATTCGTCGGTTACTATTTCAAAAGTAATCGGCAAGACTTTATTTTCAACACATTCGTCGGTTACTATTTCAAAAGTAATCGGCATGATCTATTTTCTGCACATTCGTCGGTTACTATTTCAAAAGTAATCGGCAAGATTTTTATTTTCAGCATATTCGTCGGTTACTATTTCAAAGGTAATCAGCAGTATTTATTTTCAGCACATTCGTCGGTTACTATTTCAAAAGTAATCGGCAAGATTTTTATTTTCAGCATATTCGTCGGTTACTATTTCAAAGGTAATCAGCAGTATTTATTTTCAGCACATTCGTCGGTTACTATTTTAAAAGTAACCGACAAGACTTTATTTTCAGCACATTCGTCGGTTACTATTTCAAAAGTAATCGGCAACATTTTTATTTTCAACATATTCGTCGCTTACTATTTCAAAAGTAATCAGCAAGATTTTTATTTTCAACATATTCGTCGCTTACTATTTGAAAAGTAATCGGCATGATTTATTTTCAGCACATTCGTCGGTTACTATTTCAAAAGTAATCGGCAAGATTTTTATTTTGAGCACATTCGTCGGTTACTATTTTAAAAGTAATCGACAAGACTTTTATTTTCAGCATATTCGTCGGTTACTATTTCGAAAGTAATCGGCAAGATTTTTATTTTCAGCATATTTGTCGGTTACTATTTTAAAAGTAATCGACAAAATTTTTATTTTCAACATATTCGTCGGTTACTATTTCATAAGTAATCGGCATGATTTATTTTCAGCACATTCGTCGGTTACTATTTCAAAAGTAATCGGCATGATCTATTTTCTGCACATTCGTCGGTTACTATTTCAAAAGTAATCGGCAAGATTTATATTTTCAGCATATTCGTCGGTTACTATTTCAAAAGTAATCGGCAAGATTTTTATTTTCAACATATTCGTCGCTTACTATTTCAAAAGTAATCGGCATGATTTATTTTCAGCACATTCGTCGGTTACTATTTCAAAAGTAATCGGCAAGATTTTTATTTTCAACATATTCGTCGCTTACTAATTAAAAAGTAATCAGCAAGATTTTTATTTTCAACATATTCGTCGCTTACTATTTCAAAAGTAATCGGCATGATTTATTTTCAGCACATTCGTCGGTTACTATTTCAAAAGTAATCGGGAAGATTTTTATTTTGAGCACAATCGTCGGTTACTATTTTAAAAGTAATCAACAAGACTTTTATTTTCAGCACATTTGTCGGTTACTATTTCAAAAGTAATCGGCATGATTTATTTTCAGCACATTCGTCGGTTACTATTTCAAAAGTAATCGGCAAGATTTTTATTTTGAGCACATTCGTTGGTTACTATTTTAAAAGTAATCGACAAGACTTTTATTTTCAGCACATTTGTCGGTTACTATTTCAAAAGTAATCGGCATGATTTATTTTCAGCACATTCGTCGGTTACTATTTCAAAAGTAATCAGCAAGACTTTATTTTCAACACATTCGTGGGTTACTATTTCAAAAGTAATCGGCATGATCTATTATCTGCACATTCGTCGGTTACTATTTCAAAAGTAATCGGGAAGATTTTTATTTTGAGCACAATCGTCGGTTACTATTTTAAAAGTAATCGACAAGACTTTTATTTTCAGCACATTTGTCGGTTACTATTTCAAAAGTAATCGGCATGATTTATTTTCAGCACATTCGTCGGTTACTATTTCAAAAGTAATCGGCAAGATTTTTATTTTGAGCACATTCGTTGGTTACTATTTTAAAAGTAATCGACAAGACTTTTATTTTCAGCACATTTGTCGGTTACTATTTCAAAAGTAATCGGCATGATTTATTTTCAGCACATTCGTCGGTTACTATTTCAAAAGTAATCGGCAAGACTTTATTTTCAACACATTCGTCGGTTACTATTTCAAAAGTAATCGGCATGATCTATTTTCTGCACATTCGTCGGTTACTATTTCAAAAGTAATCGGCAAGATTTTTATTTTCAGCATATTCGTCGGTTACTATTTCAAAGGTAATCAGCAGTATTTATTTTCAGCACATTCGTCGGTTACTATTTCAAAAGTAATCGGCAAGATTTTTATTTTCAGCATATTCGTCGGTTACTATTTCAAAGGTAATCAGCAGTATTTATTTTCAGCACATTCGTCGGTTACTATTTTAAAAGTAACCGACAAGACTTTATTTTCAGCACATTCGTCGGTTACTATTTCAAAAGTAATCGGCAACATTTTTATTTTCAACATATTCGTCGCTTACTATTTCAAAAGTAATCAGCAAGATTTTTATTTTCAACATATTCGTCGCTTACTATTTGAAAAGTAATCGGCATGATTTATTTTCAGCACATTCGTCGGTTACTATTTCAAAAGTAATCGGCAAGATTTTTATTTTGAGCACATTCGTCGGTTACTATTTTAAAAGTAATCGACAAGACTTTTATTTTCAGCATATTCGTCGGTTACTATTTCGAAAGTAATCGGCAAGATTTTTATTTTCAGCATATTTGTCGGTTACTATTTTAAAAGTAATCGACAAAATTTTTATTTTCAACATATTCGTCGGTTACTATTTCATAAGTAATCGGCATGATTTATTTTCAGCACATTCGTCGGTTACTATTTCAAAAGTAATCGGCATGATCTATTTTCTGCACATTCGTCGGTTACTATTTCAAAAGTAATCGGCAAGATTTATATTTTCAGCATATTCGTCGGTTACTATTTCAAAAGTAATCGGCAAGATTTTTATTTTCAACATATTCGTCGCTTACTATTTCAAAAGTAATCGGCATGATTTATTTTCAGCACATTCGTCGGTTACTATTTCAAAAGTAATCGGCAAGATTTTTATTTTCAACATATTCGTCGCTTACTAATTAAAAAGTAATCAGCAAGATTTTTATTTTCAACATATTCGTCGCTTACTATTTCAAAAGTAATCGGCATGATTTATTTTCAGCACATTCGTCGGTTACTATTTCAAAAGTAATCGGGAAGATTTTTATTTTGAGCACAATCGTCGGTTACTATTTTAAAAGTAATCAACAAGACTTTTATTTTCAGCACATTTGTCGGTTACTATTTCAAAAGTAATCGGCATGATTTATTTTCAGCACATTCGTCGGTTACTATTTCAAAAGTAATCGGCAAGATTTTTATTTTGAGCACATTCGTTGGTTACTATTTTAAAAGTAATCGACAAGACTTTTATTTTCAGCACATTTGTCGGTTACTATTTCAAAAGTAATCGGCATGATTTATTTTCAGCACATTCGTCGGTTACTATTTCAAAAGTAATCAGCAAGACTTTATTTTCAACACATTCGTGGGTTACTATTTCAAAAGTAATCGGCATGATCTATTATCTGCACATTCGTCGGTTACTATTTCAAAAGTAATCGGGAAGATTTTTATTTTGAGCACAATCGTCGGTTACTATTTTAAAAGTAATCGACAAGACTTTTATTTTCAGCACATTTGTCGGTTACTATTTCAAAAGTAATCGGCATGATTTATTTTCAGCACATTCGTCGGTTACTATTTCAAAAGTAATCGGCAAGATTTTTATTTTGAGCACATTCGTTGGTTACTATTTTAAAAGTAATCGACAAGACTTTTATTTTCAGCACATTTGTCGGTTACTATTTCAAAAGTAATCGGCATGATTTATTTTCAGCACATTCGTCGGTTACTATTTCAAAAGTAATCGGCAAGACTTTATTTTCAACACATTCGTCGGTTACTATTTCAAAAGTAATCGGCATGATCTATTTTCTGCACATTCGTCGGTTACTATTTCAAAAGTAATCGGCAAGATTTTTATTTTCAGCATATTCGTCGGTTACTATTTCAAAGGTAATCAGCAGTATTTATTTTCAGCACATTCGTCGGTTACTATTTCAAAAGTAATCGGCAAGATTTTTATTTTCAGCATATTCGTCGGTTACTATTTCAAAGGTAATCAGCAGTATTTATTTTCAGCACATTCGTCGGTTACTATTTTAAAAGTAACCGACAAGACTTTATTTTCAGCACATTCGTCGGTTACTATTTCAAAAGTAATCGGCAACATTTTTATTTTCAACATATTCGTCGCTTACTATTTCAAAAGTAATCAGCAAGATTTTTATTTTCAACATATTCGTCGCTTACTATTTGAAAAGTAATCGGCATGATTTATTTTCAGCACATTCGTCGGTTACTATTTCAAAAGTAATCGGCAAGATTTTTATTTTGAGCACATTCGTCGGTTACTATTTTAAAAGTAATCGACAAGACTTTTATTTTCAGCATATTCGTCGGTTACTATTTCGAAAGTAATCGGCAAGATTTTTATTTTCAGCATATTTGTCGGTTACTATTTTAAAAGTAATCGACAAAATTTTTATTTTCAACATATTCGTCGGTTACTATTTCATAAGTAATCGGCATGATTTATTTTCAGCACATTCGTCGGTTACTATTTCAAAAGTAATCGGCATGATCTATTTTCTGCACATTCGTCGGTTACTATTTCAAAAGTAATCGGCAAGATTTATATTTTCAGCATATTCGTCGGTTACTATTTCAAAAGTAATCGGCAAGATTTTTATTTTCAACATATTCGTCGCTTACTATTTCAAAAGTAATCGGCATGATTTATTTTCAGCACATTCGTCGGTTACTATTTCAAAAGTAATCGGCAAGATTTTTATTTTCAACATATTCGTCGCTTACTAATTAAAAAGTAATCAGCAAGATTTTTATTTTCAACATATTCGTCGCTTACTATTTCAAAAGTAATCGGCATGATTTATTTTCAGCACATTCGTCGGTTACTATTTCAAAAGTAATCGGGAAGATTTTTATTTTGAGCACAATCGTCGGTTACTATTTTAAAAGTAATCAACAAGACTTTTATTTTCAGCACATTTGTCGGTTACTATTTCAAAAGTAATCGGCATGATTTATTTTCAGCACATTCGTCGGTTACTATTTCAAAAGTAATCGGCAAGATTTTTATTTTGAGCACAATCGTCGGTTACTATTTTAAAAGTAATCAACAAGACTTTTATTTTCAGCACATTTGTCGGTTACTATTTCAAAAGTAATCGGCATGATTTATTTTCAGCACATTCGTCGGTTACTATTTCAAAAGTAATCGGCAAGATTTTTATTTTGAGCACATTCGTTGGTTACTATTTTAAAAGTAATCGACAAGACTTTTATTTTCAGCACATTTGTCGGTTACTATTTCAAAAGTAATCGGCATGATTTATTTTCAGCACATTCGTCGGTTACTATTTCAAAAGTAATCGGCAAGACTTTATTTTCAACACATTCGTCGGTTACTATTTCAAAAGTAATCGGCATGATCTATTTTCTGCACATTCGTCGGTTACTATTTCAAAAGTAATCGGCAAGATTTTTATTTTCAGCATATTCGTCGGTTACTATTTCAAAGGTAATCAGCAGTATTTATTTTCAGCACATTCGTCGGTTACTATTTCAAAAGTAATCGGCAAGATTTTTATTTTCAGCATATTCGTCGGTTACTATTTCAAAGGTAATCAGCAGTATTTATTTTCAGCACATTCGTCGGTTACTATTTTAAAAGTAATCGACAAGACTTTATTTTCAGCACATTCGTCGGTTACTATTTCAAAAGTAATCGGCAACATTTTTATTTTCAACATATTCGTCGCTTACTATTTCAAAAGTAATCAGCAAGATTTTTATTTTCAACATATTCGTCGCTTACTATTTGAAAAGTAATCGGCATGATTTATTTTCAGCACATTCGTCGGTTACTATTTCAAAAGTAATCGGCAAGATTTTTATTTTGAGCACATTCGTCGGTTACTATTTTAAAAGTAATCGACAAGACTTTTATTTTCAGCATATTCGTCGGTTACTATTTCGAAAGTAATCGGCAAGATTTTTATTTTCAGCATATTTGTCGGTTACTATTTTAAAAGTAATCGACAAGATTTTTATTTTCAACATATTCGTCGGTTACTATTTCATAAGTAATCGGCATGATTTATTTTCAGCACATTCGTCGGTTACTATTTCAAAAGTAATCGGCATGATCTATTTTCTGCACATTCGTCGGTTACTATTTCAAAAGTAATCGGCAAGATTTATATTTTCAGCATATTCGTCGGTTACTATTTCAAAAGTAATCGGCAAGATTTTTATTTTCAACATATTTGTCGCTTACTATTTCAAAAGTAATCGGCATGATTTATTTTCAGCACATTCGTCGGTTACTATTTCAAAAGTAATCGGCAAGATTTTTATTTTCAACATATTCGTCGCTTACTAATTAAAAAGTAATCAGCAAGATTTTTATTTTCAACATATTCGTCGCTTACTAATTAAAAAGTAATCAGCAAGATTTTTATTTTCAACATATTCGTCGCTTACTATTTCAAAAGTAATCGGCATGATTTATTTTCAACACATTCGTCGGTTACTATTTCAAAAGTAATCGGGAAGATTTTTATTTTGAGCACATTCGTCGGTTACTATTTTAAAAGTAATCGACAAGACTTTTATTTTCAGCACATTTGTGGGTTACTATTTCAAAAGTAATCGGCATGATTTATTTTCAGCACATTCGTCGGTTACTATTTCAAAAGTAATCGGCAAGATTTTTATTTTGAGCACATTCGTTGGTTACTATTTTAAAAGTAATCGACAAGACTTTTATTTTCAGCACATTTGTCGGTTACTATTTCAAAAGTAATCGGCATGATTTATTTTCAGCACATTCGTCGGTTACTATTTCAAAAGTAATCAGCAAGACTTTATTTTCAACACATTCGTGGGTTACTATTTCAAAAGTAATCGGCATGATCTATTATCTGCACATTCGTCGGTTACTATTTCAAAAGTAATCGGAAAGATTTTTATTTTCAGCATATTCGTCGGTTACTATTTCAAAGGTAATCAGCAGTATTTATTTTCAGCACATTCGTCGGTTACTATTTTAAAAGTAATCGACAAGATTTTTATTTTCAGCATATTCGTCGGTTACTATTTCAAAAGTAATCGGCAAGATTTTTATTTTCAACATATTTGTCGCTTGCTATTTCAAAAGTAATCGGCATGATTTATTTTCAGCACATTCGTCGGTTACTATTTCAAAAGTAATCGGCAAGATTTTTATTTTCAACATATTCGTCGCTTACTAATTAAAAAGTAATCAGCAAGAATTTTATTTTCAACATATTCGTCGCTTACTAATTAAAAAGTAATCAGCAAGATTTTTATTTTCAACATATTCGTCGCTTACTATTTCAAAAGTAATCGGCATGATTTATTTTCAACACATTCGTCGGTTACTATTTCAAAAGTAATCGGGAAGATTTTTATTTTGAGCACATTCGTCGGTTACTATTTTAAAAGTAATCGACAAGACTTTTATTTTCAGCACATTTGTGGGTTACTATTTCAAAAGTAATCGGCATGATTTATTTTCAGCACATTCGTCGGTTACTATTTCAAAAGTAATCGGCAAGATTTTTATTTTGAGCACATTCGTTGGTTACTATTTTAAAAGTAATCGACAAGACTTTTATTTTCAGCACATTTGTCGGTTACTATTTCAAAAGTAATCGGCATGATTTATTTTCAGCACATTCGTCGGTTACTATTTCAAAAGTAATCAGCAAGACTTTATTTTCAACACATTCGTGGGTTACTATTTCAAAAGTAATCGGCATGATCTATTATCTGCACATTCGTCGGTTACTATTTCAAAAGTAATCGGAAAGATTTTTATTTTCAGCATATTCGTCGGTTACTATTTCAAAGGTAATCAGCAGTATTTATTTTCAGCACATTCGTCGGTTACTATTTCAAAAGTAATCGGCATGATCTATTATCTGCACATTCGTCGGTTACTATTTCAAAAGTAATCGGAAAGATTTTTATTTTCAGCATATTCGTCGGTTACTATTTCAAAGGTAATCAACAGTATTTATTTTCAGCACATTCGTCGGTTACTATTTTAAAAGTAATCGACAAGATTTTTATTTTCAGCATATTCGTCGGTTACTATTTCAAAAGTAATCGGCAAGATTTTTATTTTCAACATATTTGTCGCTTACTATTTCAAAAGTAATCGGCATGATTTATTTTCAGCACATTCGTCGGTTACTATTTCAAAAGTAATCGGCAAGATTTTTATTTTCAACATATTCGTCGCTTACTAATTAAAAAGTAATCAGCAAGAATTTTATTTTCAACATATTCGTCGCTTACTAATTAAAAAGTAATCAGCAAGATTTTTATTTTCAACATATTCGTCGCTTACTATTTCAAAAGTAATCGGCATGATTTATTTTCAACACATTCGTCGGTTACTATTTCAAAAGTAATCGGGAAGATTTTTATTTTGAGCACTTTCGTCGGTTACTATTTTAAAAGTAATCGACAAGACTTTTATTTTCAGCACATTTGTGGGTTACTATTTCAAAAGTAATCGGCATGATTTATTTTCAGCACATTCGTCGGTTACTATTTCAAAAGTAATCGGCAAGATTTTTATTTTGAGCACATTCGTTGGTTACTATTTTAAAAGTAATCGACAAGACTTTTATTTTCAGCACATTTGTCGGTTACTATTTCAAAAGTAATCGGCATGATTTATTTTCAGCACATTCGTCGGTTACTATTTCAAAAGTAATCAGCAAGACTTTATTTTCAACACATTCGTGGGTTACTATTTCAAAAGTAATCGGCATGATCTATTATCTGCACATTCGTCGGTTACTATTTCAAAAGTAATCGGAAAGATTTTTATTTTCAGCATATTCGTCGGTTACTATTTCAAAGGTAATCAGCAGTATTTATTTTCAGCACATTCGTCGGTTACTATTTCAAAAGTAATCGGCAAGATTTTTATTTTCAGCATATTCGTCGGTTACTATTTCAAAGGTAATCAGCAGTATTTATTTTCAGCACATTCGTCGGTTACTATTTTAAAAGTAATCGACAAGATTTTTATTTTCAGCATATTCGTCGGTTACTATTTCAAAAGTAATCGGCAAGATTTTTATTTTCAACATATTCGTCGCTTACTATTTCAAAAGTAGTCGGCATGATTTATTTTCAGCACATTCGTCGGTTACTATTTCAAAAGTAATCGGCAAGATTTTTATTTTCAACATATTCGTCGCTTACTAATTAAAAAGTAATCAGCAAGATTTTTATTTTCAACATATTCGTCGCTTACTAATTAAAAAGTAATCAGCAAGATTTTTATTTTCAACATATTCGTCGCTTACTATTTCAAAAGTAATCGGCATGATTTATTTTCAACACATTCGTCGGTTACTATTTCAAAAGTAATCGGGAAGATTTTTATTTTGAGCACATTCGTCGGTTACTATTTTAAAAGTAATCGACAAGACTTTTATTTTCAGCACATTTGTGGGTTACTATTTCAAAAGTAATCGGCATGATTTATTTTCAGCACATTCGTCGGTTACTATTTCAAAAGTAATCGGCAAGATTTTTATTTTGAGCACATTCGTTGGTTACTATTTTAAAAGTAATCGACAAGACTTTTATTTTCAGCACATTTGTCGGTTACTATTTCAAAAGTAATCGGCATGATTTATTTTCAGCACATTCGTCGGTTACTATTTCAAAAGTAATCGGCAAGACTTTATTTTCAACACATTTGTGGGTTACTATTTCAAAAGTAATCGGCATGATCTATTTTCTGCACATTCGTCGGTTACTATTTCAAAAGTAATCGGCAAGATTTTTATTTTCAGCATATTCGTCGGTTACTATTTCAAAGGTAATCAGCAGTATTTATTTTCAGCACATTCGTCGGTTACTATTTCAAAAGTAATCGGCAAGATTTTTATTTTCAGCATATTCGTCGGTTACTATTTCAAAGGTAATCAGCAGTATTTATTTTCAGCACATTCGTCGGTTACTATTTTAAAAGTAATCGACAAGACTTTATTTTCAGCACATTCGTCGGTTACTATTTCAAAAGTAATCGGCAAGATTTTTATTTTCAACATATTTGTCGCTTACTATTTCAAAAGTAATCGGCATGATTTATTTTCAGCACATTCGTCGGTTACTATTTCAAAAGTAATCGGCAAGATTTTTATTTTCAACATATTCGTCGCTTACTAATTAAAAAGTAATCAGCAAGAATTTTATTTTCAACATATTCGTCGCTTACTAATTAAAAAGTAATCAGCAAGATTTTTATTTTCAACATATTCGTCGCTTACTATTTCAAAAGTAATCGGCATGATTTATTTTCAACACATTCGTCGGTTACTATTTCAAAAGTAATCGGGAAGATTTTTATTTTGAGCACTTTCGTCGGTTACTATTTTAAAAGTAATCGACAAGACTTTTATTTTCAGCACATTTGTGGGTTACTATTTCAAAAGTAATCGGCATGATTTATTTTCAGCACATTCGTCGGTTACTATTTCAAAAGTAATCGGCAAGATTTTTATTTTGAGCACATTCGTTGGTTACTATTTTAAAAGTAATCGACAAGACTTTTATTTTCAGCACATTTGTCGGTTACTATTTCAAAAGTAATCGGCATGATTTATTTTCAGCACATTCGTCGGTTACTATTTCAAAAGTAATCAGCAAGACTTTATTTTCAACACATTCGTGGGTTACTATTTCAAAAGTAATCGGCATGATCTATTATCTGCACATTCGTCGGTTACTATTTCAAAAGTAATCGGAAAGATTTTTATTTTCAGCATATTCGTCGGTTACTATTTCAAAGGTAATCAGCAGTATTTATTTTCAGCACATTCGTCGGTTACTATTTCAAAAGTAATCGGCAAGATTTTTATTTTCAGCATATTCGTCGGTTACTATTTCAAAGGTAATCAGCAGTATTTATTTTCAGCACATTCGTCGGTTACTATTTTAAAAGTAATCGACAAGATTTTTATTTTCAGCATATTCGTCGGTTACTATTTCAAAAGTAATCGGCAAGATTTTTATTTTCAACATATTCGTCGCTTACTATTTCAAAAGTAGTCGGCATGATTTATTTTCAGCACATTCGTCGGTTACTATTTCAAAAGTAATCGGCAAGATTTTTATTTTCAACATATTCGTCGCTTACTAATTAAAAAGTAATCAGCAAGATTTTTATTTTCAACATATTCGTCGCTTACTAATTAAAAAGTAATCAGCAAGATTTTTATTTTCAACATATTCGTCGCTTACTATTTCAAAAGTAATCGGCATGATTTATTTTCAACACATTCGTCGGTTACTATTTCAAAAGTAATCGGGAAGATTTTTATTTTGAGCACATTCGTCGGTTACTATTTTAAAAGTAATCGACAAGACTTTTATTTTCAGCACATTTGTGGGTTACTATTTCAAAAGTAATCGGCATGATTTATTTTCAGCACATTCGTCGGTTACTATTTCAAAAGTAATCGGCAAGATTTTTATTTTGAGCACATTCGTTGGTTACTATTTTAAAAGTAATCGACAAGACTTTTATTTTCAGCACATTTGTCGGTTACTATTTCAAAAGTAATCGGCATGATTTATTTTCAGCACATTCGTCGGTTACTATTTCAAAAGTAATCGGCAAGACTTTATTTTCAACACATTTGTGGGTTACTATTTCAAAAGTAATCGGCATGATCTATTTTCTGCACATTCGTCGGTTACTATTTCAAAAGTAATCGGCAAGATTTTTATTTTCAGCATATTCGTCGGTTACTATTTCAAAGGTAATCAGCAGTATTTATTTTCAGCACATTCGTCGGTTACTATTTCAAAAGTAATCGGCAAGATTTTTATTTTCAGCATATTCGTCGGTTACTATTTCAAAGGTAATCAGCAGTATTTATTTTCAGCACATTCGTCGGTTACTATTTTAAAAGTAATCGACAAGACTTTATTTTCAGCACATTCGTCGGTTACTATTTCAAAAGTAATCGGCAAGATTTTTATTTTCAACATATTCGTCGCTTACTATTTCAAAAGTAATCAGCAAGATTTTTATTTTCAACATATTCGTCGCTTACTATTTGAAAAGTAATCGGCATGATTTATTTTCAGCACATTCGTCGGTTACTATTTCAAAAGTAATCGGCAAGATTTTTATTTTGAGCACATTCGTCGGTTACAATTTTAAAAGTAATCGACAAGACTTTTATTTTCAGCATATTCGTCAGTTACTATTTCGAAAGTAATCGGCAAGATTTTTATTTTCAGCATATTTGTCGGTTACTATTTTAAAAGTAATCGACAAGATTTTTATTTTCAACATATTCGTCGGTTACTATTTCATAAGTAATCGGCATGATTTATTTTCAGCACATTCGTCGGTTACTATTTCAAAAGTAATCGGCATGATCTATTTTCTGCACATTCGTCGGTTACTATTTCAAAAGTAATCGGCAAGATTTATATTTTCAGCATATTCGTCGGTTACTATTTCAAAAGTAATCGACAAGATTTTTATTTTCAACATATTCGTCGCTTACTATTTCAAAAGTAATCGGCATGATTTATTTTCAGCACATTCGTCGGTTACTATTTCAAAAGTAATCAGCAAGACTTTATTTTCAACACATTCGTGGGTTACTATTTCAAAAGTAATCGGCATGATCTATTATCTGCACATTCGTCGGTTACTATTTCAAAAGTAATCGGAAAGATTTTTATTTTCAGCATATTCGTCGGTTACTATTTCAAAGGTAATCAGCAGTATTTATTTTCAGCACATTCGTCGGTTACTATTTCAAAAGTAATCGGCAAGATTTTTATTTTCAGCATATTCGTCGGTTACTATTTCAAAGGTAATCAGCAGTATTTATTTTCAGCACATTCGTCGGTTACTATTTTAAAAGTAATCGACAAGATTTTTATTTTCAGCATATTCGTCGGTTACTATTTCAAAAGTAATCGGCAAGATTTTTATTTTCAACATATTCGTCGCTTACTATTTCAAAAGTAGTCGGCATGATTTATTTTCAGCACATTCGTCGGTTACTATTTCAAAAGTAATCGGCAAGATTTTTATTTTCAACATATTCGTCGCTTACTAATTAAAAAGTAATCAGCAAGATTTTTATTTTCAACATATTCGTCGCTTACTAATTAAAAAGTAATCAGCAAGATTTTTATTTTCAACATATTCGTCGCTTACTATTTCAAAAGTAATCGGCATGATTTATTTTCAACACATTCGTCGGTTACTATTTCAAAAGTAATCGGGAAGATTTTTATTTTGAGCACATTCGTCGGTTACTATTTTAAAAGTAATCGACAAGACTTTTATTTTCAGCACATTTGTGGGTTACTATTTCAAAAGTAATCGGCATGATTTATTTTCAGCACATTCGTCGGTTACTATTTCAAAAGTAATCGGCAAGATTTTTATTTTGAGCACATTCGTTGGTTACTATTTTAAAAGTAATCGACAAGACTTTTATTTTCAGCACATTTGTCGGTTACTATTTCAAAAGTAATCGGCATGATTTATTTTCAGCACATTCGTCGGTTACTATTTCAAAAGTAATCGGCAAGACTTTATTTTCAACACATTTGTGGGTTACTATTTCAAAAGTAATCGGCATGATCTATTTTCTGCACATTCGTCGGTTACTATTTCAAAAGTAATCGGCAAGATTTTTATTTTCAGCATATTCGTCGGTTACTATTTCAAAGGTAATCAGCAGTATTTATTTTCAGCACATTCGTCGGTTACTATTTCAAAAGTAATCGGCAAGATTTTTATTTTCAGCATATTCGTCGGTTACTATTTCAAAGGTAATCAGCAGTATTTATTTTCAGCACATTCGTCGGTTACTATTTTAAAAGTAATCGACAAGACTTTATTTTCAGCACATTCGTCGGTTACTATTTCAAAAGTAATCGGCAAGATTTTTATTTTCAACATATTCGTCGCTTACTATTTCAAAAGTAATCAGCAAGATTTTTATTTTCAACATATTCGTCGCTTACTATTTGAAAAGTAATCGGCATGATTTATTTTCAGCACATTCGTCGGTTACTATTTCAAAAGTAATCGGCAAGATTTTTATTTTGAGCACATTCGTCGGTTACAATTTTAAAAGTAATCGACAAGACTTTTATTTTCAGCATATTCGTCAGTTACTATTTCGAAAGTAATCGGCAAGATTTTTATTTTCAGCATATTTGTCGGTTACTATTTTAAAAGTAATCGACAAGATTTTTATTTTCAACATATTCGTCGGTTACTATTTCATAAGTAATCGGCATGATTTATTTTCAGCACATTCGTCGGTTACTATTTCAAAAGTAATCGGCATGATCTATTTTCTGCACATTCGTCGGTTACTATTTCAAAAGTAATCGGCAAGATTTATATTTTCAGCATATTCGTCGGTTACTATTTCAAAAGTAATCGACAAGATTTTTATTTTCAACATATTCGTCGCTTACTATTTCAAAAGTAATCGGCATGATTTATTTTCAGCACATTCGTCGGTTACTATTTCAAAAGTAATCGGCAAGATTTTTATTTTCAACATATTCGTCGCTTACTAATTAAAAAGTAATCAGCAAGATTTTTATTTTCAACATATTCGTCGCTTACTATTTCAAAAGTAATCGGCATGATTTATTTTCAGCACATTCGTCGGTTACTATTTCAAAAGTAATCGGCAAGATTTTTATTTTCAACATATTTGTCGGTTACTATTTTAAAAGTAATCGACAAGATTTTTATTTTCAACATATTCGTCGCTTACTATTTCAAAAGTAATCGGCATGATTTATTTTCAGCACATTCGTCGGTTACTATTTCAAAAGTAATCGGGAAGATTTTTATTTTGAGCAAAATCGTCGGTTACTATTTTAAAAGTAATCGACAAGACTTTTATTTTCAGCACATTTGTCGGTTACTATTTCAAAAGTAATCGGCATGATTTATTTTCAGCACATTCGTCGGTTACTATTTCAAAAGTAATCGGCAAGATTTTTATTTTGAGCACATTCGTTGGTTACTATTTTAAAAGTAATCGACAAGACTTTTATTTTCAGCACATTTGTCGGTTACTATTTCAAAAGTAATCGGCATGATTTATTTTCAGCACATTCGTCGGTTACTATTTCAAAAGTTATCGGCAAGACTTTATTTTCAACACATTCGTCGGTTACTATTTCAAAAGTAATCGGCATGATCTATTTTCTGCACATTCGTCGGTTACTATTTCAAAAGTAATCGGCAAGATTTTTATTTTCAGCATATTCGTCGGTTATTATTTCAAAGGTAATCAGCTGTATTTATTTTCAGCACATTCGTCGGTTACTATTTCAAAAGTAATCGGCAAGATTTTTATTTTCAGCATATTCGTCGGTTACTATTTCAAAGGTAATCAACAGTATTTATTTTCAGCACATTCGTCGGTTACTATTTTAAAAGTAATCGACAAGACTTTTATTTTCAGCACATTTGTCGGTTACTATTTCAAAAGTAATCGGCATGATTTATTTTCAGCACATTCGTCGGTTACTATTTCAAAAGTAAACGGCAAGACTTTATTTTCAACACATTCGTCGGTTACTATTTCAAAAGTAATCGGCATGATCTATTTTCTGCACCTTCGTCGGATACTATTTCAAAAGTAATCGGCAAGATTTTTATTTTCAGCATATTCGTCGGTTACTATTTCAAAGGTAATCAGCAGTATTTATTTTCAGCACATTCGTCGGTTACTATTTCAAAAGTAATCGGCAAGATTTTTATTTTCAGCATATTCGTCGGTTACTATTTCAAAGGTAATCAGCAGTATTTATTTTCAGCACATTCGTCGGTTACTATTTTAAAAGTAATCGACAAGACTTTATTTTCAGCACATTCGTCGGTTACTATTTCAAAAGTAATCGGCAAGATTTTTATTTTCAACATATTCGTCGCTTACTATTTCAAAAGTAATCAGCAAGATTTTTATTTTCAGCATATTCGTCGCTTACTATTTGAAAAGTAATCGGCATGATTTATTTTCAGCACATTCGTCGGTTACTATTTCAAAAGTAATCGGGAAGATTTTTATTTTCAACATATTCGTCGCTTACTATTTCAAAAGTAATCAGCAAGATTTTTATTTTCAACATATTCGTCGCTTACTATTTGAAAAGTAATCGGCATGATTTATTTTCAGCACATTCGTCGGTTACTATTTCAAAAGTAATCGGGAAGATTTTTATTTTGAGCACATTCGTCGGTTACTATTTTAAAAGTAATCGACAAGACTTTTATTTTCAGCACATTTGTGGGTTACTATTTCAAAAGTAATCGGCATGATTTATTTTCAGCACATTCGTCGGTTACTATTTCAAAAGTAATCGGCAAGATTTTTATTTTGAGCACATTCGTTGGTTACTATTTTAAAAGTAATCGACAAGACTTTTATTTTCAGCACATTTGTCGGTTACTATTTCAAAAGTAATCGGCATGATTTATTTTCAGCACATTCGTCGGTTACTATTTCAAAAGTAATCGGCAAGACTTTATTTTCAATACATTCGTGGGTTACTATTTCAAAAGTAATCGGCATGATCTATTTTCTGCACATTCGTCGGTTACTATTTCAAAAGTAATCGGCAAGATTTTTATTTTCAGCATATTCGTCGGTTACTATTTCAAAGGTAATCAGCAGTATTTATTTTCAGCACATTCGTCGGTTACTATTTCAAAATTAATCGGCAAGATTTTTATTTTCAGCATATTCGTCGGTTACTATTTCAAAGGTAATCAGCAGTATTTATTTTCAGCACATTCGTCGGTTACTATTTTAAAAGTAATCGACAAGACTTTATTTTCAGCACATTCGTCGGTTACTATTTCAAAAGTAATCGGCAAGATTTTTATTTTCAACATATTTGTCGCTTACTATTTCAAAAGTAATCAGCAAGATTTTTATTTTCAACATATTCGTCGCTTACTATTTGAAAAGTAATCGGCATGATTTATTTTCAGCACATTCGTCGGTTACTATTTCAAAAGTAATCGGCAAGATTTTTATTTTGAGCACATTCGTCGGTTACAATTTTAAAAGTAATCGACAAGACTTTTATTTTCAGCATATTCGTCAGTTACTATTTCGAAAGTAATCGGCAAGATTTTTATTTTCAGCATATTTGTCGGTTACTATTTTAAAAGTAATCGACAAGATTTTTATTTTCAACATATTCGTCGGTTACTATTTCATAAGTAATCGGCATGATTTATTTTCAGCACATTCGTCGGTTACTATTTCAAAAGTAATCGGCATGATCTATTTTCTGCACATTCGTCGGTTACTATTTCAAAAGTAATCGGCAAGATTTATATTTTCAGCATATTCGTCGGTTACTATTTCAAAAGTAATCGACAAGATTTTTATTTTCAACATATTCGTCGCTTACTATTTCAAAAGTAATCGGCATGATTTATTTTCAGCACATTCGTCGGTTACTATTTCAAAAGTAATCGGCAAGATTTTTATTTTCAACATATTCGTCGCTTACTAATTAAAAAGTAATCAGCAAGATTTTTATTTTCAACATATTCGTCGCTTACTATTTCAAAAGTAATCGGCATGATTTATTTTCAGCACATTCGTCGGTTACTATTTCAAAAGTAATCGGCAAGATTTTTATTTTCAGCATATTTGTCGGTTACTATTTTAAAAGTAATCGACAAGATTTTTATTTTCAACATATTCGTCGCTTACTATTTCAAAAGTAATCGGCATGATTTATTTTCAGCACATTCGTCGGTTACTATTTCAAAAGTAATCGGGAAGATTTTTATTTTGAGCAAAATCGTCGGTTACTATTTTAAAAGTAATCGACAAGACTTTTATTTTCAGCACATTTGTCGGTTACTATTTCAAAAGTAATCGGCATGATTTATTTTCAGCACATTCGTCGGTTACTATTTCAAAAGTAATCGGCAAGATTTTTATTTTGAGCACATTCGTTGGTTACTATTTTAAAAGTAATCGACAAGACTTTTATTTTCAGCACATTTGTCGGTTACTATTTCAAAAGTAATCGGCATGATTTATTTTCAGCACATTCGTCGGTTACTATTTCAAAAGTTATCGGCAAGACTTTATTTTCAACACATTCGTCGGTTACTATTTCAAAAGTAATCGGCATGATCTATTTTCTGCACATTCGTCGGTTACTATTTCAAAAGTAATCGGCAAGATTTTTATTTTCAGCATATTCGTCGGTTATTATTTCAAAGGTAATCAGCTGTATTTATTTTCAGCACATTCGTCGGTTACTATTTCAAAAGTAATCGGCAAGATTTTTATTTTCAGCATATTCGTCGGTTACTATTTCAAAGGTAATCAGCAGTATTTATTTTCAGCACATTCGTCGGTTACTATTTTAAAAGTAATCGACAAGACTTTTATTTTCAGCACATTTGTCGGTTACTATTTCAAAAGTAATCGGCATGATTTATTTTCAGCACATTCGTCGGTTACTATTTCAAAAGTAAACGGCAAGACTTTATTTTCAACACATTCGTCGGTTACTATTTCAAAAGTAATCGGCATGATCTATTTTCTGCACCTTCGTCGGTTACTATTTCAAAAGTAATCGGCAAGATTTTTATTTTCAGCATATTCGTCGGTTACTATTTCAAAGGTAATCAGCAGTATTTATTTTCAGCACATTCGTCGGTTACTATTTCAAAAGTAATCGGCAAGATTTTTATTTTCAGCATATTCGTCGGTTACTATTTCAAAGGTAATCAGCAGTATTTATTTTCAGCACATTCGTCGGTTACTATTTTAAAAGTAATCGACAAGACTTTATTTTCAGCACATTCGTCGGTTACTATTTCAAAAGTAATCGGCAAGATTTTTATTTTCAACATATTCGTCGCTTACTATTTCAAAAGTAATCAGCAAGATTTTTATTTTCAACATATTCGTCGCTTACTATTTGAAAAGTAATCGGCATGATTTATTTTCAGCACATTCGTCGGTTACTATTTCAAAAGTAATCGGGAAGATTTTTATTTTCAACATATTCGTCGCTTACTATTTGAAAAGTAATCGGCATGATTTATTTTCAGCACATTCGTCGGTTACTATTTCAAAAGTAATCGGGAAGATTTTTATTTTGAGCACATTCGTCGGTTACTATTTTAAAAGTAATCGACAAGACTTTTATTTTCAGCACATTTGTGGGTTACTATTTCAAAAGTAATCGGCATGATTTATTTTCAGCACATTTGTCGGTTACTATTTCAAAAGTAATCGGCAAGATTTTTATTTTGAGCACATTCGTTGGTTACTATTTTAAAAGTAATCGACAAGACTTTTATTTTCAGCACATTTGTCGGTTACTATTTCAAAAGTAATCGGCATGATCTATTTTCTGCACATTCGTCGGTTACTATTTCAAAAGTAATCGGCAAGATTTTTATTTTCAGCATATTCGTCGGTTATTATTTCAAAGGTAATCAGCTGTATTTATTTTCAGCACATTCGTCGGTTACTATTTCAAAAGTAATCGGCAAGATTTTTATTTTCAGCATATTCGTCGGTTACTATTTCAAAGGTAATCAGCAGTATTTATTTTCAGCACATTCGTCGGTTACTATTTTAAAAGTAATCGACAAGACTTTTATTTTCAGCACATTTGTTGGTTACTATTTCAAAAGTAATCGGCATGATTTATTTTCAGCACATTCGTCGGTTACTATTTCAAAAGTAATCGGCAAGATTTTTATTTTGAGCACATTCGTTGGTTACTATTTTAAAAGTAATCGACAAGACTTTTATTTTCAGCACATTTGTCGGTTACTATTTCAAAAGTAATCGGCATGATTTATTTTCAGCACATTCGTCGGTTACTATTTCAAAAGTTATCGGCAAGACTTTATTTTCAACACATTCGTCGGTTACTATTTCAAAAGTAATCGGCATGATCTATTTTCTGCACCTTCGTCGGTTACTATTTCAAAAGTAATCGGCAAGATTTTTATTTTCAGCATATTCGTCGGTTACTATTTCAAAGGTAATCAGCAGTATTTATTTTCAGCACATTCGTCGGTTACTATTTCAAAAGTAATCGGCAAGATTTTTATTTTCAGCATATTCGTCGGTTACTATTTCAAAGGTAATCAGCAGTATTTATTTTCAGCACATTCGTCGGTTACTATTTTAAAAGTAATCGACAAGACTTTATTTTCAGCACATTCGTCGGTTACTATTTCAAAAGTAATCGGCAAGATTTTTATTTTCAACATATTCGTCGCTTACTATTTCAAAAGTAATCAGCAAGATTTTTATTTTCAACATATTCGTCGCTTACTATTTGAAAAGTAATCGGCATGATTTATTTTCAGCACATTCGTCGGTTACTATTTCAAAAGTAATCGGGAAGATTTTTATTTTCAACATATTCGTCGCTTACTATTTCAAAAGTAATCAGCAAGATTTTTATTTTCAACATATTCGTCGCTTACTATTTGAAAAGTAATCGGCATGATTTATTTTCAGCACATTCGTCGGTTACTATTTCAAAAGTAATCGGGAAGATTTTTATTTTGAGCACATTCGTCGGTTACTATTTTAAAAGTAATCGACAAGACTTTTATTTTCAGCACATTTGTGGGTTACTATTTCAAAAGTAATCGGCATGATTTATTTTCAGCACATTTGTCGGTTACTATTTCAAAAGTAATCGGCAAGATTTTTATTTTGAGCACATTCGTTGGTTACTATTTTAAAAGTAATCGACAAGACTTTTATTTTCAGCACATTTGTCGGTTACAATTTCAAAAGTAATCGGCATGATCTATTTTCTGCACATTCGTCGGTTACTATTTCAAAAGTAATCGGCAAGATTTTTATTTTCAGCATATTCGTCGGTTATTATTTCAAAGGTAATCAGCTGTATTTATTTTCAGCACATTCGTCGGTTACTATTTCAAAAGTAATCGGCAAGATTTTTATTTTCAGCATATTCGTCGGTTACTATTTCAAAGGTAATCAGCAGTATTTATTTTCAGCACATTCGTCGGTTACTATTTTAAAAGTAATCGACAAGACTTTTATTTTCAGCACATTTGTCGGTTACTATTTCAAAAGTAATCGGCATGATTTATTTTCAGCACATTCGTCGGTTACTATTTCAAAAGTAAACGGCAAGACTTTATTTTCAACACATTCGTCGGTTACTATTTCAAAAGTAATCGGCATGATCTATTTTCTGCACCTTCGTCGGTTACTATTTCAAAAGTAATCGGCAAGATTTTTATTTTCAGCATATTCGTCGGTTACTATTTCAAAGGTAATCAGCAGTATTTATTTTCAGCACATTCGTCGGTTACTATTTCAAAAGTAATCGGCAAGATTTTTATTTTCAGCATATTCGTCGGTTACTATTTCAAAGGTAATCAGCAGTATTTATTTTCAGCACATTCGTCGGTTACTATTTTAAAAGTAATCGACAAGACTTTATTTTCAGCACATTCGTCGGTTACTATTTCAAAAGTAATCGGCAAGATTTTTATTTTCAACATATTCGTCGCTTACTATTTCAAAAGTAATCAGCAAGATTTTTATTTTCAACATATTCGTCGCTTACTATTTGAAAAGTAATCGGCATGATTTATTTTCAGCACATTCGTCGGTTACTATTTCAAAAGTAATCGGGAAGATTTTTATTTTCAACATATTCGTCGCTTACTATTTCAAAAGTAATCAGCAAGATTTTTATTTTCAACATATTCGTCGCTTACTATTTGAAAAGTAATCGGCATGATTTATTTTCAGCACATTCGTCGGTTACTATTTCAAAAGTAATCGGGAAGATTTTTATTTTGAGCACATTCGTCGGTTACTATTTTAAAAGTAATCGACAAGACTTTTATTTTCAGCACATTTGTGGGTTACTATTTCAAAAGTAATCGGCATGATTTATTTTCAGCACATTTGTCGGTTACTATTTCAAAAGTAATCGGCAAGATTTTTATTTTGAGCACATTCGTTGGTTACTATTTTAAAAGTAATCGACAAGACTTTTATTTTCAGCACATTTGTCGGTTACTATTTCAAAAGTAATCGGCATGATCTATTTTCTGCACATTCGTCGGTTACTATTTCAAAAGTAATCGGCAAGATTTTTATTTTCAGCATATTCGTCGGTTATTATTTCAAAGGTAATCAGCTGTATTTATTTTCAGCACATTCGTCGGTTACTATTTCAAAAGTAATCGGCAAGATTTTTATTTTCAGCATATTCGTCGGTTACTATTTCAAAGGTAATCAGCAGTATTTATTTTCAGCACATTCGTCGGTTACTATTTTAAAAGTAATCGACAAGACTTTTATTTTCAGCACATTTGTTGGTTACTATTTCAAAAGTAATCGGCATGATTTATTTTCAGCACATTCGTCGGTTACTATTTCAAAAGTAATCGGCAAGATTTTTATTTTGAGCACATTCGTTGGTTACTATTTTAAAAGTAATCGACAAGACTTTTATTTTCAGCACATTTGTCGGTTACTATTTCAAAAGTAATCGGCATGATTTATTTTCAGCACATTCGTCGGTTACTATTTCAAAAGTTATCGGCAAGACTTTATTTTCAACACATTCGTCGGTTACTATTTCAAAAGTAATCGGCAAGATTTTTATTTTCAACATATTCGTCGCTTACTATTTCAAAAGTAATCAGCAAGATTTTTATTTTCAACATATTCGTCGCTTACTATTTGAAAAGTAATCGGCATGATTTATTTTCAGCACATTCGTCGGTTACTATTTCAAAAGTAATCGGGAAGATTTTTATTTTCAACATATTCGTCGCTTACTATTTCAAAAGTAATCAGCAAGATTTTTATTTTCAACATATTCGTCGCTTACTATTTGAAAAGTAATCGGCATGATTTATTTTCAGCACATTCGTCGGTTACTATTTCAAAAGTAATCGGGAAGATTTTTATTTTGAGCACATTCGTCGGTTACTATTTTAAAAGTAATCGACAAGACTTTTATTTTCAGCACATTTGTGGGTTACTATTTCAAAAGTAATCGGCATGATTTATTTTCAGCACATTTGTCGGTTACTATTTCAAAAGTAATCGGCAAGATTTTTATTTTGAGCACATTCGTTGGTTACTATTTTAAAAGTAATCGACAAGACTTTTATTTTCAGCACATTTGTCGGTTACTATTTCAAAAGTAATCGGCATGATCTATTTTCTGCACATTCGTCGGTTACTATTTCAAAAGTAATCGGCAAGATTTTTATTTTCAGCATATTCGTCGGTTATTATTTCAAAGGTAATCAGCTGTATTTATTTTCAGCACATTCGTCGGTTACTATTTCAAAAGTAATCGGCAAGATTTTTATTTTCAGCATATTCGTCGGTTACTATTTCAAAGGTAATCAGCAGTATTTATTTTCAGCACATTCGTCGGTTACTATTTTAAAAGTAATCGACAAGACTTTTATTTTCAGCACATTTGTTGGTTACTATTTCAAAAGTAATCGGCATGATTTATTTTCAGCACATTCGTCGGTTACTATTTCAAAAGTAATCGGCAAGATTTTTATTTTGAGCACATTCGTTGGTTACTATTTTAAAAGTAATCGACAAGACTTTTATTTTCAGCACATTTGTCGGTTACTATTTCAAAAGTAATCGGCATGATTTATTTTCAGCACATTCGTCGGTTACTATTTCAAAAGTTATCGGCAAGACTTTATTTTCAACACATTCGTCGGTTACTATTTCAAAAGTAATCGGCATGATCTATTTTCTGCACCTTCGTCGGTTACTATTTCAAAAGTAATCGGCAAGATTTTTATTTTCAGCATATTCGTCGGTTACTATTTCAAAGGTAATCAGCAGTATTTATTTTCAGCACATTCGTCGGTTACTATTTCAAAAGTAATCGGCAAGATTTTTATTTTCAGCATATTCGTCGGTTACTATTTCAAAGGTAATCAGCAGTATTTATTTTCAGCACATTCGTCGGTTACTATTTTAAAAGTAATCGACAAGACTTTATTTTCAGCACATTCGTCGGTTACTATTTCAAAAGTAATCGGCAAGATTTTTATTTTCAACATATTCGTCGCTTACTATTTCAAAAGTAATCAGCAAGATTTTTATTTTCAACATATTCGTCGCTTACTATTTGAAAAGTAATCGGCATGATTTATTTTCAGCACATTCGTCGGTTACTATTTCAAAAGTAATCGGGAAGATTTTTATTTTCAACATATTCGTCGCTTACTATTTCAAAAGTAATCAGCAAGATTTTTATTTTCAACATATTCGTCGCTTACTATTTGAAAAGTAATCGGCATGATTTATTTTCAGCACATTCGTCGGTTACTATTTCAAAAGTAATCGGGAAGATTTTTATTTTGAGCACATTCGTCGGTTACTATTTTAAAAGTAATCGACAAGACTTTTATTTTCAGCACATTTGTGGGTTACTATTTCAAAAGTAATCGGCATGATTTATTTTCAGCACATTTGTCGGTTACTATTTCAAAAGTAATCGGCAAGATTTTTATTTTGAGCACATTCGTTGGTTACTATTTTAAAAGTAATCGACAAGACTTTTATTTTCAGCACATTTGTCGGTTACAATTTCAAAAGTAATCGGCATGATCTATTTTCTGCACATTCGTCGGTTACTATTTCAAAAGTAATCGGCAAGATTTTTATTTTCAGCATATTCGTCGGTTATTATTTCAAAGGTAATCAGCTGTATTTATTTTCAGCACATTCGTCGGTTACTATTTCAAAAGTAATCGGCAAGATTTTTATTTTCAGCATATTCGTCGGTTACTATTTCAAAGGTAATCAGCAGTATTTATTTTCAGCACATTCGTCGGTTACTATTTTAAAAGTAATCGACAAGACTTTTATTTTCAGCACATTTGTCGGTTACTATTTCAAAAGTAATCGGCATGATTTATTTTCAGCACATTCGTCGGTTACTATTTCAAAAGTAAACGGCAAGACTTTATTTTCAACACATTCGTCGGTTACTATTTCAAAAGTAATCGGCATGATCTATTTTCTGCACCTTCGTCGGTTACTATTTCAAAAGTAATCGGCAAGATTTTTATTTTCAGCATATTCGTCGGTTACTATTTCAAAGGTAATCAGCAGTATTTATTTTCAGCACATTCGTCGGTTACTATTTCAAAAGTAATCGGCAAGATTTTTATTTTCAGCATATTCGTCGGTTACTATTTCAAAGGTAATCAGCAGTATTTATTTTCAGCACATTCGTCGGTTACTATTTTAAAAGTAATCGACAAGACTTTATTTTCAGCACATTCGTCGGTTACTATTTCAAAAGTAATCGGCAAGATTTTTATTTTCAACATATTCGTCGCTTACTATTTCAAAAGTAATCAGCAAGATTTTTATTTTCAACATATTCGTCGCTTACTATTTGAAAAGTAATCGGCATGATTTATTTTCAGCACATTCGTCGGTTACTATTTCAAAAGTAATCGGGAAGATTTTTATTTTCAACATATTCGTCGCTTACTATTTCAAAAGTAATCAGCAAGATTTTTATTTTCAACATATTCGTCGCTTACTATTTGAAAAGTAATCGGCATGATTTATTTTCAGCACATTCGTCGGTTACTATTTCAAAAGTAATCGGGAAGATTTTTATTTTGAGCACATTCGTCGGTTACTATTTTAAAAGTAATCGACAAGACTTTTATTTTCAGCACATTTGTGGGTTACTATTTCAAAAGTAATCGGCATGATTTATTTTCAGCACATTTGTCGGTTACTATTTCAAAAGTAATCGGCAAGATTTTTATTTTGAGCACATTCGTTGGTTACTATTTTAAAAGTAATCGACAAGACTTTTATTTTCAGCACATTTGTCGGTTACTATTTCAAAAGTAATCGGCATGATCTATTTTCTGCACATTCGTCGGTTACTATTTCAAAAGTAATCGGCAAGATTTTTATTTTCAGCATATTCGTCGGTTATTATTTCAAAGGTAATCAGCTGTATTTATTTTCAGCACATTCGTCGGTTACTATTTCAAAAGTAATCGGCAAGATTTTTATTTTCAGCATATTCGTCGGTTACTATTTCAAAGGTAATCAGCAGTATTTATTTTCAGCACATTCGTCGGTTACTATTTTAAAAGTAATCGACAAGACTTTTATTTTCAGCACATTTGTTGGTTACTATTTCAAAAGTAATCGGCATGATTTATTTTCAGCACATTCGTCGGTTACTATTTCAAAAGTAATCGGCAAGATTTTTATTTTGAGCACATTCGTTGGTTACTATTTTAAAAGTAATCGACAAGACTTTTATTTTCAGCACATTTGTCGGTTACTATTTCAAAAGTAATCGGCATGATTTATTTTCAGCACATTCGTCGGTTACTATTTCAAAAGTTATCGGCAAGACTTTATTTTCAACACATTCGTCGGTTACTATTTCAAAAGTAATCGGCATGATCTATTTTCTGCACATTCGTCGGTTACTATTTCAAAAGTAATCGGCAAGATTTTTATTTTTAGCATATTCGTCGGTTATTATTTCAAAGGTAATCAGCTGTATTTATTTTCAGCACATTCGTCGGTTACTATTTCAAAAGTAATCGGCAAGATTTTTATTTTCAGCATATTCGTCGGTTACTATTTCAAAGGTAATCAGCAGTATTTATTTTCAGCACATTCGTCGGTTACTATTTTAAAAGTAATCGACAAGACTTTTATTTTCAGCACATTTGTCGGTTACTATTTCAAAAGTAATCGGCATGATTTATTTTCAGCACATTCGTCGGTTACTATTTCAAAAGTAAACGGCAAGACTTTATTTTCAACACATTCGTCGGTTACTATTTCAAAAGTAATCGGCATGATCTATTTTCTGCACCTTCGTCGGTTACTATTTCAAAAGTAATCGGCAAGATTTTTATTTTCAGCATATTCGTCGGTTACTATTTCAAAGGTAATCAGCAGTATTTATTTTCAGCACATTCGTCGGTTACTATTTCAAAAGTAATCGGCAAGATTTTTATTTTCAGCATATTCGTCGGTTACTATTTCAAAGGTAATCAGCAGTATTTATTTTCAGCACATTCGTCGGTTACTATTTTAAAAGTAATCGACAAGACTTTATTTTCAGCACATTCGTCGGTTACTATTTCAAAAGTAATCGGCAAGATTTTTATTTTCAACATATTCGTCGCTTACTATTTCAAAAGTAATCAGCAAGATTTTTATTTTCAACATATTCGTCGCTTACTATTTGAAAAGTAATCGGCATGATTTATTTTCAGCACATTCGTCGGTTACTATTTCAAAAGTAATCGGGAAGATTTTTATTTTCAACATATTCGTCGCTTACTATTTCAAAAGTAATCAGCAAGATTTTTATTTTCAACATATTCGTCGCTTACTATTTGAAAAGTAATCGGCATGATTTATTTTCAGCACATTCGTCGGTTACTATTTCAAAAGTAATCGGGAAGATTTTTATTTTGAGCACATTCGTCGGTTACTATTTTAAAAGTAATCGACAAGACTTTTATTTTCAGCACATTTGTGGGTTACTATTTCAAAAGTAATCGGCATGATTTATTTTCAGCACATTTGTCGGTTACTATTTCAAAAGTAATCGGCAAGATTTTTATTTTGAGCACATTCGTTGGTTACTATTTTAAAAGTAATCGACAAGACTTTTATTTTCAGCACATTTGTCGGTTACTATTTCAAAAGTAATCGGCATGATCTATTTTCTGCACATTCGTCGGTTACTATTTCAAAAGTAATCGGCAAGATTTTTATTTTCAGCATATTCGTCGGTTATTATTTCAAAGGTAATCAGCTGTATTTATTTTCAGCACATTCGTCGGTTACTATTTCAAAAGTAATCGGCAAGATTTTTATTTTCAGCATATTCGTCGGTTACTATTTCAAAGGTAATCAGCAGTATTTATTTTCAGCACATTCGTCGGTTACTATTTTAAAAGTAATCGACAAGACTTTTATTTTCAGCACATTTGTCGGTTACTATTTCAAAAGTAATCGGCATGATTTATTTTCAGCACATTCGTCGGTTACTATTTCAAAAGTAAACGGCAAGACTTTATTTTCAACACATTCGTCGGTTACTATTTCAAAAGTAATCGGCATGATCTATTTTCTGCACCTTCGTCGGTTACTATTTCAAAAGTAATCGGCAAGATTTTTATTTTCAGCATATTCGTCGGTTACTATTTCAAAGGTAATCAGCAGTATTTATTTTCAGCACATTCGTCGGTTACTATTTCAAAAGTAATCGGCAAGATTTTTATTTTCAGCATATTCGTCGGTTACTATTTCAAAGGTAATCAGCAGTATTTATTTTCAGCACATTCGTCGGTTACTATTTTAAAAGTAATCGACAAGACTTTATTTTCAGCACATTCGTCGGTTACTATTTCAAAAGTAATCGGCAAGATTTTTATTTTCAACATATTCGTCGCTTACTATTTCAAAAGTAATCAGCAAGATTTTTATTTTCAACATATTCGTCGCTTACTATTTGAAAAGTAATCGGCATGATTTATTTTCAGCACATTCGTCGGTTACTATTTCAAAAGTAATCGGGAAGATTTTTATTTTCAACATATTCGTTGCTTACTATTTCAAAAGTAATCAGCAAGATTTTTATTTTCAACATATTCGTCGCTTACTATTTGAAAAGTAATCGGCATGATTTATTTTCAGCACATTCGTCGGTTACTATTTCAAAAGTAATCGGGAAGATTTTTATTTTGAGCACATTCGTCGGTTACTATTTTAAAAGTAATCGACAAGACTTTTATTTTCAGCACATTTGTGGGTTACTATTTCAAAAGTAATCGGCATGATTTATTTTCAGCACATTTGTCGGTTACTATTTCAAAAGTAATCGGCAAGATTTTTATTTTGAGCACATTCGTTGGTTACTATTTTAAAAGTAATCGACAAGACTTTTATTTTCAGCACATTTGTCGGTTACTATTTCAAAAGTAATCGGCATGATTTATTTTCAGCACATTCGTCGGTTACTATTTCAAAAGTAATCGGCAAGACTTTATTTTCAACACATTCGTCGGTTACTATTTCAAAAGTAATCGGCATGATCTATTTTCTGCACATTCGTCGGTTACTATTTCAAAAGTAATCGGCAAGATTTTTATTTTCAGCATATTCGTCGGTTACTATTTCAAAGGTAATCAGCAGTATTTATTTTCAGCACATTCGTCGGTTACTATTTTAACAGTAATCGACAAGACTTTATTTTCAGCACATTCGTCGGTTACTATTTCAAAAGTAATCGGCATGATCTATTTTCTGCACATTCGTCGGTTACTATTTCAAAAGTAATCGGCAAGATTTTTATTTTCAGCATATTCGTCGGTTACTATTTCAAAGGTAATCAGCAGTATTTATTTTCAGCACATTCGTCGGTTACTATTTCAAAAGTAATCGGCAAGATTTTTATTTTCAGCATATTTGTCGGTTACTATTTTAAAAGTAATCGACAAGATTTTTATTTTCAACATATTCGTCGCTTACTATTTCAAAAGTAATCGGCATGATTTATTTTCAGCACATTCGTCGGTTACTATTTCAAAAGTAATCGGCAAGATTTTTATTTTGAGCACATTCGTCGGTTACTATTTTAAAAGTAATCGACAAGACTTTTATTTTCAGCATATTCGTCAGTTACTATTTCGAAAGTAATCAGCAAGATTTTTATTTTCAGCATATTTGTCGGTTACTATTTTAAAAGTAATCGACAAGATTTCTATTTTCAACATATTCGTCGGTTACTATTTCATAAGTAATCGGCATGATTTATTTTCAGCACATTCGTCGGTTACTATTTCAAAAGTAATCGGCATGATCTATTTTCTGCACATTCGTCGCTTACTATTTGAAAAGTAATCGGCATGATTTATTTTCAGCACATTCGTCGGTTACTATTTCAAAAGTAATCGGGAAGATTTTTATTTTGAGCACATTCGTCGGTTACTATTTTAAAAGTAATCGACAAGACTTTTATTTTCAGCACATTTGTGGGTTACTATTTCAAAAGTAATCGGCATGATTTATTTTCAGCACATTCGTCGGTTACTATTTCAAAAGTAATCGGCAAGATTTTTATTTTGAGCACATTCGTTGGTTACTATTTTAAAAGTAATCGACAAGACTTTTATTTTCAGCACATTTGTCGGTTACTATTTCAAAAGTAATCGGCATGATTTATTTTCAGCACATTCGTCGGTTACTATTTCAAAAGTAATCGGCAAGACTTTATTTTCAACACATTCGTGGGTTACTATTTCAAAAGTAATCGGCATGATCTATTTTCTGCACATTCGTCGGTTACTATTTCAAAAGTAATCGGCAAGATTTTTATTTTCAGCATATTCGTCGGTTACTATTTCAAAGGTAATCAGCAGTATTTATTTTCAGCACATTCGTCGGTTACTATTTCAAAAGTAATCGGCAAGATTTTTATTTTCAGCATATTCGTCGGTTACTATTTCAAAGGTAATCAGCAGTATTTATTTTCAGCACATTCGTCGGTTACTATTTTAAAAGTAATCGACAAGACTTTATTTTCAGCACATTCGTCGGTTACTATTTCAAAAGTAATCGGCAAGATTTTTATTTTCAACATATTCGTCGCTTACTATTTCAAAAGTAATAAGCAAGATTTTTATTTTCAACATATTCGTCGCTTACTATTTGAAAAGTAATCGGCATGATTTATTTTCAGCACATTCGTCGGTTACTATTTCAAAAGTAATCGGCAAGATTTTTATTTTGAGCACATTCGTCGGTTACAATTTTAAAAGTAATCGACAAGACTTTTATTTTCAACATATTCGTCAGTTACTATTTCGAAAGTAATCGGCAAGATTTTTATTTTCAGCATATTTGTCGGTTACTATTTTAAAAGTAATCGACAAGATTTTTATTTTCAACATATTCGTCGGTTACTATTTCATAAGTAATCGGCATGATTTATTTTCAGCACATTCGTCGGTTACTATTTCAAAAGTAATCGGCATGATCTATTTTCTGCACATTCGTCGGTTACTATTTCAAAAGTAATCGGCAAGATTTATATTTTCAGCATATTCGTCGGTTACTATTTCAAAAGTAATCGACAAGATTTTTATTTTCAACATATTCGTCGCTTACTATTTCAAAAGTAATCGGCATGATTTATTTTCAGCACATTCGTCGGTTACTATTTCAAAAGTAATCGGCAAGATTTTTATTTTCAACATATTCGTCGCTTACTAATTAAAAAGTAATCAACAAGATTTTTATTTTCAACATATTCGTCGCTTACTATTTCAAAAGTAATCGGCATGATTTATTTTCAGCACATTCGTCGGTTACTATTTCAAAAGTAATCGGCAAGATTTTTATTTTCAGCATATTTGTCGGTTACTATTTTAAAAGTAATCGACAAGATTTTTATTTTCAACATATTCGTCGCTTACTATTTCAAAAGTAATCGGCATGATTTATTTTCAGCACATTCGTCGGTTACTATTTCAAAAGTAATCGGGAAGATTTTTATTTTGAGCAAAATCGTCGGTTACTATTTTAAAAGTAATCGACAAGACTTTTATTTTCAGCACATTTGTCGGTTACTATTTCAAAAGTAATCGGCATGATTTATTTTCAGCACATTCGTCGGTTACTATTTCAAAAGTAATCGGCAAGATTTTTATTTTGAGCACATTCGTTGGTTACTATTTTAAAAGTAATCGACAAGACTTTTATTTTCAGCACATTTGTCGGTTACTATTTCAAAAGTAATCGGCATGATTTATTTTCAGCACATTCGTCGGTTACTATTTCAAAAGTTATCGGCAAGACTTTATTTTCAACACATTCGTCGGTTACTATTTCAAAAGTAATCGGCATGATCTATTTTCTGCACATTCGTCGGTTACTATTTCAAAAGTAATCGGCAAGATTTTTATTTTCAGCATATTCGTCGGTTATTATTTCAAAGGTAATCAGCTGTATTTATTTTCAGCACATTCGTCGGTTACTATTTCAAAAGTAATCGGCAAGATTTTTATTTTCAGCATATTCGTCGGTTACTATTTCAAAGGTAATCAGCAGTATTTATTTTCAGCACATTCGTCGGTTACTATTTTAAAAGTAATCGACAAGACTTTTATTTTCAGCACATTTGTCGGTTACTATTTCAAAAGTAATCGGCATGATTTATTTTCAGCACATTCGTCGGTTACTATTTCAAAAGTAAACGGCAAGACTTTATTTTCAACACATTCGTCGGTTACTATTTCAAAAGTAATCGGCATGATCTATTTTCTGCACCTTCGTCGGTTACTATTTCAAAAGTAATCGGCAAGATTTTTATTTTCAGCATATTCGTCGGTTACTATTTCAAAGGTAATCAGCAGTATTTATTTTCAGCACATTCGTCGGTTACTATTTCAAAAGTAATCGGCAAGATTTTTATTTTCAGCATATTCGTCGGTTACTATTTCAAAGGTAATCAGCAGTATTTATTTTCAGCACATTCGTCGGTTACTATTTTAAAAGTAATCGACAAGACTTTATTTTCAGCACATTCGTCGGTTACTATTTCAAAAGTAATCGGGAAGATTTTTATTTTCAACATATTCGTCGCTTACTATTTCAAAAGTAATCAGCACGATTTTTATTTTCAACATATTCGTCGCTTACTATTTGAAAAGTAATCGGCATGATTTATTTTCAGCACATTCGTCGGTTACTATTTCAAAAGTAATCGGGAAGATTTTTATTTTCAACATATTCGTCGCTTACTATTTCAAAAGTAATCAGCAAGATTTTTATTTTCAACATATTCGTCGCTTACTATTTGAAAAGTAATCGGCATGATTTATTTTCAGCACATTCGTCGGTTACTATTTCAAAAGTAATCGGGAAGATTTTTATTTTGAGCACATTCGTCGGTTACTATTTTAAAAGTAATCGACAAGACTTTTATTTTCAGCACATTTGTGGGTTACTATTTCAAAAGTAATCGGCATGATTTATTTTCAGCACATTTGTCGGTTACTATTTCAAAAGTAATCGGCAAGATTTTTATTTTGAGCACATTCGTTGGTTACTATTTTAAAAGTAATCGACAAGACTTTTATTTTCAGCACATTTGTCGGTTACTATTTCAAAAGTAATCGGCATGATTTATTTTCAGCACATTCGTCGGTTACTATTTCAAAAGTAATCGGCAAGACTTTATTTTCAACACATTCGTCGGTTACTATTTCAAAAGTAATCGGCATGATCTATTTTCTGCACATTCGTCGGTTACTATTTCAAAAGTAATCGGCAAGATTTTTATTTTCAGCATATTCGTCGGTTACTATTTCAAAGGTAATCAGCAGTATTTATTTTCAGCACATTCGTCGGTTACTATTTCAAAAGTAATCGGCAAGATTTTTATTTTCAGCATATTCGTCGGTTACTATTTCAAAGGTAATCAGCAGTATTTATTTTCAGCACATTCGTCGGTTACTATTTTAACAGTAATCGACAAGACTTTATTTTCAGCACATTCGTCGGTTACTATTTCAAAAGTAATCGGCATGATCTATTTTCTGCACATTCGTCGGTTACTATTTCAAAAGTAATCGGCAAGATTTTTATTTTCAGCATATTCGTCGGTTACTATTTCAAAGGTAATCAGCAGTATTTATTTTCAGCACATTCGTCGGTTACTATTTCAAAAGTAATCGGCAAGATTTTTATTTTCAGCATATTTGTCGGTTACTATTTTAAAAGTAATCGACAAGATTTTTATTTTCAACATATTCGTCGCTTACTATTTCAAAAGTAATCGGCATGATTTATTTTCAGCACATTCGTCGGTTACTATTTCAAAAGTAATCGGCAAGATTTTTATTTTGAGCACATTCGTCGGTTACTATTTTAAAAGTAATCGACAAGACTTTTATTTTCAGCATATTCGTCAGTTACTATTTCGAAAGTAATCGGCAAGATTTTTATTTTCAGCATATTTGTCGGTTACTATTTTAAAAGTAATCGACAAGATTTTTATTTTCAACATATTCGTCGGTTACTATTTCATAAGTAATCGGCATGATTTATTTTCAGCACATTCGTCGGTTACTATTTCAAAAGTAATCGGCATGATCTATTTTCTGCACATTCGTCGGTTACTATTTCAAAAGTAATCGGCAAGATTTATATTTTCAGCATATTCGTCGGTTACTATTTCAAAAGTAATCGACAAGATTTTTATTTTCAACATATTCGTCGCTTACTATTTCAAAAGTAATCGGCATGATTTATTTTCAGCACATTCGTCGGTTACTATTTCAAAAGTAATCGGCAAGATTTTTATTTTCAACATATTCGTCGCTTACTAATTAAAAAGTAATCAGCAAGATTTTTATTTTCAACATATTCGTCGCTTACTATTTCAAAAGTAATCGGCATGATTTATTTTCAGCACATTCGTCGGTTACTATTTCAAAAGTAATCGGCAAGATTTTTATTTTCAGCATATTTGTCGGTTACTATTTTAAAAGTAATCGACAAGATTTTTATTTTCAACATATTCGTCGCTTACTATTTCAAAAGTAATCGGCATGATTTATTTTCAGCACATTCGTCGGTTACTATTTCAAAAGTAATCGGGAAGATTTTTATTTTGAGCAAAATCGTCGGTTACTATTTTAAAAGTAATCGACAAGACTTTTATTTTCAGCACATTTGTCGGTTACTATTTCAAAAGTAATCGGCATGATTTATTTTCAGCACATTCGTCGGTTACTATTTCAAAAGTAATCGGCAAGATTTTTATTTTGAGCACATTCGTTGGTTACTATTTTAAAAGTAATCGACAAGACTTTTATTTTCAGCACATTTGTCGGTTACTATTTCAAAAGTAATCGGCGTGATTTATTTTCAGCACATTCGTCGGTTACTATTTCAAAAGTTATCGGCAAGACTTTATTTTCAACACATTCGTCGGTTACTATTTCAAAAGTAATCGGCATGATCTATTTTCTGCACATTCGTCGGTTACTATTTCAAAAGTAATCGGCAAGATTTTTATTTTCAGCATATTCGTCGGTTATTATTTCAAAGTTAATCAGCTGTATTTATTTTCAGCACATTCGTCGGTTACTATTTCAAAAGTAATCGGCAAGATTTTTATTTTCAGCATATTCGTCGGTTACTATTTCAAAGGTAATCAGCAGTATTTATTTTCAGCACATTCGTCGGTTACTATTTTAAAAGTAATCGACAAGACTTTTATTTTCAGCACATTTGTCGGTTACTATTTCAAAAGTAATCGGCATGATTTATTTTCAGCACATTCGTCGGTTACTATTTCAAAAGTAAACGGCAAGACTTTATTTTCAACACATTCGTCGGTTACTATTTCAAAAGTAATCGGCATGATCTATTTTCTGCACCTTCGTCGGTTACTATTTCAAAAGTAATCGGCAAGATTTTTATTTTCAGCATATTTGTCGGTTACTATTTTAAAAGTAATCGACAAGATTTTTATTTTCAACATATTCGTCGCTTACTATTTCAAAAGTAATCGGCATGATTTATTTTCAGCACATTCGTCGGTTACTATTTCAAAAGTAATCGGGAAGATTTTTATTTTGAGCAAAATCGTCGGTTACTATTTTAAAAGTAATCGACAAGACTTTTATTTTCAGCACATTTGTCGGTTACTATTTCAAAAGTAATCGGCATGATTTATTTTCAGCACATTCGTCGGTTACTATTTCAAAAGTAATCGGCAAGATTTTTATTTTGAGCACATTCGTTGGTTACTATTTTAAAAGTAATCGACAAGACTTTTATTTTCAGCACATTTGTCGGTTACTATTTCAAAAGTAATCAGCATGATTTATTTTCAGCACATTCGTCGGTTACTATTTCAAAAGTTATCGGCAAGACTTTATTTTCAACACATTCGTCGGTTACTATTTCAAAAGTAATCGGCAAGATTTTTATTTTCAGCATATTCGTCGGTTACTATTTCAAAGGTAATCAGCAGTATTTATTTTCAGCACATTCGTCGGTTACTATTTCAAAAGTAATCGGCAAGATTTTTATTTTCAGCATATTCGTCGGTTACTATTTCAAAGGTAATCAGCAGTATTTATTTTCAGCACATTCGTCGGTTACTATTTTAAAAGTAATCGACAAGACTTTATTTTCAGCACATTCGTCGGTTACTATTTCAAAAGTAATCGGCATGATCTATTTTCTGCACATTCGTCGGTTACTATTTCAAAAGTAATCGGCAAGATTTTTATTTTCAGCATATTCGTCGGTTACTATTTCAAAGGTAATCAGCAGTATTTATTTTCAGCACATTCGTCGGTTACTATTTCAAAAGTAATCGGCAAGATTTATTTTCAGCACATTCGTCGGTTACTATTTCAAAAGTAAACGGCAAGACTTTATTTTCAACACATTCGTCGATTACTATTTCAAAAGTAATCGGCATGATCTATTTTCTGCACATTCGTCGGTTACTATTTCAAAAGTAATCGGCAAGATTTTTATTTTCAGCATATTCGTCGGTTACTATTTCAAAGGTAATCAGCAGTATTTATTTTCAGCACATTCGTCGGTTACTATTTCAAAAGTAATCGGCAAGATTTTTATTTTCAGCATATTCGTCGGTTACTATTTCAAAGGTAATCAGCAGTATTTATTTTCAGCACATTCGTCGGTTACTATTTTAAAAGTAATCGACAAGACTTTATTTTCAGCACATTCGTCGGTTACTATTTCAAAAGTAATCGGCAAGATTTTTATTTTCAACATATTCGTCGCTTACTATTTCAAAAGTAATCAACAAGATTTTTATTTTCAACATATTCGTCGCTTACTATTTGAAAAGTAATCGGCATGATTTATTTTCAGCACATTCGTCGGTTACTATTTCAAAAGTAATCGGCAAGATTTTTATTTTGAGCACATTCGTTGGTTACTATTTTAAAAGTAATCGACAAGACTTTTATTTTCAGCACATTTGTCGGTTACTATTTCAAAAGTAATCGGCATGATTTATTTTCAGCACATTCGTCGGTTACTATTTCAAAAGTAATCGGCAAGACTTTATTTTCAACACATTCGTGGGTTACTATTTCAAAAGTAATCGGCATGATCTATTTTCTGCACCTTCGTCGGTTACTATTTCAAAAGTAATCGGCAAGATTTTTATTTTCAGCATATTTGTCGGTTACTATTTTAAAAGTAATCGACAAGATTTTTATTTTCAACATATTCGTCGCTTACTATTTCAAAAGTAATCGGCATGATTTATTTTCAGCACATTCGTCGGTTACTATTTCAAAAGTAATCGGGAAGATTTTTATTTTGAGCAAAATCGTCGGTTACTATTTTAAAAGTAATCGACAAGACTTTTATTTTCAGCACATTTGTCGGTTACTATTTCAAAAGTAATCGGCATGATTTATTTTCAGCACATTCGTCGGTTACTATTTCAAAAGTAATCGGCAAGATTTTTATTTTGAGCACATTCGTTGGTTACTATTTTAAAAGTAATCGACAAGACTTTTATTTTCAGCACATTTGTCGGTTACTATTTCATAAGTAATCGACATGATTTATTTTCAGCACATTCGTCGGTTACTATTTCAAAAGTAATCGGCATGATCTATTTTCTGCACATTCGTCGGTTACTATTTCAAAAGTAATCGGCAAGATTTATATTTTCAGCATATTCGTCGGTTACTATTTCAAAAGTAATCGACAAGATTTTTATTTTCAACATATTCGTCGCTTACTATTTCAAAAGTAATCGGCATGATTTATTTTCAGCACATTCGTCGGTTACTATTTCAAAAGTAATCGGCAAGATTTTTATTTTCAACATATTCGTCGCTTACTAATTAAAAAGTAATCAGCAAGATTTTTATTTTCAACATATTCGTCGCTTACTATTTCAAAAGTAATCGGCATGATTTATTTTCAGCACATTCGTCGGTTACTATTTCAAAAGTAATCGGCAAGATTTTTATTTTCAGCATATTTGTCGGTTACTATTTTAAAAGTAATCGACAAGATTTTTATTTTCAACATATTCGTCGCTTACTATTTCAAAAGTAATCGGCATGATTTATTTTCAGCACATTCGTCGGTTACTATTTCAAAAGTAATCGGGAAGATTTTTATTTTGAGCAAAATCGTCGGTTACTATTTTAAAAGTAATCGACAAGACTTTTATTTTCAGCACATTTGTCGGTTACTATTTCAAAAGTAATCGGCATGATTTATTTTCAGCACATTCGTCGGTTACTATTTCAAAAGTAATCGGCAAGATTTTTATTTTGAGCACATTCGTTGGTTACTATTTTAAAAGTAATCGACAAGACTTTTATTTTCAGCACATTTGTCGGTTACTATTTCAAAAGTAATCGGCGTGATTTATTTTCAGCACATTCGTCGGTTACTATTTCAAAAGTTATCGGCAAGACTTTATTTTCAACACATTCGTCGGTTACTATTTCAAAAGTAATCGGCATGATCTATTTTCTGCAC
Organism: Medicago lupulina; assembly: GCA_958299785.1. Lineage (NCBI taxonomy): Eukaryota > Viridiplantae > Streptophyta > Magnoliopsida > Fabales > Fabaceae > Medicago > Medicago lupulina. The sequence continues at coordinate 41,373,094 of OY283143.1, read as the reverse complement.
ATTCGTCGGTTACTATTTCAAAAGTAATCGGCAAGATTTTTATTTTCAGCATATTCGTCGGTTATTATTTCAAAGTTAATCAGCTGTATTTATTTTCAGCACATTCGTCGGTTACTATTTCAAAAGTAATCGGCAAGATTTTTATTTTCAGCATATTCGTCGGTTACTATTTCAAAGGTAATCAGCAGTATTTATTTTCAGCACATTCGTCGGTTACTATTTTAAAAGTAATCGACAAGACTTTTATTTTCAGCACATTTGTCGGTTACTATTTCAAAAGTAATCGGCATGATTTATTTTCAGCACATTCGTCGGTTACTATTTCAAAAGTAAACGGCAAGACTTTATTTTCAACACATTCGTCGGTTACTATTTCAAAAGTAATCGGCATGATCTATTTTCTGCACCTTCGTCGGTTACTATTTCAAAAGTAATCGGCAAGATTTTTATTTTCAGCATATTTGTCGGTTACTATTTTAAAAGTAATCGACAAGATTTTTATTTTCAACATATTCGTCGCTTACTATTTCAAAAGTAATCGGCATGATTTATTTTCAGCACATTCGTCGGTTACTATTTCAAAAGTAATCGGGAAGATTTTTATTTTGAGCAAAATCGTCGGTTACTATTTTAAAAGTAATCGACAAGACTTTTATTTTCAGCACATTTGTCGGTTACTATTTCAAAAGTAATCGGCATGATTTATTTTCAGCACATTCGTCGGTTACTATTTCAAAAGTAATCGGCAAGATTTTTATTTTGAGCACATTCGTTGGTTACTATTTTAAAAGTAATCGACAAGACTTTTATTTTCAGCACATTTGTCGGTTACTATTTCAAAAGTAATCAGCATGATTTATTTTCAGCACATTCGTTGGTTACTATTTCAAAAGTTATCGGCAAGACTTTATTTTCAACACATTCGTCGGTTACTATTTCAAAAGTAATCGGCAAGATTTTTATTTTCAGCATATTCGTCGGTTACTATTTCAAAGGTAATCAGCAGTATTTATTTTCAGCACATTCGTCGGTTACTATTTCAAAAGTAATCGGCAAGATTTTTATTTTCAGCATATTCGTCGGTTACTATTTCAAAGGTAATCAGCAGTATTTATTTTCAGCACATTCGTCGGTTACTATTTTAAAAGTAATCGACAAGACTTTATTTTCAGCACATTCGTCGGTTACTATTTCAAAAGTAATCGGCATGATCTATTTTCTGCACATTCGTCGGTTACTATTTCAAAAGTAATCGGCAAGATTTTTATTTTCAGCATATTCGTCGGTTACTATTTCAAAGGTAATCAGCAGTATTTATTTTCAGCACATTCGTCGGTTACTATTTCAAAAGTAATCGGCAAGATTTATTTTCAGCACATTCGTCGGTTACTATTTCAAAAGTAAACGGCAAGACTTTATTTTCAACACATTCGTCGATTACTATTTCAAAAGTAATCGGCATGATCTATTTTCTGCACATTCGTCGGTTACTATTTCAAAAGTAATCGGCAAGATTTTTATTTTCAGCATATTCGTCGGTTACTATTTCAAAGGTAATCAGCAGTATTTATTTTCAGCACATTCGTCGGTTACTATTTCAAAAGTAATCGGCAAGATTTTTATTTTCAGCATATTCGTCGGTTACTATTTCAAAGGTAATCAGCAGTATTTATTTTCAGCACATTCGTCGGTTACTATTTTAAAAGTAATCGACAAGACTTTATTTTCAGCACATTCGTCGGTTACTATTTCAAAAGTAATCGGCAAGATTTTTATTTTCAACATATTCGTCGCTTACTATTTCAAAAGTAATCAACAAGATTTTTATTTTCAACATATTCGTCGCTTACTATTTGAAAAGTAATCGGCATGATTTATTTTCAGCACATTCGTCGGTTACTATTTCAAAAGTAATCGGCAAGATTTTTATTTTGAGCACATTCGTTGGTTACTATTTTAAAAGTAATCGACAAGACTTTTATTTTCAGCACATTTGTCGGTTACTATTTCAAAAGTAATCGGCATGATTTATTTTCAGCACATTCGTCGGTTACTATTTCAAAAGTAATCGGCAAGACTTTATTTTCAACACATTCGTGGGTTACTATTTCAAAAGTAATCGGCATGATCTATTTTCTGCACCTTCGTCGGTTACTATTTCAAAAGTAATCGGCAAGATTTTTATTTTCAGCATATTTGTCGGTTACTATTTTAAAAGTAATCGACAAGATTTTTATTTTCAACATATTCGTCGCTTACTATTTCAAAAGTAATCGGCATGATTTATTTTCAGCACATTCGTCGGTTACTATTTCAAAAGTAATCGGGAAGATTTTTATTTTGAGCAAAATCGTCGGTTACTATTTTAAAAGTAATCGACAAGACTTTTATTTTCAGCACATTTGTCGGTTACTATTTCAAAAGTAATCGGCATGATTTATTTTCAGCACATTCGTCGGTTACTATTTCAAAAGTAATCGGCAAGATTTTTATTTTGAGCACATTCGTTGGTTACTATTTTAAAAGTAATCGACAAGACTTTTATTTTCAGCACATTTGTCGGTTACTATTTCATAAGTAATCGGCATGATTTATTTTCAGCACATTCGTCGGTTACTATTTCAAAAGTAATCGGCATGATCTATTTTCTGCACATTCGTCGGTTACTATTTCAAAAGTAATCGGCAAGATTTATATTTTCAGCATATTCGTCGGTTACTATTTCAAAAGTAATCGACAAGATTTTTATTTTCAACATATTCGTCGCTTACTATTTCAAAAGTAATCGGCATGATTTATTTTCAGCACATTCGTCGGTTACTATTTCAAAAGTAATCGGCAAGATTTTTATTTTCAACATATTCGTCGCTTACTAATTAAAAAGTAATCAGCAAGATTTTTATTTTCAACATATTCGTCGCTTACTATTTCAAAAGTAATCGGCATGATTTATTTTCAGCACATTCGTCGGTTACTATTTCAAAAGTAATCGGCAAGATTTTTATTTTCAGCATATTTGTCGGTTACTATTTTAAAAGTAATCGACAAGATTTTTATTTTCAACATATTCGTCGCTTACTATTTCAAAAGTAATCGGCATGATTTATTTTCAGCACATTCGTCGGTTACTATTTCAAAAGTAATCGGGAAGATTTTTATTTTGAGCAAAATCGTCGGTTACTATTTTAAAAGTAATCGACAAGACTTTTATTTTCAGCACATTTGTCGGTTACTATTTCAAAAGTAATCGGCATGATTTATTTTCAGCACATTCGTCGGTTACTATTTCAAAAGTTATCGGCAAGACTTTATTTTCAACACATTCGTCGGTTACTATTTCAAAAGTAATCGGCATGATCTATTTTCTGCACATTCGTCGGTTACTATTTCAAAAGTAATCGGCAAGATTTTTATTTTCAGCATATTCGTCGGTTATTATTTCAAAGTTAATCAGCTGTATTTATTTTCAGCACATTCGTCGGTTACTATTTCAAAAGTAATCGGCAAGATTTTTATTTTCAGCATATTCGTCGGTTACTATTTCAAAGGTAATCAGCAGTATTTATTTTCAGCACATTCGTCGGTTACTATTTTAAAAGTAATCGACAAGACTTTTATTTTCAGCACATTTGTCGGTTACTATTTCAAAAGTAATCGGCATGATTTATTTTCAGCACATTCGTCGGTTACTATTTCAAAAGTAAACGGCAAGACTTTATTTTCAACACATTCGTCGGTTACTATTTCAAAAGTAATCGGCATGATCTATTTTCTGCACCTTCGTCGGTTACTATTTCAAAAGTAATCGGCAAGATTTTTATTTTCAGCATATTCGTCGGTTACTATTTCAAAGGTAATCAGCAGTATTTATTTTCAGCACATTCGTCGGTTACTATTTCAAAAGTAATCGGCAAGATTTTTATTTTCAGCATATTCGTCGGTTACTATTTCAAAGGTAATCAGCAGTATTTATTTTCAGCACATTCGTCGGTTACTATTTTAAAAGTAATCGACAAGACTTTATTTTCAGCACATTCGTCGGTTACTATTTCAAAAGTAATCGGCAAGATTTTTATTTTCAACATATTCGTCGCTTACTATTTCAAAAGTAATCAGCAAGATTTTTATTTTCAACATATTCGTCGCTAACTATTTGAAAAGTAATCGGCATGATTTATTTTCAGCACATTCGTCGGTTACTATTTCAAAAGTAATCGGGAAGATTTTTATTTTCAACATATTCGTCGCTTACTATTTCAAAAGTAATCAGCAAGATTTTTATTTTCAACATATTCGTCGCTTACTATTTGAAAAGTAATCGGCATGATTTATTTTCAGCACATTCGTCGGTTACTATTTCAAAAGTAATCGGGAAGATTTTTATTTTGAGCACATTCGTCGGTTACTATTTTAAAAGTAATCGACAAGACTTTTATTTTCAGCACATTTGTGGGTTACTATTTCAAAAGTAATCGGCATGATTTATTTTCAGCACATTTGTCGGTTACTATTTCAAAAGTAATCGGCAAGATTTTTATTTTGAGCACATTCGTTGGTTACTATTTTAAAAGTAATCGACAAGACTTTTATTTTCAGCACATTTGTCGGTTACTATTTCAAAAGTAATCGGCATGATTTATTTTCAGCACATTCGTCGGTTACTATTTCAAAAGTAATCGGCAAGACTTTATTTTCAACACATTCGTCGGTTACTATTTCAAAAGTAATCGGCATGATCTATTTTCTGCACATTCGTCGGTTACTATTTCAAAAGTAATCGGCAAGATTTTTATTTTCAGCATATTCGTCGGTTACTATTTCAAAGGTAATCAGCAGTATTTATTTTCAGCACATTCGTCGGTTACTATTTCAAAAGTAATCGGCAAGATTTTTATTTTCAGCATATTCGTCGGTTACTATTTCAAAGGTAATCAGCAGTATTTATTTTCAGCACATTCGTCGGTTACTATTTTAACAGTAATCGACAAGACTTTATTTTCAGCACATTCGTCGGTTACTATTTCAAAAGTAATCGGCATGATCTATTTTCTGCACATTCGTCGGTTACTATTTCAAAAGTAATCGGCAAGATTTTTATTTTCAGCATATTCGTCGGTTACTATTTCAAAGGTAATCAGCAGTATTTATTTTCAGCACATTCGTCGGTTACTATTTCAAAAGTAATCGGCAAGATTTTTATTTTCAGCATATTTGTCGGTTACTATTTTAAAAGTAATCGACAAGATTTTTATTTTCAACATATTCGTCGCTTACTATTTCAAAAGTAATCGGCATGATTTATTTTCAGCACATTCGTCGGTTACTATTTCAAAAGTAATCGGGAAGATTTTTATTTTGAGCAAAATCGTCGGTTACTATTTTAAAAGTAATCGACAAGACTTTTATTTTCAGCACATTTGTCGGTTACTATTTCAAAAGTAATCGGCATGATTTATTTTCAGCACATTCGTCGGTTACTATTTCAAAAGTAATCGGCAAGATTTTTATTTTGAGCACATTCGTTGGTTACTATTTTAAAAGTAATCGACAAGACTTTTATTTTCAGCACATTTGTCGGTTACTATTTCAAAAGTAATCAGCATGATTTATTTTCAGCACATTCGTCGGTTACTATTTCAAAAGTTATCGGCAAGACTTTATTTTCAACACATTCGTCGGTTACTATTTCAAAAGTAATCGGCAAGATTTTTATTTTCAGCATATTCGTCGGTTACTATTTCAAAGGTAATCAGCAGTATTTATTTTCAGCACATTCGTCGGTTACTATTTCAAAAGTAATCTGCAAGATTTTTATTTTCAGCATATTCGTCGGTTACTATTTCAAAGGTACTCAGCAGTATTTATTTTCAGCACATTCGTCGGTTACTATTTTAAAAGTAATCGACAAGACTTTATTTTCAGCACATTCGTCGGTTACTATTTCAAAAGTAATCGGCATGATCTATTTTCTGCACATTCGTCGGTTACTATTTCAAAAGTAATCGGCAAGATTTTTATTTTCAGCATATTCGTCGGTTACTATTTCAAAGGTAATCAGCAGTATTTATTTTCAGCACATTCGTCGGTTACTATTTCAAAAGTAATCGGCAAGATTTATTTTCAGCACATTCGTCGGTTACTATTTCAAAAGTAAACGGCAAGACTTTATTTTCAACACATTCGTCGATTACTATTTCAAAAGTAATCGGCATGATCTATTTTCTGCACATTCGTCGGTTACTATTTCAAAAGTAATCGGCAAGATTTTTATTTTCAGCATATTCGTCGGTTACTATTTCAAAGGTAATCAGCAGTATTTATTTTCAGCACATTCGTCGGTTACTATTTCAAAAGTAATCGGCAAGATTTTTATTTTCAGCATATTCGTCGGTTACTATTTCAAAGGTAATCAGCAGTATTTATTTTCAGCACATTCGTCGGTTACTATTTTAAAAGTAATCGACAAGACTTTATTTTCAGCACATTCGTCGGTTACTATTTCAAAAGTAATCGGCAAGATTTTTATTTTCAACATATTCGTCGCTTACTATTTCAAAAGTAATCAACAAGATTTTTATTTTCAACATATTCGTCGCTTACTATTTGAAAAGTAATCGGCATGATTTATTTTCAGCACATTCGTCGGTTACTATTTCAAAAGTAATCGGCAAGATTTTTATTTTGAGCAAAATCGTCGGTTACTATTTTAAAAGTAATCGACAAGACTTTTATTTTCAGCACATTTGTCGGTTACTATTTCAAAAGTAATCGGCATGATTTATTTTCAGCACATTCGTCGGTTACTATTTCAAAAGTAATCGGCAAGATTTTTATTTTGAGCACATTCGTTGGTTACTATTTTAAAAGTAATCGACAAGACTTTTATTTTCAGCACATTTGTCGGTTACTATTTCAAAAGTAATCAGCATGATTTATTTTCAGCACATTCGTCGGTTACTATTTCAAAAGTTATCGGCAAGACTTTATTTTCAACACATTCGTCGGTTACTATTTCAAAAGTAATCGGCAAGATTTTTATTTTCAGCATATTCGTCGGTTACTATTTCAAAGGTAATCAGCAGTATTTATTTTCAGCACATTCGTCGGTTACTATTTCAAAAGTAATCTGCAAGATTTTTATTTTCAGCATATTCGTCGGTTACTATTTCAAAGGTACTCAGCAGTATTTATTTTCAGCACATTCGTCGGTTACTATTTTAAAAGTAATCGACAAGACTTTATTTTCAGCACATTCGTCGGTTACTATTTCAAAAGTAATCGGCATGATCTATTTTCTGCACATTCGTCGGTTACTATTTCAAAAGTAATCGGCAAGATTTTTATTTTCAGCATATTCGTCGGTTACTATTTCAAAGGTAATCAGCAGTATTTATTTTCAGCACATTCGTCGGTTACTATTTCAAAAGTAATCGGCAAGATTTATTTTCAGCACATTCGTCGGTTACTATTTCAAAAGTAAACGGCAAGACTCTATTTTCAACACATTCGTCGATTACTATTTCAAAAGTAATCGGCATGATCTATTTTCTGCACATTCGTCGGTTACTATTTCAAAAGTAATCGGCAAGATTTTTATTTTCAGCATATTCGTCGGTTACTATTTCAAAGGTAATCAGCAGTATTTATTTTCAGCACATTCGTCGGTTACTATTTCAAAAGTAATCGGCAAGATTTTTATTTTCAGCATATTCGTCGGTTACTATTTCAAAGGTAATCAGCAGTATTTATTTTCAGCACATTCGTCGGTTACTATTTTAAAAGTAATCGACAAGACTTTATTTTCAGCACATTCGTCGGTTACTATTTCAAAAGTAATCGGCAAGATTTTTATTTTCAACATATTCGTCGCTTACTATTTCAAAAGTAATCAACAAGATTTTTATTTTCAACATATTCGTCGCTTACTATTTGAAAAGTAATCGGCATGATTTATTTTCAGCACATTCGTCGGTTACTATTTCAAAAGTAATCGGCAAGATTTTTATTTTGAGCACATTCGTTGGTTACTATTTTAAAAGTAATCGACAAGACTTTTATTTTCAGCACATTTGTCGGTTACTATTTCAAAAGTAATCGGCATGATTTATTTTCAGCACATTCGTCGGTTACTATTTCAAAAGTAATCGGCAAGACTTTATTTTCAACACATTCGTGGGTTACTATTTCAAAAGTAATCGGCATGATCTATTTTCTGCACATTCGTCGGTTACTATTTCAAAAGTAATCGGCAAGATTTTTATTTTCAGCATATTCGTCGGTTACTATTTCAAAGGTAATCAGCAGTATTTATTTTCAGCACATTCGTCGGTTACTATTTCAAAAGTAATCGGCAAGATTTTTATTTTCAGCATATTCGTCGGTTACTATTTCAAAGGTAATCAGCAGTATTTATTTTCAGCACATTCGTCGGTTACTATTTTAAAAGTAATCGACAAGACTTTATTTTCAGCACATTCGTCGGTTACTATTTCAAAAGTAATCGGCAAGATTTTTATTTTCAACATATTCGTCGCTTACTATTTCAAAAGTAATCAGCAAGATTTTTATTTTCAACATATTCGTCGCTTACTATTTGAAAAGTAATCGGCATGATTTATTTTCAGCACATTCGTCGGTTACTATTTCAAAAGTAATCGGGAAGATTTTTATTTTCAACATATTCGTCGCTTACTATTTCAAAAGTAATCAGCAAGATTTTTATTTTCAACATATTCGTCGCTTACTATTTGAAAAGTAATCGGCATGATTTATTTTCAGCACATTCGTCGGTTACTATTTCAAAAGTAATCGGGAAGATTTTTATTTTCAACATATTCGTCGCTTACTATTTCAAAAGTAATCAGCAAGATTTTTATTTTCAACATATTCGTCGCTTACTATTTGAAAAGTAATCGGCATGATTTATTTTCAGCACATTCGTCGGTTACTATTTCAAAAGTAATCGGGAAGATTTTTATTTTGAGCACATTCGTCGGTTACTATTTTAAAAGTAATCGACAAGACTTTTATTTTCAGCACATTTGTGGGTTACTATTTCAAAAGTAATCGGCATGATTTATTTTCAGCACATTTGTCGGTTACTATTTCAAAAGTAATCGGCAAGATTTTTATTTTGAGCACATTCGTTGGTTACTATTTTAAAAGTAATCGACAAGACTTTTTTTTTCAGCACATTTATCGGTTACTATTTCAAAAGTAATCGGCATGATTTATTTTCAGCACATTCGTCGGTTACTATTTCAAAAGTAATCGGCAAGACTTTATTTTCAACACATTCGTCGGTTACTATTTCAAAAGTAATCGGCATGATCTATTTTCTGCACATTCGTCGGTTACTATTTCAAAAGTAATCGGCAAGATTTTTATTTTCAGCATATTCGTCGGTTACTATTTCAAAGGTAATCAGCAGTATTTATTTTCAGCACATTCGTCGGTTACTATTTCAAAAGTAATCGGCAAGATTTTTATTTTCAGCATATTCGTCGGTTACTATTTCAAAGGTAATCAGCAGTATTTATTTTCAGCACATTCGTCGGTTACTATTTTAACAGTAATCGACAAGACTTTATTTTCAGCACATTCGTCGGTTACTATTTCAAAAGTAATCGGCATGATCTATTTTCTGCACATTCGTCGGTTACTATTTCAAAAGTAATCGGCAAGATTTTTATTTTCAGCATATTCGTCGGTTACTATTTCAAAGGTAATCAGCAGTATTTATTTTCAGCACATTCGTCGGTTACTATTTCAAAAGTAATCGGCAAGATTTTTATTTTCAGCATATTTGTCGGTTACTATTTTAAAAGTAATCGACAAGATTTTTATTTTCAACATATTCGTCGCTTACTATTTCAAAAGTAATCGGCATGATTTATTTTCAGCACATTCGTCGGTTACTATTTCAAAAGTAATCGGGAAGATTTTTATTTTGAGCAAAATCGTCGGTTACTATTTTAAAAGTAATCGACAAGACTTTTATTTTCAGCACATTTGTCGGTTACTATTTCAAAAGTAATCGGCATGATTTATTTTCAGCACATTCGTCGGTTACTATTTCAAAAGTAATCGGCAAGATTTTTATTTTGAGCACATTCGTTGGTTACTATTTTAAAAGTAATCGACAAGACTTTTATTTTCAGCACATTTGTCGGTTACTATTTCAAAAGTAATCAGCATGATTTATTTTCAGCACATTCGTCGGTTACTATTTCAAAAGTTATCGGCAAGACTTTATTTTCAACACATTCGTCGGTTACTATTTCAAAAGTAATCGGCAAGATTTTTATTTTCAGCATATTCGTCGGTTACTATTTCAAAGGTAATCAGCAGTATTTATTTTCAGCACATTCGTCGGTTACTATTTCAAAAGTAATCGGCAAGATTTATTTTCAGCACATTCGTCGGTTACTATTTCAAAAGTAAACGGCAAGACTTTGTTTTCAACACATTCGTCGATTACTATTTCAAAAGTAATCGGCATGATCTATTTTCTGCACATTCGTCGGTTACTATTTCAAAAGTAATCGGCAAGATTTTTATTTTCAGCATATTCGTCGGTTACTATTTCAAAGGTAATCAGCAGTATTTATTTTCAGCACATTCGTCGGTTACTATTTCAAAAGTAATCGGCAAGATTTTTATTTTCAGCATATTCGTCGGTTACTATTTCAAAGGTAATCAGCAGTATTTATTTTCAGCACATTCGTCGGTTACTATTTTAAAAGTAATCGACAAGACTTTATTTTCAGCACATTCGTCGGTTACTATTTCAAAAGTAATCGGCAAGATTTTTATTTTCAACATATTCGTCGCTTACTATTTCAAAAGTAATCAACAAGATTTTTATTTTCAACATATTCGTCGCTTACTATTTGAAAAGTAATCGGCATGATTTATTTTCAGCACATTCGTCGGTTACTATTTCAAAAGTAATCGGCAAGATTTTTATTTTGAGCACATTCGTTGGTTACTATTTTAAAAGTAATCGACAAGACTTTTATTTTCAGCACATTTGTCGGTTACTATTTCAAAAGTAATCGGCATGATTTATTTTCAGCACATTCGTCGGTTACTATTTCAAAAGTAATCGGCAAGACTTTATTTTCAACACATTCGTGGGTTACTATTTCAAAAGTAATCGGCATGATCTATTTTCTGCACATTCGTCGGTTACTATTTCAAAAGTAATCGGCAAGATTTTTATTTTCAGCATATTCGTCGGTTACTATTTCAAAGGTAATCAGCAGTATTTATTTTCAGCACATTCGTCGGTTACTATTTCAAAAGTAATCGGCAAGATTTTTATTTTCAGCATATTCGTCGGTTACTATTTCAAAGGTAATCAGCAGTATTTATTTTCAGCACATTCGTCGGTTACTATTTTAAAAGTAATCGACAAGACTTTATTTTCAGCACATTCGTCGGTTACTATTTCAAAAGTAATCGGCAAGATTTTTATTTTCAACATATTCGTCGCTTACTATTTCAAAAGTAATCAACAAGATTTTTATTTTCAACATATTCGTCGCTTACTATTTGAAAAGTAATCGGCATGATTTATTTTCAGCACATTCGTCGGTTACTATTTCAAAAGTAATCGGCAAGATTTTTATTTTGAGCACATTCGTCGGTTACTATTTTAAAAGTAATCGACAAGACTTTTATTTTCAGCATATTCGTCAGTTACTATTTCGAAAGTAATCGGCAAGATTTTTATTTTCAGCATATTTGTCGGTTACTATTTTAAAAGTAATCGACAAGATTTTTATTTTCAACATATTCGTCGGTTACTATTTCATAAGTAATCGGCATGATTTATTTTCAGCACATTCGTCGGTTACTATTTCAAAAGTAATCGGCATGATCTATTTTCTGCACATTCGTCGGTTACTATTTCAAAAGTAATCGACAAGATTTATATTTTCAGCATATTCGTCGGTTACTATTTCAAAAGTAATCGACAAGATTTTTATTTTCAACATATTCGTCGCTTACTATTTCAAAAGTAATCGGCATAATTTATTTTCAGCACATTCGTCGGTTACTATTTCAAAAGTAATCGGCAAGATTTTTATTTTCAACATATTCGTCGCTTACTAATTAAAAAGTAATCAGCAAGATTTTTATTTTCAACATATTCGTCGCTTACTATTTCAAAAGTAATCGGCATGATTTATTTTCAGCACATTCGTCGGTTACTATTTCAAAAGTAATCGGCAAGATTTTTATTTTCAGCATATTTGTCGGTTACTATTTTAAAAGTAATCGACAAGATTTTTATTTTCAACATATTCGTCGCTTACTATTTCAAAAGTAATCGGCATGATTTATTTTCAGCACATTCGTCGGTTACTATTTCAAAAGTAATCGGGAAGATTTTTATTTTGAGCAAAATCGTCGGTTACTATTTTAAAAGTAATCGACAAGACTTTTATTTTCAGCACATTTGTCGGTTACTATTTCAAAAGTAATCGGCATGATTTATTTTCAGCACATTCGTCGGTTACTATTTCAAAAGTAATCGGCAAGATTTTTATTTTGAGCACATTCGTTGGTTACTATTTTAAAAGTAATCGACAAGACTTTTATTTTCAGCACATTTGTCGGTTACTATTTCAAAAGTAATCGGCATGATTTATTTTCAGCACATTCGTCGGTTACTATTTCAAAAGTTATCGGCAAGACTTTATTTTCAACACATTCGTCGGTTACTATTTCAAAAGTAATCGGCATGATCTATTTTCTGCACATTCGTCGGTTACTATTTCAAAAGTAATCGGCAAGATTTTTATTTTCAGCATATTCGTCGGTTATTATTTCAAAGGTAATCAGCTGTATTTATTTTCAGCACATTCGTCGGTTACTATTTCAAAAGTAATCGGCAAGATTTTTATTTTCAGCATATTCGTCGGTTACTATTTCAAAGGTAATCAGCAGTATTTATTTTCAGCACATTCGTCGGTTACTATTTTAAAAGTAATCGACAAGACTTTTATTTTCAGCACATTTGTCGGTTACTATTTCAAAAGTAATCGGCATGATTTATTTTCAGCACATTCGTCGGTTACTATTTCAAAAGTAAACGGCAAGACTTTATTTTCAACACATTCGTCGGTTACTATTTCAAAAGTAATCGGCATGATCTATTTTCTGCACCTTCGTCGGTTACTATTTCAAAAGTAATCGGCAAGATTTTTATTTTCAGCATATTCGTCGGTTACTATTTCAAAGGTAATCAGCAGTATTTATTTTCAGCACATTCGTCGGTTACTATTTCAAAAGTAATCGGCAAGATTTTTATTTTCAGCATATTCGTCGGTTACTATTTCAAAGGTAATCAGCAGTATTTATTTTCAGCACATTCGTCGGTTACTATTTTAAAAGTAATCGACAAGACTTTATTTTCAGCACATTCGTCGGTTACTATTTCAAAAGTAATCGGCAAGATTTTTATTTTCAACATATTCGTCGCTTACTATTTCAAAAGTAATCAGCAAGATTTTTATTTTCAACATATTCGTCGCTTACTATTTGAAAAGTAATCGGCATGATTTATTTTCAGCACATTCGTCGGTTACTATTTCAAAAGTAATCGGGAAGATTTTTATTTTCAACATATTCGTCGCTTACTATTTCAAAAGTAATCAGCAAGATTTTTATTTTCAACATATTCGTCGCTTACTATTTGAAAAGTAATCGGCATGATTTATTTTCAGCACATTCGTCGGTTACTATTTCAAAAGTAATCGGGAAGATTTTTATTTTGAGCACATTCGTCGGTTACTATTTTAAAAGTAATCGACAAGACTTTTATTTTCAACACATTTGTGGGTTACTATTTCAAAAGTAATCGGCATGATTTATTTTCAGCACATTTGTCGGTTACTATTTCAAAAGTAATCGGCAAGATTTTTATTTTGAGCACATTCGTGGGTTACTATTTTAAAAGTAATCGACAAGACTTTTATTTTCAGCACATTTGTCGGTTACTATTTCAAAAGTAATCGGCATGATTTATTTTCAGCACATTCGTCGGTTACTATTTCAAAAGTAATCGGCAAGACTTTATTTTCAACACATTCGTCGGTTACTATTTCAAAAGTAATCGGCATGATCTATTTTCTGCACATTCGTCGGTTACTATTTCAAAAGTAATCGGCAAGATTTTTATTTTCAGCATATTCGTCGGTTACTATTTCAAAGGTAATCAGCAGTATTTATTTTCAGCACATTCGTCGGTTACTATTTCAAAAGTAATCGGCAAGATTTTTATTTTCAGCATATTCGTCGGTTACTATTTCAAAGGTAATCAGCAGTATTTATTTTCAGCACATTCGTCGGTTACTATTTTAAAAGTAATCGACAAGACTTTATTTTCAGCACATTCGTCGGTTACTATTTCAAAAGTAATCGGCATGATCTATTTTCTGCACATTCGTCGGTTACTATTTCAAAAGTAATCGGCAAGATTTTTATTTTCAGCATATTCGTCGGTTACTATTTCAAAGGTAATCAGCAGTATTTATTTTCAGCACATTCGTCGGTTACTATTTCAAAAGTAATCGGCAAGATTTTTATTTTCAGCATATTTGTCGGTTACTATTTTAAAAGTAATCGACAAGATTTTTATTTTCAACATATTCGTCGCTTACTATTTCAAAAGTAATCGGCATGATTTATTTTCAGCACATTCGTCGGTTACTATTTCAAAAGTAATCGGGAAGATTTTTATTTTGAGCAAAATCGTCGGTTACTATTTTAAAAGTAATCGACAAGACTTTTATTTTCAGCACATTTGTCGGTTACTATTTCAAAAGTAATCGGCATGATTTATTTTCAGCACATTCGTCAGTTACTATTTCAAAAGTAATCGGCAAGATTTTTATTTGGAGCACATTCGTTGGTTACTATTTTAAAAGTAATCGACAAGACTTTTATTTTCAGCACATTTGTCGGTTACTATTTCAAATGTAATCGGCATGATTTATTTTCAGCACATTCGTCGGTTACTATTTCAAAAGTAATCGACAAGATTTTTATTTTCAACATATTCGTCGGTTACTATTTCATAAGTAATCGGCATGATTTATTTTCAGCACATTCGTCGGTTACTATTTCAAAAGTAATCGGCATGATCTATTTTCTGCACATTCGTCGGTTACTATTTCAAAAGTAATCGACAAGATTTATATTTTCAGCATATTCGTCGGTTACTATTTCAAAAGTAATCGACAAGATTTTTATTTTCAACATATTCGTCGCTTACTATTTCAAAAGTAATCGGCATAATTTATTTTCAGCACATTCGTCGGTTACTATTTCAAAAGTAATCGGCAAGATTTTTATTTTCAACATATTCGTCGCTTACTAATTAAAAAGTAATCAGCAAGATTTTTATTTTCAACATATTCGTCGCTTACTATTTCAAAAGTAATCGGCATGATTTATTTTCAGCACATTCGTCGGTTACTATTTCAAAAGTAATCGGCAAGATTTTTATTTTCAGCATATTTGTCGGTTACTATTTTAAAAGTAATCGACAAGATTTTTATTTTCAACATATTCGTCGCTTACTATTTCAAAAGTAATCGGCATGATTTATTTTCAGCACATTCGTCGGTTACTATTTCAAAAGTAATCGGGAAGATTTTTATTTTGAGCAAAATCGTCGGTTACTATTTTAAAAGTAATCGACAAGACTTTTATTTTCAGCACATTTGTCGGTTACTATTTCAAAAGTAATCGGCATGATTTATTTTCAGCACATTCGTCGGTTACTATTTCAAAAGTAATCGGCAAGATTTTTATTTTGAGCACATTCGTTGGTTACTATTTTAAAAGTAATCGACAAGACTTTTATTTTCAGCACATTTGTCGGTTACTATTTCAAAAGTAATCGGCATGATTTATTTTCAGCACATTCGTCGGTTACTATTTCAAAAGTTATCGGCAAGACTTTATTTTCAACACATTCGTCGGTTACTATTTCAAAAGTAATCGGCATGATCTATTTTCTGCACATTCGTCGGTTACTATTTCAAAAGTAATCGGCAAGATTTTTATTTTCAGCATATTCGTCGGTTATTATTTCAAAGGTAATCAGCTGTATTTATTTTCAGCACATTCGTCGGTTACTATTTCAAAAGTAATCGGCAAGATTTTTATTTTCAGCATATTCGTCGGTTACTATTTCAAAGGTAATCAGCAGTATTTATTTTCAGCACATTCGTCGGTTACTATTTTAAAAGTAATCGACAAGACTTTTATTTTCAGCACATTTGTCGGTTACTATTTCAAAAGTAATCGGCATGATTTATTTTCAGCACATTCGTCGGTTACTATTTCAAAAGTAAACGGCAAGACTTTATTTTCAACACATTCGTCGGTTACTATTTCAAAAGTAATCGGCATGATCTATTTTCTGCACCTTCGTCGGTTACTATTTCAAAAGTAATCGGCAAGATTTTTATTTTCAGCATATTCGTCGGTTACTATTTCAAAGGTAATCAGCAGTATTTATTTTCAGCACATTCGTCGGTTACTATTTCAAAAGTAATCGGCAAGATTTTTATTTTCAGCATATTCGTCGGTTACTATTTCAAAGGTAATCAGCAGTATTTATTTTCAGCACATTCGTCGGTTACTATTTTAAAAGTAATCGACAAGACTTTATTTTCAGCACATTCGTCGGTTACTATTTCAAAAGTAATCGGCAAGATTTTTATTTTCAACATATTCGTCGCTTACTATTTCAAAAGTAATCAGCAAGATTTTTATTTTCAACATATTCGTCGCTTACTATTTGAAAAGTAATCGGCATGATTTATTTTCAGCACATTCGTCGGTTACTATTTCAAAAGTAATCGGGAAGATTTTTATTTTCAACATATTCGTCGCTTACTATTTCAAAAGTAATCAGCAAGATTTTTATTTTCAACATATTCGTCGCTTACTATTTGAAAAGTAATCGGCATGATTTATTTTCAGCACATTCGTCGGTTACTATTTCAAAAGTAATCGGGAAGATTTTTATTTTGAGCACATTCGTCGGTTACTATTTTAAAAGTAATCGACAAGACTTTTATTTTCAACACATTTGTGGGTTACTATTTCAAAAGTAATCGGCATGATTTATTTTCAGCACATTTGTCGGTTACTATTTCAAAAGTAATCGGCAAGATTTTTATTTTGAGCACATTCGTGGGTTACTATTTTAAAAGTAATCGACAAGACTTTTATTTTCAGCACATTTGTCGGTTACTATTTCAAAAGTAATCGGCATGATTTATTTTCAGCACATTCGTCGGTTACTATTTCAAAAGTAATCGGCAAGACTTTATTTTCAACACATTCGTCGGTTACTATTTCAAAAGTAATCGGCATGATCTATTTTCTGCACATTCGTCGGTTACTATTTCAAAAGTAATCGGCAAGATTTTTATTTTCAGCATATTCGTCGGTTACTATTTCAAAGGTAATCAGCAGTATTTATTTTCAGCACATTCGTCGGTTACTATTTCAAAAGTAATCGGCAAGATTTTTATTTTCAGCATATTCGTCGGTTACTATTTCAAAGGTAATCAGCAGTATTTATTTTCAGCACATTCGTCGGTTACTATTTTAAAAGTAATCGACAAGACTTTATTTTCAGCACATTCGTCGGTTACTATTTCAAAAGTAATCGGCATGATCTATTTTCTGCACATTCGTCGGTTACTATTTCAAAAGTAATCGGCAAGATTTTTATTTTCAGCATATTCGTCGGTTACTATTTCAAAGGTAATCAGCAGTATTTATTTTCAGCACATTCGTCGGTTACTATTTCAAAAGTAATCGGCAAGATTTTTATTTTCAGCATATTTGTCGGTTACTATTTTAAAAGTAATCGACAAGATTTTTATTTTCAACATATTCGTCGCTTACTATTTCAAAAGTAATCGGCATGATTTATTTTCAGCACATTCGTCGGTTACTATTTCAAAAGTAATCGGGAAGATTTTTATTTTGAGCAAAATCGTCGGTTACTATTTTAAAAGTAATCGACAAGACTTTTATTTTCAGCACATTTGTCGGTTACTATTTCAAAAGTAATCGGCATGATTTATTTTCAGCACATTCGTCAGTTACTATTTCAAAAGTAATCGGCAAGATTTTTATTTTGAGCACATTCGTTGGTTACTATTTTAAAAGTAATCGACAAGACTTTTATTTTCAGCACATTTGTCGGTTACTATTTCAAATGTAATCGGCATGATTTATTTTCAGCACATTCGTCGGTTACTATTTTAAAAGTAATCGACAAGACTTTTATTTTCAGCATATTCGTCAGTTACTATTTCGAAAGTAATCGGCAAGATTTTTATTTTCAGCATATTTGTCGGTTACTATTTTAAAAGTAATCGACAAGATTTTTATTTTCAACATATTCGTCGGTTACTATTTCATAAGTAATCGGCATGATTTATTTTCAGCACATTCGTCGGTTACTATTTCAAAAGTAATCGGCATGATCTATTTTCTGCACATTCGTCGGTTACTATTTCAAAAGTAATCGACAAGATTTTTATTTTGAGCACATTCGTTGGTTACTATTTTAAAAGTAATCGACAAGACTTTTATTTTCAGCACATTTGTCGGTTACTATTTCAAAAGTAATCGGCATGATTTATTTTCAGCACATTCGTCGGTTACTATTTCAAAAGTAAACGGCAAGACTTTATTTTCAACACATTCGTCGGTTACTATTTCAAAAGTAATCGGCATGATCTATTTTCTGCACCTTCGTCGGTTACTATTTCAAAAGTAATCGGCAAGATTTTTATTTTCAGCATATTCGTCGGTTACTATTTCAAAGGTAATCAGCAGTATTTATTTTCAGCACATTCGTCGGTTACTATTTCAAAAGTAATCGGCAAGATTTTTATTTTCAGCATATTCGTCGGTTACTATTTCATAAGTAATCGGCATGATTTATTTTCAGCACATTCGTCGGTTACTATTTCAAAAGTAATCGGCATGATCTATTTTCTGCACATTCGTCGGTTACTATTTCAAAAGTAATCGACAAGATTTTTATTTTGAGCACATTCGTTGGTTACTATTTTAAAAGTAATCGACAAGACTTTTATTTTCAGCACATTTGTCGGTTACTATTTCAAAAGTAATCGGCATGATTTATTTTCAGCACATTCGTCGGTTACTATTTCAAAAGTAAACGGCAAGACTTTATTTTCAACACATTCGTCGGTTACTATTTCAAAAGTAATCGGCATGATCTATTTTCTGCACCTTCGTCGGTTACTATTTCAAAAGTAATCGGCAAGATTTTTATTTTCAGCATATTCGTCGGTTACTATTTCAAAGGTAATCAGCAGTATTTATTTTCAGCACATTCGTCGGTTACTATTTCAAAAGTAATCGGCAAGATTTTTATTTTCAGCATATTCGTCGGTTACTATTTCAAAGGTAATCAGCAGTATTTATTTTCAGCACATTCGTCGGTTACTATTTCAAAAGTAATCGGCAAGATTTTTATTTTCAGCATATTCGTCGGTTACTATTTCATAAGTAATCGACAAGACTTTATTTTCAGCACATTCGTCGGTTACTATTTCAAAAGTAATCGGCAAGATTTTTATTTTCAACATATTCGTCGCTTACTATTTCAAAAGTAATCAGCAAGATTTTTATTTTCAACATATTCGTCGCTTACTATTTGAAAAGTAATCGGCATGATTTATTTTCAGCACATTCGTCGGTTACTATTTCAAAAGTAATCGGGAAGATTTTTATTTTCAACATATTCGTCGCTTACTATTTCAAAAGTAATCAGCAAGATTTTTATTTTCAACATATTCGTCGCTTACTATTTGAAAAGTAATCGGCATGATTTATTTTCAGCACATTCGTCGGTTACTATTTCAAAAGTAATCGGGAAGATTTTTATTTTGAGCACATTCGTCGGTTACTATTTTAAAAGTAATCGACAAGACTTTTATTTTCAGCACATTTGTGGGTTACTATTTCAAAAGTAATCGGCATGATTTATTTTCAGCACATTTGTCGGTTACTATTTCAAAAGTAATCGGCAAGATTTTTATTTTGAGCACATTCGTTGGTTACTATTTTAAAAGTAATCGACAAGACTTTTATTTTCAGCACATTTGTCGGTTACTATTTAAAAAGTAATCGGCATGATTTATTTTCAGCACATTCGTCGGTTACTATTTCAAAAGTAATCGGCAAGACTTTATTTTCAACACATTCGTCGGTTACTATTTCAAAAGTAATCGGCATGATCTTATTTCTGCACATTCGTCGGTTACTATTTCAAAAGTAATCGGCAAGATTTTTATTTTCAGCATATTCGTCGGTTACTATTTCAAAGGTAATCAGCAGTATTTATTTTCAGCACATTCGTCGGTTACTATTTCAAAAGTAATCGGCAAGATTTTTATTTTCAGCATATTCGTCGGTTACTATTTCAAAGGTAATCAACAGTATTTATTTTCAGCACATTCGTCGGTTACTATTTTAAAAGTAATCGACAAGACTTTATTTTCAGCACATTCGTCGGTTACTATTTCAAAAGTAATCGGCATGATCTATTTTCTGCACATTCGTCGGTTACTATTTCAAAAGTAATCGGCAAGATTTTTATTTTCAGCATATTCGTCGGTTACTATTTCAAAGGTAATCAGCAGTATTTATTTTCAGCACATTCGTCGGTTACTATTTCAAAAGTAATCGGCAAGATTTTTATTTTCAGCATATTTGTCGGTTACTATTTTAAAAGTAATCGACAAGATTTTTATTTTCAACATATTCGTCGCTTACTATTTCAAAAGTAATCGGCATGATTTATTTTCAGCACATTCGTCGGTTACTATTTCAAAAGTAATCGGGAAGATTTTTATTTTGAGCAAAATCGTCGGTTACTATTTTAAAAGTAATCGACAAGACTTTTATTTTCAGCACATTTGTCGGTTACTATTTCAAAAGTAATCGGCATGATTTATTTTCAGCACATTCGTCAGTTACTATTTCAAAAGTAATCGGCAAGATTTTTATTTTGAGCACATTCGTTGGTTACTATTTTAAAAGTAATCGACAAGACTTTTATTTTCAGCACATTTGTCGGTTACTATTTCAAAAGTAATCGGCATGATTTATTTTCAGCACATTCGTCGGTTACTATTTCAAAAGTTATCGGCAAGACTTTATTTTCAACACATTCGTCGGTTACTATTTCAAAAGTAATCGGCAAGATTTTTATTTTCAGCATATTCGTCGGTTACTATTTCAAAGGTAATCAGCAGTATTTATTTTCAGCACATTCGTCGGTTACTATTTTAAAAGTAATCGACAAGACTTTTATTTTCAGCATATTCGTCAGTTACTATTTCGAAAGTAATCGGCAAGATTTTTATTTTCAGCATATTTGTCGGTTACTATTTTAAAAGTAATCGACAAGATTTTTATTTTCAACATATTCGTCGGTTACTATTTCATAAGTAATCGGCATGATTTATTTTCAGCACATTCGTCGGTTACTATTTCAAAAGTAATCGGCATGATCTATTTTCTGCACATTCGTCGGTTACTATTTCAAAAGTAATCGACAAGATTTATATTTTCAGCATATTCGTCGGTTACTATTTCAAAAGTAATCGACAAGATTTTTATTTTCAACATATTTGTCGCTTACTATTTCAAAAGTAATCGGCATGATTTATTTTCAGCACATTCGTCGGTTACTATTTCAAAAGTAATCGGCAAGATTTTTATTTTCAACATATTCGTCGCTTACTAATTAAAAAGTAATCAGCAAGATTTTTATTTTCAACATATTCGTCGCTTACTATTTCAAAAGTAATCGGCATGATTTATTTTCAGCACATTCGTCGGTTACTATTTCCAAAGTAATCGGCAAGATTTTTATTTTCAGCATATTTGTCGGTTACTATTTTAAAAGTAATCGACAAGATTTTTATTTTCAGCATATTCGTCGGTTACTATTTCAAAAGTAATCGGCAAGATTTTTATTTTCAGCATATTCGTCGGTTACTATTTCAAAAGTAATCGGCAAGATTTTTATTTTCAGCATATTCGTCGGTTACTATTTCAAAGGTAATCAGCAGTATTTATTTTCAGCACATTCGTCGGTTACTATTTCAAAAGTAATCGGCAAGATTTTTATTTTCAGCATATTCGTCGGTTACTATTTCAAAGGTAATCAGCAGTATTTATTTTCAGCACATTCGTCGGTTACTATTTCAAAAGTAATCGGCAAGATTTTTATTTTCAGCATATTCGTCGGTTACTATTTCATAAGTAATCGACAAGACTTTATTTTCAGCACATTCGTCGGTTACTATTTCAAAAGTAATCGGCAAGATTTTTATTTTCAACATATTCGTCGCTTACTATTTCAAAAGTAATCAGCAAGATTTTTATTTTCAACATATTCGTCGCTTACTATTTGAAAAGTAATCGGCATGATTTATTTTCAGCACATTCGTCGGTTACTATTTCAAAAGTAATCGGGAAGATTTTTATTTTCAACATATTCGTCGCTTACTATTTCAAAAGTAATCAGCAAGATTTTTATTTTCAACATATTCGTCGCTTACTATTTGAAAAGTAATCGGCATGATTTATTTTCAGCACATTCGTCGGTTACTATTTCAAAAGTAATCGGGAAGATTTTTATTTTGAGCACATTCGTCGGTTACTATTTTAAAAGTAATCGACAAGACTTTTATTTTCAGCACATTTGTGGGTTACTATTTCAAAAGTAATCGGCATGATTTATTTTCAGCACATTTGTCGGTTACTATTTCAAAAGTAATCGGCAAGATTTTTATTTTGAGCACATTCGTTGGTTACTATTTTAAAAGTAATCGACAAGACTTTTATTTTCAGCACATTTGTCGGTTACTATTTAAAAAGTAATCGGCATGATTTATTTTCAGCACATTCGTCGGTTACTATTTCAAAAGTAATCGGCAAGACTTTATTTTCAACACATTCGTCGGTTACTATTTCAAAAGTAATCGGCATGATCTTATTTCTGCACATTCGTCGGTTACTATTTCAAAAGTAATCGGCAAGATTTTTATTTTCAGCATATTTGTCGGTTACTATTTTAAAAGTAATCGACAAGATTTTTATTTTCAGCATATTCGTCGGTTACTATTTCAAAAGTAATCGACAAGATTTTTATTTTCAGCATATTCGTCGGTTACTATTTCAAAAGTAATCGGCAAGATTTTTATTTTCAGCATATTCGTCGGTTACTATTTCAAAGGTAATCAGCAGTATTTATTTTCAGCACATTCGTCGGTTACTATTTCAAAAGTAATCGGCAAGATTTTTATTTTCAGCATATTCGTCGGTTACTATTTCAAAGGTAATCAGCAGTATTTATTTTCAGCACATTCGTCGGTTACTATTTCAAAAGTAATCGGCAAGATTTTTATTTTCAGCATATTCGTCGGTTACTATTTCATAAGTAATCGACAAGACTTTATTTTCAGCACATTCGTCGGTTACTATTTCAAAAGTAATCGGCAAGATTTTTATTTTCAACATATTCGTCGCTTACTATTTCAAAAGTAATCAGCAAGATTTTTATTTTCAACATATTCGTCGCTTACTATTTGAAAAGTAATCGGCATGATTTATTTTCAGCACATTCGTCGGTTACTATTTCAAAAGTAATCGGGAAGATTTTTATTTTCAACATATTCGTCGCTTACTATTTCAAAAGTAATCAGCAAGATTTTTAT
This sequence comes from Medicago lupulina, assembly GCA_958299785.1. Classification (NCBI taxonomy): domain Eukaryota; kingdom Viridiplantae; phylum Streptophyta; class Magnoliopsida; order Fabales; family Fabaceae; genus Medicago; species Medicago lupulina. The sequence continues at coordinate 41,349,284 of OY283143.1, read as the reverse complement.
TTTCAACATATTCGTCGCTTACTATTTGAAAAGTAATCGGCATGATTTATTTTCAGCACATTCGTCGGTTACTATTTCAAAAGTAATCGGGAAGATTTTTATTTTGAGCACATTCGTCGGTTACTATTTTAAAAGTAATCGACAAGACTTTTATTTTCAGCACATTTGTGGGTTACTATTTCAAAAGTAATCGGCATGATTTATTTTCAGCACATTTGTCGGTTACTATTTCAAAAGTAATCGGCAAGATTTTTATTTTGAGCACATTCGTTGGTTACTATTTTAAAAGTAATCGACAAGACTTTTATTTTCAGCACATTTGTCGGTTACTATTTAAAAAGTAATCGGCATGATTTATTTTCAGCACATTCGTCGGTTACTATTTCAAAAGTAATCGGCAAGACTTTATTTTCAACACATTCGTCGGTTACTATTTCAAAAGTAATCGGCATGATCTTATTTCTGCACATTCGTCGGTTACTATTTCAAAAGTAATCGGCAAGATTTTTATTTTCAGCATATTCGTCGGTTACTATTTCAAAGGTAATCAGCAGTATTTATTTTCAGCACATTCGTCGGTTACTATTTCAAAAGTAATCGGCAAGATTTTTATTTTCAGCATATTCGTCGGTTACTATTTCAAAGGTAATCAACAGTATTTATTTTCAGCACATTCGTCGGTTACTATTTTAAAAGTAATCGACAAGACTTTATTTTCAGCACATTCGTCGGTTACTATTTCAAAAGTAATCGGCATGATCTATTTTCTGCACATTCGTCGGTTACTATTTCAAAAGTAATCGGCAAGATTTTTATTTTCAGCATATTCGTCGGTTACTATTTCAAAGGTAATCAGCAGTATTTATTTTCAGCACATTCGTCGGTTACTATTTCAAAAGTAATCGGCAAGATTTTTATTTTCAGCATATTTGTCGGTTACTATTTTAAAAGTAATCGACAAGATTTTTATTTTCAACATATTCGTCGCTTACTATTTCAAAAGTAATCGGCATGATTTATTTTCAGCACATTCGTCGGTTACTATTTCAAAAGTAATCGGGAAGATTTTTATTTTGAGCAAAATCGTCGGTTACTATTTTAAAAGTAATCGACAAGACTTTTATTTTCAGCACATTTGTCGGTTACTATTTCAAAAGTAATCGGCATGATTTATTTTCAGCACATTCGTCAGTTACTATTTCAAAAGTAATCGGCAAGATTTTTATTTTGAGCACATTCGTTGGTTACTATTTTAAAAGTAATCGACAAGACTTTTATTTTCAGCACATTTGTCGGTTACTATTTCAAAAGTAATCGGCATGATTTATTTTCAGCACATTCGTCGGTTACTATTTCAAAAGTTATCGGCAAGACTTTATTTTCAACACATTCGTCGGTTACTATTTCAAAAGTAATCGGCAAGATTTTTATTTTCAGCATATTCGTCGGTTACTATTTCAAAGGTAATCAGCAGTATTTATTTTCAGCACATTCGTCGGTTACTATTTTAAAAGTAATCGACAAGACTTTTATTTTCAGCATATTCGTCAGTTACTATTTCGAAAGTAATCGGCAAGATTTTTATTTTCAGCATATTTGTCGGTTACTATTTTAAAAGTAATCGACAAGATTTTTATTTTCAACATATTCGTCGGTTACTATTTCATAAGTAATCGGCATGATTTATTTTCAGCACATTCGTCGGTTACTATTTCAAAAGTAATCGGCATGATCTATTTTCTGCACATTCGTCGGTTACTATTTCAAAAGTAATCGACAAGATTTATATTTTCAGCATATTCGTCGGTTACTATTTCAAAAGTAATCGACAAGATTTTTATTTTCAACATATTTGTCGCTTACTATTTCAAAAGTAATCGGCATGATTTATTTTCAGCACATTCGTCGGTTACTATTTCAAAAGTAATCGGCAAGATTTTTATTTTCAACATATTCGTCGCTTACTAATTAAAAAGTAATCAGCAAGATTTTTATTTTCAACATATTCGTCGCTTACTATTTCAAAAGTAATCGGCATGATTTATTTTCAGCACATTCGTCGGTTACTATTTCCAAAGTAATCGGCAAGATTTTTATTTTCAGCATATTTGTCGGTTACTATTTTAAAAGTAATCGACAAGATTTTTATTTTCAACATATTCGTCGCTTACTATTTCAAAAGTAATCGGCATGATTTATTTTCAGCACATTCGTCGGTTACTATTTCAAAAGTAATCGGGAAGATTTTTATTTTGAGCAAAATCGTCGGTTACTATTTTAAAAGTAATCGACAAGACTTTTATTTTCAGCACATTTGTCGGTTACTATTTCAAAAGTAATCGGCATGATTTATTTTCAGCACATTCGTCGGTTACTATTTCAAAAGTAATCGGGAAGATTTTTATTTTGAGCACATTCGTCGGTTACTATTTTAAAAGTAATCGACAAGACTTTTATTTTCAGCACATTTGTGGGTTACTATTTCAAAAGTAATCGGCATGATTTATTTTCAGCACATTTGTCGGTTACTATTTCAAAAGTAATCGGCAAGATTTTTATTTTGAGCACATTCGTTGGTTACTATTTTAAAAGTAATCGACAAGACTTTTATTTTCAGCACATTTGTCGGTTACTATTTAAAAAGTAATCGGCATGATTTATTTTCAGCACATTCGTCGGTTACTATTTCAAAAGTAATCGGCAAGACTTTATTTTCAACACATTCGTCGGTTACTATTTCAAAAGTAATCGGCATGATCTATTTTCTGCACATTCGTCGGTTACTATTTCAAAAGTAATCGGCAAGATTTTTATTTTCAGCATATTCGTCGGTTACTATTTCAAAGGTAATCAGCAGTATTTATTTTCAGCACATTCGTCGGTTACTATTTCAAAAGTAATCGGCAAGATTTTTATTTTCAACATATTCGTCGGTTACTATTTCAAAGGTAATCAGCAGTATTTATTTTCAGCACATTCGTCGGTTACTATTTTAAAAGTAATCGACAAGACTTTATTTTCAGCACATTCGTCGGTTACTATTTCAAAAGTAATCGGCATGATCTATTTTCTGCACATTCGTCGGTTACTATTTCAAAAGTAATCGGCAAGATTTTTATTTTCAGCATATTCTTCGGTTACTATTTCAAAGGTAATCAGCAGTATTTATTTTCAGCACATTCGTCGGTTACTATTTCAAAAGTAATCGGCAAGATTTTTATTTTCAGCATATTTGTCGGTTACTATTTTAAAAGTAATCGACAAGATTTTTATTTTCAACATATTCGTCGCTTACTATTTCAAAAGTAATCGGCATGATTTATTTTCAGCACATTCGTCGGTTACTATTTCAAAAGTAATCGGGAAGATTTTTATTTTGAGCAAAATCGTCGGTTACTATTTTAAAAGTAATCGACAAGACTTTTATTTTCAGCACATTTGTCGGTTACTATTTCAAAAGTAATCGGCATGATTTATTTTCAGCACATTCGTCAGTTACTATTTCAAAAGTAATCGGCAAGATTTTTATTTTGAGCACATTCGTTGGTTACTATTTTAAAAGTAATCGACAAGACTTTTATTTTCAGCACATTTGTCGGTTACTATTTCAAAAGTAATCGGCATGATTTATTTTCAGCACATTCGTCGGTTACTATTTCAAAAGTTATCGGCAAGACTTTATTTTCAACACATTCGTCGGTTACTATTTCAAAAGTAATCGGCAAGATTTTTATTTTCAGCATATTCGTCGGTTACTATTTCAAAGGTAATCAGCAGTATTTATTTTCAGCACATTCGTCGGTTACTATTTTAAAAGTAATCGACAAGACTTTTATTTTCAGCATATTCGTCAGTTACTATTTCGAAAGTAATCGGCAAGATTTTTATTTTCAGCATATTTGTCGGTTACTATTTTAAAAGTAATCGACAAGATTTTTATTTTCAACATATTCGTCGGTTACTATTTCATAAGTAATCGGCATGATTTATTTTCAGCACATTCGTCGGTTACTATTTCAAAAGTAATCGGCATGATCTATTTTCTGCACATTCGTCGGTTACTATTTCAAAAGTAATCGACAAGATTTATATTTTCAGCATATTCGTCGGTTACTATTTCAAAAGTAATCGACAAGATTTTTATTTTCAACATATTTGTCGCTTACTATTTCAAAAGTAATCGGCATGATTTATTTTCAGCACATTCGTCGGTTACTATTTCAAAAGTAATCGGCAAGATTTTTATTTTCAACATATTCGTCGCTTACTAATTAAAAAGTAATCAGCAAGATTTTTATTTTCAACATATTCGTCGCTTACTATTTCAAAAGTAATCGGCATGATTTATTTTCAGCACATTCGTCGGTTACTATTTCAAAAGTAATCGGCAAGATTTTTATTTTCAGCATATTTGTCGGTTACTATTTTAAAAGTAATCGACAAGATTTTTATTTTCAACATATTCGTCGCTTACTATTTCAAAAGTAATCGGCATGATTTATTTTCAGCACATTCGTCGGTTACTATTTCAAAAGTAATCGGGAAGATTTTTATTTTGAGCAAAATCGTCGGTTACTATTTTAAAAGTAATCGACAAGACTTTTATTTTCAGCACATTTGTCGGTTACTATTTCAAAAGTAATCGGCATGATTTATTTTCAGCACATTCGTCGGTTACTATTTCAAAAGTAATCGGCAAGATTTTTATTTTGAGCACATTCGTCGGTTACTATTTTAAAAGTAATCGACAAGACTTTTATTTTCAGCACATTTGTGGGTTACTATTTCAAAAGTAATCGGCATGATTTATTTTCAGCACATTTGTCGGTTACTATTTCAAAAGTAATCGGCAAGATTTTTATTTTGAGCACATTCGTTGGTTACTATTTTAAAAGTAATCGACAAGACTTTTATTTTCAGCACATTTGTCAGTTACTATTTCAAAAGTAATCGGCATGATTTATTTTCAGCACATTCGTCGGTTACTATTTCAAAAGTAATCGGCAAGACTTTATTTTCAACACATTCGTCGGTTACTATTTCAAAAGTAATCGGCATGATCTATTTTCTGCACATTCGTCGGTTACTATTTCAAAAGTAATCGGCAAGATTTTTATTTTCAGCATATTCGTCGGTTACTATTTCAAAGGTAATCAGCAGTATTTATTTTCAGCACATTCGTCGGTTACTATTTCAAAAGTAATCGGCAAGATTTTTATTTTCAGCATATTCGTCGGTTACTATTTCAAAGGTAATCAGCAGTATTTATTTTCAGCACATTCGTCGGTTACTATTTTAAAAGTAATCGACAAGACTTTATTTTCAGCACATTCGTCGGTTACTATTTCAAAAGTAATCGGCATGATCTATTTTCTGCACATTCGTCGGTTACTATTTCAAAAGTAATCGGCAAGATTTTTATTTTCAGCATATTCGTCGGTTACTATTTCAAAGGTAATCAGCAGTATTTATTTTCAGCATATTTGTCGGTTACTATTTTAAAAGTAATCGACAAGATTTTTATTTTCAACATATTCGTCGCTTACTATTTCAAAAGTAATCGGCATGATTTATTTTCAGCACATTCGTCGGTTACTATTTCAAAAGTAATCGGGAAGATTTTTATTTTGAGCAAAATCGTCGGTTACTATTTTAAAAGTAATCGACAAGACTTTTATTTTCAGCACATTTGTCGGTTACTATTTCAAAAGTAATCGGCATGATTTATTTTCAGCACATTCGTCAGTTACTATTTCAAAAGTAATCGGCAAGATTTTTATTTTGAGCACATTCGTTGGTTACTAGTTTAAAAGTAATCGACAAGACTTTTATTTTCAGCACATTTGTCGGTTACTATTTCAAAAGTAATCGGCATGATTTATTTTCAGCACATTCGTCGGTTACTATTTCAAAAGTTATCGGCAAGACTTTATTTTCAACACATTCGTCGGTTACTATTTCAAAAGTAATCGGCAAGATTTTTATTTTCAGCATATTCGTCGGTTACTATTTCAAAGGTAATCAGCAGTATTTATTTTCAGCACATTCGTCGGTTACTATTTTAAAAGTAATCGACAAGACTTTTATTTTCAGCATATTCGTCAGTTACTATTTCGAAAGTAATCGGCAAGATTTTTATTTTCAGCATATTTGTCGGTTACTATTTTAAAAGTAATCGACAAGATTTTTATTTTCAACATATTCGTCGGTTACTATTTCATAAGTAATCGGCATGATTTATTTTCAGCACATTCGTCGGTTACTATTTCAAAAGTAATCGGCATGATCTATTTTCTGCACATTCGTCGGTTACTATTTCAAAAGTAATCGACAAGATTTATATTTTCAGCATATTCGTCGGTTACTATTTCAAAAGTAATCGACAAGATTTTTATTTTCAACATATTTGTCGCTTACTATTTCAAAAGTAATCGGCATGATTTATTTTCAGCACATTCGTCGGTTACTATTTCAAAAGTAATCGGCAAGATTTTTATTTTCAACATATTCGTCGCTTACTAATTAAAAAGTAATCAGCAAGATTTTTATTTTCAACATATTCGTCGCTTACTATTTCAAAAGTAATCGGCATGATTTATTTTCAGCACATTTGTCGGTTACTATTTCAAAAGTAATCGGCAAGATTTTTATTTTGAGCACATTCGTTGGTTACTATTTTAAAAGTAATCGACAAGACTTTTATTTTCAGCACATTTGTCGGTTACTATTTCAAAAGTAATCGGCATGATTTATTTTCAGCACATTCGTCGGTTACTATTTCAAAAGTAATCGGCAAGACTTTATTTTCAACACATTCGTCGGTTACTATTTCAAAAGTAATCGGCATGATCTATTTTCTGCACATTCGTCGGTTACTATTTCAAAAGTAATCGGCAAGATTTTTATTTTCAGCATATTCGTCGGTTACTATTTCAAAGGTAATCAGCAGTATTTATTTTCAGCACATTCGTCGGTTACTATTTCAAAAGTAATCGGCAAGATTTTTATTTTCAGCATATTCGTCGGTTACTATTTCAAAGGTAATCAGCAGTATTTATTTTCAGCACATTCGTCGGTTACTATTTTAAAAGTAATCGACAAGACTTTATTTTCAGCACATTCGTCGGTTACTATTTCAAAAGTAATCGGCATGATCTATTTTCTGCACATTCGTCGGTTACTATTTCAAAAGTAATCGGCAAGATTTTTATTTTCAGCATATTCGTCGGTTACTATTTCAAAGGTAATCAGCAGTATTTATTTTCAGCACATTCGTCGGTTACTATTTCAAAAGTAATCGGCAAGATTTTTATTTTCAGCATATTTGTCGGTTACTATTTTAAAAGTAATCGACAAGATTTTTATTTTCAACATATTCGTCGCTTACTATTTCAAAAGTAATCGGCATGATTTATTTTCAGCACATTCGTCGGTTACTATTTCAAAAGTAATCGGGAAGATTTTTATTTTGAGCAAAATCGTCGGTTACTATTTTAAAAGTAATCGACAAGACTTTTATTTTCAGCACATTTGTCGGTTACTATTTCAAAAGTAATCGGCATGATTTATTTTCAGCACATTCGTCAGTTACTATTTCAAAAGTAATCGGCAAGATTTTTATTTTGAGCACATTCGTTGGTTACTATTTTAAAAGTAATCGACAAGACTTTTATTTTCAGCACATTTGTCGGTTACTATTTCAAAAGTAATCGGCATGATTTATTTTCAGCACATTCGTCGGTTACTATTTCAAAAGTTATCGGCAAGACTTTATTTTCAACACATTCGTCGGTTACTATTTCAAAAGTAATCGGCAAGATTTTTATTTTCAGCATATTCGTCGGTTACTATTTCAAAGGTAATCAGCAGTATTTATTTTCAGCACATTCGTCGGTTACTATTTTAAAAGTAATCGACAAGACTTTTATTTTCAGCATATTCGTCAGTTACTATTTCGAAAGTAATCGGCAAGATTTTTATTTTCAGCATATTTGTCGGTTACTATTTTAAAAGTAATCGACAAGATTTTTATTTTCAACATATTCGTCGGTTACTATTTCATAAGTAATCGGCATGATTTATTTTCAGCACATTCGTCGGTTACTATTTCAAAAGTAATCGGCATGATCTATTTTCTGCACATTCGTCGGTTACTATTTCAAAAGTAATCGACAAGATTTATATTTTCAGCATATTCGTCGGTTACTATTTCAAAAGTAATCGACAAGATTTTTATTTTCAACATATTTGTCGCTTACTATTTCAAAAGTAATCGGCATGATTTATTTTCAGCACATTCGTCGGTTACTATTTCAAAAGTAATCGGCAAGATTTTTATTTTCAACATATTCGTCGCTTACTAATTAAAAAGTAATCAGCAAGATTTTTATTTTCAACATATTCGTCGCTTACTATTTCAAAAGTAATCGGCATGATTTATTTTCAGCACATTCGTCGGTTACTATTTCAAAAGTAATCGGCAAGATTTTTATTTTCAGCATATTTGTCGGTTACTATTTTAAAAGTAATCGACAAGATTTTTATTTTCAACATATTCGTCGCTTACTATTTCAAAAGTAATCGGCATGATTTATTTTCAGCACATTCGTCGGTTACTATTTCAAAAGTAATCGGGAAGATTTTTATTTTGAGCAAAATCGTCGGTTACTATTTTAAAAGTAATCGACAAGACTTTTATTTTCAGCACATTTGTCGGTTACTATTTCAAAAGTAATCGGCATGATTTATTTTCAGCACATTCGTCAGTTACTATTTCAAAAGTAATCGGCAAGATTTTTATTTTGAGCACATTCGTTGGTTACTATTTTAAAAGTAATCGACAAGACTTTTATTTTCAGCACATTTGTCGGTTACTATTTCAAAAGTAATCGGCATGATTTATTTTCAGCACATTCGTCGGTTACTATTTCAAAAGTTATCGGCAAGACTTTATTTTCAACACATTCGTCGGTTACTATTTCAAAAGTAATCGGCAAGATTTTTATTTTCAGCATATTCGTCGGTTACTATTTCAAAGGTAATCAGCAGTATTTATTTTCAGCACATTCGTCGGTTACTATTTTAAAAGTAATCGACAAGACTTTTATTTTCAGCATATTCGTCAGTTACTATTTCGAAAGTAATCGGCAAGATTTTTATTTTCAGCATATTTGTCGGTTACTATTTTAAAAGTAATCGACAAGATTTTTATTTTCAACATATTCGTCGGTTACTATTTCATAAGTAATCGGCATGATTTATTTTCAGCACATTCGTCGGTTACTATTTCAAAAGTAATCGGCATGATCTATTTTCTGCACATTCGTCGGTTACTATTTCAAAAGTAATCGACAAGATTTATATTTTCAGCATATTCGTCGGTTACTATTTCAAAAGTAATCGACAAGATTTTTATTTTCAACATATTTGTCGCTTACTATTTCAAAAGTAATCGGCATGATTTATTTTCAGCACATTCGTCGGTTACTATTTCAAAAGTAATCGGCAAGATTTTTATTTTCAACATATTCGTCGCTTACTAATTAAAAAGTAATCAGCAAGATTTTTATTTTCAACATATTCGTCGCTTACTATTTCAAAAGTAATCGGCATGATTTATTTTCAGCACATTCGTCGGTTACTATTTCAAAAGTAATCGGCAAGATTTTTATTTTCAGCATATTTGTCGGTTACTATTTTAAAAGTAATCGACAAGATTTTTATTTTCAACATATTCGTCGCTTACTATTTCAAAAGTAATCGGCATGATTTATTTTCAGCACATTCGTCGGTTACTATTTCAAAAGTAATCGGGAAGATTTTTATTTTGAGCAAAATCGTCGGTTACTATTTTAAAAGTAATCGACAAGACTTTTATTTTCAGCACATTTGTCGGTTACTATTTCAAAAGTAATCGGCATGATTTATTTTCAGCACATTCGTCGGTTACTATTTCAAAAGTAATCGGCAAGATTTTTATTTTGAGCACATTCGTTGGTTACTATTTTAAAAGTAATCGACAAGACTTTTATTTTCAGCACATTTGTCGGTTACTATTTCAAAAGTAATCGGCATGATTTATTTTCAGCACATTCGTCGGTTACTATTTCAAAAGTTATCGGCAAGACTTTATTTTCAACACATTCGTCGGTTACTATTTCAAAAGTAATCGGCATGATCTATTTTCTGCACATTCGTCGGTTACTATTTCAAAAGTAATCGGCAAGATTTTTATTTTCAGCATATTCGTCGGTTATTATTTCAAAGGTAATCAGCTGTATTTATTTTCAACACATTGGTCGGTTACTATTTCAAAAGTAATCGGCAAGATTTTTATTTTCAGCATATTCGTCGGTTACTATTTTAAAGGTAATCAGCAGTATTTATTTTCAGCACATTCGTCGGTTACTATTTCAAAAGTAATCGGCAAGATTTTTATTTTCAGCATATTCGTCGGTTACTATTTCAAAGGTAATCAGCAGTATTTATTTTCAGCACATTCGTCGGTTACTATTTCAAAAGTAATCGGCAAGATTTTTATTTTCAGCATATTCGTCGGTTACTATTTCAAAGGTAATCAGCAGTATTTATTTTCAGCACATTCGTCGGTTACTATTTTAAAAGTAATCGACAAGACTTTATTTTCAGCACATTCGTCGGTTACTATTTCAAAAGTAATCGGCATGATCTATTTTCTGCACATTCGTCGGTTACTATTTCAAAAGTAATCGGCAAGATTTTTATTTTCAGCATATTCGTCGGTTACTATTTCAAAGGTAATCAGCAGTATTTATTTTCAGCACATTCGTCGGTTACTATTTCAAAAGTAATCGGCAAGATTTTTATTTTCAGCATATTTGTCGGTTACTATTTTAAAAGTAATCGACAAGATTTTTATTTTCAACATATTCGTCGCTTACTATTTCAAAAGTAATCGGCATGATTTATTTTCAGCACATTCGTCGGTTACTATTTCAAAAGTAATCGGGAAGATTTTTATTTTGAGCAAAATCGTCGGTTACTATTTTAAAAGTAATCGACAAGACTTTTATTTTCAGCACATTTGTCGGTTACTATTTCAAAAGTAATCGGCATGATTTATTTTCAGCACATTCGTCAGTTACTATTTCAAAAGTAATCGGCAAGATTTTTATTTTGAGCACATTCGTTGGTTACTATTTTAAAAGTAATCGACAAGACTTTTATTTTCAGCACATTTGTCGGTTACTATTTCAAAAGTAATCGGCATGATTTATTTTCAGCACATTCGTCGGTTACTATTTCAAAAGTTATCGGCAAGACTTTATTTTCAACACATTCGTCGGTTACTATTTCAAAAGTAATCGGCAAGATTTTTATTTTCAGCATATTCGTCGGTTACTATTTCAAAGGTAATCAGCAGTATTTATTTTCAGCACATTCGTCGGTTACTATTTTAAAAGTAATCGACAAGACTTTTATTTTCAGCATATTCGTCAGTTACTATTTCGAAAGTAATCGGCAAGATTTTTATTTTCAGCATATTTGTCGGTTACTATTTTAAAAGTAATCGACAAGATATTTATTTTCAACATATTCGTCGGTTACTATTTCATAAGTAATCGGCATGATTTATTTTCAGCACATTCGTCGGTTACTATTTCAAAAGTAATCGGCATGATCTATTTTCTGCACATTCGTCGGTTACTATTTCAAAAGTAATCGACAAGATTTATATTTTCAGCATATTCGTCGGTTACTATTTCAAAAGTAATCGACAAGATTTTTATTTTCAACATATTTGTCGCTTACTATTTCAAAAGTAATCGGCATGATTTATTTTCAGCACATTCGTCGGTTACTATTTCAAAAGTAATCGGCAAGATTTTTATTTTCAACATATTCGTCGCTTACTAATTAAAAAGTAATCAGCAAGATTTTTATTTTCAACATATTCGTCGCTTACTATTTCAAAAGTAATCGGCATGATTTATTTTCAGCACATTCGTCGGTTACTATTTCAAAAGTAATCGGCAAGATTTTTATTTTCAGCATATTTGTCGGTTACTATTTTAAAAGTAATCGACAAGATTTTTATTTTCAACATATTTGTCGCTTACTATTTCAAAAGTAATCGGCACGATTTATTTTCAGCACATTCGTCGGTTACTATTTCAAAAGTAATCGGGAAGATTTTTATTTTGAGCAAAATCGTCGGTTACTATTTTAAAAGTAATCGACAAGACTTTTATTTTCAGCACATTTGTCGGTTACTATTTCAAAAGTAATCGGCATGATTTATTTTCAGCACATTCGTCGGTTACTATTTCAAAAGTAATCGGCAAGATTTTTATTTTGAGCACATTCGTTGGTTACTATTTTAAAAGTAATCGACAAGACTTTTATTTTCAGCACATTTGTCGGTTACTATTTCAAAAGTAATCGGCATGATTTATTTTCAGCACATTCGTCGGTTACTATTTCAAAAGTTATCGGCAAGACTTTATTTTCAACACATTCGTCGGTTACTATTTCAAAAGTAATCGGCATGATCTATTTTCTGCACATTCGTCGGTTACTATTTCAAAAGTAATCGGCAAGATTTTTATTTTCAGCATATTCGTCGGTTATTATTTCAAAGGTAATCAGCTGTATTTATTTTCAACACATTCGTCGGTTACTATTTCAAAAGTAATCGGCAAGATTTTTATTTTCAGCATATTCGTCGGTTACTATTTCAAAGGTAATCAGCAGTATTTATTTTCAGCACATTCGTCGGTTACTATTTTAAAAGTAATCGACAAGACTTTTATTTTCAGCACATTTGTCGGTTACTATTTCAAAAGTAGTCGGCATGATTTATTTTCAGCACATTCGTCGGTTACTATTTCAAAAGTAAACGGCAAGACTTTATTTTCAACACATTCGTCGGTTACTATTTCAAAAGTAATCGGCATGATCTATTTTCTGCACCTTCGTCGGTTACTATTTCAAAAGTAATCGGCAAGATTTTTATTTTCAGCATATTCGTCGGTTACTATTTCAAAGGTAATCAGCAGTATTTATTTTCAGCACATTCGTCGGTTACTATTTCAAAAGTAATCGGCAAGATTTTTATTTTCAGCATATTCGTCGGTTACTATTTCAAAGGTAATCAGCAGTATTTATTTTCAGCACATTCGTCGGTTACTATTTTAAAAGTAATCGACAAGACTTTATTTTCAGCACATTCGTCGGTTACTATTTCAAAAGTAATCGGCAAGATTTTTATTTTCAACATATTCGTCGCTTACTATTTCAAAAGTAATCAGCAAGATTTTTATTTTCAACATATTCGTCGCTTACTATTTGAAAAGTAATCGGCATGATTTATTTTCAGCACATTCGTCGGTTACTATTTCAAAAGTAATCGGGAAGATTTTTATTTTCAACATATTCGTCGCTTACTATTTCAAAAGTAATCAGCAAGATTTTTATTTTCAACATATTCGTCGCTTACTATTTGAAAAGTAATCGGCATGATTTATTTTCAGCACATTCGTCGGTTACTATTTCAAAAGTAATCGGGAAGATTTTTATTTTGAGCACATTCGTCGGTTACTATTTTAAAAGTAATCGACAAGACTTTTATTTTCAGCACATTTGTGGGTTACTATTTCAAAAGTAATCGGCATGATTTATTTTCAGCACATTTGTCGGTTACTATTTCAAAAGTAATCGGCAAGATTTTTATTTTGAGCACATTCGTTGGTTACTATTTTAAAAGTAATCGACAAGACTTTTATTTTCAGCACATTTGTCGGTTACTATTTCAAAAGTAATCGGCATGATTTATTTTCAGCACATTCGTCGGTTACTATTTCAAAAGTAATCGGCAAGACTTTATTTTCAACACATTCGTCGGTTACTATTTCAAAAGTAATCGGCATGATCTATTTTCTGCACATTCGTCGGTTACTATTTCAAAAGTAATCGGCAAGATTTTTATTTTCAGCATATTCGTCGGTTACTATTTCAAAGGTAATCAGCAGTATTTATTTTCAGCACATTCGTCGGTTACTATTTTAAAAGTAATCGACAAGACTTTATTTTCAGCACATTCGTCGGTTACTATTTCAAAAGTAATCGGCATGATCTATTTTCTGCACATTCGTCGGTTACTATTTCAAAAGTAATCGGCAAGATTTTTATTTTCAGCATATTCGTCGGTTACTATTTCAAAGGTAATCAACAGTATTTATTTTCAGCACATTCGTCGGTTACTATTTCAAAAGTAATCGGCAAGATTTTTATTTTCAGCATATTTGTCGGTTACTATTTTAAAAGTAATCGACAAGATTTTTATTTTCAACATATTCGTCGCTTACTATTTCAAAAGTAATCGGCATGATTTATTTTCAGCACATTCGTCGGTTACTATTTCAAAAGTAATCGGGAAGATTTTTATTTTGAGCAAAATCGTCGGTTACTATTTTAAAAGTAATCGACAAGACTTTTATTTTCAGCACATTTGTCGGTTACTATTTCAAAAGTAATCGGCATGATTTATTTTCAGCACATTCGTCAGTTACTATTTCAAAAGTAATCGGCAAGATTTTTATTTTGAGCACATTCGTTGGTTACTATTTTAAAAGTAATCGACAAGACTTTTATTTTCAGCACATTTGTCGGTTACTATTTCAAAAGTAATCGGCATGATTTATTTTCAGCACATTCGTCGGTTACTATTTCAAAAGTTATCGGCAAGACTTTATTTTCAACACATTCGTCGGTTACTATTTCAAAAGTAATCGGCAAGATTTTTATTTTCAGCATATTCGTCGGTTACTATTTCAAAGGTAATCAGCAGTATTTATTTTCAGCACATTCGTCGGTTACTATTTTAAAAGTAATCGACAAGACTTTATTTTCAGCACATTCGTCGGTTACTATTTCAAAAGTAATCGGCATGATCTATTTTCTGCACATTCGTCGGTTACTATTTCAAAATTAATCGGCAAGATTTTTATTTTCAGCATATTCGTCGGTTACTATTTCAAAGGTAATCAGCAGTATTTATTTTCAGCACATTCGTCGGTTACTATTTCAAAAGTAATCGGCAAGATTTATTTTCAGCACATTCGTCGGTTACTATTTCAAAAGTAAACGGCAAGACTTTATTTTCAACACATTCGTCGGTTACTATTTCAAAAGTAATCGGCATGATCTATTTTCTGCACATTCGTCGGTTACTATTTCAAAAGTAATCGGCAAGATTTTTATTTTCAGCATATTCGTCGGTTACTATTTCAAAGGTAATCAGCAGTATTTATTTTCAGCACATTCGTCGGTTACTATTTCAAAAGTAATCGGCAAGATTTTTATTTTCAGCATATTCGTCGGTTACTATTTCAAAGGTAATCAGCAGTATTTATTTTCAGCACATTCGTCGGTTACTATTTTAAAAGTAATCGACAAGACTTTATTTTCAGCACATTCGTCGGTTACTATTTCAAAAGTAATCGGCAAGATTTTTATTTTCAACATATTCGTCGCTTACTATTTCAAAAGTAATCAGCAAGATTTTTATTTTCAACATATTCGTCGCTTACTATTTGAAAAGTAATCGGCATGATTTATTTTCAGCACATTCGTCGGTTACTATTTCAAAAGTAATCGGGAAGATTTTTATTTTCAATATATTCGTCGCTTACTATTTCAAAAGTAATCAGCAAGATTTTTATTTTCAACATATTCGTCGCTTACTATTTGAAAAGTAATCGGCATGATTTATTTTCAGCACATTCGTCGGTTACTATTTCAAAAGTAATCGGGAAGATTTTTATTTTGAGCACATTCGTCGGTTACTATTTTAAAAGTAATCGACAAGACTTTTATTTTCAGCACATTTGTGGGTTACTATTTCAAAAGTAATCGG
Organism: Medicago lupulina; assembly: GCA_958299785.1. Lineage (NCBI taxonomy): Eukaryota > Viridiplantae > Streptophyta > Magnoliopsida > Fabales > Fabaceae > Medicago > Medicago lupulina. The sequence goes on along the minus strand of OY283143.1, from coordinate 41,333,389 downwards.
CATGATTTATTTTCAGCACATTCGTCGGTTACTATTTCAAAAGTAATCGGCATGATCTATTTTCTGCACATTCGTCGGTTACTATTTCAAAAGTAATCGGCAAGATTTTTATTTTCAGCATATTCGTCGGTTACTATTTCAAAGGTAATCAGCAGTATTTATTTTCAGCACATTCGTCGGTTACTATTTCAAAAGTAATCGGCAAGATTTTTATTTTCAGCATATTTGTCGGTTACTATTTTAAAAGTAATCGACAAGATTTTTATTTTCAACATATTCGTCGCTTACTATTTCAAAAGTAATCGGCATGATTTATTTTCAGCACATTCGTCGGTTACTATTTCAAAAGTAATCGGGAAGATTTTTATTTTGAGCAAAATCGTCGGTTACTATTTTAAAAGTAATCGACAAGACTTTTATTTTCAGCACATTTGTCGGTTACTATTTCAAAAGTAATCGGCATGATTTATTTTCAGCACATTCGTCGGTTACTATTTCAAAAGTAATCGGCAAGATTTTTATTTTGAGCACATTCGTTGGTTACTATTTTAAAAGTAATCGACAAGACTTTTATTTTCAGCACATTTGTCGGTTACTATTTCAAAAGTAATCGGCATGATTTATTTTCAGCACATTCGTCGGTTACTATTTCAAAAGTTATCGGCAAGACTTTATTTTCAACACATTCGTCGGTTACTATTTCAAAAGTAATCGGCAAGATTTTTATTTTCAGCATATTCGTCGGTTACTATTTCAAAGGTAATCAGCAGTATTTATTTTCAGCACATTCGTCGGTTACTATTTTAAAAGTAATCGACAAGACTTTATTTTCAGCACATTCGTCGGTTACTATTTCAAAAGTAATCGGCATGATCTATTTTCTGCACATTCGTCGGTTACTATTTCAAAATTAATCGGCAAGATTTTTATTTTCAGCATATTCGTCGGTTACTATTTCAAAGGTAATCAGCAGTATTTATTTTCAGCACATTCGTCGGTTACTATTTCAAAAGTAATCGGCAAGATTTATTTTCAGCACATTCGTCGGTTACTATTTCAAAAGTAAACGGCAAGACTTTATTTTCAACACATTCGTCGGTTACTATTTCAAAAGTAATCGGCATGATCTATTTTCTGCACATTCGTCGGTTACTATTTCAAAAGTAATCGGCAAGATTTTTATTTTCAGCATATTCGTCGGTTACTATTTCAAAGGTAATCAGCAGTATTTATTTTCAGCACATTCGTCGGTTACTATTTCAAAAGTAATCGGCAAGATTTTTATTTTCAGCATATTCGTCGGTTACTATTTCAAAGGTAATCAGCAGTATTTATTTTCAGCACATTCGTCGGTTACTATTTTAAAAGTAATCGACAAGACTTTATTTTCAGCACATTCGTCGGTTACTATTTCAAAAGTAATCGGCAAGATTTTTATTTTCAACATATTCGTCGCTTACTATTTCAAAAGTAATCAGCAAGATTTTTATTTTCAACATATTCGTCGCTTACTATTTGAAAAGTAATCGGCATGATTTATTTTCAGCACATTCGTCGGTTACTATTTCAAAAGTAATCGGGAAGATTTTTATTTTCAATATATTCGTCGCTTACTATTTCAAAAGTAATCAGCAAGATTTTTATTTTCAACATATTCGTCGCTTACTATTTGAAAAGTAATCGGCATGATTTATTTTCAGCACATTCGTCGGTTACTATTTCAAAAGTAATCGGGAAGATTTTTATTTTGAGCACATTCGTCGGTTACTATTTTAAAAGTAATCGACAAGACTTTTATTTTCAGCACATTTGTGGGTTACTATTTCAAAAGTAATCGGCATGATTTATTTTCAGCACATTCGTCGGTTACTATTTCAAAAGTAATCGGCATGATCTATTTTCTGCACATTCGTCGGTTACTATTTCAAAAGTAATCGGCAAGATTTTTATTTTCAGCATATTCGTCGGTTACTATTTCAAAGGTAATCAGCAGTATTTATTTTCAGCACATTCGTCGGTTACTATTTCAAAAGTAATCGGCAAGATTTTTATTTTCAGCATATTTGTCGGTTACTATTTTAAAAGTAATCGACAAGATTTTTATTTTCAACATATTCGTCGCTTACTATTTCAAAAGTAATCGGCATGATTTATTTTCAGCACATTCGTCGGTTACTATTTCAAAAGTAATCGGGAAGATTTTTATTTTGAGCAAAATCGTCGGTTACTATTTTAAAAGTAATCGACAAGACTTTTATTTTCAGCACATTTGTCGGTTACTATTTCAAAAGTAATCGGCATGATTTATTTTCAGCACATTCGTCGGTTACTATTTCAAAAGTAATCGGCAAGATTTTTATTTTGAGCACATTCGTTGGTTACTATTTTAAAAGTAATCGACAAGACTTTTATTTTCAGCACATTTGTCGGTTACTATTTCAAAAGTAATCGGCATGATTTATTTTCAGCACATTCGTCGGTTACTATTTCAAAAGTTATCGACAAGACTTTATTTTCAACACATTCGTCGGTTACTATTTCAAAAGTAATCGGCAAGATTTTTATTTTCAGCATATTCGTCGGTTACTATTTCAAAGGTAATCAGCAGTATTTATTTTCAGCACATTCGTCGGTTACTATTTTAAAAGTAATCGACAAGACTTTATTTTCAGCACATTCGTCGGTTACTATTTCAAAAGTAATCGGCATGATCTATTTTCTGCACATTCGTCGGTTACTATTTCAAAATTAATCGGCAAGATTTTTATTTTCAGCATATTCGTCGGTTACTATTTCAAAGGTAATCAGCAGTATTTATTTTCAGCACATTCGTCGGTTACTATTTCAAAAGTAATCGGCAAGATTTATTTTCAGCACATTCGTCGGTTACTATTTCAAAAGTAAACGGCAAGACTTTATTTTCAACACATTCGTCGGTTACTATTTCAAAAGTAATCGGCATGATCTATTTTCTGCACATTCGTCGGTTACTATTTCAAAAGTAATCGGCAAGATTTTTATTTTCAGCATATTCGTCGGTTACTATTTCAAAGGTAATCAGCAGTATTTATTTTCAGCACATTCGTCGGTTACTATTTCAAAAGTAATCGGCAAGATTTTTATTTTCAGCATATTCGTCGGTTACTATTTCAAAGGTAATCAGCAGTATTTATTTTCAGCACATTCGTCGGTTACTATTTTAAAAGTAATCGACAAGACTTTATTTTCAGCACATTCGTCGGTTACTATTTCAAAAGTAATCGGCAAGATTTTTATTTTCAACATATTCGTCGCTTACTATTTCAAAAGTAATCAGCAAGATTTTTATTTTCAACATATTCGTCGCTTACTATTTGAAAAGTAATCGGCATGATTTATTTTCAGCACATTTGTCGGTTACTATTTCAAAAGTAATCGGCAAGATTTTTATTTTGAGCACATTCGTTGGTTACTATTTTAAAAGTAATCGACAAGACTTTTATTTTCAGCACATTTGTCGGTTACTATTTCAAAAGTAATCGGCATGATTTATTTTCAGCACATTCGTCGGTTACTATTTCAAAAGTAATCGGCAAGACTTTATTTTCAACACATTCGTCGGTTACTATTTCAAAAGTAATCGGCATGATCTATTTTCTGCACATTCGTCGGTTACTATTTCAAAAGTAATCGGCAAGATTTTTATTTTCAGCATATTCGTCGGTTACTATTTCAAAGGTAATCAGCAGTATTTATTTTCAGCACATTCGTCGGTTACTATTTTAAAAGTAATCGACAAGACTTTATTTTCAGCACATTCGTCGGTTACTATTTCAAAAGTAATCGGCATGATCTATTTTCTGCACATTCGTCGGTTACTATTTCAAAAGTAATCGGCAAGATTTTTATTTTCAGCATATTCGTCGGTTACTATTTCAAAGGTAATCAGCAGTATTTATTTTCAGCACATTCGTCGGTTACTATTTCAAAAGTAATCGGCAAGATTTTTATTTTCAGCATATTCGTCGGTTACTATTTCAAAGGTAATCAGCAGTATTTATTTTCAGCACATTCGTCGGTTACTATTTCAAAAGTAATCGGCAAGATTTTTATTTTCAGCATATTCGTCGGTTACTATTTCAAAGGTAATCAGCAGTATTTATTTTCAGCACATTCGTCGGTTACTATTTTAAAAGTAATCGACAAGACTTTATTTTCAGCACATTCGTCGGTTACTATTTCAAAAGTAATCGGCATGATCTATTTTCTGCACATTCGTCGGTTACTATTTCAAAAGTAATCGGCAAGATTTTTATTTTCAGCATATTCGTCGGTTACTATTTCAAAGGTAATCAGCAGTATTTATTTTCAGCACATTCGTCGGTTACTATTTCAAAAGTAATCGGCAAGATTTTTATTTTCAGCATATTTGTCGGTTACTATTTTAAAAGTAATCGACAAGATTTTTATTTTCAACATATTCGTCGCTTACTATTTCAAAAGTAATCGGCATGATTTATTTTCAGCACATTCGTCGGTTACTATTTCAAAAGTAATCGGGAAGATTTTTATTTTGAGCAAAATCGTCGGTTACTATTTTAAAAGTAATCGACAAGACTTTTATTTTCAGCACATTTGTCGGTTACTATTTCAAAAGTAATCGGCATGATTTATTTTCAGCACATTCGTCAGTTACTATTTCAAAAGTAATCGGCAAGATTTTTATTTTGAGCACATTCGTTGGTTACTATTTTAAAAGTAATCGACAAGACTTTTATTTTCAGCACATTTGTCGGTTACTATTTCAAAAGTAATCGGCATGATTTATTTTCAGCACATTCGTCGGTTACTATTTCAAAAGTTATCGGCAAGACTTTATTTTCAACACATTCGTCGGTTACTATTTCAAAAGTAATCGGCAAGATTTTTATTTTCAGCATATTCGTCGGTTACTATTTCAAAGGTAATCAGCAGTATTTATTTTCAGCACATTCGTCGGTTACTATTTTAAAAGTAATCGACAAGACTTTATTTTCAGCACATTCGTCGGTTACTATTTCAAAAGTAATCGGCATGATCTATTTTCTGCACATTCGTCGGTTACTATTTCAAAATTAATCGGCAAGATTTTTATTTTCAGCATATTCGTCGGTTACTATTTCAAAGGTAATCAGCAGTATTTATTTTCAGCACATTCGTCGGTTACTATTTCAAAAGTAATCGGCAAGATTTATTTTCAGCACATTCGTCGGTTACTATTTCAAAAGTAAACGGCAAGACTTTATTTTCAACACATTCGTCGGTTACTATTTCAAAAGTAATCGGCATGATCTATTTTCTGCACATTCGTCGGTTACTATTTCAAAAGTAATCGGCAAGATTTTTATTTTCAGCATATTCGTCGGTTACTATTTCAAAGGTAATCAGCAGTATTTATTTTCAGCACATTCGTCGGTTACTATTTCAAAAGTAATCGGCAAGATTTTTATTTTCAGCATATTCGTCGGTTACTATTTCAAAGGTAATCAGCAGTATTTATTTTCAGCACATTCGTCGGTTACTATTTTAAAAGTAATCGACAAGACTTTATTTTCAGCACATTCGTCGGTTACTATTTCAAAAGTAATCGGCAAGATTTTTATTTTCAACATATTCGTCGCTTACTATTTCAAAAGTAATCAGCAAGATTTTTATTTTCAACATATTCGTCGCTTACTATTTGAAAAGTAATCGGCATGATTTATTTTCAGCACATTCGTCGGTTACTATTTCAAAAGTAATCGGGAAGATTTTTATTTTCAATATATTCGTCGCTTACTATTTCAAAAGTAATCAGCAAGATTTTTATTTTCAACATATTCGTCGCTTACTATTTGAAAAGTAATCGGCATGATTTATTTTCAGCACATTCGTCGGTTACTATTTCAAAAGTAATCGGGAAGATTTTTATTTTGAGCACATTCGTCGGTTACTATTTTAAAAGTAATCGACAAGACTTTTATTTTCAGCACATTTGTGGGTTACTATTTCAAAAGTAATCGGCATGATTTATTTTCAGCACATTCGTCGGTTACTATTTCAAAAGTAATCGGCATGATCTATTTTCTGCACATTCGTCGGTTACTATTTCAAAAGTAATCGGCAAGATTTTTATTTTCAGCATATTCGTCGGTTACTATTTCAAAGGTAATCAGCAGTATTTATTTTCAGCACATTCGTCGGTTACTATTTCAAAAGTAATCGGCAAGATTTTTATTTTCAGCATATTTGTCGGTTACTATTTTAAAAGTAATCGACAAGATTTTTATTTTCAACATATTCGTCGCTTACTATTTCAAAAGTAATCGGCATGATTTATTTTCAGCACATTCGTCGGTTACTATTTCAAAAGTAATCGGGAAGATTTTTATTTTGAGCAAAATCGTCGGTTACTATTTTAAAAGTAATCGACAAGACTTTTATTTTCAGCACATTTGTCGGTTACTATTTCAAAAGTAATCGGCATGATTTATTTTCAGCACATTCGTCGGTTACTATTTCAAAAGTAATCGGCAAGATTTTTATTTTGAGCACATTCGTTGGTTACTATTTTAAAAGTAATCGACAAGACTTTTATTTTCAGCACATTTGTCGGTTACTATTTCAAAAGTAATCGGCATGATTTATTTTCAGCACATTCGTCGGTTACTATTTCAAAAGTTATCGGCAAGACTTTATTTTCAACACATTCGTCGGTTACTATTTCAAAAGTAATCGGCAAGATTTTTATTTTCAGCATATTCGTCGGTTACTATTTCAAAGGTAATCAGCAGTATTTATTTTCAGCACATTCGTCGGTTACTATTTTAAAAGTAATCGACAAGACTTTATTTTCAGCACATTCGTCGGTTACTATTTCAAAAGTAATCGGCATGATCTATTTTCTGCACATTCGTCGGTTACTATTTCAAAATTAATCGGCAAGATTTTTATTTTCAGCATATTCGTCGGTTACTATTTCAAAGGTAATCAGCAGTATTTATTTTCAGCACATTCGTCGGTTACTATTTCAAAAGTAATCGGCAAGATTTATTTTCAGCACATTCGTCGGTTACTATTTCAAAAGTAAACGGCAAGACTTTATTTTCAACACATTCGTCGGTTACTATTTCAAAAGTAATCGGCATGATCTATTTTCTGCACATTCGTCGGTTACTATTTCAAAAGTAATCGGCAAGATTTTTATTTTCAGCATATTCGTCGGTTACTATTTCAAAGGTAATCAGCAGTATTTATTTTCAGCACATTCGTCGGTTACTATTTCAAAAGTAATCGGCAAGATTTTTATTTTCAGCATATTCGTCGGTTACTATTTCAAAGGTAATCAGCAGTATTTATTTTCAGCACATTCGTCGGTTACTATTTTAAAAGTAATCGACAAGACTTTATTTTCAGCACATTCGTCGGTTACTATTTCAAAAGTAATCGGCAAGATTTTTATTTTCAACATATTCGTCGCTTACTATTTCAAAAGTAATCAGCAAGATTTTTATTTTCAACATATTCGTCGCTTACTATTTGAAAAGTAATCGGCATGATTTATTTTCAGCACATTCGTCGGTTACTATTTCAAAAGTAATCGGGAAGATTTTTATTTTCAATATATTCGTCGCTTACTATTTCAAAAGTAATCAGCAAGATTTTTATTTTCAACATATTCGTCGCTTACTATTTGAAAAGTAATCGGCATGATTTATTTTCAGCACATTCGTCGGTTACTATTTCAAAAGTAATCGGGAAGATTTTTATTTTGAGCACATTCGTCGGTTACTATTTTAAAAGTAATCGACAAGACTTTTATTTTCAGCACATTTGTGGGTTACTATTTCAAAAGTAATCGGCATGATTTATTTTCAGCACATTCGTCGGTTACTATTTCAAAAGTAATCGGCATGATCTATTTTCTGCACATTCGTCGGTTACTATTTCAAAAGTAATCGGCAAGATTTTTATTTTCAGCATATTCGTCGGTTACTATTTCAAAGGTAATCAGCAGTATTTATTTTCAGCACATTCGTCGGTTACTATTTCAAAAGTAATCGGCAAGATTTTTATTTTCAGCATATTTGTCGGTTACTATTTTAAAAGTAATCGACAAGATTTTTATTTTCAACATATTCGTCGCTTACTATTTCAAAAGTAATCGGCATGATTTATTTTCAGCACATTCGTCGGTTACTATTTCAAAAGTAATCGGGAAGATTTTTATTTTGAGCAAAATCGTCGGTTACTATTTTAAAAGTAATCGACAAGACTTTTATTTTCAGCACATTTGTCGGTTACTATTTCAAAAGTAATCGGCATGATTTATTTTCAGCACATTCGTCGGTTACTATTTCAAAAGTAATCGGCAAGATTTTTATTTTGAGCACATTCGTTGGTTACTATTTTAAAAGTAATCGACAAGACTTTTATTTTCAGCACATTTGTCGGTTACTATTTCAAAAGTAATCGGCATGATTTATTTTCAGCACATTCGTCGGTTACTATTTCAAAAGTTATCGGCAAGACTTTATTTTCAACACATTCGTCGGTTACTATTTCAAAAGTAATCGGCAAGATTTTTATTTTCAGCATATTCGTCGGTTACTATTTCAAAGGTAATCAGCAGTATTTATTTTCAGCACATTCGTCGGTTACTATTTTAAAAGTAATCGACAAGACTTTATTTTCAGCACATTCGTCGGTTACTATTTCAAAAGTAATCGGCATGATCTATTTTCTGCACATTCGTCGGTTACTATTTCAAAATTAATCGGCAAGATTTTTATTTTCAGCATATTCGTCGGTTACTATTTCAAAGGTAATCAGCAGTATTTATTTTCAGCACATTCGTCGGTTACTATTTCAAAAGTAATCGGCAAGATTTATTTTCAGCACATTCGTCGGTTACTATTTCAAAAGTAAACGGCAAGACTTTATTTTCAACACATTCGTCGGTTACTATTTCAAAAGTAATCGGCATGATCTATTTTCTGCACATTCGTCGGTTACTATTTCAAAAGTAATCGGCAAGATTTTTATTTTCAGCATATTCGTCGGTTACTATTTCAAAGGTAATCAGCAGTATTTATTTTCAGCACATTCGTCGGTTACTATTTCAAAAGTAATCGGCAAGATTTTTATTTTCAACATATTCGTCGGTTACTATTTCAAAGGTAATCAGCAGTATTTATTTTCAGCACATTCGTCGGTTACTATTTTAAAAGTAATCGAGAAGCCTTTATTTTCAGCACATTCGTCGGTTACTATTTCAAAAGTAATCGGCAAGATTTTTATTTTCAACATATTCGTCGCTTACTATTTCAAAAGTAATCAGCAAGATTTTTATTTTCAACATATTCGTCGCTTACTATTTGAAAAGTAATCGGCATGATTTATTTTCAGCACATTCGTCGGTTACTATTTCAAAAGTAATCGGGAAGATTTTTATTTTCAATATATTCGTCGCTTACTATTTCAAAAGTAATCAGCAAGATTTTTATTTTCAACATATTCGTCGCTTACTATTTGAAAAGTAATCGGCATGATTTATTTTCAGCACATTCGTCGGTTACTATTTCAAAAGTAATCGGGAAGATTTTTATTTTGAGCACATTCGTCGGTTACTATTTTAAAAGTAATCGACAAGACTTTTATTTTCAGCACATTTGTGGGTTACTATTTCAAAAGTAATCGGCATGATTTATTTTCAGCACATTTGTCGGTTACTATTTCAAAAGTAATCGGCAAGATTTTTATTTTGAGCACATTCGTTGGTTACTATTTTAAAAGTAATCGACAAGACTTTTATTTTCAGCACATTTGTCGGTTACTATTTCAAAAGTAATCGGCATGATTTATTTTCAGCACATTCGTCGGTTACTATTTCAAAAGTAATCGGCAAGACTTTATTTTCAACACATTCGTCGGTTACTATTTCAAAAGTAATCGGCATGATCTATTTTCTGCACATTCGTCGGTTACTATTTCAAAAGTAATCGGCAAGATTTTTATTTTCAGCATATTCGTCGGTTACTATTTCAAAGGTAATCAGCAGTATTTATTTTCAGCACATTCGTCGGTTACTATTTCAAAAGTAATCGGCAAGATTTTTATTTTCAGCATATTCGTCGGTTACTATTTCAAAGGTAATCAGCAGTATTTATTTTCAGCACATTCGTCGGTTACTATTTTAAAAGTAATCGACAAGACTTTATTTTCAGCACATTCGTCGGTTACTATTTCAAAAGTAATCGGCATGATCTATTTTCTGCACATTCGTCGGTTACTATTTCAAAAGTAATCGGCAAGATTTTTATTTTCAGCATATTCGTCGGTTACTATTTCAAAGGTAATCAGCAATATTTATTTTCAGCACATTCGTCGGTTACTATTTCAAAAGTAATCGGGAAGATTTTTATTTTGAGCAAAATCGTCGGTTACTATTTTAAAAGTAATCGACAAGACTTTTATTTTCAGCACATTTGTCGGTTACTATTTCAAAAGTAATCGGCATGATTTATTTTCAGCACATTCGTCGGTTACTATTTCAAAAGTAATCGGCAAGATTTTTATTTTGAGCACATTCGTTGGTTACTATTTTAAAAGTAATCGACAAGACTTTTATTTTCAGCACATTTGTCGGTTACTATTTCAAAAGTAATCGGCATGATTTATTTTCAGCACATTCGTCGGTTACTATTTCAAAAGTTATCGGCAAGACTTTATTTTCAACACATTCGTCGGTTACTATTTCAAAAGTAATCGGCAAGATTTTTATTTTCAGCATATTCGTCGGTTACTATTTCAAAGGTAATCAGCAGTATTTATTTTCAGCACATTCGTCGGTTACTATTTTAAAAGTAATCGACAAGACTTTATTTTCAGCACATTCGTCGGTTACTATTTCAAAAGTAATCGGCATGATCTATTTTCTGCACATTCGTCGGTTACTATTTCAAAATTAATCGGCAAGATTTTTATTTTCAGCATATTCGTCGGTTACTATTTCAAAGGTAATCAGCAGTATTTATTTTCAGCACATTCGTCGGTTACTATTTCAAAAGTAATCGGCAAGATTTATTTTCAGCACATTCGTCGGTTACTATTTCAAAAGTAAACGGCAAGACTTTATTTTCAACACATTCGTCGGTTACTATTTCAAAAGTAATCGGCATGATCTATTTTCTGCACATTCGTCGGTTACTATTTCAAAAGTAATCGGCAAGATTTTTATTTTCAGCATATTCGTCGGTTACTATTTCAAAGGTAATCAGCAGTATTTATTTTCAGCACATTCGTCGGTTACTATTTCAAAAGTAATCGGCAAGATTTTTATTTTCAACATATTCGTCGGTTACTATTTCAAAGGTAATCAGCAGTATTTATTTTCAGCACATTCGTCGGTTACTATTTTAAAAGTAATCGAGAAGCCTTTATTTTCAGCACATTCGTCGGTTACTATTTCAAAAGTAATCGGCAAGATTTTTATTTTCAACATATTCGTCGCTTACTATTTCAAAAGTAATCAGCAAGATTTTTATTTTCAACATATTCGTCGCTTACTATTTGAAAAGTAATCGGCATGATTTATTTTCAGCACATTCGTCGGTTACTATTTCAAAAGTAATCGGGAAGATTTTTATTTTCAATATATTCGTCGCTTACTATTTCAAAAGTAATCAGCAAGATTTTTATTTTCAACATATTCGTCGCTTACTATTTGAAAAGTAATCGGCATGATTTATTTTCAGCACATTCGTCGGTTACTATTTCAAAAGTAATCGGGAAGATTTTTATTTTGAGCACATTCGTCGGTTACTATTTTAAAAGTAATCGACAAGACTTTTATTTTCAGCACATTTGTGGGTTACTATTTCAAAAGTAATCGGCATGATTTATTTTCAGCACATTTGTCGGTTACTATTTCAAAAGTAATCGGCAAGATTTTTATTTTGAGCACATTCGTTGGTTACTATTTTAAAAGTAATCGACAAGACTTTTATTTTCAGCACATTTGTCGGTTACTATTTCAAAAGTAATCGGCATGATTTATTTTCAGCACATTCGTCGGTTACTATTTCAAAAGTAATCGGCAAGACTTTATTTTCAACACATTCGTCGGTTACTATTTCAAAAGTAATCGGCATGATCTATTTTCTGCACATTCGTCGGTTACTATTTCAAAAGTAATCGGCAAGATTTTTATTTTCAGCATATTCGTCGGTTACTATTTCAAAGGTAATCAGCAGTATTTATTTTCAGCACATTCGTCGGTTACTATTTCAAAAGTAATCGGCAAGATTTTTATTTTCAGCATATTCGTCGGTTACTATTTCAAAGGTAATCAGCAGTATTTATTTTCAGCACATTCGTCGGTTACTATTTTAAAAGTAATCGACAAGACTTTATTTTCAGCACATTCGTCGGTTACTATTTCAAAAGTAATCGGCATGATCTATTTTCTGCACATTCGTCGGTTACTATTTCAAAAGTAATCGGCAAGATTTTTATTTTCAGCATATTCGTCGGTTACTATTTCAAAGGTAATCAGCAATATTTATTTTCAGCACATTCGTCGGTTACTATTTCAAAAGTAATCGGCAAGATTTTTATTTTCAGCATATTTGTCGGTTACTATTTTAAAAGTAATCGACAAGATTTTTATTTTCAACATATTCGTCGCATACTATTTCAAAAGTAATCGGCATGATTTATTTTCAGCACATTCGTCGGTTACTATTTCAAAAGTAATCGGGAAGATTTTTATTTTGAGCAAAATCGTCGGTTACAATTTTAAAAGTAATCGACAAGACTTTTATTTTCAGCACATTTGTCGGTTACTATTTCAAAAGTAATCGGCATGATTTATTTTCAGCACATTCGTCGGTTACTATTTCAAAAGTAATCGGCAAGATTTTTATTTTGGGCACATTCGTTGGTTACTATTTTAAAAGTAATCGACAAGACTTTTATTTTCAGCACATTTGTCGGTTACTATTTCAAAAGTAATCGGCATGATTTATTTTCAGCACATTCGTCGGTTACTATTTCAAAAGTTATCGGCAAGACTTTATTTTCAACACATTCGTCGGTTACTATTTCAAAAGTAATCGGCAAGATTTTTATTTTCAGCATATTCGTCGGTTACTATTTCAAAGGTAATCAGCAGTATTTATTTTCAGCACATTCGTCGGTTACTATTTCAAAAGTAATCGGCAAGATTTTTATTTTCAGCATATTCGTTGGTTACTATTTCAAAGGTAATCAGCAGTATTTATTTTCAGCACATTCGTCGGTTACTATTTTAAAAGTAATCGACAAGACTTTATTTTCAGCACATTCGTCGGTTACTATTTCAAAAGTAATGGGCATGATCTATTTTCTGCACATTCGTCGGTTACTATTTCAAAAGTAATCGGCAAGATTTTTATTTTCAGCATATTCGTCGGTTACTATTTCAAAGGTAATCAGCAGTATTTATTTTCAGCACATTCGTCGGTTACTATTTCAAAAGTAATCGGCAAGATTTTTATTTTCAGCATATTTGTCGGTTACTATTTTAAAAGTAATCGACAAGATTTTTATTTTCAACATATTCGTCGCTTACTATTTCAAAAGTAATCGGCATGATTTATTTTCAGCACATTCGTCGGTTACTATTTCAAAAGTAATCGGGAAGATTTTTATTTTGAGCAAAATCGTCGGTTACTATTTTAAAAGTAATCGACAAGACTTTTATTTTCAGCACATTTGTCGGTTACTATTTCAAAAGTAATCGGCATGATTTATTTTCAGCACATTCGTCGGTTACTATTTCAAAAGTAATCGGCAAGATTTTTATTTTGGGCACATTCGTTGGTTACTATTTTAAAAGTAATCGACAAGACTTTTATTTTCAGCACATTTGTCGGTTACTATTTCAAAAGTAATCGGCATGATTTATTTTCAGCACATTCGTCGGTTACTATTTCAAAAGTTATCGGCAAGACTTTATTTTCAACACATTCGTCGGTTACTATTTCAAAAGTAATCGGCAAGATTTTTATTTTCAGCATATTCGTCGGTTACTATTTCAAAGGTAATCAGCAGTATTTATTTTCAGCACATTCGTCGGTTACTATTTCAAAAGTAATCGGCAAGATTTTTATTTTCAGCATATTCGTTGGTTACTATTTCAAAGGTAATCAGCAGTATTTATTTTCAGCACATTCGTCGGTTACTATTTTAAAAGTAATCGACAAGACTTTATTTTCAGCACATTCGTCGGTTACTATTTCAAAAGTAATCGGCATGATCTATTTTCTGCACATTCGTCGGTTACTATTTCAAAAGTAATCGGCAAGATTTTTATTTTCAGCATATTCGTCGGTTACTATTTCAAAGGTAATCAGCAGTATTTATTTTCAGCACATTCGTCGGTTACTATTTCAAAAGTAATCGGCAAGATTTTTATTTTCAGCATATTTGTCGGTTACTATTTTAAAAGTAATCGACAAGATTTTTATTTTCAACATATTCGTCGCTTACTATTTCAAAAGTAATCGGCATGATTTATTTTCAGCACATTCGTCGGTTACTATTTCAAAAGTAATCGGGAAGATTTTTATTTTGAGCAAAATCGTCGGTTACTATTTTAAAAGTAATCGACAAGACTTTTATTTTCAGCACATTTGTCGGTTACTATTTCAAAAGTAATCGGCATGATTTATTTTCAGCACATTCGTCAGTTACTATTTCAAAAGTAATCGGCAAGATTTTTATTTTGAGCACATTCGTTGGTTACTATTTTAAAAGTAATCGACAAGACTTTTATTTTCAGCACATTTGTCGGTTACTATTTCAAAAGTAATCGGCATGATTTATTTTCAGCACATTCGTCGGTTACTATTTCAAAAGTAATCGGCAAGACTTTATTTTCAACACATTCGTCGGTTACTATTTCAAAAGTAATCGGCATGATCTATTTTCTGCACATTCGTCGGTTACTATTTCAAAAGTAATCGGCAAGATTTTTATTTTCAGCATATTCGTCGGTTACTATTTCAAAGGTAATCAGCAGTATTTATTTTCAGCACATTCGTCGGTTACTATTTCAAAAGTAATCGGCAAGATTTTTATTTTCAGCATATTCGTCGGTTACTATTTCAAAGGTAATCAGCAGTATTTATTTTCAGCACATTCGTCGGTTACTATTTTAAAAGTAATCGACAAGACTTTATTTTCAGCACATTCGTCGGTTACTATTTCAAAAGTAATCGGCATGATCTATTTTCTGCACATTCGTCGGTTACTATTTCAAAAGTAATCGGCAAGATTTTTATTTTCAGCATATTCGTCGGTTACTATTTCAAAGGTAATCAGCAGTATTTATTTTCAGCACATTCGTCGGTTACTATTTCAAAAGTAATCGGCAAGATTTTTATTTTCAGCATATTTGTCGGTTACTATTTTAAAAGTAATCGACAAGATTTTTATTTTCAACATATTCGTCGCTTACTATTTCAAAAGTAATCGGCATGATTTATTTTCAGCACATTCGTCGGTTACTATTTCAAAAGTAATCGGGAAGATTTTTATTTTGAGCAAAATCGTCGGTTACTATTTTAAAAGTAATCGACAAGACTTTTATTTTCAGCACATTTGTCGGTTACTATTTCAAAAGTAATCGGCATGATTTATTTTCAGCACATTCGTCGGTTACTATTTCAAAAGTAATCGGCAAGATTTTTATTTTGAGCACATTCGTTGTTTCCTATTTTAAAAGTAATCGACAAGACTTTTATTTTCAGCACATTTGTCGGTTACTATTTCAAAAGTAATCGGCATGATTTATTTTCAGCACATTCGTCGGTTACTATTTCAAAAGTTATCGGCAAGACTTTATTTTCAACACATTCGTCGGTTACTATTTCAAAAGTAATCGGCAAGATTTTTATTTTCAGCATATTCGTCGGTTACTATTTCAAAGGTAATCAGCAGTATTTATTTTCAGCACATTCGTCGGTTACTATTTCAAAAGTAATCGGCAAGATTTTTATTTTCAGCATATTCGTTGGTTACTATTTCAAAGGTAATCAGCAGTATTTATTTTCAGCACATTCGTCGGTTACTATTTTAAAAGTAATCGACAAGACTTTATTTTCAGCACATTCGTCGGTTACTATTTCAAAAGTAATCGGCATGATCTATTTTCTGCACATTCGTCGCTTACTATTTCAAAAGTAATCGGCAAGATTTTTATTTTCAACATATTCGTCGCTTACTATTTCAAAAGTAATCAGCAAGATTTTTATTTTCAACATATTCGTCGCTTACTATTTGAAAAGTAATCGGCATGATTTATTTTCAGCACATTCGTCGGTTACTATTTCAAAAGTAATCGGGAAGATTTTTATTTTCAACATATTCGTCGCTTACTATTTCAAAAGTAATCAGCAAGATTTTTATTTACAACATATTCGTCGCTTACTATTTGAAAAGTAATCGGCATGATTTATTTTCAGCACATTCGTCGGTTACTATTTCAAAAGTAATCGGGAAGATTTTTATTTTGAGCACATTCGTCGGTTACTATTTTAAAAGTAATCGACAAGACTTTTATTTTCAGCACATTTGTGGGTTACTATTTCAAAAGTAATCGGCATGATTTATTTTCAGCACATTTGTCGGTTACTATTTCAAAAGTAATCGGCAAGATTTTTATTTTGAGCACATTCGTTGGTTACTATTTTAAAAGTAATCGACAAGACTTTTATTTTCAGCACATTTGTCGGTTACTATTTCAAAAGTAATCGGCATGATTTATTTTCAGCACATTCGTCGGTTACTATTTCAAAAGTAATCGGCAAGACTTTATTTTCAACACATTCGTCGGTTACTATTTCAAAAGTAATCGGCATGATCTATTTTCTGCACATTCGTCGGTTACTATTTCAAAAGTAATCGGCAAGATTTTTATTTTCAGCATATTCGTCGGTTACTATTTCAAAGGTAATCAGCAGTATTTATTTTCAGCACATTCGTCGGTTACTATTTCAAAAGTAATCGGCAAGATTTTTATTTTCAGCATATTCGTCGGTTACTATTTCAAAGGTAATCAGCAGTATTTATTTTCAGCACATTCGTCGGTTACTATTTTAAAAGTAATCGACAAGACTTTATTTTCAGCACATTCGTCGGTTACTATTTCAAAAGTAATTGGCATGATCTATTTTCTGCACATTCGTCGGTTACTATTTCAAAAGTAATCGGCAAGATTTTTATTTTCAGCATATTCGTCGGTTACTATTTCAAAGGTAATCAGCAGTATTTATTTTCAGCACATTCGTCGGTTACTATTTCAAAAGTAATCGGCAAGATTTTTATTTTCAGCATATTTGTCGGTTACTATTTTAAAAGTAATCGACAAGATTTTTATTTTCAACATATTCGTCGCTTACTATTTCAAAAGTAATCGGCATGATTTATTTTCAGCACATTCGTCGGTTACTATTTCAAAAGTAATCGGGAAGATTTTTATTTTGAGCAAAATCGTCGGTTACTATTTTAAAAGTAATCGACAAGACTTTTATTTTCAGCACATTTGTCGGTTACTATTTCAAAAGTAATCGGCATGATTTATTTTCAGCACATTCGTCAGTTACTATTTCAAAAGTAATCGGCAAGATTTTTATTTTGAGCACATTCGTTGGTTACTATTTTAAAAGTAATCGACAAGACTTTTATTTTCAGCACATTCGTCGGTTACTATTTCAAAAGTAATCGGCATGATTTATTTTCAGCACATTCGTCGGTTACTATTTCAAAAGTTATCGGCAAGACTTTATTTTCAACACATTCGTCGGTTACTATTTCAAAAGTAATCGGCAAGATTTTTATTTTCAGCATATTCGTCGGTTACTATTTCAAAGGTAATCAGCAGTATTTATTTTCAACACATTCGTCGGTTATTATTTTAAAAGTAATCGACAAGACTTTATTTTCAGCACATTCGTCGGTTACTATTTCAAAAGTAATCGGCATGATCTATTTTCTGCACATTCGTCGGTTACTATTTCAAAAGTAATCGGCAAGATTTTTATTTTCAGCATATTCGTCGGTTACTATTTCAAAGGTAATAAGCAGTATTTATTTTCAGCACATTCGTCGGTTACTATTTCAAAAGTAATCGGCAAGATTTTTATTTTCAGCATATTTGTCGGTTACTATTTTAAAAGTAATCGACAAGATTTTTATTTTCAACATATTCGTCGCTTACTATTTCAAAAGTAATCGGCATGATTTATTTTCAGCACATTCGTCGGTTACTATTTCAAAAGTAATCGGGAAGATTTTTATTTTGAGCAAAATCGTCGGTTACTATTTTAAAAGTAATCGACAAGACTTTTATTTTCAGCACATTTGTCGGTTACTATTTCAAAAGTAATCGGCATGATTTATTTTCAGCACATTCGTCGGTTACTATTTCAAAAGTAATCGGCAAGATTTTTATTTTGAGCACATTCGTTGGTTACTATTTTAAAAGTAATCGACAAGACTTTTATTTTCAGCACATTTGTCAGTTACTATTTCAAAAGTAATCGGCATGATTTATTTTCAGCACATTCGTCGGTTACTATTTCAAAAGTTATCGGCAAGACTTTATTTTCAACACATTCGTCGGTTACTATTTGAAAAGTAATCGGCAAGATTTTTATTTTCAGCATATTCGTCGGTTACTATTTCAAAGGTAATCAGCAGTATTTATTTTCAGCACATTCGTCGGTTACTATTTCAAAAGTAATCGGCAAGATTTTTATTTTCAGCATATTCGTTGGTTACTATTTCAAAGGTAATCAGCAGTATTTATTTTCAGCACATTCGTCGGTTACTATTTTAAAAGTAATCGACAAGACTTTATTTTCAGCACATTCGTCGGTTACTATTTCAAAAGTAATCGGCATGATCTATTTTCTGCACATTCGTCGGTTACTATTTCAAAAGTAATCGGCAAGATTTTTATTTTGAGCACATTCGTTGGTTACTATTTTAAAAGTAATCGACAAGACTTTTATTTTCAGCACATTTGTCGGTTACTATTTCAAAAGTAATCGGCATGATTTATTTTCAGCACATTCGTGGGTTACTATTTCAAAAGTTATCGGCAAGACTTTATTTTCAACACATTCGTCGGTTACTATTTCAAAAGTAATCGGCAAGATTTTTATTTTCAGCATATTCGTCGGTTACTATTTCAAAGGTAATCAGCAGTATTTATTTTCAGCACATTCGTCGGTTATTATTTTAAAAGTAATCGACAAGACTTTATTTTCAGCACATTCGTCGGTTACTATTTCAAAAGTAATCGGCATGATCTATTTTCTGCACATTCGTCGGTTACTATTTCAAAAGTAATCGGCAAGATTTTTATTTTCAGCATATTCGTCGGTTACTATTTCAAAGGTAATCAGCAGTATTTATTTTCAGCACATTCGTCGGTTACTATTTCAAAAGTAATCGGCAGGATTTTTATTTTCAGCATATTTGTCGGTTACTATTTTAAAAGTAATCGACAAGATTTTTATTTTCAACATATTCGTCGCTTACTATTTCAAAAGTAATCGGCATGATTTATTTTCAGCACATTCGTCGGTTACTATTTCAAAAGTAATCGGGAAGATTTTTATTTTGAGCAAAATCGTCGGTTACTATTTTAAAAGTAATCGACAAGACTTTTATTTTCAGCACATTTGTCGGTTACTATTTCAAAAGTAATCGGCATGATTTATTTTCAGCACATTCGTCGGTTACTATTTCAAAAGTAATCGGCAAGACTTTATTTTCAACACATTCGTCGGTTACTATTTCAAAAGTAATCGGCATGATCTATTTTCTGCACATTCGTCGGTTACTATTTCAAAAGTAATCGGCAAGATTTTTATTTTCAGCATATTCGTCGGTTACTATTTCAAAGGTAATCAGCAGTATTTATTTTCAGCACATTCGTCGGTTACTATTTCAAAAGTAATCGGCAAGATTTTTATTTTCAGCATATTCGTCGGTTACTATTTCAAAGGTAATCAGCAGTATTTATTTTCAGCACATTCGTCGGTTACTATTTTAAAAGTAATCGACAAGACTTTATTTTCAGCACATTCGTCGGTTACTATTTCAAAAGTAATCGGCATGATCTATTTTCTGCACATTCGTCGGTTACTATTTCAAAAGTAATCGGCAAGATTTTTATTTTCAGCATATTCGTCGGTTACTATTTCAAAGGTAATCAGCAGTATTTATTTTCAGCACATTCGTCCGTTACTATTTCAAAAGTAATCGGCAAGATTTTTATTTTCAGCATATTTGTCGGTTACTATTTTAAAAGTAATCGACAAGATTTTTATTTTCAACATATTCGTCGCTTACTATTTCAAAAGTAATCGGCATGATTTATTTTCAGCACATTCGTCGGTTACTATTTCAAAAGTAATCGGGAAGATTTTTATTTTGAGCAAAATCGTCGGTTACTATTTTAAAAGTAATCGACAAGACTTTTATTTTCAGCACATTTGTCGGTTACTATTTCAAAAGTAATCGGCATGATTTATTTTCAGCACATTCGTCAGTTACTATTTCAAAAGTAATCGGCAAGATTTTTATTTTGAGCACATTCGTTGGTTACTATTTTAAAAGTAATCGACAAGACTTTTATTTTCAGCACATTTGTCGGTTACTATTTCAAAAGTAATCGGCATGATTTATTTTCAGCACATTCGTCGGTTACTATTTCAAAAGTTATCGGCAAGACTTTATTTTCAACACATTCGTCGGTTACTATTTCAAAAGTAATCGGCAAGATTTTTATTTTCAGCATATTCGTCGGTTACTATTTCAAAGGTAATCAGCAGTATTTATTTTCAGCACATTCGTCGGTTATTATTTTAAAAGTAATCGACAAGACTTTATTTTCAGCACATTCGTCGGTTACTATTTCAAAAGTAATCGGCATGATCTATTTTCTGCACATTCGTCGGTTACTATTTCAAAAGTAATCGGCAAGATTTTTATTTTCAGCATATTCGTCGGTTACTATTTCAAAGGTAATCAGCAGTATTTATTTTCAGCACATTCGTCGGTTACTATTTCAAAAGTAATCAGCAAGATTTTTATTTTCAGCATATTTGTCGGTTACTATTTTAAAAGTAATCGACAAGATTTTTATTTTCAACATATTCGTCGCTTACTATTTCAAAAGTAATCGGCATGATTTATTTTCAGCACATTCGTCGGTTACTATTTCAAAAGTAATCGGGAAGATTTTTATTTTGAGCAAAATCGTCGGTTACTATTTTAAAAGTAATCGACAAGACTTTTATTTTCAGCACATTTGTCGGTTACTATTTCAAAAGTAATCGGCATGATTTATTTTCAGCACATTCGTCGGTTACTATTTCAAAAGTAATCGGCAAGATTTTTATTTTGAGCACATTCGTTGGTTACTATTTTAAAAGTAATCGACAAGACTTTTATTTTCAGCACATTTGTCGGTTACTATTTCAAAAGTAATCGGCATGATTTATTTTCAGCACATTCGTCGGTTACTATTTCAAAAGTTATCGGCAAGACTTTATTTTCAACACATTCGTCGGTTACTATTTGAAAAGTAATCGGCAAGATTTTTATTTTCAGCATATTCGTCGGTTACTATTTCAAAGGTAATCAGCAGTATTTATTTTCAGCACATTCGTCGGTTACTATTTCAAAAGTAATCGGCAAGATTTTTATTTTCAGCATATTCGTTGGTTACTATTTCAAAGGTAATCAGCAGTATTTATTTTCAGCACATTCGTCGGTTACTATTTTAAAAGTAATCGACAAGACTTTATTTTCAGCACATTCGTCGGTTACTATTTCAAAAGTAATCGGCATGATCTATTTTCTGCACATTCGTCGGTTACTATTTCAAAAGTAATCGGCAAGATTTTTATTTTCAGCATATTCGTCGGTTACTATTTCAAAGGTAATCAGCAGTATTTATTTTCAGCACATTCGTCGGTTACTATTTCAAAAGTAATCGGCAAGATTTTTATTTTCAGCATATTTGTCGGTTACTATTTTAAAAGTAATCGACAAGATTTTTATTTTCAACATATTCGTCGCTTACTATTTCAAAAGTAATCGGCAAGATTTTTATTTTCAACATATTCGTCGCTTACTATTTCAAAAGTAATCAGCAAGATTTTTATTTTCAACATATTCGTCGCTTACTATTTGAAAAGTAATCGGCATGATTTATTTTCAGCACATTCGTCGGTTACTATTTCAAAAGTAATCGGGAAGATTTTTATTTTCAACATATTCGTCGCTTACTATTTCAAAAGTAATCAGCAAGATTTTTATTTACAACATATTCGTCGCTTACTATTTGAAAAGTAATCGGCATGATTTATTTTCAGCACATTCGTCGGTTACTATTTCAAAAGTAATCGGGAAGATTTTTATTTTGAGCACATTCGTCGGTTACTATTTTAAAAGTAATCGACAAGACTTTTATTTTCAGCACATTTGTCGGTTACTATTTCAAAAGTAATCGGCATGATTTATTTTCAGCACATTCGTCGGTTACTATTTCAAAAGTTATCGGCAAGACTTTATTTTCAACACATTCGTCGGTTACTATTTGAAAAGTAATCGGCAAGATTTTTATTTTCAGCATATTCGTCGGTTACTATTTCAAAGGTAATCAGCAGTATTTATTTTCAGCACATTCGTCGGTTACTATTTCAAAAGTAATCGGCAAGATTTTTATTTTCAGCATATTCGTTGGTTACTATTTCAAAGGTAATCAGCAGTATTTATTTTCAGCACATTCGTCGGTTACTATTTTAAAAGTAATCGACAAGACTTTATTTTCAGCACATTCGTCGGTTACTATTTCAAAAGTAATCGGCATGATCTATTTTCTGCACATTCGTCGGTTACTATTTCAAAAGTAATCGGCAAGATTTTTATTTTCAGCATATTCGTCGGTTACTATTTCAAAGGTAATCAGCAGTATTTATTTTCAGCACATTCGTCGGTTACTATTTCAAAAGTAATCGGCAAGATTTTTATTTTCAGCATATTTGTCGGTTACTATTTTAAAAGTAATCGACAAGACTTTTATTTTCAGCACATTTGTCGGTTACTATTTCAAAAGTAATCGGCATGATTTATTTTCAGCACATTCGTCGGTTACTATTTCAAAAGTAATCGGCAAGATTTTTATTTTGAGCACATTCGTTGGTTACTATTTTAAAAGTAATCGACAAGACTTTTATTTTCAGCACATTTGTCGGTTACTATTTCAAAAGTAATCGGCATGATTTATTTTCAGCACATTCGTCGGTTACTATTTCAAAAGTTATCGGCAAGACTTTATTTTCAACACATTCGTCGGTTACTATTTGAAAAGTAATCGGCAAGATTTTTATTTTCAGCATATTCGTCGGTTACTATTTCAAAGGTAATCAGCAGTATTTATTTTCAGCACATTCGTCGGTTACTATTTCAAAAGTAATCGGCAAGATTTTTATTTTCAGCATATTCGTTGGTTACTATTTCAAAGGTAATCAGCAGTATTTATTTTCAGCACATTCGTCGGTTACTATTTTAAAAGTAATCGACAAGACTTTATTTTCAGCACATTCGTCGGTTACTATTTCAAAAGTAATCGGCATGATCTATTTTCTGCACATTCGTCGGTTACTATTTCAAAAGTAATCGGCAAGATTTTTATTTTCAGCATATTCGTCGGTTACTATTTCAAAGGTAATCAGCAGTATTTATTTTCAGCACATTCGTCGGTTACTATTTCAAAAGTAATCGGCAAGATTTTTATTTTCAGCATATTTGTCGGTTACTATTTTAAAAGTAATCGACAAGATTTTTATTTTCAACATATTCGTCGCTTACTATTTCAAAAGTAATCGGCAAGATTTTTATTTTCAACATATTCGTCGCTTACTATTTCAAAAGTAATCAGCAAGATTTTTATTTTCAACATATTCGTCGCTTACTATTTGAAAAGTAATCGGCATGATTTATTTTCAGCACATTCGTCGGTTACTATTTCAAAAGTAATCGGGAAGATTTTTATTTTCAACATATTCGTCGCTTACTATTTCAAAAGTAATCAGCAAGATTTTTATTTACAACATATTCGTCGCTTACTATTTGAAAAGTAATCGGCATGATTTATTTTCAGCACATTCGTCGGTTACTATTTCAAAAGTAATCGGGAAGATTTTTATTTTGAGCACATTCGTCGGTTACTATTTTAAAAGTAATCGACAAGACTTTTATTTTCAGCACATTTGTCGGTTACTATTTCAAAAGTAATCGGCATGATTTATTTTCAGCACATTCGTCGGTTACTATTTCAAAAGTTATCGGCAAGACTTTATTTTCAACACATTCGTCGGTTACTATTTGAAAAGTAATCGGCAAGATTTTTATTTTCAGCATATTCGTCGGTTACTATTTCAAAGGTAATCAGCAGTATTTATTTTCAGCACATTCGTCGGTTACTATTTCAAAAGTAATCGGCAAGATTTTTATTTTCAGCATATTCGTTGGTTACTATTTCAAAGGTAATCAGCAGTATTTATTTTCAGCACATTCGTCGGTTACTATTTTAAAAGTAATCGACAAGACTTTATTTTCAGCACATTCGTCGGTTACTATTTCAAAAGTAATCGGCATGATCTATTTTCTGCACATTCGTCGGTTACTATTTCAAAAGTAATCGGCAAGATTTTTATTTTCAGCATATTCGTCGGTTACTATTTCAAAGGTAATCAGCAGTATTTATTTTCAGCACATTCGTCGGTTACTATTTCAAAAGTAATCGGCAAGATTTTTATTTTCAGCATATTTGTCGGTTACTATTTTAAAAGTAATCGACAAGATTTTTATTTTCAACATATTCGTCGCTTACTATTTCAAAAGTAATCGGCAAGATTTTTATTTTCAACATATTCGTCGCTTACTATTTCAAAAGTAATCAGCAAGATTTTTATTTTCAACATATTCGTCGCTTACTATTTGAAAAGTAATCGGCATGATTTATTTTCAGCACATTCGTCGGTTACTATTTCAAAAGTAATCGGGAAGATTTTTATTTTCAACATATTCGTCGCTTACTATTTCAAAAGTAATCAGCAAGATTTTTATTTACAACATATTCGTCGCTTACTATTTGAAAAGTAATCGGCATGATTTATTTTCAGCACATTCGTCGGTTACTATTTCAAAAGTAATCGGGAAGATTTTTATTTTGAGCACATTCGTCGGTTACTATTTTAAAAGTAATCGACAAGACTTTTATTTTCAGCACATTTGTGGGTTACTATTTCAAAAGTAATCGGCATGATTTATTTTCAGCACATTTGTCGGTTACTATTTCAAAAGTAATCGGGAAGATTTTTATTTTGAGCAAAATCGTCGGTTACTATTTTAAAAGTAATCGACAAGACTTTTATTTTCAGCACATTTGTCGGTTACTATTTCAAAAGTAATCGGCATGATTTATTTTCAGCACATTCGTCGGTTACTATTTCAAAAGTAATCGGCAAGATTTTTATTTTGAGCACATTCGTTGGTTACTATTTTAAAAGTAATCGACAAGACTTTTATTTTCAGCACATTTGTCGGTTACTATTTCAAAAGTAATCGGCATGATTTATTTTCAGCACATTCGTCGGTTACTATTTCAAAAGTTATCGGCAAGACTTTATTTTCAACACATTCGTCGGTTACTATTTCAAAAGTAATCGGCAAGATTTTTATTTTCAGCATATTCGTCGGTTACTATTTCAAAGGTAATCAGCAGTATTTATTTTCAGCACATTCGTCGGTTACTATTTCAAAAGTAATCGGCAAGATTTTTATTTTCAGCATATTCGTTGGTTACTATTTCAAAGGTAATCAGCAGTATTTATTTTCAGCACATTCGTCGGTTACTATTTTAAAAGTAATCGACAAGACTTTATTTTCAGTACATTCGTCGGTTACTATTTCAAAAGTAATCGGCATGATCTATTTTCTGCACATTCGTCGGTTACTATTTCAAAAGTAATCGGCAAGATTTTTATTTTCAGCATATTCGTCGGTTACTATTTCAAAGGTAATCAGCAGTATTTATTTTCAGCACATTCGTCGGTTACTATTTCAAAAGTAATCGGCAAGATTTTTATTTTCAGCATATTTGTCGGTTACTATTTTAAAAGTAATCGACAAGATTTTTATTTTCAACATATTCGTCGCTTACTATTTCAAAAGTAATCGGCAAGATTTTTATTTTCAACATATTCGTCGCTTACTATTTCAAAAGTAATCAGCAAGATTTTTATTTTCAACATATTCGTCGCTTACTATTTGAAAAGTAATCGGCATGATTTATTTTCAGCACATTCGTCGGTTACTATTTCAAAAGTAATCGGGAAGATTTTTATTTTCAACATATTCGTCGCTTACTATTTCAAAAGTAATCAGCAAGATTTTTATTTACAACATATTCGTCGCTTACTATTTGAAAAGTAATCGGCATGATTTATTTTCAGCACATTCGTCGGTTACTTTTTCAAAAGTAATCGGGAAGATTTTTATTTTGAGCACATTCGTCGGTTACTATTTTAAAAGTAATCGACAAGACTTTTATTTTCAGCACATTTGTGGGTTACTATTTCAAAAGTAATCGGCATGATTTATTTTCAGCACATTTGTCGGTTACTATTTCAAAAGTAATCGGCAAGATTTTTATTTTGAGCACATTCGTTGGTTACTATTTTAAAAGTAATCGACAAGACTTTTATTTTCAGCACATTTGTCGGTTACTATTTCAAAAGTAATCGGCATGATTTATTTTCAGCACATTCGTCGGTTACTATTTTAAAAGTAATCGACAAGATTTTTATTTTCAACATATTCGTCGCTTACTATTTCAAAAGTAATCGGCAAGATTTTTATTTTCAACATATTCGTCGCTTACTATTTCAAAAGTAATCAGCAAGATTTTTATTTTCAACATATTCGTCGCTTACTATTTGAAAAGTAATCGGCATGATTTATTTTCAGCACATTCGTCGGTTACTATTTCAAAAGTAATCGGCAAGATTTTTATTTTCAGCATATTCGTCGGTTACTATTTCAAAGGTAATCAGCAGTATTTATTTTCAGCACATTCGTCGGTTACTATTTTAAAAGTAATCGACAAGACTTTATTTTCAGCACATTCGTCGGTTACTATTTCAAAAGTAATCGGCATGATCTATTTTCTGCACATTCGTCGGTTACTATTTCAAAAGTAATCGGCAAGATTTTTATTTTCAGCATATTCGTCGGTTACTATTTCAAAGGTAATCAGCAGTATTTATTTTCAGCACATTCGTCGGTTACTATTTCAAAAGTAATCGGCAAGATTTTTATTTTCAGCATATTTGTCGGTTACTATTTTAAAAGTAATCGACAAGATTTTTATTTTCAACATATTCGTCGCTTACTATTTCAAAAGTAATCGGCATGATTTATTTTCAGCACATTCGTCGGTTACTATTTCAAAAGTAATCGGGAAGATTTTTATTTTGAGCAAAATCGTCGGTTACTATTTTAAAAGTAATCGACAAGACTTTTATTTTCAGCACATTTGTCGGTTACTATTTCAAAAGTAATCGGCATGATTTATTTTCAGCACATTCGTCGGTTACTATTTCAAAAGTAATCGGCAAGATTTTTATTTTGAGCACATTCGTTGGTTACTATTTTAAAAGTAATCGACAAGACTTTTATTTTCAGCACATTTGTCGGTTACTATTTCAAAAGTAATCGGCATGATTTATTTTCAGCACATTCGTCGGTTACTATTTCAAAAGTTATCGGCAAGACTTTATTTTCAACACATTCGTCGGTTACTATTTCAAAAGTAATCGGCAAGATTTTTATTTTCAGCATATTCGTCGGTTACTATTTCAAAGGTAATCAGCAGTATTTATTTTCAGCACATTCGTCGGTTACTATTTCAAAAGTAATCGGCAAGATTTTTATTTTCAGCATATTCGTTGGTTACTATTTCAAAGGTAATCAGCAGTATTTATTTTCAGCACATTCGTCGGTTACTATTTTAAAAGTAATCGACAAGACTTTATTTTCAGCACATTCGTCGGTTACTATTTCAAAAGTAATCGGCATGATCTATTTTCTGCACATTCGTCGGTTACTATTTCAAAAGTAATCGGCAAGATTTTTATTTTCAGCATATTCGTCGGTTACTATTTCAAAGGTAATCAGCAGTATTTATTTTCAGCACATTCGTCGGTTACTATTTCAAAAGTCATCGGCAAGATTTTTATTTTCAGCATATTTGTCGGTTACTATTTTAAAAGTAATCGACAAGATTTTTATTTTCAACATATTCGTCGCTTACTATTTCAAAAGTAATCGGCAAGATTTTTATTTTCAACATATTCGTCGCTTACTATTTCAAAAGTAATCAGCAAGATTTTTATTTTCAACATATTCGTCGCTTACTATTTGAAAAGTAATCGGCATGATTTATTTTCAGCACATTCGTCGGTTACTATTTCAAAAGTAATCGGGAAGATTTTTATTTTCAACATATTCGTCGCTTACTATTTCAAAAGTAATCAGCAAGATTTTTATTTACAACATATTCGTCGCTTACTATTTGAAAAGTAATCGGCATGATTTATTTTCAGCACATTCGTCGGTTACTATTTCAAAAGTAATCGGGAAGATTTTTATTTTGAGCACATTCGTCGGTTACTATTTTAAAAGTAATCGACAAGACTTTTATTTTCAGCACATTTGTGGGTTACTATTTCAAAAGTAATCGGCATGATTTATTTTCAGCACATTTGTCGGTTACTATTTCAAAAGTAATCGGCAAGATTTTTATTTTGAGCACATTCGTTGGTTACTATTTTAAAAGTAATCGACAAGACTTTTATTTTCAGCACATTTGTCGGTTACTATTTCAAAAGTAATCGGCATGATTTATTTTCAGCACATTCGTCGGTTACTATTTCAAAAGTAATCGGCAAGACTTTATTTTCAACACATTCGTCGGTTACTATTTCAAAAGTAATCGGCATGATCTATTTTCTGCACATTCGTCGGTTACTATTTCAAAAGTAATCGGCAAGATTTTTATTTTCAGCATATTCGTCGGTTACTATTTCAAAGGTAATCAGCAGTATTTATTTTCAGCACATTCGTCGGTTACTATTTCAAAAGTAATCGGCAAGATTTTTATTTTCAGCATATTCGTCGGTTACTATTTCAAAGGTAATCAGCAGTATTTATTTTCAGCACATTCGTCGGTTACTATTTTAAAAGTAATCGACAAGACTTTATTTTCAGCACATTCGTCGGTTACTATTTCAAAAGTAATCGGCATGATCTATTTTCTGCACATTCGTCGGTTACTATTTCAAAAGTAATCGGCAAGATTTTTATTTTCAGCATATTCGTCGGTTACTATTTCAAAGGTAATCAGCAGTATTTATTTTCAGCACATTCGTCGGTTACTATTTCAAAAGTAATCGGCAAGATTTTTATTTTCAACATATTCGTCGCTTACTATTTCAAAAGTAATCAGCAAGATTTTTATTTTCAACATATTCGTCGCTTACTATTTGAAAAGTAATCGGCATGATTTATTTTCAGCACATTCGTCGGTTACTATTTCAAAAGTAATCGGGAAGATTTTTATTTTCAATATATTCGTCGCTTACTATTTCAAAAGTAATCAGCAAGATTTTTATTTTCAACATATTCGTCGCTTACTATTTGAAAAGTAATCGGCATGATTTATTTTCAGCACATTCGTCGGTTACTATTTCAAAAGTAATCGGGAAGATTTTTATTTTGAGCACATTCGTCGGTTACTATTTTAAAAGTAATCGACAAGACTTTTATTTTCAGCACATTTGTGGGTTACTATTTCAAAAGTAATCGGCATGATTTATTTTCAGCACATTTGTCGGTTACTATTTCAAAAGTAATCGGCAAGATTTTTATTTTGAGCACATTCGTTGGTTACTATTTTAAAAGTAATCGACAAGACTTTTATTTTCAGCACATTTGTCGGTTACTATTTCAAAAGTAATCGGCATGATTTATTTTCAGCACATTCGTCGGTTACTATTTCAAAAGTAATCGGCAAGACTTTATTTTCAACACATTCGTCGGTTACTATTTCAAAAGTAATCGGCATGATCTATTTTCTGCACATTCGTCGGTTACTATTTCAAAAGTAATCGGCAAGATTTTTATTTTCAGCATATTCGTCGGTTACTATTTCAAAGGTAATCAGCAGTATTTATTTTCAGCACATTCGTCGGTTACTATTTCAAAAGTAATCGGCAAGATTTTTATTTTCAGCATATTCGTCGGTTACTATTTCAAAGGTAATCAGCAGTATTTATTTTCAGCACATTCGTCGGTTACTATTTTAAAAGTAATCGACAAGACTTTATTTTCAGCACATTCGTCGGTTACTATTTCAAAAGTAATCGGCATGATCTATTTTCTGCACATTCGTCGGTTACTATTTCAAAAGTAATCGGCAAGATTTTTATTTTCAGCATATTCGTCGGTTACTATTTCAAAGGTAATCAGCAGTATTTATTTTCAGCACATTCGTCGGTTACTATTTCAAAAGTAATCGGCAAGATTTTTATTTTCAGCATATTTGTCGGTTACTATTTTAAAAGTAATCGACAAGATTTTTATTTTCAACATATTCGTCGCTTACTATTTCAAAAGTAATCGGCATGATTTATTTTCAGCACATTCGTCGGTTACTATTTCAAAAGTAATCGGGAAGATTTTTATTTTGAGCAAAATCGTCGGTTACTATTTTAAAAGTAATCGACAAGACTTTTATTTTCAGCACATTTGTCGGTTACTATTTCAAAAGTAATCGGCATCATTTATTTTCAGCACATTCGTCAGTTACTATTTCAAAAGTAATCGGCAAGATTTTTATTTTGAGCACATTCGTTGGTTACTATTTTAAAAGTAATCGACAAGACTTTTATTTTCAGCACATTTGTCGGTTACTATTTCAAAAGTAATCGGCATGATTTATTTTCAGCACATTCGTCGGTTACTATTTCAAAAGTTATCGGCAAGACTTTATTTTCAACACATTCGTCGGTTACTATTTCAAAAGTAATCGGCAAGATTTTTATTTTCAGCATATTCGTCGGTTACTATTTCAAAGGTAATCAGCAGTATTTATTTTCAGCACATTCGTCGGTTACTATTTTAAAAGTAATCGACAAGACTTTATTTTCAGCACATTCGTCGGTTACTAATTCAAAAGTAATCGGCATGATCTATTTTCTGCACATTCGTCGGTTACTATTTCAAAATTAATCGGCAAGATTTTTATTTTCAGCATATTCGTCGGTTACTATTTCAAAGGTAATCAGCAGTATTTATTTTCAGCACATTCGTCGGTTACTATTTCAAAAGTAATCGGCAAGATTTATTTTCAGCACATTCGTCGGTTACTATTTCAAAAGTAAACGGCAAGACTTTATTTTCAACACATTCGTCGGTTACTATTTCAAAAGTAATCGGCATGATCTATTTTCTGCACATTCGTCGGTTACTATTTCAAAAGTAATCGGCAAGATTTTTATTTTCAGCATATTCGTCGGTTACTATTTCAAAGGTAATCAGCAGTATTTATTTTCAGCACATTCGTCGGTTACTATTTCAAAAGTAATCGGCAAGATTTTTATTTTCAGCATATTCGTCGGTTACTATTTCAAAGGTAATCAGCAGTATTTATTTTCAGCACATTCGTCGGTTACTATTTTAAAAGTAATCGACAAGACTTTATTTTCAGCACATTCGTCGGTTACTATTTCAAAAGTAATCGGCAAGATTTTTATTTTCAACATATTCGTCGCTTACTATTTCAAAAGTAATCAGCAAGATTTTTATTTTCAACATATTCGTCGCTTACTATTTGAAAAGTAATCGGCATGATTTATTTTCAGCACATTCGTCGGTTACTATTTCAAAAGTAATCGGGAAGATTTTTATTTTCAATATATTCGTCGCTTACTATTTCAAAAGTAATCAGCAAGATTTTTATTTTCAACATATTCGTCGCTTACTATTTGAAAAGTAATCGGCATGATTTATTTTCAGCACATTCGTCGGTTACTATTTCAAAAGTAATCGGGAAGATTTTTATTTTGAGCACATTCGTCGGTTACTATTTTAAAAGTAATCGACAAGACTTTTATTTTCAGCACATTTGTGGGTTACTATTTCAAAAGTAATCGGCATGATCTATTTTCTGCACATTCGTCGGTTACTATTTCAAAAGTAATCGGCAAGATTTTTATTTTCAGCATATTCGTCGGTTACTATTTCAAAGGTAATCAGCAGTATTTATTTTCAGCACATTCGTCGGTTACTATTTCAAAAGTAATCGGCAAGATTTTTATTTTCAGCATATTTGTCGGTTACTATTTTAAAAGTAATCGACAAGATTTTTATTTTCAACATATTCGTCGCTTACTATTTCAAAAGTAATCGGCATGATTTATTTTCAGCACATTCGTCGGTTACTATTTCAAAAGTAATCGGGAAGATTTTTATTTTGAGCAAAATCGTCGGTTACTATTTTAAAAGTAATCGACAAGACTTTTATTTTCAGCACATTTGTCGGTTACTATTTCAAAAGTAATCGGCATGATTTATTTTCAGCACATTCGTCGGTTACTATTTCAAAAGTAATCGGCAAGATTTTTATTTTGAGCACATTCGTTGGTTACTATTTTAAAAGTAATCGACAAGACTTTTATTTTCAGCACATTTGTCGGTTACTATTTCAAAAGTAATCGGCATGATTTATTTTCAGCACATTCGTCGGTTACTATTTCAAAAGTTATCGGCAAGACTTTATTTTCAACACATTCGTCGGTTACTATTTCAAAAGTAATCGGCAAGATTTTTATTTTCAGCATATTCGTCGGTTACTATTTCAAAGGTAATCAGCAGTATTTATTTTCAGCACATTCGTCGGTTACTATTTTAAAAGTAATCGACAAGACTTTATTTTCAGCACATTCGTCGGTTACTATTTCAAAAGTAATCGGCATGATCTATTTTCTGCACATTCGTCGGTTACTATTTCAAAAGTAATCGGCAAGATTTTTATTTTCAGCATATTCGTCGGTTACTATTTCAAAGGTAATCAGCAGTATTTATTTTCAGCACATTCGTCGGTTACTATTTCAAAAGTAATCGGCAAGATTTTTATTTTCAGCATATTTGTCGGTTACTATTTTAAAAGTAATCGACAAGATTTTTATTTTCAACATATTCGTCGCTTACTATTTCAAAAGTAATCGGCATGATTTATTTTCAGCACATTCGTCGGTTACTATTTCAAAAGTAATCGGCAAGATTTTTATTTTCAGCATATTCGTTGGTTACTATTTCAAAGGTAATCAGCAGTATTTATTTTCAGCACATTCGTCGGTTACTATTTCAAAAGTAATCGGCAAGATTTTTATTTTCAGCATATTCGTCGGTTACTATTTCAAAGGTAATCAGCAGTATTTATTTTCAGCACATTCGTCGGTTACTATTTTAAAAGTAATCGACAAGACTTTATTTTCAGCACATTCGTCGGTTACTATTTCAAAAGTAATCGGCAAGATTTTTATTTTCAACATATTCGTCGCTTACTATTTCAAAAGTAATCAGCAAGATTTTTATTTTCAACATATTCGTCGCTTACTATTTGAAAAGTAATCGGCATGATTTATTTTCAGCACATTCGTCGGTTACTATTTCAAAAGTAATCGGGAAGATTTTTATTTTCAATATATTCGTCGCTTACTATTTCAAAAGTAATCAGCAAGATTTTTATTTTCAACATATTCGTCGCTTACTATTTGAAAAGTAATCGGCATGATTTATTTTCAGCACATTCGTCGGTTACTATTTCAAAAGTAATCGGGAAGATTTTTATTTTGAGCACATTCGTCGGTTACTATTTTAAAAGTAATCGACAAGACTTTTATTTTCAGCACATTTGTGGGTTACTATTTCAAAAGTAATCGGCATGATTTATTTTCAGCACATTTGTCGGTTACTATTTCAAAAGTAATCGGCAAGATTTTTATTTTGAGCACATTCGTCGGTTACTATTTTAAAAGTAATCGACAAGACTTTTATTTTCAGCACATTTGTCGGTTACTATTTCAAAAGTAATCGGCATGATTTATTTTCAGCACATTCGTCGGTTACTATTTCAAAAGTAATCGGCAAGACTTTATTTTCAACACATTCGTCGGTTACTATTTCAAAAGTAATCGGCATGATCTATTTTCTGCACATTCGTCGGTTACTATTTCAAAAGTAATCGGCAAGATTTTTATTTTCAGCATATTCGTCGGTTACTATTTCAAAGGTAATCAGCAGTATTTATTTTCAGCACATTCGTCGGTTACTATTTCAAAAGTAATCGGCAAGATTTTTATTTTCAGCATATTCGTCGGTTACTATTTCAAAGGTAATCAGCAGTATTTATTTTCAGCACATTCGTCGGTTACTATTTTAAAAGTAATCGACAAGACTTTATTTTCAGCACATTCGTCGGTTACTATTTCAAAAGTAATCGGCAAGATTTTTATTTTCAGCATATTCGTCGGTTACTATTTCAAAAGTAATCGGCATGATCTATTTTCTGCACATTCGTCGGTTACTATTTCAAAAGTAATCGGCAAGATTTTTATTTTCAGCATATTCGTCGGTTACTATTTCAAAGGTAATCAGCAGTATTTATTTTCAGCACATTCGTCGGTTACTATTTCAAAAGTAATCGGCAAGATTTTTATTTTCAGCATATTTGTCGGTTACTATTTTAAAAGTAATCGACAAGATTTTTATTTTCAACATATTCGTCGCTTACTATTTCAAAAGTAATCGGCATGATTTATTTTCAGCACATTCGTCGGTTACTATTTCAAAAGTAATCGGCAAGATTTTTATTTTCAGCATATTCGTTGGTTACTATTTCAAAGGTAATCAGCAGTATTTATTTTCAGCACATTCGTCGGTTACTATTTCAAAAGTAATCGGCAAGATTTTTATTTTCAACATATTCGTCGCTTACTATTTCAAAAGTAATCAGCAAGATTTTTATTTTCAACATATTCGTCGCTTACTATTTGAAAAGTAATCGGCATGATTTATTTTCAGCACATTCGTCGGTTACTATTTCAAAAGTAATCGGGAAGATTTTTATTTTCAATATATTCGTCGCTTACTATTTCAAAAGTAATCAGCAAGATTTTTATTTTCAACATATTCGTCGCTTACTATTTGAAAAGTAATCGGCATGATTTATTTTCAGCACATTCGTCGGTTACTATTTCAAAAGTAATCGGGAAGATTTTTATTTTGAGCACATTCGTCGGTTACTATTTTAAAAGTAATCGACAAGACTTTTATTTTCAGCACATTTGTGGGTTACTATTTCAAAAGTAATCGGCATGATTTATTTTCAGCACATTTGTCGGTTACTATTTCAAAAGTAATCGGCAAGATTTTTATTTTGAGCACATTCGTCGGTTACTATTTTAAAAGTAATCGACAAGACTTTTATTTTCAGCACATTTGTCGGTTACTATTTCAAAAGTAATCGGCATGATTTATTTTCAGCACATTCGTCGGTTACTATTTCAAAAGTAATCGGCAAGACTTTATTTTCAACACATTCGTCGGTTACTATTTCAAAAGTAATCGGCATGATCTATTTTCTGCACATTCGTCGGTTACTATTTCAAAAGTAATCGGCAAGATTTTTATTTTCAGCATATTCGTCGGTTACTATTTCAAAGGTAATCAGCAGTATTTATTTTCAGCACATTCGTCGGTTACTATTTCAAAAGTAATCGGCAAGATTTTTATTTTCAGCATATTCGTCGGTTACTATTTCAAAGGTAATCAGCAGTATTTATTTTCAGCACATTCGTCGGTTACTATTTTAAAAGTAATCGACAAGACTTTATTTTCAGCACATTCGTCGGTTACTATTTCAAAAGTAATCGGCATGATCTATTTTCTGCACATTCGTCGGTTACTATTTCAAAAGTAATCGGCAAGATTTTTATTTTCAGCATATTCGTCGGTTACTATTTCAAAGGTAATCAGCAGTATTTATTTTCAGCACATTCGTCGGTTACTATTTCAAAAGTAATCGGCAAGATTTTTATTTTCAGCATATTTGTCGGTTACTATTTTAAAAGTAATCGACAAGATTTTTATTTTCAACATATTCGTCGCTTACTATTTCAAAAGTAATCGGCATGATTTATTTTCAGCACATTCGTCGGTTACTATTTCAAAAGTAATCGGGAAGATTTTTATTTTGAGCAAAATCGTCGGTTACTATTTTAAAAGTAATCGACAAGACTTTTATTTTCAGCACATTTGTCGGTTACTATTTCAAAAGTAATCGGCATGATTTATTTTCAGCACATTCGTCGGTTACTATTTCAAAAGTTATCGGCAAGACTTTATTTTCAACACATTCGTCGGTTACTATTTCAAAAGTAATCGGCAAGATTTTTATTTTCAGCATATTCGTCGGTTACTATTTCAAAGGTAATCAGCAGTATTTATTTTCAGCACATTCGTCGATTACTATTTCAAAAGTAATCGGCAAGATTTTTATTTTCAGCATATTCGTTGGTTACTATTTCAAAGGTAATCAGCAGTATTTATTTTCAGCACATTCGTCGGTTACTATTTTAAAAGTAATCGACAAGACTTTATTTTCAGCACATTCGTCGGTTACTATTTCAAAAGTAATCGGCATGATCTATTTTCTGCACATTCGTCGGTTACTATTTCAAAAGTAATCGGCAAGATTTTTATTTTCAGCATATTCGTCGGTTACTATTTCAAAGGTAATCAGCAGTATTTATTTTCAGCACATTCGTCGGTTACTATTTCAAAAGTAATCGGCAAGATTTTTATTTTCAGCATATTTGTCGGTTACTATTTTAAAAGTAATCGACAAGATTTTTATTTTCAACATATTCGTCGCTTACTATTTCAAAAGTAATCGGCATGATTTATTTTCAGCACATTCGTCGGTTACTATTTCAAAAGTAATCGGGAAGATTTATTTTCAGCACATTCGTCGGTTACTATTTCAAAAGTTATCGGCAAGACTTTATTTTCAACACATTCGTCGGTTACTATTTCAAAAGTAATCGGCATGATCTATTTTCTGCACATTCGTCGGTTACTATTTCAAAAGTAATCGGCAAGATTTTTATTTTCAGCACATTCGTCGGTTACTATTTCAAAGGTAATCAGCAGTATTTATTTTCAGCACATTCGTCGGTTACTATTTCAAAAGTAATCGGCAAGATTTTTATTTTCAGCATATTCGTCGGTTACTATTTCAAAGGTAATCAGCAGTATTTATTTTCAGCACATTCGTCGGTTACTATTTTAAAAGTAATCGACAAGACTTTATTTTCAGCACATTCGTCGGTTACTATTTCAAAAGTAATCGGCAAGATTTTTATTTTCAACATATTCGTCGCTTACTATTTCAAAAGTAATCAGCAAGATTTTTATTTTCAACATATTCGTCGCTTACTATTTGAAAAGTAATCGGCATGATTTATTTTCAGCACATTCGTCGGTTACTATTTCAAAAGTAATCGGGAAGATTTTTATTTTCAATATATTCGTCGCTTACTATTTCAAAAGTAATCAGCAAGATTTTTATTTTCAACATATTCGTCGCTTACTATTTGAAAAGTAATCGGCATGATTTATTTTCAGCACATTCGTCGGTTACTATTTCAAAAGTAATCGGGAAGATTTTTATTTTGAGCACATTCGTCGGTTACTATTTTAAAAGTAATCGACAAGACTTTTATTTTCAGCACATTTGTGGGTTACTATTTCAAAAGTAATCGGCATGATTTATTTTCAGCACATTTGTCGGTTACTATTTCAAAAGTAATCGGCAAGATTTTTATTTTGAGCACATTCGTTGGTTACTATTTTAAAAGTAATCGACAAGACTTTTATTTTCAGCACATTTGTCGGTTACTATTTCAAAAGTAATCGGCATGATTTATTTTCAGCACATTCGTCGGTTACTATTTCAAAAGTAATCGGCAAGACTTTATTTTCAACACATTCGTCGGTTACTATTTCAAAAGTAATCGGCATGATCTATTTTCTGCACATTCGTCGGTTACTATTTCAAAAGTAATCGGCAAGATTTTTATTTTCAGCATATTCGTCGGTTACTATTTCAAAGGTAATCAGCAGTATTTATTTTCAGCACATTCGTCGGTTACTATTTCAAAAGTAATCGGCAAGATTTTTATTTTCAGCATATTCGTCGGTTACTATTTCAAAGGTAATCAGCAGTATTTATTTTCAGCACATTCGTCGGTTACTATTTTAAAAGTAATCGACAAGACTTTATTTTCAGCACATTCGTCGGTTACTATTTCAAAAGTAATCGGCATGATCTATTTTCTGCACATTCGTCGGTTACTATTTCAAAAGTAATCGGCAAGATTTTTATTTTCAGCATATTCGTCGGTTACTATTTCAAAGGTAATCAGCAGTATTTATTTTCAGCACATTCGTCGGTTACTATTTCAAAAGTAATCGGCAAGATTTTTATTTTCAGCATATTTGTCGGTTACTATTTTAAAAGTAATCGACAAGATTTTTATTTTCAACATATTCGTCGCTTACTATTTCAAAAGTAATCGGCATGATTTATTTTCAGCACATTCGTCGGTTACTATTTCAAAAGTAATCGGGAAGATTTTTATTTTGAGCAAAATCGTCGGTTACTATTTTAAAAGTAATCGACAAGACTTTTATTTTCAGCACATTTGTCGGTTACTATTTCAAAAGTAATCGGCATGATTTATTTTCAGCACATTCGTCGGTTACTATTTCAAAAGTAATCGGCAAGATTTTTATTTTGAGCACATTCGTTGGTTACTATTTTAAAAGTAATCGACAAGACTTTTATTTTGAGCACATTTGTCGGTTACTATTTCAAAAGTAATCGGCATGATTTATTTTCAGCACATTCGTCGGTTACTATTTCAAAAGTAATCGGCAAGACTTTATTTTCAACACATTCGTCGGTTACTATTTCAAAAGTAATCGGCATGATCTATTTTCTGCACATTCGTCGGTTACTATTTCAAAAGTAATCGGCAAGATTTTTATTTTCAGCATATTCGTCGGTTACTATTTCAAAGGTAATCAGCAGTATTTATTTTCAGCACATTCGTCGGTTACTATTTCAAAAGTAATCGGCAAGATTTTTATTTTCAGCATATTCGTCGGTTACTATTTCAAAGGTAATCAGCAGTATTTATTTTCAGCACATTCGTCGGTTACTATTTTAAAAGTAATCGACAAGACTTTATTTTCAGCACATTCGTCGGTTACTATTTCAAAAGTAATCGGCATGATCTATTTTCTGCACATTCGTCGGTTACTATTTCAAAAGTAATCGGCAAGATTTTTATTTTCAGCATATTCGTCGGTTACTATTTCAAAGGTAATCAGCAGTATTTATTTTCAGCACATTCGTCGGTTACTATTTCAAAAGTAATCGGCAAGATTTTTATTTTCAGCATATTTGTCGGTTACTATTTTAAAAGTAATCGACAAGATTTTTATTTTCAACATATTCGTCGCTTACTATTTCAAAAGTAATCGGCATGATTTATTTTCAGCACATTCGTCGGTTACTATTTCAAAAGTAATCGGGAAGATTTTTATTTTGAGCAAAATCGTCGGTTACTATTTTAAAAGTAATCGACAAGACTTTTATTTTCAGCACATTTGTCGGTTACTATTTCAAAAGTAATCGGCATGATTTATTTTCAGCACATTCGTCGGTTACTATTTCAAAAGTAATCGGCAAGATTTTTATTTTGAGCACATTCGTTGGTTACTATTTTAAAAGTAATCGACAAGACTTTTATTTTCAGCACATTTGTCGGTTACTATTTCAAAAGTAATCGGCATGATTTATTTTCAGCACATTCGTCGGTTACTATTTCAAAAGTTATCGGCAAGACTTTATTTTCAACACATTCGTCGGTTACTATTTCAAAAGTAATCGGCAAGATTTTTATTTTCAGCATATTCGTCGGTTACTATTTCAAAGGTAATCAGCAGTATTTATTTTCAGCACATTCGTCGGTTACTATTTCAAAAGTTATCGGCAAGACTTTATTTTCAACACATTCGTCGGTTACTATTTCAAAAGTAATCGGCAAGATTTTTATTTTCAGCATATTCGTCGGTTACTATTTCAAAGGTAATCAGCAGTATTTATTTTCAGCACATTCGTCGGTTACTATTTCAAAAGTAATCGGCAAGATTTTTATTTTCAGCATATTCGTTGGTTACTATTTCAAAGGTAATCAGCAGTATTTATTTTCAGCACATTCGTCGGTTACTATTTTAAAAGTAATCGACAAGACTTTATTTTCAGCACATTCGTCGGTTACTATTTCAAAAGTAATCGGCATGATCTATTTTCTGCACATTCGTCGGTTACTATTTCAAAAGTAATCGGCAAGATTTTTATTTTCAGCATATTCGTCGGTTACTATTTCAAAGGTAATCAGCAGTATTTATTTTCAGCACATTCGTCGGTTACTATTTCAAAAGTAATCGGCAAGATTTTTATTTTCAGCATATTTGTCGGTTACTATTTTAAAAGTAATCGACAAGATTTTTATTTTCAACATATTCGTCGCTTACTATTTCAAAAGTAATCGGCATGATTTATTTTCAGCACATTCGTCGGTTACTATTTCAAAGGTAATCAGCAGTATTTATTTTCAGCACATTCGTCGGTTACTATTTCAAAAGTAATCGGCAAGATTTTTATTTTCAGCATATTCGTCGGTTACTATTTCAAAGGTAATCAGCAGTATTTATTTTCAGCACATTCGTCGGTTACTATTTTAAAAGTAATCGACAAGACTTTATTTTCAGCACATTCGTCGGTTACTATTTCAAAAGTAATCGGCAAGATTTTTATTTTCAACATATTCGTCGCTTACTATTTCAAAAGTAATCAGCAAGATTTTTATTTTCAACATATTCGTCGCTTACTATTTGAAAAGTAATCGGCATGATTTATTTTCAGCACATTCGTGGGTTACTATTTCAAAAGTAATCGGGAAGATTTTAATTTTCAATATATTCGTCGCTTACTATTTCAAAAGTAATCGGCATGATTTATTTTCAGCACATTCGTCGGTTACTATTTCAAAAGTAATCGGGAAGATTTTTATTTTGAGCACATTCGTCGGTTACTATTTTAAAAGTAATCGACAAGACTTTTATTTTCAGCACATTTGTGGGTTACTATTTCAAAAGTAATCGGCATGATTTATTTTCAGCACATTTGTCGGTTACTATTTCAAAAGTAATCGGCAAGATTTTTATTTTGAGCACATTCGTTGGTTACTATTTTAAAAGTAATCGACAAGACTTTTATTTTCAGCACATTTGTCGGTTACTATTTCAAAAGTAATCGGCATGATTTATTTTCAGCACATTCGTCGGTTACTATTTCAAAAGTAATCGGCAAGACTTTATTTTCAACACATTCGTCGGTTACTATTTCAAAAGTAATCGGCATGATCTATTTTCTGCACATTCGTCGGTTACTATTTCAAAAGTAATCGGCAAGATTTTTATTTTCAGCATATTCGTCGGTTACTATTTCAAAGGTAATCAGCAGTATTTATTTTCAGCACATTCGTCGGTTACTATTTCAAAAGTAATCGGCAAGATTTTTATTTTCAGCATATTCGTCGGTTACTATTTCAAAGGTAATCAGCAGTATTTATTTTCAGCACATTCGTCGGTTACTATTTTAAAAGTAATCGACAAGACTTTATTTTCAGCACATTCGTCGGTTACTATTTCAAAAGTAATCGGCATGATCTATTTTCTGCACATTCGTCGGTTACTATTTCAAAAGTAATCGGCAAGATTTTTATTTTCAGCATATTCGTCGGTTACTATTTCAAAGGTAATCAGCAGTATTTATTTTCAGCACATTCGTCGGTTACTATTTCAAAAGTAATCGGCAAGATTTTTATTTTCAGCATATTTGTCGGTTACTATTTTAAAAGTAATCGACAAGATTTTTATTTTCAACATATTCGTCGCTTACTATTTCAAAAGTAATCGGCATGATTTATTTTCAGCACATTCGTCGGTTACTATTTCAA
Source organism: Medicago lupulina (assembly GCA_958299785.1). Classification (NCBI taxonomy): domain Eukaryota; kingdom Viridiplantae; phylum Streptophyta; class Magnoliopsida; order Fabales; family Fabaceae; genus Medicago; species Medicago lupulina. Next base: position 41,291,048 of record OY283143.1, on the reverse strand, counting down.
AAGTAATCGGGAAGATTTTTATTTTGAGCAAAATCGTCGGTTACTATTTTAAAAGTAATCGACAAGACTTTTATTTTCAGCACATTTGTCGGTTACTATTTCAAAAGTAATCGGCATGATTTATTTTCAGCACATTCGTCGGTTACTATTTCAAAAGTAATCGGCAAGATTTTTATTTTGAGCACATTCGTTGGTTACTATTTTAAAAGTAATCGACAAGACTTTTATTTTCAGCACATTTGTCGGTTACTATTTCAAAAGTAATCGGCATGATTTATTTTCAGCACATTCGTCGGTTACTATTTCAAAAGTTATCGGCAAGACTTTATTTTCAACACATTCGTCGGTTACTATTTCAAAAGTAATCGGCAAGATTTTTATTTTCAGCATATTCGTCGGTTACTATTTCAAAGGTAATCAGCAGTATTTATTTTCAGCACATTCGTCGGTTACTATTTCAAAAGTAATCGGCAAGATTTTTATTTTCAGCATATTCGTTGGTTACTATTTCAAAGGTAATCAGCAGTATTTATTTTAAGCACATTCGTCGGTTACTATTTTAAAAGTAATCGACAAGACTTTATTTTCAGCACATTCGTCGGTTACTATTTCAAAAGTAATCGGCATGATCTATTTTCTGCACATTCGTCGGTTACTATTTCAAAAGTAATCGGCAAGATTTTTATTTTCAGCATATTCGTCGGTTACTATTTCAAAGGTAATCAGCAGTATTTATTTTCAGCACATTCGTCGGTTACTATTTCAAAAGTAATCGGCAAGATTTTTATTTTCAGCATATTTGTCGGTTACTATTTTAAAAGTAATCGACAAGATTTTTATTTTCAACATATTCGTCGCTTACTATTTCAAAAGTAATCGGCATGATTTATTTTCAGCACATTCGTCGGTTACTATTTCAAAAGTAATCGGGAAGATTTATTTTCAGCACATTCGTCGGTTACTATTTCAAAAGTTATCGGCAAGACTTTATTTTCAACACATTCGTCGGTTACTATTTCAAAAGTAATCGGCATGATCTATTTTCTGCACATTCGTCGGTTACTATTTCAAAAGTAATCGGCAAGATTTTTATTTTCAGCATATTCGTCGGTTATTATTTCAAAGGTAATCAGCTGTATTTATTTTCAGCACATTCGTCGGTTACTATTTCAAAAGTAATCGGCAAGATTTTTATTTTCAGCATATTCGTCGGTTACTATTTCAAAGGTAATCAGCAGTATTTATTTTCAGCACATTCGTCGGTTACTATTTTAAAAGTAATCGACAAGACTTTTATTTTCAGCACATTTGTCGGTTACTATTTCAAAAGTAATCGGCATGATTTATTTTCAGCACATTCGTCGGTTACTATTTCAAAAGTAAACGGCAAGACTTTATTTTCAACACATTCGTCGGTTACTATTTCAAAAGTAATCGGCATGATCTATTTTCTGCACATTCGTCGGTTACTATTTCAAAAGTAATCGGCAAGATTTTTATTTTCAGCATATTCGTCGGTTACTATTTCAAAGGTAATCAGCAGTATTTATTTTCAGCACATTCGTCGGTTACTATTTCAAAAGTAATCGGCAAGATTTTTATTTTCAGCATATTCGTCGGTTACTATTTCAAAGGTAATCAGCAGTATTTATTTTCAGCACATTCGTCGGTTACTATTTCAAAAGTAATCGGCAAGATTTTTATTTTCAACATATTCGTCGCTTACTATTTCAAAAGTAATCAGCAAGATTTTTATTTTCAACATATTCGTCGCTTACTATTTGAAAAGTAATCGGCATGATTTATTTTCAGCACATTCGTCGGTTACTATTTCAAAAGTAATCGGCAAGATTTTTATTTTGAGCACATTCGTCGGTTACTATTTTAAAAGTAATCGACAAGACTTTTATTTTCAGCATATTCGTCGGTTACTATTTCGAAAGTAATCGGCAAGATTTTTATTTTCAGCATATTTGTCGGTTACTATTTTAAAAGTAATCGACAAGATTTTTATTTTCAACATATTCGTCGGTTACTATTTCATAAGTAATCGACATGATTTATTTTCAGCACATTCGTCGGTTACTATTTCAAAAGTAATCGGCATGATCTATTTTCTGCACATTCGTCGGTTACTATTTCAAAAGTAATCGGCAAGATTTATATTTTCAGCATATTCGTCGGTTACTATTTCAAAAGTAATCGGCAAGATTTTTATTTTCAACATATTCGTCGCTTACTATTTCAAAAGTAATCGGCATGATTTATTTTCAGCACATTCGTCGGTTACTATTTCAAAAGTAATCGGCAAGATTTTTATTTTCAACATATTCGTCGCTTACTAATTAAAAAGTAATCAGCAAGATTTTTATTTTCAACATATTCGTCGCTTACTATTTCAAAAGTAATCGGCATGATTTATTTTCAGCACATTCGTCGGTTACTATTTCAAAAGTAATCGGCAAGATTTTTATTTTCAGCATATTTGTCGGTTACTATTTTAAAAGTAATCGACAAGATTTTTATTTTCAACATATTCGTCGCTTACTATTTCAAAAGTAATCGGCATGATTTATTTTCAGCACATTCGTCGGTTACTATTTCAAAAGTAATCGGGAAGATTTTTATTTTGAGCAAAATCGTCGGTTACTATTTTAAAAGTAATCGACAAGACTTTTATTTTCAACATATTCGTCGCTTACTATTTCAAAAGTAATCGGCATGATTTATTTTCAGCACATTCGTCGGTTACTATTTCAAAAGTAATCGGCAAGATTTTTATTTTGAGCACATTCGTCGGTTACTATTTTAAAAGTAATCGACAAGACTTTTATTTTCAGCATATTCGTCGGTTACTATTTCGAAAGTAATCGGCAAGATTTTTATTTTCAGCATATTTGTCGGTTTCTATTTTAAAACTAATCGACAAGATTTTTATTTTCAACATATTCGTCGGTTACTATTTCATAAGTAATAGGCATGATTTATTTTCAGCACATTCGTCGGTTACTATTTCAAAAGTAATCGGCATGATCTATTTTCTGCACATTCGTCGGTTACTATTTCAAAAGTAATCGGCAAGATTTATATTTTCAGCATATTCGTCGGTTACTATTTCAAAAGTAATCGGCAAGATTTTTATTTTCAGCATATTTGTCAGTTACTATATTAAAAGTAATCGACAAGATTTTTATTTTCAACATATTCGTCGGTTACTATTTCAAAAGTAATCGGGAAGATTTATTTTCAGCACATTCGTCGGTTACTATTTCAAAAGTTATCGGCAAGACTTTATTTTCAACACATTCGTCGGTTACTATTTCAAAAGTAATCGGCATGATCTATTTTCTGCACATTCGTCGGTTACTATTTCAAAAGTAATCGGCAAGATTTTTATTTTCAGCATATTCGTCGGTTATTATTTCAAAGGTAATCAGCTGTATTTATTTTCAGCACATTCGTCGGTTACTATTTCAAAAGTAATCGGCAAGATTTTTATTTTCAGCATATTCGTCGGTTACTATTTCAAAGGTAATCAGCAGTATTTATTTTCAGCACATTCGTCGGTTACTATTTTAAAAGTAATCGACAAGACTTTTATTTTCAGCACATTTGTCGGTTACTATTTCAAAAGTAATCGGCATGATTTATTTTCAGCACATTCGTCGGTTACTATTTCCAAAGTAAACGGCAAGACTTTATTTTCAACACATTCGTCGGTTACTATTTCAAAAGTAATCGGCATGATCTATTTTCTGCACATTCGTCGGTTACTATTTCAAAAGTAATCGGCAAGATTTTTATTTTCAGCATATTCGTCGGTTACTATTTCAAAGGTAATCAGCAGTATTTATTTTCAGCACATTCGTCGGTTACTATTTCAAAAGTAATCGGCAAGATTTTTATTTTCAGCATATTCGTCGGTTACTATTTCAAAGGTAATCAGCAGTATTTATTTTCAGCACATTCGTCGGTTACTATTTTAAAAGTAATCGACAAGACTTTATTTTCAGCACATTCGTCGGTTACTATTTCAAAAGTAATCGGCAAGATTTTTATTTTCAACATATTCGTCGCTTACTATTTCAAAAGTAATCAGCAAGATTTTTATTTTCAACATATTCGTCGCTTACTATTTGAAAAGTAATCGGCATGATTTATTTTCAGCACATTCGTCGGTTACTATTTCAAAAGTAATCGGCAAGATTTTTATTTTGAGCACATTCGTCGGTTACTATTTTAAAAGTAATCGACAAGACTTTTATTTTCAGCATATTCGTCGGTTACTATTTCGAAAGTAATCGGCAAGATTTTTATTTTCAGCATATTTGTCGGTTACTATTTTAAAAGTAATCGACAAGATTTTTATTTTCAACATATTCGTCGGTTACTATTTCATAAGTAATCGACATGATTTATTTTCAGCACATTCGTCGGTTACTATTTCAAAAGTAATCGGCATGATCTATTTTCTGCACATTCGTCGGTTACTATTTCAAAAGTAATCGGCAAGATTTATATTTTCAGCATATTCGTCGGTTACTATTTCAAAAGTAATCGGCAAGATTTTTATTTTCAACATATTCGTCGCTTACTATTTCAAAAGTAATCGGCATGATTTATTTTCAGCACATTCGTCGGTTACTATTTCAAAAGTAATCGGCAAGATTTTTATTTTCAACATATTCGTCGCTTACTAATTAAAAAGTAATCAGCAAGATTTTTATTTTCAACATATTCGTCGCTTACTATTTCAAAAGTAATCGGCATGATTTATTTTCAGCACATTCGTCGGTTACTATTTCAAAAGTAATCGGCAAGATTTTTATTTTCAGCATATTTGTCGGTTACTATTTTAAAAGTAATCGACAAGATTTTTATTTTCAACATATTCGTCGCTTACTATTTCAAAAGTAATCGGCATGATTTATTTTCAGCACATTCGTCGGTTACTATTTCAAAAGTAATCGGGAAGATTTTTATTTTGAGCAAAATCGTCGGTTACTATTTTAAAAGTAATCGACAAGACTTTTATTTTCAACATATTCGTCGCTTACTATTTCAAAAGTAATCGGCATGATTTATTTTCAGCACATTCGTCGGTTACTATTTCAAAAGTAATCGGCAAGATTTTTATTTTGAGCACATTCGTCGGTTACTATTTTAAAAGTAATCGACAAGACTTTTATTTTCAGCATATTCGTCGGTTACTATTTCGAAAGTAATCGGCAAGATTTTTATTTTCAGCATATTTGTCGGTTTCTATTTTAAAACTAATCGACAAGATTTTTATTTTCAACATATTCGTCGGTTACTATTTCATAAGTAATAGGCATGATTTATTTTCAGCACATTCGTCGGTTACTATTTCAAAAGTAATCGGCATGATCTATTTTCTGCACATTCGTCGGTTACTATTTCAAAAGTAATCGGCAAGATTTATATTTTCAGCATATTCGTCGGTTACTATTTCAAAAGTAATCGGCAAGATTTTTATTTTCAGCATATTTGTCAGTTACTATATTAAAAGTAATCGACAAGATTTTTATTTTCAACATATTCGTCGGTTACTATTTCAAACGTAATCGGCAAGACTTTATTATCAGCACATTCGTTGGTTACTATTTTAAAAGTAATCGGCAAAATTTTTATTTTCAACATATTCGTCGGTTACTATTTCAAAAGTAATCAGCAAGATTTTTATTTTCAACATATTCGTCGCTTACTATTTCAAAAGTAATCGGCATGATTTATTTTCAACACATTCGTCGGTTACTATTTCAAAAGTAATCGGCAAGATTTTTATTTTGAGCACATTCGTCGGTTACTATTTTAAAAGTAATCGACAAGACTTTTATTTTCAGCACATTTGTCGGTTACTATTTCAAAAGTAATCGGCATGATTTATTTTCAGCACATTCGTCGGTTACTATTTCAAAAGTAATCGGCAAGACTTTATTTTCAACATATTCCTCGGTTACTATTTCAAAAGTAATCGGCAAGATTTTTATTTTCAGCATGTTCGTCGGTTACTATTTCAAAAGTAATCGGCAAGATTTTTTTTTTCAACATATTTGTCGGTTACTATTTTAAAAGTAATCGACAAGACTTTATTTTCAGCACATTCGTCGGTTACTATTTCAAAAGTAATCGGCAAGATTTTTATTTTCAACATATTCGTCGCTTACTATTTCAAAAGTAATCGGCATGATTTATTTTCAGCACATTCGTCGGTTACTATTTCAAAAGTAATCGGCAAGATTTTTATTTTCAACATATTCGTCGCTTACTATTTCAAAAGTAATCGGCATGATTTATTTTCAGCACATTCCTCGGTTACTATTTCAAAGGTAATCGGGAAGATTTTTATTTTGAGCACATTCGTCGGTTACTATTTTAAAAGTAATCGACAAGACTTTTATTTTCAGCACATTTGTCGGTTACTATTTCAAAAGTAATCGGCATGATTTATTTTCAGCACATTCGTCGGTTACTATTTCAAAAGTAATCGGCAAGACTTTATTTTCAACATATTCCTCGGTTACTATTTCAAAAGTAATCGGCAAGATTTTTATTTTCAGCATGTTCGTCGGTTACTATTTCAAAAGTAATCGGCAAGATTTTTATTTTCAGCATATTCGTCGGTTACTATTTCAAAAGTAATCGGCAAGATTTTTATTTTCAACATATTCGTCGCTTACTATTTCAAAAGTAATCGGCATGATTTATTTTCAGCACATTCGTCGGTTACTATTTCAAAAGTAATCGGCAAGATTTTTATTTTCAACATATTCGTCGCTTACTAATTAAAAAGTAATCAGCAAGATTTTTATTTTCAACATATTCGTCGCTTACTATTTCAAAAGTAATCGGCATGATTTATTTTCAGCACATTCGTCGGTTACTATTTCAAAGGTAATCGGGAAGATTTTTATTTTGAGCACATTCGTCGGTTACTATTTTAAAAGTAATCGACAAGACTTTTATTTTCAGCACATTTGTCGGTTACTATTTCAAAAGTAATCGGCATGATTTATTTTCAGCACATTCGTCGGTTACTATTTCAAAAGTAATCGGCAAGATTTTTATTTTGAGCACATTCGTTGGTTACTATTTTAAAAGTAATCGACAGGACTTTTATTTTCAGCACATTTGTCGGTTACTATTTCAAAAGTAATCGGCATGATTTATTTTCAGCACATTCGTCGGTTACTATTTCAAAAGTAATCGGCAAGACTTTATTTTCAACACATTCGTCGGTTACTATTTCAAAAGTAATCGGCATGATCTATTTTCTGCACATTCGTCGGTTACTATTTCAAAAGTAATCGGCAAGATTTTTATTTTCAGCATATTCGTCGGTTACTATTTCAAAGGTAATCAGCAGTATTTATTTTCAGCACATTCGTCGGTTACTATTTCAAAAGTAATCGGCAAGATTTTTATTTTCAGCATATTCGTCGGTTACTATTTCAAAGGTAATTGGCAAGATTTTTATTTTCAACATATTCGTCGCTTACTATTTCAAAAGTAATCGGCATGATTTATTTTCAGCACATTCGTCGGTTACTATTTCAAAGGTAATCGGGAAGATTTTTATTTTGAGCACATTCGTCGGTTACTATTTTAAAAGTAATCGACAAGACTTTTATTTTCAGCACATTTGTCGGTTACTATTTCAAAAGTAATCGGCATGATTTATTTTCAGCACATTCGTCGGTTACTATTTCAAAAGTAATCGGCAAGACTTTATTTTCAACATATTCCTCGGTTACTATTTCAAAAGTAATCGGCAAGATTTTTATTTTCAGCATGTTCGTCGGTTACTATTTCAAAAGTAATCGGCAAGATTTTTTTTTTCAACATATTTGTCGGTTACTATTTTAAAAGTAATCGACAAGACTTTATTTTCAGCACATTCGTCGGTTACTATTTCAAAAGTAATCGGCAAGATTTTTATTTTCAGCATATTCGTCGGTTACTATTTCAAAGGTAATCAACAGTATTTATTTTCAGCACATTCGTCGGTTACTATTTCAAAAGTAATCGGCAAGATTTTTATTTTCAGCATATTCGTCGGTTACTATTTCAAAGGTAATCAGCAGTATTTATTTTCAGCACATTCGTCGGTTACTATTTTAAAAGTAATCGACAAGACTTTATTTTCAGCACATTCGTCGGTTACTATTTCAAAAGTAATCGGCAAGATTTTTATTTTCAACATATTCGTCGCTTATTATTTCAAAAGTAATCAGCAAGATTTTTATTTTCAACATATTCGTCGCTTACTATTTGAAAAGTAATCGGCATGATTTATTTTCAGCACATTCGTCGGTTACTATTTCAAAAGTAATCGGCAAGATTTTTATTTTGAGCACATTCGTCGGTTACTATTTTAAAAGTAATCGACAAGACTTTTATTTTCAGCATATTCGTCGGTTACTATTTCGAAAGTAATCGGCAAGATTTTTATTTTCAGCATATTTGTCGGTTACTATTTTAAAAGTAATCGACAAGATTTTTATTTTCAACATATTCGTCGGTTACTATTTCATAAGTAATCGACATGATTTATTTTCAGCACATTCGTCGGTTACTATTTCAAAAGTAATCGGCATGATCTATTTTCTGCACATTCGTCGGTTACTATTTCAAAAGTAATCGGCAAGATTTATATTTTCAGCATATTCGTCGGTTACTATTTCAAAAGTAATCGGCAAGATTTTTATTTTCAACATATTCGTCGCTTACTATTTCAAAAGTAATCGGCATGATTTATTTTCAGCACATTCGTCGGTTACTATTTCAAAAGTAATCGGCAAGATTTTTATTTTCAACATATTCGTCGCTTACTAATTAAAAAGTAATCAGCAAGATTTTTATTTTCAACATATTCGTCGCTTACTATTTCAAAAGTAATCGGCATGATTTATTTTCAGCACATTCGTCGGTTACTATTTCAAAGGTAATCGGGAAGATTTTTATTTCGAGCACATTCGTCGGTTACTATTTTAAAAGTAATCGACAAGACTTTTATTTTCAGCACATTTGTCGGTTACTATTTCAAAAGTAATCGGCATGATTTATTTTCAGCACATTCGTCGGTTACTATTTCAAAAGTAATCGGCAAGATTTTTATTTTGAGCACATTCGTTGGTTACTATTTTAAAAGTAATCGACAAGACTTTTATTTTCAGCACATTTGTCGGTTACTATTTCAAAAGTAATCGGCATGATTTATTTTCAGCACATTCGTCGGTTACTATTTCAAAAGTAATCGGCAAGACTTTATTTTCAACACATTCGTCGGTTACTATTTCAAAAGTAATCGGCATGATCTATTTTCTGCACATTCGTCGGTTACTATTTCAAAAGTAATCGGCAAGATTTTTATTTTCAGCATATTCGTCGGTTACTATTTCAAAGGTAATCAGCAGTATTTATTTTCAGCACATTCGTCGGTTACTATTTCAAAAGTAATCGGCAAGATTTTTATTTTCAGCATATTCGTCGGTTACTATTTCAAAGGTAATCGGCAAGATTTTTATTTTCAACATATTCGTCGCTTACTATTTCAAAAGTAATCGGCATGATTTATTTTCAGCACATTCGTCGGTTACTATTTCAAAGGTAATCGGGAAGATTTTTATTTTGAGCACATTCGTCGGTTACTATTTTAAAAGTAATCGACAAGACTTTTATTTTCAGCACATTTGTCGGTTACTATTTCAAAAGTAATCGGCATGATTTATTTTCAGCACATTCGTCAGTTACTATTTCAAAAGTAATCGGCAAGACTTTATTTTCAACATATTCCTCGGTTACTATTTCAAAAGTAATCGGCAAGATTTTTATTTTCAGCATGTTCGTCGGTTACTATTTCAAAAGTAATCGGCAAGATTTTTTTTTTCAACATATTTGTCGGTTACTATTTTAAAAGTAATCGACAAGACTTTATTTTCAGCACATTCGTCGGTTACTATTTCAAAAGTAATCGGCAAGATTTTTATTTTCAGCATATTCGTCGGTTACTATTTCAAAGGTAATCAACAGTATTTATTTTCAGCACATTCGTCGGTTACTATTTCAAAAGTAATCGGCAAGATTTTTATTTTCAGCATATTCGTCGGTTACTATTTCAAAGGTAATCAACAGTATTTATTTTCAGCACATTCGTCGGTTACTATTTTAAAAGTAATCGACAAGACTTTATTTTCAGCACATTCGTCGGTTACTATTTCAAAAGTAATCGGCAAAATTTTTATTTTCAACATATTCGTCGCTTACTATTTCAAAAGTAATCAGCAAGATTTTTATTTTCAACATATTCGTCGCTTACTATTTGAAAAGTAATCGGCATGATTTATTTTCAGCACATTCGTCGGTTACTATTTCAAAAGTAATCGGCAAGATTTATATTTTCAGCATATTCGTCGGTTACTATTTCAAAAGTAATCGGCAAGATTTTTATTTTCAGCATATTTGTCGGTTACTATTTTAAAAGTAATCGACAAGATTTTTATTTTCAACATATTCGTCGGTTACTATTTCATAAGTAATCGGCATGATTTATTTTCAGCACATTCGTCGGTTACTATTTCAAAAGTAATCGGCATGATCTATTTTCTGCACATTCGTCGGTTACTATTTCAAAAGTAATCGGCAAGATTTATATTTTCAGCATATTCGTCGGTTACTATTTCAAAAGTAATCGGCAAGATTTTTATTTTCAACATATTCGTCGCTTACTATTTCAAAAGTAATCGGCATGATTTATTTTCAGCACATTCGTCGGTTACTATTTCAAAAGTAATCGGCAAGATTTTTATTTTCAACATATTCGTCGCTTACTAATTAAAAAGTAATCAGCAAGATTTTTATTTTCAACATATTCGTCGCTTACTATTTCAAAAGTAATCGGCATGATTTATTTTCAGCACATTCGTCGGTTACTATTTCAAAGGTAATCAGGAAGATTTTTATTTTGAGCACATTCGTCGGTTACTATTTTAAAAGTAATCGACAAGACTTTTATTTTCAGCACATTTGTCGGTTACTATTTCGAAAGTAATCGGCAAGATTTATATTTTGAGCACATTCGTCGGTTACTATTTTAAAAGTAATCGACAAGACTTTTATTTTCAGCATATTCGTCGGTTACTATTTCGAAAGTAATCGGCAAGATTTTTATTTTCAGCATATTTGTCCGTTACTATTTTAAAAGAAATCAACAAGATTTTTATTTTCAACATATTCGTCGGTTACTATTTCATAAGTAATCGACATGATTTATTTTCAGCACATTCGTCGGTTACTATTTCATAAGTAATCGGCATGATCTATTTTCTGCACATTCGTCGGTTACTATTTCAAAAGTAATCGGCAAGATTTATATTTTCAGCATATTCGTCGGTTACTATTTCAAAAGTAATCGGCAAGATTTTTATTTTCAACATATTCGTCGCTTACTATTTCAAAAGTAATCGGCATGATTTATTTTCAGCACATTCGTCGGTTACTATTTCAAAAGTAATTGGCAAGATTTTTATTTTCAACATATTCGTCGCTTACTAATTAAAAAGTAATCAGCAAGATTTTTATTTTCAACATATTCGTCGCTTACTATTTCAAAAGTAATCGGCATGATTTATTTTCAGCACATTCGTCGGTTACTATTTCAAAGGTAATCGGGAAGATTTTTATTTTGAGCACATTCGTCGGTTACTATTTTAAAAGTAATCGACAAGACTTTTATTTTCAGCACATTTGTCGGTTACTATTTCAAAAGTAATCGGCATGATTTATTTTCAGCACATTCGTCGGTTACTATTTCAAAAGTAATCGGCAAGATTTTTATTTTGAGCACATTCGTTGGTTACTATTTTAAAAGTAATCGACAAGACTTTTATTTTCAGCACATTCGTCGGTTACTATTTCAAAAGTAATCGGCAAGATTTTTATTTTCAACATATTCGTCGCTTACTATTTCAAAAGAAATCGGCATGATTTATTTTCAGCACATTCGTCGGTTACTATTTCAAAAGCAATCGGCAAGATTTTTATTTTCAACATATTCGTCGCTTACTATTTCAAAAGTAATCGGCATGATTTATTTTCAGCACATTCGTCGGTTACTATTTCAAAGGTAATCGGGAAGATTTTTATTTTGAGCACATTCGTCGGTTACTATTTTAAAAGTAATCGACAAGACTTTTATTTTCAGCACATTTATCGGTTACTATTTCAAAAGTAATCGGCATGATTTATTTTCAGCACATTCGTCGGTTACTATTTCAAAAGTAATCGGCAAGACTTTATTTTCAACATATTCCTCGGTTACTATTTCAAAAGTAATCGGCAAGATTTTTATTTTCAGCATGTTCGTCGGTTACTATTTCAAAAGTAATCGGCAAGATTTTTTTTTTCAACATATTTGTCGGTTACTATTTTAAAAGTAATCGACAAGACTTTATTTTCAGCACATTCGTCGGTTACTATTTCAAAAGTAATCGGCAAGATTTTTATTTTCAGCATATTCGTCGGTTACTATTTCAAAGGTAATCAACAGTATTTATTTTCAGCACATTCGTCGGTTACTATTTCAAAAGTAATCGGCAAGATTTTTATTTTCAGCATATTCGTCGGTTACTATTTCAAAGGTAATCAGCAGTATTTATTTTCAGCACATTCGTCGATTACTATTTTAAAAGTAATCGACAAGACTTTATTTTCAGCACATTCGTCGGTTACTATTTCAAAAGTAATCGGCAAGATTTTTATTTTCAACATATTCGTCGCTTACTATTTCAAAAGTAATCAGCAAGATTTTTATTTTCAACATATTCGTCGCTTACTATTTGAAAAGTAATCGGCATGATTTATTTTCAGCACATTCGTCGGTTACTATTTCAAAAGTAATCGGCAAGATTTTTATTTTGAGCACATTCGTCGGTTACTATTTTAAAAGTAATCGACAAGACTTTTATTTTCAGCATATTCGTCGGTTACTATTTCGAAAGTAATCGGCAAGATTTTTATTTTCAGTATATTTGTCGGTTACTATTTTAAAAGTAATCGACAAGATTTTTATTTTCAACATATTCGTCGGTTACTATTTCATAAGTAATCGGCATGATTTATTTTCAGCACATTCGTCGGTTACTATTTCAAAAGTAATCGGCATGATCTATTTTCTGCACATTCGTCGGTTACTATTTCAAAAGTAATCGGCAAGATTTATATTTTCAGCATATTCGTCGGTTACTATTTCAAAAGTAATCGGCAAGATTTTTATTTTCAACATATTCGTCGCTTACTATTTCAAAAGTAATCGGCATGATTTATTTTCAGCACATTCGTCGGTTACTATTTCAAAAGTAATCGGCAAGATTTTTATTTTCAACATATTCGTCGCTTACTAATTAAAAAGTAATCAGCAAGATTTTTATTTTCAACATATTCGTCGCTTACTATTTCAAAAGTAATCGGCATGATTTATTTTCAGCACATTCGTCGGTTACTATTTCAAAGGTAATCAGGAAGATTTTTATTTTGAGCACATTCGTCGGTTACTATTTTAAAAGTAATCGACAAGACTTTTATTTTCAGCACATTTGTCGGTTACTATTTCGAAAGTAATCGGCAAGATTTTTATTTTGAGCACATTCGTCGGTTACTATTTTAAAAGTAATCGACAAGACTTTTATTTTCAGCATATTCGTCGGTTACTATTTCGAAAGTAATCGGCAAGATTTTTATTTTCAGCATATTTGTCCGTTACTATTTTAAAAGAAATCGACAAGATTTTTATTTTCAAAATATTCGTCGGTTACTATTTCATAAGTAATCGACATGATTTATTTTCAGCACATTCGTCGGTTACTATTTCATAAGTAATCGGCATGATCTATCTTCTGCACATTCGTCGGTTACTATTTCAAAAGTAATCGGCAAGATTTATACTTTCAGCATATTCGTCGGTTACTATTTCAAAAGTAATCGGCAAGATTTTTATTTTCAACATATTCGTCGCTTACTATTTCAAAAGTAATCGGCATGATTTATTTTCAGCACATTCGTCGGTTACTATTTCAAAAGTAATCGGCAAGATTTTTATTTTCAACATATTCGTCGCTTACTAATTAAAAAGTAATCAGCAAGATTTTTATTTTCAACATATTCGTCGCTTACTATTTCAAAAGTAATCGGCATGATTTATTTTCAGCACATTCGTCGGTTACTATTTCAAAGGTAATCGGGAAGATTTTTATTTTGAGCACATTCGTCGGTTACTATTTTAAAAGTAATCGACAAGACTTTTATTTTCAGCACATTTGTCGGTTACTATTTCAAAAGTAATCGGCATGATTTATTTTCAGCACATTCGTCGGTTACTATTTCAAAAGTAATCGGCAAGATTTTTATTTTGAGCACATTCGTTGGTTACTATTTTAAAAGTAATCGACAAGACTTTTATTTTCAGCACATTTGTCGGTTACTATTTCAAAAGTAATCGGCATGATTTATTTTCAGCACATTCGTCGGTTACTATTTCAAAAGTAATCGGCAAGACTTTATTTTCAACACATTCGTCGGTTACTATTTCAAAAGTAATCGGCATGATCTATTTTCTGCACATTCGTCGGTTACTATTTCAAAAGTAATCGGCAAGATTTTTATTTTCAGCATATTCGTCGGTTACTATTTCAAAGGTAATCAGCAGTATTTATTTTCAGCACATTCGTCGGTTACTATTTCAAAAGTAATCGGCAAGATTTTTATTTTCAGCATATTCGTCGGTTACTATTTCAAAGGTAATCAGCAGTATTTATTTTCAGCACATTCGTCGGTTACTATTTTAAAAGTAATCGACAAGACTTTATTTTCAGCACATTCGTCGGTTACTATTTCAAAAGTAATCGGCAAGATTTTTATTTTCAACATATTCGTCGCTTACTTTTTCAAAAGTAATCAGCAAGATTTTTATTTTCAACATATTCGTCGCTTACTATTTGAAAAGTAATCGGCATGATTTATTTTCAGCTCATTCGTCGGTTACTATTTCAAAAGTAATCGGCAAGATTATTATTTTGAGCACATTCGTCGGTTACTATTTTAAAAGTAATCGACAAGACTTTTATTTTCAGCATATTCGTCGGTTACTATTTCGAAAGTAATCGGCAAGATTTTTATTTTCAGCATATTTGTCGGTTACTATTTTAAAAGTAATCGACAAGATTTTTATTTTGAGCACATTCGTCGGTTACTATTTTAAAAGTAATCGACAAGACTTTTATTTTCAGCATATTCGTCGGTTACTATTTCGAAAGTAATCGGCAAGATTTTTATTTTCAGCATATTTGTCCGTTACTATTTTAAAAGAAATCGACAAGATTTTTATTTTCAACATATTCGTCGGTTACTATTTCATAAGTAATCGACATGATTTATTTTCAGCACATTCGTCGGTTACTATTTCATAAGTAATCGGCATGATCTATTTTCTGCACATTCGTCGGTTACTATTTCAAAAGTAATCGGCAAGATTTATATTTTCAGCATATTCGTCGGTTACTATTTCAAAAGTAATCGGCAAGATTTTTATTTTCAACATATTCGTCGCTTACTATTTCAAAAGTAATCGGCATGATTTATTTTCAGCACATTCGTCGGTTACTATTTCAAAAGTAATCGGCAAGATTTTTATTTTCAACATATTCGTCGCTTACTAATTAAAAAGTAATCAGCAAGATTTTTATTTTCAACATATTCGTCGCTTACTATTTCAAAAGTAATCGGCATGATTTATTTTCAGCACATTCGTCGGTTACTATTTCAAAGGTAATCGGGAAGATTTTTATTTTGAGCACATTCGTCGGTTACTATTTTAAAAGTAATCGACAAGACTTTTATTTTCAGCACATTTGTCGGTTACTATTTCAAAAGTAATCGGCATGATTTATTTTCAGCACATTCGTCGGTTACTATTTCAAAAGTAATCGGCAAGATTTTTATTTTGAGCACATTCGTTGGTTACTATTTTAAAAGTAATCGACAAGACTTTTATTTTCAGCACATTTGTCGGTTACTATTTCAAAAGTAATCGGCATGATTTATTTTCAGCACATTCGTCGGTTACTATTTCAAAAGTAATCGGCAAGACTTTATTTTCAACACATTCGTCGGTTACTATTTCAAAAGTAATCGGCATGATCTATTTTCTGCACATTCGTCGGTTACTATTTCAAAAGTAATCGGCAAGATTTTTATTTTCAGCATATTCGTCGGTTACTATTTCAAAGGTAATCAGCAGTATTTATTTTCAGCACATTCGTCGGTTACTATTTCAAAAGTAATCGGCAAGATTTTTATTTTCAGCATATTCGTCGGTTACTATTTCAAAGGTAATCAGCAGTATTTATTTTCAGCACATTCGTCGGTTACTATTTTAAAAGTAATCGACAAGACTTTATTTTCAGCACATTCGTCGGTTACTATTTCAAAAGTAATCGGCAAGATTTTTATTTTCAACATATTCGTCGCTTACTTTTTCAAAAGTAATCAGCAAGATTTTTATTTTCAACATATTCGTCGCTTACTATTTGAAAAGTAATCGGCATGATTTATTTTCAGCTCATTCGTCGGTTACTATTTCAAAAGTAATCGGCAAGATTATTATTTTGAGCACATTCGTCGGTTACTATTTTAAAAGTAATCGACAAGACTTTTATTTTCAGCATATTCGTCGGTTACTATTTCGAAAGTAATCGGCAAGATTTTTATTTTCAGCATATTTGTCGGTTACTATTTTAAAAGTAATCGACAAGATTTTTATTTTGAGCACATTCGTCGGTTACTATTTTAAAAGTAATCGACAAGACTTTTATTTTCAGCATATTCGTCGGTTACTATTTCGAAAGTAATCGGCAAGATTTTTATTTTCAGCATATTTGTCCGTTACTATTTTAAAAGAAATCGACAAGATTTTTATTTTCAACATATTCGTCGGTTACTATTTCATAAGTAATCGACATGATTTATTTTCAGCACATTCGTCGGTTACTATTTCATAAGTAATCGGCATGATCTATTTTCTGCACATTCGTCGGTTACTATTTCAAAAGTAATCGGCAAGATTTATATTTTCAGCATATTCGTCGGTTACTATTTCAAAAGTAATCGGCAAGATTTTTATTTTCAACATATTCGTCGCTTACTATTTCAAAAGTAATCGGCATGATTTATTTTCAGCACATTCGTCGGTTACTATTTCAAAAGTAATCGGCAAGATTTTTATTTTCAACATATTCGTCGCTTACTAATTAAAAAGTAATCAGCAAGATTTTTATTTTCAACATATTCGTCGCTTACTATTTCAAAAGTAATCGGCATGATTTATTTTCAGCACATTCGTCGGTTACTATTTCAAAGGTAATCGGGAAGATTTTTATTTTGAGCACATTCGTCGGTTACTATTTTAAAAGTAATCGACAAGACTTTTATTTTCAGCACATTTGTCGGTTACTATTTCAAAAGTAATCGGCATGATTTATTTTCAGCACATTCGTCGGTTACTATTTCAAAAGTAATCGGCAAGATTTTTATTTTGAGCACATTCGTTGGTTACTATTTTAAAAGTAATCGACAGGACTTTTATTTTCAGCACATTTGTCGGTTACTATTTCAAAAGTAATCGGCATGATTTATTTTCAGCACATTCGTCGGTTACTATTTCAAAAGTAATCGGCAAGACTTTATTTTCAACACATTCGTCGGTTACTATTTCAAAAGTAATCGGCATGATCTATTTTCTGCACATTCGTCGGTTACTATTTCAAAAGTAATCGGCAAGATTTTTATTTTCAGCATATTCGTCGGTTACTATTTCAAAGGTAATCAGCAGTATTTATTTTCAGCACATTCGTCGGTTACTATTTCAAAAGTAATCGGCAAGATTTTTATTTTCAGCATATTCGTCGGTTACTATTTCAAAGGTAATCAGCAGTATTTATTTTTAGCACATTCGTCGGTTACTATTTTAAAAGTAATCGACAAGACTTTATTTTCAGCACATTCGTCGGTTACTATTTCAAAAGTAATCGGCAAGATTTTTATTTTCAACATATTCGTCGCTTACTATTTCAAAAGTAATCGGCATGATTTATTTTCAGCACATTCGTCGGTTACTATTTCAAAAGTAATCGGCAAGATTTTTATTTTCAACATATTCGTCGCTTACTAATTAAAAAGTAATCAGCAAGATTTTTATTTTCAACATATTCGTCGCTTACTATTTCAAAAGTAATCGGCATGATTTATTTTCAGCACATTCGTCGGTTACTATTTCAAAGGTAATCGGGAAGATTTTTATTTTGAGCACATTCGTCGGTTACTATTTTAAAAGTAATCGACAAGACTTTTATTTTCAGCACATTTGTCGGTTACTATTTCAAAAGTAATCGGCATGATTTATTTTCAGCACATTCGTCGGTTACTATTTCAAAAGTAATCGGCAAGATTTTTATTTTGAGCACATTCGTTGGTTACTATTTTAAAAGTAATCGACAAGACTTTTATTTTCAGCACATTTGTCGGTTACTATTTCAAAAGTAATCGGCATGATTTATTTTCAGCACATTCGTCGGTTACTATTTCAAAAGTAATCGGCAAGACTTTATTTTCAACACATTCGTCGGTTACTATTTCAAAAGTAATCGGCATGATCTATTTTCTGCACATTCGTCGGTTACTATTTCAAAAGTAATCGGCAAGATTTTTATTTTCAGCATATTCGTCGGTTACTATTTCAAAGGTAATCAGCAGTATTTATTTTCAGCACATTCGTCGGTTACTATTTCAAAAGTAATCGGCAAGATTTTTATTTTCAGCATATTCGTCGGTTACTATTTCAAAGGTAATCAGCAGTATTTATTTTTAGCACATTCGTCGGTTACTATTTTAAAAGTAATCGACAAGACTTTATTTTCAGCACATTCGTCGGTTACTATTTCAAAAGTAATCGGCAAGATTTTTATTTTCAACATATTCGTCGCTTACTTTTTCAAAAGTAATCAGCAAGATTTTTATTTTCAACATATTCGTCGCTTACTATTTGAAAAGTAATCGGCATGATTTATTTTCAGCACATTCGTCGGTTACTATTTCAAAAGTAATCGGCAAGATTATTATTTTGAGCACATTCGTCGGTTACTATTTTAAAAGTAATCGACAAGACTTTTATTTTCAGCATATTCGTCGGTTACTATTTTAAAAGTAATCGACAAGATTTTTATTTTCAACATATTCGTCGGTTACTATTTCATAAGTAATCGGCATGATTTATTTTCAGCACATTCGTCGGTTACTATTTCAAAAGTAATCGGCATGATCTATTTTCTGCACATTCGTCGGTTACTATTTCAAAAGTAATCGGCAAGATTTATATTTTCAGCGTATTCGTCGGTTACTATTTCATAAGTAATCGGCATGATCTATTTTCTGCACATTCGTCGGTTACTATTTCAAAAGTAATCGGCAAGATTTATATTTTCAGCATATTCGTCGGTTACTATTTCAAAAGTAATCGGCAAGATTTTTATTTTCAACATATTCGTCGCTTACTATTTCAAAAGTAATCGGCATGATTTATTTTCAGCACATTCGTCGGTTACTATTTCAAAAGTAATCGGCAAGATTTTTATTTTCAACATATTCGTCGCTTACTAATTAAAAAGTAATCAGCAAGATTTTTATTTTCAACATATTCGTCGCTTACTATTTCAAAAGTAATCGGCATGATTTATTTTCAGCACATTCGTCGGTTACTATTTCAAAGGTAATCGGGAAGATTTTTATTTTGAGCACATTCGTCGGTTACTATTTTAAAAGTAATCGACAAGACTTTTATTTTCAGCACATTTGTCGGTTACTATTTCAAAAGTAATCGGCATGATTTATTTTCAGCACATTCGTCGGTTACTATTTCAAAAGTAATCGGCAAGATTTTTATTTTGAGCACATTCGTTGGTTACTATTTTAAAAGTAATCGACAAGACTTTTATTTTCAGCACATTTGTCGGTTACTATTTCAAAAGTAATCGGCATGATTTATTTTCAACACATTCGTCGGTTACTATTTCAAAAGTAATCGGCAAGACTTTATTTTCAACACATTCGTCGGTTACTATTTCAAAAGTAATCGGCATGATCTATTTTCTGCACATTCGTCGGTTACTATTTCAAAAGTAATCGGCAAGATTTTTATTTTCAGCATATTCGTCGGTTACTATTTCAAAGGTAATCAGCAGTATTTATTTTCAGCACATTCGTCGGTTACTATTTCAAAAGTAATCGGCAAGATTTTTATTTTCAGCATATTCGTCGGTTACTATTTCAAAGGTAATCAGCAGTATTTATTTTTAGCACATTCGTCGGTTACTATTTTAAAAGTAATCGACAAGACTTTATTTTCAGCACATTCGTCGGTTACTATTTCAAAAGTAATCGACAAGATTTTTATTTTCAACATATTCGTCGCTTACTTTTTCAAAAGTAATCAGCAAGATTTTTATTTTCAACATATTCGTCGCTTACTATTTGAAAAGTAATCGGCATGATTTATTTTCAGCACATTCGTCGGTTACTATTTCAAAAGTAATCGGCAAGATTATTATTTTGAGCACATTCGTCGGTTACTATTTTAAAAGTAATCGACAAGACTTTTATTTTCAGCAAATTCGTCGGTTACTATTTTAAAAGTAATCGACAAGATTTTTATTTTCAACATATTCGTCGGTTACTATTTCATAAGTAATCGGCATGATTTATTTTCAGCACATTCGTCGGTTACTATTTCAAAAGTAATCGGCATGATCTATTTTCTGCACATTCGTCGGTTACTATTTCAAAAGTAATCGGCAAGATTTATATTTTCAGCGTATTCGTCGGTTACTATTTCAAAAGTAATCGGCAAGATTTTTATTTTCAACATATTCGTCGCTTACTATTTCAAAAGTAATCGGCATGATTTATTTTCAGCACATTCGTCGGTTACTATTTCAAAAGTAATCGGCAAGATTTATATTTTCAACATATTCGTCGCTTACTATTTCAAAAGTAATCGACATGATTTATTTTCAGCACATTCGTCGGTTACTATTTCAAAAGTAATCGGCAAGATTTTTATTTTCAACATATTCGTCGCTTACTATTTCAAAAGTAATCAGCATGATTTATTTTCAGCACATTCGTCGGTTACTATTTCAAAGGTAATCGGGAAGATTTTTATTTTGAGCACATTCGTCGGTTACTATTTTAAAAGTAATCGACAAGACTTTTATTTTCAGCACATTTGTCGGTTACTATTTCAAAAGTAATCGGCATGATTTATTTTCAGCACATTCGTCGTTTACTATTTCAAAAGTAATCGGCAAGACTTTATTTTCAACATATTCCTCGGTTACTATTTCAAAAGTAATCGGCAAGATTTTTATTTTCAGCATGTTCGTCGGTTACTATTTCAAAAGTAATCGGCAAGATTTTTTTTTTCAACATATTTGTCGGTTACTATTTTAAAAGTAATCGACAAGACTTTATTTTCAGCACATTCGTCGGTTACTATTTCAAAAGTAATCGGCAAGATTTTTATTTTCAGCATATTCGTCGGTTACTATTTCAAAGGTAATCAACAGTATTTATTTTCAGCACATTCGTCGGTTACTATTTCAAAAGTAATCGGCAAGATTTTTATTTTCAGCATATTCGTCGGTTACTATTTCAAAGGTAATCAGCAGTATTTATTTTCAGCACATTCGTCGGTTACTATTTTAAAAGTAATCGACAAGACTTTATTTTCAGCACATTCGTCGGTTACTATTTCAAAAGTAATCGGCATGATCTATTTTCTGCACATTCGTCGGTTACTATTTCAAAAGTAATCGGCAAGATTTTTATTTTCAGCATATTCGTCGGTTACTATTTCAAAAGTAATCGGCAAGATTTTTATTTTCAACATATTCGTCGCTTACTATTTCAAAAGTAATCGGCATGATTTATTTTCAGCACATTCGTCGGTTACTATTTCTAAAGTAATCGGCAAGATTTATATTTTCAACATATTCGTCGCTTACTATTTCAAAATTAATCGGCATGATTTATTTTCAGCACATTCGTCGGTTACTTTTTCAAAAGTAATCAGCAAGATTTTTATTTTCAACATATTCGTCGCTTACTATTTGAAAAGTAATCGGCATGATTTATTTTCAGCACATTCGTCGGTTGCTATTTCAAAAGTAATCGGCAAGATTATTATTTTGAGCACATTCGTCGGTTACTATTTTAAAAGTAATCGACAAGACTTTTATTTTCAGCATATTCGTCGGTTACTATTTCGAAAGTAATCGGCAAGATTTTTATTTTCAGCATATTTGTCGGTTACTATTTTAAAAGTAATCGACAAGATTTTTATTTTCAACATATTCGTCGGTTACTATTTCATAAGTAATCGGCATGATTTATTTTCAGCACATTCGTCGGTTACTATTTCAAAAGTAATCGGCATGATCTATTTTCTGCACATTCGTCGGTTACTATTTCAAAAGTAATCGGCAAGATTTATATTTTCAGCATATTCGTCGGTTACTATTTCAAAAGTAATCGGCAAGATTTTTATTTTCAACATATTCGTCGCTTACTATTTCAAAAGTAATCGGCATGATTTATTTTCAGCACATTCGTCGGTTACTATTTCAAAAGTAATCGGCAAGATTTTTATTTTCAACATATTCGTAGCTTACTAACTAAAAAGTAATCAGCAAGATTTTTATTTTCAACATATTCGTCGCTTACTATTTCAAAAGTAATCGGCATGATTTATTTTCAGCACATTCGTCGGTTACTATTTCAAAGGTAATCGGGAAGATTTTTATTTTGAGCACATTCGTCGGTTACTATCTTAAAAGTAATCGACAAGACTTTTATTTTCAGCACATTTGTCGATTACTATTTCAAAAGTAATCGGCATGATTTATTTTCAGCACATTCGTCGCTTACTATTTCAAAAGTAATCGGCAAGACTTTATTTTCAACATATTCCTCGGTTACTATTTCAAAAGTAATCGGCAAGATTTTTATTTTCAGCATGTTCGTCGGTTACTATTTCAAAAGTAATCGGCAAGATTTTTTTTTAACATATTTGTCGGTTACTATTTTAAAAGTAATCGACAAGACTTTATTTTCAGCACATTCGTCGGTTACTATTTCAAAAGTAATCGGCAAGATTTTTATTTTCAGCATATTCGTCGGTTACTATTTCAAAGGTAATCAACAGTATTTATTTTCAGCACATTCGTCGGTTACTATTTCAAAAGTAATCGGCAAGATTTTTATTTTCAGCATATTCGTCGGTTACTATTTCAAAGGTAATCAGCAGTATTTATTTTCAGCACATTCGTCGGTTACTATTTCAAAAGTAATCGGCAAGATTTTTATTTTGAGCACATTCGTTGGTTACTATTTTAAAAGTTATCGACAAGACTTTTATTTTCAGCACATTTGTCGGTTACTATTTCAAAAGTAATCGGCATGATTTATTTTCAGCACATTCGTCGGTTACTATTTCAAAAGTAATCGGCAAGACTTTATTTTCAACACATTCGTCAGTTACTATTTCAAAAGTAATCTGCATGATCTATTTTCTGCACATTCGTCGGTTACTATTTCAAAAGTAATCGGCAAGATTTTTATTTTCAGCATATTCGTCGGTTACTATTTCAAAGGTAATCAGCAGTATTTATTTTCAGCACATTCGTCGGTTACTATTTCAAAAGTAATCGGCAAGATTTTTATTTTCAGCATATTCGTCGGTTACTATTTCAAAGGTAATCAGCAGTATTTATTTTCAGCACATTCATCGGTTACTATTTTAAAAGTAATCGACAAGACTTTATTTTCAGCACATTCGTCGGTTACTATTTCAAAAGTAATCGGCAAGATTTTTATTTTCAACATATTCGTCGCTTACTTTTTCAAAAGTAATCAGCAAGATTTTTATTTTCAACATATTCGTCGCTTACTATTTGAAAAGTAATCGGCATGATTTATTTTCAGCACATTCGTCGGTTACTATTTCAAAAGTAATCGGCAAGATTATTATTTTGAGCACATTCGTCGGTTACTATTTTAAAAGTAATCGACAAGACTTTTATTTTCAGCATATTCGTCGGTTACTATTTCGAAAGTAATCGGCAAGATTTTTATTTTCAGCATATTTGTCGGTTACTATTTTAACAGTAATCGACAAGATTTTTATTTTCAACATATTCGTCGCTTACTATTTCATAAGTAATCGGCATGATTTATTTTCAGCACATTCGTCGGTTACTATTTCAAAAGTAATCGGCATGATCTATTTTCTGCACATTCGTCGGTTACTATTTCAAAAGTAATCGGCAAGATTTATATTTTCAGCATATTCGTCGGTTACTATTTCAAAAGTAATCGGCAAGATTTTTATTTTCAACATATTCGTCGCTTACTATTTCAAAAGTAATCGGCATGATTTATTTTCAGCACATTCGTCGGTTACTATTTCTAAAGTAATCGGCAAGATTTATATTTTCAACATATTCGTCGCTTACTATTTCAAAATTAATCGGCATGATTTATTTTCAGCACATTCGTCGGTTACTTTTTCAAAAGTAATCAGCAAGATTTTTATTTTCAACATATTCGTCGCTTACTATTTGAAAAGTAATCGGCATGATTTATTTTCAGCACATTCGTCGGTTGCTATTTCAAAAGTAATCGGCAAGATTATTATTTTGAGCACATTCGTCGGTTACTATTTTAAAAGTAATCGACAAGACTTTTATTTTCAGCATATTCGTCGGTTACTATTTCGAAAGTAATCGGCAAGATTTTTATTTTCAGCACATTTGTCGATTACTATTTCAAAAGTAATCAGCATGATTTATTTTCAGCACATTCGTCGGTTACTATTTCAAAGGTAATCGGGAAGATTTTTATTTTGAGCACATTCGTCGGTTACTATTTTAAAAGTAATCGACAAGACTTTTATTTTCAGCACATTTGTCGGTTACTATTTCAAAAGTAATCGGCATGATTTATTTTCAGCACATTCGTCGTTTACTATTTCAAAAGTAATCGGCAAGACTTTATTTTCAACATATTCCTCGGTTACTATTTCAAAATTAATCGGCAAGATTTTTATTTTCAGCATGTTCGTCGGTTACTATTTCAAAAGTAATCGGCAAGATTTTTTTTTTCAACATATTTGTCGGTTACTATTTTAAAAGTAATCGACAAGACTTTATTTTCAGCACATTCGTCGGTTACTATTTCAAAAGTAATCGGCAAGATTTTTATTTTCAGCATATTCGTCGGTTACTATTTCAAAGGTAATCAACAGTATTTATTTTCAGCACATTCGTCGGTTACTATTTCAAAAGTAATCGGCAAGATTTTTATTTTCAGCATATTCGTCGGTTACTATTTCAAAGGTAATCAGCAGTATTTATTTTCAGCACATTCGTCGGTTACTATTTTAAAAGTAATCGACAAGACTTTATTTTCAGCACATTCGTCGGTTACTATTTCAAAAGTAATCGGCATGATCTATTTTCTGCACATTCGTCGGTTACTATTTCAAAAGTAATCGGCAAGATTTTTATTTTCAGCATATTCGTCGGTTACTATTTCAAAAGTAATCGGCAAGATTTTTATTTTCAACATATTCGTCGCTTACTATTTCAAAAGTAATCGGCATGATTTATTTTCAGCACATTCGTCGGTTACTATTTCTAAAGTAATCGGCAAGATTTATATTTTCAACATATTCGTCGCTTACTATTTCAAAATTAATCGGCATGATTTATTTTCAGCACATTCGTCGGTTACTTTTTCAAAAGTAATCAGCAAGATTTTTATTTTCAACATATTCGTCGCTTACTATTTGAAAAGTAATCGGCATGATTTATTTTCAGCACATTCGTCGGTTGCTATTTCAAAAGTAATCGGCAAGATTATTATTTTGAGCACATTCGTCGGTTACTATTTTAAAAGTAATCGACAAGACTTTTATTTTCAGCATATTCGTCGGTTACTATTTCGAAAGTAATCGGCAAGATTTTTATTTTCAGCATATTTGTCGGTTACTATTTTAAAAGTAATCGACAAGATTTTTATTTTCAACATATTCGTCGGTTACTATTTCATAAGTAATCGGCATGATTTATTTTCAGCACATTCGTCGGTTACTATTTCAAAAGTAATCGGCATGATCTATTTTCTGCACATTCGTCGGTTACTATTTCAAAAGTAATCGGCAAGATTTATATTTTCAGCATATTCGTCGGTTACTATTTCAAAAGTAATCGGCAAGATTTTTATTTTCAACATATTCGTCGCTTACTATTTCAAAAGTAATCGGCATGATTTATTTTCAGCACATTCGTCGGTTACTATTTCAAAAGTAATCGGCAAGATTTTTATTTTCAACATATTCGTAGCTTACTAACTAAAAAGTAATCAGCAAGATTTTTATTTTCAACATATTCGTCGCTTACTATTTCAAAAGTAATCGGCATGATTTATTTTCAGCACATTCGTCGGTTACTATTTCAAAGGTAATCGGGAAGATTTTTATTTTGAGCACATTCGTCGGTTACTATCTTAAAAGTAATCGACAAGACTTTTATTTTCAGCACATTTGTCGATTACTATTTCAAAAGTAATCGGCATGATTTATTTTCAGCACATTCGTCGCTTACTATTTCAAAAGTAATCGGCAAGACTTTATTTTCAACATATTCCTCGGTTACTATTTCAAAAGTAATCGGCAAGATTTTTATTTTCAGCATGTTCGTCGGTTACTATTTCAAAAGTAATCGGCAAGATTTTTTTTTTCAACATATTTGTCGGTTACTATTTTAAAAGTAATCGACAAGACTTTATTTTCAGCACATTCGTCGGTTACTATTTCAAAAGTAATCGGCAAGATTTTTATTTTCAGCATATTCGTCGGTTACTATTTCAAAGGTAATCAACAGTATTTATTTTCAGCACATTCGTCGGTTACTATTTCAAAAGTAATCGGCAAGATTTTTATTTTCAGCATATTCGTCGGTTACTATTTCAAAGGTAATCAGCAGTATTTATTTTCAGCACATTCGTCGGTTACTATTTCAAAAGTAATCGGCAAGATTTTTATTTTGAGCACATTCGTTGGTTACTATTTTAAAAGTTATCGACAAGACTTTTATTTTCAGCACATTTGTCGGTTACTATTTCAAAAGTAATCGGCATGATTTATTTTCAGCACATTCGTCGGTTACTATTTCAAAAGTAATCGGCAAGACTTTATTTTCAACACATTCGTCAGTTACTATTTCAAAAGTAATCTGCATGATCTATTTTCTGCACATTCGTCGGTTACTATTTCAAAAGTAATCGGCAAGATTTTTATTTTCAGCATATTCGTCGGTTACTATTTCAAAGGTAATCAGCAGTATTTATTTTCAGCACATTCGTCGGTTACTATTTCAAAAGTAATCGGCAAGATTTTTATTTTCAGCATATTCGTCGGTTACTATTTCAAAGGTAATCAGCAGTATTTATTTTCAGCACATTCATCGGTTACTATTTTAAAAGTAATCGACAAGACTTTATTTTCAGCACATTCGTCGGTTACTATTTCAAAAGTAATCGGCAAGATTTTTATTTTCAACATATTCGTCGCTTACTTTTTCAAAAGTAATCAGCAAGATTTTTATTTTCAACATATTCGTCGCTTACTATTTGAAAAGTAATCGGCATGATTTATTTTCAGCACATTCGTCGGTTACTATTTCAAAAGTAATCGGCAAGATTATTATTTTGAGCACATTCGTCGGTTACTATTTTAAAAGTAATCGACAAGACTTTTATTTTCAGCATATTCGTCGGTTACTATTTCGAAAGTAATCGGCAAGATTTTTATTTTCAGCATATTTGTCGGTTACTATTTTAACAGTAATCGACAAGATTTTTATTTTCAACATATTCGTCGCTTACTATTTCATAAGTAATCGGCATGATTTATTTTCAGCACATTCGTCGGTTACTATTTCAAAAGTAATCGGCATGATCTATTTTCTGCACATTCGTCGGTTACTATTTCAAAAGTAATCGGCAAGATTTATATTTTCAGCATATTCGTCGGTTACTATTTCAAAAGTAATCGGCAAGATTTTTATTTTCAACATATTCGTCGCTTACTATTTCAAAAGTAATCGGCATGATTTATTTTCAGCACATTCGTCGGTTACTATTTCTAAAGTAATCGGCAAGATTTATATTTTCAACATATTCGTCGCTTACTATTTCAAAATTAATCGGCATGATTTATTTTCAGCACATTCGTCGGTTACTTTTTCAAAAGTAATCAGCAAGATTTTTATTTTCAACATATTCGTCGCTTACTATTTGAAAAGTAATCGGCATGATTTATTTTCAGCACATTCGTCGGTTGCTATTTCAAAAGTAATCGGCAAGATTATTATTTTGAGCACATTTGTCGGTTACTATTTTAAAAGTAATCGACAAGACTTTTATTTTCAGCATATTCGTCGGTTACTATTTCGAAAGTAATCGGCAAGATTTTTATTTTCAGCACATTTGTCGATTACTATTTCAAAAGTAATCGGCATGATTTATTTTCAGCACATTCGTCGCTTACTATTTCAAAAGTAATCGGCAAGACTTTATTTTCAACATATTCCTCGGTTACTATTTCAAAAGTAATCGGCAAGATTTTTATTTTCAGCATGTTCGTCGGTTACTATTTCAAAAGTAATCGGCAAGATTTTTTTTTTCAACATATTTGTCGGTTACTATTTTAAAAGTAATCGACAAGACTTTATTTTCAGCACATTCGTCGGTTACTATTTCAAAAGTAATCGGCAAGATTTTTATTTTCAGCATATTCGTCGGTTACTATTTCAAAGGTAATCAACAGTATTTATTTTCAGCACATTCGTCGGTTACTATTTCAAAAGTAATCGGCAAGATTTTTATTTTCAGCATATTCGTCGGTTACTATTTCAAAGGTAATCAGCAGTATTTATTTTCAGCACATTCGTCGGTTACTATTTCAAAAGTAATCGGCAAGATTTTTATTTTGAGCACATTCGTTGGTTACTATTTTAAAAGTTATCGACAAGACTTTTATTTTCAGCACATTTGTCGGTTACTATTTCAAAAGTAATCGGCATGATTTATTTTCAGCACATTCGTCGGTTACTATTTCAAAAGTAATCGGCAAGACTTTATTTTCAACACATTCGTCAGTTACTATTTCAAAAGTAATCTGCATGATCTATTTTCTGCACATTCGTCGGTTACTATTTCAAAAGTAATCGGCAAGATTTTTATTTTCAGCATATTCGTCGGTTACTATTTCAAAGGTAATCAGCAGTATTTATTTTCAGCACATTCGTCGGTTACTATTTCAAAAGTAATCGGCAAGATTTTTATTTTCAGCATATTCGTCGGTTACTATTTCAAAGGTAATCAGCAGTATTTATTTTCAGCACATTCATCGGTTACTATTTTAAAAGTAATCGACAAGACTTTATTTTCAGCACATTCGTCGGTTACTATTTCAAAAGTAATCGGCAAGATTTTTATTTTCAACATATTCGTCGCTTACTTTTTCAAAAGTAATCAGCAAGATTTTTATTTTCAACATATTCGTCGCTTACTATTTGAAAAGTAATCGGCATGATTTATTTTCAGCACATTCGTCGGTTACTATTTCAAAAGTAATCGGCAAGATTATTATTTTGAGCACATTCGTCGGTTACTATTTTAAAAGTAATCGACAAGACTTTTATTTTCAGCATATTCGTCGGTTACTATTTCGAAAGTAATCGGCAAGATTTTTATTTTCAGCATATTTGTCGGTTACTATTTTAACAGTAATCGACAAGATTTTTATTTTCAACATATTCGTCGCTTACTATTTCATAAGTAATCGGCATGATTTATTTTCAGCACATTCGTCGGTTACTATTTCAAAAGTAATCGGCATGATCTATTTTCTGCACATTCGTCGGTTACTATTTCAAAAGTAATCGGCAAGATTTATATTTTCAGCATATTCGTCGGTTACTATTTCAAAAGTAATCGGCAAGATTTTTATTTTCAACATATTCGTCGCTTACTATTTCAAAAGTAATCGGCATGATTTATTTTCAGCACATTCGTCGGTTACTATTTCTAAAGTAATCGGCAAGATTTATATTTTCAACATATTCGTCGCTTACTATTTCAAAGTTAATCGGCATGATTTATTTTCAGCACATTCGTCGGTTACTTTTTCAAAAGTAATCAGCAAGATTTTTATTTTCAACATATTCGTCGCTTACTATTTGAAAAGTAATCGGCATGATTTATTTTCAGCACATTCGTCGGTTGCTATTTCAAAAGTAATCGGCAAGATTATTATTTTGAGCACATTCGTCGGTTACTATTTTAAAAGTAATCGACAAGACTTTTATTTTCAGCATATTCGTCGGTTACTATTTCGAAAGTAATCGGCAAGATTTTTATTTTCAGCATATTTGTCGGTTACTATTTTAAAAGTAATCGACAAGATTTTTATTTTCAACATATTCGTCGGTTACTATTTCATAAGTAATCGGCATGATTTATTTTCAGCACATTCGTCGGTTACTATTTCAAAAGTAATCGGCATGATCTATTTTCTGCACATTCGTCGGTTACTATTTCAAAAGTAATCGGCAAGATTTATATTTTCAGCATATTCGTCGGTTACTATTTCAAAAGTAATCGGCAAGATTTTTATTTTCAACATATTCGTCGCTTACTATTTCAAAAGTAATCGGCATGATTTATTTTCAGCACATTCGTCGGTTACTATTTCAAAAGTAATCGGCAAGATTTTTATTTTCAACATATTCGTAGCTTACTAACTAAAAAGTAATCAGCAAGATTTTTATTTTCAACATATTCGTCGCTTACTATTTCAAAAGTAATCGGCATGATTTATTTTCAGCACATTCGTCGGTTACTATTTCAAAGGTAATCGGGAAGATTTTTATTTTGAGCACATTCGTCGGTTACTATCTTAAAAGTAATCGACAAGACTTTTATTTTCAGCACATTTGTCGATTACTATTTCAAAAGTAATCGGCATGATTTATTTTCAGCACATTCGTCGCTTACTATTTCAAAAGTAATCGGCAAGTCTTTATTTTCAACATATTCCTCGGTTACTATTTCAAAAGTAATCGGCAAGATTTTTATTTTCAGCATGTTCGTCGGTTACTATTTCAAAAGTAATCGGCAAGATTTTTTTTTTCAACATATTTGTCGGTTACTATTTTAAAAGTAATCGACAAGACTTTATTTTCAGCACATTCGTCGGTTACTATTTCAAAAGTAATCGGCAAGATTTTTATTTTCAGCATATTCGTCGGTTACTATTTCAAAGGTAATCAACAGTATTTATTTTCAGCACATTCGTCGGTTACTATTTCAAAAGTAATCGGCAAGATTTTTATTTTCAGCATATTCGTCGGTTACTATTTCAAAGGTAATCAGCAGTATTTATTTTCAGCACATTCGTCGGTTACTATTTCAAAAGTAATCGGCAAGATTTTTATTTTGAGCACATTCGTTGGTTACTATTTTAAAAGTTATCGACAAGACTTTTATTTTCAGCACATTTGTCGGTTACTATTTCAAAAGTAATCGGCATGATTTATTTTCAGCACATTCGTCGGTTACTATTTCAAAAGTAATCGGCAAGACTTTATTTTCAACACATTCGTCAGTTACTATTTCAAAAGTAATCTGCATGATCTATTTTCTACACATTCGTCGGTTACTATTTCAAAAGTAATCGGCAAGATTTTTATTTTCAGCATATTCGTCGGTTACTATTTCAAAGGTAATCAGCAGTATTTATTTTCAGCACATTCGTCGGTTACTATTTCAAAAGTAATCGGCAAGATTTTTATTTTCAGCATATTCGTCGGTTACTATTTCAAAGGTAATCAGCAGTATTTATTTTCAGCACATTCATCGGTTACTATTTTAAAAGTAATCGACAAGACTTTATTTTCAGCACATTCGTCGGTTACTATTTCAAAAGTAATCGGCAAGATTTTTATTTTCAACATTTTCGTCGCTTACTTTTTCAAAAGTAATCAGCAAGATTTTTATTTTCAACATATTCGTCGCTTACTATTTGAAAAGTAATCGGCATGATTTATTTTCAGCACATTCGTCGGTTACTATTTCAAAAGTAATCGGCAAGATTATTATTTTGAGCACATTCGTCGGTTACTATTTTAAAAGTAATCGACAAGACTTTTATTTTCAGCATATTCGTCGGTTACTATTTCGAAAGTAATCGGCAAGATTTTTATTTTCAGCATATTTGTCGGTTACTATTTTAAAAGTAATCGACAAGATTTTTATTTTCAACATATTCGTCGGTTACTATTTCATAAGTAATCGGCATGATTTATTTTCAGCACATTCGTCGGTTACTATTTCAAAAGTAATCGGCATGATCTATTTTCTGCACATTCGTCGGTTACTATTTCAAAAGTAATCGGCAAGATTTATATTTTCAGCATATTCGTCGGTTACTATTTCAAAAGTAATCGGCAAGATTTTTATTTTCAACATATTCGTCGCTTACTATTTCAAAAGTAATCGGCATGATTTATTTTCAGCACATTCGTCGGTTACTATTTCAAAAGTAATCGGCAAGATTTTTATTTTCAACATATTCGTCGCTTACTATTTCAAAAGTAATCGGCATGATTTATTTTCAGCACATTCGTCGGTTACTTTTTCAAAAGTAATCAGCAAGATTTTTATTTTCAACATATTCGTCGCTTACTATTTGAAAAGTAATCGGCATGATTTATTTTCAGCACATTCGTCGGTTACTATTTCAAAAGTAATCGGCAAGATTATTATTTTGAGCACATTCGTCGGTTACTATTTTAAAAGTAATCGACAAGACTTTTATTTTCAGCATATTCGTCGGTTACTATTTCGAAAGTAATCGGCAAGATTTTTATTTTCAGCATATTTGTCGGTTACTATTTTAAAAGTAATCGACAAGATTTTTATTTTCAACATATTCGTCGGTTACTATTTCATAAGTAATCGGCATGATTTATTTTCAGCACATTCGTCGGTTACTATTTCAAAAGTAATCGGCATGATCTATTTTCTGCACATTCGTCGGTTACTATTTCAAAAGTAATCGGCAAGATTTATATTTTCAGCATATTCGTCGGTTACTATTTCAAAAGTAATCGGCAAGATTTTTATTTTCAACATATTCGTCGCTTACTATTTCAAAAGTAATCGGCATGATTTATTTTCAGCACATTCGTCGGTTACTATTTCAAAAGTAATCGGCAAGATTTTTATTTTCAACATATTCGTAGCTTACTAATTAAAAAGTAATCAGCAAGATTTTTATTTTCAACATATTCGTCGCTTACTATTTCAAAAGTAATCGGCATGATTTATTTTCAGCACATTCGTCGGTTACTATTTCAAAGGTAATCGGGAAGATTTTTATTTTGAGCACATTCGTCGGTTACTATTTTAAAAGTAATCGACAAGACTTTTATTTTCAGCACATTTGTCGATTACTATTTCAAAAGTAATCGGCATGATTTATTTTCAGCACATTCGTCGCTTACTATTTCAAAAGTAATCGGCAAGACTTTATTTTCAACATATTCCTCGGTTACTATTTCAAAAGTAATCGGCAAGATTTTTATTTTCAGCATGTTCGTCGGTTACTATTTCAAAAGTAATCGGCAAGATTTTTTTTTTCAACATATTTGTCGGTTACTATTTGAAAAGTAATCGACAAGACTTTATTTTCAGCACATTCGTCGGTTACTATTTCAAAAGTAATCGGCAAGATTTTTATTTTCAGCATATTCGTCGGTTACTATTTCAAAGGTAATCAACAGTATTTATTTTCAGCACATTCGTCGGTTACTATTTCAAAAGTAATCGGCAAGATTTTTATTTTCAGCATATTCGTCGGTTACTATTTCAAAGGTAATCAGCAGTATTTATTTTCAGCACATTCGTCGGTTACTATTTTAAAAGTAATCGACAAGACTTTATTTTCAGCACATTCGTCGGTTACTATTTCAAAAGTAATCGGCAAGATTTTTATTTTCAACATATTCGTCGCTTACTATTTCAAAAGTACTCAGCAAGATTTTTATTTTCAACATATTCGTCGCTTACTATTTGAAAAGTAATCGGCATGATTTATTTTCAGCACATTCGTCGGTTACTATTTCAAAAGTAATCGGCAAGATTATTATTTTGAGCACATTCGTCGGTTACTATTTTAAAAGTAATCGACAAGACTTTTATTTTCAGCATATTCGTCGGTTACTATTTCGAAAGTAATCGGCAAGATTTTTATTTTCAGCATATTTGTCGGTTACTATTTTAAAAGTAATCGACAAGATTTTTATTTTCAACATATTCGTCGGTTACTATTTCAAAAGTAATCGACATGATTTATTTTCAGCACATTCGTCGGTTACTATTTCAAAAGTAATCGGCATGATCTATTTTCTGCACATTCGTCGGTTACTATTTCAAAAGTAATCGGCAAGATTTATATTTTCAGCATATTCGTCGGTTACTATTTCAAAAGTAATCGGCAAGATTTTTATTTTCAACATATTCGTCGCTTACTATTTCAAAAGTAATCGGCATGATTTATTTTCAGCACATTCGTCGGTTACTATTTCAAAAGTAATCGGCAAGATTTTTATTTTCAACATATTCGTCGCTTACTATTTCAAAAGTAATCAGCAAGATTTTTATTTTCAACATATTCGTCGCTTACTATTTGAAAAGTAATCGGCATGATTTATTTTCAGCACATTCGTCGGTTACTATTTCAAAAGTAATCGGCAAGATTTTTATTTTGAGCACATTCGTCGGTTACTATTTCAAAAGTAATCGGCAAGATTTTTATTTTCAACATATTCGTCGCTTACTATTTCAAAAGTAATCGGCATGATTTATTTTCAGCACATTCGTCGGTTACTATTTCAAAAGTAATCGGCAAGATTTTTATTTTCAACATATTCGTCGCTTACTATTTCAAAAGTAATCAGCAAGATTTTTATTTTCAACATATTCGTCGGTTACTATTTCAAAAGTAATCGGCAAGATTTATATTTTCAGCATATTCGTCGGTTACTATTTCAAAAGTAATCGGCAAGATTTTTATTTTCAACATATTCGTCGCTTACTATTTCAAAAGTAATCGGCATGATTTATTTTCAGCACATTCGTCGGTTACTATTTCAAAAGTAATCGGCAAGATTTTTATTTTCAACATATTCGTCGCTTACTATTTCAAAAGTAATCAGCAAGATTTTTATTTTCAACATATTCGTCGCTTACTATTTGAAAAGTAATCGGCATGATTTATTTTCAGCACATTCGTCGGTTACTATTTCAAAAGTAATCGGCAAGATTTTTATTTTGAGCACATTCGTCGGTTACTATTTTAAAAGTAATCGACAAGACTTTTATTTTCAGCATATTCGTGGTTACTATTTCGAAAGTAATCGGCAAGATTTTTATTTTCAGCATATTTGTCGGTTACTATTTTAAAAGTAATCGACAAGATTTTTATTTTCAACATATTCGTCGGTTACTATTTCATAAGTAATCGACATGATTTATTTTCAGCACATTCGTCGGTTACTATTTCAAAAGTAATCGGCATGATCTATTTTCTGCACATTCGTCGGTTACTATTTCAAAAGTAATCGGCAAGATTTATATTTTCAGCATATTCGTCGGTTACTATTTCAAAAGTAATCGGCAAGATTTTTATTTTCAACATATTCGTCGCTTACTATTTGAAAAGTAATCGACATGATTTATTTTCAGCACATTCGTCGGTTACTATTTCAAAAGTAATCGGCAAGATTTTTATTTTCAACATATTCGTCGCTTACTATTTCAAAAGTAATCAGCAAGATTTTTATTTTCAACATATTCGTCGCTTACTATTTGAAAAGTAATCGACATGATTTATTTTCAGCACATTCGTCGGTTACTATTTCAAAAGTAATCGGCAAGATTTTTATTTTGAGCACATTCGTCGGTTACTATTTTAAAAGTAATCGACAAGACTTTTATTTTCAGCATATTCGTGGTTACTATTTCGAAAGTAATCGGCAAGATTTTTATTTTCAGCATATTTGTCGGTTACTATTTTAAAAGTAATCGACAAGATTTTTATTTTCAACATATTCGTCGGTTACTATTTCATAAGTAATCGACATGATTTATTTTCAGCACATTCGTCGGTTACTATTTCAAAAGTAATCGGCATGATCTATTTTCTGCACATTCGTCGGTTACTATTTCAAAAGTAATCGGCAAGATTTATATTTTCAGCATATTCGTCGGTTACTATTTCAAAAGTAATCGGCAAGATTTTTATTTTCAACATATTCGTCGCTTACTATTTCAAAAGTAATCGGCATGATTTATTTTCAGCACATTCGTCGGTTACTATTTCAAAAGTAATCGGCAAGATTTTTATTTTCAACATATTCGTCGCTTACTAATTAAAAAGTAATCAGCAAGATTTTTATTTTCAACATATTCGTCGCTTACTATTTCAAAAGTAATCGGCATGATTTATTTTCAGCACATTCGTCGGTTACTATTTCAAAGGTAATCGGTAAGATTTTTATTTTGAGCACATTCGTCGGTTACTATTTTAAAAGTAATCGACAAGACTTTTATTTTCAGCACATTTGTCGGTTACTATTTCAAAAGTAATCGGCATGATTTATTTTCAGCACATTCGTCGGTTACTATTTCAAAAGTAATCGGCAAGATTTTTATTTTGAGCACATTCGTTGGTTACTATTTTAAAAGTTATCGACAAGACTTTTATTTTCAGCACATTTGTCGGTTACTATTTCAAAAGTAATCGGCATGATTTATTTTCAGCACATTCGTCGGTTACTATTTCAAAAGTAATCGGCAAGACTTTATTTTCAACACATTCGTCGGTTACTATTTCAAAAGTAATCGGCATGATCTATTTTCTGCACATTCGTCGGTTACTATTTCAAAAGTAATTGGCAAGATTTTTATTTTCAGCATATTCGTCGGTTACTATTTCAAAGGTAATCAGCAGTATTTATTTTCAGCACATTCGTCGGTTACAATTTCAAAAGTAATCGGCAAGATTTTTATTTTCAGCATATTCGTCGGTTACTATTTCAAAGGTAATCAGCAGTATTTATTTTCAGCACATTCGTCGGTTACTATTTTAAAAGTAATCGACAAGACTTTATTTTCAGCACATTCGTCGGTTACTATTTCAAAAGTAATCGGCAAGATTTTTATTTTCAACATATTCGTCGCTTACTTTTTCAAAAGTAATCAGCAAGATTTTTATTTTCAACATATTCGTCGCTTACTATTTGAAAAGTAATCGGCATGATTTATTTTCAGCACATTCATCGGTTACTATTTCAAAAGTAATCGGCAAGATTATTATTTTGAGCACATTCGTCGGTTACTATTTTAAAAGTAATCGACAAGACTTTTATTTTCAGCATATTCGTCGGTTACTATTTCGAAAGTAATCGGCAAGATTTTTATTTTCAGCATATTTGTCGGTTACTATTTTAAAAGTAATCGACAAGATTTTTATTTTCAACATATTCGTCGGTTACTATTTCATAAGTAATCGGCATGATTTATTTTCAGCACATTCGTCGGTTACTATTTCAAAAGTAATCGGCATGATCTATTTTCTGCACATTCGTCGGTTACTATTTCAAAAGTAATCGGCAAGATTTATATTTTCAGCATATTCGTCGGTTACTATTTCAAAAGTAATCGGCAAGATTTTTATTTTCAACATATTCGTCGCTTACTATTTCAAAAGTAATCGGCATGATTTATTTTCAGCACATTCGTCGGTTACTATTTCAAAAGTAATCGGCAAGACTTTATTTTCAACACATTCGTCGGTTACTATTTCAAAAGTAATCGGCATGATCTATTTTCTGCACATTCGTCGGTTACTATTTCAAAAGTAATTGGCAAGATTTTTATTTTCAGCATATTCGTCGGTTACTATTTCAAAGGTAATCAGCAGTATTTATTTTCAGCACATTCGTCGGTTACAATTTCAAAAGTAATCGGCAAGATTTTTATTTTCAGCATATTCGTCGGTTACTATTTCAAAGGTAATCAGCAGTATTTATTTTCAGCACATTCGTCGGTTACTATTTTAAAAGTAATCGACAAGACTTTATTTTCAGCACATTCGTCGGTTACTATTTCAAAAGTAATCGGCAAGATTTTTATTTTCAACATATTCGTCGCTTACTTTTTCAAAAGTAATCAGCAAGATTTTTATTTTCAACATATTCGTCGCTTACTATTTGAAAAGTAATCGGCATGATTTATTTTCAGCACATTCATCGGTTACTATTTCAAAAGTAATCGGCAAGATTATTATTTTGAGCACATTCGTCGGTTACTATTTTAAAAGTAATCGACAAGACTTTTATTTTCAGCATATTCGTCGGTTACTATTTCGAAAGTAATCGGCAAGATTTTTATTTTCAGCATATTTGTCGGTTACTATTTTAAAAGTAATCGACAAGATTTTTATTTTCAACATATTCGTCGGTTACTATTTCATAAGTAATCGGCATGATTTATTTTCAGCACATTCGTCGGTTACTATTTCAAAAGTAATCGGCATGATCTATTTTCTGCACATTCGTCGGTTACTATTTCAAAAGTAATCGGCAAGATTTATATTTTCAGCATATTCGTCGGTTACTATTTCAAAAGTAATCGGCAAGATTTTTATTTTCAACATATTCGTCGCTTACTATTTCAAAAGTAATCGGCATGATTTATTTTCAGCACATTCGTCGGTTACTATTTCAAAAGTAATCGGCAAGATTTTTATTTTCAACATATTCGTCGCTTACTATTTCAAAAGTAATCGGCATGATTTATTTTCAGCACATTCGTCGGTTACTTTTTCAAAAGTAATCAGCAAGATTTTTATTTTCAACATATTCGTCGCTTACTATTTGAAAAGTAATCGGCATGATTTATTTTCAGCACATTCGTCGGTTACTATTTCAAAAGTAATCGGCAAGATTATTATTTTGAGCACATTCGTCGGTTACTATTTTAAAAGTAATCGACAAGACTTTTATTTTCAGCATATTCGTCGGTTACTATTTCGAAAGTAATCGGCAAGATTTTTATTTTCAGCATATTTGTCGGTTACTATTTTAAAAGTAATCGACAAGATTTTTATTTTCAACATATTCGTCGGTTACTATTTCATAAGTAATCGGCATGATTTATTTTCAGCACATTCGTCGGTTACTATTTCAAAAGTAATCGGCATGATCTATTTTCTGCACATTCGTCGGTTACTATTTCAAAAGTAATCGGCAAGATTTATATTTTCAGCATATTCGTCGGTTACTATTTCAAAAGTAATCGGCAAGATTTTTATTTTCAACATATTCGTCGCTTACTATTTCAAAAGTAATCGGCATGATTTATTTTTAGCACATTCGTCGGTTACTATTTCAAAAGTAATCGGCAAGATTTTTATTTTCAACATATTCGTCGCTTACTAATTAAAAAGTAATCAGCAAGATTTTTATTTTCAACATATTCGTCGCTTACTATTTCAAAAGTAATCGGCATGATTTATTTTCAGCACATTCGTCGGTTACTATTTCAAAGGTAATCGGGAAGATTTTTATTTTGAGCACATTCGTCGGTTACTATTTTAAAAGTAATCGACAAGACTTTTATTTTCAGCACATTTGTCGGTTACTATTTCAAAAGTAATCGGCATGATTTATTTTCAGCACATTCGTCGGTTACTATTTCAAAAGTAATCGGCAAGACTTTATTTTCAACATATTCCTCGGTTACTATTTCAAAAGCAATCGGCAAGATTTTTATTTTCAGCATATTTGTCGGTTACTTTTTTAAAAGTAATCGGCAAGACTTTATTTTCAGCACATTCGTCAGTTACTATTTCAAAAGTAATCGGCAAGACTTTATTTTCATCACATTCGTCGGTTACTATTTCAAAAGTAATCGGCAAGACTTTATTTTCAGCACATTCGTCGGTTACTATTTCAAAAGTAAACGGCAAGATTTTTATTTTCAGCATATTCGTCGGTTACTATTTCAAAAGTAATCGGCAAGACTTTATTTTCAGCACATTCGTCGGTTACTATTTCAAAAGTAATCGGCGAGATTTTTATCTTCAACATATTCGTCGGTTACTATTTCAAAAGTAATCGGCAAGATTTTTATTTTCAGCATATTTGTCGGTTACTATTTTAAAAGTAAGCGGCATGACTTTATTTTCAGCACATTCGTCGGTTACTATTTCAAAAGTAATTGGCAAGATTTTTTTTTCTGCATATTCGTCGGTTACTATTTCAAATGTAATCGGAAAGATTTTAATTTTCAGCATATTCGTCGGTTACTATTTCAAAAGTAATCGGCAAGATTTTTATTTTCAGCATATTTCTCGGTTACTTTTTTAAAAGTAATCGGCAAGACTTTATTTTCAGCACATTCGTCGGTTACTATTTCAAAAGTAATCGGCAAGACTTTATTTTCATCACATTCGTCGGTTACTATTTCAAAAGTAATCGGCAAGACTTTATTTTCAGCACATTCGTCGGTTACTATTTCAAAAGTAAACGGCAAGATTTTTATTTTCAGTATATTCGTCGGTTACTATTTCAAAAATAATCGCCAAGATTTTTTTATTTTCAGCATATTTGTCGGTTACTAATTTAAAAGTAATCGGCAAGACTTTATTTTCAGCACATTCGTCGGTTACTATTTCAAAAGTAATCGGCGAGATTTTTATCTTCAACATATTCGTCGGTTACTATTTCAAAAGTAATCGGCAAGATTTTAATTTTCAGCATATTTGTCGGTTACTATTTTAAAAGTAAGCGGCATGACTCTATTTTCAGCACATTCGTCGGTTACTATTTCAAAAGTAATCGGCAAGATTTTTATTTTC
Organism: Medicago lupulina; assembly: GCA_958299785.1. NCBI lineage: Eukaryota > Viridiplantae > Streptophyta > Magnoliopsida > Fabales > Fabaceae > Medicago > Medicago lupulina. The sequence goes on along the minus strand of OY283143.1, from coordinate 41,249,875 downwards.
AACATATTCGTCGCTTACTATTTCAAAAGTAATCGGCATGATTTATTTTTAGCACATTCGTCGGTTACTATTTCAAAAGTAATCGGCAAGATTTTTATTTTCAACATATTCGTCGCTTACTAATTAAAAAGTAATCAGCAAGATTTTTATTTTCAACATATTCGTCGCTTACTATTTCAAAAGTAATCGGCATGATTTATTTTCAGCACATTCGTCGGTTACTATTTCAAAGGTAATCGGGAAGATTTTTATTTTGAGCACATTCGTCGGTTACTATTTTAAAAGTAATCGACAAGACTTTTATTTTCAGCACATTTGTCGGTTACTATTTCAAAAGTAATCGGCATGATTTATTTTCAGCACATTCGTCGGTTACTATTTCAAAAGTAATCGGCAAGACTTTATTTTCAACATATTCCTCGGTTACTATTTCAAAAGCAATCGGCAAGATTTTTATTTTCAGCATATTTGTCGGTTACTTTTTTAAAAGTAATCGGCAAGACTTTATTTTCAGCACATTCGTCGGTTACTATTTCAAAAGTAATCGGCAAGACTTTATTTTCATCACATTCGTCGGTTACTATTTCAAAAGTAATCGGCAAGACTTTATTTTCAGCACATTCGTCGGTTACTATTTCAAAAGTAAACGGCAAGATTTTTATTTTCAGCATATTCGTCGGTTACTATTTCAAAAGTAATCGGCAAGACTTTATTTTCAGCACATTCGTCGGTTACTATTTCAAAAGTAATCGGCGAGATTTTTATCTTCAACATATTCGTCGGTTACTATTTCAAAAGTAATCGGCAAGATTTTTATTTTCAGCATATTTGTCGGTTAATATTTTAAAAGTAAGCGGCATGACTTTATTTTCAGCACATTCGTCGGTTACTATTTCAAAAGTAATTGGCAAGATTTTTTTTTCTGCATATTCGTCGGTTACTATTTCAAATGTAATCGGAAAGATTTTAATTTTCAGCATATTCGTCGGTTACTATTTCAAAAGTAATCGGCAAGATTTTTATTTTCAGCATATTTGTCGGTTACTTTTTTAAAAGTAATCGGCAAGACTTTATTTTCAGCACATTCGTCGGTTACTATTTCAAAAGTAATCGGCAAGACTTTATTTTCATCACATTCGTCGGTTACTATTTCAAAAGTAATCGGCAAGACTTTATTTTCAGCACATTCGTCGGTTACTATTTCAAAAGTAAACGGCAAGATTTTTATTTTCAGTATATTCGTCGGTTACTATTTCAAAAATAATCGCCAAGATTTTTTTATTTTCAGCATATTTGTCGGTTACTAATTTAAAAGTAATCGGCAAGACTTTATTTTCAGCACATTCGTCGGTTACTATTTCAAAAGTAATCGGCGAGATTTTTATCTTCAACATATTCGTCGGTTACTATTTCAAAAGTAATCGGCAAGATTTTAATTTTCAGCATATTTGTCGGTTACTATTTTAAAAGTAAGCGGCATGACTTTATTTTCAGCACATTCGTCGGTTACTATTTCAAAAGTAATTGGCAAGATTTTTTTTTCTGCATATTCGTCGGTTACTATTTCAAATGTAATCGGAAAGATTTTAATTTTCAGCATATTCGTCGGTTACTATTTCAAAAGTAATCGGCAAGATTTTAATTTTCAGCATATTCGTCGGTTACTATTTCAAAAGTAATCGGCAAGACTTTATTTTCAGCACATTCGTCGCTTACTATTTCAAAAGTAATCGGCATGATTTTTATTTTCAGCATATTCGTCGGTTACTATTTCAAAAGCAATCGCCAAGATTTTTATTTTCAGCATATTTGTCGGTTACTATTTTAAAAGTAAGCGGCATGACTTTATTTTCAGCACATTCGTCGGTTACTATTTCAAAAGTAATCGGCAAGATTTTTATTTTCAGCAAATTCGTCGATTACTATTTCAAAAGTAATCGGCAAGACTTTATTTTCAGCACATTCGTCGGTTACTATTTCAAAAGTAATCGGCAAGATTTTTATTTTCAGCATATTCGTCGGTTACTATTTCAAAAGTAATCGGCAAGACTTTATTTTCAGCACATTCGTCGGTTACTATTTCAAAAGTAATCGGCGAGATTTTTATCTTCAACATATTCGTCGGTTACTATTTCAAAAGTAATCGGCAAGATTTTTATTTTCAGCATATTTGTCGGTTACTATTTTAAAAGTAAGCGGCATGACTTTATTTTCAGCACATTCGTCGGTTACTATTTCAAAAGTAATTGGCAAGATTTTTTTTTCTGCATATTCGTCGGTTACTATTTCAAATGTAATCGGAAAGATTTTAATTTTCAGCATATTCGTCGGTTACTATTTCAAAAGTAATAGGCAAGATTTTTATTTTCAGCATATTTGTCGGTTACTTTTTTAAAAGTAATCGGCAAGACTTTATTTTCAGCACATTCGTCGGTTACTATTTCATAAGTAATCGGCAAGACTTTATTTTCATCACATTCGTCGGTTACTATTTCAAAAGTAATCGGCAAGACTTTATTTTCAGCACATTCGTCGGTTACTATTTCAAAAGTAAACGGCAAGATTTTTATTTTCAGTATATTCGTCGGTTATTATTTCAAAAATAATCGCCAAGATTTTTTTATTTTCAGCATATTTGTCGGTTACTAATTTAAAAGTAATCGGCAAGACTTTATTTTCAGCACATTCGTCGGTTACTATTTCAAAAGTAATCGGCGAGATTTTTATCTTCAACATATTCGTCGGTTACTATTTCAAAAGTAATCGGCAAGATTTTAATTTTCAGCATATTTGTCGGTTACTATTTTAAAAGTAAGCGGCATGACTTTATTTTCAGCACATTCGTCGGTTACTATTTCAAAAGTAATTGGCAAGATTTTTTTTTCTGCATATTCGTCGGTTACTATTTCAAATGTAATCGGAAAGATTTTAATTTTCAGCATATTCGTCGGTTACTATTTCAAAAGCAATCGGCAAGATTTTTATTTTCAGCATATTTGTCGGTTACTTTTTTAAAAGTAATCGGCAAGACTTTATTTTCAGCACATTCGTCGGTTACTATTTCAAAAGTAATCGGCAAGACTTTATTTTCATCACATTCGTCGGTTGCTATTTCAAAAGTAATCGGCAAGACTTTATTTTCAGCACATTCGTCGGTTACTATTTCAAAAGTAAACGGCAAGATTTTTATTTTCAGCATATTCGTCGGTTACTATTTCAAAAGTAATCGGCAAGACTTTATTTTCAGCACATTCGTCGGTTACTATTTCAAAAGTAAACGGCAAGATTTTTATTTTCAGTATATTCGTCGGTTATTATTTCAAAAATAATCGCCAAGATTTTTTTATTTTCAGCATATTTGTCGGTTACTAATTTAAAAGTAATCGGCAAGACTTTATTTTCAGCACATTCGTCGGTTACTATTTCAAAAGTAATCGGCGAGATTTTTATCTTCAACATATTCGTCGGTTACTATTTCAAAAGTAATCGGCAAGATTTTAATTTTCAGCATATTTGTCGGTTACTATTTTAAAAGTAAGCGGCATGACTTTATTTTCAGCACATTCGTCGGTTACTATTTCAAAAGTAATTGGCAAGATTTTTTTTTCTGCATATTCGTCGGTTACTATTTCAAATGTAATCGGAAAGATTTTAATTTTCAGCATATTCGTCGGTTACTATTTCAAAAGCAATCGGCAAGATTTTTATTTTCAGCATATTTGTCGGTTACTTTTTTAAAAGTAATCGGCAAGACTTTATTTTCAGCACATTCGTCGGTTACTATTTCAAAAGTAATCGGCAAGACTTTATTTTCATCACATTCGTCGGTTACTATTTCAAAAGTAATCGGCAAGACTTTATTTTCAGCACATTCGTCGGTTACTATTTCAAAAGTAAACGGCAAGATTTTTATTTTCAGCATATTCGTCGGTTACTATTTCAAAAGTAATCGGCAAGACTTTATTTTCAGCACATTCGTCGGTTACTATTTCAAAAGTAATCGGCGAGATTTTTATCTTCAACATATTCGTCGGTTACTATTTCAAAAGTAATCGGCAAGATTTTTATTTTCAGCATATTTGTCGGTTACTAATTTAAAAGTAATCGGCAAGACTTTATTTTCAGCACATTCGTCGGTTACTATTTCAAAAGTAATCGGCGAGATTTTTATCTTCAACATATTCGTCGGTTACTATTTCAAAAGTAATCGGCAAGATTTTAATTTTCAGCATATTTGTCGGTTACTATTTTAAAAGTAAGCGGCATGACTTTATTTTCAGCACATTCGTCGGTTACTATTTCAAAAGTAATTGGCAAGATTTTTTTTTCTGCATATTCGTCGGTTACTATTTCAAATGTAATCGGAAAGATTTTAATTTTCAGCATATTCGTCGGTTACTATTTCAAAAGTAATCGGCAAGATTTTAATTTTCAGCATATTCGTCGGTTACTATTTCAAAAGTAATCGGCAAGACTTTATTTTCAGCACATTCGTCGCTTACTATTTCAAAAGTAATCGGCATGATTTTTATTTTCAGCATATTCGTCGGTTACTATTTCAAAAGCAATCGCCAAGATTTTTATTTTCAGCATATTTGTCGGTTACTATTTTAAAAGTAAGCGGCATGACTTTATTTTCAGCACATTCGTCGGTTACTATTTCAAAAGTAATCGGCAAGATTTTTATTTTCAGCAAATTCGTCGATTACTATTTCAAAAGTAATCGGCAAGACTTTATTTTCAGCACATTCGTCGGTTACTATTTCAAAAGTAATCGGCAAGATTTTTATTTTCAGCATATTCGTCGGTTACTATTTCAAAAGTAATCGGCAAGACTTTATTTTCAGCACATTCGTCGGTTACTATTTCAAAAGTAATCGGCGAGATTTTTATCTTCAACATATTCGTCGGTTACTATTTCAAAAGTAATCGGCAAGATTTTTATTTTCAGCATATTTGTCGGTTACTATTTTAAAAGTAAGCGGCATGACTTTATTTTCAGCACATTCGTCGGTTACTATTTCAAAAGTAATTGGCAAGATTTTTTTTTCTGCATATTCGTCGGTTACTATTTCAAATGTAATCGGAAAGATTTTAATTTTCAGCATATTCGTCGGTTACTATTTCAAAAGTAATAGGCAAGATTTTTATTTTCAGCATATTTGTCGGTTACTTTTTTAAAAGTAATCGGCAAGACTTTATTTTCAGCACATTCGTCGGTTACTATTTCATAAGTAATCGGCAAGACTTTATTTTCATCACATTCGTCGGTTACTATTTCAAAAGTAATCGGCAAGACTTTATTTTCAGCACATTCGTCGGTTACTATTTCAAAAGTAAACGGCAAGATTTTTATTTTCAGTATATTCGTCGGTTATTATTTCAAAAATAATCGCCAAGATTTTTTTATTTTCAGCATATTTGTCGGTTACTAATTTAAAAGTAATCGGCAAGACTTTATTTTCAGCACATTCGTCGGTTACTATTTCAAAAGTAATCGGCGAGATTTTTATCTTCAACATATTCGTCGGTTACTATTTCAAAAGTAATCGGCAAGATTTTAATTTTCAGCATATTTGTCGGTTACTATTTTAAAAGTAAGCGGCATGACTTTATTTTCAGCACATTCGTCGGTTACTATTTCAAAAGTAATTGGCAAGATTTTTTTTTCTGCATATTCGTCGGTTACTATTTCAAATGTAATCGGAAAGATTTTAATTTTCAGCATATTCGTCGGTTACTATTTCAAAAGCAATCGGCAAGATTTTTATTTTCAGCATATTTGTCGGTTACTTTTTTAAAAGTAATCGGCAAGACTTTATTTTCAGCACATTCGTCGGTTACTATTTCAAAAGTAATCGGCAAGACTTTATTTTCATCACATTCGTCGGTTGCTATTTCAAAAGTAATCGGCAAGACTTTATTTTCAGCACATTCGTCGGTTACTATTTCAAAAGTAAACGGCAAGATTTTTATTTTCAGCATATTCGTCGGTTACTATTTCAAAAGTAATCGGCAAGACTTTATTTTCAGCACATTCGTCGGTTACTATTTCAAAAGTAAACGGCAAGATTTTTATTTTCAGTATATTCGTCGGTTATTATTTCAAAAATAATCGCCAAGATTTTTTTATTTTCAGCATATTTGTCGGTTACTAATTTAAAAGTAATCGGCAAGACTTTATTTTCAGCACATTCGTCGGTTACTATTTCAAAAGTAATCGGCGAGATTTTTATCTTCAACATATTCGTCGGTTACTATTTCAAAAGTAATCGGCAAGATTTTAATTTTCAGCATATTTGTCGGTTACTATTTTAAAAGTAAGCGGCATGACTTTATTTTCAGCACATTCGTCGGTTACTATTTCAAAAGTAATTGGCAAGATTTTTTTTTCTGCATATTCGTCGGTTACTATTTCAAATGTAATCGGAAAGATTTTAATTTTCAGCATATTCGTCGGTTACTATTTCAAAAGCAATCGGCAAGATTTTTATTTTCAGCATATTTGTCGGTTACTTTTTTAAAAGTAATCGGCAAGACTTTATTTTCAGCACATTCGTCGGTTACTATTTCAAAAGTAATCGGCAAGACTTTATTTTCATCACATTCGTCGGTTACTATTTCAAAAGTAATCGGCAAGACTTTATTTTCAGCACATTCGTCGGTTACTATTTCAAAAGTAAACGGCAAGATTTTTATTTTCAGCATATTCGTCGGTTACTATTTTAAAAGTAATCGGCAAGACTTTATTTTCAGCACATTCGTCGGTTACTATTTCAAAAGTAATCGGCGAGATTTTTATCTTCAACATATTCGTCGGTTACTATTTCAAAAGTAATCGGCAAGATTTTTATTTTCAGCATATTTGTCGGTTACTATTTTAAAAGTAAGCGGCATGACTTTATTTTCAGCACATTCGTCGGTTACTATTTCAAAAGTAATTGGCAAGATTTTTTTTTCTGCATATTCGTCGGTTACTATTTCAAATGTAATCGGAAAGATTTTAATTTTCAGCATATTCGTCGGTTACTATTTCAAAAGTAATCGGCAAGATTTTTATTTTCAGCATATTTGTCGGTTACTTTTTTAAAAGTAATCGGCAAGACTTTATTTTCAGCACATTCGTCGGTTACTATTTCAAAAGTAATCGGCAAGACTTTATTTTCATCACATTCGTCGGTTACTATTTCAAAAGTAATCGGCAAGACTTTATTTTCAGCACATTCGTCGGTTACTATTTCAAAAGTAAACGGCAAGATTTTTATTTTCAGTATATTCGTCGGTTACTATTTCAAAAATAATCGCCAAGATTTTTTTATTTTCAGCATATTTGTCGGTTACTAATTTAAAAGTAATCGGCAAGACTTTATTTTCAGCACATTCGTCGGTTACTATTTCAAAAGTAATCGGCGAGATTTTTATCTTCAACATATTCGTCGGTTACTATTTCAAAAGTAATCGGCAAGATTTTAATTTTCAGCATATTTGTCGGTTACTATTTTAAAAGTAAGCGGCATGACTTTATTTTCAGCACATTCGTCGGTTACTATTTCAAAAGTAATTGGCAAGATTTTTTTTTCTGCATATTCGTCGGTTACTATTTCAAATGTAATCGGAAAGATTTTAATTTTCAGCATATTCGTCGGTTACTATTTCAAAAGCAATCGGCAAGATTTTTATTTTCAGCATATTTGTCGGTTACTTTTTTAAAAGTAATCGGCAAGACTTTATTTTCAGCACATTCGTCGGTTACTATTTCAAAAGTAATCGGCAAGACATTATTTTCAGCACATTCGTCGGTTACTATTTCAAAAGTAAACGGCAAGATTTTTATTTTCAGCATATTCGTCGGTTACTATTTCAAAAGTAATCGGCAAGACTTTATTTTCAGCACATTCGTCGATTACTATTTCAAAAGTAATCGGCGAGATTTTTATCTTCAACATATTCGTCGGTTACTATTTCAAAAGTAATCGGCAAGATTTTTATTTTCAGCATATTTGTCGGTTACTATTTTAAAAGTAAGCGGCATGACTTTATTTTCAGCACATTCGTCGGTTACTATTTCAAAAGTAATTGGCAAGATTTTTTTTTCTGCATATTCGTCGGTTACTATTACAAATGTAATCGGAAAGATTTTAATTTTCAGCATATTCGTCGGTTACTATTTCAAAAGTAATCGGCAAGATTTTTATTTTCAGCATATTTGTCGGTTACTTTTTTAAAAGTAATCGGCAAGACTTTATTTTCAGCACATTCGTCGGTTACTATTTCAAAAGTAATCGGCAAGATTTTAATTTTCAGCATATTTGTCGGTTACTATTTTAAAAGTAAGCGGCATGACTTTATTTTCAGCACATTCGTCGGTTACTATTTCAAAAGTAATTGGCAAGATTTTTTTTTCTGCATATTCGTCGGTTACTATTTCAAATGTAATCGGAAAGATTTTAATTTTCAGCATATTCGTCGGTTACTATTTCAAAAGCAATCGGCAAGATTTTTATTTTCAGCATATTTGTCGGTTACTTTTTTAAAAGTAATCGGCAAGACTTTATTTTCAGCACATTCGTCGGTTACTATTTCAAAAGTAATCGGCAAGACTTTATTTTCATCACATTCGTCGGTTACTATTTCAAAAGTAATCGGCAAGACTTTATTTTCAGCACATTCGTCGGTTACTATTTCAAAAGTAAACGGCAAGATTTTTATTTTCAGCATATTCGTCGGTTACTATTTCAAAAGTAATCGGCAAGACTTTATTTTCAGCACATTCGTCGGTTACTATTTCAAAAGTAATCGGCGAGATTTTTATCTTCAACATATTCGTCGGTTACTATTTCAAAAGTAATCGGCAAGATTTTTATTTTCAGCATATTTGTCGGTTACTATTTTAAAAGTAAGCGGCATGACTTTATTTTCAGCACATTCGTCGGTTACTATTTCAAAAGTAATTGGCAAGATTTTTTTTTTCTGCATATTCGTCGGTTACTATTTCAAATGTAATCGGAAAGATTTTAATTTTCAGCATATTCGTCGGTTACTATTTCAAAAGTAATCGGCAAGATTTTTATTTTCAGCATATTTGTCGGTTACTTTTTTAAAAGTAATCGGCAAGACTTTATTTTCAGCACATTCGTCGGTTACTATTTCAAAAGTAATCGGCAAGACTTTATTTTCATCACATTCGTCGGTTACTATTTCAAAAGTAATCGGCAAGACTTTATTTTCAGCACATTCGTCGGTTACTATTTCAAAAGTAAACGGCAAGATTTTTATTTTCAGTATATTCGTCGGTTACTATTTCAAAAATAATCGCCAAGATTTTTTTATTTTCAGCATATTTGTCGGTTACTAATTTAAAAGTAATCGGCAAGACTTTATTTTCAGCACATTCGTCGGTTACTATTTCAAAAGTAATCGGCGAGATTTTTATCTTCAACATATTCGTCGGTTACTATTTCAAAAGTAATCGGCAAGATTTTAATTTTCAGCATATTTGTCGGTTACTATTTTAAAAGTAAGCGGCATGACTTTATTTTCAGCACATTCGTCGGTTACTATTTCAAAAGTAATCGGCAAGATTTTTATTTTCAACATATTCGTCGCTTACTATTTCAAAAGTAATCGGCATGATTTATTTTTAGCACATTCGTCGGTTACTATTTCAAAAGTAATCGGCAAGATTTTTATTTTCAACATATTCGTCGCTTACTAATTAAAAAGTAATCAGCAAGATTTTTATTTTCAACATATTCGTCGCTTACTATTTCAAAAGTAATCGGCATGATTTATTTTCAGCACATTCGTCGGTTACTATTTCAAAGGTAATCGGGAAGATTTTTATTTTGAGCACATTCGTCGGTTACTATTTTAAAAGTAATCGACAAGACTTTTATTTTCAGCACATTTGTCGGTTACTATTTCAAAAGTAATCGGCATGATTTATTTTCAGCACATTCGTCGGTTACTATTTCAAAAGTAATCGGCAAGACTTTATTTTCAACATATTCCTCGGTTACTATTTCAAAAGCAATCGGCAAGATTTTTATTTTCAGCATATTTGTCGGTTACTTTTTTAAAAGTAATCGGCAAGACTTTATTTTCAGCACATTCGTCGGTTACTATTTCAAAAGTAATCGGCAAGACTTTATTTTCATCACATTCGTCGGTTACTATTTCAAAAGTAATCGGCAAGACTTTATTTTCAGCACATTCGTCGGTTACTATTTCAAAAGTAAACGGCAAGATTTTTATTTTCAGCATATTCGTCGGTTACTATTTCAAAAGTAATCGGCAAGACTTTATTTTCAGCACATTCGTCGGTTACTATTTCAAAAAGTAATCGGCGAGATTTTTATCTTCAACATATTCGTCGGTTACTATTTCAAAAGTAATCGGCAAGATTTTTATTTTCAGCATATTTGTCGGTTACTATTTTAAAAGTAAGCGGCATGACTTTATTTTCAGCACATTCGTCGGTTACTATTTCAAAAGTAATTGGCAAGATTTTTTTTTCTGCATATTCGTCGGTTACTATTTCAAATGTAATCGGAAAGATTTTAATTTTCAGCATATTCGTCGGTTACTATTTCAAAAGTAATCGGCAAGATTTTTATTTTCAGCATATTTGTCGGTTACTTTTTTAAAAGTAATCGGCAAGACTTTATTTTCAGCACATTCGTCGGTTACTATTTCAAAAGTAATCGGCAAGACTTTATTTTCATCACATTCGTCGGTTACTATTTCAAAAGTAATCGGCAAGACTTTATTTTCAGCACATTCGTCGGTTACTATTTCAAAAGTAAACGGCAAGATTTTTATTTTCAGTATATTCGTCGGTTACTATTTCAAAAATAATCGCCAAGATTTTTTTATTTTCAGCATATTTGTCGGTTACTAATTTAAAAGTAATCAGCAAGACTTTATTTTCAGCACATTCGTCGGTTACTATTTCAAAAGTAATCGGCGAGATTTTTATCTTCAACATATTCGTCGGTTACTATTTCAAAAGTAATCGGCAAGATTTTAATTTTCAGCATATTTGTCGGTTACTATTTTAAAAGTAAGCGGCATGACTTTATTTTCAGCACATTCGTCGGTTACTATTTCAAAAGTAATTGGCAAGATTTTTTTTTCTGCATATTCGTCGGTTACTATTTCAAATGTAATCGGAAAGATTTTAATTTTCAGCATATTCGTCGGTTACTATTTCAAAAGTAATCGGCAAGACTTTATTTTCAGCACATTCGTCGCTTACTATTTCAAAAGTAATCGGCATGATTTTTATTTTCAGCATATTCGTCGGTTACTATTTCAAAAGCAATCGCCAAGATTTTTATTTTCAGCATATTTGTCGGTTACTATTTTAAAAGTAAGCGGCATGACTTTATTTTCAGCACATTCGTCGGTTACTATTTCAAAAGTAATCGGCAAGATTTTTATTTTCAGCAAATTCGTCGATTACTATTTCAAAAGTAATCGGCAAGACTTTATTTTCAGCACATTCGTCGGTTACTATTTCAAAAGTAATCGGCAAGATTTTTATTTTCAGCATATTCGTCGGTTACTATTTCAAAAGTAATCGGCAAGACTTTATTTTCAGCACATTCGTCGGTTACTATTTCAAAAGTAATCGGCGAGATTTTTATCTTCAACATATTCGTCGGTTACTATTTCAAAAGTAATCGGCAAGATTTTTATTTTCAGCATATTTGTCGGTTACTATTTTAAAAGTAAGCGGCATGACTTTATTTTCAGCACATTCGTCGGTTACTATTTCAAAAGTAATTGGCAAGATTTTTTTTTCTGCATATTCGTCGGTTACTATTTCAAATGTAATCGGAAAGATTTTAATTTTCAGCATATTCGTCGGTTACTATTTCAAAAGTAATAGGCAAGATTTTTATTTTCAGCATATTTGTCGGTTACTTTTTTAAAAGTAATCGGCAAGACTTTATTTTCAGCACATTCGTCGGTTACTATTTCATAAGTAATCGGCAAGACTTTATTTTCATCACATTCGTCGGTTACTATTTCAAAAGTAATCGGCAAGACTTTATTTTCAGCACATTCGTCGGTTACTATTTCAAAAGTAAACGGCAAGATTTTTATTTTCAGTATATTCGTCGGTTATTATTTCAAAAATAATCGCCAAGATTTTTTTATTTTCAGCATATTTGTCGGTTACTAATTTAAAAGTAATCGGCAAGACTTTATTTTCAGCACATTCGTCGGTTACTATTTCAAAAGTAATCGGCGAGATTTTTATCTTCAACATATTCGTCGGTTACTATTTCAAAAGTAATCGGCAAGATTTTAATTTTCAGCATATTTGTCGGTTACTATTTTAAAAGTAAGCGGCATGACTTTATTTTCAGCACATTCGTCGGTTACTATTTCAAAAGTAATTGGCAAGATTTTTTTTTCTGCATATTCGTCGGTTACTATTTCAAATGTAATCGGAAAGATTTTAATTTTCAGCATATTCGTCGGTTACTATTTCAAAAGCAATCGGCAAGATTTTTATTTTCAGCATATTTGTCGGTTACTTTTTTAAAAGTAATCGGCAAGACTTTATTTTCAGCACATTCGTCGGTTACTATTTCAAAAGTAATCGGCAAGACTTTATTTTCATCACATTCGTCGGTTGCTATTTCAAAAGTAATCGGCAAGACTTTATTTTCAGCACATTCGTCGGTTACTATTTCAAAAGTAAACGGCAAGATTTTTATTTTCAGCATATTCGTCGGTTACTATTTCAAAAGTAATCGGCAAGACTTTATTTTCAGCACATTCGTCGGTTACTATTTCAAAAGTAAACGGCAAGATTTTTATTTTCAGTATATTCGTCGGTTATTATTTCAAAAATAATCGCCAAGATTTTTTTATTTTCAGCATATTTGTCGGTTACTAATTTAAAAGTAATCGGCAAGACTTTATTTTCAGCACATTCGTCGGTTACTATTTCAAAAGTAATCGGCGAGATTTTTATCTTCAACATATTCGTCGGTTACTATTTCAAAAGTAATCGGCAAGATTTTAATTTTCAGCATATTTGTCGGTTACTATTTTAAAAGTAAGCGGCATGACTTTATTTTCAGCACATTCGTCGGTTACTATTTCAAAAGTAATTGGCAAGATTTTTTTTTCTGCATATTCGTCGGTTACTATTTCAAATGTAATCGGAAAGATTTTAATTTTCAGCATATTCGTCGGTTACTATTTCAAAAGCAATCGGCAAGATTTTTATTTTCAGCATATTTGTCGGTTACTTTTTTAAAAGTAATCGGCAAGACTTTATTTTCAGCACATTCGTCGGTTACTATTTCAAAAGTAATCGGCAAGACTTTATTTTCATCACATTCGTCGGTTACTATTTCAAAAGTAATCGGCAAGACTTTATTTTCAGCACATTCGTCGGTTACTATTTCAAAAGTAAACGGCAAGATTTTTATTTTCAGCATATTCGTCGGTTACTATTTCAAAAGTAATCGGCAAGACTTTATTTTCAGCACATTCGTCGGTTACTATTTCAAAAGTAATCGGCGAGATTTTTATCTTCAACATATTCGTCGGTTACTATTTCAAAAGTAATCGGCAAGATTTTTATTTTCAGCATATTTGTCGGTTACTATTTTAAAAGTAAGCGGCATGACTTTATTTTCAGCACATTCGTCGGTTACTATTTCAAAAGTAATTGGCAAGATTTTTTTTTCTGCATATTCGTCGGTTACTATTTCAAATGTAATCGGAAAGATTTTAATTTTCAGCATATTCGTCGGTTACTATTTCAAAAGTAATCGGCAAGATTTTTATTTTCAGCATATTTGTCGGTTACTTTTTTAAAAGTAATCGGCAAGACTTTATTTTCAGCACATTCGTCGGTTACTATTTCAAAAGTAATCGGCAAGACTTTATTTTCATCACATTCGTCGGTTACTATTTCAAAAGTAATCGGCAAGACTTTATTTTCAGCACATTCGTCGGTTACTATTTCAAAAGTAAACGGCAAGATTTTTATTTTCAGTATATTCGTCGGTTACTATTTCAAAAATAATCGCCAAGATTTTTTTATTTTCAGCATATTTGTCGGTTACTAATTTAAAAGTAATCGGCAAGACTTTATTTTCAGCACATTCGTCGGTTACTATTTCAAAAGTAATCGGCGAGATTTTTATCTTCAACATATTCGTCGGTTACTATTTCAAAAGTAATCGGCAAGATTTTAATTTTCAGCATATTTGTCGGTTACTATTTTAAAAGTAAGCGGCATGACTTTATTTTCAGCACATTCGTCGGTTACTATTTCAAAAGTAATTGGCAAGATTTTTTTTTCTGCATATTCGTCGGTTACTATTTCAAATGTAATCGGAAAGATTTTAATTTTCAGCATATTCGTCGGTTACTATTTCAAAAGCAATCGGCAAGATTTTTATTTTCAGCATATTTGTCGGTTACTTTTTTAAAAGTAATCGGCAAGACTTTATTTTCAGCACATTCGTCGGTTACTATTTCAAAAGTAATCGGCAAGACATTATTTTCAGCACATTCGTCGGTTACTATTTCAAAAGTAAACGGCAAGATTTTTATTTTCAGCATATTCGTCGGTTACTATTTCAAAAGTAATCGGCAAGACTTTATTTTCAGCACATTCGTCGGTTACTATTTCAAAAGTAATCGGCGAGATTTTTATCTTCAACATATTCGTCGGTTACTATTTCAAAAGTAATCGGCAAGATTTTTATTTTCAGCATATTTGTCGGTTACTATTTTAAAAGTAAGCGGCATGACTTTATTTTCAGCACATTCGTCGGTTACTATTTCAAAAGTAATTGGCAAGATTTTTTTTTCTGCATATTCGTCGGTTACTATTTCAAATGTAATCGGAAAGATTTTAATTTTCAGCATATTCGTCGGTTACTATTTCAAAAGCAATCGGCAAGATTTTTATTTTCAGCATATTTGTCGGTTACTTTTTTAAAAGTAATCGGCAAGACTTTATTTTCAGCACATTCGTCGGTTACTATTTCAAAAGTAATCGGCAAGACATTATTTTCAGCACATTCGTCGGTTACTATTTCAAAAGTAAACGGCAAGATTTTTATTTTCAGCATATTCGTCGGTTACTATTTCAAAAGTAATCGGCAAGACTTTATTTTCAGCACATTCGTCGGTTACTATTTCAAAAGTAATCGGCGAGATTTTTATCTTCAACATATTCGTCGGTTACTATTTCAAAAGTAATCGGCAAGATTTTTATTTTCAGCATATTTGTCGGTTACTATTTTAAAAGTAAGCGGCATGACTTTATTTTCAGCACATTCGTCGGTTACTATTTCAAAAGTAATTGGCAAGATTTTTTTTTCTGCATATTCGTCGGTTACTATTACAAATGTAATCGGAAAGATTTTAATTTTCAGCATATTCGTCGGTTACTATTTCAAAAGTAATCGGCAAGATTTTTATTTTCAGCATATTTGTCGGTTACTTTTTTAAAAGTAATCGGCAAGACTTTATTTTCAGCACATTCGTCGGTTACTATTTCAAAAGTAATCGGCAAGATTTTAATTTTCAGCATATTTGTCGGTTACTATTTTAAAAGTAAGCGGCATGACTTTATTTTCAGCACATTCGTCGGTTACTATTTCAAAAGTAATTGGCAAGATTTTTTTTTCTGCATATTCGTCGGTTACTATTTCAAATGTAATCGGAAAGATTTTAATTTTCAGCATATTCGTCGGTTACTATTTCAAAAGCAATCGGCAAGATTTTTATTTTCAGCATATTTGTCGGTTACTTTTTTAAAAGTAATCGGCAAGACTTTATTTTCAGCACATTCGTCGGTTACTATTTCAAAAGTAATCGGCAAGACTTTATTTTCATCACATTCGTCGGTTACTATTTCAAAAGTAATCGGCAAGACTTTATTTTCAGCACATTCGTCGGTTACTATTTCAAAAGTAAACGGCAAGATTTTTATTTTCAGCATATTCGTCGGTTACTATTTCAAAAGTAATCGGCAAGACTTTATTTTCAGCACATTCGTCGGTTACTATTTCAAAAGTAATCGGCGAGATTTTTATCTTCAACATATTCGTCGGTTACTATTTCAAAAGTAATCGGCAAGATTTTTATTTTCAGCATATTTGTCGGTTACTATTTTAAAAGTAAGCGGCATGACTTTATTTTCAGCACATTCGTCGGTTACTATTTCAAAAGTAATTGGCAAGATTTTTTTTTCTGCATATTCGTCGGTTACTATTTCAAATGTAATCGGAAAGATTTTAATTTTCAGCATATTCGTCGGTTACTATTTCAAAAGCAATCGGCAAGATTTTTATTTTCAGCATATTTGTCGGTTACTTTTTTAAAAGTAATCGGCAAGACTTTATTTTCAGCACATTCGTCGGTTACTATTTCAAAAGTAATCGGCAAGACATTATTTTCAGCACATTCGTCGGTTACTATTTCAAAAGTAAACGGCAAGATTTTTATTTTCAGCATATTCGTCGGTTACTATTTCAAAAGTAATCGGCAAGACTTTATTTTCAGCACATTCGTCGGTTACTATTTCAAAAGTAATCGGCGAGATTTTTATCTTCAACATATTCGTCGGTTACTATTTCAAAAGTAATCGGCAAGATTTTTATTTTCAGCATATTTGTCGGTTACTATTTTAAAAGTAAGCGGCATGACTTTATTTTCAGCACATTCGTCGGTTACTATTTCAAAAGTAATTGGCAAGATTTTTTTTTCTGCATATTCGTCGGTTACTATTACAAATGTAATCGGAAAGATTTTAATTTTCAGCATATTCGTCGGTTACTATTTCAAAAGTAATCGGCAAGATTTTTATTTTCAGCATATTTGTCGGTTACTTTTTTAAAAGTAATCGGCAAGACTTTATTTTCAGCACATTCGTCGGTTACTATTTCAAAAGTAATCGGCAAGATTTTAATTTTCAGCATATTTGTCGGTTACTATTTTAAAAGTAAGCGGCATGACTTTATTTTCAGCACATTCGTCGGTTACTATTTCAAAAGTAATTGGCAAGATTTTTTTTTCTGCATATTCGTCGGTTACTATTTCAAATGTAATCGGAAAGATTTTAATTTTCAGCATATTCGTCGGTTACTATTTCAAAAGCAATCGGCAAGATTTTTATTTTCAGCATATTTGTCGGTTACTTTTTTAAAAGTAATCGGCAAGACTTTATTTTCAGCACATTCGTCGGTTACTATTTCAAAAGTAATCGGCAAGACTTTATTTTCATCACATTCGTCGGTTACTATTTCAAAAGTAATCGGCAAGACTTTATTTTCAGCACATTCGTCGGTTACTATTTCAAAAGTAAACGGCAAGATTTTTATTTTCAGCATATTCGTCGGTTACTATTTCAAAAGTAATCGGCAAGACTTTATTTTCAGCACATTCGTCGGTTACTATTTCAAAAGTAATCGGCGAGATTTTTATCTTCAACATATTCGTCGGTTACTATTTCAAAAGTAATCGGCAAGATTTTTATTTTCAGCATATTTGTCGGTTACTATTTTAAAAGTAAGCGGCATGACTTTATTTTCAGCACATTCGTCGGTTACTATTTCAAAAGTAATTGGCAAGATTTTTTTTTCTGCATATTCGTCGGTTACTATTTCAAATGTAATCGGAAAGATTTTAATTTTCAGCATATTCGTCGGTTACTATTTCAAAAGTAATCGGCAAGATTTTTATTTTCAGCATATTTGTCGGTTACTTTTTTAAAAGTAATCGGCAAGACTTTATTTTCAGCACATTCGTCGGTTACTATTTCAAAAGTAATCGGCAAGACTTTATTTTCATCACATTCGTCGGTTACTATTTCAAAAGTAATCGGCAAGACTTTATTTTCAGCACATTCGTCGGTTACTATTTCAAAAGTAAACGGCAAGATTTTTATTTTCAGTATATTCGTCGGTTACTATTTCAAAAATAATCGCCAAGATTTTTTTATTTTCAGCATATTTGTCGGTTACTAATTTAAAAGTAATCGGCAAGACTTTATTTTCAGCACATTCGTCGGTTACTATTTCAAAAGTAATCGGCGAGATTTTTATCTTCAACATATTCGTCGGTTACTATTTCAAAAGTAATCGGCAAGATTTTAATTTTCAGCATATTTGTCGGTTACTATTTTAAAAGTAAGCGGCATGACTTTATTTTCAGCACATTCGTCGGTTACTATTTCAAAAGTAATTGGCAAGATTTTTTTTTCTGCATATTCGTCGGTTACTATTTCAAATGTAATCGGAAAGATTTTAATTTTCAGCATATTCGTCGGTTACTATTTCAAAAGCAATCGGCAAGATTTTTATTTTCAGCATATTTGTCGGTTACTTTTTTAAAAGTAATCGGCAAGACTTTATTTTCAGCACATTCGTCGGTTACTATTTCAAAAGTAATCGGCAAGACATTATTTTCAGCACATTCGTCGGTTACTATTTCAAAAGTAAACGGCAAGATTTTTATTTTCAGCATATTCGTCGGTTACTATTTCAAAAGTAATCGGCAAGACTTTATTTTCAGCACATTCGTCGGTTACTATTTCAAAAGTAATCGGCGAGATTTTTATCTTCAACATATTCGTCGGTTACTATTTCAAAAGTAATCGGCAAGATTTTTATTTTCAGCATATTTGTCGGTTACTATTTTAAAAGTAAGCGGCATGACTTTATTTTCAGCACATTCATCGGTTACTATTTCAAAAGTAATTGGCAAGATTTTTTTTTCTGCATATTCGTCGGTTACTATTTCAAATGTAATCGGAAAGATTTTAATTTTCAGCATATTCGTCGGTTACTATTTCAAAAGTAATCGGCAAGATTTTTATTTTCAGCATATTTGTCGGTTACTTTTTTAAAAGTAATCGGCAAGACTTTATTTTCAGCACATTCGTCGGTTACTATTTCAAAAGTAATCGGCAAGACTTTATTTTCATCACATTCGTCGGTTACTATTTCAAAAGTAATCGGCAAGACTTTATTTTCAGCACATTCGTCGGTTACTATTTCAAAAGTAAACGGCAAGATTTTTATTTTCAGCATATTCGTCGGTTACTATTTCAAAAATAATCGCCAAGATTTTTTTATTTTCAGCATATTTGTCGGTTACTAATTTAAAAGTAATCGGCAAGACTTTATTTTCAGCACATTCGTCGGTTACTATTTCAAAAGTAAGCGGCATGACTTTATTTTCAGCACATTCGTCGGTTACTATTTCAAAAGTAATCGGCAAGATTTTTTTTCTGCATATTCGTCGGTTACTATTTCAAAAGTAATCGGCAAGATTTTTATTTTCAGCATATTCGGCGGTTACTATTTCAAAAGTAATCGGCAAAACTTTATTTTCAGCACATTCGTCGGTTACTATTTCAAAAGTAATCGGCGAGATTTTTATCTTCAACATATTCGTCGGTTACTATTTCAAAAGTAATCGGCAAGATTTTTATTTTCAGCATATTTGTCGGTTACTATTTTAAAAGTAAGCGGCATGACTTTATTTTCAGCACATTCGTCGGTTACTATTTCAAAAGTAATTGGCAAGATTTTTTTTCTGCATATTCGTCGGTTACTATTTCAAATGTAATCGGAAAGATTTTAATTTTCAGCATATTCGTCGGTTACTATTTCAAAAGTAATCGGCAAGACTTTATTTTCAGCACATTCGTCGCTTACTATTTCAAAAGTAATCGGCATGATTTTTATTTTCAGCATATTCGTCGGTTACTATTTCAAAAGTAATCGCCAAGATTTTTATTTTCAGCATATTTGTCGGTTACTATTTTAAAAGTAAGCGGCATGACTTTATTTTCAGCACATTCGTCGGTTACTATTTCAAAAGTAATCGGCAAGATTTTTATTTTCAGCAAATTCGTCGATTACTATTTCAAAAGTAATCGGCAAGACTTTATTTTCAGCACATTCGTCGGTTACTATTTCAAAAGTAATCGGCAAGATTTTTATTTTCAGCATATTCGTCGGTTACTATTTCAAAAGTAATCGGCAAGACTTTATTTTCAGCACATTCGTCGGTTACTATTTCAAAAGTAATCGGCGAGATTTTTATCTTCAACATATTCGTCGGTTACTATTTCAAAAGTAATCGGCAAGATTTTTATTTTCAGCATATTTGTCGGTTACTATTTTAAAAGTAAGCGGCATGACTTTATTTTCAGCACATTCGTCGGTTACTATTTCAAAAGTAATTGGCAAGATTTTTTTTTCTGCATATTCGTCGGTTACTATTTCAAATGTAATCGGAAAGATTTTAATTTTCAGCATATTCGTCGGTTACTATTTCAAAAGTAATCGGCAAGATTTTTATTTTCAGCATATTTGTCGGTTACTTTTTTAAAAGTAATCGGCAAGACTTTATTTTCAGCACATTCGTCGGTTACTATTTCAAAAGTAATCGGCAAGACTTTATTTTCATCACATTCGTCGGTTACTATTTCAAAAGTAATCGGCAAGACTTTATTTTCAGCACATTCGTCGGTTACTATTTCAAAAGTAAACGGCAAGATTTTTATTTTCAGCATATTCGTCGGTTACTATTTCAAAAATAATCGCCAAGATTTTTTTATTTTCAGCATATTTGTCGGTTACTAATTTAAAAGTAATCGGCAAGACTTTATTTTCAGCACATTCGTCGGTTACTATTTCAAAAGTAAGCGGCATGACTTTATTTTCAGCACATTCGTCGGTTACTATTTCAAAAGTAATCGGCAAGATTTTTTTTCTGCATATTCGTCGGTTACTATTTCAAAAGTAATCGGCAAGATTTTTATTTTCAGCATATTCGGCGGTTACTATTTCAAAAGTAATCGGCAAAACTTTATTTTCAGCACATTCGTCGGTTACTATTTCAAAAGTAATCGGCGAGATTTTTATCTTCAACATATTCGTCGGTTACTATTTCAAAAGTAATCGGCAAGATTTTTATTTTCAGCATATTTGTCGGTTACTATTTTAAAAGTAAGCGGCATGACTTTATTTTCAGCACATTCGTCGGTTACTATTTCAAAAGTAATTGGCAAGATTTTTTTTCTGCATATTCGTCGGTTACTATTTCAAATGTAATCGGAAAGATTTTAATTTTCAGCATATTCGTCGGTTACTATTTCAAAAGTAATCGGCAAGACTTTATTTTCAGCACATTCGTCGCTTACTATTTCAAAAGTAATCGGCATGATTTTTATTTTCAGCATATTCGTCGGTTACTATTTCAAAAGTAATCGCCAAGATTTTTATTTTCAGCATATTTGTCGGTTACTATTTTAAAAGTAAGCGGCATGACTTTATTTTCAGCACATTCGTCGGTTACTATTTCAAAAGTAATCGGCAAGATTTTTATTTTCAGCAAATTCGTCGATTACTATTTCAAAAGTAATCGGCAAGACTTTATTTTCAGCACATTCGTCGGTTACTATTTCAAAAGTAATCGGCAAGATTTTTATTTTCAGCATATTCGTCGGTTACTATTTCAAAAGTAATCGGCAAGACTTTATTTTCAGCACATTCGTCGGTTACTATTTCAAAAGTAATCGGCGAGATTTTTATCTTCAACATATTCGTCGGTTACTATTTCAAAAGTAATCGGCAAGATTTTTATTTTCAGCATATTTGTCGGTTACTATTTTAAAAGTAAGCGGCATGACTTTATTTTCAGCACATTCGTCGGTTACTATTTCAAAAGTAATTGGCAAGATTTTTTTTTCTGCATATTCGTCGGTTACTATTTCAAATGTAATCGGAAAGATTTTAATTTTCAGCATATTCGTCGGTTACTATTTCAAAAGTAATCGGCAAGATTTTTATTTTCAGCATATTTGTCGGTTACTTTTTTAAAAGTAATCGGCAAGACTTTATTTTCAGCACATTCGTCGGTTACTATTTCAAAAGTAATCGGCAAGACTTTATTTTCATCACATTCGTCGGTTACTATTTCAAAAGTAATCGGCAAGACTTTATTTTCAGCACATTCGTCGGTTACTATTTCAAAAGTAAACGGCATGATTTTTATTTTCAGCATATTCGTCGGTTACTATTTCAAAAATAATCGCCAAGATTTTTTTATTTTCAGCATATTTGTCGGTTACTAATTTAAAAGTAATCGGCAAGACTTTATTTTCAGCACATTCGTCGGTTACTATTTCAAAAGTAAGCGGCATGACTTTATTTTCAGCACATTCGTCGGTTACTATTTCAAAAGTAATCGGCAAGATTTTTATTTTCAGCATATTCGTCGATTACTATTTCAAAAGTAATCGGCAAGACTTTATTTTCAGCACATTCGTCGGTTACTATTTCAAAAGTAATCGGCAAGATTTTTATTTTCAGCATATTCGTCGGTTACTATTTCAAAAGTAATCGGCAAGACCCTATTTTCAGCACATTCGTCAGTTACTATTTCAAAAGTAATCGGCAAGATTTTTTTCTGCATATTCGTCAGTTACTATTTCAAAAGTAATCGGCAAGATTTTTATTTTCAGCAAATTCGTCAGTTACTATTTGAAAAGTAATCGGCAAGCCTTTATTTTCAGCACATTCGTCAGTTACTATTTCAAAAGTAATCGGCAAGATTTTTATTTTCATCATATTCGTCGGTTACTATTTCAAAAGTAATCGCCAAGATTTTTATTTTTAGCATATTTGTCGGTTACTATTTTAAAAGTAATCGGCAAGACTTTATTTTCAGCACATTCGTTGGTTACTATTTCAAAAGTAATCGGCAAGACTTTATTTTCAGCACATTCGTCGGTTACTATTTCAAAAGTAAACGGCAAGATTTTTATTTTCAGCATATTCGTCGGTTACTATTTCAAAAATAATCGCCATGATTTTTTTATTTTCAGCATATTTGTCGGTTACTAATTTAAAAGTAATCGGCAAGACTTTATTTTCATCACATTCGTCGGTTACTATTTCAAAAGTAATCGGCAAGACTTTATTTTCAGCACATTCGTCGGTTACTATTTCAAAAGTAAACGGCAAGATTTTTATTTTCAGCATATTCGTCGGTTACTATTTCAAAAATAATCGCCAAGATTTTTTTATTTTCAGCATATTTGTCGGTTACTAATTTAAAAGTAATCGGCAAGACTTTATTTTCAGCACATTCGTCGGTTACTATTTCAAAAGTAAGCGGCATGACTTTATTTTCAGCACATTCGTCGGTTACTATTTCAAAAGTAATCGGCAAGATTTTTATTTTCAGCATATTCGTCGATTACTATTTCAAAAGTAATCGGCAAGACTTTATTTTCAGCACATTCGTCGGTTACTATTTCAAAAGTAATCGGCAAGATTTTTTTTTCTGCATATTCGTCGGTTACTATTTCAAATGTAATTGGAAAGATTTTAATTTTCAGCATATTCGTCGGTTACTATTTCAAAAGTAATCGGCAAGACTTTATTTTAAGCACATTCGTTGCTTACCATTTCAAAAGTAATCGGCATGATTTTTATTTTCAGCATATTCGTCGTTTACTATTTCAAAAGTAATCGGCAAGACTCTATTTTCAGCACATTCGTCGGTTACTATTTCAAAAGTAATCGGCAAGACTTTATTTTCAGCGCATTCGTCGGTTACTATTTCAAAAGTAAACGGCAAGATTTTTATTTTCAGCATATTCGTCGGTTACTATTTCAAAAATAATCGCCAAGATTTTTTTATTTTCAGCATATTGGTCGGTTACTAATTTAAAAGTAATCGGCAAGACTTTATTTTCAGCACATTCGTCGGTTACTATTTCAAAAGTAAGCGGCATGACTTTATTTTCAGCACATTCGCCGGTTACTATTTCAAAAGTAATCGGCAAGATTTTTTTTCTGCATATTCGTCGGTTACTATTTCAAAAGTAATCGGCAAGATTTTTATTTTCAGCATATTCGGCGGTTACTATTTCAAAAGTAATCGGCAAAACTTTATTTTCAGCACATTCGTCGGTTACTATTTCAAAAGTAATCGGCAAGATTTTTATTTTCAGCATATTCGTCGGTTACTATTTCAAAAGTAATCGCCAAGATTTTTATTTTCAGCATATTTATCGGTTACTATTTTAAAAGTAAGCGGCATGACTTTATTTTCAGCACATTCGTCGGTTACTATTTCAAAAGTAATCGGCAAGATTTTTTTTTTCTTCATATTCGTCGTTTACTATTTCAAAAGTAATCGGCAAGATTTTTATTTTCAGCATATTTGTCCGTTACTATATTAAAAGTAATCGACAAGATTTTTATTTTCAACATATTCGTCGGTTACTATTTCAAAAGTAATCGGCAAGACTTTATTTTCAGCACATTCGTCGGTTACTATTTCAAAAGTAATCGGCAAGACTTTAATTTCAGCACATTCGTCGGTTACTATTTCAAAAGTAATCGGCAAGATTTTTATTTTCAGCATATTCGTCGGTTACTATTTCAAAAGTAATCGCCAAGATTTTTATTTTCAGCATATTTATCGGTTACTATTTTAAAAGTAAGCGGCATGACTTTATTTTCAGCACATTCGTCGGTTACTATTTCAAAAGTAATCGGCAAGATTTTTATTTTCTGCATATTCGTCGTTTACTATTTCAAAAGTAATCGGCAAGATTTTTATTTTCAGCAAATTCGTCAGTTACTATTTCAAAAGTAATCGGCAAGCCTTTATTTTCAGCACATTCATCGGTTACTATTTCAAAAGTAATCGGCAAGATTTTTATTTTCAACATATTCGTCGGTTACTATTTCAAAAGTAATCGACAAGATTTTTATTTCCAGCATATTTGTCGGTTACTATTTTAAAAGTAATCGGCAAGACTTTATTTTCAGCACATTCGTCAGTTACTATTTCAAAGGTAATCGGCATGATTTATTTTCAGCACATTCGTCGGCTACTAATTCAAAAGTAATCAGCAAGACTTTATTTTCAGCATATTCGTAGGTTACTATTTCAAAAGTAATCGGCAAGACTTTATTTCAGCACATTCGTCGGTTACTATTTCAAAAGTAATCGACAAGATTTTTATTTTCAGCATATTCGTCAGTTACTATTTTAAAAGTAATCGGCAAGATTTTTATTTTCAGCAAATTTGTCGGTTACTATTTTAAAAGTAAGCGGCATGACTTTATTTTCAGCACATTCGTCGGTTACTATTTCAAAAGTAATCGGCAAGACTTTATTTTCAGCACATTCGTCGGTTACTATTTCAAAAGTAATCTGCAAGACTTTATTTTCAACACATTCGTCGGTTACTATTTCAAAAGTAATCGGCAAGATTTTTATTTTCAGCATATTCGTCGGTTACTACTTCAAAAGTAATCGCCAAGATTTTTATTTTCAGCATATTTGTCGGTTACTATTTTAAAAGTAATCGGCAAGATTTTTATTTTCAGCATATTTGTCTGTTACTATATTAAAAGTAATCGACAAGATTTTTATTTTCAACATATTCGTCGGTTACTATTTCAAAAGTAACCGGCAAGACTTTATTTTCAGCACATTCGTCGGTTACTATTTCAAAAGTAATCGGCAAGACTTTAATTTCAGCACATTTATCGGTTACTATTTCAAAAGTAATCGGCAAGACTTTAATTTCAGCACATTCGTCGGTTACTATTTCAAAAGTAATCGGCAAGATTTTTATTTTCAGCATATTCGTCGGTTACTATTTCAAAAGTAATCGCCAAGATTTTTATTTTCAGCATATTTGTCGGTTACTATTTTAAAAGTAAGCGGCATGACTTTATTTTCAGCACATTCATCGGTTACTATTTCAAAAGTAATGGGCAAGATTTTTTTTCTGCATATTCGTCGGTTACTATTTCAAAAGTAATCGGCAAGATTTTTATTTTCAGCAAATTCGTCGGTTACTATTTCAAAAGTAATCGGCAAGACTTTATTTTAAGCACATTCGTCGCTTACTATTTCAAAAGTAATCGGCAAGATTTTTATTTTCAGCATATTCGTCGGTTACTATTTCAAAAGTAATCAGCAAGACTTTATTTTCAGCACATTCGTCGGTTACTATTTCGAAAGTAATCGGCGAGATTTTTATCTTCAACATATTCGTCGGTTACTATTTCAAAAGTAATCGGCAAGATTTTTATTTTCAGCATATTTGTCGGTTACTATTTTAAAAGTAAGCGGCATGACTTTATTTTCAGCACATTCGTCGGTTACTATTTCAAAAGTAATTGGCAAGATTTTTTTTTTCCTGCATATTCGTCGGTTACTATTTCAAATGTAATCGGAAAGATTTTAATTTTCAGCATATTCGTCGGTTACTATTTCAAAAGTAATCGGCAAGATTTTTATTTTCAGCACATTCGTCGGTTACTATTTCAAAAGTAATCGGCAAGACTTTATTTTCATCACATTCGTCGGTTACTATTTCAAAAGTAATCGGCAAGACTTTATTTTCAGCACATTCGTCGGTTACTATTTCAAAAGTAATCGGCAAGACTTTAATTTCAGCACATTCGTCGGTTACTATTTCAAAAGTAATCGGCAAGATTTTTATTTTCAGCATATTCGTCGGTTACTATTTCAAAAGTAATCGCCAAGATTTTTATTTTCAGCATATTTATCGGTTACTATTTTAAAAGTAAGCGGCATGACTTTATTTTCAGCACATTCGTCGGTTACTATTTCAAAAGTAATCGGCAAGATTTTTATTTTCTGCATATTCGTCGTTTACTATTTCAAAAGTAATCGGCAAGATTTTTATTTTCAGCAAATTCGTCAGTTACTATTTCAAAAGTAATCGGCAAGCCTTTATTTTCAGCACATTCATCGGTTACTATTTCAAAAGTAATCGGCAAGATTTTTATTTTCAACATATTCGTCGGTTACTATTTCAAAAGTAATCGACAAGATTTTTATTTCCAGCATATTTGTCGGTTACTATTTTAAAAGTAATCGGCAAGACTTTATTTTCAGCACATTCGTCAGTTACTATTTCAAAGGTAATCGGCATGATTTATTTTCAGCACATTCGTCGGCTACTAATTCAAAAGTAATCAGCAAGACTTTATTTTCAGCATATTCGTAGGTTACTATTTCAAAAGTAATCGGCAAGACTTTATTTCAGCACATTCGTCGGTTACTATTTCAAAAGTAATCGACAAGATTTTTATTTTCAGCATATTCGTCAGTTACTATTTTAAAAGTAATCGGCAAGATTTTTATTTTCAGCAAATTTGTCGGTTACTATTTTAAAAGTAAGCGGCATGACTTTATTTTCAGCACATTCGTCGGTTACTATTTCAAAAGTAATCGGCAAGACTTTATTTTCAGCACATTCGTCGGTTACTATTTCAAAAGTAATCTGCAAGACTTTATTTTCAACACATTCGTCGGTTACTATTTCAAAAGTAATCGGCAAGATTTTTATTTTCAGCATATTCGTCGGTTACTACTTCAAAAGTAATCGCCAAGATTTTTATTTTCAGCATATTTGTCGGTTACTATTTTAAAAGTAATCGGCAAGATTTTTATTTTCAGCATATTTGTCTGTTACTATATTAAAAGTAATCGACAAGATTTTTATTTTCAACATATTCGTCGGTTACTATTTCAAAAGTAACCGGCAAGACTTTATTTTCAGCACATTCGTCGGTTACTATTTCAAAAGTAATCGGCAAGACTTTAATTTCAGCACATTTATCGGTTACTATTTCAAAAGTAATCGGCAAGACTTTAATTTCAGCACATTCGTCGGTTACTATTTCAAAAGTAATCGGCAAGATTTTTATTTTCAGCATATTCGTCGGTTACTATTTCAAAAGTAATCGCCAAGATTTTTATTTTCAGCATATTTGTCGGTTACTATTTTAAAAGTAAGCGGCATGACTTTATTTTCAGCACATTCATCGGTTACTATTTCAAAAGTAATGGGCAAGATTTTTTTTCTGCATATTCGTCGGTTACTATTTCAAAAGTAATCGGCAAGATTTTTATTTTCAGCAAATTCGTCGGTTACTATTTCAAAAGTAATCGGCAAGACTTTATTTTAAGCACATTCGTCGCTTACTATTTCAAAAGTAATCGGCAAGATTTTTATTTTCAGCATATTCGTCGGTTACTATTTCAAAAGTAATCAGCAAGACTTTATTTTCAGCACATTCGTCGGTTACTATTTCGAAAGTAATCGGCGAGATTTTTATCTTCAACATATTCGTCGGTTACTATTTCAAAAGTAATCGGCAAGATTTTTATTTTCAGCATATTTGTCGGTTACTATTTTAAAAGTAAGCGGCATGACTTTATTTTCAGCACATTCGTAGGTTACTATTTCAAAAGTAATTGGCAAGATTTTTTTTTTCCTGCATATTCGTCGGTTACTATTTCAAATGTAATCGGAAAGATTTTAATTTTCAGCATATTCGTCGGTTACTATTTCAAAAGTAATCGGCAAGATTTTTATTTTCAGCACATTCGTCGGTTACTATTTCAAAAGTAATCGGCAAGACTTTATTTTCATCACATTCGTCGGTTACTATTTCAAAAGTAATCGGCAAGACTTTATTTTCAGCACATTCGTCGGTTACTATTTCAAAAGTAAACGGCAAGATTTTTATTTTCAGCATATTCGTCGGTTACTATTTCAAAAATAATCGCCAAGATTTTTTTATTTTCAGCATATTTGTCGGTTACTAATTTAAAAGTAATCGGCAAGACTTTATTTTCAGCACATTCGTCGGTTACTATTTCAAAAGTAAGCGGCATGACTTTATTTTCAGCACATTCGTCGGTTACTATTTCAAAAGTAATCGGCAAGATTTTTATTTTCAGCATATTCGTCGATTACTATTTCAAAAGTAATCGGCAAGACTTTATTTTCAGCACATTCGTCGATTACTATTTCAAAAGTAATCGGCAAGATTTTTTTTTCTGCATATTCGTCGGTTACTATTTCAAATGTAATTGGAAAGATTTTAATTTTCAGCATATTCGTCGGTTACTATTTCAAAAGTAATAGGCAAGACTTTATTTTAAGCACATTCGTCGCTTACTATTTCAAAAGTAATCGGCATGATTTTTATTTTCAGCATATTCGTCGTTTACTATTTCAAAAGTAATCGGCAAGACTCTATTTTCAGCACATTCGTCGGTTACTATTTCAAAAGTAATCGGCAAGACTTTATTTTCAGCACATTCGTCGGTTACTATTTCAAAAGTAAACGGCAAGATTTTTATTTTCAGCATATTCGTCGGTTACTATTTCAAAAATAATCGCCAAGATTTTTTTATTTTCAGCATATTGGTCGGTTACTAATTTAAAAGTAATCGGCAAGACTTTATTTTCAGCACATTCGTCGGTTACTATTTCAAAAGTAAGCGGCATGACTTTATTTTCAGCACATTCGTCGGTTACTATTTCAAAAGTAATCGGCAAGATTTTTTTTCTGCATATTCGTCGGTTACTATTTCAAAAGTAATCGGCAAGATTTTTATTTTCAGCATATTCGTCGGTTACTATTTCAAAAATAATCGCCAAGATTTTTTTATTTTCAGCATATTGGTCGGTTACTAATTTAAAAGTAATCGGCAAGACTTTATTTTCAGCACATTCGTCGGTTACTATTTCAAAAGTAAGCGGCATGACTTTATTTTCAGCACATTCGTCGGTTACTATTTCAAAAGTAATCGGCAAGATTTTTATTTTCAGCATATTTGTCGGTTACTATTTTAAAAGTAAGCGGCATGACTTTATTTTCAGCACATTCGTCGGTTACTATTTCAAAAGTAATTGGCAAGATTTTTTTTTTCTGCATATTCGTCGGTTACTATTTCAAATGTAATCGGAAAGATTTTAATTTTCTGCATATTCGTCGGTTACTATTTCAAAAGTAATCGGCAAGATTTTTATTTTCAGCACATTCGTCGGTTACTATTTCAAAAGTAATCGGCAAGACTTTACTTTCATCACATTCGTCGGTTACTATTTCAAAAGTAATCGGCAAGACTTTATTTTCAGCACATTCGTCGGTTACTATTTCAAAAGTAAACGGCAAGATTTTTATTTTCAGCATATTCGTCGGTTACTATTTCAAAAATAATCGCCAAGATTTTTTTATTTTCAGCATATTTGTCGGTTACTAATTTAAAAGTAATCGGCAAGACTTTATTTTCAGCACATTCGTCGGTTACTATTTCAAAAGTAAGCGGCATGACTTTATTTTCAGCACATTCGTCGGTTACTATTTCAAAAGTAATCGGCAAGATTTTTATTTTCAGCATATTCGTCGATTACTATTTCAAAAGTAATCGGCAAGACTTTATTTTCAGCACATTCGTCGGTTACTATTTCAAAAGTAATCGGCAAGATTTTTTTTTCTGCATATTCGTCGGTTACTATTTCAAATGTAATTGGAAAGATTTTAATTTTCAGCATATTCGTCGGTTACTATTTCAAAAGTAATAGGCAAGACTTTATTTTAAGCACATTCGTCGCTTACTATTTCAAAAGTAATCGGCATGATTTTTATTTTCAGCATATTCGTCGTTTACTATTTCAAAAGTAATCGGCAAGACTCTATTTTCAGCACATTCGTCGGTTACTATTTCAAAAGTAATCGGCAAGACTTTATTTTCAGCACATTCGTCGGTTACTATTTCAAAAGTAAACGGCAAGATTTTTATTTTCAGCATATTCGTCGGTTACTATTTCAAAAATAATCGCCAAGATTTTTTTATTTTCAGCATATTGGTCGGTTACTAATTTAAAAGTAATCGGCAAGACTTTATTTTCAGCACATTCGTCGGTTACTATTTCAAAAGTAAGCGGCATGACTTTATTTTCAGCACATTCGTCGGTTACTATTTCAAAAGTAATCGGCAAGATTTTTTTTCTGCATATTCGTCGGTTACTATTTCAAAAGTAATCGGCAAGATTTTTATTTTCAGCATATTCGTCGGTTACTATTTCAAAAATAATCGCCAAGATTTTTTTATTTTCAGCATATTGGTCGGTTACTAATTTAAAAGTAATCGGCAAGACTTTATTTTCAGCACATTCGTCGGTTACTATTTCAAAAGTAAGCGGCATGACTTTATTTTCAGCACATTCGTCGGTTACTATTTCAAAAGTAATCGGCAAGATTTTTATTTTCAGCATATTTGTCGGTTACTATTTTAAAAGTAAGCGGCATGACTTTATTTTCAGCACATTCGTCGGTTACTATTTCAAAAGTAATTGGCAAGATTTTTTTTTTCTGCATATTCGTCGGTTACTATTTCAATTGTAATCGGAAAGATTTTAATTTTCAGCATATTCGTCGGTTACTATTTCAAAAGTAATCGGCAAGATTTTTATTTTCAGCACATTCGTCGGTTACTATTTCAAAAGTAATCGGCAAGACTTTATTTTCATCACATTCGTCGGTTACTATTTCAAAAGTAATCGGCAAGACTTTATTTTCAGCACATTCGTCGGTTACTATTTCAAAAGTAAACGGCAAGATTTTTATTTTCAGCATATTCGTCGGTTACTATTTCAAAAATAATCGCCAAGATTTTTTTATTTTCAGCATATTTGTCGGTTACTAATTTAAAAGTAATCGGCAAGACTTTATTTTCAGCACATTCGTCGGTTACTATTTCAAAAGTAAGCGGCATGACTTTATTTTCAGCACATTCGTCGGTTACTATTTCAAAAGTAATCGGCAAGATTTTTATTTTCAGCATATTCGTCGATTACTATTTCAAAAGTAATCGGCAAGACTTTATTTTCAGCACATTCGTCGGTTACTATTTCAAAAGTAATCGGCAAGATTTTTTTTTCTGCATATTCGTCGGTTACTATTTCTAATGTAATTGGAAAGATTTTAATTTTCAGCATATTCGTCGGTTACTATTTCAAAAGTAATAGGCAAGACTTTATTTTAAGCACATTCGTCGCTTACTATTTCAAAAGTAATCGGCATGATTTTTATTTTCAGCATATTCGTCGTTTACTATTTCAAAAGTAATCGGCAAGACTCTATTTTCAGCACATTCGTCGGTTACTATTTCAAAAGTAATCGGCAAGATTTTTATTTTCAGCATATTCGTCGGTTACTATTTCAAAAATAATCGCCAAGATTTTTTTATTTTCAGCATATTGGTCGGTTACTAATTTAAAAGTAATCGGCAAGACTTTATTTTCAGCACATTCGTCGGTTACTATTTCAAAAGTAAGCGGCATGACTTTATTTTCAGCACATTCGTCGGTTACTATTTCAAAAGTAATCGGCAAGATTTTTTTTCTGCATATTCGTCGGTTACTATTTCAAAAGTAATCGGCAAGATTTTTATTTTCAGCATATTCGTCGGTTACTATTTCAAAAATAATCGCCAAGATTTTTTTATTTTCAGCATATTGGTCGGTTACTAATTTAAAAGTAATCGGCAAGACTTTATTTTCAGCACATTCGTCGGTTACTATTTCAAAAGTAAGCGGCATGACTTTATTTTCAGCACATTCGTCGGTTACTATTTCAAAAGTAATCGGCAAGATTTTTATTTTCAGCATATTTGTCGGTTACTATTTTAAAAGTAAGCGGCATGACTTTATTTTCAGCACATTCGTCGGTTACTATTTCAAAAGTAATTGGCAAGATTTTTTTTTTCTGCATATTCGTCGGTTACTATTTCAATTGTAATCGGAAAGATTTTAATTTTCAGCATATTCGTCGGTTACTATTTCAAAAGTAATCGGCAAGATTTTTATTTTCAGCACATTCGTCGGTTACTATTTCAAAAGTAATCGGCAAGACTTTATTTTCATCACATTCGTCGGTTACTATTTCAAAAGTAATCGGCAAGACTTTATTTTCAGCACATTCGTCGGTTACTATTTCAAAAGTAAACGGCAAGATTTTTATTTTCAGCATATTCGTCGGTTACTATTTCAAAAATAATCGCCAAGATTTTTTTATTTTCAGCATATTTGTCGGTTACTAATTTAAAAGTAATCGGCAAGACTTTATTTTCAGCACATTCGTCGGTTACTATTTCAAAAGTAAGCGGCATGACTTTATTTTCAGCACATTCGTCGGTTACTATTTCAAAAGTAATCGGCAAGATTTTTATTTTCAGCATATTCGTCGATTACTATTTCAAAAGTAATCGGCAAGACTTTATTTTCAGCACATTCGTCGGTTACTATTTCAAAAGTAATCGGCAAGATTTTTTTTTCTGCATATTCGTCGGTTACTATTTCAAATGTAATTGGAAAGATTTTAATTTTCAGCATATTCGTCGGTTACTATTTCAAAAGTAATAGGCAAGACTTTATTTTAAGCACATTCGTCGCTTACTATTTCAAAAGTAATCGGCATGATTTTTATTTTCAGCATATTCGTCGTTTACTATTTCAAAAGTAATCGGCAAGACTCTATTTTCAGCACATTCGTCGGTTACTATTTCAAAAGTAATCGGCAAGACTTTATTTTCAGCACATTCGTCGGTTACTATTTCAAAAGTAAACGGCAAGATTTTTATTTTCAGCATATTCGTCGGTTACTATTTCAAAAATAATCGCCAAGATTTTTTTATTTTCAGCATATTGGTCGGTTACTAATTTAAAAGTAATCGGCAAGACTTTATTTTCAGCACATTCGTCGGTTACTATTTCAAAAGTAAGCGGCATGACTTTATTTTCAGCACATTCGTCGGTTACTATTTCAAAAGTAATCGGCAAGATTTTTTTTCTGCATATTCGTCGGTTACTATTTCAAAAGTAATCGGCAAGATTTTTATTTTCAGCATATTCGTCGGTTACTATTTCAAAAATAATCGCCAAGATTTTTTTATTTTCAGCATATTGGTCGGTTACTAATTTAAAAGTAATCGGCAAGACTTTATTTTCAGCACATTCGTCGGTTACTATTTCAAAAGTAAGCGGCACGACTTTATTTTCAGCACATTCGTCGGTTACTATTTCAAAAGTAATCGGCAAGATTTTTATTTTCAGCATATTTGTCGGTTACTATTTTAAAAGTAAGCGGCATGACTTTATTTTCAGCACATTCGTCGGTTACTATTTCAAAAGTAATTGGCAAGATTTTTTTTTTCTGCATATTCGTCGGTTACTATTTCAAATGTAATCGGAAAGATTTTAATTTTCAGCATATTCGTCGGTTACTATTTCAAAAGTAATCGGCAAGATTTTTATTTTCAGCACATTCGTCGGTTACTATTTCAAAAGTAATCGGCAAGACTTTATTTTCATCACATTCGTCGGTTACTATTTCAAAAGTAATCGGCAAGACTTTATTTTCAGCACATTCGTCGGTTACTATTTCAAAAGTAAACGGCAAGATTTTTATTTTCAGCATATTCGTCGGTTACTATTTCAAAAATAATCGCCAAGATTTTTTTATTTTCAGCATATTTGTCGGTTACTAATTTAAAAGTAATCGGCAAGACTTTATTTTCAGCACATTCGTCGGTTACTATTTCAAAAGTAAGCGGCATGACTTTATTTTCAGCACATTCGTCGGTTACTATTTCAAAAGTAATCGGCAAGATTTTTATTTTCAGCATATTCGTCGATTACTATTTCAAAAGTAATCGGCAAGACTTTATTTTCAGCACATTCGTCGGTTACTATTTCAAAAGTAATCGGCAAGATTTTTTTTTCTGCATATTCGTCGGTTACTATTTCAAAAATAATCGCCAAGATTTTTTTATTTTCAGCATATTGGTCGGTTACTAATTTAAAAGTAATCGGCAAGACTTTATTTTCAGCACATTCGTCGGTTACTATTTCAAAAGTAAGCGGCATGACTTTATTTTCAGCACATTCGTCGGTTACTATTTCAAAAGTAAACGGCAAGATTTTTATTTTCAGCATATTCGTCGGTTACTATTTCAAAAATAATCGCCAAGATTTTTTTATTTTCAGCATATTTGTCGGTTACTAATTTAAAAGTAATCGGCAAGACTTTATTTTCAGCACATTCGTCGGTTACTATTTCAAAAGTAAGCGGCATGACTTTATTTTCAGCACATTCGTCGGTTACTATTTCAAAAGTAATCGGCAAGATTTTTATTTTCAGCATATTTGTCGGTTACTATTTTAAAAGTAAGCGGCATGACTTTATTTTCAGCACATTCGTCGGTTACTATTTCAAAAGTAATTGGCAAGATTTTTTTTTTCTGCATATTCGTCGGTTACTATTTCAATTGTAATCGGAAAGATTTTAATTTTCAGCATATTCGTCGGTTACTATTTCAAAAGTAATCGGCAAGATTTTTATTTTCAGCACATTCGTCGGTTACTATTTCAAAAGT
The DNA here is from genome assembly GCA_958299785.1 of Medicago lupulina. Classification (NCBI taxonomy): domain Eukaryota; kingdom Viridiplantae; phylum Streptophyta; class Magnoliopsida; order Fabales; family Fabaceae; genus Medicago; species Medicago lupulina. Next base: position 41,214,577 of record OY283143.1, on the reverse strand, counting down.
AATCGGCAAGACTTTATTTTCATCACATTCGTCGGTTACTATTTCAAAAGTAATCGGCAAGACTTTATTTTCAGCACATTCGTCGGTTACTATTTCAAAAGTAAACGGCAAGATTTTTATTTTCAGCATATTCGTCGGTTACTATTTCAAAAATAATCGCCAAGATTTTTTTATTTTCAGCATATTTGTCGGTTACTAATTTAAAAGTAATCGGCAAGACTTTATTTTCAGCACATTCGTCGGTTACTATTTCAAAAGTAAGCGGCATGACTTTATTTTCAGCACATTCGTCGGTTACTATTTCAAAAGTAATCGGCAAGATTTTTATTTTCAGCATATTCGTCGATTACTATTTCAAAAGTAATCGGCAAGACTTTATTTTCAGCACATTCGTCGGTTACTATTTCAAAAGTAATCGGCAAGATTTTTTTTTCTGCATATTCGTCGGTTACTATTTCAAATGTAATTGGAAAGATTTTAATTTTCAGCATATTCGTCGGTTACTATTTCAAAAGTAATAGGCAAGACTTTATTTTAAGCACATTCGTCGCTTACTATTTCAAAAGTAATCGGCATGATTTTTATTTTCAGCATATTCGTCGTTTACTATTTCAAAAGTAATCGGCAAGACTCTATTTTCAGCACATTCGTCGGTTACTATTTCAAAAGTAATCGGCAAGATTTTTATTTTCAGCATATTCGTCGGTTACTATTTCAAAAATAATCGCCAAGATTTTTTTATTTTCAGCATATTGGTCGGTTACTAATTTAAAAGTAATCGGCAAGACTTTATTTTCAGCACATTCGTCGGTTACTATTTCAAAAGTAAGCGGCATGACTTTATTTTCAGCACATTCGTCGGTTACTATTTCAAAAGTAATCGGCAAGATTTTTTTTCTGCATATTCGTCGGTTACTATTTCAAAAGTAATCGGCAAGATTTTTATTTTCAGCATATTCGTCGGTTACTATTTCAAAAATAATCGCCAAGATTTTTTTATTTTCAGCATATTGGTCGGTTACTAATTTAAAAGTAATCGGCAAGACTTTATTTTCAGCACATTCGTCGGTTACTATTTCAAAAGTAAGCGGCATGACTTTATTTTCAGCACATTCGTCGGTTACTATTTCAAAAGTAATCGGCAAGATTTTTATTTTCAGCATATTTGTCGGTTACTATTTTAAAAGTAAGCGGCATGACTTTATTTTCAGCACATTCGTCGGTTACTATTTCAAAAGTAATTGGCAAGATTTTTTTTTTCTGCATATTCGTCGGTTACTATTTCAAATGTAATCGGAAAGATTTTAATTTTCAGCATATTCGTCGGTTACTATTTCAAAAGTAATCGGCAAGATTTTTATTTTCAGCACATTCGTCGGTTACTATTTCAAAAGTAATCGGCAAGACTTTATTTTCATCACATTCGTCGGTTACTATTTCAAAAGTAATCGGCAAGACTTTATTTTCAGCACATTCGTCGGTTACTATTTCAAAAGTAAACGGCAAGATTTTTATTTTCAGCATATTCGTCGGTTACTATTTCAAAAATAATCGCCAAGATTTTTTTATTTTCAGCATATTTGTCGGTTACTAATTTAAAAGTAATCGGCAAGACTTTATTTTCAGCACATTCGTCGGTTACTATTTCAAAAGTAAGCGGCATGACTTTATTTTCAGCACATTCGTCGGTTACTATTTCAAAAGTAATCGGCAAGATTTTTATTTTCAGCATATTCGTCGATTACTATTTCAAAAGTAATCGGCAAGACTTTATTTTCAGCACATTCGTCGGTTACTATTTCAAAAGTAATCGGCAAGATTTTTTTTTCTGCATATTCGTCGGTTACTATTTCAAATGTAATTGGAAAGATTTTAATTTTCAGCATATTCGTCGGTTACTATTTCAAAAGTAATAGGCAAGACTTTATTTTAAGCACATTCGTCGCTTACTATTTCAAAAGTAATCGGCATGATTTTTATTTTCAGCATATTCGTCGTTTACTATTTCAAAAGTAATCGGCAAGACTCTATTTTCAGCACATTCGTCGGTTACTATTTCAAAAGTAATCGGCAAGACTTTATTTTCAGCACATTCGTCGGTTACTATTTCAAAAGTAAACGGCAAGATTTTTATTTTCAGCATATTGGTCGGTTACTAATTTAAAAGTAATCGGCAAGACTTTATTTTCAGCACATTCGTCGGTTACTATTTCAAAAGTAAGCGGCATGACTTTATTTTCAGCACATTCGTCGGTTACTATTTCAAAAGTAATCGGCAAGATTTTTTTTCTGCATATTCGTCGGTTACTATTTCAAAAGTAATCGGCAAGATTTTTATTTTCAGCATATTCGGCGGTTACTATTTCAAAAGTAATCGGCAAAACTTTATTTTCAGCACATTCGTCGGTTACTATTTCAAAAGTAATCGGCGAGATTTTTATCTTCAACATATTCGTCGGTTACTATTTCAAAAGTAATCGGCAAGATTTTTATTTTCAGCATATTTGTCCGTTACTATATTAAAAGTAATCGACAAGATTTTTATTTTCAACATATTCGTCGGTTACTATTTCAAAAGTAATCGGCAAGACTTTATTTTCAGCACATTCGTCGGTTACTATTTCAAAAGTAATCGGCAAGACTTTAATTTCAGCACATTCGTCGGTTACTATTTCAAAAGTAATCGGCAAGATTTTTATTTTCAGCATATTCGTCGGTTACTATTTCAAAAGTAATCGTCAAGATTTTTATTTTCAGCATATTTATCGGTTACTATTTTAAAAGTAAGCGGCATGACTTTATTTTCAGCACATTCGTCGGTTACTATTTCAAAAGTAATCGGCAAGATTTTTTTTTTCTGCATATTCGTCGTTTACTATTTCAAAAGTAATCGGCAAGATTTTTATTTTCAGCAAATTCGTCAGTTACTATTTCAAAAGTAATCGGCAAGCCTTTATTTTCAGCACATTCATCGGTTACTATTTCAAAAGTAATCGGCAAGATTTTTATTTTCAGCATATTCGTCGGTTACTATTTCAAAAGTAATCGACAAGATTTTTATTTCCAGCATATTTGTCGGTTACTATTTTAAAAGTAATCGGCAAGACTTTATTTTCAGCACATTCGTCAGTTACTATTTCAAAGGTAATCGGCATGATTTATTTTCAGCACATTCGTCGGCTACTAATTCAAAAGTAATCAGCAAGACTTTATTTTCAGCATATTCGTAGGTTACTATTTCAAAAGTAATCGGCAAGACTTTATTTCAGCACATTCGTCGGTTACTATTTCAAAAGTAATCGACAAGATTTTTATTTTCAGCATATTCGTCAGTTACTATTTTAAAAGTAATCGGCAAGATTTTTATTTTCAGCATATTTGTCGGTTACTATTTTAAAAGTAAGCGGCATGACTTTATTTTCAGCACATTCGTCGGTTACTATTTCAAAAGTAATCGGCAAGACTTTATTTTCAGCACATTCGTCGGTTACTATTTCAAAAGTAATCTGCAAGACTTTATTTTCAACACATTCGTCGGTTACTATTTCAAAAGTAATCGGCAAGATTTTTATTTTCAGCATATTCGTCGGTTACTACTTCAAAAGTAATCGCCAAGATTTTTATTTTCAGCATATTTGTCGGTTACTATTTTAAAAGTAATCGGCAAGATTTTTATTTTCAGCATATTTGTCTATTACTATATTAAAAGTAATCGACAAGATTTTTATTTTCAACATATTCGTCGGTTACTATTTTCAGCATATTCGTCGGTTACTATTTCAAAAGTAATCGCCAAGATTTTTATTTTCAGCATATTTGTCGGTTACTATTTTAAAAGTAAGCGGCATGACTTTATTTTCAGCACATTCATCGGTTACTATTTCAAAAGTAATCGGCAAGATTTTTTTTCTGCATATTCGTCGGTTACTATTTCAAAAGTAATCGGCAAGATTTTTATTTTCAGCAAATTCGTCGGTTACTATTTCAAAAGTAATCGGCAAGACTTTATTTTAAGCACATTCGTCGCTTACAATTTCAAAAGTAATCGGCATGATTTTTATTTTCAGCATATTCGTCGTTTACTATTTCAAAAGTAATCGCCAAGATTTTTATTTTCAGCATATTTGTCCGTTACTATTTTAAAAGTAATCGGCAAGACTTTATTTTCAGCACATTCGTCGGTTACTATTTCAAAAGTAATCGGCAAGACTCTATTTTCAGCACATTCGTCGGTTACTATTTCAAAAGTAATCGGCAAGACTTTATTTTCAGCACATTCGTCGGTTACTATTTCAAAAGTAATCGGCGAGATTTTTATCTTCAACATATTCGTCGGTTACTATTTCAAAAGTAATCGGCAAGATTTTTATTTTCAGCATATTTGTCCGTTACTATATTAAAAGTAATCGACAAGATTTTTATTTTCAACATATTCGTCGGTTACTATTTCAAAAGTAATCGGCAAGACTTTATTTTCAGCACATTCGTCGGTTACTATTTCAAAAGTAATCGGCAAGACTTTAATTTCAGCACATTCGTCGGTTACTATTTCAAAAGTAATCGGCAAGATTTTTATTTTCAGCATATTCGTCGGTTACTATTTCAAAAGTAATCGTCAAGATTTTTATTTTAAGCATATTTATCGGTTACTATTTTAAAAGTAAGCGGCATGACTTTATTTTCAGCACATTCGTCGGTTACTATTTCAAAAGTAATCGGCAAGATTTTTTTTTTCTGCATATTCGTCGTTTACTATTTCAAAAGTAATCAGCAAGATTTTTATTTTCAGCAAATTCGTCAGTTACTATTTCAAAAGTAATCGGAAAGCCTTTATTTTCAGCACATTCATCGGTTACTATTTCAAAAGTAATCGGCAAGATTTTTATTTTCAGCATATTCGTCGGTTACTATTTCAAAAGTAATCGACAAGATTTTTATTTCCAGCATATTTGTCGGTTACTATTTTAAAAGTAATCGGCAAGACTTTATTTTCAGCACATTCGTCAGTTACTATTTCAAAGGTAATCGGCATGATTTATTTTCAGCACATTCGTCGGCTACTAATTCAAAAGTAATCAGCAAGACTTTATTTTCAGCATATTCGTAGGTTACTATTTCAAAAGTAATCGGCAAGACTTTATTTCAGCACATTCGTCGGTTACTATTTCAAAAGTAATCGACAAGATTTTTATTTTCAGCATATTCGTCAGTTACTATTTTAAAAGTAATCGGCAAGATTTTTATTTTCAGCATATTTGTCGGTTACTATTTTAAAAGTAAGCGGCATGACTTTATTTTCAGCACATTCGTCGGTTACTATTTCAAAAGTAATCGGCAAGACTTTATTTTCAGCACATTCGTCGGTTACTATTTCAAAAGTAATCTGCAAGACTTTATTTTCAACACATTCGTCGGTTACTATTTCAAAAGTAATCGGCAAGATTTTTATTTTCAGCATATTCGTCGGTTACTACTTCAAAAGTAATCACCAAGATTTTTATTTTCAGCATATTTGTCGGTTACTATTTTAAAAGTAATCGGCAAGATTTTTATTTTCAGCATATTTGTCTGTTACTATATTAAAAGTAATCGACAAGATTTTTATTTTCAACATATTCGTCGGTTACTATTTTCAGCATATTCGTCGGTTACTATTTCAAAAGTAATCGCCAAGATTTTTATTTTCAGCATATTTGTCGGTTACTATTTTAAAAGTAAGCGGCATGACTTTATTTTCAGCACATTCATCGGTTACTATTTCAAAAGTAATCGGCAAGATTTTTTTTCTGCATATTCGTCGGTTACTATTTCAAAAGTAATCGGCAAGATTTTTATTTTCAGCAAATTCGTCGGTTACTATTTCAAAAGTAATCGGCAAGACTTTATTTTAAGCACATTCGTCGCTTACAATTTCAAAAGTAATCGGCATGATTTTTATTTTCAGCATATTCGTCGTTTACTATTTCAAAAGTAATCGCCAAGATTTTTATTTTCAGCATATTTGTCCGTTACTATTTTAAAAGTAATCGGCAAGACTTTATTTTCAGCACATTCGTCGGTTACTATTTCAAAAGTAATCGGCAAGACTCTATTTTCAGCACATTCGTCGGTTACTATTTCAAAAGTAATCGGCAAGACTTTATTTTCAGCACATTCGTCGGTTACTATTTCAAAAGTAATCGGCGAGATTTTTATCTTCAACATATTCGTCGGTTACTATTTCAAAAGTAATCGGCAAGATTTTTATTTTCAGCATATTTGTCCGTTACTATATTAAAAGTAATCGACAAGATTTTTATTTTCAACATATTCGTCGGTTACTATTTCAAAAGTAATCGGCAAGACTTTATTTTCAGCACATTCGTCGGTTACTATTTCAAAAGTAATCGGCAAGACTTTAATTTCAGCACATTCGTCGGTTACTATTTCAAAAGTAATCGGCAAGATTTTTATTTTCAGCATATTCGTCGGTTACTATTTCAAAAGTAATCGTCAAGATTTTTATTTTAAGCATATTTATCGGTTACTATTTTAAAAGTAAGCGGCATGACTTTATTTTCAGCACATTCGTCGGTTACTATTTCAAAAGTAATCGGCAAGATTTTTTTTTTCTGCATATTCGTCGTTTACTATTTCAAAAGTAATCAGCAAGATTTTTATTTTCAGCAAATTCGTCAGTTACTATTTCAAAAGTAATCGGAAAGCCTTTATTTTCAGCACATTCATCGGTTACTATTTCAAAAGTAATCGGCAAGATTTTTATTTTCAGCATATTCGTCGGTTACTATTTCAAAAGTAATCGACAAGATTTTTATTTCCAGCATATTTGTCGGTTACTATTTTAAAAGTAATCGGCAAGACTTTATTTTCAGCACATTCGTCAGTTACTATTTCAAAGGTAATCGGCATGATTTATTTTCAGCACATTCGTCGGCTACTAATTCAAAAGTAATCAGCAAGACTTTATTTTCAGCATATTCGTAGGTTACTATTTCAAAAGTAATCGGCAAGACTTTATTTCAGCACATTCGTCGGTTACTATTTCAAAAGTAATCGACAAGATTTTTATTTTCAGCATATTCGTCAGTTACTATTTTAAAAGTAATCGGCAAGATTTTTATTTTCAGCATATTTGTCGGTTACTATTTTAAAAGTAAGCGGCATGACTTTATTTTCAGCACATTCGTCGGTTACTATTTCAAAAGTAATCGGCAAGACTTTATTTTCAGCACATTCGTCGGTTACTATTTCAAAAGTAATCTGCAAGACTTTATTTTCAACACATTCGTCGGTTACTATTTCAAAAGTAATCGGCAAGATTTTTATTTTCAGCATATTCGTCGGTTACTACTTCAAAAGTAATCACCAAGATTTTTATTTTCAGCATATTTGTCGGTTACTATTTTAAAAGTAATCGGCAAGATTTTTATTTTCAGCATATTTGTCTGTTACTATATTAAAAGTAATCGACAAGATTTTTATTTTCAACATATTCGTCGGTTACTATTTTCAGCATATTCGTCGGTTACTATTTCAAAAGTAATCGCCAAGATTTTTATTTTCAGCATATTTGTCGGTTACTATTTTAAAAGTAAGCGGCATGACTTTATTTTCAGCACATTCATCGGTTACTATTTCAAAAGTAATCGGCAAGATTTTTTTTCTGCATATTCGTCGGTTACTATTTCAAAAGTAATCGGCAAGTTTTTTATTTTCAGCAAATTCGTCGGTTACTATTTCAAAAGTAATCGGCAAGACTTTATTTTAAGCACATTCGTCGCTTACTATTTCAAAAGTAATCGGCATGATTTTTATTTTCAGCATATTCGTCGTTTACTATTTCAAAAGTAATCGCCAAGATTTTTATTTTCAGCATATTTGTCCGTTACTATTTTTAAAGTAATCGGCAAGACTTTATTTTCAGCACATTCGTCGGTTACTATTTCAAAAGTAATCGGCAAGACTCTATTTTCAGCACATTCGTCGGTTACTATTTCAAAAGTAATCGGCAAGACTTTATTTTCAGCACATTCGTCGGTTACTATTTCAAAAGTAATCGGCGAGATTTTTATCTTCAACATATTCGTCGGTTACTATTTCAAAAGTAATCGGCAAGATTTTTATTTTCAGCATATTTGTCCGTTACTATATTAAAAGTAATCGACAAGATTTTTATTTTCAACATATTCGTCGGTTACTATTTCAAAAGTAATCGGCAAGACTTTATTTTCAGCACATTCGTCGGTTACTATTTCAAAAGTAATCGGCAAGACTTTAATTTCAGCACATTCGTCGGTTACTATTTCAAAAGTAATCGGCAAGATTTTTATTTTCAGCATATTCGTCGGTTACTATTTCAAAAGTAATCGTCAAGATTTTTATTTTAAGCATATTTATCGGTTACTATTTTAAAAGTAAGCGGCATGACTTTATTTTCAGCACATTCGTCGGTTACTATTTCAAAAGTAATCGGCAAGATTTTTTTTTTCTGCATATTCGTCGTTTACTATTTCAAAAGTAATCAGCAAGATTTTTATTTTCAGCAAATTCGTCAGTTACTATTTCAAAAGTAATCGGCAAGCCTTTATTTTCAGCACATTCATCGGTTACTATTTCAAAAGTAATCGGCAAGATTTTTATTTTCAGCATATTCGTCGGTTACTATTTCAAAAGTAATCGACAAGATTTTTATTTCCAGCATATTTGTCGGTTACTATTTTAAAAGTAATCGGCAAGACTTTATTTTCAGCACATTCGTCAGTTACTATTTCAAAGGTAATCGGCATGATTTATTTTCAGCACATTCGTCGGCTACTAATTCAAAAGTAATCAGCAAGACTTTATTTTCAGCATATTCGTAGGTTACTATTTCAAAAGTAATCGGCAAGACTTTATTTCAGCACATTCGTCGGTTACTATTTCAAAAGTAATCGACAAGATTTTTATTTTCAGCATATTCGTCAGTTACTATTTTAAAAGTAATCGGCAAGATTTTTATTTTCAGCATATTTGTCGGTTACTATTTTAAAAGTAAGCGGCATGACTTTATTTTCAGCACATTCGTCGGTTACTATTTCAAAAGTAATCGGCAAGACTTTATTTTCAGCACATTCGTCGGTTACTATTTCAAAAGTAATCTGCAAGACTTTATTTTCAACACATTCGTCGGTTACTATTTCAAAAGTAATCGGCAAGATTTTTATTTTCAGCATATTCGTCGGTTACTACTTCAAAAGTAATCGCCAAGATTTTTATTTTCAGCATATTTGTCGGTTACTATTTTAAAAGTAATCGGCAAGATTTTTATTTTCAGCATATTTGTCTGTTACTATATTAAAAGTAATCGACAAGATTTTTATTTTCAACATATTCGTCGGTTACTATTTTCAGCATATTCGTCGGTTACTATTTCAAAAGTAATCGCCAAGATTTTTATTTTCAGCATATTTGTCGGTTACTATTTTAAAAGTAAGCGGCATGACTTTATTTTCAGCACATTCATCGGTTACTATTTCAAAAGTAATCGGCAAGATTTTTTTTCTGCATATTCGTCGGTTACTATTTCAAAAGTAATCGGCAAGATTTTTATTTTCAGCAAATTCGTCGGTTACTATTTCAAAAGTAATCGGCAAGACTTTATTTTAAGCACATTCGTCGCTTACTATTTCAAAAGTAATCGGCATGATTTTTATTTTCAGCATATTCGTCGTTTACTATTTCAAAAGTAATCGCCAAGATTTTTATTTTCAGCATATTTGTCCGTTACTATTTTAAAAGTAATCGGCAAGACTTTATTTTCAGCACATTCGTCGGTTACTATTTCAAAAGTAATCGGCAAGACTCTATTTTCAGCACATTCGTCGGTTACTATTTCAAAAGTAATCGGCAAGACTTTATTTTCAGCACATTCGTCGGTTACTATTTCAAAAGTAAACGGCAAGATTTTTATTTTCAGCATATTCGTCGGTTACTATTTCAAAAATAATCGCCAAGATTTTTTTATTTTCAGCATATTTGTCGGTTACTAATTTAAAAGTAATCGGCAAGACTTTATTTTCAGCACATTCGTCGGTTACTATTTCAAAAGTAAGCGGCATGACTTTATTTTCAGCACATTCGTCGGTTACTATTTCAAAAGTAATCGGCAAGATTTTTTTTCTGCATATTCGTCGGTTACTATTTCAAAAGTAATCGGCAAGATTTTTATTTTCAGCATATTCGGCGGTTACTATTTCAAAAGTAATCGGCAAAACTTTATTTTCAGCACATTCGTCGGTTACTATTTCAAAAGTAATCGGCGAGATTTTTATCTTCAACTTATTCGTCGATTACTATTTCAAAAGTAATCGGCAAGATTTTTATTTTCAGCATATTTGTCCGTTACTATATTAAAAGTAATCGACAAGATTTTTATTTTCAACATATTCGTCGGTTACTATTTCAAAAGTAATCGGCAAGACTTTATTTTCAGCACATTCGTCGGTTACTATTTCAAAAGTAATCGGCAAGACTTTAATTTCAGCACATTCGTCGGTTACTATTTCAAAAGTAATCGGCAAGATTTTTATTTTCAGCATATTCGTCGGTTACTATTTCAAAAGTATTCGTCAAGATTTTTATTTTAAGCATATTTATCGGTTACTATTTTAAAAGTAAGCGGCATGACTTTATTTTCAGCACATTCGTCGGTTACTATTTCAAAAGTAATCGGCAAGATTTTTTTTCTTCTGCATATTCGTCGTTTACTATTTCAAAAGTAATCAGCAAGATTTTTATTTTCAGCAAATTCGTCAGTTACTATTTCAAAAGTAATCGGCAAGCCTTTATTTTCAGCACATTCATCGGTTACTATTTCAAAAGTAATCGGCAAGATTTTTATTTTCAGCATATTCGTCGGTTACTATTTCAAAAGTAATCGACAAGATTTTTATTTCCATCATATTTGTCGGTTACTATTTTAAAAGTAATCGGCAAGACTTTATTTTCAGCACATTCGTCAGTTACTATTTCAAAGGTAATCGGCATGATTTATTTTCAGCACATTCGTCGGCTACTAATTCAAAAGTAATCAGCAAGACTTTATTTTCAGCATATTCGTAGGTTACTATTTCAAAAGTAATCGGCAAGACTTTATTTCAGCACATTCGTCGGTTACTATTTCAAAAGTAATCGACAAGATTTTTATTTTCAGCATATTCGTCAGTTACTATTTTAAAAGTAATCGGCAAGATTTTTATTTTCAGCATATTTGTCGGTTACTATTTTAAAAGTAAGCGGCATGACTTTATTTTCAGCACATTCGTCGGTTACTATTTCAAAAGTAATCGGCAAGACTTTATTTTCAGCACATTCGTCGGTTACTATTTCAAAAGTAATCTGCAAGACTTTATTTTCAACACATTCGTCGGTTACTATTTCAAAAGTAATCGGCAAGATTTTTATTTTCAGCATATTCGTCGGTTACTACTTCAAAAGTAATCGCCAAGATTTTTATTTTCAGCATATTTGTCGGTTACTATTTTAAAAGTAATCGGCAAGATTTTTATTTTCAGCATATTTGTCTGTTACTATATTAAAAGTAATCGACAAGATTTTTATTTTCAACATATTCGTCGGTTACTATTTTCAGCATATTCGTCGGTTACTATTTCAAAAGTAATCGCCAAGATTTTTATTTTCAGCATATTTGTCGGTTACTAATTTAAAAGTAATCGGCAAGACTTTATTTTCAGCACATTCGTCGGTTACTATTTCAAAAGTAAGCGGCATGACTTTATTTTCAGCACATTCGTCGGTTACTATTTCAAAAGTAATCGGCAAGATTTTTTTTCTGCATATTCGTCGGTTACTATTTCAAAAGTAATCGGCAAGATTTTTATTTTCAGCATATTCGGCGGTTACTATTTCAAAAGTAATCGGCAAAACTTTATTTTCAGCACATTCGTCGGTTACTATTTCAAAAGTAATCGGCGAGATTTTTATCTTCAACTTATTCGTCGGTTACTATTTCAAAAGTAATCGGCAAGATTTTTATTTTCAGCATATTTGTCCGTTACTATATTAAAAGTAATCGACAAGATTTTTATTTTCAACATATTCGTCGGTTACTATTTCAAAAGTAATCAGCAAGACTTTATTTTCAGCACATTCGTCGGTTACTATTTCAAAAGTAATCGGCAAGACTTTAATTTCAGCACATTCGTCGGTTACTATTTCAAAAGTAATCGGCAAGATTTTTATTTTCAGCATATTTGTCGGTTACTATTTCAAAAGTAATCGGCAAGACTTTATTTTAAGCACATTCGTCGCTTACTATTTCAAAAGTAATCGGCATGATTTTTATTTTCAGCATATTTGTCGTTTACTATTTCAAAAGTAATCGCCAAGATTTTTATTTTCAACATATTTGTCGGTTACTATTTTAAAAGTAATCGGCAAGACTTTATTTTCAGCACATTCGTCGGTTACTATTTCAAAAGTAATCGGCAAGACTCTATTTTCAGCACATTCGTCGGTTACTATTTCAAAAGTAATCGGCAAGACTTTATTTTCAGCATATTCGTCGGTTACTATTTCAAAAGTAAACGGCAAGATTTTTATTTTCAGCATATTCGTCGGTTACTATTTCAAAAGTAATCGCCAAGATTTTTTTATTTTCAGCATATTTGTCGGTTACTAATTTAAAAGTAATCGGCAAGACTTTATTTTCAGCACATTCGTCGGTTACTATTTCAAAAGTAAGCGGCATGACTTTATTTTCAGCACATTCGTCGGTTACTATTTCAAAAGTAATCGGCAAGATTTTTTTTCTGCATATTCGTCGGTTACTATTTCAAAAGTAATCGGCAAGATTTTTATTTTCAGCATATTCGGCGGTTACTATTTCAAAAGTAATCGGCAAAACTTTATTTTCAGCACATTCGTCGGTTACTATTTCAAAAGTAATCGGCGAGATTTTTATCTTCAACATATTCGTCGGTTACTATTTCAAAAGTAATCGGCAAGATTTTTATTTTCAGCATATTTGTCCGTTACTATATTAAAAGTAATCGACAAGATTTTTATTTTCAACATATTCGTCGGTTACTATTTCAAAAGTAATCGGCAAGACTTTATTTTCAGCACATTCGTCGGTTACTATTTCAAAGGTAATCGGCAAGACTTTAATTTCAGCACATTCGTCGGTTACTATTTCAAAAGTAATCGGCAAGATTTTTATTTTCAGCATATTCGTCGGTTACTATTTCAAAAGTAATCGCCAAGATTTTTATTTTCAGCATATTCGTCGGTTACTATTTTAAAAGTAAGCGGCATGACTTTATTTTCAGCACATTCGTCGGTTACTATTTCAAAAGTAATCGGCAAGACTTTAATTTCAGCACATTCGTCGGTTACTATTTCAAAAGTAATCGGCAAGATTTTTATTTTCAGCATATTCGTCGGTTACTATTTCAAAAGTAATCGCCAAGATTTTTATTTTCAGCATATTTGTCGGTTACTATTTTAAAAGTAAGCGGCATGACTTTATTTTCAGCACATTCGTCGGTTACTATTTCAAAAGTAATCGGCAAGATTTTTTTTCTGCATATTCGTCGGTTACTATTTCAAAAGTAATCGGCAAGATTTTTATTTTCAGCATATTCGTCGGTTACTATTTCAAAAGTAATCGGCAAGACTTTATTTTCAGCACATTCGTCGGTTACTATTTCAAAAGTAATCGGCAAGATTTTTTTTTCTGCGTATTCGTCGGTTACTATTTCAAAAGAAATCGGCAAGATTTTTATTTTCAGCAAATTCGTCGGTTACTATTTCAAAAGTAATCGGCAAGCCTTTATTTTCAGCACATTCGTCGGTTACTATTTCAAAAGTAATCGGCAAGATTTTTATTTTCAGCATATTCGTCGGTTACTATTTCAAAAGTAATCGGCAAGATTTTTATTTTCAGCATATTCGTCGGTTACTACTTCGAAAGTAATCGCCAAGATTTTTATTTTCAGCATATTTGTCAGTTACTATTTTAAAAGTAAGCGGCATGACTTTATTTTCAGCACATTCGTCGGTTACTATTTCAAAAGTAATCGGCAAGATTTTTATTTTCAGCATATTCGTCAGTTACTATTTCAAAAGTAATCGGCAAGACTTTATTTTCAGCACATTCGTCGGTTACTATTTCAAAAGTAATCGGCAAGATTTTTATTTTCAGCATATTCGTCGGTTACTATTTCAAAAGTAATCGGCAAGATTTTTATTTTCAGCATATTCGTCGGTTACTACTTCGAAAGTAATCGCCAAGATTTTTATTTTCAGCATATTCGTCGGTTACTACTTCGAAAGTAATCGCCAAGATTTTTATTTTCAGCATATTTGTCGGTTACTATTTCAAAAGTAATCGGCAAGACTTTATTTTAAGCACATTCGTCGCTTACTATTTCAAAAGTAATCGGCATGATTTTTATTTTCAGCATATTCGTCGTTTACTATTTCAAAAGTAATCGCCAAGATTTTTATTTTCAACATATTTGTCGGTTACTATTTTAAAAGTAATCGGCAAGACTTTATTTTCAGCACATTCGTCGGTTACTATTTCAAAAGTAATCGGCAAGATTTTTATTTTCAGCATATTCGTCGGTTACTACTTCAAAAGTAATCGCCAAGATTTTTATTTTCAGCATATTTGTCGGTTACTATTTTAAAAGTAATCGGCAAGATTTTTATTTTCAGCATATTTGTCTGTTACTATATTAAAAGTAATCGACAAGATTTTTATTTTCAACATATTCGTCGGTTACTATTTTCAGCATATTCGTCGGTTACTATTTCAAAAGTAATCGCCAAGATTTTTATTTTCAGCATATTTGTCGGTTACTAATTTAAAAGTAATCGGCAAGACTTTATTTTCAGCACATTCGTCGGTTACTATTTCAAAAGTAAGCGGCATGACTTTATTTTCAGCACATTCGTCGGTTACTATTTCAAAAGTAATCGGCAAGATTTTTTTTCTGCATATTCGTCGGTTACTATTTCAAAAGTAATCGGCAAGATTTTTATTTTCAGCATATTCGGCGGTTACTATTTCAAAAGTAATCGGCAAAACTTTATTTTCAGCACATTCGTCGGTTACTATTTCAAAAGTAATCGGCGAGATTTTTATCTTCATCTTATTCGTCGGTTACTATTTCAAAAGTAATCGGCAAGATTTTTATTTTCAGCATATTTGTCCGTTACTATATTAAAAGTAATCGACAAGATTTTTATTTTCAACATATTCGTCGGTTACTATTTCAAAAGTAATCAGCAAGACTTTATTTTCAGCACATTCGTCGGTTACTATTTCAAAAGTAATCGGCAAGACTTTAATTTCAGCACATTCGTCGGTTACTATTTCAAAAGTAATCGGCAAGATTTTTATTTTCAGCATATTTGTCGGTTACTATTTCAAAAGTAATCGGCAAGACTTTATTTTAAGCACATTCGTCGCTTACTATTTCAAAAGTAATCGGCATGATTTTTATTTTCAGCATATTTGTCGTTTACTATTTCAAAAGTAATCGCCAAGATTTTTATTTTCAACATATTTGTCGGTTACTATTTTAAAAGTAATCGGCAAGACTTTATTTTCAGCACATTCGTCGGTTACTATTTCAAAAGTAATCGGCAAGACTCTATTTTCAGCACATTCGTCGGTTACTATTTCAAAAGTAATCGGCAAGACTTTATTTTCAGCATATTCGTCGGTTACTATTTCAAAAGTAAACGGCAAGATTTTTATTTTCAGCATATTCGTCGGTTACTATTTCAAAAAAAATCGCCAAGATTTTTTTATTTTCAGCATATTTGTCGGTTACTAATTTAAAAGTAATCGGCAAGACTTTATTTTCAGCACATTCGTCGGTTACTATTTCAAAAGTAAGCGGCATGACTTTATTTTCAGCACATTCGTCGGTTACTATTTCAAAAGTAATCGGCAAGATTTTTTTTCTGCATATTCGTCGGTTACTATTTCAAAAGTAATCGGCAAGATTTTTATTTTCAGCATATTCGGCGGTTACTATTTCAAAAGTAATCGGCAAAACTTTATTTTCAGCACATTCGTCGGTTACTATTTCAAAAGTAATCGGCGAGATTTTTATCTTCAACATATTCGTCGGTTACTATTTCAAAAGTAATCGGCAAGATTTTTATTTTCAGCATATTTGTCCGTTACTATATTAAAAGTAATCGACAAGATTTTTATTTTCAACATATTCGTCGGTTACTATTTCAAAAGTAATCGGCAAGACTTTATTTTCAGCACATTCGTCGGTTACTATTTCAAAGGTAATCGGCAAGACTTTAATTTCAGCACATTCGTCGGTTACTATTTCAAAAGTAATCGGCAAGATTTTTATTTTCAGCATATTCGTCGGTTACTATTTCAAAAGTAATCGCCAAGATTTTTATTTTCAGCATATTCGTCGGTTACTATTTTAAAAGTAAGCGGCATGACTTTATTTTCAGCACATTCGTCGGTTACTATTTCAAAAGTAATCGGCAAGACTTTAATTTCAGCACATTCGTCGGTTACTATTTCAAAAGTAATCGGCAAGATTTTTATTTTCAGCATATTCGTCGGTTACTATTTCAAAAGTAATCGCCAAGATTTTTATTTTCAGCATATTTGTCGGTTACTATTTTAAAAGTAAGCGGCATGACTTTATTTTCAGCACATTCGTCGGTTACTATTTCAAAAGTAATCGGCAAGATTTTTTTTCTGCATATTCGTCGGTTACTATTTCAAAAGTAATCGGCAAGATTTTTATTTTCAGCATATTCGTCGGTTACTATTTCAAAAGTAATCGGCAAGACTTTATTTTCAGCACATTCGTCGGTTACTATTTCAAAAGTAATCGGCAAGATTTTTTTTTCTGCGTATTCGTCGGTTACTATTTCAAAAGAAATCGGCAAGATTTTTATTTTCAGCAAATTCGTCGGTTACTATTTCAAAAGTAATCGGCAAGCCTTTATTTTCAGCACATTCGTCGGTTACTATTTCAAAAGTAATCGGCAAGATTTTTATTTTCAGCATATTCGTCGGTTACTATTTCAAAAGTAATCGGCAAGATTTTTATTTTCAGCATATTCGTCGGTTACTACTTCGAAAGTAATCGCCAAGATTTTTATTTTCAGCATATTTGTCAGTTACTATTTTAAAAGTAAGCGGCATGACTTTATTTTCAGCACATTCGTCGGTTACTATTTCAAAAGTAATCGGCAAGATTTTTATTTTCAGCATATTCGTCAGTTACTATTTCAAAAGTAATCGGCAAGACTTTATTTTCAGCACATTCGTCGGTTACTATTTCAAAAGTAATCGGCAAGATTTTTATTTTCAGCATATTCGTCGGTTACTATTTCAAAAGTAATCGGCAAGATTTTTATTTTCAGCATATTCGTCGGTTACTACTTCGAAAGTAATCGCCAAGATTTTTATTTTCAGCATATTCGTCGGTTACTACTTCGAAAGTAATCGCCAAGATTTTTATTTTCAGCATATTTGTCGGTTACTATTTCAAAAGTAATCGGCAAGACTTTATTTTAAGCACATTCGTCGCTTACTATTTCAAAAGTAATCGGCATGATTTTTATTTTCAGCATATTCGTCGTTTACTATTTCAAAAGTAATCGCCAAGATTTTTATTTTCAACATATTTGTCGGTTACTATTTTAAAAGTAATCGGCAAGACTTTATTTTCAGCACATTCGTCGGTTACTATTTCAAAAGTAATCGGCAAGACTCTATTTTCAGCACATTCGTCGGTTACTATTTCAAAAGTAATCGGCAAGACTTTATTTTCAGCACATTCGTCGGTTACTATTTCAAAAGTAAACGGCAAGATTTTTATTTTCAGCATATTCGTCGGTTACTATTTCAAAAATAATCGCCAAGATTTTTTTATTTTCAGCATATTTGTCGGTTACTAATTTAAAAGTAATCGGCAAGACTTTATTTTCAGCACATTCGTCGGTTACTATTTCAAAAAGTAAGCGGCATGACTTTATTTTCAGCACATTCGTCGGTTACTATTTCAAAAGTAATCGGCAAGATTTTTTTTCTGCATATTCGTCGGTTACTATTTCAAAAGTAAACGGCAAGATTTTTATTTTCAGCATATTCGTCGGTTACTATTTCAAAAATAATCGCCAAGATTTTTTTATTTTCAGCATATTTGTCGGTTACTAATTTAAAAGTAATCGGCAAGACTTTATTTTCAGCACATTCGTCGGTTACTATTTCAAAAAGTAAGCGGCATGACTTTATTTTCAGCACATTCGTCGGTTACTATTTCAAAAGTAATCGGCAAGATTTTTTTTCTGCATATTCGTCGGTTACTATTTCAAAAGTAATCGGCAAGATTTTTATTTTCAGCATATTCGGCGGTTACTATTTCAAAAGTAATCGGCAAAACTTTATTTTCAGCACATTCGTCGGTTACTATTTCAAAAGTAATCGGCGAGATTTTTATCTTCAACATATTCGTCGGTTACTATTTCAAAAGTAATCGGCAAGATTTTTATTTTCAGCATATTTGTCCGTTACTATATTAAAAGTAATCGACAAGATTTTTATTTTCAACATATTCGTCGGTTACTATTTCAAAAGTAATCGGCAAGACTTTATTTTCAGCACATTCGTCGGTTACTATTTCAAAAGTAATCGGCAAGATTTTAATTTCAGCACATTCGTCGGTTACTATTTCAAAAGTAATCGGCAAGATTTTTATTTTCAGCATATTCGTCGGTTACTATTTCAAAAGTAATCGCCAAGATTTTTATTTTCAGCATATTCGTCGGTTACTATTTTAAAAGTAAGCGGCATGACTTTATTTTCAGCACATTCGTCGGTTACTATTTCAAAAGTAATCGGCAAGACTTTAATTTAAGCACATTCGTCGGTTACTATTTCAAAAGTAATCGGCAAGATTTTTATTTTCAGCATATTCGTCGGTTACTATTTCAAAAGTAATCGCCAAGATTTTTATTTTCAGCATATTTGTCGGTTACTATTTTAAAAGTAAGCGGCATGACTTTATTTTCAGCACATTCGTCGGTTACTATTTCAAAAGTAATCGGCAAGATTTTTTTTCTGCATATTCGTCGGTTACTATTTCAAAAGTAATCGGCAAGATTTTTATTTTCAGCATATTCGTCGGTTACTATTTCAAAAGTAATCGGCAAGACTTTATTTTCAGCACATTCGTCGGTTACTATTTCAAAAGTAATCGGCAAGATTTTTTTTTCTGCATATTCGTCGGTTACTATTTCAAAAGTAATCGGCAAGATTTTTATTTTCGGCAAATTCGTCGGTTACTATTTCAAAAGTAATCGGCAAGCCTTTATTTTCAGCACATTCGTCGGTTACTATTTCAAAAGTAATCGGCAAGATTTTTATTTTCAGCATATTCGTCGGTTACTATTTCAAAAGTAATCGGCAAGATTTTTATTTTCAGCATATTTGTCCGTTACTATATTAAAAGTAATCGACAAGATTTTTATTTTCAACATATTCGTCGGTTACTATTTCAAAAGTAATCGGCAAGACTTTATTTTCAGCACATTCGTCGGTTACTATTTCAAAAGTAATCGGCAAGATTTTAATTTCAGCACATTCGTCGGTTACTATTTCAAAAGTAATCGGCAAGATTTTTATTTTCAGCATATTCGTCGGTTACTATTTCAAAAGTAATCGCCAAGATTTTTATTTTCAGCATATTCGTCGGTTACTATTTTAAAAGTAAGCGGCATGACTTTATTTTCAGCACATTCGTCGGTTACTATTTCAAAAGTAATCGGCAAGACTTTAATTTAAGCACATTCGTCGGTTACTATTTCAAAAGTAATCGGCAAGATTTTTATTTTCAGCATATTCGTCGGTTACTATTTCAAAAGTAATCGCCAAGATTTTTATTTTCAGCATATTTGTCGGTTACTATTTTAAAAGTAAGCGGCATGACTTTATTTTCAGCACATTCGTCGGTTACTATTTCAAAAGTAATCGGCAAGATTTTTTTTCTGCATATTCGTCGGTTACTATTTCAAAAGTAATCGGCAAGATTTTTATTTTCAGCATATTCGTCGGTTACTATTTCAAAAGTAATCGGCAAGACTTTATTTTCAGCACATTCGTCGGTTACTATTTCAAAAGTAATCGGCAAGATTTTTTTTTCTGCATATTCGTCGGTTACTATTTCAAAAGTAATCGGCAAGATTTTTATTTTCGGCAAATTCGTCGGTTACTATTTCAAAAGTAATCGGCAAGCCTTTATTTTCAGCACATTCGTCGGTTACTATTTCAAAAGTAATCGGCAAGATTTTTATTTTCAGCATATTCGTCGGTTACTATTTCAAAAGTAATCGGCAAGATTTTTATTTTCAGCATATTCGTCGGTTACTACTTCGAAAGTAATCGCCAAGATTTTTATTTTCAGCATATTTGTCAGTTACTATTTTAAAAGTAAGCGGCATGACTTTATTTTCAGCACATTCGTCGGTTACTATTTCAAAAGTAATCGGCAAGATTTTTATTTTCAGCATATTCGTCAGTTACTATTTCAAAAGTAATCGGCAAGACTTTATTTTCAGCACATTCGTCGGTTACTATTTCAAAAGTAATCGGCAAGATTTTTTTTTCTGCATATTCGTCAGTTACTATTTCAAAAGTAATCGGCAAGATTTTTATTTTCAGCATATTTGTCGGTTACTATTTCAAAAGTAATCGGCAAGACTTTATTTTAAGCACATTCGTCGCTTACTATTTCAAAAGTAATCGGCATGATTTTTATTTTCAGCATATTCGTCGTTTACTATTTCAAAAGTAATCGCCAAGATTTTTATTTTCAACATATTTGTCGGTTACTATTTTAAAAGTAATCGGCAAGACTTTATTTTCAGCACATTCGTCGGTTACTATTTCAAAAGTAATCGGCAAGACTCTATTTTCAGCACATTCGTCGGTTACTATTTCAAAAGTAATCGGCAAGACTTTATTTTCAGCACATTCGTCGGTTACTATTTCAAAAGTAAACGGCAAGATTTTTATTTTCAGCATATTCGTCGGTTACTATTTCAAAAATAATCGCCAAGATTTTTTTATTTTCAGCATATTTGTCGGTTACTAATTTAAAAGTAATCGGCAAGACTTTATTTTCAGCACATTCGTCGGTTACTATTTCAAAAGTAAGCGGCATGACTTTATTTTCAGCACATTCGTCGGTTACTATTTCAAAAGTAATCCGCAAGATTTTTATTTTCAGCATATTCGTCGGTTACTATTTCAAAAGTAATCGGCAAGATTTTTATTTTCAGCATATTTGTCGGTTACTATTTTAAAAGTAAGCGGCATAACTTTATTTTCAGCACATTCGTCGGTTACTATTTCAAAAGTAATCGGCGAGATTTTTATCTTCAACATATTCGTCGGTTACTATTTCAAAAGTAATAGGCAAGATTTTTATTTTCAGCATATTCGTCGGTTACTATTTCAAAAGTAATCGACAAGACTTTATTTTCAGCACATTCGTCGGTTACTATTTCAAAAGTAATCGGCAAGATTTTTTTTTCTGCATATTCGTCGGTTACTATTTCCAAAGTAATCGGCAAGATTTTTATTTTCAGCAAATTCGTCGGTTACTATTTCAAAAGTAATCGGCAAGCCTTTATTTTCAGCACATTCGTCGGTTACTATTTCAAAAGTAATCGGCTAGATTTTTATTTTCAGCATATTCGTCGGTTACTATTTCAAAAGTAATCGGCAAGACTTTATTTTCAGCACATTCGTCGGTTACTATTTCAAAAGTAATCGGCAAGACTTTAATTTCAGCACATTCGTCGGTTACTATTTCAAAAGTAATCGGCAAGATTTTTATTTTCAGCATATTCGTCGGTTACTAGTTCAAAAGTAATCGCCAAGATTTTTATTTTCAGCATATTTGTCGGTTACTATTTTAAAAGTAAGCGGCATGACTTTATTTTCAGCACATTCGTCGGTTACTATTTCAAAAGTAATCGGCAAGATTTTTTTTCTGCATATTCGTCGGTTACTATTTCAAAAGTAATCGGCAAGATTTTTATTTTCAGCAGATTCGTCGGTTACTATTTCAAAAGTAATCGGCAAGACTTTATTTTCAGCACATTCGTCGGTTACTATTTCAAAAGTAATCGGCAAGATTTTTTTTTCTGCATATTCGTCGGTTACTATTTCAAAAGTAATCGGCAAGATTTTTATTTTCAGCAAATTCGTCGGTTACTATTTCAAAAGTAATCGGCAAGCCTTTATTTTCAGCACATTCGTCGGTTACTATTTCAAAAGTAATCGGCAAGATTTTTATTTTCAGCATATTCGTCGGTTACTACTTCGAAAGTAATCGCCAAGATTTTTATTTTCAGCATATTTGTCAGTTACTATTTTAAAAGTAAGCGGCATGACTTTATTTTCAGCACATTCGTCGGTTACTATTTCAAAAGTAATCGGCAAGATTTTTATTTTCAGCATATTCGTCAGTTACTATTTCAAAAGTAATCGGCAAGACTTTATTTTCAGCACATTCGTCGGTTACTATTTCAAAAGTAATCGGCAAGATTTTTTTTTCTGCATATTCGTCAGTTACTATTTCAAAAGTAATCGGCAAGATTTTTATTTTCAGCAAATTCGTCGGTTACTATTTCAAAAGTAATCGGCAAGCCTTTATTTTCAGCACATTCGTCGGTTACTATTTCAAAAGTAATCGGCAAGATTTTTATTTTCAGCATATTCGTCGGTTACTATTTCAAAAGTAATCGCCAAGATTTTTATTTTCAGCATATTTGTCGGTTACTATTTTAAAAGTAATCGACAAGACTTTATTTTCAGCACATTCGTCGGTTACTATTTCAAAAGTAATCGGCAAGACCTTATTTTCAGCACATTCGTCGGTTACTATTTCAAAAGTAATCGGCAAGACTTTATTTTCAGCACATTCGTCGGTTACTATTTCAAAAGTAAACGGCAAGATTTTTATTTTCAGCATATTCGTCGGTTATTATTTCAAAAATAATCGCCAAGATTTTTTTATTTTCAGCATATTTGTCGGTTACTAATTTAAAAGTAATCGGCAAGACTTTATTTTCAGCACATTCGTCGGTTACTATTTCGAAAGTAAGCGGCATGACTTTATTTTCAGCACATTCGTCGGTTACTATTTCAAAAGTAATCGGCAAGATTTTTTTTCTGCATATTCGTCGGTTACTATTTCAAAAGTAATCGGCAAGATTTTTATTTTCAGCATATTCGGCGGTTACTATTTCAAAAGTAATCAGCAAAAATTTATTTTCAGCACATTCGTCGGTTACTATTTCAAAAGTAATCGGCGAGATTTTTATCTTCAACATATTCGTCGATTACTATTTCAAAAGTAATCGGCAAGATTTTTATTTTCAGCATATTTGTCTGTTACTATATTAAAAGTAATCGACAAGATTTTTATTTTCAACATATTCGTCGGTTACTATTTCAAAAGTAATTGGCAAGACTTTATTTTCAGCACATTCGTCGGTTACTATTTCAAAAGTAATCGGCAAGACTTTAATTTCAGCACATTCGTCGGTTACTATTTCAAAAGTAATCGGCAAGATTTTTATTTTCAGCATATTCGTCGGTTACTATTTCAAAAGTAATCGCCAAGATTTTTATTTTCAGCATATTTGTCGGTTACTATTTTAAAAGTAAGCGGCATGACTTTATTTTCAGCATATTCGTCGGTTACTATTTCAAAAGTAATCGCCAAGATTTTTATTTTCAGCATATTTGTCGGTTACTATTTTAAAAGTAATCGGCAAGACTTTATTTTCAGCACATTCGTCGGTTACTATTTCAAAAGTAATCGGCAAGATTTTTATTTCCAGCATATTTGTCGGTTACTATTTTAAAGGTAATCGGCAAGACTTTATTTTCAGCACATACGTCAGTTACTATTTCAAAGGTAATCGGCATGATTTATTTTCAGCACATTCGTCGGTTACTAATTCAAAAGTAATCAGCAAGACTTTATTTTCATCATATTCGTAGGTTACTATTTCAAAAGTAATCGGCAAGACTTTATTTTCAGCACATTCGTCGGTTACTATTTCAAAAGTAATCGACAAGATTTTTATTTTCAGCATATTCGTCAGTTAATATTTCAAAAGTAATCGGCAAGATTTTTTTTTTCAGCATATTTGTCGGTTACTATTTTAAAAGTAAGCGGCATGACTTTATTTTCAGCACATTCGTCGGTTACTATTTCAAAAGTAATCGGCAAGACTTTATTTTCAGCACATTCGTCGGTTACTATTTCAAAAGTAATCGGCAAGACTTTATTTTCAGCACATTCGTCGGTTACTATTTTAAAAGTAAGCGGCAAGACTTTATTTTCATCATATTCGTAGGTTACTATTTCAAAAGTAATCGGCAAGACTTTATTCTCAGCACATTCGTCGGTTACTATTTCAAAAGTAATCGGCTAGATTTTTTTTTCTGCATATTCGTCAGTTACTATTTCAAAAGTAATCGGCAAGAATTTTATTTTCAGCAAATTCGTCGGTTACTATTTCAAAAGTAATCGGCAAGCCTTTATTTTCAGCACATTCGTCGGTTACTATTTCAAAAGTAATCGGCAAGATTTTTATTTTCAGCATATTCGTCGGTTACTATTTCAAAAGTAATCGCCAAGATTTTTATTTTCAGCATATTTGTCGGTTACTATTTTAAAAGTAATCGACAAGACTTTATTTTCAGCACATTCGTCGGTTACTATTTCAAAAGTAATCGGCAAGACCTTATTTTCAGCACATTCGTCGGTTACTATTTCAAAAGTAATCGGCAAGACTTTATTTTCAGCACATTCGTCGGTTACTATTTCAAAAGTAAACGGCAAGATTTTTATTTT
Source organism: Medicago lupulina (assembly GCA_958299785.1). Lineage (NCBI taxonomy): Eukaryota > Viridiplantae > Streptophyta > Magnoliopsida > Fabales > Fabaceae > Medicago > Medicago lupulina. Next base: position 41,189,639 of record OY283143.1, on the reverse strand, counting down.
CAGCATATTCGTCGGTTATTATTTCAAAAATAATCGCCAAGATTTTTTTATTTTCAGCATATTTGTCGGTTACTAATTTAAAAGTAATCGGCAAGACTTTATTTTCAGCACATTCGTCGGTTACTATTTCGAAAGTAAGCGGCATGACTTTATTTTCAGCACATTCGTCGGTTACTATTTCAAAAGTAATCGGCAAGATTTTTTTTCTGCATATTCGTCGGTTACTATTTCAAAAGTAATCGGCAAGATTTTTATTTTCAGCATATTCGGCGGTTACTATTTCAAAAGTAATCAGCAAAAATTTATTTTCAGCACATTCGTCGGTTACTATTTCAAAAGTAATCGGCGAGATTTTTATCTTCAACATATTCGTCGATTACTATTTCAAAAGTAATCGGCAAGATTTTTATTTTCAGCATATTTGTCTGTTACTATATTAAAAGTAATCGACAAGATTTTTATTTTCAACATATTCGTCGGTTACTATTTCAAAAGTAATTGGCAAGACTTTATTTTCAGCACATTCGTCGGTTACTATTTCAAAAGTAATCGGCAAGACTTTAATTTCAGCACATTCGTCGGTTACTATTTCAAAAGTAATCGGCAAGATTTTTATTTTCAGCATATTCGTCGGTTACTATTTCAAAAGTAATCGCCAAGATTTTTATTTTCAGCATATTTGTCGGTTACTATTTTAAAAGTAAGCGGCATGACTTTATTTTCAGCATATTCGTCGGTTACTATTTCAAAAGTAATCGCCAAGATTTTTATTTTCAGCATATTTGTCGGTTACTATTTTAAAAGTAATCGGCAAGACTTTATTTTCAGCACATTCGTCGGTTACTATTTCAAAAGTAATCGGCAAGATTTTTATTTCCAGCATATTTGTCGGTTACTATTTTAAAGGTAATCGGCAAGACTTTATTTTCAGCACATACGTCAGTTACTATTTCAAAGGTAATCGGCATGATTTATTTTCAGCACATTCGTCGGTTACTAATTCAAAAGTAATCAGCAAGACTTTATTTTCATCATATTCGTAGGTTACTATTTCAAAAGTAATCGGCAAGACTTTATTTTCAGCACATTCGTCGGTTACTATTTCAAAAGTAATCGACAAGATTTTTATTTTCAGCATATTCGTCAGTTAATATTTCAAAAGTAATCGGCAAGATTTTTTTTTTCAGCATATTTGTCGGTTACTATTTTAAAAGTAAGCGGCATGACTTTATTTTCAGCACATTCGTCGGTTACTATTTCAAAAGTAATCGGCAAGACTTTATTTTCAGCACATTCGTCGGTTACTATTTCAAAAGTAATCGGCAAGACTTTATTTTCAGCACATTCGTCGGTTACTATTTTAAAAGTAAGCGGCAAGACTTTATTTTCATCATATTCGTAGGTTACTATTTCAAAAGTAATCGGCAAGACTTTATTCTCAGCACATTCGTCGGTTACTATTTCAAAAGTAATCGGCTAGATTTTTTTTTCTGCATATTCGTCAGTTACTATTTCAAAAGTAATCGGCAAGAATTTTATTTTCAGCAAATTCGTCGGTTACTATTTCAAAAGTAATCGGCAAGCCTTTATTTTCAGCACATTCGTCGGTTACTATTTCAAAAGTAATCGGCAAGATTTTTATTTTCAGCATATTCGTCGGTTACTATTTCAAAAGTAATCGCCAAGATTTTTATTTTCAGCATATTTGTCGGTTACTATTTTAAAAGTAATCGACAAGACTTTATTTTCAGCACATTCGTCGGTTACTATTTCAAAAGTAATCGGCAAGACTTTATTTTCAGCACATTCGTCGGTTACTATTTCAAAAGTAATCGGCAAGACTTTATTTTCAGCACATTCGTCGGTTACTATTTCAAAAGTAAACGGCAAGATTTTTATTTTCAGCATATTCGTCGGTTACTATTTCAAAAATAATCGCCAAGATTTTTTTATTTTCAGCATATTTGTCGGTTACTAATTTAAAAGTAATCGGCAAGACTTTATTTTCAGCACATTCGTCGGTTACTATTTCGAAAGTAAGCGGCATGACTTTATTTTCAGCACATTCGTCGGTTACTATTTCAAAAGTAATCGGCAAGATTTTTTTTCTGCATATTCGTCGGTTACTATTTCAAAAGTAATCGGCAAGATTTTTATTTTCAGCATATTCGGCGGTTACTATTTCAAAAGTAATCAGCAAAAATTTATTTTCAGCACATTCGTCGGTTACTATTTCAAAAGTAATCGGCGAGATTTTTATCTTCAACATATTCGTCGGTTACTATTTCAAAAGTAATCGGCAAGATTTTTATTTTCAGCATATTTGTCTGTTACTATATTAAAAGTAATCGACAAGATTTTTATTTTCAACATATTCGTCGGTTACTATTTCAAAAGTAATCGGCAAGACTTTATTTTCAGCACATTCGTCGGTTACTATTTCAAAAGTAAACGACAAGATTTTTATTTCCAGCATATTTGTCGGTTACAATTTTAAAAGTAATCGGCAAGACTTTATTTTCAGCACATTCGTCAGTTACTATTTCAAAGGTAATCGGCATGATTTATTTTCAGCACATTCGTCGGTTACTAATTCAAAAGTAATCAGCAAGACTTTATTTTCAGCATATTCGTAGGTTACTATTTCAAAAGTAATCTGCAAGACTTTATTTTCAGCACATTCGTCGGTTACTATTTCAAAATTAATCGACAAGATTTTTATTTCCAGCATATTTGTCGGTTACTATTTTAAAAGTAATCGGCAAGACTTTATTTTCAGCACATTCGTCAGTTACTATTTCAAAGGTAATCGGCATGATTTATTTTCAGCACATTCGTCGGTTACTAATTCAAAAGTAATCAGCAAGACTTTATTTTCATCATATTCGTAGGTTACTATTTCAAAAGTAATCGGCAAGACTTTATTTTCAGCACATTCGTCGGTTACTATTTCAAAAGTAATCGACAAGATTTTTATTTTCAGCATATTCGTCAGTTAATATTTCAAAAGTAATCGGCAAGATTTTTTTTTTTCAGCATATTTGTCGGTTACTATTTTAAAAGTAAGCGGCATGACTTTATTTTCAGCACATTCGTCGGTTACTATTTCAAAAGTAATCGGCAAGACTTTATTTTCAGCACATTCGTCGGTTACTATTTCAAAAGTAATCGGCAAGACTTTATTTTCAACACATTCGTCGGTTACTATTTCAAAAGTAATCGGCAAGATTTTTATTTTCAGCATATTCGTCGGTTACTATATCAAAAGTAATCGCCAAGATTTTTATTTTCAGCATATTTGTCGGTTACTATTTTAAAAGTAATCGCCAAGACTTTATTTTCAGCACATTCGTCGGTTACTATTTCAAAAGTAATCGGCAAGATTTTTATTTTCAGCATATTCGTCGGTTACTACTTCAAAAGTAATCGCCAAGATTTTTATTTTCAGCATATTTGCCGGTTACTATTTTAAAAGTAATCGGCATGACTTTATTTTCAGCACATTCGTCGGTTACTATTTCAAAAGTATTCGGCAAGATTTTTATTTTCAGCATATTCCTCGGTTACTATTTCAAAAGTAATCGGCAAGACTTTAATTTCAGCACATTCGTCGGTTACTATTTCAAAAGTAATCGGCAAGATTTTTATTTTCAGCATATTCGTCGGTTACTATTTCAAAAGTAATCGTCAAGATTTTTATTTTAAGCATATTTATCGGTTACTATTTTAAAAGTAAGCGGCATGACTTTATTTTCAGCACATTCGTCGGTTACTATTTCAAAAGTAATCAGCAAGATTTTTATTTTCAGCAAATTCGTCAGTTACTATTTCAAAAGTAATCGGCAAGCCTTTATTTTCAGCACATTCATCGGTTACTATTTCAAAAGTAATCGGCAAGATTTTTATTTTCAGCATATTCGTCGGTTACTATTTCAAAAGTAATCGACAAGATTTTTATTTCCAGCATATTTGTCGGTTACTATTTTAAAAGTAATCGGCAAGACTTTATTTTCAGCACATTCGTCAGTTACTATTTCAAAGGTAATCGGCATGATTTATTTTCAGCACATTCGTCGGCTACTAATTCAAAAGTAATCAGCAAGACTTTATTTTCAGCATATTCGTAGGTTACTATTTCAAAAGTAATCGGCAAGACTTTATTTCAGCACATTCGTCGGTTACTATTTCAAAAGTAATCGACAAGATTTTTATTTTCAGCATATTCGTCAGTTACTATTTTAAAAGTAATCGGCAAGATTTTTATTTTCAGCATATTTGTCGGTTACTATTTTAAAAGTAAGCGGCATGACTTTATTTTCAGCACATTCGTCGGTTACTATTTCAAAAGTAATCGGCAAGACTTTATTTTCAGCACATTCGTCGGTTACTATTTCAAAAGTAATCTGCAAGACTTTATTTTCAACACATTCGTCGGTTACTATTTCAAAAGTAATCGGCAAGATTTTTATTTTCAGCATATTCGTCGGTTACTACTTCAAAAGTAATCGCCAAGATTTTTATTTTCAGCATATTTGTCGGTTACTTTTTTAAAAGTAATCGGCAAGATTTTTATTTTCAGCATATTTGTCTGTTACTATATTAAAAGTAATCGACAAGATTTTTATTTTCAACATATTCGTCGGTTACTATTTTCAGCATATTCGTCGGTTACTATTTCAAAAGTAATCGCCAAGATTTTTATTTTCAGCATATTTGTCGGTTACTATTTTAAAAGTAAGCGGCATGACTTTATTTTCAGCACATTCATCGGTTACTATTTCAAAAGTAATCGGCAAGATTTTTTTTCTGCATATTCGTCGGTTACTATTTCAAAAGTAATCGGCAAGATTTTTATTTTCAGCAAATTCGTCGGTTACTATTTCAAAAGTAATCGGCAAGACTTTATTTTAAGCACATTCGTCGCTTACTATTTCAAAAGTAATCGGCATGATTTTTATTTTCAGCATATTCGTCGTTTACTATTTCAAAAGTAATCGCCAAGATTTTTATTTTCAGCATATTTGTCCGTTACTATTTTAAAAGTAATCGGCAAGACTTTATTTTCAGCACATTCGTCGGTTACTATTTCAAAAGTAATCGGCAAGACTCTATTTTCAGCACATTCGTCGGTTACTATTTCAAAAGTAATCGGCAAGACTTTATTTTCAGCACATTCGTCGGTTACTATTTCAAAAGTAAACGGCAAGATTTTTATTTTCAGCATATTCGTCGGTTACTATTTCAAAAATAATCGCCAAGATTTTTTTATTTTCAGCATATTTGTCGGTTACTAATTTAAAAGTAATCGGCAAGACTTTATTTTCAGCACATTCGTCGGTTACTATTTCAAAAGTAAGCGGCATGACTTTATTTTCAGCACATTCGTCGGTTACTATTTCAAAAGTAATCGGCAAGATTTTTTTTCTGCATATTCGTCGGTTACTATTTCAAAAGTAATCGGCAAGATTTTTATTTTCAGCATATTCGGCGGTTACTATTTCAAAAGTAATCGGCAAAACTTTATTTTCAGCACATTCGTCGGTTACTATTTCAAAAGTAATCGGCGAGATTTTTATCTTCAACTTATTCGTCGATTACTATTTCAAAAGTAATCGGCAAGATTTTTATTTTCAGCATATTTGTCCGTTACTATATTAAAAGTAATCGACAAGATTTTTATTTTCAACATATTCGTCGGTTACTATTTCAAAAGTAATCGGCAAGACTTTATTTTCAGCACATTCGTCGGTTACTATTTCAAAAGTAATCGGCAAGACTTTAATTTCAGCACATTCGTCGGTTACTATTTCAAAAGTAATCGGCAAGATTTTTATTTTCAGCATATTCGTCGGTTACTATTTCAAAAGTATTCGTCAAGATTTTTATTTTAAGCATATTTATCGGTTACTATTTTAAAAGTAAGCGGCATGACTTTATTTTCAGCACATTCGTCGGTTACTATTTCAAAAGTAATCGGCAAGATTTTTTTTTTCTGCATATTCGTCGTTTACTATTTCAAAAGTAATCAGCAAGATTTTTATTTTCAGCAAATTCGTCAGTTACTATTTCAAAAGTAATCGGCAAGCCTTTATTTTCAGCACATTCATCGGTTACTATTTCAAAAGTAATCGGCAAGATTTTTATTTTCAGCATATTCGTCGGTTACTATTTCAAAAGTAATCGACAAGATTTTTATTTCCAGCATATTTGTCGGTTACTATTTTAAAAGTAATCGGCAAGACTTTATTTTCAGCACATTCGTCAGTTACTATTTCAAAGGTAATCGGCATGATTTATTTTCAGCACATTCGTCGGCTACTAATTCAAAAGTAATCAGCAAGACTTTATTTTCAGCATATTCGTAGGTTACTATTTCAAAAGTAATCGGCAAGACTTTATTTCAGCACATTCGTCGGTTACTATTTCAAAAGTAATCGACAAGATTTTTATTTTCAGCATATTCGTCAGTTACTATTTTAAAAGTAATCGGCAAGATTTTTATTTTCAGCATATTTGTCGGTTACTATTTTAAAAGTAAGCGGCATTACTTTATTTTCAGCACATTCGTCGGTTACTATTTCAAAAGTAATCGGCAAGACTTTATTTTCAGCACATTCGTCGGTTACTATTTCAAAAGTAATCTGCAAGACTTTATTTTCAACACATTCGTCGGTTACTATTTCAAAAGTAATCGGCAAGATTTTTATTTTCAGCATATTCGTCGGTTACTACTTCAAAAGTAATCGCCAAGATTTTTATTTTCAGCATATTTGTCGGTTACTATTTTAAAAGTAATCGGCAAGATTTTTATTTTCAGCATATTTGTCTGTTACTATATTAAAAGTAATCGACAAGATTTTTATTTTCAACATATTCGTCGGTAACTATTTTCAGCATATTCGTCGGTTACTATTTCAAAAGTAATCGCCAAGATTTTTATTTTCAGCATATTTGTCGGTTACTAATTTAAAAGTAATCGGCAAGACTTTATTTTCAGCACATTCGTCGGTTACTATTTCAAAAGTAAGCGGCATGACTTTATTTTCAGCACATTCGTCGGTTACTATTTCAAAAGTAATCGGCAAGATTTTTTTTCTGCATATTCGTCGGTTACTATTTCAAAAGTAATCGGCAAGATTTTTATTTTCAGCATATTCGGCGGTTACTATTTCAAAAGTAATCGGCAAAACTTTATTTTCAGCACATTCGTCGGTTACTATTTCAAAAGTAATCGGCGAGATTTTTATCTTCAACTTATTCGTCGGTTACTATTTCAAAAGTAATCGGCAAGATTTTTATTTTCAGCATATTTGTCCGTTACTATATTAAAAGTAATCGACAAGATTTTTATTTTCAACATATTCGTCGGTTACTATTTCAAAAGTAATCAGCAAGACTTTATTTTCAGCACATTCGTCGGTTACTATTTCAAAAGTAATCGGCAAGACTTTAATTTCAGCACATTCGTCGGTTACTATTTCAAAAGTAATCGGCAAGATTTTTATTTTCAGCATATTTGTCGGTTACTATTTCAAAAGTAATCGGCAAGACTTTATTTTAAGCACATTCGTCGCTTACTATTTCAAAAGTAATCGGCATGATTTTTATTTTCAGCATATTCGTCGTTTACTATTTCAAAAGTAATCGCCAAGATTTTTATTTTCAACATATTTGTCGGTTACTATTTTAAAAGTAATCGGCAAGACTTTATTTTCAGCACATTCGTCGGTTACTATTTCAAAAGTAATCGGCAAGACTCTATTTTCAGCACATTCGTCGGTTACTATTTCAAAAGTAATCGGCAAGACTTTATTTTCAGCATATTCGTCGGTTACTATTTCAAAAGTAAACGGCATGATTTTTATTTTCAGCATATTCGTCGGTTACTATTTCAAAAATAATCGCCAAGATTTTTTTATTTTCAGCATATTTGTCGGTTACTAATTTAAAAGTAATCGGCAAGACTTTATTTTCAGCACATTCGTCGGTTACTATTTCAAAAGTAAGCGGCATGACTTTATTTTCAGCACATTCGTCGGTTACTATTTCAAAAGTAATCGGCAAGATTTTTTTTCTGCATATTCGTCGGTTACTATTTCAAAAGTAATCGGCAAGATTTTTATTTTCAGCATATTCGGCGGTTACTATTTCAAAAGTAATCGGCAAAACTTTATTTTCAGCACATTCGTCGGTTACTATTTCAAAAGTAATCGGCGAGATTTTTATCTTCAACATATTCGTCGGTTACTATTTCAAAAGTAATCGGCAAGATTTTTATTTTCAGCATATTTGTCCGTTACTATATTAAAAGTAATCGACAAGATTTTTATTTTCAACATATTCGTCGGTTACTATTTCAAAAGTAATCGGCAAGACTTTATTTTCAGCACATTCGTCGGTTACTATTTCAAAAGTAATCGGCAAGATTTTAATTTCAGCACATTCGTCGGTTACTATTTCAAAAGTAATCGGCAAGATTTTTATTTTCAGCATATTCGTCGGTTACTATTTCAAAAGTAATCGCCAAGATTTTTATTTTCAGCATATTCGTCGGTTACTATTTTAAAAGTAAGCGGCATGACTTTATTTTCAGCACATTCGTCGGTTACTATTTCAAAAGTAATCGGCAAGACTTTAATTTCAGCACATTCGTCGGTTACTATTTCAAAAGTAATCGGCAAGATTTTTATTTTCAGCATATTCGTCGGTTACTATTTCAAAAGTAATCGCCAAGATTTTTATTTTCAGCATATTTGTCGGTTACTATTTTAAAAGTAAGCGGCATGACTTTATTTTCAGCACATTCGTCGGTTACTATTTCAAAAGTAATCGGCAAGATTTTTTTTCTGCATATTCGTCGGTTACTATTTCATAAGTAATCGGCAAGATTTTTATTTTCAGCATATTCGTCGGTTACTATTTCAAAAGTAATCGGCAAGACTTTATTTTCAGCACATTCGTCGGTTACTATTTCAAAAGTAATCGGCAAGATTTTTTTTTCTGCATATTCGTCGGTTACTATTTCAAAAGTAATCGGCAAGATTTTTATTTTCGGCAAATTCGTCGGTTACTATTTCAAAAGTAATCGGCAAGCCTTTATTTTCAGCACATTCGTCGGTTACTATTTCAAAAGTAATCGGCAAGATTTTTATTTTCAGCATATTCTTCGGTTACTATTTCAAAAGTAATCGGCAAGATTTTTATTTTCAGCATATTCGTCGGTTACTACTTCGAAAGTAATCGCCAAGATTTTTATTTTCAGCATATTTGTCAGTTACTATTTTAAAAGTAAGCGGCATGACTTTATTTTCAGCACATTCGTCGGTTACTATTTCAAAAGTAATCGGCAAGATTTTTATTTTCAGCATATTCGTCAGTTACTATTTCAAAAGTAATCGGCAAGACTTTATTTTCAGCACATTCGTCGGTTACTATTTCAAAAGTAATCGGCAAGATTTTTTTTTCTGCATATTCGTCAGTTACTATTTCAAAAGTAATCGGCAAGATTTTTATTTTCAGCATATTTGTCGGTTACTATTTCAAAAGTAATCGGCAAGACTTTATTTTAAGCACATTCGTCGCTTACTATTTCAAAAGTAATCGGCATGATTTTTATTTTCAGCATATTCGTCGTTTACTATTTCAAAAGTAATCGCCAAGATTTTTATTTTCAACATATTTGTCGGTTACTATTTTAAAAGTAATCGGCAAGACTTTATTTTCAGCACATTCGTCGGTTACTATTTCAAAAGTAATCGGCAAGACTCTATTTTCAGCACATTCGTCGGTTACTATTTCAAAAGTAATCGGCAAGACTTTATTTTCAGCACATTCGTCGGTTACTATTTCAAAAGTAAACGGCAAGATTTTTATTTTCAGCATATTCGTCGGTTACTATTTCAAAAATAATCGCCAAGATTTTTTTATTTTCAGCATATTTGTCGGTTACTAATTTAAAAGTAATCGGCAAGACTTTATTTTCAGCACATTCGTCGGTTACTATTTCAAAAGTAAGCGGCATGACTTTATTTTCAGCACATTCGTCGGTTACTATTTCAAAAGTAATCCGCAAGATTTTTATTTTCAGCATATTCGTCGGTTACTATTTCAAAAGTAATCGGCAAGATTTTTATTTTCAGCATATTTGTCGGTTACTATTTTAAAGTAAGCGGCATAACTTTATTTTCAGCACATTCGTCGGTTACTATTTCAAAAGTAATCGGCGAGATTTTTATCTTCAACATATTCGTCGGTTACTATTTCAAAAGTAATAGGCAAGATTTTTATTTTCAGCATATTCGTCGGTTACTATTTCAAAAGTAATCGACAAGACTTTATTTTCAGCACATTCGTCGGTTACTATTTCAAAAGTAATCGGCAAGATTTTTTTTTCTGCATATTCGTCGGTTACTATTTCAAAAGTAATCGGCAAGATTTTTATTTTCAGCAAATTCGTCGGTTACTATTTCAAAAGTAATCGGCAAGCCTTTATTTTCAGCACATTCGTCGGTTACTATTTCAAAAGTAATCGGCTAGATTTTTATTTTCAGCATATTCGTCGGTTACTATTTCAAAAGTAATCGGCAAGACTTTATTTTCAGCACATTCGTCGGTTACTATTTCAAAAGTAATCGGCAAGACTTTAATTTCAGCACATTCGTCGGTTACTATTTCAAAAGTAATCGGCAAGATTTTTATTTTCAGCATATTCGTCGGTTACTATTTCAAAAGTAATCGCCAAGATTTTTATTTTCAGCATATTTGTCGGTTACTATTTTAAAAGTAAGCGGCATGACTTTATTTTCAGCACATTCGTCGGTTACTATTTCAAAAGTAATCGGCAAGATTTTTTTTCTGCATATTCGTCGGTTACTATTTCAAAAGTAATCGGCAAGATTTTTATTTTCAGCAGATTCGTCGGTTACTATTTCAAAAGTAATCGGCAAGACTTTATTTTCAGCACATTCGTCGGTTACTATTTCAAAAGTAATCGGCAAGATTTTTTTTTCTGCATATTCGTCGGTTACTATTTCAAAAGTAATCGGCAAGATTTTTATTTTCAGCAAATTCGTCGGTTACTATTTCAAAAGTAATCGGCAAGCCTTTATTTTCAGCACATTCGTCGGTTACTATTTCAAAAGTAATCGGCAAGATTTTTATTTTCAGCATATTCGTCGGTTACTATTTCAAAAGTAATCGGCAAGATTTTTATTTTCAGCATATTCGTCGGTTACTACTTCGAAAGTAATCGCCAAGATTTTTATTTTCAGCATATTTGTCAGTTACTATTTTAAAAGTAAGCGGCATGACTTTATTTTCAGCACATTCGTCGGTTACTATTTCAAAAGTAATCGGCAAGATTTTTATTTTCAGCATATTCGTCAGTTACTATTTCAAAAGTAATCGGCAAGACTTTATTTTCAGCACATTCGTCGGTTACTATTTCAAAAGTAATCGGCAAGATTTTTTTTTCTGCATATTCGTCAGTTACTATTTCAAAAGTAATCGGCAAGATTTTTATTTTCAGCAAATTCGTCGGTTACTATTTCAAAAGTAATCGGCAAGCCTTTATTTTCAGCACATTCGTCGGTTACTATTTCAAAAGTAATCGGCAAGATTTTTATTTTCAGCATATTCGTCGGTTACTATTTCAAAAGTAATCGCCAAGATTTTTATTTTCAGCATATTTGTCGGTTACTATTTTAAAAGTAATCGACAAGACTTTATTTTCAGCACATTCGTCGGTTACTATTTCAAAAGTAATCGGCAAGACCTTATTTTCAGCACATTCGTCGGTTACTATTTCAAAAGTAATCGGCAAGACTTTATTTTCAGCACATTCGTCGGTTACTATTTCAAAAGTAAACGGCAAGATTTTTATTTTCAGCATATTCGTCGGTTATTATTTCAAAAATAATCGCCAAGATTTTTTTATTTTCAGCATATTTGTCGGTTACTAATTTAAAAGTAATCGGCAAGACTTTATTTTCAGCACATTCGTCGGTTACTATTTCGAAAGTAAGCGGCATGACTTTATTTTCAGCACATTCGTCGGTTACTATTTCAAAAGTAATCGGCAAGATTTTTTTTCTGCATATTTGTCGGTTACTATTTCAAAAGTAATCGGCAAGATTTTTATTTTCAGCATATTCGGCGGTTACTATTTCAAAAGTAATCAGCAAAAATTTATTTTCAGCACATTCGTCGGTTACTATTTCAAAAGTAATCGGCGAGATTTTTATCTTCAACATATTCGTCGGTTACTATTTCAAAAGTAATCGGCAAGATTTTTATTTTCAGCATATTTGTCTGTTACTATATTAAAAGTAATCGACAAGATTTTTATTTTCAACATATTCGTCGGTTACTATTTCAAAAGTAATCGGCAAGACTTTATTTTCAGCACATTCGTCGGTTACTATTTCAAAAGTAATCGGCAAGACTTTAATTTCAGCACATTCGTCGGTTACTATTTCAAAAGTAATCGGCAAGATTTTTATTTTCAGCATATTCGTCGGTTACTATTTCAAAAGTAATCGCCAAGATTTTTATTTTCAGCATATTTGTCGGTTACTATTTTAAAAGTAAGCGGCATGACTTTATTTTCAGCATATTCGTCGGTTACTATTTCAAAAGTAATCGCCAAGATTTTTATTTTCAGCATATTTGTCGGTTACTATTTTAAAAGTAATCGGCAAGACTTTATTTTCAGCACATTCGTCGGTTACTATTTCAAAAGTAATCGGCAAGATTTTTATTTCCAGCATATTTGTCGGTTACTATTTTAAAGGTAATCGGCAAGACTTTATTTTCAGCACATACGTCAGTTACTATTTCAAAGGTAATCGGCATGATTTATTTTCAGCACATTCGTCGGTTACTAATTCAAAAGTAATCAGCAAGACTTTATTTTCATCATATTCGTAGGTTACTATTTCAAAAGTAATCGGCAAGACTTTATTTTCAGCACATTCGTCGGTTACTATTTCAAAAGTAATCGACAAGATTTTTATTTTCAGCATATTCGTCAGTTAATATTTCAAAAGTAATCGGCAAGATTTTTTTTTTCAGCATATTTGTCGGTTACTATTTTAAAAGTAAGCGGCATGACTTTATTTTCAGCACATTCGTCGGTTACTATTTCAAAAGTAATCGGCAAGACTTTATTTTCAGCACATTCGTCGGTTACTATTTCAAAAGTAATCGGCAAGACTTTATTTTCAGCACATACGTCGGTTACTATTTTAAAAGTAAGCGGCAAGACTTTATTTTCATCATATTCGTAGGTTACTATTTCAAAAGTAATCGGCAAGACTTTATTCTCAGCACATTCGTCGGTTACTATTTCAAAAGTAATCGGCTAGATTTTTTTTCTGCATATTCGTCAGTTACTATTTCAAAAGTAATCGGCAAGATTTTTATTTTCAGCAAATTCGTCGGTTACTATTTCAAAAGTAATCGGCAAGCCTTTATTTTCAGCACATTCGTCGGTTACTATTTCAAAAGTAATCGGCAAGATTTTTATTTTCAGCATATTCGTCGGTTACTATTTCAAAAGTAATCGCCAAGATTTTTATTTTCAGCATATTTGTCGGTTACTATTTTAAAAGTAATCGACAAGACTTTATTTTCAGCACATTCGTCGGTTACTATTTCAAAAGTAATCGGCAAGACTTTATTTTCAGCACATTCGTCGGTTACTATTTCAAAAGTAATCGGCAAGACTTTATTTTCAGCACATTCGTCGGTTACTATTTCAAAAGTAAACGGCAAGATTTTTATTTTCAGCATATTCGTCGGTTACTATTTCAAAAATAATCGCCAAGATTTTTTTATTTTCAGCATATTTGTCGGTTACTAATTTAAAAGTAATCGGCAAGACTTTATTTTCAGCACATTCGTCGGTTACTATTTCGAAAGTAAGCGGCATGACTTTATTTTCAGCACATTCGTCGGTTACTATTTCAAAAGTAATCGGCAAGATTTTTTTTCTGCATATTCGTCGGTTACTATTTCAAAAGTAATCGGCAAGATTTTTATTTTCAGCATATTCGGCGGTTACTATTTCAAAAGTAATCAGCAAAAATTTATTTTCAGCACATTCGTCGGTTACTATTTCAAAAGTAATCGGCGAGATTTTTATCTTCAACATATTCGTCGGTTACTATTTCAAAAGTAATCGGCAAGATTTTTATTTTCAGCATATTTGTCTGTTACTATATTAAAAGTAATCGACAAGATTTTTATTTTCAACATATTCGTCGGTTACTATTTCAAAAGTAATCGGCAAGACTTTATTTTCAGCACATTCGTCGGTTACTATTTCAAAAGTAAACGACAAGATTTTTATTTCCAGCATATTTGTCGGTTACAATTTTAAAAGTAATCGGCAAGACTTTATTTTCAGCACATTCGTCAGTTACTATTTCAAAGGTAATCGGCATGATTTATTTTCAGCACATTCGTCGGTTACTAATTCAAAAGTAATCAGCAAGACTTTATTTTCAGCATATTCGTAGGTTACTATTTCAAAAGTAATCTGCAAGACTTTATTTTCAGCACATTCGTCGGTTACTATTTCAAAATTAATCGACAAGATTTTTATTTCCAGCATATTTGTCGGTTACTATTTTAAAAGTAATCGGCAAGACTTTATTTTCAGCACATTCGTCAGTTACTATTTCAAAGGTAATCGGCATGATTTATTTTCAGCACATTCGTCGGTTACTAATTCAAAAGTAATCAGCAAGACTTTATTTTCATCATATTCGTAGGTTACTATTTCAAAAGTAATCGGCAAGACTTTATTTTCAGCACATTCGTCGGTTACTATTTCAAAAGTAATCGACAAGATTTTTATTTTCAGCATATTCGTCAGTTAATATTTCAAAAGTAATCGGCAAGATTTTTTTTTTTCAGCATATTTGTCGGTTACTATTTTAAAAGTAAGCGGCATGACTTTATTTTCAGCACATTCGTCGGTTACTATTTCAAAAGTAATCGGCAAGACTTTATTTTCAGCACATTCGTCGGTTACTATTTCAAAAGTAATCGACAAGACTTTATTTTCAACACATTCGTCGGTTACTATTTCAAAAGTAATCGGCAAGATTTTTATTTTCAGCATATTCGTCGGTTACTATTTCAAAAGTAATCGCCATGATTTTTATTTTCAGCATATTTGTCGGTTACTATTTTAAAAGTAATCGCCAAGACTTTATTTTCAGCACATTCGTCGGTTACTATTTCAAAAGTAATCGGCAAGATTTTTATTTTCAGCATATTCGTCGGTTACTACTTCAAAAGTAATCGCCAAGATTTTTATTTTCAGCATATTTGCCGGTTACTATTTTAAAAGTAATCGGCATGACTTTATTTTCAGCACATTCGTCGGTTACTATTTCAAAAGTATTCGGCAAGATTTTTATTTTCAGCATATTCCTCGGTTACTATTTCAAAAGTAATCGGCAAGACTTTATTTTCAGCACATTCGTCGGTTACTATTTCAAAAGTAATTGGCAAGATTTTTATTTTCAGCATATTCGTCGGTTACTATTTCAAAAGTAATCGACAAGATTTTTATTTCCAGCATATTTGTCGGTTACTATTTTAAAAGTAATCGGAAAGACTTTATTTTCAGCACATTCGTCAGTTACTATTTCAAAGGTAATCGGCATGATTTATTTTCAGCACATTCGTCGGTTACTAATTCAAAAGTAATCAGCAAGACTTTATTTTCAGCATATTCGTAGGTTACTATTTCAAAAGTAATCGGCAAGACTTTATTTTCAGCACATTCGTCGGTTACTATTTCAAAAGTAATCGGCAAGACTTTAATTTCAGCACATTCGTCGGTTACTATTTCAAAAGTAATCGGCAAGATTTTTATTTTCAGCATATTTGTCGGTTACTATTTTAAAAGTAAGCGGCATGACTTTATTTTCAGCACATTCGTCGGTTACTATTTCAAAAGTAATCGGCAAGACTTTGTTTTCAGCACATTCGTCGGTTACTATTTCAAAAGTAATCGGCAAGACTTTATTTTCAACACATTCGTCGGTTACTATTTCAAAAGTAATCGGCAAGATTTTTATTTTCAGCATATTCGTCGGTTACTATTTCAAAAGTAATCGCCAAGATTTTTATTTTCAGCATATTTGTCGGTTACTATTTTAAAAGTAATCGGCAAGACTTTATTTTCAGCACATTCGTCGGTTACTATTTCAAAAGTAATCGGCAAGATTTTTATTTTCAGCATATTCGTCGGTTACTACTTCGAAAGTAATTGCCAAGATTTTTATTTTCAGCATATTTGTCAGTTACTATTTTAAAAGTAAGCGGCATGACTTTATTTTCAGCACATTCGTCGGTTACTATTTCAAAAGTAATCGGCAAGATTTTTATTTTCAGCATATTCGTCGGTTACTATTTCAAAAGTAATCGGCAAGACTTTATTTTCAGCACATTCATCGGTTACTATTTCAAAAGTAATCAGCAAGATTTTTTTTTCTGCATATTCGTCAGTTACTATTTCAAAAGTAATCGGCAAGATTTTTATTTTCAGCAAATTCGTCGGTTACTATTTCAAAAGTAATCGGCAAGCCTTTATTTTCAGCACATTCGTCGGTTACTATTTCAAAAGTAATCGGCAAGATTTTTATTTTCAGCATATTCGTCGGTTACTATTTCAAAAGTAATCGCCAAGATTTTTATTTTCAGCATATTTGTCGGTTACTATTTCAAAAGTAATCGGCAAGACTTTATTTTCAGCACATTCGTCGGTTACTATTTCAAAAGTAAACGGCAAGATTTTTATTTTCAGCATATTCGTCGGTTACTATTTCAAAAATAATCGCCAAGATTTTTTTATTTTCAGCATATTTGTCGGTTACTAATTTAAAAGTAATCGGCAAGACTTTATTTTCAGCACATTCGTCGGTTACTATTTCGAAAGTAAGCGGCATGACTTTATTTTCAGCACATTCGTCGGTTACTATTTCAAAAGTAATCGGCAAGATTTTTTTTCTGCATATTCGTCGGTTACTATTTCAAAAGTAATCGGCAAGACTTTATTTTCAGCACATTCGTCGGTTACTATTTCAAAAGTAATCGGCAAGACTTTATTTTCAGCACATTCGTCGGTTACTATTTCAAAAGTAATCGACAAGATTTTTATTTTCAGCATATTCGTCAGTTAATATTTCAAAAGTAATCGGCAAGATTTTTTTTTTCAGCATATTTGTCGGTTACTATTTTAAAAGTAAGCGGCATGACTTTATTTTCAGCACATTCGTCGGTTACTATTTCAAAAGTAATCGGCAAGACTTTATTTTCAGCACATTCGTCGGTTACTATTTCAAAAGTAATCGGCAAGACTTTATTTTCAACACATTCGTCGGTTACTATTTCAAAAGTAATCGGCAAGATTTTTATTTTCAGCATATTCGTCGGTTACTATTTCAAAAGTAATCGCCAAGATTTTTATTTTCAGCATATTTGTCGGTTACTATTTTAAAAGTAATCGGCAAGACTTTATTTTCAGCACATTCGTCGGTTACTATTTCAAAAGTAATCGGCAAGATTTTTATTTTCAGCATATTCGTCGGTTACTACTTCGAAAGTAATTGCCAAGATTTTTATTTTCAGCATATTTGTCAGTTACTATTTTAAAAGTAAGCGGCATGACTTTATTTTCAGCACATTCGTCGGTTACTATTTCAAAAGTAATCGGCAAGATTTTTATTTTCAGCATATTCGTCGGTTACTATTTCAAAAGTAATCGGCAAGACTTTATTTTCAGCACATTCATCGGTTACTATTTCAAAAGTAATCGGCAAGATTTTTTTTTCTGCATATTCGTCAGTTACTATTTCAAAAGTAATCGGCAAGATTTTTATTTTCAGCAAATTCGTCGGTTACTATTTCAAAAGTAATCGGCAAGCCTTTATTTTCAGCACATTCGTCGGTTACTATTTCAAAAGTAATCGGCAAGATTTTTATTTTCAGCATATTCGTCGGTTACTATTTCAAAAGTAATCGCCAAGATTTTTATTTTCAGCATATTTGTCGGTTACTATTTCAAAAGTAATCGGCAAGACTTTATTTTCAGCACATTCGTCGGTTACTATTTCAAAAGTAAACGGCAAGATTTTTATTTTCAGCATATTCGTCGGTTACTATTTCAAAAATAATCGCCAAGATTTTTTTATTTTCAGCATATTTGTCGGTTACTAATTTAAAAGTAATCGGCAAGACTTTATTTTCAGCACATTCGTCGGTTACTATTTCGAAAGTAAGCGGCATGACTTTATTTTCAGCACATTCGTCGGTTACTATTTCAAAAGTAATCGGCAAGATTTTTTTTCTGCATATTCGTCGGTTACTATTTCAAAAGTAATCGGCAAGACTTTATTTTCAGCACATTCGTCGGTTACTATTTCAAAAGTAATCGGCAAGACTTTATTTTCAGCACATTCGTCGGTTACTATTTCAAAAGTAATCGGCAAGATTTTTTTTTCTGCATATTCGTCAGTTACTATTTCAAAAGTAATCGGCAAGATTTTTATTTTCAGCATATTCGTCGGTTACTACTTCGAAAGTAATCGCCAAGATTTTTATTTTCAGCATATTTGTCAGTTACTATTTTAAAAGTAAGCGGCATGACTTTATTTTCAGCACATTCGTCGGTTACTATTTCAAAAGTAATCGGCAAGATTTTTATTTTCAGCATATTCGTCAGTTACTATTTCAAAATTAATCGGCAAGACTTTATTTTCAGCACATTCGTCGGTTACTATTTCAAAAGTAATCGGCAAGATTTTTTTTTCTGCATATTCGTCAGTTACTATTTCAAAAGTAATCGGCAAGATTTTTATTTTCAGCAAATTCGTCGGTTACTATTTCAAAATTAATCGGCAAGCCTTTATTTTCAGCACATTCGTCGGTTACTATTTCAAAAGTAATCGGCAAGATTTTTATTTTCAGCAAATTCGTCGGTTACTATTTCAAAAGTAATCGGCAAGACTTTATTTTCAGCACATTCGTCGGTTACTATTTCAAAAGTAATCGACAAGATTTTTATTTTCAGCATATTCGTCAGTTAATATTTCAAAAGTAATCGGCAAGATTTTTTTTTTCAGCATATTTGTCGGTTACTATTTTAAAAGTAAGCGGCATGACTTTATTTTCAGCACATTCGTCGGTTACTATTTCAAAAGTAATCGGCAAGACTTTATTTTCAGCACATTCGTCGGTTACTATTTCAAAAGTAATCGGCAAGACTTTATTTTCAACACATTCGTCGGTTACTATTTCAAAAGTAATCGGCAAGATTTTTATTTTCAGCATATTCGTCGGTTACTATTTCAAAAGTAATCGCCAAGATTTTTATTTTCAGCATATTTGTCGGTTACTATTTTAAAAGTAATCGGCAAGACTTTATTTTCAGCACATTCGTCGGTTACTATTTCAAAAGTAATCGGCAAGATTTTTATTTTCAGCATATTCGTCGGTTACTACTTCGAAAGTAATCGCCAAGATTTTTATTTTCAGCATATTTGTCAGTTACTATTTTAAAAGTAAGCGGCATGACTTTATTTTCAGCACATTCGTCGGTTACTATTTCAAAAGTAATCGGCAAGATTTTTATTTTCAGCATATTCGTCAGTTACTATTTCAAAAGTAATCGGCAAGACTTTATTTTCAGCACATTCGTCGGTTACTATTTCAAAAGTAATCGGCAAGATTTTTTTTTCTGCATATTCGTCAGTTACTATTTCAAAAGTAATCGGCAAGATTTTTATTTTCAGCAAATTCGTCGGTTACTATTTCAAAATTAATCGGCAAGCCTTTATTTTCAGCACATTCGTCGGTTACTATTTCAAAAGTAATCGGCAAGATTTTTATTTTCAGCATATTCGTCGGTTACTATTTCAAAAGTAATCGCCAAGATTTTTATTTTCAGCATATTTGTCGGTTACTATTTTAAAAGTAATCGACAAGACTTTATTTTCAGCACATTCGTCGGTTACTATTTCAAAACTAATCGGCAAGACTTTATTTTCAGCACATTCGTCGGTTACTATTTCAAAAGTAATCGGCAAGACTTTATTTTCAGCACATTCGTCGGTTACTATTTCAAAAGTAAACGGCAAGATTTTTATTTTCAGCATATTCGTCGGTTACTATTTCAAAAATAATCGCCAAGATTTTTTTATTTTCAGCATATTTGTCGGTTACTAATTTAAAAGTAATCGGCAAGACTTTATTTTCAGCACATTCGTCGGTTACTATTTCGAAAGTAAGCGGCATGACTTTATTTTCAGCACATTCGTCGGTTACTATTTCAAAAGTAATCGGCAAGATTTTTTTTCTGCATATTCGTCGGTTACTATTTCAAAAGTAATCGGCAAGATTTTTATTTTCAGCATATTCGGCGGTTACTATTTCAAAAGTAATCAGCAAAAATTTATTTTCAGCACATTCGTCGGTTACTATTTCAAAAGTAATCGGCGAGATTTTTATCTTCAACATATTCGTCGATTACTATTTCAAAAGTAATCGGCAAGATTTTTATTTTCAGCATATTTGTCTGTTACTATATTAAAAGTAATCGACAAGATTTTTATTTTCAACATATTCGTCGGTTACTATTTCAAAAGTAATCGGCAAGACTTTATTTTCAGCACATTCGTCGGTTACTATTTCAAAAGTAAACGACAAGATTTTTATTTCCAGCATATTTGTCGGTTACAATTTTAAAAGTAATCGGCAAGACTTTATTTTCAGCACATTCGTCAGTTACTATTTCAAAGGTAATCGGCATGATTTATTTTCAGCACATTCGTCGGTTACTAATTCAAAAGTAATCAGCAAGACTTTATTTTCAGCATATTCGTAGGTTACTATTTCAAAAGTAATCTGCAAGACTTTATTTTCAGCACATTCGTCGGTTACTATTTCAAAAGTAATCGACAAGACTTTATTTTCAGCACATTCGTCGGTTACTATTTCAAAAGTAATCAGCAAGACTTTATTTTCAGCATATTCGTAGGTTACTATTTCAAAAGTAATCTACAAGACTTTATTTTCAGCACATTCGTCGGTTACTATTTCAAAAGTAATCGGCAAGACTTTATTTTCAGCACATTCGTCGGTTACTATTTCAAAAGTAAACGGCAAGATTTTTATTTTCAGCATATTCGTCGGTTACTATTTCAAAAATAATCGCCAAGATTTTTTTATTTTCAGCATATTTGTCGGTTACTAATTTAAAAGTAATCGGCAAGACTTTATTTTCAGCACATTCGTCGGTTACTATTTCGAAAGTAAGCGGCATGACTTTATTTTCAGCACATTCGTCGGTTACTATTTCAAAAGTAATCGGCAAGATTTTTTTTCTGCATATTCGTCGGTTACTATTTCAAAAGTAATCGGCAAGACTTTATTTTCAGCACATTCGTCGGTTACTATTTCAAAAGTAATCGGCAAGACTTTATTTTCAGCACATTCGTCGGTTACTATTTCAAAAGTAATCGACAATATTTTTATTTTCAGCATATTCGTCAGTTAATATTTCAAAAGTAATCGGCAAGATTTTTTTTTTCAGCATATTTGTCGGTTACTATTTTAAAAGTAAGCGGCATGACTTTATTTTCAGCACATTCGTCGGTTACTATTTCAAAAGAAATCGGCAAGACTTTATTTTCAGCACATTCGTCGGTTACTATTTCAAAAGTAATCGGCAAGACTTTATTTTCAACACATTCGTCGGTTACTATTTCAAAAGTAATCGGCAAGATTTTTATTTTCAGCATATTCGTCGGTTACTATTTCAAAAGTAATCGCCAAGATTTTTATTTTCAGCATATTTGTCGGTTACTATTTTAAAAGTAATCGGCAAGACTTTATTTTCAGCACATTCGTCGGTTACTATTTCAAAAGTAATCGGCAAGATTTTTATTTTCAGCATATTCGTCGGTTACTACTTCGAAAGTAATCGCCAAGATTTTTATTTTCAGCATATTTGTCCGTTACTATTTTAAAAGTAAGCGGCATGACTTTATTTTCAGCACATTCGTCGGTTACTATTTCAAAAGTAATCGGCAAGATTTTTATTTTCAGCATATTCGTCGGTTACTATTTCAAAAGTAATCGGCAAGACTTTATTTTCAGCACATTCGTCGGTTACTATTTCAAAAGTAATCGGCAAGATTTTTTTTTCTGCATATTCGTCAGTTACTATTTCAAAAGTAATCGGCAAGATTTTTATTTTCAGCAAATTCGTCGGTTACTATTTCAAAAGTAATCGGCAAGCCTTTATTTTCAGCACATTCGTAGGTTACTATTTCAAAAGTAATCGGCAAGATTTTTATTTTCAGCATATTCGTCGGTTACTATTTCAAAAGTAATCGCCAAGATTTTTATTTTCAGCATATTTGTCGGTTACTATTTTAAAAGTAATCGACAAGACTTTATTTTCAGCACATTCGTCGGTTACTATTTCAAAAGTAATCGGCAAGACTTTATTTTCAGCACATTCGTCGGTTACTATTTCAAAAGTAATCGGCAAGACTTTATTTTCAGCACATTCGTCGGTTACTATTTCAAAAGTAAACGGCAAGATTTTTATTTTCAGCATATTCGTCGGTTACTATTTCAAAAATAATCGCCAAGATTTTTTTATTTTCAGCATATTTGTCGGTTACTAATTTAAAAGTAATCGGCAAGACTTTATTTTCAGCACATTCGTCGGTTACTATTTCGAAAGTAAGCGGCATGACTTTATTTTCAGCACATTTGTCGGTTACTATTTCAAAAGTAATCGGCAAGATTTTTTTTCTGCATATTCGTCGGTTACTATTTCAAAAGTAATCGGCAAGATTTTTATTTTCAGCATATTCGGCGGTTACTATTTCAAAAGTAATCAGCAAAAATTTATTTTCAGCACATTCGTCGGTTACTATTTCAAAAGTAATCGGCGAGATTTTTATCTTCAACATATTCGTCGATTACTATTTCAAAAGTAATCGGCAAGATTTTTATTTTCAGCATATTTGTCTGTTACTATATTAAAAGTAATCGACAAGATTTTTATTTTCAACATATTCGTCGGTTACTATTTCAAAAGTAATCGGCAAGACTTTATTTTCAGCACATTCGTCGGTTACTATTTCAAAAGTAAACGACAAGATTTTTATTTCCAGCATATTTGTCGGTTACAATTTTAAAAGTAATCGGCAAGACTTTATTTTCAGCACATTCGTCAGTTACTATTTCAAAGGTAATCGGCATGATTTATTTTCAGCACATTCGTCGGTTACTAATTCAAAAGTAATCAGCAAGACTTTATTTTCAGCATATTCGTAGGTTACTATTTCAAAAGTAATCTGCAAGACTTTATTTTCAGCACATTCGTCGGTTACTATTTCAAAAGTAATCGACAAGACTTTATTTTCAGCACATTCGTCGGTTACTATTTCAAAAGTAATCAGCAAGACTTTATTTTCAGCATATTCGTAGGTTACTATTTCAAAAGTAATCTACAAGACTTTATTTTCAGCACATTCGTCGGTTACTATTTCAAAAGTAATCGGCAAGACTTTATTTTCAGCACATTCGTCGGTTACTATTTCAAAAGTAATCGGCAAGACTTTATTTTCAGCACATTCGTCGGTTACTATTTCAAAAGTAATCGGCAAGACTTTATTTTCAGCACATTCGTCGGTTACTATTTCAAAAGTAAACGGCAAGATTTTTATTTTCAGCATATTCGTCGGTTACTATTTCAAAAATAATCGCCAAGATTTTTTTATTTTCAGCATATTTGTCGGTTACTAATTTAAAAGTAATCGACAAGACTTTATTTTCAGCACATTTGTCGGTTACTATTTCGAAAGTAAGCGGCATGACTTTATTTTCAGCACATTCGTCGGTTACTATTTCAAAAGTAATCGGCAAGATTTTTTTCTGCATATTCGTCGGTTACTATTTCAAAAGTAATCGGCAAGACTTTATTTTGAGCACATTCGTCGGTTACTATTTCAAAAGTAATCGACAAGATTTTTATTTCCAGCATATTTGTCGGTTACTATTTTAAAAGTAATCGGCAAGACTTTATTTTCAGCACATTCGTCAGTTACTATTTCAAAGGTAATCGGCATGATTTATTTTCAGCACATTCGTCGGTTACTAATTCAAAAGTAATCAGCAAGACTTTATTTTCAGCATATTCGTAGGTTACTATTTCAAAAGTAATCTGCAAGACTTTATTTTCAGCACATTCGTCGGTTACTATTTCAAAATTAATCGACAAGATTTTTATTTCCAGCATATTTGTCGGTTACTATTTTAAAAGTAATCGGCAAGACTTTATTTTCAGCACATTCGTCAGTTACTATTTCAAAGGTAATCGGCATGATTTATTTTCAGCACATTCGTCGGTTACTAGTTCAAAAGTAATCAGCAAGACTTTATTTTATTCATATTCGTAGGTTACTATTTCAAAAGTAATCGGCAAGACTTTATTTTCAGCACATTCGTCGGTTACTATTTCAAAAGTAATCGACAAGATTTTTATTTTCAGCATATTCGTCAGTTAGTATTTCAAAAGTAATCGGCAAGATTTTTTTTTTCAGCATATTTGTCGGTTACTATTTTAAAAGTAAGCGGCATGACTTTATTTTCAGCACATTCGTCGGTTACTATTTCAAAAGTAATCGGCAAGACTTTATTTTCAGCACATTCGTCGGTTACTATTTCAAAAGTAATCGGCAAGACTTTATTTTCAACACATTCGTCGGTTACTATTTCAAAAGTAATCGGCAAGATTTTTATTTTCAGCATATTCGTCGGTTACTATTTCAAAAGTAATCGCCAAGATTTTTATTTTCAGCATATTTGTCGGTTACTATTTTAAAAGTAATCGGCAAGACTTTATTTTCAGCACATTCGTCGGTTACTATTTCAAAAGTAATCGGCAAGATTTTTATTTTCAGCATATTCGTCGATTACTACTTCAAAAGTAATCGCCAAGATTTTTATTTTCAGCATATTTGTCGGTTACTATTTTAAAAGTAAGCGGCATGACTTTATTTTCAGCACATTCGTCGGTTACTATTTCAAAAGTAATCGGCAAGATTTTTATTTTCAGCATATTCCTCGGTTACTATTTCAAAAGTAATCGGCAAGACTTTATTTTCAGCACATTCGTCGGTTACTATTTCAAAAGTAATTGGCAAGATTTTTATTTTCAGCATATTCGTCGGTTACTATTTCAAAAGTAATCGACAAGATTTTTATTTCCAGCATATTTGTCGGTTACTATTTTAAAAGTAATCGGCAAGACTTTATTTTCAGCACATTCGTCAGTTACTATTTCAAAGGTAATCGGCATGATTTATTTTCAGCACATTCGTCGGTTACTAATTCAAAAGTAATCAGCAAGACTTTATTTTCAGCATATTCGTAGGTTACTATTTCAAAAGTAATTGGCAAGACTTTATTTTCAGCACATTCGTCGGTTACTATTTCAAAAGTAATCGACAAGATTTTTATTTCCAGCATATTTGTCGGTTACTATTTTAAAAGTAATCGGCAAAACTTTATTTTCAGCACATTCGTCAGTTACTATTTCAAAGGTAATCGGCATGATTTATTTTCAGCACATTCGTCGGTTACTAATTCAAAAGTAATCAGCAAGACTTTATTTTCATCATATTCGTAGGTTACTATTTCAAAAGTAATCGGCAAGACTTTATTTTCAGCACATTCGTCGGTTACTACTTCAAAAGTAATCGACAAGATTTTTATTTTCAGCATATTCGTCAGTTAATATTTCAAAAGTAATCGGCAAGATTTTTTTTTTCAGCATATTTGTCGGTTACTATTTTAAAAGTAAGCGGCATGACTTTATTTTCAGCACATTCGTCGGTTACTATTTCAAAAGTAATCGGCAAGACTTTATTTTCAGCACATTCGTCGGTTACTATTTCAAAAGTAATCGGCAAGACTTTATTTTCAACACATTCGTCGGTTACTATTTCAAAAGTAATCGGCAAGATTTTTATTTTCAGCATATTCGTCGGTTACTATTTCAAAAGTAATCGCCAAGATTTTTATTTTCAGCATATTTGTCGGTTACTATTTTAAAAGTAATCGGCAAGACTTTATTTTCAGCACATTCGTCGGTTACTATTTCAAAAGTAATCGGCAAGATTTTTATTTTCAGCATATTCGTCGGTTACTACTTCGAAAGTAATCGCCAAGATTTTTATTTTCAGCATATTTGTCAGTTACTATTTTAAAAGTAAGCGGCATGACTTTATTTTCAGCACATTCGTCGGTTACTATTTCAAAAGTAATCGGCAAGATTTTTATTTTCAGCATATTCGTCGGTTACTATTTCAAAAGTAATCGGCAAGACTTTATTTTCAGCACATTCGTCGGTTACTATTTCAAAAGTAATCGGCAAGATTTTTTTTTCTGCATATTCGTCAGTTACTATTTCAAAAGTAATCGGCAAGATTTTTATTTTCAGCAAATTCGTCGGTTACTATTTCAAAAGTAATCGGCAAGCCTTTATTTTCAGCACATTCGTCGGTTACTATTTCAAAAGTAATCGCCAAGATTTTTCTTTTCAGCATATTCGTCGGTTACTATTTCAAAAGTAATCGCCAAGATTTTTATTTTCAGCATATTTGTCGGTTACTATTTTAAAAGTAATCGACAAGACTTTATTTTCAGCACATTCGTCGGTTACTATTTCAAAAGTAATCGGCAAGACTTTATTTTCAGCACATTCGTCGGTTACTATTTCAAAAGTAATCGGCAAGACTTTATTTTCAGCACATTCGTCGGTTACTATTTCAAAAGTAAACGGCAAGATTTTTATTTTCAGCATATTCGTCGGTTACTATTTCAAAAATAATCGCCAAGATTTTTTTATTTTCAGCATATTTGTCGGTTACTAATTTAAAAGTAATCGGCAAGACTTTATTTTCAGCACATTCGTCGGTTACTATTTCGAAAGTAAGCGGCATGACTTTATTTTCAGCACATTCGTCGGTTACTATTTCAAAAGTAATCGGCAAGATTTTTTTTCTGCATATTCGTCGGTTACTCTTTCAAAAGTAATCGGCAAGATTTTTATTTTCAGCATATTCGGCGGTTACTATTTCAAAAGTAATCAGCAAAAATTTATTTTCAGCACATTCGTCGGTTACTATTTCAAAAGTAATCGGCGAGATTTTTATCTTCAACATATTCGTCGGTTACTATTTCAAAAGTAATCGGCAAGATTTTTATTTTCAGCATATTTGTCTGTTACTATATTAAAAGTAATCGACAAGATTTTTATTTTCAACATATTCGTCGGTTACTATTTCAAAAGTAATTTGCAAGACTTTATTTTCAGCACATTCGTCGGTTACTATTTCAAAAGTAAACGACAAGATTTTTATTTCCAGCAGATTTGTCGGTTACAATTTTAAAAGTAATCGGCAAGACTTTATTTTCAGCACATTCGTCAGTTACTATTTCAAAGGTAATCGGCATGATTTATTTTCAGCACATTCGTCGGTTACTAATTCAAAAGTAATCAGCAAGACTTTATTTTCAGCATATTCGTAGGTTACTATTTCAAAAGTAATCTGCAAGACTTTATTTTCAGCACATTCGTCGGTTACTATTTCAAAAGTAATCAGCAAGACTTTATTTTCAGCATATTCGTAGGTTACTATTTCAAAAGTAATCTACAAGACTTTATTTTCAGCACATTCGTCGGTTACTATTTCAAAAGTAATCGGCAAGACTTTATTTTCAGCACATTCGTCGGTTACTATTTCAAAAGTAATCGGCAAGACTTTATTTTCAGCACATTCGTCGGTTACTATTTCAAAAGTAATCGGCAAGACTTTATTTTCAGCACATTCGTCGGTTACTATTTCAAAAGTAAACGGCAAGATTTTTATTTTCAGCATATTCGTCGGTTACTATTTCAAAAATAATCGCCAAGATTTTTTTATTTTCAGCATATTTGTCGGTTACTAATTTAAAAGTAATCGACAAGACTTTATTTTCAGCACATTTGTCGGTTACTATTTCGAAAGTAAGCGGCATGACTTTATTTTCAGCACATTCGTCGGTTACTATTTCAAAAGTAATCGGCAAGATTTTTTTCTGCATATTCGTCGGTTATTATTTCAAAAGTTATCGGCAAGATTTTTATTTTCAGCATATTCGGCGGTTACTATTTCAAAAGTAATCAGCAAAAATTTATGTTCAGCACATTCGTCGGTTATTATTTCAAAAGTAATCGGCGAGATTTTTATCTTCAACATATTCGTCGGTTACTATTTCAAAAGTAATCGGCAAGATTTTTATTTTCAGCATATTTGTCTGTTACTATATTAAAAGTAATCGACAAGATTTTTATTTTCAACATATTCGTCGGTTACTATTTCAAAAGTAATCGGCAAGACTTTATTTTCAGCACATTCGTCGGTTACTATTTCAAAAGTAATCGACAAGATTTTTATTTCCAGCATATTTGTCGGTTACTATTTTAAAAGTAATCGGCAAGACTTTATTTTCAGCACATTCGTCAGTTACTATTTCAAAGGTAATCGGCATGATTTATTTTCAGCACATTCGTCGGTTACTAATTCAAAAGTAATCAGCAAGACTTTATTTTCAGCATATTCGTAGGTTACTATTTCAAAAGTAATCGGCAAGATTTTTATTTTCAGCATATTCGTCGATTACTACTTCAAAAGTAATCGCCAAGATTTTTATTTTCAGCATATTTGTCGGTTACTATTTTAAAAGTAAGCGGCATGACTTTATTTTCAGCACATTCGTCGGTTACTATTTCAAAAGTAATCGGCAAGATTTTTATTTTCAGCATATTCCTCGGTTACTATTTCAAAAGTAATCGGCAAGACTTTATTTTCAGCACATTCGTCGGTTACTATTTCAAAAGTAATTGGCAAGATTTTTATTTTCAGCATATTCGTCGGTTACTATTTCAAAAGTAATCGACAAGATTTTTATTTCCAGCATATTTGTCGGTTACTATTTTAAAAGTAATCGGCAAGACTTTATTTTCAGCACATTCGTCAGTTACTATTTCAAAGGTAATCGGCATGATTTATTTTCAGCACATTCGTCGGTTACTAATTCAAAAGTAATCAGCAAGACTTTATTTTCAGCATATTCGTAGGTTACTATTTCAAAAGTAATTGGCAAGACTTTATTTTCAGCACATTCGTCGGTTACTATTTCAAAAGTAATTGGCAAGATTTTTATTTCCAGCAGATTTGTCGGTTACAATTTTAAAAGTAATCGGCAAGACTTTATTTTCAGCACATTCGTCAGTTACTATTTCAAAGGTAATCGGCATGATTTATTTTCAGCACATTCGTCGGTTACTAATTCAAAAGTAATCAGCAAGACTTTATTTTCAGCATATTCGTAGGTTACTATTTCAAAAGTAATCTGCAAGACTTTATTTTCAGCACATTCGTCGGTTACTATTTCAAAAGTAATCAGCAAGACTTTATTTTCAGCATATTCGTAGGTTACTATTTCAAAAGTAATCTACAAGACTTTATTTTCAGCACATTCGTCGGTTACTATTTCAAAAGTAATCGGCAAGACTTTATTTTCAGCACATTCGTCGGTTACTATTTCAAAAGTAATCGGCAAGACTTTATTTTCAGCACATTCGTCGGTTACTATTTCAAAAGTAATCGGCAAGACTTTATTTTCAGCACATTCGTCGGTTACTATTTCAAAAGTAAACGGCAAGATTTTTATTTTCAGCATATTCGTCGGTTACTATTTCAAAAATAATCGCCAAGATTTTTTTATTTTCAGCATATTTGTCGGTTACTAATTTAAAAGTAATCGACAAGACTTTATTTTCAGCACATTTGTCGGTTACTATTTCGAAAGTAAGCGGCATGACTTTATTTTCAGCACATTCGTCGGTTACTATTTCAAAAGTAATCGGCAAGATTTTTTTCTGCATATTCGTCGGTTATTATTTCAAAAGTTATCGGCAAGATTTTTATTTTCAGCATATTCGGCGGTTACTATTTCAAAAGTAATCAGCAAAAATTTATGTTCAGCACATTCGTCGGTTATTATTTCAAAAGTAATCGGCGAGATTTTTATCTTCAACATATTCGTCGGTTACTATTTCAAAAGTAATCGGCAAGATTTTTATTTTCAGCATATTTGTCTGTTACTATATTAAAAGTAATCGACAAGATTTTTATTTTCAACATATTCGTCGGTTACTATTTCAAAAGTAATCGGCAAGACTTTATTTTCAGCACATTCGTCGGTTACTATTTCAAAAGTAATCGACAAGATTTTTATTTCCAGCATATTTGTCGGTTACTATTTTAAAAGTAATCGGCAAGACTTTATTTTCAGCACATTCGTTAGTTACTATTTCAAAGGTAATCGGCATGATTTATTTTCAGCACATTCGTCGGTTACTAATTCAAAAGTAATCAGCAAGACTTTATTTTCAGCATATTCGTAGGTTACTATTTCAAAAGTAATCGGCAAGATTTTTATTTTCAACATATTCGTCGATTACTACTTCAAAAGTAATCGCCAAGATTTTTATTTTCAGCATATTTGTCGGTTACTATTTTAAAAGTAAGCGGCATGACTTTATTTTCAGCACATTCGTCGGTTACTATTTCAAAAGTAATCGGCAAGATTTTTATTTTCAGCATATTCCTCGGTTACTATTTCAAAAGTAATCGGCAAGACTTTATTTTCAGCACATTCGTCGGTTACTATTTCAAAAGTAATTGGCAAGATTTTTATTTTCAGCATATTCGTCGGTTACTATTTCAAAAGTAATCGACAAGATTTTTATTTCCAGCATATTTGTCGGTTACTATTTTAAAAGTAATCGGCAAGACTTTATTTTCAGCACATTCGTCAGTTACTATTTCAAAGGTAATCGGCATGATTTATTTTCAGCACATTCGTCGGTTACTAATTCAAAAGTAATCAGCAAGACTTTATTTTCAGCATATTCGTAGGTTACTATTTCAAAAGTAATTGGCAAGACTTTATTTTCAGCACATTCGTCGGTTACTATTTCAAAAGTAATTGGCAAGATTTTTATTTCCAGCATATTTGTCGGTTACTATTTTAAAAGTAATCGGCAAGACTTTATTTTCAGCACATTCGTCGGTTACTATTTCAAAAGTAATCGGCAAGATTTTTATTTTCAGCATATTCGTCGATTACTACTTCAAAAGTAATCGCCAAGATTTTTATTTTCAGCATATTTGTCGGTTACTATTTTAAAAGTAAGCGGCATGACTTTATTTTCAGCACATTCGTCGGTTACTATTTCAAAAGTAATCGGCAAGATTTTTATTTTCAGCATATTCCTCGGTTACTATTTCAAAAGTAATCGGCAAGACTTTATTTTCAGCACATTCGTCGGTTACTATTTCAAAAGTAATTGGCAAGATTTTTATTTTCAGCATATTCGTCGGTTACTATTTCAAAAGTAATCGGCAAGACTTTATTTTCAGCACATTCGTCGGTTACTATTTCAAAAGTAATCGGCAAGACTTTATTTTCAGCACATTCGTCGGTTACTATTTCAAAAGTAATCGGCAAGACTTTATTTTCAGCACATTCGTCGGTTACTATTTCAAAAGTAAACGGCAAGATTTTTATTTTCAGCATATTCGTCGGTTACTATTTCAAAAATAATCGCCAAGATTTTTTTATTTTCAGCATATTTGTCGGTTACTAATTTAAAAGTAATCGACAAGACTTTATTTTCAGCACATTTGTCGGTTACTATTTCGAAAGTAAGCGGCATGACTTTATTTTCAGCACATTCGTCGGTTACTATTTCAAAAGTAATCGGCAAGATTTTTTTCTGCATATTCGTCGGTTATTATTTCAAAAGTTATCGGCAAGATTTTTATTTTCAGCATATTCGGCGGTTACTATTTCAAAAGTAATCAGCAAAAATTTATGTTCAGCACATTCGTCGGTTATTATTTCAAAAGTAATCGGCGAGATTTTTATCTTCAACATATTCGTCGGTTACTATTTCAAAAGTAATCGGCAAGATTTTTATTTTCAGCATATTTGTCTGTTACTATATTAAAAGTAATCGACAAGATTTTTATTTTCAACATATTCGTCGGTTACTATTTCAAAAGTAATCGGCAAGACTTTATTTTCAGCACATTCGTCGGTTACTATTTCAAAAGTAATCGACAAGATTTTTATTTCCAGCATATTTGTCGGTTACTATTTTAAAAGTAATCGGCAAGACTTTATTTTCAGCACATTCGTCAGTTACTATTTCAAAGGTAATCGGCATGATTTATTTTCAGCACATTCGTCGGTTACTAATTCAAAAGTAATCAGCAAGACTTTATTTTCAGCATATTCGTAGGTTACTATTTCAAAAGTAATCGGCAAGATTTTTATTTTCAGCATATTCGTCGATTACTACTTCAAAAGTAATCGCCAAGATTTTTATTTTCAGCATATTTGTCGGTTACTATTTTAAAAGTAAGCGGCATGACTTTATTTTCAGCACATTCGTCGGTTACTATTTCAAAAGTAATCGGCAAGATTTTTATTTTCAGCATATTCCTCGGTTACTATTTCAAAAGTAATCGGCAAGACTTTATTTTCAGCACATTCGTCGGTTACTATTTCAAAAGTAATTGGCAAGATTTTTATTTTCAGCATATTCGTCGGTTACTATTTCAAAAGTAATCGACAAGATTTTTATTTCCAGCATATTTGTCGGTTACTATTTTAAAAGTAATCGGCAAGACTTTATTTTCAGCACATTCGTCAGTTACTATTTCAAAGGTAATCGGCATGATTTATTTTCAGCACATTCGTCGGTTACTAATTCAAAAGTAATCAGCAAGACTTTATTTTCAGCATATTCGTAGGTTACTATTTCAAAAGTAATTGGCAAGACTTTATTTTCAGCACATTCGTCGGTTACTATTTCAAAAGTAATTGGCAAGATTTTTATTTCCAGCATATTTGTCGGTTACTATTTTAAAAGTAATCGGCAAGACTTTATTTTCAGCACATTCGTCGGTTACTATTTCAAAAGTAATCGGCAAGATTTTTATTTTCAGCATATTCGTCGATTACTACTTCAAAAGTAATCGCCAAGATTTTTATTTTCAGCATATTTGTCGGTTACTATTTTAAAAGTAAGCGGCATGACTTTATTTTCAGCACATTCGTCGGTTACTATTTCAAAAGTAATCGGCAAGATTTTTATTTTCAGCATATTCCTCGGTTACTATTTCAAAAGTAATCGGCAAGACTTTATTTTCAGCACATTCGTCGGTTACTATTTCAAAAGTAATTGGCAAGATTTTTATTTTCAGCATATTCGTCGGTTACTATTTCAAAAGTAATCGACAAGATTTTTATTTCCAGCATATTTGTCGGTTACTATTTTAAAAGTAATCGGCAAGACTTTATTTTCAGCACATTCGTCAGTTACTATTTCAAAGGTAATCGGCATGATTTATTTTCAGCACATTCGTCGGTTACTAATTCAAAAGTAATCAGCAAGACTTTATTTTCAGCATATTCGTAGGTTACTATTTCAAAAGTAATTGGCAAGACTTTATTTTCAGCACATTCGTCGGTTACTATTTCAAAAGTAATTGGCAAGATTTTTATTTCCAGCATATTTGTCGGTTACTATTTTAAAAGTAATCGGCAAGACTTTATTTTCAGCACATTCGTCGGTTACTATTTCAAAAGTAATCGGCAAGATTTTTATTTTCAGCATATTCGTCGATTACTACTTCAAAAGTAATCGCCAAGATTTTTATTTTCAGCATATTTGTCGGTTACTATTTTAAAAGTAAGCGGCATGACTTTATTTTCAGCACATTCGTCGGTTACTATTTCAAAAGTAATCGGCAAGATTTTTATTTTCAGCATATTCCTCGGTTACTATTTCAAAAGTAATCGGCAAGACTTTATTTTCAGCACATTCGTCGGTTACTATTTCAAAAGTAATTGGCAAGATTTTTATTTTCAGCATATTCGTCGGTTACTATTTCAAAAGTAATCGGCAAGACTTTATTTTCAGCACATTCGTCGGTTACTATTTCAAAAGTAATCGGCAAGACTTTATTTTCAGCACATTCGTCGGTTACTATTTCAAAAGTAATCGGCAAGACTTTATTTTCAGCACATTCGTCGGTTACTATTTCAAAAGTAAACGGCAAGATTTTTATTTTCAGCATATTCGTCGGTTACTATTTCAAAAATAATCGCCAAGATTTTTTTATTTTCAGCATATTTGTCGGTTACTAATTTAAAAGTAATCGACAAGACTTTATTTTCAGCACATTTGTCGGTTACTATTTCGAAAGTAAGCGGCATGACTTTATTTTCAGCACATTCGTCGGTTACTATTTCAAAAGTAATCGGCAAGATTTTTTTCTGCATATTCGTCGGTTATTATTTCAAAAGTTATCGGCAAGATTTTTATTTTCAGCATATTCGGCGGTTACTATTTCAAAAGTAATCAGCAAAAATTTATGTTCAGCACATTCGTCGGTTATTATTTCAAAAGTAATCGGCGAGATTTTTATCTTCAACATATTCGTCGGTTACTATTTCAAAAGTAATCGGCAAGATTTTTATTTTCAGCATATTTGTCTGTTACTATATTAAAAGTAATCGACAAGATTTTTATTTTCAACATATTCGTCGGTTACTATTTCAAAAGTAATCGGCAAGACTTTATTTTCAGCACATTCGTCGGTTACTATTTCAAAAGTAATCGACAAGATTTTTATTTCCAGCATATTTGTCGGTTACTATTTTAAAAGTAATCGGCAAGACTTTATTTTCAGCACATTCGTCAGTTACTATTTCAAAGGTAATCGGCATGATTTATTTTCAGCACATTCGTCGGTTACTAATTCAAAAGTAATCAGCAAGACTTTATTTTCAGCATATTCGTAGGTTACTATTTCAAAAGTAATCGGCAAGATTTTTATTTTCAGCATATTCGTCGATTACTACTTCAAAAGTAATCGCCAAGATTTTTATTTTCAGCATATTTGTCGGTTACTATTTTAAAAGTAAGCGGCATGACTTTATTTTCAGCACATTCGTCGGTTACTATTTCAAAAGTAATCGGCAAGATTTTTATTTTCAGCATATTCCTCGGTTACTATTTCAAAAGTAATCGGCAAGACTTTATTTTCAGCACATTCGTCGGTTACTATTTCAAAAGTAATTGGCAAGATTTTTATTTTCAGCATATTCGTCGGTTACTATTTCAAAAGTAATCGACAAGATTTTTATTTCCAGCATATTTGTCGGTTACTATTTTAAAAGTAATCGGCAAGACTTTATTTTCAGCACATTCGTCAGTTACTATTTCAAAGGTAATCGGCATGATTTATTTTCAGCACATTCGTCGGTTACTAATTCAAAAGTAATCAGCAAGACTTTATTTTCAGCATATTCGTAGGTTACTATTTCAAAAGTAATTGGCAAGACTTTATTTTCAGCACATTCGTCGGTTACTATTTCAAAAGTAATTGGCAAGATTTTTATTTCCAGCATATTTGTCGGTTACTATTTTAAAAGTAATCGGCAAGACTTTATTTTCAGCACATTCGTCGGTTACTATTTCAAAAGTAATCGGCAAGATTTTTATTTTCAGCATATTCGTCGATTACTACTTCAAAAGTAATCGCCAAGATTTTTATTTTCAGCATATTTGTCGGTTACTATTTTAAAAGTAAGCGGCATGACTTTATTTTCAGCACATTCGTCGGTTACTATTTCAAAAGTAATCGGCAAGATTTTTAT
The DNA here is from genome assembly GCA_958299785.1 of Medicago lupulina. NCBI lineage: Eukaryota > Viridiplantae > Streptophyta > Magnoliopsida > Fabales > Fabaceae > Medicago > Medicago lupulina. Next base: position 41,153,759 of record OY283143.1, on the reverse strand, counting down.
TTTCAGCATATTCCTCGGTTACTATTTCAAAAGTAATCGGCAAGACTTTATTTTCAGCACATTCGTCGGTTACTATTTCAAAAGTAATTGGCAAGATTTTTATTTTCAGCATATTCGTCGGTTACTATTTCAAAAGTAATCGACAAGATTTTTATTTCCAGCATATTTGTCGGTTACTATTTTAAAAGTAATCGGCAAGACTTTATTTTCAGCACATTCGTCAGTTACTATTTCAAAGGTAATCGGCATGATTTATTTTCAGCACATTCGTCGGTTACTAATTCAAAAGTAATCAGCAAGACTTTATTTTCAGCATATTCGTAGGTTACTATTTCAAAAGTAATTGGCAAGACTTTATTTTCAGCACATTCGTCGGTTACTATTTCAAAAGTAATCGACAAGATTTTTATTTCCAGCATATTTGTCGGTTACTATTTTAAAAGTAATCGGCAAAACTTTATTTTCAGCACATTCGTCAGTTACTATTTCAAAGGTAATCGGCATGATTTATTTTCAGCACATTCGTCGGTTACTAATTCAAAAGTAATCAGCAAGACTTTATTTTCATCATATTCGTAGGTTACTATTTCAAAAGTAATCGGCAAGACTTTATTTTCAGCACATTCGTCGGTTACTATTTCAAAAGTAATCGACAAGATTTTTATTTTCAGCATATTCGTCAGTTAATATTTCAAAAGTAATCGGCAAGATTTTTTTTTTCAGCATATTTGTCGGTTACTATTTTAAAAGTAAGCGGCATGACTTTATTTTCAGCACATTCGTCGGTTACTATTTCAAAAGTAATCGGCAAGACTTTATTTTCAGCACATTCGTCGGTTACTATTTCAAAAGTAATCGGCAAGACTTTATTTTCAACACATTCGTCGGTTACTATTTCAAAAGTAATCGGCAAGATTTTTATTTTCAGCATATTCGTCGGTTACTATTTCAAAAGTAATCGCCAAGATTTTTATTTTCAGCATATTTGTCGGTTACTATTTTAAAAGTAATCGGCAAGACTTTATTTTCAGCACATTCGTCGGTTACTATTTCAAAAGTAATCGGCAAGATTTTTATTTTCAGCATATTCGTCGGTTACTACTTCGAAAGTAATCGCCAAGATTTTTATTTTCAGCATATTTGTCAGTTACTATTTTAAAAGTAAGCGGCATGACTTTATTTTCAGCACATTCGTCGGTTACTATTTCAAAAGTAATCGGCAAGATTTTTATTTTCAGCATATTCGTCGGTTACTATTTCAAAAGTAATCGGCATGACTTTATTTTCAGCACATTCGTCGGTTACTATTTCAAAAGTAATCGGCAAGATTTTTTTTTCTGCATATTCGTCAGTTACTATTTCAAAAGTAATCGGCAAGATTTTTATTTTCAGCAAATTCGTCGGTTACTATTTCAAAAGTAATCGGCAAGCCTTTATTTTCAGCACATTCGTCGGTTACTATTTCAAAAGTAATCGCCAAGATTTTTCTTTTCAGCATATTCGTCGGTTACTATTTCAAAAGTAATCGCCAAGATTTTTATTTTCAGCATATTTGTCGGTTACTATTTTAAAAGTAATCGACAAGACTTTATTTTCAGCACATTCGTCGGTTACTATTTCAAAAGTAATCGGCAAGACTTTATTTTCAGCACATTCGTCGGTTACTATTTCAAAAGTAATCGGCAAGACTTTATTTTCAGCACATTCGTCGGTTACTATTTCAAAAGTAAACGGCAAGATTTTTATTTTCAGCATATTCGTCGGTTACTATTTCAAAAATAATCGCCAAGATTTTTTTATTTTCAGCATATTTGTCGGTTACTAATTTAAAAGTAATCGGCAAGACTTTATTTTCAGCACATTCGTCGGTTACTATTTCGAAAGTAAGCGGCATGACTTTATTTTCAGCACATTCGTCGGTTACTATTTCAAAAGTAATCAGCAAGATTTTTTTTCTGCATATTCGTCGGTTACTCTTTCAAAAGTAATCGGCAAGATTTTTATTTTCAGCATATTCGGCGGTTACTATTTCAAAAGTAATCAGCAAAAATTTATTTTCAGCACATTCGTCGGTTACTATTTCAAAAGTAATCGGCGAGATTTTTATCTTCAACATATTCGTCGGTTACTATTTCAAAAGTAATCGGCAAGATTTTTATTTTCAGCATATTTGTCTGTTACTATATTAAAAGTAATCGACAAGATTTTTATTTTCAACATATTCGTCGGTTACTATTTCAAAAGTAATTTGCAAGACTTTATTTTCAGCACATTCGTCGGTTACTATTTCAAAAGTAAACGACAAGATTTTTATTTCCAGCATATTTGTCGGTTACAATTTTAAAAGTAATCGGCAAGACTTTATTTTCAGCACATTCGTCAGTTACTATTTCAAAGGTAATCGGCAAGATTTATTTTCAGCACATTCGTCGGTTACTAATTCAAAAGTAATCAGCAAGACTTTATTTTCAGCATATTCGTAGGTTACTATTTCAAAAGTAATCTGCAAGACTTTATTTTCAGCACATTCGTCGGTTACTATTTCAAAAGTAATCAGCAAGACTTTATTTTCAGCATATTCGTAGGTTACTATTTCAAAAGTAATCTACAAGACTTTATTTTCAGCACATTCGTCGGTTACTATTTAAAAAGTAATCGGCAAGACTTTATTTTCAGCACATTCGTCGGTTACTATTTCAAAAGTAATCGGCAAGACTTTATTTTCAGCACATTCGTCGGTTACTATTTCAAAAGTAATCGGCAAGACTTTATTTTCAGCACATTCGTCGGTTACTATTTCAAAAGTAAACGGCAAGATTTTTATTTTCAGCATATTCGTCGGTTACTATTTCAAAAATAATCGCCAAGATTTTTTTATTTTCAGCATATTTGTCGGTTACTAATTTAAAAGTAATCGACAAGACTTTATTTTCAGCACATTTGTCGGTTACTATTTCGAAAGTAAGCGGCATGACTTTATTTTCAGCACATTCGTCGGTTACTATTTCAAAAGTAATCGGCAAGATTTTTTTCTGCATATTCGTCGGTTATTATTTCAAAAGTTATCGGCAAGATTTTTATTTTCAGCATATTCGGCGGTTACTATTTCAAAAGTAATCAGCAAAAATTTATGTTCAGCACATTCGTCGGTTATTATTTCAAAAGTAATCGGCGAGATTTTTATCTTCAACATATTCGTCGGTTACTATTTCAAAAGTAATCGGCAAGATTTTTATTTTCAGCATATTTGTCTGTTACTATATTAAAAGTAATCGACAAGATTTTTATTTTCAACATATTCGTCGGTTACTATTTCAAAAGTAATCGGCAAGACTTTATTTTCAGCACATTCGTCGGTTACTATTTCAAAAGTAATCGACAAGATTTTTATTTCCAGCATATTTGTCGGTTACTATTTTAAAAGTAATCGGCAAGACTTTATTTTCAGCACATTCGTCAGTTACTATTTCAAAGGTAATCGGCATGATTTATTTTCAGCACATTCGTCGGTTACTAATTCAAAAGTAATCAGCAAGACTTTATTTTCAGCATATTCGTAGGTTACTATTTCAAAAGTAATCTGCAAGACTTTATTTTCAGCACATTCGTCGGTTACTATTTCAAAAGTAATCGACAAGACTTTATTTTCAGCACATTCGTCGGTTACTATTTCAAAAGTAATCAGCAAGACTTTATTTTCAGCATATTCGTAGGTTACTATTTCAAAAGTAATCTACAAGACTTTATTTTCAGCACATTCGTCGGTTACTATTTCAAAAGTAATCGGCAAGACTTTATTTTCAGCACATTCGTCGGTTACTATTTCAAAAGTAATCGGCAAGACTTTATTTTCAGCACATTCGTCGGTTACTATTTCAAAAGTAATCGGCAAGACTTTATTTTCAGCACATTCGTCGGTTACTATTTCAAAAGTAAACGGCAAGATTTTTATTTTCAGCATATTCGTCGGTTACTATTTCAAAAATAATCGCCAAGATTTTTTTATTTTCAGCATATTTGTCGGTTACTAATTTAAAAGTAATCGACAAGACTTTATTTTCAGCACATTTGTCGGTTACTATTTCGAAAGTAAGCGGCATGACTTTATTTTCAGCACATTCGTCGGTTACTATTTCAAAAGTAATCGGCAAGATTTTTTTCTGCATATTCGTCGGTTATTATTTCAAAAGTAATCGGCAAGATTTTTATTTTCAGCATATTCGGCGGTTACTATTTCAAAAGTAATCAGCAAAAATTTATGTTCAGCACATTCGTCGGTTATTATTTCAAAAGTAATCGGCGAGATTTTTATCTTCAACATATTCGTCGGTTACTATTTCAAAAGTAATCGGCAAGATTTTTATTTTCAGCATATTTGTCTGTTACTATATTAAAAGTAATCGACAAGATTTTTATTTTCAACATATTCGTCGGTTACTATTTCAAAAGTAATCGGCAAGACTTTATTTTCAGCACATTCGTCGGTTACTATTTCAAAAGTAAACGACAAGATTTTTATTTCCAGCATATTTGTCGGTTACAATTTTAAAAGTAATCGGCAAGACTTTATTTTCAGCACATTCGTCAGTTACTATTTCAAAGGTAATCGGCATGATTTATTTTCAGCACATTCGTCGGTTACTAATTCAAAAGTAATCAGCAAGACTTTATTTTCAGCATATTCGTAGGTTACTATTTCAAAAGTAATCTGCAAGACTTTATTTTCAGCACATTCGTCGGTTACTATTTCAAAAGTAATCAGCAAGACTTTATTTTCAGCATATTCGTAGGTTACTATTTCAAAAGTAATCTACAAGACTTTATTTTCAGCACATTCGTCGGTTACTATTTCAAAAGTAATCGGCAAGACTTTATTTTCAGCACATTCGTCGGTTACTATTTCAAAAGTAATCGGCAAGACTTTATTTTCAGCACATTCGTCGGTTACTATTTCAAAAGTAATCGGCAAGACTTTATTTTCAGCACATTCGTCGGTTACTATTTCAAAAGTAAACGGCAAGATTTTTATTTTCAGCATATTCGTCGGTTACTATTTCAAAAATAATCGCCAAGATTTTTTTATTTTCAGCATATTTGTCGGTTACTAATTTAAAAGTAATCGACAAGACTTTATTTTCAGCACATTTGTCGGTTACTATTTCGAAAGTAAGCGGCATGACTTTATTTTCAGCACATTCGTCGGTTACTATTTCAAAAGTAATCGGCAAGATTTTTTTCTGCATATTCGTCGGTTATTATTTCAAAAGTTATCGGCAAGATTTTTATTTTCAGCATATTCGGCGGTTACTATTTCAAAAGTAATCAGCAAAAATTTATGTTCAGCACATTCGTCGGTTATTATTTCAAAAGTAATCGGCGAGATTTTTATCTTCAACATATTCGTCGGTTACTATTTCAAAAGTAATCGGCAAGATTTTTATTTTCAGCATATTTGTCTGTTACTATATTAAAAGTAATCGACAAGATTTTTATTTTCAACATATTCGTCGGTTACTATTTCAAAAGTAATCGGCAAGACTTTATTTTCAGCACATTCGTCGGTTACTATTTCAAAAGTAATCGACAAGATTTTTATTTCCAGCATATTTGTCGGTTACTATTTTAAAAGTAATCGGCAAGACTTTATTTTCAGCACATTCGTCAGTTACTATTTCAAAGGTAATCGGCATGATTTATTTTCAGCACATTCGTCGGTTACTAATTCAAAAGTAATCAGCAAGACTTTATTTTCAGCATATTCGTAGGTTACTATTTCAAAAGTAATCTGCAAGACTTTATTTTCAGCACATTCGTCGGTTACTATTTCAAAAGTAATCGACAAGACTTTATTTTCAGCACATTCGTCGGTTACTATTTCAAAAGTAATCAGCAAGACTTTATTTTCAGCATATTCGTAGGTTACTATTTCAAAAGTAATCTACAAGACTTTATTTTCAGCACATTCGTCGGTTACTATTTCAAAAGTAATCGGCAAGACTTTATTTTCAGCACATTCGTCGGTTACTATTTCAAAAGTAATCGGCAAGACTTTATTTTCAGCACATTCGTCGGTTACTATTTCAAAAGTAATCGGCAAGACTTTATTTTCAGCACATTCGTCGGTTACTATTTCAAAAGTAAACGGCAAGATTTTTATTTTCAGCATATTCGTCGGTTACTATTTCAAAAATAATCGCCAAGATTTTTTTATTTTCAGCATATTTGTCGGTTACTAATTTAAAAGTAATCGACAAGACTTTATTTTCAGCACATTTGTCGGTTACTATTTCGAAAGTAAGCGGCATGACTTTATTTTCAGCACATTCGTCGGTTACTATTTCAAAAGTAATCGGCAAGATTTTTTTCTGCATATTCGTCGGTTATTATTTCAAAAGTTATCGGCAAGATTTTTATTTTCAGCATATTCGGCGGTTACTATTTCAAAAGTAATCAGCAAAAATTTATGTTCAGCACATTCGTCGGTTATTATTTCAAAAGTAATCGGCGAGATTTTTATCTTCAACATATTCGTCGGTTACTATTTCAAAAGTAATCGGCAAGATTTTTATTTTCAGCATATTTGTCTGTTACTATATTAAAAGTAATCGACAAGATTTTTATTTTCAACATATTCGTCGGTTACTATTTCAAAAGTAATCGGCAAGACTTTATTTTCAGCACATTCGTCGGTTACTATTTCAAAAGTAATCGACAAGATTTTTATTTCCAGCATATTTGTCGGTTACAATTTTAAAAGTAATCGGCAAGACTTTATTTTCAGCACATTCGTCAGTTACTATTTCAAAGGTAATCGGCATGATTTATTTTCAGCACATTCGTCGGTTACTAATTCAAAAGTAATCAGCAAGACTTTATTTTCAGCATATTCGTAGGTTACTATTTCAAAAGTAATCTGCAAGACTTTATTTTCAGCACATTCGTCGGTTACTATTTCAAAAGTAATCAGCAAGACTTTATTTTCAGCATATTCGTAGGTTACTATTTCAAAAGTAATCTACAAGACTTTATTTTCAGCACATTCGTCGGTTACTATTTCAAAAGTAATCGGCAAGACTTTATTTTCAGCACATTCGTCGGTTACTATTTCAAAAGTAATCGGCAAGACTTTATTTTCAGCACATTCGTCGGTTACTATTTCAAAAGTAATCGGCAAGACTTTATTTTCAGCACATTCGTCGGTTACTATTTCAAAAGTAAACGGCAAGATTTTTATTTTCAGCATATTCGTCGGTTACTATTTCAAAAATAATCGCCAAGATTTTTTTATTTTCAGCATATTTGTCGGTTACTAATTTAAAAGTAATCGACAAGACTTTATTTTCAGCACATTTGTCGGTTACTATTTCGAAAGTAAGCGGCATGACTTTATTTTCAGCACATTCGTCGGTTACTATTTCAAAAGTAATCGGCAAGATTTTTTTCTGCATATTCGTCGGTTATTATTTCAAAAGTTATCGGCAAGATTTTTATTTTCAGCATATTCGGCGGTTACTATTTCAAAAGTAATCAGCAAAAATTTATGTTCAGCACATTCGTCGGTTATTATTTCAAAAGTAATCGGCGAGATTTTTATCTTCAACATATTCGTCGGTTACTATTTCAAAAGTAATCGGCAAGATTTTTATTTTCAGCATATTTGTCTGTTACTATATTAAAAGTAATCGACAAGATTTTTATTTTCAACATATTCGTCGGTTACTATTTCAAAAGTAATCGGCAAGACTTTATTTTCAGCACATTCGTCGGTTACTATTTCAAAAGTAATCGACAAGATTTTTATTTCCAGCATATTTGTCGGTTACAATTTTAAAAGTAATCGGCAAGACTTTATTTTCAGCACATTCGTCAGTTACTATTTCAAAGGTAATCGGCATGATTTATTTTCAGCACATTCGTCGGTTACTAATTCAAAAGTAATCAGCAAGACTTTATTTTCAGCATATTCGTAGGTTACTATTTCAAAAGTAATCTGCAAGACTTTATTTTCAGCACATTCGTCGGTTACTATTTCAAAAGTAATCAGCAAGACTTTATTTTCAGCATATTCGTAGGTTACTATTTCAAAAGTAATCTACAAGACTTTATTTTCAGCACATTCGTCGGTTACTATTTCAAAAGTAATCGGCAAGACTTTATTTTCAGCACATTCGTCGGTTACTATTTCAAAAGTAATCGGCAAGACTTTATTTTCAGCACATTCGTCGGTTACTATTTCAAAAGTAATCGGCAAGACTTTATTTTCAGCACATTCGTCGGTTACTATTTCAAAAGTAAACGGCAAGATTTTTATTTTCAGCATATTCGTCGGTTACTATTTCAAAAATAATCGCCAAGATTTTTTTATTTTCAGCATATTTGTCGGTTACTAATTTAAAAGTAATCGACAAGACTTTATTTTCAGCACATTTGTCGGTTACTATTTCGAAAGTAAGCGGCATGACTTTATTTTCAGCACATTCGTCGGTTACTATTTCAAAAGTAATCGGCAAGATTTTTTTCTGCATATTCGTCGGTTATTATTTCAAAAGTTATCGGCAAGATTTTTATTTTCAGCATATTCGGCGGTTACTATTTCAAAAGTAATCAGCAAAAATTTATGTTCAGCACATTCGTCGGTTATTATTTCAAAAGTAATCGGCGAGATTTTTATCTTCAACATATTCGTCGGTTACTATTTCAAAAGTAATCGGCAAGATTTTTATTTTCAGCATATTTGTCTGTTACTATATTAAAAGTAATCGACAAGATTTTTATTTTCAACATATTCGTCGGTTACTATTTCAAAAGTAATCGGCAAGACTTTATTTTCAGCACATTCGTCGGTTACTATTTCAAAAGTAATCGACAAGATTTTTATTTCCAGCATATTTGTCGGTTACTATTTTAAAAGTAATCGGCAAGACTTTATTTTCAGCACATTCGTCAGTTACTATTTCAAAGGTAATCGGCATGATTTATTTTCAGCACATTCGTCGGTTACTAATTCAAAAGTAATCAGCAAGACTTTATTTTCAGCATATTCGTAGGTTACTATTTCAAAAGTAATCTGCAAGACTTTATTTTCAGCACATTCGTCGGTTACTATTTCAAAAGTAATCGACAAGACTTTATTTTCAGCACATTCGTCGGTTACTATTTCAAAAGTAATCAGCAAGACTTTATTTTCAGCATATTCGTAGGTTACTATTTCAAAAGTAATCTACAAGACTTTATTTTCAGCACATTCGTCGGTTACTATTTCAAAAGTAATCGGCAAGACTTTATTTTCAGCACATTCGTCGGTTACTATTTCAAAAGTAATCGGCAAGACTTTATTTTCAGCACATTCGTCGGTTACTATTTCAAAAGTAATCGGCAAGACTTTATTTTCAGCACATTCGTCGGTTACTATTTCAAAAGTAAACGGCAAGATTTTTATTTTCAGCATATTCGTCGGTTACTATTTCAAAAATAATCGCCAAGATTTTTTTATTTTCAGCATATTTGTCGGTTACTAATTTAAAAGTAATCGACAAGACTTTATTTTCAGCACATTTGTCGGTTACTATTTCGAAAGTAAGCGGCATGACTTTATTTTCAGCACATTCGTCGGTTACTATTTCAAAAGTAATCGGCAAGATTTTTTTCTGCATATTCGTCGGTTATTATTTCAAAAGTAATCGGCAAGATTTTTATTTTCAGCATATTCGGCGGTTACTATTTCAAAAGTAATCAGCAAAAATTTATGTTCAGCACATTCGTCGGTTATTATTTCAAAAGTAATCGGCGAGATTTTTATCTTCAACATATTCGTCGATTACTATTTCAAAAGTAATCGGCAAGATTTTTATTTTCAGCATATTTGTCTGTTACTATATTAAAAGTAATCGACAAGATTTTTATTTTCAACATATTCGTCGGTTACTATTTCAAAAGTAATCGGCAAGACTTTATTTTCAGCACATTCGTCGGTTACTATTTCAAAAGTAATCGACAAGATTTTTATTTCCAGCATATTTGTCGGTTACTATTTTAAAAGTAATCGGCAAGACTTTATTTTCAGCACATTCGTCAGTTACTATTTCAAAGGTAATCGGCATGATTTATTTTCAGCACATTCGTCGGTTACTAATTCAAAAGTAATCAGCAAGACTTTATTTTCAGCATATTCGTAGGTTACTATTTCAAAAGTAATCTGCAAGACTTTATTTTCAGCACATTCGTCGGTTACTATTTCAAAATTAATCGACAAGATTTTTATTTCCAGCATATTTGTCGGTTACTATTTTAAAAGTAATCGGCAAGACTTTATTTTCAGCACATTCGTCAGTTACTATTTCAAAGGTAATCGGCATGATTTATTTTCAGCACATTCGTCGGTTACTAATTCAAAAGTAATCAGCAAGACTTTATTTTCATCATATTCGTCGGTTACTATTTCAAAAGTAATCGGCAAGATTTTTATTTTCAGCATATTTGTCTGTTACTATATTAAAAGTAATCGACAAGATTTTTATTTTCAACATATTCGTCGGTTACTATTTCAAAAGTAATCGGCAAGACTTTATTTTCAGCACATTCGTCGGTTACTATTTCAAAAGTAATCGACAAGATTTTTATTTCCAGCATATTTGTCGGTTACTATTTTAAAAGTAATCGGCAAGACTTTATTTTCAGCACATTCGTCAGTTACTATTTCAAAGGTAATCGGCATGATTTATTTTCAGCACATTCGTCGGTTACTAATTCAAAAGTAATCAGCAAGACTTTATTTTCAGCATATTCGTAGGTTACTATTTCAAAAGTAATCTGCAAGACTTTATTTTCAGCACATTCGTCGGTTACTATTTCAAAAGTAATCGACAAGACTTTATTTTCAGCACATTCGTCGGTTACTATTTCAAAAGTAATCAGCAAGACTTTATTTTCAGCATATTCGTAGGTTACTATTTCAAAAGTAATCTACAAGACTTTATTTTCAGCACATTCGTCGGTTACTATTTCAAAAGTAATCGGCAAGACTTTATTTTCAGCACATTCGTCGGTTACTATTTCAAAAGTAATCGGCAAGACTTTATTTTCAGCACATTCGTCGGTTACTATTTCAAAAGTAATCGGCAAGACTTTATTTTCAGCACATTCGTCGGTTACTATTTCAAAAGTAAACGGCAAGATTTTTATTTTCAGCATATTCGTCGGTTACTATTTCAAAAATAATCGCCAAGATTTTTTTATTTTCAGCATATTTGTCGGTTACTAATTTAAAAGTAATCGACAAGACTTTATTTTCAGCACATTTGTCGGTTACTATTTCGAAAGTAAGCGGCATGACTTTATTTTCAGCACATTCGTCGGTTACTATTTCAAAAGTAATCGGCAAGATTTTTTTCTGCATATTCGTCGGTTATTATTTCAAAAGTAATCGGCAAGATTTTTATTTTCAGCATATTCGGCGGTTACTATTTCAAAAGTAATCAGCAAATATTTATGTTCAGCACATTCGTCGGTTATTATTTCAAAAGTAATCGGCGAGATTTTTATCTTCAACATATTCGTCGGTTACTATTTCAAAAGTAATCGGCAAGATTTTTATTTTCAGCATATTTGTCTGTTACTATATTAAAAGTAATCGACAAGATTTTTATTTTCAACATATTCGTCGGTTACTATTTCAAAAGTAATCGGCAAGACTTTATTTTCAGCACATTCGTCGGTTACTATTTCAAAAGTAATCGACAAGATTTTTATTTCCAGCATATTTGTCGGTTACTATTTTAAAAGTAATCGGCAAGACTTTATTTTCAGCACATTCGTCAGTTACTATTTCAAAGGTAATCGGCATGATTTATTTTCAGCACATTCGTCGGTTACTAATTCAAAAGTAATCAGCAAGACTTTATTTTCAGCATATTCGTAGGTTACTATTTCAAAAGTAATCTGCAAGACTTTATTTTCAGCACATTCGTCGGTTACTATTTCAAAATTAATCGACAAGATTTTTATTTCCAGCATATTTGTCGGTTACTATTTTAAAAGTAATCGGCAAGACTTTATTTTCAGCACATTCGTCAGTTACTATTTCAAAGGTAATCGGCATGATTTATTTTCAGCACATTCGTCGGTTACTAATTCAAAAGTAATCAGCAAGACTTTATTTTCATCATATTCGTAGGTTACTATTTCAAAAGTAATCGGCAAGACTTTATTTTCAGCACATTCGTCGGTTACTATTTCAAAAGTAATCGACAAGATTTTTATTTTCAGCATATTCGTCAGTTAATATTTCAAAAGTAATCGGCAAGATTTTTTTTTTTCAGCATATTTGTCGGTTACTATTTTAAAAGTAAGCGGCATGACTTTATTTTCAACACATTCGTCGGTTACTATTTCAAAAGTAATCGGCAAGACTTTATTTTCAGCACATTCGTCGGTTACTATTTCAAAAGTAATCGACAAGATTTTTATTTTCAGCATATTCGTCAGTTAATATTTCAAAAGTAATCGGCAAGATTTTTTTTTTCAGCATATTTGTCGGTTACTATTTTAAAAGTAAGCGGCATGACTTTATTTTCAGCACATTCGTCGGTTACTATTTCAAAAGTAATCGGCAAGACTTTATTTTCAGCACATTCGTCGGTTACTATTTCAAAAGTAATCGGCAAGACTTTATTTTCAACACATTCGTCGGTTACTATTTCAAAAGTATTCGGCAAGATTTTTATTTTCAGCATATTCGTCGGTTACTATTTCAAAAGTAATCGCCAAGATTTTTATTTTCAGCATATTTGTCGGTTACTATTTGAAAAGTAATCGGCAAGACTTTATTTTCAGCACATTCGTCGGTTACTATTTCAAAAGTAATCGGCAGATTTTTATTTTCAGCATATTCGTCGGTTACTACTTCGAAAGTAATCACCAAGATTTTTATTTTCAGCATATTTGTCAGTTACTATTTTAAAAGTAAGCGGCATGACTTTATTTTCAGCACATTCGTCGGTTACTATTTCAAAAGTAATCGGCAAGATTTTAATTTTCAGCATATTCGTCGGTTACTATTTCAAAAGTAATCGGCAAGACTTTATTTTCAGCACATTCGTCGGTTACTATTTCAAAAGTAATCGGCAAGATTTTTTTTTCTGCATATTCGTCAGTTACTATTTCAAAAGTAATCGGCAAGATTTTTATTTTCAGCAAATTTGTCGGTTACTATTTCAAAAGTAATCGGCAAGACTTTATTTTCAGCACATTCGTCGGTTACTATTTCAAAAGTAAACGGCAAGATTTTTATTTTCAGCATATTCGTCGGTTATTATTTCAAAAATAATCGCCAAGATTTTTTTATTTTCAGCATATTTGTCGGTTACTAATTTAAAAGTAATCGGCAAGACTTTATTTTCAGCACATTCGTCGGTTACTATTTCGAAAGTAAGCGGCATGACTTTATTTTCAGCACATTCGTCGGTTACTATTTCAAAAGTAATCGGCAAGATTTTTTTTCTGCATATTCGTCGGTTACTATTTAAAAAGTAATCGGCAAGATTTTTATTTTCAGCACATTCGTCGGTTACTATTTCAAAAGTAATCGGCGAGATTTTTATCTTCAACATATTCGTCGGTTACTATTTCAAAAGTAATCGGCAAGACTTTATTTTCAGCACATTCGTCGGTTACTATTTCAAAAGTAATCGGCAAGATTTTTATTTTCAGCATATTCGTCGGTTACTATTTCAAAAGTAATCGCCAAGATTTTTATTTTCAGCATATTTGTCGGTTACTATTTGAAAAGTAATCGGCAAGACTTTATTTTCAGCACATTCGTCGGTTACTATTTCAAAAGTAATCGGCAGATTTTTATTTTCAGCATATTCGTCGGTTACTATTTCAAAAGTAATCGCCAAGATTTTTATTTTCAGCATATTTGTCGGTTACTATTTTAAAAGTAATCGACAAGACTTTTTTTTCAGCACATTCGTCGGTTACTATTTCAAAAGTAATCGGCAAGACTTTATTTTCAGCACATTCGTCGGTTACTATTTCAAAAGTAATCGGCAAGACTTTTATTTTCAGCACATTCGTCGGTTACTATTTCAAAAGTAATCGGCAAGATTTTTATTTTCAGCAAATTTGTCGGTTACTAATTTAAAAGTAATCGGCAAGACTTTATTTTCAGCACATTCGTCGGTTACTATTTCGAAAGTAAGCGGCATGACTTTATTTTCAGCACATTCGTCGGTTACTATTTCAAAAGTAATCGGCAAGATTTTTATTTTCAGCATATTCGTCGGTTACTATTTCAAAAGTAATCGCCAAGATTTTTATTTTCAGCATATTTGTCGGTTACTATTTTAAAAGTAATCGACAAGACTTTTTTTTCAGCACATTCGTCGGTTACTATTTCAAAAGTAATCGGCAAGACTTTATTTTCAGCACATTCGTCGGTTACTATTTCAAAAGTAATCGGCAAGACTTTATTTTCAGCACATTCGTCGGTTACTATTTCAAAAGTAAACGGCAAGATTTTTATTTTCAGCATATTCGTCGGTTATTATTTCAAAAATAATCGCCAAGATTTTTTTATTTTCAGCATATTTGTCGGTTACTAATTTAAAAGTAATCGGCAAGACTTTATTTTCAGCACATTCGTCGGTTACTATTTCGAAAGTAAGCGGCATGACTTTATTTTCAGCACATTCGTCGGTTACTATTTCAAAAGTAATCGGCAAGATTTTTTTTCTGCATATTCGTCGGTTACTATTTAAAAAGTAATCGGCAAGATTTTTATTTTCAGCACATTCGTCGGTTACTATTTCAAAAGTAATCGGCGAGATTTTTATCTTCAACATATTCGTCGGTTACTATTTCAAAAGTAATCGGCAAGACTTTATTTTCAGCACATTCGTCGGTTACTATTTCAAAAGTAATCGCCAAGATTTTTATTTTCAGCATATTCGTCGGTTACTATTTCAAAAGTAATCGCCAAGATTTTTATTTTCATCATATTTGTCGGTTACTATTTGAAAAGTAATCGGCAAGACTTTATTTTCAGCACATTCGTCGGTTACTATTTCAAAAGTAATCGGCAGATTTTTATTTTCAGCATATTCGTCGGTTACTACTTCGAAAGTAATCGCCAAGATTTTTATTTTCAGCATATTTGTCAGTTACTATTTTAAAAGTAAGCGGCATGACTTTATTTTCAGCACATTCGTCGGTTACTATTTCAAAAGTAATCGGCAAGATTTTAATTTTCAGCATATTCGTCGGTTACTATTTCAAAAGTAATCGGCAAGACTTTATTTTCAGCACATTCGTCGGTTACTATTTCAAAAGTAATCGGCAAGATTTTTTTTTCTGCATATTCGTCAGTTACTATTTCAAAAGTAATCGGCAAGATTTTTATTTTCAGCAAATTTGTCGGTTACTATTTCAAAAGTAATCGGCAAGCCTTTATTTTCAGCACATTCGTCGGTTACTATTTCAAAAGTAATCGGCAAGATTTTTATTTTCAGCATATTCGTCGGTTACTATTTCAAAAGTAATCGCCAAGATTTTTATTTTCAGCATATTTGTCGGTTACTATTTTAAAAGTAATCGACAAGACTTTTTTTTCAGCACATTCGTCGGTTACTATTTCAAAAGTAATCGGCAAGACTTTATTTTCAGCACATTCGTCGGTTACTATTTCAAAAGTAATCGGCAAGACTTTATTTTCAGCACATTCGTCGGTTACTATTTCAAAAGTAAACGGCAAGATTTTTATTTTCAGCATATTCGTCGGTTATTATTTCAAAAATAATCGCCAAGATTTTTTTATTTTCAGCATATTTGTCGGTTACTAATTTAAAAGTAATCGGCAAGACTTTATTTTCAGCACATTCGTCGGTTACTATTTCGAAAGTAAGCGGCATGACTTTATTTTCAGCACATTCGTCGGTTACTATTTCAAAAGTAATCGGCAAGATTTTTTTTCTGCATATTCGTCGGTTACTATTTAAAAAGTAATCGGCAAGATTTTTATTTTCAGCACATTCGTCGGTTACTATTTCAAAAGTAATCGGCGAGATTTTTATCTTCAACATATTCGTCGGTTACTATTTCAAAAGTAATCGGCAAGACTTTATTTTCAGCACATTCGTCGGTTACTATTTCAAAAGTAATCGGCAAGATTTTTATTTTCAGCATATTCGTCGGTTACTATTTCAAAAGTAATCGCCAAGATTTTTATTTTCAGCATATTTGTCGGTTACTATTTGAAAAGTAATCGGCAAGACTTTATTTTCAGCACATTCGTCGGTTACTATTTCAAAAGTAATCGGCAGATTTTTATTTTCAGCATATTCGTCGGTTACTACTTCGAAAGTAATCGCCAAGATTTTTATTTTCAGCATATTTGTCAGTTACTATTTTAAAAGTAAGCGGCATGACTTTATTTTCAGCACATTCGTCGGTTACTATTTCAAAAGTAATCGGCAAGATTTTAATTTTCAGCATATTCGTCGGTTACTATTTCAAAAGTAATCGGCAAGACTTTATTTTCAGCACATTCGTCGGTTACTATTTCAAAAGTAATCGGCAAGATTTTTTTTTCTGCATATTCGTCAGTTACTATTTCAAAAGTAATCGGCAAGATTTTTATTTTCAGCAAATTTGTCGGTTACTATTTCAAAAGTAATCGGCAAGCCTTTATTTTCAGCACATTCGTCGGTTACTATTTCAAAAGTAATCGGCAAGATTTTTATTTTCAGCATATTCGTCGGTTACTATTTCAAAAGTAATCGCCAAGATTTTTATTTTCAGCATATTTGTCGGTTACTATTTTAAAAGTAATCGACAAGACTTTTTTTTCAGCACAGTCGTCGGTTACTATTTCAAAAGTAATCGGCAAGACTTTATTTTCAGCACATTCGTCGGTTACTATTTCAAAAGTAATCGGCAAGACTTTATTTTCAGCACATTCGTCGGTTACTATTTCAAAAGTAAACGGCAAGATTTTTATTTTCAGCATATTCGTCGGTTATTATTTCAAAAATAATCGCCAAGATTTTTTTATTTTCAGCATATTTGTCGGTTACTAATTTAAAAGTAATCGGCAAGACTTTATTTTCAGCACATTCGTCGGTTACTATTTCGAAAGTAAGCGGCATGACTTTATTTTCAGCACATTCGTCGGTTACTATTTCAAAAGTAATCGGCAAGATTTTTTTTCTGCATATTCGTCGGTTACTATTTAAAAAGTAATCGGCAAGATTTTTATTTTCAGCACATTCGTCGGTTACTATTTCAAAAGTAATCGGCGAGATTTTTATCTTCAACATATTCGTCGGTTACTATTTCAAAAGTAATCGGCAAGACTTTATTTTCAGCACATTCGTCGGTTACTATTTCAAAAGTAATCGGCAAGATTTTTATTTTCAGCATATTCGTCGGTTACTATTTCAAAAGTAATCGCCAAGATTTTTATTTTCAGCATATTTGTCGGTTACTATTTGAAAAGTAATCGGCAAGACTTTATTTTCAGCACATTCGTCGGTTACTATTTCAAAAGTAATCGGCAGATTTTTATTTTCAGCATATTCGTCGGTTACTATTTCAAAAGTAATCGCCAAGATTTTTATTTTCATCATATTTGTCGGTTACTATTTTAAAAGTAATCGGCAAGACTTTATTTTCAGCACATTCGTCGGTTACTATTTCAAAAGTAATCGGCAAGATTTTTATTTCCAGCATATTTGTCGGTTACTATTTTAAAAGTAATCGGCAAGACTTTATATTCAGCACATTCGTCAGTTACTATTTCAAAGGTAATCGGCATGATTTATTTTCAGCACATTCGTCGGTTACTAATTCAAAAGTAATCAGCAAGACTTTATTTTCATCATATTCGTAGGTTACTATTTCAAAAGTAATCGGCAAGACTTTATTTTCAGCACATTCGTCGGTTACTATTTCAAAAGTAATCGACAAGATTTTTATTTTCAGCATATTCGTCAGTTAATATTTCAAAAGTAATCGGCAAGATTTTTTTTTTTCAGCATATTTGTCGGTTACTATTTTAAAAGTAAGCGGCATGACTTTATTTTCAACACATTCGTCGGTTACTATTTCAAAAGTAATCGGCAAGACTTTATTTTCAGCACATTCGTCGGTTACTATTTCAAAAGTAATCGGCAAGATTTTTATTTTCAGCATATTCGTCGGTTACTACTTCGAAAGTAATCGCCAAGATTTTTATTTTCATCATATTTGTCAGTTACTATTTTAAAAGTAAGCGGCATGAATTTATTTTCAGCACATTCGTCGGTTACTATTTCAAAAGTAATCGGCAAGATTTTTATTTTCAGCATATTCGTCGGTTACTATTTCAAAAGTAATCGGCAAGACTTTATTTTCAGCACATTCGTCGGTTACTATTTCAAAAGTAATCGGCAAGATTTTTTTTCTGCATATTCGTCAGTTACTATTTCAAAAGTAATCGGCAAGATTTTTTTTTTTCAGCATATTTGTCGGTTACTATTTTAAAAGTAAGCGGCATGACTTTATTTTCAACACATTCGTCGGTTACTATTTCAAAAGTAATCGGCAAGACTTTATTTTCAGCACATTCGTCGGTTACTATTTCAAAAGTAATCGGCAAGATTTTTATTTTCAGCATATTCGTCGGTTACTACTTCGAAAGTAATCGCCAAGATTTTTATTTTCATCATATTTGTCAGTTACTATTTTAAAAGTAAGTGGCATGAATTTATTTTCAGCACATTCGTCGGTTACTATTTCAAAAGTAATCGGCAAGACTTTATTTTCAGCACATTCGTCGGTTACTATTTCAAAAGTAATCGGCAAGATTTTTATTTTCAGCATATTCGTCGGTTACTATTTCAAAAGTAATCGCCAAGATTTTTATTTTCAGCATATTTGTCGGTTACTATTTTAAAAGTAATCGACAAGACTTTATTTTCAGCACATTCGTCGGTTACTATTTCAAAAGTAATCGGCAAGACTTTATTTTCAGCACATTCGTCGGTTACTATTTCAAAAGTAATCGGTAAGCCTTTATTTTCAGCACATTCGTCGGTTACTATTTCAAAAGTAATCGGCAAGATTTTTATCTTCAACATATTCGTCGGTTACTATTTCAAAAGTAATCGGCAAGACTTTATTTTCAGCACATTCGTCGGTTACTATTTCAAAAGTAATCGGCAAGATTTTTATTTTCAGCATATTCGTCGGTTACTATTTCAAAAGTAATCGCCAAGATTTTTATTTTCATCATATTTGTCGGTTACTATTTTAAAAGTAATCGGCAAGACTTTATTTTCAGCACATTCGTCGGTTACTATTTCAAAAGTAATCGGCAAGATTTTTATTTCCAGCATATTTGTCGGTTACTATTTTAAAAGTAATCGGCAAGACTTTATATTCAGCACATTCGTCAGTTACTATTTCAAAGGTAATCGGCATGATTTATTTTCAGCACATTCGTCGGTTACTAATTCAAAAGTAATCAGCAAGACTTTATTTTCATCATATTCGTAGGTTACTATTTCAAAAGTAATCGGCAAGACTTTATTTTCAGCACATTCGTCGGTTACTATTTCAAAAGTAATCGACAAGATTTTTATTTTCAGCATATTCGTCAGTTAATATTTCAAAAGTAATCGGCAAGATTTTTTTTTTTCAGCATATTTGTCGGTTACTATTTTAAAAGTAAGCGGCATGACTTTATTTTCAACACATTCGTCGGTTACTATTTCAAAAGTAATCGGCAAGACTTTATTTTCAGCACATTCGTCGGTTACTATTTCAAAAGTAATCGGCAAGATTTTTATTTTCAGCATATTCGTCGGTTACTACTTCGAAAGTAATCGCCAAGATTTTTATTTTCATCATATTTGTCAGTTACTATTTTAAAAGTAAGCGGCATGAATTTATTTTCAGCACATTCGTCGGTTACTATTTCAAAAGTAATCGGCAAGATTTTTATTTTCAGCATATTCGTCGGTTACTATTTCAAAAGTAATCGGCAAGACTTTATTTTCAGCACATTCGTCGGTTACTATTTCAAAAGTAATCGGCAAGATTTTTTTTCTGCATATTCGTCAGTTACTATTTCAAAAGTAATCGGCAAGATTTTTATTTTCAGCAAATTCGTCGGTTACTATTTCAAAAGTAATCGGTAAGCCTTTATTTTCAGCACATTCGTCGGTTACTATTTCAAAAGTAATCGGCAAGATTTTTATTTTCAGCATATTCGTCGGTTACTATTTCAAAAGTAATCGCCAAGATTTTTATTTTCAGCATATTTGTCGGTTACTATTTTAAAAGTAATCGACAAGACTTTATTTTCAGCACATTCGTCGGTTACTATTTCAAAAGTAATCGGCAAGACTTTATTTTCAGCACATTCGTCGGTTACTATTTCAAAAGTAATCGGTAAGCCTTTATTTTCAGCACATTCGTCGGTTACTATTTCAAAAGTAATCGGCAAGATTTTTATTTTCAGCATATTCGTCGGTTACTATTTCAAAAGTAATCGCCAAGATTTTTATTTTCAGCATATTTGTCGGTTACTATTTTAAAAGTAAGCGGCATGACTTTATTTTCAGCACATTCGTCGGTTACTATTTCAAAAGTAATTGGCAAGATTTTTTTTTTCTGCATATTTGTCGGTTACTATTTCAAAAGTAATCGGCAAGATTTTTATTTTCAGCATATTCGTCGGTTACTATTTCAAAAGTAATCGGCAAGATTTTTATTTTCAGCAAATTCGTCGGTTACTATTTCAAAAGTAATCGGCAAGCCTTTATTTTCAGCACATTCGTCGGTTACTATTTCAAAAGTAATCGGCAAGATTTTTATTTTCAGCATATTCGTCGGTTACTATTTCAAAAGTAATCGCCAAGATTTTTATTTTCAGCATATTTGTCGGTTACTATTTTAAAAGTAATCGGCAAGACTTTATTTTCAGCACATTCGTCGGTTACTATTTCAAAAGTAATCGGCAAGATTTTTATTTCCAGCATATTTGTCGGTTACTATTTTAAAAGTAATCGGCAAGACTTTATTTTCAGCACATTCGTCAGTTACTATTTCAAAGGTAATCGGCATGATTTATTTTCAGCACATTCGTCGGTTACTAATTCAAAAGTAATCAGCAAGACTTTATTTTCATCATATTCGTAGGTTACTATTTCAAAAGTAATCGGCAAGACTTTATTTTCAGCACATTCGTCGGTTACTATTTCAAAAGTAATCGGCAGATTTTTATTTTCAGCATATTCGTCGGTTACTACTTCGAAAGTAATCGCCAAGATTTTTATTTTCAGCATATTTGTCAGTTACTATTTTAAAAGTAAGCGGCATGACTTTATTTTCAGCACATTCGTCGGTTACTATTTCAAAAGTAATCGGCAAGATTTTAATTTTCAGCATATTCGTCGGTTACTATTTCAAAAGTAATCGGCAAGACTTTATTTTCAGCACATTCGTCGGTTACTATTTCAAAAGTAATCGGCAAGATTTTTTTTTCTGCATATTCGTCAGTTACTATTTCAAAAGTAATCGGCAAGATTTTTATTTTCAGCAAATTTGTCGGTTACTATTTCAAAAGTAATCGGCAAGCCTTTATTTTCAGCACATTCGTCGGTTACTATTTCAAAAGTAATCGGCAAGATTTTTATTTTCAGCATATTCGTCGGTTACTATTTCAAAAGTAATCGCCAAGATTTTTATTTTCAGCATATTTGTCGGTTACTATTTTAAAAGTAATCGACAAGACTTTTTTTTCAGCACATTCGTCGGTTACTATTTCAAAAGTAATCGGCAAGACTTTATTTTCAGCACATTCGTCGGTTACTATTTCAAAAGTAATCGGCAAGACTTTATTTTCAGCACATTCGTCGGTTACTATTTCAAAAGTAAACGGCAAGATTTTTATTTTCAGCATATTCGTCGGTTATTATTTCAAAAATAATCGCCAAGATTTTTTTATTTTCAGCATATTTGTCGGTTACTAATTTAAAAGTAATCGGCAAGACTTTATTTTCAGCACATTCGTCGGTTACTATTTCGAAAGTAAGCGGCATGACTTTATTTTCAGCACATTCGTCGGTTACTATTTCAAAAGTAATCGGCAAGATTTTTTTTCTGCATATTCGTCGGTTACTATTTAAAAAGTAATCGGCAAGATTTTTATTTTCAGCACATTCGTCGGTTACTATTTCAAAAGTAATCGGCGAGATTTTTATCTTCAACATATTCGTCGGTTACTATTTCAAAAGTAATCGGCAAGACTTTATTTTCAGCACATTCGTCGGTTACTATTTCAAAAGTAATCGGCAAGATTTTTATTTTCAGCATATTCGTCGGTTACTATTTCAAAAGTAATCGCCAAGATTTTTATTTTCATCATATTTGTCGGTTACTATTTTAAAAGTAATCGGCAAGACTTTATTTTCAGCACATTCGTCGGTTACTATTTCAAAAGTAATCGGCAAGATTTTTATTTCCAGCATATTTGTCGGTTACTATTTTAAAAGTAATCAGCAAGACTTTATATTCAGCACATTCGTCAGTTACTATTTCAAAGGTAATCGGCATGATTTATTTTCAGCACATTCGTCGGTTACTAATTCAAAAGTAATCAGCAAGACTTTATTTTCATCATATTCGTAGGTTACTATTTCAAAAGTAATCGGCAAGACTTTATTTTCAGCACATTCGTCGGTTACTATTTCAAAAGTAATCGGCAAGATTTTTATTTTCAGCATATTCGTCGGTTACTATTTCAAAAGTAATCGCCAAGATTTTTATTTTCAGCATATTTGTCGGTTACTATTTTAAAAGTAATCGACAAGACTTTATTTTCAGCACATTCGTCGGTTACTATTTCAAAAGTAATCGGCAAGACTTTATTTTCAGCACATTCGTCGGTTACTATTTCAAAAGTAATCGGTAAGCCTTTATTTTCAGCACATTCGTCGGTTACTATTTCAAAAGTAATCGGCAAGATTTTTATTTTCAGCATATTCGTCGGTTACTATTTCAAAAGTAATCGCCAAGATTTTTATTTTCAGCATATTTGTCGGTTACTATTTTAAAAGTAAGCGGCATGACTTTATTTTCAGCACATTCGTCGGTTACTATTTCAAAAGTAATCGGCAAGATTTTTTTTTTCTGCATATTTGTCGGTTACTATTTCAAAAGTAATCGGCAAGATTTTTATTTTCAGCATATTCGTCGGTTACTATTTCAAAAGTAATCGGCAAGATTTTTATTTTCAGCATATTCGTCGGTTACTATTTCAAAAGTAATCGCCAAGATTTTTATTTTCAGCATATTTGTCGGTTACTATTTTAAAAGTAATCGGCAAGACTTTATTTTCAGCACATTCGTCGGTTACTATTTCAAAAGTAATCGGCAAGATTTTTATTTCCAGCATATTTGTCGGTTACTATTTTAAAAGTAATCGGCAAGACTTTATTTTCAGCACATTCGTCAGTTACTATTTCAAAGGTAATCGGCATGATTTATTTTCAGCACATTCGTCGGTTACTAATTCAAAAGTAATCAGCAAGACTTTATTTTCATCATATTCGTAGGTTACTATTTCAAAAGTGATCGGCAAGACTTTATTTTCAGCACATTCGTCGGTTACTATTTCAAAAGTAATCGACAAGATTTTTATTTTCAGCATATTGGTCAGTTAATATTTCAAAAGTAATCGGCAAGATTTTTTTTTTCAGCATATTTGTCGGTTACTATTTTAAAAGTAAGCGGCATGACTTTATTTTCAACACATTCGTCGGTTACTATTTCAAAAGTAATCGGCAAGACTTTATTTTCAGCACATTCGTCGGTTACTATTTCAAAAGTAATCGGCAAGACTTTATTTTCAACACATTCGTCGGTTACTATTTCAAAAGTAATCAGCAAGATTTTTATTTTCAGCATATTCGTCGGTTACTATTTCAAAAGTAATCGCCAAGATTTTTATTTTCAGCATATTTGTCGGTTACTATTTTAAAAGTAATCGGCAAGACTTTATTTTCAGCACATTCGTCGGTTACTATTTCAAAAGTAATCGGCAAGATTTTTATTTTCAGCATATTCGTCGGTTACTACTTCGAAAGTAATCGCCAAGATTTTTATTTTCAGCATATTTGTCAGTTACTATTTTAAAAGTAAGCGGCATGACTTTATTTTCAGCACATTCGTCGGTTACTATTTCAAAAGTAATCGGCAAGATTTTTATTTTCAGCATATTCGTCGGTTACTATTTCAAAAGTAATCGGCAAGACTTTATTTTCAGCACATTCGTCGGTTACTATTTCAAAAGTAATCGGCAAGATTTTTTTTCTGCATATTCGTCAGTTACTATTTCAAAAGTAATCGGCAAGATTTTTATTTTCAGCAAATTCGTCGGTTACTATTTCAAAAGTAATCGGTAAGCCTTTATTTTCAGCACATTCGTCGGTTACTATTTCAAAAGTAATCGGCAAGATTTTTATTTTCAGCATATTCGTCGGTTACTATTTCAAAAGTAATCGGCAAGATTTTTATTTTCAGCATATTCGGCGGTTACTATTTCAAAAGTAATCAGCAAAAATTTATTTTCAGCACATTCGTCGGTTACTATTTCAAAAGTAATCGGCGAGATTTTTATCTTCAACATATTCGTCGGTTACTATTTCAAAAGTAATCGGCAAGACTTTATTTTCAGCACATTCGTCGGTTACTATTTCAAAAGTAATCGGCAAGATTTTTATTTTCAGCATATTCGTCGGTTACTATTTCAAAAGTAATCGCCAAGATTTTTATTTTCATCATATTTGTCGGTTACTATTTTAAAAGTAATCGGCAAGACTTTATTTTCAGCACATTCGTCGGTTACTATTTCAAAAGTAATCGGCAAGATTTTTATTTCCAGCATATTTGTCGGTTACTATTTTAAAAGTAATCGGCAAGACTTTATATTCAGCACATTCGTCAGTTACTATTTCAAAGGTAATCTGCATGATTTATTTTCAGCACATTCGTCGGTTACTAATTCAAAAGTAATCAGCAAGACTTTATTTTCATCATATTCGTAGGTTACTATTTCAAAAGTAATCGGCAAGACTTTATTTTCAGCACATTCGTCGGTTACTATTTCAAAAGTAATCGACAAGATTTTTATTTTCAGCATATTCGTCAGTTAATATTTCAAAAGTAATCGGCAAGATTTTTTTTTTTCAGCATATTTGTCGGTTACTATTTTAAAAGTAAGCGGCATGACTTTATTTTCAACACATTCGTCGGTTACTATTTCAAAAGTAATCGGCAAGACTTTATTTTCAGCACATTCGTCGGTTACTATTTCAAAAGTAATCGGCAAGATTTTTATTTTCAGCACATTCGTCGGTTACTATTTCAAAAGTAATCGGCAAGATTTTTATTTTCAGCATATTCGTCGGTTACTATTTCAAAAGTAATCGGCAAGACTTTATTTTCAGCACATTCGTCGGTTACTATTTCAAAAGTAATCGGCAAGATTTTTTTTCTGCATATTCGTCAGTTACTATTTCAAAAGTAATCGGCAAGATTTTTATTTTCAGCAAATTCGTCGGTTACTATTTCAAAAGTAATCGGTAAGCCTTTATTTTCAGCACATTCGTCGGTTACTATTTCAAAAGTAATCGGCAAGATTTTTATTTTCAGCATATTCGTCGGTTACTATTTCAAAAGTAATCGCCAAGATTTTTATTTTCAGCATATTTGTCGGTTACTATTTTAAAAGTAATCGACAAGACTTTATTTTCAGCACATTCGTCGGTTACTATTTCAAAAGTAATCGGCAAGACTTTATTTTCAGCACATTCGTCGGTTACTATTTCAAAAGTAATCGGTAAGCCTTTATTTTCAGCACATTCGTCGGTTACTATTTCAAAAGTAATCGGCAAGATTTTTATTTTCAGCATATTCGTCGGTTACTATTTCAAAAGTAATCGCCAAGATTTTTATTTTCAGCATATTTGTCGGTTACTATTTTAAAAGTAAGCGGCATGACTTTATTTTCAGCACATTCGTCGGTTACTATTTCAAAAGTAATCGGCAAGATTTTTTTTTCTGCATATTTGTCGGTTACTATTTCAAAAGTAATCGGCAAGATTTTTATTTTCCGCATATTCGTCGGTTACTATTTCAAAAGTAATCGCCAAGATTTTTATTTTCAGCATATTTGTCGGTTATTATTTTAAAAGTAAGCGGCATGACTTTATTTTCAGCACATTCGTCGGTTACTATTTCAAAAGTAATCGGCAAGATTTTTTTTTCTGCATATTGGTCGGTTACTATTTCAAAAGTAATCGGCAAGATTTTTATTTTCAGCATATTCGTCGGTTACTATTTCAAAAGTAATCGGCAAGATTTTTATTTTCAGCAAATTCGTCGGTTACTATTTCAAAAGTAATCGGCAAGCCTTTATTTTCAGCACATTCGTCGGTTACTATTTCAAAAGTAATCGGCAAGATTTTTATTTTCAGCATATTCGTCGGTTACTATTTCAAAAGTAATCGCCAAGATTTTTATTTTCAGCATATTTGTCGGTTACTATTTTAAAAGTAATCGGCAAGACTTTATTTTCAGCACATTCGTCGGTTACTATTTCAAAAGTAATCGGCAAGATTTTTATTTCCAGCATATTTGTCGGTTACTATTTTAAAAGTAATCGGCAAGACTTTATTTTCAGCACATTCGTCAGTTACTATTTCAAAGGTAATCGGCATGATTTATTTTCAGCACATTCGTCGGTTACTAATTCAAAAGTAATCAGCAAGACTTTATTTTCATCATATTCGTAGGTTACTATTTCAAAAGTAATCGGCAAGACTTTATTTTCAGCACATTCGTCGGTTACTATTTCAAAAGTAATCGACAAGATTTTTATTTTCAGCATATTCGTCAGTTAATATTTCAAAAGTAATCGGCAAGATTTTTTTTTTCAGCATATTTGTCGGTTACTATTTTAAAAGTAAGCGGCATGACTATATTTTCAACACATTCGTCGGTTACTATTTCAAAAGTAATCGGCAAGACTTTATTTTCAGCACATTCGTCGGTTACTATTTCAAAAGTAATCGGCAAGACTTTATTTTCAACACATTCGTCGGTTATTATTTCAAAAGTAATCAGCAAGATTTTTATTTTCAGCATATTCGTCGGTTACTATTTCAAAAGTAATCGCCAAGATTTTTATTTTCAGCATATTTGTCGGTTACTATTTTAAAAGTAATCGGCAAGACTTTATTTTCAGCACATTCGTCGGTTACTATTTCAAAAGTAATCGGCAAGATTTTTATTTTCAGCATATTCGTCGGTTACTATTTCAAAAGTAATCGGCAAGACTTTATTTTCAGCACATTCGTCGGTTACTATTTCAAAAGTAATCGGCAAGATTTATTTTCAGCACATTCGTCAGTTACTATTTCAAAAGTAATCGGCAAGATTTTTATTTTCAGCAAATTCGTCGGTTACTATTTCAAAAGTAATCGGTAAGCCTTTATTTTCAGCACATTCGTCGGTTA
This sequence comes from Medicago lupulina, assembly GCA_958299785.1. NCBI lineage: Eukaryota > Viridiplantae > Streptophyta > Magnoliopsida > Fabales > Fabaceae > Medicago > Medicago lupulina. The sequence goes on along the minus strand of OY283143.1, from coordinate 41,126,199 downwards.
CTATTTCAAAAGTAATCGGCAAGATTTTTATTTTCAGCATATTCGTCGGTTACTATTTCAAAAGTAATCGCCAAGATTTTTATTTTCAGCATATTTGTCGGTTACTATTTTAAAAGTAAGCGGCATGACTTTATTTTCAGCACATTCGTCGGTTACTATTTCAAAAGTAATCGGCAAGATTTTTTTTTCTGCATATTTGTCGGTTACTATTTCAAAAGTAATCGGCAAGATTTTTATTTTCCGCATATTCGTCGGTTACTATTTCAAAAGTAATCGCCAAGATTTTTATTTTCAGCATATTTGTCGGTTACTATTTTAAAAGTAAGCGGCATGACTTTATTTTCAGCACATTCGTCGGTTACTATTTCAAAAGTAATCGGCAAGATTTTTTTTTCTGCATATTGGTCGGTTACTATTTCAAAAGTAATCGGCAAGATTTTTATTTTCAGCATATTCGTCGGTTACTATTTCAAAAGTAATCGGCAAGATTTTTATTTTCAGCAAATTCGTCGGTTACTATTTCAAAAGTAATCGGCAAGCCTTTATTTTCAGCACATTCGTCGGTTACTATTTCAAAAGTAATCGGCAAGATTTTTATTTTCAGCATATTCGTCGGTTACTATTTCAAAAGTAATCGCCAAGATTTTTATTTTCAGCATATTTGTCGGTTACTATTTTAAAAGTAATCGGCAAGACTTTATTTTCAGCACATTCGTCGGTTACTATTTCAAAAGTAATCGGCAAGATTTTTATTTCCAGCATATTTGTCGGTTACTATTTTAAAAGTAATCGGCAAGACTTTATTTTCAGCACATTCGTCAGTTACTATTTCAAAGGTAATCGGCATGATTTATTTTCAGCACATTCGTCGGTTACTAATTCAAAAGTAATCAGCAAGACTTTATTTTCATCATATTCGTAGGTTACTATTTCAAAAGTAATCGGCAAGACTTTATTTTCAGCACATTCGTCGGTTACTATTTCAAAAGTAATCGACAAGATTTTTATTTTCAGCATATTCGTCAGTTAATATTTCAAAAGTAATCGGCAAGATTTTTTTTTTCAGCATATTTGTCGGTTACTATTTTAAAAGTAAGCGGCATGACTTTATTTTCAACACATTCGTCGGTTACTATTTCAAAAGTAATCGGCAAGACTTTATTTTCAGCACATTCGTCGGTTACTATTTCAAAAGTAATCGGCAAGACTTTATTTTCAACACATTCGTCGGTTATTATTTCAAAAGTAATCAGCAAGATTTTTATTTTCAGCATATTCGTCGGTTACTCTTTCAAAAGTAATCGCCAAGATTTTTATTTTCAGCATATTTGTCGGTTACTATTTTAAAAGTAATCGGCAAGACTTTATTTTCAGCACATTCGTCGGTTACTATTTCAAAAGTAATCGGCAAGATTTTTATTTTCAGCATATTCGTCGGTTACTATTTCAAAAGTAATCGGCAAGACTTTATTTTCAGCACATTCGTCGGTTACTATTTCAAAAGTAATCGGCAAGATTTTTTTTCTGCATATTCGTCAGTTACTATTTCAAAAGTAATCGGCAAGATTTTTATTTTCAGCAAATTCGTCGGTTACTATTTCAAAAGTAATCGGTAAGCCTTTATTTTCAGCACATTCGTCGGTTACTATTTCAAAAGTAATCGGCAAGATTTTTATTTTCAGCATATTCGTCGGTTACTATTTCAAAAGTAATCGCCAAGATTTTTATTTTCAGCATATTTGTCGGTTACTATTTTAAAAGTAATCGACAAGACTTTATTTTCAGCACATTCGTCGGTTACTATTTCAAAAGTAATCGGCAAGACTTTATTTTCAGCACATTCGTCGGTTACTATTTCAAAAGTAATCGGTAAGCCTTTATTTTCAGCACATTCGTCGGTTACTATTTCAAAAGTAAACGGCAAGATTTTTATTTTCAGCATATTCGTCGGTTACTATTTCAAAAATAATCGCCAAGATTTTTTTATTTTCAGCATATTTGTCGGTTACTAATTTAAAAGTAATCGGCAAGACTTTATTTTCAGCACATTCGTCGGTTACTATTTCGAAAGTAAGCGGCATGACTTTATTTTCAGCACATTCGTCGGTTACTATTTCAAAAGTAATCGGCAAGATTTTTTTTCTGCATATTCGTCGGTTACTATTTCAAAAGTAATCGGCAAGATTTTTATTTTCAGCATATTCGGCGGTTACTATTTCAAAAGTAATCAGCAAAAATTTATTTTCAGCACATTCGTCGGTTACTATTTCAAAAGTAATCGGCGAGATTTTTATCTTCAACATATTCGTCGGTTACTATTTCAAAAGTAATCGGCAAGATTTTTATTTTCAGCATATTTGTCTGTTACTATATTAAAAGTAATCGACAAGATTTTTATTTTCAACATATTCGTCGGTTACTATTTCAAAAGTAATCGGCAAGACTTTATTTTCAGCACATTCGTGGGTTACTATTTCAAAAGAAATCGGCAAGACTTTAATTTCAGCACATTCGTCGGTTACTATTTCAAAAGTAATCGGCAAGATTTTTTTTCTGCATATTCGTCGGTTACTATTTCAAAAAGTAATCGGCAAGATTTTTATTTTCAGCATATTCGGCGGTTACTATTTCAAAAGTAATCGGCAAAAATTTATTTTCAGCACATTCGTGGGTTACTATTTCAAAAGTAATCGGCAAGACTTTATTTTCAACACATTCGTCGGTTACTATTTCAAAAGTAATCGGTAAGCCTTTATTTTCAGCACATTCGTCGGTTACTATTTCAAAAGTAAACGGCAAGATTTTTATTTTCAGCATATTCGTCGGTTACTATTTCAAAAATAATCGCCAAGATTTTTTTATTTTCAGCATATTTGTCGGTTACTAATTTAAAAGTAATCGGCAAGACTTTATTTTCAGCACATTCGTCGGTTACTATTTCGAAAGTAAGCGGCATGACTTTATTTTCAGCACATTCGTCGGTTACTATTTCAAAAGTAATCGGCAAGATTTTTTTTCTGCATATTCGTCGGTTACTATTTCAAAAGTAATCGGCAAGATTTTTATTTTCAGCATATTCGGCGGTTACTATTTCAAAAGTAATCAGCAAAAATTTATTTTCAGCACATTCGTCGGTTACTATTTCAAAAGTAATCGGCGAGATTTTTATCTTCAACATATTCGTCGGTTACTATTTCAAAAGTAATCGGCAAGATTTTTATTTTCAGCATATTTGTCTGTTACTATATTAAAAGTAATCGACAAGATTTTTATTTTCAACATATTCGTCGGTTACTATTTCAAAAGTAATCGGCAAGACTTTATTTTCAGCACATTCGTGGGTTACTATTTCAAAAGAAATCGGCAAGACTTTAATTTCAGCACATTCGTCGGTTACTATTTCAAAAGTAATCGGCAAGATTTTTTTTCTGCATATTCGTCGGTTACTATTTCAAAAAGTAATCGGCAAGATTTTTATTTTCAGCATATTCGGCGGTTACTATTTCAAAAGTAATCGGCAAAAATTTATTTTCAGCACATTCGTCGGTTACTATTTCAAAAGTAATCGGCGAGATTTTTATTTTCAGCATATTTGTCTGTTACTATATTAAAAGTAATCGACAAGATTTTTATTTTCAACATATTCGTCGGTTACTATTTCAAAAGTAATCGGCAAGACTTTATTTTCAGCACATTCGTCGGTTACTATTTCAAAAGTAATCGGCAAGACTTTAATTTCAGCACATTCGTCGGTTACTATTTCAAAAGTAATCGGCAAGATTTTTATTTTCAGCATATTCGTCGGTTACTATTTCAAAAGTAATCGCCAAGATTTTTATTTTCAGCATATTTGTCGGTTAGTATTTTAAAAGTAAGCGGCATGACTTTATTTTCAGCACATTCGTCGGTTACTATTTCAAAAGTAATCGGCAAGATTTTTTTTCTGCATATTCGTCGGTTACTATTTCAAAAGTAATCGGCAAGATTTTTATTTTTAGCATATTCGTCGGTTAGTATTTCAAAAGTAATCGGCAAGATTTTTATTTTCAGCAAATTCGTCGGTTACTATTTCAAAAGTAATCGGCAAGCCTTTATTTTCAGCACATTCGTCGGTTACTATTTCAAAAGTAATCGCCAAGATTTTTATTTTCAGCATATTTGTCGGTTAGTATTTTAAAAGTAAGCGGCATGACTTTATTTTCAGCACATTCGTCGGTTAGTATTTCAAAAGTAATCGGCAAGATTTTTATTTTCAGCAAATTCGTCGGTTACTATTTCAAAAGTAATCGGCAAGCCTTTATTTTCAGCACATTCGTCGGTTACTATTTCAAAAGTAATCGGCAAGATTTTTATTTTCAGCATATTCGTCGGTTACTATTTCAAAAGTAATCGCCAAGATTTTTATTTTCAGCATATTTGTCGGTTACTATTTTAAAAGTAATCGGCAAGACTTTATTTTCAGCACATTCGTCGGTTACTATTTCAAAAGTAATCGGCAAGATTTTTATTTCCAGCATATTTGTCGGTTACTATTTTAAAAGTAATCGGCAAGACTTTATTTTCAGCACATTCGTCAGTTACTATTTCAAAGGTAATCGGCATGATTTATTTTCAGCACATTCGTCGGTTACTAATTCAAAAGTAATCAGCAAGACTTTATTTTCATCATATTCGTAGGTTACTATTTCAAAAGTAATCGGCAAGACTTTATTTTCAGCACATTCGTCGGTTACTATTTCAAAAGTAATCGACAAGATTTTTATTTTCAGCATATTCGTCAGTTAATATTTCAAAAGTAATCGGCAAGATTTTTTTTTTCAGCATATTTGTCGGTTACTATTTTAAAAGTAAGCGGCATGACTTTATTTTCAACACATTCGTCGGTTACTATTTCAAAAGTAATCGGCAAGACTTTATTTTCAGCACATTCGTCGGTTACTATTTCAAAAGTAATCGGCAAGACTTTATTTTCAACACATTCGTCGGTTACTATTTCAAAAGTAATCAGCAAGATTTTTATTTTCAGCATATTCGTCGGTTACTATTTCAAAAGTAATCGCCAAGATTTTTATTTTCAGCATATTTGTCGGTTACTATTTTAAAAGTAATCGGCAAGACTTTATTTTCAGCACATTCGTGGGTTACTATTTCAAAAGTAATCGGCAAGATTTTTATTTTCAGCATATTCGTCGGTTACTACTTCGAAAGTAATCGCCAAGATTTTTATTTTCAGCATATTTGTCAGTTACTATTTTAAAAGTAAGCGGCATGACTTTATTTTCAGCACATTCGTCGGTTACTATTTCAAAAGTAATCGGCAAGATTTTTATTTTCAGCATATTCGTCGGTTACTATTTCAAAAGTAATCGGCAAGACTTTATTTTCAGCACATTCGTCGGTTACTATTTCAAAAGTAATCGGCAAGATTTTTTTTCTGCATATTCGTCAGTTACTATTTCAAAAGTAATCGGCAAGATTTTTATTTTCAGCAAATTCGTCGGTTACTATTTCAAAAGTAATCGGTAAGCCTTTATTTTCAGCACATTCGTCGGTTACTATTTCAAAAGTAATCGGCAAGATTTTTATTTTCAGCATATTCGTCGGTTACTATTTCAAAAGTAATCGCCAAGATTTTTATTTTCAGCATATTTGTCGGTTACTATTTTAAAAGTAATCGACAAGACTTTATTTTCAGCACATTCGTCGGTTGCTATTTCAAAAGTAATCGGCAAGACTTTATTTTCAGCACATTCGTCGGTTACTATTTCAAAAGTAATCGGTAAGCCTTTATTTTCAGCACATTCGTCGGTTACTATTTCAAAAGTAAACGGCAAGATTTTTATTTTCAGCATATTCGTCGGTTACTATTTCAAAAATAATCGCCAAGATTTTTTTATTTTCAGCATATTTGTCGGTTACTAATTTAAAAGTAATCGGCAAGACTTTATTTTCAGCACATTCGTCGGTTACTATTTCGAAAGTAAGCGGCATGACTTTATTTTCAGCACATTCGTCGGTTACTATTTCAAAAGTAATCGGCAAGATTTTTTTTCTGCATATTCGTCGGTTACTATTTCAAAAGTAATCGGCAAGATTTTTATTTTCAGCATATTCGGCGGTTACTATTTCAAAAGTAATCAGCAAAAATTTATTTTCAGCACATTCGTCGGTTACTATTTCAAAAGTAATCGGCGAGATTTTTATCTTCAACATATTCGTCGGTTACTATTTCAAAAGTAATCGGCAAGCCTTTATTTTCAGCACATTCGTCGGTTACTATTTCAAAAGTAATCGGCAAGATTTTTATTTTCAGCATATTCGTCGGTTACTATTTCAAAAGTAATCGCCAAGATTTTTATTTTCAGCATATTTGTCGGTTACTATTTTAAAAGTAATCGGCAAGACTTTATTTTCAGCACATTCGTCGGTTACTATTTCAAAAGTAATCGGCAAGATTTTTATTTCCAGCATATTTGTCGGTTACTATTTTAAAAGTAATCGGCAAGACTTTATTTTCAGCACATTCGTCAGTTACTATTTCAAAGGTAATCGGCATGATTTATTTTCAGCACATTCGTCGGTTACTAATTCAAAAGTAATCAGCAAGACTTTATTTTCATCATATTCGTAGGTTACTATTTCAAAAGTAATCGGCAAGACTTTATTTTCAGCACATTCGTCGGTTACTATTTCAAAAGTAATCGACAAGATTTTTATTTTCAGCATATTCGTCAGTTAATATTTCAAAAGTAATCGGCAAGATTTTTTTTTTCAGCATATTTGTCGGTTACTATTTTAAAAGTAAGCGGCATGACTTTATTTTCAACACATTCGTCGGTTACTATTTCAAAAGTAATCGGCAAGACTTTATTTTCAGCACATTCGTCGGTTACTATTTCAAAAGTAATCGGCAAGACTTTATTTTCAACACATTCGTCGGTTACTATTTCAAAAGTAATCAGCAAGATTTTTATTTTCAGCATATTCGTCGGTTACTATTTCAAAAGTAATCGCCAAGATTTTTATTTTCAGCATATTTGTCGGTTACTATTTTAAAAGTAATCGGCAAGACTTTATTTTCAGCACATTCGTGGGTTACTATTTCAAAAGTAATCGGCAAGATTTTTATTTTCAGCATATTCGTCGGTTACTACTTCGAAAGTAATCGCCAAGATTTTTATTTTCAGCATATTTGTCAGTTACTATTTTAAAAGTAAGCGGCATGACTTTATTTTCAGCACATTCGTCGGTTACTATTTCAAAAGTAATCGGAAAGATTTTTATTTTCAGCATATTCGTCGGTTACTATTTCAAAAGTAATCGGCAAGACTTTATTTTCAGCACATTCGTCGGTTACTATTTCAAAAGTAATCGGCAAGATTTTTTTTCTGCATATTCGTCAGTTACTATTTCAAAAGTAATCGGCAAGATTTTTATTTTCAGCAAATTCGTCGGTTACTATTTCAAAAGTAATCGGTAAGCCTTTATTTTCAGCACATTCGTCGGTTACTATTTCAAAAGTAATCGGCAAGATTTTTATTTTCAGCATATTTGTCGGTTAGTATTTTAAAAGTAAGCGGCATGACTTTATTTTCAGCACATTCGTCGGTTACTATTTCAAAAGTAATCGGCAAGATTTTTTTTCTGCATATTCGTCGGTTACTATTTCAAAAGTAATCGGCAAGATTTTTATTTTTAGCATATTCGTCGGTTAGTATTTCAAAAGTAATCGGCAAGATTTTTATTTTCAGCAAATTCGTCGGTTACTATTTCAAAAGTAATCGGCAAGCCTTTATTTTCAGCACATTCGTCGGTTACTATTTCAAAAGTAATCGCCAAGATTTTTATTTTCAGCATATTTGTCGGTTAGTATTTTAAAAGTAAGCGGCATGACTTTATTTTCAGCACATTCGTCGGTTAGTATTTCAAAAGTAATCGGCAAGATTTTTATTTTCAGCAAATTCGTCGGTTACTATTTCAAAAGTAATCGGCAAGCCTTTATTTTCAGCACATTCGTCGGTTACTATTTCAAAAGTAATCGGCAAGATTTTTATTTTCAGCATATTCGTCGGTTACTATTTCAAAAGTAATCGCCAAGATTTTTATTTTCAGCATATTTGTCGGTTACTATTTTAAAAGTAATCGGCAAGACTTTATTTTCAGCACATTCGTCGGTTACTATTTCAAAAGTAATCGGCAAGATTTTTATTTCCAGCATATTTGTCGGTTACTATTTTAAAAGTAATCGGCAAGACTTTATTTTCAGCACATTCGTCAGTTACTATTTCAAAGGTAATCGGCATGATTTATTTTCAGCACATTCGTCGGTTACTAATTCAAAAGTAATCAGCAAGACTTTATTTTCATCATATTCGTAGGTTACTATTTCAAAAGTAATCGGCAAGACTTTATTTTCAGCACATTCGTCGGTTACTATTTCAAAAGTAATCGACAAGATTTTTATTTTCAGCATATTCGTCAGTTAATATTTCAAAAGTAATCGGCAAGATTTTTTTTTTCAGCATATTTGTCGGTTACTATTTTAAAAGTAAGCGGCATGACTTTATTTTCAACACATTCGTCGGTTACTATTTCAAAAGTAATCGGCAAGACTTTATTTTCAGCACATTCGTCGGTTACTATTTCAAAAGTAATCGGCAAGACTTTATTTTCAACACATTCGTCGGTTACTATTTCAAAAGTAATCAGCAAGATTTTTATTTTCAGCATATTCGTCGGTTACTATTTCAAAAGTAATCGCCAAGATTTTTATTTTCAGCATATTTGTCGGTTACTATTTTAAAAGTAATCGGCAAGACTTTATTTTCAGCACATTCGTGGGTTACTATTTCAAAAGTAATCGGCAAGATTTTTATTTTCAGCATATTCGTCGGTTACTACTTCGAAAGTAATCGCCAAGATTTTTATTTTCAGCATATTTGTCAGTTACTATTTTAAAAGTAAGCGGCATGACTTTATTTTCAGCACATTCGTCGGTTACTATTTCAAAAGTAATCGGAAAGATTTTTATTTTCAGCATATTCGTCGGTTACTATTTCAAAAGTAATCGGCAAGACTTTATTTTCAGCACATTCGTCGGTTACTATTTCAAAAGTAATCGGCAAGATTTTTTTTCTGCATATTCGTCAGTTACTATTTCAAAAGTAATCGGCAAGATTTTTATTTTCAGCAAATTCGTCGGTTACTATTTCAAAAGTAATCGGTAAGCCTTTATTTTCAGCACATTCGTCGGTTACTATTTCAAAAGTAATCGGCAAGATTTTTATTTTCAGCATATTTGTCGGTTAGTATTTTAAAAGTAAGCGGCATGACTTTATTTTCAGCACATTCGTCGGTTACTATTTCAAAAGTAATCGGCAAGATTTTTTTTCTGCATATTCGTCGGTTACTATTTCAAAAGTAATCGGTAAGATTTTTATTTTTAGCATATTCGTCGGTTAGTATTTCAAAAGTAATCGGCAAGATTTTTATTTTCAGCAAATTCGTCGGTTACTATTTCAAAAGTAATCGGCAAGCCTTTATTTTCAGCACATTCGTCGGTTACTATTTCAAAAGTAATCGCCAAGATTTTTATTTTCAGCATATTTGTCGGTTAGTATTTTAAAAGTAAGCGGCATGACTTTATTTTCAGCACATTCGTCGGTTAGTATTTCAAAAGTAATCGGCAAGATTTTTATTTTCAGCAAATTCGTCGGTTACTATTTCAAAAGTAATCGGCAAGCCTTTATTTTCAGCACATTCGTCGGTTACTATTTCAAAAGTAATCGGCAAGATTTTTATTTTCAGCATATTCGTCGGTTACTATTTCAAAAGTAATCGCCAAGATTTTTATTTTCAGCATATTTGTCGGTTACTATTTTAAAAGTAATCGGCAAGACTTTATTTTCAGCACATTCGTCGGTTACTATTTCAAAAGTAATCGGCAAGATTTTTATTTCCAGCATATTTGTCGGTTACTATTTTAAAAGTAATCGGCAAGACTTTATTTTCAGCACATTCGTCAGTTACTATTTCAAAGGTAATCGGCATGATTTATTTTCAGCACATTCGTCGGTTACTAATTCAAAAGTAATCAGCAAGACTTTATTTTCATCATATTCGTAGGTTACTATTTCAAAAGTAATCGGCAAGACTTTATTTTCAGCACATTCGTCGGTTACTATTTCAAAAGTAATCGACAAGATTTTTATTTTCAGCATATTCGTCAGTTAATATTTCAAAAGTAATCGGCAAGATTTTTTTTTTCAGCATATTTGTCGGTTACTATTTTAAAAGTAAGCGGCATGACTTTATTTTCAACACATTCGTCGGTTACTATTTCAAAAGTAATCGGCAAGACTTTATTTTCAGCACATTCGTCGGTTACTATTTCAAAAGTAATCGGCAAGACTTTATTTTCAACACATTCGTCGGTTACTATTTCAAAAGTAATCAGCAAGATTTTTATTTTCAGCATATTCGTCGGTTACTATTTCAAAAGTAATCGCCAAGATTTTTATTTTCAGCATATTTGTCGGTTACTATTTTAAAAGTAATCGGCAAGACTTTATTTTCAGCACATTCGTGGGTTACTATTTCAAAAGTAATCGGCAAGATTTTTATTTTCAGCATATTCGTCGGTTACTACTTCGAAAGTAATCGCCAAGATTTTTATTTTCAGCATATTTGTCAGTTACTATTTTAAAAGTAAGCGGCATGACTTTATTTTCAGCACATTCGTCGGTTACTATTTCAAAAGTAATCGGCAAGATTTTTATTTTCAGCATATTCGTCGGTTACTATTTCAAAAGTAATCGGCAAGACTTTATTTTCAGCACATTCGTCGGTTACTATTTCAAAAGTAATCGGCAAGATTTTTTTTCTGCATATTCGTCAGTTACTATTTCAAAAGTAATCGGCAAGATTTTTATTTTCAGCAAATTCGTCGGTTACTATTTCAAAAGTAATCGGTAAGCCTTTATTTTCAGCACATTCGTCGGTTACTATTTCAAAAGTAATCGGCAAGATTTTTATTTTCAGCATATTCGTCGGTTACTATTTCAAAAGTAATCGCCAAGATTTTTATTTTCAGCATATTTGTCGGTTACTATTTTAAAAGTAATCGACAAGACTTTATTTTCAGCACATTCGTCGGTTGCTATTTCAAAAGTAATCGGCAAGACTTTATTTTCAGCACATTCGTCGGTTACTATTTCAAAAGTAATCGGTAAGCCTTTATTTTCAGCACATTCGTCGGTTACTATTTCAAAAGTAAACGGCAAGATTTTTATTTTCAGCATATTCGTCGGTTACTATTTCAAAAATAATCGCCAAGATTTTTTTATTTTCAGCATATTTGTCGGTTACTAATTTAAAAGTAATCGGCAAGACTTTATTTTCAGCACATTCGTCGGTTACTATTTCGAAAGTAAGCGGCATGACTTTATTTTCAGCACATTCGTCGGTTACTATTTCAAAAGTAATCGGCAAGATTTTTTTTCTGCATATTCGTCGGTTACTATTTCAAAAGTAATCGGCAAGATTTTTATTTTCAGCATATTCGGCGGTTACTATTTCAAAAGTAATCAGCAAAAATTTATTTTCAGCACATTCGTCGGTTACTATTTCAAAAGTAATCGGCGAGATTTTTATCTTCAACATATTCGTCGGTTACTATTTCAAAAGTAATCGGCAAGCCTTTATTTTCAGCACATTCGTCGGTTACTATTTCAAAAGTAATCGGCAAGATTTTTATTTTCAGCATATTCGTCGGTTACTATTTCAAAAGTAATCGCCAAGATTTTTATTTTCAGCATATTTGTCGGTTACTATTTTAAAAGTAATCGGCAAGACTTTATTTTCAGCACATTCGTCGGTTACTATTTCAAAAGTAATCGGCAAGATTTTTATTTCCAGCATATTTGTCGGTTACTATTTTAAAAGTAATCGGCAAGACTTTATTTTCAGCACATTCGTCAGTTACTATTTCAAAGGTAATCGGCATGATTTATTTTCAGCACATTCGTCGGTTACTAATTCAAAAGTAATCAGCAAGACTTTATTTTCATCATATTCGTAGGTTACTATTTCAAAAGTAATCGGCAAGACTTTATTTTCAGCACATTCGTCGGTTACTATTTCAAAAGTAATCGACAAGATTTTTATTTTCAGCATATTCGTCAGTTAATATTTCAAAAGTAATCGGCAAGATTTTTTTTTTCAGCATATTTGTCGGTTACTATTTTAAAAGTAAGCGGCATTACTTTATTTTCAACACATTCGTCGGTTACTATTTCAAAAGTAATCGGCAAGACTTTATTTTCAGCACATTCGTCGGTTACTATTTCAAAAGTAATCGGCAAGACTTTATTTTCAACACATTCGTCGGTTACTATTTCAAAAGTAATCAGCAAGATTTTTATTTTCAGCATATTCGTCGGTTACTATTTCAAAAGTAATCGCCAAGATTTTTATTTTCAGCATATTTGTCGGTTACTATTTTAAAAGTAATCGGCAAGACTTTATTTTCAGCACATTCGTGGGTTACTATTTCAAAAGTAATCGGCAAGATTTTTATTTTCAGCATATTCGTCGGTTACTACTTCGAAAGTAATCGCCAAGATTTTTATTTTCAGCATATTTGTCAGTTACTATTTTAAAAGTAAGCGGCATGACTTTATTTTCAGCACATTCGTCGGTTACTATTTCAAAAGTAATCGGAAAGATTTTTATTTTCAGCATATTCGTCGGTTACTATTTCAAAAGTAATCGGCAAGACTTTATTTTCAGCACATTCGTCGGTTACTATTTCAAAAGTAATCGGCAAGATTTTTTTTCTGCATATTCGTCAGTTACTATTTCAAAAGTAATCGGCAAGATTTTTATTTTCAGCAAATTCGTCGGTTACTATTTCAAAAGTAATCGGTAAGCCTTTATTTTCAGCACATTCGTCGGTTACTATTTCAAAAGTAATCGGCAAGATTTTTATTTTCAGCATATTCGTTGGTTACTATTTCAAAAGTAATCGCCAAGATTTTTATTTTCAGCATATTTGTCGGTTACTATTTTAAAAGTAATCGACAAGACTTTATTTTCAGCACATTCGTCGGTTGCTATTTCAAAAGTAATCGGCAAGACTTTATTTTCAGCACATTCGTCGGTTACTATTTCAAAAGTAATCGGTAAGCCTTTATTTTCAGCACATTCGTCGGTTACTATTTCAAAAGTAAGCGGCAAGATTTTTATTTTCAGCATATTCGTCGGTTACTATTTCAAAAATAATCGCCAAGATTTTTTTATTTTCAGCATATTTGTCGGTTACTAATTTAAAAGTAATCGGCAAGACTTTATTTTCAGCACATTCGTCGGTTACTATTTCGAAAGTAAGCGGCATGACTTTATTTTCAGCACATTCGTCGGTTACTATTTCAAAAGTAATCGGCAAGATTTTTTTTCTGCATATTCGTCGGTTACTATTTCAAAAGTAATCGGCAAGATTTTTATTTTCAGCATATTCGGCGGTTACTATTTCAAAAGTAATCAGCAAAAATTTATTTTCAGCACATTCGTCGGTTACTATTTCAAAAGTAATCGGCGAGATTTTTATCTTCAACATATTCGTCGGTTACTATTTCAAAAGTAATCGGCAAGATTTTTATTTTCAGCATATTCGTCGGTTACTATTTCAAAAGTAATCGCCAAGATTTTTATTTTCAGCATATTTGTCGGTTAGTATTTTAAAAGTAAGCGGCATGACTTTATTTTCAGCACATTCGTCGGTTACTATTTCAAAAGTAATCGGCAAGATTTTTTTTTCTGCATATTCGTCGGTTACTATTTCAAAAGTAATCGGCAAGATTTTTATTTTTAGCATATTCGTCGGTTAGTATTTCAAAAGTAATCGGCAAGATTTTTATTTTCAGCAAATTCGTCGGTTACTATTTCAAAAGTAATCGGCAAGCCTTTATTTTCAGCACATTCGTCGGTTACTATTTCAAAAGTAATCGCCAAGATTTTTATTTTCAGCATATTTGTCGGTTAGTATTTTAAAAGTAAGCGGCATGACTTTATTTTCAGCACATTCGTCGGTTAGTATTTCAAAAGTAATCGGCAAGATTTTTATTTTCAGCAAATTCGTCGGTTACTATTTCAAAAGTAATCGGCAAGCCTTTATTTTCAGCACATTCGTCGGTTACTATTTCAAAAGTAATCGGCAAGATTTTTATTTTCAGCATATTCGTCGGTTACTATTTCAAAAGTAATCGCCAAGATTTTTATTTTCAGCATATTTGTCGGTTACTATTTTAAAAGTAATCGGCAAGACTTTATTTTCAGCACATTCGTCGGTTACTATTTCAAAAGTAATCGGCAAGATTTTTATTTCCAGCATATTTGTCGGTTACTATTTTAAAAGTAATCGGCAAGACTTTATTTTCAGCACATTCGTCAGTTACTATTTCAAAGGTAATCGGCATGATTTATTTTCAGCACATTCGTCGGTTACTAATTCAAAAGTAATCAGCAAGACTTTATTTTCATCATATTCGTAGGTTACTATTTCAAAAGTAATCGGCAAGACTTTATTTTCAGCACATTCGTCGGTTACTATTTCAAAAGTAATCGACAAGATTTTTATTTTCAGCATATTCGTCAGTTAATATTTCAAAAGTAATCGGCAAGATTTTTTTTTTCAGCATATTTGTCGGTTACTATTTTAAAAGTAAGCGGCATGACTTTATTTTCAACACATTCGTCGGTTACTATTTCAAAAGTAATCGGCAAGACTTTATTTTCAGCACATTCGTCGGTTACTATTTCAAAAGTAATCGGCAAGACTTTATTTTCAACACATTCGTCGGTTACTATTTCAAAAGTAATCAGCAAGATTTTTATTTTCAGCATATTCGTCGATTACTATTTCAAAAGTAATCGCCAAGATTTTTATTTTCAGCATATTTGTCGGTTACTATTTTAAAAGTAATCGGCAAGACTTTATTTTCAGCACATTCGTCGGTTACTATTTCAAAAGTAATCGGCAAGATTTTTATTTTCAGCATATTCGTCGGTTACTACTTCGAAAGTAATCGCCAAGATTTTTATTTTCAGCATATTTGTCAGTTACTATTTTAAAAGTAAGCGGCATGACTTTATTTTCAGCACATTCGTCGGTTACTATTTCAAAAGTAATCGGCAAGATTTTTATTTTCAGCATATTCGTCGGTTACTATTTCAAAAGTAATCGGCAAGACTTTATTTTCAGCACATTCGTCGGTTAATATTTCAAAAGTAATCGGCAAGATTTTTTTTCTGCATATTCGTCAGTTACTATTTCAAAAGTAATCGGCAAGATTTTTATTTTCAGCAAATTCGTCGGTTACTATTTCAAAAGTAATCGGTAAGCCTTTATTTTCAGCACATTCGTCGGTTACTATTTCAAAAGTAATCGGCAAGATTTTTATTTTCAGCATATTCGTCGGTTACTATTTCCAAAGTAATCGCCAAGATTTTTATTTTCAGCATATTTGTCGGTTACTATTTTAAAAGTAATCGACAAGACTTTATTTTCAGCACATTCGTCGGTTACTATTTCAAAAGTAATCGGCAAGACTTTATTTTCAGCACATTCGTCGGTTACTATTTCAAAAGTAATCGGCAAGCCTTTATTTTCAGCACATTCGTCGGTTACTATTTCAAAAGTAAATGGCAAGATTTTTATTTTCAGCATATTCGTCGGTTACTATTTCAAAAATAATCGCCAAGATTTTTTTATTTTCAGCATATTTGTCGGTTACTAATTTAAAAGTAATCGGCAAGACTTTATTTTCAGCACATTCGTCGGTTACTATTTCAAAAGTAAGCGGCATGACTTTATTTTCAGCACATTCGTCGGTTACTATTTCAAAAGTAATCGGCAAGATTTTTTTTCTGCATATTCGTCGGTTACTATTTCAAAAGTAATCGGCAAGATTTTTATTTTCAGCATATTCGGCGGTTACTATTTCAAAAGTAATCAGCAAAAATTTATTTTCAGCACATTCGTCGGTTACTATTTCAAAAGTAATCGGCGAGATTTTTATCTTCAACATATTCGTCGGTTACTATTTCAAAAGTAATCGGCAAGATTTTTATTTTCAGCATATTTGTCTGTTACTATATTAAAAGTAATCGACAAGATTTTTATTTTCAACATATTCGTCGGTTACTATTTCAAAAGTAATCGGCAAGACTTTATTTTCAGCGCATTCGTCGGTTACTATTTCAAAAGTAATCGGCAAGACTTTAATTTCAGCACATTCGTCGGTTACTATTTCAAAAGTAATCGGCAAGATTTTTATTTTCAGCATATTCGTCGGTTACTATTTCAAAAGTAATTGCCAAGATTTTTATTTTCAGCATATTTGTCGGTTACTATTTTAAAAGTAAGCGGCATGACTTTATTTTCAGCACATTCGTCGGTTACTATTTCAAAAGTAATCGGCAAGATTTTTTTTCTGCATATTCGTCGGTTACTATTTCAAAAGTAATCGGCAAGATTTTTATTTTCAGCATATTCGTCGGTTACTATTTCAAAAGTAATCGGCAAGATTTTTATTTTCAGCAAATTCGTCGGTTACTATTTCAAAAGTAATCGGCAAGCCTTTATTTTCAGCACATTCGTCGGTTACTATTTCAAAAGTAATCGGCAAGATTTTTATTTTCAGCATATTCGTCGGTTACTATTTCAAAAGTAATCGCCAAGATTTTTATTTTCAGCATATTTGTCGGTTACTATTTTAAAAGTAATCGGCAAGACTTTATTTTCAGCACATTCGTCGGTTACTATTTCAAAAGTAATCGGCAAGATTTTTATTTCCAGCATATTTGTCGGTTACTATTTTAAAAGTAATCGGCAAGACTTTATTTTCAGCACATTCGTCAGTTACTATTTCAAAGGTAATCGGCATGATTTATTTTCAGCACATTCGTCGGTTACTAATTCAAAAGTAATCAGCAAGACTTTATTTTCATCATATTCGTAGGTTACTATTTCAAAAGTAATCGGCAAGACTTTATTTTCAGCACATTCGTCGGTTACTATTTCAAAAGTAATCGACAAGATTTTTATTTTCAGCATATTCGTCAGTTAATATTTCAAAAGTAATCGGCAAGATTTTTTTTTTCAGCATATTTGTCGGTTACTATTTTAAAAGTAAGCAGCATGACTTTATTTTCAACACATTCGTCGGTTACTATTTCAAAAGTAATCGGCAAGATTTTTATTTTCAGCATATTCGTCGATTACTATTTCAAAAGTAATCGCCAAGATTTTTATTTTCAGCATATTTGTCGGTTACTATTTCAAAAAGTAATCGGCAAGACTTTATTTTCAGCACATTCGTCGGTTACTATTTCAAAAGTAATCGGCAAGATTTTTATTTTCAGCATATTCGTCGGTTACTACTTTGAAAGTAATCGCCAAGATTTTTATTTTCAGCATATTTGTCAGTTACTATTTTAAAAGTAAGCGGCATGACTTTATTTTCAGCACATTCGTCGGTTACTATTTCAAAAGTAATCGGCAAGATTTTTATTTTCAGCATATTCGTCGGTTACTATTTCAAAAGTAATCGGCAAGACTTTATTTTCAGCACATTCGTCGGTTAATATTTCAAAAGTAATCGGCAAGATTTTTTTTCTGCATATTCGTCAGTTACTATTTCAAAAGTAATCGGCAAGATTTTTATTTTCAGCAAATTCGTCGGTTACTATTTCAAAAGTAATCGGTAAGCCTTTATTTTCAGCACATTCGTCGGTTACTATTTCAAAAGTAATCGGCAAGATTTTTATTTTCAGCATATTCGTCGGTTACTATTTCCAAAGTAATCGCCAAGATTTTTATTTTCAGCATATTTGTCGGTTACTATTTTAAAAGTAATCGACAAGACTTTATTTTCAGCACATTCGTCGGTTACTATTTCAAAAGTAATCGGCAAGACTTTATTTTCAGCACATTCGTCGGTTACTATTTCAAAAGTAATCGGCAAGCCTTTATTTTCAGCACATTCGTCGGTTACTATTTCAAAAGTAAACGGCAAGATTTTTATTTTCAGCATATTCGTCGGTTACTATTTCAAAAATAATCGCCAAGATTTTTTTATTTTCAGCATATTTGTCGGTTACTAATTTAAAAGTAATCGGCAAGACTTTATTTTCAGCACATTCGTCGGTTACTATTTCAAAAGTAAGCGGCATGACTTTATTTTCAGCACATTCGTCGGTTACTATTTCAAAAGTAATCGGCAAGATTTTTTTTCTGCATATTCGTCGGTTACTATTTCAAAAGTAATCGGCAAGATTTTTATTTTCAGCATATTCGGCGGTTACTATTTCAAAAGTAATCAGCAAAAATTTATTTTCAGCACATTCGTCGGTTACTATTTCAAAAGTAATCGGCGAGATTTTTATCTTCAACATATTCGTCGGTTACTATTTCAAAAGTAATCGGCAAGATTTTTATTTTCAGCATATTTGTCTGTTACTATATTAAAAGTAATCGACAAGATTTTTATTTTCAACATATTCGTCGGTTACTATTTCAAAAGTAATCGGCAAGACTTTATTTTCAGCGCATTCGTCGGTTACTATTTCAAAAGTAATCGGCAAGACTTTAATTTCAGCACATTCGTCGGTTACTATTTCAAAAGTAATCGGCAAGATTTTTATTTTCAGCATATTCGTCGGTTACTATTTCAAAAGTAATCGCCAAGATTTTTATTTTCAGCATATTTGTCGGTTACTATTTTAAAAGTAAGCGGCATGACTTTATTTTCAGCACATTCGTCGGTTACTATTTCAAAAGTAATCGGCAAGATTTTTTTTCTGCATATTCGTCGGTTACTATTTCAAAAGTAATCGGCAAGATTTTTATTTTCAGCATATTCGTCGGTTACTATTTCAAAAGTAATCGGCAAGATTTTTATTTTCAGCAAATTCGTCGGTTACTATTTCAAAAGTAATCGGCAAGCCTTTATTTTCAGCACATTCGTCGGTTACTATTTCAAAAGTAATCGGCAAGATTTTTATTTTCAGCATATTCGTCGGTTACTATTTCAAAAGTAATCGCCAAGATTTTTATTTTCAGCATATTTGTCGGTTACTATTTTAAAAGTAATCGGCAAGACTTTATTTTCAGCACATTCGTCGGTTACTATTTCAAAAGTAATCGGCAAGATTTTTATTTCCAGCATATTTGTCGGTTACTATTTTAAAAGTAATCGGCAAGACTTTATTTTCAGCACATTCGTCAGTTACTATTTCAAAGGTAATCGGCATGATTTATTTTCAGCACATTCGTCGGTTACTAATTCAAAAGTAATCAGCAAGACTTTATTTTCATCATATTCGTAGGTTACTATTTCAAAAGTAATCGGCAAGACTTTATTTTCAGCACATTCGTCGGTTACTATTTCAAAAGTAATCGACAAGATTTTTATTTTCAGCATATTCGTCAGTTAATATTTCAAAAGTAATCGGCAAGATTTTTTTTTTCAGCATATTTGTCGGTTACTATTTTAAAAGTAAGCGGCATGACTTTATTTTCAACACATTCGTCGGTTACTATTTCAAAAGTAATCGGCAAGACTTTATTTTCAGCACATTCGTCGGTTACTATTTCAAAAGTAATCGGCAAGACTTTATTTTCAACACATTCGTCGGTTACTATTTCAAAAGTAATCAGCAAGATTTTTATTTTCAGCATATTCGTCGGTTACTATTTCAAAAGTAATCGCCAAGATTTTTATTTTCAGCATATTTGTCGGTTACTATTTTAAAAGTAATCAGCAAGACTTTATTTTCAGCACATTCGTCGGTTACTATTTCAAAAGTAATCGGAAAGATTTTTATTTTCAGCATATTCGTCGGTTACTACTTCGAAAGTAATCGCCAAGATTTTTATTTTCAGCATATTTGTCAGTTACTATTTTAAAAGTAAGCGGCATGACTTTATTTTCAGCACATTCGTCGGTTACTATTTCAAAAGTAAACGGCAAGATTTTTATTTCCAGCATATTTGTCGGTTACTATTTTAAAAGTAATCGGCAAGACTTTATTTTCAGCACATTCGTCAGTTACTATTTCAAAGGTAATCGGCATGATTTATTTTCAGCACATTCGTCGGTTACTAATTCAAAAGTAATCAGCAAGACTTTATTTTCATCATATTCGTAGGTTACTATTTCAAAAGTAATCGGCAAGACTTTATTTTCAGCACATTCGTCGGTTACTATTTCAAAAGTAATCGACAAGATTTTTATTTTCAGCATATTCGTCAGTTAATATTTCAAAAGTAATCGGCAAGATTTTTTTTTTCAGCATATTTGTCGGTTACTATTTTAAAAGTAAGCGGCATGACTTTATTTTCAACACATTCGTCGGTTACTATTTCAAAAGTAATCGGCAAGACTTTATTTTCAGCACATTCGTCGGTTACTATTTCAAAAGTAATCGGCAAGACTTTATTTTCAACACATTCGTCGGTTACTATTTCAAAAGTAATCAGCAAGATTTTTATTTTCAGCATATTCGTCGGTTACTATTTCAAAAGTAATCGCCAAGATTTTTATTTTCAGCATATTTGTCGGTTACTATTTTAAAAGTAATCGGCAAGACTTTATTTTCAGCACATTCGTCGGTTACTATTTCAAAAGTAATCGGAAAGATTTTTATTTTCAGCATATTCGTCGGTTACTACTTCGAAAGTAATCGCCAAGATTTTTATTTTCAGCATATTTGTCAGTTACTATTTTAAAAGTAAGCGGCATGACTTTATTTTCAGCACATTCGTCGGTTACTATTTCAAAAGTAAACGGCAAGATTTTTATTTTCAGCATATTCGTCGGTTACTATTTCAAAAATAATCGCCAAGATTTTTTTATTTTCAGCATATTTGTCGGTTACTAATTTAAAAGTAATCGGCAAGACTTTATTTTCAGCACATTCGTCGGTTACTATTTCAAAAGTAAGCGGCATGACTTTATTTTCAGCACATTCGTCGGTTACTTTTTCAAAAGTAATCGGCAAGATTTTTTTTCTGCATATTCGTCGGTTACTATTTCAAAAGTAATCGGCAAGATTTTTATTTTCAGCATATTCGGCGGTTACTATTTCAAAAGTAATCAGCAAAAATTTATTTTCAGCACATTCGTCGGTTACTATTTCAAAAGTAATCGGCGAGATTTTTATCTTCAACATATTCGTCGGTTACTATTTCAAAAGTAATCGGCAAGATTTTTATTTTCAGCATATTTGTCTGTTACTATATTAAAAGTAATCGACAAGATTTTTATTTTCAACATATTCGTCGGTTACTATTTCAAAAGTAATCGGCAAGACTTTATTTTCAGCACATTCGTCGGTTACTATTTCAAAAGAAATCGGCAAGACTTTAATTTCAGCACATTCGTCGGTTACTATTTCAAAAGTAATCGGCAAGATTTTTTTTCTGCATATTCGTCGGTTACTATTTCAAAAGTAATCGGCAAGATTTTTATTTTCAGCATATTCGGCGGTTACTATTTCAAAAGTAATCAGCAAAAATTTATTTTCAGCACATTCGTCGGTTACTATTTCAAAAGTAATCGGCGAGATTTTTATCTTCAACATATTCGTCGGTTACTATTTCAAAAGTAATCGGCAAGATTTTTATTTTCAGCATATTTGTCTGTTACTATATTAAAAGTAATCGACAAGATTTTTATTTTCATCATATTCGTCGGTTACTATTTCAAAAGTAATCGGCAAGACTTTATTTTCAGCACATTCGTCGGTTACTATTTCAAAAGAAATCGGCAAGACTTTAATTTCAGCACATTCGTCGGTTACTATTTCAAAAGTAATCGGCAAGATTTTTTTTCTGCATATTCGTCGGTTACTATTTCAAAAGTAATCGGCAAGATTTTTATTTTCAGCATATTCGGCGGTTACTATTTCAAAAGTAATCAGCAAAAATTTATTTTCAGCACATTCGTCGGTTACTATTTCAAAAGTAATCGGCGAGATTTTTATCTTCAACATATTCGTCGGTTACTATTTCAAAAGTAATCGGCAAGATTTTTATTTTCAGCATATTTGTCTGTTACTATATTAAAAGTAATCGACAAGATTTTTATTTTCAACATATTCGTCGGTTACTATTTCAAAAGTAATCGGCAAGACTTTATTTTCAGCACATTCGTCGGTTACTATTTCAAAAGTAATCGGCAAGACTTTAATTTCAGCACATTCGTCGGTTACTATTTCAAAAGTAATCGGCAAGATTTTTATTTTCAGCATATTCGTCGGTTACTATTTCAAAAGTAATCGCCAAGATTTTTATTTTCAGCATATTTGTCGGTTACTATTTTAAAAGTAAGCGGCATGACTTTATTTTCAGCACATTCGTCGGTTACTATTTCAAAAGTAATCGGCAAGATTTTTTTTTTCTGCATATTCGTCGGTTACTATTTCAAAAGTAATCGGCAAGATTTTTATTTTCAGCATATTCGTCGGTTACTATTTCAAAAGTAATCGGCAAGATTTTTATTTTCAGCAAATTCGTCGGTTACTATTTCAAAAGTAATCGGCAAGCCTTTATTTTCAGCACATTCGTCGGTTACTATTTCAAAAGTAATCGGCGAGATTTTTATCTTCAACATATTCGTCGGTTACTATTTCAAAAGTAATCGGCAAGATTTTTATTTTCAGCATATTTGTCTGTTACTATATTAAAAGTAATCGACAAGATTTTTATTTTCAACATATTCGTCGGTTACTATTTCAAAAGTAATCGGCAAGACTTTATTTTCAGCACATTCGTCGGTTACTATTTCAAAAGAAATCGGCAAGACTTTAATTTCAGCACATTCGTCGGTTACTATTTCAAAAGTAATCGGCAAGATTTTTTTTCTGCATATTCGTCGGTTACTATTTCAAAAGTAATCGGCAAGATTTTTATTTTCAGCATATTCGGCGGTTACTATTTCAAAAGTAATCAGCAAAAATTTATTTTCAGCACATTCGTCGGTTACTATTTCAAAAGTAATCGGCGAGATTTTTATCTTCAACATATTCGTCGGTTACTATTTCAAAAGTAATCGGCAAGATTTTTATTTTCAGCATATTTGTCTGTTACTATATTAAAAGTAATCGACAAGATTTTTATTTTCAACATATTCGTCGGTTACTATTTCAAAAGTAATCGGCAAGACTTTATTTTCAGCACATTCGTCGGTTACTATTTCAAAAGAAATCGGCAAGACTTTAATTTCAGCACATTCGTCGGTTACTATTTCAAAAGTAATCGGCAAGATTTTTTTTCTGCATATTCGTCGGTTACTATTTCAAAAGTAATCGGCAAGATTTTTATTTTCAGCATATTCGGCGGTTACTATTTCAAAAGTAATCAGCAAAAATTTATTTTCAGCACATTCGTCGGTTACTATTTCAAAAGTAATCGGCGAGATTTTTATCTTCAACATATTCGTCGGTTACTATTTCAAAAGTAATCGGCAAGATTTTTATTTTCAGCATATTTGTCTGTTACTATATTAAAAGTAATCGACAAGATTTTTATTTTCAACATATTCGTCGGTTACTATTTCAAAAGTAATCGGCAAGACTTTATTTTCAGCACATTCGTCGGTTACTATTTCAAAAGTAATCGGCAAGACTTTAATTTCAGCACATTCGTCGGTTACTATTTCAAAAGTAATCGGCAAGATTTTTATTTTCAGCATATTCGTCGGTTACTATTTCAAAAGTAATCGCCAAGATTTTTATTTTCAGCATATTTGTCGGTTACTATTTTAAAAGTAAGCGGCATGACTTTATTTTCAGCACATTCGTCGGTTACTATTTCAAAAGTAATCGGCAAGATTTTTTTTTCTGCATATTCGTCGGTTACTATTTCAAAAGTAATCGGCAAGATTTTTATTTTCAGCATATTCGTCGGTTACTATTTCAAAAGTAATCGGCAAGATTTTTATTTTCAGCAAATTCGTCGGTTTCTATTTCAAAAGTAATCGGCAAGCCTTTATTTTCAGCACATTCGTCGGTTACTATTTCAAAAGTAATCGGCAAGATTTTTATTTTCAGCATATTCGTCGGTTACTATTTCAAAAGTAATCGCCAAGATTTTTATTTTCAGCATATTTGTCGGTTACTATTTTAAAAGTAAGCGGCATGACTTTATTTTCAGCACATTCGTCGGTTACTATTTCAAAAGTAATCGGCAAGATTTTTTTTTCTGCATATTCGTCGGTTACTATTTCAAAAGTAATCGGCAAGATTTTTATTTTCAGCATATTCGTCGGTTACTATTTCAAAAGTAATCGGCAAGATTTTTATTTTCAGCAAATTCGTCGGTTTCTATTTCAAAAGTAATCGGCAAGCCTTTATTTTCAGCACATTCGTCGGTTACTATTTCAAAAGTAATCGGCAAGATTTTTATTTTCAGCATATTCGTCGGTTACTATTTCAAAAGTAATCGCCAAGATTTTTATTTTCAGCATATTTGTCGGTTACTATTTTAAAAGTAATCGGCAAGACTTTATTTTCAGCACATTCGTCGGTTACTATTTCAAAAGTAATCGGCAAGATTTTTATTTCCAGCATATTTGTCGGTTACTATTTTAAAAGTAATCGGCAAGACTTTATTTTCAGCACATTCGTCAGTTACTATTTCAAAGGTAATCGGCATGATTTATTTTCAGCACATTCGTCGGTTACTAATTCAAAAGTAATCAGCAAGACTTTATTTTCATCATATTCGTAGGTTACTATTTCAAAAGTAATCGGCAAGACTTTATTTTCAGCACATTCGTCGGTTACTATTTCAAAAGTAATCGACAAGATTTTTATTTTCAGCATATTCGTCAGTTAATATTTCAAAAGTAGTCGGCAAGATTTTTTTTTTCAGCATATTTGTCGGTTACTATTTTAAAAGTAAGCGGCATGACTTTATTTTCAACACATTCGTCGGTTACTATTTCAAAAGTAATCGGCAAGACTTTATTTTCAGCACATTCGTCGGTTACTATTTCAAAAGTAATCGGCAAGACTTTATTTTCAACACATTCGTCGGTTACTATTTCAAAAGTAATCAGCAAGATTTTTATTTTCAGCATATTCGTCGGTTACTATTTCAAAAGTAATCGCCAAGATTTTTATTTTCAGCATATTTGTCGGTTACTATTTTAAAAGTAATCGGCAAGACTTTATTTTCAGCACATTCGTCGGTTACTATTTCAAAAGTAATCGGAAAGATTTTTATTTTCAGCATATTCGTCGGTTACTACTTCGAAAGTAATCGCCAAGATTTTTATTTTCAGCATATTTGTCAGTTACTATTTTAAAAGTAAGCGGCATGACTTTATTTTCAGCACATTCGTCGGTTACTATTTCAAAAGTAATCGGCAAGATTTTTATTTTCAGCATATTCGTCGGTTACTATTTCAAAAGTAATCGGCAAGACTTTATTTTCAGCACATTCGTCGGTTACTATTTCAAAAGTAATCGGCAAGATTTTTATTTTCAGCATATTCGTCGGTTACTATTTCAAAAGTAATCGCCAAGATTTTTATTTTCAGCATATTCGTCGGTTACTATTTCAA
Source organism: Medicago lupulina (assembly GCA_958299785.1). NCBI lineage: Eukaryota > Viridiplantae > Streptophyta > Magnoliopsida > Fabales > Fabaceae > Medicago > Medicago lupulina. Next base: position 41,100,571 of record OY283143.1, on the reverse strand, counting down.
AAGTAATCGGCAAGATTTTTATTTTCAGCATATTCGTCGGTTACTATTTCAAAAGTAATCGGCAAGATTTTTATTTTCAGCAAATTCGTCGGTTACTATTTCAAAAGTAATCGGCAAGCCTTTATTTTCAGCACATTCGTCGGTTACTATTTCAAAAGTAATCGGCAAGATTTTTATTTTCAGCATATTCGTCGGTTACTATTTCAAAAGTAATCGCCGAGATTTTTATTTTCAGCATATTTGTCGGTTACTATTTTAAAAGTAATCGGCAAGACTTTATTTTCAGCACATTCGTCGGTTACTATTTCAAAAGTAATCGGCAAGATTTTTATTTCCAGCATATTTGTCGGTTACTATTTTAAAAGTAATCGGCAAGACTTTACTTTCAGCACATTCGTCAGTTACTATTTCAAAGGTAATCGGCATGATTTATTTTCAGCACATTCGTCGGTTACTAATTCAAAAGTAATCAGCAAGACTTTATTTTCATCATATTCGTAGGTTACTATTTCAAAAGTAATCGGCAAGACTTTATTTTCAGCACATTCGTCGGTTACTATTTCAAAAGTAATCGACAAGATTTTTATTTTCAGCATATTCGTCAGTTAATATTTCAAAAGTAATCGGCAAGATTTTTTTTTCAGCATATTTGTCGGTTACTATTTTAAAAGTAAGCGGCATGACTTTATTTTCAACACATTCGTCGGTTACTATTTCAAAAGTAATCGGCAAGACTTTATTTTCAGCACATTCGTCGGTTACTATTTCAAAAGTAATCGGCAAGACTTTATTTTCAACACATTCGTCGGTTACTATTTCAAAAGTAATCAGCAAGATTTTTATTTTCAGCATATTCGTCGGTTACTATTTCAAAAGTAATCGCCAAGATTTTTATTTTCAGCATATTTGTCGGTTACTATTTTAAAAGTAATCGGCAAGACTTTATTTTCAGCACATTCGTCGGTTACTATTTCAAAAGTAATCGGAAAGATTTTTATTTTCAGCATATTCGTCGGTTACTACTTCGAAAGTAATCGCCAAGATTTTTATTTTCAGCATATTTGTCAGTTACTATTTTAAAAGTAAGCGGCATGACTTTATTTTCAGCACATTCGTCGGTTACTATTTCAAAAGTAATCGGCAAGATTTTTATTTTCAGCATATTCGTCGGTTACTATTTCAAAAGTAATCGGCAAGACTTTATTTTCAGCACGTTCGTCGGTTACTATTTCAAAAGTAATCGGCAAGATTTTTTTTCTGCATATTCGTCAGTTACTATTTCAAAAGTAATCGGCAAGATTTTTATTTTCAGCAAATTCGTTGGTTACTATTTCAAAAGTAATCGGTAAGCCTTTATTTTCAGCACATTCGTCGGTTACTATTTCAAAAGTAATCGGCAAGATTTTTATTTTCAGCATATTCGTCGGTTACTATTTCAAAAGTAATCGCCAAGATTTTTATTTTCAGCATATTTGTCGGTTACTATTTTAAAAGTAATCGGCAAGACTTTATTTTCAGCACATTCGTCGGTTACTATTTCAAAAGTAATCGGCAAGATTTTTATTTCCAGCATATTTGTCGGTTACTATTTTAAAAGTAATCGGCAAGACTTTATTTTCAGCACATTCGTCAGTTACTATTTCAAAGGTAATCGGCATGATTTATTTTCAACACATTCGTCGGTTACTAATTCAAAAGTAATCAGCAAGACTTTATTTTCATCATATTCGTAGGTTACTATTTCAAAAGTAATCGGCAAGACTTTATTTTCAGCACATTCGTCGGTTACTATTTCAAAAGTAATCGACAAGATTTTTATTTTCAGCATATTCGTCAGTTAATATTTCAAAAGTAATCGGCAAGATTTTTTTTTCCAGCATATTTGTCGGTTACTATTTTAAAAGTAAGCGGCATGACTTTATTTTCAACACATTCGTCGGTTACTATTTCAAAAGTAATCGGCAAGACTTTATTTTCAGCATATTCGTAGGTTACTATTTCAAAAGTAATCGGCAAGACTTTATTTTCAGCACATTCGTCGGTTACTATTTCAAAAGTAATCGGCAAGACTTTATTTTCAACACATTCGTCGGTTACTATTTCAAAAGTAATCAGCAAGATTTTTATTTTCAGCATATTCGTCGGTTACTATTTCAAAAGTAATCGCCAAGATTTTTATTTTCAGCATATTTGTCGGTTACTATTTTAAAAGTAATCGGCAAGACTTTATTTTCAGCACATTCGTCGGTTACTATTTCAAAAGTAATCGGAAAGATTTTTATTTTCAGCATATTCGTCGGTTACTACTTCGAAAGTAATCGCCAAGATTTTTATTTTCAGCATATTTGTCAGTTACTATTTTAAAAGTAAGCGGCATGACTTTATTTTCAGCACATTCGTCGGTTACTATTTCAAAAGTAATCGGCAAGATTTTTATTTTCAGCATATTCGTCGGTTACTATTTCAAAAGTAATCGGCAAGACTTTATTTTCAGCACGTTCGTCGGTTACTATTTCAAAAGTAATCGGCAAGATTTTTTTTCTGCATATTCGTCAGTTACTATTTCAAAAGTAATCGGCAAGATTTTTATTTTCAGCAAATTCGTTGGTTACTATTTCAAAAGTAATCGGTAAGCCTTTATTTTCAGCACATTCGTCGGTTACTATTTCAAAAGTAATCGGCAAGATTTTTATTTTCAGCATATTCGTCGGTTACTATTTCAAAAGTAATCGCCAAGATTTTTATTTTCAGCATATTTGTCGGTTACTATTTTAAAAGTAATCGGCAAGACTTTATTTTCAGCACATTCGTCGGTTACTATTTCAAAAGTAATCGGCAAGATTTTTATTTCCAGCATATTTGTCGGTTACTATTTTAAAAGTAATCGGCAAGACTTTATTTTCAGCACATTCGTCAGTTACTATTTCAAAGGTAATCGGCATGATTTATTTTCAACACATTCGTCGGTTACTAATTCAAAAGTAATCAGCAAGACTTTATTTTCATCATATTCGTAGGTTACTATTTCAAAAGTAATCGGCAAGACTTTATTTTCAGCACATTCGTCGGTTACTATTTCAAAAGTAATCGACAAGATTTTTATTTTCAGCATATTCGTCAGTTAATATTTCAAAAGTAATCGGCAAGATTTTTTTTTCCAGCATATTTGTCGGTTACTATTTTAAAAGTAAGCGGCATGACTTTATTTTCAACACATTCGTCGGTTACTATTTCAAAAGTAATCGGCAAGACTTTATTTTCAGCATATTCGTAGGTTACTATTTCAAAAGTAATCGGCAAGACTTTATTTTCAGCACATTCGTCGGTTACTATTTCAAAAGTAATCGACAAGATTTTTATTTTCAGCATATTCGTCAGTTAATATTTCAAAAGTAATCGGCAAGATTTTTTTTTTCAGCATATTTGTCGGTTACTATTTTAAAAGTAAGCGGCATGACTTTATTTTCAACACATTCGTCGGTTACTATTTCAAAAGAAATCGGCAAGACTTTATTTTCAGCACATTCGTCGGTTACTATTTCAAAAGTAATCGGCAAGACTTTATTTTCAACACATTCGTCGGTTACTATTTCAAAAGTAATCAGCAAGATTTTTATTTTCAGCATATTCGTCGGTTACTATTTCAAAAGTAATCGCCAAGATTTTTATTTTCAGCATATTTGTCGGTTACTATTTTAAAAGTAATCGGCAAGACTTTATTTTCAGCACATTCGTCGGTTACTATTTCAAAAGTAATCGGAAAGATTTTTATTTTCAGCATATTCGTCGGTTACTACTTCGAAAGTAATCGCCAAGATTTTTATTTTCAGCATATTTGTCAGTTACTATTTTAAAAGTAAGCGGCATGACTTTATTTTCAGCACATTCGTCGGTTACTATTTCAAAAGTAAACGGCAAGATTTTTATTTTCAGCATATTCGTCGGTTACTATTTCAAAAATAATCGCCAAGATTTTTTTATTTTCAGCATATTTGTCGGTTACTAATTTAAAAGTAATCGGCAAGACTTTATTTTCAGCACATTCGTCGGTTACTATTTCAAAAGTAAGCGGCATGACTTTATTTTCAGCACATTCGTCGGTTACTATTTCAAAAGTAATCGGCAAGATTTTTTTTCTGCATATTCGTCGGTTACTATTTCAAAAGTAATCGGCAAGATTTTTATTTTCAGCATATTCGGCGGTTACTATTTCAAAAGTAATCAGCAAAAATTTATTTTCAGCACATTCGTCGGTTACTATTTCAAAAGTAATCGGCGAGATTTTTATCTTCAACATATTCGTCGGTTACTATTTCAAAAGTAATCGGCAAGATTTTTATTTTCAGCATATTTGTCTGTTACTATATTAAAAGTAATCGACAAGATTTTTATTTTCAACATATTCGTCGGTTACTATTTCAAAAGTAATCGGCAAGACTTTATTTTCAGCACATTCGTCGGTTACTATTTCAAAAGAAATCGGCAAGACTTTAATTTCAGCACATTCGTCGGTTACTATTTCAAAAGTAATCGGCAAGATTTTTTTTCTGCATATTCGTCGGTTACTATTTCAAAAGTAATCGGCAAGATTTTTATTTTCAGCATATTCGGCGGTTACTATTTCAAAAGTAATCAGCAAAAATTTATTTTCAGCACATTCGTCGGTTACTATTTCAAAAGTAATCGGCGAGATTTTTATCTTCAACATATTCGTCGGTTACTATTTCAAAAGTAATCGGCAAGATTTTTATTTTCAGCATATTTGTCTGTTACTATATTAAAAGTAATCGACAAGATTTTTATTTTCAACATATTCGTCGGTTACTATTTCAAAAGTAATCGGCAAGACTTTATTTTCAGCACATTCGTCGGTTACTATTTCAAAAGTAATCGGCAAGACTTTAATTTCAGCACATTCGTCGGTTACTATTTCAAAAGTAATCGGCAAGATTTTTATTTTCAGCATATTCGTCGGTTACTATTTCAAAAGTAATCGCCAAGATTTTTATTTTCAGCATATTTGTCGGTTACTATTTTAAAAGTAAGCGGCATGACTTTATTTTCAGCACATTCGTCAGTTACTATTTCAAAGGTAATCGGCATGATTTATTTTCAGCACATTCGTCGGTTACTAATTCAAAAGTAATCAGCAAGACTTTATTTTCATCATATTCGTAGGTTATTATTTCAAAAGTAATCGGCAAGACTTTATTTTTAGCACATTCGTCGGTTACTATTTCAAAAGTAATCGACAAGATTTTTATTTTCAGCATATTCGTCAGTTAATATTTCAAAAGTAATCGGCAAGATTTTTTTTTCCAGCATATTTGTCGGTTACTATTTTAAAAGTAAGCGGCATGACTTTATTTTCAACACATTCGTCGGTTACTATTTCAAAAGTAATCGGCAAGACTTTATTTTCAGCATATTCGTAGGTTACTATTTCAAAAGTAATCGGCAAGACTTTATTTTCAGCACATTCGTCGGTTACTATTTCAAAAGTAATCGACAAGATTTTTATTTTCAGCATATTCGTCAGTTAATATTTCAAAAGTAATCGGCAAGATTTTTTTTTTCAGCATATTTGTCGGTTACTATTTTAAAAGTAAGCGGCATGACTTTATTTTCAACACATTCGTCGGTTACTATTTCAAAAGAAATCGGCAAGACTTTATTTTCAGCACATTCGTCGGTTACTATTTCAAAAGTAATCGGCAAGACTTTATTTTCAACACATTCGTCGGTTACTATTTCAAAAGTAATCAGCAAGATTTTTATTTTCAGCATATTCGTCGGTTACTATTTCAAAAGTAATCGCCAAGATTTTTATTTTCAGCATATTTGTCGGTTACTATTTTAAAAGTAATCGGCAAGACTTTATTTTCAGCACATTCGTCGGTTACTATTTCAAAAGTAATCGGAAAGATTTTTATTTTCAGCATATTCGTCGGTTACTACTTCGAAAGTAATCGCCAAGATTTTTATTTTCAGCATATTTGTCAGTTACTATTTTAAAAGTAAGCGGCATGACTTTATTTTCAGCACATTCGTCGGTTACTATTTCAAAAGTAAACGGCAAGATTTTTATTTTCAGCATATTCGTCGGTTACTATTTCAAAAATAATCGCCAAGATTTTTTTATTTTCAGCATATTTGTCGGTTACTAATTTAAAAGTAATCGGCAAGACTTTATTTTCAGCACATTCGTCGGTTACTATTTCAAAAGTAAGCGGCATGACTTTATTTTCAGCACATTCGTCGGTTACTATTTCAAAAGTAATCGGCAAGATTTTTTTTCTGCATATTCGTCGGTTACTATTTCAAAAGTAATCGGCAAGATTTTTATTTTCAGCATATTCGGCGGTTACTATTTCAAAAGTAATCAGCAAAAATTTATTTTCAGCACATTCGTCGGTTACTATTTCAAAAGTAATCGGCGAGATTTTTATCTTCAACATATTCGTCGGTTACTATTTCAAAAGTAATCGGCAAGATTTTTATTTTCAGCATATTTGTCTGTTACTATATTAAAAGTAATCGACAAGATTTTTATTTTCAACATATTCGTCGGTTACTATTTCAAAAGTAATTGGCAAGACTTTATTTTCAGCACATTCGTCGGTTACTATTTCAAAAGAAATCGGCAAGACTTTAATTTCAGCACATTCGTCGGTTACTATTTCAAAAGTAATCGGCAAGATTTTTTTTCTGCATATTCGTCGGTTACTATTTCAAAAGTAATCGGCAAGATTTTTATTTTCAGCATATTCGGCGGTTACTATTTCAAAAGTAATCAGCAAAAATTTATTTTCAGCACATTCGTCGGTTACTATTTCAAAAGTAATCGGCGAGATTTTTATCTTCAACATATTCGTCGGTTACTATTTCAAAAGTAATCGGCAAGATTTTTATTTTCAGCATATTTGTCTGTTACTATATTAAAAGTAATCGACAAGATTTTTATTTTCAACATATTCGTCGGTTACTATTTCAAAAGTAATCGGCAAGACTTTATTTTCAGCACATTCGTCGGTTACTATTTCAAAAGTAATCGGCAAGACTTTAATTTCAGCACATTCGTCGGTTACTATTTCAAAAGTAATCGGCAAGATTTTTATTTTCAGCATATTCGTCGGTTACTATTTCAAAAGTAATCGCCAAGATTTTTATTTTCAGCATATTTGTCGGTTACTATTTTAAAAGTAAGCGGCATGACTTTATTTTCAGCACATTCGTCGGTTACTATTTCAAAAGTAATCGGCAAGATTTTTTTTTCTGCATATTCGTCGGTTACTATTTCAAAAGTAATCGGCAAGATTTTTATTTTCAGCATATTCGTCGGTTACTATTTCAAAAGTAATCGGCAAGATTTTTATTTTCAGCAAATTCGTCGGTTACTATTTCAAAAGTAATCGGCAAGCCTTTATTTTCAGCACATTCGTCGGTTACTATTTCAAAAGTAATCGGCAAGATTTTTATTTTCAGCATATTCGTCGGTTACTATTTCAAAAGTAATCGCCAAGATTTTTATTTTCAGCATATTTGTCGGTTACTATTTTAAAAGTAATCGGCAAGACTTTATTTTCAGCACATTCGTCGGTTACTATTTCAAAAGTAATCGGCAAGATTTTTATTTCCAGCATATTTGTCGGTTACTATTTTAAAAGTAATCGGCAAGACTTTATTTTCAGCACATTCGTCAGTTACTATTTCAAAGGTAATCGGCATGATTTATTTTCAGCACATTCGTCGGTTACTAATTCAAAAGTAATCGACAAGATTTTTATTTTCAGCATATTCGTCAGTTAATATTTCAAAAGTAATTGGCAAGATTTTTTTTTTCAGCATATTTGTCGGTTACTATTTTAAAAGTAAGCGGCATGACTTTATTTTCAACACATTCGTCGGTTACTATTTCAAAAGTAATCGGCAAGACTTTATTTTCAGCACATTCGTCGGTTACTATTTCAAAAGTAATCGGCAAGACTTTATTTTCAACACATTCGTCGGTTACTATTTCAAAAGTAATCAGCAAGATTTTTATTTTCAGCATATTCGTCGGTTACTATTTCAAAAGTAATCGCCAAGATTTTTATTTTCAGCATATTTGTCGGTTACTATTTTAAAAGTAATCGGCAAGACTTTATTTTCAGCACATTCGTCGGTTACTATTTCAAAAGTAATCGGAAAGATTTTTATTTTCAGCATCTTCGTCGGTTACTACTTCGAAAGTAATCGCCAAGATTTTTATTTTCAGCATATTTGTCAGTTACTATTTTAAAAGTAAGCGGCATGACTTTATTTTCAGCACATTCGTCGGTTACTATTTCAAAAGTAATCGGCAAGATTTTTATTTTCAGCATATTCGTCGGTTACTATTTCAAAAGTAATCGGCAAGACTTTATTTTCAGCACATTCGTCGGTTACTATTTCAAAAGTAATCGGCAAGATTTTTATTTTCAGCATATTCGTCGGTTACTATTTCAAAAGTAATCGGCAAGATTTTTTTTTCTGCATATTCGTCGGTTACTATTTCAAAAGTAATCGGCAAGATTTTTATTTTCAGCATATTCGTCGGTTACTATTTCAAAAGTAATCGGCAAGATTTTTATTTTCAGCAAATTCGTCGGTTACTATTTCAAAAGTAATCGGCAAGCCTTTATTTTCAGCACATTCGTCGGTTACTATTTCAAAAGTAATCGGCAAGATTTTTATTTTCAGCATATTCGTCGGTTACTATTTCAAAAGTAATCGCCGAGATTTTTATTTTCAGCATATTTGTCGGTTACTATTTTAAAAGTAATCGGCAAGACTTTATTTTCAGCACATTCGTCGGTTACTATTTCAAAAGTAATCGGCAAGATTTTTATTTCCAGCATATTTGTCGGTTACTATTTTAAAAGTAATCGGCAAGACTTTATTTTCAGCACATTCGTCAGTTACTATTTCAAAGGTAATCGGCATGATTTATTTTCAGCACATTCGTCGGTTACTAATTCAAAAGTAATCAGCAAGACTTTATTTTCATCATATTCGTAGGTTACTATTTCAAAAGTAATCGGCAAGACTTTATTTTCAGCACATTCGTCGGTTACTATTTCAAAAGTAATCGACAAGATTTTTATTTTCAGCATATTCGTCAGTTAATATTTCAAAAGTAATCGGCAAGATTTTTTTTTTCAGCATATTTGTCGGTTACTATTTTAAAAGTAAGCGGCATGACTTTATTTTCAACACATTCGTCGGTTACTATTTCAAAAGTAATCGGCAAGACTTTATTTTCAGCACATTCGTCGGTTACTATTTCAAAAGTAATCGGCAAGACTTTATTTTCAACACATTCGTCGGTTACTATTTCAAAAGTAATCAGCAAGATTTTTATTTTCAGCATATTCGTCGGTTACTATTTCAAAAGTAATCGCCAAGATTTTTATTTTCAGCATATTTGTCGGTTACTATTTTAAAAGTAATCGGCAAGACTTTATTTTCAGCACATTCGTCGGTTACTATTTCAAAAGTAATCGGAAAGATTTTTATTTTCAGCATATTCGTCGGTTACTACTTCGAAAGTAATCGCCAAGATTTTTATTTTCAGCATATTTGTCAGTTACTATTTTAAAAGTAAGCGGCATGACTTTATTTTCAGCACATTCGTCGGTTACTATTTCAAAAGTAATCGGCAAGATTTTTATTTTCAGCATATTCGTCGGTTACTATTTCAAAAGTAATCGGCAAGACTTTATTTTCAGCACGTTCGTCGGTTACTATTTCAAAAGTAATCGGCAAGATTTTTTTTCTGCATATTCGTCAGTTACTATTTCAAAAGTAATCGGCAAGATTTTTATTTTCAGCAAATTCGTTGGTTACTATTTCAAAAGTAATCGGTAAGCCTTTATTTTCAGCACATTCGTCGGTTACTATTTCAAAAGTAATCGGCAAGATTTTTATTTTCAGCATATTCGTCGGTTACTATTTCAAAAGTAATCGCCAAGATTTTTATTTTCAGCATATTTGTCGGTTACTATTTTAAAAGTAATCGGCAAGACTTTATTTTCAGCACATTCGTCGGTTACTATTTCAAAAGTAATCGGCAAGATTTTTATTTCCAGCATATTTGTCGGTTACTATTTTAAAAGTAATCGGCAAGACTTTATTTTCAGCACATTCGTCAGTTACTATTTCAAAGGTAATCGGCATGATTTATTTTCAGCACATTCGTCGGTTACTAATTCAAAAGTAATCAGCAAGACTTTATTTTCATCATATTCGTAGGTTACTATTTCAAAAGTAATCGGCAAGACTTTATTTTTAGCACATTCGTCGGTTACTATTTCAAAAGTAATCGACAAGATTTTTATTTTCAGCATATTCGTCAGTTAATATTTCAAAAGTAATCGGCAAGATTTTTTTTTCCAGCATATTTGTCGGTTACTATTTTAAAAGTAAGCGGCATGACTTTATTTTCAACACATTCGTCGGTTACTATTTCAAAAGTAATCGGCAAGACTTTATTTTCAGCATATTCGTAGGTTACTATTTCAAAAGTAATCGGCAAGACTTTATTTTCAGCACATTCGTCGGTTACTATTTCAAAAGTAATCGACAAGATTTTTATTTTCAGCATATTCGTCAGTTAATATTTCAAAAGTAATCGGCAAGATTTTTTTTTTCAGCATATTTGTCGGTTACTATTTTAAAAGTAAGCGGCATGACTTTATTTTCAACACATTCGTCGGTTACTATTTCAAAAGAAATCGGCAAGACTTTATTTTCAGCACATTCGTCGGTTACTATTTCAAAAGTAATCGGCAAGACTTTATTTTCAACACATTCGTCGGTTACTATTTCAAAAGTAATCAGCAAGATTTTTATTTTCAGCATATTCGTCGGTTACTATTTCAAAAGTAATCGCCAAGATTTTTATTTTCAGCATATTTGTCGGTTACTATTTTAAAAGTAATCGGCAAGACTTTATTTTCAGCACATTCGTCGGTTACTATTTCAAAAGTAATCGGAAAGATTTTTATTTTCAGCATATTCGTCGGTTACTACTTCGAAAGTAATCGCCAAGATTTTTATTTTCAGCATATTTGTCAGTTACTATTTTAAAAGTAAGCGGCATGACTTTATTTTCAGCACATTCGTCGGTTACTATTTCAAAAGTAAACGGCAAGATTTTTATTTTCAGCATATTCGTCGGTTACTATTTCAAAAATAATCGCCAAGATTTTTTTATTTTCAGCATATTTGTCGGTTACTAATTTAAAAGTAATCGGCAAGACTTTATTTTCAGCACATTCGTCGGTTACTATTTCAAAAGTAAGCGGCATGACTTTATTTTCAACACATTCGTCGGTTACTATTTCAAAAGTAATCGGCAAGACTTTATTTTCAGCACATTCGTCGGTTACTATTTCAAAAGTAATCGGCAAGACTTTATTTTCAACACATTCGTCGGTTACTATTTCAAAAGTAATCAGCAAGATTTTTATTTTCAGCATATTCGTCGGTTACTATTTCAAAAGTAATCGCCAAGATTTTTATTTTCAGCATATTTGTCGGTTACTATTTTAAAAGTAATCGGCAAGACTTTATTTTCAGCACATTCGTCGGTTACTATTTCAAAAGTAATCGGAAAGATTTTTATTTTCAGCATCTTCGTCGGTTACTACTTCGAAAGTAATCGCCAAGATTTTTATTTTCAGCATATTTGTCAGTTACTATTTTAAAAGTAAGCGGCATGACTTTATTTTCAGCACATTCGTCGGTTACTATTTCAAAAGTAATCGGCAAGATTTTTATTTTCAGCATATTCGTCGGTTACTATTTCAAAAGTAATCGGCAAGACTTTATTTTCAGCACATTCGTCGGTTACTATTTCAAAAGTAATCGGCAAGATTTTTATTTTCAGCATATTCGTCGGTTACTATTTCAAAAGTAATCGGCAAGATTTTTTTTTCTGCATATTCGTCGGTTACTATTTCAAAAGTAATCGGCAAGATTTTTATTTTCAGCATATTCGTCGGTTACTATTTCAAAAGTAATCGGCAAGATTTTTATTTTCAGCAAATTCGTCGGTTACTATTTCAAAAGTAATCGGCAAGCCTTTATTTTCAGCACATTCGTCGGTTACTATTTCAAAAGTAATCGGCAAGATTTTTATTTTCAGCATATTCGTCGGTTACTATTTCAAAAGTAATCGCCGAGATTTTTATTTTCAGCATATTTGTCGGTTACTATTTTAAAAGTAATCGGCAAGACTTTATTTTCAGCACATTCGTCGGTTACTATTTCAAAAGTAATCGGCAAGATTTTTATTTCCAGCATATTTGTCGGTTACTATTTTAAAAGTAATCGGCAAGACTTTATTTTCAGCACATTCGTCAGTTACTATTTCAAAGGTAATCGGCATGATTTATTTTCAGCACATTCGTCGGTTACTAATTCAAAAGTAATCAGCAAGACTTTATTTTCATCATATTCGTAGGTTACTATTTCAAAAGTAATCGGCAAGACTTTATTTTCAGCACATTCGTCGGTTACTATTTCAAAAGTAATCGACAAGATTTTTATTTTCAGCATATTCGTCAGTTAATATTTCAAAAGTAATCGGCAAGATTTTTTTTTTCAGCATATTTGTCGGTTACTATTTTAAAAGTAAGCGGCATGACTTTATTTTCAACACATTCGTCGGTTACTATTTCAAAAGTAATCGGCAAGACTTTATTTTCAGCACATTCGTCGGTTACTATTTCAAAAGTAATCGGCAAGACTTTATTTTCAACACATTCGTCGGTTACTATTTCAAAAGTAATCAGCAAGATTTTTATTTTCAGCATATTCGTCGGTTACTATTTCAAAAGTAATCGCCAAGATTTTTATTTTCAGCATATTTGTCGGTTACTATTTTAAAAGTAATCGGCAAGACTTTATTTTCAGCACATTCGTCGGTTACTATTTCAAAAGTAATCGGAAAGATTTTTATTTTCAGCATATTCGTCGGTTACTACTTCGAAAGTAATCGCCAAGATTTTTATTTTCAGCATATTTGTCAGTTACTATTTTAAAAGTAAGCGGCATGACTTTATTTTCAGCACATTCGTCGGTTACTATTTCAAAAGTAATCGGCAAGATTTTTATTTTCAGCATATTCGTCGGTTACTATTTCAAAAGTAATCGGCAAGACTTTATTTTCAGCACGTTCGTCGGTTACTATTTCAAAAGTAATCGGCAAGATTTTTTTTCTGCATATTCGTCAGTTACTATTTCAAAAGTAATCGGCAAGATTTTTATTTTCAGCAAATTCGTTGGTTACTATTTCAAAAGTAATCGGTAAGCCTTTATTTTCAGCACATTCGTCGGTTACTATTTCAAAAGTAATCGGCAAGATTTTTATTTTCAGCATATTCGTCGGTTACTATTTCAAAAGTAATCGCCAAGATTTTTATTTTCAGCATATTTGTCGGTTACTATTTTAAAAGTAATCGGCAAGACTTTATTTTCAGCACATTCGTCGGTTACTATTTCAAAAGTAATCGGCAAGATTTTTATTTCCAGCATATTTGTCGGTTACTATTTTAAAAGTAATCGGCAAGACTTTATTTTCAGCACATTCGTCAGTTACTATTTCAAAGGTAATCGGCATGATTTATTTTCAGCACATTCGTCGGTTACTAATTCAAAAGTAATCAGCAAGACTTTATTTTCATCATATTCGTAGGTTACTATTTCAAAAGTAATCGGCAAGACTTTATTTTTAGCACATTCGTCGGTTACTATTTCAAAAGTAATCGACAAGATTTTTATTTTCAGCATATTCGTCAGTTAATATTTCAAAAGTAATCGGCAAGATTTTTTTTTCCAGCATATTTGTCGGTTACTATTTTAAAAGTAAGCGGCATGACTTTATTTTCAACACATTCATCGGTTACTATTTCAAAAGTAATCGGCAAGACTTTATTTTCAGCATATTCGTAGGTTACTATTTCAAAAGTAATCGGCAAGACTTTATTTTCAGCACATTCGTCGGTTACTATTTCAAAAGTAATCGACAAGATTTTTATTTTCAGCATATTCGTCAGTTAATATTTCAAAAGTAATCGGCAAGATTTTTTTTTTCAGCATATTTGTCGGTTACTATTTTAAAAGTAAGCGGCATGACTTTATTTTCAACACATTCGTCGGTTACTATTTCAAAAGAAATCGGCAAGACTTTATTTTCAGCACATTCGTCGGTTACTATTTCAAAAGTAATCGGCAAGACTTTATTTTCAACACATTCGTCGGTTACTATTTCAAAAGTAATCAGCAAGATTTTTATTTTCAGCATATTCGTCGGTTACTATTTCAAAAGTAATCGCCAAGATTTTTATTTTCAGCATATTTGTCGGTTACTATTTTAAAAGTAATCGGCAAGACTTTATTTTCAGCACATTCGTCGGTTACTATTTCAAAAGTAATCGGAAAGATTTTTATTTTCAGCATATTCGTCGGTTACTACTTCGAAAGTAATCGCCAAGATTTTTATTTTCAGCATATTTGTCAGTTACTATTTTAAAAGTAAGCGGCATGACTTTATTTTCAGCACATTCGTCGGTTACTATTTCAAAAGTAAACGGCAAGATTTTTATTTTCAGCATATTCGTCGGTTACTATTTCAAAAATAATCGCCAAGATTTTTTTATTTTCAGCATATTTGTCGGTTACTAATTTAAAAGTAATCGGCAAGACTTTATTTTCAGCACATTCGTCGGTTACTATTTCAAAAGTAAGCGGCATGACTTTATTTTCAGCACATTCGTCGGTTACTATTTCAAAAGTAATCGGCAAGATTTTTTTTCTGCATATTCGTCGGTTACTATTTCAAAAGTAATCGGCAAGATTTTTATTTTCAGCATATTCGGCGGTTACTATTTCAAAAGTAATCAGCAAAAATTTATTTTCAGCACATTCGTCGGTTACTATTTCAAAAGTAATCGGCGAGATTTTTATCTTCAACATATTCGTCGGTTACTATTTCAAAAGTAATCGGCAAGATTTTTATTTTCAGCATATTTGTCTGTTACTATATTAAAAGTAATCGACAAGATTTTTATTTTCAACATATTCGTCGGTTACTATTTCAAAAGTAATCGGCAAGACTTTATTTTCAGCACATTCGTCGGTTACTATTTCAAAAGAAATCGGCAAGACTTTAATTTCAGCACATTCGTCGGTTACTATTTCAAAAGTAATCGGCAAGATTTTTTTTCTGCATATTCGTCGGTTACTATTTCAAAAGTAATCGGCAAGATTTTTATTTTCAGCATATTCGGCGGTTACTATTTCAAAAGTAATCAGCAAAAATTTATTTTCAGCACATTCGTCGGTTACTATTTCAAAAGTAATCGGCGAGATTTTTATCTTCAACATATTCGTCGGTTACTATTTCAAAAGTAATCGGCAAGATTTTTATTTTCAGCATATTTGTCTGTTACTATATTAAAAGTAATCGACAAGATTTTTATTTTCAACATATTCGTCGGTTACTATTTCAAAAGTAATCGGCAAGATTTTTATTTTCAGCATATTCGTCGGTTACTATTTCAAAAGTAATCGCCAAGATTTTTATTTTCAGCATATTTGTCGGTTACTATTTTAAAAGTAAGCGGCATGACTTTATTTTCAGCACATTCGTCGGTTACTATTTCAAAAGTAATCGGCAAGATTTTTTTTTCTGCATATTCGTCGGTTACTATTTCAAAAGTAATCGGCAAGATTTTTATTTTCAGCATATTCGTCGGTTACTATTTCAAAAGTAATCGGCAAGATTTTTATTTTCAGCAAATTCGTCGGTTACTATTTCAAAAGTAATCGGCAAGCCTTTATTTTCAGCACATTCGTCGGTTACTATTTCAAAAGTAATCGGCAAGATTTTTATTTTCAGCATATTTGTCGGTTACTATTTTAAAAGTAATCGGCAAGACTTTATTTTCAGCACATTCGTCGGTTACTATTTCAAAAGTAATCGGCAAGATTTTTATTTCCAGCATATTTGTCGGTTACTATTTTAAAAGTAATCGGCAAGACTTTATTTTCAGCACATTCGTCAGTTACTATTTCAAAGGTAATCGGCATGATTTATTTTCAGCACATTCGTCGGTTACTAATTCAAAAGTAATCAGCAAGACTTTATTTTCATCATATTCGTAGGTTACTATTTCAAAAGTAATCGGCAAGACTTTATTTTCAGCACATTCGTCGGTTACTATTTCAAAAGTAATCGACAAGATTTTTATTTTCAGCATATTCGTCAGTTAATATTTCAAAAGTAATCGGCAAGATTTTTTTTTTCAGCATATTTGTCGGTTACTATTTTAAAAGTAAGCGGCATGACTTTATTTTCAACACATTCGTCGGTTACTATTTCAAAAGTAATCGGCAAGACTTTATTTTCAGCACATTCGTCGGTTACTATTTCAAAAGTAATCGGCAAGACTTTATTTTCAACACATTCGTCGGTTACTATTTCAAAAGTAATCAGCAAGATTTTTATTTTCAGCATATTCGTCGGTTACTATTTCAAAAGTAATCGCCAAGATTTTTATTTTCAGCATATTTGTCGGTTACTATTTTAAAAGTAATCGGCAAGACTTTATTTTCAGCACATTCGTCGGTTACTATTTCAAAAGTAATCGGAAAGATTTTTATTTTCAGCATATTCGTCGGTTACTACTTCGAAAGTAATCGCCAAGATTTTTATTTTCAGCATATTTGTCAGTTACTATTTTAAAAGTAAGCGGCATGACTTTATTTTCAGCACATTCGTCGGTTACTATTTCAAAAGTAATCGGCAAGATTTTTATTTTCAGCATATTCGTCGGTTACTATTTCAAAAGTAATCGGCAAGACTTTATTTTCAGCACGTTCGTCAGTTACTATTTCAAAAGTAATCGGCAAGATTTTTTTTCTGCATATTCGTCAGTTACTATTTCAAAAGTAATCGGCAAGATTTTTATTTTCAGCAAATTCGTTGGTTACTATTTCAAAAGTAATCGGTAAGCCTTTATTTTCAGCACATTCGTCGGTTACTATTTCAAAAGTAATCGGCAAGATTTTTATTTTCAGCATATTCGTCGGTTACTATTTCAAAAGTAATCGCCAAGATTTTTATTTTCAGCATATTTGTCGGTTACTATTTTAAAAGTAATCGGCAAGACTTTATTTTCAGCACATTCGTCGGTTACTATTTCAAAAGTAATCGGCAAGATTTTTATTTCCAGCATATTTGTCGGTTACTATTTTAAAAGTAATCGGCAAGACTTTATTTTCAGCACATTCGTCAGTTACTATTTCAAAGGTAATCGGCATGATTTATTTTCAGCACATTCGTCGGTTACTAATTCAAAAGTAATCAGCAAGACTTTATTTTCATCATATTCGTAGGTTACTATTTCAAAAGTAATCGGCAAGACTTTATTTTCAGCACATTCGTCGGTTACTATTTCAAAAGTAATCGACAAGATTTTTATTTTCAGCATATTCGTCAGTTAATATTTCAAAAGTAATCGGCAAGATTTTTTTTTCCAGCATATTTGTCGGTTACTATTTTAAAAGTAAGCGGCATGACTTTATTTTCAACACATTCGTCGGTTACTATTTCAAAAGTAATCGGCAAGACTTTATTTTCAGCACATAAGTCGGTTACTATTTCAAAAGTAATCGGCAAGACTTTATTTTCAACACATTCGTCGGTTACTATTTCAAAAGTAATCAGCAAGATTTTTATTTTCAGCATATTCGTCGGTTACTATTTCAAAAGTAATCGCGAAGATTTTTATTTTCAGCATATTTGTCGGTTACTATTTTAAAAGTAATCGGCAAGACTTTATTTTCAGCACATTCGTCGGTTACTATTTCAAATGTAATCGGAAAGATTTTTATTTTCAGCATATTCGTCGGTTACTACTTCGAAAGTAATCGCCAAGATTTTTATTTTCAGCATATTTGTCAGTTACTATTTTAAAAGTAAGCGGCATGACTTTATTTTCAGCACATTCGTCGGTTACTATTTCAAAAGTAATCGGCAAGATTTTTTTTCTGCATATTCGTCAGTTACTATTTCAAAAGTAATCGGCAAGATTTTTATTTTCAGCAAATTCGTTGGTTACTATTTCAAAAGTAATCGGTAAGCCTTTATTTTCAGCACATTCGTCGGTTACTATTTCAAAAGTAATCGGCAAGATTTTTATTTTCAGCATATTCGTCGGTTACTATTTCAAAAGTAATCGCCAAGATTTTTATTTTCAGCATATTCGTCAGTTAATATTTCAAAAGTAATCGGCAAGATTTTTTTTTCCAGCATATTTGTCGGTTACTATTTTAAAAGTAAGCGGCATGACTTTATTTTCAACACATTCGTCGGTTACTATTTCAAAAGTAATCGGCAAGACTTTATTTTCAGCACATTCGTCGGTTACTATTTCAAAAGTAATCGGCAAGACTTTATTTTCAACACATTCGTCGGTTACTATTTCAAAAGTAATCAGCAAGATTTTTATTTTCAGCATATTCGTCGGTTACTATTTCAAAAGTAATCGCCAAGATTTTTATTTTCAGCATATTTGTCGGTTACTATTTTAAAAGTAATCGGCAAGACTTTATTTTCAGCACATTCGTCGGTTACTATTCAAAAGTAATCGGAAAGATTTTTATTTTCAGCATATTCGTCGGTTACTACTTCGAAAGTAATCGCCAAGATTTTTATTTTCAGCATATTTGTCGGTTACTATTTTAAAAGTAAGCGGCATGACTTTATTTTCAGCACATTCGTCGGTTACTATTTCAAAAGTAATCGGCAAGATTTTTATTTTCAGCATATTCGTCGGTTACTATTTCAAAAGTAATCGGCAAGACTTTATTTTCAGCACATAAGTCGGTTACTATTTCAAAAGTAATCGGCAAGACTTTATTTTCAACACATTCGTCGGTTACTATTTCAAAAGTAATCAGCAAGATTTTTATTTTCAGCATATTCGTCGGTTACTATTTCAAAAGTAATCGCCAAGATTTTTATTTTCAGCATATTTGTCGGTTACTATTTTAAAAGTAAGCGGCATGACTTTATTTTCAGCACATTCGTCGGTTACTATTTCAAAAGTAATCGGCAAGATTTTTTTTTCTGCATATTCGTCGGTTACTATTTCAAAAGTAATCGGCAAGATTTTTATTTTCAGCATATTCGTCGGTTACTATTTCAAAAGTAATCGGCAAGATTTTTATTTTCAGCAAATTCGTCGGTTACTATTTCAAAAGTAATCGGCAAGCCTTTATTTTCAGCACATTCGTCGGTTACTATTTCAAAAGTAATCGGCAAGATTTTTATTTTCAGCATATTTGTCGGTTACTATTTTAAAAGTAATCGGCAAGACTTTATTTTCAGCACATTCGTCGGTTACTATTTCAAAAGTAATCGGCAAGATTTTTATTTCCAGCATATTTGTCGGTTACTATTTTAAAAGTAATCGGCAAGACTTTATTTTCAGCACATTCGTCAGTTACTATTTCAAAGGTAATCGGCATGATTTATTTTCAGCACATTCGTCGGTTACTAATTCAAAAGTAATCAGCAAGACTTTATTTTCATCATATTCGTAGGTTACTATTTCAAAAGTAATCGGCAAGACTTTATTTTCAGCACATTCGTCGGTTACTATTTCAAAAGTAATCGACAAGATTTTTATTTTCAGCATATTCGTCAGTTAATATTTCAAAAGTAATCGGCAAGATTTTTTTTTTCAGCATATTTGTCGGTTACTATTTTAAAAGTAAGCGGCATGACTTTATTTTCAACACATTCGTCGGTTACTATTTCAAAAGTAATCGGCAAGACTTTATTTTCAGCACATTCGTCGGTTACTATTTCAAAAGTAATCGGCAAGACTTTATTTTCAACACATTCGTCGGTTACTATTTCAAAAGTAATCAGCAAGATTTTTATTTTCAGCATATTCGTCGGTTACTATTTCAAAAGTAATCGCCAAGATTTTTATTTTCAGCATATTTGTCGGTTACTATTTTAAAAGTAATCGGCAAGACTTTATTTTCAGCACATTCGTCGGTTACTATTTCAAAAGTAATCGGAAAGATTTTTATTTTCAGCATATTCGTCGGTTACTACTTCGAAAGTAATCGCCAAGATTTTTATTTTCAGCATATTTGTCAGTTACTATTTTAAAAGTAAGCGGCATGACTTTATTTTCAGCACATTCGTCGGTTACTATTTCAAAAGTAATCGGCAAGATTTTTATTTTCAGCATATTCGTCGGTTACTATTTCAAAAGTAATCGGCAAGACTTTATTTTCAGCACGTTCGTCAGTTACTATTTCAAAAGTAATCGGCAAGATTTTTTTTCTGCATATTCGTCAGTTACTATTTCAAAAGTAATCGGCAAGATTTTTATTTTCAGCAAATTCGTTGGTTACTATTTCAAAAGTAATCGGTAAGCCTTTATTTTCAGCACATTCGTCGGTTACTATTTCAAAAGTAATCGGCAAGATTTTTATTTTCAGCATATTCGTCGGTTACTATTTCAAAAGTAATCGCCAAGATTTTTATTTTCAGCATATTTGTCGGTTACTATTTTAAAAGTAATCGGCAAGACTTTATTTTCAGCACATTCGTCGGTTACTATTTCAAAAGTAATCGGCAAGATTTTTATTTCCAGCATATTTGTCGGTTACTATTTTAAAAGTAATCGGCAAGACTTTATTTTCAGCACATTCGTCAGTTACTATTTCAAAGGTAATCGGCATGATTTATTTTCAGCACATTCGTCGGTTACTAATTCAAAAGTAATCAGCAAGACTTTATTTTCATCATATTCGTAGGTTACTATTTCAAAAGTAATCGGCAAGACTTTATTTTCAGCACATTCGTCGGTTACTATTTCAAAAGTAATCGACAAGATTTTTATTTTCAGCATATTCGTCAGTTAATATTTCAAAAGTAATCGGCAAGATTTTTTTTTCCAGCATATTTGTCGGTTACTATTTTAAAAGTAAGCGGCATGACTTTATTTTCAACACATTCGTCGGTTACTATTTCAAAAGTAATCGGCAAGACTTTATTTTCAGCACATAAGTCGGTTACTATTTCAAAAGTAATCGGCAAGACTTTATTTTCAACACATTCGTCGGTTACTATTTCAAAAGTAATCAGCAAGATTTTTATTTTCAGCATATTCGTCGGTTACTATTTCAAAAGTAATCGCGAAGATTTTTATTTTCAGCATATTTGTCGGTTACTATTTTAAAAGTAATCGGCAAGACTTTATTTTCAGCACATTCGTCGGTTACTATTTCAAATGTAATCGGAAAGATTTTTATTTTCAGCATATTCGTCGGTTACTACTTCGAAAGTAATCGCCAAGATTTTTATTTTCAGCATATTTGTCAGTTACTATTTTAAAAGTAAGCGGCATGACTTTATTTTCAGCACATTCGTCGGTTACTATTTCAAAAGTAATCGGCAAGATTTTTTTTCTGCATATTCGTCAGTTACTATTTCAAAAGTAATCGGCAAGATTTTTATTTTCAGCAAATTCGTTGGTTACTATTTCAAAAGTAATCGGTAAGCCTTTATTTTCAGCACATTCGTCGGTTACTATTTCAAAAGTAATCGGCAAGATTTTTATTTTCAGCATATTCGTCGGTTACTATTTCAAAAGTAATCGCCAAGATTTTTATTTTCAGCATATTCGTCAGTTAATATTTCAAAAGTAATCGGCAAGATTTTTTTTTCCAGCATATTTGTCGGTTACTATTTTAAAAGTAAGCGGCATGACTTTATTTTCAACACATTCGTCGGTTACTATTTCAAAAGTAATCGGCAAGACTTTATTTTCAGCACATTCGTCGGTTACTATTTCAAAAGTAATCGGCAAGACTTTATTTTCAACACATTCGTCGGTTACTATTTCAAAAGTAATCAGCAAGATTTTTATTTTCAGCATATTCGTCGGTTACTATTTCAAAAGTAATCGCCAAGATTTTTATTTTCAGCATATTTGTCGGTTACTATTTTAAAAGTAATCGGCAAGACTTTATTTTCAGCACATTCGTCGGTTACTATTCAAAAGTAATCGGAAAGATTTTTATTTTCAGCATATTCGTCGGTTACTACTTCGAAAGTAATCGCCAAGATTTTTATTTTCAGCATATTTGTCGGTTACTATTTTAAAAGTAAGCGGCATGACTTTATTTTCAGCACATTCGTCGGTTACTATTTCAAAAGTAATCGGCAAGATTTTTATTTTCAACATATTCGTCGGTTACTATTTCAAAAGTAATCGGCAAGACTTTATTTTCAGCACATAAGTCGGTTACTATTTCAAAAGTAATCGGCAAGACTTTATTTTCAACACATTCGTCGGTTACTATTTCAAAAGTAATCAGCAAGATTTTTATTTTCAGCATATTCGTCGGTTACTATTTCAAAAGTAATCGCGAAGATTTTTATTTTCAGCATATTTGTCGGTTACTATTTTAAAAGTAATCGGCAAGACTTTATTTTCAGCACATTCGTCGGTTACTATTTCAAAAGTAATCGGAAAGATTTTTATTTTCAGCATATTCGTCGGTTACTACTTCGAAAGTAATCGCCAAGATTTTTATTTTCAGCATATTTGTCAGTTACTATTTTAAAAGTAAGCGGCATGACTTTATTTTCAGCACATTCGTCGGTTACTATTTCAAAAGTAATCGGCAAGATTTTTTTTCTGCATATTCGTCAGTTACTATTTCAAAAGTAATCGGCAAGATTTTTATTTTCAGCAAATTCGTTGGTTACTATTTCAAAAGTAATCGGTAAGCCTTTATTTTCAGCACATTCGTCGGTTACTATTTCAAAAGTAATCGGCAAGATTTTTATTTTCAGCATATTCGTCGGTTACTATTTCAAAAGTAATCGCCAAGATTTTTATTTTCAGCATATTTGTCGGTTACTATTTTAAAAGTAATCGGCAAGACTTTATTTTCAGCACATTCGTCGGTTACTATTTCAAAAGTAATCGGCAAGATTTTTATTTCCAGCATATTTGTCGGTTACTATTTTAAAAGTAATCGGCAAGACTTTATTTTCAGCACATTCGTCAGTTACTATTTCAAAGGTAATCGGCATGTTTTATTTTCAGCACATTCGTCGGTTACTAATTCAAAAGTAATCAGCAAGACTTTATTTTCATCATATTCGTAGGTTACTATTTCAAAAGTAATCGGCAAGACTTTATTTTCAGCACATTCGTCGGTTACTATTTCAAAAGTAATCGACAAGATTTTTATTTTCAGCATATTCGTCAGTTAATATTTCAAAAGTAATCGGCAAGATTTTTTTTTCCAGCATATTTGTCGGTTACTATTTTAAAAGTAAGCGGCATGACTTTATTTTCAACACATTCGTCGGTTACTATTTCAAAAGTAATCGGCAAGACTTTATTTTCAGCACATTCGTCGGTTACTATTTCAAAAGTAATCGGCAAGACTTTATTTTCAACACATTCGTCGGTTACTATTTCAAAAGTAATCAGCAAGATTTTTATTTTCAGCATATTCGTCGGTTACTATTTCAAAAGTAATCGCCAAGATTTTTATTTTCAGCATATTTGTCGGTTACTATTTTAAAAGTAAGCGGCATGACTTTATTTTCAGCACATTCGTCGGTTACTATTTCAAAAGTAATCGGGAAGATTTTTATTTTCAGCATATTCGTCGGTTACTATTTCAAAAGTAATCGGCAAGACTTTATTTTCAGCACATAAGTCGGTTACTATTTCAAAAGTAATCGGCAAGACTTTATTTTCAACACATTCGTCGGTTACTATTTCAAAAGTAATCGCGAAGATTTTTATTTTCAGCATATTTGTCGGTTACTATTTTAAAAGTAATCGGCAAGACTTTATTTTCAGCACATTCGTCGGTTACTATTTCAAAAGTAATCGGAAAGATTTTTATTTTCAGCATATTCGTCGGTTACTACTTCGAAAGTAATCGCCAAGATTTTTATTTTCAGCATATTTGTCAGTTACTATTTTAAAAGTAAGCGGCATGACTTTATTTTCAGCACATTCGTCGGTTACTATTTCAAAAGTAATCGGCAAGATTTTTTTTCTGCATATTCGTCAGTTACTATTTCAAAAGTAATCGGCAAGATTTTTATTTTCAGCAAATTCGTTGGTTACTATTTCAAAAGTAATCGGTAAGCCTTTATTTTCAGCACATTCGTCGGTTACTATTTCAAAAGTAATCGGCAAGATTTTTATTTTCAGCATATTCGTCGGTTACTATTTCAAAAGTAATCGCCAAGATTTTTATTTTCAGCATATTTGTCGGTTACTATTTTAAAAGTAATCGGCAAGACTTTATTTTCAGCACATTCGTCGGTTACTATTTCAAAAGTAATCGGCAAGATTTTTATTTCCAGCATATTTGTCGGTTACTATTTTAAAAGTAATCGGCAAGACTTTATTTTCAGCACATTCGTCAGTTACTATTTCAAAGGTAATCGGCATGTTTTATTTTCAGCACATTCGTCGGTTACTAATTCAAAAGTAATCAGCAAGACTTTATTTTCATCATATTCGTAGGTTACTATTTCAAAAGTAATCGGCAAGACTTTATTTTCAGCACATTCGTCGGTTACTATTTCAAAAGTAATCGACAAGATTTTTATTTTCAGCATATTCGTCAGTTAATATTTCAAAAGTAATCGGCAAGATTTTTTTTTCCAGCATATTTGTCGGTTACTATTTTAAAAGTAAGCGGCATGACTTTATTTTCAACACATTCGTCGGTTACTATTTCAAAAGTAATCGGCAAGACTTTATTTTCAGCACATTCGTCGGTTACTATTTCAAAAGTAATCGGCAAGACTTTATTTTCAACACATTCGTCGGTTACTATTTCAAAAGTAATCAGCAAGATTTTTATTTTCAGCATATTCGTCGGTTACTATTTCAAAAGTAATCGCCAAGATTTTTATTTTCAGCATATTTGTCGGTTACTATTTTAAAAGTAATCGGCAAGACTTTATTTTCAGCACATTCGTCGGTTACTATTTCAAAAGTAATCGGAAAGATTTTTATTTTCAGCATATTCGTCGGTTACTACTTCGAAAGTAATCGCCAAGATTTTTATTTTCAGCATATTTGTCGGTTACTATTTTAAAAGTAAGCGGCATGACTTTATTTTCAGCACATTCGTCGGTTACTATTTCAAAAGTAATCGGCAAGATTTTTATTTTCAGCATATTCGTCGGTTACTATTTCAAAAGTAATCGGCAAGACTTTATTTTCAGCACATAAGTCGGTTACTATTTCAAAAGTAATCGGCAAGACTTTATTTTCAACACATTCGTCGGTTACTATTTCAAAAGTAATCAGCAAGATTTTTATTTTCAGCATATTCGTCGGTTACTATTTCAAAAGTAATCGCGAAGATTTTTATTTTCAGCATATTTGTCGGTTACTATTTTAAAAGTAATCGGCAAGACTTTATTTTCAGCACATTCGTCGGTTACTATTTCAAAAGTAATCGGAAAGATTTTTATTTTCAGCATATTCGTCGGTTACTACTTCGAAAGTAATCGCCAAGATTTTTATTTTCAGCATATTTGTCAGTTACTATTTTAAAAGTAAGCGGCATGACTTTATTTTCAGCACATTCGTCGGTTACTATTTCAAAAGTAATCGGCAAGATTTTTTTTCTGCATATTCGTCAGTTACTATTTCAAAAGTAATCGGCAAGATTTTTATTTTCAGCAAATTCGTTGGTTACTATTTCAAAAGTAATCGGTAAGCCTTTATTTTCAGCACATTCGTCGGTTACTATTTCAAAAGTAATCGGCAAGATTTTTATTTTCAGCATATTCGTCGGTTACTATTTCAAAAGTAATCGCCAAGATTTTTATTTTCAGCATATTTGTCGGTTACTATTTTAAAAGTAATCGGCAAGACTTTATTTTCAGCACATTCGTCGGTTACTATTTCAAAAGTAATCGGCAAGATTTTTATTTCCAGCATATTTGTCGGTTACTATTTTAAAAGTAATCGGCAAGACTTTATTTTCAGCACATTCGTCAGTTACTATTTCAAAGGTAATCGGCATGTTTTATTTTCAGCACATTCGTCGGTTACTAATTCAAAAGTAATCAGCAAGACTTTATTTTCATCATATTCGTAGGTTACTATTTCAAAAGTAATCGGCAAGACTTTATTTTCAGCACATTCGTCGGTTACTATTTCAAAAGTAATCGACAAGATTTTTATTTTCAGCATATTCGTCAGTTAATATTTCAAAAGTAATCGGCAAGATTTTTTTTTCCAGCATATTTGTCGGTTACTATTTTAAAAGTAAGCGGCATGACTTTATTTTCAGCACATTCGTCGCTTACTATTTCAAAAGTAATCGGCAAGACTTTATTTTCAGCACATTCGTCGGTTACTATTTCAAAAGTAATCGGCAAGACTTTATTTTCAACACATTCGTCGGTTACTATTTCAAAAGTAATCAGCAAGATTTTTATTTTCAGCATATTCGTCGGTTACTATTTCAAAAGTAATCGCCAAGATTTTTATTTTCAGCATATTTGTCGGTTACTATTTTAAAAGTAATCGGCAAGACTTTATTTTCAGCACATTCGTCGGTTACTATTTCAAAAGTAATCGGAAAGATTTTTATTTTCAGCATATTCGTCGGTTACTACTTCGAAAGTAATCGCCAAGATTTTTATTTTCAGCATATTTGTCGGTTACTATTTTAAAAGTAAGCGGCATGACTTTATTTTCAGCACATTCGTCGGTTACTATTTCAAAAGTAATCGGCAAGATTTTTATTTTCAGCATATTTTTCGGTTACTATTTTAAAAGTAATCGGCATGACTTTATTTTCAGCACATTCTTCGGTTACTATTTCAAAGGTAATCGGCATGATTTATTTTCAGCACATTCGTCGGTTACTAATTCAAAAGTAATCAGCAAGACTTTATTTTCAGCATATTCGTCGGTTACTATTTCAAAAGTAATCGGCAAGACTTTATTTTCAGCACATTCGTCGGTTACTATTTCAAAAGTAATCGACAAGACTTTAATTTCAGCACATTCGTCGGTTACTATTTCAAAAGTAATTGGCAAGATTTTTATTTTCAGTAGATTCGTCGGTTACTATTTCAAAAGTAATCGGCAAGACTTTATTTTTGGCAGATTCGTCGATTACTATTTCTAAAGTAATCGGCAAGATTTTTATTTTCAGCATATTTGTCGGTTACTATATTAAAAGTAATCGACAAGATTTTTATTTTCAAAATATTCGTCGGTTACTATTTCAAAAGTAATCAGCAAGACTTTATTTTCAACATATTCGTCGGTTACTATTTCAAAAGTAATCGACAAGCCTTTATTTTCAGCACATTCGTCGGTTACTATTTCAAAAGTAATCGGCAAGATTTTTATTTTCAGCATATTCGTCGGTTACTATTTCAAAAGTAATCGACAAGATTTTTATTTCCAGCATATTTGTCGGTTACTATTTTAAAAGTAATCGGCAAGACTTTATTTTCAGCACATTCGTCGGTTACTATTTCAAAGGTAATCGGCATGATTTATTTTCAGCACATTCGTCGGTTACTAATTCAAAAGTAATCAGCAAGACTTTATTTTCAGCATATTCGTAGGTTACTATTTCAAAAGTAATCGGCAAGACTTTATTTTCAGCACATTCGTCGGATACTATTTCAAAAGTAATCGGCAAGATTTTTATTTTCAGCATATTCGTCGGTTACTATTTCAAAAGTAATCGGCAAGATTTTTATTTTCAGCATATTTGTCGGTTACTATTTTAAAAGTAAGCGGCATGACTTTATTTTCAGCACATTCGTTGGTTACTATTTCAGAAGTAATTGGCAAGATTTTTTTTTCTGCATATTCGTCGGTTACTATTTCAAATGTAATCGGAAAGATTTTAATTTTCAGCATATTCGTCGGTTACTATTTCAAAAGTAATCGGCAAGACTTTATTTTCAGCACATTCGTCGCTTACTATTTCAAAAGTAATCGGCATGATTTTTATTTTCAGCATATTCGTCGGTTACTATTTCAAAAGTAATCGCCAAGATTTTTATTTTCAGCATATTCGTCGGTTACTATTTCAAAAGTAATCGGCAAGACTTTATTTTCAGCACATAAGTCGGTTACTATTTCAAAAGTAATCGGCAAGACTTTATTTTCAACACATTCGTCGGTTACTATTTCAAAAGTAATCAGCAAGATTTTTATTTTCAGCATATTCGTCGGTTAATATTTCAAAAGTAATCGCGAAGATTTTTATTTTCAGCATATTTGTCGGTTACTATTTTAAAAGTAATCGGCAAGACTTTATTTTCAGCACATTCGTCGGTTACTATTTCAAAAGTAATCGGAAAGATTTTTATTTTCAGCATATTCGTCGGTTACTACTTCGAAAGTAATCGCCAAGATTTTTATTTTCAGCATATTTGTCAGTTACTATTTTAAAAGTAAGCGGCATGACTTTATTTTCAGCACATTCGTCGGTTACTATTTCAAAAGTAATCGGCAAGATTTTTTTTCTGCATATTCGTCAGTTACTATTTCAAAAGTAATCCGCAAGATTTTTATTTTCAGCATATTCGTCGGTTACTATTTCAAAAAGTAATCGGCAAGCCTTTATTTTCAGCACATTCGTTGGTTACTATTTCAAAAGTAATCGGTAAGCCTTTATTTTCAGCACATTCGTCGGTTACTATTTCAAAAGTAATCGGCAAGATTTTTATTTTCAGCATATTCGTCGGTTACTATTTCAAAAGTAATCGCCAAGATTTTTATTTTCAGCATATTTGTCGGTTACTATTTTAAAAGTAATCGGCAAGACTTTATTTTCAGCACATTCGTCGGTTACTATTTCAAAAGTAATCGGCAAGATTTTTATTTCCAGCATATTTGTCGGTTACTATTTTAAAAGTATTCGGCAAGACTTTATTTTCAGCACATTCGTCAGTTACTATTTCAAAGGTAATCGGCATGTTTTATTTTCAGCACATTCGTCGGTTACTAATTCAAAAGTAATCAGCAAGACTTTATTTTCATCATATTCGTCGGTTACTATTTTAAAAGTAATCGGCAAGATTTTTATTTTCAGCAAATTCGTTGGTTACTATTTCAAAAGTAATCGGTAAGCCTTTATTTTCAGCACATTCGTCGGTTACTATTTCAAAAGTAATCGGCAAGATTTTTATTTTCAGCATATTCGTCGGTTACTATTTCAAAAGTAATCGCCAAGATTTTTATTTTCAGCATATTTGTCGGTTACTATTTTAAAAGTAATCGGCAAGACTTTATTTTCAGCACATTCGTCGGTTACTATTTCAAAAGTAATCGGAAAGATTTTTATTTTCAGCATATTCGTCGGTTACTACTTCGAAAGTAATCGCCAAGATTTTTATTTTCAGCATATTTGTCAGTTACTATTTTAAAAGTAAGCGGCATGACTTTATTTTCAGCACATTCGTCGGTTACTATTTCAAAAGTAATCGGCAAGATTTTTATTTTCAGCATATTCGTCGGTTACTATTTCAAAAGTAATCGGCAAGACTTTATTTTCAGCACATTCGTCGGTTACTATTTCAAAAGTAATCGGCAAGATTTTTTTTCTGCATATTCGTCAGTTACTATTTCAAAAGTAATCGGCAAGATTTTTATTTTCAGCAAATTCGTTGGTTACTATTTCAAAAGTAATCGGTAAGCCTTTATTTTCAGCACATTCGTCGGTTACTATTTCAAAAGTAATCGGCAAGATTTTTATTTTCAGCATATTCGTCGGTTACTATTTCAAAAGTAATCGCCAAGATTTTTATTTTCAGCATATTTGTCGGTTACTATTTTAAAAGTAATCGGCAAGACTTTATTTTCAGCACATTCGTCGGTTACTATTTCAAAAGTAATCGGCAAGATTTTTATTTCCAGCATATTTGTCGGTTACTATTTTAAAAGTAATCGGCAAGACTTTATTTTCAGCACATTCGTCAGTTACTATTTCAAAGGTAATCGGCATGATTTATTTTCAGCACATTCGTCGGTTACTAATTCAAAAGTAATCAGCAAGACTTTATTTTCATCATATTCGTAGGTTACTATTTCAAAAGTAATCGGCAAGACTTTATTTTCAGCACATTCGTCGGTTACTATTTCAAAAGTAATCGACAAGATTTTTATTTTCAGCATATTCGTCAGTTAATATTTCAAAAGTAATCGGCAAGATTTTTTTTTTCAGCATATTTGTCGGTTACTATTTTAAAAGTAAGCGGCATGACTTTATTTTCAACACATTCGTCGGTTACTATTTCAGAAATAATCGGCAAGACTTTATTTTCAGCACATTCGTCGGTTACTATTTCAAAAGTAATCGGCAAGACTTTATTTTCAACACATTCGTCGGTTACTATTTCAAAAGTAATCAGCAAGATTTTTATTTTCAGCATATTCGTCGGTTACTATTTCAAAAGTAATCGCCAAGATTTTTATTTTCAGCATATTTGTCGGTTACTATTTTAAAAGTAATCGGCAAGACTTTATTTTCAGCACATTCGTCGGTTACTATTTCAAAAGTAATCGGAAAGATTTTTATTTTCAGCATATTCGTCGGTTACTACTTCGAAAGTAATCGCCAAGATTTTTATTTTCAGCATATTTGTCAGTTACTATTTTAAAAGTAAGCGGCATGACTTTATTTTCAGCACATTCGTCGGTTACTATTTCAAAAGTAATCGGCAAGATTTTTATTTTCAGCATATTCGTCGGTTACTATTTCAAAAGTAATCGGCAAGACTTTATTTTCAGCACATTCGTCGGTTACTATTTCAAAAGTAATCGGCAAGATTTTTTTTCTGCATATTCGTCAGTTACTATTTCAAAAGTAATCGGCAAGATTTTTATTTTCAGCAAATTCGTCGGTTACTATTTCAAAAGTAATCGGTAAGCCTTTATTTTCAGCACATTCGTCGGTTACTATTTCAAAAGTAATCGGCAAGATTTTTATTTTCAGCATATTCGTCGGTTACTATTTCAAAAGTAATCGCCAAGATTTTTATTTTCAGCATATTTGTCGGTTACTATTTTAAAAGTAATCGACAAGACTTTATTTTCAGCACATTCGTCGGTTACTATTTCAAAAGTAATCGGCAAGACTTTATTTTCAGCACATTCGTCGGTTACTATTTCAAAAGTAATCGGTAAGCCTTTATTTTCAGCACATTCGTCGGTTACTATTTCAAAAGTAAACGGCAAGATTTTTATTTTCAGCATATTCGTCGGTTACTATTTCAAAAATAATCGCCAAGATTTTTTTATTTTCAGCATATTTGTCGGTTACTAATTTAAAAGTAATCGGCAAGACTTTATTTTCAGCACATTCGTCGGTTACTATTTCGAAAGTAAGCGGCATGACTTTATTTTCAGCACATTCGTCGGTTACTATTTCAAAAGTAATCGGCAAGATTTTTTTTCTGCATATTCGTCGGTTACTATTTCAAAAGTAATCGGCAAGATTTTTATTTTCAGCATATTCGGCGGTTACTATTTCAAAAGTAATCGGTAAGCCTTTATTTTCAGCACATTCGTCGGTTACTATTTCAAAAGTAATCGGCGAGATTTTTATCTTCAACATATTCGTCGGTTACTATTTCAAAAGTAATCGGCAAGATTTTTATTTTCAGCATATTTGTCTGTTACTATATTAAAAGTAATCGACAAGATTTTTATTTTCAACATATTCGTCGGTTACTATTTCAAAAGTAATCGGCAAGACTTTATTTTCAGCACATTCGTCGGTTACTATTTCAAAAGTAATCGGTAAGCCTTTATTTTCAGCACATTCGTCGGTTACTATTTCAAAAGTAAACGGCAAGATTTTTATTTTCAGCATATTCGTCGGTTACTATTTCAAAAATAATCGCCAAGATTTTTTTATTTTCAGCATATTTGTCGGTTACTAATTTAAAAGTAATCGGCAAGACTTTATTTTCAGCACATTCGTCGGTTACTATTTCGAAAGTAAGCGGCATGACTTTATTTTCAGCACATTCGTCGGTTACTATTTCAAAAGTAATCGGCAAGATTTTTTTTCTGCATATTCGTCGGTTACTATTTCAAAAGTAATCGGCAAGATTTTTATTTTCAGCATATTCGGCGGTTACTATTTCAAAAGTAATCAGCAAAAATTTATTTTCAGCACATTCGTCGGTTACTATTTCAAAAGTAATCGGCGAGATTTTTATCTTCAACATATTCGTCGGTTACTATTTCAAAAGTAATCGGCAAGATTTTTATTTTCAGCATATTTGTCTGTTACTATATTAAAAGTAATCGACAAGATTTTTATTTTCAACATATTCGTCGGTTACTATTTCAAAAGTAATCGGCAAGACTTTATTTTCAGCACATTCGTCGGTTACTATTTCAAAAGTAATCGGCAAGACTTTAATTTCAGCACATTCGTCGGTTACTATTTCAAAAGTAATCGGCAAGATTTTTATTTTCAGCATATTCGTCGGTTACTATTTCAAAAGTAATCGCCAAGATTTTTATTTTCAGCATATTTGTCGGTTACTATTTTAAAAGTAAGCGGCATGACTTTATTTTCAGCACATTCGTCGGTTACTATTTCAAAACTAATCGGCAAGATTTTTTTTCTGCATATTCGTCGGTTACTATTTCAAAAGTAATCGGCAAGATTTTTATTTTCAGCATATTCGTCGGTTACTATTTCAAAAGTAATCGGCAAGACTTTATTTTCAGCACATTCGTCGGTTACTAATTCAAAAGTAATCGGCAAGATTTTTTTTTCTGCATATTCGTCGGTTACTATTTCAAAAGTAATCGGCAAGATTTTTATTTTCAGCAAATTCGTCGGTTACTATTTCAAAAGTAATCGGCAAGCCTTTATTTTCAGCACATTCGTCGGTTACTATTTCAAAAGTAATCGGCAAGATTTTTATTTTCAGCATATTCGTCGGTTACTATTTCAAAAGTAATCGGCAAGATTTTTATTTTCAGCATATTCGTCGGTTGCTACTTCGAAAGTAATCGCCAAGATTTTTATTTTCAGCATATTTGTCAGTTACTATTTTAAAAGTAAGCGGCATGACTTTATTTTCAGCACATTCGTCGGTTACTATTTCAAAAGTAATCGGCAAGATTTTTATTTTCAGCATATTCGTCAGTTACTATTTCAAAAGTAATCGGCAAGACTTTATTTTCAGCACATTCGTCGGTTACTATTTCAAAAGTAATCGGCAAGATTTTTTTTCTGCATATTCGTCAGTTACTATTTCAAAAGTAATCGGCAAGATTTTTATTTTCAGCAAATTCGTCGGTTACTATTTCAAAAGTAATCGGCAAGCCTTTTTTTTCAGCACATTCGTCGGTTACTATTTCAAAAGTAATCGGCAAGATTTTTATTTTCAGCATATTCGTCGGTTACTATTTCAAAAGTAATCGCCAAGATTTTTATTTTCAGCATATTTGTCGGTTACTATTTTAAAAGTAATCGACAAGACTTTATTTTCAGCACATTCGTCGGTTACTATTTCAAAAGTAATCGGCAAGACTTTATTTTCAGCACATTCGTCGGTTACTATTTCAAAAGTAATCGGCAAGACTTTATTTTCAGCACATTCGTCGGTTACTATTTCAAAAGTAAACGGCAAGATTTTTATTTTCAGCATATTCGTCGGTTATTATTTCAAAAATAATCGCCAAGATTTTTTTATTTTCAGCATATTTGTCGGTTACTAATTTAAAAGTAATCGGCAAGACTTTATTTTCAGCACATTCGTCGGTTACTATTTCGAAAGTAAGCGGCATGACTTTATTTTCAGCACATTCGTCGGTTACTATTTCAAAAGTAATCGGCAAGATTTTTTTTCTGCATATTCGTCGGTTACTATTTCAAAAGTAATCGGCAAGATTTTTATTTTCAGCATATTCGGCGGTTACTACTTCAAAAGTAATCAGCAAAAATTTATTTTCAGCACATTCGTCGGTTACTATTTCAAAAGTAATCGGCGAGATTTTTATCTTCAACATATTCGTCGGTTACTATTTCAAAAGTAATCGGCAAGATTTTTATTTTCAGCATATTTGTCTGTTACTATATTAAAAGTAATCGACAAGATTTTTATTTTCAACATATTCGTCGGTTACTATTTCAAAAGTAATCGGCAAGACTTTATTTTCAGCACATTCGTCGGTTACTATTTCAAAAGTAATCGGCAAGACTTTAATTTCAGCACATTCGTCGGTTACTATTTCAAAAGTAATCGGCAAGATTTTTATTTTCAGCATATTCGTCGGTTACTATTTCAAAAGTAATCGCCAAGATTTTTATTTTCAGCATATTTGTCGGTTACTATTTTAAAAGTAAGCGGCATGACTTTATTTTCAGCACATTCGTCGGTTACTATTTCAAAAGTAACCGGCAAGATTTTTTTTTCTGCATATTCGTCGGTTACTATTTCAAAAGTAATCGGCAAGATTTTTATTTTCAGCATATTCGTCGGTTACTATTTCAAAAGTAATCGGCAAGATTTTTATTTTCAGCAAATTCGTCGGTTACTATTTCAAAAGTAATCGGCAAGCCTTTATTTTCAGCACATTCGTCGGTTACTATTTCAAAAGTAATCGGCAAGATTTTTATTTTCAGCATATTCGTTGGTTACTATTTCAAAAGTAATCGCCAAGATTTTTATTTTCAGCATATTTGTCGGTTACTATTTTAAAAGTAATCGGCAAGACTTTATTTTCAGCACATTCGTCGGTTACTATTTCAAAAGTAATCGGCAAGATTTTTATTTCCAGCATATTTATCGGTTACTATTTTAAAAGTAATCGGCAAGACTTTATTTTCAGCACATTCGTCAGTTACTATTTCAAAGGTAATCGGCATGATTTATTTTCAGCACATTCGTCGGTTACTTATTCAAAAGTAATCAGCAAGACTTTATTTTCATCATATTCGTAGGTTACTATTTCAAAAGTAATCGGCAAGACTTTATTTTCAGCACATTCGTCGGTTACTATTTCAAAAGTAATCGACAAGATTTTTATTTTCAGCATATTCGTCAGTTAATATTTCAAAAGTAATCGGCAAGATTTTTTTTTTCAGCATATTTGTCGGTTACTATTTTAAAAGTAAGCGGCATGACTTTATTTTCAGCACATTCGTCGGTTACTATTTCAAAAGTAATCGGCAAGACTTTATTTTCAGCACATTCGTCGGTTACTATTTCAAAAGTAATCGGCAAGATTTTTATTTTCAGCATATTCGTCGGTTACTATTTCAAAAGTAATCGCCAAGATTTTTATTTTCAGCATATTTGTCGGTTGCTATTTTAAAAGTAAGCGGCATGACTTTATTTTCAGCACATTCGTCGGTTACTATTTCAAAACTAATCGGCAAGATTTTTTTTCTGCATATTCGTCGGTTACTATTTCAAAAGTAATCGGCAAGATTTTTATTTTCAGCATATTCGTCGGTTACTATTTCAAAAGTAATCGGCAAGACTTTATTTTCAGCACATTCGTCGGTTACTAATTCAAAAGTAATCGGCAAGATTTTTTTTTCTGCATATTCGTCGGTTACTATTTCAAAAGTAATCGGCAAGATTTTTATTTTCAGCAAATTCGTCGGTTACTATTTCAAAAGTAATCGGCAAGCCTTTATTTTCAGCACATTCGTCGGTTACTATTTCAAAAGTAATCGGCAAGATTTTTATTTTCAGCATATTCGTCGGTTACTATTTCAAAAGTAATCGGCAAGATTTTTATTTTCAGCATATTCGTCGGTTACTACTTCGAAAGTAATCGCCAAGATTTTTATTTTCAGCATATTTGTCAGTTACTATTTTAAAAGTAAGCGGCATGACTTTATTTTCAGCACATTCGTCGGTTACTATTTCAAAAGTAATCGGCAAGATTTTTATTTTCAGCATATTCGTCAGTTACTATTTCAAAAGTAATCGGCAAGACTTTATTTTCAGCACATTCGTCGGTTACTATTTCAAAAGTAATCGGCAAGATTTTTTTTCTGCATATTCGTCAGTTACTATTTCAAAAGT
Source organism: Medicago lupulina (assembly GCA_958299785.1). Classification (NCBI taxonomy): domain Eukaryota; kingdom Viridiplantae; phylum Streptophyta; class Magnoliopsida; order Fabales; family Fabaceae; genus Medicago; species Medicago lupulina. The sequence continues at coordinate 41,064,414 of OY283143.1, read as the reverse complement.
AATCGGCAAGATTTTTATTTTCAGCAAATTCGTCGGTTACTATTTCAAAAGTAATCGGCAAGCCTTTATTTTCAGCACATTCGTCGGTTACTATTTCAAAAGTAATCGGCAAGATTTTTATTTTCAGCATATTCGTCGGTTACTATTTCAAAAGTAATCGCCAAGATTTTTATTTTCAGCATATTTGTCGGTTACTATTTTAAAAGTAATCGACAAGACTTTATTTTCAGCACATTCGTCGGTTACTATTTCAAAAGTAATCGGCAAGACTTTATTTTCAGCACATTCGTCGGTTACTATTTCAAAAGTAATCGGCAAGACTTTATTTTCAGCACATTCGTCGGTTACTATTTCAAAAGTAAACGGCAAGATTTTTATTTTCAGCATATTCGTCGGTTATTATTTCAAAAATAATCGCCAAGATTTTTTTATTTTCAGCATATTTGTCGGTTACTAATTTAAAAGTAATCGGCAAGACTTTATTTTCAGCACATTCGTCGGTTACTATTTCGAAAGTAAGCGGCATGACTTTATTTTCAGCACATTCGTCGGTTACTATTTCAAAAGTAATCGGCAAGATTTTTTTTCTGCATATTCGTCGGTTACTATTTCAAAAGTAATCGGCAAGATTTTTATTTTCAGCATATTCGGCGGTTACTACTTCAAAAGTAATCAGCAAAAATTTATTTTCAGCACATTCGTCGGTTACTATTTCAAAAGTAATCGGCAAGATTTTTATCTTCAACATATTCGTCGGTTACTATTTCAAAAGTAATCGGCAAGATTTTTATTTTCAGCATATTTGTCTGTTACTATATTAAAAGTAATCGACAAGATTTTTATTTTCAACATATTCGTCGGTTACTATTTCAAAAGTAATCGGCAAGACTTTATTTTCAGCACATTCGTCGGTTACTATTTCAAAAGTAATCGGCAAGACTTTAATTTCAGCACATTCGTCGATTACTATTTCAAAAGTAATCGGCAAGATTTTTATTTTCAGCATATTCGTCGGTTACTATTTCAAAAGTAATCGCCAAGATTTTTATTTTCAGCATATTTGTCGGTTACTATTTTAAAAGTAAGCGGCATGACTTTATTTTCAGCACATTCGTCGGTTACTATTTCAAAAGTAATCGGCAAGATTTTTATTTTCAGCATATTCGTCAGTTACTATTTCAAAAGTAATCGGCAAGACTTTATTTTCAGCACATTCGTCGGTTACTATTTCAAAAGTAATCGGCAAGATTTTTTTTCTGCATATTCGTCAGTTACTATTTCAAAAGTAATCGGCAAGATTTTTATTTTCAGCAAATTCGTCGGTTACTATTTCAAAAGTAATCGGCAAGCCTTTATTTTCAGCACATTCGTCGGTTACTATTTCAAAAGTAATCGGCAAGATTTTTATTTTCAGCATATTCGTCGGTTACTATTTCAAAAGTAATCGCCAAGATTTTTATTTTCAGCATATTTGTCGGTTACTATTTTAAAAGTAATCGACAAGACTTTATTTTCAGCACATTCGTCGGTTACTATTTCAAAAGTAATCGGCAAGACTTTATTTTCAGCACATTCGTCGGTTACTATTTCAAAAGTAATCGGCAAGACTTTATTTTCAGCACATTCGTCGGTTACTATTTCAAAAGTAAACGGCAAGATTTTTATTTTCAGCATATTCGTCGGTTATTATTTCAAAAATAATCGCCAAGATTTTTTTATTTTCAGCATATTTGTCGGTTACTAATTTAAAAGTAATCGGCAAGACTTTATTTTCAGCACATTCGTCGGTTACTATTTCGAAAGTAAGCGGCATGACTTTATTTTCAGCACATTCGTCGGTTACTATTTCAAAAGTAATCGGCAAGATTTTTTTTCTGCATATTCGTCGGTTACTATTTCAAAAGTAATCGGCAAGATTTTTATTTTCAGCATATTCGGCGGTTACTACTTCAAAAGTAATCAGCAAAAATTTATTTTCAGCACATTCGTCGGTTACTATTTCAAAAGTAATCGGCGAGATTTTTATCTTCAACATATTCGTCGGTTACTATTTCAAAAGTAATCGGCAAGATTTTTATTTTCAGCATATTTGTCTGTTACTATATTAAAAGTAATCGACAAGATTTTTATTTTCAACATATTCGTCGGTTACTATTTCAAAAGTAATCGGCAAGACTTTATTTTCAGCACATTCGTCGGTTACTATTTCAAAAGTAATCGGCAAGACTTTAATTTCAGCACATTCGTCGATTACTATTTCAAAAGTAATCGGCAAGATTTTTATTTTCAGCATATTCGTCGGTTACTATTTCAAAAGTAATCGCCAAGATTTTTATTTTCAGCATATTTGTCGGTTACTATTTTAAAAGTAAGCGGCATGACTTTATTTTCAGCACATTCGTCGGTTACTATTTCAAAAGTAATCGGCAAGATTTTTATTTTCAGCATATTCGTCAGTTACTATTTCAAAAGTAATCGGCAAGACTTTATTTTCAGCACATTCGTCGGTTACTATTTCAAAAGTAATCGGCAAGATTTTTTTTCTGCATATTCGTCAGTTACTATTTCAAAAGTAATCGGCAAGATTTTTATTTTCAGCAAATTCGTCGGTTACTATTTCAAAAGTAATCGGCAAGCCTTTATTTTCAGCACATTCGTCGGTTACTATTTCAAAAGTAATCGGCAAGATTTTTATTTTCAGCATATTCGTCGGTTACTATTTCAAAAGTAATCGCCAAGATTTTTATTTTCAGCATATTTGTCGGTTACTATTTTAAAAGTAATCGACAAGACTTTATTTTCAGCACATTCGTCGGTTACTATTTCAAAAGTAATCGGCAAGACTTTATTTTCAGCACATTCGTCGGTTACTATTTCAAAAGTAATCGGCAAGACTTTATTTTCAGCACATTCGTCGGTTACTATTTCAAAAGTAAACGGCAAGATTTTTATTTTCAGCATATTCGTCGGTTATTATTTCAAAAATAATCGCCAAGATTTTTTTATTTTCAGCATATTTGTCGGTTACTAATTTAAAAGTAATCGGCAAGACTTTATTTTCAGCACATTCGTCGGTTACTATTTCGAAAGTAAGCGGCATGACTTTATTTTCAGCACATTCGTCGGTTACTATTTCAAAAGTAATCGGCAAGATTTTTTTTCTGCATATTCGTCGGTTACTATTTCAAAAGTAATCGGCAAGATTTTTATTTTCAGCATATTCGGCGGTTACTACTTCAAAAGTAATCAGCAAAAATTTATTTTCAGCACATTCGTCGGTTACTATTTCAAAAGTAATCGGCGAGATTTTTATCTTCAACATATTCGTCGGTTACTATTTCAAAAGTAATCGGCAAGATTTTTATTTTCAGCATATTTGTCTGTTACTATATTAAAAGTAATCGACAAGATTTTTATTTTCAACATATTCGTCGGTTACTATTTCAAAAGTAATCGGCAAGACTTTATTTTCAGCACATTCGTCGGTTACTATTTCAAAAGTAATCGGCAAGACTTTAATTTCAGCACATTCGTCGGTTACTATTTCAAAAGTAATCGGCAAGATTTTTATTTTCAGCATATTCGTCGGTTACTATTTCAAAAGTAATCGCCAAGATTTTTATTTTCAGCATATTTGTCGGTTACTATTTTAAAAGTAAGTGGCATGACTTTATTTTCAGCACATTCGTCGGTTACTATTTCAAAAGTAATCGGCAAGATTTTTTTTTCTGCATATTCGTCGGTTACTATTTCAAAAGTAATCGGCAAGATTTTTATTTTCAGCATATTCGTCGGTTACTATTTCAAAAGTAATCGGCAAGATTTTTATTTTCAGCAAATTCGTCGGTTACTATTTCAAAAGTAATCGGCAAGCCTTTATTTTCAGCACATTCGTCGGTTACTATTTCAAAAGTAATCGGCAAGATTTTTATTTTCAGCATATTCGTTGGTTACTATTTCAAAAGTAATCGCCAAGATTTTTATTTTCAGCATATTTGTCGGTTACTATTTTAAAAGTAATCGGCAAGACTTTATTTTCAGCACATTCGTCGGTTACTATTTCAAAAGTAATCGGCAAGATTTTTATTTCCAGCATATTTATCGGTTACTATTTTAAAAGTAATCGGCAAGACTTTATTTTCAGCACATTCGTCAGTTACTATTTCAAAGGTAATCGGCATGATTTATTTTCAGCACATTCGTCGGTTACTTATTCAAAAGTAATCAGCAAGACTTTATTTTCATCATATTCGTAGGTTACTATTTCAAAAGTAATCGGCAAGACTTTATTTTCAGCACATTCGTCGGTTACTATTTCAAAAGTAATCGACAAGATTTTTATTTTCAGCATATTCGTCAGTTAATATTTCAAAAGTAATCGGCAAGATTTTTTTTTTCAGCATATTTGTCGGTTACTATTTTAAAAGTAAGCGGCATGACTTTATTTTCAGCACATTCGTCGGTTACTATTTCAAAAGTAATCGGCAAGACTTTATTTTCAGCACATTCGTCGGTTACTATTTCAAAAGTAATCGGCAAGACTTTATTTTCAACACATTCGTCGGTTACTATTTCAAAAGTAATCGGCAAGATTTTTATTTTCAGCATATTCGTCGGTTACTATTTCAAAAGTAATCGCCAAGATTTTTATTTTCAGCATATTTGTCGGTTACTATTTTAAAAGTAATCGGCAAGACTTTATTTTCAGCACATTCGTCGGTTACTATTTCGAAAGTAAGCGGCATGACTTTATTTTCAGCACATTCGTCGGTTACTATTTCAAAAGTAATCGGCAAGATTTTTTTTCTGCATATTCGTCGGTTACTATTTCAAAAGTAATCGGCAAGATTTTTATTTTCAGCATATTCGGCGGTTACTACTTCAAAAGTAATCAGCAAAAATTTATTTTCAGCACATTCGTCGGTTACTATTTCAAAAGTAATCGGCGAGATTTTTATCTTCAACATATTCGTCGGTTACTATTTCAAAAGTAATCGGCAAGATTTTTATTTTCAGCATATTTGTCTGTTACTATATTAAAAGTAATCGACAAGATTTTTATTTTCAACATATTCGTCGGTTACTATTTCAAAAGTAATCGGCAAGACTTTATTTTCAGCACATTCGTCGGTTACTATTTCAAAAGTAATCGGCAAGACTTTAATTTCAGCACATTCGTCGGTTACTATTTCAAAAGTAATCGGCAAGATTTTTATTTTCAGCATATTCGTCGGTTACTATTTCAAAAGTAATCGCCAAGATTTTTATTTTCAGCATATTTGTCGGTTACTATTTTAAAAGTAAGCGGCATGACTTTATTTTCAGCACATTCGTCGGTTACTATTTCAAAAGTAATCGGCAAGATTTTTTTTTCTGCATATTCGTCGGTTACTATTTCAAAAGTAATCGGCAAGATTTTTATTTTCAGCATATTCGTCGGTTACTATTTCAAAAGTAATCGGCAAGATTTTTATTTTCAGCAAATTCGTCGGTTACTATTTCAAAAGTAATCGGCAAGCCTTTATTTTCAGCACATTCGTCGGTTACTATTTCAAAAGTAATCGGCAAGATTTTTATTTTCAGCATATTCGTTGGTTACTATTTCAAAAGTAATCGCCAAGATTTTTATTTTCAGCATATTTGTCGGTTACTATTTTAAAAGTAATCGGCAAGACTTTATTTTCAGCACATTCGTCGGTTACTATTTCAAAAGTAATCGGCAAGATTTTTATTTCCAGCATATTTATCGGTTACTATTTTAAAAGTAATCGGCAAGACTTTATTTTCAGCACATTCGTCAGTTACTATTTCAAAGGTAATCGGCATGATTTATTTTCAGCACATTCGTCGGTTACTTATTCAAAAGTAATCAGCAAGACTTTATTTTCATCATATTCGTAGGTTACTATTTCAAAAGTAATCGGCAAGACTTTATTTTCAGCACATTCGTCGGTTACTATTTCAAAAGTAATCGACAAGATTTTTATTTTCAGCATATTCGTCAGTTAATATTTCAAAAGTAATCGGCAAGATTTTTTTTTTCAGCATATTTGTCGGTTACTATTTTAAAAGTAAGCGGCATGACTTTATTTTCAGCACATTCGTCGGTTACTATTTCAAAAGTAATCGGCAAGACTTTATTTTCAGCACATTCGTCGGTTACTATTTCAAAAGTAATCGGCAAGACTTTATTTTCAACACATTCGTCGGTTACTATTTCAAAAGTAATCGGCAAGATTTTTATTTTCAGCATATTCGTCGGTTACTATTTCAAAAGTAATCGCCAAGATTTTTATTTTCAGCATATTTGTCGGTTACTATTTTAAAAGTAATCGGCAAGACTTTATTTTCAGCACATTCGTCGGTTACTATTTCGAAAGTAAGCGGCATGACTTTATTTTCAGCACATTCGTCGGTTACTATTTCAAAAGTAATCGGCAAGATTTTTTTTCTGCATATTCGTCGGTTACTATTTCAAAAGTAATCGGCAAGATTTTTATTTTCAGCATATTCGGCGGTTACTACTTCAAAAGTAATCAGCAAAAATTTATTTTCAGCACATTCGTCGGTTACTATTTCAAAAGTAATCGGCGAGATTTTTATCTTCAACATATTCGTCGGTTACTATTTCAAAAGTAATCGGCAAGATTTTTATTTTCAGCATATTTGTCTGTTACTATATTAAAAGTAATCGACAAGATTTTTATTTTCAACATATTCGTCGGTTACTATTTCAAAAGTAATCGGCAAGACTTTATTTTCAGCACATTCGTCGGTTACTATTTCAAAAGTAATCGGCAAGACTTTAATTTCAGCACATTCGTCGGTTACTATTTCAAAAGTAATCGGCAAGATTTTTATTTTCAGCATATTCGTCGGTTACTATTTCAAAAGTAATCGCCAAGATTTTTATTTTCAGCATATTTGTCGGTTACTATTTTAAAAGTAAGCGGCATGACTTTATTTTCAGCACATTCGTCGGTTACTATTTCAAAAGTAATCGGCAAGATTTTTTTTTCTGCATATTCGTCGGTTACTATTTCAAAAGTAATCGGCAAGATTTTTATTTTCAGCATATTCGTCGGTTACTATTTCAAAAGTAATCGGCAAGATTTTTATTTTCAGCAAATTCGTCGGTTACTATTTCAAAAGTAATCGGCAAGCCTTTATTTTCAGCACATTCGTCGGTTACTATTTCAAAAGTAATCGGCAAGATTTTTATTTTCAGCATATTCGTTGGTTACTATTTCAAAAGTAATCGCCAAGATTTTTATTTTCAGCATATTTGTCGGTTACTATTTTAAAAGTAATCGGCAAGACTTTATTTTCAGCACATTCGTCGGTTACTATTTCAAAAGTAATCGGCAAGATTTTTATTTCCAGCATATTTATCGGTTACTATTTTAAAAGTAATCGGCAAGACTTTATTTTCAGCACATTCGTCAGTTACTATTTCAAAGGTAATCGGCATGATTTATTTTCAGCACATTCGTCGGTTACTTATTCAAAAGTAATCAGCAAGACTTTATTTTCATCATATTCGTAGGTTACTATTTCAAAAGTAATCGGCAAGACTTTATTTTCAGCACATTCGTCGGTTACTATTTCAAAAGTAATCGACAAGATTTTTATTTTCAGCATATTCGTCAGTTAATATTTCAAAAGTAATCGGCAAGATTTTTTTTTTCAGCATATTTGTCGGTTACTATTTTAAAAGTAAGCGGCATGACTTTATTTTCAGCACATTCGTCGGTTACTATTTCAAAAGTAATCGGCAAGACTTTATTTTCAGCACATTCGTCGGTTACTATTTCAAAAGTAATCGGCAAGACTTTATTTTCAACACATTCGTCGGTTACTATTTCAAAAGTAATCGGCAAGATTTTTATTTTCAGCATATTCGTCGGTTACTATTTCAAAAGTAATCGCCAAGATTTTTATTTTCAGCATATTTGTCGGTTACTATTTTAAAAGTAATCGGCAAGACTTTATTTTCAGCACATTCGTCGGTTACTATTTCGAAAGTAAGCGGCATGACTTTATTTTCAGCACATTCGTCGGTTACTATTTCAAAAGTAATCGGCAAGATTTTTTTTCTGCATATTCGTCGGTTACTATTTCAAAAGTAATCGGCAAGATTTTTATTTTCAGCATATTCGGCGGTTACTACTTCAAAAGTAATCAGCAAAAATTTATTTTCAGCACATTCGTCGGTTACTATTTCAAAAGTAATCGGCGAGATTTTTATCTTCAACATATTCGTCGGTTACTATTTCAAAAGTAATCGGCAAGATTTTTATTTTCAGCATATTTGTCTGTTACTATATTAAAAGTAATCGACAAGATTTTTATTTTCAACATATTCGTCGGTTACTATTTCAAAAGTAATCGGCAAGACTTTATTTTCAGCACATTCGTCGGTTACTATTTCAAAAGTAATCGGCAAAACTTTAATTTCAGCACATTCGTCGGTTACTATTTCAAAAGTAATCGGCAAGATTTTTATTTTCAGCATATTCGTCGGTTACTATTTCAAAAGTAATCGCCAAGATTTTTATTTTCAGCATATTTGTCGGTTACTATTTTAAAAGTAAGCGGCATGACTTTATTTTCAGCACATTCGTCGGTTACTATTTCAAAAGTAATCGGCAAGATTTTTATTTCCAGCATATTTATCGGTTACTATTTTAAAAGTAATCGGCAAGACTTTATTTTCAGCACATTCGTCAGTTACTATTTCAAAGGTAATCGGCATGATTTATTTTCAGCACATTCGTCGGTTACTTATTCAAAAGTAATCAGCAAGACTTTATTTTCATCATATTCGTAGGTTACTATTTCAAAAGTAATCGGCAAGACTTTATTTTCAGCACATTCGTCGGTTACTATTTCAAAAGTAATCGACAAGATTTTTATTTTCAGCATATTCGTCAGTTAATATTTCAAAAGTAATCGGCAAGATTTTTTTTTTCAGCATATTTGTCGGTTACTATTTTAAAAGTAAGCGGCATGACTTTATTTTCAGCACATTCGTCGGTTACTATTTCAAAAGTAATCGGCAAGACTTTATTTTCAGCACATTCGTCGGTTACTATTTCAAAAGTAATCGGCAAGACTTTATTTTCAACACATTCGTCGGTTACTATTTCAAAAGTAATCGGCAAGATTTTTATTTTCAGCATATTCGTCGGTTACTATTTCAAAAGTAATCGCCAAGATTTTTATTTTCAGCATATTTGTCGGTTACTATTTTAAAAGTAATCGGCAAGACTTTATTTTCAGCACATTCGTCGGTTACTATTTCGAAAGTAAGCGGCATGACTTTATTTTCAGCACATTCGTCGGTTACTATTTCAAAAGTAATCGGCAAGATTTTTTTTCTGCATATTCGTCGGTTACTATTTCAAAAGTAATCGGCAAGATTTTTATTTTCAGCATATTCGGCGGTTACTACTTCAAAAGTAATCAGCAAAAATTTATTTTCAGCACATTCGTCGGTTACTATTTCAAAAGTAATCGGCGAGATTTTTATCTTCAACATATTCGTCGGTTACTATTTCAAAAGTAATCGGCAAGATTTTTATTTTCAGCATATTTGTCTGTTACTATATTAAAAGTAATCGACAAGATTTTTATTTTCAACATATTCGTCGGTTACTATTTCAAAAGTAATCGGCAAGACTTTATTTTCAGCACATTCGTCGGTTACTATTTCAAAAGTAATCGGCAAGACTTTAATTTCAGCACATTCGTCGGTTACTATTTCAAAAGTAATCGGCAAGATTTTTATTTTCAGCATATTCGTCGGTTACTATTTCAAAAGTAATCGCCAAGATTTTTATTTTCAGCATATTTGTCGGTTACTATTTTAAAAGTAAGCGGCATGACTTTATTTTCAGCACATTCGTCGGTTACTATTTCAAAAGTAATCGGCAAGATTTTTTTTTCTGCATATTCGTCGGTTACTATTTCAAAAGTAATCGGCAAGATTTTTATTTTCAGCATATTCGTCGGTTACTATTTCAAAAGTAATCGGCAAGATTTTTATTTTCAGCAAATTCGTCGGTTACTATTTCAAAAGTAATCGGCAAGCCTTTATTTTCAGCACATTCGTCGGTTACTATTTCAAAAGTAATCGGCAAGATTTTTATTTTCAGCATATTCGTTGGTTACTATTTCAAAAGTAATCGCCAAGATTTTTATTTTCAGCATATTTGTCGGTTACTATTTTAAAAGTAATCGGCAAGACTTTATTTTCAGCACATTCGTCGGTTACTATTTCAAAAGTAATCGGCAAGATTTTTATTTCCAGCATATTTATCGGTTACTATTTTAAAAGTAATCGGCAAGACTTTATTTTCAGCACATTCGTCAGTTACTATTTCAAAGGTAATCGGCATGATTTATTTTCAGCACATTCGTCGGTTACTTATTCAAAAGTAATCAGCAAGACTTTATTTTCATCATATTCGTAGGTTACTATTTCAAAAGTAATCGGCAAGACTTTATTTTCAGCACATTCGTCGGTTACTATTTCAAAAGTAATCGACAAGATTTTTATTTTCAGCATATTCGTCAGTTAATATTTCAAAAGTAATCGGCAAGATTTTTTTTTTCAGCATATTTGTCGGTTACTATTTTAAAAGTAAGCGGCATGACTTTATTTTCAGCACATTCGTCGGTTACTATTTCAAAAGTAATCGGCAAGACTTTATTTTCAGCACATTCGTCGGTTACTATTTCAAAAGTAATCGGCAAGACTTTATTTTCAACACATTCGTCGGTTACTATTTCAAAAGTAATCGGCAAGATTTTTATTTTCAGCATATTCGTCGGTTACTATTTCAAAAGTAATCGCCAAGATTTTTATTTTCAGCATATTTGTCGGTTACTATTTTAAAAGTAATCGGCAAGACTTTATTTTCAGCACATTCGTCGGTTACTATTTCGAAAGTAAGCGGCATGACTTTATTTTCAGCACATTCGTCGGTTACTATTTCAAAAGTAATCGGCAAGATTTTTTTTCTGCATATTCGTCGGTTACTATTTCAAAAGTAATCGGCAAGATTTTTATTTTCAGCATATTCGGCGGTTACTACTTCAAAAGTAATCAGCAAAAATTTATTTTCAGCACATTCGTCGGTTACTATTTCAAAAGTAATCGGCGAGATTTTTATCTTCAACATATTCGTCGGTTACTATTTCAAAAGTAATCGGCAAGATTTTTATTTTCAGCATATTTGTCTGTTACTATATTAAAAGTAATCGACAAGATTTTTATTTTCAACATATTCGTCGGTTACTATTTCAAAAGTAATCGGCAAGACTTTATTTTCAGCACATTCGTCGGTTACTATTTCAAAAGTAATCGGCAAAACTTTAATTTCAGCACATTCGTCGGTTACTATTTCAAAAGTAATCGGCAAGATTTTTATTTTCAGCATATTCGTCGGTTACTATTTCAAAAGTAATCGCCAAGATTTTTATTTTCAGCATATTTGTCGGTTACTATTTTAAAAGTAAGCGGCATGACTTTATTTTCAGCACATTCGTCGGTTACTATTTCAAAAGTAATCGGCAAGATTTTTTTTTCTGCATATTCGTCGGTTACTATTTCAAAAGTAATCGGCAAGATTTTTATTTTCAGCATATTCGTCGGTTACTATTTCAAAAGTAATCGGCAAGATTTTTATTTTCAGCAAATTCGTCGGTTACTATTTCAAAAGTAATCGGCAAGCCTTTATTTTCAGCACATTCGTCGGTTACTATTTCAAAAGTAATCGGCAAGATTTTTATTTTCAGCATATTCGTTGGTTACTATTTCAAAAGTAATCGCCAAGATTTTTATTTTCAGCATATTTGTCGGTTACTATTTTAAAAGTAATCGGCAAGACTTTATTTTCAGCACATTCGTCGGTTACTATTTCAAAAGTAATCGGCAAGATTTTTATTTCCAGCATATTTATCGGTTACTATTTTAAAAGTAATCGGCAAGACTTTATTTTCAGCACATTCGTCAGTTACTATTTCAAAGGTAATCGGCATGATTTATTTTCAGCACATTTGTCGGTTACTTATTCAAAAGTAATCAGCAAGACTTTATTTTCATCATATTCGTAGGTTACTATTTCAAAAGTAATCGGCAAGACTTTATTTTCAGCACATTCGTCGGTTACTATTTCAAAAGTAATCGACAAGATTTTTATTTTCAGCATATTCGTCAGTTAATATTTCAAAAGTAATCGGCAAGATTTTTTTTTTTCAGCATATTTGTCGGATACTATTTTAAAAGTAAGCGGCATGACTTTATTTTCAGCACATTCGTCGGTTACTATTTCAAAAGTAATCGGCAAGACTTTATTTTCAGCACATTCGTCGGTTACTATTTCAAAAGTAATCGGCAAGACTTTATTTTCAACACATTCGTCGGTTACTATTTCAAAAGTAATCGGCAAGATTTTTATTTTCAGCATATTCGTCGGTTACTATTTCAAAAGTAATCGCCAAGATTTTTATTTTCAGCATATTTGTCGGTTACTATTTTAAAAGTAATCGGCAAGACTTTATTTTCAGCACATTCGTCGGTTACTATTTCAAAAGTAATCGGCAAGATTTTTATTTTCAGCATATTCGTCGGTTACTACTTCGAAAGTAATCGCCAAGATTTTTATTTTCAGCATATTTGTCGGTTACTATTTTAAAAGTAATCGGCAAGACTTTATTTTCAGCACATTCGTCGGTTACTATTTCAAAAGTAATCGGCAAGATTTTTATTTCCAGCATATTTATCGGTTACTATTTTAAAAGTAATCGGCAAGACTTTATTTTCAGCACATTCGTCAGTTACTATTTCAAAGGTAATCGGCATGATTTATTTTCAGCACATTCGTCGGTTACTTATTCAAAAGTAATCAGCAAGACTTTATTTTCATCATATTCGTAGGTTACTATTTCAAAAGTAATCGGCAAGACTTTATTTTCAGCACATTCGTCGGTTACTATTTCAAAAGTAATCGACAAGATTTTTATTTTCAGCATATTCGTCAGTTAATATTTCAAAAGTAATCGGCAAGATTTTTTTTTTCAGCATATTTGTCGGTTACTATTTTAAAAGTAAGCGGCATGACTTTATTTTCAGCACATTCGTCGGTTACTATTTCAAAAGTAATCGGCAAGACTTTATTTTCAGCACATTCGTCGGTTACTATTTCAAAAGTAATCGGCAAGACTTTATTTTCAACACATTCGTCGGTTACTATTTCAAAAGTAATCGGCAAGATTTTTATTTTCAGCATATTCGTCGGTTACTATTTCAAAAGTAATCGCCAAGATTTTTATTTTCAGCATATTTGTCGGTTACTATTTTAAAAGTAATCGGCAAGACTTTATTTTCAGCACATTCGTCGGTTACTATTTCGAAAGTAAGCGGCATGACTTTATTTTCAGCACATTCGTCGGTTACTATTTCAAAAGTAATCGGCAAGATTTTTTTTCTGCATATTCGTCGGTTACTATTTCAAAAGTAATCGGCAAGATTTTTATTTTCAGCATATTCGGCGGTTACTACTTCAAAAGTAATCAGCAAAAATTTATTTTCAGCACATTCGTCGGTTACTATTTCAAAAGTAATCGGCGAGATTTTTATCTTCAACATATTCGTCGGTTACTATTTCAAAAGTAATCGGCAAGATTTTTATTTTCAGCATATTTGTCTGTTACTATATTAAAAGTAATCGACAAGATTTTTATTTTCAACATATTCGTCGGTTACTATTTCAAAAGTAATCGGCAAGACTTTATTTTCAGCACATTCGTCGGTTACTATTTCAAAAGTAATCGGCAAGACTTTAATTTCAGCACATTCGTCGGTTACTATTTCAAAAGTAATCGGCAAGATTTTTATTTTCAGCATATTCGTCGGTTACTATTTCAAAAGTAATCGCCAAGATTTTTATTTTCAGCATATTTGTCGGTTACTATTTTAAAAGTAAGCGGCATGACTTTATTTTCAGCACATTCGTCGGTTACTATTTCAAAAGTAATCGGCAAGATTTTTTTTTCTGCATATTCGTCGGTTACTATTTCAAAAGTAATCGGCAAGATTTTTATTTTCAGCATATTCGTCGGTTACTATTTCAAAAGTAATCGGCAAGATTTTTATTTTCAGCAAATTCGTCGGTTACTATTTCAAAAGTAATCGGCAAGCCTTTATTTTCAGCACATTCGTCGGTTACTATTTCAAAAGTAATCGGCAAGATTTTTATTTTCAGCATATTCGTTGGTTACTATTTCAAAAGTAATCGCCAAGATTTTTATTTTCAGCATATTTGTCGGTTACTATTTTAAAAGTAATCGGCAAGACTTTATTTTCAGCACATTCGTCGGTTACTATTTCAAAAGTAATCGGCAAGATTTTTATTTCCAGCATATTTATCGGTTACTATTTTAAAAGTAATCGGCAAGACTTTATTTTCAGCACATTCGTCAGTTACTATTTCAAAGGTAATCGGCATGATTTATTTTCAGCACATTCGTCGGTTACTTATTCAAAAGTAATCAGCAAGACTTTATTTTCATCATATTCGTAGGTTACTATTTCAAAAGTAATCGGCAAGACTTTATTTTCAACACATTCGTCGGTTACTATTTCAAAAGTAATCGGCAAGATTTTTATTTTCAGCATATTCGTCGGTTACTATTTCAAAAGTAATCGCCAAGATTTTTATTTTCAGCATATTTGTCGGTTACTATTTTAAAAGTAATCGGCAAGACTTTATTTTCAGCACATTCGTCGGTTACTATTTCGAAAGTAAGCGGCATGACTTTATTTTCAGCACATTCGTCGGTTACTATTTCAAAAGTAATCGGCAAGATTTTTTTTCTGCATATTCGTCGGTTACTATTTCAAAAGTAATCGGCAAGATTTTTATTTTCAGCATATTCGGCGGTTACTACTTCAAAAGTAATCAGCAAAAATTTATTTTCAGCACATTCGTCGGTTACTATTTCAAAAGTAATCGGCGAGATTTTTATCTTCAACATATTCGTCGGTTACTATTTCAAAAGTAATCGGCAAGATTTTTATTTTCAGCATATTTGTCTGTTACTATATTAAAAGTAATCGACAAGATTTTTATTTTCAACATATTCGTCGGTTACTATTTCAAAAGTAATCGGCAAGACTTTATTTTCAGCACATTCGTCGGTTACTATTTCAAAAGTAATCGGCAAGACTTTAATTTCAGCACATTCGTCGGTTACTATTTCAAAAGTAATCGGCAAGATTTTTATTTTCAGCATATTCGTCGGTTACTATTTCAAAAGTAATCGCCAAGATTTTTATTTTCAGCATATTTGTCGGTTACTATTTTAAAAGTAAGCGGCATGACTTTATTTTCAGCACATTCGTCGGTTACTATTTCAAAAGTAATCGGCAAGATTTTTTTTTCTGCATATTCGTCGGTTACTATTTCAAAAGTAATCGGCAAGATTTTTATTTTCAGCATATTCGTCGGTTACTATTTCAAAAGTAATCGGCAAGATTTTTATTTTCAGCAAATTCGTCGGTTACTATTTCAAAAGTAATCGGCAAGCCTTTATTTTCAGCACATTCGTCGGTTACTATTTCAAAAGTAATCGGCAAGATTTTTATTTTCAGCATATTCGTTGGTTACTATTTCAAAAGTAATCGCCAAGATTTTTATTTTCAGCATATTTGTCGGTTACTATTTTAAAAGTAATCGGCAAGACTTTATTTTCAGCACATTCGTCGGTTACTATTTCAAAAGTAATCGGCAAGATTTTTATTTCCAGCATATTTATCGGTTACTATTTTAAAAGTAATCGGCAAGACTTTATTTTCAGCACATTCGTCAGTTACTATTTCAAAGGTAATCGGCATGATTTATTTTCAGCACATTCGTCGGTTACTTATTCAAAAGTAATCAGCAAGACTTTATTTTCATCATATTCGTAGGTTACTATTTCAAAAGTAATCGGCAAGACTTTATTTTCAGCACATTCGTCGGTTACTATTTCAAAAGTAATCGACAAGATTTTTATTTTCAGCATATTCGTCAGTTAATATTTCAAAAGTAATCGGCAAGATTTTTTTTTTCAGCATATTTGTTGGTTACTATTTTAAAAGTAAGCGGCATGACTTTATTTTCAGCACATTCGTCGGTTACTATTTCAAAAGTAATCGGCAAGACTTTATTTTCAGCACATTCGTCGGTTACTATTTCAAAAGTAATCGGCAAGACTTTATTTTCAACACATTCGTCGGTTACTATTTCAAAAGTAATCGGCAAGATTTTTATTTTCAACATATTCGTCGGTTACTATTTCAAAAGTAATCGCCAAGATTTTTATTTTCAGCATATTTGTCGGTTACTATTTTAAAAGTAATCGGCAAGACTTTATTTTCAGCACATTCGTCGGTTACTATTTCGAAAGTAAGCGGCATGACTTTATTTTCAGCACATTCGTCGGTTACTATTTCAAAAGTAATCGGCAAGATTTTTATTTTCAGCATATTTGTCTGTTACTATATTAAAAGTAATCGACAAGATTTTTATTTTCAACATATTCGTCGGTTACTATTTCAAAAGTAATCGGCAAGACTTTATTTTCAGCACATTCGTCGGTTACTATTTCAAAAGTAATCGGCAAGACTTTAATTTCAGCACATTCGTCGGTTACTATTTCAAAAGTAATCGGCAAGATTTTTATTTTCAGCATATTCGTCGGTTACTATTTCAAAAGTAATCGCCAAGATTTTTATTTTCAGCATATTTGTCGGTTACTATTTTAAAAGTAAGCGGCATGACTTTATTTTCAGCACATTCGTCGGTTACTATTTCAAAAGTAATCGGCAAGATTTTTTTTTCTGCATATTCGTCGGTTACTATTTCAAAAGTAATCGGCAAGATTTTTATTTTCAGCACATTCGTCGGTTACTATTTCAAAAGTAATCGGCAAGACTTTATTTTCAGCACATTCGTCGGTTACTATTTCAAAAGTAATCGGCAAGACTTTATTTTCAACACATTCGTCGGTTACTATTTCAAAAGTAATCGGCAAGATTTTTATTTTCAGCATATTCGTCGGTTACTATTTCAAAAGTAATCGCCAAGATTTTTATTTTCAGCATATTTGTCGGTTACTATTTTAAAAGTAATCGGCAAGACTTTATTTTCAGCACATTCGTCGGTTACTATTTCGAAAGTAAGCGGCATGACTTTATTTTCAGCACATTCGTCGGTTACTATTTCAAAAGTAATCGGCAAGATTTTTTTTCTGCATATTCGTCGGTTACTATTTCAAAAGTAATCGGCAAGATTTTTATTTTCAGCATATTCGGCGGTTACTACTTCAAAAGTAATCAGCAAAAATTTATTTTCAGCACATTCGTCGGTTACTATTTCAAAAGTAATCGGCGAGATTTTTATCTTCAACATATTCGTCGGTTACTATTTCAAAAGTAATCGGCAAGATTTTTATTTTCAGCATATTTGTCTGTTACTATATTAAAAGTAATCGACAAGATTTTTATTTTCAACATATTCGTCGGTTACTATTTCAAAAGTAATCGGCAAGACTTTATTTTCAGCACATTCGTCGGTTACTATTTCAAAAGTAATCGGCAAGACTTTAATTTCAGCACATTCGTCGGTTACTATTTCAAAAGTAATCGGCAAGATTTTTATTTTCAGCATATTCGTCGGTTACTATTTCATAAGTAATCGCCAAGATTTTTATTTTCAGCATATTTGTCGGTTACTATTTTAAAAGTAAGCGGCATGACTTTATTTTCAGCACATTCGTCGGTTACTATTTCAAAATTAATCGGCAAGATTTTTTTTTCTGCATATTCGTCGGTTACTATTTCAAAAGTAATCGGCAAGATTTTTATTTTCAGCATATTCGTCGGTTACTATTTCAAAAGTAATCGGCAAGATTTTTATTTTCAGCAAATTCGTCGGTTACTATTTCAAAAGTAATCGGCAAGCCTTTATTTTCAGCACATTCGTCGGTTACTATTTCAAAAGTAATCGGCAAGATTTTTATTTTCAGCATATTCGTTGGTTACTATTTCAAAAGTAATCGCCAAGATTTTTATTTTCAGCATATTTGTCGGTTACTATTTTAAAAGTAATCGGCAAGACTTTATTTTCAGCACATTCGTCGGTTACTATTTCAAAAGTAATCGGCAAGATTTTTATTTCCAGCATATTTATCGGTTACTATTTTAAAAGTAATCGGCAAGACTTTATTTTCAGCACATTCGTCAGTTACTATTTCAAAGGTAATCGGCATGATTTATTTTCAGCACATTTGTCGGTTACTTATTCAAAAGTAATCAGCAAGACTTTATTTTCATCATATTCGTAGGTTACTATTTCAAAAGTAATCGGCAAGACTTTATTTTCAGCACATTCGTCGGTTACTATTTCAAAAGTAATCGACAAGATTTTTATTTTCAGCATATTCGTCAGTTAATATTTCAAAAGTAATCGGCAAGATTTTTTTTTTTCAGCATATTTGTCGGATACTATTTTAAAAGTAAGCGGCATGACTTTATTTTCAGCACATTCGTCGGTTACTATTTCAAAAGTAATCGGCAAGACTTTATTTTCAGCACATTCGTCGGTTACTATTTCAAAAGTAATCGGCAAGACTTTATTTTCAACACATTCGTCGGTTACTATTTCAAAAGTAATCGGCAAGATTTTTATTTTCAGCATATTCGTCGGTTACTATTTCAAAAGTAATCGCCAAGATTTTTATTTTCAGCATATTTGTCGGTTACTATTTTAAAAGTAATCGGCAAGACTTTATTTTCAGCACATTCGTCGGTTACTATTTCAAAAGTAATCGGCAAGATTTTTATTTTCAGCATATTCGTCGGTTACTACTTCGAAAGTAATCGCCAAGATTTTTATTTTCAGCATATTTGTCAGTTACTATTTTAAAAGTAAGCGGCATGACTTTATTTTCAGCACATTCGTCGGTTACTATTTCAAAAGTAATCGGCAAGATTTTTATTTTCAGCATATTCGTCGGTTACTATTTCAAAAGTAATCGGCAAGACTTTATTTTCAGCACATTCGTCGGTTACTATTTCAAAAGTAATCGGCAAGATTTTTTTTCTGCATATTCGTCAGTTACTACTTCAAAAGTAATCAGCAAAAATTTATTTTCAGTACATTCGTCGGTTACTATTTCAAAAGTAATCGGCGAGATTTTTATCTTCAACATATTCGTCGGTTACTATTTCAAAAGTAATCGGCAAGATTTTTATTTTCAGCATATTTGTCTGTTACTATATTAAAAGTAATCGACAAGATTTTTATTTTCAACATATTCGTCGGTTACTATTTCAAAAGTAATCGGCAAGACTTTATTTTCAGCACATTCGTCGGTTACTATTTCAAAAGTAAACGGCAAGATTTTTATTTTCAGCATATTCGTCGGTTATTATTTCAAAAATAATCGCCAAGATTTTTTTATTTTCAGCATATTTGTCGGTTACTAATTTAAAAGTAATCGGCAAGACTTTATTTTCAGCACATTCGTCGGTTACTATTTCGAAAGTAAGCGGCATGACTTTATTTTCAGCACATTCGTCGGTTACTATTTCAAAAGTAATCGGCAAGATTTTTTTTCTGCATATTCGTCGGTTACTATTTCAAAAGTAATCGGCAAGATTTTTATTTTCAGCATATTCGGCGGTTACTACTTCAAAAGTAATCAGCAAAAATTTATTTTCAGCACATTCGTCGGTTACTATTTCAAAAGTAATCGGCGAGATTTTTATCTTCAACATATTCGTCGGTTACTATTTCAAAAGTAATCGGCAAGATTTTTATTTTCAGCATATTTGTCTGTTACTATATTAAAAGTAATCGACAAGATTTTTATTTTCAACATATTCGTCGGTTACTATTTCAAAAGTAATCGGCAAGACTTTATTTTCAGCACATTCGTCGGTTACTATTTCAAAAGTAATCGGCAAGACTTTAATTTCAGCACATTCGTCGGTTACTATTTCAAAAGTAATCGGCAAGATTTTTATTTTCAGCATATTCGTCGGTTACTATTTCAAAAGTAATCGCCAAGATTTTTATTTTCAGCATATTTGTCGGTTACTATTTTAAAAGTAAGCGGCATGACTTTATTTTCAGCACATTCGTCGGTTACTATTTCAAAAGTAATCGGCAAGACTTTATTTTCAGCACATTCGTCGGTTACTATTTCAAAAGTAATCGGCAAGACTTTATTTTCAACACATTCGTCGGTTACTATTTCGAAAGTAATCGGCAAGATTTTTATTTCCAGCATATTTATCGGTTACTATTTTAAAAGTAATCGGCAAGACTTTATTTTCAGCACATTCGTCAGTTACTATTTCAAAGGTAATCGGCATGATTTATTTTCAGCACATTCGTCGGTTACTTATTCAAAAGTAATCAGCAAGACTTTATTTTCATCATATTCGTAGGTTACTATTTCAAAAGTAATCGGCAAGACTTTATTTTCAGCACATTCGTCGGTTACTATTTCAAAAGTAATCGACAAGATTTTTATTTTCAGCATATTCGTCAGTTAATATTTCAAAAGTAATCGGCAAGATTTTTTTTTTCAGCATATTTGTCGGTTACTATTTTAAAAGTAAGCGGCATGACTTTATTTTCAGCACATTCGTCGGTTACTATTTCAAAAGTAATCGGCAAGACTTTATTTTCAGCACATTCGTCGGTTACTATTTCAAAAGTAATCGGCAAGACTTTATTTTCAACACATTCGTCGGTTACTATTTCAAAAGTAATCGGCAAGATTTTTATTTTCAGCATATTTGTCGGTTACTATTTTAAAAGTAATCGGCAAGACTTTATTTTCAGCACATTCGTCGGTTACTATTTCGAAAGTAAGCGGCATGACTTTATTTTCAGCACATTCGTCGGTTACTATTTCAAAAGTAATCGGCAAGATTTTTTTTCTGCATATTCGTCGGTTACTATTTCAAAAGTAATCGGCAAGATTTTTATTTTCAGCATATTCGGCGGTTACTACTTCAAAAGTAATCAGCAAAAATTTATTTTCAGCACATTCGTCGGTTACTATTTCAAAAGTAATCGGCGAGATTTTTATCTTCAACATATTCGTCGGTTACTATTTCAAAAGTAATCGGCAAGATTTTTATTTTCAGCATATTTGTCTGTTACTATATTAAAAGTAATCGACAAGATTTTTATTTTCAACATATTCGTCGGTTACTATTTCAAAAGTAATCGGCAAGACTTTATTTTCAGCACATTCGTCGGTTACTATTTCAAAAGTAATCGGCAAGACTTTAATTTCAGCACATTCGTCGGTTACTATTTCAAAAGTAATCGGCAAGATTTTTATTTTCAGCATATTCGTCGGTTACTATTTCAAAAGTAACCGCCAAGATTTTTATTTTCAGCATATTTGTCGGTTACTATTTTAAAAGTAAGCGGCATGACTTTATTTTCAGCACATTCGTCGGTTACTATTTCAAAAGTAATCGGCAAGATTTTTTTTTCTGCATATTCGTCGGTTACTATTTCAAAAGTAATCGGCAAGATTTTTATTTTCAGCATATTCCTCGGTTACTATTTCAAAAGTAATCGGCAAGATTTTTATTTTCAGCAAATTCGTCGGTTACTATTTCAAAAGTAATCGGCAAGCCTTTATTTTCAGCACATTCGTCGGTTACTATTTCAAAAGTAATCGGCAAGATTTTTATTTTCAGCATATTCGTTGGTTACTATTTCAAAAGTAATCGCCAAGATTTTTATTTTCAGCATATTTGTCGGTTACTATTTTAAAAGTAATCGGCAAGACTTTATTTTCAGCACATTCGTCGGTTACTATTTCAAAAGTAATCGGCAAGATTTTTATTTCCAGCATATTTATCGGTTACTATTTTAAAAGTAATCGGCAAGACTTTATTTTCAGCACATTCGTCAGTTACTATTTCAAAGGTAATCGGCATGATTTATTTTCAGCACATTTGTCGGTTACTTATTCAAAAGTAATCAGCAAGACTTTATTTTCATCATATTCGTAGGTTACTATTTCAAAAGTAATCGGCAAGACTTTATTTTCAGCACATTCGTCGGTTACTATTTCAAAAGTAATCGACAAGATTTTTATTTTCAGCATATTCGTCAGTTAATATTTCAAAAGTAATCGGCAAGATTTTTTTTTTTCAGCATATTTGTCGGTTACTATTTTAAAAGTAAGCGGCATGACTTTATTTTCAGCACATTCGTCGGTTACTATTTCAAAAGTAATCGGCAAGACTTTATTTTCAGCACATTCGTCGGTTACTATTTCAAAAGTAATCGGCAAGACTTTATTTTCAACACATTCGTCGGTTACTATTTCAAAAGTAATCGGCAAGATTTTTATTTTCAGCATATTCGTCGGTTACTATTTCAAAAGTAATCGCCAAGATTTTTATTTTCAGCATATTTGTCGGTTACTATTTTAAAAGTAATCGGCAAGACTTTATTTTCAGCACATTCGTCGGTTACTATTTCAAAAGTAATCGGCAAGATTTTTATTTTCAGCATATTCGTCGGTTACTACTTCGAAAGTAATCGCCAAGATTTTTATTTTCAGCATATTTGTCAGTTACTATTTTAAAAGTAAGCGGCATGACTTTATTTTCAGCACATTCGTCGGTTACTATTTCAAAAGTAATCGGCAAGATTTTTATTTTCAGCATATTCGTCGGTTACTATTTCAAAAGTAATCGGCAAGACTTTATTTTCAGCACATTCGTCGGTTACTATTTCAAAAGTAATCGGCAAGATTTTTTTTCTGCATATTCGTCAGTTACTACTTCAAAAGTAATCAGCAAAAATTTATTTTCAGTACATTCGTCGGTTACTATTTCAAAAGTAATCGGCGAGATTTTTATCTTCAACATATTCGTCGGTTACTATTTCAAAAGTAATCGGCAAGACTTTAATTTCAGCACATTCGTCGGTTACTATTTCAAAAGTAATCGGCAAGATTTTTATTTTCAGCATATTCGTCGGTTACTATTTCAAAAGTAATCGCCAAGATTTTTATTTTCAGCATATTTGTCGGTTACTATTTTAAAAGTAAGCGGCATGACTTTATTTTCAGCACATTCGTCGGTTACTATTTCAAAAGTAATCGGCAAGATTTTTTTTTCTGCATATTCGTCGGTTACTATTTCAAAAGTAATCGGCAAGATTTTTATTTTCAGCATATTCGTCGGTTACTATTTCAAAAGTAATCGGCAAGATTTTTATTTTCAGCAAATTCGTCGGTTACTATTTCAAAAGTAATCGGCAAGCCTTTATTTTCAGCACATTCGTCGGTTACTATTTCAAAAGTAATCGGCAAGATTTTTATTTTCAGCATATTCGTCGGTTACTACTTCGAAAGTAATCGCCAAGATTTTTATTTTCAGCATATTCGTCGGTTACTATTTCAAAAGTAATCGCCAAGATTTTTATTTTCAGCATATTTGTCGGTTACTATTTTAAAAGTAAGCGGCATGACTTTATTTTCAGCACATTCGTCGGTTACTATTTCAAAAGTAATCGGCAAGACTTTATTTTCAGCACATTCGTCGGTTTCTATTTCAAAAGTAAACGGCAAGATTTTTATTTTCAGCATATTCGTCGGTTACTATTTCAAAAATAATCGCCAAGATTTTTTTATTTTCAGCATATTTGTCGGTTACTAATTTAAAAGTAATCGGCAAGACTTTATTTTCAGCACATTCGTCGGTTACTATTTCGAAAGTAAGCGGCATGACTTTATTTTCAGCACATTCGTCGGTTACTATTTCAAAAGTAATCGGCAAGATTTTTTTTCTGCATATTCGTCGGTTACTATTTCAAAAGTAATCGGCAAGATTTTTATTTTCAGCATATTCGGCGGTTACTATTTCAAAAGTAATCAGCAAAAATTTATTTTCAGCACATTCGTCGGTTACTATTTCAAAAGTAATCGGCGAGATTTTTATCTTCAACATATTCGTCGGTTACTATTTCAAAAGTAATCGGCAAATTTTTTTTCTGCATATTCGTCGGTTACTATTTCAAAAGTAATCGGCAAGATTTTTATTTTCAGCAAATTCGTCGGTTACTATTTCAAAAGTAATCGGCAAGCCTTTATTTTCAGCACATTCGTCGGTTACTATTTCAAAAGTAATCGGCAAGATTTTTATTTTCAGCATATTCGTTGGTTACTATTTCAAAAGTAATCGCCAAGATTTTTATTTTCAGCATATTTGTCGGTTACTATTTTAAAAGTAATCGGCAAGACTTTATTTTCAGCACATTCGTCGGTTACTATTTCAAAAGTAATCGGCAAGATTTTTATTTCCAGCATATTTATCGGTTACTATTTTAAAAGTAATCGGCAAGACTTTATTTTCAGCACATTCGTCGGTTACTTATTCAAAAGTAATCAGCAAGACTTTATTTTCATCATATTCGTAGGTTACTATTTCAAAAGTAATCGGCAAGACTTTATTTTCAGCACATTCGTCGGTTACTATTTCAAAAGTAATCGACAAGATTTTTATTTTCAGCATATTCGTCAGTTAATATTTCAAAAGTAATCGGCAAGATTTTTTTTTTCAGCATATTTGTCGGTTACTATTTTAAAAGTAAGCGGCATGACTTTATTTTCAGCACATTCGTCGGTTACTATTTCAAAAGTAATCGGCAAGACTTTATTTTCAGCACATTCGTCGGTTACTATTTCAAAAGTAATCGGCAAGACTTTATTTTCAACACATTCGTCGGTTACTATTTCAAAAGTAATCGGCAAGATTTTTATTTTCAGCATATTCGTCGGTTACTATTTCAAAAGTAATCGCTAAGATTTTTATTTTCAGCATATTTGTCGGTTACTATTTTAAAAGTAATCGGCAAGACTTTATTTTCAGCACATTCGTCGGTTACTATTTCAAAAGTAATCGGCAAGATTTTTATTTTCAGCATATTCGTCGGTTACTACTTCGAAAGTAATCGCCAAGATTTTTATTTTCAGCATATTTGTCAGTTACTATTTTAAAAGTAAGCGGCATGACTTTATTTTCAGCACATTCGTCGGTTACTATTTCAAAAGTAATCGGCAAGATTTTTATTTTCAGCATATTCGTCGGTTACTATTTCAAAAGTAATCGGCAAGACTTTATTTTCAGCACATTCGTCGGTTACTATTTCAAAAGTAATCGGCAAGATTTTTTTTCTGCATATTCGTCAGTTACTATTTCAAAAGTAATCGGCAAGATTTTTATTTTCAGCAAATTCGTCGGTTACTATTTCAAAAGTAATCGGCAAGCCTTTATTTTCAGCACATTCGTCGGTTACTATTTCAAAAGTAATCGGCAAGATTTTTATTTTCAGCATATTCGTCGGTTACTATTTCAAAAGTAATCGCCAAGATTTTTATTTTCAGCATATTTGTCGGTTACTATTTTAAAAGTAATCGACAAGACTTTATTTTCAGCACATTCGTCGGTTACTATTTCAAAAGTAATCGGCAAGACTTTATTTTCAGCACATTCGTCGGTTTCTATTTCAAAAGTAAACGGCAAGATTTTTATTTTCAGCATATTCGTCGGTTACTATTTCAAAAATAATCGCCAAGATTTTTTTATTTTCAGCATATTTGTCGGTTACTAATTTAAAAGTAATCGGCAAGACTTTATTTTCAGCACATTCGTCGGTTACTATTTCGAAAGTAAGCGGCATGACTTTATTTTCAGCACATTCGTCGGTTACTATTTCAAAAGTAATCGGCAAGATTTTTTTTCTGCATATTCGTCGGTTACTATTTCAAAAGTAATCGGCAAGATTTTTATTTTCAGCATATTCGGCGGTTACTATTTCAAAAGTAATCAGCAAAAATTTATTTTCAGCACATTCGTCGGTTACTATTTCAAAAGTAATCGGCGAGATTTTTATCTTCAACATATTCGTCGGTTACTATTTCAAAAGTAATCGGCAAGATTTTTATTTTCAGCATATTTGTCTGTTACTATATTAAAAGTAATCGACAAGATTTTTATTTTCAACATATTCGTCGGTTACTATTTCAAAAGTAATCGGCAAGACTTTATTTTCAGCACATTCGTCGGTTACTATTTCAAAAGTAATCGGCAAGACTTTAATTTCAGCACATTCGTCGGTTACTATTTCAAAAGTAATCGGCAAGATTTTTATTTTCAGCATATTCGTCGGTTACTATTTCAAAAGTAATCGCCAAGATTTTTATTTTCAGCATATTTGTCGGTTACTATTTTAAAAGTAAGCGGCATGACTTTATTTTCAGCACATTCATCGGTTACTATTTCAAAAGTAATCGGCAAGATTTTTTTTTCTGCATATTCGTCGGTTACTATTTCAAAAGTAATCGGCAAGATTTTTATTTTCAGCATATTCGTCGGTTACTATTTCAAAAGTAATCGGCAAGATTTTTATTTTCAGCATATTTGTCGGTTACTATTTCAAAAGTAATCAGCAAAAATTTATTTTCAGCACATTCGTCGGTTACTATTTCAAAAGTAATCGGCGAGATTTTTATCTTCAACATATTCGTCGGTTACTATTTCAAAAGTAATCGGCAAATTTTTTTTCTGCATATTCGTCGGTTACTATTTCAAAAGTAATCGGCAAGATTTTTATTTTCAGCAAATTCGTCGGTTACTATTTCAAAAGTAATCGGCAAGCCTTTATTTTCAGCACATTCGTCGGTTACTATTTCAAAAGTAATCGGCAAGATTTTTATTTTCAGCATATTCGTTGGTTACTATTTCAAAAGTAATCGCCAAGATTTTTATTTTCAGCATATTTGTCGGTTACTATTTTAAAAGTAATCGGCAAGACTTTATTTTCAGCACATTCGTCGGTTACTATTTCAAAAGTAATCGGCAAGATTTTTATTTCCAGCATATTTATCGGTTACTATTTTAAAAGTAATCGGCAAGACTTTATTTTCAGCACATTCGTCAGTTACTATTTCAAAGGTAATCGGCATGATTTATTTTCAGCACATTCGTCGGTTACTTATTCAAAAGTAATCAGCAAGACTTTATTTTCATCATATTCGTAGGTTACTATTTCAAAAGTAATCGGCAAGACTTTATTTTCAGCACATTCATCGGTTACTATTTCAAAAGTAATCGACAAGATTTTTATTTTCAGCATATTCGTCAGTTAATATTTCAAAAGTAATCGGCAAGATTTTTTTTTTCAGCATATTTGTCGGTTACTATTTTAAAAGTAAGCGGCATGACTTTATTTTCAGCACATTCGTCGGTTACTATTTCAAAAGTAATCGGCAAGACTTTATTTTCAGCACATTCGTCGGTTACTATTTCAAAAGTAATCGGCAAGACTTTATTTTCAACACATTCGTCGGTTACTATTTCAAAAGTAATCGGCAAGATTTTTATTTTCAGCATATTCGTCGGTTACTATTTCAAAAGTAATCGCCAAGATTTTTATTTTCAGCATATTTGTCGGTTACTATTTTAAAAGTAATCGGCAAGACTTTATTTTCAGCACATTCGTCGGTTACTATTTCAAAAGTAATCGGCAAGATTTTTATTTTCAGCATATTCGTCGGTTACTACTTCGAAAGTAATCGCCAAGATTTTTATTTTCAGCATATTTGTCAGTTACTATTTTAAAAGTAAGCGGCATGACTTTATTTTCAGCACATTCGTCGGTTACTATTTCAAAAGTAATCGGCAAGATTTTTATTTTCAGCATATTCGTCGGTTACTATTTCAAAAGTAATCGACAAGACTTTATTTTCAGCACATTCGTCGGTTACTATTTCAAAAGTAATCGGCAAGATTTTTTTTCTGCATATTCGTCAGTTACTATTTCAAAAGTAATCGGCAAGATTTTTATTTTCAGCAAATTCGTCGGTTACTATTTCAAAAGTAATCGGCAAGCCTTTATTTTCAGCACATTCGTCGGTTACTATTTCAAAAGTAATCGGCAAGATTTTTATTTTCAGCATATTCGTCGGTTACTATTTCAAAAGTAATCGCCAAGATTTTTATTTTCAGCATATTTGTCGGTTACTATTTTAAAAGTAATCGACAAGACTTTATTTTCAGCACATTCGTCGGTTACTATTTCAAAAGTAATCGGCAAGACTTTATTTTCAGCACATTCGTCGGTTTCTATTTCAAAAGTAAACGGCAAGATTTTTATTTTCAGCATATTCGTCGGTTACTATTTCAAAAATAATCGCCAAGATTTTTTTATTTTCAGCATATTTGTCGGTTACTAATTTAAAAGTAATCGGCAAGACTTTATTTTCATCACATTCGTCGGTTACTATTTCGAAAGTAAGCGGCATGACTTTATTTTCAGCACATTCGTCGGTTACTATTTCAAAAGTAATCGGCAAGATTTTTTTTCTGCATATTCGTCGGTTACTATTTCAAAAGTAATCGGCAAGATTTTTATTTTCAGCATATTCGGCGGTTACTATTTCAAAAGTAATCAGCAAAAATTTATTTTCAGCACATTCGTCGGTTACTATTTCAAAAGTAATCGGCGAGATTTTTATCTTCAACATATTCGTCGGTTACTATTTCAAAAGTAATCGGCAAGATTTTTATTTTCAGCATATTTGTCTGTTACTATATTAAAAGTAATCGACAAGATTTTTATTTTCAACATATTCGTCGGTTACTATTTCAAAAGTAATCGGCAAGACTTTATTTTCAGCACATTCGTCGGTTACTATTTCAAAAGTAATCGGCAAGACTTTAATTTCAGCACATTCGTCGGTTACTATTTCAAAAGTAATCGGCAAGATTTTTATTTTCAGCATATTCGTCGGTTACTATTTCAAAAGTAATCGCCAAGATTTTTATTTTCAGCATATTTGTCGGTTACTATTTTAAAAGTAAGCGGCATGACTTTATTTTCAGCACATTCATCGGTTACTATTTCAAAAGTAATCGGCAAGATTTTTTTTTCTGCATATTCGTCGGTTACTATTTCAAAAGTAATCGGCAAGATTTTTATTTTCAGCATATTCGTCGGTTACTATTTCAAAAGTAATCGGCAAGATTTTTATTTTCAGCAAATTCGTCGGTTACTATTTCAAAAGTAATCGGCAAGCCTTTATTTTCAGCACATTCGTCGGTTACTATTTCAAAAGTAATCGGCAAGATTTTTAATTTCAGCATATTCGTCGGTTACTATTTCAAAAGTAATCGCCAAGATTTTTATTTTCGGCATATTTGTCGGTTACTATTTTAAAAGTAATCGGCAAGACTTTATTTTCAGCACATTCGTCGGTTACTATTTCAAAAGTAATCGGCAAGATTTTTATTTCCAGCATATTTGTCGGTTACTATTTTAAAAGTAATCGGCAAGACTTTATTTTCAGCACATTCGTCAGTTACTATTTCAAAGGTAATCGGCATGATTTATTTTCAGCACATTCGTCGGTTACTTATTCAAAAGTAATCAGCAAGACTTTATTTTCATCATATTCGTAGGTTACTATTTCAAAAGTAATCGGCAAGACTTTATTTTCAGCACATTCGTCGGTTACTATTTCAAAAGTAATCGACAAGATTTTTATTTTCAGCATATTCGTCAGTTAATATTTCAAAAGTAATGGGCAAGATTTTTTTTTTCAGCATATTTGTCGGTTACTATTTTAAAAGTAAGCGGCATGACTTTATTTTCAGCACATTCGTCGGTTACTATTTCAAAAGTAATCGGCAAGACTTTATTTTCAGCACATTCGTCGGTTACTATTTCAAAAGTAATCGGCAAGATTTTTATTTTCAGCATATTCGTCGGTTACTATTTCAAAAGTAATCGCCAAGATTTTTATTTTCAGCATATTTGTCGGTTACTATTTTAAAAGTAATCGGCAAGACTTTATTTTCAGCACATTCGTCGGTTACTATTTCATAAGTAATCGGCAAGATTTTTATTTTCAGCATATTCGTCGGTTACTACTTCGAAAGTAATCGCCAAGATTTTTATTTTCAGCATATTTGTCAGTTACTATTTTAAAAGTAAGCGGCATGACTTTATTTTCAGCACATTCGTCGGTTACTATTTCAAAAGTAATCGGCAAGATTTTTATTTTCAGCATATTCGTCGGTTACTATTTCAAAAGTAATCGGCAAGACTTTATTTTCAGCACATTCGTCGGTTACTATTTCAAAAGTAATCGGCAAGATTTTTTTTCTGCATATTCGTCAGTTACTATTTCAAAAGTAATCGGCAAGATTTTTATTTTCAGCATATTCGGCGGTTACTATTTCAAAAGTAATCAGCAAAAATTTATTTTCAGCACATTCGTCGGTTACTATTTCAAAAGTAATCGGCGAGATTTTTATCTTCAACATATTCGTCGGTTACTATTTCAAAAGTAATCGGCAAGATTTTTATTTTCAGCATATTTGTCTGTTACTATATTAAAAGTAATCGACAAGATTTTTATTTTCAACATATTCGTCGGTTACTATTTCAAAAGTAATCGGCAAGACTTTATTTTCAGCACATTCGTTGGTTACTATTTCAAAAGTAATCGGCAAGACTTTAATTTCAGCACATTCGTCGGTTACTATTTCAAAAGTAATCGGCAAGATTTTTATTTTCAGCATATTCGTCGGTTACTATTTCAAAAGTAATCGCCAAGATTTTTATTTTCAGCATATTTGTCGGTTACTATTTTAAAAGTAAGCGGCATGACTTTATTTTCAGCACATTCGTCGGTTACTATTTCAAAAGTAATCGGCAAGATTTTTTTTTCTGCATATTCGTCGGTTACTATTTCAAAAGTAATCGGCAAGATTTTTATTTTCAGCATATTCGTCGGTTACTATTTCAAAAGTAATCGGCAAGATTTTTATTTTCAGCAAATTCGTCGGTTACTATTTCAAAAGTAATCGGCAAGCCTTTATTTTCAGCACATTCGTCGGTTACTATTTCAAAAGTAATCGGCAAGATTTTTATTTTCAGCATATTCGTCGGTTACTATTTCAAAAGTAATCGCCAAGATTTTTATTTTCAGCATATTTGTCGGTTACTATTTTAAAAGTAATCGGCAAGACTTTATTTTCAGCACATTCGTCGGTTACTATTTCAAAAGTAATCGGCAAGATTTTTATTTCCAGCATATTTGTCGGTTACTATTTTAAAAGTAATCGGCAAGACTTTATTTTCAGCACATTCGTCAGTTACTATTTCAAAGGTAATCGGCATGATTTATTTTCAGCACATTCGTCGGTTACTTATTCAAAAGTAATCAGCAAGACTTTATTTTCATCATATTCGTAGGTTACTATTTCAAAAGTAATCGGCAAGACTTTATTTTCAGCACATTCGTCGGTTACTATTTCAAAAGTAATCGACAAGATTTTTATTTTCAGCATATTCGTCAGTTAATATTTCAAAAGTAATTGGCAAGATTTTTTTTTTCAGCATATTTGTCGGTTACTATTTTAAAAGTAAGCGGCATGACTTTATTTTCAGCACATTCGTCGGTTACTATTTCAAAAGTAATCGGCAAGACTTTATTTTCAGCACATTCGTCGGTTACTATTTCAAAAGTAATCGGCAAGACTTTATTTTCAACACATTCGTCGGTTACTATTTCAAAAGTAATCGGCAAGATTTTTATTTTCAGCATATTCGTCGGTTACTATTTCAAAAGTAATCGCCAAGATTTTTATTTTCAGCATATTTGTCGGTTACTATTTCAAAAGTAATCGGCAAGACTTTATTTTCAGCACATTCGTCGGTTACTATTTCAAAAGTAATCGGCAAGATTTTTATTTTCAGCATATTCGTCGGTTACTACTTCGAAAGTAATCGCCAAGATTTTTATTTTCAGCATATTTGTCAGTTACTATTTTAAAAGTAAGCGGCATGACTTTATTTTCAGCACATTCGTCGGTTACTATTTCAAAAGTAATCGGCAAGATTTTTATTTTCAGCATATTCGTCGGTTACTATTTCAAAAGTAATCGGCAAGACTTTATTTTCAGCACATTCGTCGGTTACTATTTCAAAAGTAATCGGCAAGATTTTTTTTCTGCATATTCGTCAGTTACTATTTCAAAAGTAATCGGCAAGATTTTTATTTTCAGCAAATTCGTCGGTTACTATTTCAAAAGTAATCGGCAAGCCTTTATTTTCAGCACATTCGTCGGTTACTATTTCAAAAGTAATCAGCAAGATTTTTATTTTCATCATATTCGTCGGTTACTATTTCAAAAGTAATCGCCAAGATTTTTATTTTCAGCATATTTGTCGGTTACTATTTTAAAAGTAATCGACAAGACTTTATTTTCAGCACATTCGTCGGTTACTATTTCAAAAGTAATCGGCAAGACTTTATTTTCAGCACATTCGTCGGTTACTATTTCAAAAGTAATCGGCAAGACTTTATTTTCAGCACATTCGTCGGTTTCTATTTCAAAAGTAAACGGCAAGATTTTTATTTTCAGCATATTCGTCGGTTACTATTTCAAAAATAATCGCCAAGATTTTTTTATTTTCAGCATATTTGTCGGTTACTAATTTAAAAGTAATCGGCAAGACTTTATTTTCAGCACATTCGTCGGTTACTATTTCGAAAGTAAGCGGCATGACTTTATTTTCAGCACATTCGTCGGTTACTATTTCAAAAGTAATCGGCAAGATTTTTTTTCTGCATATTCGTCGGTTACTATTTCAAAAGTAATCGGCAAGATTTTTATTTTCAGCATATTCGGCGGTTACTATTTCAAAAGTAATCAGCAAAAATTTATTTTCAGCACATTCGTCGGTTACTATTTCAAAAGTAATCGGCGAGATTTTTATCTTCAACATATTCGTCGGTTACTATTTCAAAAGTAATCGGCAAGATTTTTATTTTCAGCATATTTGTCTGTTACTATATTAAAAGTAATCGACAAGATTTTTATTTTCAACATATTCGTCGGTTACTATTTCAAAAGTAATCGGCAAGACTTTATTTTCAGCACATTCGTCGGTTACTATTTCAAAAGAAATCGGCAAGACTTTAATTTCAGCACATTCGTCGGTTACTATTTCAAAAGTAATCGGCAAGATTTTTTTTCTGCATATTCGTCGGTTACTATTTCAAAAGTAATCGGCAAGATTTTTATTTTCAGCATATTCGGCGGTTACTATTTCAAAAGTAATCAGCAAAAATTTATTTTCAGCACATTCGTCGGTTACTATTTCAAAAGTAATCGGCGAGATTTTTATCTTCAACATATTCGTCGGTTACTATTTCAAAAGTAATCGGCAAGATTTTTATTTTCAGCATATTTGTCTGTTACTATATTAAAAGTAATCGACAAGATTTTTATTTTCAACATATTCGTCGGTTACTATTTCAAAAGTAATCGGCAAGACTTTATTTTCAGCACATTCGTCGGTTACTATTTCAAAAGTAATCGGCAAGACTTTAATTTCAGCACATTCGTCGGTTACTATTTCAAAAGTAATCGGCAAGATTTTTATTTTCAGCATATTCGTCGGTTACTATTTCAAAAGTAATCGCCAAGATTTTTATTTTCAGCATATTTGTCGGTTACTATTTTAAAAGTAATCGGCAAGACTTTATTTTCAGCACATTCGTCGGTTACTATTTCAAAAGTAATCGGCAAGATTTTTATTTCCAGCATATTTGTCGGTTACTATTTTAAAAGTAATCGGCAAGACTTTATTTTCAGCACATTCGTCAGTTACTATTTCAAAGGTAATCGGCATGATTTATTTTCAGCACATTCGTCGGTTACTTATTCAAAAGTAATCAGCAAGATTTTTATTTTCAGCATATTTGTCTGTTACTATATTAAAAGTAATCGACAAGATTTTTATTTTCAACATATTCGTCGGTTACTATTTCAAAAGTAATCGGCAAGACTTTATTTTCAGCACATTCGTCGGTTACTATTTCAAAAGTAATCGGCAAGACTTTAATTTCAGCACATTCGTCGGTTACTATTTCAAAAGTAATCGGCAAGATTTTTATTTTCAGCATATTCGTCGGTTACTATTTCAAAAGTAATCGCCAAGATTTTTATTTTCAGCATATTTGTCGGTTACTATTTTAAAAGTAATCGGCAAGACTTTATTTTCAGCACATTCGTCGGTTACTATTTCAAAAGTAATCGGCAAGATTTTTATTTCCAGCATATTTGTCGGTTACTATTTTAAAAGTAATCGGCAAGACTTTATTTTCAGCACATTCGTCAGTTACTATTTCAAAGGTAATCGGCATGATTTATTTTCAGCACATTCGTCGGTTACTATTTCAAAAGTAATCGGCGAGATTTTTATCTTCAACATATTCGTCGGTTACTATTTCAAAAGTAATCGGCAAGATTTTTATTTTCAGCATATTTGTCTGTTACTATATTAAAAGTAATCGACAAGATTTTTATTTTCAACATATTCGTCGGTTACTATTTCAAAAGTAATCGGCAAGACTTTATTTTCAGCACATTCGTCGGTTACTATTTCAAAAGTAATCGGCAAGACTTTAATTTCAGCACATTCGTCGGTTACTATTTCAAAAGTAATCGGCAAGATTTTTATTTTCAGCATATTCGTCGGTTACTATTTCAAAAGTAATCGCCAAGATTTTTATTTTCAGCATATTTGTCGGTTACTATTTTAAAAGTAATCGGCAAGACTTTATTTTCAGCACATTCGTCGGTTACTATTTCAAAAGTAATCGGCAAGATTTTTATTTCCAGCATATTTGTCGGTTACTATTTTAAAAGTAATCGGCAAGACTTTATTTTCAGCACATTCGTCAGTTACTATTTCAAAGGTAATCGGCATGATTTATTTTCAGCACATTCGTCGGTTACTTATTCAAAAGTAATCAGCAAGACTTTATTTTCATCATATTCGTAGGTTACTATTTCAAAAGTAATCGGCAAGACTTTATTTTCAGCACATTCGTCGGTTACTATTTCAAAAGTAATCGACAAGATTTTTATTTTCAGCATATTCGTCAGTTAATATTTCAAAAGCAATCGGCAAGATTTTTTTTTTCAGCATATTTGTCGGTTACTATTTTAAAAGTAAGCGGCATGACTTTATTTTCAGCACATTCGTCGGTTACTATTTCAAAAGTAATCGGCAAGACTCTATTTTCAGCACATTCGTCGGTTACTATTTCAAAAGTAATCGGCAAGACTTTATTTTCAACACATTCGTCGGTTACTATTTCAAAAGTAATCGGCAAGATTTTTATTTTCAGCATATTCGTCGGTTACTATTTCAAAAGTAATCGCCATTTTCAGCATATTTGTCGGTTACTATTTTAAAAGTAATCGGCAAGACTTTATTTTCAGCACATTCGTCGGTTACTATTTCAAAAGTAATCGGCAAGATTTTTATTTTCAGCATATTCGTCGGTTACTACTTCGAAAGTAATCGCCAAGATTTTTATTTTCAGCATATTTGTCAGTTACTATTTTAAAAGTAAGCGGCATGACTTTATTTTCAGCACATTCGTCGGTTACTATTTCAAAAGTAATCGGCAAGATTTTTATTTTCAGCAAATTCGTCGGTTACTATTTCAAAAGTAATCGGCAAGCCTTTATTTTCAGCACATTCGTCGGTTACTATTTCAAAAGTAATCGGCAAGATTTTTATTTTCAGCATATTCGTCGGTTACTATTTCAAAAGTAATCGCCAAGATTTTTATTTTCAGCATATTTGTCGGTTACTATTTTAAAAGTAATCGACAAGACTTTATTTTCAGCACATTCGTCGGTTACTATTTCAAAAGTAATCGGCAAGACTTTATTTTCAGCACATTCGTCGGTTACTATTTCAAAAGTAATCGGCAAGACTTTATTTTCAGCACATTCGTCGGTTTCTAT
This sequence comes from Medicago lupulina, assembly GCA_958299785.1. Classification (NCBI taxonomy): domain Eukaryota; kingdom Viridiplantae; phylum Streptophyta; class Magnoliopsida; order Fabales; family Fabaceae; genus Medicago; species Medicago lupulina. The sequence goes on along the minus strand of OY283143.1, from coordinate 41,028,479 downwards.
TTCAAAAGTAAACGGCAAGATTTTTATTTTCAGCATATTCGTCGGTTACTATTTCAAAAATAATCGCCAAGATTTTTTTATTTTCAGCATATTTGTCGGTTACTAATTTAAAAGTAATCGGCAAGACTTTATTTTCAGCACATTCGTCGGTTACTATTTCGAAAGTAAGCGGCATGACTTTATTTTCAGCACATTCGTCGGTTACTATTTCAAAAGTAATCGGCAAGATTTTTTTTCTGCATATTCGTCGGTTACTATTTCAAAAGTAATCGGCAAGATTTTTATTTTCAGCATATTCGGCGGTTACTATTTCAAAAGTAATCAGCAAAAATTTATTTTCTGCACATTCGTCGGTTACTATTTCAAAAGTAATCGGCGAGATTTTTATCTTCAACATATTCGTCGGTTACTATTTCAAAAGTAATCGGCAAGACTTTATTTTCAGCACATTCGTCGGTTACTATTTCAAAAGTAATCGGCAAGATTTTTTTTCTGCATATTCGTCGGTTACTATTTCAAAAGTAATCGGCAAGATTTTTATTTTCAGCATATTCGGCGGTTACTATTTCAAAAGTAATCAGCAAAAATTTATTTTCAGCACATTCGTCGGTTACTATTTCAAAAGTAATCGGCGAGATTTTTATCTTCAACATATTCGTCGGTTACTATTTCAAAAGTAATCGGCAAGATTTTTATTTTCAGCATATTTGTCTGTTACTATATTAAAAGTAATCGACAAGACTTTATTTTCAGCACATTCGTCGGTTACTATTTCAAAAGTAATCGGCAAGATTTTTATTTCCAGCATATTTGTCGGTTACTATTTTAAAAGTAATCGGCAAGACTTTATTTTCAGCACATTCGTCAGTTACTATTTCAAAGGTAATCGGCATGATTTATTTTCAGCACATTCGTCGGTTACTTATTCAAAAGTAATCAGCAAGACTTTATTTTCATCATATTCGTAGGTTACTATTTCAAAAGTAATCGGCAAGACTTTATTTTCAGCACATTCGTCGGTTACTATTTCAAAAGTAATCGACAAGATTTTTATTTTCAGCATATTCGTCAGTTAATATTTCAAAAGTAATCGGCAAGATTTTTTTTTTCAGCATATTTGTCGGTTACTATTTTAAAAGTAAGCGGCATGACTTTATTTTCAGCACATTCGTCGGTTACTATTTCAAAAGTAATCGGCAAGACTCTATTTTCAGCACATTCGTCGGTTACTATTTCAAAAGTAATCGGCAAGACTTTATTTTCAACACATTCGTCGGTTACTATTTCAAAAGTAATCGGCAAGATTTTTATTTTCAGCATATTCGTCGGTTACTATTTCAAAAGTAATCGCCATTTTCAGCATATTTGTCGGTTACTATTTTAAAAGTAATCGGCAAGACTTTATTTTCAGCACATTCGTCGGTTACTATTTCAAAAGTAATCGGCAAGATTTTTATTTTCAGCATATTCGTCGGTTACTACTTCGAAAGTAATCGCCAAGATTTTTATTTTCAGCATATTTGTCAGTTACTATTTTAAAAGTAAGCGGCATGACTTTATTTTCAGCACATTCGTCGGTTACTATTTCAAAAGTAATCGGCAAGATTTTTATTTTCAGCATATTCGTCGGTTACTATTTCAAAAGTAATCGGCAAGACTTTATTTTCAGCACATTCGTCGGTTACTATTTCAAAAGTAATCGGCAAGATTTTTTTTCTGCATATTCGTCAGTTACTATTTCAAATGTAATCGGCAAGATTTTTATTTTCAGCAAATTCGTCGGTTACTATTTCAAAAGTAATCGGCAAGCCTTTATTTTCAGCACATTCGTCGGTTACTATTTCAAAAGTAATCGGCAAGATTTTTATTTTCAGCATATTCGTCGGTTACTATTTCAAAAGTAATCGCCAAGATTTTTATTTTCAGCATATTTGTCGGTTACTATTTTAAATGTAATCGACAAGACTTTATTTTCAGCACATTCGTCGGTTACTATTTCAAAAGTAATCGGCAAGACTTTATTTTCAGCACATTCGTCGGTTACTATTTCAAAAGTAATCGGCAAGACTTTATTTTCAGCACATTCGTCGGTTTCTATTTCAAAAGTAAACGGCAAGATTTTTATTTTCAGCATATTCGTCGGTTACTATTTCAAAAATAATCGCCAAGATTTTTTTATTTTCAGCATATTTGTCGGTTACTAATTTAAAAGTAATCGGCAAGACTTTATTTTCAGCACATTCGTCGGTTACTATTTCGAAAGTAAGCGGCATGACTTTATTTTCAGCACATTCGTCGGTTACTATTTCAAAAGTAATCGGCAAGATTTTTTTTCTGCATATTCGTCGGTTACTATTTCAAAAGTAATCGGCAAGATTTTTATTTTCAGCATATTCGGCGGTTACTATTTCAAAAGTAATCAGCAAAAATTTATTTTCAGCACATTCGTCGGTTACTATTTCAAAAGTAATCGGCGAGATTTTTATCTTCAACATATTCGTCGGTTACTATTTCAAAAGTAATCGGCAAGACTTTATTTTCAGCACATTCGTCGGTTACTATTTCAAAAGTAATCGGCAAGATTTTTTTTCTGCATATTCGTCGGTTACTATTTCAAAAGTAATCGGCAAGATTTTTATTTTCAGCATATTCGGCGGTTACTATTTCAAAAGTAATCAGCAAAAATTTATTTTCAGCACATTCGTCGGTTACTATTTCAAAAGTAATCGGCGAGATTTTTATCTTCAACATATTCGTCGGTTACTACTTCAAAAGTAATCGGCAAGATTTTTATTTTCAGCATATTTGTCTGTTACTATATTAAAAGTAATCGACAAGACTTTATTTTCAGCACATTCGTCGGTTACTATTTCAAAAGTAATCGGCAAGATTTTTATTTCCAGCATATTTGTCGGTTACTATTTTAAAAGTAATCGGCAAGACTTTATTTTCAGCACATTCGTCAGTTACTATTTCAAAGGTAATCGGCATGATTTATTTTCAGCACATTCGTCGGTTACTTATTCAAAAGTAATCAGCAACACTTTATTTTCATCATATTCGTAGGTTACTATTTCAAAAGTAATCGGCAAGACTTTATTTTCAGCACATTCGTCGGTTACTATTTCAAAAGTAATCGACAAGATTTTTATTTTCAGCATATTCGTCAGTTAATATTTCAAAAGTAATCGGCAAGATTTTTTTTTTCAGCATATTTGTCGGTTACTATTTTAAAAGTAAGCGGCATGACTTTATTTTCAGCACATTCGTCGGTTACTATTTCAAAAGTAATCGGCAAGACTCTATTTTCAGCACATTCGTCGGTTACTATTTCAAAAGTAATCGGCAAGACTTTATTTTCAACACATTCGTCGGTTACTATTTCAAAAGTAATCGGCAAGATTTTTATTTTCAGCATATTCGTCGGTTACTATTTCAAAAGTAATCGCCATTTTCAGCATATTTGTCGGTTACTATTTTAAAAGTAATCGGCAAGACTTTATTTTCAGCACATTCGTCGGTTACTATTTCAAAAGTAATCGGCAAGATTTTTATTTTCAGCATATTCGTCGGTTACTACTTCGAAAGTAATCGCCAAGATTTTTATTTTCAGCATATTTGTCAGTTACTATTTTAAAAGTAAGCGGCATGACTTTATTTTCAGCACATTCGTCGGTTACTATTTCAAAAGTAATCGGCAAGATTTTTATTTTCAGCATATTCGTCGGTTACTATTTCAAAAGTAATCGGCAAGACTTTATTTTCAGCACATTCGTCGGTTACTATTTCAAAAGTAATCGGCAAGATTTTTTTTCTGCATATTCGTCAGTTACTATTTCAAAAGTAATCGGCAAGATTTTTATTTTCAGCAAATTCGTCGGTTACTATTTCAAAAGTAATCGGCAAGCCTTTATTTTCAGCACATTCGTCGGTTACTATTTCAAAAGTAATCGGCAAGATTTTTATTTTCAGCATATTCGTCGGTTACTATTTCAAAAGTAATCGCCAAGATTTTTATTTTCAGCATATTTGTCGGTTACTATTTTAAAAGTAATCGACAAGACTTTATTTTCAGCACATTCGTCGGTTACTATTTCAAAAGTAATCGGCAAGACTTTATTTTCAGCACATTCGTCGGTTACTATTTCAAAAGTAATCGGCAAGACTTTATTTTCAGCACATTCGTCGGTTTCTATTTCAAAAGTAAACGGCAAGATTTTTATTTTCAGCATATTCGTCGGTTACTATTTCAAAAATAATCGCCAAGATTTTTTTATTTTCAGCATATTTGTCGGTTACTAATTTAAAAGTAATCGGCAAGACTTTATTTTCAGCACATTCGTCGGTTACTATTTCGAAAGTAAGCGGCATGACTTTATTTTCAGCACATTCGTCGGTTACTATTTCAAAAGTAATCGGCAAGATTTTTTTTCTGCATATTCGTCGGTTACTATTTCAAAAGTAATCGGCAAGATTTTTATTTTCAGCATATTCGGCGGTTACTATTTCAAAAGTAATCAGCAAAAATTTATTTTCAGCACATTCGTCGGTTACTATTTCAAAAGTAATCGGCGAGATTTTTATCTTCAACATATTCGTCGGTTACTATTTCAAAAGTAATCGGCAAGACTTTATTTTCAGCACATTCGTCGGTTACTATTTCAAAAGTAATCGGCAAGATTTTTTTTCTGCATATTCGTCGGTTACTATTTCAAAAGTAATCGGCAAGATTTTTATTTTCAGCATATTCGGCGGTTACTATTTCAAAAGTAATCAGCAAAAATTTATTTTCAGCACATTCGTCGGTTACTATTTCAAAAGTAATCGGCGAGATTTTTATCTTCAACATATTCGTCGGTTACTATTTCAAAAGTAATCGGCAAGATTTTTATTTTCAGCATATTTGTCTGTTACTATATTAAAAGTAATCGACAAGATTTTTATTTTCAACATATTCGTCGGTTACTATTTCAAAAGTAATCGGCAAGACTTTATTTTCAGCACATTCGTCGGTTACTATTTCAAAAGAAATCGGCAAGACTTTAATTTCAGCACATTCGTCGGTTACTATTTCAAAAGTAATCGGCAAGATTTTTTTTCTGCATATTCGTCGGTTACTATTTCAAAAGTAATCGGCAAGATTTTTATTTTCAGCATATTCGGCGGTTACTATTTCAAAAGTAATCAGCAAAAATTTATTTTCAGCACATTCGTCGGTTACTATTTCAAAAGTAATCGGCGAGATTTTTATCTTCAACATATTCGTCGGTTACTATTTCAAAAGTAATCGGCAAGATTTTTATTTTCAGCATATTTGTCTGTTACTATATTAAAAGTAATCGACAAGATTTTTATTTTCAACATATTCGTCGGTTACTATTTCAAAAGTAAGCGGCATGACTTTATTTTCAGCACATTCGTCGGTTACTATTTCAAAAGTAATCGGCAAGACTTTATTTTCAGCACATTCGTCGGTTACTATTTCAAAAGTAATCGGCAAGACTTTATTTTCAACACATTCGTCGGTTACTATTTCAAAAGTAATCGGCAAGATTTTTATTTTCAGCATATTCGTCGGTTACTATTTCAAAAGTAATCGCCAAGATTTTTATTTTCAGCATATTTGTCGGTTACTATTTTAAAAGTAATCGGCAAGACTTTATTTTCAGCACATTCGTCGGTTACTATTTCAAAAGTAATCGGCAAGATTTTTATTTTCAGCATATTCGTCGGTTACTACTTCGAAAGTAATCGCCAAGATTTTTATTTTCAGCATATTTGTCAGTTACTATTTTAAAAGTAAGCGGCATGACTTTATTTTCAGCACATTCGTCGGTTACTATTTCAAAAGTAATCGGCAAGATTTTTATTTTCAGCATATTCGTCGGTTACTATTTCAAAAGTAATCGGCAAGACTTTATTTTCAGCACATTCATCGGTTACTATTTCAAAAGTAATCGGCAAGATTTTTTTTCTGCATATTCGTCAGTTACTATTTCAAAAGTAATCGGCAAGATTTTCATTTTCAGCAAATTCGTCGGTTACTATTTCAAAAGTAATCGGCAAGCCTTTATTTTCAGCACATTCGTCGGTTACTATTTCAAAAGTAATCGGCAAGATTTTTATTTTCAGCATATTCGTCGGTTACTATTTCAAAAGTAATCGCCAAGATTTTTATTTTCAGCATATTTGTCGGTTACTATTTTAAAAGTAATCGACAAGACTTTATTTTCAGCACATTCGTCGGTTACTATTTCAAAAGTAATCGGCAAGACTTTATTTTCAGCACATTCGTCGGTTTCTATTTCAAAAGTAAACGGCAAGATTTTTATTTTCAGCATATTCGTCGTTTACTATTTCAAAAGTAATCGCCAAGATTTTTATTTTCAACATATTTGTCGGTTACTATTTTAAAAGTAATCGGCAAGACTTTATTTTCAGCACATTCGTCGGTTAATATTTCAAAAGTAATCGGCAAGACTTTATTTTCAGCACATTCGTCGGTTTCTATTTCAAAAGTAAACGGCAAGATTTTTATTTTCAGCATATTCGTCGGTTACTATTTCAAAAGAAATCGGCAAGACTTTAATTTCAGCACATTCGTCGGTTACTATTTCAAAAGTAATCGGCAAGATTTTTTTTCTGCATATTCGTCGGTTACTATTTCAAAAGTAATCGGCAAGATTTTTATTTTCAGCATATTCGGCGGTTACTATTTCAAAAGTAATCAGCAAAAATTTATTTTCAGCACATTCGTCGGTTACTATTTCAAAAGTAATCGGCGAGATTTTTATCTTCAACATATTCGTCGGTTACTATTTCAAAAGTAATCGGCAAGATTTTTATTTTCAGCATATTTGTCTGTTACTATATTAAAAGTAATCGACAAGATTTTTATTTTCAACATATTCGTCGGTTACTATTTCAAAAGTAAGCGGCATGACTTTATTTTCAGCACATTCGTCGGTTACTATTTCAAAAGTAATCGACAAGACTTTATTTTCAGCACATTCGTCGGTTACTATTTCAAAAGTAATCGGCAAGACTTTATTTTCAACACATTCGTCGGTTACTATTTCAAAAGTAATCGGCAAGATTTTTATTTTCAGCATATTCGTCGGTTACTATTTCAAAAGTAATCGCCAAGATTTTTATTTTCAGCATATTTGTCGGTTACTATTTTAAAAGTAATCGGCAAGACTTTATTTTCAGCACATTCGTCGGTTACTATTTCAAAAGTAATCGGCAAGATTTTTATTTTCAGCATATTCGTCGGTTACTACTTCGAAAGTAATCGCCAAGATTTTTATTTTCAGCATATTTGTCAGTTACTATTTTAAAAGTAAGCGGCATGACTTTATTTTCAGCACATTCGTCGGTTACTATTTCAAAAGTAATCGGCAAGATTTTTATTTTCAGCATATTCGTCGGTTACTATTTCAAAAGTAATCGGCAAGATTTTTATTTTCAGCATATTCGGCGGTTACTATTTCAAAAGTAATCAGCAAAAATTTATTTTCAGCACATTCGTCGGTTACTATTTCAAAAGTAATCGGCGAGATTTTTATCTTCAACATATTCGTCGGTTACTATTTCAAAAGTAATCGGCAAGACTTTATTTTCAGCACATTCGTCGGTTACTATTTCAAAAGTAATCGGCAAGATTTTTTTTCTGCATATTCGTCGGTTACTATTTCAAAAGTAATCGGCAAGATTTTTATTTTCAGCATATTCGGCGGTTACTATTTCAAAAGTAATCAGCAAAAATTTATTTTCAGCACATTCGTCGGTTACTATTTCAAAAGTAATCGGCGAGATTTTTATCTTCAACATATTCGTCGGTTACTATTTCAAAAGTAATCGGCAAGATTTTTATTTTCAGCATATTTGTCTGTTACTATATTAAAAGTAATCGACAAGATTTTTATTTTCAACATATTCGTCGGTTACTATTTCAAAAGTAATCGGCAAGACTTTATTTTCAGCACATTCGTCGGTTACTATTTCAAAAGAAATCGGCAAGACTTTAATTTCAGCACATTCGTCGGTTACTATTTCAAAAGTAATCGGCAAGATTTTTTTTCTGCATATTCGTCGGTTACTATTTCAAAAGTAATCGGCAAGATTTTTATTTTCAGCATATTCGGCGGTTACTATTTCAAAAGTAATCAGCAAAAATTTATTTTCAGCACATTCGTCGGTTACTATTTCAAAAGTAATCGGCGAGATTTTTATCTTCAACATATTCGTCGGTTACTATTTCAAAAGTAATCGGCAAGATTTTTATTTTCAGCATATTTGTCTGTTACTATATTAAAAGTAATCGACAAGATTTTTATTTTCAACATATTCGTCGGTTACTATTTCAAAAGTAAGCGGCATGACTTTATTTTCAGCACATTCGTCGGTTACTATTTCAAAAGTAATCGGCAAGACTTTATTTTCAGCACATTCGTCGGTTACTATTTCAAAAGTAATCGGCAAGACTTTATTTTCAACACATTCGTCGGTTACTATTTCAAAAGTAATCGGCAAGATTTTTATTTTCAGCATATTCGTCGGTTACTATTTCAAAAGTAATCGCCAAGATTTTTATTTTCAGCATATTTGTCGGTTACTATTTTAAAAGTAATCGGCAAGACTTTATTTTCAGCACATTCGTCGGTTACTATTTCAAAAGTAATCGGCAAGATTTTTATTTTCAGCATATTCGTCGGTTACTACTTCGAAAGTAATCGCCAAGATTTTTATTTTCAGCATATTTGTCAGTTACTATTTTAAAAGTAAGCGGCATGACTTTATTTTCAGCACATTCGTCGGTTACTATTTCAAAAGTAATCGGCAAGATTTTTATTTTCAGCATATTCGTCGGTTACTATTTCAAAAGTAATCGGCAAGACTTTATTTTCAGCACATTCATCGGTTACTATTTCAAAAGTAATCGGCAAGATTTTTTTTCTGCATATTCGTCAGTTACTATTTCAAAAGTAATCGGCAAGATTTTCATTTTCAGCAAATTCGTCGGTTACTATTTCAAAAGTAATCGGCAAGCCTTTATTTTCAGCACATTCGTCGGTTACTATTTCAAAAGTAATCGGCAAGATTTTTATTTTCAGCATATTCGTCGGTTACTATTTCAAAAGTAATCGCCAAGATTTTTATTTTCAGCATATTTGTCGGTTACTATTTTAAAAGTAATCGACAAGACTTTATTTTCAGCACATTCGTCGGTTACTATTTCAAAAGTAATCGGCAAGACTTTATTTTCAGCACATTCGTCGGTTTCTATTTCAAAAGTAAACGGCAAGATTTTTATTTTCAGCATATTCGTCGTTTACTATTTCAAAAGTAATCGCCAAGATTTTTATTTTCAACATATTTGTCGGTTACTATTTTAAAAGTAATCGGCAAGACTTTATTTTCAGCACATTCGTCGGTTAATATTTCAAAAGTAATCGGCAAGACTTTATTTTCAGCACATTCGTCGGTTTCTATTTCAAAAGTAAACGGCAAGATTTTTATTTTCAGCATATTCGTCGGTTACTATTTCAAAAGAAATCGGCAAGACTTTAATTTCAGCACATTCGTCGGTTACTATTTCAAAAGTAATCGGCAAGATTTTTTTTCTGCATATTCGTCGGTTACTATTTCAAAAGTAATCGGCAAGATTTTTATTTTCAGCATATTCGGCGGTTACTATTTCAAAAGTAATCAGCAAAAATTTATTTTCAGCACATTCGTCGGTTACTATTTCAAAAGTAATCGGCGAGATTTTTATCTTCAACATATTCGTCGGTTACTATTTCAAAAGTAATCGGCAAGATTTTTATTTTCAGCATATTTGTCTGTTACTATATTAAAAGTAATCGACAAGATTTTTATTTTCAACATATTCGTCGGTTACTATTTCAAAAGTAAGCGGCATGACTTTATTTTCAGCACATTCGTCGGTTACTATTTCAAAAGTAATCGACAAGACTTTATTTTCAGCACATTCGTCGGTTACTATTTCAAAAGTAATCGGCAAGACTTTATTTTCAACACATTCGTCGGTTACTATTTCAAAAGTAATCGGCAAGATTTTTATTTTCAGCATATTCGTCGGTTACTATTTCAAAAGTAATCGCCAAGATTTTTATTTTCAGCATATTTGTCGGTTACTATTTTAAAAGTAATCGGCAAGACTTTATTTTCAGCACATTCGTCGGTTACTATTTCAAAAGTAATCGGCAAGATTTTTATTTTCAGCATATTCGTCGGTTACTACTTCGAAAGTAATCGCCAAGATTTTTATTTTCAGCATATTTGTCAGTTACTATTTTAAAAGTAAGCGGCATGACTTTATTTTCAGCACATTCGTCGGTTACTATTTCAAAAGTAATCGGCAAGATTTTTATTTTCAGCATATTCGTCGGTTACTATTTCAAAAGTAATCGGCAAGACTTTATTTTCAGCACATTCATCGGTTACTATTTCAAAAGTAATCGGCAAGATTTTTTTTCTGCATATTCGTCAGTTACTATTTCAAAAGTAATCGGCAAGATTTTCATTTTCAGCAAATTCGTCGGTTACTATTTCAAAAGTAATCGGCAAGCCTTTATTTTCAGCACATTCGTCGGTTACTATTTCAAAAGTAATCGGCAAGATTTTTATTTTCAGCATATTCGTCGGTTACTATTTCAAAAGTAATCGCCAAGATTTTTATTTTCAGCATATTTGTCGGTTACTATTTTAAAAGTAATCGACAAGACTTTATTTTCAGCACATTCGTCGGTTACTATTTCAAAAGTAATCGGCAAGACTTTATTTTCAGCACATTCGTCGGTTTCTATTTCAAAAGTAAACGGCAAGATTTTTATTTTCAGCATATTCGTCGTTTACTATTTCAAAAGTAATCGCCAAGATTTTTATTTTCAACATATTTGTCGGTTACTATTTTAAAAGTAATCGGCAAGACTTTATTTTCAGCACATTCGTCGGTTACTATTTCAAAAGTAATCGGCAAGACTTTATTTTCAGCACATTCGTCGGTTTCTATTTCAAAAGTAAACGGCAAGATTTTTATTTTCAGCATATTCGTCGGTTACTATTTCAAAAATAATCGCCAAGATTTTTTTATTTTCAGCATATTTGTCGGTTACTAATTTAAAAGTAATCGGCAAGACTTTATTTTCAGCACATTCGTCGGTTACTATTTCAAAAGACTTTATTTTCAGCACATTCGTCGGTTACTATTTCAAAAGTAATCGGCAAGCCTTTATTTTCAGCACATTCGTCGGTTACTATTTCAAAAGTAATCGGCAAGCCTTTATTTTCAGCACATTCGTCGGTTACTATTTCAAAAGTAATCGGCAAGATTTTTATTTTCAGCATATTCGTCGGTTACTATTTCAAAAGTAATCGCCAAGATTTTTATTTTCAGCATATTCGTCGGTTACTATTTCAAAAGTAATCGCCAAGATTTTTATTTTCAGCATATTTGTCGGTTACTATTTTAAAAGTAATCGGCAAGACTTTATTTTCAGCACATTCGTCGGTTACTATTTCAAAAGTAATCGGCAAGATTTTTATTTTCAGCATATTCGTCGGTTACTACTTTGAAAGTAATCGCCAAGATTTTTATTTTCAGCATATTTGTCAGTTACTATTTTAAAAGTAAGCGGCATGACTTTATTTTCAGCACATTCGTCGGTTACTATTTCAAAAGTAATCGGCAAGATTTTTATTTTCAGCATATTCGTCGGTTACTATTTCAAAAGTAATCGGCAAGACTTTATTTTCAGCACATTCATCGGTTACTATTTCAAAAGTAATCGGCAAGATTTTTTTTCTGCATATTCGTCAGTTACTATTTCAAAAGTAATCGGCAAGATTTTCATTTTCAGCAAATTCGTCGGTTACTATTTCAAAAGTAATCGGCAAGCCTTTATTTTCAGCACATTCGTCGGTTACTATTTCAAAAGTAATCGGCAAGATTTTTATTTTCAGCATATTCGTCGGTTACTATTTCAAAAGTAATCGCCAAGATTTTTATTTTCAGCATATTTGTCGGTTACTATTTTAAAAGTAATCGACAAGACTTTATTTTCAGCACATTCGTCGGTTACTATTTCAAAAGTAATCGGCAAGACTTTATTTTCAGCACATTCGTCGGTTTCTATTTCAAAAGTAAACGGCAAGATTTTTATTTTCAGCATATTCGTCGTTTACTATTTCAAAAGTAATCGCCAAGATTTTTATTTTCAACATATTTGTCGGTTACTATTTTAAAAGTAATCGGCAAGACTTTATTTTCAGCACATTCGTCGGTTACTATTTCAAAAGTAATCGGCAAGACTTTATTTTCAGCACATTCGTCGGTTTCTATTTCAAAAGTAAACGGCAAGATTTTTATTTTCAGCATATTCGTCGGTTACTATTTCAAAAATAATCGCCAAGATTTTTTTATTTTCAGCATATTTGTCGGTTACTAATTTAAAAGTAATCGGCAAGACTTTATTTTCAGCACATTCGTCGGTTACTATTTCGAAAGTAAGCGGCATGACTTTATTTTCAGCACATTCGTCGGTTACTATTTCAAAAGTAATCGGCAAGATTTTTTTTCTGCATATTCGTCGGTTACTATTTCAAAAGTAATCGGCAAGATTTTTATTTTCAGCATATTCGGCGGTTACTATTTCAAAAGTAATCAGCAAAAATTTATTTTCAGCACATTCGTCGGTTACTATTTCAAAAGTAATCGGCGAGATTTTTATCTTCAACATATTCGTCGGTTACTATTTCAAAAGTAATCGGCAAGATTTTTATTTTCAGCATATTTGTCTGTTACTATATTAAAAGTAATCGACAAGATTTTTATTTTCAACATATTCGTCGGTTACTATTTCAAAAGTAATCGGCAAGACTTTATTTTCAGCACATTCGTCGGTTACTATTTCAAAAGAAATCGGCAAGACTTTAATTTCAGCACATTCGTCGGTTACTATTTCAAAAGTAATCGGCAAGATTTTTTTTCTGCATATTCGTCGGTTACTATTTCAAAAGTAATCGGCAAGATTTTTATTTTCAGCATATTCGGCGGTTACTATTTCAAAAGTAATCAGCAAAAATTTATTTTCAGCACATTCGTCGGTTACTATTTCAAAAGTAAACGGCAAGATTTTTATTTTCAGCATATTCGTCGGTTACTATTTCAAAAATAATCGCCAAGATTTTTTTATTTTCAGCATATTTGTCGGTTACTAATTTAAAAGTAATCGGCAAGACTTTATTTTCAGCACATTCGTCGGTTACTATTTCGAAAGTAAGCGGCATGACTTTATTTTCAGCACATTCGTCGGTTACTATTTCAAAAGTAATCGGCAAGATTTTTTTTCTGCATATTCGTCGGTTACTATTTCAAAAGTAATCGGCAAGATTTTTATTTTCAGCATATTCGGCGGTTACTATTTCAAAAGTAATCAGCAAAAATTTATTTTCAGCACATTCGTCGGTTACTATTTCAAAAGTAATCGGCGAGATTTTTATCTTCAACATATTCGTCGGTTACTATTTCAAAAGTAATCGGCAAGATTTTTATTTTCAGCATATTTGTCTGTTACTATATTAAAAGTAATCGACAAGATTTTTATTTTCAACATATTCGTCGGTTACTATATCAAAAGTAATCGGCAAGACTTTATTTTCAGCACATTCGTCGGTTACTATTTCAAAAGAAATCGGCAAGACTTTAATTTCAGCACATTCGTCGGTTACTATTTCAAAAGTAATCGGCAAGATTTTTTTTCTGCATATTCGTCGGTTACTATTTCAAAAGTAATCGGCAAGATTTTTATTTTCAGCATATTCGGCGGTTACTATTTCAAAAGTAATCAGCAAAAATTTATTTTCAGCACATTCGTCGGTTACTATTTCAAAAGTAATCGGCGAGATTTTTATCTTCAACATATTCGTCGGTTACTATTTCAAAAGTAATCGGCAAGATTTTTATTTTCAGCATATTTGTCTGTTACTATATTAAAAGTAATCGACAAGATTTTTATTTTCAACATATTCGTCGGTTACTATTTCAAAAGTAATCGGCAAGACTTTATTTTCAGCACATTCGTCGGTTACTATTTCAAAAGTAATCGGCAAGACTTTAATTTCAGCACATTCGTCGGTTACTATTTCAAAAGTAATCGGCAAGATTTTTATTTTCAGCATATTCGTCGGTTACTATTTCAAAAGTAATCGCCAAGATTTTTATTTTCAGCATATTTGTCGGTTACTATTTTAAAAGTAAGCGGCATGACTTTATTTTCAGCACATTCGTCGGTTACTATTTCAAAAGTAATCGGCAAGATTTTTTTTTCTGCATATTCGTCGGTTACTATTTCAAAAGTAATCGGCAAGATTTTTATTTTCAGCATATTCGTCGGTTACTATTTCAAAAGTAATCGGCAAGATTTTTATTTTCAGCAAATTCGTCGGTTACTATTTCAAAAGTAATCGGCAAGCCTTTATTTTCAGCACATTCGTCGGTTACTATTTCAAAAGTAATCGGCAAGATTTTTATTTTCAGCATATTCGTCGGTTACTATTTCAAAAGTAATCGCCAAGATTTTTATTTTCAGCATATTTGTCGGTTACTATTTTAAAAGTAATCGGCAAGACATTATTTTCAGCACATTCGTCGGTTACTATTTCAAAAGTAATCGGCAAGATTTTTATTTCCAGCATATTTGTCGGTTACTATTTTAAAAGTAATCGGCAAGACTTTATTTTCAGCACATTCGTCAGTTACTATTTCAAAGGTAATCGGCATGATTTATTTTCAGCACATTCGTCGGTTACTTATTCAAAAGTAATCAGCAAGACTTTATTTTCATCATATTCGTAGGTTACTATTTCAAAAGTAATCGGCAAGACTTTATTTTCAGCACATTCGTCGGTTACTATTTCAAAAGTAATCGACAAGATTTTTATTTTCAGCATATTCGTCAGTTGATATTTCAAAAGTAATCGGCAAGATTTTTTTTTTCAGCATATTTGTCGGTTACTATTTTAAAAGTAAGCGGCATGACTTTATTTTCAGCACATTCGTCGGTTACTATTTCAAAAGTAATCGGCAAGACTTTATTTTCAGCACATTCGTCGGTTACTATTTCAAAAGTAATCGGCAAGACTTTATTTTCAACACATTCGTCGGTTACTATTTCAAAAGTAATCGGCAAGATTTTTATTTTCAGCATATTCGTCGGTTACTATTTCAAAAGTAATCGCCAAGATTTTTATTTTCAGCATATTTGTCGGTTACTATTTTAAAAGTAATCGGCAAGACTTTATTTTCAGCACATTCGTCGGTTACTATTTCAAAAGTAATCGGCAAGATTTTTATTTTCAGCATATTCGTCGGTTACTACTTCGAAAGTAATCGCCAAGATTTTTATTTTCAGCATATTTGTCAGTTACTATTTTAAAAGTAAGCGGCATGACTTTATTTTCAGCACATTCGTCGGTTACTATTTCAAAAGTAATCGGCAAGATTTTTATTTTCAGCATATTCGTCGGTTACTATTTCAAAAGTAATCGGCAAGACTTTATTTTCAGCACATTCGTCGGTTACTATTTCAAAAGTAATCGGCAAGATTTTTTTTCTGCATATTCGTCAGTTACTATTTCAAAAGTAATCGGCAAGATTTTTATTTTCAGCAAATTCGTCGGTCACTATTTCAAAAGTAATCGGCAAGCCTTTATTTTCAGCACATTCGTCGGTTACTATTTCAAAAGTAATCGGCAAGATTTTTATTTTCAGCATATTCGTCGGTTACTATTTCAAAAGTAATCGCCAAGATTTTTATTTTCAGCATATTTGTCGGTTACTATTTTAAAAGTAATTGACAAGACTTTATTTTCAGCACATTCGTCGGTTACTATTTCAAAAGTAATCGGCAAGACTTTATTTTCAGCACATTCGTCGGTTACTATTTCAAAAGTAATCGGCAAGACTTTATTTTCAGCACATTCGTCGGTTTCTATTTCAAAAGTAAACGGCAAGATTTTTATTTTCAGCATATTCGTCGGTTACTATTTCAAAAATAATCGCCAAGATTTTTTTATTTTCAGCATATTTGTCGGTTACTAATTTAAAAGTAATCGGCAAGACTTTATTTTCAGCACATTCGTCGGTTACTATTTCGAAAGTAAGCGGCATGACTTTATTTTCAGCACATTCGTCGGTTACTATTTCAAAAGTAATCGGCAAGATTTTTTTTCTGCATATTCGTCGGTTACTATTTCAAAAGTAATCGGCAAGATTTTTATTTTCAGCATATTCGGCGGTTACTATTTCAAAAGTAATCAGCAAAAATTTATTTTCAGCACATTCGTCGGTTACTATTTCAAAAGTAATCGGCGAGATTTTTATCTTCAACATATTCGTCGGTTACTATTTCAAAAGTAATCGGCAAGATTTTTATTTTCAGCATATTTGTCTGTTACTATATTAAAAGTAATCGGCAAGACTTTATTTTCAGCACATTCGTCGGTTACTATTTCAAAAGTAATCGGCAAGACTTTATTTTCAACACATTCGTCGGTTACTATTTCAAAAGTAATCGGCAAGATTTTTATTTTCAGCATATTCGTCGGTTACTATTTCAAAAGTAATCGCCAAGATTTTTATTTTCAGCATATTTGTCGGTTACTATTTTAAAAGTAATCGGCAAGACTTTATTTTCAGCACATTCGTCGGTTACTATTTCAAAAGTAATCGGCAAGATTTTTATTTTCAGCATATTCGTCGGTTACTACTTCGAAAGTAATCGCCAAGATTTTTATTTTCAGCATATTTGTCAGTTACTATTTTAAAAGTAAGCGGCATGACTTTATTTTCAGCACATTCGTTGGTTACTATTTCAAAAGTAATCGGCAAGATTTTTATTTTCAGCATATTCGTCGGTTACTATTTCAAAAGTAATCGGCAAGACTTTATTTTCAGCACATTCGTCGGTTACTATTTCAAAAGTAATCGGCAAGATTTTTTTTCTGCATATTCGTCAGTTACTATTTCAAAAGTAATCGGCAAGATTTTTATTTTCAGCAAATTCGTCGGTTACTATTTCAAAAGTAATCGGCAAGCCTTTATTTTCAGCACATTCGTCGGTTACTATTTCAAAAGTAATCGGCATGATTTATTTTCAGCACATTCGTCGGTTACTTATTCAAAAGTAATCAGCAAGACTTTATTTTCATCATATTCGTAGGTTACTATTTCAAAAGTAATCGGCAAGACTTTATTTTCAGCACATTCGTCGGTTACTATTTCAAAAGTAATCGACAAGATTTTTATTTTCAGCATATTCGTCAGTTAATATTTCAAAAGTAATCGGCAAGATTTTTTTTTTCAGCATATTTGTCGGTTACTATTTTAAAAGTAAGCGGCATGACTTTATTTTCAGCACATTCGTCGGTTACTATTTCAAAAGTAATCGGCAAGACTTTATTTTCAGCACATTCGTCGGTTACTATTTCAAAAGTAATCGGCAAGACTTTATTTTCAACACATTCGTCGGTTACTATTTCAAAAGTAATCGGCAAGATTTTTATTTTCAGCATATTCGTCGGTTACTATTTCAAAAGTAATCGCCAAGATTTTTATTTTCAGCATATTTGTCGGTTACTATTTTAAAAGTAATCGGCAAGACTTTATTTTCAGCACATTCGTCGGTTACTATTTCAAAAGTAATCGGCAAGATTTTTATTTTCAGCATATTCGTCGGTTACTACTTCGAAAGTAATCGCCAAGATTTTTATTTTCAGCATATTTGTCAGTTACTATTTTAAAAGTAAGCGGCATGACTTTATTTTCAGCACATTCGTCGGTTACTATTTCAAAAGTAATCGGCAAGATTTTTATTTTCAGCATATTCGTCGGTTACTATTTCAAAAGTAATCGGCAAGACTTTATTTTCAGCACATTCGTCGGTTACTATTTCAAAAGTAATCGGCAAGATTTTTTTTCTGCATATTCGTCAGTTACTATTTCAAAAGTAATCGGCAAGATTTTTATTTTCAGCAAATTCGTCGGTCACTATTTCAAAAGTAATCGGCAAGCCTTTATTTTCAGCACATTCGTCGGTTACTATTTCAAAAGTAATCGGCAAGATTTTTATTTTCAGCATATTCGTCGGTTACTATTTCAAAAGTAATCGCCAAGATTTTTATTTTCAGCATATTTGTCGGTTACTATTTTAAAAGTAATTGACAAGACTTTATTTTCAGCACATTCGTCGGTTACTATTTCAAAAGTAATCGGCAAGACTTTATTTTCAGCACATTCGTCGGTTACTATTTCAAAAGTAATCGGCAAGACTTTATTTTCAGCACATTCGTCGGTTTCTATTTCAAAAGTAAACGGCAAGATTTTTATTTTCAGCATATTCGTCGGTTACTATTTCAAAAATAATCGCCAAGATTTTTTTATTTTCAGCATATTTGTCGGTTACTAATTTAAAAGTAATCGGCAAGACTTTATTTTCAGCACATTCGTCGGTTACTATTTCGAAAGTAAGCGGCATGACTTTATTTTCAGCACATTCGTCGGTTACTATTTCAAAAGTAATCGGCAAGATTTTTTTTCTGCATATTCGTCGGTTACTATTTCAAAAGTAATCGGCAAGATTTTTATTTTCAGCATATTCGGCGGTTACTATTTCAAAAGTAATCAGCAAAAATTTATTTTCAGCACATTCGTCGGTTACTATTTCAAAAGTAATCGGCGAGATTTTTATCTTCAACATATTCGTCGGTTACTATTTCAAAAGTAATCGGCAAGATTTTTATTTTCAGCATATTTGTCTGTTACTATATTAAAAGTAATCGGCAAGACTTTATTTTCAGCACATTCGTCGGTTACTATTTCAAAAGTAATCGGCAAGACTTTATTTTCAACACATTCGTCGGTTACTATTTCAAAAGTAATCGGCAAGATTTTTATTTTCAGCATATTCGTCGGTTACTATTTCAAAAGTAATCGCCAAGATTTTTATTTTCAGCATATTTGTCGGTTACTATTTTAAAAGTAATCGGCAAGACTTTATTTTCAGCACATTCGTCGGTTACTATTTCAAAAGTAATCGGCAAGATTTTTATTTTCAGCATATTCGTCGGTTACTACTTCGAAAGTAATCGCCAAGATTTTTATTTTCAGCATATTTGTCAGTTACTATTTTAAAAGTAAGCGGCATGACTTTATTTTCAGCACATTCGTTGGTTACTATTTCAAAAGTAATCGGCAAGATTTTTATTTTCAGCATATTCGTCGGTTACTATTTCAAAAGTAATCGGCAAGACTTTATTTTCAGCACATTCGTCGGTTACTATTTCAAAAGTAATCGGCAAGATTTTTTTTCTGCATATTCGTCAGTTACTATTTCAAAAGTAATCGGCAAGATTTTTATTTTCAGCAAATTCGTCGGTTACTATTTCAAAAGTAATCGGCAAGCCTTTATTTTCAGCACATTCGTCGGTTACTATTTCAAAAGTAATCGGCAAGATTTTTATTTTCAGCATATTCGTCGGTTACTATTTCAAAAGTAATCGCCAAGATTTTTATTTTCAGCATATTTGTCGGTTACTATTTTAAAAGTAATTGACAAGACTTTATTTTCAGCACATTCGTCGGTTACTATTTCAAAAGTAATCGGCAAGACTTTATTTTCAGCACATTCGTCGGTTACTATTTCAAAAGTAATCGGCAAGACTTTATTTTCAGCACATTCGTCGGTTACTATTTCAAAAGTAAACGGCAAGATTTTTATTTTCAGCATATTCGTCGGTTACTATTTCAAAAATAATCGCCAAGATTTTTTTATTTTCAGCATATTTGTCGGTTACTAATTTAAAAGTAATCGGCAAGACTTTATTTTCAGCACATTCGTCGGTTACTATTTCGAAAGTAAGCGGCATGACTTTATTTTCAGCACATTCGTCGGTTACTATTTCAAAAGTAATCGGCAAGATTTTTATTTTCAGCATATTCGTCGGTTACTATTTCAAAAGTAATCAGCAAAAATTTATTTTCAGCACATTCGTCGGTTACTATTTCAAAAGTAATCGGCGAGATTTTTATCTTCAACATATTCGTCGGTTACTATTTCAAAAGTAATCGGCAAGATTTTTATTTTCAGCATATTTGTCTGTTACTATATTAAAAGTAATCGACAAGATTTTTATTTTCAACATATTCGTCGGTTACTATTTCAAAAGTAATCGGCAAGACTTTATTTTCAGCACATTCGTCGGTTACTATTTCAAAAGTAATCGGCAAGACTTTAATTTCAGCACATTCGTCGGTTACTATTTCAAAAGTAATCGGCAAGATTTTTATTTTCAGCATATTCGTCGGTTACTATTTCAAAAGTAATCGCCAAGATTTTTATTTTCAGCATATTTGTCGGTTACTATTTTAAAAGTAAGCGGCATGACTTTATTTTCAGCACATTCGTCGGTTACTATTTCAAAAGTAATCGGCAAGATTTTTTTTTCTGCATATTCGTCGGTTACTATTTCAAAAGTAATCGGCAAGATTTTTATTTTCAGCATATTCGTCGGTTACTATTTCAAAAGTAATCGGCAAGACTTTATTTTCAGCACATTCGTCGGTTACTATTTCAAAAGTAATCGGCAAGATTTTTTTTTCTGCATATTCGTCGGTTACTATTTCAAAAGTAATCGCCAAGATTTTTATTTTCAGCATATTTGTCGGTTACTATTTTAAAAGTAATCGGCAAGACTTTATTTTCAGCACATTCGTCGGTTACTATTTCAAAAGTAATCGGCAAGATTTTTATTTTCAGCATATTCGTCGGTTACTACTTCGAAAGTAATCGCCAAGATTTTTATTTTCAGCATATTTGTCAGTTACTATTTTAAAAGTAAGCGGCATGACTTTATTTTCAGCACATTCGTTGGTTACTATTTCAAAAGTAATCGGCAAGATTTTTATTTTCAGCATATTCGTCGGTTACTATTTCAAAAGTAATCGGCAAGACTTTATTTTCAGCACATTCGTCGGTTACTATTTCAAAAGTAATCGGCAAGATTTTTTTCTCTGCATATTCGTCGGTTACTATTTCAAAAGTAATTGGCAAGATTTTTTTTTCTGCATATTCGTCGGTTACTATTTCAAAAGTAATCGGCAAGATTTTTATTTTCAGCATATTCGTCGGTTACTATTTCAAAAGTAATCGGCAAGACTTTATTTTCAGCACATTCGTCGGTTACTATTTCAAAAGTAATCGGCAAGATTTTTTTTTCTGCATATTCGTCGGTTACTATTTCAAAAGTAATCGCCAAGATTTTTATTTTCAGCATATTTGTCGGTTACTATTTTAAAAGTAATCGGCAAGACTTTATTTTCAGCACATTCGTCGGTTACTATTTCAAAAGTAATCGGCAAGATTTTTATTTTCAGCATATTCGTCGGTTACTACTTCGAAAGTAATCGCCAAGATTTTTATTTTCAGCATATTTGTCAGTTACTATTTTAAAAGTAAGCGGCATGACTTTATTTTCAGCACATTCGTTGGTTACTATTTCAAAAGTAATCGGCAAGATTTTTATTTTCAGCATATTCGTCGGTTACTATTTCAAAAGTAATCGGCAAGACTTTATTTTCAGCACATTCGTCGGTTACTATTTCAAAAGTAATCGGCAAGATTTTTTTTCTGCATATTCGTCAGTTACTATTTCAAAAGTAATCGGCAAGATTTTTATTTTCAGCAAATTCGTCGGTTACTATTTCAAAAGTAATCGGCAAGCCTTTATTTTCAGCACATTCGTCGGTTACTATTTCAAAAGTAATCGGCAAGATTTTTATTTTCAGCATATTCGTCGGTTACTATTTCAAAAGTAATCGCCAAGATTTTTATTTTCAGCATATTTGTCGGTTACTATTTTAAAAGTAATTGACAAGACTTTATTTTCAGCACATTCGTCGGTTACTATTTCAAAAGTAATCGGCAAGACTTTATTTTCAGCACATTCGTCGGTTACTATTTCAAAAGTAATCGGCAAGACTTTATTTTCAGCACATTCGTCGGTTTCTATTTCAAAAGTAAACGGCAAGATTTTTATTTTCAGCATATTCGTCGGTTACTATTTCAAAAATAATCGCCAAGATTTTTTTATTTTCAGCATATTTGTCGGTTACTAATTTAAAAGTAATCGGCAAGACTTTATTTTCAGCACATTCGTCGGTTACTATTTCGAAAGTAAGCGGCATGACTTTATTTTCAGCACATTCGTCGGTTACTATTTCAAAAGTAATCGGCAAGATTTTTTTTCTGCATATTCGTCGGTTACTATTTCAAAAGTAATCGGCAAGATTTTTATTTTCAGCATATTCGGCGGTTACTATTTCAAAAGTAATCAGCAAAAATTTATTTTCAGCACATTCGTCGGTTACTATTTCAAAAGTAATCGGCGAGATTTTTATCTTCAACATATTCGTCGGTTACTATTTCAAAAGTAATCGGCAAGATTTTTATTTTCAGCATATTTGTCTGTTACTATATTAAAAGTAATCGACAAGATTTTTATTTTCAACATATTCGTCGGTTACTATTTCAAAAGTAATCGGCAAGACTTTATTTTCAGCACATTCGTCGGTTACTATTTCAAAAGTAATCGGCAAGATTTTTATTTTCAGCATATTCGTCGGTTACTATTTCAAAAGTAATCGCCAAGATTTTTATTTTCAGCATATTTGTCGGTTACTATTTTAAAAGTAAGCGGCATGACTTTATTTTCAGCACATTCGTCGGTTACTATTTCAAAAGTAATCGGCAAGATTTTTTTTTCTGCATATTCGTCGGTTACTATTTCAAAAGTAATCGGCAAGATTTTTATTTTCAGCATATTCGTCGGTTACTATTTCAAAAGTAATCGGCAAGATTTTTATTTTCAGCAAATTCGTCGGTTACTATTTCAAAAGTAATCGCCAAGATTTTTATTTTCAGCATATTTGTCGGTTACTATTTTAAAAGTAATCGGCAAGACTTTATTTTCAGCACATTCGTCGGTTACTATTTCAAAAGTAAGCGGCATGACTTTATTTTCAGACAATTCGTCGGTTACTATTTCAAAAGTAATTGGCAAGATTTTTATTTTCAGCATATTCGTCGGTTACTATTTCAAAAGTAATCGCCAAGATTTTTATTTTCAGCATATTTGTCGGTTACTATTTTAAAAGTAATCGGCAAGACTTTATTTTCAGCACATTCGTCGGTTACTATTTCAAAAGTAAGCGGCATGACTTTATTTTCAGACAATTCGTCGGTTACTATTTCAAAAGTAATCGGCAAGATTTTTTTTCTGCATATTCGTCGGTTACTATTTCTAAAGTAATCGGCAAGATTTTTATTTTCAGCATATTCGGCGGTTACTATTTCAAAAGTAACCGGCGAGATTTTTATCTTCAACATATTCGTCGGTTACTATTTCAAAAGTAATCGGCAAGATTTTTTTTCTGCATATTCGTCGGTTACTATTTCAAAAGTAATCGGCAAGATTTTTATTTTCAGCATATTCGGCGGTTACTATTTCAAAAGTAATCAGCAAAAATTTATTTTCAGCACATTCGTCGGTTACTATTTCAAAAGTAATCGGCGAGATTTTTATCTTCAACATATTCGTCGGTTACTATTTCAAAAGTAATCGGCAAGATTTTTATTTTCAGCATATTTGTCTGTTACTATATTAAAAGTAATCGACAAGATTTTTATTTTCAACATATTCGTCGGTTACTATTTCAAAAGTAATCGGCAAGACTTTATTTTCAGCACATTCGTCGGTTACTATTTCAAAAGTAATCGGCAAGACTTTAATTTCAGCACATTCGTCGGTTACTATTTCAAAAGTAATCGGCAAGATTTTTATTTTCAGCATATTCGTCGGTTACTATTTCAAAAGTAATCGCCAAGATTTTTATTTTCAGCATATTTGTCGGTTACTATTTTAAAAGTAAGCGGCATGACTTTATTTTCAGCACATTCGTCGGTTACTATTTCAAAAGTAATCGGCAAGATTTTTTTTTCTGCATATTCGTCGGTTACTATTTCAAAAGTAATCGGCAAGATTTTTATTTTCAGCATATTCGTCGGTTACTATTTCAAAAGTAATCGGCAAGACTTTATTTTCAGCACATTCGTCGGTTACTATTTCAAAAGTAATCGGCAAGATTTTTTTTTCTGCATATTCGTCGGTTACTATTTCAAAAGTAATCGGCAAGATTTTTATTTTCAGCAAATAATCGGCAAGCCTTTATTTTCAGCACATTCGTCGGTTACTATTTCAAAAGTAATCGGCAAGATTTTTATTTTCAGCATATTCGTCGGTTACTATTTCAAAAGTAATCGCCAAGATTTTTATTTTCAGCATATTTGTCGGTTACTATTTTAAAAGTAATCGGCAAGACTTTATTTTCAGCACATTCGTCGGTTACTATTTCAAAAGTAAGCGGCATGACTTTATTTTCAGACAATTCGTCGGTTACTATTTCAAAAGTAATCGGAAAGATTTTTTTTCTGCATATTCGTCGGTTACTATTTCTAAAGTAATCGGCAAGATTTTTATTTTCAGCATATTCGGCGGTTACTATTTCAAAAGTAACCGGCGAGATTTTTATCTTCAACATATTCGTCGGTTACTATTTCAAAAGTAATCGGCAAGATTTTTATTTTCAGCATATTTGTCTGTTACTATATTAAAAGTAATCGACAAGATTTTTATTTTCAACATATTCGTCGGTTACTATTTCAAAAGTAATCGGCAAGACTTTATTTTCAGAAAATTCGTCGGTTACTGTTTCAAAAGTAATCGGCAAGCCTTTATTTTCAGCACATTCGTCGGTTACTATTTCAAAAGTAATCGGCAAGATTTTTATTTTCAGCATATTCGTCGGTTACTATTTCAAAAGTAATCGCCAAGATTTTTATTTTCAGCATATTTGTCTGTTACTATTTTAAAAGTAATCGACAAGACTTTATTTTCAGCACATTCGTCGGTTACTATTTCAAAAGTAATCGGCAAGACTTTATTTTCAGCACATTCGTCGGTTACTATTTCAAAAGTAATCGGCAAGACTTTATTTTCAGCACATTCGTCGGTTACTATTTCAAAAGTAAACGGCAAGATTTTTATTTTCAGCATATTCGTCGGTTACTATTTCAAAAATAATCGCCAAGATTTTTTTATTTTCAGCATATTTGTCGGTTACTAATTTAAAAGTAATCGGCAAGACTTTATTTTCAGCACATTCGTCGGTTACTATTTCGAAAGTAAGCGGCATGACTTTATTTTCAGCACATTCGTCGGTTACTATTTCAAAAGTAATCGGCAAGATTTTTTTTCTGCATATTCGTCGGTTACTATTTCAAAAGTAATCGGCAAGATTTTTATTTTCAGCATATTCGGCGGTTACTATTTCAAAAGTAATCAGCAAAAATTTATTTTCAGCACATTCGTCGGTTACTATTTCAAAAGTAATCGGCGAGATTTTTATCTTCAACATATTCGTCGGATACTATTTCAAAAGTAATCGGCAAGATTTTTATTTTCAGCATATTTGTCTGTTACTATATTAAAAGTAATCGACAAGATTTTTATTTTCAACATATTCGTCGGTTACTATTTCAAAAGTAATCGGCAAGACTTTATTTTCAGCACATTCGTCGGTTACTATTTCAAAAGTAATCGGAGAGACTTTAATTTCAGCACATTCGTCGGTTACTATTTCAAAAGTAATCGGCAAGATTTTTATTTTCAGCATATTCGTCGGTTACTATTTCAAAAGTAATCGCCAAGATTTTTATTTTCAGCATATTTGTCGGTTACTAATTTAAAAGTAATCGGCAAGACTTTATTTTCAGCACATTCGTCGGTTACTATTTCGAAAGTAAGCGGCATGACTTTATTTTCAGCACATTCGTCGGTTACTATTTCAAAAGTAATCGGCAAGATTTTTTTTCTGCATATTCGTCGGTTACTATTTCAAAAGTAATCGGCAAGATTTTTATTTTCAGCATATTCGGCGGTTACTATTTCAAAAGTAATCAGCAAAAATTTATTTTCAGCACATTCGTCGGTTACTATTTCAAAAGTAATCGGCGAGATTTTTATCTTCAACATATTCGTCGGATACTATTTCAAAAGTAATCGGCAAGATTTTTATTTTCAGCATATTTGTCTGTTACTATATTAAAAGTAATCGACAAGATTTTTATTTTCAACATATTCGTCGGTTACTATTTCAAAAGTAATCGGCAAGACTTTATTTTCAGCACATTCGTCGGTTACTATTTCAAAAGTAATCGGAGAGACTTTAATTTCAGCACATTCGTCGGTTACTATTTCAAAAGTAATCGGCAAGATTTTTATTTTCAGCATATTCGTCGGTTACTATTTCAAAAGTAATCGCCAAGATTTTTATTTTCAGCATATTTGTCGGTTACTATTTTAAAAGTAAGCGGCATGACTTTATTTTCAGCACATTCGTCGGTTACTATTTCAAAAGTAATCGGCAAGATTTTTTTTTCTGCATATTCGTCGGTTACTATTTCAAAAGTAATCGGCAAGATTTTTATTTTCAGCATATTCGTCGGTTACTATTTCAAAAGTAATCGGCAAGACTTTATTTTCAGCACATTCGTCGGTTACTATTTCAAAAGTAATCGGCAAGATTTTTTTTTCTGCATATTCGTCGGTTACTATTTCAAAAGTAATCGGCAAGATTTTTATTTTCAGCAAATTCGTCGGTTACTATTTCAAAAGTAATCGGCAAGCCTTTATTTTCAGCACATTCGTCGGTTACTATTTCAAAAGTAATCGGCAAGATTTTTATTTTCAGCATATTCGTCGGTTACTATTTCAAAAGTAATCGCCAAGATTTTTATTTTCAGCATATTTGTCGGTTACTATTTTAAAAGTAATCGGCAAGACTTTATTTTCAGCACATTCGTCGGTTACTATTTCAAAAGTAAGCGGCATGACTTTATTTTCAGCACATTCGTCGGTTACTATTTCAAAAGTAATCGGCAAGATTTTTTTTCTGCATATTCGTCGGTTACTATTTCTAAAGTAATCGGCAAGATTTTTATTTTCAGCATATTCGGCGGTTACTATTTCAAAAGTAATCGGCAAGATTTTTATTTTCAGCATATTCGTCGGTTACTATTTCAAAAGTAATCGCCAAGATTTTTATTTTCAGCAAATTCGTCGGTTACTATTTCAAAAGTAATCGGCAAGCCTTTATTTTCAGCACATTCGTCGGTTACTATTTCAAAAGTAATCGGCAAAACTTTATTTTCAGCACATTCTCGGTTACTATTTCAAAAGTAATCGGCAAGATTTTTTTTCTGCATATTCGTCGGTTACTATTTCAAAAGTAATCGGCAAGATTTTTATTTTCAGCAAATTCGTCGGTTACTATTTCAAAAGTAATCGGCAAGCCTTTATTTTCAGCACATTCGTCGGTTACTATTTCAAAAGTAATCGGCAAGATTTTTATTTTCAGCATATTCGTCGGTTACTATTTCAAAAGTAATCGCCAAGATTTTTATTTTCAGCATATTTGTCGGTTACTATTTTAAAAGTAATCGGCAAGACTTTATTTTCAGCACATTCGTCGGTTACTATTTCAAAAGTAATCGGCAAGACTTTATTTTCAGCACATTCGTCGGTTACTATTTCAAAAGTAATCGACAAGACTTTATTTTCAGCACATTCGTCGGTTACTATTTCAAAAGTAAACGGCAAGATTTTTATTTTCAGCATATTCGTCGGTTACTATTTCAAAAATAATCGCCAAGATTTTTTTATTTTCAGCATATTTGTCGGTTACTAATTTAAAAGTAATCGGCAAGACTTTATTTTCAGCACATTCGTCGGTTACTATTTCAAAAGTAAGCGGCATGACTTTATTTTCAGCACATTCGTCGGTTACTATTTCATAAGTAATCGGCAAGATTTTTTTTCTGCATATTCGTCGGTTACTATTTCAAAAGTAATCGGCAAGATTTTTATTTTCAGCATATTCGGCGGTTACTATTTCAAAAGTAATCGGCAAAACTTTATTTTCAGCACATTCGTCGGTTACTATTTCAAAAGTAATCGGCGAGATTTTTATCTTCAACATATTCGTCGGTTACTATTTCAAAAGTAATCGGCAAGAATTTTATTTTCAGCATATTTGTCTGTTACTATATTAAAAGTAATCGACAAGATTTTTATTTTCAACATATTCGTCGGTTACTATTTCAAAAGTAATCGGCAAGACTTTATTTTCAGCACATTCGTCGGTTACTATTTCAAAAGTAATCGGCAAGACTTTAATTTCAGCACATTCGTCGGTTACTATTTCAAAAGTAATCGGCAAGATTTTTATTTTCAGCATATTCGTCGGTTACTATTTCAAAAGTAATCGCCAAGATTTTTATTTTCAGCATATTTGTCGGTTACTATTTTAAAAGTAAGCGGCATGACTTTATTTTCAGCACATTCGTCGGTTACTATTTCAAAAGTAATCGGCAAGATTTTTTTTTCTGCATATTCGTCGGTTACTATTTCAAAAGTAATCGGCATGATTTTTATTTTCAGCATATTCGTCGGTTACTATTTCAAAAGTAATCGGCAAGACTTTATTTTCAGCACATTCGTCGGTTACTATTTCAAAAGTAATCGGCAAGATTTTTTTTTCTGCATATTCGTCGGTTACTATTTCAAAAGTAATCGGCAAGATTTTTATTTTCAGCATATTCGTCGGTTACTATTTCAAAAGTAATCGCCAAGATTTTTATTTTCAGCAAATTCGTCGGTTACTATTTCAAAAGTAATCGGCAAGACTTTATTTTCAGCACATTCGTCGGTTACTATTTCAAAAGTAATCGGCAAGACTTTAATTTCAGCACATTCGTCGGTTACTATTTCAAAAGTAATCGGCAAGATTTTTATTTTCAGCATATTCGTCGGTTACTATTTCAAAAGTAATCGGCAAGACTTTATTTTCAGCACATTCGTCGATTACTATTTCAAAAGTAATCGGCAAGATTTTTTTTTCTGCATATTCGTCGGTTACTATTTCAAAAGTAATCGGCAAGATTTTTATTTTCAGCAAATTCGTCGGTTACTATTTCAAAAGTAATCGGCAAGCCTTTATTTTCAGCACATTCGTCGGTTACTATTTCAAAAGTAATCGGCAAGATTTTTATTTTCAGCATATTCGTCGGTTACTATTTCAAAAGTAATCGCCAAGATTTTTATTTTCAGCATATTTTTCGGTTACTATTTTAAAAGTAATCGGCAAGACTTTATTTTCAGCACATTCGTCGGTTACTATTTCAAAAGTAAGCGGCATGACTTTATTTTCAGCACATTCGTCGGTTACTATTTCAAAAGTAATCGGCAAGATTTTTTTTCTGCATATTCGTCGGTTACTATTTCTAAAGTAATCGGCAAGATTTTTATTTTCAGCATATTCGGCGGTTACTATTTCAAAAGTAACCGGCGAGATTTTTATCTTCAACATATTCGTCGGTTACTATTTCAAAAGTAATCGGCAAGATTTTTATTTTCAGCATATTTGTCTGTTACTATATTAAAAGTAATCGACAAGATTTTTATTTTCAACATATTCGTCGGTTACTATTTCAAAAGTAATCGGCAAGACTTTATTTTCAGCACATTCGTCGGTTACTATTTCAAAAGTAATCGGCAAGACTTTAATTTCAGCACATTCGTCGGTTACTATTTCAAAAGTAATCGGCAAGATTTTTATTTTCAGCATATTCGTCGGTTACTATTTCAAAAGTAATCGCCAAGATTTTTATTTTCAGCATATTTGTCGGTTACTATTTTAAAAGTAAGCGGCATGACTTTATTTTCAGCACATTCGTCGGTTACTATTTCAAAAGTAATCGGCAAGATTTTTTTTTCTGCATATTCGTCGGTTACTATTTCAAAAGTAATCGGCATGATTTTTATTTTCAGCATATTCGTCGGTTACTATTTCAAAAGTAATCGGCAAGACTTTATTTTCAGCACATTCGTCGGTTACTATTTCAAAAGTAATCGGCAAGATTTTTTTTTCTGCATATTCGTCGGTTACTATTTCAAAAGTAATCGGCAAGATTTTTATTTTCAGCATATTCGTCGGTTACTATTTCAAAAGTAATCGCCAAGATTTTTATTTTCAGCAAATTCGTCGGTTACTATTTCAAAAGTAATCGGCAAGACTTTATTTTCAGCACATTCGTCGGTTACTATTTCAAAAGTAATCGGCAAGACTTTAATTTCAGCACATTCGTCGGTTACTATTTCAAAAGTAATCGGCAAGATTTTTATTTTCAGCATATTCGTCGGTTACTATTTCAAAAGTAATCGGCAAGACTTTATTTTCAGCACATTCGTCGATTACTATTTCAAAAGTAATCGGCAAGATTTTTTTTTCTGCATATTCGTCGGTTACTATTTCAAAAGTAATCGGCAAGATTTTTATTTTCAGCAAATTCGTCGGTTACTATTTCAAAAGTAATCGGCAAGCCTTTATTTTCAGCACATTCGTCGGTTACTATTTCAAAAGTAATCGGCAAGATTTTTATTTTCAGCATATTCGTCGGTTACTATTTCAAAAGTAATCGCCAAGATTTTTATTTTCAGCATATTTTTCGGTTACTATTTTAAAAGTAATCGGCAAGACTTTATTTTCAGCACATTCGTCGGTTACTATTTCAAAAGTAAGCGGCATGACTTTATTTTCAGCACATTCGTCGGTTACTATTTCAAAAGTAATCGGCAAGATTTTTTTTCTGCATATTCGTCGGTTACTATTTCTAAAGTAATCGGCAAGATTTTTATTTTCAGCATATTCGGCGGTTACTATTTCAAAAGTAACCGGCGAGATTTTTATCTTCAACATATTCGTCGGTTACTATTTCAAAAGTAATCGGCAAGATTTTTATTTTCAGCATATTTGTCTGTTACTATATTAAAAGTAATCGACAAGATTTTTATTTTCAACATATTCGTCGGTTACTATTTCAAAAGTAATCGGCAAGACTTTATTTTCAGCACATTCGTCGGTTACTATTTCAAAAGTAATCGGCAAGACTTTAATTTCAGCACATTCGTCGGTTACTATTTCAAAAGTAATCGGCAAGATTTTTATTTTCAGCATATTCGTCGGTTACTATTTCAAAAGTAATCGCCAAGATTTTTATTTTCAGCATATTTGTCGGTTACTATTTTAAAAGTAAGCGGCATGACTTTATTTTCAGCACATTCGTGGGTTACTATTTCAAAAGTAATCGGCAAGATTTTTTTTCTGCATATTCGTCGGTTACTATTTCAAAAGTAATCGGCAAGATTTTTATTTTCAACTTATTCGTCGGTTACTATTTCAAAAGTAATCGGCAAGACTTTATTTTCAGCACATTCGTCGGTTACTATTTCAAAAGTAATCGGCAAGATTTTTATTTTCAGCATATTCGTCGGTTACTATTTCAAAAGTAATCGCCAAGATTTTTATTTTCAGCATATTTGTCGGTTACTATTTTAAAAGTAAGCGGCATGACTTTATTTTCAGCACATTCGTCGGTTACTATTTCAAAAGTAATCGGCAAGATTTTTTTTTTCTGCATATTCGTCGGTTACTATTTCAAAAGTAATCGGCAAGATTTTTATTTTTAGCAGATTCGTCGGTTACTATTTCAAAAGTAATCGGCAAAACTTTATTTTCAGCACATTCTCGGTTACTATTTCAAAAGTAATCGGCAAGATTTTTTTTTCTGCATATTCGTCGGTTACTATTTCAAAAGTAATCGGCAAGATTTTTATTTTCAGCAAATTCGTCGGTTACTATTTCAAAAGTAATCGGCAAGATTTTTATTTTTAGCAGATTCGTCGGTTACTATTTCAAAAGTAATCGGCAAAACTTTATTTTCAGCACATTCTCGGTTACTATTTCAAAAGTAATCGGCAAGATTTTTTTTTCTGCATATTCGTCGGTTACTATTTCAAAAGTAATCGGCAAGATTTTTATTTTCTGCAAATTCGTCGGTTACTATTTCAAAAGTAATCGGCAAGCCTTTATTTTCAGCACATTCGTCGGTTACTATTTCAAAAGTAATCGGCAAGATTTTTATTTTCTGCATATTCGTCGGTTACTATTTCAAAAGTAATCGGCAAGATTTTTATTTTTAGCAGATTCGTCGGTTACTATTTCAAAAGTAATCGGCAAGATTTTTATTTTCAGCATATTCGTCGGTTACTATTTCAAAAGTAATCGCCAAGATTTTTATTTTCAGCATATTTGTCGGTTACTATTTTAAAAGTAAGCGGCATGACTTTATTTTCAGCACATTCGTCGGTTACTATTTCAAAAGTAATCGGCAAGATTTTTTTTTCTGCATATTCGTCGGTTACTATTTCAAAAGTAATCGGCAAGATTTTTATTTTCAGCATATTCGTCGGTTACTATTTCAAAAGTAATCGGCAAGACTTTATTTTCAGCACATTCGTCGGTTACTATTTCAAAAGTAATCGGCAAGATTTTTTTTTCTGCATATTCGTCGGTTACTATTTCAAAAGTAATCGGCAAGATTTTTATTTTCAGCAAATTCGTCGGTTACTATTTCAAAAGTAATCGGCAAGCCTTTATTTTCAGCACATTCGTCGGTTACTATTTCAAAAGTAATCGGCAAGATTTTTATTTTCAGCATATTCGTCGGTTACTATTTCAAAAGTAATCGCCAAGATTTTTATTTTCAGCATATTTGTCGGTTACTATTTTAAAAGTAAGCGGCATGACTTTATTTTCAGCACATTCGTCGGTTACTATTTCAAAAGTAATCGGCAAGATTTTTTTTTCTGCATATTCGTCGGTTACTATTTCAAAAGTAATCGGCAAGATTTTTATTTTTAGCAGATTCGTCGGTTACTATTTCAAAAGTAATCGGCAAAACTTTATTTTCAGCACATTCTCGGTTACTATTTCAAAAGTAATCGGCAAGATTTTTTTTTCTGCATATTCGTCGGTTACTATTTAAAAAGTAATCGGCAAGATTTTTATTTTCAGCAAATTCGTCGGTTACTATTTCAAAAGTAATCGGCAAGATTTTTATTTTTAGCAGATTCGTCGGTTACTATTTCAAAAGTAATCGGCAAAACTTTATTTTCAGCACATTCTCGGTTACTATTTCAAAAGTAATCGGCAAGATTTTTTTTTCTGCATATTCGTCGGTTACTATTTCAAAAGTAATCGGCAAGATTTTTATTTTCTGCAAATTCGTCGGTTACTATTTCAAAAGTAATCGGCAAGCCTTTATTTTCAGCACATTCGTCGGTTACTATTTCAAAAGTAATCGGCAAGATTTTTATTTTCTGCATATTCGTCGGTTACTATTTCAAAAGTAATCGGCAAGATTTTTATTTTTAGCAGATTCGTCGGTTACTATTTCAAAAGTAATCGGCAAGATTTTTATTTTCAGCATATTCGTCGGTTACTATTTCAAAAGTAATCGCCAAGATTTTTATTTTCAGCATATTTGTCGGTTACTATTTTAAAAGTAAGCGGCATGACTTTATTTTCAGCACATTCGTCGGTTACTATTTCAAAAGTAATCGGCAAGATTTTTTTTTCTGCATATTCGTCGGTTACTATTTCAAAAGTAATCGGCAAGATTTTTATTTTCAGCATATTCGTCGGTTACTATTTCAAAAGTAATCGGCAAGACTTTATTTTCAGCACATTCGTCGGTTACTATTTCAAAAGTAATCGGCAAGATTTTTTTTTCTGCATATTCGTCGGTTACTATTTCAAAAGTAATCGGCAAGATTTTTATTTTCAGCAAATTGGTCGGTTACTATTTCAAAAGTAATCGGCAAGCCTTTATTTTCAGCACATTCGTCGGTTACTATTTCAAAAGTAATCGGCAAGATTTTTATTTTCAGCATATTCGTCGGTTACTATTTCAAAAGTAATCGCCAAGATTTTTATTTTCAGCATATTTTTCGGTTACTATTTTAAAAGTAATCGGCAAGACTTTATTTTCAGCACATTCGTCGGTTACTATTTCAAAAGTAAGCGGCATGACTTTATTTTCAGCACATTCGTCGGTTACTATTTCAAAAGTAATCGGCAAGATTTTTTTTCTGCATATTCGTCGGTTACTATTTCAAAAGTAATCGGCAAGATTTTTATTTTCAGCAAATTCGTCGGTTACTATTTCAAAAGTAATCGGCAAGCCTTTATTTTCAGCACATTCGTCGGTTACTATTTCAAAAGTAATCGGCAAGATTTTTATTTTCTGCATATTCGTCGGTTACTATTTCAAAAGTAATCGGCAAGATTTTTATTTTTAGCAGATTCGTCGGTTACTATTTCAAAAGTAATCGGCAAAACTTTATTTTCAGCACATTCTCGGTTACTATTTCAAAAGTAATCGGCAAGATTTTTTTTTCTGCATATTCGTCGGTTACTATTTCAAAAGTAATCGGCAAGATTTTTATTTTCAGCAAATTCGTCGGTTACTATTTCAAAAGTAATCGGCAAGCCTTTATTTTCAGCACATTCGTCGGTTACTATTTCAAAAGTAATCGGCAAGATTTTTATTTTCAGCATATTCGTCGGTTACTATTTCAAAAGTAATCGCCAAGATTTTTATTTTCAGCATATTTGTCGGTTACTATTTTAAAAGTAAGCGGCATGACTTTATTTTCAGCACATTCGTCGGTTACTATTTCAAAAGTAATCGGCAAGATTTTTTTTTCTGCATATTCGTCGGTTACTATTTCAAAAGTAATCGGCAAGATTTTTATTTTCAGCATATTCGTCGGTTACTATTTCAAAAGTAATCGGCAAGACTTTATTTTCAGCACATTCGTCGGTTACTATTTCAAAAGTAATCGGCAAGATTTTTTTTTCTGCATATTCGTCGGTTACTATTTCAAAAGTAATCGGCAAGATTTTTATTTTCAGCAAATTCGTCGGTTACTATTTCAAAAGTAATCGGCAAGCCTTTATTTTCAGCACATTCGTCGGTTACTATTTCAAAAGTAATCGGCAAGATTTTTATTTTCTGCAAATTCGTCGGTTACTATTTCAAAAGTAATCGGCAAGCCTTTATTTTCAGCACATTCGTCGGTTACTATTTCAAAAGTAATCGGCAAGATTTTTATTTTCTGCATATTCGTCGGTTACTATTTCAAAAGTAATCGGCAAGATTTTTATTTTTAGCAGATTCGTCGGTTACTATTTCAAAAGTAATCGGCAAGATTTTTATTTTCAGCATATTCGTCGGTTACTATTTCAAAAGTAATCGCCAAGATTTTTATTTTCAGCATATTTGTCGGTTACTATTTTAAAAGTAAGCGGCATGACTTTATTTTCAGCACATTCGTCGGTTACTATTTCAAAAGTAATCGGCAAGATTTTTTTTTCTGCATATTCGTCGGTTACTATTTCAAAAGTAATCGGCAAGATTTTTATTTTCAGCATATTCGTCGGTTACTATTTCAAAAGTAATCGGCAAGACTTTATTTTCAGCACATTCGTCGGTTACTATTTCAAAAGTAATCGGCAAGATTTTTTTTTCTGCATATTCGTCGGTTACTATTTCAAAAGTAATCGGCAAGATTTTTATTTTCAGCAAATTCGTCGGTTACTATTTCAAAAGTAATCGGCAAGCCTTTATTTTCAGCACATTCGTCGGTTACTATTTCAAAAGTAATCGGCAAGATTTTTATTTTCAGCATATTCGTCGGTTACTATTTCAAAAGTAATCGCCAAGATTTTTATTTTCAGCATATTTTTCGGTTACTATTTTAAAAGTAATCGGCAAGACTTTATTTTCAGCACATTCGTCGGTTACTATTTCAAAAGTAAGCGGCATGACTTTATTTTCAGCACATTCGTCGGTTACTATTTCAAAAGTAATCGGCAAGATTTTTTTTCTGCATATTCGTCGGTTACTATTTCAAAAGTAATCGGCAAGATTTTTATTTTCAGCAAATTCGTCGGTTACTATTTCAAAAGTAATCGGCAAGCCTTTATTTTCAGCACATTCGTCGGTTACTATTTCAAAAGTAATCGGCAAGATTTTTATTTTCTGCATATTCGTCGGTTACTATTTCAAAAGTAATCGGCAAGATTTTTATTTTTAGCAGATTCGTCGGTTACTATTTCAAAAGTAATCGGCAAAACTTTATTTTCAGCACATTCTCGGTTACTATTTCAAAAGTAATCGGCAAGATTTTTTTTTCTGCATATTCGTCGGTTACTATTTCAAAAGTAATCGGCAAGATTTTTATTTTCAGCAAATTCGTCGGTTACTATTTCAAAAGTAATCGGCAAGCCTTTATTTTCAGCACATTCGTCGGTTACTATTTCAAAAGTAATCGGCAAGATTTTTATTTTCAGCATATTCGTCGGTTACTATTTCAAAAGTAATCGCCAAGATTTTTATTTTCAGCATATTTGTCGGTTACTATTTTAAAAGTAAGCGGCATGACTTTATTTTCAGCACATTCGTCGGTTACTATTTCAAAAGTAATCGGCAAGATTTTTTTTTCTGCATATTCGTCGGTTACTATTTCAAAAGTAATCGGCAAGATTTTTATTTTCAGCATATTCGTCGGTTACTATTTCAAAAGTAATCGGCAAGACTTTATTTTCAGCACATTCGTCGGTTACTATTTCAAAAGTAATCGGCAAGATTTTTTTTTCTGCATATTCGTCGGTTACTATTTCAAAAGTAATCGGCAAGATTTTTATTTTCAGCAAATTCGTCGGTTACTATTTCAAAAGTAATCGGCAAGCCTTTATTTTCAGCACATTCGTCGGTTACTATTTCAAAAGTAATCGGCAAGATTTTTATTTTCAGCATATTCGTCGGTTACTATTTCAAAAGTAATCGCCAAGATTTTTATTTTCAGCATATTTTTCGGTTACTATTTTAAAAGTAATCGGCAAGACTTTATTTTCAGCACATTCGTCGGTTACTATTTCAAAAGTAAGCGGCATGACTTTATTTTCAGCACATTCGTCGGTTACTATTTCAAAAGTAATCGGCAAGATTTTTTTTCTGCATATTCGTCGGTTACTATTTCTAAAGTAATCGGCAAGATTTTTATTTTCAGCATATTCGGCGGTTACTATTTCAAAAGTAACCCGCGAGATTTTTATCTTCAACATATTCGTCGGTTACTATTTCAAAAGTAATCGGCAAGATTTTTATTTTCAGCATATTTGTCTGTTACTATATTAAAAGTAATCGACAAGATTTTTATTTTCAACATATTCGTCGGTTACTATTTCAAAAGTAATCGGCAAGACTTTATTTTCAGCACATTCGTCGGTTACTATTTCAAAAGTAATCGGCAAGACTTTAATTTCAGCACATTCGTCGGTTACTATTTCAAAAGTAATCGGCAAGATTTTTATTTTCAGCATATTCGTCGGTTACTATTTCAAAAGTAATCGCCAAGATTTTTATTTTCAGCATATTTGTCGGTTACTATTTTAAAAGTAAGCGGCATGACTTTATTTTCAGCACATTCGTCGGTTACTATTTCACAAGTAATCGGCAAGATTTTTTTTTCTGCATATTCGTCGGTTACTATTTCAAAAGTAATCGGCAAGATTTTTATTTTCAACTTATTCGTCGGTTACTATTTCAAAAGTAATCGGCAAGACTTTATTTTCAGCACATTCGTCGGTTACTATTTCAAAAGTAATCGGCAAGATTTTTTTTTTCAGCATATTCGTCGGTTACTATTTCAAAAGTAATCGCCAAGATTTTTATTTTCAGCATATTTGTCGGTTACTATTTTAAAAGTAAGCGGCATGACTTTATTTTCAGCACATTCGTCGGTTACTATTTCAAAAGTAATCGGCAAGATTTTTTTTCTGCATATTCGTCGGTTACTATTTCAAAAGTAATCGGCAAGATTTTTATTTTTAGCAGATTCGTCGGTTACTATTTCAAAAGTAATCGGCAAAACTTTATTTTCAGCACATTCTCGGTTACTATTTCAAAAGTAATCGGCAAGATTTTTTTTTCTGCATATTCGTCGGTTACTATTTCAAAAGTAATCGGCAAGATTTTTATTTTCTGCAAATTCGTCGGTTACTATTTCAAAAGTAATCGGCAAGCCTTTATTTTCAGCACATTCGTCGGTTACTATTTCAAAAGTAATCGGCAAGATTTTTATTTTCTGCATATTCGTCGGTTACTATTTCAAAAGTAATCGGCAAGATTTTTATTTTTAGCAGATTCGTCGGTTACTATTTCAAAAGTAATCGGCAAAACTTTATTTTCAGCACATTCTCGGTTACTATTTCAAAAGTAATCGGCAATATTTTTTTTTCTGCATATTCGTCGGTTACTATTTCAAAAGTAATCGGCAAGATTTTTATTTTCTGCAAATTCGTCGGTTACTATTTCAAAAGTAATCGGCAAGCCTTTATTTTCAGCACATTCGTCGGTTACTATTTCAAAAGTAATCGGCAAGATTTTTATTTTTAGCAGATTCGTCGGTTACTATTTCAAAAGTAATCGGCAATACTTTATTTTCAGCACATTCTCG
Source organism: Medicago lupulina (assembly GCA_958299785.1). Taxonomy (NCBI): domain Eukaryota; kingdom Viridiplantae; phylum Streptophyta; class Magnoliopsida; order Fabales; family Fabaceae; genus Medicago; species Medicago lupulina. The sequence continues at coordinate 40,989,857 of OY283143.1, read as the reverse complement.
GTTACTATTTCAAAAGTAATCGGCAAGATTTTTATTTTCAGCATATTCGTCGGTTACTATTTCAAAAGTAATCGCCAAGATTTTTATTTTCAGCATATTTGTCGGTTACTATTTTAAAAGTAAGCGGCATGACTTTATTTTCAGCACATTCGTCGGTTACTATTTCAAAAGTAATCGGCAAGATTTTTTTTTCTGCATATTCGTCGGTTACTATTTCAAAAGTAATCGGCAAGATTTTTATTTTTAGCAGATTCGTCGGTTACTATTTCAAAAGTAATCGGCAAAACTTTATTTTCAGCACATTCTCGGTTACTATTTCAAAAGTAATCGGCAAGATTTTTTTTTCTGCATATTCGTCGGTTACTATTTCAAAAGTAATCGGCAAGATTTTTATTTTCTGCAAATTCGTCGGTTACTATTTCAAAAGTAATCGGCAAGCCTTTATTTTCAGCACATTCGTCGGTTACTATTTCAAAAGTAATCGGCAAGATTTTTATTTTCTGCATATTCGTCGGTTACTATTTCAAAAGTAATCGGCAAGATTTTTATTTTTAGCAGATTCGTCGGTTACTATTTCAAAAGTAATCGGCAAAACTTTATTTTCAGCACATTCTCGGTTACTATTTCAAAAGTAATCGGCAAGATTTTTTTTTCTGCATATTCGTCGGTTACTATTTCAAAAGTAATCGGCAAGATTTTTATTTTCTGCAAATTCGTCGGTTACTATTTCAAAAGTAATCGGCAAGCCTTTATTTTCAGCACATTCGTCGGTTACTATTTGAAAAGTAATCGGCAAGATTTTTATTTTCTGCATATTCGTCGGTTACTATTTCAAAAGTAATCGGCAAGATTTTTATTTTTAGCAGATTCGTCGGTTACTATTTCAAAAGTAATCGCCAAGATTTTTATTTTCAGCATATTTGTCTGTTACTATATTAAAAGTAATCGACAAGATTTTTATTTTCAACATATTCGTCGGTTACTAGTTCAAAAGTAATCGGCAAGACTTTATTTTCAGCACATTCGTCGGTTACTATTTCAAAAGTAATCGGCAAGACTTTAATTTCAGCACACTCGTCGGTTACTATTTCAAAAGTAATCGGCAAGATTTTTATTTTCAGCATATTCGTCGGTTACTATTTCAAAAGTAATCGCCAAGATTTTTATTTTCAGCATATTTGTCGGTTACTATTTTAAAAGTAAGCGGCAATACTTTATTTTCAGCACATTCGTCGGTTACTATTTCAAAAGTAATCGGCAAGATTTTTTTTTCTGCATATTCGTCGGTTACTATTTCAAAAGTAATCGGCAAGATTTTTATTTTCAGCATATTCGTCGGTTACTATTTCAAAAGTAATCGGCAAGACTTTATTTTCAGCACATTCGTCGGTTACTATTTCAAAAGTAATCGGCAAGACTTTAATTTCAGCACATTCGTCGGTTACTATTTCAAAAGTAATCGGCAAGATTTTTATTTTCAGCATATTCGTCGGTTACTATTTCAAAAGTAATCGCCAAGATTTTTATTTTCAGCATATTTGTCGGTTACTATTTCAAAAGTAAGCGGCATGACTTTATTTTCAGCACATTCGTCGGTTACTATTTCAAAAGTAATCGGCAAGATTTTTTTTCTGCATATTCGTCGGTTACTATTTCAAAAGTAATCGGCAAGATTTTTATTTTCAGCATATTCGTCGGTTACTATTTCAAAAGTAATGGCCAAGATTTTTATTTTCAGCATATTTGTCGGTTACTATTTTAAAAGTAAGCGGCATGACTTTATTTTCAGCACATTCGTCGGTTACTATTTCAAAAGTAATCGGCAAGATTTTTTTTTCTGCATATTCGTCGGTTACTATTTCAAAAGTAATCGGCAAGATTTTTATTTTTAGCAGATTCGTCGGTTACTATTTCAAAAGTAATCGGCAAAACTTTATTTTCAGCACATTCTCGGTTACTATTTCAAAAGTAATCGGCAAGATTTTTTTTTCTGCATATTCGTCGGTTACTATTTCAAAAGTAATCGGCAAGATTTTTATTTTCAGCAAATTCGTCGGTTACTATTTTCAAAAGTAATCGGCAAGCCTTTATTTTCAGCACATTCGTCGGTTACTATTTCAAAAGTAATCGGCAAGACTTTAATTTCAGCACATTCGTCGGTTACTATTTCAAAAGTAATCGGCAAGATTTTTATTTTCAGCATATTCGTCGGTTACTATTTCAAAAGTAATCGCCAAGATTTTTATTTTCAGCATATTTGTCGGTTACTATTTTAAAAGTAAGCGGCATGACTTTATTTTCAGCACATTCGTCGGTTACTATTTCAAAAGTAATCGGCAAGATTTTTTTTTTCTGCATATTCGTCGGTTACTATTTCAAAAGTAATCGGCAAGATTTTTATTTTTAGCAGATTCGTCGGTTACTATTTCAAAAGTAATCGGCAAAACTTTATTTTCAGCACATTCTCGGTTACTATTTCAAAAGTAATCGGCAAGATTTTTTTTTCTGCATATTCGTCGGTTACTATTTCAAAAGTAATCGGCAAGATTTTTATTTTCAGCAAATTCGTCGGTTACTATTTTCAAAAGTAATCGGCAAGCCTTTATTTTCAGCACATTCGTCGGTTACTATTTCAAAAGTAATCGGCAAGACTTTAATTTCAGCACATTCGTCGGTTACTATTTCAAAAGTAATCGGCAAGATTTTTATTTTCAGCATATTCGTCGGTTACTATTTCAAAAGTAATCGCCAAGATTTTTATTTTCAGCATATTTGTCGGTTACTATTTTAAAAGTAAGCGGCATGACTTTATTTTCAGCACATTCGTCGGTTACTATTTCAAAAGTAATCGGCAAGATTTTTTTTTCTGCATATTCGTCGGTTACTATTTCAAAAGTAATCGGCAAGATTTTTATTTTCAACTTATTCGTCGGTTACTATTTCAAAAGTAATCGGCAAGACTTTATTTTCAGCACATTCGTCGGTTACTATTTCAAAAGTAATCGGCAAGATTTTTATTTTCAGCATATTCGTCGGTTACTATTTCAAAAGTAATCGCCAAGATTTTTATTTTCAGCATATTTGTCGGTTACTATATTAAAAGTAATCGACAAGATTTTTATTTTCAACATATTCGTCGGTTACTAGTTCAAAAGTAATCGGCAAGACTTTATTTTCAGCACATTCGTCGGTTACTATTTCAAAAGTAATCGGCAAGACTTTAATTTCAGCACACTCGTCGGTTACTATTTCAAAAGTAATCGGCAAGATTTTTATTTTCAGCATATTCGTCGGTTACTATTTCAAAAGTAATCGCCAAGATTTTTATTTTCAGCATATTTGTCGGTTACTATTTTAAAAGTAAGCGGCAATACTTTATTTTCAGCACATTCGTCGGTTACTATTTCAAAAGTAATCGGCAAGATTTTTTTTTCTGCATATTCGTCGGTTACTATTTCAAAAGTAATCGGCAAGATTTTTATTTTCAGCATATTCGTCGGTTACTATTTCAAAAGTAATCGGCAAGACTTTATTTTCAGCACATTCGTCGGTTACTATTTCAAAAGTAATCGGCAAGACTTTAATTTCAGCACATTCGTCGGTTACTATTTCAAAAGTAATCGGCAAGATTTTTATTTTCAGCATATTCGTCGGTTACTATTTCAAAAGTAATCGCCAAGATTTTTATTTTCAGCATATTTGTCGGTTACTATTTCAAAAGTAAGCGGCATGACTTTATTTTCAGCACATTCGTCGGTTACTATTTCAAAAGTAATCGGCAAGATTTTTTTTCTGCATATTCGTCGGTTACTATTTCAAAAGTAATCGGCAAGATTTTTATTTTCAGCATATTCGTCGGTTACTATTTCAAAAGTAATGGCCAAGATTTTTATTTTCAGCATATTTGTCGGTTACTATTTTAAAAGTAAGCGGCATGACTTTATTTTCAGCACATTCGTCGGTTACTATTTCAAAAGTAATCGGCAAGATTTTTTTTTCTGCATATTCGTCGGTTACTATTTCAAAAGTAATCGGCAAGATTTTTATTTTTAGCAGATTCGTCGGTTACTATTTCAAAAGTAATCGGCAAAACTTTATTTTCAGCACATTCTCGGTTACTATTTCAAAAGTAATCGGCAAGATTTTTTTTTCTGCATATTCGTCGGTTACTATTTCAAAAGTAATCGGCAAGATTTTTATTTTCAGCAAATTCGTCGGTTACTATTTTCAAAAGTAATCGGCAAGCCTTTATTTTCAGCACATTCGTCGGTTACTATTTCAAAAGTAATCGGCAAGACTTTAATTTCAGCACATTCGTCGGTTACTATTTCAAAAGTAATCGGCAAGATTTTTATTTTCAGCATATTCGTCGGTTACTATTTCAAAAGTAATCGCCAAGATTTTTATTTTCAGCATATTTGTCGGTTACTATTTTAAAAGTAAGCGGCATGACTTTATTTTCAGCACATTCGTCGGTTACTATTTCAAAAGTAATCGGCAAGATTTTTTTTTTCTGCATATTCGTCGGTTACTATTTCAAAAGTAATCGGCAAGATTTTTATTTTTAGCAGATTCGTCGGTTACTATTTCAAAAGTAATCGGCAAAACTTTATTTTCAGCACATTCTCGGTTACTATTTCAAAAGTAATCGGCAAGATTTTTTTTTCTGCATATTCGTCGGTTACTATTTCAAAAGTAATCGGCAAGATTTTTATTTTCAGCAAATTCGTCGGTTACTATTTTCAAAAGTAATCGGCAAGCCTTTATTTTCAGCACATTCGTCGGTTACTATTTCAAAAGTAATCGGCAAGACTTTAATTTCAGCACATTCGTCGGTTACTATTTCAAAAGTAATCGGCAAGATTTTTATTTTCAGCATATTCGTCGGTTACTATTTCAAAAGTAATCGCCAAGATTTTTATTTTCAGCATATTTGTCGGTTACTATTTTAAAAGTAAGCGGCATGACTTTATTTTCAGCACATTCGTCGGTTACTATTTCAAAAGTAATCGGCAAGATTTTTTTTTCTGCATATTCGTCGGTTACTATTTCAAAAGTAATCGGCAAGATTTTTATTTTCAACTTATTCGTCGGTTACTATTTCAAAAGTAATCGGCAAGACTTTATTTTCAGCACATTCGTCGGTTACTATTTCAAAAGTAATCGGCAAGATTTTTATTTTCAGCATATTCGTCGGTTACTATTTCAAAAGTAATCGCCAAGATTTTTATTTTCAGCATATTTGTCGGTTACTATTTTAAAAGTAAGCGGCATGACTTTATTTTCAGCACATTCGTCGGTTACTATTTCAAAAGTAATCGGCAAGATTTTTTTTTCTGCATATTCGTCGGTTACTATTTCAAAAGTAATCGGCAAGATTTTTATTTTTAGCAGATTCGTCGGTTACTATTTCAAAAGTAATCGGCAAAACTTTATTTTCAGCACATTCTCGGTTACTATTTCAAAAGTAATCGGCAAGATTTTTTTTTCTGCATATTCGTCGGTTACTATTTCAAAAGTAATCGGCAAGATTTTTATTTTCAGCAAATTCGTCGGTTACTATTTCAAAAGTAATCGGCAAGCCTTTATTTTCAGCACATTCGTCGGTTACTATTTCAAAAGTAATCGGCAAGATTTTTATTTTCTGCATATTCGTCGGTTACTATTTCAAAAGTAATCGGCAAGATTTTTATTTTTAGCAGATTCGTCGGTTACTATTTCAAAAGTAATCGGCAAAACTTTATTTTCAGCACATTCTCGGTTACTATTTCAAAAGTAATCGGCAAGATTTTTTTTTCTGCATATTCGTCGGTTACTATTTCAAAAGTAATCGGCAAGATTTTTATTTTCAGCAAATTCGTCGGTTACTATTTCAAAAGTAATCGGCAAGCCTTTATTTTCAGCACATTCGTCGGTTACTATTTCAAAAGTAATCGGCAAGATTTTTATTTTCAGCATATTCGTCGGTTACTATTTCAAAAGTAATCGCCAAGATTTTTATTTTCAGCATATTTGTCTGTTACTATATTAAAAGTAATCGACAAGATTTTTATTTTCAACATATTCGTCGGTTACTAGTTCAAAAGTAATCGGCAAGACTTTATTTTCAGCACATTCGTAGGTTACTATTTCAAAAGTAATCGGCAAGACTTTAATTTCAGCACACTCGTCGGTTACTATTTCAAAAGTAATCGGCAAGATTTTTATTTTCAGCATATTCGTCGGTTACTATTTCAAAAGTAATCGCCAAGATTTTTATTTTCAGCATATTTGTCGGTTACTATTTGAAAAGTAAGCGGCAATACTTTATTTTCAGCACATTCGTCGGTTACTATTTCAAAAGTAATCGGCAAGATTTTTTTTTCTGCATATTCGTCGGTTACTATTTCAAAAGTAATCGGCAAGATTTTTATTTTCAGCATATTCGTCGGTTACTATTTCAAAAGTAATCGGCAAGACTTTATTTTCAGCACATTCGTCGGTTACTATTTCAAAAGTAATCGGCAAGACTTTAATTTCAGCACATTCGTCGGTTACTATTTCAAAAGTAATCGGCAAGATTTTTATTTTCAGCATATTCGTCGATTACTATTTCAAAAGTAATCGCCAAGATTTTTATTTTCAGCATATTTGTCGGTTACTATTTCAAAAGTAAGCGGCATGACTTTATTTTCAGCACATTCGTCGGTTACTATTTCAAAAGTAATCGGCAAGATTTTTTTTCTGCATATTCGTCGGTTACTATTTCAAAAGTAATCGGCAAGATTTTTATTTTCAGCATATTCGTCGGTTACTATTTCAAAAGTAATCGCCAAGATTTTTATTTTCAGCATATTTGTCGGTTACTATTTTAAAAGTAAGCGGCATGACTTTATTTTCAGCACATTCGTCGGTTACTATTTCAAAAGTAATCGGCAAGATTTTTTTTTCTGCATATTCGTCGGTTACTATTTCAAAAGTAATCGGCAAGATTTTTATTTTTAGCAGATTCGTCGGTTACTATTTCAAAAGTAATCGGCAAAACTTTATTTTCAGCACATTCTCGGTTACTATTTCAAAAGTAATCGGCAAGATTTTTTTTTCTGCATATTCGTCGGTTACTATTTCAAAAGTAATCGGCAAGATTTTTATTTTCAGCAAATTCGTCGGTTACTATTTCAAAAATAATCGGCAAGCCTTTATTTTCAGCACATTCGTCGGTTACTATTTCAAAAGTAATCGGCAAGATTTTTATTTTCTGCATATTCGTCGGTTACTATTTCAAAAGTAATCGGCAAGATTTTTATTTTTAGCAGATTCGTCGGTTACTATTTCAAAAGTAATCGGCAAAACTTTATTTTCAGCACATTCTCGGTTACTATTTCAAAAGTAATCGGCAAGATTTTTTTTTCTGCATATTCGTCGGTTACTATTTCAAAAGTAATCGGCAAGATTTTTATTTTCAGCAAATTCGTCGGTTACTATTTCAAAAGTAATCGGCAAGCCTTTATTTTCAGCACATTCGTCGGTTACTATTTCAAAAGTAATCGGCAAGATTTTTATTTTCAGCATATTCGTCGGTTACTATTTCAAAAGTAATCGCCAAGATTTTTATTTTCAGCATATTTGTCTGTTACTATATTAAAAGTAATCGACAAGATTTTTATTTTCAACATATTCGTCGGTTACTAGTTCAAAAGTAATCGGCAAGACTTTATTTTCAGCACATTCGTCGGTTACTATTTCAAAAGTAATCGGCAAGACTTTAATTTCAGCACACTCGTCGGTTACTATTTCAAAAGTAATCGGCAAGATTTTTATTTTCAGCATATTCGTCGGTTACTATTTCAAAAGTAATCAGCAAGATTTTTATTTTCAGCATATTCGTCGGTTACTATTTCAAAAGTAATCGGCAAGACTTTATTTTCAGCACATTCGTCGGTTACTATTTCAAAAGTAATCGGCAAGACTTTAATTTCAGCACATTCGTCGGTTACTATTTCAAAAGTAATCGGCAAGATTTTTATTTTCAGCATATTCGTCGGTTACTATTTCAAAAGTAATCGCCAAGATTTTTATTTTCAGCATATTTGTCGGTTACTATTTCAAAAGTAAGCGGCATGACTTTATTTTCAGCACATTCGTCGGTTACTATTTCAAAAGTAATCGGCAAGATTTTTTTTCTGCATATTCGTCGGTTACTATTTCAAAAGTAATCGGCAAGATTTTTATTTTCAGCATATTCGTCGGTTACTATTTCAAAAGTAATCGGCAAGACTTTATTTTCAGCACATTCGTCGGTTACTATTTCAAAAGTAATCGGCAAGATTTTTTTTTCTGCATATTCGTCGGTTACTATTTCAAAAGTAATCGGCAAGATTTTTATTTTCAGCAAATTCGTCGGTTACTATTTCAAAAGTAATCGGCAAGCCTTTATTTTCAGCACATTCGTCGGTTACTATTTCAAAAGTAATCGGCAAGATTTTTATTTTCAGCATATTCGTCGGTTACTATTTCAAAAGTAATCGCCAAGATTTTTATTTTCAGCATATTTTTCGGTTACTATTTTAAAAGTAATCGGCAAGACTTTATTTTCAGCACATTCGTCGGTTACTATTTCAAAAGTAAGCGGCATGACTTTATTTTCAGCACATTCGTCGGTTACTATTTCAAAAGTAATCGGCAAGATTTTTTTTCTGCATATTCGTCGGTTACTATTTCTAAAGTAATCGGCAAGATTTTTATATTCAGCATATTCGGCGGTTACTATTTCAAAAGTAACCGGCGAGATTTTTATCTTCAACATATTCGTCGGTTACTATTTCAAAAGTAATCGGCAAGATTTTTATTTTCAGCATATTTGTCTGTTACTATATGAAAAGTAATCGACAAGATTTTTATTTTCAACATATTCGTCGGTTACTATTTCAAAAGAAATCGGCAAGACTTTATTTTCAGCACATTCGTCGGTTACTATTTCAAAAGTAATCGGCAAGACTTTAATTTCAGCACATTCGTCGGTTACTATTTCAAAAGTAATCGGCAAGATTTTTATTTTCAGCATATTCGTCGGTTACTATTTCAAAAGTAATCGCCAAGATTTTTATTTTCAGCATATTTGTCGGTTACTATTTTAAAAGTAAGCGGCATGACTTTATTTTCAACACATTCGTCGGTTACTATTTCAAAAGTAATCGGCAAGATTTTTTTTTCTGCATATTCGTCGGTTACTATTTCAAAAGTAATCGGCAAGATTTTTATTTTTAGCAGATTCGTCGGTTACTATTTCAAAAGTAATCGGCAAAACTTTATTTTCAGCACATTCTCGGTTACTATTTCAAAAGTAATCGGCAAGATTTTTTTATTCTGCATATTCGTCGGTTACTATTTCAAAAGTAATCGGCAAGATTTTTATTTTCAGCAAATTCGTCGGTTACTATTTCAAAAGTAATCGGCAAGCCTTTATTTTCAGCACATTCGTCGGTTACTATTTCAAAAGTAATCGGCAAGATTTTTATTTTCAGCATATTCGTCGGTTACTATTTCAAAAGTAATCGCCAAGATTTTTATTTTCAGCATATTTGTCGGTTACTATTTTAAAAGTAATCGGCAAGACTTTATTTTCAGCACATTCGTCGGTTACTATTTCAAAAGTAATCGGCAAGACTTTATTTTCAGCACATTCGTCGGTTACTATTTCAAAAGTAATCGACAAGACTTTATTTTCAGCACATTCGTCGGTTACTATTTCAAAAGTAAACGGCAAGATTTTTATTTTCAGCATATTCGTCGGTTACTATTTCAAAAATAATCGCCAAGATTTTTTTATTTTCAGCATATTTGTCGGTTACTAATTTAAAAGTAATCGGCAAGACTTTATTTTTAGCACATTCGTCGGTTACTATTTCAAAAGTAAGCGGCATGACTTTATTTTCAGCACATTCGTCGGTTACTATTTCATAAGTAATCGGCAAGATTTTTTTTCTGCATATTCGTCGGTTACTATTTCAAAAGTAATCGGCAAGATTTTTATTTTCAGCATATTCGGCGGTTACTATTTCAAAAGTAATCGGCAAAACTTTATTTTCAGCACATTCGTCGGTTACTATTTCAAAAGTAATCGGCGAGATTTTTATCTTCAACATATTCGTCGGTTACTATTTCAAAAGTAATCGGCAAGAATTTTATTTTCAGCATATTTGTCTGTTACTATATTAAAAGTAATCGACAAGATTTTTATTTTCAACATATTCGTCGGTTACTATTTCAAAAGTAATCGGCAAGACTTTATTTTCAGCACATTCGTCGGTTACTATTTCAAAAGTAATCGGCAAGACTTTAATTTCAGCACACTCGTCGGTTACTATTTCAAAAGTAATCGGCAAGATTTTTATTTTCAGCATATTCGTCGGTTACTATTTCAAAAGTAATCGCCAAGATTTTTATTTTCAGCATATTTGTCGGTTACTATTTTAAAAGTAAGCGGCAATACTTTATTTTCAGCACATTCGTCGGTTACTATTTCAAAAGTAATCGGCAAGATTTTTTTTTTCTGCATATTCGTCGGTTACTATTTCAAAAGTAATCGGCAAGATTTTTATTTTCAGCATATTCGTCGGTTACTATTTCAAAAGTAATCGGCAAGACTTTATTTTCAGCACATTCGTCGGTTACTATTTCAAAAGTAATCGGCAAGATTTTTTTTCTGCATATTCGTCGGTTACTATTTCAAAAGTAATCGGCAAGATTTTTATTTTCAGCAAATTCGTCGGTTACTATTTCAAAAGTAATCGGCAAGACTTTATTTTCAGCACATTCGTCGGTTACTATTTCAAAAGTAATCGGCAAGACTTTAATTTCAGCACATTCGTCGGTTACTATTTCAAAAGTAATCGGCAAGATTTTTATTTTCAGCATATTCGTCGGTTACTATTTCAAAAGTAATCGCCAAGATTTTTATTTTCAGCATATTTGTCGGTTACTATTTTAAAAGTAAGCGGCATGACTTTATTTTCAGCACATTCGTCGGTTACTATTTCAAAAGTAATCGGCAAGATTTTTTTTTCTGCATATTCGTCGGTTACTATTTCAAAAGTAATCGGCAAGATTTTTATTTTTAGCAGATTCGTCAGTTACTATTTCAAAAGTAATCGGCAAAACTTTATTTTCAGCACATTCTCGGTTACTATTTCAAAAGTAATCGGCAAGATTTTTTTTTCTGCATATTCGTCGGTTACTATTTCAAAAGTAATCGGCAAGATTTTTATTTTCAGCAAATTCGTCGGTTACTATTTCAAAAGTAATCGGCAAGCCTTTATTTTCAGCACATTCGTCGGTTACTATTTCAAAAGTAATCGGCAGGATTTTTATTTTCAGCATATTCGTCGGTTACTATTTCAAAAGTAATCGCCAAGATTTTTATTTTCAGCATATTTGTCGGTTACTATTTTAAAAGTAATCGGCAAAACTTTATTTTCAGCACATTCGTCGGTTACTATTTCAAAAGTAATCGGCGAGATTTTTATCTTCAACATATTCGTCGGTTACTATTTCAAAAGTAATCGGCAAGAATTTTATTTTCAGCATATTTGTCTGTTACTATATTAAAAGTAATCGACAAGATTTTTATTTTCAACATATTCGTCGGTTACTATTTCAAAAGTAATCGGCAAGACTTTATTTTCAGCACATTCGTCGGTTACTATTTCAAAAGTAATCGACAAGACTTTAATTTCAGCACACTCGTCGGTTACTATTTCAAAAGTAATCGGCAAGATTTTTATTTTCAGCATATTCGTCGGTTACTATTTCAAAAGTAATCGCCAAGATTTTTATTTTCAGCATATTTGTCGGTTACTATTTTAAAAGTAAGCGGCAATACTTTATTTTCAGCACATTCGTCGGTTACTATTTCAAAAGTAATCGGCAAGATTTTTTTTTTCTGCATATTCGTCGGTTACTATTTCAAAAGTAATCGGCAAGATTTTTATTTTCAGCATATTCGTCGGTTACTATTTCAAAAGTAATCGGCAAGACTTTATTTTCAGCACATTCGTCGGTTACTATTTCAAAAGTAATCGGCAAGATTTTTTTTCTGCATATTCGTCGGTTACTATTTCAAAAGTAATCGGCAAGATTTTTATTTTCAGCAAATTCGTCGGTTACTATTTCAAAAGTAATCGGCAAGACTTTATTTTCAGCACATTCGTCGGTTACTATTTCAAAAGTAATCGGCAAGACTTTAATTTCAGCACATTCGTCGGTTACTATTTCAAAAGTAATCGGCAAGATTTTTATTTTCAGCATATTCGTCGGTTACTATTTCAAAAGTAATCGGCAAGATTTTTATTTTCAGCATATTCGTCGGTTACTATTTCAAAAGTAATCGCCAAGATTTTTATTTTCAGCATATTTGTCGGTTACTATTTTAAAAGTAAGCGGCAATACTTTATTTTCAGCACATTCGTCGGTTACTATTTCAAAAGTAATCGGCAAGATTTTTTTTTTCTGCATATTCGTCGGTTACTATTTCAAAAGTAATCGGCAAGATTTTTATTTTTAGCAGATTCGTCGGTTACTATTTCAAAAGTAATCGGCAAAACTTTATTTTCAGCACATTCTCGGTTACTATTTCAAAAGTAATCGGCAAGATTTTTTTTTCTGCATATTCGTCGGTTACTATTTCAAAAGTAATCGGCAAGATTTTTATTTTCAGCAAATTCGTCGGTTACTATTTCAAAAGTAATCGGCAAGCCTTTATTTTCAGCACATTCGTCGGTTACTATTTCAAAAGTAATCGGCAAGATTTTTATTTTCAGCATATTCGTCGGTTACTATTTCAAAAGTAATCGCCAAGATTTTTATTTTCAGCATATTTGTCGGTTACTATTTTAAAAGTAATCGGCAAGACTTTATTTTCAGCACATTCGTCGGTTACTATTTCAAAAGTAATCGGCAAGACTTTATTTTCAGCACATTCGTCGGTTACTATTTCAAAAGTAATCGACAAGACTTTATTTTCAGCACATTCGTCGGTTACTATTTCAAAAGTAAACGGCAAGATTTTTATTTTCAGCATATTCGTCGGTTACTATTTCAAAAATAATCGCCAAGATTTTTTTATTTTCAGCATATTTGTCGGTTACTAATTTAAAAGTAATCGGCAAGACTTTATTTTCAGCACATTCGTCGGTTACTATTTCAAAAGTAAGCGGCATGACTTTATTTTCAGCACATTCGTCGGTTACTATTTCATAAGTAATCGGCAAGATTTTTTTTCTGCATATTCGACGGTTACTATTTCAAAAGTAATCGGCAAGATTTTTATTTTCAGCATATTCGGCGGTTACTATTTCAAAAGTAATCGGCAAAACTTTATTTTCAGCACATTCGTCGGTTACTATTTCAAAAGTAATCGGCGAGATTTTTATCTTCAACATATTCGTCGGTTACTATTTCAAAAGTAATCGGCAAGAATTTTATTTTCAGCATATTTGTCTGTTACTATATTAAAAGTAATCGACAAGATTTTTATTTTCAACATATTCGTCGGTTACTATTTCAAAAGTAATCGGCAAGACTTTATTTTCAGCACATTCGTCGGTTACTATTTCAAAAGTAATCGGCAAGACTTTAATTTCAGCACACTCGTCGGTTACTATTTCAAAAGTAATCGGCAAGATTTTTATTTTCAGCATATTCGTCGGTTACTATTTCAAAAGTAATCGCCAAGATTTTTATTTTCAGCATATTTGTCGGTTACTATTTTAAAAGTAAGCGGCAATACTTTATTTTCAGCACATTCGTCGGTTACTATTTCAAAAGTAATCGGCAAGATTTTTTTTTCTGCAGATTCGTCGGTTACTATTTCAAAAGTAATCGGCAAGATTTTTATTTTCAGCATATTCGTCGGTTACTATTTCAAAAGTAATCGGCAAGACTTTATTTTCAGCACATTCGTCGGTTACTATTTCAAAAGTAATCGGCAAGATTTTTTTTTCTGCAGATTCGTCGGTTACTATTTCAAAAGTAATCGGCAAGATTTTTATTTTCAGCATATTCGTCGGTTACTATTTCAAAAGTAATCGGCAAGACTTTATTTTCAGCACATTCGTCGGTTACTATTTCAAAAGTAATCGGCAAGATTTTTTTTCTGCATATTCGTCGGTTACTATTTCAAAAGTAATCGGCAAGATTTTTATTTTCAGCAAATTCGTCGGTTACTATTTCAAAAGTAATCGGCAAGCCTGTATTTTCAGCACATTCGTCGGTTACTATTTCAAAAGTAATCGGCAAGATTTTTATTTTCAGCATATTCGTCGGTTACTATTTCAAAAGTAATCGCCAAGATTTTTATTTTCAGCATATTTGTCGGTTACTATTTTAAAAGTAAGCGGCATGACTTTATTTTCAGCACATTCGTCGGTTACTATTTCAAAAGTAATCGGCAAGATTTTTTTTTTCTGCATATTCGTCGGTTACTATTTCAAAAGTAATCGGCAAGATTTTTATTTTCAGCAAATTCGTCGGTTACTATTTCAAAAGTAATCGCCAAGCCTTTATTTTCAGCACATTCGTCGGTTACTATTTCAAAAGTAATCGGCAAGATTTTTATTTTCAGCATATTCGTCGGTTACTATTTCAAAAGTAATCGCCAAGATTTTTATTTTCAGCATATTTGTCGGTTACTATTTTAAAAGTAAGCGGCAATACTTTATTTTCAGCACATTCGTCGGTTACTATTTCAAAAGTAATCGGCAAGATTTTTTTTTTCTGCATATTCGTCGGTTACTATTTCAAAAGTAATCGGCAAGATTTTTATTTTTAGCAGATTCGTCGGTTACTATTTCAAAAGTAATCGGCAAAACTTTATTTTCAGCACATTCTCGGTTACTATTTCAAAAGTAATCGGCAAGATTTTTTTTTCTGCATATTCGTCGGTTACTATTTCAAAAGTAATCGGCAAGATTTTTATTTTCAGCAAATTCGTCGGTTACTATTTCAAAAGTAATCGGCAAGCCTTTATTTTCAGCACATTCGTCGGTTACTATTTCAAAAGTAATCGGCAAGATTTTTATTTTCAGCATATTCGTCGGTTACTATTTCAAAAGTAATCGCCAAGATTTTTATTTTCAGCATATTTGTCGGTTACTATTTTAAAAGTAATCGGCAAGACTTTATTTTCAGCACATTCGTCGGTTACTATTTCAAAAGTAATCGGCAAGACTTTATTTTCAGCACATTCGTCGGTTACTATTTCAAAAGTAATCGACAAGACTTTATTTTCAGCACATTCGTCGGTTACTATTTCAAAAGTAAACGGCAAGATTTTTATTTTCAGCATATTCGTCGGTTACTATTTCAAAAATAATCGCCAAGATTTTTTTATTTTCAGCATATTTGTCGGTTACTAATTTAAAAGTAATCGGCAAGACTTTATTTTCAGCACATTCGTCGGTTACTATTTCAAAAGTAAGCGGCATGACTTTATTTTCAGCACATTCGTCGGTTACTATTTCATAAGTAATCGGCAAGATTTTTTTTCTGCATATTCGACGGTTACTATTTCAAAAGTAATCGGCAAGATTTTTATTTTCAGCATATTCGGCGGTTACTATTTCAAAAGTAATCGGCAAAACTTTATTTTCAGCACATTCGTCGGTTACTATTTCAAAAGTAATCGGCGAGATTTTTATCTTCAACATATTCGTCGGTTACTATTTCAAAAGTAATCGGCAAGAATTTTATTTTCAGCATATTTGTCTGTTACTATATTAAAAGTAATCGACAAGATTTTTATTTTCAACATATTCGTCGGTTACTATTTCAAAAGTAATCGGCAAGACTTTATTTTCAGCACATTCGTCGGTTACTATTTCAAAAGTAATCGGCAAGACTTTAATTTCAGCACACTCGTCGGTTACTATTTCAAAAGTAATCGGCAAGATTTTTATTTTCAGCATATTCGTCGGTTACTATTTCAAAAGTAATCGCCAAGATTTTTATTTTCAGCATATTTGTCGGTTACTATTTTAAAAGTAAGCGGCAATACTTTATTTTCAGCACATTCGTCGGTTACTATTTCAAAAGTAATCGGCAAGATTTTTTTTTCTGCAGATTCGTCGGTTACTATTTCAAAAGTAATCGGCAAGATTTTTATTTTCAGCATATTCGTCGGTTACTATTTCAAAAGTAATCGGCAAGACTTTATTTTCAGCACATTCGTCGGTTACTATTTCAAAAGTAATCGGCAAGATTTTTTTTCTGCATATTCGTCGGTTACTATTTCAAAAGTAATCGGCAAGATTTTTATTTTCAGCAAATTCGTCGGTTACTATTTCAAAAGTAATCGGCAAGCCTGTATTTTCAGCACATTCGTCGGTTACTATTTCAAAAGTAATCGGCAAGATTTTTATTTTCAGCATATTCGTCGGTTACTATTTCAAAAGTAATCGCCAAGATTTTTATTTTCAGCATATTTGTCGGTTACTATTTTAAAAGTAAGCGGCATGACTTTATTTTCAGCACATTCGTCGGTTACTATTTCAAAAGTAATCGGCAAGATTTTTTTTTTCTGCATATTCGTCGGTTACTATTTCAAAAGTAATCGGCAAGATTTTTATTTTCAGCAAATTCGTCGGTTACTATTTCAAAAGTAATCGCCAAGCCTTTATTTTCAGCACATTCGTCGGTTACTATTTCAAAAGTAATCGGCAAGATTTTTATTTTCAGCATATTCGTCGGTTACTATTTCAAAAGTAATCGCCAAGATTTTTATTTTCAGCATATTTGTCGGTTACTATTTTCAAAGTAATCGGCAAGACTTTATTTTCAGCACATTCGTCGGTTACTATTTCAAAAGTAAGCGGCATGACTTTATTTTCAGCACATTCGTCGGTTACTATTTCAAAAGTAATCGGCAAGATTTTTTTTCTGCATATTCGTCGGTTACTATTTCTAAAGTAATCGGCAAGATTTTTATTTTCAGCATATTCGGCGGTTACTATTTCAAAAGTAACCGGCGAGATTTTTATCTTCAACATATTCGTCGGTTACTATTTCAAAAGTAATCGGCAAGATTTTTATTTTCAGCATATTTGTCTGTTACTATATTAAAAGTAATCGACAAGATTTTTATTTTCAACATATTCGTCGGTTACTATTTCAAAAGTAATCGGCAAGACTTTATTTTCAGCACATTCGTCGGTTACTATTTCAAAAGTAATCGGCGAGATTTTTATTTTCAGCATATTCGTCGGTTACTATTTCAAAAGTAATCGCCAAGATTTTTATTTTCAGCATATTTGTCGGTTACTATTTTAAAAGTAAGCGGCAAGACTTTATTTTCAGCACATTCGTCGGTTACTATTTCAAAAGTAATCGGCAAGACTTTATTTTCAGCACATTCGTCGGTTACTATTTCAAAAGTAATCGACAAGACTTTATTTTCAGCACATTCGTCGGTTACTATTTCAAAAGTAAACGGCAAGATTTTTATTTTCAGCATATTCGTCGGTTACTATTTCAAAAATAATCGCCAAGATTTTTTTATTTTCAGCATATTTGTCGGTTACTAATTTAAAAGTAATCGGCAAGACTTTATTTTCAGCACATTCGTCGGTTACTATTTCAAAAGTAAGCGGCATGACTTTATTTTCAGCACATTCGTCGGTTACTATTTCATAAGTAATCGGCAAGATTTTTTTTCTGCATATTCGACGGTTACTATTTCAAAAGTAATCGGCAAGATTTTTATTTTCAGCATATTCGGCGGTTACTATTTCAAAAGTAATCGGCAAAACTTTATTTTCAGCACATTCGTCGGTTACTATTTCAAAAGTAATCGGCGAGATTTTTATCTTCAACATATTCGTCGGTTACTATTTCAAAAGTAATCGGCAAGAATTTTATTTTCAGCATATTTGTCTGTTACTATATTAAAAGTAATCGACAAGATTTTTATTTTCAACATATTCGTCGGTTACTATTTCAAAAGTAATCGGCAAGACTTTATTTTCAGCACATTCGTCGGTTACTATTTCAAAAGTAATCGGCAAGACTTTAATTTCAGCACACTCGTCGGTTACTATTTCAAAAGTAATCGGCAAGATTTTTATTTTCAGCATATTCGTCGGTTACTATTTCAAAAGTAATCGCCAAGATTTTTATTTTCAGCATATTTGTCGGTTACTATTTTAAAAGTAAGCGGCAATACTTTATTTTCAGCACATTCGTCGGTTACTATTTCAAAAGTAATCGGCAAGATTTTTTTTTCTGCATATTCGTCGGTTACTATTTCAAAAGTAATCGGCAAGATTTTTATTTTCAGCATATTCGTCGGTTACTATTTCAAAAGTAATCGGCAAGACTTTATTTTCAGCACATTCGTCGGTTACTATTTCAAAAGTAATCGGCAAGATTTTTTTTCTGCATATTCGTCGGTTACTATTTCAAAAGTAATCGGCAAGATTTTTATTTTCAGCAAATTCGTCGGTTACTATTTCAAAAGTAATCGGCAAGCCTTTATTTTCAGCACATTCGTCGGTTACTATTTCAAAAGTAATCGGCAAGATTTTCATTTTCAGCATATTCGTCGGTTACTATTTCAAAAGTAATCGCCAAGATTTTTATTTTCAGCATATTTGTCGGTTACTATTTTAAAAGTAAGCGGCATGACTTTATTTTCAGCACATTCGTCGGTTACTATTTCAAAAGTAATCGGCAAGATTTTTTTTTTCTGCATATTCGTCGGTTACTATTTCAAAAGTAATCGGCAAGATTTTTATTTTCAGCAAATTCGTCGGTTACTATTTCAAAAGTAATCGCCAAGCCTTTATTTTCAGCACATTCGTCGGTTACTATTTCAAAAGTAATCGGCAAGATTTTTATTTTCAGCATATTCGTCGGTTACTATTTCAAAAGTAATCGCCAAGATTTTTATTTTCAGCATATTTGTCGGTTACTATTTTCAAAGTAATCGGCAAGACTTTATTTTCAGCACATTCGTCGGTTACTATTTCAAAAGTAAGCGGCATGACTTTATTTTCAGCACATTCGTCGGTTACTATTTCAAAAGTAATCGGCAAGATTTTTTTTCTGCATATTCGTCGGTTACTATTTCTAAAGTAATCGGCAAGATTTTTATTTTCAGCATATTCGGCGGTTACTATTTCAAAAGTAACCGGCGAGATTTTTATCTTCAACATATTCGTCGGTTACTATTTCAAAAGTAATCGGCAAGATTTTTATTTTCAGCATATTTGTCTGTTACTATATTAAAAGTAATCGACAAGATTTTTATTTTCAACATATTCGTCGGTTACTATTTCAAAAGTAATCGGCAAGACTTTATTTTCAGCACATTCGTCGGTTACTATTTCAAAAGTAATCGGCAAGACTTTAATTTCAGCACATTCGTCGGTTACTATTTCAAAAGTAATCGGCAAGATTTTTATTTTCAGCATATTCGTCGGTTACTATTTCAAAAGTAATCGCCAAGATTTTTATTTTCAGCATATTTGTCGGTTACTATTTTAAAAGTAAGCGGCATGACTTTATTTTCAGCACATTCGTCGGTTACTATTTAAAAAGTAATCGGCAAGATTTTTTTTTTCTGCATATTCGTCGGTTACTATTTCAAAAGTAATCGGCAAGATTTTTATTTTCAACATATTCGTCGGTTACTATTTCAAAAGTAATCGGCAAGACTTTATTTTCAGCACATTCGTCGGTTACTATTTCAAAAGTAATCGGCAAGATTTTTATTTTCAGCATATTCGTCGGTTACTATTTCAAAAGTAATCGCCAAGATTTTTATTTTCAGCATATTTGTCGGTTACTATTTTAAAAGTAAGCGGCATGACTTTATTTTCAGCACATTCGTCGGTTACTATTTCAAAAGTAATCAGCAAGATTTTTTTTTCTGCATATTCGTCGGTTACTATTTCAAAAGTAATCGGCAAGATTTTTATTTTCAGCAAATTCGTCGGTTACTATTTCAAAAGTAATCGGCAAGCCTTTATTTTCAGCACATTCGTCGGTTACTATTTCAAAAGTAATCGGCAAGATTTTTATTTTCTGCATATTCGTCGGTTACTATTTCAAAAGTAATCGGCACGATTTTTATTTTTAGCAGATTCGTCGGTTACTATTTCAAAAGTAATCGGCAAAACTTTATTTTCAGCACATTCTCGGTTACTATTTCAAAAGTAATCGGCAAGATTTTTTTTTCTGCATATTCGTCGGTTACTATTTCAAAAGTAATCGGCAAGATTTTTATTTTCAGCAAATTCGTCGGTTACTATTTCAAAAGTAATCGGCAAGCCTTTATTTTCAGCACATTCGTCGGTTACTATTTCAAAAGTAATCGGCAAGATTTTTATTTTCAGCATATTCGTCGGTTACTATTTCAAAAGTAATCGCCAAGATTTTTATTTTCAGCATATTTGTCTGTTACTATATTAAAAGTAATCGACAAGATTTTTATTTTCAACATATTCGTCGGTTACTAGTTCAAAAGTAATCGGCAAGACTTTATTTTCAGCACATTCGTCGGTTACTATTTCAAAAGTAATCGGCAAGACTTTAATTTCAGCACACTCGTCGGTTACTATTTCAAAAGTAATCGGCAAGATTTTTATTTTCAGCATATTCGTCGGTTACTATTTCAAAAGTAATCGCCAAGATTTTTATTTTCAGCATATTTGTCGGTTACTATTTCAAAAGTAATCGGCAAGCCTTTATTTTCAGCACATTCGTCGGTTACTATTTCAAAAGTAATCGGCAAGATTTTTATTTTCTGCATATTCGTCGGTTACTATTTCAAAAGTAATCGGCAAGATTTTTATTTTTAGCAGATTCGTCGGTTACTATTTCAAAAGTAATCGGCAAAACTTTATTTTCAGCACATTCTCGGTTACTATTTCAAAAGTAATCGGCAAGATTTTTTTTTCTGCATATTCGTCGGTTACTATTTCAAAAGTAATCGGCAAGATTTTTATTTTCAGCAAATTCGTCGGTTACTATTTCAAAAGTAATCGGCAAGCCTTTATTTTCAGCACATTCGTCGGTTACTATTTCAAAAGTAATCGGCAAGATTTTTATTTTCAGCATATTCGTCGGTTACTATTTCAAAAGTAATCGCCAAGATTTTTATTTTCAGCATATTTGTCTGTTACTATATTAAAAGTAATCGACAAGATTTTTATTTTCAACATATCCGTCGGTTACTAGTTCAAAAGTAATCGGCAAGACTTTATTTTCAGCACATTCGTCGGTTACTATTTCAAAAGTAATCGGCAAGACTTTAATTTCAGCACACTCGTCGGTTACTATTTCAAAAGTAATCGGCAAGATTTTTATTTTCAGCATATTCGTCGGTTACTATTTCAAAAGTAATCGCCAAGATTTTTATTTTCAGCATATTTGTCGGTTACTATTTTAAAAGTAAGCGGCAATACTTTATTTTCAGTACATTCGTCGGTTACTATTTCAAAAGTAATCGGCAAGATTTTTTTTTCTGCATATTCGTCGGTTACTATTTCAAAAGTAATCGGCAAGATTTTTATTTTCAGCATATTCGTCGGTTACTATTTCAAAAGTAATCGGCAAGACTTTATTTTCAGCACATTCGTCGGTTACTATTTCAAAAGTAATCGGCAAGACTTTAATTTCAGCACATTCGTCGGTTACTATTTCAAAAGTAATCGGCAAGATTTTTATTTTCAGCATATTCGTCGGTTACTATTTCAAAAGTAATCGCCAAGATTTTTATTTTCAGCATATTTGTCGGTTACTATTTCAAAAGTAAGCGGCATGACTTTATTTTCAACATATTCGTCGGTTACTATTTCAAAAGTAATCGGCAAGACTTTATTTTCAGCACATTCGTCGGTTACTATTTCAAAAGTAATCGGCAAGACTTTAATTTCAGCACACTCGTCGGTTACTATTTCAAAAGTAATCGGCAAGATTTTTATTTTCAGCATATTCGTCGGTTACTATTTCAAAAGTAATCGCCAAGATTTTTATTTTCAGCATATTTGTCGGTTACTATTTTAAAAGTAAGCGGCAATACTTTATTTTCAGCACATTCGTCGGTTACTATTTCAAAAGTAATCGGCAAGATTTTTTTTTCTGCATATTCGTCGGTTACTATTTCAAAAGTAATCGGCAAGATTTTTATTTTCAGCATATTCGTCGGTTACTATTTCAAAAGTAATCGGCAAGACTTTATTTTCAGCACATTCGTCGGTTACTATTTCAAAAGTAATCGGCAAGATTTTTTTTCTGCATATTCGTCGGTTACTATTTCAAAAGTAATCGGCAAGATTTTATTTTCAGCAAATTCGTCGGTTACTATTTCAAAAGTAATCGGCAAGCCTTTATTTTCAGCACATTCGTCGGTTACTATTTCAAAAGTAATCGGCAAGATTTTTATTTTCAGCATATTCGTCGGTTACTATTTCAAAAGTAATCGCCAAGATTTTTATTTTCAGCATATTTGTCGGTTACTATTTTAAAAGTAAGCGGCATGACTTTATTTTCAGCACATTCGTCGGTTACTATTTCAAAAGTAATCGGCAAGATTTTTATTTTCAGCATATTCGTCGGTTACTATTTCAAAAGTAATCGCCAAGATTTTTATTTTCAGCATATTTGTCGGTTACTATTTTCAAAGTAATCGGCAAGACTTTATTTTCAGCACATTCGTCGGTTACTATTTCAAAAGTAAGCGGCATGACTTTATTTTCAGCACATTCGTCGGTTACTATTTCAAAAGTAATCGGCAAGATTTTTTTTCTGCATATTCGTCGGTTACTATTTCTAAAGTAATCGGCAAGATTTTTATTTTCAGCATATTCGGCGGTTACTATTTCAAAAGTAACCGGCGAGATTTTTATCTTCAACATATTCGTCGGTTACTATTTCAAAAGTAATCGGCAAGATTTTTATTTTCAGCATATTTGTCTGTTACTATATTAAAAGTAATCGACAAGATTTTTATTTTCAACATATTCGTCGGTTACTATTTCAAAAGTAATCGGCAAGACTTTATTTTCAGCACATTCGTCGGTTACTATTTCAAAAGTAATCGGCAAGACTTTAATTTCAGCACATTCGTCGGTTACTATTTCAAAAGTAATCGGCAAGATTTTTATTTTCAGCATATTCGTCGGTTACTATTTCAAAAGTAATCGCCAAGATTTTTATTTTCAGCATATTTGTCGGTTACTATTTTAAAAGTAAGCGGCATGACTTTATTTTCAGCACATTCGTCGGTTACTATTTCAAAAGTAATCGGCAAGATTTTTTTTTTCTGCATATTCGTCGGTTACTATTTCAAAAGTAATCGGCAAGATTTTTATTTTCAACATATTCGTCGGTTACTATTTCAAAAGTAATCGGCAAGACTTTATTTTCAGCACATTCGTCGGTTACTATTTCAAAAGTAATCGGCAAGATTTTTATTTTCAGCATATTCGTCGGTTACTATTTCAAAAGTAATCGCCAAGATTTTTATTTTCAGCATATTTGTCGGTTACTATTTTAAAAGTAAGCGGCATGACTTTATTTTCAGCACATTCGTCGGTTACTATTTCAAAAGTAATCAGCAAGATTTTTTTTTCTGCATATTCGTCGGTTACTATTTCAAAAGTAATCGGCAAGATTTTTATTTTCAGCAAATTCGTCGGTTACTATTTCAAAAGTAATCGGCAAGCCTTTATTTTCAGCACATTCGTCGGTTACTATTTCAAAAGTAATCGGCAAGATTTTTATTTTCTGCATATTCGTCGGTTACTATTTCAAAAGTAATCGGCACGATTTTTATTTTTAGCAGATTCGTCGGTTACTATTTCAAAAGTAATCGGCAAAACTTTATTTTCAGCACATTCTCGGTTACTATTTCAAAAGTAATCGGCAAGATTTTTTTTTCTGCATATTCGTCGGTTACTATTTCAAAAGTAATCGGCAAGATTTTTATTTTCAGCAAATTCGTCGGTTACTATTTCAAAAGTAATCGGCAAGCCTTTATTTTCAGCACATTCGTCGGTTACTATTTCAAAAGTAATCGGCAAGATTTTTATTTTCAGCATATTCGTCGGTTACTATTTCAAAAGTAATCGCCAAGATTTTTATTTTCAGCATATTTGTCTGTTACTATATTAAAAGTAATCGACAAGATTTTTATTTTCAACATATTCGTCGGTTACTAGTTCAAAAGTAATCGGCAAGACTTTATTTTCAGCACATTCGTCGGTTACTATTTCAAAAGTAATCGGCAAGACTTTAATTTCAGCACACTCGTCGGTTACTATTTCAAAAGTAATCGGCAAGATTTTTATTTTCAGCATATTCGTCGGTTACTATTTCAAAAGTAATCGCCAAGATTTTTATTTTCAGCATATTTGTCGGTTACTATTTCAAAAGTAATCGGCAAGCCTTTATTTTCAGCACATTCGTCGGTTACTATTTCAAAAGTAATCGGCAAGATTTTTATTTTCTGCATATTCGTCGGTTACTATTTCAAAAGTAATCGGCAAGATTTTTATTTTCTGCATATTCGTCGGTTACTATTTCAAAAGTAATCGGCAAGATTTTTATTTTTAGCAGATTCGTCGGTTACTATTTCAAAAGTAATCGGCAAAACTTTATTTTCCGCACATTCTCGGTTACTATTTCAAAAGTAATCGGCAAGATTTTTTTTTCTGCATATTCGTCGGTTACTATTTCAAAAGTAATCGGCAAGATTTTTATTTTCAGCATATTCGTCGGTTACTATTTCAAAAGTAATCGGCAAGATTTTTATTTTCAGCATATTTGTCGGTTACTATTTTAAAAGTAAGCGGCATGACTTTATTTTCAGCACATTCGTCGGTTACTATTTCAAAAGTAATCGGCAAGATTTTTTTTTTCTGCATATTCGTCGGTTACTATTTCAAAAGTAATCGGCAAGATTTTTATTTTCAGCAAATTCGTCGGTTACTATTTCAAAAGTAATCGCCAAGCCTTTATTTTCAGCACATTCGTCGGTTACTATTTCAAAAGTAATCGGCAAGATTTTTATTTTCAGCATATTCGTCGGTTACTATTTCAAAAGTAATCGCCAAGATTTTTATTTTCAGCATATTTGTCGGTTACTATTTTCAAAGTAATCGGCAAGACTTTATTTTCAGCACATTCGTCGGTTACTATTTCAAAAGTAAGCGGCATGACTTTATTTTCAGCACATTCGTCGGTTACTATTTCAAAAGTAATCGGCAAGATTTTTTTTCTGCATATTCGTCGGTTACTATTTCTAAAGTAATCGGCAAGATTTTTATTTTCAGCATATTCGGCGGTTACTATTTCAAAAGTAACCGGCGAGATTTTTATATTCAACATATTCGTCGGTTACTATTTCAAAAGTAATCGGCAAGATTTTTATTTTCAGCATATTTGTCTGTTACTATATTAAAAGTAATCGACAAGATTTTTATTTTCAACATATTCGTCGGTTACTATTTCAAAAGTAATCGGCAAGACTTTATTTTCAGCACATTCGTCGGTTACTATTTCAAAAGTAATCGGCAAGACTTTAATTTCAGCACATTCGTCGGTTACTATTTCAAAAGTAATCGGCAAGATTTTTATTTTCAGCATATTCGTCGGTTACTATTTCAAAAGTAATCGCCAAGATTTTTATTTTCAGCATATTTGTCGGTTACTATTTTAAAAGTAAGCGGCATGACTTTATTTTCAGCACATTCGTCGGTTACTATTTCAAAAGTAATCGGCAAGATTTTTTTTTTCTGCATATTCGTCGGTTACTATTTCAAAAGTAATCGGCAAGATTTTTATTTTCAACATATTCGTCGGTTACTATTTCAAAAGTAATCGGCAAGACTTTATTTTCAGCACATTCGTCGGTTACTATTTCAAAAGTAATCGGCAAGATTTTTATTTTCAGCATATTCGTCGGTTACTATTTCAAAAGTAATCGCCAAGATTTTTATTTTCAGCATATTTGTCGGTTACTATTTTAAAAGTAAGCGGCATGACTTTATTTTCAGCACATTCGTCGGTTACTATTTCAAAAGTAATCAGCAAGATTTTTTTTTCTGCATATTCGTCGGTTACTATTTCAAAAGTAATCGGCAAGATTTTTATTTTCAGCAAATTCGTCGGTTACTATTTCAAAAGTAATCGGCAAGCCTTTATTTTCAGCACATTCGTCGGTTACTATTTCAAAAGTAATCGGCAAGATTTTTATTTTCTGCATATTCGTCGGTTACTATTTCAAAAGTAATCGGCACGATTTTTATTTTTAGCAGATTCGTCGGTTACTATTTCAAAAGTAATCGGCAAAACTTTATTTTCAGCACATTCTCGGTTACTATTTCAAAAGTAATCGGCAAGATTTTTTTTTCTGCATATTCGTCGGTTACTATTTCAAAAGTAATCGGCAAGATTTTTATTTTCAGCAAATTCGTCGGTTACTATTTCAAAAGTAATTGGCAAGCCTTTATTTTCAGCACATTCGTCGGTTACTATTTCAAAAGTAATCGGCAAGATTTTTATTTTCAGCATATTCGTCGGTTACTATTTCAAAAGTAATCGCCAAGATTTTTATTTTCAGCATATTTGTCTGTTACTATATTAAAAGTAATCGACAAGATTTTTATTTTCAACATATTCGTCGGTTACTAGTTCAAAAGTAATCGGCAAGACTTTATTTTCAGCACATTCGTCGGTTACTATTTCAAAAGTAATCGGCAAGACTTTAATTTCAGCACACTCGTCGGTTACTATTTCAAAAGTAATCGGCAAGATTTTTATTTTCAGCATATTCGTCGGTTACTATTTCAAAAGTAATCGCCAAGATTTTTATTTTCAGCATATTTGTCGGTTACTATTTCAAAAGTAATCGGCAAGCCTTTATTTTCAGCACATTCGTCGGTTACTATTTCAAAAGTAATCGGCAAGATTTTTATTTTCTGCATATTCGTCGGTTACTATTTCAAAAGTAATCGGCAAGATTTTTATTTTTAGCAGATTCGTCGGTTACTATTTCAAAAGTAATCGGCAAAACTTTATTTTCAGCACATTCTCGGTTACTATTTCAAAAGTAATCGGCAAGATTTTTTTTTCTGCATATTCGTCGGTTACTATTTCAAAAGTAATCGGCAAGATTTTTATTTTCAGCAAATTCGTCGGTTACTATTTCAAAAGTAATCGGCAAGCCTTTATTTTCAGCACATTCGTCGGTTACTATTTCAAAAGTAATCGGCAAGATTTTTATTTTCAGCATATTCGTCGGTTACTATTTCAAAAGTAATCGCCAAGATTTTTATTTTCAGCATATTTGTCTGTTACTATATTAAAAGTAATCGACAAGATTTTTATTTTCAACATATTCGTCGGTTACTAGTTCAAAAGTAATCGGCAAGACTTTATTTTCAGCACATTCGTCGGTTACTATTTCAAAAGTAATCGGCAAGACTTTAATTTCAGCACACTCGTCGGTTACTATTTCAAAAGTAATCGGCAAGATTTTTATTTTCAGCATATTCGTCGGTTACTATTTCAAAAGTAATCGCCAAGATTTTGATTTTCAGCATATTTGTCGGTTACTATTTTAAAAGTAAGCGGCAATACTTTATTTTCAGCACATTCGTCGGTTACTATTTCAAAAGTAATCGGCAAGATTTTTTTTTCTGCATATTCGTCGGTTACTATTTCAAAAGTAATCGGCAAGATTTTTATTTTCAGCATATTCGTCGGTTACTATTTCAAAAGTAATCGGCAAGACTTTATTTTCAGCACATTCGTCGGTTACTATTTCAAAAGTAATCGGCAAGACTTTAATTTCAGCACATTCGTCGGTTACTATTTCAAAAGTAATCGGCAAGATTTTTATTTTCAGCATATTCGTCGGTTACTATTTCAAAAGTAATCGCCAAGATTTTTATTTTCAGCATATTTGTCGGTTACTATTTCAAAAGTAAGCGGCATGACTTTATTTTCAGCACATTCGTCGGTTACTATTTCAAAAGTAATCGGCAAGATTTTTTTTTCTGCATATTCGTCGGTTACTATTTCAAAAGTAATCGGCAAGATTTTTATTTTCAGCATATTCGTCGGTTACTATTTCAAAAGTAATCGGCAAGACTTTATTTTCAGCACATTCGTCGGTTACTATTTCAAAAGTAATCGGCAAGATTTTTTTTTCTGCATATTCGTCGGTTACTATTTCAAAAGTAATCGGCAAGATTTTTATTTTCAGCAAATTCGTCGGTTACTATTTCAAAAGTAATCGGCAAGCCTTTATTTTCAGCACATTCGTCGGTTACTATTTCAAAAGTAATCGGCAAGATTTTTATTTTCAGCATATTCGTCGGTTACTATTTCAAAAGTAATCGCCAAGATTTTTATTTTCAGCATATTTTTCGGTTACTATTTTAAAAGTAATCGGCAAGACTTTATTTTCAGCACATTCGTCGGTTACTATTTCAAAAGTAAGCGGCATGACTTTATTTTCAGCACATTCGTCGGTTACTATTTCAAAAGTAATCGGCAAGATTTTTTTTCTGCATATTCGTCGGTTACTATTTCTAAAGTAATCGGCAAGATTTTTATTTTCAGCATATTCGGCGGTTACTATTTCAAAAGTAACCGGCGAGATTTTTATCTTCAACATATTCGTCGGTTACTATTTCAAAAGTAATCGGCAAGATTTTTATTTTCAGCATATTTGTCTGTTACTATATTAAAAGTAATCGACAAGATTTTTATTTTCAACATATTCGTCGGTTACTATTTCAAAAGTAATCGGCAAGACTTTATTTTCAGCACATTCGTCGGTTACTATTTCAAAAGTAATCGGCAAGACTTTAATTTCAGCACATTCGTCGGTTACTATTTCAAAAGTAATCGGCAAGATTTTTATTTTCAGCATATTCGTCGGTTACTATTTCAAAAGTAATTGCCAAGATTTTTATTTTCAGCATATTTGTCGGTTACTATTTTAAAAGTAAGCGGCATGACTTTATTTTCAGCACATTCGTCGGTTACTATTTCAAAAGTAATCGGCAAGATTTTTTTTTCTGCATATTCGTCGGTTACTATTTCAAAAGTAATCGGCAAGATTTTTATTTTTAGCAGATTCGTCGGTTACTATTTCAAAAGTAATCGGCAAAACTTTATTTTCAGCACATTCTCGGTTACTATTTCAAAAGTAATCGGCAAGATTTTTTTTTCTGCATATTCGTCGGTTACTATTTCAAAAGTAATCGGCAAGATTTTTATTTTCAGCAAATTCGTCGGTTACTATTTCAAAAGTAATCGGTAAGCCTTTATTTTCAGCACATTCGTCGGTTACTATTTCAAAAGTAATCGGCAAGATTTTTATTTTCAGCATATTCGTCGGTTACTATTTCAAAAGTAATCGCCAAGATTTTTATTTTCAGCATATTTGTCGGTTACTATTTTAAAAGTAATCGGCAAGACTTTATTTTCAGCACATTCGTCGGTTACTATTTCAAAAGTAATCGGCAAGACTTTATTTTCAGCACATTCGTCGGTTACTATTTCAAAAGTAATCGACAAGACTTTATTTTCAGCACATTCGTCGGTTACTATTTCAAAAGTAAACGGCAAGATTTTTATTTTCAGCATATTCGTCGGTTACTATTTCAAAAATAATCGCCAAGATTTTTTTATTTTCAGCATATTTGTCGGTTACTAATTTAAAAGTAATCGGCAAGACTTTATTTTCAGCACATTCGTCGGTTACTATTTCAAAAGAAAGCGGCATGACTTTATTTTCAGCACATTCGTCGGTTACTATTTCATAAGTAATCGGAAAGATTTTTTTTCTGCATATTCGTCGGTTACTATTTCAAAAGTAATCGGCAAGATTTTTATTTTCAGCATATTCGGCGGTTACTATTTCAAAAGTAATCGGCAAAACTTTATTTTCAGCACATTCGTCGGTTACTATTTCAAAAGTAATCGGCGAGATTTTTATCTTCAACATATTCGTCGGTTACTATTTCAAAAGTAATCGGCAAGAATTTTATTTTCAGCATTTTTGTCTGTTACTATATTAAAAGTAATCGACAAGATTTTTATTTTCAACATATTCGTCGGTTACTATTTCAAAAGTAATCGGCAAGACTTTATTTTCAGCACATTCGTCGGTTACTATTTCAAAAGTAATCGGCAAGATTTTTATTTTCAGCATATTCGTCGGTTACTATTTCAAAAGTAATCGCCAAGATTTTTATTTTCAGCATATTTGTCGGTTACTATTTTAAAAGTAAGCGGCAATACTTTATTTTCAGCACATTCGTCGGTTACTATTTCAAAAGTAATCGGCAAGATTTTTTTTTCTGCATATTCGTCGGTTACTATTTCAAAAGTAATCGGCAAGATTTTTATTTTCAGCATATTCGTCGGTTACTATTTCAAAAGTAATCGGCAAGACTTTATTTTCAGCACATTCGTCGGTTACTATTTCAAAAGTAATCGGCAAGATTTTTTTTCTGCATATTCGTCGGTTACTATTTCAAAAGTAATCGGCAAAATTTTTATTTTCAGCAAATTCGTCGGTTACTATTTCAAAAGTAATCGGCAAGCCTTTATTTTCAGCACATTCGTCGGTTACTATTTCAAAAGTAATCGGCAAGATTTTTATTTTCAGCATATTCGTCGGTTACTGTTTCAAAAGTAAGCGGCATGACTTTATTTTCAGCACATTCGTCGGTTACTATTTCAAAAGTAATCGGCAAGATTTTTTTTTTCTGCATATTCGTCGGTTACTATTTCAAAAGTAATCGGCAAGATTTTTATTTTCAGCAAATTCGTCGGTTACTCTTTCAAAAGTAATCGCCAAGCCTTTATTTTCAGCACATTCGTCGGTTACTATTTCAAAAGTAATCGGCAAGACTTTATTTTCAGCACATTCGTCGGTTACTATTTCAAAAGTAATCGGCAAGATTTTTATTTTCAGCATATTCGTCGGTTACTATTTCAAAAGTAATCGCCAAGATTTTTATTTTCAGCATATTTGTCGGTTACTATTTTAAAAGTAAGCGGCAATACTTTATTTTCAGCACATTCGTCGGTTACTATTTCAAAAGTAATCGGCAAGATTTTTTTTTCTGTATATTCGTCGGTTACTATTTCAAAAGTAATCGGCAAGATTTTTATTTTCAGCATATTCGTCGGTTACTATTTCAAAAGTAATCGGCAAGACTTTATTTTCAGCACATTCGTCGGTTACTATTTCAAAAGTAATCGGCAAGATTTTTTTTCAGCATATTCGTCGGTTACTATTTCAAAAGTAATCGGCAAGATTTTTATTTTCAGCAAATTCGTCGGTTACTATTTCAAAAGTAATCGGCAAGCCTTTATTTTCAGCACATTCGTCGGTTACTATTTCAAAAGTAATCGGCAAGATTTTTATTTTCAGCATATTCGTCGGTTACTATTTCAAAAGTAATCGCCAAGATTTTTATTTTCAGCATATTTGTCGGTTACTATTTTAAAAGTAAGCGGCATGACTTTATTTTCAGCACATTCGTCGGTTACTATTTCAAAAGTAATCGGCAAGATTTTTTTTTTCTGCATATTCGTCGGTTACTATTTCAAAAGTAATCGGCAAGATTTTTATTTTCAGCAAATTCGTCGGTTACTATTTCAAAAGTAATCGCCAAGCCTTTATTTTCAGCACATTCGTCGGTTACTATTTCAAAAGTAATCGGCAAGATTTTTATTTTCAGCATATTCGTCGGTTACTATTTCAAAAGTAATCGCCAAGATTTTTATTTTCAGCATATTTGTCGGTTCCTATTTTAAAAGTAATCGGCAAGACTTTATTTTCAGCACATTCGTCGGTTACTATTTCAAAAGTAAGCGGCATGACTTTATTTTCAGCACATTCGTCGGTTACTATTTCAAAAGTAATCGGCAAGATTTTTTTTCTGCATATTCGTCGGTTACTATTTCTAAAGTAATCGGCAAGATTTTTATTTTCAGCATATTCGGCGGTTACTATTTCAAAAGTAACCGGCGAGATTTTTATCTTCAACATATTCGTCGGTTACTATTTCAAAAGTAATCGGCAAGATTTTTATTTTCAGCATATTTGTCTGTTACTATATTAAAAGTAATCGACAAGATTTTTATTTTCAACATATTCGTCGGTTACTATTTCAAAAGTAATCGACAAGACTTTATTTTCAGCACATTCGTCGGTTACTATTTCAAAAGTAAACGGCAAGATTTTTATTTTCAGCATATTCGTCGGTTACTATTTCAAAAATAATCGCCAAGATTTTTTTATTTTCAGCATATTTGTCGGTTACTAATTTAAAAGTAATCGGCAAGACTTTATTTTCAGCACATTCGTCGGTTACTATTTCAAAAGAAAGCGGCATGACTTTATTTTCAGCACATTCGTCGGTTACTATTTCATAAGTAATCGGAAAGATTTTTTTTCTGCATATTCGTCGGTTACTATTTCAAAAGTAATCGGCAAGATTTTTATTTTCAGCATATTCGGCAGTTACTATTTCAAAAGTAATCGGCAAAACTTTATTTTCAGCACATTCGTCGGTTACTATTTCAAAAGTAATCGGCGAGATTTTTATCTTCAACATATTCGTCGGTTACTATTTCAAAAGTAATCGGCAAGAATTTTATTTTCAGCATTTTTGTCTGTTACTATATTAAAAGTAATCGACAAGATTTTTATTTTCAACATATTCGTCGGTTACTATTTCAAAAGTAATCGGCAAGACTTTATTTTCAGCACATTCGTCGGTTACTATTTCAAAAGTAATCGGCAAGATTTTTATTTTCAGCATATTCGTCGGTTACTATTTCAAAAGTAATCGCCAAGATTTTTATTTTCAGCATATTTGTCGGTTACTATTTTAAAAGTAAGCGGCAATACTTTATTTTCAGCACATTCGTCGGTTACTATTTCAAAAGTAATCGGCAAGATTTTTTTTTCTGCATATTCGTCGGTTACTATTTCAAAAGTAATCGGCAAGATTTTTATTTTCAGCATATTCGTCGGTTACTATTTCAAAAGTAATCGGCAAGACTTTATTTTCAGCACATTCGTCGGTTACTATTTCAAAAGTAATCGGCAAGATTTTTTTTCTGCATATTCGTCGGTTACTATTTCAAAAGTAATCGGCAAAATTTTTATTTTCAGCAAATTCGTCGGTTACTATTTCAAAAGTAATCGGCAAGCCTTTATTTTCAGCACATTCGTCGGTTACTATTTCAAAAGTAATCGGCAAGATTTTTATTTTCAGCATATTCGTCGGTTACTGTTTCAAAAGTAAGCGGCATGACTTTATTTTCAGCACATTCGTCGGTTACTATTTCAAAAGTAATCGGCAAGATTTTTTTTTTCTGCATATTCGTCGGTTACTATTTCAAAAGTAATCGGCAAGATTTTTATTTTCAGCAAATTCGTCGGTTACTCTTTCAAAAGTAATCGCCAAGCCTTTATTTTCAGCACATTCGTCGGTTACTATTTCAAAAGTAATCGGCAAGACTTTATTTTCAGCACATTCGTCGGTTACTATTTCAAAAGTAATCGGCAAGATTTTTATTTTCAGCATATTCGTCGGTTACTATTTCAAAAGTAATCGCCAAGATTTTTATTTTCAGCATATTTGTCGGTTACTATTTTAAAAGTAAGCGGCAATACTTTATTTTCAGCACATTCGTCGGTTACTATTTCAAAAGTAATCGGCAAGATTTTTTTTTCTGTATATTCGTCGGTTACTATTTCAAAAGTAATCGGCAAGATTTTTATTTTCAGCATATTCGTCGGTTACTATTTCAAAAGTAATCGGCAAGACTTTATTTTCAGCACATTCGTCGGTTACTATTTCAAAAGTAATCGGCAAGATTTTTTTTCAGCATATTCGTCGGTTACTATTTCAAAAGTAATCGGCAAGATTTTTATTTTCAGCAAATTCGTCGGTTACTATTTCAAAAGTAATCGGCAAGCCTTTATTTTCAGCACATTCGTCGGTTACTATTTCAAAAGTAATCGGCAAGATTTTTATTTTCAGCATATTCGTCGGTTACTATTTCAAAAGTAATCGCCAAGATTTTTATTTTCAGCATATTTGTCGGTTACTATTTTAAAAGTAAGCGGCATGACTTTATTTTCAGCACATTCGTCGGTTACTATTTCAAAAGTAATCGGCAAGATTTTTTTTTTCTGCATATTCGTCGGTTACTATTTCAAAAGTAATCGGCAAGATTTTTATTTTCAGCAAATTCGTCGGTTACTATTTCAAAAGTAATCGCCAAGCCTTTATTTTCAGCACATTCGTCGGTTACTATTTCAAAAGTAATCGGCAAGATTTTTATTTTCAGCATATTCGTCGGTTACTATTTCAAAAGTAATCGCCAAGATTTTTATTTTCAGCATATTTGTCGGTTCCTATTTTAAAAGTAATCGGCAAGACTTTATTTTCAGCACATTCGTCGGTTACTATTTCAAAAGTAAGCGGCATGACTTTATTTTCAGCACATTCGTCGGTTACTATTTCAAAAGTAATCGGCAAGATTTTTTTTCTGCATATTCGTCGGTTACTATTTCTAAAGTAATCGGCAAGATTTTTATTTTCAGCATATTCGGCGGTTACTATTTCAAAAGTAACCGGCGAGATTTTTATCTTCAACATATTCGTCGGTTACTATTTCAAAAGTAATCGGCAAGATTTTTATTTTCAGCATATTTGTCTGTTACTATATTAAAAGTAATCGACAAGATTTTTATTTTCAACATATTCGTCGGTTACTATTTCAAAAGTAATCGGCAAGACTTTATTTTCAGCACATTCGTCGGTTACTATTTCAAAAGTAATCGGCAAGACTTTAATTTCAGCACATTCGTCGGTTACTATTTCAAAAGTAATCGGCAAGATTTTTATTTTCAGCATATTCGTCGGTTACTATTTCAAAAGTAATCGCCAAGATTTTTATTTTCAGCATATTTGTCGGTTACTATTTTAAAAGTAAGCGGCATGACTTTATTTTCAGCACATTCGTCGGTTACTATTTCAAAAGTAATCGGCAAGATTTTTTTTTTCTGCATATTCGTCGGTTACTATTTCAAAAGTAATCGGCAAGATTTTTATTTTCAACATATTCGTCGGTTACTATTTCAAAAGTAATCGGCAAGACTTTATTTTCAGCACATTCGTCGGTTACTATTTCAAAAGTAATCGGCAAGATTTTTATTTTCAGCATATTCGTCGGTTACTATTTCAAAAGTAATCGCCAAGATTTTTATTTTCAGCATATTTGTCGGTTACTATTTTAAAAGTAAGCGGCATGACTTTATTTTCAGCACATTCGTCGGTTACTATTTCAAAAGTAATCGGCAAGATTTTTTTTTCTGCATATTCGTCGGTTACTATTTCAAAAGTAATCGGCAAGATTTTTATTTTTAGCAGATTCGTCGGTTACTATTTTAAAAGTAATCGGCAAAACTTTATTTTCAGCACATTCTCGGTTACTATTTCAAAAGTAATCGGCAAGATTTTTTTTTCTGCATATTCGTCGGTTACTATTTCAAAAGTAATCGGCAAGATTTTTATTTTCAGCAAATTCGTCGGTTACTATTTCAAAAGTAATCGGCAAGCCTTTCTTTTCAGCACATTCGTCGGTTACTATTTCAAAAGTAATCGGCAAGATTTTTATTTTCAGCATATTCGTCGGTTACTATTTCAAAAGTAATCGCCAAGATTTTTATTTTCAGCATATTTGTCGGTTACTATTTTAAAAGTAATCGGCAAGACTTTATTTTCAGCACATTCGTCGGTTACTATTTCAAAAGTAATCGACAAGACTTTATTTTCAGCACATTCGTCGGTTACTATTTCAAAAGTAAACGGCAAGATTTTTATTTTCAGCATATTCGTCGGTTACTATTTCAAAAATAATCGCCAAGATTTTTTTATTTTCAGCATATTTGTCGGTTACTAATTTAAAAGTAATCGGCAAGACTTTATTTTCAGCACATTCGTCGGTTACTATTTCAAAAGTAAGCGGCATGACTTTATTTTCAGCACATTCGTCGGTTACTATTTCATAAGTAATCGACAAGATTTTTTTCTGCATATTCGTCGGTTACTATTTCAAAAGTAATCGGCAAGATTTTTATTTTCAGCATATTCGGCGGTTACTATTTCAAAAGTAATCGGCAAAACTTTATTTTCAGCACATTCGTCGGTTACTATTTCAAAAGTAATCGGCGAGATTTTTATCTTCAACATATTCGTCGGTTACTATTTCAAAAGTAATCGGCAAGAATTTTATTTTCAGCATATTTGTCTGTTACTATATTAAAAGTAATCGACAAGATTTTTATTTTCAACATATTCGTCGGTTACTATTTCAAAAGTAATCGGCAAGACTTTATTTTCAGCACATTCGTCGGTTACTATTTCAAAAGTAATCGGCAAGACTTTAATTTCAGCACACTCGTCGGTTACTATTTCAAAAGTAATCGGCAAGATTTTTATTTTCAGCATATTCGTCGGTTACTATTTCAAAAGTAATCGCCAAGATTTTTATTTTCAGCATATTTGTCGGTTACTATTTTAAAAGTAAGCGGCAATACTTTATTTTCAGCACATTCGTCGGTTACTATTTCAAAAGTAATCGGCAAGATTTTTTTTTCTGCATATTCGTCGGTTACTATTTCAAAAGTAATCGGCAAGATTTTTATTTTCAGCATATTCGTCGGTTACTATTTCAAAAGTAATCGGCAAGACTTTATTTTCAGCACATTCGTCGGTTACTATTTCAAAAGTAATCGGCAAGATTTTTTTTCTGCATATTCGTCGGTTACTATTTCAAAAGTAATCGGCAAGATTTTTATTTTCAGCAAATTCGTCGGTTACTATTTCAAAAGTAATCGGCAAGCCTTTATTTTCAGCACATTCGTCGGTTACTATTTCAAAAGTAATCGGCAAGATTTTTATTTTCAGCATATTCGTCGGTTACTATTTCAAAAGTAATCGGCAAGATTTTTTTTTCTGCATATTCGTCGGTTACTATTTCAAAAGTAATCGGCAAGATTTTTATTTTTAGCAGATTCGTCGGTTACTATTTCAAAAGTAATCGGCAAAACTTTATTTTCAGCACATTCTCGGTTACTATTTCAAAAGTAATCGGCAAGATTTTTTTTTCTGCATATTCGTCGGTTACTATTTCAAAAGTAATCGGCAAGATTATTATTTTCAGCAAATTCGTCGGTTACTATTTCAAAAGTAATCGGCAAGCCTTTCTTTTCAGCACATTCGTCGGTTACTATTTCAAAAGTAATCGGCAAGATTTTTATTTTCAGCATATTCGTCGGTTACTATTTCAAAAGTAATCGCCAAGATTTTTATTTTCAGCATATTTGTCGGTTACTATTTTAAAAGTAATCGGCAAGACTTTATTTTCAGCACATTCGTCGGTTACTATTTCAAAAGTAATCGACAAGACTTTATTTTCAGCACATTCGTCGGTTACTATTTCAAAAGTAAACGGCAAGATTTTTATTTTCAGCATATTCGTCGGTTACTATTTCAAAAATAATCGCCAAGATTTTTTTATTTTCAGCATATTTGTCGGTTACTAATTTAAAAGTAATCGGCAAGACTTTATTTTCAGCACATTCGTCGGTTACTATTTCAAAAGTAAGCGGCATGACTTTATTTTCAGCACATTCGTCGGTTACTATTTCATAAGTAATCGACAAGATTTTTTTCTGCATATTCGTCGGTTACTATTTCAAAAGTAATCGGCAAGATTTTTATTTTCAGCATATTCGGCGGTTACTATTTCAAAAGTAATCGGCAAAACTTTATTTTCAGCACATTCGTCGGTTACTATTTCAAAAGTAATCGGCGAGATTTTTATCTTCAACATATTCGTCGGTTACTATTTCAAAAGTAATCGGCAAGAATTTTATTTTCAGCATATTTGTCTGTTACTATATTAAAAGTAATCGACAAGATTTTTATTTTCAACATATTCGTCGGTTACTATTTCAAAAGTAATCGGCAAGACTTTATTTTCAGCACATTCGTCGGTTACTATTTCAAAAGTAATCGGCAAGACTTTAATTTCAGCACACTCGTCGGTTACTATTTCAAAAGTAATCGGCAAGATTTTTATTTTCAGCATATTCGTCGGTTACTATTTCAAAAGTAATCGCCAAGATTTTTATTTTCAGCATATTTGTCGGTTACTATTTTAAAAGTAAGCGGCAATACTTTATTTTCAGCACATTCGTCGGTTACTATTTCAAAAGTAATCGGCAAGATTTTTTTTTCTGCATATTCGTCGGTTACTATTTCAAAAGTAATCGGCAAGATTTTTATTTTCAGCATATTCGTCGGTTACTATTTCAAAAGTAATCGGCAAGACTTTATTTTCAGCACATTCGTCGGTTACTATTTCAAAAGTAATCGGCAAGATTTTTTTTCTGCATATTCGTCGGTTACTATTTCAAAAGTAATCGGCAAGATTTTTATTTTCAGCAAATTCGTCGGTTACTATTTCAAAAGTAATCGGCAAGCTTTTATTTTCAGCACATTCGTCGGTTACTATTTCAAAAGTAATCGGCAAGATTTTTATTTTCAGCATATTCGTCGGTTACTATTTCAAAAGTAATCGGCAAGATTTTTTTTTCTGCATATTCGTCGGTTACTATTTCAAAAGTAATCGGCAAGATTTTTATTTTTAGCAGATTCGTCGGTTACTATTTCAAAAGTAATCGGCAAAACTTTATTTTCAGCACATTCTCGGTTACTATTTCAAAAGTAATCGGCAAGATTTTTTTTTCTGCATATTCGTCGGTTACTATTTCAAAAGTAATCGGCAAGATTTTTATTTTCAGCAAATTCGTCGGTTACTATTTCAAAAGTAATCGGCAAGCCTTTCTTTTCAGCACATTCGTCGGTTACTATTTCAAAAGTAATCGGCAAGATTTTTATTTTCAGCATATTCGTCGGTTACTATTTCAAAAGTAATCGCCAAGATTTTTATTTTCAGCATATTTGTCGGTTACTATTTTAAAAGTAATCGGCAAGACTTTATTTTCAGCACATTCGTCGGTTACTATTTCAAAAGTAATCGACAAGACTTTATTTTCAGCACATTCGTCGGTTACTATTTCAAAAGTAAACGGCAAGATTTTTATTTTCAGCATATTCGTCGGTTACTATTTCAAAAATAATCGCCAAGATTTTTTTATTTTCAGCATATTTGTCGGTTACTAATTTAAAAGTAATCGGCAAGACTTTATTTTCAGCACATTCGTCGGTTACTATTTCAAAAGTAAGCGGCATGACTTTATTTTCAGCACATTCGTCGGTTACTATTTCATAAGTAATCGGCAAGATTTTTTTTCTGCATATTCGTCGGTTACTATTTCAAAAGTAATCGGCAAGATTTTTATTTTCAGCATATTCGGCGGTTACTATTTCAAAAGTAATCGGCAAAACTTTATTTTCAGCACATTCGTCGGTTACTATTTCAAAAGTAATCGGCGAGATTTTTATCTTCAACATATTCGTCGGTTACTATTTCAAAAGTAATCGGCAAGAATTTTATTTTCAGCATATTTGTCTGTTACTATATTAAAAGTAATCGACAAGATTTTTATTTTCAACATATTCGTCGGTTACTATTTCAAAAGTAATCGGCAAGACTTTATTTTCAGCACATTCGTCGGTTACTATTTCAAAAGTAATCGGCAAGACTTTAATTTCAGCACACTCGTCGGTTACTATTTCAAAAGTAATCGGCAAGATTTTTATTTTCAGCATATTCGTCGGTTACTATTTCAAAAGTAATCGCCAAGATTTTTATTTTCAGCATATTTGTCGGTTACTATTTTAAAAGTAAGCGGCAATACTTTATTTTCAGCACATTCGTCGGTTACTATTTCAAAAGTAATCGGCAAGATTTTTATTTTCAGCATATTCGTCGGTTACTATTTCAAAAGTAATCGCCAAGATTTTTATTTTCAGCATATTTGTCGGTTACTATTTTAAAAGTAAGCGGCAATACTTTATTTTCAGCACATTCGTCGGTTACTATTTCAAAAGTAATCGGCAAGATTTTTTTTCTGCATATTCGTCGGTTACTATTTCAAAAGTAATCGGCAAGATTTTTATTTTCAGCAAATTCGTCGGTTACTATTTCAAAAGTAATCGGCAAGCCTTTATTTTCAGCACATTCGTCGGTTACTATTTCAAAAGTAATCGGCAAGATTTTTATTTTCAGCATATTCGTCGGTTACTATTTCAAAAGTAATCGCCAAGATTTTTATTTTCAGCATATTTGTCGGTTACTATTTTAAAAGTAATCGGCAAGACTTTATTTTCAGAACATTCGTCGGTTACTATTTCAAAAGTAATCAGCAAGACTTTATTTTCAGCACATTCGTCGGTTACTATTTCAAAAGTAAGCGGCATGACTTTATTTTCAGCACATTCGTCGGTTACTATTTCAAAAGTAATCGGCAAGATTTTTTTTCTGCATATTCGTCGGTTACTATTTCAAAAGTAATCGGCAAGATTTTTATTTTCAGCATATTCGGCGGTTACTATTTCAAAAGTAATCGGCAAAACTTTAATTTCAGCACACTCGTCGGTTACTATTTCAAAAGTAATCGGCAAGATTTTTATTTTCAGCATATTCGTCGGTTACTATTTCAAAAGTAATCGCCAAGATTTTTATTTTCAGCATATTTGTCGGTTACTATTTTAAAAGTAAGCGGCAATACTTTATTTTCAGCACATTCGTCGGTTACTATTTCAAAAGTAATCGGCAAGATTTTTATTTTCAGCATATTCGTCGGTTACTATTTCAAAAGTAATCGCCAAGATTTTTATTTTCAGCATATTTGTCGGTTACTATTTTAAAAGTAAGCGGCAATACTTTATTTTCAGCACATTCGTCGGTTACTATTTCAAAAGTAATCGGCAAGATTTTTTTTTCTGCATATTCGTCGGTTACTATTTCAAAAGTAATCGGCAAGATTTTTATTTTCAGCAAATTCGTCGGTTACTATTTCAAAAGTAATCGGCAAGCCTTTATTTTCAGCACATTCGTCGGTTACTATTTCAAAAGTAATCGGCAAGATTTTTATTTTCAGCATATTCGTCGGTTACTATTTCAAAAGTAATCGCCAAGATTTTTATTTTCAGCATATTTGTCGGTTACTATTTTAAAAGTAATCGGCAAGACTTTATTTTCAGAACATTCGTCGGTTACTATTTCAAAAGTAATCAGCAAGACTTTATTTTCAGCACATTCGTCGGTTACTATTTCAAAAGTAAGCGGCATGACTTTATTTTCAGCACATTCGTCGGTTACTATTTCAAAAGTAATCGGCAAGATTTTTTTTCTGCATATTCGTCGGTTACTATTTCAAAAGTAATCGGCAAGATTTTTATTTTCAGCATATTCGGCGGTTACTATTTCAAAAGTAATCGGCAAAACTTTAATTTCAGCACACTCGTCGGTTACTATTTCAAAAGTAATCGGCAAGATTTTTATTTTCAGCATATTCGTCGGTTACTATTTCAAAAGTAATCGCCAAGATTTTTATTTTCAGCATATTTGTCGGTTACTATTTTAAAAGTAAGCGGCAATACTTTATTTTCAGCACATTCGTCGGTTACTATTTCAAAAGTAATTGGCAAGATTTTTTTTTCTGCATATTCGTCGGTTACTATTTCAAAAGTAATCGGCAAGATTTTTATTTTCAGCATATTCGTCGGTTACTATTTCAAAAGTAATCGGCAAGACTTTATTTTCAGCACATTCGTCGGTTACTATTTCAAAAGTAATCGGCAAGATTTTTTTTCTGCATATTCGTCGGTTACTATTTCATAAGTAATCGGCAAGATTTTTTTCTGCATATTCGTCGGTTACTATTTCAAAAGTAATCGGCAAGATTTTTATTTTCAGCATATTCGGCGGTTACTATTTCAAAAGTAATCGGCAAAACTTTATTTTCAGCACATTCGTCGGTTACTATTTCAAAAGTAATCGGCGAGATTTTTATCTTCAACATATTCGTCGGTTACTATTTCAAAAGTAATCGGCAAGAATTTTATTTTCAGCATATTTGTCTGTTACTATATTAAAAGTAATCGACAAGATTTTTATTTTCAACATATTCGTCGGTTACTATTTCAAAAGTAATCGGCAAGACTTTATTTTCAGCACATTCGTCGGTTACTATTTCAAAAGTAATCGGCAAGACTTTAATTTCAGCACACTCGTCGGTTACTATTTCAAAAGTAATCGGCAAGATTTTTATTTTCAGCATATTCGTCGGTTACTATTTCAAAAGTAATCGCCAAGATTTTTATTTTCAGCATATTTGTCGGTTACTATTTTAAAAGTAAGCGGCAATACTTTATTTTCAGCACATTCGTCGGTTACTATTTCAAAAGTAATCGGCAAGATTTTTTTTTCTGCATATTCGTCGGTTACTATTTCAAAAGTAATCGGCAAGATTTTTATTTTCAGCATATTCGTCGGTTACTATTTCAAAAGTAATCGGCAAGACTTTATTTTCAGCACATTCGTCGGTT
This sequence comes from Medicago lupulina, assembly GCA_958299785.1. Lineage (NCBI taxonomy): Eukaryota > Viridiplantae > Streptophyta > Magnoliopsida > Fabales > Fabaceae > Medicago > Medicago lupulina. Next base: position 40,947,249 of record OY283143.1, on the reverse strand, counting down.
ACTATTTCAAAAGTAATCGGCAAGATTTTTTTTCTGCATATTCGTCGGTTACTATTTCAAAAGTAATCGGCAAGATTTTTATTTTCAGCATATTCGTCGGTTACTATTTCAAAAGTAATCGGCAAGACTTTATTTTCAGCACATTCGTCGGTTACTATTTCAAAAGTAATCGGCAAGATTTTTTTTCTGCATATTCGTCGGTTACTATTTCATAAGTAATCGGCAAGATTTTTTTCTGCATATTCGTCGGTTACTATTTCAAAAGTAATCGGCAAGATTTTTATTTTCAGCATATTCGGCGGTTACTATTTCAAAAGTAATCGGCAAAACTTTATTTTCAGCACATTCGTCGGTTACTATTTCAAAAGTAATCGGCGAGATTTTTATCTTCAACATATTCGTCGGTTACTATTTCAAAAGTAATCGGCAAGAATTTTATTTTCAGCATATTTGTCTGTTACTATATTAAAAGTAATCGACAAGATTTTTATTTTCAACATATTCGTCGGTTACTATTTCAAAAGTAATCGGCAAGACTTTATTTTCAGCACATTCGTCGGTTACTATTTCAAAAGTAATCGGCAAGACTTTAATTTCAGCACACTCGTCGGTTACTATTTCAAAAGTAATCGGCAAGATTTTTATTTTCAGCATATTCGTCGGTTACTATTTCAAAAGTAATCGCCAAGATTTTTATTTTCAGCATATTTGTCGGTTACTATTTTAAAAGTAAGCGGCAATACTTTATTTTCAGCACATTCGTCGGTTACTATTTCAAAAGTAATCGGCAAGATTTTTTTTTCTGCATATTCGTCGGTTACTATTTCAAAAGTAATCGGCAAGATTTTTATTTTCAGCATATTCGTCGGTTACTATTTCAAAAGTAATCGGCAAGACTTTATTTTCAGCACATTCGTCGGTTACTATTTCAAAAGTAATCGGCAAGATTTTTTTTCTGCATATTCGTCGGTTACTATTTCAAAAGTAATCGGCAAGATTTTTATTTTCAGCAAATTCGTCGGTTACTATTTCAAAAGTAATCGGCAAGCCTTTATTTTCAGCACATTCGTCGGTTACTATTTCAAAAGTAATCGGCAAGATTTTTATTTTCAGCATATTCGTCGGTTACTATTTCAAAAGTAATCGGCAAGATTTTTTTTTCTGCATATTCGTCGGTTACTATTTCAAAAGTAATCGGCAAGATTTTTATTTTTAGCAGATTCGTCGGTTACTATTTCAAAAGTAATCGGCAAAACTTTATTTTCAGCACATTCTCGGTTACTATTTCAAAAGTAATCGGCAAGATTTTTTTTTCTGCATATTCGTCGGTTACTATTTCAAAAGTAATCGGCAAGATTTTTATTTTCAGCAAATTCGTCGGTTACTATTTCAAAAGTAATCGGCAAGCCTTTCTTTTCAGCACATTCGTCGGTTACTATTTCAAAAGTAATCGGCAAGATTTTTTTTTCTGCATATTCGTCGGTTACTATTTCAAAAGTAATCGGCAAGATTTTTATTTTCAGCAAATTCGTCGGTTACTATTTCAAAAGTAATCGGCAAGCCTTTATTTTCAGCACATTCGTCGGTTACTATTTCAAAAGTAATCGGCAAGATTTTTATTTTCAGCATATTCGTCGGTTACTATTTCAAAAGTAATCGCCAAGATTTTTATTTTCAGCATATTTGTCGGTTACTATTTTAAAAGTAATCGGCAAGACTTTATTTTCAGAACATTCGTCGGTTACTATTTCAAAAGTAATCAGCAAGACTTTATTTTCAGCACATTCGTCGGTTACTATTTCAAAAGTAAGCGGCATGACTTTATTTTCAGCACATTCGTCGGTTACTATTTCAAAAGTAATCGGCAAGATTTTTTTTCTGCATATTCGTCGGTTACTATTTCAAAAGTAATCGGCAAGATTTTTATTTTCAGCATATTCGGCGGTTACTATTTCAAAAGTAATCGGCAAAACTTTAATTTCAGCACACTCGTCGGTTACTATTTCAAAAGTAATCGGCAAGATTTTTATTTTCAGCATATTCGTCGGTTACTATTTCAAAAGTAATCGCCAAGATTTTTATTTTCAGCATATTTGTCGGTTACTATTTTAAAAGTAAGCGGCAATACTTTATTTTCAGCACATTCGTCGGTTACTATTTCAAAAGTAATTGGCAAGATTTTTTTTTCTGCATATTCGTCGGTTACTATTTCAAAAGTAATCGGCAAGATTTTTATTTTCAGCATATTCGTCGGTTACTATTTCAAAAGTAATCGGCAAGACTTTATTTTCAGCACATTCGTCGGTTACTATTTCAAAAGTAATCGGCAAGATTTTTTTTCTGCATATTCGTCGGTTACTATTTCATAAGTAATCGGCAAGATTTTTTTCTGCATATTCGTCGGTTACTATTTCAAAAGTAATCGGCAAGATTTTTATTTTCAGCATATTCGGCGGTTACTATTTCAAAAGTAATCGGCAAAACTTTATTTTCAGCACATTCGTCGGTTACTATTTCAAAAGTAATCGGCGAGATTTTTATCTTCAACATATTCGTCGGTTACTATTTCAAAAGTAATCGGCAAGAATTTTATTTTCAGCATATTTGTCTGTTACTATATTAAAAGTAATCGACAAGATTTTTATTTTCAACATATTCGTCGGTTACTATTTCAAAAGTAATCGGCAAGACTTTATTTTCAGCACATTCGTCGGTTACTATTTCAAAAGTAATCGGCAAGACTTTAATTTCAGCACACTCGTCGGTTACTATTTCAAAAGTAATCGGCAAGATTTTTATTTTCAGCATATTCGTCGGTTACTATTTCAAAAGTAATCGCCAAGATTTTTATTTTCAGCATATTTGTCGGTTACTATTTTAAAAGTAAGCGGCAATACTTTATTTTCAGCACATTCGTCGGTTACTATTTCAAAAGTAATCGGCAAGATTTTTTTTTCTGCATATTCGTCGGTTACTATTTCAAAAGTAATCGGCAAGATTTTTATTTTCAGCATATTCGTCGGTTACTATTTCAAAAGTAATCGGCAAGACTTTATTTTCAGCACATTCGTCGGTTACTATTTCAAAAGTAATCGGCAAGATTTTTTTTCTGCATATTCGTCGGTTACTATTTCAAAAGTAATCGGCAAGATTTTTATTTTCAGCATATTCGTCGGTTACTATTTCAAAAGTAATCGGCAAGACTTTATTTTCAGCACATTCGTCGGTTACTATTTCAAAAGTAATCGGCAAGATTTTTTTTCTGCATATTCGTCGGTTACTATTTCATAAGTAATCGGCAAGATTTTTTTCTGCATATTCGTCGGTTACTATTTCAAAAGTAATCGGCAAGATTTTTATTTTCAGCATATTCGGCGGTTACTATTTCAAAAGTAATCGGCAAAACTTTATTTTCAGCACATTCGTCGGTTACTATTTCAAAAGTAATCGGCGAGATTTTTATCTTCAACATATTCGTCGGTTACTATTTCAAAAGTAATCGGCAAGAATTTTATTTTCAGCATATTTGTCTGTTACTATATTAAAAGTAATCGACAAGATTTTTATTTTCAACATATTCGTCGGTTACTATTTCAAAAGTAATCGGCAAGACTTTATTTTCAGCACATTCGTCGGTTACTATTTCAAAAGTAATCGGCAAGACTTTAATTTCAGCACACTCGTCGGTTACTATTTCAAAAGTAATCGGCAAGATTTTTATTTTCAGCATATTCGTCGGTTACTATTTCAAAAGTAATCGCCAAGATTTTTATTTTCAGCATATTTGTCGGTTACTATTTTAAAAGTAAGCGGCAATACTTTATTTTCAGCACATTCGTCGGTTACTATTTCAAAAGTAATCGGCAAGATTTTTTTTTCTGCATATTCGTCGGTTACTATTTCAAAAGTAATCGGCAAGATTTTTATTTTCAGCATATTCGTCGGTTACTATTTCAAAAGTAATCGGCAAGACTTTATTTTCAGCACATTCGTCGGTTACTATTTCAAAAGTAATCGGCAAGATTTTTTTTCTGCATATTCGTCGGTTACTATTTCAAAAGTAATCGGCAAGATTTTTATTTTCAGCAAATTCGTCGGTTACTATTTCAAAAGTAATCGGCAAGCCTTTATTTTCAGCACATTCGTCGGTTACTATTTCAAAAGTAATCGGCAAGATTTTTATTTTCAGCATATTCGTCGGTTACTATTTCAAAAGTAATCGGCAAGATTTTTTTTTCTGCATATTCGTCGGTTACTATTTCAAAAGTAATCGGCAAGATTTTTATTTTTAGCAGATTCGTCGGTTACTATTTCAAAAGTAATCGGCAAAACTTTATTTTCAGCACATTCTCGGTTACTATTTCAAAAGTAATCGGCAAGATTTTTTTTTCTACATATTCGTCGGTTACTATTTCAAAAGTAATCGGCAAGATTTTTATTTTCAGCAAATTCGTCGGTTACTATTTCAAAAGTAATCGGCAAGCCTTTCTTTTCAGCACATTCGTCGGTTAGTATTTCAAAAGTAATCGGCAAGATTTTTTTTTCTGCATATTCGTCGGTTACTATTTCAAAAGTAATCGGCAAGATTTTTATTTTTAGCAGATTCGTCGGTTACTATTTCAAAAGTAATCGGCAAAACTTTATTTTCAGCACATTCTCGGTTACTATTTCAAAAGTAATCGGCAAGATTTTTTTTTCTGCATATTCGTCGGTTACTATTTCAAAAGTAATCGGCAAGATTTTTATTTTCAGCAAATTCGTCGGTTACTATTTCAAAAGTAATCGGCAAGCCTTTCTTTTCAGCACATTCGTCGGTTACTATTTCAAAAGTAATCGGCAAGATTTTTATTTTCAGCATATTCGTCGGTTACTATTTCAAAAGTAATCGCCAAGATTTTTATTTTCAGCATATTTGTCGGTTACTATTTTAAAAGTAATCGGCAAGACTTTATTTTCAGCACATTCGTCGGTTACTATTTCAAAAGTAATCGACAAGACTTTATTTTCAGCACATTCGTCGGTTACTATTTCAAAAGTAAACGGCAAGATTTTTATTTTCAGCATATTCGTCGGTTACTATTTCAAAAATAATCGCCAAGATTTTTTTATTTTCAGCATATTTGTCGGTTACTAATTTAAAAGTAATCGGCAAGACTTTATTTTCAGCACATTCGTCGGTTACTATTTCAAAAGTAAGCGGCATGACTTTATTTTCAGCACATTCGTCGGTTACTATTTCATAAGTAATCGGCAAGATTTTTTTTCTGCATATTCGTCGGTTACTATTTCAAAAGTAATCGGCAAGATTTTTATTTTCAGCATATTCGGCGGTTACTATTTCAAAAGTAATCGGCAAAACTTTATTTTCAGCACATTCGTCGGTTTCTATTTCAAAAGTAATCGGCGAGATTTTTATCTTCAACATATTCGTCGGTTACTATTTCAAAAGTAATCGGCAAGAATTTTATTTTCAGCATATTTGTCTGTTACTATATTAAAAGTAATCGACAAGATTTTTATTTTCAACATATTCGTCGGTTACTATTTCAAAAGTAATCGGCAAGACTTTATTTTCAGCACATTCGTCGGTTACTATTTCAAAAGTAATCGGCAAGACTTTAATTTCAGCACACTCGTCGGTTACTATTTCAAAAGTAATCGGCAAGATTTTTATTTTCAGCATATTCGTCGGTTACTATTTCAAAAGTAATCGCCAAGATTTTTATTTTCAGCATATTTGTCGGTTACTATTTTAAAAGTAAGCGGCAATACTTTATTTTCAGCACATTCGTCGGTTACTATTTCAAAAGTAATCGGCAAGATTTTTATTTTCAGCATATTCGTCGGTTACTATTTCAAAAGTAATCGCCAAGATTTTTATTTTCAGCATATTTGTCGGTTACTATTTTAAAAGTAAGCGGCAATACTTTATTTTCAGCACATTCGTCGGTTACTATTTCAAAAGTAATCGGCAAGATTTTTTTTCTGCATATTCGTCGGTTACTATTTCAAAAGTAATCGGCAAGATTTTTATTTTCAGCAAATTCGTCGGTTACTATTTCAAAAGTAATCGGCAAGCCTTTATTTTCAGCACATTCGTCGGTTACTATTTCAAAAGTAATCGGCAAGATTTTTATTTTCAGCATATTCGTCGGTTACTATTTCAAAAGTAATCGCCAAGATTTTTATTTTCAGCATATTTGTCGGTTACTATTTTAAAAGTAATCGGCAAGACTTTATTTTCAGAACATTCGTCGGTTACTATTTCAAAAGTAATCAGCAAGACTTTATTTTCAGCACATTCGTCGGTTACTATTTCAAAAGTAAGCGGCATGACTTTATTTTCAGCACATTCGTCGGTTACTATTTCAAAAGTAATCGGCAAGATTTTTTTTCTGCATATTCGTCGGTTACTATTTCAAAAGTAATCGGCAAGATTTTTATTTTCAGCATATTCGGCGGTTACTATTTCAAAAGTAATCGGCAAAACTTTAATTTCAGCACACTCGTCGGTTACTATTTCAAAAGTAATCGGCAAGATTTTTATTTTCAGCATATTCGTCGGTTACTATTTCAAAAGTAATCGCCAAGATTTTTATTTTCAGCATATTTGTCGGTTACTATTTTAAAAGTAAGCGGCAATACTTTATTTTCAGCACATTCGTCGGTTACTATTTCAAAAGTAATCGGCAAGATTTTTTTTTCTGCATATTCGTCGGTTACTATTTCAAAAGTAATCGGCAAGATTTTTATTTTCAGCATATTCGTCGGTTACTATTTCAAAAGTAATCGGCAAGACTTTATTTTCAGCACATTCGTCGGTTACTATTTCAAAAGTAATCGGCAAGATTTTTTTTCTGCATATTCGTCGGTTACTATTTCAAAAGTAATCGGCAAGATTTTTATTTTCAGCAAATTCGTCGGTTACTATTTCAAAAGTAATCGGCAAGCCTTTATTTTCAGCACATTCGTCGGTTACTATTTCAAAAGTAATCGGCAAGATTTTTATTTTCAGCATATTCGTCGGTTACTATTTCAAAAGTAATCGGCAAGATTTTTTTTTCTGCATATTCGTCGGTTACTATTTCAAAAGTAATCGGCAAGATTTTTATTTTTAGCAGATTCGTCGGTTACTATTTCAAAAGTAATCGGCAAAACTTTATTTTCAGCACATTCTCGGTTACTATTTCAAAAGTAATCGGCAAGATTTTTTTTTCTGCATATTCGTCGGTTACTATTTCAAAAGTAATCGGCAAGATTTTTATTTTCAGCAAATTCGTCGGTTACTATTTCAAAAGTAATCGGCAAGCCTTTCTTTTCAGCACATTCGTCGGTTACTATTTCAAAAGTAATCGGCAAGATTTTTATTTTCAGCATATTCGTCGGTTACTATTTCAAAAGTAATCGCCAAGATTTTTATTTTCAGCATATTTGTCGGTTACTATTTTAAAAGTAATCGGCAAGACTTTATTTTCAGCACATTCGTCGGTTACTATTTCAAAAGTAATCGACAAGACTTTATTTTCAGCACATTCGTCGGTTACTATTTCAAAAGTAAACGGCAAGATTTTTATTTTCAGCATATTCGTCGGTTACTATTTCAAAAATAATCGCCAAGATTTTTTTATTTTCAGCATATTTGTCGGTTACTAATTTAAAAGTAATCGGCAAGACTTTATTTTCAGCACATTCGTCGGTTACTATTTCAAAAGTAAGCGGCATGACTTTATTTTCAGCACATTCGTCGGTTACTATTTCAAAAGTAATCGGCAAGATTTTTTTTCTGCATATTCGTCGGTTACTATTTCAAAAGTAATCGGCAAGATTTTTATTTTCAGCATATTCGGCGGTTACTATTTCAAAAGTAATCGGCAAAACTTTAATTTCAGCACACTCGTCGGTTACTATTTCAAAAGTAATCGGCAAGATTTTTATTTTCAGCATATTCGTCGGTTACTATTTCAAAAGTAATCGCCAAGATTTTTATTTTCAGCATATTTGTCGGTTACTATTTTAAAAGTAAGCGGCAATACTTTATTTTCAGCACATTCGTCGGTTACTATTTCAAAAGTAATCGGCAAGATTTTTTTTTCTGCATATTCGTCGGTTACTATTTCAAAAGTAATCGGCAAGATTTTTATTTTCAGCATATTCGTCGGTTACTATTTCAAAAGTAATCGGCAAGACTTTATTTTCAGCACATTCGTCGGTTACTATTTCAAAAGTAATCGGCAAGATTTTTTTTCTGCATATTCGTCGGTTACTATTTCAAAAGTAATCGGCAAGATTTTTATTTTCAGCAAATTCGTCGGTTACTATTTCAAAAGTAATCGGCAAGCCTTTATTTTCAGCACATTCGTCGGTTACTATTTCAAAAGTAATCGGCAAGATTTTTATTTTCAGCATATTCGTCGGTTACTATTTCAAAAGTAATCGGCAAGATTTTTTTTTCTGCATATTCGTCGGTTACTATTTCAAAAGTAATCGGCAAGATTTTTATTTTTAGCAGATTCGTCGGTTACTATTTCAAAAGTAATCGGCAAAACTTTATTTTCAGCACATTCTCGGTTACTATTTCAAAAGTAATCGGCAAGATTTTTTTTTCTGCATATTCGTCGGTTACTATTTCAAAAGTAATCGGCAAGATTATTATTTTCAGCAAATTCGTCGGTTACTATTTCAAAAGTAATCGGCAAGCCTTTCTTTTCAGCACATTCGTCGGTTACTATTTCAAAAGTAATCGGCAAGATTTTTATTTTCAGCATATTCGTCGGTTACTATTTCAAAAGTAATCGCCAAGATTTTTATTTTCAGCATATTTGTCGGTTACTATTTTAAAAGTAATCGGCAAGACTTTATTTTCAGCACATTCGTCGGTTACTATTTCAAAAGTAATCGACAAGACTTTATTTTCAGCACATTCGTCGGTTACTATTTCAAAAGTAAACGGCAAGATTTTTATTTTCAGCATATTCGTCGGTTACTATTTCAAAAATAATCGCCAAGATTTTTTTATTTTCAGCATATTTGTCGGTTACTAATTTAAAAGTAATCGGCAAGACTTTATTTTCAGCACATTCGTCGGTTACTATTTCAAAAGTAAGCGGCATGACTTTATTTTCAGCACATTCGTCGGTTACTATTTCATAAGTAATCGGCAAGATTTTTTTTCTGCATATTCGTCGATTACTATTTCAAAAGTAATCGGCAAGACTTTTATTTTCAGCATATTCGGCGGTTACTATTTCAAAAGTAATCGGCAAAACTTTATTTTCAGCACATTCGTCGGTTACTATTTCAAAAGTAATCGGCGAGATTTTTATCTTCAACATATTCGTCGGTTACTATTTCAAAAGTAATCGGCAAGAATTTTATTTTCAGCATATTTGTCTGTTACTATATTAAAAGTAATCGACAAGATTTTTATTTTCAACATATTCGTCGGTTACTATTTCAAAAGTAATCGGCAAGACTTTATTTTCAGCACATTCGTCGGTTACTATTTCAAAAGTAATCGGCAAGACTTTAATTTCAGCACACTCGTCGGTTACTATTTCAAAAGTAATCGGCAAGATTTTTATTTTCAGCATATTCGTCGGTTACTATTTCAAAAGTAATCGCCAAGATTTTTATTTTCAGCATATTTGTCGGTTACTATTTTAAAAGTAAGCGGCAATACTTTATTTTCAGCACATTCGTCGGTTACTATTTCAAAAGTAATCGGCAAGATTTTTTTTTCTGCATATTCGTCGGTTACTATTTCAAAAGTAATCGGCAAGATTTTTATTTTCAGCATATTCGTCGGTTACTATTTCAAAAGTAATCGGCAAGACTTTATTTTCAGCACATTCGTCGGTTACTATTTCAAAAGTAATCGGCAAGATTTTTTTTCTGCATATTCGTCGGTTACTATTTCAAAAGTAATCGGCAAGATTTTTATTTTCAGCAAATTCGTCGGTTACTATTTCAAAAGTAATCGGCAAGCCTTTATTTTCAGCACATTCGTCGGTTACTATTTCAAAAGTAATCGGCAAGATTTTTATTTTCAGCATATTCGTCGGTTACTATTTCAAAAGTAATCGGCAAGATTTTTTTTCTGCATATTCGTCGGTTACTATTTCAAAAGTAATCGGCAAGATTTTTTTTTTCTGCATATTCGTCGGTTACTATTTCAAAAGTAATCGGCAAGATTTTTATTTTCAGCAAATTCGTCGGTTACTATTTCAAAAGTAATCGGCAAGCCTTTCTTTTCAGCACATTCGTCGGTTACTATTTCAAAAGTAATCGGCAAGATTTTTATTTTCAGCATATTCGTCGGTTACTATTTCAAAAGTAATCGCCAAGATTTTTATTTTCAGCATATTTGTCGGTTACTATTTTAAAAGTAATCGGCAAGACTTTATTTTCAGCACATTCGTCGGTTACTATTTCAAAAGTAATCGACAAGACTTTATTTTCAGCACATTCGTCGGTTACTATTTCAAAAGTAAACGGCAAGATTTTTATTTTCAGCATATTCGTCGGTTACTATTTCAAAAATAATCGCCAAGATTTTTTTATTTTCAGCATATTTGTCGGTTACTAATTTAAAAGTAATCGGCAAGACTTTATTTTCAGCACATTCGTCGGTTACTATTTCAAAAGTAAGCGGCATGACTTTATTTTCAGCACATTCGTCGGTTACTATTTCAAAAGTAATCGGCAAGATTTTTTTTCTGCATATTCGTCGGTTACTATTTCAAAAGTAATCGGCAAGATTTTTATTTTCAGCAAATTCGTCGGTTACTATTTCAAAAGTAATCGGCAAGCCTTTATTTTCAGCACATTCGTCGGTTACTATTTCAAAAGTAATCGGCAAGATTTTTATTTTCAGCATATTCGTCGGTTACTATTTCAAAAGTAATCGGCAAGATTTTTTTTCTGCATATTCGTCGGTTACTATTTCAAAAGTAATCGGCAAGATTTTTTTTTCTGCATATTCGTCGGTTACTATTTCAAAAGTAATCGGCAAGATTTTTATTTTTAGTAGATTCGTCGGTTACTATTTCAAAAGTAATCGGCAAAACTTTATTTTCAGCACATTCTCGGTTACTATTTCAAAAGTAATCGGCAAGATTTTTTTTTCTGCATATTCGTCGGTTACTATTTCAAAAGTAATCGGCAAGATTTTTATTTTCAGCAAATTCGTCGGTTACTATTTCAAAAGTAATCGGCAAGCCTTTCTTTTCAGCACATTCGTCGGTTACTATTTCAAAAGTAATCGGCAAGATTTTTATTTTCAGCATATTCGTCGGTTACTATTTCAAAAGTAATCGGCAAGATTTTTATTTTCAGCATATTTGTCGGTTACTATTTTAAAAGTAATCGGCAAGACTTTATTTTCAGCACATTCGTCGGTTACTATTTCAAAAGTAATCGACAAGACTTTATTTTCAGCACATTCGTCGGTTACTATTTCAAAAGTAAACGGCAAGATTTTTATTTTCAGCATATTCGTCGGTTACTATTTCAAAAATAATCGCCAAGATTTTTTTATTTTCAGCATATTTGTCGGTTACTAATTTAAAAGTAATCGGCAAGACTTTATTTTCAGCACATTCGTCGGTTACTATTTCAAAAGTAAGCGGCATGACTTTATTTTCAGCACATTCGTCGGTTACTATTTCAAAAGTAATCGGCAAGATTTTTTTTCTGCATATTCGTCGGTTACTATTTCAAAAGTAATCGGCAAGATTTTTATTTTCAGCAAATTCGTCGGTTACTATTTCAAAAGTAATCGGCAAGCCTTTATTTTCAGCACATTCGTCGGTTACTATTTCAAAAGTAATCGGCAAGATTTTTATTTTCAGCATATTCGTCGGTTACTATTTCAAAAGTAATCGGCAAGATTTTTTTTCTGCATATTCGTCGGTTACTATTTCAAAAGTAATCGGCAAGATTTTTTTTTCTGCATATTCGTCGGTTACTATTTCAAAAGTAATCGGCAAGATTTTTATTTTTAGTAGATTCGTCGGTTACTATTTCAAAAGTAATCGGCAAAACTTTATTTTCAGCACATTCTCGGTTACTATTTCAAAAGTAATCGGCAAGATTTTTTTTTCTGCATATTCGTCGGTTACTATTTCAAAAGTAATCGGCAAGATTTTTATTTTCAGCAAATTCGTCGGTTACTATTTCAAAAGTAATCGGCAAGCCTTTCTTTTCAGCACATTCGTCGGTTACTATTTCAAAAGTAATCGGCAAGATTTTTATTTTCAGCATATTCGTCGGTTACTATTTCAAAAGTAATCGCCAAGATTTTTATTTTCAGCATATTTGTCGGTTACTATTTTAAAAGTAATCGGCAAGACTTTATTTTCAGCACATTCGTCGGTTACTATTTCAAAAGTAATCGACAAGACTTTATTTTCAGCACATTCGTCGGTTACTATTTCAAAAGTAAACGGCAAGATTTTTATTTTCAGCATATTCGTCGGTTACTATTTCAAAAATAATCGCCAAGATTTTTTTATTTTCAGCATATTTGTCGGTTACTAATTTAAAAGTAATCGGCAAGACTTTATTTTCAGCACATTCGTCGGTTACTATTTCAAAAGTAAGCGGCATGACTTTATTTTCAGCACATTCGTCGGTTACTATTTCATAAGTAATCGGCAAGATTTTTTTTCTGCATATTCGTCGGTTACTATTTCAAAAGTAATCGGCAAGATTTTTATTTTCAGCATATTCGGCGGTTACTATTTCAAAAGTAATCGGCAAAACTTTATTTTCAGCACATTCGTCGGTTACTATTTCAAAAGTAATCGGCGAGATTTTTATCTTCAACATATTCGTCGGTTACTATTTCAAAAGTAATCGGCAAGACTTTATTTTCAGCACATTCGTCGGTTACTATTTCAAAAGTAATCGGCAAGACTTTAATTTCAGCACACTCGTCGGTTACTATTTCAAAAGTAATCGGCAAGATTTTTATTTTCAGCATATTCGTCGGTTACTATTTCAAAAGTAATCGCCAAGATTTTTATTTTCAGCATATTTGTCGGTTACTATTTTAAAAGTAAGCGGCAATACTTTATTTTCAGCACATTCGTCGGTTACTATTTCAAAAGTAATCGGCAAGATTTTTATTTTCAGCATATTCGTCGGTTACTATTTCAAAAGTAATCGCCAAGATTTTTATTTTCAGCATATTTGTCGGTTACTATTTTAAAAGTAAGCGGCAATACTTTATTTTCAGCACATTCGTCGGTTACTATTTCAAAAGTAATCGGCAAGATTTTTTTTCTGCATATTCGTCGGTTACTATTTCAAAAGTAATCGGCAAGATTTTTATTTTCAGCAAATTCGTCGGTTACTATTTCAAAAGTAATCGGCAAGCCTTTATTTTCAGCACATTCGTCGGTTACTATTTCAAAAGTAATCGGCAAGATTTTTATTTTCAGCATATTCGTCGGTTACTATTTCAAAAGTAATCGCCAAGATTTTTATTTTCAGCATATTTGTCGGTTACTATTTTAAAAGTAATCGGCAAGACTTTATTTTCAGAACATTCGTCGGTTACTATTTCAAAAGTAATCAGCAAGACTTTATTTTCAGCACATTCGTCGGTTACTATTTCAAAAGTAAGCGGCATGACTTTATTTTCAGCACATTCGTCGGTTACTATTTCAAAAGTAATCGGCAAGATTTTTTTTCTGCATATTCGTCGGTTACTATTTCAAAAGTAATCGGCAAGATTTTTATTTTCAGCATATTCGGCGGTTACTATTTCAAAAGTAATCGGCAAAACTTTAATTTCAGCACACTCGTCGGTTACTATTTCAAAAGTAATCGGCAAGATTTTTATTTTCAGCATATTCGTCGGTTACTATTTCAAAAGTAATCGCCAAGATTTTTATTTTCAGCATATTTGTCGGTTACTATTTTAAAAGTAAGCGGCAATACTTTATTTTCAGCACATTCGTCGGTTACTATTTCAAAAGTAATCGGCAAGATTTTTTTTTCTGCATATTCGTCGGTTACTATTTCAAAAGTAATCGGCAAGATTTTTATTTTCAGCATATTCGTCGGTTACTATTTCAAAAGTAATCGGCAAGACTTTATTTTCAGCACATTCGTCGGTTACTATTTCAAAAGTAATCGGCAAGATTTTTTTTCTGCATATTCGTCGGTTACTATTTCAAAAGTAATCGGCAAGATTTTTATTTTCAGCAAATTCGTCGGTTACTATTTCAAAAGTAATCGGCAAGCCTTTATTTTCAGCACATTCGTCGGTTACTATTTCAAAAGTAATCGGCAAGATTTTTATTTTCAGCATATTCGTCGGTTACTATTTCAAAAGTAATCGGCAAGATTTTTTTTTCTGCATATTCGTCGGTTACTATTTCAAAAGTAATCGGCAAGATTTTTATTTTTAGCAGATTCGTCGGTTACTATTTCAAAAGTAATCGGCAAAACTTTATTTTCAGCACATTCTCGGTTACTATTTCAAAAGTAATCGGCAAGATTTTTTTTTCTGCATATTCGTCGGTTACTATTTCAAAAGTAATCGGCAAGATTTTTATTTTCAGCATATTTGTCGGTTACTATTTTAAAAGTAAGCGGCAATACTTTATTTTCAGCACATTCGTCGGTTACTATTTCAAAAGTAATCGGCAAGATTTTTTTTCTGCATATTCGTCGGTTACTATTTCAAAAGTAATCGGCAAGATTTTTATTTTCAGCAAATTCGTCGGTTACTATTTCAAAAGAAATCGGCAAGCCTTTATTTTCAGCACATTCGTCGGTTACTATTTCAAAAGTAATCGGCAAGATTTTTATTTTCAGCATATTCGTCGGTTACTATTTCAAAAGTAATCGCCAAGATTTTTATTTTCAGCATATTTGTCGGTTACTATTTTAAAAGTAATCGGCAAGACTTTATTTTCAGAACATTCGTCGGTTACTATTTCAAAAGTAATCAGCAAGACTTTATTTTCAGCACATTCGTCGGTTACTATTTCAAAAGTAAGCGGCATGACTTTATTTTCAGCACATTCGTCGGTTACTATTTCAAAAGTAATCGGCAAGATTTTTTTTCTGCATATTCGTCGGTTACTATTTCAAAAGTAATCGGCAAGATTTTTATTTTCAGCATATTCGGCGGTTACTATTTCAAAAGTAATCGGCAAAACTTTAATTTCAGCACACTCGTCGGTTACTATTTCAAAAGTAATCGCCAAGATTTTTATTTTCAGCATATTTGTCGGTTACTATTTTAAAAGTAAGCGGCAATACTTTATTTTCAGCACATTCGTCGGTTACTATTTCAAAAGTAATCGGCAAGATTTTTTTTTCTGCATATTCGTCGGTTACTATTTCAAAAGTAATCGGCAAGATTTTTATTTTCAGCATATTCGTCGGTTACTATTTCAAAAGTAATCGGCAAGACTTTATTTTCAGCACATTCGTCGGTTACTATTTCAAAAGTAATCGGCAAGATTTTTTTTCTGCATATTCGTCGGTTACTATTTCAAAAGTAATCGGCAAGATTTTTATTTTCAGCAAATTCGTCGGTTACTATTTCAAAAGTAATCGGCAAAACTTTATTTTCAGCACATTCTCGGTTACTATTTCAAAAGTAATCGGCAAGATTTTTTTTTCTGCATATTCGTCGGTTACTATTTCAAAAGTAATCGGCAAGATTTTTATTTTCAGCAAATTCGTCGGTTACTATTTCAAAAGTAATCGGCAAGCCTTTCTTTTCAGCACATTCGTCGGTTACTATTTCAAAAGTAATCGGCAAGATTTTTATTTTCAGCATATTCGTCGGTTACTATTTCAAAAGTAATCGCCAAGATTTTTATTTTCAGCATATTTGTCGGTTACTATTTTAAAAGTAATCGGCAAGACTTTATTTTCAGCACATTCGTCGGTTACTATTTCAAAAGCAATCGACAAGACTTTATTTTCAGCACATTCGTCGGTTACTATTTCAAAAGTAAACGGCAAGATTTTTATTTTCAGCATATTCGTCGGTTACTATTTCAAAAATAATCGCCAAGATTTTTTTATTTTCAGCATATTTGTCGGTTACTAATTTAAAAGTAATCGGCAAGACTTTATTTTCAGCACATTCGTCGGTTACTATTTCAAAAGTAAGCGGCATGACTTTATTTTCAGCACATTCGTCGGTTACTATTTCATAAGTAATCGGCAAGATTTTTTTTCTGCATATTCGTCGGTTACTATTTCAAAAGTAATCGGCAAGATTTTTATTTTCAGCATATTCGGCGGTTACTATTTCAAAAGTAATCGGCAAGATTTTTATTTTCAGCATATTCGTCGGTTACTATTTCAAAAGTAATCGCCAAGATTTTTATTTTCAGCATATTTGTCGGTTACTATTTTAAAAGTAATCGGCAAGACTTTATTTTCAGAACATTCGTCGGTTACTATTTCAAAAGTAATCAGCAAGACTTTATTTTCAGCACATTCGTCGGTTACTATTTCAAAAGTAAGCGGCATGACTTTATTTTCAGCACATTCGTCGGTTACTATTTCAAAAGTAATCGGCAAGATTTTTTTTCTGCATATTCGTCGGTTACTATTTCAAAAGTAATCGGCAAGATTTTTATTTTCAGCATATTCGGCGGTTACTATTTCAAAAGTAATCGGCAAAACTTTAATTTCAGCACACTCGTCGGTTACTATTTCAAAAGTAATCGCCAAGATTTTTATTTTCAGCATATTTGTCGGTTACTATTTTAAAAGTAAGCGGCAATACTTTATTTTCAGCACATTCGTCGGTTACTATTTCAAAAGTAATCGGCAAGATTTTTTTTTCTGCATATTCGTCGGTTACTATTTCAAAAGTAATCGGCAAGATTTTTATTTTCAGCATATTCGTCGGTTACTATTTCAAAAGTAATCGGCAAGACTTTATTTTCAGCACATTCGTCGGTTACTATTTCAAAAGTAATCGGCAAGATTTTTTTTCTGCATATTCGTCGGTTACTATTTCAAAAGTAATCGGCAAGATTTTTATTTTCAGCAAATTCGTCGGTTACTATTTCAAAAGTAATCGGCAAAACTTTATTTTCAGCACATTCTCGGTTACTATTTCAAAAGTAATCGGCAAGATTTTTTTTTCTGCATATTCGTCGGTTACTATTTCAAAAGTAATCGGCAAGATTTTTATTTTCAGCAAATTCGTCGGTTACTATTTCAAAAGTAATCGGCAAGCCTTTCTTTTCAGCACATTCGTCGGTTACTATTTCAAAAGTAATCGGCAAGATTTTTATTTTCAGCATATTCGTCGGTTACTATTTCAAAAGTAATCGCCAAGATTTTTATTTTCAGCATATTTGTCGGTTACTATTTTAAAAGTAATCGGCAAGACTTTATTTTCAGCACATTCGTCGGTTACTATTTCAAAAGCAATCGACAAGACTTTATTTTCAGCACATTCGTCGGTTACTATTTCAAAAGTAAACGGCAAGATTTTTATTTTCAGCATATTCGTCGGTTACTATTTCAAAAATAATCGCCAAGATTTTTTTATTTTCAGCATATTTGTCGGTTACTAATTTAAAAGTAATCGGCAAGACTTTATTTTCAGCACATTCGTCGGTTACTATTTCAAAAGTAAGCGGCATGACTTTATTTTCAGCACATTCGTCGGTTACTATTTCATAAGTAATCGGCAAGATTTTTTTTCTGCATATTCGTCGGTTACTATTTCAAAAGTAATCGGCAAGATTTTTATTTTCAGCATATTCGGCGGTTACTATTTCAAAAGTAATCGGCAAAACTTTATTTTCAGCACATTCGTCGGTTACTATTTCAAAAGTAATCGGCGAGATTTTTATCTTCAACATATTCGTCGGTTACTATTTCAAAAGTAATCGGCAAGAATTTTATTTTCAGCATATTTGTCTGTTACTATATTAAAAGTAATCGACAAGATTTTTATTTTCAACATATTCGTCGGTTACTATTTCAAAAGTAATCGGCAAGACTTTATTTTCAGCACATTCGTCGGTTACTATTTCAAAAGTAATCGGCAAGACTTTAATTTCAGCACACTCGTCGGTTACTATTTCAAAAGTAATCGGCAAGATTTTTATTTTCAGCATATTCGTCGGTTACTATTTCAAAAGTAATCGCCAAGATTTTTATTTTCAGCATATTTGTCGGTTACTATTTTAAAAGTAAGCGGCAATACTTTATTTTCAGCACATTCGTCGGTTACTATTTCAAAAGTAATCGGCAAGATTTTTATTTTCAGCATATTCGTCGGTTACTATTTCAAAAGTAATCGCCAAGATTTTTATTTTCAGCATATTTGTCGGTTACTATTTTAAAAGTAAGCGGCAATACTTTATTTTCAGCACATTCGTCGGTTACTATTTCAAAAGTAATCGGCAAGATTTTTTTTCTGCATATTCGTCGGTTACTATTTCAAAAGTAATCGGCAAGATTTTTATTTTCAGCAAATTCGTCGGTTACTATTTCAAAAGTAATCGGCAAGCCTTTATTTTCAGCACATTCGTCGGTTACTATTTCAAAAGTAATCGGCAAGATTTTTATTTTCAGCATATTCGTCGGTTACTATTTCAAAAGTAATCGCCAAGATTTTTATTTTCAGCATATTTGTCGGTTACTATTTTAAAAGTAATCGGCAAGACTTTATTTTCAGAACATTCGTCGGTTACTATTTCAAAAGTAATCAGCAAGACTTTATTTTCAGCACATTCGTCGGTTACTATTTCAAAAGTAAGCGGCATGACTTTATTTTCAGCACATTCGTCGGTTACTATTTCAAAAGTAATCGGCAAGATTTTTTTTCTGCATATTCGTCGGTTACTATTTCAAAAGTAATCGGCAAGATTTTTATTTTCAGCATATTCGGCGGTTACTATTTCAAAAGTAATCGGCAAAACTTTATTTTCAGCACATTCGTCGGTTACTATTTCAAAAGTAATCGGCGAGATTTTTATCTGCAACATATTCGTCGGTTACTATTTCAAAAGTAATCGGCAAGATTTTTATTTTCAGCATATTTGTCTGTTACTATATTAAAAGTAATCGACAAGATTTTTATTTTCAACATATTCGTCGGTTACTATTTCAAAAGTAATCGGCAAGACTTTATTTTCAGCACATTCGTCGGTTACTATTTCAAAAGTAATCGGCAAGACTTTAATTTCAGCACATTCGTCGGTTACTATTTCAAAAGTAATCGGCAAGATTTTTATTTTCAGCATATTCGTCGGTTACTATTTCAAAAGTAATCGGCATGACTATATTTTCAGCACATTCGTCGGTTACTATTTCAAAAGTAATCGGCAAGATTTTTTTTCTGCATATTCGTCGGTTACTATTTCAAAAGTAATCGGCAAGATTTTTATTTTCAGCATATTCGTCGGTTACTATTTCAAAAGTAATCGGCAAGACTTTATTTTCAGCACATTCGTCGGTTACTATTTCAAAAGTAATCGGCAAGATTTTTTTTCTGCATATTCGTCGGTTACTATTTCAAAAGTAATTGGCAAGATTTTTATTTTCAGCAAATTCGTCCGTTACTATTTCAAAAGTAATCGGCAAGCCTTTATTTTCAGCACATTCGTCGGTTACTATTTCAAAAGTAATCGGCAAGATTTTTATTTTCAGCATATTCGTCGGTTACTATTTCAAAAGTAATCGCCAAGATTTTTATTTTCAACATATTTGTCGGTTACTATTTTAAAAGTAATCGGCAATACTTTATTTTCAGCACATTCGTCGGTTACTATTTCAAAAGTAATCGGCAAGATTTTTTTTTCTGCATATTCGTTGGTTACTATTTCAAAAGTAATCGGCAAGATTTTTATTTTCAGCATATTCGTCGGTTACTATTTTAAAAGTAATCGGCAATACTTTATTTTCAGCACATTCGTCGGTTACTATTTCAAAAGTAATCGGCAAGATTTTTTTTTCTGCATATTCGTCGGTTACTATTTCAAAAGTAATCGGCAAGATTTTTATTTTCAGCATATTCGTCGGTTACTATTTCAAAAGTAATCGCCAAGATTTTTATTTTCAGCATATTTGTCGGTTACTATTTTAAAAGTAAGCGGCAATACTTTATTTTCAGCACATTCGTCGGTTACTATTTCAAAAGTAATCGGCAAGATTTTTATTTTCAGCATATTCGTCGGTTACTATTTCAAAAGTAATCGCCAAGATTTTTATTTTCAGCATATTTGTCGGTTACTATTTTAAAAGTAAGCGGCAATACTTTATTTTCAGCACATTCGTCGGTTACTATTTCAAAAGTAATCGGCAAGATTTTTTTTCTGCATATTCGTCGGTTACTATTTCAAAAGTAATCGGCAAGATTTTTATTTTCAGCAAATTCGTCGGTTACTATTTCAAAAGTAATCGGCAAGCCTTTATTTTCAGCACATTCGTCGGTTACTATTTCAAAAGTAATCGGCAAGATTTTTATTTTCAGCATATTCGTCGGTTACTATTTCAAAAGTAATCGCCAAGATTTTTATTTTCAGCATATTTGTCGGTTACTATTTTAAAAGTAATCGGCAAGACTTTATTTTCAGAACATTCGTCGGTTACTATTTCAAAAGTAATCAGCAAGACTTTATTTTCAGCACATTCGTCGGTTACTATTTCAAAAGTAAGCGGCATGACTTTATTTTCAGCACATTCGTCGGTTACTATTTCAAAAGTAATCGGCAAGATTTTTTTTCTGCATATTCGTCGGTTACTATTTCAAAAGTAATCGGCAAGATTTTTATTTTCAGCATATTCGGCGGTTACTATTTCAAAAGTAATCGGCAAAACTTTATTTTCAGCACATTCGTCGGTTACTATTTCAAAAGTAATCGGCGAGATTTTTATCTGCAACATATTCGTCGGTTACTATTTCAAAAGTAATCGGCAAGATTTTTATTTTCAGCATATTTGTCTGTTACTATATTAAAAGTAATCGACAAGATTTTTATTTTCAACATATTCGTCGGTTACTATTTCAAAAGTAATCGGCAAGACTTTATTTTCAGCACATTCGTCGGTTACTATTTCAAAAGTAATCGGCAAGACTTTAATTTCAGCACATTCGTCGGTTACTATTTCAAAAGTAATCGGCAAGATTTTTATTTTCAGCATATTCGTCGGTTACTATTTCAAAAGTAATCGGCATGACTATATTTTCAGCACATTCGTCGGTTACTATTTCAAAAGTAATCGGCAAGATTTTTTTTCTGCATATTCGTCGGTTACTATTTCAAAAGTAATCGGCAAGATTTTTATTTTCAGCATATTCGTCGGTTACTATTTCAAAAGTAATCGGCAAGACTTTATTTTCAGCACATTCGTCGGTTACTATTTCAAAAGTAATCGGCAAGATTTTTTTTCTGCATATTCGTCGGTTACTATTTCAAAACTAATTGGCAAGATTTTTATTTTCAGCAAATTCGTCCGTTACTATTTCAAAAGTAATCGGCAAGCCTTTATTTTCAGCACATTCGTCGGTTACTATTTCAAAAGTAATCGGCAAGATTTTTATTTTCAGCATATTCGTCGGTTACTATTTCAAAAGTAATCGCCAAGATTTTTATTTTCAACATATTTGTCGGTTACTATTTTAAAAGTAATCGGCAATACTTTATTTTCAGCACATTCGTCGGTTACTATTTCAAAAGTAATCGGCAAGATTTTTTTTTCTGCATATTCGTCGGTTACTATTTCAAAAGTAATCGGCAAGATTTTTATTTTCAGCATATTCGTCGGTTACTATTTCAAAAGTAATCGGCAAGACTTTATTTTCAGCACATTCGTCGGTTACTATTTCAAAAGTAATCGGCAAGATTTTTTTTTCTGCATATTCGTCGGTTACTATTTCAAAAGTAATCGGCAAGATTTTTATTTTCAGCAAATTCGTCGGTTACTATTTCAAAAGTAATCGGCAAGCCTTTATTTTCAGCACATTCGTCGGTTACTATTTCAAAAGTAATCGGCAAGACTCTATTTTCAGCACATTCGTCGGTTACTATTTCAAAAGTAATCGGCAAGACTTTATTTTCAGCACATTCGTCGGTTACTATTTCAAAAATAATCGCCAAGATTTTTTTATTTTCAGCATATTTGTCGGTTACTAATTTAAAAGTAATCGGCAAGACTTTATTTTCAGCACATTCGTCGGTTACTATTTCAAAAGTAAGCGGCATGACTTTATTTTTACCACATTCGTCGGTTACTATTTCAAAAGTAATCGGCAAGATTTTTTTTCTGCATATTCGTCGGTTACTATTTCAAAAGTAATCGGCAAGATTTTTATTTTCAGCATATTCGGCGGTTACTATTTCAAAAGTAATCGGCAAAACTTTATTTTCAGCACATTCGTCGGTTACTATTTCAAAAGTAATCGGCAAGATTTTTATTTTCAGCAAATTCGTCCGTTACTATTTCAAAAGTAATCGGCAAGCCTTTATTTTCAGCACATTCGTCGGTTACTATTTCAAAAGTAATCGGCAAGATTTTTATTTTCAGCATATTTGTCGGTTACTATTTTAAAAGTAAGCGGCAATACTTTATTTTCAGCACATTCGTCGGTTACTATTTCAAAAGTAATCGGCAAGATTTTTTTTTCTGCATATTCGTCGGTTACTATTTCAAAAGTAATCGGCAAGATTTTTATTTTCAGCATATTCGTCGGTTACTATTTCAAAAGTAATCGGCAAGACTTTATTTTCAGCACATTCGTCGGTTACTATTTCAAAAGTAATCGGCAAGATTTTTTTTCTGCATATTCGTCGGTTACTATTTCAAAAGTAATCGGCAAGATTTTTATTTTCAGCAAATTCGTCGGTTACTATTTCAAAAGTAATCGGCAAGCCTTTATTTTCAGCACATTCGTCGGTTACTATTTCAAAAGTAATCGGCAAGATTTTTATTTTCAGCATATTCGTCGGTTACTATTTCAAAAATAATCGCCAAGATTTTTTTATTTTCAGCATATTTGTCGGTTACTAATTTAAAAGTAATCGGCAAGACTTTATTTTCAGCACATTCGTCGGTTACTATTTCAAAAGTAAGCGGCATGACTTTATTTTTACCACATTCGTCGGTTATTATTTCAAAAGTAATCGGCAAGATTTTTTTTCTGCATATTCGTCGGTTACTATTTCAAAAGTAATCGGCAAGATTTTTATTTTCAGCATATTCGGCGGTTACTATTTCAAAAGTAATCGGCAAAACTTTATTTTCAGCACATTCGTCGGTTACTATTTCAAAAGTAATCGGCAAGATTTTTATTTTCAGCAAATTCGTCCGTTACTATTTCAAAAGTAATCGGCAAGCCTTTATTTTCAGCACATTCGTCGGTTACTATTTCCAAAGTAATCGGCAAGATTTTTATTTTCAGCATATTTGTCGGTTACTATTTTAAAAGTAAGCGGCAATACTTTATTTTCAGCACATTCGTCGGTTACTATTTCAAAAGTAATCGGCAAGATTTTTTTTTCTGCATATTCGTCGGTTACTATTTCAAAAGTAATCGGCAAGATTTTTATTTTCAGCATATTCGTCGGTTACTATTTCAAAAGTAATCGGCAAGACTTTATTTTCAGCACATTCGTCGGTTACTATTTCAAAAGTAATCGGCAAGATTTTTTTTCAGCACATTCGTCGGTTACTATTTCAAAAGTAATCGGCAAGATTTTTATTTTCAGCATATTCGTCGGTTACTATTTCAAAAGTAATCGCCAAGATTTTTATTTTCAGCATATTTGTCGGTTACTATTTTAAAAGTAATCGGCAAGACTTTATTTTCAGAACATTCGTCGGTTACTATTTCAAAAGTAATCAGCAAGACTTTATTTTCAGCACATTCGTCGGTTACTATTTCAAAAGTAAGCGGCATGACTTTATTTTCAGCACATTCGTCGGTTACTATTTCAAAAGTAATCGGCAAGATTTTTTTTCTGCATATTCGTCGGTTACTATTTCAAAAGTAATCGGCAAGATTTTTATTTTCAGCATATTCGGCGGTTACTATTTCAAAAGTAATCGGCAAAACTTTATTTTCAGCACATTCGTCGGTTACTATTTCAAAAGTAATCGGCGAGATTTTTATCTGCAACATATTCGTCGGTTACTATTTCAAAAGTAATCGGCAAGATTTTTATTTTCAGCATATTTGTCTGTTACTATATTAAAAGTAATCGACAAGATTTTTATTTTCAACATATTCGTCGGTTACTATTTCAAAAGTAATCGGCAAGACTTTATTTTCAGCACATTCGTCGGTTACTATTTCAAAAGTAATCGGCAAGACTTTAATTTCAGCACATTCGTCGGTTACTATTTCAAAAGTAATCGGCAAGATTTTTATTTTCAGCATATTCGTCGGTTACTATTTCAAAAGTAATCGGCATGACTATATTTTCAGCACATTCGTCGGTTACTATTTCAAAAGTAATCGGCAAGATTTTTTTTCTGCATATTCGTCGGTTACTATTTCAAAAGTAATCGGCAAGATTTTTATTTTCAGCATATTCGTCGGTTACTATTTCAAAAGTAATCGGCAAGACTTTATTTTCAGCACATTCGTCGGTTACTATTTCAAAAGTAATCGGCAAGATTTTCTTTCTGCATATTCGTCGGTTACTATTTCAAAAGTAATTGGCAAGATTTTTATTTTCAGCAAATTCGTCCGTTACTATTTCAAAAGTAATCGGCAAGCCTTTATTTTCAGCACATTCGTCGGTTACTATTTCAAAAGTAATCGGCAAGATTTTTATTTTCAGCATATTCGTCGGTTACTATTTCAAAAGTAATCGCCAAGATTTTTATTTTCAACATATTTGTCGGTTACTATTTTAAAAGTAATCGGCAATACTTTATTTTCAGCACATTCGTCGGTTACTATTTCAAAAGTAATCGGCAAGATTTTTTTTCTGCATATTCGTCGGTTACTATTTCAAAAGTAATCGGCAAGATTTTTATTTTCAGCATATTCGTCGGTTACTATTTCAAAAGTAATCGGCAAGACTTTATTTTCAGCACATTCGTCGTTTACTATTTCAAAAGTAATCGGCAAGATTTTTTTTTCTGCATATTCGTCGGTTACTATTTCAAAGGTAATCGGCAAGATTTTTATTTTCAGCAAATTCGTCGGTTACTATTTCAAAAGTAATTGGCAAGCCTTTATTTTCAGCACATTCGTCGGTTACTATTTCAAAAGTAATCGGCAAGACTCTATTTTCAGCACATTCGTCGGTTACTATTTCAAAAGTAATCGGCAAGACTTTATTTTCAGCACATTCGTCGGTTACTATTTCAAAAATAATCGCCAAGATTTTTTTATTTTCAGCATATTTGTCGGTTACTAATTTAAAAGTAATCGGCAAGACTTTATTTTCAGCACATTCGTCGGTTACTATTTCGAAAGTAAGCGGCATGACTTTATTTTTACCACATTCGTCGGTTACTATTTCAAAAGTAATCGGCAAGATTTTTTTTCTGCATATTCGTCGGTTACTATTTCAAAAGTAATCGGCAAGATTTTTATTTTCAGCATATTCGGCGGTTACTATTTCAAAAGTAATCGGCAAAACTTTATTTTCAGCACATTCGTCGGTTACTATTTCAAAAGTAATCGGCAAGATTTTTATTTTCAGCAAATTCGTCCGTTACTATTTCAAAAGTAATCGGCAAGCCTTTATTTTCAGCACATTCGTCGGTTACTATTTCAAAAGTAATCGGCAAGATTTTTTTTCTGCATATTCGTCGGTTAATATTTCAAAAGTAATCGGCAAGATTTTTATTTTCAGCAAATTCGTCGGTTACTATTTCAAAAGTAATCGGAAAGCCTTTATTTTCAGCACATTCGTCGGTTACTATTTCAAAAGTAATCGGCAAGATTTTTATTTTCAGCATATTCGTCGGTTACTATTTCAAAAGTAATCGCCAAGATTTTTATTTTCAGCATATTGGTCGGTTACTATTTTAAAAGTAATCGGCAAGACTTTATTTTCAGCACATTCGTCGGTTACTATTTCAAAAGTAATCGGCAAGACTTTATTTTCAGCACATTCGTCGGTTACTATTTCAAAAGTAATCGGCAAGACTTTATTTTCAGCACATTCGTCGGTTACTATTTCAAAAGTAAACGGCAAGATTTTTATTTTCAGCATATTCGTCGGTTACTATTTCAAAAATAATCGCCAAGATTTTTTTATTTTCAGCATATTTGTCGGTTACTAATTTAAAAGTAATCGGCAAGACTTTATTTTCAGCACATTCGTCGGTTACTATTTCAAAAGTAAGCGGCATGACTTTATTTTCAGCACATTCGTCGGTTACTATTTCATAAGTAATCGGCAAGATTTTTTTCTGCATATTCGTCGGTTACTATTTCAAAAGTAATCGGCAAGATTTTTATTTTCAGCATATTCGGCGGTTACTATTTCAAAAGTAATCGGCAAAACTTTATTTTCAGCACATTCGTCGGTTACTATTTCAAAAGTAATCGGCGAGATTTTTATCTTCAACATATTCGTCGGTTACTATTTCAAAAGTAATCGGCAAGAATTTTATTTTCAGCATATTTGTCTGTTACTATATTAAAAGTAATCGACAAGATTTTTATTTTCAACATATTCGTCGGTTACTATTTCAAAAGTAATCGGCAAGACTTTATTTTCAGCACATTCGTCGGTTACTATTTCAAAAGTAATCGGCAAGACTTTAATTTCAGCACATTCGTCGGTTACTATTTCAAAAGTAATTGGCAAGATTTTTATTTTCAGCATATTCGTCGGTTACTATTTCAAAAGTAATCGCCAAGATTTTTATTTTCAGCATATTTGTCGGTTACTATTTTAAAAGTAAGCGGCAATACTTTATTTTCAGCACATTCGTCGGTTACTATTTCAAAAGTAATCGGCAAGATTTTTTTTTCTGCATATTCGTCGGTTACTATTTCAAAAGTAATCGGCAAGATTTTTATTTTCAGCATATTCGTCGGTTACTATTTCAAAAGTAATCGGCAAGACTTTATTTTCAGCACATTCGTCGGTTACTATTTCAAAAGTAATCGGCAAGATTTTTTTTCTGCATATTCGTCGGTTACTATTTCAAAAGTAATCGGCAAGATTATTATTTTCAGCAAATTCGTCGGTTACTATTTCAAAAGTAATCGGCAAGCCTTTATTTTCAGCACATTCGTCGGTTACTATTTCAAAAGTAATCGGCAAGACTTTATTTTCAGCACATTCGTCGGTTACTATTTCAAAAGTAATCAGCAAGACTTTATTTTCAGCACATTCGTCGGTTACTATTTCAAAAGTAAGCGGCATGACTTTATTTTCAGCACATTCGTCGGTTACTATTTCAATAGTAATCGGCAAGATTTTTTTTCTGCATATTCGTCGGTTACTATTTCAAAAGTAATCGGCAAGATTTTTATTTTCAGCATATTCGGCGGTTACTATTTCAAAAGTAATCCGCAAAACTTTATTTTCAGCACATTCGTAGGTTACTATTTCAAAAGTAATCGGCGAGATTTTTATCTTCAACATATTCGTCGGTTACTATTTCAAAAGTAATCGGCAAGATTTTTATTTTCAGCTTATTTGTCTGTTACTATATTAAAAGTAATCGACAAGATTTTTATTTTCAACATATTCGTCGATTACTATTTCAAAAGTAATCGGCAAGACTTTATTTTCAGCACATTCGTCGGTTACTATTTCAAAAGTAATCGGCAAGACTTTAATTTCAGCACATTCGTCGGTTACTATTTCAAAAGTAATCGGCAAGATTTTTATTTTCAGCATATTCGGCGGTTACTATTTCAAAAGTAATCGGCAAAACTTTATTTTCAGCACATTCGTCGGTTACTATTTCAAAAGTAATCGGCAAGATTTTTTTTTCTGCATATTCGTCGGTTACTATTTCAAAAGAAATCGGCAAGATTTTTATTTTCAGCAAATTCGTCGGTTACTATTTCAAAAGTAATCGGCAAGCCTTTATTTTCAGCACATTCGTCGGTTACTATTTCAAAAGTAATCGGCAAGACTTTAATTTCAGCACATTCGTCGGTTACTATTTCAAAAGTAATCGGCAAGATTTTTATTTTCAGCATATTCGTCGGTTACTATTTCAAAAGTAATCGGCATGACTATATTTTCAGCACATTCGACGGTTACTATTTCAAAAGTAATCGGCAAGATTTTTATTTTCAGCATATTTGTCGGTTACTATTTTAAAAGTAATCGGCAAGACTTTATTTTCAGCACATTCGTCGGTTACTATTTCAAAAGTAATCAGCAAGACTTTATTTTCAGCACATTCGTCGGTTACTATTTCAAAAGTAAGCGGCATGACTTTATTTTCAGCACATTCGTCGGTTACTATTTCAAAAGTAATCGGCAAGATTTTTTTTCTGCATATTCGTCGGTTACTATTTCAAAAGTAATCGGCAAGATTTTTATTTTCAGCATATTCGGCGGTTACTATTTCAAAAGTAATCGGCAAAACTTTATTTTCAGCACATTCGTTGGTTACTATTTCAAAAGTAATCGGCGAGATTTTTATCTTCAACATATTCGTCGGTTACTATTTCAAAAGTAATCGGCAAGAATTTTATTTTCAGCATATTTGTCTGTTACTATATTAAAAGTAATCGACAAGATTTTTATTTTCAACATATTCGTCGGTTACTATTTCAAAAGTAATCGGCAAGACTTTATTTTCAGCACATTCGTCGGTTACTATTTCAAAAGTAATCGGCAAGACTTTAATTTCAGCACATTCGTCGGTTACTATTTCAAAAGTAATCGGCAAGATTTTTATTTTCAGCATATTCGTCGGTTACTATTTCAAAAGTAATCGCCAAGATTTTTATTTTCAGCATATTTGTCGGTTACTATTTTAAAAGTAAGCGGCAATACTTTATTTTCAGCACATTCGTCGGTTACTATTTCAAAAGTAATCGGCAAGATTTTTTTTTCTGCATATTCGTCGATTACTATTTCAAAAGTAATCGGCAAGATTTTTATTTTCAGCATATTCGTCGGTTACTATTTCAAAAGTAATCGGCAAGACTTTATTTTCAACACATTCGTCGGTTACTATTTCAAAAGTAATCGGCAAGATTTTTATTTTCAGCAAATTCGTCGGTTACTATTTCAAAAGTAATCGGCAAGCCTTTATTTTCAGCACATTCGTCGGTTACTATTTCAAAAGTAATCGGCAAAACTTTATTTTCAGCACATTCGTCGGTTACTATTTCAAAAGTAATCGGCAAGATTTTTATTTTCAGCAAATTCGTCCGTTACTATTTCAAAAGTAATCGGCAAGCCTTTATTTTCAGCACATTCGTCGGTTACTATTTCAAAAGTAATCGGCAAGATTTTTTTTCTGCATATTCGTCGGTTAATATTTCAAAAGTAATCGGCAAGATTTTTATTTTCAGCAAATTCGTCGGTTACTATTTCAAAAGTAATCGGCAAGCCTTTATTTTCAGCACATTCGTCGGTTACTATTTCAAAAGTAATCGGCAAGATTTTTATTTTGAGCATATTCGTCGGTTACTATTTCAAAAGTAATCGCCAAGATTTTTATTTTCAGCATATTTGTCGGTTACTATTTTAAAAGTAATCGGCAAGACTTTATTTTCAGCACATTCGTCGGTTACTATTTCAAAAGTAATCGGCGAGATTTTTATCTTCAACATATTCGTCGGTTACTATTTCAAAAGTAATCGGCAAGAATTTTATTTTCAGCATATTTGTCTGTTACTATATTAAAAGTAATCGACAAGATTTTTATTTTCAACATATTCGTCGGTTACTATTTCAAAAGTAATCGGCAAGACTTTATTTTCAGCACATTCGTCGGTTACTATTTCAAAAGTAATCGGCAAGACTTTAATTTCAGCACATTCGTCGGTTACTATTTCAAAAGTAATCGGCAAGATTTTTATTTTCAGCATATTCGTCGGTTACTATTTCAAAAGTAATCGCCAAGATTTTTATTTTCAGCATATTTGTCGGTTACTATTTTAAAAGTAAGCGGCAATACTTTATTTTCAGCACATTCGTCGGTTACTATTTCAAAAGTAATCGGCAAGCCTTTATTTTCAGCACATTCGTCGGTTACTATTTCAAAAGTAATCGGCGAGATTTTTATCTTCAACATATTCGTCGGTTACTATTTCAAAAGTAATCGGCAAGAATTTTATTTTCAGCATATTTGTCTGTTACTATATTAAAAGTAATCGACAAGATTTTTATTTTCAACATATTCGTCGGTTACTATTTCAAAAGTAATCGGCAAGACTTTATTTTCAGCACATTCGTCGGTTACTATTTCAAAAGTAATCGGCAAGACTTTAATTTCAGCACATTCGTCGGTTACTATTTCAAAAGTAATCGGCAAGATTTTTATTTTCAGCATATTCGTCGGTTACTATTTCAAAAGTAATCGCCAAGATTTTTATTTTCAGCATATTTGTCGGTTACTATTTTAAAAGTAAGCGGCAATACTTTATTTTCAGCACATTCGTCGGTTACTATTTCAAAAGTAATCGGCAAGATTTTTTTTTCTGCATATTCGTCGATTACTATTTCAAAAGTAATCGGCAAGATTTTTATTTTCAGCATATTCGTCGGTTACTATTTCAAAAGTAATCGGCAAGACTTTATTTTCAACACATTCGTCGGTTACTATTTCAAAAGTAATCGGCAAGATTTTTATTTTCAGCAAATTCGTCGGTTACTATTTCAAAAGTAATCGGCAAGCCTTTATTTTCAGCACATTCGTCGGTTACTATTTCAAAAGTAATCGGCAAGATTTTTATTTTCAGCATATTCGGCGGTTACTATTTCAAAAGTAATCGGCAAAACTTTATTTTCAGCACATTCGTCGGTTACTATTTCAAAAGTAATCGGCAAGATTTTTATTTTCAGCAAATTCGTCCGTTACTATTTCAAAAGTAATCGGCAAGCCTTTATTTTCAGCACATTCGTCGGTTACTATTTCAAAAGTAATCGGCAAGATTTTTTTTCTGCATATTCGTCGGTTAATATTTCAAAAGTAATCGGCAAGATTTTTATTTTCAGCAAATTCGTCGGTTACTATTTCAAAAGTAATCGGCAAGCCTTTATTTTCAGCACATTCGTCGGTTACTATTTCAAAAGTAATCGGCAAGATTTTTATTTTGAGCATATTCGTCGGTTACTATTTCAAAAGTAATCGCCAAGATTTTTATTTTCAGCATATTTGTCGGTTACTATTTTAAAAGTAATCGGCAAGACTTTATTTTCAGCACATTCGTCGGTTACTATTTCAAAAGTAATCGGCAAGACTTTATTTTCAGCACATTCGTCGGTTACTATTTCAAAAGTAATCGGCAAGACTTTATTTTCAGCACATTCGTCGGTTACTATTTCAAAAGTAAACGGCAAGATTTTTATTTTCAGCATATTCGTCGGTTACTATTTCAAAAGTAATCGGCAAAACTTTATTTTCAGCACATTCGTTGGTTACTATTTCATAAGTAATCGGCAAGATTTTTTTCTGCATATTCGTCGGTTACTATTTCAAAAGTAATCGGCAAGATTTTTATTTTCAGCATATTCGGCGGTTACTATTTCAAAAGTAATCGGCAAAACTTTATTTTCAGCACATTCGTCGGTTACTATTTCAAAAGTAATCGGCGAGATTTTTATCTTCAACATATTCGTCGGTTACTATTTCAAAAGTAATCGGCAAGAATTTTATTTTCAGCATATTTGTCTGTTACTATATTAAAAGTAATCGACAAGATTTTTATTTTCAACATATTCGTCGGTTACTATTTCAAAAGTAATCGGCAAGACTTTATTTTCAGCACATTCGTCGGTTACTATTTCAAAAGTAATCGGCAAGACTTTAATTTCAGCACATTCGTCGGTTACTATTTCAAAAGTAATCGGCAAGATTTTTATTTTCAGCATATTCGTCGGTTACTATTTCAAAAGTAATCGCCAAGATTTTTATTTTCAGCATATTTGTCGGTTACTATTTTAAAAGTAAGCGGCAATACTTTATTTTCAGCACATTCGTCGGTTACTATTTCAAAAGTAATCGGCAAGATTTTTTTTTCTGCATATTCGTCGGTTACTATTTCAAAAGTAATCGGCAAGATTTTTATTTTCAGCAAATTCGTCGGTTACTATTTCAAAAGTAATCGGCAAGCCTTTATTTTCAGCACATTCGTCGGTTACTATTTCAAAAGTAATCGGCAAGACTTTATTTTCAGCACATTCGTCGGTTACTATTTCAAAAGTAATCGGCAAGACTTTATTTTCAGCACATTCGTCGGTTACTATTTCAAAAGTAATCGGCAAGACTTTATTTTCAGCACATTCGTCGGTTACTATTTCAAAAGTAATCGGCAAGATTTTTATTTTCAGCAAATTCGTCGGTTACTATTTCAAAAGTAATCGGCAAGCCTTTATTTTCAGCACATTCGTCGGTTACTATTTCAAAAGTAATCGGCAAGATTTTTATTTTCAGCATATTCGGCGGTTACTATTTCAAAAGTAATCGGCAAAACTTTATTTTCAGCACATTCGTCGGTTACTATTTCAAAAGTAATCGGCAAGATTTTTATTTTCAGCAAATTCGTCCGTTACTATTTCAAAAGTAATCGGCAAGCCTTTATTTTCAGCACATTCGTCGGTTACTATTTCAAAAGTAATCGGCAAGATTTTTTTTCTGCATATTCGTCGGTTAATATTTCAAAAGTAATCGGCAAGATTTTTATTTTCAGCAAATTCGTCGGTTACTATTTCAAAAGTAATCGGCAAGCCTTTATTTTCAGCACATTCGTCGGTTACTATTTCAAAAGTAATCGGCAAGATTTTTATTTTGAGCATATTCGTCGGTTACTATTTCAAAAGTAATCGCCAA
Source organism: Medicago lupulina (assembly GCA_958299785.1). Classification (NCBI taxonomy): domain Eukaryota; kingdom Viridiplantae; phylum Streptophyta; class Magnoliopsida; order Fabales; family Fabaceae; genus Medicago; species Medicago lupulina. Next base: position 40,914,306 of record OY283143.1, on the reverse strand, counting down.
GATTTTTATTTTCAGCATATTTGTCGGTTACTATTTTAAAAGTAATCGGCAAGACTTTATTTTCAGCACATTCGTCGGTTACTATTTCAAAAGTAAACGGCAAGATTTTTATTTTCAGCATATTCGTCGGTTACTATTTCAAAAGTAATCGGCAAAACTTTATTTTCAGCACATTCGTTGGTTACTATTTCATAAGTAATCGGCAAGATTTTTTTCTGCATATTCGTCGGTTACTATTTCAAAAGTAATCGGCAAGATTTTTATTTTCAGCATATTCGGCGGTTACTATTTCAAAAGTAATCGGCAAAACTTTATTTTCAGCACATTCGTCGGTTACTATTTCAAAAGTAATCGGCGAGATTTTTATCTTCAACATATTCGTCGGTTACTATTTCAAAAGTAATCGGCAAGAATTTTATTTTCAGCATATTTGTCTGTTACTATATTAAAAGTAATCGACAAGATTTTTATTTTCAACATATTCGTCGGTTACTATTTCAAAAGTAATCGGCAAGACTTTATTTTCAGCACATTCGTCGGTTACTATTTCAAAAGTAATCGGCAAGACTTTAATTTCAGCACATTCGTCGGTTACTATTTCAAAAGTAATCGGCAAGATTTTTATTTTCAGCATATTCGTCGGTTACTATTTCAAAAGTAATCGCCAAGATTTTTATTTTCAGCATATTTGTCGGTTACTATTTTAAAAGTAAGCGGCAATACTTTATTTTCAGCACATTCGTCGGTTACTATTTCAAAAGTAATCGGCAAGATTTTTTTTTCTGCATATTCGTCGGTTACTATTTCAAAAGTAATCGGCAAGATTTTTATTTTCAGCAAATTCGTCGGTTACTATTTCAAAAGTAATCGGCAAGCCTTTATTTTCAGCACATTCGTCGGTTACTATTTCAAAAGTAATCGGCAAGACTTTATTTTCAGCACATTCGTCGGTTACTATTTCAAAAGTAATCAGCAAGACTTTATTTTCAGCACATTCGTCGGTTACTATTTCAAAAGTAAGCGGCATGACTTTATTTTCAGCACATTCGTCGGTTACTATTTCAAAAGTAATCGGCAAGATTTTTATTTTCAGCAAATTCGTCGGTTACTATTTCAAAAGTAATCGGCAAGCCTTTATTTTCAGCACATTCGTCGGTTACTATTTCAAAAGTAATCGGCAAGATTTTTATTTTCAGCATATTCGGCGGTTACTATTTCAAAAGTAATCGGCAAAACTTTATTTTCAGCACATTCGTCGGTTACTATTTCAAAAGTAATCGGCAAGATTTTTATTTTCAGCAAATTCGTCCGTTACTATTTCAAAAGTAATCGGCAAGCCTTTATTTTCAGCACATTCGTCGGTTACTATTTCAAAAGTAATCGGCAAGATTTTTTTTCTGCATATTCGTCGGTTAATATTTCAAAAGTAATCGGCAAGATTTTTATTTTCAGCAAATTCGTCGGTTACTATTTCAAAAGTAATCGGCAAGCCTTTATTTTCAGCACATTCGTCGGTTACTATTTCAAAAGTAATCGGCAAGATTTTTATTTTGAGCATATTCGTCGGTTACTATTTCAAAAGTAATCGCCAAGATTTTTATTTTCAGCATATTTGTCGGTTACTATTTTAAAAGTAATCGGCAAGACTTTATTTTCAGCACATTCGTCGGTTACTATTTCAAAAGTAATCGGCAAGACTTTATTTTCAGCACATTCGTCGGTTACTATTTCAAAAGTAATCGGCAAGACTTTATTTTCAGCACATTCGTCGGTTACTATTTCAAAAGTAAACGGCAAGATTTTTATTTTCAGCATATTCGTCGGTTACTATTTCAAAAGTAATCGGCAAAACTTTATTTTCAGCACATTCGTTGGTTACTATTTCATAAGTAATCGGCAAGATTTTTTTCTGCATATTCGTCGGTTACTATTTCAAAAGTAATCGGCAAGATTTTTATTTTCAGCATATTCGGCGGTTACTATTTCAAAAGTAATCGGCAAAACTTTATTTTCAGCACATTCGTCGGTTACTATTTCAAAAGTAATCGGCGAGATTTTTATCTTCAACATATTCGTCGGTTACTATTTCAAAAGTAATCGGCAAGAATTTTATTTTCAGCATATTTGTCTGTTACTATATTAAAAGTAATCGACAAGATTTTTATTTTCAACATATTCGTCGGTTACTATTTCAAAAGTAATCGGCAAGACTTTATTTTCAGCACATTCGTCGGTTACTATTTCAAAAGTAATCGGCAAGACTTTAATTTCAGCACATTCGTCGGTTACTATTTCAAAAGTAATCGGCAAGATTTTTATTTTCAGCATATTCGTCGGTTACTATTTCAAAAGTAATCGCCAAGATTTTTATTTTCAGCATATTTGTCGGTTACTATTTTAAAAGTAAGCGGCAATACTTTATTTTCAGCACATTCGTCGGTTACTATTTCAAAAGTAATCGGCAAGATTTTTTTTTCTGCATATTCGTCGGTTACTATTTCAAAAGTAATCGGCAAGATTTTTATTTTCAGCAAATTCGTCGGTTACTATTTCAAAAGTAATCGGCAAGCCTTTATTTTCAGCACATTCGTCGGTTACTATTTCAAAAGTAATCGGCAAGACTTTATTTTCAGCACATTCGTCGGTTACTATTTCAAAAGTAATCAGCAAGACTTTATTTTCAGCACATTCGTCGGTTACTATTTCAAAAGTAAGCGGCATGACTTTATTTTCAGCACATTCGTCGGTTACTATTTCAAAAGTAATCGGCAAGATTTTTTTTCTGCATATTCGTCGGTTACTATTTCAAAAGTAATCGGCAAGATTTTTATTTTCAGCATATTCGGCGGTTACTATTTCAAAAGTAATCGGCAAAACTTTATTTTCAGCACATTCGTTGGTTACTATTTCAAAAGTAATCGGCGAGATTTTTATCTTCAACATATTCGTCGGTTACTATTTCAAAAGTAATCGGCAAGATTTTTATTTTCAGCTTATTTGTCTGTTACTATATTAAAAGTAATCGACAAGATTTTTATTTTCAACATATTCGTCGGTTACTATTTCAAAAATAATCGGCAAGACTTTATTTTCAGCACATTCGTCGGTTACTATTTCAAAAGTAATCGGCAAGACTTTAATTTCAGCACATTCGTCGGTTACTATTTCAAAAGTAATCGGCAAGATTTTTATTTTCAGCATATTCGGCGGTTACTATTTCAAAAGTAATCGGCAAAACTTTATTTTCAGCACATTCGTCGGTTACTATTTCAAAAGTAATCGGCAAGATTTTTTTTTCTGCATATTCGTCGGTTACTATTTCAAAAGTAATCGGCAAGATTTTTATTTTCAGCAAATTCGTCGGTTACTATTTCAAAAGTAATCGGCAAGCCTTTATTTTCAGCACATTCGTCCGTTACTATTTCAAAAGTAATCGGCAAAACTTTATTTTCAGCACATTCGTCGGTTACTATTTCAAAAGTAATCGGCAAGATTTTTTTTTCTGCATATTCGTCGGTTACTATTTCAAAAGTAATCGGCAAGATTTTTATTTTCAGCAAATTCGTCGGTTACTATTTCAAAAGTAATCGGCAAGCCTTTATTTTCAGCACATTCGTCCGTTACTATTTCAAAAGTAATCGGCAAGACTTTAATTTCAGCACATTCGTCGGTTACTATTTCAAAAGTAATCGGCAAGATTTTTATTTTCAGCATATTCGGCGGTTACTATTTCAAAAGTAATCGGCAAAACTTTATTTTCAGCACATTCGTCGGTTACTATTTCAAAAGTAATCGGCAAGATTTTTATTTTCAGCAAATTCGTCCGTTACTATTTCAAAAGTAATCGGCAAGCCTTTATTTTCAGCACATTCGTCGGTTACTATTTCAAAAGTAATCGGCAAGATTTTTTTTCTGCATATTCGTCGGTTAATATTTCAAAAGTAATCGGCAAGATTTTTATTTTCAGCAAATTCGTCGGTTACTATTTCAAAAGTAATCGGCAAGCCTTTATTTTCAGCACATTCGTCGGTTACTATTTCAAAAGTAATCGGCAAGATTTTTATTTTCAGCATATTCGTCGGTTACTATTTCAAAAGTAATCGCCAAGATTTTTATTTTCAGCATATTTGTCGGTTACTATTTTAAAAGTAATCGGCAAGACTTTATTTTCAGCACATTCGTCGGTTACTATTTCAAAAGTAATCGGCAAGACTTTATTTTCAGCACATTCGTCGGTTACTATTTCAAAAGTAATCGGCAAGACTTTAATTTCAGCACATTCGTCGGTTACTATTTCAAAAGTAATCGGCAAGATTTTTATTTTCAGCATATTCGGCGGTTACTATTTCAAAAGTAATCGGCAAAACTTTATTTTCAGCACATTCGTCGGTTACTATTTCAAAAGTAATCGGCAAGATTTTTTTTTCTGCATATTCGTCGGTTACTATTTCAAAAGTAATCGGCAAGATTTTTATTTTCAGCAAATTCGTCGGTTACTATTTCAAAAGTAATCGGCAAGCCTTTATTTTCAGCACATTCGTCGGTTACTATTTCAAAAGTAATCGGCAAGACTTTAATTTCAGCACATTCGTCGGTTACTATTTCAAAAGTAATCGGCAAGATTTTTATTTTCAGCATATTCGGCGGTTACTATTTCAAAAGTAATCGGCAAAACTTTATTTTCAGCACATTCGTCGGTTACTATTTCAAAAGTAATCGGCAAGATTTTTATTTTCAGCAAATTCGTCCGTTACTATTTCAAAAGTAATCGGCAAGCCTTTATTTTCAGCACATTCGTCGGTTACTATTTCAAAAGTAATCGGCAAGATTTTTTTTCTGCATATTCGTCGGTTAATATTTCAAAAGTAATCGGCAAGATTTTTATTTTCAGCAAATTCGTCGGTTACTATTTCAAAAGTAATCGGCAAGCCTTTATTTTCAGCACATTCGTCGGTTACTATTTCAAAAGTAATCGGCAAGATTTTTATTTTCAGCATATTCGTCGGTTACTATTTCAAAAGTAATCGCCAAGATTTTTATTTTCAGCATATTTGTCGGTTACTATTTTAAAAGTAATCGGCAAGACTTTATTTTCAGCACATTCGTCGGTTACTATTTCAAAAGTAATCGGCAAGACTTTATTTTCAGCACATTCGTCGGTTACTATTTCAAAAGTAATCGGCAAGACTTTATTTTCAGCACATTCGTCGGTTACTATTTCAAAAGTAAACGGCAAGATTTTTATTTTCAGCATATTCGTCGGTTACTATTTCAAAAATAATCGCCAAGATTTTTTTATTTTCAGCATATTTGTCGGTTACTAATTTAAAAGTAATCGGCAAGACTTTATTTTCAGCACATTCGTCGGTTACTATTTCAAAAGTAAGCGGCATGACTTTATTTTCAGCACATTCGTCGGTTACTATTTCATAAGTAATCGGCAAGATTTTTTTCTGCATATTCGTCGGTTACTATTTCAAAAGTAATCGGCAAGATTTTTATTTTCAGCATATTCGGCGGTTACTATTTCAAAAGTAATCGGCAAAACTTTATTTTCAGCACATTCGTCGGTTACTATTTCAAAAGTAATCGGCGAGATTTTTATCTTCAACATATTCGTCGGTTACTATTTCAAAAGTAATCGGCAAGAATTTTATTTTCAGCATATTTGTCTGTTACTATATTAAAAGTAATCGACAAGATTTTTATTTTCAACATATTCGTCGGTTACTATTTCAAAAGTAATCGGCAAGACTTTATTTTCAGCACATTCGTCGGTTACTATTTCAAAAGTAATCGGCAAGACTTTAATTTCAGCACATTCGTCGGTTACTATTTCAAAAGTAATCGGCAAGATTTTTATTTTCAGCATATTCGTCGGTTACTATTTCAAAAGTAATCGCCAAGATTTTTATTTTCAGCATATTTGTCGGTTACTATTTTAAAAGTAAGCGGCAATACTTTATTTTCAGCACATTCGTCGGTTACTATTTCAAAAGTAATCGGCAAGATTTTTTTTTCTGCATATTCGTCGGTTACTATTTCAAAAGTAATCGGCAAGATTTTTATTTTCAGCATATTCGTCGGTTACTATTTCAAAAGTAATCGGCAAGACTTTATTTTCAGCACATTCGTTGGTTACTATTTCAAAAGTAATCGGCAAGATTTTTTTTCTGCATATTCGTCGGTTACTATTTCAAAAGTAATCGGCAAGATTTTTATTTTCAGCAAATTCGTCGGTTACTATTTCAAAAGTAATCGGCAAGCCTTTATTTTCAGCACATTCGTCGGTTACTATTTCAAAAGTAATCGGCAAGACTTTATTTTCAGCACATTCGTCGGTTACTATTTCAAAAGTAATCAGCAAGACTTTATTTTCAGCACATTCGTCGGTTACTATTTCAAAAGTAAGCGGCATGACTTTATTTTCAGCACATTCGTCGGTTACTATTTCAAAAGTAATCGGCAAGATTTTTTTTCTGCATATTCGTCGGTTACTATTTCAAAAGTAATCGGCAAGATTTTTATTTTCAGCATATTCGGCGGTTACTATTTCAAAAGTAATCGGCAAAACTTTATTTTCAGCACATTCGTTGGTTACTATTTCAAAAGTAATCGGCGAGATTTTTATCTTCAACATATTCGTCGGTTACTATTTCAAAAGTAATCGGCAAGATTTTTATTTTCAGCTTATTTGTCTGTTACTATATTAAAAGTAATCGACAAGATTTTTATTTTCAACATATTCGTCGGTTACTATTTCAAAAGTAATCGGCAAGACTTTAATTTCAGCACATTCGTCGGTTACTATTTCAAAAGTAATCGGCAAGATTTTTATTTTCAGCATATTCGGCGGTTACTATTTCAAAAGTAATCGGCAAAACTTTATTTTCAGCACATTCGTCGGTTACTATTTCAAAAGTAATCGGCAAGATTTTTTTTTCTGCATATTCGTCGGTTACTATTTCAAAAGTAATCGGCAAGATTTTTATTTTCAGCAAATTCGTCGGTTACTATTTCAAAAGTAATCGGCAAGCCTTTATTTTCAGCACATTCGTCGGTTACTATTTCAAAAGTAATCGGCAAGACTTTAATTTCAGCACATTCGTCGGTTACTATTTCAAAAGTAATCGGCAAGATTTTTATTTTCAGCATATTCGTCGGTTACTATTTCAAAAGTAATCGGCATGACTATATTTTCAGCACATTCGACGGTTACTATTTCAAAAGTAATCGGCAAGATTTTTATTTTCAGCATATTTGTCGGTTACTATTTTAAAAGTAATCGGCAAGACTTTATTTTCAGCACATTCGTCGGTTACTATTTCAAAAGTAATCAGCAAGACTTTATTTTCAGCACATTCGTCGGTTACTATTTTAAAAGTAATCGGCAAGACTTTAATTTCAGCACATTCGTCGGTTACTATTTCAAAAGTAATCGGCAAGATTTTTATTTTCAGCATATTCGTCGGTTACTATTTCAAAAGTAATCACCAAGATTTTTATTTTCAGCATATTTGTCGGTTACTATTTTAAAAGTAAGCGGCATGACTTTATTTTCAGCACATTCGTCGGTTACTATTTCAAAAGTAATCGGCAAGATTTTTTTTTCTGCATATTCGTCGGTTACTATTTCAAAAGTAATCGACAAGATTTTTATTTCCAGCATATTTGTCGGTTACTATTTTAAAAGTAATCGGCAAGACTTTATTTTGAGCACATTCGTCGGTTACTATTTCAAAAGTAAACGGCATGACTTTATTTTCACCACATTCGTCGGTTACTATTTCAAAAGTAATAGGCAAGATTTTTTTTTCTGCATATTTGTCGGTTACTATTTCAAAAGTAATCGGCAAGATTTTTATTTTGAGCATATTCGTCGGTTACTATTTCAAAAGTAATCGGCAAGACTTTATTTTCAGCACATTCGTCGGTTACTATTTCAAAAGTAATCGGCAAGATTTTTTTTTCTACATATTCGTCGGTTACTATTTCAAAAGTAATCGGCAAGATTTTTATTTTCAGCAAATTCGTCGGTTACTATTTCAAAAGTAATCGGCAAGCCTTTATTTTCAGCACATTCGTCGGTTACTATTTCAAAAGTAATCGGCAAGATTTTTATTTTCAGCATATTTGTCGGTTACTATTTCAAAAGTAATCGGCAAGATTTTTATTTTCAGCATATTTGTCGGTTACTATTTTAAAAGTAAGCGGCATGACTTTATTTTCAGCACATTCGTCGGTTACTATTTCAAAAGTAATTGGCAAGATTTTTTTTTCTGCATATTCGTCGGTTACTATTTCAAATGTAATCAGAAAGATTTTAATTTTCAGCATATTCGTCGGTTACTATTTCAAAAGTAATCGGAAAGACTTTATTTTCAGCACATTCGTCGGTTACTATTTCAAAAGTAATCGGCAAGACTTTATTTTCAGCACATTCGTCGGTTACAATTTCAAAAGTAATCGCCAAGATTTTTATTTTCAGCATATTCGTCGGTTACTATTTCAAAAGTAATCGCCAAGATTTTTATTTTCAGCATATATGTCGGTTACTAATTTAAAAGTAATCGGCAAGACTTTATTTTCAGCACATTCGTCAGTTACTATTTCAAAAGTAATCGGCAAGATTTTTATTTTCAGCATATTCGTCGGTTACTATTTCAAAAGTAATCGCCAAGATTTTTATTTTCAGCATATTTGTCGGTTACTATTTTAAAAGTAAGCGGCATGACTTTATTTTCAGCACATTCGTCGGTTACTATTTCAAAAGTAATCGGCAAGATTTTTATTTTCAGCATATTTGTCGGTTACTATTTCAAAAGTAATCGGCAAGATTTTTATTTTCAGCATATTTGTCGGTTACTATTTTAAAAGTAAGCGGCATGACTTTATTTTCAGCACATTCGTCGGTTACTATTTCAAAAGTAATTGGCAAGATTTTTTTTTCTGCATATTCGTCGGTTACTATTTCAAATGTAATCAGAAAGATTTTAATTTTCAGCATATTCGTCGGTTACTATTTCAAAAGTAATCGGAAAGACTTTATTTTCAGCACATTCGTCGGTTACTATTTCAAAAGTAATCGGCAAGACTTTATTTTCAGCACATTCGTCGGTTACAATTTCAAAAGTAATCGCCAAGATTTTTATTTTCAGCATATTCGTCGGTTACTATTTCAAAAGTAATCGCCAAGATTTTTATTTTCAGCATATTTGTCGGTTACTAATTTAAAAGTAATCGGCAAGACTTTATTTTCAGCACATTCGTCAGTTACTATTTCAAAAGTAATCGGCAAGATTTTTATTTTCAGCATATTCGTCGGTTACTATTTCAAAAGTAATCGCCAAGATTTTTATTTTCAGCATATTTGTCGGTTACTATTTTAAAAGTAAGCGGCATGACTTTATTTTCAGCACATTCGTCGGTTACTATTTCAAAAGTAATCGGCAAGATTTTTATTTTCATCAAATTCGTCGGTTACTATTTCAAAAGTAATCGGCAAGCCTTTATTTTCAGCACATTCGTCGGTTACTATTTCAAAAGTAATCGGCAAGACTTTAATTTCAGCACATTCGTCGGTTACTATTTCAAAAGTAATCGGCAAGATTTTTATTTTCAGCATATTTGTCGGTTACTATTTCAAAAGTAATCGGCAAGATTTTTATTTTCAGCATATTTGTCGGTTACTATTTTAAAAGTAAGCGGCATGACTTTATTTTCAGCACATTCGTCGGTTACTATTTCAAAAGTAATTGGCAAGATTTTTTTTTCTGCATATTCGTCGGTTACTATTTCAAATGTAATCAGAAAGATTTTAATTTTCAGCATATTCGTCGGTTACTATTTCAAAAGTAATCGGAAAGACTTTATTTTCAGCACATTCGTCGGTTACTATTTCAAAAGTAATCGGCAAGACTTTATTTTCAGCACATTCGTCGGTTACAATTTCAAAAGTAATCGCCAAGATTTTTATTTTCAGCACATTCGTCGGTTACTATTTCAAAAGTAATCGCCAAGATTTTTATTTTCAGCATATTCGTCGGTTACTATTTCAAAAGTAATCGCCAAGATTTTTATTTTCAGCATATTTGTCGGTTACTATTTTAAAAGTAAGCGGCATGACTTTATTTTCAGCACATTCGTCGGTTACTATTTCAAAAGTAATCGGCAAGATTTTTATTTTCAGCAAATTCGTCGGTTACTATTTCAAAAGTAATCAGCAAGCCTTTATTTTCAGCACATTCGTCGGTTACTATTTCAAAAGTAATCGGCAAGACTTTAATTTCAGCACATTCGTCGGTTACTATTTCAAAAGTAATCGGCAAGATTTTTATTTTCAGCATATTCGTCGGTTACTATTTCAAAAGTAATCGGCATGACTATATTTTCAGCACATTCGACGGTTACTATTTCAAAAGTAATCGGCAAGATTTTTATTTTCAGCATATTTGTCGGTTACTATTTTAAAAGTAATCGGCAAGACTTTATTTTCAGCACATTCGTCGGTTACTATTTCAAAAGTAATCAGCAAGACTTTATTTTCAGCACATTCGTCGGTTACTATTTCAAAAGTAAGCGGCATGACTTTATTTTCAGCACATTCGTCGGTTACTATTTCAAAAGTAATCGGCAAGATTTTTTTTCTGCATATTCGTCGGTTACTATTTCAAAAGTAATCGGCAAGATTTTTATTTTCAGCATATTCGGCGGTTACTATTTCAAAAGTAATCGGCAAAACTTTATTTTCAGCACATTCGTTGGTTACTATTTCAAAAGTAATCGGCGAGATTTTTATCTTCAGCACATTCGTCGGTTACTATTTCAAAAGTAATCGGCAAGATTTTTATTTTCAGCATATTTGTCGGTTACTATTTCAAAAGTAATCGGCAAGATTTTTATTTTCAGCATATTTGTCGGTTACTATTTTAAAAGTAAGCGGCTTGACTTTATTTTCAGCACATTCGTCGGTTACTATTTCAAAAGTAATTGGCAAGATTTTTTTTTCTGCATATTCGTCGGTTACTATTTCAAATGTAATCAGAAAGATTTTAATTTTCAGCATATTCGTCGGTTACTATTTCAAAAGTAATCGGAAAGACTTTATTTTCAGCACATTCGTCGGTTACTATTTCAAAAGTAATCGGCAAGACTTTATTTTCAGCACATTCGTCGGTTACAATTTCAAAAGTAATCGCCAAGATTTTTATTTTCAGCATATTCGTCGGTTACTATTTCAAAAGTAATCGCCAAGATTTTTATTTTCAGCATATTTGTCGGTTACTAATTTAAAAGTAATCGGCAAGACTTTATTTTCAGCACATTCGTCAGTTACTATTTCAAAAGTAATCGGCAAGATTTTTATTTTCAGCATATTCGTCGGTTACTATTTCAAAAGTAATCGCCAAGATTTTTATTTTCAGCATATTTGTCGGTTACTATTTTAAAAGTAAGCGGCATGACTTTATTTTCATCACATTCGTCGGTTACTATTTCAAAAGTAATCGGCAAGATTTTTATTTTCAGCAAATTCGTCCGTTACTATTTCAAAAGTAATCGGCAAGCCTTTATTTTCAGCACATTCGTCGGTTACTATTTCAAAAGTAATCGGCAAGACTTTAATTTCAGCACATTCGTCGGTTACTATTTCAAAAGTAATCGGCAAGATTTTTATTTTCAGCATATTTGTCGGTTACTATTTCAAAAGTAATCGGCAAGATTTTTATTTTCAGCATATTTGTCGGTTACTATTTTAAAAGTAAGCGGCATGACTTTATTTTCAGCACATTCGTCGGTTACTATTTCAAAAGTAATTGGCAAGATTTTTTTTTCTGCATATTCGTCGGTTACTATTTCAAATGTAATCAGAAAGATTTTAATTTTCAGCATATTCGTCGGTTACTATTTCAAAAGTAATCGGAAAGACTTTATTTTCAGCACATTCGTCGGTTACTATTTCAAAAGTAATCGGCAAGACTTTATTTTCAGCACATTCGTCGGTTACAATTTCAAAAGTAATCGCCAAGATTTTTATTTTCAGCATATTCGTCGGTTACTATTTCAAAAGTAATCGCCAAGATTTTTATTTTCAGCATATTTGTCGGTTACTAATTTAAAAGTAATCGGCAAGACTTTATTTTCAGCACATTCGTCAGTTACTATTTCAAAAGTAATCGGCAAGATTTTTATTTTCAGCATATTCGTCGGTTACTATTTCAAAAGTAATCGCCAAGATTTTTATTTTCAGCATATTTGTCGGTTACTATTTTAAAAGTAAGCGGCATGACTTTATTTTCAGCACATTCGTCGGTTACTTTTCAAAAGTAATCGGCAAGATTTTTATTTTCAGCAAATTCGTCGGTTACTATTTCAAAAGTAATCGGCAAGCCTTTATTTTCAGCACATTCGTCGGTTACTATTTCAAAAGTAATCGGCAAGACTTTAATTTCAGCACATTCGTCGGTTACTATTTCAAAAGTAATCGGCAAGATTTTTATTTTCAGCATATTCGTCGGTTACTATTTCAAAAGTAATCGGCATGACTATATTTTCAGCACATTCGACGGTTACTATTTCAAAAGTAATCGGCAAGATTTTTATTTTCAGCATATTTGTCGGTTACTATTTTAAAAGTAATCGGCAAGACTTTATTTTCAGCACATTCGTCGGTTACTATTTCAAAAGTAATCGGCAAGACTTTAATTTCAGCACATTCGTCGGTTACTATTTCAAAAGTAATCGGCAAGATTTTTATTTTCAGCATATTTGTCGGTTACTATTTCAAAAGTAATCGGCAAGATTTTTATTTTCAGCATATTTGTCGGTTACTATTTTAAAAGTAAGCGGCATGACTTTATTTTCAGCACATTCGTCGGTTACTATTTCAAAAGTAATTGGCAAGATTTTTTTTTCTGCATATTCGTCGGTTACTATTTCAAATGTAATCAGAAAGATTTTAATTTTCAGCATATTCGTCGGTTACTATTTCAAAAGTAATCGGAAAGACTTTATTTTCAGCACATTCGTCGGTTACTATTTCAAAAGTAATCGGCAAGACTTTATTTTCAGCACATTCGTCGGTTACAATTTCAAAAGTAATCGCCAAGATTTTTATTTTCAGCATATTCGTCGGTTACTATTTCAAAAGTAATCGCCAAGATTTTTATTTTCAGCATATTTGTCGGTTACTAATTTAAAAGTAATCGGCAAGACTTTATTTTCAGCACATTCGTCAGTTACTATTTCAAAAGTAATCGGCAAGATTTTTATTTTCAGCATATTCGTCGGTTACTATTTCAAAAGTAATCGCCAAGATTTTTATTTTCAGCATATTTGTCGGTTACTATTTTAAAAGTAAGCGGCATGACTTTATTTTCAGCACATTCGTCGGTTACTATTTCAAAAGTAATCGGCAAGATTTTTATTTTCAGCAAATTCGTCGGTTACTATTTCAAAAGTAATCGGCAAGCCTTTATTTTCAGCACATTCGTCGGTTACTATTTCAAAAGTAATCGGCAAGACTTTAATTTCAGCACATTCGTCGGTTACTATTTCAAAAGTAATCGGCAAGATTTTTATTTTCAGCATATTCGTCGGTTACTATTTCAAAAGTAATCGGCATGACTATATTTTCAGCACATTCGACGGTTACTATTTCAAAAGTAATCGGCAAGATTTTTATTTTCAGCATATTTGTCGGTTACTATTTTAAAAGTAATCGGCAAGACTTTATTTTCAGCACATTCGTCGGTTACTATTTCAAAAGTAATCAGCAAGACTTTATTTTCAGCACATTCGTCGGTTACTATTTCAAAAGTAAGCGGCATGACTTTATTTTCAGCACATTCGTCGGTTACTATTTCAAAAGTAATCGGCAAGATTTTTTTTCTGCATATTCGTCGGTTACTATTTCAAAAGTAATCGGCAAGATTTTTATTTTCAGCATATTCGGCGGTTACTATTTCAAAAGTAATCGGCAAAACTTTATTTTCAGCACATTCGTAGGTTACTATTTCAAAAGTAATCGGCGAGATTTTTATCTTCAACATATTCGTCGGTTACTATTTCAAAAGTAATCGGCAAGACTTTATTTTCAGCACATTCGTCGGTTACTATTTCAAAAGTAATCGGCAAGACTTTAATTTCAGCACATTCGTCGGTTACTATTTCAAAAGTAATCGGCAAGACTTTATTTTCAGCACATTCGTCGGTTACTATTTCAAAAGTAATCGGCAAGATTTTTTTTTCTACATATTCGTCGGTTACTATTTCAAAAGTAATCGGCAAGATTTTTATTTTCAGCAAATTCGTCGGTTACTATTTCAAAAGTAATCGGCAAGCCTTTATTTTCAGCACATTCGTCAGTTACTATTTCAAAAGTAATCGGCAAGATTTTTATTTTCAGCATATTCGTCGGTTACTATTTCAAAAGTAATCGCCAAGATTTTTATTTTCAGCATATTTGTCGGTTACTATTTTAAAAGTAAGCGGCATGACTTTATTTTCATCACATTCGTCGGTTACTATTTCAAAAGTAATCGGCAAGATTTTTATTTTCAGCAAATTCGTCCGTTACTATTTCAAAAGTAATCGGCAAGCCTTTATTTTCAGCACATTCGTCGGTTACTATTTCAAAAGTAATCGGCAAGACTTTAATTTCAGCACATTCGTCGGTTACTATTTCAAAAGTAATCGGCAAGATTTTTATTTTCAGCATATTTGTCGGTTACTATTTCAAAAGTAATCGGCAAGATTTTTATTTTCAGCATATTTGTCGGTTACTATTTTAAAAGTAAGCGGCATGACTTTATTTTCAGCACATTCGTCGGTTACTATTTCAAAAGTAATTGGCAAGATTTTTTTTTCTGCATATTCGTCGGTTACTATTTCAAATGTAATCAGAAAGATTTTAATTTTCAGCATATTCGTCGGTTACTATTTCAAAAGTAATCGGAAAGACTTTATTTTCAGCACATTCGTCGGTTACTATTTCAAAAGTAATCGGCAAGACTTTATTTTCAGCACATTCGTCGGTTACAATTTCAAAAGTAATCGCCAAGATTTTTATTTTCAGCATATTCGTCGGTTACTATTTCAAAAGTAATCGCCAAGATTTTTATTTTCAGCATATTTGTCGGTTACTAATTTAAAAGTAATCGGCAAGACTTTATTTTCAGCACATTCGTCAGTTACTATTTCAAAAGTAATCGGCAAGATTTTTATTTTCAGCATATTCGTCGGTTACTATTTCAAAAGTAATCGCCAAGATTTTTATTTTCAGCATATTTGTCGGTTACTATTTTAAAAGTAAGCGGCATGACTTTATTTTCAGCACATTCGTCGGTTACTATTTCAAAAGTAATCGGCAAGATTTTTTTTCTGCATATTCGTCGGTTACTATTTCAAATATAATCGGCAAGATTTTTATTTTCAGCATATTCGGCGGTTACTATTTCAAAAGTAATCGGCAAGACTTTATTTTCAGCACATTCGTCGGTTACTATTTCAAAAGTAATCGGCAAGACTTTAATTTCAGCACATTCGTCGGTTACTATTTCAAAAGTAATCGACAAGATTTTTATTTTCAGCACATTCGTCGGTTGCTATTTCAAAAGTAATCAGCAAGACTTTATTTTTAACACATTCGTCGGTTACTATTTCAAAAGTAATCGGCAAGATTTTTATTTTCTACATATTCGTCGGTTACTATTTCAAAAGTAATCGGCAAGATTTTTATTTTCAGCATATTTGTCGGTTACTATATTAAAAGTAATCGACAAGATTTTTATTTTCAACATAATCGTCAGTTACTATTTCAAAACTAATCAGCAAGACTTTATTTTCAGGACATTCGTTGGTTACTATTTCAAAAGTAGTCGGCAAGATTTTTATTTTCAGCATATTTGTCGGTTACTAATTTAAAAGTAATTGGCAAGATTTTTTTTCTGCATATTCGTCGGTTACTATTTCAAAAGTAATCGGCAAGATTTTTATTTTCAGCATATTCGGCGGTTACTATTTCAAAATTAATCGCCAAGATTTTTATTTTCAGCATATTTGTCGGTTACTATTTCAAAAGTAATCAACAAGACTTAATTTTTAACACATTCGTCGGTTACTATTTCAAAAGTAATCGGCAAGATTTTTATTTTCAGCATATTTGTCGGTTACTATATTAAAAGTAATCGGCAAGATTTTTATTTTCAACACATTCGTCGGTTACTATTTCAAAAGTAATCCGCAAGACTTTATTTTTAACACATTCGTCGGTTACTATTTCAAAAGTAATCGGCAAGATTTTTATTTTCAGCATATTTGTCGGTTACTATATTAAAAGTAATCGGCAAGATTTTTATTTTCAGCATATTCGTCGGTTACTATTTCAAAAGTAATCGGCAAGACTTTATTTTCAGCACATTCGTCGGTTACTATTTCAAAAGTAATCGGCAAGACCTTATTTTCAGCACATTCGTCGGTTACTATTTCAAAAGTAATCGGCAAGATTTTTATTTTCAGCATATTTGTCGGTTACTATTTCAAAAGTAATCGGCAAGATTTTTATTTTCAGCATATTTGTCGGTTACTATTTTAAAAGTAAGCGGCATGACTTTATTTTCAGCACATTCGTCGGTTACTATTTCAAAAGTAATTGGCAAGATTTTTTTTTCAGCATATTCGTCGGTTACTATTTCAAATGTAATCAGAAAGATTTTAATTTTCAGCATATTCGTCGGTTACTATTTCAAAAGTAATCGGAAAGACTTTATTTTCAGCACATTCGTCGGTTACTATTTCAAAAGTAATCGGCAAGACTTTATTTTCAGCGCATTCGTCGGTTACAATTTCAAAAGTAATCGCCAAGATTTTTATTTTCAGCATATTCGTCGGTTACTATTTCAAAAGTAATCGCCAAGATTTTTATTTTCAGCATATTTGTCGGTTACTATATTAAAAGTAATCGACAAGATTTTTATTTTCAACATAATCGTCAGTTACTATTTCAAAACTAATCAGCAAGACTTTATTTTCAGGACATTCGTTGGTTACTATTTCAAAAGTAGTCGGCAAGATTTTTATTTTCAGCATATTTGTCGGTTACTAATTTAAAAGTAATTGGCAAGATTTTTTTTCCTGCATATTCGTCGGTTACTATTTCAAAAGTAATCGCCAAGATTTTTATTTTCAGCATATTCGTCGGTTACTATTTCAAAAGTAATCGCCAAGATTTTTATTTTCAGCATATTTGTCGGTTACTAATTTAAAAGTAATCGGCAAGACTTTATTTTCAGCACATTCGTCAGTTACTATTTCAAAAGTAATCGGCAAGATTTTTATTTTCAGCATATTCGTCGGTTACTATTTCAAAAGTAATCGCCAAGATTTTTATTTTCAGCATATTTGTCGGTTACTATTTTAAAAGTAAGCGGCATGACTTTATTTTCAGCACATTCGTCGGTTACTATTTCAAAAGTAATCGGCAAGATTTTTTTTCTGCATATTCGTCGGTTACTATTTCAAATATAATCGGCAAGATTTTTATTTTCAGCATATTCGGCGGTTACTATTTCAAAAGTAATCGGCAAGACTTTATTTTCAGCACATTCGTCGGTTACTATTTCAAAAGTAATCGGCAAGACTTTAATTTCAGCACATTCGTCGGTTACTATTTCAAAAGTAATCGACAAGATTTTTATTTTCAGCACATTCGTCGGTTACTATTTCAAAAGTAATCAGCAAGACTTTATTTTTAACACAGTCGTCGGTTACTATTTCAAAAGTAATCGGCAAGATTTTTATTTTCTACATATTCGTCGGTTACTATTTCAAAAGTAATCGGCAAGATTTTTATTTTCAGCATATTTGTCGGTTACTATATTAAAAGTAATCGACAAGATTTTTATTTTCAACATAATCGTCAGTTACTATTTCAAAACTAATCAGCAAGACTTTATTTTCAGGACATTCGTTGATTACTATTTCAAAAGTAGTCGGCAAGATTTTTATTTTCAGCATATTTGTCGGTTACTAATTTAAAAGTAATTGGCAAGATTTTTTTTTCTGCATATTCGTCGGTTACTATTTCAAAAGTAATCAACAAGACTTAATTTTTAACACATTCGTCGGTTACTATTTCAAAAGTAATCGGCAAGATTTTTATTTTCAGCATATTTGTCGGTTACTATATTAAAAGTAATCGGCAAGATTTTTATTTTCAACACATTCGTCGGTTACTATTTCAAAAGTAATCCGCAAGACTTTATTTTTAACACATTCGTCGGTTACTATTTCAAAAGTAATCGGCAAGATTTTTATTTTCAGCATATTTGTCGGTTACTATATTAAAAGTAATCGGCAAGATTTTTATTTTCAACACATTCGTCGGTTACTATTTCAAAAGTAATCCGCAAGACTTTATTTTTAACACATTCGTCGGTTACTATTTCAAAAGTAATCGGCAAGATTTTTATTTTCAGCATATTTGTCGGTTACTATATTAAAAGTAATCGGCAAGATTTTTATTTTCAGCATATTCGTCGGTTACTATTTCAAAAGTAATCGGCAAGACTTTATTTTCAGCACATTCGTCGGTTACTATTTCAAAAGTAATCGGCAAGACCTTATTTTCAGCACATTCGTCGCTTACTATTTTAAAAGTAATCGGCAAGATTTTTATTTTCAGCATATTCGTCGGTTACTATTTCAAAAGTAATCGTCAAATTTTTTTATTTTCAGCATATTTGTCGGTTACTATTTTAAAGGTAATCGGCAAGACTTTATTTTCAGCACATTCGTCGGTTACTATTTCAAAAGTAATCGCAAGACTTTATTTTCAGCACATTCGTCGGTTACTATTTCAAAAGTAATCGGCAAGACTTTATTTTCAGCACATTCGTCAGTTACTATTTCAAAAGTAATCGCCAAGATTTTTATTTTTAGCATATTCGTCGGTTACTATTTCAAAAGTAATCGCCAAGATTTTTATTTTCAGCATATTTGTCGGTTACTAATTTAAAAGTAATCTGCAAGACTTTATTTTCAGCACATTCGTCGGTTACTATTTCAAAATTAATCGGCAAGATTTTTATTTTCAGCATATTCGTCGGTTACTATTTCAAAAGTAATCGCCAAGATTTTTATTTTCAGCATATTTGTCTGTTACTATATTAAAAGTAATCGACAAGATTTTTATTTTCAACACATTCGTCGGTTACTATTTCAAAAGTAATCCGCAAGACTTTATTTTTAACACATTCGTCGGTTACTATTTCAAAAGTAATCGGCAAGATTTTTATTTTCTACATATTCGTCGGTTACTATTTCAAAAGTAATCGGCAAGATTTTTATTTTCAGCATATTTGTCGGTTACTATATTAAAAGTAATCGACAAGATTTTTATTTTCAACATAATCGTCAGTTACTATTTCAAAACTAATCAGCAAGACTTTATTTTCAGGACATTCGTTGGTTACTATTTCAAAAGTAGTCGGCAAGATTTTTATTTTCAGCATATTTGTCGGTTACTAATTTAAAAGTAATTGGCAAGATTTTTTTTCCTGCATATTCGTCGGTTACTATTTCAAAAGTAATCGCCAAGATTTTTATTTTCAGCATATTCGTCGGTTACTATTTCAAAAGTAATCGCCAAGATTTTTATTTTCAGCATATTTGTCGGTTACTAATTTAAAAGTAATCGGCAAGACTTTATTTTCAGCACATTCGTCAGTTACTATTTCAAAAGTAATCGGCAAGATTTTTATTTTCAGCATATTCGTCGGTTACTATTTCAAAAGTAATCGCCAAGATTTTTATTTTCAGCATATTTGTCGGTTACTATTTTAAAAGTAAGCGGCATGACTTTATTTTCAGCACATTCGTCGGTTACTATTTCAAAAGTAATCGGCAAGATTTTTTTTCTGCATATTCGTCGGTTACTATTTCAAATATAATCGGCAAGATTTTTATTTTCAGCATATTCGGCGGTTACTATTTCAAAAGTAATCGGCAAGACATTATTTTCAGCACATTCGTCGGTTACTATTTCAAAAGTAATCGGCAAGACTTTAATTTCAGCACATTCGTCGGTTACTATTTCAAAAGTAATCGACAAGATTTTTATTTTCAGCACATTCGTCGGTTACTATTTCAAAAGTAATCAGCAAGACTTTATTTTTAACACATTCGTCGGTTACTATTTCAAAAGTAATCGGCAAGATTTTTATTTTCTACATATTCGTCGGTTACTATTTCAAAAGTAATCGGCAAGATTTTTATTTTCAGCATATTTGTCGGTTACTATATTAAAAGTAATCGACCAGATTTTTATTTTCAACATAATCGTCAGTTACTATTTCAAAACTAATCACCAAGACTTTATTTTCAGGACATTCGTTGGTTACTATTTCAAAAGTAGTCGGCAAGATTTTTATTTTCAGCATATTTGTCGGTTACTAATTTAAAAGTAATTGGCAAGATTTTTTTTTCTGCATATTCGTCGGTTACTATTTCAAAAGTAATCGGCAAGATTTTTATTTTCAGCATATTCGGCGGTTACTATTTCAAAATTAATCGCCAAGATTTTTATTTTCAGCATATTTGTCGGTTACTATTTCAAAAGTAATCAACAAGACTTAATTTTTAACACATTCGTCGGTTACTATTTCAAAAGTAATCGGCAAGATTTTTATTTTCAGCATATTTGTCGGTTACTATATTAAAAGTAATCGGCAAGATTTTTATTTTCAACACATTCGTCGGTTACTATTTCAAAAGTAATCCGCAAGACTTTATTTTTAACACATTCGTCGGTTACTATTTCAAAAGTAATCGGCAAGATTTTTATTTTCAGCATATTTGTCGGTTACTATATTAAAAGTAATCGGCAAGATTTTTATTTTCAGCATATTCGTCGGTTACTATTTCAAAAGTAATCGGCAAGACTTTATTTTCAGCACATTCGTCGGTTACTATTTCAAAAGTAATCGGCAAGACCTTATTTTCAGCACATTCGTCGCTTACTATTTTAAAAGTAATCGGCAAGATTTTTATTTTCAGCATATTCGTCGGTTACTATTTCAAAAGTAATCGTCAAAATTTTTTATTTTCAGCATATTTGTCGGTTACTATTTTAAAGGTAATCGGCAAGACTTTATTTTCAGCACATTCGTCGGTTACTATTTCAAAAGTAATCGCAAGACTTTATTTTCAGCACATTCGTCGGTTACTATTTCAAAAGTAATCGGCAAGACTTTATTTTCAGCACATTCGTCGGTTACTATTTCAAAAGTAATCGCCAAGATTTTTATTTTCAGCATATTCGTCGGTTACTATTTCAAAAGTAATCGCCAAGATTTTTATTTTCAGCATATTTGTCGGTTACTAATTTAAAAGTAATCGGCAAGACTTTATTTTCAGCACATTCGTCGGTTACTATTTCAAAAGTAATCGGCAAGATTTTTATTTTCAGCATATTCGTCGGTTACTATTTCAAAAGTAATCGCCAAGATTTTTATTTTCAGCATATTTGTCTGTTACTATATTAAAAGTAATCGACAAGATTTTTATTTTCAACACATTCGTCGGTTACTATTTCAAAAGTAATCCGCAAGACTTTATTTTTAACACATTCGTCGGTTACTATTTCAAAAGTAATCGGCAAGATTTTTATTTTCTACATATTCGTCGGTTACTATTTCAAAAGTAATCGGCAAGATTTTTATTTTCAGCATATTTGTCGGTTACTATATTAAAAGTAATCGACAAGATTTTTATTTTCAACATAATCATCAGTTACTATTTCAAAACTAATCAGCAAGACTTTATTTTCAGGACATTCGTTGGTTACTATTTCAAAAGTAGTCGGCAGGATTTTTATTTTCAGCATATTTGTCGGTTACTAATTTAAAAGTAATTGGCAAGATTTTTTTTCCTGCATATTCGTCGGTTACTATTTCAAAAGTAATCGGCAAGATTTTTATTTTCAGCATATTCGGCGGTTACTATTTCAAAAGTAATCGCCAAGATTTTTATTTTCAGCATATTTGTCGGTTACTATTTCAAAAGTAATCAACAAGACTTAATTTTTAACACATTCGTCGGTTACTATTTCAAAAGTAATCGGCAAGATTTTTATTTTCAGCATATTTGTCGGTTACTATATTAAAAGTAATCGGCAAGATTTTTATTTTCAACACATTCGTCGGTTACTATTTCAAAAGTAATCCGCAAGACTTTATTTTTAACACATTCGTCGGTTACTATTTCAAAAGTAATCGGCAAGATTTTTATTTTCAGCATATTTGTCGGTTACTATATTAAAAGTAATCGGCAAGATTTTTATTTTCAGCATATTCGTCGGTTACTATTTCAAAAGTAATCGGCAAGACTTTATTTTCAGCACATTCGTCGGTTACTATTTCAAAAGTAATCGGCAAGACCTTATTTTCAGCACATTCGTCGCTTACTATTTTAAAAGTAATCGGCAAGATTTTTATTTTCAGCATATTCGTCGGTTACTATTTCAAAAGTAATCGTCAAAATTTTTTATTTTCAGCATATTTGTCGGTTACTATTTTAAAGGTAATCGGCAAGACTTTATTTTCAGCACATTCGTCGGTTACTATTTCAAAAGTAATCGCAAGACTTTATTTTCAGCACATTCGTCGGTTACTATTTCAAAAGTAATCGGCAAGACTTTATTTTCAGCACATTCGTCGGTTACTATTTCAAAAGTAATCGCCAAGATTTTTATTTTCAGCATATTCGTCGGTTACTATTTCAAAAGTAATCGCCAAGATTTTTATTTTCAGCATATTTGTCGGTTACTAATTTAAAAGTAATCGGCAAGACTTTATTTTCAGCACATTCGTCGGTTACTATTTCAAAAGTAATCGGCAAGATTTTTATTTTCAGCATATTCGTCGGTTACTATTTCAAAAGTAATCGCCAAGATTTTTATTTTCAGCATATTTGTCTGTTACTATATTAAAAGTAATCGACAAGATTTTTATTTTCAACACATTCGTCGGTTACTATTTCAAAAGTAATCCGCAAGACTTTATTTTTAACACATTCGTCGGTTACTATTTCAAAAGTAATCGGCAAGATTTTTATTTTCTACATATTCGTCGGTTACTATTTCAAAAGTAATCGGCAAGATTTTTATTTTCAGCATATTTGTCGGTTACTATATTAAAAGTAATCGACAAGATTTTTATTTTCAACATAATCATCAGTTACTATTTCAAAACTAATCAGCAAGACTTTATTTTCAGGACATTCGTTGGTTACTATTTCAAAAGTAGTCGGCAGGATTTTTATTTTCAGCATATTTGTCGGTTACTAATTTAAAAGTAATTGGCAAGATTTTTTTTCCTGCATATTCGTCGGTTACTATTTCAAAAGTAATCGGCAAGATTTTTATTTTCAGCATATTCGGCGGTTACTATTTCAAAAGTAATCGCCAAGATTTTTATTTTCAGCATATTTGTCGGTTACTATTTCAAAAGTAATCAACAAGACTTAATTTTTAACACATTCGTCGGTTACTATTTCAAAAGTAATCGGCAAGATTTTTATTTTCAGCATATTTGTCGGTTACTATATTAAAAGTAATCGGCAAGATTTTTATTTTCAACACATTCGTCGGTTACTATTTCAAAAGTAATCCGCAAGACTTTATTTTTAACACATTCGTCGGTTACTATTTCAAAAGTAATCGGCAAGATTTTTATTTTCAGCATATTTGTCGGTTACTATATTAAAAGTAATCGGCAAGATTTTTATTTTCAGCATATTCGTCGGTTACTATTTCAAAAGTAATCGGCAAGACTTTATTTTCAGCACATTCGTCGGTTACTATTTCAAAAGTAATCGGCAAGACCTTATTTTCAGCACATTCGTCGCTTACTATTTTAAAAGTAATCGGCAAGATTTTTATTTTCAGCATATTCGTCGGTTACTATTTCAAAAGTAATCGTCAAAATTTTTTATTTTCAGCATATTTGTCGGTTACTATTTTAAAGGTAATCGACAAGACTTTATTTTCAGCACATTCGTCGGTTACTATTTCAAAAGTAATCGCAAGACTTTATTTTCAGCACATTCGTCGGTTACTATTACAAAAGTAATCGGCAAGACTTTATTTTCAGCACATTCGTCGGTTACTATTTCAAAAGTAATCGCCAAGATTTTTATTTTCAGCATATTCGTCGGTTACTATTTCAAAAGTAATCGCCAAGATTTTTATTTTCAGCATATTTGTCGGTTACTAATTTAAAAGTAATCGGCAAGACTTTATTTTCAGCACATTCGTCGGTTACTATTTCAAAAGTAATCGGCAAGATTTTTATTTTCAGCATATTCGTCGGTTACTATTTCAAAAGTAATCGCCAAGATTTTTATTTTCATCATATTTGTCTGTTACTATATTAAAAGTAATCGACAAGATTTTTATTTTCAACATATTCGTCGGTTACTATTTCAAAAGTAATCGGCAAGACTTTATTTTCAGCACATTCGTCGGTTACTATTTCAAAAGTAATCGGCAAGACTTTAATTTCAGCACATTCGTCGGTTACTATTTCAAAAGTAATCGACAAGATTTTTATTTTCAACACATTCGTCGGTTACTATTTCAAAAGTAATCCGCAAGACTTTATTTTTAACACATTCGTCGGTTACTATTTCAAAAGTAATCGGCAAGATTTTTATTTTCAGCATATTTGTCGGTTACTATATTAAAAGTAATCGGCAAGATTTTTATTTTCAGCATATTCGTCGGTTACTATTTCAAAAGTAATTGGCAAGATTTTTATTTTCAGCATATTCGTCGGTTACTATTTCAAAAGTAATCGATAAGATTTTTATTTTCAACATATTCGTCGGTTACTATTTCAAAAGTAATCGGCAAGACTTTATTTTCAGCACATTCGTCGGTTACTATTTCAAAAGTAATCGGCAAGACTTTAATTTCAGCACATTCGTCGGTTACTATTTCAAAAGTAATCGGCAAGATTTTTATTTTCAGCATATTCGTCGGTTACTATTTCAAAAGTAATCACCAAGATTTTTATTTTCAGCATATTTGTCGGTTACTATTTTAAAAGTAAGCGGCATGACTTTATTTTCAGCACATTCGTCGGTTACTATTTCAAAAGTAATCGGCAAGATTTTTTTTTTTGCATATTCGTCGGTTACTATTTCAAAAGTAATCGGCAAGATTTTTATTTTCAGCATATTCGTCGGTTATTATTTCAAAAGTAATCTGCAAGACTTTATTTTCAGCACATTCGTCGGTTACTATTTCAAAAGTAATCGGCAAGATTTTTTTTTTGCATATTCGTCGGTTACTATTTCAAAAGTAATCGGCAAGATTTTTATTTTCAGCAAATTCGTCGGTTACTATTTCAAAAGTAATCGGCAAGCCTCTATTTTCAGCACATTCATCGGTTACTATTTCAAAAGTAATCGGCAAGATTTTTATTTTCAGCATATTCGTCGGTTACTATTTCAAAAGTAATCGTCAAAATTTTTTATTTTCAGCATATTTGTCGGTTACTATTTTAAAGGTAATCGGCAAGACTTTATTTTCAGCACATTCGTCGGTTACTATTTCAAAAGTAATCGCAAGACTTTATTTTCAGCACATTCGTCGGTTACTATTTCAAAAGTAATCGGCAAGACCTTATTTTCAGCACATTCGTCGCTTACTATTTTAAAAGTAATCGGCAAGATTTTTATTTTCAGCATATTCGTCGGTTACTATTTCAAAAGTAATCGTCAAAATTTTTTATTTTCAGCATATTTGTCGGTTACTATTTTAAAGGTAATCGGCAAGACTTTATTTTCAGCACATTCGTCGGTTACTATTTCAAAAGTAATCGCAAGACTTTATTTTCAGCACATTCGTCGGTTACTATTTCAAAAGTAATCGGCAAGACTTTATTTTCAGCACATTCGTCGGTTACTATTTCAAAAGTAATCGCCAAGATTTTTATTTTCAGCATATTCGTCGGTTACTATTTCAAAAGTAATCGCCAAGATTTTTATTTTCAGCATATTTGTCGGTTACTAATTTAAAAGTAATCGGCAAGACTTTATTTTCAGCATATTCGTCGGTTACTATTTCAAAAGTAATCGGCAAGATTTTTATTTTCAGCATATTCGTCGGTTACTATTTCAAAAGTAATCGCCAAGATTTTTATTTTCAGCATATTTGTCTGTTACTATATTAAAAGTAATCGACAAGATTTTTATTTTCAACACATTCGTCGGTTACTATTTCAAAAGTAATCCGCAAGACTTTATTTTTAACACATTCGTCGGTTACTATTTCAAAAGTAATCGGCAAGATTTTTATTTTCTACATATTCGTCGGTTACTATTTCAAAAGTAATCGGCAAGATTTTTATTTTCAGCATATTTGTCGGTTACTATATTAAAAGTAATCGACAAGATTTTTATTTTCAACATAATCGTCAGTTACTATTTCAAAACTAATCAGCAAGACTTTATTTTCAGGACATTCGTTGGTTACTATTTCAAAAGTAGTCGGCAAGATTTTTATTTTCAGCATATTTGTCGGTTACTAATTTAAAAGTAATTGGCAAGATTTTTTTTCCTGCATATTCGTCGGTTACTATTTCAAAAGTAATCGGCAAGATTTTTATTTTCAGCATATTCGGCGGTTACTATTTCAAAAGTAATCGCCAAGATTTTTATTTTCAGCATATTTGTCGGTTACTATTTCAAAAGTAATCAACAAGACTTAATTTTTAACACATTCGTCGGTTACTATTTCAAAAGTAATCGGCAAGATTTTTATTTTCAGCATATTTGTCGGTTACTATATTAAAAGTAATCAGCAAGATTTTTATTTTCAACACATTCGTCGGTTACTATTTCAAAAGTAATCCGCAAGACTTTATTTTTAACACATTCGTCGGTTACTATTTCAAAAGTAATCGGCAAGATTTTTATTTTCAGCATATTTGTCGGTTACTATATTAAAAGTAATCGGCAAGATTTTTATTTTCAGCATATTCGTCGGTTACTATTTCAAAAGTAATCGGCAAGACTTTATTTTCAGCACATTCGTCGGTTACTATTTCAAAAGTAATCGGCAAGACCTTATTTTCAGCACATTCGTCGCTTACTATTTTAAAAGTAATCGGCAAGATTTTTATTTTCAGCATATTCGTCGGTTACTATTTCAAAAGTAATCGTCAAAATTTTTTATTTTCAGCATATTTGTCGGTTACTATTTTAAAGGTAATCGACAAGACTTTATTTTCAGCACATTCGTCGGTTACTATTTCAAAAGTAATCGCAAGACTTTATTTTCAGCACATTCGTCGGTTACTATTTCAAAAGTAATCGGCAAGACTTTATTTTCAGCACATTCGTCGGTTACTATTTCAAAAGTAATCGCCAAGATTTTTATTTTCAGCATATTCGTCGGTTACTATTTCAAAAGTAATCGCCAAGATTTTTATTTTCAGCATATTTGTCGGTTACTAATTTAAAAGTAATCGGCAAGACTTTATTTTCAGCACATTCGTCGGTTACTATTTCAAAAGTAATCGGCAAGATTTTTATTTTCAGCATATTCGTCGGTTACTATTTCAAAAGTAATCGCCAAGATTTTTATTTTCATCATATTTGTCTGTTACTATATTAAAAGTAATCGACAAGATTTTTATTTTCAACATATTCGTCGGTTACTATTTCAAAAGTAATCGGCAAGACTTTATTTTCAGCACATTCGTCGGTTACTATTTCAAAAGTAATCGGCAAGACTTTAATTTCAGCACATTCGTCGGTTACTATTTCAAAAGTAATCGACAAGATTTTTATTTTCAACACATTCGTCGGTTACTATTTCAAAAGTAATCCGCAAGACTTTATTTTTAACACATTCGTCGGTTACTATTTCAAAAGTAATCGGCAAGATTTTTATTTTCAGCATATTTGTCGGTTACTATATTAAAAGTAATCGGCAAGATTTTTATTTTCAGCATATTCGTCGGTTACTATTTCAAAAGTAATTGGCAAGATTTTTATTTTCAGGACATTCGTCGGTTACTATTTCAAAAGTAATCGATAAGATTTTTATTTTCAACATATTCGTCGGTTACTATTTCAAAAGTAATCGGCAAGACTTTATTTTCAGCACATTCGTCGGTTACTATTTCAAAAGTAATCGGCAAGACTTTAATTTCAGCACATTCGTCGGTTACTATTTCAAAAGTAATCGGCAAGATTTTTATTTTCAGCATATTCGTCGGTTACTATTTCAAAAGTAATCACCAAGATTTTTATTTTCAGCATATTTGTCGGTTACTATTTTAAAAGTAAGCGGCATGACTTTATTTTCAGCACATTCGTCGGTTACTATTTCAAAAGTAATCGCAAGACTTTATTTTCAGCACATTCGTCGGTTACTATTTCAAAAGTAATCGGCAAGACCTTATTTTCAGCACATTCGTCGCTTACTATTTTAAAAGTAATCGGCAAGATTTTTATTTTCAGCATATTCGTCGGTTACTATTTCAAAAGTAATCGTCAAAATTTTTTATTTTCAGCATATTTGTCGGTTACTATTTTAAAGGTAATCGGCAAGACTTTATTTTCAGCACATTCGTCGGTTACTATTTCAAAAGTAATCGCAAGACTTTATTTTCAGCACATTCGTCGGTTACTATTTCAAAAGTAATCGGCAAGACTTTATTTTCAGCACATTCGTCGGTTACTATTTCAAAAGTAATCGCCAAGATTTTTATTTTCAGCATATTCGTCGGTTACTATTTCAAAAGTAATCGCCAAGATTTTTATTTTCAGCATATTTGTCGGTTACTAATTTAAAAGTAATCGGCAAGACTTTATTTTCAGCACATTCGTCGGTTACTATTTCAAAAGTAATCGGCAAGATTTTTATTTTCAGCATATTCGTCGGTTACTATTTCAAAAGTAATCGCCAAGATTTTTATTTTCAGCATATTTGTCTGTTACTATATTAAAAGTAATCGACAAGATTTTTATTTTCAACACATTCGTCGGTTACTATTTCAAAAGTAATCCGCAAGACTTTATTTTTAACACATTCGTCGGTTACTATTTCAAAAGTAATCGGCAAGATTTTTATTTTCTACATATTCGTCGGTTACTATTTCAAAAGTAATCGGCAAGATTTTTATTTTCAGCATATTTGTCGGTTACTATATTAAAAGTAATCGACAAGATTTTTATTTTCAACATAATCGTCAGTTACTATTTCAAAACTAATCAGCAAGACTTTATTTTCAGGACATTCGTTGGTTACTATTTCAAAAGTAGTCGGCAAGATTTTTATTTTCAGCATATTTGTCGGTTACTAATTTAAAAGTAATTGGCAAGATTTTTTTTCCTGCATATTCGTCGGTTACTATTTCAAAAGTAATCGGCAAGATTTTTATTTTCAGCATATTCGGCGGTTACTATTTCAAAAGTAATCGCCAAGATTTTTATTTTCAGCATATTTGTCGGTTACTATTTCAAAAGTAATCAACAAGACTTAATTTTTAACACATTCGTCGGTTACTATTTCAAAAGTAATCGGCAAGATTTTTATTTTCAGCATATTTGTCGGTTACTATATTAAAAGTAATCAGCAAGATTTTTATTTTCAACACATTCGTCGGTTACTATTTCAAAAGTAATCCGCAAGACTTTATTTTTAACACATTCGTCGGTTACTATTTCAAAAGTAATCGGCAAGATTTTTATTTTCAGCATATTTGTCGGTTACTATATTAAAAGTAATCGGCAAGATTTTTATTTTCAGCATATTCGTCGGTTACTATTTCAAAAGTAATCGGCAAGACTTTATTTTCAGCACATTCGTCGGTTACTATTTCAAAAGTAATCGGCAAGACCTTATTTTCAGCACATTCGTCGCTTACTATTTTAAAAGTAATCGGCAAGATTTTTATTTTCAGCATATTCGTCGGTTACTATTTCAAAAGTAATCGTCAAAATTTTTTATTTTCAGCATATTTGTCGGTTACTATTTTAAAGGTAATCGACAAGACTTTATTTTCAGCACATTCGTCGGTTACTATTTCAAAAGTAATCGCAAGACTTTATTTTCAGCACATTCGTCGGTTACTATTTCAAAAGTAATCGGCAAGACTTTATTTTCAGCACATTCGTCGGTTACTATTTCAAAAGTAATCGCCAAGATTTTTATTTTCAGCATATTCGTCGGTTACTATTTCAAAAGTAATCGCCAAGATTTTTATTTTCAGCATATTTGTCGGTTACTAATTTAAAAGTAATC
Source organism: Medicago lupulina (assembly GCA_958299785.1). Classification (NCBI taxonomy): domain Eukaryota; kingdom Viridiplantae; phylum Streptophyta; class Magnoliopsida; order Fabales; family Fabaceae; genus Medicago; species Medicago lupulina. The sequence continues at coordinate 40,883,993 of OY283143.1, read as the reverse complement.
GGCAAGACTTTATTTTCAGCACATTCGTCGGTTACTATTTCAAAAGTAATCGGCAAGATTTTTATTTTCAGCATATTCGTCGGTTACTATTTCAAAAGTAATCGCCAAGATTTTTATTTTCATCATATTTGTCTGTTACTATATTAAAAGTAATCGACAAGATTTTTATTTTCAACATATTCGTCGGTTACTATTTCAAAAGTAATCGGCAAGACTTTATTTTCAGCACATTCGTCGGTTACTATTTCAAAAGTAATCGGCAAGACTTTAATTTCAGCACATTCGTCGGTTACTATTTCAAAAGTAATCGACAAGATTTTTATTTTCAACACATTCGTCGGTTACTATTTCAAAAGTAATCGGCAAGACCTTATTTTCAGCACATTCGTCGCTTACTATTTTAAAAGTAATCGGCAAGATTTTTATTTTCAGCATATTCGTCGGTTACTATTTCAAAAGTAATCGTCAAAATTTTTTATTTTCAGCATATTTGTCGGTTACTATTTTAAAGGTAATCGGCAAGACTTTATTTTCAGCACATTCGTCGGTTACTATTTCAAAAGTAATCGCAAGACTTTATTTTCAGCACATTCGTCGGTTACTATTTCAAAAGTAATCGGCAAGACTTTATTTTCAGCACATTCGTCGGTTACTATTTCAAAAGTAATCGCCAAGATTTTTATTTTCAGCATATTCGTCGGTTACTATTTCAAAAGTAATCGCCAAGATTTTTATTTTCAGCATATTTGTCGGTTACTAATTTAAAAGTAATCGGCAAGACTTTATTTTCAGCACATTCGTCGGTTACTATTTCAAAAGTAATCGGCAAGATTTTTATTTTCAGCATATTCGTCGGTTACTATTTCAAAAGTAATCGCCAAGATTTTTATTTTCAGCATATTTGTCTGTTACTATATTAAAAGTAATCGACAAGATTTTTATTTTCAACACATTCGTCGGTTACTATTTCAAAAGTAATCCGCAAGACTTTATTTTTAACACATTCGTCGGTTACTATTTCAAAAGTAATCGGCAAGATTTTTATTTTCTACATATTCGTCGGTTACTATTTCAAAAGTAATCGGCAAGATTTTTATTTTCAGCATATTTGTCGGTTACTATATTAAAAGTAATCGACAAGATTTTTATTTTCAACATAATCGTCAGTTACTATTTCAAAACTAATCAGCAAGACTTTATTTTCAGGACATTCGTTGGTTACTATTTCAAAAGTAGTCGGCAAGATTTTTATTTTCAGCATATTTGTCGGTTACTAATTTAAAAGTAATTGGCAAGATTTTTTTTCCTGCATATTCGTCGGTTACTATTTCAAAAGTAATCGGCAAGATTTTTATTTTCAGCATATTCGGCGGTTACTATTTCAAAAGTAATCGCCAAGATTTTTATTTTCAGCATATTTGTCGGTTACTATTTCAAAAGTAATCAACAAGACTTAATTTTTAACACATTCGTCGGTTACTATTTCAAAAGTAATCGGCAAGATTTTTATTTTCAGCATATTTGTCGGTTACTATATTAAAAGTAATCAGCAAGATTTTTATTTTCAACACATTCGTCGGTTACTATTTCAAAAGTAATCCGCAAGACTTTATTTTTAACACATTCGTCGGTTACTATTTCAAAAGTAATCGGCAAGATTTTTATTTTCAGCATATTTGTCGGTTACTATATTAAAAGTAATCGGCAAGATTTTTATTTTCAGCATATTCGTCGGTTACTATTTCAAAAGTAATCGGCAAGACTTTATTTTCAGCACATTCGTCGGTTACTATTTCAAAAGTAATCGGCAAGACCTTATTTTCAGCACATTCGTCGCTTACTATTTTAAAAGTAATCGGCAAGATTTTTATTTTCAGCATATTCGTCGGTTACTATTTCAAAAGTAATCGTCAAAATTTTTTATTTTCAGCATATTTGTCGGTTACTATTTTAAAGGTAATCGACAAGACTTTATTTTCAGCACATTCGTCGGTTACTATTTCAAAAGTAATCGCAAGACTTTATTTTCAGCACATTCGTCGGTTACTATTTCAAAAGTAATCGGCAAGACTTTATTTTCAGCACATTCGTCGGTTACTATTTCAAAAGTAATCGCCAAGATTTTTATTTTCAGCATATTCGTCGGTTACTATTTCAAAAGTAATCGCCAAGATTTTTATTTTCAGCATATTTGTCGGTTACTAATTTAAAAGTAATCGGCAAGACTTTATTTTCAGCACATTCGTCGGTTACTATTTCAAAAGTAATCGGCAAGATTTTTATTTTCAGCATATTCGTCGGTTACTATTTCAAAAGTAATCGCCAAGATTTTTATTTTCATCATATTTGTCTGTTACTATATTAAAAGTAATCGACAAGATTTTTATTTTCAACATATTCGTCGGTTACTATTTCAAAAGTAATCGGCAAGACTTTATTTTCAGCACATTCGTCGGTTACTATTTCAAAAGTAATCGGCAAGACTTTAATTTCAGCACATTCGTCGGTTACTATTTCAAAAGTAATCGACAAGATTTTTATTTTCAACACATTCGTCGGTTACTATTTCAAAAGTAATCCGCAAGACTTTATTTTTAACACATTCGTCGGTTACTATTTCAAAAGTAATCGGCAAGATTTTTATTTTCAGCATATTTGTCGGTTACTATATTAAAAGTAATCGGCAAGATTTTTATTTTCAGCATATTCGTCGGTTACTATTTCAAAAGTAATTGGCAAGATTTTTATTTTCAGGACATTCGTCGGTTACTATTTCAAAAGTAATCGATAAGATTTTTATTTTCAACATATTCGTCGGTTACTATTTCAAAAGTAATCGGCAAGACTTTATTTTCAGCACATTCGTCGGTTACTATTTCAAAAGTAATCGGCAAGACTTTAATTTCAGCACATTCGTCGGTTACTATTTCAAAAGTAATCGGCAAGATTTTTATTTTCAGCATATTCGTCGGTTACTATTTCAAAAGTAATCACCAAGATTTTTATTTTCAGCATATTTGTCGGTTACTATTTTAAAAGTAAGCGGCATGACTTTATTTTCAGCACATTCGTCGGTTACTATTTCAAAAGTAATCGGCAAGATTTTTTTTTTTGCATATTCGTCGGTTACTATTTCAAAAGTAATCGGCAAGATTTTTATTTTCAGCATATTCGTCGGTTATTATTTCAAAAGTAATCTGCAAGACTTTATTTTCAGCACATTCGTCGGTTACTATTTCAAAAGTAATCGGCAAGATTTTTTTTTTGCATATTCGTCGGTTACTATTTCAAAAGTAATCGGCAAGATTTTTATTTTCAGCAAATTCGTCGGTTACTATTTCAAAAGTAATCGGCAAGCCTCTATTTTCAGCACATTCATCGGTTACTATTTCAAAAGTAATCGGCAAGATTTTTATTTTCAGCATATTCGTCGGTTACTATTTCAAAAGTAATCGTCAAAATTTTTTATTTTCAGCATATTTGTCGGTTACTATTTTAAAGGTAATCGGCAAGACTTTATTTTCAGCACATTCGTCGGTTACTATTTCAAAAGTAATCGCAAGACTTTATTTTCAGCACATTCGTCGGTTACTATTTCAAAAGTAATCGGCAAGACCTTATTTTCAGCACATTCGTCGCTTACTATTTTAAAAGTAATCGGCAAGATTTTTATTTTCAGCATATTCGTCGGTTACTATTTCAAAAGTAATCGTCAAAATTTTTTATTTTCAGCATATTTGTCGGTTACTATTTTAAAGGTAATCGGCAAGACTTTATTTTCAGCACATTCGTCGGTTACTATTTCAAAAGTAATCGCAAGACTTTATTTTCAGCACATTCGTCGGTTACTATTTCAAAAGTAATCGGCAAGACTTTATTTTCAGCACATTCGTCGGTTACTATTTCAAAAGTAATCGCCAAGATTTTTATTTTCAGCATATTCGTCGGTTACTATTTCAAAAGTAATCGCCAAGATTTTTATTTTCAGCATATTTGTCGGTTACTAATTTAAAAGTAATCGGCAAGACTTTATTTTCAGCACATTCGTCGGTTACTATTTCAAAAGTAATCGGCAAGATTTTTATTTTCAGCATATTCGTCGGTTACTATTTCAAAAGTAATCGCCAAGATTTTTATTTTCAGCATATTTGTCTGTTACTATATTAAAAGTAATCGACAAGATTTTTATTTTCAACACATTCGTCGGTTACTATTTCAAAAGTAATCCGCAAGACTTTATTTTTAACACATTCGTCGGTTACTATTTCAAAAGTAATCGGCAAGATTTTTATTTTCTACATATTCGTCGGTTACTATTTCAAAAGTAATCGGCAAGATTTTTATTTTCAGCATATTTGTCGGTTACTATATTAAAAGTAATCGACAAGATTTTTATTTTCAACATAATCGTCAGTTACTATTTCAAAACTAATCAGCAAGACTTTATTTTCAGGACATTCGTTGGTTACTATTTCAAAAGTAGTCGGCAAGATTTTTATTTTCAGCATATTTGTCGGTTACTAATTTAAAAGTAATTGGCAAGATTTTTTTTCCTGCATATTCGTCGGTTACTATTTCAAAAGTAATCGGCAAGATTTTTATTTTCAGCATATTCGGCGGTTACTATTTCAAAAGTAATCGCCAAGATTTTTATTTTCAGCATATTTGTCGGTTACTATTTCAAAAGTAATCAACAAGACTTAATTTTTAACACATTCGTCGGTTACTATTTCAAAAGTAATCGGCAAGATTTTTATTTTCAGCATATTTGTCGGTTACTATATTAAAAGTAATCGGCAAGATTTTTATTTTCAGCATATTCGTCGGTTACTATTTCAAAAGTAATCGGCAAGACTTTATTTTCAGCACATTCGTCGGTTACTATTTCAAAAGTAATCGGCAAGACCTTATTTTCAGCACATTCGTCGCTTACTATTTTAAAAGTAATCGGCAAGATTTTTATTTTCAGCATATTCGTCGGTTACTATTTCAAAAGTAATCGTCAAAATTTTTTATTTTCAGCATATTTGTCGGTTACTATTTTAAAGGTAATCGACAAGACTTTATTTTCAGCACATTCGTCGGTTACTATTTCAAAAGTAATCGCAAGACTTTATTTTCAGCACATTCGTCGGTTACTATTTCAAAAGTAATCGGCAAGACTTTATTTTCAGCACATTCGTCGGTTACTATTTCAAAAGTAATCGCCAAGATTTTTATTTTCAGCATATTCGTCGGTTACTATTTCAAAAGTAATCGCCAAGATTTTTATTTTCAGCATATTTGTCGGTTACTAATTTAAAAGTAATCGGCAAGACTTTATTTTCAGCACATTCGTCGGTTACTATTTCAAAAGTAATCGGCAAGATTTTTATTTTCAGCATATTCGTCGGTTACTATTTCAAAAGTAATCGCCAAGATTTTTATTTTCATCATATTTGTCTGTTACTATATTAAAAGTAATCGACAAGATTTTTATTTTCAACATATTCGTCGGTTACTATTTCAAAAGTAATCGGCAAGACTTTATTTTCAGCACATTCGTCGGTTACTATTTCAAAAGTAATCGGCAAGACTTTAATTTCAGCACATTCGTCGGTTACTATTTCAAAAGTAATCGACAAGATTTTTATTTTCAACACATTCGTCGGTTACTATTTCAAAAGTAATCCGCAAGACTTTATTTTTAACACATTCGTCGGTTACTATTTCAAAAGTAATCGGCAAGATTTTTATTTTCAGCATATTTGTCGGTTACTATATTAAAAGTAATCGGCAAGATTTTTATTTTCAGCATATTCGTCGGTTACTATTTCAAAAGTAATTGGCAAGATTTTTATTTTCAGCATATTCGTCGGTTACTATTTCAAAAGTAATCGATAAGATTTTTATTTTCAACATATTCGTCGGTTACTATTTCAAAAGTAATCGGCAAGACTTTATTTTCAGCACATTCGTCGGTTACTATTTCAAAAGTAATCGGCAAGACTTTAATTTCAGCACATTCGTCGGTTACTATTTCAAAAGTAATCGGCAAGATTTTTATTTTCAGCATATTCGTCGGTTACTATTTCAAAAGTAATCACCAAGATTTTTATTTTCAGCATATTTGTCGGTTACTATTTTAAAAGTAAGCGGCATGACTTTATTTTCAGCACATTCGTCGGTTACTATTTCAAAAGTAATCGGCAAGATTTTTTTTTCTGCATATTCGTCGGTTACTATTTCAAAAGTAATCGGCAAGATTTTTATTTTCAGCATATTCGTCGGTTATTATTTCAAAAGTAATCTGCAAGACTTTATTTTCAGCACATTCGTCGGTTACTATTTCAAAAGTAATCGGCAAGATTTTTTTTTTGCATATTCGTCGGTTACTATTTCAAAAGTAATCGGCAAGATTTTTATTTTCAGCAAATTCGTCGGTTACTATTTCAAAAGTAATCGGCAAGCCTCTATTTTCAGCACATTCATCGGTTACTATTTCAAAAGTAATCGGCAAGATTTTTATTTTCAGCATATTCGTCGGTTACTATTTCAAAAGTAATCGACAAGATTTTTATTTCCAGCATATTTGTCGGTTACTATTTTAAAAGTAATCGGCAAGACTTTATTTTGAGCACATTCGTCGGTTACTATTTCAAAAGTAAACGGCATGACTTTATTTTCACCACATTCGTCGGTTACTATTTCAAAAGTAATCGGCAAGATTTTTATTTTGAGCATATTCGTCGGTTACTATTTCAAAAGTAATTGGCAAGACTTTATTTTCAGCACATTCGTCGGTTACTATTTCAAAAGTAATCGGCAAGATTTTTTTTTCTACATATTCGTCGGTTACTATTTCAAAAGTAATCGGCAAGATTTTTATTTTCAGCAAATTCGTCGGTTACTATTTCAAAAGTAATCGGCAAGATTTTTATTTTCAGCATATTTGTCGGTTACTATTTCAAAAGTAATCGGCAAGATTTTTATTTTCAGCATATTTGTCGGTTACTATTTTAAAAGTAAGCGGCATGACTTTATTTTCAGCACATTCGTCGGTTACTATTTCAAAAGTAATTGGCAAGATTTTTTTTTCTGCATATTCGTCGGTTACTATTTCAAATGTAATCAGAAAGATTTTAATTTTCAGCATATTCGTCGGTTACTATTTCAAAAGTAATCGGAAAGACTTTATTTTCAGCACATTCGTCGGTTACTATTTCAAAAGTAATCGGCAAGACTTTATTTTCAGCACATTCGTCGGTTACAATTTCAAAAGTAATCGGCAAGATTTTTATTTTCAGCATATTCGTCGGTTACTATTTCAAAAGTAATCGCCAAGATTTTTATTTTCAGCATATTTGTCGGTTACTAATTTAAAAGTAATCGGCAAGACTTTATTTTCAGCACATTCGTCAGTTACTATTTCAAAAGTAATCGGCAAGATTTTTATTTTCAGCATATTCGTCGGTTACTATTTCAAAAGTAATCGCCAAGATTTTTATTTTCAGCATATTTGTCGGTTACTATTTTAAAAGTAAGCGGCATGACTTTATTTTCAGCACATTCGTCGGTTACTATTTCAAAAGTAATCGGCAAGATTTTTTTTCTGCATATTCGTCGGTTACTATTTCAAATATAATCGGCAAGATTTTTATTTTCAGCATATTCGGCGGTTACTATTTCAAAAGTAATCGGCAAGACTTTATTTTCAGCACATTCGTCGGTTACTATTTCAAAAGTAATCGGCAAGACTTTAATTTCAGCACATTCGTCGGTTACTATTTCAAAAGTAATCGACAAGATTTTTATTTTCAGCACATTCGTCGGTTACTATTTCAAAAGTAATTAGCAAGACTTTATTTTTAACACATTCGTCGGTTACTATTTCAAAAGTAATCGGCAAGATTTTTATTTTCTACATATTCGTCGGTTACTATTTCAAAAGTAATCGGCAAGATTTTTATTTTCAGCATATTTGTCGGTTACTATATTAAAAGTAATCGACAAGATTTTTATTTTCAACATAATCGTCAGTTACTATTTCAAAACTAATCAGCAAGACTTTATTTTCAGGACATTCGTTGGTTACTATTTCAAAAGTAGTCGGCAAGATTTTTATTTTCAGCATATTTGTCGGTTACTAATTTAAAAGTAATTGGCAAGATTTTTTTTCCTGCATATTCGTCGGTTACTATTTCAAAAGTAATCGGCAAGATTTTTATTTTCAGCATATTCGGCGGTTACTATTTCAAAAGTAATCGCCAAGATTTTTATTTTCAGCATATTTGTCGGTTACTATTTCAAAAGTAATCAACAAGACTTAATTTTTAACACATTCGTCGGTTACTATTTCAAAAGTAATCGGCAAGATTTTTATTTTCAGCATATTTGTCGGTTACTATATTAAAAGTAATCGGCAAGATTTTTATTTTCAACACATTCGTCGGTTACTATTTCAAAAGTAATCCGCAAGACTTTATTTTTAACACATTCGTCGGTTACTATTTCAAAAGTAATCGGCAAGATTTTTATTTTCAGCATATTTGTCGGTTACTATATTAAAAGTAATCGGCAAGACCTTATTTTCAGCACATTCGTCGCTTACTATTTTAAAAGTAATCGGCAAGATTTTTATTTTCAGCATATTCGTCGGTTACTATTTCAAAAGTAATCGTCAAAATTTTTTATTTTCAGCATATTTGTCGGTTACTATTTTAAAGGTAATCGGCAAGACTTTATTTTCAGCACATTCGTCGGTTACTATTTCAAAAGTAATCGCAAGACTTTATTTTCAGCACATTCGTCGGTTACTATTTCAAAAGTAATCGGCAAGACCTTATTTTCAGCACATTCGTCGCTTACTATTTTAAAAGTAATCGGCAAGATTTTTATTTTCAGCATATTCGTCGGTTACTATTTCAAAAGTAATCGTCAAAATTTTTTATTTTCAGCATATTTGTCGGTTACTATTTTAAAGGTAATCGACAAGACTTTATTTTCAGCACATTCGTCGGTTACTATTTCAAAAGTAATCGCAAGACTTTATTTTCAGCACATTCGTCGGTTACTATTTCAAAAGTAATCGGCAAGACTTTATTTTCAGCACATTCGTCGGTTACTATTTCAAAAGTAATCGCCAAGATTTTTATTTTCAGCATATTCGTCGGTTACTATTTCAAAAGTAATCGCCAAGATTTTTATTTTCAGCATATTTGTCGGTTACTAATTTAAAAGTAATCGGCAAGACTTTATTTTCAGCACATTCGTCGGTTACTATTTGAAAAGTAATCGGCAAGATTTTAATTTTCAGCATATTCGTCGGTTACTATTTCAAAAGTAATCGCCAAGATTTTTATTTTCAGCATATTTGTCTGTTACTATATTAAAAGTAATCGACAAGATTTTTATTTTCAACATATTCGTCGGTTACTATTTCAAAAGTAATCGGCAAGACTTTATTTTCAGCACATTCGTCGGTTACTATTTCAAAAGTAATCGGCAAGACTTTAATTTCAGCACATTCGTCGGTTACTATTTCAAAAGTAATCGACAAGATTTTTATTTTCAACACATTCGTCGGTTACTATTTCAAAAGTAATCAGCAAGACTTTATTTTTAACACATTCGTCGGTTACTATTTTAAAAGTAATCGGCAAGATTTTTATTTTCAACATATTCGTCGGTTACTATTTCAAAAGTAATCGGCAAGACTTTATTTTCAGCACATTCGTCGGTTACTATTTCAAAAGTAATCGGCAAGACTTTATTTTCAGCACATTCGTCGCTTACTATTTTAAAAGTAATCGGCAAGATTTTTATTTTCAGCATATTCGTCGGTAACTATTTCAAAAGTAATCGCCAAGATTTTTATTTTCAGCATATTTGTCGGTTACTATTTTAAACGTAATCGGCAAGACTTTATTTTCAGCACATTCGTCGGTTACTATTTCAAAAGTAATCGCAAGACTTTATTTTCAGCACATTCGTCGGTTACTATTTCAAAAGTAATCGGCAAGACTTTAATTTCAGCACATTCGTCGGTTACTATTTCAAAGGTAATCGGCAAGATTTTTATTTTCAGCATATTCGTCGGTTACTATTTCAAAAGTAATCGCCAAGATTGTTATTTTCAGCATATTTGTCGGTTACTATTTTAAAAGTAAGCGGCATGACTTTATTTTCAGCACATTCGTCGGTTACTATTTCAAAAGTAATCGGCAAGATTTTTTTTCTGCATATTCGTCGGTTACTATTTCAAAAGTAATCGGCAAGATTTTTATTTTCAGCATATTCGGCGGTTACTATTTCAAAAGTAATCGGCAAGACTTTATTTTCAGCACATTCGTCGGTTACTATTTCAAAAGTAATCGGCAAGACTTTAATTTCAGCACATTCGTCGGTTACTATTTCAAAAGTAATCGACAAGATTTTTATTTTCAGCACATTCGTCGGTTACTATTTCAAAAGTAATCAACAAGACTTTATTTTTAACACATTCGTCGGTTACTATTTCAAAAGTAATCGGCAAGATTTTTATTTTCTACATATTCGTCGGTTACTATTTCAAAAGTAATCGGCAAGATTTTTATTTTCAGCATATTTGTCGGTTACTATATTAAAAGTAATCGACAAGATTTTTATTTTCAACATATTCGTCAGTTACTATTTCAAAACTAATCAGCAAGACTTTATTTTCAGCACATTCGTTGGTTACTATTTCAGAAGTAGTCGGCAAGATTTTTATTTTCAGCATATTTGTCGGTTACTAATTTAAAAGTAATTGGCAAGACTTTATTTTCAGCACATTCGTCGGTTACTTTTTCAAAAGTAATCGGCAAGATTTTTATTTTCAGCATATTCGTCGGTTACTATTTCAAAAGTAATCGCCAAGATTTTTATTTTCAGCATATTTGTCGGTTACTATTTTAAAAGTAAGCGGCATGACTTTATTTTCAGCACATTCGTCGGTTACTATTTCAAAAGTAATCGGCAAGATTTTTTTTTTTGCATATTCGTCGGTTACTATTTCAAAAGTAATCGGCAAGATTTTTATTTTCTGCACATTCGGCGGTTACTATTTCAAAAGTAATCGCCAAGATTTTTCTTTTCAGCATATTTGTCGGTTACTAATTTAAAAGTAATCGGCAAGACTTTATTTTCAGCACATTCGTCGGTTACTATTTCAAAAGTAATCGGCAAGACTTTATTTTCAGCACATTCGTCGCTTACTATTTTAAAAGTAATCGGCAAGATTTTTATTTTCAGCATATTCGTCGGTAACTATTTCAAAAGTAATCGCCAAGATTTTTATTTTCAGCATATTTGTCGGTTACTATTTTAAACGTAATCGGCAAGACTTTATTTTCAGCACATTCGTCGGTTACTATTTCAAAAGTAATCGCAAGACTTTATTTTCAGCACATTCGTCGGTTACTATTTCAAAAGTAATCGGCAAGACTTTAATTTCAGCACATTCGTCGGTTACTATTTCAAAGGTAATCGGCAAGATTTTTATTTTCAGCATATTCGTCGGTTACTATTTCAAAAGTAATCGCCAAGATTGTTATTTTCAGCATATTTGTCGGTTACTATTTTAAAAGTAAGCGGCATGACTTCATTTTCAGCACATTCGTCGGTTACTATTTCAAAAGTAATCGGCAAGATTTTTTTTCTGCATATTCGTCGGTTACTATTTCAAAAGTAATCGGCAAGATTTTTATTTTCAGCATATTCGGCGGTTACTATTTCAAAAGTAATCGGCAAGACTTTATTTTCAGCACATTCGTCGGTTACTATTTCAAAAGTAATCGGCAAGACTTTAATTTCAGCACATTCGTCGGTTACTATTTCAAAAGTAATCGACAAGATTTTTATTTTCAGCACATTCGTCGGTTACTATTTCAAAAGTAATCAACAAGACTTTATTTTTAACACATTCGTCGGTTACTATTTCAAAAGTAATCGGCAAGATTTTTATTTTCTACATATTCGTCGGTTACTATTTCAAAAGTAATCGGCAAGATTTTTATTTTCAGCATATTTGTCGGTTACTATATTAAAAGTAATCGACAAGATTTTTATTTTCAACATATTCGTCAGTTACTATTTCAAAACTAATCAGCAAGACTTTATTTTCAGCACATTCGTTGGTTACTATTTCAAAAGTAGTCGGCAAGATTTTTATTTTCAGCATATTTGTCGGTTACTAATTTAAAAGTAATTGGCAAGACTTTATTTTCAGCACATTCGTCGGTTACTTTTTCAAAAGTAATCGGCAAGATTTTTATTTTCAGCATATTCGTCGGTTACTATTTCAAAAGTAATCGCCAAGATTTTTATTTTCAGCATATTTGTCGGTTACTATTTTAAAAGTAAGCGGCATGACTTTATTTTCAGCACATTCGTCGGTTACTATTTCAAAAGTAATCGGCAAGATTTTTTTTTTTGCATATTCGTCGGTTACTATTTCAAAAGTAATCGGCAAGATTTTTATTTTCTGCACATTCGGCGGTTACTATTTCAAAAGTAATCGCCAAGATTTTTCTTTTCAGCATATTTGTCGGTTACTAATTTAAAAGTAATCGGCAAGACTTTATTTTCAGCACATTCGTCGGTTACTATTTCAAAAGTAATCGGCAAGTCTTTATTTTCAGCACATTCGTCGCTTACTATTTTAAAAGTAATCGGCAAGATTTTTATTTTCAGCATATTCGTCGGTTACTATTTCAAAAGTAATCGCCAAGATTTTTATTTTCAGCATATTTGTCGGTTACTATTTTAAACGTAATCGACAAGACTTTATTTTCAGCACATTCGTCGGTTACTATTTCAAAAGTAATCGCAAGACTTTATTTTCAGCACATTCGTCGGTTACTATTTCAAAAGTAATCGGCAAGACTTTAATTTCAGCACATTCGTCGGTTACTATTTCAAAAGTAATCGGCAAGATTTTTATTTTCAGCATATTTGTCGGTTACTATTTCAAAAGTAATCGCCAAGATTTTTATTTTCAGCATATTTGTCGGTTACTATTTTAAAAGTAAGCGGCATGACTTTATTTTCAGCACATTCGTCGGTTACTATTTCAAAAGTAATCGGCAAGATTTTTTTTCTGCATATTCGTCGGTTACTATTTCAAAAGTAATCGGCAAGATTTTTATTTTCAGCATATTCGGCGGTTACTATTTCAAAAGTAATCGGCAAGACTTTATTTTCAGCACATTCGTCGGTTACTATTTCAAAAGTAATCGGCAAGACTTTAATTTCAGCACATTCGTCGGTTACTATTTCAAAAGTAATCGACAAGATTTTTATTTTCAGCACATTCGTCGGTTACTATTTCGAAAGTAATCAACAAGACTTTATTTTTAACACATTCGTCGGTTACTATTTCAAAAGTAATCGGCAAGATTTTTATTTTCTACATATTCGTCGGTTACTATTTCAAAAGTAATCGGCAAGATTTTTATTTTCAGCATATTTGTCGGTTACTATATTAAAAGTAATCGACAAGATTTTTATTTTCAACATATTCGTCAGTTACTATTTCAAAACTAATCAGCAAGACTTTATTTTCAGCACATTCGTTGGTTACTATTTCAAAAGTAGTCGGCAAGATTTTTATTTTCAGCATATTTGTCGGTTACTAATTTAAAAGTAATTGGCAAGACTTTATTTTCAGCACATTCGTCGGTTACTTTTTCAAAAGTAATCGGCAAGATTTTTATTTTCAGCATATTCGTCGGTTACTATTTCAAAAGTAATCGCCAAGATTTTTATTTTCAGCATATTTGTCGGTTACTATTTTAAAAGTAAGCGGCATGACTTTATTTTCAGCACATTCGTCGGTTACTATTTCAAAAGTAATCGGCAAGATTTTTTTTTCTGCATATTCGTCGGTTACTATTTCAAAAGTAATCGGCAAGATTTTTATTTTCTGCACATTCGGCGGTTACTATTTCAAAAGTAATCGCCAAGATTTTTCTTTTCAGCATATTTGTCGGTTACTAATTTAAAAGTAATCGGCAAGACTTTATTTTCAGCACATTCGTCGGTTACTATTTCAAAAGTAATCGGCAAGATTTTTTTTCTGCATATTCGTCGGTTACTATTTCAAAAGTAATCGGCAAGATTTTTATTTTCAGCATATTCGGCGGTTACTATTTCAAAAGTAATCGGCAAGACTTTATTTTCAGCACATTCGTCGGTTACTATTTCAAAAGTAATCGGCAAGACTTTAATTTCAGCACATTCGTCGGTTACTATTTCAAAAGTAATCGACAAGATTTTTATTTTCAGCACATTCGTCGGTTACTATTTCAAAAGTAATCAACAAGACTTTATTTTTAACACATTCGTCGGTTACTATTTCAAAAGTAATCGGCAAGATTTTTATTTTCTACATATTCGTCGGTTACTATTTCAAAAGTAATCGGCAAGATTTTTATTTTCAGCATATTTGTCGCTTACTATATTAAAAGTAATCGACAAGATTTTTATTTTCAACATATTCGTCCGTTACTATTTCAAAACTAATCAGCAAGACTTTATTTTCAGCACATTCGTCGGTTACTATTTCAAAAGTAATCGGCAAGATTTTTATTTTCTGCACATTCGGCGGTTACTATTTCAAAAGTAATCGCCAAGATTTTTCTTTTCAGCATATTTGTCGGTTACTAATTTAAAAGTAATCGGCAAGACTTTATTTTCAGCACATTCGTCGGTTACTATTTCAAAAGTAATCGGCAAGATTTTTATTTTCAGCATATTCGCCGGTTACTATTTCAAAAGTAATCGCCAAGATTTTTATTTTCAGCATATTTGTCGGTTACTATTTAAAAAGTAAGCGGCATGACTTTATTTTCAGCACATTCGTCGGTTACTATTTCAAAAGTAATCGGCAAGATTTTTTTTCTGCATATTCGTCGGTTACTATTTCAAAAGTAATCGGCAAGATTTTTATTTTCAGCATATTCGGCGGTTACTATTTCAAATGTAATCGCCATGACTTTATTTTCAGCACATTCGTCGGTTACTATTTCAAAAGTAATCGGCAAGACTTTAATTTCAGCACATTCGTCGGTTACTATTTCAAAAGTAATCGACAAGATTTTTATTTTCAGCACATTCGTCGGTTACTATTTCAAAAGTAATCGACAAGATTTTTATTTTCAGCACATTCGTCGGTTACTATTTCAAAAGTAATCAGCAAGACTTAATTTTTAACACATTCGTCGGTTACAATTTCAAAAGTAATCGGCAAGATTTTTATTTTCTACATATTCGTCGGTTACTATTTCAAAAGTAATCGGCAAGATTTTTATTTTCAGCATATTTGTCGGTTACTATATTAAAAGTAATCGACAACATTTTTATTTTCAACATATTCGTCGGTTACTATTTCAAAACTAATCAGCAAGACTTTATTTTCAGCACATTCGTTGGTTACTATTTCAAAAGTAGTCGGCAAGATTTTTATTTTCAGCATATTTGTCGGTTACTAATTTAAAAGTAATTGGCAAGACTTTATTTTCAGCACATTCGTCGGTTACTTTTTCAAAAGTAATCGGCAAGATTTTTATTTTCAGCATATTCGTCGGGTAATATTTCAAAAGTAATCGCCAAGATTTTTATTTTCAGCATATTTGTCGGTTACTATTTTAAACGTAATCGGCAAGACTTTATTTTCAGCACATTCGTCGGTTACTATTTCAAAAGTAATCGCAAGACTTTATTTTCAGCACATTCGTCGGTTACTATTTCAAAAGTAATCGGCAAGACTTTAATTTCAGCACATTCGTCGGTTACTATTTCAAAAGTAATCGGCAAGATTTTTATTTTCAGCATATTCGTCGGTTACTATTTCAAAAGTAATCGCCAAGATTTTTATTTTCAGCAAATTTGTCGGTTACTATTTTAAAAGTAAGCGGCATGACTTTATTTTCAGCACATTCGTCGGTTACTATTTCAAAAGTAATCGGCAAGATTTTTTTTCTGCATATTCGTCGGTTACTATTTCAAAAGTAATCGGCAAGATTTTTATTTTCAGCATATTCGGCGGTTACTATTTCAAAAGTAATCGGCAAGACTTTATTTTCAGCACATTCGTCGGTTACTATTTCAAAAGTAATCGGCAAGACTTTAATTTCAGCACATTCGTCGGTTACTATTTCAAAAGTAATCGACAAGATTTTTATTTTCAGCACATTCGTCGGTTACTATTTCAAAAGTAATCAACAAGACTTTATTTTTAACACATTCGTCGGTTACTATTTCAAAAGTAATCGGCAAGATTTTTATTTTCTACATATTCGTCGGTTACTATTTCAAAAGTAATCGGCAAGATTTTTATTTTCAGCATATTTGTCGGTTACTATATTAAAAGTAATCGACAAGATTTTTATTTTCAACATATTCGTCAGTTACTATTTCAAAACTAATCAGCAAGACTTTATTTTCAGCACATTCGTTGGTTACTATTTCAAAAGTAGTCGGCAAGATTTTTATTTTCAGCATATTTGTCGGTTACTAATTTAAAAGTAATTGGCAAGACTTTATTTTCAGCACATTCGTCGGTTACTTTTTCAAAAGTAATCGGCAAGATTTTTATTTTCAGCATATTCGTCGGTTACTATTTCAAAAGTAATCGCCAAGATTTTTATTTTCAGCATATTTGTCGGTTACTATTTTAAAAGTAAGCGGCATGACTTTATTTTCAGCACATTCGTCGGTTACTATTTCAAAAGTAATCGGCAAGATTTTTTTTTCTGCATATTCGTCGGTTACTATTTCAAAAGTAATCGGCAAGATTCTTATTTTCAGCACATTCGGCGGTTACTATTTCAAAAGTAATCGCCAAGATTTTTCTTTTCAGCATATTTGTCGGTTACTAATTTAAAAGTAATCGGCAAGACTTTATTTTCAGCACATTCGTCGGTTACTATTTCAAAAGTAATCGGCAAGATTTTTATTTTCAGCATATTCGCCGGTTACTATTTCAAAAGTAATCGCCAAGATTTTTATTTTCAGCATATTTGTCGGTTACTATTTTAAAAGTAAGCGGCATGACTTTATTTTCAGCACATTCGTCGGTTACTATTTCAAAAGTAATCGGCAAGATTTTTTTTCTGCATATTCGTCGGTTACTATTTCAAAAGTAATCGGCAAGATTTTTATTTTCAGCATATTCGGCGGTTACTATTTCAAATGTAATCGCCAAGACTTTATTTTCAGCACATTCGTCGGTTACTATTTCAAAAGTAATCGGCAAGACTTTAATTTCAGCACATTCGTCGGTTACTATTTCAAAAGTAATCGACAAGATTTTTATTTTCAGCACATTCGTCGGTTACTATTTCAAAAGTAATCGACAAGATTTTTATTTTCAGCACATTCGTCGGTTACTATTTCAAAAGTAATCAGCAAGACTTAATTTTTAACACATTCGTCGGTTACAATTTCAAAAGTAATCGGCAAGATTTTTATTTTCTACATATTCGTCGGTTACTATTTCAAAAGTAATCGGCAAGATTTTTATTTTCAGCATATTTGTCGGTTACTATATTAAAAGTAATCGACAACATTTTTATTTTCAACATATTCGTCGGTTACTATTTCAAAACTAATCAGCAAGACTTTATTTTCAGCACATTCGTTGGTTACTATTTCAAAAGTAGTCGGCAAGATTTTTATTTTCAGCATATTTGTCGGTTACTAATTTAAAAGTAATTGGCAAGACTTTATTTTCCGCACATTCGTCGGTTACTTTTTCAAAAGTAATCGCCAAGATTTTTCTTTTCAGCATATTTGTCGGTTACTAATTTAAAAGTAATCGGCAAGACTTTATTTTCAGCACATTCGTCGGTTACTATTTCAAAAGTAATCGGCAAGATTTTTATTTTCAGCATATTCGCCGGTTACTATTTCAAAAGTAATCGCCAAGATTTTTATTTTCAGCATATTTGTCGGTTACTATTTTAAAAGTAAGCGGCATGACTTTATTTTCAGCACATTCGTCGGTTACTATTTCAAAAGTAATCGGCAAGATTTTTTTTCTGCATATTCGTCGGTTACTATTTCAAAAGTAATCGGCAAGATTTTTATTTTCAGCATATTCGGCGCTTACTATTTCAAATGTAATCGCCAAGACTTTATTTTCAGCACATTCGTCGGTTACTATTTCAAAAGTAATCGGCAAGACTTTAATTTCAGCACATTCGTCGGTTACTATTTCAAAAGTAATCGACAAGATTTTTATTTTCAGCACATTCGTCGGTTACTATTTCAAAAGTAATCGACAAGATTTTTATTTTCAGCACATTCGTCGGTTACTATTTCAAAAGTAATCAGCAAGACTTAATTTTTAACACATTCGTCGGTTACAATTTCAAAAGTAATCGGCAAGATTTTTATTTTCTACATATTCGTCGGTTACTATTTCAAAAGTAATCGGCAAGATTTTTATTTTCAGCATATTTGTCGGTTACTATATTAAAAGTAATCGACAACATTTTTATTTTCAACATATTCGTCGGTTACTATTTCAAAACTAATCAGCAAGACTTTATTTTCAGCACATACGTTGGTTACTATTTCAAAAGTAGTCGGCAAGATTTTTATTTTCAGCATATTTGTCGGTTACTAATTTAAAAGTAATTGGCAAGACTTTATTTTCAGCACATTCGTTGGTTACTTTTTCAAAAGTAATCGGCAAGATTTTTATTTTCAGCATATTCGTCGGGTAATATTTCAAAAGTAATCGCCAAGATTTTTATTTTCAGCATATTTGTCGGTTACTATTTTAAAAGTAAGCGGCATGACTTTATTTTCAGCACATTCGTCGGTTACTATTTCAAAAGTAATCGGCAAGATTTTTTTTTCTGCATATTCGTCGGTTACTATTTCAAAAGTAATCGGCATGATTTTTATTTTCAGCATATTCGGCGGTTACTATTTCAAAAGTAATCGCTAAGATTTTTATTTTCAGCATATTTGTCGGTTACTATTTTAAAAGTAAGCGGCATGACTTTATTTTCAGCACATTCGTCGGTTACTATTTCAAAATTAATCGGCAAGATTTTTATTTTCAGCATATTTGTCTGTTACTATATTAAAAGTAATCGACAAGATTTTTATTTTCAACATATTCATCGGTTACTATTTCAAAAGTAATCGGCAAGACTTTATTTTCAGCACATTCGTCGATTACTATTTCAAAAGTAATCGGCAAGACTTTAATTTCAGCACATTCGTCGGTTACTATTTCAAAAGTAATCGGCAAGACTTTATTTTCAGCACATTCGTCGGTTACTATTTCAAAAGTAATTGGCAAGACTTTATTTTCAGCACATTCGTCGGTTACTATTTCAAAAGTAATCGCCAAGACTTTATTTTCAGCACATTCGTCGGTTACTATTTCAAAAGTAATCGACAAGATTTTTATTTTCAACATATTCGTCGGTTACTATTTCAAAAGTAATCAGCAAGACTTTATTTTCAGCATATTCGTCGGTTACTATTTCAAAAGTAATCGGCAAGCCTTTATTTTCAGCACATTCGTCGGTTACTATTTCAAAAGTAATCGGCAAGATTTTTATTTTCAGCATATTCGTCGGTTACTATTTTAAAAGTAATCGGCAAGACTTTAATTTCAGCACATTCGTCGGTTACTATTTCAAAAGTAATCAGCAAGACTTTATTTTCAGCATATTCGTCGGTTACTATTTCAAAAGTAATCGGCAAGCCTTTATTTTCAGCACATTCGTCGGTTACTATTTCAAAAGTAATCGGCAAGATTTTTATTTTCAGCATATTCGTCGGTTACTATTTCAAAAGTAATCGCCAAGATTTTTATTTTCAGCATATTTGTCAGTTACTATTTTAAAAGTAATCGGCAAGACTTTATTTTCAGCACATTCGTCGGTTACTATTTCAAAAGTAATCGGCAAGATTTTTATTTTCAGCATATTCGTCGGTTACTATTTCAAAAGTAATCGCCAAGATTTTTATTTTCAGCATATTTGTCGGTTACTATTTTAAAAGTAAGCGGCATGACTTTATTTTCAGCACATTCGTCGGTTACTATTTCAAAAGTAATCAGCAAGACTTTTATTTTCAGCATATTCGCCGGTTACTATTTCAAAAGTAATCGCCAAGATTTTTATTTTCAGCATATTTGTCGGTTACTATTTTAAAAGTAAGCGGCATGACTTTATTTTCAGCACATTCGTCGGTTACTATTTCAAAAGTAATCGGCAAGATTTTTTTTCTGCATATTCGTCGGTTACTATTTCAAAAGTAATCGGCAAGATTTTTATTTTCAGCATATTCGGCGCTTACTATTTCAAATGTAATCGCCAAGACTTTATTTTCAGCACATTCGTCGGTTACTATTTCAAAAGTAATCGGCAAGACTTTAATTTCAGCACATTCGTCGGTTACTATTTCAAAAGTAATCGACAAGATTTTTATTTTCAGCACATTCGTCGGTTACTATTTCAAAAGTAATCGACAAGATTTTTATTTTCAGCACATTCGTCGGTTACTATTTCAAAAGTAATCAGCAAGACTTAATTTTTAACACATTCGTCGGTTACAATTTCAAAAGTAATCGGCAAGATTTTTATTTTCTACATATTCGTCGGTTACTATTTCAAAAGTAATCGGCAAGATTTTTATTTTCAGCATATTTGTCGGTTACTATATTAAAAGTAATCGACAACATTTTTATTTTCAACATATTCGTCGGTTACTATTTCAAAACTAATCAGCAAGACTTTATTTTCAGCACATACGTTGGTTACTATTTCAAAAGTAGTCGGCAAGATTTTTATTTTCAGCATATTTGTCGGTTACTAATTTAAAAGTAATTGGCAAGACTTTATTTTCAGCACATTCGTTGGTTACTTTTTCAAAAGTAATCGGCAAGATTTTTATTTTCAGCATATTCGTCGGGTAATATTTCAAAAGTAATCGCCAAGATTTTTATTTTCAGCATATTTGTCGGTTACTATTTTAAAAGTAAGCGGCATGACTTTATTTTCAGCACATTCGTCGGTTACTATTTCAAAAGTAATCGGCAAGATTTTTTTTTCTGCATATTCGTCGGTTACTATTTCAAAAGTAATCGGCATGATTTTTATTTTCAGCATATTCGGCGGTTACTATTTCAAAAGTAATCGCTAAGATTTTTATTTTCAGCATATTTGTCGGTTACTATTTTAAAAGTAAGCGGCATGACTTTATTTTCAGCACATTCGTCGGTTACTATTTCAAAATTAATCGGCAAGATTTTTATTTTCAGCATATTTGTCTGTTACTATATTAAAAGTAATCGACAAGATTTTTATTTTCAACATATTCATCGGTTACTATTTCAAAAGTAATCGGCAAGACTTTATTTTCAGCACATTCGTCGATTACTATTTCAAAAGTAATCGGCAAGACTTTAATTTCAGCACATTCGTCGGTTACTATTTCAAAAGTAATCGGCAAGACTTTATTTTCAGCACATTCGTCGGTTACTATTTCAAAAGTAATTGGCAAGACTTTATTTTCAACACATTCGTCGGTTACTATTTCAAAAGTAATCGCCAAGACTTTATTTTCAGCACATTCGTCGGTTACTATTTCAAAAGTAATCGACAAGATTTTTATTTTCAACATATTCGTCGGTTACTATTTCAAAAGTAATCAGCAAGACTTTATTTTCAGCATATTCGTCGGTTACTATTTCAAAAGTAATCGGCAAGCCTTTATTTTCAGCACATTCGTCGGTTACTATTTCAAAAGTAATCGGCAAGATTTTTATTTTCAGCATATTCGTCGGTTACTATTTTAAAAGTAATCGGCAAGACTTTAATTTCAGCACATTCGTCGGTTACTATTTCAAAAGTAATCAGCAAGACTTTATTTTCAGCATATTCGTCGGTTACTATTTCAAAAGTAATCGGCAAGCCTTTATTTTCAGCACATTCGTCGGTTACTATTTCAAAAGTAATCGGCAAGATTTTTATTTTCAGCATATTCGTCGGTTACTATTTCAAAAGTAATCGCCAAGATTTTTATTTTCAGCATATTTGTCAGTTACTATTTTAAAAGTAATCGGCAAGACTTTATTTTCAGCACATTCGTCGGTTACTATTTCAAAAGTAATCGGCAAGATTTTTATTTTCAGCATATTCGTCGGTTACTATTTCAAAAGTAATCGCCAAGATTTTTATTTTCAGCATATTTGTCGGTTACTATTTTAAAAGTAAGCGGCATGACTTTATTTTCAGCACATTCGTCGGTTACTATTTCAAAAGTAATCAGCAAGACTTTATTTTCAGCATATTCGTCGGTTACTATTTCAAAAGTAATCGGCAAGCCTTTATTTTCAGCACATTCGTCGGTTACTATTTCAAAAGTAATCGGCAAGATTTTTTTTCTGCATATTCGTCGGTTACTATTTCAAAAGTAATCGGCAAGATTTTTATTTTCAGCATATTCGGCGGTTACTATTTCAAAAGTAATCGGCAAGACTTTATTTTCAGCACATTCGTCGGTTACTATTTCAAAAGTAATCGGCAAGACTTTAATTTCAGCACATTCGTCGGTTACTATTTCAAAAGTAATCGACAAGATTTTTATTTTCAGCACATTCGTCGGTTACTATTTCAAAAGTAATTAGCAAGACTTTATTTTTAACACATTCGTCGGTTACTATTTCAAAAGTAATCGGCAAGATTTTTATTTTCTACATATTCGTCGGTTACTATTTCAAAAGTAATCGGCAAGATTTTTATTTTCAGCATATTTGTCGGTTACTATATTAAAAGTAATCGACAACATTTTTATTTTCAACATATTCGTCGGTTACTATTTCAAAACTAATCAGCAAGACTTTATTTTCAGCACATTCGTTGGTTACTATTTCAAAAGTAGTCGGCAAGATTTTTATTTTCAGCATATTTGTCGGTTACTAATTTAAAAGTAATTGGCAAGACTTTATTTTCAGCACATTCGTCGGTTACTTTTTCAAAAGTAATCGGCAAGATTTTTATTTTCAGCATATTCGTCGGGTAATATTTCAAAAGTAATCGCCAAGATTTTTATTTTCAGCATATTTGTCGGTTACTATTTTAAACGTAATCGGCAAGACTTTATTTTCAGCACATTCGTCGGTTACTATTTCAAAAGTAATCGCAAGACTTTATTTTCAGCACATTCGTCGGTTACTATTTCAAAAGTAATCGGCAAGACTTTAATTTCAGCACATTCGTCGGTTACTATTTCAAAAGTAATCGGCAAGATTTTTATTTTTAGCATATTCGTCGGTTACTATTTCAAAAGTAATCGCCAAGATTTTTATTTTCAGCATATTTGTCGGTTACTATTTTAAAAGTAAGCGGCATGACTTTATTTTCAGCACATTCGTCGGTTACTATTTCAAAAGTAATCGGCAAGATTTTTTTTCTGCATATTCGTCGGTTAATATTTCAAAAGTAATCGGCAAGATTTTTATTTTCAGCATATTCGGCGGTTACTATTTCAAAAGTAATCGGCAAGACTTTAATTTCAGCACATTCGTCGGTTACTATTTCAAAAGTAATCGACAAGATTTTTATTTTCAGCACATTCGTCGGTTACTATTTCAAAAGTAATCAACAAGACTTTATTTTTAACACATTCGTCGGTTACTATTTCAAAAGTAATCGGCAAGATTTTTATTTTCTACATATTCGTCGGTTACTATTTCAAAAGTAATCGGCAAGATTTTTATTTTCAGCATATTTGTCGGTTACTATATTAAAAGTAATCGACAAGATTTTTATTTTCAACATATTCGTCAGTTACTATTTCAAAACTAATCAGCAAGACTTTATTTTCAGCACATTCGTTGGTTACTATTTCAAAAGTAGTCGGCAAGATTTTTATTTTCAGCATATTTGTCGGTTACTAATTTAAAAGTAATTGGCAAGACTTTATTTTCAGCACATTCGTCGGTTACTTTTTCAAAAGTAATCGGCAAGATTTTTATTTTCAGCATATTCGTCGGTTACTATTTCAAAAGTAATCGCCAAGATTTTTATTTTCAGCATATTTGTCGGTTACTATTTTAAAAGTAAGCGGCATGACTTTATTTTCAGCACATTCGTCGGTTACTATTTCAAAAGTAATCGGCAAGATTTTTTTTTCTGCATATTCGTCGGTTACTATTTCAAAAGTAATCGGCAAGATTTTTATTTTCAGCACATTCGGCGGTTACTATTTCAAAAGTAATCGCCAAAATTTTTCTTTTCAGCATATTTGTCGGTTACTAATTTAAAAGTAATCGGCAAGACTTTATTTTCAGCACATTCGTCGGTTACTATTTCAAAAGTAATCGGCAAGATTTTTATTTTCAGCATATTCGCCGGTTACTATTTCAAAAGTAATCGCCAAGATTTTTATTTTCAGCATATTTGTCGGTTACTATTTTAAAAGTAAGCGGCATGACTTTATTTTCAGCACATTCGTCGGTTACTATTTCAAAAGTAATCAGCAAGACTTAATTTTTAACACATTCGTCGGTTACAATTTCAAAAGTAATCGGCAAGATTTTTATTTTCTACATATTCGTCGGTTACTATTTCAAAAGTAATCGGCAAGATTTTTATTTTCAGCATATTTGTCGGTTACTATATTAAAAGTAATCGACAACATTTTTATTTTCAACATATTCGTCGGTTACTATTTCAAAACTAATCAGCAAGACTTTATTTTCAGCACATTCGTTGGTTACTATTTCAAAAGTAGTCGGCAAGATTTTTATTTTCAGCATATTTGTCGGTTACTAATTTAAAAGTAATTGGCAAGACTTTATTTTCAGCACATTCGTCGGTTACTTTTTCAAAAGTAATCGCCAAGATTTTTCTTTTCAGCATATTTGTCGGTTACTAATTTAAAAGTAATCGGCAAGACTTTATTTTCAGCACATTCGTCGGTTACTATTTCAAAAGTAATCGGCAAGATTTTTATTTTCAGCATATTCGCCGGTTACTATTTCAAAAGTAATCGCCAAGATTTTTATTTTCAGCATATTTGTCGGTTACTATTTTAAAAGTAAGCGGCATGACTTTATTTTCAGCACATTCGTCGGTTACTATTTCAAAAGTAATCGGCAAGATTTTTATTTTCAGCATATTCGGCGGTTACTATTTCAAATGTAATCGCCAAGACTTTATTTTCAGCACATTCGTCGGTTACTATTTCAAAAGTAATCGGCAAGACTTTAATTTCAGCACATTCGTCGGTTACTATTTCAAAAGTAATCGACAAGATTTTTATTTTCAGCATATTTGTCGGTTACTATTTTAAAAGTAAGCGGCATGACTTTATTTTCAGCACATTCGTCGGTTACTATTTCAAAATTAATCGGCAAGATTTTTATTTTCAGCATATTTGTCTGTTACTATATTAAAAGTAATCGACAAGATTTTTATTTTCAACATATTCATCGGTTACTATTTCAAAAGTAATCGGCAAGACTTTATTTTCAGCACATTCGTCGATTACTATTTCAAAAGTAATCGGCAAGACTTTAATTTCAGCACATTCGTCGGTTACTATTTCAAAAGTAATCGGCAAGACTTTATTTTCAGCACATTCGTCGGTTACTATTTCAAAAGTAATGGGCAAGACTTTATTTTCAGCACATTCGTCGGTTACTATTTCAAAAGTAATCGGCAAGACTTTATTTTCAGCACATTCGTCGGTTACTATTTCAAAAGTAATCGACAAGATTTTTATTTTCAACATATTCGTCGGTTACTATTTCAAAAGTAATCAGCAAGACTTTATTTTCAGCATATTCGTCGGTTACTATTTCAAAAGTAATCGGCAAGCCTTTATTTTCAGCACATTCGTCGGTTACTATTTCAAAAGTAATCGGCAAGATTTTTATTTTCAGCATATTCGTCGGTTACTATTTTAAAAGTAATCGGCAAGACTTTAATTTCAGCACATTCGTCGGTTACTATTTCAAAAGTAATCAGCAAGACTTTATTTTCAGCATATTCGTCGGTTACTATTTCAAAAGTAATCGGCAAGCCTTTATTTTCAGCACATTCGTCAGTTACTATTTCAAAAGTAATCGGCAAGATTTTTATTTTCAGCATATTCGTCGGTTACTATTTCAAAAGTAATCGCCAAGATTTTTATTTTCAGCATATTTGTCAGTTACTATTTTAAAAGTAATCGGCAAGACTTTATTTTCAGCACATTCGTCGGTTACTATTTCAAAAGTAATCGGCAAGATTTTTATTTTCAGCATATTCGTCGGTTACTATTTCAAAAGTAATCGCCAAGATTTTTATTTTCAGCATATTTGTCGGTTACTATTTTAAAAGTAAGCGGCATGACTTTATTTTCAGCACATTCGTCGATTACTATTTCAAAAGTAATCAGCAAGACTTTATTTTCAGCATATTCGTCGGTTACTATTTCAAAAGTAATCGGCAAGCCTTTATTTTCAGCACATTCGTCGGTTACTATTTCAAAAGTAATCGGCAAGATTTTTTTTCTGCATATTCGTCGGTTACTATTTCAAAAGTAATCGGCAAGATTTTTATTTTCAGCATATTCGGCGGTTACTATTTCAAAAGTAATCGGCAAGACTTTATTTTCAGCACATTCGTCGGTTACTATTTCAAAAGTAATCGGCAAGACTTTAATTTCAGCACATTCGTCGGTTACTATTTCAAAAGTAATCGACAAGATTTTTATTTTCAGCACATTCGTCGGTAACTATTTCAAAAGTAATCAGCAAGACTTTATTTTTAACACATTCGTCGGTTACTATTTCAAAAGTAATCGGCAAGATTTTTATTTTCTACATATTCGTCGGTTACTATTTCAAAATTAATCGGCAAGATTTTTATTTTCAGCATATTTGTCGGTTACTATATTAAAAGTAATCGACAAGATTTTTATTTTCAACATATTCGTCAGTTACTATTTCAAAACTAATCAGCAAGACTTTATTTTCAGCACATTCGTTGGTTACTATTTCAAAAGTAGTCGGCAAGATTTTTATTTTCAGCATATTTGTCGGTTACTAATTTAAAAGTAATTGGCAAGACTTTATTTTCAGCACATTCGTTGGTTACTATTTCAAAAGTAGTCGGCAAGATTTTTATTTTCAGCATATTTGTCGGTTACTAATTTAAAAGTAATTGGCAAGATTTTTTTTCTGCATATTCGTCGGTTACTATTTCAAAAGTAATCGGCAAGATTTTTATTTTCAGCATATTCGGCGGTTACTATTTCAAAAGTAATCGCCAAGATTTTTATTTTCAGCATATTTGTCGGTTACTATTTCAAAAGTAATCAGCAAGACTTAATTTTTAACACATTCGTCGGTTACTATTTCAAAAGTAATCGGCAAGATTTTTATTTTCAGCATATTTGTCGGTTACTATATTAAAAGTAATCGGCAAGATTTTTATTTTCAACACATTCGTCGGTTACTATTTCAAAAGTAATCGGCAAGATTTTTATTTTCAGCATATTTGTCGGTTACTATATTAAAAGTAATCAGCAAGATTTTTATTTTCAGCATATTCGTCGGTTACTATTTCAAAAGTAATCGGCAAGACTTAATTTTCAGCACATTCGTCGGTTACTATTTCAAAAGTAATCGGCAAGACCTTATTTTCAGCACATTCGTCGCTTACTATTTTAAAAGTAATCGGCAAAATTTTTATTTTCAGCATATTCGTCGGTTACTATTTCAAAAGTAATCGTCAAAATTTTTTATTTTCAGCATATTTGTCGGTTACTATTTTAAAGGTAATCGGCAAGACTTTATTTTCAGCACATTCGTCGGTTACTATTTCAAAAGTAATCGCAAGACTTTATTTTCAGCACATTCGTCGGTTACTATTTCAAAAGTAATCGGCAAGACTTTATTTTCAGCACATTCGTCGGTTACTATTTCAAAAGTAATCGCCAAGATTTTTATTTTCAGCATATTCGTCGGTTACTATTTCAAAAGTAGTCGCCAAGATTTTTATTTTCAGCATATTTGTCGGTTACTAATTTAAAAGTAATCGGCCAGACTTTATTTTCAGCACATTCGTCGGTTACTATTTCAAAAGTAATCGGCAAGATTTTTATTTTCAGCATATTCGTCGGTTACTATTTCAAAAGTAATCGCCAAGATTTTTATTTTCAGCATATTTGTCGGTTACTATTTTAAAAGTAAGCGGCATGACTTTATTTTCAACACATTCGTCGGTTACTATTTCAAAAGTAATCGGCAAGACTTTAATTTCAGCACATTCGTCGGTTACTATTTTAAAAGTAATCGACAAGATTTTTATTTTCAGCACATTCGTCGGTTACTATTTCAAAAGTAATCAGCAAGACTTTATTTTTAACACATTCGTCGGTTACTATTTCAAAAGTAATCGGCAAGATTTTTATTTTCAACATATTCGTCGGTTACTATTTCAAAACTAATCAGCAAGACTTTATTTTCAGCACATTCGTTGGTTACTATTTCAAAAGTAGTCGGCAAGATTTTTATTTTCAGCATATTTGTCGGTTACTAATTTAAAAGTAATTGGCAAGACTTTATTTTCAGCACATTCGTCGGTTACTTTTTCAAAAGTAATCGCCAAGATTTTTCTTTTCAGCATATTTGTCGGTTACTAATTTAAAAGTAATCGGCAAGACTTTATTTTCAGCACATTCGTCGGTTACTATTTCAAAAGTAATCGGCAAGATTTTTATTTTCAGCATATTCGCCGGTTACTATTTCAAAAGTAATCGCCAAGATTTTTATTTTCAGCATATTTGTCGGTTACTATTTTAAAAGTAAGCGGCATGACTTTATTTTCAGCACATTCGTCGGTTACTATTTCAAAAGTAATCGGCAAGATTTTTATTTTCAGCATATTCGGCGGTTACTATTTCAAATGTAATCGCCAAGACTTTATTTTCAGCACATTCGTCGGTTACTATTTCAAAAGTAATCGGCAAGACTTTAATTTCAGCACATTCGTCGGTTACTATTTCAAAAGTAATCGACAAGATTTTTATTTTCAGCATATTTGTCGGTTACTATTTTAAAAGTAAGCGGCATGACTTTATTTTCAGCACATTCGTCGGTTACTATTTCAAAATTAATCGGCAAGATTTTTATTTTCAGCATATTTGTCTGTTACTATATTAAAAGTAATCGACAAGATTTTTATTTTCAACATATTCATCGGTTACTATTTCAAAAGTAATCGGCAAGACTTTATTTTCAGCACATTCGTCGATTACTATTTCAAAAGTAATCGGCAAGACTTTAATTTCAGCACATTCGTCGGTTACTATTTCAAAAGTAATCGGCAAGACTTTATTTTCAGCACATTCGTCGGTTACTATTTCAAAAGTAATGGGCAAGACTTTATTTTCAGCACATTCGTCGGTTACTATTTCAAAAGTAATCGGCAAGACTTTATTTTCAGCACATTCGTCGGTTACTATTTCAAAAGTAATCGACAAGATTTTTATTTTCAACATATTCGTCGGTTACTATTTCAAAAGTAATCAGCAAGACTTTATTTTCAGCATATTCGTCGGTTACTATTTCAAAAGTAATCGGCAAGCCTTTATTTTCAGCACATTCGTCGGTTACTATTTCAAAAGTAATCGGCAAGATTTTTATTTTCAGCATATTCGTCGGTTACTATTTTAAAAGTAATCGGCAAGACTTTAATTTCAGCACATTCGTCGGTTACTATTTCAAAAGTAATCAGCAAGACTTTATTTTCAGCATATTCGTCGGTTACTATTTCAAAAGTAATCGGCAAGCCTTTATTTTCAGCACATTCGTCAGTTACTATTTCAAAAGTAATCGGCAAGATTTTTATTTTCAGCATATTCGTCGGTTACTATTTCAAAAGTAATCGCCAAGATTTTTATTTTCAGCATATTTGTCAGTTACTATTTTAAAAGTAATCGGCAAGACTTTATTTTCAGCACATTCGTCGGTTACTATTTCAAAAGTAATCGGCAAGATTTTTATTTTCAGCATATTCGTCGGTTACTATTTCAAAAGTAATCGCCAAGATTTTTATTTTCAGCATATTTGTCGGTTACTATTTTAAAAGTAAGCGGCATGACTTTATTTTCAGCACATTCGTCGATTACTATTTCAAAAGTAATCAGCAAGACTTTATTTTCAGCATATTCGTCGGTTACTATTTCAAAAGTAATCGGCAAGCCTTTATTTTCAGCACATTCGTCGGTTACTATTTCAAAAGTAATCGGCAAGATTTTTTTTCTGCATATTCGTCGGTTACTATTTCAAAAGTAATCGGCAAGATTTTTATTTTCAGCATATTCGGCGGTTACTATTTCAAAAGTAATCGGCAAGACTTTATTTTCAGCACATTCGTCGGTTACTATTTCAAAAGTAATCGGCAAGACTTTAATTTCAGCACATTCGTCGGTTACTATTTCAAAAGTAATCGACAAGATTTTTATTTTCAGCACATTCGTCGGTAACTATTTCAAAAGTAATCAGCAAGACTTTATTTTTAACACATTCGTCGGTTACTATTTCAAAAGTAATCGGCAAGATTTTTATTTTCTACATATTCGTCGGTTACTATTTCAAAATTAATCGGCAAGATTTTTATTTTCAGCATATTTGTCGGTTACTATATTAAAAGTAATCGACAAGATTTTTATTTTCAACATATTCGTCAGTTACTATTTCAAAACTAATCAGCAAGACTTTATTTTCAGCACATTCGTTGGTTACTATTTCAAAAGTAGTCGGCAAGATTTTTATTTTCAGCATATTTGTCGGTTACTAATTTAAAAGTAATTGGCAAGACTTTATTTTCAGCACATTCGTTGGTTACTATTTCAAAAGTAGTCGGCAAGATTTTTATTTTCAGCATATTTGTCGGTTACTAATTTAAAAGTAATTGGCAAGATTTTTTTTCTGCATATTCGTCGGTTACTATTTCAAAAGTAATCGGCAAGATTTTTATTTTCAGCATATTCGGCGGTTACTATTTCAAAAGTAATCGCCAAGATTTTTATTTTCAGCATATTTGTCGGTTACTATTTCAAAAGTAATCAGCAAGACTTAATTTTTAACACATTCGTCGGTTACTATTTCAAAAGTAATCGGCAAGATTTTTATTTTCAGCATATTTGTCGGTTACTATATTAAAAGTAATCGGCAAGATTTTTATTTTCAACACATTCGTCGGTTACTATTTCAAAAGTAATCGGCAAGATTTTTATTTTCAGCATATTTGTCGGTTACTATATTAAAAGTAATCAGCAAGATTTTTATTTTCAGCATATTCGTCGGTTACTATTTCAAAAGTAATCGGCAAGACTTAATTTTCAGCACATTCGTCGGTTACTATTTCAAAAGTAATCGGCAAGACCTTATTTTCAGCACATTCGTCGCTTACTATTTTAAAAGTAATCGGCAAAATTTTTATTTTCAGCATATTCGTCGGTTACTATTTCAAAAGTAATCGTCAAAATTTTTTATTTTCAGCATATTTGTCGGTTACTATTTTAAAGGTAATCGGCAAGACTTTATTTTCAGCACATTCGTCGGTTACTATTTCAAAAGTAATCGCAAGACTTTATTTTCAGCACATTCGTCGGTTACTATTTCAAAAGTAATCGGCAAGACTTTATTTTCAGCACATTCGTCGGTTACTATTTCAAAAGTAATCGCCAAGATTTTTATTTTCAGCATATTCGTCGGTTACTATTTCAAAAGTAGTCGCCAAGATTTTTATTTTCAGCATATTTGTCGGTTACTAATTTAAAAGTAATCGGCCAGACTTTATTTTCAGCACATTCGTCGGTTACTATTTCAAAAGTAATCGGCAAGATTTTTATTTTCAGCATATTCGTCGGTTACTATTTCAAAAGTAATCGCCAAGATTTTTATTTTCAGCATATTTGTCGGTTACTATTTTAAAAGTAAGCGGCATGACTTTATTTTCAACACATTCGTCGGTTACTATTTCAAAAGTAATCGGCAAGACTTTAATTTCAGCACATTCGTCGGTTACTATTTTAAAAGTAATCGACAAGATTTTTATTTTCAGCACATTCGTCGGTTACTATTTCAAAAGTAATCAGCAAGACTTTATTTTTAACACATTCGTCGGTTACTATTTCAAAAGTAATCGGCAAGATTTTTATTTTCTACATATTCGTCGGTTACTATTTCAAAACTAATCAGCAAGACTTTATTTTCAGCACATTCGTTGGTTACTATTTCAAAAGTAGTCGGCAAGATTTTTATTTTCAGCATATTTGTCGGTTACTAATTTAAAAGTAATTGGCAAGACTTTATTTTCAGCACATTCGTCGGTTACTTTTTCAAAAGTAATCGGCAAGATTTTAATTTTCAGCATATTCGTCGGTTAATATTTCAAAAGTAATCGCCAAGATTTTTATTTTCAGCATATTTGTCGGTTACTATTTTAAAAGTAAGCGGCATGACTTTATTTTCAGCACATTCGTCGGTTACTATTTCAAAAGTAATCGGCAAGATTTTTTTTCTGCATATTCGTCGGTTACTATTTCAAAAGTAATCGGCATGATTTTTATTTTCAGCATATTCGGCGGTTACTATTTCAAAAGTAATCGCCAAGATTTTTATTTTCAGCATATTTGTCGGTTACTATTTTAAAAGTAAGCGGCATGACTTTATTTTCAGCACATTCGTCGGTTACTATTTCAAAATTAATCGGCAAGATTTTTATTTTCAACATATTTGTCTGTTACTATATTAAAAGTAATCGACAAGATTTTTATTTTCAACATATTCGTCGGTTACTATTTCAAAAGTAATCGGCAAGACTTTATTTTCAGCACATTCGTCGATTGCTATTTCAAAAGTAATCGGCAAGACTTTAATTTCAGCACATTCGTCGGTTACTATTTCAAAAGTAATCGGCAAGACTTTATTTTCAGCACATTCGTCGGTTACTATTTCAAAAGTAATCGGCAAGACTTTATTTTCAGCACATTCGTCGGTTACTATTTCAAAAGTAATCGGCAAGATTTTTATTTTCAGCATATTCGTCGGTTACTATTTCAAAAGTAATCGGCAAGATTTTTATTTTCAGCATATTAGTCGGTTACTATATTAAAAGTAATCGACAAGATTTTTATTTTCAACATATTCGTCGGTTACTATTTCAAAAGTAATCAGCAAGACTTTATTTTCAGCATATTCGTCGGTTACTATTTCAAAAGTAATCGGCAAGCCTTTATTTTCAGCACATTCGTCGGTTACTATTTCAAAAGTAATCGGCAAGATTTTTATTTTCAGCATATTCGTCGGTTACTATTTTAAAAGTAATCGGCAAGACTTTAATTTCAGCACATTCGTCGGTTACTATTTCAAAAGTAATCAGCAAGACTTTATTTTCTGCATATTCGTCGGTTACTATTTCAAAAGTAATCGGCAAGATTTTTATTTTCAGCATATTCGGCGGTTACTATTTCAAAAGTAATCGGCAAGACTTTATTTTCAGCACATTCGTCGGTTACTATTTCAAAAGTAATCGGCAAGACTTTAATTTCAGCACATTCGTCGGTTACTATTTCAAAAGTAATCGACAAGATTTTTATTTTCAGCACATTCGTCGGTAACTATTTCAAAAGTAATCAGCAAGACTTTATTTTTAACACATTCGTCGGTTACTATTTCAAAAGTAATCGGCAAGATTTTTATTTTCTACATATTCGTCGGTTACTATTTCAAAATTAATCGGCAAGATTTTTATTTTCAGCATATTTGTCGGTTACTATATTAAAAGTAATCGACAAGATTTTTATTTTCAACATATTCGTCAGTTACTATTTCAAAACTAATCAGCAAGACTTTATTTTCAGCACATTCGTTGGTTACTATTTCAAAAGTAGTCGGCAAGATTTTTATTTTCAGCATATTTGTCGGTTACTAATTTAAAAGTAATTGGCAAGACTTTATTTTCAGCACATTCGTTGGTTACTATTTCAAAAGTAGTCGGCAAGATTTTTATTTTCAGCATATTTGTCGGTTACTAATTTAAAAGTAATTGGCAAGATTTTTTTTCTGCATATTCGTCGGTTACTATTTCAAAAGTAATCGGCAAGATTTTTATTTTCAGCATATTCGGCGGTTACTATTTCAAAAGTAATCGCCAAGATTTTTATTTTCAGCATATTTGTCGGTTACTATTTCAAAAGTAATCAGCAAGACTTAATTTTTAACACATTCGTCGGTTACTATTTCAAAAGTAATCGGCAAGATTTTTTTTTTTCAGCATATTTGTCGGTTACTATATTAAAAGTAATCGGCAAGATTTTTATTTTCAACACATTCGTCGGTTACTATTTCAAAAGTAATCGGCAAGATTTTTATTTTCAGCATATTTGTCGGTTACTATATTAAAAGTAATCAGCAAGATTTTTATTTTCAGCATATTCGTCGGTTACTATTTCAAAAGTAATCGGCAAGACTTAATTTTCAGCACATTCGTCGGTTACTATTTCAAAAGTAATCGGCAAGACCTTATTTTCAGCACATTCGTCGCTTACTATTTTAAAAGTAATCGGCAAAATTTTTATTTTCAGCATATTCGTCGGTTACTATTTCAAAAGTAATCGTCAAAATTTTTTATTTTCAGCATATTTGTCGGTTACTATTTTAAAGGTAATCGGCAAGACTTTATTTTCAGCACATTCGTCGGTTACTATTTCAAAAGTAATCGCAAGACTTTATTTTCAGCACATTCGTCGGTTACTATTTCAAAAGTAATCGGCAAGACTTTATTTTCAGCACATTCGTCGGTTACTATTTCAAAAGTAATCGCCAAGATTTTTATTTTCAGCATATTCGTCGGTTACTATTTCAAAAGTAGTCGCCAAGATTTTTATTTTCAGCATATTTGTCGGTTACTAATTTAAAAGTAATCGGCCAGACTTTATTTTCAGCACATTCGTCGGTTACTATTTCAAAAGTAATCGGCAAGATTTTTATTTTCAGCATATTCGTCGGTTACTATTTCAAAAGTAATCGCCAAGATTTTTATTTTCAGCATATTTGTCGGTTACTATTTTAAAAGTAAGCGGCATGACTTTATTTTCAACACATTCGTCGGTTACTATTTCAAAAGTAATCGGCAAGACTTTAATTTCAGCACATTCGTCGGTTACTATTTTAAAAGTAATCGACAAGATTTTTATTTTCAGCACATTCGTCGGTTACTATTTCAAAAGTAATCAGCAAGACTTTATTTTTAACACATTCGTCGGTTACTATTTCAAAAGTAATCGGCAAGATTTTTATTTTCTACATATTCGTCGGTTACTATTTCAAAACTAATCAGCAAGACTTTATTTTCAGCACATTCGTTGGTTACTATTTCAAAAGTAGTCGGCAAGATTTTTATTTTCAGCATATTTGTCGGTTACTAATTTAAAAGTAATTGGCAAGACTTTATTTTCAGCACATTCGTCGGTTACTTTTTCAAAAGTAATCGGCAAGATTTTAATTTTCAGCATATTCGTCGGTTAATATTTCAAAAGTAATCGCCAAGATTTTTATTTTCAGCATATTTGTCGGTTACTATTTTAAAAGTAAGCGGCATGACTTTATTTTCAGCACATTCGTCGGTTACTATTTCAAAAGTAATCGGCAAGATTTTTTTTCTGCATATTCGTCGGTTACTATTTCAAAAGTAATCGGCATGATTTTTATTTTCAGCATATTCGGCGGTTACTATTTCAAAAGTAATCGCCAAGATTTTTATTTTCAGCATATTTGTCGGTTACTATTTTAAAAGTAAGCGGCATGACTTTATTTTCAGCACATTCGTCGGTTACTATTTCAAAATTAATCGGCAAGATTTTTATTTTCAACATATTTGTCTGTTACTATATTAAAAGTAATCGACAAGATTTTTATTTTCAACATATTCGTCGGTTACTATTTCAAAAGTAATCGGCAAGACTTTATTTTCAGCACATTCGTCGATTGCTATTTCAAAAGTAATCGGCAAGACTTTAATTTCAGCACATTCGTCGGTTACTATTTCAAAAGTAATCGGCAAGACTTTATTTTCAGCACATTCGTCGGTTACTATTTCAAAAGTAATCGGCAAGACTTTATTTTCAGCACATTCGTCGGTTACTATTTCAAAAGTAATCGGCAAGATTTTTATTTTCAGCATATTCGTCGGTTACTATTTCAAAAGTAATCGGCAAGATTTTTATTTTCAGCATATTTGTCGGTTACTATATTAAAAGTAATCGACAAGATTTTTATTTTCAACATATTCGTCGGTTACTATTTCAAAA
This sequence comes from Medicago lupulina, assembly GCA_958299785.1. Lineage (NCBI taxonomy): Eukaryota > Viridiplantae > Streptophyta > Magnoliopsida > Fabales > Fabaceae > Medicago > Medicago lupulina. Next base: position 40,847,654 of record OY283143.1, on the reverse strand, counting down.
GTAATCAGCAAGACTTTATTTTCAGCATATTCGTCGGTTACTATTTCAAAAGTAATCGGCAAGCCTTTATTTTCAGCACATTCGTCGGTTACTATTTCAAAAGTAATCGGCAAGATTTTTATTTTCAGCATATTCGTCGGTTACTATTTTAAAAGTAATCGGCAAGACTTTAATTTCAGCACATTCGTCGGTTACTATTTCAAAAGTAATCAGCAAGACTTTATTTTCAGCATATTCGTCGGTTACTATTTCAAAAGTAATCGGCAAGCCTTTATTTTCAGCACATTCGTCGGTTACTATTTCAAAAGTAATCGGCAAGATTTTTATTTTCAGCATATTCGTCGGTTACTATTTCAAAAGTAATCGCCAAGATTTTTATTTTCAGCATATTTGTCAGTTACTATTTTAAAAGTAATCGGCAAGACTTTATTTTCAGCACATTCGTCGGTTACTATTTCAAAAGTAATCGGCAAGATTTTTATTTTCAGCATATTCGTCGGTTACTATTTCAAAAGTAATCGCCAAGATTTTTATTTTCAGCATATTTGTCGGTTACTATTTTAAAAGTAAGCGGCATGACTTTATTTTCAGCACATTCGTCGGTTACTATTTCAAAAGTAATCGGCAAGATTTTTTTTCTGCATATTCGTCGGTTACTATTTCAAAAGTAATCGGCAAGATTTTTATTTTCAGCATATTCGGCGGTTACTATTTCAAAAGTAATCGGCAAGACTTTATTTTCAGCACATTCGTTGGTTACTATTTCAAAAGTAATCGGCAAGACTTTAATTTCAGCACATTCGTCGGTTACTATTTCAAAAGTAATCGACAAGATTTTTATTTTCAGCACATTCGTCGGTTACTATTTCAAAAGTAATCAGCAAGACTTTATTTTTAACACATTCGTCGGTTACTATTTCAAAAGTAATCGGCAAGATTTTTATTTTCTACATATTCGTCGGTTACTATTTCAAAAGTAATCGGCAAGATTTTTATTTTCAGCATATTTGTCGGTTACTATATTAAAAGTAATCGACAAGATTTTTATTTTCAACATATTCGTCAGTTACTATTTCAAAACTAATCAGCAAGACTTTATTTTCAGCACATTCGTTGGTTACTATTTCAAAAGTAGTCGGCAAGATTTTTATTTTCAGCATATTTGTCGGTTACTAATTTAAAAGTAATTGGTAAGACTTTATTTTCAGCACATTCGTTGGTTACTATTTCAAAAGTAGTCGGCAAGATTTTTATTTTCAGCATATTTGTCGGTTACTAATTTAAAAGTAATTGGCAAGATTTTTTTTTCTGCATATTCGTCGGTTACTATTTCAAAAGTAATCGGCAAGATTTTTATTTTCAGCATATTCGGCGGTTACTATTTCAAAAGTAATCGCCAAGATTTTTATTTTCAGCATATTTGTCGGTTACTATTTCAAAAGTAATCAGCAAGACTTAATTTTTAACACATTCGTCGGTTACTATTTCAAAAGTAATCGGCAAGATTTTTATTATCAGCATATTTGTCGGTTACTATATTAAAAGTAATCGGCAAGATTTTTATTTTCAACACATTCGTCGGTTACTATTTCAAAAGTAATCAGCAAGACTTTATTTTTAACACATTCGTCGGTTACTATTTCAAAAGTAATCGACAAGATTTTTATTTTCAGCATATTTGTCGGTTACTATATTAAAAGTAATCGGCAAGATTTTTATTTTCAGCATATTCGTCGGTTACTATTTCAAAAGTAATCGGCAAGACTTTATTTTCAGCACATTCGTCGGTTACTATTTCAAAAGTAATCGGCAAGACCTTATTTTCAGCACATTCGTCGCTTACTATTTTAAAAGTAATCGGCAAGATTTTTATTTTCAGCATATTCGTCGGTTACTATTTCAAAAGTAATCGTCAAAATTTTTTATTTTCAGCATATTTGTCGGTTACTATTTTAAAGGTAATCGGCAAGACTTTATTTTCAGCACATTCGTCGGTTACTATTTCAAAAGTAATCGCAAGACTTTATTTTCAGCACATTCGTCGGTTACTATTTCAAAAGTAATCGGCAAGACTTTATTTTCAGCACATTCGTCGGTTACTACTTCAAAAGTAATCGCCAAGATTTTTATTTTCAGCATATTCGTCGGTTACTATTTCAAAAGTAATCGCCAAGATTTTTATTTTCAGCATATTTGTCGGTTACTAATTTAAAAGTAATCGGCAAGACTTTATTTTCAGCACATTCGTCGGTTACTATTTCAAAAGTAATCGGCAAGATTTTTATTTTCAGCATATTCGTCGGTTACTATTTCAAAAGTAATCGCCAAGATTTTTATTTTCAGCATATTCGTCGGTTACTATTTTAAAAGTAAGCGGCATGACTTTATTTTCAGCACATTCGTCGGTTACTATTTCAAAAGTAATCGGCAAGATTTTTTTTCTGCATATTCGTCGGTTACTATTTCAAAAGTAATCGGCAAGATTTTTATTTTCAGCATATTCGGCGGTTACTATTTCAAAAGTAATCGGCAAGACTTTATTTTCAGCACATTCGTCGGTTACTATTTCAAAAGTAATCGGCAAGACTTTAATTTCAGCACATTCGTCGGTTACTATTTCAAAAGTAATCGACAAGATTTTTATTTTCAGCACATTCGTCGGTTACTATTTCAAAAGTAATCAGCAAGACTTTATTTTTAACACATTCGTCGGTTACTATTTCAAAAGTAATCGGCAAGATTTTTATTTTCTACATATTCGTCGGTTACTATTTCAAAAGTAATCGGCAAGATTTTTATTTTCAGCATATTTGTCGGTTACTATATTAAAAGTAATCGACAAGATTTTTATTTTCAACATATTCGTCAGTTACTATTTCAAAACTAATCAGCAAGACTTTATTTTCAGCACATTCGTCGGTTACTAATTTAAAAGTAATTGGCAAGATTTTTTTTTCTGCATATTCGTCGGTTACTATTTCAAAAGTAATCGGCAAGATTTTTATTTTCAGCATATTCGGCGGTTACTATTTCAAAAGTAATCGCCAAGATTTTTATTTTCATCATATTTGTCGGTTACTATTTCAAAAGTAATCAGCAAGACTTAATTTTTAACACATTCGTCGGTTACTATTTCAAAAGTAATCGGCAATATTTTTATTTTCAGCATATTTGTCGGTTACTATATTAAAAGTAATCGGAAAGATTTTTATTTTCAACACATTCGTCGGTTACTATTTCAAAAGTAATCAGCAAGACTTTATTTTTAACACATTCGTCGGTTACTATTTCAAAAGTAATCGGCAAGATTTTTATTTTCAGCATATTTGTCGGTTACTATATTAAAAGTAATCGGCAAGATTTTTATTTTCAGCATATTCGTCGGTTACTATTTCAAAAGTAATCGTCAAAATTTTTTATTTTCAGCATATTTGTCGGTTACTATTTTAAAGGTAATCGGCAAGACTTTATTTTCAGCACATTCGTCGGTTACTATTTCAAAAGTAATCGGCAAGACTTTAATTTCAGCACATTCGTCGGTTACTATTTCAAAAGTAATCGACAAGATTTTTATTTTCAGCACATTCGTCGGTTACTATTTCAAAAGTAATCAGCAAGACTTTATTTTTAACACATTCGTCGGTTACTATTTCAAAAGTAATCAGCAAGATTTTTATTTTCTACATATTCGTCGGTTACTATTTCAAAAGTAATCGGCAAGACTTTATTTTCAGCACATTCGTCGGTTACTATTTCAAAAGTAATCGGCAAGACTTTAATTTCAGCACATTCGTCGGTTACTATTTCAAAAGTAATCGAAAAATTTTTATTTTCAGCACATTCGTCGGTTACTATTTCAAAAGTAATCAGCAAGACTTTATTTTTAACACATTCGTCGGTTACTATTTCAAAAGTAATCAGCAAGATTTTTATTTTCTACATATTCGTCGGTTACTATTTCAAAAGTAATCGGCAAGATTTTTATTTTCAGCATATTTGTCGGTTACTATATTAAAAGTAATCGACAAGATTTTTATTTTCAACATATTCGTCAGTTACTATTTCAAAACTAATCAGCAAGACTTTATTTTCAGCACATTCGTTGGTTACTATTTCAAAAGTAGTCGGCAAGATTTTTATTTTCAGCATATTTGTCGGTTACTAATTTAATAGTAATTGGCAAGATTTTTTTTTCTGCATATTCGTCGGTTACTATTTCAAAAGTAATCGGCAAGATTTTTATTTTCAGCATATTTGTCGGTTACTATTTTAAAAGTAAGCGGCATGACTTTATTTTCAGCACATTCGTCGGCTACTATTTCAAAAGTAATCGCCAAGATTTTTATTTTCAGCATATTTGTCGGTTACTATTTTAAAAGTAATCGGCAAGACTTTAATTTCAGCACATTCGTCGGTTACTATTTCAAAAGTAATCAGCAAGACTTTATTTTCAGCATATTCGTCGGTTACTATTTCAAAAGTAATCGGCAAGCCTTTATTTTCAGCACATTCGTCGGGTACTATTTCAAAAGTAATCGGCAAGATTTTTATTTTCAGCATATTCGTCGGTTACTATTTCAAAAGTAATCGCCAAGATTTTTATTTTCAGCATATTTGTCAGTTACTATTTTAAAAGTAATCGGCAAGACTTTATTTTCAGCACATTCGTCGGTTACTATTTCAAAAGTAATCGGCAAGATTTTTATTTTCAGCATATTCGTCGGTTACTATTTCAAAAGTAATCGCCAAGATTTTTATTTTCAGCATATTTGTCGGTTACTATTTTAAAAGTAAGCGGCATGACTTTATTTTCAGCACATTCGTCGGTTACTATTTCAAAAGTAATCGGCAAGATTTTTTTTCTGCATATTCGTCGGTTACTATTTCAAAAGTAATCGGCAAGATTTTTATTTTCAGCATATTCAGCGGTTACTATTTCAAAAGTAATCGGCAAGACTTTATTTTCAGCACATTCGTCGGTTACTATTTCAAAAGTAATCGGCAAGACTTTAATTTCAGCACATTCGTCGGTTACTATTTCAAAAGTAATCGACAAGATTTTTATTTTCAGCACATTCGTCGGTTACTATTTCAAAAGTAATCAGCAAGACTTTATTTTTAACACATTCGTCGGTTACTATTTCAAAAGTAATCGGCAAGATTTTTATTTTCTACATATTCGTCGGTTACTATTTCAAAAGTAATCGGCAAGATTTTTATTTTCAGCATATTTGTCGGTTACTATATTAAAAGTAATCGACAAGATTTTTATTTTCAACATATTCGTCAGTTACTATTTCAAAACTAATCAGCAAGACTTTATTTTCAGCACATTCGTTGGTTACTATTTCAAAAGTAGTCGGCAAGATTTTTATTTTCAGCATATTTGTCGGTTACTAATTTAAAAGTAATTGGCAAGACTTTATTTTCAGCACATTCGTTGGTTACTATTTCAAAAGTAGTCGGCAAGATTTTTATTTTCAGCATATTTGTCGGTTACTAATTTAAAAGTAATTGGCAAGATTTTTTTTTCTGCATATTCGTCGGTTACTATTTCAAAAGTAATCGGCAAGATTTTTATTTTCAGCATATTCGGCGGTTACTATTTCAAAAGTAATCGCCAAGATTTTTATTTTCAGCATATTTGTCGGTTACTATTTCAAAAGTAATCAGCAAGACTTAATTTTTAACACATTCGTCGGTTACTATTTCAAAAGTAATCGGCAAGATTTTTATTTTCAGCATATTTGTCGGTTACTATATTAAAAGTAATCGGCAAGATTTTTATTTTCAACACATTCGTCGGTTACTATTTCAAAAGTAATCGGCAAGACTTTATTTTCAGCACATTCGTCGGTTACTATTTCAAAAGTAATCGGCAAGACCTTATTTTCAGCACATTCGTCGCTTACTATTTTAAAAGTAATCGGCAAGATTTTTATTTTCAGCATATTCGTCGGTTACTATTTTAAAAGTAATCGTCAAAATTTTTTATTTTCAGCATATTTGTCGGTTACTATTTTAAAGGTAATCGGCAAGACTTTATTTTCAGCACATTCGTCGGTTACTATTTCAAAAGTAATCGCAAGACTTTATTTTCAGCACATTCGTCGGTTACTATTTCAAAAGTAATCGGCAAGATTTTTATTTTCAGCATATTCGTCGGTTACTATTTCAAAAGTAATCGCCAAGATTTTTATTTTCAGCATATTTGTCGGTTACTATTTTAAAAGTAAGCGGCATGACTTTATTTTCAGCACATTCGTCGGTTACTATTTCAAAAGTAATCGGCAAGATTTTTTTTCTGCATATTCGTCGGTTACTATTTCAAAAGTAATCGGCAAGATTTTTATTTTCAGCATATTCAGCGGTTACTATTTCAAAAGTAATCGGCAAGACTTTATTTTCAGCACATTCGTCGGTTACTATTTCAAAAGTAATCGGCAAGACTTTAATTTCAGCACATTCGTCGGTTACTATTTCAAAAGTAATCGACAAGATTTTTATTTTCAGCACATTCGTCGGTTACTATTTCAAAAGTAATCAGCAAGACTTTATTTTTAACACATTCGTCGGTTACTATTTCAAAAGTAATCGACAAGATTTTTATTTTCTACATATTCGTCGGTTACTATTTCAAAAGTAATCGGCAAGATTTTTATTTTCAGCATATTTGTCGGTTACTATATTAAAAGTAATCGACAAGATTTTTATTTTCAACATATTCGTCAGTTACTATTTCAAAACTAATCAGCAAGACTTTATTTTCAGCACATTCGTTGGTTACTATTTCAAAAGTAGTCGGCAAGATTTTTATTTTCAGCATATTTGTCGGTTACTAATTTAAAAGTAATTGGCAAGACTTTATTTTCAGCACATTCGTTGGTTACTATTTCAAAAGTAGTCGGCAAGATTTTTATTTTCAGCATATTTGTCGGTTACTAATTTAAAAGTAATTGGCAAGATTTTTTTTTCTGCATATTCGTCGGTTACTATTTCAAAAGTAATCGGCAAGATTTTTATTTTCAGCATATTCGGCGGTTACTATTTCAAAAGTAATCGCCAAGATTTTTATTTTCAGCATATTTGTCGGTTACTATTTCAAAAGTAATCAGCAAGACTTAATTTTTAACACATTCGTCGGTTACTATTTCAAAAGTAATCGGCAAGATTTTTATTTTCAGCATATTTGTCGGTTACTATATTAAAAGTAATCGGCAAGATTTTTATTTTCAACACATTCGTCGGTTACTATTTCAAAAGTAATCGGCAAGACTTTATTTTCAGCACATTCGTCGGTTACTATTTCAAAAGTAATCGGCAAGACCTTATTTTCAGCACATTCGTCGCTTACTATTTTAAAAGTAATCGGCAAGATTTTTATTTTCAGCATATTCGTCGGTTACTATTTTAAAAGTAATCGTCAAAATTTTTTATTTTCAGCATATTTGTCGGTTACTATTTTAAAGGTAATCGGCAAGACTTTATTTTCAGCACATTCGTCGGTTACTATTTCAAAAGTAATCGCAAGACTTTATTTTCAGCACATTCGTCGGTTACTATTTCAAAAGTAATCGGCAAGACTTTATTTTCAGCACATTCGTCGGTTACTATTTCAAAAGTAATCGCCAAGATTTTTATTTTCAGCATATTCGTCGGTTACTATTTCAAAAGTAATCGCCAAGATTTTTATTTTCAGCATATTTGTCGGTTACTAATTTAAAAGTAATCGGCAAGACTTTATTTTCAGCACATTCGTCGGTTACTATTTCAAAAGTAATCGGCAAGATTTTTATTTTCAGCATATTCGTCGGTTACTATTTCAAAAGTAATCGCCAAGATTTTTATTTTCAGCATATTTGTCGGTTACTATTTTAAAAGTAAGCGGCATGACTTTATTTTCAGCACATTCGTCGGTTACTATTTCAAAAGTAATCGGCAAGATTTTTTTTCTGCATATTCGTCGGTTACTATTTCAAAAGTAATCGGCAAGATTTTTATTTTCAGCATATTCGGCGGTTACTATTTCAAAAGTAATCGGCAAGACTTTATTTTCAGCACATTCGTCGGTTACTATTTCAAAAGTAATCGGCAAGACTTTAATTTCAGCACATTCGTCGGTTACTATTTCAAAAGTAATCGACAAGATTTTTATTTTCAGCACATTCGTCGGTTACTATTTCAAAAGTAATCAGCAAGACTTTATTTTTAACACATTCGTCGGTTACTATTTCAAAAGTAATCGGCAAGATTTTTATTCTCTACATATTCGTCGGTTACTATTTCAAAAGTAATCGGCAAGATTTTTATTTTCAGCATATTTGTCGGTTACTATATTAAAAGTAATCGACAAGATTTTTATTTTCAACATATTCGTCAGTTACTATTTCAAAACTAATCAGCAAGACTTTATTTTCAGCACATTCGTTGGTTACTATTTGAAAAGTAGTCGGCAAGATTTTTATTTTCAGCATATTTGTCGGTTACTAATTTAAAAGTAATTGGCAAGATTTTTTTTTCTGCATATTTGTCGGTTACTATTTCAAAAGTAATCGGCAAGATTTTTATTTTCAGCATATTCGGCGGTTACTATTTCAAAAGTAATCGCCAAGATTTTTATTTTCATCATATTTGTCGGTTACTATTTCAAAAGTAATCAGCAAGACTTAATTTTTAACACATTCGTCGGTTACTATTTCAAAAGTAATCGGCAAGATTTTTATTTTCAGCATATTTGTCGGTTACTATATTAAAAGTAATCGGCAAGATTTTTATTTTCAACATATTCGTCGGTTACTATTTCAAAAGTAATCAGCAAGACTTTATTTTTAACACATTCGTCGGTTACTATTTCAAAAGTAATCGGCAAGATTTTTATTTTCAGCATATTTGTCGGTTACTATATTAAAAGTAATCGGCAAGATTTTTATTTTTAGCATATTCGTCGGTTACTATTTCAAAAGTAATCGGCAAGACTTTATTTTCAGCACATTCGTCGGTTACTATTTCAAAAGTAATCGGCAAGACCTTATTTTCAGCACATTCGTCGCTTACTATTTTAAAAGTAATCGGCAAGATTTTTATTTTCAGCATATTCGTCGGTTACTATTTCAAAAGTAATCGTCAAAATTTTTTATTTTCAGCATATTTGTCGGTTACTATTTTAATGGTAATCGGCAAAACTTTATTTTCAGCAAATTCGTCGGTTACTATTCCAAAAGTAATCGGCAAGATTTTTTTTCTGCATATTCGTCGGTTACAATTTCAAAAGTAATCGGCAAGATTTTTATTTTCAGCATTTTCGGCGGTTACTATTTCAAAAGTAATCGGCAAGACTTTATTTTCAGCACATTCGTCGGTTACTATTTCAAAAGTAATCGGCAAGACTTTAATTTCAGCACATTCGTCGGTTACTATTTCAAAAGTAATCAGCAAGACTTTATTTTTAACACATTCGTCGGTTACTATTTCAAAAGTTATCAGCAAGATTTTTATTTTCTACATATTCGTCGGTTACTATTTCAAAAGTAATCGGCAAGATTTTTATTTTCAGCATATTTGTCGGTTACTATATTAAAAGTAATCGACAAGATTTTTATTTTCAACATATTCGTCAGTTACTATTTCAAAACTAACCAGCAAGACTTTATTTTCAGCACATTCGTTGGTTACTATTTCAAAAGTAGTCGGCAAGATTTTTATTTTCAGCATATTTGTCGGTTACTAATTTAAAAGTAATTGGCAAGATTTTTTTTTCTGCATATTCGTCGGTTACTATTTCAACAGTAATCGGCAAGATTTTTATTTTCAGCATATTTGTCGGTTACTATTTTAAAAGTAAGCGGCATGACTTTATTTTCAGCACATTCGTCGGCTACTATTTCAAAAGTAATCGCCAAGATTTTTATTTTCAGCATATTTGTCGGTTACTATTTTAAAAGTAATCGGCAAGACTTTATTTTCAGCACATTCGTCGGTTACTATTTCAAAAGTAATCGGCAAGACTTTATTTTCAGCACATTCGTCGGTTACTATTTCAAAAGTAATCGCAAGACTTTATTTTCAGCACATTCGTCGGTTACTATTTCAAAAGTAATCGGCAAGACTTTATTTTCAGCACATTCGTCGGTTACTATTTCAAAAGTAATCGACAAGATTTTTATTTTCAGCACATTCGTCGGTTACTATTTCAAAACTAATCAGCAAGACTTTATTTTTAACACATTCGTCGGTTACTATTTCAAAAGTAATCAGCAAGATTTTTATTTTCTACATATTCGTCGGTTACTATTTCAAAAGTAATCGGCAAGATTTTTATTTTCAGCATATTTGTCGGTTACTATATTAAAAGTAATCGACAAGATTTTTATTTTCAACATATTCGTCAGTTACTATTTCAAAACTAATCAGCAAGACTTTATTTTCAGCACATTCGTTGGTTACTATTTCAAAAGTAGTCGGCAAGATTTTTATTTTCAGCATATTTGTCGGTTACAAATTTAAAAGTAATTGGCAAGATTTTTTTTTCTGCATATTCGTCGGTTACTATTTCAAAAGTAATCGGCAAGATTTTTATTTTCAGCATATTTGTCGGTTACTATTTTAAAAGTAAGCGGCATGACTTTATTTTCAGCACATTCGTCGGCTACTATTTCAAAAGTAATCGCCAAGATTTTTATTTTCAGCATATTTGTCGGTTACTATTTAAAAGTAATCAGCAAGACTTAATTTTTAACACATTCGTCGGTTACTATTTCAAAAGTAATCGGCAAGATTTTTATTTTCAGCATATTTGTCGGTTACTATATTAAAAGTAATCGGCAAGATTTTTATTTTCAACATATTCGTCGGTTACTATTTCAAAAGTAATCAGCAAGACTTTATTTTTAACACATTCGTCGGTTACTATTTCAAAAGTAATCGGCAAGATTTTTATTTTCAGCATATTTGTCGGTTACTATATTAAAAGTAATCGGCAAGATTTTTATTTTTAGCATATTCGTCGGTTACTATTTCAAAAGTAATCGGCAAGACTTTATTTTCAGCACATTCGTCGGTTACTATTTCAAAAGTAATCGGCAAGACCTTATTTTCAGCACATTCGTCGCTTACTATTTTAAAAGTAATCGGCAAGATTTTTATTTTCAGCATATTCGTCGGTTACTATTTCAAAAGTAATCGTCAAAATTTTTTATTTTCAGCATATTTGTCGGTTACTATTTTAAAGGTAATCGGCAAGACTTTATTTTCAGCAAATTCGTCGGTTACTATTCCAAAAGTAATCGGCAAGATTTTTTTTCTGCATATTCGTCGGTTACTATTTCAAAAGTAATCGGCAAGATTTTTATTTTCAGCATTTTCGGCGGTTACTATTTCAAAAGTAATCGGCAAGACTTTATTTTCAGCACATTCGTCGGTTACTATTTCAAAAGTAATCGGCAAGACTTTAATTTCAGCACATTCGTCGGTTACTATTTCAAAAGTAATCAGCAAGACTTTATTTTTAACACATTCGTCGGTTACTATTTCAAAAGTAATCAGCAAGATTTTTATTTTCTACATATTCGTCGGTTACTATTTCAAAAGTAATCGGCAAGATTTTTATTTTCAGCATATTTGTCGGTTACTATATTAAAAGTAATCGACAAGATTTTTATTTTCAACATATTCGTCAGTTACTATTTCAAAACTAATCAGCAAGACTTTATTTTCAGCACATTCGTTGGTTACTATTTCAAAAGTAGTCGGCAAGATTTTTATTTTCAGCATATTTGTCGGTTACTAATTTAAAAGTAATTGGCAAGATTTTTTTTTCTGCATATTCGTCGGTTACTATTTCAAAAGTAATCGGCAAGATTTTTATTTTCAGCATATTTGTCGGTTACTATTTTAAAAGTAAGCGGCATGACTTTATTTTCAGCACATTCGTCGGCTACTATTTCAAAAGTAATCGCCAAGATTTTTATTTTCAGCATATTTGTCGGTTACTATTTTAAAAGTAATCGGCAAGACTTTATTTTCAGCACATTCGTCGGTTACTATTTCAAAAGTAATCGGCAAGACTTTATTTTCAGCACATTCGTCGGTTACTATTTCAAAAGTAATCGCAAGACTTTATTTTCAGCACATTCGTCGGTTACTATTGCAAAAGTAATCGGCAAGACTTTATTTTCAGCACATTCGTCGGTTACTATTTCAAAAGTAATCGACAAGATTTTTATTTTCAGCACATTCGTCGGTTACTATTTCAAAAGTAATCAGCAAGACTTTATTTTTAACACATTCGTCGGTTACTATTTCAAAAGTAATCAGCAAGATTTTTATTTTCTACATATTCGTCGGTTACTATTTCAAAAGTAATCGGCAAGATTTTTATTTTCAGCATATTTGTCGGTTACTATATTAAAAGTAATCGACAAGATTTTTATTTTCAACATATTCGTCAGTTACTATTTCAAAACTAATCAGCAAGACTTTATTTTCAGCACATTCGTTGGTTACTATTTCAAAAGTAGTCGGCAAGATTTTTATTTTCAGCATATTTGTCGGTTACAAATTTAAAAGTAATTGGCAAGATTTTTTTTTCTGCATATTCGTCGGTTACTATTTCAAAAGTAATCGGCAAGATTTTTATTTTCAGCATATTTGTCGGTTACTATTTTAAAAGTAAGCGGCATGACTTTATTTTCAGCACATTCGTCGGCTACTATTTCAAAAGTAATCGCCAAGATTTTTATTTTCAGCATATTTGTCGGTTACTATTTAAAAGTAATCAGCAAGACTTAATTTTTAACACATTCGTCGGTTACTATTTCAAAAGTAATCGGCAAGATTTTTATTTTCAGCATATTTGTCGGTTACTATATTAAAAGTAATCGGCAAGATTTTTATTTTCAACATATTCGTCGGTTACTATTTCAAAAGTAATCAGCAAGACTTTATTTTTAACACATTCGTCGGTTACTATTTCAAAAGTAATCGGCAAGATTTTTATTTTCAGCATATTTGTCGGTTACTATATTAAAAGTAATCGGCAAGATTTTTATTTTTAGCATATTCGTCGGTTACTATTTCAAAAGTAATCGGCAAGACTTTATTTTCAGCACATTCGTCGGTTACTATTTCAAAAGTAATCGGCAAGACCTTATTTTCAGCACATTCGTCGCTTACTATTTTAAAAGTAATCGGCAAGATTTTTATTTTCAGCATATTCGTCGGTTACTATTTCAAAAGTAATCGTCAAAATTTTTTATTTTCAGCATATTTGTCGGTTACTATTTTAAAGGTAATCGGCAAGACTTTATTTTCAGCAAATTCGTCGGTTACTATTCCAAAAGTAATCGGCAAGATTTTTTTTCTGCATATTCGTCGGTTACTATTTCAAAAGTAATCGGCAAGATTTTTATTTTCAGCATTTTCGGCGGTTACTATTTCAAAAGTAATCGGCAAGACTTTATTTTCAGCACATTCGTCGGTTACTATTTCAAAAGTAATCGGCAAGACTTTAATTTCAGCACATTCGTCGGTTACTATTTCAAAAGTAATCAGCAAGACTTTATTTTTAACACATTCGTCGGTTACTATTTCAAAAGTAATCAGCAAGATTTTTATTTTCTACATATTCGTCGGTTACTATTTCAAAAGTAATCGGCAAGATTTTTATTTTCAGCATATTTGTCGGTTACTATATTAAAAGTAATCGACAAGATTTTTATTTTCAACATATTCGTCAGTTACTATTTCAAAACTAATCAGCAAGACTTTATTTTCAGCACATTCGTTGGTTACTATTTCAAAAGTAGTCGGCAAGATTTTTATTTTCAGCATATTTGTCGGTTACTAATTTAAAAGTAATTGGCAAGATTTTTTTTTCTGCATATTCGTCGGTTACTATTTCAAAAGTAATCGGCAAGATTTTTATTTTCAGCATATTTGTCGGTTACTATTTTAAAAGTAAGCGGCATGACTTTATTTTCAGCACATTCGTCGGCTACTATTTCAAAAGTAATCGCCAAGATTTTTATTTTCAGCATATTTGTCGGTTACTATTTTAAAAGTAATCGGCAAGACTTTATTTTCAGCACATTCGTCGGTTACTATTTCAAAAGTAATCGGCAAGACTTTATTTTCAGCACATTCGTCGGTTACTATTTCAAAAGTAATCGCAAGACTTTATTTTCAGCACATTCGTCGGTTACTATTTCAAAAGTAATCGGCAAGACTTTATTTTCAGCACATTCGTCGGTTACTATTTCAAAAGTAATCGACAAGATTTTTATTTTCAGCACATTCGTCGGTTACTATTTCAAAAGTAATCAGCAAGACTTTATTTTTAACACATTCGTCGGTTACTATTTCAAAAGTAATCAGCAAGATTTTTATTTTCTACATATTCGTCGGTTACTATTTCAAAAGTAATCGGCAAGATTTTTATTTTCAGCATATTTGTCGGTTACTATATTAAAAGTAATCGACAAGATTTTTATTTTCAACATATTCGTCAGTTACTATTTCAAAACTAATCAGCAAGACTTTATTTTCAGCACATTCGTTGGTTACTATTTCAAAAGTAGTCGGCAAGATTTTTATTTTCAGCATATTTGTCGGTTACAAATTTAAAAGTAATTGGCAAGATTTTTTTTTCTGCATATTCGTCGGTTACTATTTCAAAAGTAATCGGCAAGATTTTTATTTTCAGCATATTTGTCGGTTACTATTTTAAAAGTAAGCGGCATGACTTTATTTTCAGCACATTCGTCGGCTACTATTTCAAAAGTAATCGCCAAGATTTTTATTTTCAGCATATTTGTCGGTTACTATTTTAAAAGTAATCGGCAAGACTTTATTTTCAGCACATTCGTCGGTTACTATTTCAAAAGTAATCGGCAAGACTTTATTTTCAGCACATTCGTCGGTTACTATTTCAAAAGTAATCGCAAGACTTTATTTTCAGCACATTCGTCGGTTACTATTTCAAAAGTAATCGGCAAGACTTTATTTTCAGCACATTCGTCGGTTACTATTTCAAAAGTAATCGCCAAGATTTTTATTTTCAGCATATTCGTCGGTTACTATTTCAAAAGTAATCGCCAAGATTTTTATTTTCAGCATATTTGTCGGTTACTAATTTAAAAGTAATCGGCAAGACTTTATTTTCAGCACATTCGTCGGTTACTATTTCAAAAGTAATCGGCAAGATTTTTATTTTCAGCATATTCGTCGGTTACTATTTCAAAAGTAATCGCCAAGATTTTTATTTTCAGCATATTTGTCGGTTACTATTTTAAAAGTAAGCGGCATGACTTTATTTTCAGCACATTCGTCGGTTACTATTTCAAAAGTAATCGGCAAGACTTTAATTTCAGCACATTCGTCGGTTACTATTTCAAAAGTAATCGACAAGATTTTTATTTTCAGCACATTCGTCGGTTACTATTTCAAAAGTAATCAGCAAGACTTTATTTTTAACACATTCGTCGGTTACTATTTCAAAAGTAATCAGCAAGATTTTTATTTTCTACATATTCGTCGGTTACTATTTCAAAAGTAATCGGCAAGATTTTTATTTTCTACATATTCGTCGGTTACTATATTAAAAGTAATCGGCAAGATTTTTATTTTCAGCATATTTGTCGGTTACTATATTAAAAGTAATCGACAAGATTTTTATTTTCAACATATTCGTCAGTTACTATTTCAAAACTAATCAGCAAGACTTTATTTTCAGCACATTCGTTGGTTACTATTTCAAAAGTAGTCGGCAAGATTTTTATTTTCAGCATATTTGTCGGTTACAAATTTAAAAGTAATTGGCAAGATTTTTTTTTCTGCATATTCGTCGGTTACTATTTCAAAAGTAATCGGCAAGATTTTTATTTTCAGCATATTTGTCGGTTACTATTTTAAAAGTAAGCGGCATGACTTTATTTTCAGCACATTCGTCGGCTACTATTTCAAAAGTAATCGCCAAGATTTTTATTTTCAGCATATTTGTCGGTTACTATTTTAAAAGTAATCGGCAAGACTTTATTTTCAGTACATTCGTCGGTTACTATTTCAAAAGTAATCGGCAAGACTTTATTTTCAGCACATTCGTCGGTTACTATTTCAAAAGTAATCGCAAGACTTTATTTTCAGCACATTCGTCGGTTACTATTTCAAAAGTAATCGGCAAGACTTTATTTTCAGCACATTCGTCGGTTACTATTTCAAAAGTAATCGCCAAGATTTTTATTTTCAGCATATTCGTCGGTTACTATTTCAAAAGTAATCGCCAAGATTTTTATTTTCAGCATATTTGTCGGTTACTAATTTAAAAGTAATCGGCAAGACTTTATTTTCAGCACATTCGTCGGTTACTATTTCAAAAGTAATCGGCAAGATTTTTATTTTCAGCATATTCGTCGGTTACTATTTCAAAAGTAATCGCCAAGATTTTTATTTTCAGCATATTTGTCGGTTACTATTTTAAAAGTAAGCGGCATGACTTTATTTTCAGCACATTCGTCGGTTACTATTTCAAAAGTAATCGGCAAGACTTTAATTTCAGCACATTCGTCGGTTACTATTTCAAAAGTAATCGACAAGATTTTTATTTTCAGCACATTCGTCGGTTACTATTTCAAAAGTAATCAGCAAGACTTTATTTTTAACACATTCGTCGGTTACTATTTCAAAAGTAATCAGCAAGATTTTTATTTTCTACATATTCGTCGGTTACTATTTCAAAAGTAATCGGCAAGATTTTTATTTTCAGCATATTTGTCGGTTACTATATTAAAAGTAATCGACAAGATTTTTATTTTCAACATATTCGTCAGTTACTATTTCAAAACTAATCAGCAAGACTTTATTTTCAGCACATTCGTTGGTTACTATTTCAAAAGTAGTCGGCAAGATTTTTATTTTCAGCATATTTGTCGGTTACTAATTTAAAAGTAATTGGCAAGATTTTTTTTTCTGCATATTCGTCGGTTACTATTTCAAAAGTAATCGGCAAGATTTTTATTTTCAGCATATTTGTCGGTTACTATTTTAAAAGTAAGCGGCATGACTTTATTTTCAGCACATTCGTCGGCTACTATTTCAAAAGTAATCGCCAAGATTTTTATTTTCAGCATATTTGTCGGTTACTATTTTAAAAGTAATCGGCAAGACTTTATTTTCAGCACATTCGTCGGTTACTATGTCAAAAGTAATCGGCAAGACTTTATTTTCAGCACATTCGGCGGTTACTATTTCAAAAGTAATCGCAAGACTTTATTTTCAGCACATTCGTCGGTTACTATTTCAAAAGTAATCGGCAAGACTTTATTTTCAGCACATTCGTCGGTTACTATTTCAAAAGTAATCGACAAGATTTTTATTTTCAGCACATTCGTCGGTTACTATTTCAAAAGTAATCAGCAAGACTTTATTTTTAACACATTCGTCGGTTACTATTTCAAAAGTAATCAGCAAGATTTTTATTTTCTACATATTCGTCGGTTACTATTTCAAAAGTAATCGGCAAGATTTTTATTTTCAGCATATTTGTCGGTTACTATATTAAAAGTAATCGACAAGATTTTTATTTTCAACATACTCGTCAGTTACTATTTCAAAACTAATCAGCAAGACTTTATTTTCAGCACATTCGTTGGTTACTATTTCAAAAGTAGTCGGCAAGATTTTTATTTTCAGCATATTTGTCGGTTACTATTTTAAAAGTAAGCGGCATGACTTTATTTTCAGCACATTCGTCGGCTACTATTTCAAAAGTAATCGCCAAGATTTTTATTTTCAGCATATTTGTCGGTTACTATTTTAAAAGTAATCGGCAAGACTTTATTTTCAGCACATTCGTCGGTTACTATTTCAAAAGTAATCGGCAAGGCTTTATTTTCAGCACATTCGTCGGTTACTATTTCAAAAGTAATCGCAAGACTTTATTTTCAGCACATTCGTCGGTTACTATTTCAAAAGTAATCGGCAAGACTTTATTTTCAGCACATTCGTCGGTTACTATTTCAAAAGTAATCGCCAAGATTTTTATTTTCAGCATATTTGTCGGTTACTAATTTAAAAGTAATCGGCAAGACTTTATTTTCAGCACATTCGTCGGTTACTATTTCAAAAGTAATCGGCAAGATTTTTATTTTCAGCATATTCGTCGGTTACTATTTCAAAAGTAATCGCCAAGATTTTTATTTTCAGCATATTTGTCGGTTACTATTTTAAAAGTAAGCGGCATGACTTTATTTTCAGCACATTCGTCGGTTACTATTTCAAAAGTAATCGGCAAGACTTTAATTTCAGCACATTCGTCGGTTACTATTTCAAAAGTAATCGACAAGATTTTTATTTTCAGCACATTCGTCGGTTACTATTTCAAAAGTAATCAGCAAGACTTTATTTTTAACACATTCGTCGGTTACTATTTCAAAAGTAATCAGCAAGATTTTTATTTTCTACATATTCGTCGGTTACTATTTCAAAAGTAATCGGCAAGATTTTTATTTTCAGCATATTTGTCGGTTACTATATTAAAAGTAATCGACAAGATTTTTATTTTCAACATATTCGTCAATTACTATTTCAAAACTAATCAGCAAGACTTTATTTTCAGCACATTCGTTGGTTACTATTTCAAAAGTAGTCGGCAAGATTTTTATTTTCAGCATATTTGTCGGTTACTAATTTAAAAGTAATTGGCAAGATTTTTTTTTCTGCATATTCGTCGGTTACTATTTCAAAAGTAATCGGCAAGATTTTTATTTTCAGCATATTTGTCGGTTACTATTTTAAAAGTAAGCGGCATGACTTTATTTTCAGCACATTCGTCGGCTACTATTTCAAAAGTAATCGCCAAGATTTTTATTTTCAGCATATTTGTTGGTTACTATTTTAAAAGTAATCGGCAAGACTTTATTTTCAGCACATTCGTCGGTTACTATGTCAAAAGTAATCGGCAAGACTTTATTTTCAGCACATTCGGCGGTTACTATTTCAAAAGTAATCGCAAGACTTTATTTTCAGCACATTCGTCGGTTACTATTTCAAAAGTAATCGGCAAGACTTTATTTTCAGCACATTCGTCGGTTACTATTTCAAAAGTAATCGACAAGATTTTTATTTTCAGCACATTCGTCGGTTACTATTTCAAAAGTAATCAGCAAGACTTTATTTTTAACACATTCGTCGGTTACTATTTCAAAAGTAATCAGCAAGATTTTTATTTTCTACATATTCGTCGGTTACTATTTCAAAAGTAATCGGCAAGATTTTTATTTTCAGCATATTTGTCGGTTACTATATTAAAAGTAATCGACAAGATTTTTATTTTCAACATACTCGTCAGTTACTATTTCAAAACTAATCAGCAAGACTTTATTTTCAGCACATTCGTTGGTTACTATTTCAAAAGTAGTCGGCAAGATTTTTATTTTCAGCATATTTGTCGGTTACTATTTTAAAAGTAAGCGGCATGACTTTATTTTCAGCACATTCGTCGGCTACTATTTCAAAAGTAATCGCCAAGATTTTTATTTTCAGCATATTTGTCGGTTACTATTTTAAAAGTAATCGGCAAGACTTTATTTTCAGCACATTCGTCGGTTACTATTTCAAAAGTAATCGGCAAGGCTTTATTTTCAGCACATTCGTCGGTTACTATTTCAAAAGTAATCGCAAGACTTTATTTTCAGCACATTCGTCGGTTACTATTTCAAAAGTAATCGGCAAGACTTTATTTTCAGCACATTCGTCGGTTACTATTTCAAAAGTAATCGCCAAGATTTTTATTTTCAGCATATTTGTCGGTTACTAATTTAAAAGTAATCGGCAAGACTTTATTTTCAGCACATTCGTCGGTTACTATTTCAAAAGTAATCGGCAAGATTTTTATTTTCAGCATATTCGTCGGTTACTATTTCAAAAGTAATCGCCAAGATTTTTATTTTCAGCATATTTGTCGGTTACTATTTTAAAAGTAAGCGGCATGACTTTATTTTCAGCACATTCGTCGGTTACTATTTCAAAAGTAATCGGCAAGACTTTAATTTCAGCACATTCGTCGGTTACTATTTCAAAAGTAATCGACAAGATTTTTATTTTCAGCACATTCGTCGGTTACTATTTCAAAAGTAATCAGCAAGACTTTATTTTTAACACATTCGTCGGTTACTATTTCAAAAGTAATCAGCAAGATTTTTATTTTCTACATATTCGTCGGTTACTATTTCAAAAGTAATCGGCAAGATTTTTATTTTCAGCATATTTGTCGGTTACTATATTAAAAGTAATCGACAAGATTTTTATTTTCAACATATTCGTCAATTACTATTTCAAAACTAATCAGCAAGACTTTATTTTCAGCACATTCGTTGGTTACTATTTCAAAAGTAGTCGGCAAGATTTTTATTTTCAGCATATTTGTCGGTTACTAATTTAAAAGTAATTGGCAAGATTTTTTTTTCTGCATATTCGTCGGTTACTATTTCAAAAGTAATCGGCAAGATTTTTATTTTCAGCATATTTGTCGGTTACTATTTTAAAAGTAAGCGGCATGACTTTATTTTCAGCACATTCGTCGGCTACTATTTCAAAAGTAATCGCCAAGATTTTTATTTTCAGCATATTTGTCGGTTACTATTTTAAAAGTAATCGGCAAGACTTTATTTTCAGCACATTCGTCGGTTACTATGTCAAAAGTAATCGGCAAGACTTTATTTTCAGCACATTCGGCGGTTACTATTTCAAAAGTAATCGCAAGACTTTATTTTCAGCACATTCGTCGGTTACTATTTCAAAAGTAATCGGCAAGACTTTATTTTCAGCACATTCGTCGGTTACTATTTCAAAAGTAATCGACAAGATTTTTATTTTCAGCACATTCGTCGGTTACTATTTCAAAAGTAATCAGCAAGACTTTATTTTTAACACATTCGTCGGTTACTATTTCAAAAGTAATCAGCAAGATTTTTATTTTCTACATATTCGTCGGTTACTATTTCAAAAGTAATCGGCAAGATTTTTATTTTCAGCATATTTGTCGGTTACTATATTAAAAGTAATCGACAAGATTTTTATTTTCAACATACTCGTCAGTTACTATTTCAAAACTAATCAGCAAGACTTTATTTTCAGCACATTCGTTGGTTACTATTTCAAAAGTAGTCGGCAAGATTTTTATTTTCAGCATATTTGTCGGTTACTATTTTAAAAGTAAGCGGCATGACTTTATTTTCAGCACATTCGTCGGCTACTATTTCAAAAGTAATCGCCAAGATTTTTATTTTCAGCATATTTGTCGGTTACTATTTTAAAAGTAATCGGCAAGACTTTATTTTCAGCACATTCGTCGGTTACTATTTCAAAAGTAATCGGCAAGGCTTTATTTTCAGCACATTCGTCGGTTACTATTTCAAAAGTAATCGCAAGACTTTATTTTCAGCACATTCGTCGGTTACTATTTCAAAAGTAATCGGCAAGACTTTATTTTCAGCACATTCGTCGGTTACTATTTCAAAAGTAATCGCCAAGATTTTTATTTTCAGCATATTTGTCGGTTACTAATTTAAAAGTAATCGGCAAGACTTTATTTTCAGCACATTCGTCGGTTACTATTTCAAAAGTAATCGGCAAGATTTTTATTTTCAGCATATTCGTCGGTTACTATTTCAAAAGTAATCGCCAAGATTTTTATTTTCAGCATATTTGTCGGTTACTATTTTAAAAGTAAGCGGCATGACTTTATTTTCAGCACATTCGTCGGTTACTATTTCAAAAGTAATCGGCAAGACTTTAATTTCAGCACATTCGTCGGTTACTATTTCAAAAGTAATCGACAAGATTTTTATTTTCAGCACATTCGTCGGTTACTATTTCAAAAGTAATCAGCAAGACTTTATTTTTAACACATTCGTCGGTTACTATTTCAAAAGTAATCAGCAAGATTTTTATTTTCTACATATTCGTCGGTTACTATTTCAAAAGTAATCGGCAAGATTTTTATTTTCAGCATATTTGTCGGTTACTATATTAAAAGTAATCGACAAGATTTTTATTTTCAACATATTCGTCAATTACTATTTCAAAACTAATCAGCAAGACTTTATTTTCAGCACATTCGTTGGTTACTATTTCAAAAGTAGTCGGCAAGATTTTTATTTTCAGCATATTTGTCGGTTACTAATTTAAAAGTAATTGGCAAGATTTTTTTTTCTGCATATTCGTCGGTTACTATTTCAAAAGTAATCGGCAAGATTTTTATTTTCAGCATATTTGTCGGTTACTATTTTAAAAGTAAGCGGCATGACTTTATTTTCAGCACATTCGTCGGCTACTATTTCAAAAGTAATCGCCAAGATTTTTATTTTCAGCATATTTGTCGGTTACTATTTTAAAAGTAATCGGCAAGACTTTATTTTCAGCACATTCGTCGGTTACTATGTCAAAAGTAATCGGCAAGACTTTATTTTCAGCACATTCGGCGGTTACTATTTCAAAAGTAATCGCAAGACTTTATTTTCAGCACATTCGTCGGTTACTATTTCAAAAGTAATCGGCAAGACTTTATTTTCAGCACATTCGTCGGTTACTATTTCAAAAGTAATCGACAAGATTTTTATTTTCAGCACATTCGTCGGTTACTATTTCAAAAGTAATCAGCAAGACTTTATTTTTAACACATTCGTCGGTTACTATTTCAAAAGTAATCAGCAAGATTTTTATTTTCTACATATTCGTCGGTTACTATTTCAAAAGTAATCGGCAAGATTTTTATTTTCAGCATATTTGTCGGTTACTATATTAAAAGTAATCGACAAGATTTTTATTTTCAACATACTCGTCAGTTACTATTTCAAAACTAATCAGCAAGACTTTATTTTCAGCACATTCGTTGGTTACTATTTCAAAAGTAGTCGGCAAGATTTTTATTTTCAGCATATTTGTCGGTTACTATTTTAAAAGTAAGCGGCATGACTTTATTTTCAGCACATTCGTCGGCTACTATTTCAAAAGTAATCGCCAAGATTTTTATTTTCAGCATATTTGTCGGTTACTATTTTAAAAGTAATCGGCAAGACTTTATTTTCAGCACATTCGTCGGTTACTATTTCAAAAGTAATCGGCAAGGCTTTATTTTCAGCACATTCGTCGGTTACTATTTCAAAAGTAATCGCAAGACTTTATTTTCAGCACATTCGTCGGTTACTATTTCAAAAGTAATCGGCAAGACTTTATTTTCAGCACATTCGTCGGTTACTATTTCAAAAGTAATCGCCAAGATTTTTATTTTCAGCATATTCGTCGGTTACTATTTCAAAAGTAATCGCCAAGATTTTTATTTTCAGCATATTTGTCGGTTACTAATTTAAAAGTAATCGGCAAGACTTTATTTTCAGCACATTCGTCGGTTACTATTTCAAAAGTAATCGGCAAGATTTTTATTTTCAGCATATTTGTCGGTTACTATTTTAAAAGTAAGCGGCATGACTTTATTTTCAGCACATTCGTCGGCTACTATTTCAAAAGTAATCGCCAAGATTTTTATTTTCAACATATTTGTCGGTTACTATTTTAAAAGTAATCGGCAAGACTTTATTTTCAGCACATTCGTCGGTTACTATTTCAAAAGTAATCGGCAAGACTTTATTTTCAGCACATTCGTCGGTTACTATTTCAAAAGTAATCGGCAAGACTTTATTTTCAGCACATTCGTCGGTTACTATTTCAAAAGTAATCGACAAGATTTTTATTTTCAGCACATTCGTCGGTTACTATTTCAAAAGTAATCAGCAAGACTTTATTTTTAACACATTCGTCGGTTACTATTTCAAAAGTAATCAGCAAGATTTTTATTTTCTACATATTCGTCGGTTACTATTTCAAAAGTAATCGGCAAGATTTTTATTTTCAGCATATTTGTCGGTTACTATATTAAAAGTAATCGACAAGATTTTTATTTTCAACATATTCGTCAGTTACTATTTCAAAACTAATCAGCAAGACTTTATTTTCAGCACATTCGTTGGTTACTATTTCAAAAGTAGTCGGCAAGATTTTTATTTTCAACATATTTGTCGGTTACAAATTTAAAAGTAATTGGCAAGATTTTTTTTTCTGCATATTCGTCGGTTACTATTTCAAAAGTAATCGGCAAGATTTTTATTTTCAGCATATTTGTCGGTTACTATTTTAAAAGTAAGCGGCATGACTTTATTTTCAGCACATTCGTCGGCTACTATTTCAAAAGTAATCGCCAAGATTTTTATTTTCAGCATATTTGTCGGTTACTATTTTAAAAGTAATCGGCAAGACTTTATTTTCAGCACATTCGTCGGTTACTATTTCAAAAGTAATCGGCAAGACTTTATTTTCAGCACATTCGTCGGTTACTATTTCAAAAGTAATCGCAAGACTTTATTTTCAGCACATTCGTCGGTTTCTATTTCAAAAGTAATCGGCAAGACTTTATTTTCAGCACATTCGTCGGTTACTATTTCAAAAGTAATCGCCAAGATTTTTATTTTCAGCATATTCGTCGGTTACTATTTCAAAAGTAATCGCCAAGATTTTTATTTTCAGCATATTTGTCGGTTACTAATTTAAAAGTAATCGGCAAGACTTTATTTTCAGCACATTCGTCGGTTACTATTTCAAAAGTAATCGGCAAGATTTTTATTTTCAGCATATTCGTCGGTTACTATTTCAAAAGTAATCGCCAAGATTTTTATTTTCAGCATATTTGTCGGTTACTATTTTAAAAGTAAGCGGCATGACTTTATTTTCAGCACATTCGTCGGTTACTATTTCAAAAGTAATCGGCAAGATTTTTTTTCTGCATATTCGTCGGTTACTATTTCAAAAGTAATCGGCAAGATTTTTATTTTCAGCATATTCGGCGGTTACTATTTCAAAAGTAATCGGCAAGACTTTATTTTCAGCACATTCGTCGGTTACTATCTCAAAAGTAATCGGCAAGACTTTAATTTCAGCACATTCGTCGGTTACTATTTCAAAAGTAATCGACAAGATTTTTATTTTCAGCACATTCGTCGGTTACTATTTCAAAAGTAATCAGCAAGACTTTATTTTTAACACATTCGTCGGTTACTATTTCAAAAGTAATCGGCAAGATTTTTATTTTCTACATATTCGTCGGTTACTATTTCAAAAGTAATCGGCAAGATTTTTATTTTCAGCATATTTGTCGGTTACTATTTTAAAAGTAATCGGCAAGACTTTATTTTCAGCACATTCGTCGGTTACTATTTCAAAAGTAATCGGCAAGGCTTTATTTTCAACACATTCGTCGGTTACTATTTCAAAAGTAATCGCAAGACTTTATTTTCAGCACATTCGTCGGTTACTATTTCAAAAGTAATCGGCAAGACTTTATTTTCAGCACATTCGTCGGTTACTATTTCAAAAGTAATCGCCAAGATTTTTATTTTCAGCATATTCGTCGGTTACTATTTCAAAAGTAATCGCCAAGATTTTTATTTTCAGCATATTTGTCGGTTACTAATTTAAAAGTAATCGGCAAGACTTTATTTTCAGCACATTCGTCGGTTACTATTTCAAAAGTAATCGGCAAGATTTTTATTTTCAGCATATTTGTCGGTTACTATTTTAAAAGTAAGCGGCATGACTTTATTTTCAGCACATTCGTCGGCTACTATTTCAAAAGTAATCGCCAAGATTTTTATTTTCAACATATTTGTCGGTTACTATTTTAAAAGTAATCGGCAAGACTTTATTTTCAGCACATTCGTCGGTTACTATTTCAAAAGTAATCGGCAAGACTTTATTTTCAGCACATTCGTCGGTTACTATTTCAAAAGTAATCGGCAAGACTTTATTTTCAGCACATTCGTCGGTTACTATTTCAAAAGTAATCGACAAGATTTTTATTTTCAGCACATTCGTCGGTTACTATTTCAAAAGTAATCAGCAAGACTTTATTTTTAACACATTCGTCGGTTACTATTTCAAAAGTAATCAGCAAGATTTTTATTTTCTACATATTCGTCGGTTACTATTTCAAAAGTAATCGGCAAGATTTTTATTTTCAGCATATTTGTCGGTTACTATATTAAAAGTAATCGACAAGATTTTTATTTTCAACATATTCGTCAGTTACTATTTCAAAACTAATCAGCAAGACTTTATTTTCAGCACATTCGTTGGTTACTATTTCAAAAGTAGTCGGCAAGATTTTTATTTTCAACATATTTGTCGGTTACAAATTTAAAAGTAATTGGCAAGATTTTTTTTTCTGCATATTCGTCGGTTACTATTTCAAAAGTAATCGGCAAGATTTTTATTTTCAGCATATTTGTCGGTTACTATTTTAAAAGTAAGCGGCATGACTTTATTTTCAGCACATTCGTCGGCTACTATTTCAAAAGTAATCGCCAAGATTTTTATTTTCAGCATATTTGTCGGTTACTATTTTAAAAGTAATCGGCAAGACTTTATTTTCAGCACATTCGTCGGTTACTATTTCAAAAGTAATCGGCAAGACTTTATTTTCAGCACATTCGTCGGTTACTATTTCAAAAGTAATCGCAAGACTTTATTTTCAGCACATTCGTCGGTTACTATTTCAAAAGTAATCGGCAAGACTTTATTTTCAGCACATTCGTCGGTTACTATTTCAAAAGTAATCGCCAAGATTTTTATTTTCAGCATATTCGTCGGTTACTATTTCAAAAGTAATCGCCAAGATTTTTATTTTCAGCATATTTGTCGGTTACTAATTTAAAAGTAATCGGCAAGACTTTATTTTCAGCACATTCGTCGGTTACTATTTCAAAAGTAATCGGCAAGATTTTTATTTTCAGCATATTCGTCGGTTACTATTTCAAAAGTAATCGCCAAGATTTTTATTTTCAGCATATTTGTCGGTTACTATTTTAAAAGTAAGCGGCATGACTTTATTTTCAGCACATTCGTCGGTTACTATTTCAAAAGTAATCGGCAAGATTTTTTTTCTGCATATTCGTCGGTTACTATTTCAAAAGTAATCGGCAAGATTTTTATTTTCAGCATATTCGGCGGTTACTATTTCAAAAGTAATCGGCAAGACTTTATTTTCAGCACATTCGTCGGTTACTATCTCAAAAGTAATCGGCAAGACTTTAATTTCAGCACATTCGTCGGTTACTATTTCAAAAGTAATCGACAAGATTTTTATTTTCAGCACATTCGTCGGTTACTATTTCAAAAGTAATCAGCAAGACTTTATTTTTAACACATTCGTCGGTTACTATTTCAAAAGTAATCGGCAAGATTTTTATTTTCTACATATTCGTCGGTTACTATTTCAAAAGTAATCGGCAAGATTTTTATTTTCAGCATATTTGTCGGTTACTATATTAAAAGTAATCGACAAGATTTTTATTTTCAACATATTCGTCAGTTACTATTTCAAAACTAATCAGCAAGACTTTATTTTCAGCACATTCGTTGGTTACTATTTGAAAAGTAGTCGGCAAGATTTTTATTTTCAGCATATTTGTCGGTTACTAATTTAAAAGTAATTGGCAAGATTTTTTTTTCTGCATATTCGTCGGTTACTATTTCAAAAGTAATCGGCAAGATTTTTATTTTCAGCATATTCGGCGGTTACTATTTCAAAAGTAATCGCCAAGATTTTTATTTTCATCATATTTGTCGGTTACTATTTCAAAAGTAATCAGCAAGACTTAATTTTTAACACATTCGTCGGTTACTATTTCAAAAGTAATCGGCAAGATTTTTATTTTCAGCATATTTGTCGGTTACTATATTAAAAGTAATCGGCAAGATTTTTATTTTCAACACATTCGTCAGTTACTATTTCAAAAGTAATCAGCAAGACTTTATTTTTAACACATTCGTCGGTTACTATTTCAAAAGTAATCGGCAAGATTTTTATTTTCAGCATATTTGTCGGTTACTATATTAAAAGTAATCGGCAAGACCTTATTTTCAGCACATTCGTCGCTTACTATTTTAAAAGTAATCGGCAAGATTTTTATTTTCAGCATATTCGTCGGTTACTATTTCAAAAGTAATCGTCAAAATTTTTTATTTTCAGCATATTTGTCGGTTACTATTTTAAAGGTAATCGGCAAGACTTTATTTTCAGCACATTCGTCGGTTACTATTTCAAAAGTAATCGGCAAGACCTTATTTTCAGCACATTCGTCGCTTACTATTTTAAAAGTAATCGGCAAGATTTTTATTTTCAGCATATTCGTCGGTTACTATTTCAAAAGTAATCGTCAAAATTTGTTATTTTCAGCATATTTATCGGTTACTATTTTAAAGGTAATCGGCAAGACTTTATTTTCAGCACATTCGTCGGTTACTATTTGAAAAGTAATCGGCAAGATTTTTTTTCTGCATATTCGTCGGTTACTATTTCAAAAGTAATCGGCAAGATTTTTATTTTCAGCATTTTCGGCGGTTACTATTTCAAAAGTAATCGGCAAGACTTTATTTTCAGCACATTCGTCGGTTACTATTTCAAAAGTAATCGGCAAGACTTTAATTTCAGCACATTCGTCGGTTACTATTTCAAAAGTAATCGACAAGATTTTTATTTTCAGCACATTCGTCGGTTACTATTTCAAAAGTAATCAGCAAGACTTTATTTTTAACACATTCGTCGGTTACTATTTCAAAAGTAATCAGCAAGATTTTTATTTTCTACATATTCGTCGGTTACTATTTCAAAAGTAATCGGCAAGATTTTTATTTTCAGCATATTTGTCGGTTACTATATTAAAAGTAATCGACAAGATTTTTATTTTCAACATATTCGTCAGTTACTATTTCAAAACTAATCAGCAAGACTTTATTTTCAGCACATTCGTTGGTTACTATTTCAAACGTAGTCGGCAAGATTTTTATTTTCAGCATATTTGTCGGTTACTAATTTAAAAGTAATTGGCAAGATTTTTTTTTTCTGCATATTCGTCGGTTACTATTTCAAAAGTAATCGGCAAGATTTTTATTTTCAGCATATTCGGCGGTTACTATTTCAAAAGTAATCGCCAAGATTTTTATTTTCATCATATTTGTCGGTTACTATTTCAAAAGTAATCAGCAAGACTTAATTTTTAACACATTCGTCGGTTACTATTTCAAAAGTAATCGGCAAGATTTTTATTTTCAGCATATTTGTCGGTTACTATATTAAAAGTAATCGGCAAGATTTTTATTTTCAACACATTCGTCAGTTACTATTTCAAAAGTAATCAGCAAGACTTTATTTTTAACACATTCGTCGGTTACTATTTCAAAAGTAATCGGCAAGATTTTTATTTTCAGCATATTTGTCGGTTACTATATTAAAAGTAATCGGCAAGACCTTATTTTCAGCACATTCGTCGCTTACTATTTTAAAAGTAATCGGCAAGATTTTTATTTTCAGCATATTCGTCGGTTACTATTTCAAAAGTAATCGTCAAAATTTTTTATTTTCAGCATATTTGTCGGTTACTATTTTAAAGGTAATCGGCAAGACTTTATTTTCAGCACATTCGTCGGTTACTATTTCAAAAGTAATCGGCAAGACCTTATTTTCAGCACATTCGTCGCTTACTATTTTAAAAGTAATCGGCAAGATTTTTATTTTCAGCATATTCGTCGGTTACTATTTCAAAAGTAATCGTCAAAATTTGTTATTTTCAGCATATTTATCGGTTACTATTTTAAAGGTAATCGGCAAGACTTTATTTTCAGCACATTCGTCGGTTACTATTTGAAAAGTAATCGGCAAGATTTTTTTTCTGCATATTCGTCGGTTACTATTTCAAAAGTAATCGGCAAGATTTTTATTTTCAGCATTTTCGGCGGTTACTATTTCAAAAGTAATCGGCAAGACTTTATTTTCAGCACATTCGTCGGTTACTATTTCAAAAGTAATCGGCAAGACTTTAATTTCAGCACATTCGTCGGTTACTATTTCAAAAGTAATCGACAAGATTTTTATTTTCAGCACATTCGTCGGTTACTATTTCAAAAGTAATCAGCAAGACTTTATTTTTAACACATTCGTCGGTTACTATTTCAAAAGTAATCAGCAAGATTTTTATTTTCTACATATTCGTCGGTTACTATTTCAAAAGTAATCGGCAAGATTTTTATTTTCAGCATATTTGTCGGTTACTATATTAAAAGTAATCGACAAGATTTTTATTTTCAACATATTCGTCAGTTACTATTTCAAAACTAATCAGCAAGACTTTATTTTCAGCACATTCGTTGGTTACTATTTCAAAAGTAGTCGGCAAGATTTTTATTTTCAGCATATTTGTCGGTTACTAATTTAAAAGTAATTGGCAAGATTTTTTTTTTCTGCATATTCGTCGGTTACTATTTCAAAAGTAATCGGCAAGATTTTTATTTTCAGCATATTTGTCGGTTACTATTTTAAAAGTAAGCGGCATGACTTTATTTTCAGCACATTCGTCGGCTACTATTTCAAAAGTAATCGCCAAGATTTTTATTTTCAGCATATTTGTCGGTTACTATTTTAAAAGTAATCGGCAAGACTTTATTTTCAGCACATTCGTCGGTTACTATTTCAAAAGTAATCGGCAAGACTTTATTTTCAGCACATTCGTCGGTTACTATTTCAAAAGTAATCGCAAGACTTTATTTTCAGCACATTCGTCGGTTACTATTTCAAAAGTAATCGGCAAGACTTTATTTTCAGCACATTCGTCGGTTACTATTTCAAAAGTAATCGCCAAGACTTTTATTTTCAGCATATTCGTCGGTTACTATTTCAAAAGTAATCGCCAAGATTTTTATTTTCAGCATATTTGTCGGTTACTAATTTAAAAGTAATCGGCAAGACTTTATTTTCAGCACATTCGTCGGTTACTATTTCAAAAGTAATCGGCAAGATTTTTATTTTCAGCATATTCGTCGGTTACTATTTCAAAAGTAATCGCCAAGATTTTTATTTTCAGCATATTTGTCGGTTACTATTTTAAAAGTAAGCGGCATGACTTTATTTTCAGCACATTCGTCGGTTACTATTTCAAAAGTAATCGGCAAGATTTTTTTTCTGCATATTCGTCGGTTACTATTTCAAAAGTAATCGGCAAGATTTTTATTTTCAGCATATTTGGCGGTTACTATTTCAATAGTAATCGGCAAGACTTTATTTTCAGCACATTCGTCGGTTACTATTTCAAAAGTAATCGGCAAGACTTTAATTTCAGCACATTCGTCGGTTACTATTTCAAAAGTAATCGACAAGATTTTTATTTTCAGCACATTCGTCGGTTACTATTTCAAAAGTAATCAGCAAGACTTTATTTTTAACACATTCGTCGGTTACTATTTCAAAAGTAATCAGCAAGATTTTTATTTTCTACATATTCGTCGGTTACTATTTCAAAAGTAATCGGCAAGATTTTTATTTTCAGCATATTTGTCGGTTACTATATTAAAAGTAATCGACAAGATTTTTATTTTCAGCACATTCGTCGGTTACTATTTCAAAAGTAATCGCAAGACTTTATTTTCAGCACATTCGTCGGTTACTATTTCAAAAGTAATCGGCAAGACTTTATTTTCAGCACATTCGTCGGTTACTATTTCAAAAGTAATCGCCAAGATTTTTATTTTCAGCATATTCGTCGGTTACTATTTCAAAAGTAATCGCCAAGATTTTTATTTTCAGCATATTTGTCGGTTACTAATTTAAAAGTAATCGGCAAGACTTTATTTTCAGCACATTCGTCGGTTACTATTTCAAAAGTAATCGGCAAGATTTTTATTTTCAGCATATTCGTCGGTTACTATTTCAAAAGTAATCGCCAAGATTTTTATTTTCAGCATATTTGTCGGTTACTATTTTAAAAGTAAGCGGCATGACTTTATTTTCAGCACATTCGTCGGTTACTATTTCAAAAGTAATCGGCAAGATTTTTTTTCTGCATATTCGTCGGTTACTATTTCAAAAGTAATCGGCAAGATTTTTATTTTCAGCATATTCGGCGGTTACTATTTCAAAAGTAATCGGCAAGACTTTATTTTCAGCACATTCGTCGGTTACTATCTCAAAAGTAATCGGCAAGACTTTAATTTCAGCACATTCGTCGGTTACTATTTCAAAAGTAATCGACAAGATTTTTATTTTCAGCACATTCGTCGGTTACTATTTCAAAAGTAATCAGCAAGACTTTATTTTTAACACATTCGTCGGTTACTATTTCAAAAGTAATCGGCAAGATTTTTATTTTCTACATATTCGTCGGTTACTATTTCAAAAGTAATCGGCAAGATTTTTATTTTCAGCATATTTGTCGGTTACTATATTAAAAGTAATCGACAAGATTTTTATTTTCAACATATTCGTCAGTTACTATTTCAAAACTAATCAGCAAGACTTTATTTTCAGCACATTCGTTGGTTACTATTTGAATAGTAGTCGGCAAGATTTTTATTTTCAGCATATTTGTCGGTTACTAATTTAAAAGTAATTGGCAAGATTTTTTTTTCTGCATATTCGTCGGTTACTATTTCAAAAGTAATCGGCAAGATTTTTATTTTCAGCATATTCGGCGGTTACTATTTCAAAAGTAATCGCCAAGATTTTTATTTTCATCATATTTGTCGGTTACTATTTCAAAAGTAATCAGCAAGACTTAATTTTTAACACATTCGTCGGTTACTATTTCAAAAGTAATCGGCAAGATTTTTATTTTCAGCATATTTGTCGGTTACTATATTAAAAGTAATCGGCAAGATTTTTATTTTCAACACATTCGTCAGTTACTATTTCAAAAGTAATCAGCAAGACTTTATTTTTAACACATTCGTCGGTTACTATTTCAAAAGTAATCGGCAAGATTTTTATTTTCAGCATATTTGTCGGTTACTATATTAAAAGTAATCGGCAAGACCTTATTTTCAGCACATTCGTCGCTTACTATTTTAAAAGTAATCGGCAAGATTTTTATTTTCAGCATATTCGTCGGTTACTATTTCAAAAGTAATCGTCAAAATTTTTTATTTTCAGCATATTTGTCGGTTACTATTTTAATGGTAATCGGCAAGACTTTATTTTCAGCACATTCGTCGGTTACTATTTCAAAAGTAATCGGCAAGACCTTATTTTCAGCACATTCGTCGCTTACTATTTTAAAAGTAATCGGCAAGATTTTTATTTTCAGCATATTCGTCGGTTACTATTTCAAAAGTAATCGTCAAAATTTGTTATTTTCAGCATATTTGTCGGTTACTATTTTAAAGGTAATCGGCAAGACTTTATTTTCAGCACATTCGTCGGTTACTATTTGAAAAGTAATCGGCAAGATTTTTTTTCTGCATATTCGTCGGTTACTATTTCAAAAGTAATCGGCAAGATTTTTATTTTCAGCATTTTCGGCGGTTACTATTTCAAAAGTAATCGGCAAGACTTTATTTTCAGCACATTCGTCGGTTACTATTTCAAAAGTAATCGGCAAGACTTTAATTTCAGCACATTCGTCGGTTACTATTTCAAAAGTAATCGACAAGATTTTTATTTTCAGCACATTCGTCGGTTACTATTTCAAAAGTAATCAGCAAGACTTTATTTTTAACACATTCGTCGGTTACTATTTCAAAAGTAATCAGCAAGATTTTTATTTTCTACATATTCGTCGGTTACTATTTCAAAAGTAATCGGCAAGATTTTTATTTTCAGCATATTTGTCGGTTACTATATTAAAAGTAATCGACAAGATTTTTATTTTCAACATATTCGTCAGTTACTATTTCAAAACTAATCAGCAAGACTTTATTTTCAGCACATTCGTTGGTTACTATTTCAAAAGTAGTCGGCAAGATTTTTATTTTCAGCATATTTGTCGGTTACTATTTTAAAAGTAAGCGGCATGACTTTATTTTCAGCACATTCGTCGGCTACTATTTCAAAAGTAATCGCCAAGATTTTTATTTTCAGCATATTTGTCGGTTACTATTTTAAAAGTAATCGGCAAGACTTTATTTTCAGCACATTCGTCGGTTACTATTTCAAAAGTAATCGGCAAGACTTTATTTTCAGCACATTCGTCGGTTACTATTTCAAAAGTAATCGCAAGACTTTATTTTCAGCACATTCGTCGGTTACTATTTCAAAAGTAATCGGCAAGACTTTATTTTCAGCACATTCGTCGGTTACTATTTCAAAAGTAATCGCCAAGACTTTTATTTTCAGCATATTCGTCGGTTACTATTTCAAAAGTAATCGCCAAGATTTTTATTTTCAGCATATTTGTCGGTTACTAATTTAAAAGTAATCGGCAAGACTTTATTTTCAGCACATTCGTCGGTTACTATTTCAAAAGTAATCGGCAAGATTTTTATTTTCAGCATATTCGTCGGTTACTATTTCAAAAGTAATCGCCAAGATTTTTATTTTCAGCATATTTGTCGGTTACTATTTTAAAAGTAAGCGGCATGACTTTATTTTCAGCAGATTCGTCGGTTACTATTTCAAAAGTAATCGGCAAGATTTTTTTTCTGCATATTCGTCGGTTACTATTTCAAAAGTAATCGGCAAGATTTTTATTTTCAGCATATTTGGCGGTTACTATTTCAATAGTAATCGGCAAGACTTTATTTTCAGCACATTCGTCGGTTACTATTTCAAAAGTAATCGGCAAGACTTTAATTTCAGCACATTCGTCGGTTACTATTTCAAAAGTAATCGACAAGATTTTTATTTTCAGCACATTCGTCGGTTACTATTTCAAAAGTAATCAGCAAGACTTTATTTTTAACACATTCGTCGGTTACTATTTCAAAAGTAATCAGCAAGATTTTTATTTTCTACATATTCGTCGGTTACTATTTCAAAAGTAATCGGCAAGATTTTTATTTTCAGCATATTTGTCGGTTACTATATTAAAAGTAATCGACAAGATTTTTATTTTCAGCACATTCGTCGGTTACTATTTCAAAAGTAATCGCAAGACTTTATTTTCAGCACATTCGTCGGTTACTATTTCAAAAGTAATCGGCAAGACTTTATTTTCAGCACATTCGTCGGTTACTATTTCAAAAGTAATCGCCAAGATTTTTATTTTCAGCATATTCGTCGGTTACTATTTCAAAAGTAATCGCCAAGATTTTTATTTTCAGCATATTTGTCGGTTACTAATTTAAAAGTAATCGGCAAGACTTTATTTTCAGCACATTCGTCGGTTACTATTTCAAAAGTAATCGGCAAGATTTTTATTTTCAGCAAATTCGTCGGTTACTATTTCAAAAGTAATCGCCAAGATTTTTATTTTCAGCACATTCGTCGGTTACTATTTCAAAAGTAATCAGCAAGACTTTATTTTTAACACATTCGTCGGTTACTATTTCAAAAGTAATCAGCAAGATTTTTATTTTCTACATATTCGTCGGTTACTATTTCAAAAGTAATCGGCAAGATTTTTATTTTCAGCATATTTGTCGGTTACTATATTAAAAGTAATCGACAAGATTTTTATTTTCAACATATTCGTCAGTTACTATTTCAAAACTAATCAGCAAGACTTTATTTTCAGCACATTCGTTGGTTACTATTTCAAAAGTAGTCGGCAAGATTTTTATTTTCAGCATATTTGTCGGTTACTATTTTAAAAGTAAGCGGCATGACTTTATTTTCAGCACATTCGTCGGCTACTATTTCAAAAGTAATCGCCAAGATTTTTATTTTCAGCATATTTGTCGGTTACTATTTTAAAAGTAAGCGGCAAGACTTTATTTTCAGCACATTCGTCGGTTACTATTTCAAAAGTAATCGCCAAGATTTTTATTTTCAGCATATTTGTCGGTTACTATTTTAAAAGTAATCGGCAAGACTTTATTTTCAGCACATTCGTCGGTTACTATCTCAAAAGTAATCGGCAAGACTTTAATTTCAGCACATTCGTCGGTTACTATTTCAAAAGTAATCGACAAGATTTTTATTTTCAGCACATTCGTCGGTTACTATTTCAAAAGTAATCAGCAAGACTTTATTTTTAACACATTCGTCGGTTACTATTTCAAAAGTAATCGGCAAGATTTTTATTTTCTACATATTCGTCGGTTACTATTTCAAAAGTAATCGGCAAGATTTTTATTTTCAGCATATTTGCCGGTTACTATATTAAAAGTAATCGACAAGATTTTTATTTTCAACATATTCGTCAGTTACTATTTCAAAACTAATCAGCAAGACTTTATTTTCAGCACATTCGTTGGTTACTATTTGAAAAGTAGTCGGCAAGATTTTTATTTTCAGCATATTTGTCGGTTACTAATTTAAAAGTAATTGGCAAGATTTTTTTTTCTGCATATTCGTCGGTTACTATTTCAAAAGTAATCGGCAAGATTTTTATTTTCAGCATATTCGGCGGTTACTATTTCAAAAGTAATCGCCAAGATTTTTATTTTCATCATATTTGTCGGTTACTATTTCAAAAGTAATCAGCAAGACTTAATTTTTAACACATTCGTCGGTTACTATTTCAAAAGTAATCGGCAAGATTTTTATTTTCAGCATATTTGTCGGTTACTATATTAAAAGTAATCGGCAAGATTTTTATTTTCAACACATTCGTCAGTTACTATTTCAAAAGTAATCAGCAAGACTTTATTTTTAACACATTCGTCGGTTACTATTTCAAAAGTAATCGGCAAGATTTTTATTTTCAGCATATTTGTCGGTTACTATATTAAAAGTAATCGGCAAGACCTTATTTTCAGCACATTCGTCGCTTACTATTTTAAAAGTAATCGGCAAGATTTTTATTTTCAGCATATTCGTCGGTTACTATTTCAAAAGTAATCGTCAAAATTTTTTATTTTCAGCATATTTGTCGGTTACTATTTTAATGGTAATCGGCAAGACTTTATTTTCAGCACATTCGTCGGTTACTATTTCAAAAGTAATCGGCAAGACCTTATTTTCAGCACATTCGTCGCTTACTATTTTAAAAGTAATCGGCAAGATTTTTATTTTCAGCATATTCGTCGGTTACTATTTCAAAAGTAATCGTCAAAATTTGTTATTTTCAGCATATTTGTCGGTTACTATTTTAAAGGTAATCGGCAAGACTTTATTTTCAGCACATTCGTCGGTTACTATTTGAAAAGTAATCGGCAAGATTTTTTTTCTGCATATTCGTCGGTTACTATTTCAAAAGTAATCGGCAAGATTTTTATTTTCAGCATTTTCGGCGGTTACTATTTCAAAAGTAATCGGCAAGACTTTATTTTCAGCACATTCGTCGGTTACTATTTCAAAAGTAATCGGCAAGACTTTAATTTCAGCACATTCGTCGGTTACTATTTCAAAAGTAATCGACAAGATTTTTATTTTCAGCACATTCGTCGGTTACTATTTCAAAAGTAATCAGCAAGACTTTATTTTTAACACATTCGTCGGTTACTATTTCAAAAGTAATCAGCAAGATTTTTATTTTCTACATATTCGTCGGTTACTATTTCAAAAGTAATCGGCAAGATTTTTATTTTCAGCATATTTGTCGGTTACTATATTAAAAGTAATCGACAAGATTTTTATTTTCAACATATTCGTCAGTTACTATTTCAAAACTAATCAGCAAGACTTTATTTTCAGCACATTCGTTGGTTACTATTTCAAAAGTAGTCGGCAAGATTTTTATTTTCAGCATATTTGTCGGTTACTATTTTAAAAGTAAGCGGCATGACTTTATTTTCAGCACATTCGTCGGCTACTATTTCAAAAGTAATCGCCAAGATTTTTATTTTCAGCATATTTGTCGGTTACTATTTTAAAAGTAAGCGGCAAGACTTTATTTTCAGCACATTCGTCGGTTACTATTTCAAAAGTAATCGCCAAGATTTTTATTTTCAGCATATTTGTCGGTTACTATTTTAAAAGTAATCGGCAAGACTTTATTTTCAGCACATTCGTCGGTTACTATTTCAAAAGTAATCGGCAAGACTTTATTTTCAGCACATTCGTCGGTTACTATTTCAAAAGTAATCGCAAGACTTTATTTTCAGCACATTCGTCGGTTACTATTTCAAAAGTAATCGGCAAGACTTTATTTTCAGCACATTCGTCGGTTACTATTTCAAAAGTAATCGCCAAGATTTTTATTTTCAGCATATTCGTCGGTTACTATTTCAAAAGTAATCGCCAAGATTTTTATTTTCAGCATATTTGTCGGTTACTAATTTAAAAGTAATCGGCAAGACTTTATTTTCAGCACATTCGTCGGTTACTATTTCAAAAGTAATCGGCAAGATTTTTATTTTCAGCATATTCGTCGGTTACTATTTCAAAAGTAATCGCCAAGATTTTTATTTTCAGCATATTTGTCGGTTACTATTTTAAAAGTAAGCGGCATGACTTTATTTTCAGCACATTCGTCGGTTACTATTTCAAAAGTAATCGGCAAGATTTTTTTTCTGCATATTCGTCGGTTACTATTTCAAAAGTAATCGGCAAGATTTTTATTTTCAGCATATTTGGCGGTTACTATTTCAAAAGTAATCGGCAAGACTTTATTTTCAGCACATTCGTCGGTTACTATTTCAAAAGTAATCGGCAAGACTTTAATTTCAGCACATTCGTCGGTTACTATTTCAAAAGTAATCGACAAGATTTTTATTTTCAGCACATTCGTCGGTTACTATTTCAAAAGTAATCGCAAGACTTTATTTTCAGCACATTCGTCGGTTACTATTTCAAAAGTAATCGGCAAGACTTTATTTTCAGCACATTCGTCGGTTACTATTTCAAAAGTAATCGCCAAGATTTTTATTTTCAGCATATTCGTCGGTTACTATTTTAAAAGTAATCGCCAAGATTTTTATTTTCAGCATATTTGTCGGTTACTAATTTAAAAGTAATCGGCAAGACTTTATTTTCAGCACATTCGTCGGTTACTATTTCAAAAGTAATCGGCAAGATTTTTATTTTCAGCATATTCGTCGGTTACTATTTCAAAAGTAATCGCCAAGATTTTTATTTTCAGCATATTTGTCGGTTACTATTTTAAAAGTAAGCGGCATGACTTTATTTTCAGCACATTCGTCGGTTACTATTTCAAAAGTAATCGGCAAGATTTTTTTCTACATATTCGTCGGTTACTATTTCAAAAGTAATCGGCAAGATTTTTATTTTCAGCATATTTGTCGGTTACTATATTAAAAGTAATCAACAAGATTTTTATTTTCAACATATTCGTCAGTTACTATTTCAAAACTAATCAGCAAGACTTTATTTTCAGCACATTCGTTGGTTACTATTTCAAAAGTAGTCGGCAAGATTTTTATTTTCAGCATATTTGTCGGTTACTAATTTAAAAGTAATTGGCAAGATTTTTTTTTTCTGCATATTCGTCGGTTACTATTTCAAAAGTAATCGGCAAGATTTTTATTTTCAGCATATTTGTCGGTTACTATTTTAAAAGTAAGCGGCATGACTTTATTTTCAGCACATTCGTCGGCTACTATTTCAAAAGTAATCGCCAAGATTTTTATTTTCAGCATATTTGTCGGTTACTATTTTAAAAGTAATCGGCAAGACTTTATTTTCAGCACATTCGTCGGTTACTATTTCAAAAGTAATCGGCAAGACTTTATTTTCAGCACATTCGTCGGTTACTATTTCAAAAGTAATCGGCAAGACTTTATTTTCAGCACATTCGTCGGTTACTATTTCAAAAGTAATCGCCAAGATTTTTATTTTCAGCATATTCGTCGGTTACTATTTCAAAAGTAATCGCCAAGATTTTTGTTTTCAGCATATTTGTCGGTTACTAATTTAAAAGTAATCGGCAAGACTTTATTTTCAGCACATTCGTCGGTTACTATTTCAAAAGTAATCGGCAAGATTTTTATTTTCAGCATATTCGTCGGTTACTATTTCAAAAGTAATCGCCAAGATTTTTATTTTCAGCATATTTGTCGGTTACTATTTTAAAAGTAAGCGGCATGACTTTATTTTCAGCACATTCGTCGGTTACTATTTCAAAAGTAATCGGCAAGATTTTTTTTCTGCATATTCGTCGGTTACTATTTCAAAAGTAATCGGCAAGATTTTTATTTTCAGCATATTTGGCGGTTACTATTTCAAAAGTAATCGGCAAGACTTTATTTTCAGCACATTCGTCGGTTACTATTTCAAAAGTAATCGGCAAGACTTTAATTTCAGCACATTCGTCGGTTACTATTTCAAAAGTAATCGACAAGATTTTTATTTTCAGCACATTCGTCGGTTACTATTTCAAAAGTAATCAGCAAGACTTTATTTTTAACACATTCGTCGGTTACTATTTCAAAAGTAATCAGCAAGATTTTTATTTTCTACATATTCGTCGGTTACTATTTCAAAAGTAATCGGCAAGATTTTTATTTTCAGCATATTTGTCGGTTACTATATTAAAAGTAATCGACAAGATTTTTATTTTCAGCACATTCGTCGGTTACTATTTCAAAAGTAATCGCAAGACTTTATTTTCAGCACATTCGTCGGTTACTATTTCAAAAGTAATCGGCAAGACTTTATTTTCAGCACATTCGTCGGTTACTATTTCAAAAGTAATCGCCAAGATTTTTATTTTCAGCATATTCGTCGGTTACTATTTCAAAAGTAATCGCCAAGATTTTTATTTTCAGCATATTTGTCGGTTACTAATTTAAAAGTAATCGGCAAGACTTTATTTTCAGCACATTCGTCGGTTACTATTTCAAAAGTAATCGGCAAGATTTTTATTTTCAGCATATTCGTCGGTTACTATTTCAAAAGTAATCGCCAAGATTTTTATTTTCAGCATATTTGTCGGTTACTATTTTAAAAGTAAGCGGCATGACTTTATTTTCAGCACATTCGTCGGTTACTATTTCAAAAGTAATCGGCAAGATTTTTTTTCTGCATATTCGTCGGTTACTATTTCAAAAGTCATCGGCAAGATTTTTATTTTCAGCATATTTGGCGGTTACTATTTCAAAAGTAATCGGCAAGACTTTATTTTCAGCACATTCGTCGGTTACTATTTCAAAAGTAATCGGCAAGACTTTAATTTCAGCACATTCGTCGGTTACTATTTCAAAAGTAATCGACAAGATTTTTATTTTCAGCACATTCGTCGGTTACTATTTCAAAAGTAATCAGCAAGACTTTATTTTTAACACATTCGTCGGTTACTATTTCAAAAGTAATCAGCAAGATTTTTATTTTCTACATATTCGTCGGTTACTATTTCAAAAGTAATCGGCAAGATTTTTATTTTCAGCATATTTGTCGGTTACTATATTAAAAGTAATCGACAAGATTTTTATTTTCAGCACATTCGTCGGTTACTATTTCAAAAGTAATCGCAAGACTTTATTTTCAGCACATTCGTCGGTTACTATTTCAAAAGTAATCGGCAAGACTTTATTTTCAGCACATTCGTCGGTTACTATTTCAAAAGTAATCGCCAAGATTTTTATTTTCAGCATATTCGTCGGTTACTATTTCAAAAGTAATCGCCAAGATTTTTATTTTCAGCATATTTGTCGGTTACTAATTTAAAAGTAATCGGCAAGACTTTATTTTCAGCACATTCGTCGGTTACTATTTCAAAAGTAATCGGCAAGATTTTTATTTTCAGCATATTCGTCGGTTACTATTTCAAAAGTAATCGCCAAGATTTTTATTTTCAGCATATTTGTCGGTTACTATTTTAAAAGTAAGCGGCATGACTTTATTTTCAGCACATTCGTCGGTTACTATTTCAAAAGTAATCGGCAAGATTTTTTTTCTGCATATTCGTCGGTTACTATTTCAAAAGTAATCGGCAAGATTTTTATTTTCAGCATATTTGGCGGTTACTATTTCAAAAGTAATCGGCAAGACTTTATTTTCAGCACATTCGTCGGTTACTATTTCAAAAGTAATCGGCAAGACTTTAATTTCAGCACATTCGTCGGTTACTATTTCAAAAGTAATCGACAAGATTTTTATTTTCAGCACATTCGTCGGTTACTATTTCAAAAGTAATCAGCAAGACTTTATTTTTAACACATTCGTCGGTTACTATTTCAAAAGTAATCAGCAAGACTTTAATTTCAGCACATTCGTCGGTTACTATTTCAAAAGTAATCAGCAAGACTTTATTTTTAACACATTCGTCGGTTACTATTTCAAAAGTAATCAGCAAGACTTTAATTTCAGCACATTCGTCGGTTACTATTTCAAAAGTAATCGCCAAGATTTTTATTTTCAGCATATTCGTCGGTTACTATTTCAAAAGTAATCGCCAAGATTTTTATTTTCAGCATATTTGTCGGTTACTAATTTAAAAGTAATCGGCAAGACTTTATTTTCAGCACATTCGTCGGTTACTATTTCAAAAGTAATCGGCAAGATTTTTATTTTCAGCATATTTGTCGGTTACTATTTTAAAAGTAAGCGGCATGACTTTATTTTCAGCACATTCGTCGGCTACTATTTCAAAAGTAATCGCCAAGATTTTTATTTTCAGCATATTTGTCGGTTACTATTTTAAAAGTAATCGGCAAGACTTTATTTTCAGCACATTCGTCGGTTACTATTTCAAAAGTAATCGCCAAGATTTTTATTTTCAGCATATTCGTCGGTTACTATTTCAAAAGTAATCGCCAAGATTTTTATTTTCAGCATATTTGTCGGTTACTAATTTAAAAGTAATCGGCAAGACTTTATTTTCAGCACATTCGTCGGTTACTATTTCAAAAGTAATCGGCAAGATTTTTATTTTCAGCATATTTGTCGGTTACTATTTTAAAAGTAAGCGGCATGACTTTATTTTCAGCACATTCGTCGGCTACTATTTCAAAAGTAATCGCCAAGATTTTTATTTTCAGCATATTTGTCGGTTACTATTTTAAAAGTAATCGGCAAGACTTTATTTTCAGCACATTCGTCGGTTACTATTTCAAAAGTAATCGCCAAGATTTTTATTTTCAGCATATTCGTCGGTTACTATTTCAAAAGTAATCGCCAAGATTTTTATTTTCAGCATATTTGTCGGTTACTAATTTAAAAGTAATCGGCAAGACTTTATTTTCAGCACATTCGTCGGTTACTATTTCAAAAGTAATCGGCAAGATTTTTATTTTCAGCAAATTCGTCGGTTACTATTTCAAAAGTAATCGCCAAGATTTTTATTTTCAGCACATTCGTCGGTTACTATTTCAAAAGTAATCAGCAAGACTTTATTTTTAACACATTCGTCGGTTACTATTTCAAAAGTAATCAGCAAGATTTTTATTTTCTACATATTCGTCGGTTACTATTTCAAAAGTAATCGGCAAGATTTTTATTTTCAGCATATTTGTCGGTTACTATATTAAAAGTAATCGACAAGATTTTTATTTTCAACATATTCGTCAGTTACTATTTCAAAACTAATCAGCAAGACTTTATTTTCAGCACATTCGTTGGTTACTATTTCAAAAGTAGTCGGCAAGATTTTTATTTTCAGCATATTTGTCGGTTACTATTTTAAAAGTAAGCGGCATGACTTTATTTTCAGCACATTCGTCGGCTACTATTTCAAAAGTAATCGCCAAGATTTTTATTTTCAGCATATTTGTCGGTTACTATTTTAAAAGTAAGCGGCAAGACTTTATTTTCAGCACATTCGTCGGTTACTATTTCAAAAGTAATCGCCAAGATTTTTATTTTCAGCATATTTGTCGGTTACTATTTTAAAAGTAATCGGCAAGACTTTATTTTCAGCACATTCGTCGGTTACTATCTCAAAAGTAATCGGCAAGACTTTAATTTCAGCACATTCGTCGGTTACTATTTCAAAAGTAATCGACAAGATTTTTATTTTCAGCACATTCGTCGGTTACTATTTCAAAAGTAATCAGCAAGACTTTATTTTTAACACATTCGTCGGTTACTATTTCAAAAGTAATCGGCAAGATTTTTATTTTCTACATATTCGTCGGTTACTATTTCAAAAGTAATCGGCAAGATTTTTATTTTCAGCATATTTGCCGGTTACTATATTAAAAGTAATCGACAAGATTTTTATTTTCAACATATTCGTCAGTTACTATTTCAAAACTAATCAGCAAGACTTTATTTTCAGCACATTCGTTGGTTACTATTTGAAAAGTAGTCGGCAAGATTTTTATTTTCAGCATATTTGTCGGTTACTAATTTAAAAGTAATTGGCAAGATTTTTTTTTCTGCATATTCGTCGGTTACTATTTCAAAAGTAATCGGCAAGATTTTTATTTTCAGCATATTCGGCGGTTACTATTTCAAAAGTAATCGCCAAGATTTTTATTTTCATCATATTTGTCGGTTACTATTTC
This sequence comes from Medicago lupulina, assembly GCA_958299785.1. NCBI lineage: Eukaryota > Viridiplantae > Streptophyta > Magnoliopsida > Fabales > Fabaceae > Medicago > Medicago lupulina. The sequence continues at coordinate 40,803,344 of OY283143.1, read as the reverse complement.
AAAAGTAATCAGCAAGACTTAATTTTTAACACATTCGTCGGTTACTATTTCAAAAGTAATCGGCAAGATTTTTATTTTCAGCATATTTGTCGGTTACTATATTAAAAGTAATCGGCAAGATTTTTATTTTCAACACATTCGTCAGTTACTATTTCAAAAGTAATCAGCAAGACTTTATTTTTAACACATTCGTCGGTTACTATTTCAAAAGTAATCGGCAAGATTTTTATTTTCAGCATATTTGTCGGTTACTATATTAAAAGTAATCGGCAAGACCTTATTTTCAGCACATTCGTCGCTTACTATTTTAAAAGTAATCGGCAAGATTTTTATTTTCAGCATATTCGTCGGTTACTATTTCAAAAGTAATCGTCAAAATTTTTTATTTTCAGCATATTTGTCGGTTACTATTTTAATGGTAATCGGCAAGACTTTATTTTCAGCACATTCGTCGGTTACTATTTCAAAAGTAATCGGCAAGACCTTATTTTCAGCACATTCGTCGCTTACTATTTTAAAAGTAATCGGCAAGATTTTTATTTTCAGCATATTCGTCGGTTACTATTTCAAAAGTAATCGTCAAAATTTGTTATTTTCAGCATATTTGTCGGTTACTATTTTAAAGGTAATCGGCAAGACTTTATTTTCAGCACATTCGTCGGTTACTATTTGAAAAGTAATCGGCAAGATTTTTTTTCTGCATATTCGTCGGTTACTATTTCAAAAGTAATCGGCAAGATTTTTATTTTCAGCATTTTCGGCGGTTACTATTTCAAAAGTAATCGGCAAGACTTTATTTTCAGCACATTCGTCGGTTACTATTTCAAAAGTAATCGGCAAGACTTTAATTTCAGCACATTCGTCGGTTACTATTTCAAAAGTAATCGACAAGATTTTTATTTTCAGCACATTCGTCGGTTACTATTTCAAAAGTAATCAGCAAGACTTTATTTTTAACACATTCGTCGGTTACTATTTCAAAAGTAATCAGCAAGATTTTTATTTTCTACATATTCGTCGGTTACTATTTCAAAAGTAATCGGCAAGATTTTTATTTTCAGCATATTTGTCGGTTACTATATTAAAAGTAATCGACAAGATTTTTATTTTCAACATATTCGTCAGTTACTATTTCAAAACTAATCAGCAAGACTTTATTTTCAGCACATTCGTTGGTTACTATTTCAAAAGTAGTCGGCAAGATTTTTATTTTCAGCATATTTGTCGGTTACTATTTTAAAAGTAAGCGGCATGACTTTATTTTCAGCACATTCGTCGGCTACTATTTCAAAAGTAATCGCCAAGATTTTTATTTTCAGCATATTTGTCGGTTACTATTTTAAAAGTAAGCGGCAAGACTTTATTTTCAGCACATTCGTCGGTTACTATTTCAAAAGTAATCGCCAAGATTTTTATTTTCAGCATATTTGTCGGTTACTATTTTAAAAGTAATCGGCAAGACTTTATTTTCAGCACATTCGTCGGTTACTATTTCAAAAGTAATCGGCAAGACTTTATTTTCAGCACATTCGTCGGTTACTATTTCAAAAGTAATCGCAAGACTTTATTTTCAGCACATTCGTCGGTTACTATTTCAAAAGTAATCGGCAAGACTTTATTTTCAGCACATTCGTCGGTTACTATTTCAAAAGTAATCGCCAAGATTTTTATTTTCAGCATATTCGTCGGTTACTATTTCAAAAGTAATCGCCAAGATTTTTATTTTCAGCATATTTGTCGGTTACTAATTTAAAAGTAATCGGCAAGACTTTATTTTCAGCACATTCGTCGGTTACTATTTCAAAAGTAATCGGCAAGATTTTTATTTTCAGCATATTCGTCGGTTACTATTTCAAAAGTAATCGCCAAGATTTTTATTTTCAGCATATTTGTCGGTTACTATTTTAAAAGTAAGCGGCATGACTTTATTTTCAGCACATTCGTCGGTTACTATTTCAAAAGTAATCGGCAAGATTTTTTTTCTGCATATTCGTCGGTTACTATTTCAAAAGTAATCGGCAAGATTTTTATTTTCAGCATATTTGGCGGTTACTATTTCAAAAGTAATCGGCAAGACTTTATTTTCAGCACATTCGTCGGTTACTATTTCAAAAGTAATCGGCAAGACTTTAATTTCAGCACATTCGTCGGTTACTATTTCAAAAGTAATCGACAAGATTTTTATTTTCAGCACATTCGTCGGTTACTATTTCAAAAGTAATCAGCAAGACTTTATTTTTAACACATTCGTCGGTTACTATTTCAAAAGTAATCAGCAAGATTTTTATTTTCTACATATTCGTCGGTTACTATTTCAAAAGTAATCGGCAAGATTTTTATTTTCAGCATATTTGTCGGTTACTATATTAAAAGTAATCGACAAGATTTTTATTTTCAGCACATTCGTCGGTTACTATTTCAAAAGTAATCGCAAGACTTTATTTTCAGCACATTCGTCGGTTACTATTTCAAAAGTAATCGGCAAGACTTTATTTTCAGCACATTCGTCGGTTACTATTTCAAAAGTAATCGCCAAGATTTTTATTTTCAGCATATTCGTCGGTTACTATTTTAAAAGTAATCGCCAAGATTTTTATTTTCAGCATATTTGTCGGTTACTAATTTAAAAGTAATCGGCAAGACTTTATTTTCAGCACATTCGTCGGTTACTATTTCAAAAGTAATCGGCAAGATTTTTATTTTCAGCATATTCGTCGGTTACTATTTCAAAAGTAATCGCCAAGATTTTTATTTTCAGCATATTTGTCGGTTACTATTTTAAAAGTAAGCGGCATGACTTTATTTTCAGCACATTCGTCGGTTACTATTTCAAAAGTAATCGGCAAGATTTTTTTCTACATATTCGTCGGTTACTATTTCAAAAGTAATCGGCAAGATTTTTATTTTCAGCATATTTGTCGGTTACTATATTAAAAGTAATCAACAAGATTTTTATTTTCAACATATTCGTCAGTTACTATTTCAAAACTAATCAGCAAGACTTTATTTTCAGCACATTCGTTGGTTACTATTTCAAAAGTAGTCGGCAAGATTTTTATTTTCAGCATATTTGTCGGTTACTAATTTAAAAGTAATTGGCAAGATTTTTTTTTTCTGCATATTCGTCGGTTACTATTTCAAAAGTAATCGGCAAGATTTTTATTTTCAGCATATTTGTCGGTTACTATTTTAAAAGTAAGCGGCATGACTTTATTTTCAGCACATTCGTCGGCTACTATTTCAAAAGTAATCGCCAAGATTTTTATTTTCAGCATATTTGTCGGTTACTATTTTAAAAGTAATCGGCAAGACTTTATTTTCAGCACATTCGTCGGTTACTATTTCAAAAGTAATCGGCAAGACTTTATTTTCAGCACATTCGTCGGTTACTATTTCAAAAGTAATCGGCAAGACTTTATTTTCAGCACATTCGTCGGTTACTATTTCAAAAGTAATCGCCAAGATTTTTATTTTCAGCATATTCGTCGGTTACTATTTCAAAAGTAATCGCCAAGATTTTTGTTTTCAGCATATTTGTCGGTTACTAATTTAAAAGTAATCGGCAAGACTTTATTTTCAGCACATTCGTCGGTTACTATTTCAAAAGTAATCGGCAAGATTTTTATTTTCAGCATATTCGTCGGTTACTATTTCAAAAGTAATCGCCAAGATTTTTATTTTCAGCATATTTGTCGGTTACTATTTTAAAAGTAAGCGGCATGACTTTATTTTCAGCACATTCGTCGGTTACTATTTCAAAAGTAATCGGCAAGATTTTTTTTCTGCATATTCGTCGGTTACTATTTCAAAAGTAATCGGCAAGATTTTTATTTTCAGCATATTTGGCGGTTACTATTTCAAAAGTAATCGGCAAGACTTTATTTTCAGCACATTCGTCGGTTACTATTTCAAAAGTAATCGGCAAGACTTTAATTTCAGCACATTCGTCGGTTACTATTTCAAAAGTAATCGACAAGATTTTTATTTTCAGCACATTCGTCGGTTACTATTTCAAAAGTAATCAGCAAGACTTTATTTTTAACACATTCGTCGGTTACTATTTCAAAAGTAATCAGCAAGATTTTTATTTTCTACATATTCGTCGGTTACTATTTCAAAAGTAATCGGCAAGATTTTTATTTTCAGCATATTTGTCGGTTACTATATTAAAAGTAATCGACAAGATTTTTATTTTCAGCACATTCGTCGGTTACTATTTCAAAAGTAATCGCAAGACTTTATTTTCAGCACATTCGTCGGTTACTATTTCAAAAGTAATCGGCAAGACTTTATTTTCAGCACATTCGTCGGTTACTATTTCAAAAGTAATCGCCAAGATTTTTATTTTCAGCATATTCGTCGGTTACTATTTTAAAAGTAATCGCCAAGATTTTTATTTTCAGCATATTTGTCGGTTACTAATTTAAAAGTAATCGGCAAGACTTTATTTTCAGCACATTCGTCGGTTACTATTTCAAAAGTAATCGGCAAGATTTTTATTTTCAGCATATTCGTCGGTTACTATTTCAAAAGTAATCGCCAAGATTTTTATTTTCAGCATATTTGTCGGTTACTATTTTAAAAGTAAGCGGCATGACTTTATTTTCAGCACATTCGTCGGTTACTATTTCAAAAGTAATCGGCAAGATTTTTTTCTACATATTCGTCGGTTACTATTTCAAAAGTAATCGGCAAGATTTTTATTTTCAGCATATTTGTCGGTTACTATATTAAAAGTAATCAACAAGATTTTTATTTTCAACATATTCGTCAGTTACTATTTCAAAACTAATCAGCAAGACTTTATTTTCAGCACATTCGTTGGTTACTATTTCAAAAGTAGTCGGCAAGATTTTTATTTTCAGCATATTTGTCGGTTACTAATTTAAAAGTAATTGGCAAGATTTTTTTTTTCTGCATATTCGTCGGTTACTATTTCAAAAGTAATCGGCAAGATTTTTATTTTCAGCATATTTGTCGGTTACTATTTTAAAAGTAAGCGGCATGACTTTATTTTCAGCACATTCGTCGGCTACTATTTCAAAAGTAATCGCCAAGATTTTTATTTTCAGCATATTTGTCGGTTACTATTTTAAAAGTAATCGGCAAGACTTTATTTTCAGCACATTCGTCGGTTACTATTTCAAAAGTAATCGGCAAGACTTTATTTTCAGCACATTCGTCGGTTACTATTTCAAAAGTAATCGGCAAGACTTTATTTTCAGCACATTCGTCGGTTACTATTTCAAAAGTAATCGCCAAGATTTTTATTTTCAGCATATTCGTCGGTTACTATTTCAAAAGTAATCGCCAAGATTTTTGTTTTCAGCATATTTGTCGGTTACTAATTTAAAAGTAATCGGCAAGACTTTATTTTCAGCACATTCGTCGGTTACTATTTCAAAAGTAATCGGCAAGATTTTTATTTTCAGCATATTCGTCGGTTACTATTTCAAAAGTAATCGCCAAGATTTTTATTTTCAGCATATTTGTCGGTTACTATTTTAAAAGTAAGCGGCATGACTTTATTTTCAGCACATTCGTCGGTTACTATTTCAAAAGTAATCGGCAAGATTTTTTTTCTGCATATTCGTCGGTTACTATTTCAAAAGTAATCGGCAAGATTTTTATTTTCAGCATATTTGGCGGTTACTATTTCAAAAGTAATCGGCAAGACTTTATTTTCAGCACATTCGTCGGTTACTATTTCAAAAGTAATCGGCAAGACTTTAATTTCAGCACATTCGTCGGTTACTATTTCAAAAGTAATCGACAAGATTTTTATTTTCAGCACATTCGTCGGTTACTATTTCAAAAGTAATCAGCAAGACTTTATTTTTAACACATTCGTCGGTTACTATTTCAAAAGTAATCAGCAAGATTTTTATTTTCTACATATTCGTCGGTTACTATTTCAAAAGTAATCGGCAAGATTTTTATTTTCAGCATATTTGTCGGTTACTATATTAAAAGTAATCGACAAGATTTTTATTTTCAGCACATTCGTCGGTTACTATTTCAAAAGTAATCGCAAGACTTTATTTTCAGCACATTCGTCGGTTACTATTTCAAAAGTAATCGGCAAGACTTTATTTTCAGCACATTCGTCGGTTACTATTTCAAAAGTAATCGCCAAGATTTTTATTTTCAGCATATTCGTCGGTTACTATTTCAAAAGTAATCGCCAAGATTTTTATTTTCAGCATATTTGTCGGTTACTAATTTAAAAGTAATCGGCAAGACTTTATTTTCAGCACATTCGTCGGTTACTATTTCAAAAGTAATCGGCAAGATTTTTATTTTCAGCATATTCGTCGGTTACTATTTCAAAAGTAATCGCCAAGATTTTTATTTTCAGCATATTTGTCGGTTACTATTTTAAAAGTAAGCGGCATGACTTTATTTTCAGCACATTCGTCGGTTACTATTTCAAAAGTAATCGGCAAGATTTTTTTTCTGCATATTCGTCGGTTACTATTTCAAAAGTCATCGGCAAGATTTTTATTTTCAGCATATTTGGCGGTTACTATTTCAAAAGTAATCGGCAAGACTTTATTTTCAGCACATTCGTCGGTTACTATTTCAAAAGTAATCGGCAAGACTTTAATTTCAGCACATTCGTCGGTTACTATTTCAAAAGTAATCGACAAGATTTTTATTTTCAGCACATTCGTCGGTTACTATTTCAAAAGTAATCAGCAAGACTTTATTTTTAACACATTCGTCGGTTACTATTTCAAAAGTAATCAGCAAGATTTTTATTTTCTACATATTCGTCGGTTACTATTTCAAAAGTAATCGGCAAGATTTTTATTTTCAGCATATTTGTCGGTTACTATATTAAAAGTAATCGACAAGATTTTTATTTTCAGCACATTCGTCGGTTACTATTTCAAAAGTAATCGCAAGACTTTATTTTCAGCACATTCGTCGGTTACTATTTCAAAAGTAATCGGCAAGACTTTATTTTCAGCACATTCGTCGGTTACTATTTCAAAAGTAATCGCCAAGATTTTTATTTTCAGCATATTCGTCGGTTACTATTTCAAAAGTAATCGCCAAGATTTTTATTTTCAGCATATTTGTCGGTTACTAATTTAAAAGTAATCGGCAAGACTTTATTTTCAGCACATTCGTCGGTTACTATTTCAAAAGTAATCGGCAAGATTTTTATTTTCAGCATATTCGTCGGTTACTATTTCAAAAGTAATCGCCAAGATTTTTATTTTCAGCATATTTGTCGGTTACTATTTTAAAAGTAAGCGGCATGACTTTATTTTCAGCACATTCGTCGGTTACTATTTCAAAAGTAATCGGCAAGATTTTTTTTCTGCATATTCGTCGGTTACTATTTCAAAAGTAATCGGCAAGATTTTTATTTTCAGCATATTTGGCGGTTACTATTTCAAAAGTAATCGGCAAGACTTTATTTTCAGCACATTCGTCGGTTACTATTTCAAAAGTAATCGGCAAGACTTTAATTTCAGCACATTCGTCGGTTACTATTTCAAAAGTAATCGACAAGATTTTTATTTTCAGCACATTCGTCGGTTACTATTTCAAAAGTAATCAGCAAGACTTTATTTTTAACACATTCGTCGGTTACTATTTCAAAAGTAATCAGCAAGACTTTAATTTCAGCACATTCGTCGGTTACTATTTCAAAAGTAATCAGCAAGACTTTATTTTTAACACATTCGTCGGTTACTATTTCAAAAGTAATCAGCAAGACTTTAATTTCAGCACATTCGTCGGTTACTATTTCAAAAGTAATCGCCAAGATTTTTATTTTCAGCATATTCGTCGGTTACTATTTCAAAAGTAATCGCCAAGATTTTTATTTTCAGCATATTTGTCGGTTACTAATTTAAAAGTAATCGGCAAGACTTTATTTTCAGCACATTCGTCGGTTACTATTTCAAAAGTAATCGGCAAGATTTTTATTTTCAGCATATTTGTCGGTTACTATTTTAAAAGTAAGCGGCATGACTTTATTTTCAGCACATTCGTCGGCTACTATTTCAAAAGTAATCGCCAAGATTTTTATTTTCAGCATATTTGTCGGTTACTATTTTAAAAGTAATCGGCAAGACTTTATTTTCAGCACATTCGTCGGTTACTATTTCAAAAGTAATCGGCAAGACTTTATTTTCAGCACATTCGTCGGTTACTATTTCAAAAGTAATCGGCAAGACTTTATTTTCAGCACATTCGTCGGTTACTATTTCAAAAGTAATCGACAAGATTTTTATTTTCAGCACATTCGTCGGTTACTATTTCAAAAGTAATCAGCAAGACTTTATTTTTAACACATTCGTCGGTTACTATTTCAAAAGTAATCAGCAAGATTTTTATTTTCTACATATTCGTCGGTTACTATTTCAAAAGTAATCGGCAAGATTTTTATTTTCAGCATATTTGTCGGTTACTATATTAAAAGTAATCGACAAGATTTTTATTTTCAACATATTCGTCAGTTACTATTTCAAAACTAATCAGCAAGACTTTATTTTCAGCACATTCGTTGGTTACTATTTCAAAAGTAGTCGGCAAGATTTTTATTTTCAGCATATTTGTCGGTTACAAATTTAAAAGTAATTGGCAAGATTTTTTTTCTGCATATTCGTCGGTTACTATTTCAAAAGTAATCGGCAAGATTTTTATTTTCAGCATATTTGTCGGTTACTATTTTAAAAGTAAGCGGCATGACTTTATTTTCAGCACATTCGTCGGCTACTATTTCAAAAGTAATCGCCAAGATTTTTATTTTCAGCATATTTGTCGGTTACTATTTTAAAAGTAATCGGCAAGACGTTATTTTCAGCACATTAGTCGGTTACTATTTCAAAAGTAATCGGCAAGACTTTATTTTCAGCACATTCGTCGGTTACTATTTCAAAAGTAATCGCCAAGATTTTTATTTTCAGCATATTCGTCGGTTACTATTTCAAAAGTAATCGCCAAGATTTTTATTTTTAGCATATTTGTCGGTTACTAATTTAAAAGTAATCGGCAAGACTTTATTTTCAGCACATTCGTCGGTTACTATTTCAAAAGTAATCGGCAAGATTTTTATTTTCAGCATATTCGTCGGTTACTATTTCAAAAGTAATCGCCAAGATTTTTATTTTCAGCATATTTGTCGGTTACTATTTTAAAAGTAAGCGGCATGACTTTATTTTCAGCACATTCGTCGGTTACTATTTCAAAAGTAATCGGCAAGATTTTTTTTCTGCATATTCGTCGGTTACTATTTCAAAAGTAATCGGCAAGATTTTTATTTTCAGCATATTTGGCGGTTACTATTTCAAAAGTAATCGGCAAGACTTTATTTTCAGCACATTCGTCGGTTACTATTTCAAAAGTAATCGGCAAGACTTTAATTTCAGCACATTCGTCGGTTACTATTTCAAAAGTAATCGACAAGATTTTTATTTTCAGCACATTCGTCGGTTACTATTTCAAAAGTAATCAGCAAGACTTTATTTTTAACACATTCGTCGGTTACTATTTCAAAAGTAATCAGCAAGACTTTAATTTCAGCACATTCGTCGGTTACTATTTCAAAAGTAATCAGCAAGACTTTATTTTTAAGACATTCGTCGGTTACTATTTCAAAAGTAATCAGCAAGACTTTAATTTCAGCACATTCGTCGGTTACTATTTCAAAAGTAATCGCCAAGATTTTTATTTTCAGCATATTCGTCGGTTACTATTTCAAAAGTAATCGCCAAGATTTTTATTTTCAGCATATTTGTCGGTTACTAATTTAAAAGTAATCGGCAAGACTTTATTTTCAGCACATTCGTCGGTTACTATTTCAAAAGTAATCGGCAAGATTTTTATTTTCAGCATATTTGTCGGTTACTATTTTAAAAGTAAGCGGCATGACTTTATTTTCAGCACATTCGTCGGCTACTATTTCAAAAGTAATCGCCAAGATTTTTATTTTCAGCATATTTGTCGGTTACTATTTTAAAAGTAATCGGCAAGACTTTATTTTCAGCACATTCGTCGGTTACTATTTCAAAAGTAATCGGCAAGACTTTATTTTCAGCACATTCGTCGGTTACTATTTCAAAAGTAATCGGCAAGACTTTATTTTCAGCACATTCGTCGGTTACTATTTCAAAAGTAATCGACAAGATTTTTATTTTCAGCACATTCGTCGGTTACTATTTTAAAAGTAATCAGCAAGACTTTATTTTTAACACATTCGTCGGTTACTATTTCAAAAGTAATCAGCATGATTTTTATTTTCTACATATTCGTCGGTTACTATTTCAAAAGTAATCGGCAAGATTTTTATTTTCAGCATATTTGTCGGTTACTATATTAAAAGTAATCGACAAGATTTTTATTTTCAACATATTCGTCAGTTACTATTTCAAAACTAATCAGCAAGACTTTATTTTCAGCACATTCGTTGGTTACTATTTCAAAAGTAGTCGGCAAGATTTTTATTTTCAGCATATTTGTCGGTTACAAATTTAAAAGTAATTGGCAAGATTTTTTTTCTGCATATTCGTCGGTTACTATTTCAAAAGTAATCGGCAAGATTTTTATTTTCAGCATATTCGTCGGTTACTATTTCAAAAGTAATCGCCAAGATTTTTATTTTCAGCATATTTGTCGGTTACTATTTTAAAAGTAAGCGGCATGACTTTATTTTCAGCACATTCGTCGGTTACTATTTCAAAAGTAATCGGCAAGATTTTTTTTCTGCATATTCGTCGGTTACTATTTCAAAAGTAATCGGCAAGATTTTTATTTTCAGCATATTTGGCGGTTACTATTTCAAAAGTAATCGGCAAGACTTTATTTTCAGCACATTCGTCGGTTACTATTTCAAAAGTAATCGGCAAGACTTTAATTTCAGCACATTCGTCGGTTACTATTTCAAAAGTAATCGACAAGATTTTTATTTTCAGCACATTCGTCGGTTACTATTTCAAAAGTAATCAGCAAGACTTTATTTTTAACACATTCGTCGGTTACTATTTCAAAAGTAATCAGCAAGACTTTAATTTCAGCACATTCGTCGGTTACTATTTCAAAAGTAATCAGCAAGACTTTATTTTTAACACATTCGTCGGTTACTATTTCAAAAGTAATCAGCAAGACTTTAATTTCAGCACATTCGTCGGTTACTATTTCAAAAGTAATCGCCAAGATTTTTATTTTCAGCATATTCGTCGGTTACTATTTCAAAAGTAATCGCCAAGATTTTTATTTTCAGCATATTTGTCGGTTACTAATTTAAAAGTAATCGGCAAGACTTTATTTTCAGCACATTCGTCGGTTACTATTTCAAAAGTAATCGGCAAGATTTTTATTTTCAGCATATTTGTCGGTTACTATTTTAAAAGTAAGCGGCATGACTTTATTTTCAGCACATTCGTCGGCTACTATTTCAAAAGTAATCGCCAAGATTTTTATTTTCAGCATATTTGTCGGTTACTATTTTAAAAGTAATCGGCAAGACTTTATTTTCAGCACATTCGTCGGTTACTATTTCAAAAGTAATCGGCAAGACTTTATTTTCAGCACATTCGTCGGTTACTATTTCAAAAGTAATCGGCAAGACTTTATTTTCAGCACATTCGTCGGTTACTATTTCAAAAGTAATCGACAAGATTTTTATTTTCAGCACATTCGTCGGTTACTATTTCAAAAGTAATCAGCAAGACTTTATTTTTAACACATTCGTCGGTTACTATTTCAAAAGTAATCAGCAAGATTTTTATTTTCTACATATTCGTCGGTTACTATTTCAAAAGTAATCGGCAAGATTTTTATTTTCAGCATATTTGTCGGTTACTATATTAAAAGTAATCGACAAGATTTTTATTTTCAACATATTCGTCAGTTACTATTTCAAAACTAATCAGCAAGACTTTATTTTCAGCACATTCGTTGGTTACTATTTCAAAAGTAGTCGGCAAGATTTTTATTTTCAGCATATTTGTCGGTTACAAATTTAAAAGTAATTGGCAAGATTTTTTTTCTGCATATTCGTCGGTTACTATTTCAAAAGTAATCGGCAAGATTTTTATTTTCAGCATATTTGTCGGTTACTATTTTAAAAGTAAGCGGCATGACTTTATTTTCAGCACATTCGTCGGCTACTATTTCAAAAGTAATCGCCAAGATTTTTATTTTCAGCATATTTGTCGGTTACTATTTTAAAAGTAATCGGCAAGACTTTATTTTCAGCACATTCGTCGGTTACTATTTCAAAAGTAATCGGCAAGACTTTATTTTCAGCACATTCGTCGGTTACTATTTCAAAAGTAATCGCAAGACTTTATTTTCAGCACATTCGTCGGTTACTATTTCAAAAGTAATCGGCAAGACTTTATTTTCAGCACATTCGTCGGTTACTATTTCAAAAGTAATCGCCAAGATTTTTATTTTCAGCATATTCGTCGGTTACTATTTCAAAAGTAATCAGTAAGACTTTAATTTCAGCACATTCGTCGGTTACTATTTCAAAAGTAATCGCCAAGATTTTTATTTTCAGCATATTCGTCGGTTACTATTTCAAAAGTAATCGCCAAGATTTTTATTTTCAGCATATTTGTCGGTTACTAATTTAAAAGTAATCGGCAAGACTTTATTTTCAGCACATTCGTCGGTTACTATTTCAAAAGTAATCGGCAAGATTTTTATTTTCAGCATATTTGTCGGTTACTATTTTAAAAGTAAGCGGCATGACTTTATTTTCAGCACATTCGTCGGCTACTATTTCAAAAGTAATCGCCAAGATTTTTATTTTCAGCATATTTGTCGGTTACTATTTTAAAAGTAATCGGCAAGACTTTATTTTCAGCACATTCGTCGGTTACTATTTCAAAAGTAATCGGCAAGACTTTATTTTCAGCACATTCGTCGGTTACTATTTCAAAAGTAATCGGCAAGACTTTATTTTCAGCACATTCGTCGGTTACTATTTCAAAAGTAATCGACAAGATTTTTATTTTCAGCACATTCGTCGGTTACTATTTCAAAAGTAATCAGCAAGACTTTATTTTTAACACATTCGTCGGTTACTATTTCAAAAGTAATCAGCAAGATTTTTATTTTCTACATATTCGTCGGTTACTATTTCAAAAGTAATCGGCAAGATTTTTATTTTCAGCATATTTGTCGGTTACTATATTAAAAGTAATCGACAAGATTTTTATTTTCAACATATTCGTCAGTTACTATTTCAAAACTAATCAGCAAGACTTTATTTTCAGCACATTCGTTGGTTACTATTTCAAAAGTAGTCGGCAAGATTTTTATTTTCAGCATATTTGTCGGTTACAAATTTAAAAGTAATTGGCAAGATTTTTTTTCTGCATATTCGTCGGTTACTATTTCAAAAGTAATCGGCAAGATTTTTATTTTCAGCATATTTGTCGGTTACTATTTTAAAAGTAAGCGGCATGACTTTATTTTCAGCACATTCGTCGGCTACTATTTCAAAAGTAATCGCCAAGATTTTTATTTTCAGCATATTTGTCGGTTACTATTTTAAAAGTAATCGGCAAGACTTTATTTTCAGCACATTCGTCGGTTACTATTTCAAAAGTAATCGGCAAGACTTTATTTTCAGCACATTCGTCGGTTACTATTTCAAAAGTAATCGCAAGACTTTATTTTCAGCACATTCGTCGGTTACTATTTCAAAAGTAATCGGCAAGACTTTATTTTCAACACATTCGTCGGTTACTATTTCAAAAGTAATCGCCAAGATTTTTATTTTCAGCATATTCGTCGGTTACTATTTCAAAAGTAATCGCCAAGATTTTTATTTTCAGCATATTTGTCGGTTACTAATTTAAAAGTAATCGGCAAGACTTTATTTTCAGCACATTCGTCGGTTACTATTTCAAAAGTAATCGGCAAGATTTTTATTTTCAGCATATTCGTCGGTTACTATTTCAAAAGTAATCGCCAAGATTTTTATTTTCAGCATATTTGTCGGTTACTATTTTAAAAGTAAGCGGCATGACTTTATTTTCAGCACATTCGTCGGTTACTATTTCAAAAGTAATCGGCAAGATTTTTTTTCTGCATATTCGTCGGTTACTATTTCAAAAGTAATCGGCAAGATTTTTATTTTCAGCATATTCGGCGGTTACTATTTCAAAAGTAATCGGCAAGACTTTATTTTCAGCACATTCGTCGGTTACTATCTCAAAAGTAATCGGCAAGACTTTAATTTCAGCACATTCGTCGGTTACTATTTCAAAAGTAATCGACAAGATTTTTATTTTCAGCACATTCGTCGGTTACTATTTCAAAAGTAATCAGCAAGACTTTATTTTTAACACATTCGTCGGTTAATATTTCAAAAGTAATCGGCAAGATTTTTATTTTCTACATATTCGTCGGTTACTATTTCAAAAGTAATCGGCAAGATTTTTATTTTCAGCATATTTGTCGGTTACTATATTAAAAGTAATCGACAAGATTTTTATTTTCAACATATTCGTCAGTTACTATTTCAAAACTAATCAGCAAGACTTTATTTTCAGCACATTCGTTGGTTACTATTTCAAAAGTAGTCGGCAAGATTTTTATTTTCAGCATATTTGTCGGTTACAAATTTAAAAGTAATTGGCAAGATTTTTTTTCTGCATATTCGTCGGTTACTATTTCAAAAGTAATCGGCAAGATTTTTATTTTCAGCATATTTGTCGGTTACTATTTTAAAAGTAAGCGGCATGACTTTATTTTCAGCACATTCGTCGGCTACTATTTCAAAAGTAATCGCCAAGATTTTTATTTTCAGCATATTTGTCGGTTACTATTTTAAAAGTAATCGGCAAGACTTTATTTTCAGCACATTCGTCGGTTACTATTTCAAAAGTAATCGGCAAGACTTTATTTTCAGCACATTCGTCGGTTACTATTTCAAAAGTAATCGCAAGACTTTATTTTCAGCACATTCGTCGGTTACTATTTCAAAAGTAATCGCCAAGATTTTTATTTTCAGCATATTCGTCGGTTACTATTTCAAAAGTAATCGCCAAGATTTTTATTTTCAGCATATTTGTCGGTTACTAATTTAAAAGTAATCGGCAAGACTTTATTTTCAGCACATTCGTCGGTTACTATTTCAAAAGTAATCGGCAAGATTTTTATTTTCAGCATATTCGTCGGTTACTATTTCAAAAGTAATCGCCAAGATTTTTATTTTCAGCATATTTGTCGGTTAATATTTTAAAAGTAAGCGGCATGACTTTATTTTCAGCACATTCGTCGGTTACTATTTCAAAAGTAATCGGCAAGATTTTTTTTCTGCATATTCGTCGGTTACTATTTCAAAAGTAATCGGCAAGATTTTTATTTTCAGCATATTCGGCGGTTACTATTTCAAAAGTAATCGGCAAGACTTTATTTTCAGCACATTCGTCGGTTACTATCTCAAAAGTAATCGGCAAGACTTTAATTTCAGCACATTCGTCGGTTACTATTTCAAAAGTAATCGACAAGATTTTTATTTTCAGCACATTCGTCGGTTACTATTTCAAAAGTAATCAGCAAGACTTTATTTTTAACACATTCGTCGGTTAATATTTCAAAAGTAATCGGCAAGATTTTTATTTTCTACATATTCGTCGGTTACTATTTCAAAAGTAATCGGCAAGATTTTTATTTTCAGCATATTTGTCGGTTACTATATTAAAAGTAATCGACAAGATTTTTATTTTCAACATATTCGTCAGTTACTATTTCAAAACTAATCAGCAAGACTTTATTTTCAGCACATTCGTTGGTTACTATTTGAAAAGTAGTCGGCAAGATTTTTATTTTCAGCATATTTGTCGGTTACTAATTTAAAAGTAATTGGCAAGATTTTTTTTTCTGCATATTCGTCGGTTACTATTTCAAAAGTAATCGGCAAGATTTTTATTTTCAGCATATTCGGCGGTTACTATTTCAAAAGTAATCGCCAAGATTTTTATTTTCATCATATTTGTCGGTTACTATTTCAAAAGTAATCAGCAAGACTTAATTTTTAACACATTCGTCGGTTACTATTTCAAAAGTAATCGGCAAGATTTTTATTTTCAGCATATTTGTCGGTTACTATATTAAAAGTAATCGGCAAGATTTTTATTTTCAACACATTCGTCAGTTACTATTTCAAAAGTAATCAGCAAGACTTTATTTTTAACACATTCGTCGGTTACTATTTCAAAAGTAATCGGCAAGATTTTTATTTTCAGCATATTTGTCGGTTACTATATTAAAAGTAATCGGCAAGACCTTATTTTCAGCACATTCGTCGCTTACTATTTTAAAAGTAATCGGCAAGATTTTTATTTTCAGCATATTCGTCGGTTACTATTTCAAAAGTAATCGTCAAAATTTTTTATTTTCAGCATATTTGTCGGTTACTATTTTAAAGGTAATCGGCAAGACTTTATTTTCAGCACACTCGTCGGTTACTATTTCAAAAGTAATCGGCAAGACCTTATTTTCAGCACATTCGTCGCTTACTATTTTAAAAGTAATCGGCAAGATATTTATTTTCAGCATATTCGTCGGTTACTATTTCAAAAGTAATCGGCAAGATTTTTATTTTCAGCATATTTGTCGGTTACTATTTTAAAAGTAAGCGGCATGACTTTATTTTCAGCACATTCGTCGGCTACTATCTCAAAAGTAATCGGCAAGACTTTAATTTCAGCACATTCGTCGGTTACTATTTCAAAAGTAATCGACAAGATTTTTATTTTCAGCACATTCGTCGGTTACTATTTCAAAAGTAATCAGCAAGACTTTATTTTTAACACATTCGTCGGTTAATATTTCAAAAGTAATCGGCAAGACTTTATTTTCAGCACATTCGTCGGTTACTATCTCAAAAGTAATCGGCAAGACTTTAATTTCAGCACATTCGTCGGTTACTATTTCAAAAGTAATCGACAAGATTTTTATTTTCAGCACATTCGTCGGTTACTATTTCAAAAGTAATCAGCAAGACTTTATTTTTAACACATTCGTCGGTTAATATTTCAAAAGTAATCGGCAAGATTTTTATTTTCTACATATTCGTCGGTTACTATTTCAAAAGTAATCGGCAAGATTTTTATTTTCAGCATATTTGTCGGTTACTATATTAAAAGTAATCGACAAGATTTTTATTTTCAACATATTCGTCAGTTACTATTTCAAAACTAATCAGCAAGACTTTATTTTCAGCACATTCGTTGGTTACTATTTGAAAAGTAGTCGGCAAGATTTTTATTTTCAGCATATTTGTCGGTTACTAATTTAAAAGTAATTGGCAAGATTTTTTTTTCTGCATATTCGTCGGTTACTATTTCAAAAGTAATCGGCAAGATTTTTATTTTCAGCATATTCGGCGGTTACTATTTCAAAAGTAATCGCCAAGATTTTTATTTTCATCATATTTGTCGGTTACTATTTCAAAAGTAATCAGCAAGACTTAATTTTTAACACATTCGTCGGTTACTATTTCAAAAGTAATCGGCAAGATTTTTATTTTCAGCATATTTGTCGGTTACTATATTAAAAGTAATCGGCAAGATTTTTATTTTCAACACATTCGTCAGTTACTATTTCAAAAGTAATCAGCAAGACTTTATTTTTAACACATTCGTCGGTTACTATTTCAAAAGTAATCGGCAAGATTTTTATTTTCAGCATATTTGTCGGTTACTATATTAAAAGTAATCGGCAAGACCTTATTTTCAGCACATTCGTCGCTTACTATTTTAAAAGTAATCGGCAAGATTTTTATTTTCAGCATATTCGTCGGTTACTATTTCAAAAGTAATCGTCAAAATTTTTTATTTTCAGCATATTTGTCGGTTACTATTTTAAAGGTAATCGGCAAGACTTTATTTTCAGCACACTCGTCGGTTACTATTTCAAAAGTAATCGGCAAGACCTTATTTTCAGCACATTCGTCGCTTACTATTTTAAAAGTAATCGGCAAGACTTTATTTTCAGCACATTCGTCGGTTACTATTTCAAAAGTAATCGGCAAGATTTTTATTTTCAGCATATTTGTCGGTTACTATTTTAAAAGTAAGCGGCATGACTTTATTTTCAGCACATTCGTCGGCTACTATTTCAAAAGTAATCGCCAAGATTTTTATTTTCAGCATATTTGTCGGTTACTATTTTAAAAGTAATCGGCAAGACTTTATTTTCAGCACATTCGTCGGTTACTATTTCAAAAGTAATCGGCAAGACTTTATTTTCAGCACATTCGTCGGTTACTATTTCAAAAGTAATCGCAAGACTTTATTTTCAGCACATTCGTCGGTTACTATTTCAAAAGTAATCGGCAAGACTTTATTTTCAGCACATTCGTCGGTTACTATTTCAAAAGTAATCGCCAAGATTTTTATTTTCAGCATATTCGTCGGTTACTATTTCAAAAGTAATCGCCAAGATTTTTATTTTCAGCATATTTGTCGGTTACTAATTTAAAAGTAATCGGCAAGACTTTATTTTCAGCACATTCGTCGGTTACTATTTCAAAAGTAATCGGCAAGATTTTTATTTTCAGCATATTCGTCGGTTACTATTTCAAAAGTAATCGCCAAGATTTTTATTTTCAGCATATTTGTCGGTTACTATTTTAAAAGTAAGCGGCATGACTTTATTTTCAGCACATTCGTCGGTTACTATTTCAAAAGTAATCGGCAAGATTTTTTTTCTGCATATTCGTCGGTTACTATTTCAAAAGTAATCGGCAAGATTTTTATTTTCAGCATATTTGGCGGTTACTATTTCAAAAGTAATCGGCAAGACTTTATTTTCAGCACATTCGTCGGTTACTATTTCAAAAGTAATCGGCAAGACTTTAATTTCAGCACATTCGTCGGTTACTATTTCAAAAGTAATCGACAAGATTTTTATTTTCAGCACATTCGTCGGTTACTATTTCAAAAGTAATCAGCAAGACTTTATTTTTAACACATTCGTCGGTTACTATTTCAAAAGTAATCAGCAAGATTTTTATTTTCTACATATTCGTCGGTTACTATTTCAAAAGTAATCAGCAAGATTTTTATTTTCAGCATATTTGTCGGTTACTATATTAAAAGTAATCGACAAGATTTTTATTTTCAGCACATTCGTCGGTTACTATTTCAAAAGTAATCGCAAGACTTTATTTTCAGCACATTCGTCGGTTACTATTTCAAAAGTAATCGGCAAGACTTTATTTTCAGCACATTCGTCGGTTACTATTTCAAAAGTAATCGCCAAGATTTTTATTTTCAGCATATTTGTCGGTTACTAATTTAAAAGTAATCGGCAAGACTTTATTTTCAGCACATTCGTCGGTTACTATTTCAAAAGTAATCGGCAAGATTTTTATTTTCAGCATATTCGTCGGTTACTATTTCAAAAGTAATCGCCAAGATTTTTATTTTCAGCATATTTGTCGGTTACTATTTTAAAAGTAAGCGGCATGACTTTATTTTCAGCACATTCGTCGGTTACTATTTCAAAAGTAATCGGCAAGATTTTTTTTCTGCATATTCGTCGGTTACTATTTCAAAAGTAATCGGCAAGATTTTTATTTTCAGCATATTTGGCGGTTACTATTTCAAAAGTAATCGGCAAGACTTTATTTTCAGCACATTCGTCGGTTACTATTTCAAAAGTAATCGGCAAGACTTTAATTTCAGCACATTCGTCGGTTACTATTTCAAAAGTAATCGACAAGATTTTTATTTTCAGCACATTCGTCGGTTACTATTTCAAAAGTAATCAGCAAGACTTTATTTTTAACACATTCGTCGGTTACTATTTCAAAAGTAATCAGCAAGATTTTTATTTTCTACATATTCGTCGGTTACTATTTCAAAAGTAATCGGCAAGATTTTTATTTTCAGCATATTTGTCGGTTACTATATTAAAAGTAATCGACAAGATTTTTATTTTCAGCACATTCGTCGGTTACTATTTCAAAAGTAATCGCAAGACTTTATTTTCAGCACATTCGTCGGTTACTATTTCAAAAGTAATCGGCAAGACTTTATTTTCAGCACATTCGTCGGTTACTATTTCAAAAGTAATCGCCAAGATTTTTATTTTCAGCACATTCGTCGGTTACTATTTCAAAAGTAATCGGCAAGATTTTTATTTTCAGCATATTCGTCGGTTACTATTTCAAAAGTAATCGCCAAGATTTTTATTTTCAGCATATTTGTCGGTTACTATTTTAAAAGTAAGCGGCATGACTTTATTTTCAGCACATTCGTCGGTTACTATTTCAAAAGTAATCGGCAAGATTTTTTTTCTGCATATTCGTCGGTTACTATTTCAAAAGTAATCGGCAAGATTTTTATTTTCAGCATATTTGGCGGTTACTATTTCAAAAGTAATCGGCAAGACTTTATTTTCAGCACATTCGTCGGTTACTATTTCAAAAGTAATCGGCAAGACTTTAATTTCAGCACATTCGTCGGTTACTATTTCAAAAGTAATCGACAAGATTTTTATTTTCAGCACATTCGTCGGTTACTATTTCAAAAGTAATCAGCAAGACTTTATTTTTAACACATTCGTCGGTTACTATTTCAAAAGTAATCAGCAAGATTTTTATTTTCTACATATTCGTCGGTTACTATTTCAAAAGTAATCGGCAAGATTTTTATTTTCAGCATATTTGTCGGTTACTATATTAAAAGTAATCGACAAGATTTTTATTTTCAACATATTCGTCAGTTACTATTTCAAAACTAATCAGCAAGACTTTATTTTCAGCACATTCGTTGGTTACTATTTCAAAAGTAGTCGGCAAGATTTTTATTTTCAGCATATTTGTCGGTTACTAATTTAAAAGTAATTGGCAAGATTTTTTTTCTGCATATTCGTCGGTTACTATTTCAAAAGTAATCGGCAAGATTTTTATTTTCAGCATATTCGGCGGTTACTATTTCAAAAGTAATCGCCAAGATTTTTATTTTCAGCATATTTGTCGGTTACTATTTCAAAAGTAATCAGCAAGACTTAATTTTTAACACATTCGTCGGTTACTATTTCAAAAGTAATCGGCAAGATTTTTATTTTCAGCATATTTGTTGGTTACTATATTAAAAGTAATCGGCAAGATTTTTATTTTCAACACATTCGTCGGTTACTATTTCAAAAGTAATCCGCAAGACTTTATTTTTAACACATTCGTCGGTTACTATTTCAAAAGTAATCGGCAAGATTTTTATTTTTAGCATATTTGTCGGTTACTATATTAAAACTAATCGGCAAGATTTTTATTTTCAGCATATTCGTCGGTTACTATTTCAAAAGTAATCGGCAAGACTTTATTTTCAGCACATTCGTCGGTTACTATTTCAAAAGTAATCGGCAAGACTTTAATTTCAGCACATTCGTCGGTTACTATTTCAAAAGTAATCGACAAGATTTTTATTTTCAGCACATTCGTCGGTTACTATTTCAAAAGTAATCAGCAAGACTTTATTTTTAACACATTCGTCGGTTACTATTTCAAAAGTAATCAGCAAGATTTTTATTTTCTACATATTCGTCGGTTACTATTTCAAAAGTAATCGGCAAGATTTTTATTTTCAGCATATTTGTCGGTTACTATATTAAAAGTAATCGACAAGATTTTTATTTTCAACATATTCGTCAGTTACTATTTCAAAACTAATCAGCAAGACTTTATTTTCAGCACATTCGTTGGTTACTATTTCAAAAGTAGTCGGCAAGATTTTTATTTTCAGCATATTTGTCGGTTACTAATTTAAAAGTAATTGGCAAGATTTTTTTTTCTGCATATTCGTCGGTTACTATTTCAAAAGTAATCGGCAAGATTTTTATTTTCAGCATATTCGGCGGTTACTATTTCAAAAGTAATCGCCAAGATTTTTATTTTCAGCATATTTGTCGGTTACTATTTCAAAAGTAATCAGCAAGACTTAATTTTTAACACATTCGTCGGTTACTATTTCAAAAGTAATCGGCAAGATTTTTATTTTCAGCATATTTGTTGGTTACTATATTAAAAGTAATCGGCAAGATTTTTATTTTCAACACATTCGTCGGTTACTATTTCAAAAGTAATCCGCAAGACTTTATTTTTAACACATTCGTCGGTTACTATTTCAAAAGTAATCGGCAAGATTTTTATTTTTAGCATATTTGTCGGTTACTATATTAAAACTAATCGGCAAGATTTTTATTTTCAGCATATTCGTCGGTTACTATTTCAAAAGTAATCGGCAAGACTTTATTTTCAGCACATTCGTCGGTTACTATTTCAAAAGTAATCGGCAAGACCTTATTTTCAGCACATTTGTCGCTTAGTATTTTAAAAGTAATTGGCAAGATTTTTATTTTCAGCATATTCGTCGGTTACTATTTCAAAAGTAATCGCCAAGATTTTTATTTTCAGCATATTCGTCGGTTACTATTTCAAAAGTAATCGCCAAGATTTTTATTTTCAGCATATTTGTCGGTTACTAATTTAAAAGTAATCGGCAAGACTTTATTTTCAGCACATTCGTCGGTTACTATTTCAAAAGTAATCGGCAAGATTTTTATTTTCAGCATATTCGTCGGTTACTATTTCAAAAGTAATCGCCAAGATTTTTATTTTCAGCATATTTGTCGGTTACTATTTTAAAACTAAGCGGCATGACTTTATTTTCAGCACATTCGTCGGTTACTATTTCAAAAGTAATCGGCAAGATTTTTTTTCTGCATATTCGTCGGTTACTATTTCAAAAGTAATCGGCAAGATTTTTATTTTCAGCATATTTGGCGGTTACTATTTCAAAAGTAATCGGCAAGACTTTATTTTCAGCACATTCGTCGGTTACTATTTCAAAAGTATTCGGCATGACTTTAATTTCAGCACATTCGTCGGTTACTATTTCAAAAGTAATCGACAAGATTTTTATTTTCAGCACATTCGTCGGTTACTATTTCAAAAGTAATCAGCAAGACTTTATTTTTAACACATTCGTCGGTTACTATTTCAAAAGTAATCAGCAAGATTTTTATTTTCTACATATTCGTCGGTTACTATTTCAAAAGTAATCGGCAAGATTTTTATTTTCAGCATATTTGTCGGTTACTATATTAAAAGTAATCGACAAGATTTTTATTTTCAGCACATTCGTCGGTTACTATTTCAAAAGTAATCGCAAGACTTTATTTTCAGCACATTCGTCGGTTACTATTTCAAAAGTAATCGGCAAGACTTTATTTTCAGCACATTCGTCGGTTACTATTTCAAAAGTAATCGCCAAGATTTTTATTTTCAGCATATTCGTCGGTTACTATTTCAAAAGTAATCGCCAAGATTTTTATTTTCAGCATATTTGTCGGTTACTAATTTAAAAGTAATCGGCAAGATTTTTTTTCTGCATATTCGTCGGTTACTATTTCAAAAGTAATCGGCAAGATTTTTATTTTCAGCATATTTGGCGGTTACTATTTCAAAAGTAATCGGCAAGACTTTATTTTCAGCACATTCGTCGGTTACTATTTCAAAAGTAATCGGCAAGACTTTAATTTCAGCACATTCGTCGGTTACTATTTCAAAAGTAATCGACAAGATTTTTATTTTCAGCACATTCGTCGGTTACTATTTCAAAAGTAATCAGCAAGACTTTATTTTTAACACATTCGTCGGTTACTATTTCAAAAGTAATCAGCAAGATTTTTATTTTCTACATATTCGTCGGTTACTATTTCAAAAGTAATCGGCAAGATTTTTATTTTCAGCATATTTGTCGGTTACTATATTAAAAGTAATCGACAAGATTTTTATTTTCAGCACATTCGTCGGTTACTATTTCAAAAGTAATCGCAAGACTTTATTTTCAGCACATTCGTCGGTTACTATTTCAAAAGTAATCGGCAAGACTTTATTTTCAGCACATTCGTCGGTTACTATTTCAAAAGTAATCGCCAAGATTTTTATTTTCAGCATATTCGTCGGTTACTATTTCAAAAGTAATCGCCAAGATTTTTATTTTCAGCATATTTGTCGGTTACTAATTTAAAAGTAATCGGCAAGATTTTTTTTCTGCATATTCGTCGGTTACTATTTCAAAAGTAATCGGCAAGATTTTTATTTTCAGCATATTTGGCGGTTACTATTTCAAAAGTAATCGGCAAGACTTTATTTTCAGCACATTCGTCGGTTACTATTTCAAAAGTAATCGGCAAGACTTTAATTTCAGCACATTCGTCGGTTACTATTTCAAAAGTAATCGACAAGATTTTTATTTTCAGCACATTCGTCGGTTACTATTTCAAAAGTAATCAGCAAGACTTTATTTTTAACACATTCGTCGGTTACTATTTCAAAAGTAATCAGCAAGATTTTTATTTTCTACATATTCGTCGGTTACTATTTCAAAAGTAATCGGCAAGATTTTTATTTTCAGCATATTTGTCGGTTACTATATTAAAAGTAATCGACAAGATTTTTATTTTCAGCACATTCGTCGGTTACTATTTCAAAAGTAATCGCAAGACTTTATTTTCAGCACATTCGTCGGTTACTATTTCAAAAGTAATCGGCAAGACTTTATTTTCAGCACATTCGTCGGTTACTATTTCAAAAGTAATCGCCAAGATTTTTATTTTCAGCATATTCGTCGGTTACTATTTCAAAAGTAATCGCCAAGATTTTTATTTTCAGCATATTTGTCGGTTACTAATTTAAAAGTAATCGGCAAGACTTTATTTTCAGCACATTCGTCGGTTACTATTTCAAAAGTAATCGGCAAGATTTTTATTTTCAGCATATTCGTCGGTTACTATTTCAAAAGTAATCGCCAAGATTTTTATTTTCAGCATATTTGTCGGTTACTATTTTAAAAGTAAGCGGCATGACTTTATTTTCAGCACATTCGTCGGTTACTATTTCAAAAGTAATCGGCAAGATTTTTTTTCTGCATATTCGTCGGTTACTATTTCAAAAGTAATCGGCAAGATTTTTATTTTCAGCATATTTGGCGGTTACTATTTCAAAAGTAATCGGCAAGACTTTATTTTCAGCACATTCGTCGGTTACTATTTCAAAAGTAATCGGCAAGACTTTAATTTCAGCACATTCGTCGGTTACTATTTCAAAAGTAATCGACAAGATTTTTATTTTCAGCACATTCGTCGGTTACTATTTCAAAAGTAATCAGCAAGACTTTATTTTTAACACATTCGTCGGTTACTATTTCAAAAGTAATCAGCAAGATTTTTATTTTCTACATATTCGTCGGTTACTATTTCAAAAGTAATCGGCAAGATTTTTATTTTCAGCATATTTGTCGGTTACTATATTAAAAGTAATCGACAAGATTTTTATTTTCAACATATTCGTCAGTTACTATTTCAAAACTAATCAGCAAGACTTTATTTTCAGCACATTCGTTGGTTACTATTTCAAAAGTAGTCGGCAAGATTTTTATTTTCAGCATATTTGTCGGTTACTAATTTAAAAGTAATTGGCAAGATTTTTTTTCTGCATATTCGTCGGTTACTATTTCAAAAGTAATCGGCAAGATTTTTATTTTCAGCATATTCGGCGGTTACTATTTCAAAAGTAATCGCCAAGATTTTTATTTTCAGCATATTTGTCGGTTACTATTTCAAAAGTAATCAGCAAGACTGAATTTTTAACACATTCGTCGGTTACTATTTCAAAATTAATCGGCAAGATTTTTATTTTCAGCATATTTGTCGGTTACTATATTAAAAGTAATCGGCAAGATTTTTATTTTCAACACATTCGTCGGTTACTATTTCAAAAGTAATCCGCAAGACTTTATTTTTAACACATTCGTCGGTTACTATTTCAAAAGTAATCGGCAAGATTTTTATTTTCAGCATATTTGTCGGTTACTATATTAAAACTAATCGGCAAGATTTTTATTTTCAGCATATTCGTCGGTTACTATTTCAAAAGTAATCGGCAAGACTTTATTTTCAGCACATTCGTCGGTTACTATTTCAAAAGTAATCGGCAAGACCTTATTTTCAGCACATTCGTCGCTTACTATTTTAAAAGTAATCGGCAAGATTTTTATTTTCAGCATATTCGTCGGTTACTATTTCAAAAGTAATCGCCAAGATTTTTATTTTCAGCATATTCGTCGGTTACTATTTCAAAAGTAATCGCCAAGATTTTTATTTTCAGCATATTTGTCGGTTACTAATTTAAAAGTAATCGGCAAGACTTTATTTTCAGCACATTCGTCGGTTACTATTTCAAAAGTAATCGGCAAGATTTTTATTTTCAGCATATTCGTCGGTTACTATTTCAAAAGTAATCGCCAAGATTTTTATTTTCAGCATATTTGTCTGTTACTATATTAAAAGTAATCGACAAGATTTTTATTTTCAACATATTCGTCGGTTACTATTTCAAAAGTAATCGGCAAGACTTTATTTTCAGCACATTCGTCGGTTACTATTTCAAAAGTAATCGGCAAGATTTTTATTTTCAGCATATTCGTCGGTTACTATTTCAAAAGTAATCGCCAAGATTTTTATTTTCAGCATATTTGGCGGTTACTATTTCAAAAGTAATCGGCAAGACTTTATTTTCAGCACATTCGTCGGTTACTATTTCAAAAGTAATCGGCAAGACTTTAATTTCAGCACATTCGTCGGTTACTATTTCAAAAGTAATCGACAAGATTTTTATTTTCAGCACATTCGTCGGTTACTATTTCAAAAGTAATCAGCAAGACTTTATTTTTAACACATTCGTCGGTTACTATTTCAAAAGTAATCGGCAAGATTTTTATTTTCTACATATTCGTCGGTTACTATTTCAAAAGTAATCGGCAAGATTTTTATTTTCAGCATATTTGTCGGTTACTATATTAAAAGTAATCGACAAGATTTTTATTTTCAACATATTCGTCAGTTACTATTTCAAAACTAATCAGCAAGACTTTATTTTCAGCACATTCGTTGGTTACTATTTGAAAAGTAGTCGGCAAGATTTTTATTTTCAGCATATTTGTCGGTTACTAATTTAAAAGTAATTGGCAAGATTTTTTTTTCTGCATATTCGTCGGTTACTATTTCAAAAGTAATCGGCAAGATTTTTATTTTCAGCATATTCGGCGGTTACTATTTCAAAAGTAATCGCCAAGATTTTTATTTTCATCATATTTGTCGGTTACTATTTCAAAAGTAATCAGCAAGACTTAATTTTTAACACATTCGTCGGTTACTATTTCAAAAGTAATCGGCAAGATTTTTATTTTCAGCATATTTGTCGGTTACTATATTAAAAGTAATCGGCAAGACCTTATTTTCAGCACATTCGTCGCTTAGTATTTTAAAAGTAATCGGCAAGATTTTTATTTTCAGCATATTCGTCGGTTACTATTTCAAAAGTAATCGTCAAAATTTTTTATTTTCAGCATATTTGTCGGTTACTATTTTAAAGGTAATCGGCAAGACTTTATTTTCAGCACACTCGTCGGTTACTATTTCAAAAGTAATCGGCAAGACCTTATTTTCAGCACATTCGTCGCTTACTATTTTAAAAGTAATCGGCAAGACTTTATTTTCAGCACATTCGTCGGTTACTATTTCAAAAGTAATCGGCAAGATTTTTATTTTCAGCATATTTGTCGGTTACTATTTTAAAAGTAAGCGGCATGACTTTATTTTCAGCACATTCGTCGGCTACTATTTCAAAAGTAATCGCCAAGATTTTTATTTTCAGCATATTTGTCGGTTACTATTTTAAAAGTAATCGGCAAGACTTTATTTTCAGCACATTCGTCGGTTACTATTTCAAAAGTAATCGGCAAGACTTTATTTTCAGCACATTCGTCGGTTACTATTTCAAAAGTAATCGCAAGACTTTATTTTCAGCACATTCGTCGGTTACTATTTCAAAAGTAATCGGCAAGACTTTATTTTCAGCACATTCGTCGGTTACTATTTCAAAAGTAATCGCCAAGATTTTTATTTTCAGCATATTCGTCGGTTACTATTTCAAAAGTAATCGCCAAGATTTTTATTTTCAGCATATTTGTCGGTTACTAATTTAAAAGTAATCGGCAAGACTTTATTTTCAGCACATTCGTCGGTTACTATTTCAAAAGTAATCGGCAAGATTTTTATTTTCAGCATATTCGTCGGTTACTATTTCAAAAGTAATCGCCAAGATTTTTATTTTCAGCATATTTGTCGGTTACTATTTTAAAAGTAAGCGGCATGACTTTATTTTCAGCACATTCGTCGGTTACTATTTCAAAAGTAATCGGCAAGATTTTTTTTCTGCATATTCGTCGGTTACTATTTCAAAAGTAATCGGCAAGATTTTTATTTTCAGCATATTTGGCGGTTACTATTTCAAAAGTAATCGGCAAGACTTTATTTTCAGCACATTCGTCGGTTACTATTTCAAAAGTAATCGGCAAGACTTTAATTTCAGCACATTCGTCGGTTACTATTTCAAAAGTAATCGACAAGATTTTTATTTTCAGCACATTCGTCGGTTACTATTTCAAAAGTAATCAGCAAGACTTTATTTTTAACACATTCGTCGGTTACTATTTCAAAAGTAATCAGCAAGATTTTTATTTTCTACATATTCGTCGGTTACTATTTCAAAAGTAATCGGCAAGATTTTTATTTTCAGCATATTTGTCGGTTACTATATTAAAAGTAATCGACAAGATTTTTATTTTCAGCACATTCGTCGGTTACTATTTCAAAAGTAATCGCAAGACTTTATTTTCAGCACATTCGTCGGTTACTATTTCAAAAGTAATCGGCAAGACTTTATTTTCAGCACATTCGTCGGTTACTATTTCAAAAGTAATCGCCAAGATTTTTATTTTCAGCATATTCGTCGGTTACTATTTCAAAAGTAATCGCCAAGATTTTTATTTTCAGCATATTTGTCGGTTACTAATTTAAAAGTAATCGGCAAGACTTTATTTTCAGCACATTCGTCGGTTACTATTTCAAAAGTAATCGGCAAGATTTTTATTTTCAGCATATTCGTCGGTTACTATTTCAAAAGTAATCGCCAAGATTTTTATTTTCAGTATATTTGTCGGTTACTATTTTAAAAGTAAGCGGCATGACTTTATTTTCAGCACATTCGTCGGTTACTATTTCAAAAGTAATCGGCAAGATTTTTTTTCTGCATATTCGTCGGTTACTATTTCAAAAGTAATCGGCAAGATTTTTATTTTCAGCATATTTGGCGGTTACTATTTCAAAAGTAATCGGCAAGACTTTATTTTCAGCACATTCGTCGGTTACTATTTCAAAAGTAATCGGCAAGACTTTAATTTCAGCACATTCGTCGGTTACTATTTCAAAAGTAATCGACAAGATTTTTATTTTCAGCACATTCGTCGGTTACTATTTCAAAAGTAATCAGCAAGACTTTATTTTTAACACATTCGTCGGTTACTATTTCAAAAGTAATCAGCAAGATTTTTATTTTCTACATATTCGTCGGTTACTATTTCAAAAGTAATCGGCAAGATTTTTATTTTCAGCATATTTGTCGGTTACTATATTAAAAGTAATCGACAAGATTTTTATTTTCAGCACATTCGTCGGTTACTATTTCAAAAGTAATCGCAAGACTTTATTTTCAGCACATTCGTCGGTTACTATTTCAAAAGTAATCGGCAAGACTTTATTTTCAGCACATTCGTCGGTTACTATTTCAAAAGTAATCGCCAAGATTTTTATTTTCAGCACATTCGTCGGTTACTATTTCAAAAGTAATCGGCAAGATTTTTATTTTCAGCATATTCGTCGGTTACTATTTCAAAAGTAATCGCCAAGATTTTTATTTTCAGCATATTTGTCGGTTACTATTTTAAAAGTAAGCGGCATGACTTTATTTTCAGCACATTCGTCGGTTACTATTTCAAAAGTAATCGGCAAGATTTTTTTTCTGCATATTCGTCGGTTACTATTTCAAAAGTAATCGGCAAGATTTTTATTTTCAGCATATTTGGCGGTTACTATTTCAAAAGTAATCGGCAAGACTTTATTTTCAGCACATTCGTCGGTTACTATTTCAAAAGTAATCGGCAAGACTTTAATTTCAGCACATTCGTCGGTTACTATTTCAAAAGTAATCGACAAGATTTTTATTTTCAGCACATTCGTCGGTTACTATTTCAAAAGTAATCAGCAAGACTTTATTTTTAACACATTCGTCGGTTACTATTTCAAAAGTAATCAGCAAGATTTTTATTTTCTACATATTCGTCGGTTACTATTTCAAAAGTAATCGGCAAGATTTTTATTTTCAGCATATTTGTCGGTTACTATATTAAAAGTAATCGACAAGATTTTTATTTTCAACATATTCGTCAGTTACTATTTCAAAACTAATCAGCAAGACTTTATTTTCAGCACATTCGTTGGTTACTATTTCAAAAGTAGTCGGCAAGATTTTTATTTTCAGCATATTTGTCGGTTACTAATTTAAAAGTAATTGGCAAGATTTTTTTTTCTGCATATTCGTCGGTTACTATTTCAAAAGTAATCGGCAAGATTTTTATTTTCAGCATATTCGGCGGTTACTATTTCAAAAGTAATCGCCAAGATTTTTATTTTCAGCATATTTGTCGGTTACTATTTCAAAAGTAATCAGCAAGACTTAATTTTTAACACATTCGTCGGTTACTATTTCAAAAGTAATCGGCAAGATTTTTATTTTCAGCATATTTGTTGGTTACTATATTAAAAGTAATCGGCAAGATTTTTATTTTCAACACATTCGTCGGTTACTATTTCAAAAGTAATCCGCAAGACTTTATTTTTAACACATTCGTCGGTTACTATTTCAAAAGTAATCGGCAAGATTTTTATTTTTAGCATATTTGTCGGTTACTATATTAAAACTAATCGGCAAGATTTTTATTTTCAGCATATTCGTCGGTTACTATTTCAAAAGTAATCGGCAAGACTTTATTTTCAGCACATTCGTCGGTTACTATTTCAAAAGTAATCGGCAAGACTTTAATTTCAGCACATTCGTCGGTTACTATTTCAAAAGTAATCGACAAGATTTTTATTTTCAGCACATTCGTCGGTTACTATTTCAAAAGTAATCAGCAAGACTTTATTTTTAACACATTCGTCGGTTACTATTTCAAAAGTAATCAGCAAGATTTTTATTTTCTACATATTCGTCGGTTACTATTTCAAAAGTAATCGGCAAGATTTTTATTTTCAGCATATTTGTCGGTTACTATATTAAAAGTAATCGACAAGATTTTTATTTTCAACATATTCGTCAGTTACTATTTCAAAACTAATCAGCAAGACTTTATTTTCAGCACATTCGTTGGTTACTATTTCAAAAGTAGTCGGCAAGATTTTTATTTTCAGCATATTTGTCGGTTACTAATTTAAAAGTAATTGGCAAGATTTTTTTTTCTGCATATTCGTCGGTTACTATTTCAAAAGTAATCGGCAAGATTTTTATTTTCAGCATATTCGGCGGTTACTATTTCAAAAGTAATCGCCAAGATTTTTATTTTCAGCATATTTGTCGGTTACTATTTCAAAAGTAATCAGCAAGACTTAATTTTTAACACATTCGTCGGTTACTATTTCAAAAGTAATCGGCAAGATTTTTATTTTCAGCATATTTGTTGGTTACTATATTAAAAGTAATCGGCAAGATTTTTATTTTCAACACATTCGTCGGTTACTATTTCAAAAGTAATCCGCAAGACTTTATTTTTAACACATTCGTCGGTTACTATTTCAAAAGTAATCGGCAAGATTTTTATTTTTAGCATATTTGTCGGTTACTATATTAAAACTAATCGGCAAGATTTTTATTTTCAGCATATTCGTCGGTTACTATTTCAAAAGTAATCGGCAAGACTTTATTTTCAGCACATTCGTCGGTTACTATTTCAAAAGTAATCGGCAAGACCTTATTTTCAGCACATTTGTCGCTTAGTATTTTAAAAGTAATTGGCAAGATTTTTATTTTCAGCATATTCGTCGGTTACTATTTCAAAAGTAATCGCCAAGATTTTTATTTTCAGCATATTCGTCGGTTACTATTTCAAAAGTAATCGCCAAGATTTTTATTTTCAGCATATTTGTCGGTTACTAATTTAAAAGTAATCGGCAAGACTTTATTTTCAGCACATTCGTCGGTTACTATTTCAAAAGTAATCGGCAAGATTTTTATTTTCAGCATATTCGTCGGTTACTATTTCAAAAGTAATCGCCAAGATTTTTATTTTCAGCATATTTGTCGGTTACTATTTTAAAACTAAGCGGCATGACTTTATTTTCAGCACATTCGTCGGTTACTATTTCAAAAGTAATCGGCAAGATTTTTTTTCTGCATATTCGTCGGTTACTATTTCAAAAGTAATCGGCAAGATTTTTATTTTCAGCATATTTGGCGGTTACTATTTCAAAAGTAATCGGCAAGACTTTATTTTCAGCACATTCGTCGGTTACTATTTCAAAAGTATTCGGCATGACTTTAATTTCAGCACATTCGTCGGTTACTATTTCAAAAGTAATCGACAAGATTTTTATTTTCAGCACATTCGTCGGTTACTATTTCAAAAGTAATCAGCAAGACTTTATTTTTAACACATTCGTCGGTTACTATTTCAAAAGTAATCAGCAAGATTTTTATTTTCTACATATTCGTCGGTTACTATTTCAAAAGTAATCGGCAAGATTTTTATTTTCAGCATATTTGTCGGTTACTATATTAAAAGTAATCGACAAGATTTTTATTTTCAGCACATTCGTCGGTTACTATTTCAAAAGTAATCGCAAGACTTTATTTTCAGCACATTCGTCGGTTACTATTTCAAAAGTAATCGGCAAGACTTTATTTTCAGCACATTCGTCGGTTACTATTTCAAAAGTAATCGCCAAGATTTTTATTTTCAGCATATTCGTCGGTTACTATTTCAAAAGTAATCGCCAAGATTTTTATTTTCAGCATATTTGTCGGTTACTAATTTAAAAGTAATTGGCAAGATTTTTTTTCTGCATATTCGTCGGTTACTATTTCAAAAGTAATCGGCAAGATTTTTATTTTCAGCATATTCGGCGGTTACTATTTCAAAAGTAATCGCCAAGATTTTTATTTTCAGCATATTTGTCGGTTACTATTTCAAAAGTAATCAGCAAGACTTAATTTTTAACACATTCGTCGGTTACTATTTCAAAAGTAATCGGCAAGATTTTTATTTTCAGCATATTTGTTGGTTACTATATTAAAAGTAATCGGCAAGATTTTTATTTTCAACACATTCGTCGGTTACTATTTCAAAAGTAATCCGCAAGACTTTATTTTTAACACATTCGTCGGTTACTATTTCAAAAGTAATCGGCAAGATTTTTATTTTTAGCATATTTGTCGGTTACTATATTAAAACTAATCGGCAAGATTTTTATTTTCAGCATATTCGTCGGTTACTATTTCAAAAGTAATCGGCAAGACTTTATTTTCAGCACATTCGTCGGTTACTATTTCAAAAGTAATCGGCAAGACCTTATTTTCAGCACATTTGTCGCTTAGTATTTTAAAAGTAATTGGCAAGATTTTTATTTTCAGCATATTCGTCGGTTACTATTTCAAAAGTAATCGCCAAGATTTTTATTTTCAGCATATTCGTCGGTTACTATTTCAAAAGTAATCGCCAAGATTTTTATTTTCAGCATATTTGTCGGTTACTAATTTAAAAGTAATCGGCAAGACTTTATTTTCAGCACATTCGTCGGTTACTATTTCAAAAGTAATCGGCAAGATTTTTATTTTCAGCATATTCGTCGGTTACTATTTCAAAAGTAATCGCCAAGATTTTTATTTTCAGCATATTTGTCGGTTACTATTTTAAAACTAAGCGGCATGACTTTATTTTCAGCACATTCGTCGGTTACTATTTCAAAAGTAATCGGCAAGATTTTTTTTCTGCATATTCGTCGGTTACTATTTCAAAAGTAATCGGCAAGATTTTTATTTTCAGCATATTTGGCGGTTACTATTTCAAAAGTAATCGGCAAGACTTTATTTTCAGCACATTCGTCGGTTACTATTTCAAAAGTATTCGGCATGACTTTAATTTCAGCACATTCGTCGGTTACTATTTCAAAAGTAATCGACAAGATTTTTATTTTCAGCACATTCGTCGGTTACTATTTCAAAAGTAATCAGCAAGACTTTATTTTTAACACATTCGTCGGTTACTATTTCAAAAGTAATCAGCAAGATTTTTATTTTCTACATATTCGTCGGTTACTATTTCAAAAGTAATCGGCAAGATTTTTATTTTCAGCATATTTGTCGGTTACTATATTAAAAGTAATCGACAAGATTTTTATTTTCAGCACATTCGTCGGTTACTATTTCAAAAGTAATCGCAAGACTTTATTTTCAGCACATTCGTCGGTTACTATTTCAAAAGTAATCGGCAGGACTTTATTTTCAGCACATTCGTCGGTTACTATTTCAAAAGTAATCGCCAAGATTTTTATTTTCAGCATATTCGTCGGTTACTATTTCAAAAGTAATCGCCAAGATTTTTATTTTCAGCATATTTGTCGGTTACTAATTTAAAAGTAATCGGCAAGATTTTTTTTCTGCATATTCGTCGGTTACTATTTCAAAAGTAATCGGCAAGATTTTTATTTTCAGCATATTTGGCGGTTACTATTTCAAAAGTAATCGGCAAGACTTTATTTTCAGCACATTCGTCGGTTACTATTTCAAAAGTAATCGGCAAGACTTTAATTTCAGCACATTCGTCGGTTACTATTTCAAAAGTAATCGACAAGATTTTTATTTTCAGCACATTCGTCGGTTACTATTTCAAAAGTAATCAGCAAGACTTTATTTTTAACACATTCGTCGGTTACTATTTCAAAAGTAATCAGCAAGATTTTTATTTTCTACATATTCGTCGGTTACTATTTCAAAAGTAATCGGCAAGATTTTTATTTTCAGCATATTTGTCGGTTACTATATTAAAAGTAATCGACAAGATTTTTATTTTCAGCACATTCGTCGGTTACTATTTCAAAAGTAATCGCAAGACTTTATTTTCAGCACATTCGTCGGTTACTATTTCAAAAGTAATCGGCAAGACTTTATTTTCAGCACATTCGTCGGTTACTATTTCAAAAGTAATCGCCAAGATTTTTATTTTCAGCATATTCGTCGGTTACTATTTCAAAAGTAATCGCCAAGATTTTTATTTTCAGCATATTTGTCGGTTACTAATTTAAAAGTAATCGGCAAGACTTTATTTTCAGCACATTCGTCGGTTACTATTTCAAAAGTAATCGGCAAGATTTTTATTTTCAGCATATTCGTCGGTTACTATTTCAAAAGTAATCGCCAAGATTTTTATTTTCAGCATATTTGTCGGTTACTATTTTAAAAGTAAGCGGCATGACTTTATTTTCAGCACATTCGTCGGTTACTATTTCAAAAGTAATCGGCAAGATTTTTTTTCTGCATATTCGTCGGTTACTATTTCAAAAGTAATCGGCAAGATTTTTATTTTCAGCATATTTGGCGGTTACTATTTCAAAAGTAATCGGCAAGACTTTATTTTCAGCACATTCGTCGGTTACTATTTCAAAAGTAATCGGCAAGACTTTAATTTCAGCACATTCGTCGGTTACTATTTCAAAAGTAATCGACAAGATTTTTATTTTCAGCACATTCGTCGGTTACTATTTCAAAAGTAATCAGCAAGACTTTATTTTTAACACATTCGTCGGTTACTATTTCAAAAGTAATCAGCAAGATTTTTATTTTCTACATATTCGTCGGTTACTATTTCAAAAGTAATCGGCAAGATTTTTATTTTCAGCATATTTGTCGGTTACTATATTAAAAGTAATCGACAAGATTTTTATTTTCAACATATTCGTCAGTTACTATTTCAAAACTAATCAGCAAGACTTTATTTTCAGCACATTCGTTGGTTACTATTTCAAAAGTAGTCGGCAAGATTTTTATTTTCAGCATATTTGTCGGTTACTAATTTAAAAGTAATTGGCAAGATTTTTTTTTCTGCATATTCGTCGGTTACTATTTCAAAAGTAATCGGCAAGATTTTTATTTTCAGCATATTCGGCGGTTACTATTTCAAAAGTAATCGCCAAGATTTTTATTTTCAGCATATTTGTCGGTTACTATTTCAAAAGTAATCAGCAAGACTTAATTTTTAACACATTCGTCGGTTACTATTTCAAAAGTAATCGGCAAGATTTTTATTTTCAGCATATTTGTTGGTTACTATATTAAAAGTAATCGGCAAGATTTTTATTTTCAACACATTCGTCGGTTACTATTTCAAAAGTAATCCGCAAGACTTTATTTTTAACACATTCGTCGGTTACTATTTCAAAAGTAATCGGCAAGATTTTTATTTTTAGCATATTTGTCGGTTACTATATTAAAACTAATCGGCAAGATTTTTATTTTCAGCATATTCGTCGGTTACTATTTCAAAAGTAATCGGCAAGACTTTATTTTCAGCACATTCGTCGGTTACTATTTCAAAAGTAATCGGCAAGACCTTATTTTCAGCACATTTGTCGCTTAGTATTTTAAAAGTAATTGGCAAGATTTTTATTTTCAGCATATTCGTCGGTTACTATTTCAAAAGTAATCGCCAAGATTTTTATTTTCAGCATATTCGTCGGTTACTATTTCAAAAGTAATCGCCAAGATTTTTATTTTCAGCATATTTGTCGGTTACTAATTTAAAAGTAATCGGCAAGACTTTATTTTCAGCACATTCGTCGGTTACTATTTCAAAAGTAATCGGCAAGATTTTTATTTTCAGCATATTCGTCGGTTACTATTTCAAAAGTAATCGCCAAGATTTTTATTTTCAGCATATTTGTCGGTTACTATTTTAAAACTAAGCGGCATGACTTTATTTTCAGCACATTCGTCGGTTACTATTTCAAAAGTAATCGGCAAGATTTTTTTTCTGCATATTCGTCGGTTACTATTTCAAAAGTAATCGGCAAGATTTTTATTTTCAGCATATTTGGCGGTTACTATTTCAAAAGTAATCGGCAAGACTTTATTTTCAGCACATTCGTCGGTTACTATTTCAAAAGTATTCGGCATGACTTTAATTTCAGCACATTCGTCGGTTACTATTTCAAAAGTAATCGACAAGATTTTTATTTTCAGCACATTCGTCGGTTACTATTTCAAAAGTAATCAGCATGACTTTATTTTTAACACATTCGTCGGTTACTATTTCAAAAGTAATCAGCAAGATTTTTATTTTCTACATATTCGTCGGTTACTATTTCAAAAGTAATCGGCAAGATTTTTATTTTCAGCATATTTGTCGGTTACTATATTAAAAGTAATCGACAAGATTTTTATTTTCAGCACATTCGTCGGTTACTATTTCAAAAGTAATCGCAAGACTTTATTTTCAGCACATTCGTCGGTTACTATTTCAAAAGTAATCGGCAAGACTTTATTTTCAGCACATTCGTCGGTTACTATTTCAAAAGTAATCGCCAAGATTTTTATTTTCAGCATATTCGTCGGTTACTATTTCAAAAGTAATCGCCAAGATTTTTATTTTCAGCATATTTGTCGGTTACTAATTTAAAAGTAATCGGCAAGATTTTTTTTCTGCATATTCGTCGGTTACTATTTCAAAAGTAATCGGCAAGATTTTTATTTTCAGCATATTTGGCGGTTACTATTTCAAAAGTAATCGGCAAGACTTTATTTTCAGCACATTCGTCGGTTACTATTTCAAAAGTAATCGGCAAGACTTTAATTTCAGCACATTCGTCGGTTACTATTTCAAAAGTAATCGACAAGATTTTTATTTTCAGCACATTCGTCGGTTACTATTTCAAAAGTAATCAGCAAGACTTTATTTTTAACACATTCGTCGGTTACTATTTCAAAAGTAATCAGCAAGATTTTTATTTTCTACATATTCGTCGGTTACTATTTCAAAAGTAATCGGCAAGATTTTTATTTTCAGCATATTTGTCGGTTACTATATTAAAAGTAATCGACAAGATTTTTATTTTCAGCACATTCGTCGGTTACTATTTCAAAAGTAATCGCAAGACTTTATTTTCAGCACATTCGTCGGTTACTATTTCAAAAGTAATCGGCAAGACTTTATTTTCAGCACATTCGTCGGTTACTATTTCAAAAGTAATCGCCAAGATTTTTATTTTCAGCATATTCGTCGGTTACTATTTCAAAAGTAATCGCCAAGATTTTTATTTTCAGCATATTTGTCGGTTACTAATTTAAAAGTAATCGGCAAGACTTTATTTTCAGCACATTCGTCGGTTACTATTTCAAAAGTAATCGGCAAGATTTTTATTTTCAGCATATTCGTCGGTTACTATTTCAAAAGTAATCGCCAAGATTTTTATTTTCAGCATATTTGTCGGTTACTATTTTAAAAGTAAGCGGCATGACTTTATTTTCAGCACATTCGTCGGTTACTATTTCAAAAGTAATCGGCAAGATTTTTTTTCTGCATATTCGTCGGTTACTATTTCAAAAGTAATCGGCAAGATTTTTATTTTCAGCATATTTGGCGGTTACTATTTCAAAAGTAATCGGCAAGACTTTATTTTCAGCACATTCGTCGGTTACTATTTCAAAAGTAATCGGCAAGACTTTAATTTCAGCACATTCGTCGGTTACTATTTCAAAAGTAATCGACAAGATTTTTATTTTCAGCACATTCGTCGGTTACTATTTCAAAAGTAATCAGCAAGACTTTATTTTTAACACATTCGTCGGTTACTATTTCAAAAGTAATCAGCAAGATTTTTATTTTCTACATATTCGTCGGTTACTATTTCAAAAGTAATCGGCAAGATTTTTATTTTCAGCATATTTGTCGGTTACTATATTAAAAGTAATCGACAAGATTTTTATTTTCAACATATTCGTCAGTTACTATTTCAAAACTAATCAGCAAGACTTTATTTTCAGCACATTCGTTGGTTACTATTTCAAAAGTAGTCGGCAAGATTTTTATTTTCAGCATATTTGTCGGTTACTAATTTAAAAGTAATTGGCAAGATTTTTTTTTCTGCATATTCGTCGGTTACTATTTCAAAAGTAATCGGCAAGATTTTTATTTTCAGCATATTCGGCGGTTACTATTTCAAAAGTAATCGCCAAGATTTTTATTTTCAGCATATTTGTCGGTTACTATTTCAAAAGTAATCAGCAAGACTTAATTTTTAACACATTCGTCGGTTACTATTTCAAAAGTAATCGGCAAGATTTTTATTTTCAGCATATTTGTCGGTTACTATATTAAAAGTAATCGGCAAGATTTTTATTTTCAACACATTCGTCGGTTACTATTTCAAAAGTAATCCGCAAGACTTTATTTTTAACACATTCGTCGGTTACTATTTCAAAAGTAATCGGCAAGATTTTTATTTTTAGCATATTTGTCGGTTACTATATTAAAACTAATCGGCAAGATTTTTATTTTCAGCATATTCGTCGGTTACTATTTCAAAAGTAATCGGCAAGACTTTATTTTCAGCACATTCGTCGGTTACTATTTCAAAAGTAATCGGCAAGACCTTATTTTCAGCACATTTGTCGCTTACTATTTTAAAAGTAATTGGCAAGATTTTTATTTTCAGCATATTCGTCGGTTACTATTTCAAAAGTAATCGCCAATATTTTTATTTTCAGCATATTCGTCGGTTACTATTTCAAAAGTAATCGCCAAGATTTTTATTTTCAGCATATTTGTCGGTTACTAATTTAAAAGTAATCAGCAAGACTTTATTTTCAGCACATTCGTTGGTTACTATTTCAAAAGTAGTCGGCAAGATTTTTACTTTCAGCATTTTTGTCGGTTACTAATTTAAAAGTAATTGGCAAGATTTTTTTTCTGCATATTCGTCGGTTACTATTTCAAAAGTAATCGGCAAGATTTTTATTTTCAGCATATTCGGCGGTTACTATTTCAAAAGTAATCGCCAAGATTTTTATTTTCAGCATATTTGTCGGTTACTATTTCAAAAGTAATCAGCAAGACTTAATTTTTAACACATTCGTCGGTTACTATTTCAAAAGTAATCGGCAAGATTTTTATTTTCAGCATATTTGTCGGTTACTATATTAAAAGTAATCGGCAAGATTTTTATTTTCAACACATTCGTCGGTTACTATTTCAAAAGTAATCCGCAAGACTTTATTTTTAACACATTCGTCGGTTACTATTTCAAAAGTAATCGGCAAGATTTTTATTTTCAGCATATTTGTCGGTTACTATATTAAAACTAATCGGCAAGATTTTTATTTTCAGCATATTCGTCGGTTACTATTTCAAAAGTAATCGGCAAGACTTTATTTTCAGCACATTCGTCGGTTACTATTTCAAAAGTAATCGGCAAGACCTTATTTTCAGCACATTCGTCGCTTACTATTTTAAAAGTAATCGGCAAGATTTTTATTTTCAGCATATTCGTCGGTTACTATTTCAAAAGTAATCGTCAAAATTTTTTATTTTCAGCATATTTGTCGGTTACTATTTTAAAGGTAATCGGCAAGACTTTATTTTCAGCACATTCGTCGGTTACTATTTCAAAAGTAATCGGCAAGACTTTATTTTCAGCACATTCGTCGGTTACTATTTCAAAAGTAATCGCCAAGATTTTTATTTTCAGCATATTCGTCGGTTACTATTTCAAAAGTAATCGCCAAGATTTTTACTTTCAGCATATTTGTCGGTTACTAATATAAAAGTAATCGGTAAGACTTTATTTTCAGCACATTCGTCGGTTACTATTTCAAAAGTAATCGGCAAGATTTTTATTTTCAGCATATTCGTCGGTTACTATTTCAAAAGTAATCGCCAAGATTTTATTTTCAGCATATTTGTCTGTTACTATATTAAAAGTAATCGACAAGATTTTTATTTTCAACATATTCGTCGGTTACTATTTCAAAAGTAATCGGCAAGACTTTATTTTCAGCACATTCGTCGGTTACTATTTCAAAAGTAATCGGCAAGACTTTAATTTCAGCACATTCGTCGGTTACTATTTCAAAAGTAATCGACAAGATTTTTATTTTCAACACATTCGTCGGTTACTATTTCAAAAGTAATCAGCAAGATTTTTATTTTCTACATATTCGTCGGTTACTATTTCAAAAGTAATCGGCAAGATTTTTATTTTCAGCATATTTGTCGGTTACTATATTAAAAGTAATCCACAAGATTTTTATTTTCAACATATTCGTCAGTTACTATTTCAAAACTAATCAGCAAGACTTTATTTTCAGCACATTCGTTGGTTACTATTTCAAAAGTAGTCGGCAAGATTTTTATTTTCAGCATATTTGTCGGTTACTAATTTAAAAGTAATTGGCAAGATTTTTTTTCTGCATATTCGTCGGTTACTATTTCAAAAGTAATCGGCAAGATTTTTATTTTCAGCATATTCGGCGGTTACTATTTCAAAAGTAATCGCCAAGATTTTTATTTTCAGCATATTTGTCGGTTACTATTTCAAAAGTAATCAGCAAGACTTAATTTTTAACACATTCGTCGGTTACTATTTCAAAATTAATCGGCAAGATTTTTATTTTCAGCATATTTGTCGGTTACTATATTAAAAGTAATCGGCAAGATTTTTATTTTCAACACATTCGTCGGTTACTATTTCAAAAGTAATCCGCAAGACTTTATTTTTAACACATTCGTCGGTTACTATTTCAAAAGTAATCGGCAAGATTTTTATTTTCAGCATATTTGTCGGTTACTATATTAAAACTAATCGGCAAGATTTTTATTTTCAGCATATTCGTCGGTTACTATTTCAAAAGTAATCGGCAAGACTTTATTTTCAGCACATTCGTCGGTTACTATTTCAAAAGTAATCGGCAAGACCTTATTTTCAGCACATTCGTCGCTTACTATTTTAAAAGTAATCGGCAAGATTTTTATTTTCAGCATATTTGTCTGTTACTATATTAAAAGTAATCGACAAGATTTTTATTTTCAACATATTCGTCGGTTACTATTTCAAAAGTAATCGGCAAGACTTTATTTTCAGCACATTCGTCGGTTACTATTTCAAAAGTAATCGGCAAGACTTTAATTTCAGCACATTCGTCGGTTACTATTTCAAAAGTAATCGACAAGATTTTTATTTTCAACACATTCGTCGGTTACTATTTCAAAAGTAATCAGCAAGATTTTTATTTTCTACATATTCGTCGGTTACTATTTCAAAAGTAATCGGCAAGATTTTTATTTTCAGCATATTTGTCGGTTACTATATTAAAAGTAATCGACAAGATTTTTATTTTCAACATATTCGTCAGTTACTATTTCAAAACTAATCAGCAAGACTTTATTTTCAGCACATTCGTTGGTTACTATTTCAAAAGTAGTCGGCAAGATTTTTATTTTCAGCATATTTGTCGGTTACTAATTTAAAAGTAATTGGCAAGATTTTTTTTCTGCATATTCGTCGGTTACTATTTCAAAAGTAATCGGCAAGATTTTTATTTTCAGCATATTCGGCGGTTACTATTTCAAAAGTAATCGCCAAGATTTTTATTTTCAGCATATTTGTCGGTTACTATTTCAAAAGTAATCAGCAAGACTTAATTTTTAACACATTCGTCGGTTACTATTTCAAAATTAATCGGCAAGATTTTTATTTTCAGCATATTTGTCGGTTACTATATTAAAAGTAATCGGCAAGATTTTTATTTTCAACACATTCGTCGGTTACTATTTCAAAAGTAATCCGCAAGACTTTATTTTTAACACATTCGTCGGTTACTATTTCAAAAGTAATCGGCAAGATTTTTATTTTCAGCATATTTGTCGGTTACTATATTAAAACTAATCGGCAAGATTTTTATTTTCAGCATATTCGTCGGTTACTATTTCAAAAGTAATCGGCAAGACTTTATTTTCAGCACATTCGTCGGTTACTATTTCAAAAGTAATCGGCAAGACCTTATTTTCAGCACATTCGTCGCTTACTATTTTAAAAGTAATCGGCAAGATTTTTATTTTCAGCATATTCGTCGGTTACTATTTCAAAAGTAATCGCCAAGATTTTTATTTTCAGCATATTCGTCGGTTACTATTTCAAAAGTAATCGCCAAGATTTTTATTTTCAGCATATTTGTCGGTTACTAATTTAAAAGTAATCGGCAAGACTTTATTTTCAGCACATTCGTCGGTTACTATTTCAAAAGTAATCGGCAAGATTTTTATTTTCAGCATATTCGTCGGTTACTATTTCAAAAGTAATCGCCAAGATTTTTATTTTCAGCATATTTGTCTGTTACTATATTAAAAGTAATCGACAAGATTTTTATTTTCAACATATTCGTCGGTTACTATTTCAAAAGTAATCGGCAAGACTTTATTTTCAGCACATTCGTCGGTTACTATTTCAAAAGTAATCGGCAAGATTTTTATTTTCAGCATATTCGTCGGTTACTATTTCAAAAGTAATCGCCAAGATTTTTATTTTCAGCATATTTGTCGGTTACTATTTTAAAAGTAAGCGGCATGACTTTATTTTCAGCACATTCGTCGGTTACTATTTCAAAAGTAATCGGCAAGATTTTTTTTCTGCATATTCGTCGGTTACTATTTCAAAAGTAATCGACAAGACTTTATTTTCAGCACATTCGTCGGTTACTATTTCAAAAGTAATCGGCAAGACTTTAATTTCAGCACATTCGTCGGTTACTATTTCAAAAGTAATCGACAAGATTTTTATTTTCAGCACATTCGTCGGTTACTATTTCAAAAGTAATCAGCAAGACTTTATTTTTAACACATTCGTCGGTTACTATTTCAAAAGTAATCGGCAAGATTTTTATTTTCTACATATTCGTCGGTTACTATTTCAAAAGTAATCGGCAAGATTTTTATTTTCAGCATATTTGTCGGTTACTATATTAAAAGTAATCGACAAGATTTTTATTTTCAACATATTCGTCAGTTACTATTTCAAAACTAATCAGCAAGACTTTATTTTCAGCACATTCGTTGGTTACTATTTCAAAAGTAATCGGCAAGACTTTATTTTCAGCACATTCGTCGGTTACTATTTCAAAAGTAATCGGCAAGACCTTATTTTCAGCACATTCGTCGCTTACTATTTTAAAAGTAATCGGCAAGATTTTTATTTTCAGCATATTCGTCGGTTACTATTTCAAAAGTAATCGCCAAGATTTTTATTTTCAGCATATTCGTCGGTTACTATTTCAAAAGTAATCGCCAAGATTTTTATTTTCAGCATATTTGTCGGTTACTATTTCAAAAGTAATCAGCAAGACTTAATTTTTAACACATTCGTCGGTTACTATTTCAAAATTAATCGGCAAGATTTTTATTTTCAGCATATTTGTCGGTTACTATATTAAAAGTAATCGGCAAGATTTTTATTTTCAACACATTCGTCGGTTACTATTTCAAAAGTAATCCGCAAGACTTTATTTTTAACACATTCGTCGGTTACTATTTCAAAAGTAATCGGCAAGATTTTTATTTTCAGCA
Organism: Medicago lupulina; assembly: GCA_958299785.1. Taxonomy (NCBI): domain Eukaryota; kingdom Viridiplantae; phylum Streptophyta; class Magnoliopsida; order Fabales; family Fabaceae; genus Medicago; species Medicago lupulina. The sequence goes on along the minus strand of OY283143.1, from coordinate 40,758,792 downwards.
TATTTGTCGGTTACTATATTAAAACTAATCGGCAAGATTTTTATTTTCAGCATATTCGTCGGTTACTATTTCAAAAGTAATCGGCAAGACTTTATTTTCAGCACATTCGTCGGTTACTATTTCAAAAGTAATCGGCAAGACCTTATTTTCAGCACATTCGTCGCTTACTATTTTAAAAGTAATCGGCAAGATTTTTATTTTCAGCATATTCGTCGGTTACTATTTCAAAAGTAATCGCCAAGATTTTTATTTTCAGCATATTCGTCGGTTACTATTTCAAAAGTAATCGCCAAGATTTTTATTTTCAGCATATTTGTCGATTACTAATTTAAAAGTAATCGGCAAGACTTTATTTTCAGCACATTCGTCGGTTACTATTTCAAAAGTAATCGGCAAGATTTTTATTTTCAGCATATTCGTCGGTTACTATTTCAAAAGTAATCGCCAAGATTTTTATTTTCAGCATATTTGTCTGTTACTATATTAAAAGTAATCGACAAGATTTTTATTTTCAACATATTCGTCGGTTACTATTTCAAAAGTAATCGGCAAGACTTTATTTTCAGCACATTCGTCGGTTACTATTTCAAAAGTAATCGGCAAGATTTTTATTTTCAGCATATTCGTCGGTTACTATTTCAAAAGTAATCGCCAAGATTTTTATTTTCAGCATATTTGTCGGTTACTATTTTAAAAGTAAGCGGCATGACTTTATTTTCAGCACATTCGTCGGTTACTATTTCAAAAGTAATCGGCAAGATTTTTTTTCTGCATATTCGTCGGTTACTATTTCAAAAGTAATCGACAAGACTTTATTTTCAGCACATTCGTCGGTTACTATTTCAAAAGTAATCGGCAAGACTTTAATTTCAGCACATTCGTCGGTTACTATTTCAAAAGTAATCGACAAGATTTTTATTTTCAGCACATTCGTCGGTTACTATTTCAAAAGTAATCAGCAAGACTTTATTTTTAACACATTCGTCGGTTACTATTTCAAAAGTAATCGGCAAGATTTTTATTTTCTACATATTCGTCGGTTACTATTTCAAAAGTAATCGGCAAGATTTTTATTTTCAGCATATTTGTCGGTTACTATATTAAAAGTAATCGACAAGATTTTTATTTTCAACATATTCGTCAGTTACTATTTCAAAACTAATCAGCAAGACTTTATTTTCAGCACATTCGTTGGTTACTATTTCAAAAGTAATCGGCAAGATTTTTATTTTCAGCATATTTGTCGGTTACTATATTAAAACTAATCGGCAAGATTTTTATTTTCAGCATATTCGTCGGTTACTATTTCAAAAGTAATCGGCAAGACTTTATTTTCAGCACATTCGTCGGTTACTATTTCAAAAGTAATCGGCAAGACCTTATTTTCAGCACATTCGTCGCTTACTATTTTAAAAGTAATCGGCAAGATTTTTATTTTCAGCATATTCGTCGGTTACTATTTCAAAAGTAATCGCCAAGATTTTTATTTTCAGCATATTCGTCGGTTACTATTTCAAAAGTAATCGCCAAGATTTTTATTTTCAGCATATTTGTCGGTTACTAATTTAAAAGTAATCGGCAAGACTTTATTTTCAGCACATTCGTCGGTTACTATTTCAAAAGTAATCGGCAAGATTTTTATTTTCAGCATATTCGTCGGTTACTATTTCAAAAGTAATCGCCAAGATTTTTATTTTCAGCATATTTGTCTGTTACTATATTAAAAGTAATCGACAAGATTTTTATTTTCAACATATTCGTCGGTTACTATTTCAAAAGTAATCGGCAAGACTTTATTTTCAGCACATTCGTCGGTTACTATTTCAAAAGTAATCGGCAAGATTTTTATTTTCAGCATATTCGTCGGTTACTATTTCAAAAGTAATCGCCAAGATTTTTATTTTCAGCATATTTGTCGGTTACTATTTTAAAAGTAAGCGGCATGACTTTATTTTCAGCACATTCGTCGGTTACTATTTCAAAAGTAATCGGCAAGATTTTTTTTCTGCATATTCGTCGGTTACTATTTCAAAAGTAATCGACAAGACTTTATTTTCAGCACATTCGTCGGTTACTATTTCAAAAGTAATCGGCAAGACTTTAATTTCAGCACATTCGTCGGTTACTATTTCAAAAGTAATCGACAAGATTTTTATTTTCAGCACATTCGTCGGTTACTATTTCAAAAGTAATCAGCAAGACTTTATTTTTAACACATTCGTCGGTTACTATTTCAAAAGTAATCGGCAAGATTTTTATTTTCTACATATTCGTCGGTTACTATTTCAAAAGTAATCGGCAAGATTTTTATTTTCAGCATATTTGTCGGTTACTATATTAAAAGTAATCGACAAGATTTTTATTTTCAACATATTCGTCAGTTACTATTTCAAAACTAATCAGCAAGACTTTATTTTCAGCACATTCGTTGGTTACTATTTCAAAAGTAGTCGGCAAAATTTTTACTTTCAGCATATTTGTCGGTTACTAATTTAAAAGTAATTGGCAAGATTTTTTTTTCTGCATATTCGTCGGTTACTATTTCAAAAGTAATCGGCAAGATTTTTATTTTCAGCATATTCGGCGGTTACTATTTCAAAAGTAATCGCCAAGATTTTTATTTTCAGCATATTTGTCGGTTACTATTTCAAAAGTAATCAGCAAGACTTAATTTTTAACACATTCGTCGGTTACTATTTCAAAAGTAATCGGCAAGATTTTTATTTTCAGCATATTTGTCGGTTACTATATTAAAAGTAATCGGCAAGATTTTTATTTTCAACACATTCGTCGGTTACTATTTCAAAAGTAATCCGCAAGATTTTATTTTCAGCACATTCGTTGGTTACTATTTCAAAAGTAATCGGCAAGACCTTATTTTCAGCACATTCGTCGCTTACTATTTTAAAAGTAATCGGCAAGATTTTTATTTTCAGCATATTCGTCGGTTACTATTTCAAAAGTAATCGTCAAAATTTTTTATTTTCAACATATTTGTCGGTTACTATTTTAAAGGTAATCGCAAGACTTTATTTTCAGCACATTCGTCGGTTACTATTTCAAAAGTAATCGGCAAGACTTTATTTTCAGCACATTCGTCGGTTACTATTTCAAAAGTAATCGCCAAGATTTTTATTTTCAGCATATTCGTCGGTTACTATTTCAAAAGTAATCGCCAAGATTTTGATTTTCAGCATATTTGTCGGTTACTAATATAAAAGTAATCGGTAAGACTTTATTTTCAGCACATTCGTCGGTTACTATTTCAAAAGTAATCGGCAAGATTTTTATTTTCAGCATATTCGTCGGTTACTATTTCAAAAGTAATCGCCAAGATTTTATTTTCAGCATATTTGTCTGTTACTATATTAAAAGTAATCGACAAGATTTTTATTTTCAACATATTCGTCGGTTACTATTTCAAAAGTAATCGGCAAGACTTTATTTTCAGCACATTCGTCGGTTACTATTTCAAAAGTAATCGGCAAGACTTTAATTTCAGCACATTCGTCGGTTACTATTTCAAAAGTAATCGACAAGATTTTTATTTTCAACACATTCGTCGGTTACTATTTCAAAAGTAATCAGCAAGATTTTTATTTTCTACATATTCGTCGGTTACTATTTCAAAAGTAATCGGCAAGATTTTTATTTTCAGCATATTTGTCGGTTACTATATTAAAAGTAATCGACAAGATTTTTATTTTCAACATATTCGTCAGTTACTATTTCAAAACTAATCAGCAAGACTTTATTTTCAGCACATTCGTTGGTTACTATTTCAAAAGTAGTCGGCAAGATTTTTATTTTCAGCATATTTGTCGGTTACTAATTTAAAAGTAATTGGCAAGATTTTTTTTCTGCATATTCGTCGGTTACTATTTCAAAAGTAATCGGCAAGATTTTTATTTTCAGCATATTCGGCGGTTACTATTTCAAAAGTAATCGCCAAGATTTTTATTTTCAGCATATTTGTCGGTTACTATTTCAAAAGTAATCAGCAAGACTTAATTTTTAACACATTCGTCGGTTACTATTTCAAAAGTAATCGGCAAGATTTTTATTTTCAGCATTTTTGTCGGTTACTATATTAAAAGTAATCGGCAAGATTTTTATTTTCAACACATTCGTCGGTTACTATTTCAAAAGTAATCCGCAAGACTTTATTTTTAACACATTCGTCGGTTACTATTTCAAAAGTAATCGGCAAGATTTTTATTTTCAGCATATTTGTCGGTTACTATATTAAAACTAATCGGCAAGATTTTTATTTTCAGCATATTCGTCGGTTACTATTTCAAAAGTAATCGGCAAGACTTTATTTTCAGCACATTCGTCGGTTACTATTTCAAAAGTAATCGGCAAGACCTTATTTTCAGCACATTCGTCGCTTACTATTTTAAAAGTAATCGGCAAGATTTTTATTTTCACATTATTCGTCGGTTACTATTTCGAAAGTAATCGCCAAGATTTTTATTTTCAGCATATTCGTCGGTTACTATTTCAAAAGTAATCGCCAAGATTTTTATTTTCAGCATATTTGTCGGTTACTATTTCAAAAGTAATCGGCATGATTTATTTTCAGCATATTCGTCGGTTACTATTTCAAAGGTAATCGGCATGATTTATTTTCAACACATTCGTCGGTTACTATTTCAAAAGTAATCGGCATGATCTATTTTCTTCACATTCGTCGGTTACTATTTCAAAAGTAATCGGCAAGATTTTTATTTTCAGCATATTCGTCGGTTACTATTTCAAAAGTAATCGCCAAGATTTTTATTTTCAGCATATTTGTCGGTTACTATTTTAAAAGTAAGCGGCATGACTTTATTTTCAGCACATTCGTCGGTTACTATTTCAAAAGTAATCGCCAAGATTTTTATTTTCAGCATATTTGTCTGTTACTATATTAAAAGTAATCGACAAGATTTTTATTTTCAACATATTCGTCGGTTACTATTTCAAAAGTAATCGGCAAGACTTTATTTTCAGCACATTCGTCGGTTACTATTTCAAAAGTAATCGGCAAGATTTTTATTTTCAGCATATTCGTCGGTTACTATTTCAAAAGTAATCGCCAAGATTTTTATTTTCAGCATATTTGTCGGTTACTATTTTAAAAGTAAGCGGCATGACTTTATTTTCAGCACATTCGTCGGTTACTATTTCAAAAGTAATCGGCAAGATTTTTTTTTCTGCATATTCGTCGGTTACTATTTCAAAAGTAATCGGCAAGATTTTTATTTTCAGCATATTCGGCGGTTACTATTTCAAAAGTAATCGGCAAGACTTTATTTTCAGCACATTCGTCGGTTACTATTTCAAAAGTAATCGGCAAGACTTTAATTTTAGCACATTCGTCGGTTACTATTTCAAAAGTAATCGACAAGATTTTTATTTTCAGCACATTCGTCGGTTACTATTTCAAAAGTAATCAGCAAGACTTTATTTTTAACACATTCGTCGGTTACTATTTCAAAAGTAATCGACAAGATTTTTATTTTCTACATATTCGTCGGTTACTATTTCAAAAGTAATCGGCAAGATTTTTATTTTCAGCATATTTGTCGGTTACTATATTAAAAGTAATCGACAAGATTTTTATTTTCAACATATTCGTCAGTTACTATTTCAAAACTAATCAGCAAGACTTTATTTTCAGCACATTCGTTGGTTACTATTTCAAAAGTAGTCGGCAAGATTTTTACTTTCAGCATATTTGTCGGTTACTAATTTAAAAGTAATTGGCAAGATTTTTTTTTCTGCATATTCGTCGGTTACTATTTCAAAAGTAATCGGCAAGATTTTTATTTTCAGCATATTCGGTGGTTACTATTTCAAAAGTAATCGCCAAGATTTTTATTTTCAGCATATTTGTCGGTTACTATTTCAAAAGTAATCAGCAAGACTTAATTTTTAACACATTCGTCGGTTACTATTTCAAAAGTAATCGGCAAGGTTTTTATTTTCAGCATATTTGTCGGTTACTATATTAAAAGTAATCGGCAAGATTTTTATTTTCAACACATTCGTCGGTTACTATTTCAAAAGTAATCCGCAAGACTTTATTTTTAACACATTCGTCGGTTACTATTTCAAAAGTAATCGGCAAGATTTTTATTTTCAGCATATTTGTCGGTTACTATATTAAAACTAATCGGCAAGATTTTTATTTTCAGCATATTCGTCGGTTACTTCAAAAGTAATCGGCAAGACTTTATTTTCAGCACATTCGTCGGTTACTATTTCAAAAGTAATCGGCAAGACCTTATTTTCAGCACATTCGTCGCTTACTATTTTAAAAGTAATCGGCAAGATTTTTATTTTCAGCATATTCGTCGGTTACTATTTCAAAAGTAATCGCCAAGATTTTTATTTTCAGCATATTCGTCGGTTACTATTTCAAAAGTAATCGCCAAGATTTTTATTTTCAGCATATTTGTCGGTTACTAATTTAAAAGTAATCGGCAAGACTTTATTTTCAGCACATTCGTCGGTTACTATTTCAAAAGTAATCGGCAAGATTTTTATTTTCAGCATATTCGTCGGTTACTATTTCAAAAGTAATCGCCAAGATTTTTATTTTCAGCATATTTGTCTGTTACTATATTAAAAGTAATCGACAAGATTTTTATTTTCAACATATTCGTCGGTTACTATTTCAAAAGTAATCGGCAAGACTTTATTTTCAGCACATTCGTCGGTTACTATTTCAGAAGTAATCGGCAAGATTTTTATTTTCAGCATATTCGTCGGTTACTATTTCAAAAGTAATCGCCAAAATTTTTATTTTCAGCATATTTGTCGGTTACTATTTTAAAAGTAAGCGGCATGACTTTATTTTTAGCACATTCGTCGGTTACTATTTCAAAAGTAATCGGCAAGATTTTTTTTCTGCATATTCGTCGGTTACTATTTCAAAAGTAATCGGCAAGATTTTTATTTTCAGCATATTCGGCGGTTACTATTTCAAAAGTAATCGGCAAGACTTTATTTTCAGCACATTCGTCGGTTACTATTTCAAAAGTAATCGGTAAGACCTTATTTTCAGCACATTCGTCGCTTACTATTTTAAAAGTAATCGGCAAGATTTTTATTTTCAGCATATTCGTCGGTTACTATTTCAAAAGTAATCGCCAAGATTTTTATTTTCAGCATATTCGTCGGTTACTATTTCAAAAGTAATCGCCAAGATTTTTATTTTCAGCATATTTGTCGGTTACTAATTTAAAAGTAATCGGCAAGACTTTATTTTCAGCACATTCGTCGGTTACTATTTCAAAAGTAATCGGCAAGATTTTTATTTTCAGCATATTCGTCGGTTACTATTTCAAAAGTAATCGCCAAGATTTTTATTTTCAGCATATTTGTCTGTTACTATATTAAAAGTAATCGACAAGATTTTTATTTTCAACATATTCGTCGGTTACTGTTTCAAAAGTAATCGGCAAGACTTTATTTTCAGCACATTCGTCGGTTACTATTTCAGAAGTAATCGGCAAGATTTTTATTTTCAGCATATTCGTCGGTTACTATTTCAAAAGTAATCGGCATGATTTATTTTCAGCATATTCGTCGGTTACTATTTCAAAGGTAATCGGCATGATTTATTTTCAACACATTCGTCGGTTACTATTTCAAAAGTAATCGGCATGATCTATTTTCTTCACATTCGTCGGTTACTATTTCAAAAGTAATCGGCAAGATTTTTATTTTCAGCATATTCGTCGGTTACTATTTCAAAAGTAATCGCCAAGATTTTTATTTTCAGCATATTTGTCGGTTACTATTTTAAAAGTAAGCGGCATGACTTTATTTTCAGCACATTCGTCGGTTACTATTTCAAAAGTAATCGCCAAGATTTTTATTTTCAGCATATTTGTCTGTTACTATATTAAAAGTAATCGACAAGATTTTTATTTTCAACATATTCGTCGGTTACTATTTCAAAAGTAATCGGCAAGACTTTATTTTCAGCACATTCGTCGGTTACTATTTCAAAAGTAATCGGCAAGATTTTTATTTTCAGCATATTCGTCGGTTACTATTTCAAAAGTAATCGCCAAGATTTTTATTTTCAGCATATTTGTCGGTTACTATTTTAAAAGTAAGCGGCATGACTTTATTTTCAGCACATTCGTCGGTTACTATTTCAAAAGTAATCGGCAAGATTTTTTTTTCTGCATATTCGTCGGTTACTATTTCAAAAGTAATCGGCAAGATTTTTATTTTCAGCATATTCGGCGGTTACTATTTCAAAAGTAATCGGCAAGACTTTATTTTCAGCACATTCGTCGGTTACTATTTCAAAAGTAATCGGCAAGACTTTAATTTTAGCACATTCGTCGGTTACTATTTCAAAAGTAATCGACAAGATTTTTATTTTCAGCACATTCGTCGGTTACTATTTCAAAAGTAATCAGCAAGACTTTATTTTTAACACATTCGTCGGTTACTATTTCAAAAGTAATCGACAAGATTTTTATTTTCTACATATTCGTCGGTTACTATTTCAAAAGTAATCGGCAAGATTTTTATTTTCAGCATATTTGTCGGTTACTATATTAAAAGTAATCGACAAGATTTTTATTTTCAACATATTCGTCAGTTACTATTTCAAAACTAATCAGCAAGACTTTATTTTCAGCACATTCGTTGGTTACTATTTCAAAAGTAGTCGGCAAGATTTTTACTTTCAGCATATTTGTCGGTTACTAATTTAAAAGTAATTGGCAAGATTTTTTTTTCTGCATATTCGTCGGTTACTATTTCAAAAGTAATCGGCAAGATTTTTATTTTCAGCATATTCGGCGGTTACTATTTCAAAAGTAATCGCCAAGATTTTTATTTTCAGCATATTTGTCGGTTACTATTTCAAAAGTAATCAGCAAGACTTAATTTTTAACACATTCGTCGGTTACTATTTCAAAAGTAATTGGCAAGATTTTTATTTTCAGCATATTTGTCGGTTACTATATTAAAAGTAATCGGCAAGATTTTTATTTTCAACACATTCGTCGGTTACTATTTCAAAAGTAATCCGCAAGACTTTATTTTTAACACATTCGTCGGTTACTATTTCAAAAGTAATCGGCAAGATTTTTATTTTCAGCATATTTGTCGGTTACTATATTAAAACTAATCGGCAAGATTTTTATTTTCAGCATATTCGTCGGTTACTTCAAAAGTAATCGGCAAGACTTTATTTTCAGCACATTCGTCGGTTACTATTTCAAAAGTAATCGGCAAGACCTTATTTTCAGCACATTCGTCGCTTACTATTTTAAAAGTAATCGGCAAGATTTTTATTTTCAGCATATTCGTCGGTTACTATTTCAAAAGTAATCGCCAAGATTTTTATTTTCAGCATATTCGTCGGTTACTATTTCAAAAGTAATCGCCAAGATTTTTATTTTCAGCATATTTGTCGGTTACTATATTAAAAGTAATCGGCAAGATTTTTATTTTCAACACATTCGTCGGTTACTATTTCAAAAGTAATCCGCAAGACTTTATTTTTAACACATTCGTCGGTTACTATTTCAAAAGTAATCGGCAAGATTTTTATTTTCAGCATATTTGTCGGTTACTATATTAAAACTAATCGGCAAGATTTTTATTTTCAGCATATTCGTCGGTTACTTCAAAAGTAATCGGCAAGACTTTATTTTCAGCACATTTGTCGGTTACTATTTCAAAAGTAATCGGCAAGACCTTATTTTCAGCACATTCGTCGCTTACTATTTTAAAAGTAATCGGCAAGATTTTTATTTTCAGCATATTCGTCGGTTACTATTTCAAAAGTAATCGCCAAGATTTTTATTTTCAGCATATTCGTCGGTTACTATTTCAAAAGTAATCGCCAAGATTTTTATTTTCAGCATATTTGTCGGTTACTAATTTAAAAGTAATCGGCAAGACTTTATTTTCAGCACATTCGTCGGTTACTATTTCAAAAGTAATCGGCAAGATTTTTATTTTCAGCATATTCGTCGGTTACTATTTCAAAAGTAATCGCCAAGATTTTTATTTTCAGCATATTTGTCTGTTACTATATTAAAAGTAATCGACAAGATTTTTATTTTCAACATATTCGTCGGTTACTGTTTCAAAAGTAATCGGCAAGACTTTATTTTCAGCACATTCGTCGGTTACTATTTCAGAAGTAATCGGCAAGATTTTTATTTTCAGCATATTCGTCGGTTACTATTTCAAAAGTAATCGGCATGATTTATTTTCAGCATATTCGTCGGTTACTATTTCAAAGGTAATCGGCATGATTTATTTTCAACACATTCGTCGGTTACTATTTCAAAAGTAATCGGCATGATCTATTTTCTTCACATTCGTCGGTTACTATTTCAAAAGTAATCGGCAAGATTTTTATTTTCAGCATATTCGTCGGTTACTATTTCAAAAGTAATCGCCAAGATTTTTATTTTCAGCATATTTGTCGGTTACTATTTTAAAAGTAAGCGGCATGACTTTATTTTCAGCACATTCGTCGGTTACTATTTCAAAAGTAATCGCCAAGATTTTTATTTTCAGCATATTTGTCTGTTACTATATTAAAAGTAATCGACAAGATTTTTATTTTCAACATATTCGTCGGTTACTATTTCAAAAGTAATCGGCAAGACTTTATTTTCAGCACATTCGTCGGTTACTATTTCAAAAGTAATCGGCAAGATTTTTATTTTCAGCATATTCGTCGGTTACTATTTCAAAAGTAATCGCCAAGATTTTTATTTTCAGCATATTTGTCGGTTACTATTTTAAAAGTAAGCGGCATGACTTTATTTTCAGCACATTCGTCGGTTACTATTTCAAAAGTAATCGGCAAGATTTTTTTTTCTGCATATTCGTCGGTTACTATTTCAAAAGTAATCGGCAAGATTTTTATTTTCAGCATATTCGGCGGTTACTATTTCAAAAGTAATCGGCAAGACTTTATTTTCAGCACATTCGTCGGTTACTATTTCAAAAGTAATCGGCAAGACTTTAATTTTAGCACATTCGTCGGTTACTATTTCAAAAGTAATCGACAAGATTTTTATTTTCAGCACATTCGTCGGTTACTATTTCAAAAGTAATCAGCAAGACTTTATTTTTAACACATTCGTCGGTTACTATTTCAAAAGTAATCGACAAGATTTTTATTTTCTACATATTCGTCGGTTACTATTTCAAAAGTAATCGGCAAGATTTTTATTTTCAGCATATTTGTCGGTTACTATATTAAAAGTAATCGACAAGATTTTTATTTTCAACATATTCGTCAGTTACTATTTCAAAACTAATCAGCAAGACTTTATTTTCAGCACATTCGTTGGTTACTATTTCAAAAGTAGTCGGCAAGATTTTTACTTTCAGCATATTTGTCGGTTACTAATTTAAAAGTAATTGGCAAGATTTTTTTTTCTGCATATTCGTCGGTTACTATTTCAAAAGTAATCGGCAAGATTTTTATTTTCAGCATATTCGGCGGTTACTATTTCAAAAGTAATCGCCAAGATTTTTATTTTCAGCATATTTGTCGGTTACTATTTCAAAAGTAATCAGCAAGACTTAATTTTTAACACATTCGTCGGTTACTATTTCAAAAGTAATCGGCAAGATTTTTATTTTCAGCATATTTGTCGGTTACTATATTAAAAGTAATCGGCAAGATTTTTATTTTCAACACATTCGTCGGTTACTATTTCAAAAGTAATCCGCAAGACTTTATTTTTAACACATTCGTCGGTTACTATTTCAAAAGTAATCGGCAAGATTTTTATTTTCAGCATATTTGTCGGTTACTATATTAAAACTAATCGGCAAGATTTTTATTTTCAGCATATTCGTCGGTTACTTCAAAAGTAATCGGCAAGACTTTATTTTCAGCACATTCGTCGGTTACTATTTCAAAAGTAATCGGCAAGACCTTATTTTCAGCACATTCGTCGCTTACTATTTTAAAAGTAATCGGCAAGATTTTTATTTTCAGCATATTCGTCGGTTACTATTTCAAAAGTAATCGCCAAGATTTTTATTTTCAGCATATTCGTCGGTTACTATTTCAAAAGTAATCGCCAAGATTTTTATTTTCAGCATATTTGTCGGTTACTAATTTAAAAGTAATCGGCAAGACTTTATTTTCAGCACATTCGTCGGTTACTATTTCAAAAGTAATCGGCAAGATTTTTATTTTCAGCATATTCGTCGGTTACTATTTCAAAAGTAATCGCCAAGATTTTTATTTTCAGCATATTTGTCTGTTACTATATTAAAAGTAATCGACAAGATTTTTATTTTCAACATATTCGTCGGTTACTATTTCAAAAGTAATCGGCAAGACTTTATTTTCAGCACATTCGTCGGTTACTATTTCAGAAGTAATCGGCAAGATTTTTATTTTCAGCATATTCGTCGGTTACTATTTCAAAAGTAATCGCCAAGATTTTTATTTTCAGCATATTTGTCGGTTACTATTTTAAAAGTAAGCGGCATGACTTTATTTTTAGCACATTCGTCGGTTACTATTTCAAAAGTAATCGGCAAGATTTTTTTTCTGCATATTCGTCGGTTACTATTTCAAAAGTAATCGGCAAGATTTTTATTTTCAGCATATTCGGCGGTTACTATTTCAAAAGTAATCGGCAAGACTTTATTTTCAGCACATTCGTCGGTTACTATTTCAAAAGTAATCGGTAAGACCTTATTTTCAGCACATTCGTCGCTTACTATTTTAAAAGTAATCGGCAAGATTTTTATTTTCAGCATATTCGTCGGTTACTATTTCAAAAGTAATCGCCAAGATTTTTATTTTCAGCATATTCGTCGGTTACTATTTCAAAAGTAATCGCCAAGATTTTTATTTTCAGCATATTTGTCGGTTACTAATTTAAAAGTAATCGGCAAGACTTTATTTTCAGCACATTCGTCGGTTACTATTTCAAAAGTAATCGGCAAGATTTTTATTTTCAGCATATTCGTCGGTTACTATTTCAAAAGTAATCGCCAAGATTTTTATTTTCAGCATATTTGTCTGTTACTATATTAAAAGTAATCGACAAGATTTTTATTTTCAACATATTCGTCGGTTACTGTTTCAAAAGTAATCGGCAAGACTTTATTTTCAGCACATTCGTCGGTTACTATTTCAGAAGTAATCGGCAAGATTTTTATTTTCAGCATATTCGTCGGTTACTATTTCAAAAGTAATCGCCAAGATTTTTATTTTCAGCATATTTGTCGGTTACTATTTTAAAAGTAAGCGGCATGACTTTATTTTCAGCACATTCGTCGGTTACTATTTCAAAAGTAATCGGCAAGATTTTTTTTCTGCATATTCGTCGGTTACTATTTCAAAAGTAATCGGCAAGATTTTTATTTTCAGCATATTCGGCGGTTACTATTTCAAAAGTAATCGGCAAGACTTTATTTTCAGCACATTCGTCGGTTACTATTTCAAAAGTAATCGGCAAGACTTTAATTTCAGCACATTCGTCGGTTACTATTTCAAAAGTAATCGACAAGATTTTTATTTTCAGCACATTCGTCGGTTACTATTTCAAAAGTAATCAGCAAGACTTTATTTTTAACACATTCGTCGGTTACTATTTCAAAAGTAATCGGCAAGATTTTTATTTTCTACATATTCGTCGGTTACTATTTCAAAAGTAATCGGCAAGATTTTTATTTTCATCATATTTGTCGGTTACTATATTAAAAGTAATCGACAAGATTTTTATTTTCAACATATTCGTCAGTTACAATTTCAAAACTAATCAGCAAGACTTTATTTTCAGCACATTCGTTGGTTACTATTTCAAAAGTAGTCGGCAAAATTTTTACTTTCAGCATATTTGTCGGTTACTAATTTAAAAGTAATTGGCAAGATTTTTTTTTCTGCATATTCGTCGGTTACTATTTCAAAAGTAATCAGCAAGATTTTTATTTTCAGCATATTCGGCGGTTACTATTTCAAGAGTAATCGCCAAGATTTTTATTTTCAGCATATTTGTCGGTTACTATTTCAAAAGTAATCAGCAAGACTTAATTTTTAACACATTCGTCGGTTACTATTTCAAAAGTAATCGGCAAGATTTTTATTTTCAGCATATTTGTCGGTTACTATATTAAAAGTAATCGGCAAGATTTTTATTTTCAACACATTCGTCGGTTACTATTTCAAAAGTAATCCGCAAGATTTTATTTTCAGCACATTCGTTGGTTACTATTTCAAAAGTAATCGGCAAGACCTTATTTTCAGCACATTCGTCGCTTACTATTTTAAAAGTAATCGGCAAGATTTTTATTTTCAGCACATTCGTCGGTTACTATTTCAAAAGTAATCGGCAAGATTTTTTTTCTGCATATTCGTCGGTTACTATATCAAAAGTAATCGGCAAGATTTTTATTTTCAGCATATTCGGCGGTTACTATTTCAAAAGTAATCGGCAAGACTTTATTTTCAGCACATTCGTCGGTTACTATTTCAAAAGTAATCGGTAAGACCTTATTTTCAGCACATTCGTCGCTTACTATTTTAAAAGTAATCGGCAAGATTTTTATTTTCAGCATATTCGTCGGTTACTATTTCAAAAGTAATCGCCAAGATTTTTATTTTCAGCATATTCGTCGGTTACTATTTCAAAAGTAATCGCCAAGATTTTTATTTTCAGCATATTTGTCTGTTACTATGTTAAAAGTAATCGACAAGATTTTTATTTTCAACATATTCGTCGGTTACTATTTCAAAAGTAATCGGCAAGACTTTATTTTCAGCACATTCGTCGGTTACTATTTCAGAAGTAATCGGCAAGATTTTTATTTTCAGCATATTCGTCGGTTACTATTTCAAAAGTAATCGCCAAGATTTTTATTTTCAGCATATTTGTCGGTTACTATTTTAAAAGTAAGCGGCATGACTTTATTTTCAGCACATTCGTCGGTTACTATTTCAAAAGTAATCGGCAAGATTTTTTTTCTGCATATTCGTCGGTTACTATTTCAAAAGTAATCGGCAAGATTTTTATTTTCAGCATATTCGGCGGTTACTATTTCAAAAGTAATCGGCAAGACTTTATTTTCAGCACATTCGTCGGTTACTATTTCAAAAGTAATCGGCAAGACTTTAATTTCAGCACATTCGTCGGTTACTATTTCAAAAGTAATCGACAAGATTTTTATTTTCAGCACATTCGTCGGTTACTATTTCAAAAGTAATCAGCAAGACTTTATTTTTAACACATTCGTCGGTTACTATTTCAAAAGTAATCGGCAAGATTTTTATTTTCTACATATTCGTCGGTTACTATTTCAAAAGTAATCGGCAAGATTTTTATTTTCATCATATTTGTCGGTTACTATATTAAAAGTAATCGACAAGATTTTTATTTTCAACATATTCGTCAGTTACAATTTCAAAACTAATCAGCAAGACTTTATTTTCAGCACATTCGTTGGTTACTATTTCAAAAGTAGTCGGCAAAATTTTTACTTTCAGCATATTTGTCGGTTACTAATTTAAAAGTAATTGGCAAGATTTTTTTTTCTGCATATTCGTCGGTTACTATTTCAAAAGTAATCAGCAAGATTTTTATTTTCAGCATATTCGGCGGTTACTATTTCAAGAGTAATCGCCAAGATTTTTATTTTCAGCATATTTGTCGGTTACTATTTCAAAAGTAATCAGCAAGACTTAATTTTTAACACATTCGTCGGTTACTATTTCAAAAGTAATCGGCAAGATTTTTATTTTCAGCATATTTGTCGGTTACTATATTAAAAGTAATCGGCAAGATTTTTATTTTCAACACATTCGTCGGTTACTATTTCAAAAGTAATCCGCAAGATTTTATTTTCAGCACATTCGTTGGTTACTATTTCAAAAGTAATCGGCAAGACCTTATTTTCAGCACATTCGTCGCTTACTATTTTAAAAGTAATCGGCAAGATTTTTATTTTCAGCATATTCGTCGGTTACTATTTCAAAAGTAATCGTCAAAATTTTTTATTTTCAGCATACTTGTCGGTTACTATTTTAAAGGTAATCGGCAAGACTTTATTTTCAGCACATTCGTCGGTTACTATTTCAAAAGTAATCGGCAAGACTTTATTTTCAGCACATTCGTCGGTTACTATTTCAAAAGTAATCGCCAAGATTTTTATTTTCAGCATATTCGTCGGTTACTATTTCAAAAGTAATCGCCAAGATTTTTACTTTCAGCATATTTGTCGGTTACTAATATAAAAGTAATCGGTAAGACTTTATTTTCAGCACATTCGTCGGTTACTATTTCAAAAGTAATCGGCAAGATTTTTATTTTCAGCATATTCGTCGGTTACTATTTCAAAAGTAATCGCCAAGATTTTATTTTCAGCATATTTGTCTGTTACTATATTAAAAGTAATCGACAAGATTTTTATTTTCAACATATTCGTCGGTTACTATTTCAAAAGTAATCGGCAAGACTTTATTTTCAGCACATTCGTCGGTTACTATTTCAAAAGTAATCGGCAAGACTTTAATTTCAGCACATTCGTCGGTTACTATTTCAAAAGTAATCGACAAGATTTTTATTTTCAACACATTCGTCGGTTACTATTTCAAAAGTAATCAGCAAGATTTTTATTTTCTACATATTCGTCGGTTACTATTTCAAAAGTAATCGGCAAGATTTTTATTTTCAGCATATTTGTCGGTTACTATATTAAAAGTAATCGACAAGATTTTTATTTTCAACATATTCGTCAGTTACTATTTCAAAACTAATCAGCAAGACTTTATTTTCAGCACATTCGTTGGTTACTATTTCAAAAGTAGTCGGCAAGATTTTTATTTTCAGCATATTTGTCGGTTACTAATTTAAAAGTAATTGGCAAGATTTTTTTTCTGCATATTCGTCGGTTACTATTTCAAAAGTAATCGGCAAGATTTTTATTTTCAGCATATTCGGCGGTTACTATTTCAAAAGTAATCGCCAAGATTTTTATTTTCAGCATATTTGTCGGTTACTATTTCAAAAGTAATCAGCAAGACTTAATTTTTAACACATTCGTCGGTTACTATTTCAAAAGTAATCGGCAAGATTTTTATTTTCAGCATATTTGTCGGTTACTATATTAAAAGTAATCGGCAAGATTTTTATTTTCAACACATTCGTCGGTTACTATTTCAAAAGTAATCCGCAAGACTTTATTTTTAACACATTCGTCGGTTACTATTTCAAAAGTAATCGGCAAGATTTTTATTTTCAGCATATTTGTCGGTTACTATATTAAAACTAATCGGCAAGATTTTTATTTTCAGCATATTCGTCGGTTACTATTTCAAAAGTAATCGGCAAGACTTTATTTTCAGCACATTCGTCGGTTACTATTTCAAAAGTAATCGGCAAGACCTTATTTTCAGCACATTCGTCGCTTACTATTTTAAAAGTAATCGGCAAGATTTTTATTTTCAGCATATTCGTCGGTTACTATTTCAAAAGTAATCGCCAAGATTTTTATTTTCAGCATATTCGTCGGTTACTATTTCAAAAGTAATCGCCAAGATTTTTATTTTCAGCATATTTGTCGGTTACTAATTTAAAAGTAATCGGCAAGACTTTATTTTCAGCACATTCGTCGGTTACTATTTCAAAAGTAATCGGCAAGATTTTTATTTTCAGCATATTCGTCGGTTACAATTTCAAAAGTAATCGCCAAGATTTTTATTTTCAGCATATTTGTCTGTTACTATATTAAAAGTAATCGACAAGATTTTTATTTTCAACATATTCGTCGGTTACTATTTCAAAAGTAATCGGCAAGACTTTATTTTCAGCACATTCGTCGGTTACTATTTCAAAAGTAATCGGCAAGATTTTTATTTTCAGCATATTCGTCGGTTACTATTTCAAAAGTAATCGCCAAGATTTTTATTTTCAGCATATTTGTCGGTTACTATTTTAAAAGTAAGCGGCATGACTTTATTTTCAGCACATTCGTCGGTTACTATTTCAAAAGTAATCGGCAAGATTTTTTTTCTGCATATTCGTCGGTTACTATTTCAAAAGTAATCGGCAAGACTTTATTTTCAGCACATTCGTCGGTTACTATTTCAAAAGTAATCGGCAAGATTTTTATTTTCAGCATATTCGTCGGTTACTATTTCAAAAGTAATCGCCAAGATTTTTATTTTCAGCATATTCGTCGGTTACTATTTCAAAAGTAATCGCCAAGATTTTTATTTTCAGCATATTTGTCGGTTACTAATTTAAAAGTAATCGGCAAGACTTTATTTTCAGCACATTCGTCGGTTACTATTTCAAAAGTAATCAGCAAGATTTTTATTTTCAGCATATTCGTCGGTTACTATTTCAAAAGTAATCGCCAAGATTTTTATTTTCAGCATATTTGTCTGTTACTATATTAAAAGTAATCGGCAAGATTTTTATTTTCAACACATTCGTCGGTTACTATTTCAAAAGTAATCCGCAAGATTTTATTTTCAGCACATTCGTTGGTTACTATTTCAAAAGTAATCGGCAAGACCTTATTTTCAGCACATTCGTCGCTTACTATTTTAAAAGTAATCGGCAAGATTTTTATTTTCAGCATATTCGTCGGTTACTATTTCAAAAGTAATCGTCAAAATTTTTTATTTTCAGCATATTTGTCGGTTACTATTTTAAAGGTAATCGGCAAGACTTTATTTTCAGCACATTCGTCGGTTACTATTTCAAAAGTAATCGGCAAGACTTTATTTTCAGCACATTCGTCGGTTACTATTTCAAAAGTAATCGCCAAGATTTTTATTTTCAGCATATTCGTCGGTTACTATTTCAAAAGTAATCGCCAAGATTTTTATTTTCAGCATATTCGTCGGTTACTATTTCAAAAGTAATCGCCAAGATTTTTATTTTCAGCATATTTGTCTGTTACTATATTAAAAGTAATCGACAAGATTTTTATTTTCAACATATTCGTCGGTTACTATTTCAAAAGTAATCGGCAAGACTTTATTTTCAGCACATTCGTCGGTTACTATTTCAGAAGTAATCGGCAAGATTTTTATTTTCAGCATATTCGTCGGTTACTATTTCAAAAGTAATCGCCAAGATTTTTATTTTCAGCATATTTGTCGGTTACTATTTTAAAAGTAAGCGGCATGACTTTATTTTCAGCACATTCGTCGGTTACTATTTCAAAAGTAATCGGCAAGATTTTTTTTCTGCATATTCGTCGGTTACTATTTCAAAAGTAATCGGCAAGATTTTTATTTTCAGCATATTCGGCGGTTACTATTTCAAAAGTAATCGGCAAGACTTTATTTTCAGCACATTCGTCGGTTACTATTTCAAAAGTAATCGGCAAGACTTTAATTTCAGCACATTCGTCGGTTACTATTTCAAAAGTAATCGACAAGATTTTTATTTTCAGCACATTCGTCGGTTACTATTTCAAAAGTAATCAGCAAGACTTTATTTTTAACACATTCGTCGGTTACTATTTCAAAAGTAATCGGCAAGATTTTTATTTTCTACATATTCGTCGGTTACTATTTCAAAAGTAATCGGCAAGATTTTTATTTTCATCATATTTGTCGGTTACTATATTAAAAGTAATCGACAAGATTTTTATTTTCAACATATTCGTCAGTTACAATTTCAAAACTAATCAGCAAGACTTTATTTTCAGCACATTCGTTGGTTACTATTTCAAAAGTAGTCGGCAAAATTTTTACTTTCAGCATATTTGTCGGTTACTAATTTAAAAGTAATTGGCAAGATTTTTTTTTCTGCATATTCGTCGGTTACTATTTCAAAAGTAATCAGCAAGATTTTTATTTTCAGCATATTCGGCGGTTACTATTTCAAGAGTAATCGCCAAGATTTTTATTTTCAGCATATTTGTCGGTTACTATTTCAAAAGTAATCAGCAAGACTTAATTTTTAACACATTCGTCGGTTACTATTTCAAAAGTAATCGGCAAGATTTTTATTTTCAGCATATTTGTCGGTTACTATATTAAAAGTAATCGGCAAGATTTTTATTTTCAACACATTCGTCGGTTACTATTTCAAAAGTAATCCGCAAGATTTTATTTTCAGCACATTCGTTGGTTACTATTTCAAAAGTAATCGGCAAGACCTTATTTTCAGCACATTCGTCGCTTACTATTTTAAAAGTAATCGGCAAGATTTTTATTTTCAGCATATTCGTCGGTTACTATTTCAAAAGTAATCGTCAAAATTTTTTATTTTCAGCATATTTGTCGGTTACTATTTTAAAGGTAATCGGCAAGACTTTATTTTCAGCACATTCGTCGGTTACTATTTCAAAAGTAATCGGCAAGACTTTATTTTTAGCACATTCGTCGGTTACTATTTCAAAAGTAATCGCCAAGATTTTTATTTTCAGCATATTCGTCGGTTACTATTTCAAAAGTAATCGCCAAGATTTTTACTTTCAGCATATTTGTCGGTTACTAATATAAAAGTAATCGGTAAGACTTTATTTTCAGCACATTCGTCGGTTACTATTTCAAAAGTAATCGGCAAGATTTTTATTTTCAGCATATTCGTCGGTTACTATTTCAAAAGTAATCGCCAAGATTTTATTTTCAGCATATTTGTCTGTTACTATATTAAAAGTAATCGACAAGATTTTTATTTTCAACATATTCGTCGGTTACTATTTCAAAAGTAATCGGCAAGACTTTATTTTCAGCACATTCGTCGGTTACTATTTCAAAAGTAATCGGCAAGACTTTAATTTCAGCACATTCGTCGGTTACTATTTCAAAAGTAATCGACAAGATTTTTATTTTCAACACATTCGTCGGTTACTATTTCAAAAGTAATCAGCAAGATTTTTATTTTCTACATATTCGTCGGTTACTATTTCAAAAGTAATCGGCAAGATTTTTATTTTCAGCATATTTGTCGGTTACTATATTAAAAGTAATCGACAAGATTTTTATTTTCAACATATTCGTCAGTTACTATTTCAAAACTAATCAGCAAGACTTTATTTTCAGCACATTCGTTGGTTACTATTTCAAAAGTAGTCGGCAAGATTTTTATTTTCAGCATATTTGTCGGTTACTAATTTAAAAGTAATTGGCAAGATTTTTTTTCTGCATATTCGTCGGTTACTATTTCAAAAGTAATCGGCAAGATTTTTATTTTCAGCATATTCGGCGGTTACTATTTCAAAAGTAATCGCCAAGATTTTTATTTTCAGCATATTTGTCGGTTACTATTTCAAAAGTAATCAGCAAGACTTAATTTTTAACACATTCGTCGGTTACTATTTCAAAAGTAATCGGCAAGATTTTTATTTTCAGCATATTTGTCGGTTACTATATTAAAAGTAATCGGCAAGATTTTTATTTTCAACACATTCGTCGGTTACTATTTCAAAAGTAATCCGCAAGACTTTATTTTTAACACATTCGTCGGTTACTATTTCAAAAGTAATCGGCAAGATTTTTATTTTCAGCATATTTGTCGGTTACTATATTAAAACTAATCGGCAAGATTTTTATTTTCAGCATATTCGTCGGTTACTATTTCAAAAGTAATCGGCAAGACTTTATTTTCAGCACATTCGTCGGTTACTATTTCAAAAGTAATCGGCAAGACCTTATTTTCAGCACATTCGTCGCTTACTATTTTAAAAGTAATCGGCAAGATTTTTATTTTCAGCATATTCGTCGGTTACTATTTCAAAAGTAATCGCCAAGATTTTTATTTTCAGCATATTCGTCGGTTACTATTTCAAAAGTAATCGCCAAGATTTTTATTTTCAGCATATTTGTCGGTTACTAATTTAAAAGTAATCGGCAAGACTTTATTTTCAGCACATTCGTCGGTTACTATTTCAAAAGTAATCGGCAAGATTTTTATTTTCAGCATATTCGTCGGTTACTATTTCAAAAGTAATCGCCAAGATTTTTATTTTCAGCATATTTGTCTGTTACTATATTAAAAGTAATCGACAAGATTTTTATTTTCAACATATTCGTCGGTTACTATTTCAAAAGTAATCGGCAAGACTTTATTTTCAGCACATTCGTCGGTTACTATTTCAAAAGTAATCGGCAAGATTTTTATTTTCAGCATATTCGTCGGTTACTATTTCAAAAGTAATCGCCAAGATTTTTATTTTCAGCATATTTGTCGGTTACTATTTTAAAAGTAAGCGGCATGACTTTATTTTCAGCACATTCGTCGGTTACTATTTCAAAAGTAATCGGCAAGATTTTTTTTCTGCATATTCGTCGGTTACTATTTCAAAAGTAATCGGCAAGACTTTATTTTCAGCACATTCGTCGGTTACTATTTCAAAAGTAATCGGCAAGATTTTTATTTTCAGCATATTCGTCGGTTACTATTTCAAAAGTAATCGCCAAGATTTTTATTTTCAGCATATTCGTCGGTTACTATTTCAAAAGTAATCGCCAAGATTTTTATTTTCAGCATATTTGTCGGTTACTAATTTAAAAGTAATCGGCAAGACTTTATTTTCAGCACATTCGTCGGTTACTATTTCAAAAGTAATCAGCAAGATTTTTATTTTCAGCATATTCGTCGGTTACTATTTCAAAAGTAATCGCCAAGATTTTTATTTTCAGCATATTTGTCTGTTACTATATTAAAAGTAATCGGCAAGATTTTTATTTTCAACACATTCGTCGGTTACTATTTCAAAAGTAATCCGCAAGATTTTATTTTCAGCACATTCGTTGGTTACTATTTCAAAAGTAATCGGCAAGACCTTATTTTCAGCACATTCGTCGCTTACTATTTTAAAAGTAATCGGCAAGATTTTTATTTTCAGCATATTCGTCGGTTACTATTTCAAAAGTAATCGTCAAAATTTTTTATTTTCAGCATATTTGTCGGTTACTATTTTAAAGGTAATCGGCAAGACTTTATTTTCAGCACATTCGTCGGTTACTATTTCAAAAGTAATCGGCAAGACTTAATTTTCAGCACATTCGTCGGTTACTATTTCAAAAGTAATCGCCAAGATTTTTATTTTCAGCATATTTGTCGGTTACTATATTAAAAGTAATCGGCAAGATTTTTATTTTCAACACATTCGTCGGTTACTATTTCAAAAGTAATCCGCAAGATTTTATTTTCAGCACATTCGTTGGTTACTATTTCAAAAGTAATCGGCAAGACCTTATTTTCAGCACATTCGTCGCTTACTATTTTAAAAGTAATCGGCAAGATTTTTATTTTCAGCATATTCGTCGGTTACTATTTCAAAAGTAATCGTCAAAATTTTTTATTTTCAGCATATTTGTCGGTTACTATTTTAAAGGTAATCGGCAAGACTTTATTTTCAGCACATTCGTCGGTTACTATTTCAAAAGTAATCGGCAAGACTTTATTTTCAGCACATTCGTCGGTTACTATTTCAAAAGTAATCGCCAAGATTTTTATTTTCAGCATATTCGTCGGTTACTATTTCAAAAGTAATCGCCAAGATTTTTACTTTCAGCATATTTGTCGGTTACTAATATAAAAGTAATCGGTAAGACTTTATTTTCAGCACATTCGTCGGTTACTATTTCAAAAGTAATCGGCAAGATTTTTATTTTCAGCATATTCGTCGGTTACTATTTCAAAAGTAATCGCCAAGATTTTATTTTCAGCATATTTGTCTGTTACTATATTAAAAGTAATCGACAAGATTTTTATTTTCAACATATTCGTCGGTTACTATTTCAAAAGTAATCGGCAAGACTTTATTTTCAGCACATTCGTCGGTTACTATTTCAAAAGTAATCGGCAAGACTTTAATTTCAGCACATTCGTCGGTTACTATTTCAAAAGTAATCGACAAGATTTTTATTTTCAACACATTCGTCGGTTACTATTTCAAAAGTAATCAGCAAGATTTTTATTTTCTACATATTCGTCGGTTACTATTTCAAAAGTAATCGGCAAGATTTTTATTTTCAGCATATTTGTCGGTTACTATATTAAAAGTAATCGACAAGATTTTTATTTTCAACATATTCGTCAGTTACTATTTCAAAACTAATCAGCAAGACTTTATTTTCAGCACATTCGTTGGTTACTATTTCAAAAGTAGTCGGCAAGATTTTTATTTTCAGCATATTTGTCGGTTACTAATTTAAAAGTAATTGGCAAGATTTTTTTTCTGCATATTCGTCGGTTACTATTTCAAAAGTAATCGGCAAGATTTTTATTTTCAGCATATTCGGCGGTTACTATTTCAAAAGTAATCGCCAAGATTTTTATTTTCAGCATATTTGTCGGTTACTATTTCAAAAGTAATCAGCAAGACTTAATTTTTAACACATTCGTCGGTTACTATTTCAAAAGTAATCGGCAAGATTTTTATTTTCAGCATATTTGTCGGTTACTATATTAAAAGTAATCGGCAAGATTTTTATTTTCAACACATTCGTCGGTTACTATTTCAAAAGTAATCCGCAAGACTTTATTTTTAACACATTCGTCGGTTACTATTTCAAAAGTAATCGCCAAGATTTTTATTTTCAGCATATTCGTCGGTTACTATTTCAAAAGTAATCGCCAAGATTTTTATTTTCAGCATATTTGTCGGTTACTAATTTAAAAGTAATCGGCAAGACTTTATTTTCAGCACATTCGTCGGTTACTATTTCAAAAGTAATCGGCAAGATTTTTATTTTCAGCATATTCGTCGGTTACTATTTCAAAAGTAATCGCCAAGATTTTTATTTTCAGCATATTTGTCTGTTACTATATTAAAAGTAATCGGCAAGATTTTTATTTTCAACACATTCGTCGGTTACTATTTCAAAAGTAATCCGCAAGATTTTATTTTCAGCACATTCGTTGGTTACTATTTCAAAAGTAATCGGCAAGACCTTATTTTCAGCACATTCGTCGCTTACTATTTTAAAAGTAATCGGCAAGATTTTTATTTTCAGCATATTCGTCGGTTACTATTTCAAAAGTAATCGTCAAAATTTTTTATTTTCAGCATATTTGTCGGTTACTATTTTAAAGGTAATCGGCAAGACTTTATTTTCAGCACATTCGTCGGTTACTATTTCAAAAGTAATCGGCAAGACTTAATTTTCAGCACATTCGTCGGTTACTATTTCAAAAGTAATCGCCAAGATTTTTATTTTCAGCATATTTGTCGGTTACTATATTAAAAGTAATCGGCAAGATTTTTATTTTCAACACATTCGTCGGTTACTATTTCAAAAGTAATCCGCAAGATTTTATTTTCAGCACATTCGTTGGTTACTATTTCAAAAGTAATCGGCAAGACCTTATTTTCAGCACATTCGTCGCTTACTATTTTAAAAGTAATCGGCAAGATTTTTATTTTCAGCATATTCGTCGGTTACTATTTCAAAAGTAATCGTCAAAATTTTTTATTTTCAGCATATTTGTCGGTTACTATTTTAAAGGTAATCGGCAAGACTTTATTTTCAGCACATTCGTCGGTTACTATTTCAAAAGTAATCGGCAAGACTTTATTTTCAGCACATTCGTCGGTTACTATTTCAAAAGTAATCGCCAAGATTTTTATTTTCAGCATATTCGTCGGTTACTATTTCAAAAGTAATCGCCAAGATTTTTACTTTCAGCATATTTGTCGGTTACTAATATAAAAGTAATCGGTAAGACTTTATTTTCAGCACATTCGTCGGTTACTATTTCAAAAGTAATCGGCAAGATTTTTATTTTCAGCATATTCGTCGGTTACTATTTCAAAAGTAATCGCCAAGATTTTATTTTCAGCATATTTGTCTGTTACTATATTAAAAGTAATCGACAAGATTTTTATTTTCAACATATTCGTCGGTTACTATTTCAAAAGTAATCGGCAAGACTTTATTTTCAGCACATTCGTCGGTTACTATTTCAAAAGTAATCGGCAAGACTTTAATTTCAGCACATTCGTCGGTTACTATTTCAAAAGTAATCGACAAGATTTTTATTTTCAACACATTCGTCGGTTACTATTTCAAAAGTAATCAGCAAGATTTTTATTTTCTACATATTCGTCGGTTACTATTTCAAAAGTAATCGGCAAGATTTTTATTTTCAGCATATTTGTCGGTTACTATATTAAAAGTAATCGACAAGATTTTTATTTTCAACATATTCGTCAGTTACTATTTCAAAACTAATCAGCAAGACTTTATTTTCAGCACATTCGTTGGTTACTATTTCAAAAGTAGTCGGCAAGATTTTTATTTTCAGCATATTTGTCGGTTACTAATTTAAAAGTAATTGGCAAGATTTTTTTTCTGCATATTCGTCGGTTACTATTTCAAAAGTAATCGGCAAGATTTTTATTTTCAGCATATTCGGCGGTTACTATTTCAAAAGTAATCGCCAAGATTTTTATTTTCAGCATATTTGTCGGTTACTATTTCAAAAGTAATCAGCAAGACTTAATTTTTAACACATTCGTCGGTTACTATTTCAAAAGTAATCGGCAAGATTTTTATTTTCAGCATATTTGTCGGTTACTATATTAAAAGTAATCGGCAAGATTTTTATTTTCAACACATTCGTCGGTTACTATTTCAAAAGTAATCCGCAAGACTTTATTTTTAACACATTCGTCGGTTACTATTTCAAAAGTAATCGGCAAGATTTTTATTTTCAGCATATTTGTCGGTTACTATATTAAAACTAATCGGCAAGATTTTTATTTTCAGCATATTCGTCGGTTACTATTTCAAAAGTAATCGGCAAGACTTTATTTTCAGCACATTCGTCGGTTACTATTTCAAAAGTAATCGGCAAGACCTTATTTTCAGCACATTCGTCGCTTACTATTTTAAAAGTAATCGGCAAGATTTTTATTTTCAGCATATTCGTCGGTTACTATTTCAAAAGTAATCGCCAAGATTTTTATTTTCAGCATATTCGTCGGTTACTATTTCAAAAGTAATCGCCAAGATTTTTATTTTCAGCATATTTGTCGGTTACTAATTTAAAAGTAATCGGCAAGACTTTATTTTCAGCACATTCGTCGGTTACTATTTCAAAAGTAATCGGCAAGATTTTTATTTTCAGCATATTCGTCGGTTACTATTTCAAAAGTAATCGCCAAGATTTTTATTTTCAGCATATTTGTCTGTTACTATATTAAAAGTAATCGACAAGATTTTTATTTTCAACATATTCGTCGGTTACTATTTCAAAAGTAATCGGCAAGACTTTATTTTCAGCACATTCGTCGGTTACTATTTCAAAAGTAATCGGCAAGATTTTTATTTTCAGCATATTCGTCGGTTACTATTTCAAAAGTAATCGCCAAGATTTTTATTTTCAGCATATTTGTCGGTTACTATTTTAAAAGTAAGCGGCATGACTTTATTTTCAGCACATTCGTCGGTTACTATTTCAAAAGTAATCGGCAAGATTTTTTTTCTGCATATTCGTCGGTTACTATTTCAAAAGTAATCGGCAAGACTTTATTTTCAGCACATTCGTCGGTTACTATTTCAAAAGTAATCGGCAAGATTTTTATTTTCAACACATTCGTCGGTTACTATTTCAAAAGTAATCAGCAAGATTTTTATTTTCAGCATATTCGGCGGTTACTATTTCAAAAGTAATCGGCAAGACTTTATTTTCAGCACATTCGTCGGTTACTATTTCAAAAGTAATCGGTAAGACCTTATTTTCAGCACATTCGTCGCTTACTATTTTAAAAGTAATCGGCAAGATTTTTATTTTCAGCATATTCGTCGGTTACTATTTCAAAAGTAATCGCCAAGATTTTTATTTTCAGCATATTCGTCGGTTACTATTTCAAAAGTAATCGCCAAGATTTTTATTTTCAGCATATTTGTCGGTTACTAATTTAAAAGTAATCGGCAAGACTTTATTTTCAGCACATTCGTCGGTTACTATTTCAAAAGTAATCGGCAAGATTTTTATTTTCAGCATATTCGTCGGTTACTATTTCAAAAGTAATCGCCAAGATTTTTATTTTCAGCATATTTGTCTGTTACTATATTAAAAGTAATCGACAAGATTTTTATTTTCAACATATTCGTCGGTTACTATTTCAAAAGTAATCGGCAAGACTTTATTTTCAGCACATTCGTCGGTTACTATTTCAGAAGTAATCGGCAAGATTTTTATTTTCAGCATATTCGTCGGTTACTATTTCAAAAGTAATCGCCAAGATTTTTATTTTCAGCATATTTGTCGGTTACTATTTTAAAAGTAAGCGGCATGACTTTATTTTCAGCACATTCGTCGGTTACTATTTCAAAAGTAATCGGCAAGATTTTTTTTCTGCATATTCGTCGGTTACTATTTCAAAAGTAATCGGCAAGATTTTTATTTTCAGCATATTCGGCGGTTACTATTTCAAAAGTAATCGGCAAGACTTTATTTTCAGCACATTCGTCGGTTACTATTTCAAAAGTAATCGGCAAGACTTTAATTTCAGCACATTCGTCGGTTACTATTTCAAAAGTAATCGACAAGATTTTTATTTTCAGCACATTCGTCGGTTACTATTTCAAAAGTAATCAGCAAGACTTTATTTTTAACACATTCGTCGGTTACTATTTCAAAAGTAATCGGCAAGATTTTTATTTTCTACATATTCGTCGGTTACTATTTCAAAAGTAATCGGCAAGATTTTTATTTTCATCATATTTGTCGGTTACTATATTAAAAGTAATCGACAAGATTTTTATTTTCAACATATTCGTCAGTTACAATTTCAAAACTAATCAGCAAGACTTTATTTTCAGCACATTCGTTGGTTACTATTTCAAAAGTAGTCGGCAAAATTTTTACTTTCAGCATATTTGTCGGTTACTAATTTAAAAGTAATTGGCAAGATTTTTTTTTCTGCATATTCGTCGGTTACTATTTCAAAAGTAATCAGCAAGATTTTTATTTTCAGCATATTCGGCGGTTACTATTTCAAGAGTAATCGCCAAGATTTTTATTTTCAGCATATTTGTCGGTTACTATTTCAAAAGTAATCAGCAAGACTTAATTTTTAACACATTCGTCGGTTACTATTTCAAAAGTAATCGGCAAGATTTTTATTTTCAACACATTCGTCGGTTACTATTTCAAAAGTAATCCGCAAGATTTTATTTTCAGCACATTCGTTGGTTACTATTTCAAAAGTAATCGGCAAGACCTTATTTTCAGCACATTCGTCGCTTACTATTTTAAAAGTAATCGGCAAGATTTTTATTTTCAGCATATTCGTCGGTTACTATTTCAAAAGTAATCGTCAAAATTTTTTATTTTCAGCATATTTGTCGGTTACTATTTTAAAGGTAATCGGCAAGACTTTATTTTCAGCACATTCGTCGGTTACTATTTCAAAAGTAATCGGCAAGACTTTATTTTCAGCACATTCGTCGGTTACTATTTCAAAAGAAATCGCCAAGATTTTTATTTTCAGCATATTCGTCGGTTACTATTTCAAAAGTAATCGCCAAGATTTTTACTTTCAGCATATTTGTCGGTTACTAATATAAAAGTAATCGGTAAGACTTTATTTTCAGCACATTCGTCGGTTACTATTTCAAAAGTAATCGGCAAGATTTTTATTTTCAGCATATTCGTCGGTTACTATTTCAAAAGTAATCGCCAAGATTTTATTTTCAGCATATTTGTCTGTTACTATATTAAAAGTAATCGACAAGATTTTTATTTTCAACATATTCGTCGGTTACTATTTCAAAAGTAATCGGCAAGACTTTATTTTCAGCACATTCGTCGGTTACTATTTCAAAAGTAATCGGCAAGACTTTAATTTCAGCACATTCGTCGGTTACTATTTCAAAAGTAATCGACAAGATTTTTATTTTCAACACATTCGTCGGTTACTATTTCAAAAGTAATCAGCAAGATTTTTATTTTCTACATATTCGTCGGTTACTATTTCAAAAGTAATCGGCAAGATTTTTATTTTCAGCATATTTGTCGGTTACTATTTCAAAAGTAATCGCCAAGATTTTTATTTTCAGCATATTTGTCGGTTACTAATTTAAAAGTAATCGGCAAGACTTTAATTTCAGCACATTCGTCGGTTACTATTTCAAAAGTAATCGACAAGATTTTTATTTTCAACACATTCGTCGGTTACTATTTCAAAAGTAATCAGCAAGATTTTTATTTTCTACATATTCGTCGGTTACTATTTCAAAAGTAATCGGCAAGATTTTTATTTTCAGCATATTTGTCGGTTACTATATTAAAAGTAATCGACAAGATTTTTATTTTCAACATATTCGTCAGTTACTATTTCAAAACTAATCAGCAAGACTTTATTTTCAGCACATTCGTTGGTTACTATTTCAAAAGTAGTCGGCAAGATTTTTATTTTCAGCATATTTGTCGGTTACTAATTTAAAAGTAATTGGCAAGATTTTTTTTCTGCATATTCGTCGGTTACTATTTCAAAAGTAATCGGCAAGATTTTTATTTTCAGCATATTCGGCGGTTACTATTTCAAAAGTAATCGCCAAGATTTTTATTTTCAGCATATTTGTCGGTTACTATTTCAAAAGTAATCAGCAAGACTTAATTTTTAACACATTCGTCGGTTACTATTTCAAAAGTAATCGGCAAGATTTTTATTTTCAGCATATTTGTCGGTTACTATATTAAAAGTAATCGGCAAGATTTTTATTTTCAACACATTCGTCGGTTACTATTTCAAAAGTAATCCGCAAGACTTTATTTTTAACACATTCGTCGGTTACTATTTCAAAAGTAATCGGCAAGATTTTTATTTTCAGCATATTTGTCGGTTACTATATTAAAACTAATCGGCAAGATTTTTATTTTCAGCATATTCGTCGGTTACTATTTCAAAAGTAATCGGCAAGACTTTATTTTCAGCACATTCGTCGGTTACTATTTCAAAAGTAATCGGCAAGACCTTATTTTCAGCACATTCGTCGCTTACTATTTTAAAAGTAATCGGCAAGATTTTTATTTTCAGCATATTCGTCGGTTACTATTTCAAAAGTAATCGCCAAGATTTTTATTTTCAGCATATTCGTCGGTTACTATTTCAAAAGTAATCGCCAAGATTTTTATTTTCAGCATATTTGTCGGTTACTAATTTAAAAGTAATCGGCAAGACTTTAATTTCAGCACATTCGTCGGTTACTATTTCAAAAGTAATCGACAAGATTTTTATTTTCAACACATTCGTCGGTTACTATTTCAAAAGTAATCAGCAAGATTTTTATTTTCTACATATTCGTCGGTTACTATTTCAAAAGTAATCGGCAAGATTTTTATTTTCAGCATATTTGTCGGTTACTATATTAAAAGTAATCGACAAGATTTTTATTTTCAACATATTCGTCAGTTACTATTTCAAAACTAATCAGCAAGACTTTATTTTCAGCACATTCGTTGGTTACTATTTCAAAAGTAGTCGGCAAGATTTTTATTTTCAGCATATTTGTCGGTTACTAATTTAAAAGTAATTGGCAAGATTTTTTTTCTGCATATTAGTCGGTTACTATTTCAAAAGTAATCGGCAAGATTTTTATTTTCAGCATATTCGGCGGTTACTATTTCAAAAGTAATCGCCAAGATTTTTATTTTCAGCATATTTGTCGGTTACTATTTCAAAAGTAATCAGCAAGACTTAATTTTTAACACATTCGTCGGTTACTATTTCAAAAGTAATCGGCAAGATTTTTATTTTCAGCATATTTGTCGGTTACTATATTAAAAGTAATCGGCAAGATTTTTATTTTCAACACATTCGTCGGTTACTATTTCAAAAGTAATCCGCAAGACTTTATTTTTAACACATTCGTCGGTTACTATTTCAAAAGTAATCGGCAAGATTTTTATTTTCAGCATATTTGTCGGTTACTATATTAAAACTAATCGGCAAGATTTTTATTTTCAGCATATTCGTCGGTTACTATTTCAAAAGTAATCGGCAAGACTTTATTTTCAGCACATTCGTCGGTTACTATTTCAAAAGTAATCGGCAAGACCTTATTTTCAGCACATTCGTCGCTTACTATTTTAAAAGTAATCGGCAAGATTTTTATTTTCAGCATATTCGTCGGTTACTATTTCAAAAGTAATCGCCAAGATTTTTATTTTCAGCATATTCGTCGGTTACTATTTCAAAAGTAATCGCCAAGATTTTTATTTTCAGCATATTTGTCGGTTACTAATTTAAAAGTAATCGGCAAGACTTTATTTTCAGCACATTCGTCGGTTACTATTTCAAAAGTAATCGGCAAGATTTTTATTTTCAGCATATTCGTCGGTTACTATTTCAAAAGTAATCGCCAAGATTTTTATTTTCAGCATATTTGTCTGTTACTATATTAAAAGTAATCGACAAGATTTTTATTTTCAACATATTCGTCGGTTACTATTTCAAAAGTAATCGGCAAGACTTTATTTTCAGCACATTCGTCGGTTACTATTTCAAAAGTAATCGGCAAGATTTTTATTTACAGCATATTCGTCGGTTACTATTTCAAAAGTAATCGCCAAGATTTTTATTTTCAGCATATTTGTCGGTTACTATTTTAAAAGTAAGCGGCATGACTTTATTTTCAGCACATTCGTCGGTTACTATTTCAAAAGTAATCGGCAAGATTTTTTTTCTGCATATTCGTCGGTTACTATTTCAAAAGTAATCGGCAAGACTTTATTTTCAGCACATTCGTCGGTTACTATTTCAAAAGTAATCGGCAAGACTTTAATTTCAGCACATTCGTCAGTTACTATTTCAAAAGTAATCGACAAGATTTTTATTTTCAGCACATTCGTCGGTTACTATTTCAAAAGTAATCAGCAAGACTTTATTTTTAACACATTCGTCGGTTACTATTTCAAAAGTAATCGGCAAGATTTTTATTTTCTACATATTCGTCGGTTACTATTTCAAAAGTTATCGGCAAGATTTTTATTTTCAGCATATTTGTCGGTTACTATATTAAAAGTAATTGACAAGATTTTTATTTTCAACATATTCGTCAGTTACTATTTCAAAACTAATCAGCAAGACTTTATTTTCAGCACATTCGTTGGTTACTATTTCAAAAGTAGTCGGCAAAATTTTTACTTTCAGCATATTTGTCGGTTACTAATTTAAAAGTAATTGGCAAGATTTTTTTTTCTGCATATTCGTCGGTTACTATTTCAAAAGTAATCGGCAAGATTTTTATTTTCAGCATATTCGGCGGTTACTATTTCAAAAGTAATCGCCAAGATTTTTATTTTCAGCATATTTGTCGGTTACTATTTCAAAAGTAATCAGCAAGACTTAATTTTTAACACATTCGTCGGTTACTATTTCAAAAGTAATCGGCAAGATTTTTATTTTCAGCATATTTGTCGGTTACTATATTAAAAGTAATCGGCAAGATTTTTATTTTCAACACATTCGTCGGTTACTATTTCAAAAGTAATCCGCAAGATTTTATTTTCAGCACATTCGTTGGTTACTATTTCAAAAGTAATCGGCAAGACCTTATTTTCAGCACATTCGTCGCTTACTATTTTAAAAGTAATCGGCAAGATTTTTATTTTCAGCATATTCGTCGGTTACAATTTCAAAAGTAATCGTCAAAATTTTTTATTTTCAGCATATTTGTCGGTTACTATTTTAAAGGTAATCGGCAAGACTTTATTTTCAGCACATTCGTCGGTTACTATTTCAAAAGTAATCGCAAGACTTTATTTTCAGCACATTCGTCGATTACTATTTCAAAAGTAATCGGCAAGACTTTATTTTCAGCACATTCGTCGGTTACTATTTCAAAAGTAATCGCCAAGATTTTTATTTTCTGCATATTCGTCGGTTACTATTTCAAAAGTAATCGGCAAGACTTTATTTTCAGCACATTCGTCGGTTACTATTTCAAAAGTAATCGGCAAGACTTTAATTTCAGCACATTCGTCAGTTACTATTTCAAAAGTAATCGACAAGATTTTTATTTTCAGCACATTCGTCGGTTACTATTTCAAAAGTAATCAGCAAGACTTTATTTTTAACACATTCGTCGGTTACTATTTCAAAAGTAATCGGCAAGATTTTTATTTTCTACATATTCGTCGGTTACTATTTCAAAAGTTATCGGCAAGATTTTTATTTTCAGCATATTTGTCGGTTACTATATTAAAAGTAATTGACAAGATTTTTATTTTCAACATATTCGTCAGCTACTATTTCAAAACTAATCAGCAAGACTTTATTTTCAGCACATTCGTTGGTTACTATTTCAAAAGTAGTCGGCAAAATTTTTACTTTCAGCATATTTGTCGGTTACTAATTTAAAAGTAATTGGCAAGATTTTTTTTTCTGCATATTCGTCGGTTACTATTTCAAAAGTAATCGGCAAGATTTTTATTTTCAGCATATTCGGCGGTTACTATTTCAAAAGTAATCGCCAAGATTTTTATTTTCAGCATATTTGTCGGTTACTATTTCAAAAGTAATCAGCAAGACTTAATTTTTAACACATTCGTCGGTTACTATTTCAAAAGTAATCGGCAAGATTTTTATTTTCAGCATATTTGTCGGTTACTATATTAAAAGTAATCGGCAAGATTTTTATTTTCAACACATTCGTCGGTTACTATTTCAAAAGTAATCCGCAAGATTTTATTTTCAGCACATTCGTTGGTTACTATTTCAAAAGTAATCGGCAAGACCTTATTTTCAGCACATTCGTCGCTTACTATTTTAAAAGTAATCGGCAAGATTTTTATTTTCAGCATATTCGTCGGTTACTATTTCAAAAGTAATCGTCAAAATTTTTTATTTTCAGCATATTTGTCGGTTACTATTTTAAAGGTAATCGGCAAGACTTTATTTTCAGCACATTCGTTGGTTACTATTTCAAAAGTAATCGCAAGACTTTATTTTCAGCACATTCGTCGGTTACTATTTCAAAAGTAATCGGCAAGACTTTATTTTCAGCACATTCGTCGGTTACTATTTCAAAAGTAATCGCCAAGATTTTTATTTTCAGCATATTCGTCGGTTACTATTTCAAAAGTAATCGGCAAGATTTTTATTTTCAGCATATTTGTCGGTTACTAATATAAAAGTAATCGGTAAGACTTTATTTTCAGCACATTCGTCGGTTACTATTTCAAAAGTAATCGGCAAGATTTTTATTTTCAGCATATTCGTCGGTTACTATTTC
Source organism: Medicago lupulina (assembly GCA_958299785.1). Lineage (NCBI taxonomy): Eukaryota > Viridiplantae > Streptophyta > Magnoliopsida > Fabales > Fabaceae > Medicago > Medicago lupulina. Next base: position 40,723,622 of record OY283143.1, on the reverse strand, counting down.
AAAAGTAATCGCCAAGATTTTATTTTCAGCATATTTGTCTGTTACTATATTAAAAGTAATCGACAAGATTTTTATTTTCAACATATTCGTCGGTTACTATTTCAAAAGTAATCGGCAAGACTTTATTTTCAGCACATTCGTCGGTTACTATTTCAAAAGTAATCGGCAAGACTTTAATTTCAGCACATTCGTCGGTTACTATTTCAAAAGTAATCGACAAGATTTTTATTTTCAACACATTCGTCGGTTACTATTTCAAAAGTAATCAGCAAGATTTTTATTTTCTACATATTCGTCGGTTACTATTTCAAAAGTAATCGGCAAGATTTTTATTTTCAGCATATTTGTCGGTTACTATATTAAAAGTAATCGACAAGATTTTTATTTTCAACATATTCGTCAGTTACTATTTCAAAACTAATCAGCAAGACTTTATTTTCAGCACATTCGTTGGTTACTATTTCAAAAGTAGTCGGCAAGATTTTTATTTTCAGCATATTTGTCGGTTACTAATTTAAAAGTAATTGGCAAGATTTTTTTTCTGCATATTCGTCGGTTACTATTTCAAAAGTAATCGGCAAGATTTTTATTTTCAGCATATTCGGCGGTTACTATTTCAAAAGTAATCGCCAAGATTTTTATTTTCAGCATATTTGTCGGTTACTATTTCAAAAGTAATCAGCAAGACTTAATTTTTAACACATTCGTCGGTTACTATTTCAAAAGTAATCGGCAAGATTTTTATTTTCAGCATTTTTGTCGGTTACTATATTAAAAGTAATCGGCAAGATTTTTATTTTCAACACATTCGTCGGTTACTATTTCAAAAGTAATCCGCAAGACTTTATTTTTAACACATTCGTCGGTTACTATTTCAAAAGTAATCGGCAAGATTTTTATTTTCAGCATATTTGTCGGTTACTATATTAAAACTAATCGGCAAGATTTTTATTTTCAGCATATTCGTCGGTTACTATTTCAAAAGTAATCGGCAAGACTTTATTTTCAGCACATTCGTCGGTTACTATTTCAAAAGTAATCGGCAAGACCTTATTTTCAGCACATTCGTCGCTTACTATTTTAAAAGTAATCGGCAAGATTTTTATTTTCAGCATATTCGTCGGGTACTATTTCAAAAGTAATCGCCAAGATTTTTATTTTCAGCATATTCGTCGGTTACTATTTCAAAAGTAATCGCCAAGATTTTTATTTTCAGCATATTTGTCGGTTACTAATTTAAAAGTAATCGGCAAGACTTTATTTTCAGCACATTCGTCGGTTACTATTTCAAAAGTAATCGGCAAGATTTTTATTTTCAGCATATTCGTCGGTTACTATTTCAAAAGTAATCGCCAAGATTTTATTTTCAGCATATTTGTCTGTTACTATATTAAAAGTAATCGACAAGATTTTTATTTTCAACATATTCGTCGGTTACTATTTCAAAAGTAATCGGCAAGACTTTATTTTCAGCACATTCGTCGGTTACTATTTCAAAAGTAATCGGCAAGACTTTAATTTCAGCACATTCGTCGGTTACTATTTCAAAAGTAATCGACAAGATTTTTATTTTCAACACATTCGTCGGTTACTATTTCAAAAGTAATCAGCAAGATTTTTATTTTCTACATATTCGTCGGTTACTATTTCAAAAGTAATCGGCAAGATTTTTATTTTCAGCATATTTGTCGGTTACTATATTAAAAGTAATCGACAAGATTTTTATTTTCAACATATTCGTCAGTTACTATTTCAAAACTAATCAGCAAGACTTTATTTTCAGCACATTCGTTGGTTACTATTTCAAAAGTAGTCGGCAAGATTTTTATTTTCAGCATATTTGTCGGTTACTAATTTAAAAGTAATTGGCAAGATTTTTTTTCTGCATATTCGTCGGTTACTATTTCAAAAGTAATCGGCAAGATTTTTATTTTCAGCATATTCGGCGGTTACTATTTCAAAAGTAATCGCCAAGATTTTTATTTTCAGCATATTTGTCGGTTACTATTTCAAAAGTAATCAGCAAGACTTAATTTTTAACACATTCGTCGGTTACTATTTCAAAAGTAATCGGCAAGATTTTTATTTTCAGCATTTTTGTCGGTTACTATATTAAAAGTAATCGGCAAGATTTTTATTTTCAACACATTCGTCGGTTACTATTTCAAAAGTAATCCGCAAGACTTTATTTTTAACACATTCGTCGGTTACTATTTCAAAAGTAATCGGCAAGATTTTTATTTTCAGCATATTTGTCGGTTACTATATTAAAACTAATCGGCAAGATTTTTATTTTCAGCATATTCGTCGGTTACTATTTCAAAAGTAATCGGCAAGACTTTATTTTCAGCACATTCGTCGGTTACTATTTCAAAAGTAATCGGCAAGACCTTATTTTCAGCACATTCGTCGCTTACTATTTTAAAAGTAATCGGCAAGATTTTTATTTTCAGCATATTCGTCGGTTACTATTTCAAAAGTAATCCGCAAGACTTTATTTTTAACACATTCGTCGGTTACTATTTCAAAAGTAATCGGCAAGATTTTTATTTTCAGCATATTTGTCGGTTACTATATTAAAACTAATCGGCAAGATTTTTATTTTCAGCATATTCGTCGGTTACTATTTCAAAAGTAATCGGCAAGACTTTATTTTCAGCACATTCGTCGGTTACTATTTCAAAAGTAATCGGCAAGACCTTATTTTCAGCACATTCGTCGCTTACTATTTTAAAAGTAATCGGCAAGATTTTTATTTTCAGCATATTCGTCGGGTACTATTTCAAAAGTAATCGCCAAGATTTTTATTTTCAGCATATTCGTCGGTTACTATTTCAAAAGTAATCGCCAAGATTTTTATTTTCAGCATATTTGTCGGTTACTAATTTAAAAGTAATCGGCAAGACTTTATTTTCAGCACATTCGTCGGTTACTATTTCAAAAGTAATCGGCAAGATTTTTATTTTCAGCATATTCGTCGGTTACTATTTCAAAAGTAATCGCCAAGATTTTATTTTCAGCATATTTGTCTGTTACTATATTAAAAGTAATCGACAAGATTTTTATTTTCAACATATTCGTCGGTTACTATTTCAAAAGTAATCGGCAAGACTTTATTTTCAGCACATTCGTCGGTTACTATTTCAAAAGTAATCGGCAAGACTTTAATTTCAGCACATTCGTCGGTTACTATTTCAAAAGTAATCGACAAGATTTTTATTTTCAACACATTCGTCGGTTACTATTTCAAAAGTAATCAGCAAGATTTTTATTTTCTACATATTCGTCGGTTACTATTTCAAAAGTAATCGGCAAGATTTTTATTTTCAGCATATTTGTCGGTTACTATATTAAAAGTAATCGACAAGATTTTTATTTTCAACATATTCGTCAGTTACTATTTCAAAACTAATCAGCAAGACTTTATTTTCAGCACATTCGTTGGTTACTATTTCAAAAGTAGTCGGCAAGATTTTTATTTTCAGCATATTTGTCGGTTACTAATTTAAAAGTAATTGGCAAGATTTTTTTTCTGCATATTCGTCGGTTACTATTTCAAAAGTAATCGGCAAGATTTTTATTTTCAGCATATTCGGCGGTTACTATTTCAAAAGTAATCGCCAAGATTTTTATTTTCAGCATATTTGTCGGTTACTATTTCAAAAGTAATCAGCAAGACTTAATTTTTAACACATTCGTCGGTTACTATTTCAAAAGTAATCGGCAAGATTTTTATTTTCAGCATTTTTGTCGGTTACTATATTAAAAGTAATCGGCAAGATTTTTATTTTCAACACATTCGTCGGTTACTATTTCAAAAGTAATCCGCAAGACTTTATTTTTAACACATTCGTCGGTTACTATTTCAAAAGTAATCGGCAAGATTTTTATTTTCAGCATATTTGTCGGTTACTATATTAAAACTAATCGGCAAGATTTTTATTTTCAGCATATTCGTCGGTTACTATTTCAAAAGTAATCGGCAAGACTTTATTTTCAGCACATTCGTCGGTTACTATTTCAAAAGTAATCGGCAAGACCTTATTTTCAGCACATTCGTCGCTTACTATTTTAAAAGTAATCGGCAAGATTTTTATTTTCAGCATATTCGTCGGTTACTATTTCAAAAGTAATCGCCAAGATTTTTATTTTCAGCATATTCGTCGGTTACTATTTCAAAAGTAATCGCCAAGATTTTTATTTTCAGCATATTTGTCGGTTACTAATTTAAAAGTAATCGGCAAGACTTTATTTTCAGCACATTTGTCGGTTACTATTTCAAAAGTAATCGGCAAGATTTTTATTTTCAGCATATTCGTCGGTTACTATTTCAAAAGTAATCGCCAAGATTTTTATTTTCAGCATATTTGTCTGTTACTATATTAAAAGTAATCGACAAGATTTTTATTTTCAACATATTCGTCGGTTACTATTTCAAAAGTAATCGGCAAGACTTTATTTTCAGCACATTCGTCGGTTACTATTTCAAAAGTAATCGGCAAGATTTTTATTTTCAGCATATTCGTCGGTTACTATTTCAAAAGTAATCGCCAAGATTTTTATTTTCAGCATATTTGTCGGTTACTATTTTAAAAGTAAGCGGCATGACTTTATTTTCAGCACATTCGTCGGTTACTATTTCAAAAGTAATCGCCAAGATTTTTATTTTCAGCATATTTGTCTGTTACTATATTAAAAGTAATCGACAAGATTTTTATTTTCAACATATTCGTCGGTTACTATTTCAAAAGTAATCGGCAAGACTTTATTTTCAGCACATTCGTCGGTTACTATTTCAAAAGTAATCGGCAAGATTTTTATTTTCAGCATATTCGTCGGTTACTATTTCAAAAGTAATCGCCAAGATTTTTATTTTCAGCATATTTGTCGGTTACTATTTTAAAAGTAATCGGCAAGACTTTAATTTCAGCACATTCGTCGGTTACTATTTCAAAAGTAATCGACAAGATTTTTATTTTCAGCACATTCGTCGGTTACTATTTCAAAAGTAATCAGCAAGACTTTATTTTTAACACATTCGTCGGTTACTATTTCAAAAGTAATAGGCAAGATTTTTATTTTCTACATATTCGTCGGTTACTATTTCAAAAGTAATCGGCAAGATTTTTATTTTCAGCATATTTGTCGGTTACTAATTTAAAAGTAATTGGCAAGATTTTTTTTTCTGCATATTCGTCGGTTACTATTTCAAAAGTAATCGGCAAGATTTTTATTTTCAGCATATTCGGCGGTTACTATTTCAAAAGTAATCGCCAGGATTTTATTTTCAGCATATTTGTCGGTTACTATTTCAAAAGTAATCAGCAAGACTTAATATTTAACACATTCGTCGGTTACTATTTCAAAAGTAATCGGCAAGATTTTTATTTTCAGCATATTTGTCGGTTACTATATTAAAAGTAATCGGCAAGATTTTTATTTTCAACACATTCGTCGGTTACTATTTCAAAAGTAATCCGCAAGACTTTATTTTTAACACATTCGTCGGTTACTATTTCAAAAGTAATCGGCAAGATTTTTATTTTCAGCATATTTGTCGGTTACTATATTAAAAGTAATCGGCAAGATTTTTATTTTCAGCATATTCGTCGGTTACTATTTCAAAAGTAATCGGCAAGACTTTATTTTCAGCACATTCGTCGGTTACTATTTCAAAAGTAATCGGCAAGACCTTATTTTCAGCACATTCGTCGCTTACTATTTTAAAAGTAATCGGCAAGATTTTTATTTTCAGCATATTCGTCGGTTACTATTTCAAAAGTAATCGTCAAAATTTTTTATTTTCAGCATATTTGTCGGTTACTATTTTAAAGGTAATCGGCAAGACTTTATTTTCAGCACATTCGTCGGTTACTATTTCAAAAGTAATCGCAAGACTTTATTTTCAGCACATTCGTCGGTTACTATTTCAAAACTAATCGGCAAGACTTTATTTTCAGCACATTCGTCGGTTACTATTTCAAAAGTAATCGCCAAGATTTTTATTTTTAGCATATTCGTCGGTTACTATTTCAAAAGTAATCGCCAAGATTTTTATTTTCAGCATATTTGTCGGTTACTAATTTAAAAGTAATCGGCAAGACTTTATTTTCAGCACATTCGTCGGTTACTATTTCAAAAGTAATCGGCAAGATTTTTATTTTCAGCATATTCGTCGGTTACTATTTCAAAAGTAATCGCCAAGATTTTATTTTCAGCATATTTGTCTGTTACTATATTAAAAGTAATCGACAAGATTTTTATTTTCAACATATTCGTCGGTTACTATTTCAAAAGTAATCGGCAAGACTTTATTTTCAGCACATTCGTCGGTTACTATTTCAAAAGTAATCGGCAAGACTTTAATTTCAGCACATTCGTCGGTTACTATTTCAAAAGTAATCGACAAGATTTTTATTTTCAGCATATTTGTCTGTTACTATATTAAAAGTAATCGACAAGATTTTTATTTTCAACATATTCGTCGGTTACTATTTCAAAAGTAATCGGCAAGACTTTATTTTCAGCACATTCGTCGGTTACTATTTCAAAAGTAATCGGCAAGATTTTTATTTTCAGCATATTCGTCGGTTACTATTTCAAAAGTAATCGCCAAGATTTTTATTTTCAGCATATTTGTCGGTTACTATTTTAAAAGTAAGCGGCATGACTTTATTTTCAGCACATTCGTCGGTTACTATTTCAAAAGTAATCGGCAAGATTTTTTTTCTACATATTCGTCGGTTACTATTTCAAAAGTAATCGGCAGGATTTTTATTTTCAACATATTCGTCGGTTACTATTTCAAAAGTAATCGGCAAGACTTTAATTTCAGCACATTCGTCGGTTACTATTTCAAAAGTAATCGACAAGATTTTTATTTTCAGCACATTCGTCGGTTACTATTTCAAAAGTAATCAGCAAGACTTTATTTTTAACACATTCGTCGGTTACTATTTCAAAAGTAATCGGCAAGATTTTTATTTTCTACATATTCGTCGGTTACTATTTCAAAAGTAATCGGCAAGATTTTTATTTTCAGCATATTTGTCGGTTACTATATTAAAAGTAATCGACAAGATTTTTATTTTCAACATATTCGTCAGTTACTATTTCAAAACTAATCAGCAAGACTTTATTTTCAGCACATTCGTTGGTTACTATTTCAAAAGTAGTCGGCAAGATTTTTATTTTCAGCATATTTGTCGGTTACTAATTTAAAAGTAATTGGCAAGATTTTTTTTTCTGCATATTCGTCGGTTACTATTTCAAAAGTAATCGGCAAGATTTTTATTTTCAGCATATTCGGCGGTTACTATTTCAAAAGTAATCGCCAGGATTTTATTTTCAGCATATTTGTCGGTTACTATTTCAAAAGTAATCAGCAAGACTTAATTTTTAACACATTCGTCGGTTACTATTTCAAAAGTAATCGGCAAGATTTTTATTTTCAGCATATTTGTCGGTTACTATATTAAAAGTAATCGGCAAGATTTTTATTTTCAGCATATTCGTCGGTTACTATTTCAAAAGTAATCGGCAAGACTTTATTTTCAGCACATTCGTCGGTTACTATTTCAAAAGTAATCGGCAAGACCTTATTTTCAGCACATTCGTCGCTTACTATTTTAAAAGTAATCGGCAAGATTTTTATTTTCAGCATATTCGTCGGTTACTATTTCAAAAGTAATCGTCAAAATTTTTTATTTTCAGCATATTTGTCGGTTACTATTTTAAAGGTAATCGGCAAGACTTTATTTTCAGCACATTCGTCGGTTACTATTTCAAAAGTAATCGCAAGACTTTATTTTCAGCACATTCGTCGGTTACTATTTCAAAAGTAATCGGCAAGACTTTATTTTCAGCACATTCGTCGGTTACTATTTCAAAAGTAATCGGCAAGATTTTTATTTTCAGCATATTCGTCGGTTACTATTTCAAAAGTAATCGCCAAGATTTTATTTTCAGCATATTTGTCTGTTACTATATTAAAATTAATCGACAAGATTTTTATTTTCAACATATTCGTCGGTTACTATTTCAAAAGTAATCGGCAAGACTTTATTTTCAGCACATTCGTCGGTTACTATTTCAAAAGTAATCCGCAAGACTTTAATTTCAGCACATTCGTCGGTTACTATTTCAAAAGTAATCGACAAGATTTTTATTTTCAACACATTCGTCGGTTACTATTTTAAAAGTAATCGGCAAGATTTTTATTTTCAACATATTCGTCGGTTACTATTTCAAAAGTAATCGGCAAGACTTTATTTTCAGCACATTCGTCGGTTACTATTTCAAAAGTAATCGGCAAGACTTTATTTTCAGCACATTCGTCGCTTACTATTTTAAAAGTAATCGGCAAGATTTTTATTTTCAGCATATTCATCGGTTACTATTTCAAAAGTAATCGCCAAGATTTTTATTTTCAGCATATTGGTCGGTTACTATTTTAAACGTAATCGGCAAGACTTTATTTTCAGCACATTCGTCGGTTACTATTTCAAAAGTAATCGCAAGACTTTATTTTCAGCACATTCGTCGGTTACTATTTCAAAAGTAATCGGCAAGACTTTATTTTCAGCACATTCGTCGGTTACTATTTCAAAAGTAATCGCCAAGATTTTTATTTTCAGCATATTCGTCGGTTACTATTTCAAAAGTAATCGCCAAGATTTTTATTTTCAGCATATTTGTCGGTTACTAATTTAAAAGTAATCGGCAAGACTTTATTTTCAGCACATTCGTCGGTTACTATTTCAAAAGCAATCGGCAAGATTTTTATTTTCAGCATATTCGTCGGTTACTATTTCAAAAGTAATCGCCAAGATTTTTATTTTCAGCATATTTGTCGGTTACTATTTTAAAAGTAAGCGGCATGACTTTATTTTCAGCACATTCGTCGGTTACTATTTCAAAAGTAATCGGCAAGATTTTTTTCTGCATATTCGTCGGTTACTATTTCAAAAGTAATCGGCAAGATTTTTATTTTCAGCATATTCGGCGGTTACTATTTCAAAAGTAATCGGCAAGACTTTATTTTCAACATATTCGTCAGTTACTATTTCAAAACTAATCAGCAAGACTTTATTTTCAGCACATTCGTTGGTTACTATTTCAAAAGTAGTCGGCAAGATTTTTATTTTCAGCATATTTGTCGGTTACTAATTTAAAAGTAATTGGCAAGACTTTATTTTCAGCACATTCGTCGGTTACTTTTTCAAAAGTAATCGGCAAGATTTTTATTTTCAACATATTCGTCGGTTACTATTTCAAAAGTAATCGCCAAGATTTTTCTTTTCAGCATATTTGTCGGTTACTAATTTAAAAGTAATCGGCAAGACTTTATTTTCAGCACATTCGTCGGTTACTATTTCAAAAGTAATCGGCAAGATTTTTATTTTCAGCATATTCGTCGATTACTATTTCAAAAGTAATCGCCAAGATTTTTATTTTCAGCATATTTGTCGGTTACTATTTTAAAAGTAAGCGGCATGACTTTATTTTCAGCACATTCGTCGGTTACTATTTCAAAAGTAATCGGCAAGATTTTTTTTTCTGCATATTCGTCGGTTACTATTTCAAAAGTAATCGGCAAGATTTTTATTTTCAGCATATTCGGCGGTTACTATTTCAAAAGTAATCGCCAAGATTTTTCTTTTCAGCATATTTGTCGGTTACTAATTTAAAAGTAATCGGCAAGACTTTATTTTCAGCACATTCGTCGGTTACTATTTCAAAAGTAATCGGCAAGATTTTTATTTTCAGCATATTCGTCGATTACTATTTCAAAAGTAATCGCCAAGATTTTTATTTTCAGCATATTTGTCGGTTACTATTTTAAAAGTAAGCGGCATGACTTTATTTTCAGCACATTCGTCGGTTACTATTTCAAAAGTAATCGGCAAGATTTTTTTTCTGCATATTCGTCGGTTACTATTTCAAAAGTAATCGGCAAGATTTTTATTTTCAGCATATTCGGCGGTTACTATTTCAAAAGTAATCGCCAAGACTTTATTTTCAGCACATTCGTCGGTTACTATTTCAAAAGTAATCGACAAGATTTTTATTTTCAGCACATTCGTCGGTTACTATTTCAAAAGTAATCAGCAAGACTTTATTTTTAACACATTCGTCGGTTACAATTTCAAAAGTAATCGGCAAGATTTTTATTTTCTACATATTCGTCGGTTACTATTTCAAAAGTAATCGGCAAGATTTTTATTTTCAGCATATTTGTCGGTTACTATATTAAAAGTAATAGACAACATTTTTATTTTCAACATATTCGTCGGTTACTATTTCAAAACTAATCAGCAAGACTTTATTTTCAGCACATTCGTTGGTTACTATTTCAAAAGTAGTCGGCAAGATTTTTATTTTCAGCATATTTGTCGGTTACTAATTTAAAAGTAATTGGCAAGACTTTATTTTCAGCACATTCGTCGGTTACTTTTTCAAAAGTAATCGGCAAGATTTTTATTTTCAGCATATTCGTCGGTTAATATTTCAAAAGTAATCGCCAAGATTTTTATTTTCAGCATATTTGTCGGTTACTATTTTAAAAGTAAGCGGCATGACTTTATTTTCAGCACATTCGTCGGTTACTATTTCAAAAGTAATCGGCAAGATTTTTTTTTCTGCATATTCGTCGGTTACTATTTCAAAAGTAATCGGCATGATTTTTATTTTCAGCATATTCGGCGGTTACTATTTCAAAAGTAATCGCAAAGATTTTTATTTTCAGCATATTTGTCGGTTACTATTTTAAAAGTAAGCGGCATGACTTTATTTTCAGCACATTCGTCGGTTACTATTTCAAAATTAATCGGCAAGATTTTTATTTTCAGCATATTTGTCTGTTACTATATTAAAAGTAATCGACAAGATTTTTATTTTCAACATATTCGTCGGTTACTATTTCAAAAGTAATCGGCAAGACTTTATTTTCAGCACATTCGTCGATTACTATTTCAAAAGTAATCGGCAAGACTTTAATTTCAGCACATTCGTCGGTTACTATTTCAAAAGTAATCGGCAAGACTTTATTTTCAGCACATTCGTCGGTTACTATTTCAAAAGTAATCGACAAGATTTTTATTTTCAGCATATTCGTCGGTTACTATTTCAAAAGTAATCGGCAAGATTTTTATTTTCAGTAGATTCGTCGGTTACTATTTCAAAAGTAATCGGCAAGATTTTTATTTTCAGCATATTTGTCGGTTACTATATTAAAAGTAATCGGCAAGATTTTTATTTTCAACACATTCGTCGGTTACTATTTCAAAAGTAATCCGCAAGACTTTATTTTTAACACATTCGTCGGTTACTATTTCAAAAGTAATCGGCAAGATTTTTATTTTCAGCATATTTGTCGGTTACTATATTAAAAGTAATCGGCAAGATTTTTATTTTCAGCATATTCGTCGGTTACTATTTCAAAAGTAATCGGCAAGACCTTATTTTCAGCACATTCGTCGCTTACTATTTTAAAAGTAATCGGCAAGATTTTTATTTTCAGCATATTCGTCGGTTACTATTTCAAAAGTAATCGTCAAAATTTTTTATTTTCAGCATATTTGTCGGTTACTATTTTAAAGGTAATCGGCAAGACTTTATTTTCAGCACATTCGTCGGTTACTATTTCAAAAGTAATCGCAAGACTTTATTTTCAGCACATTCGTCGGTTACTATTTCAAAACTAATCGGCAAGACTTTATTTTCAGCACATTCGTCGGTTACTATTTCAAAAGTAATCGCCAAGATTTTTATTTTCAGCATATTCGTCGGTTACTATTTCAAAAGTAATCGCCAAGATTTTTATTTTCAGCATATTTGTCGGTTACTAATTTAAAAGTAATCGGCAAGACTTTATTTTCAGCACATTCGTCGGTTACTATTTCAAAAGTAATCGGCAAGATTTTTATTTTCAGCATATTCGTCGGTTACTATTTCAAAAGAAATCGCCAAGATTTTATTTTCAGCATATTTGTCTGTTACTATATTAAAAGTAATCGACAAGATTTTTATTTTCAACATATTCGTCGGTTACTATTTCAAAAGTAATCGGCAAGACTTTATTTTCAGCACATTCGTCGGTTACTATTTCAAAAGTAATCGGCAAGACTTTAATTTCAGCACATTCGTCGGTTACTATTTCAAAAGTAATCGACAAGATTTTTATTTTCAACACATTCGTCGGTTACTATTTCAAAAGTAATCAGCAAGACTTTATTTTTAACACATTCGTCGGTTACTATTTTAAAAGTAATCGGCAAGATTTTTATTTTCAACATATTCGTCAGTTACTATTTCAAAAGTAATCGGCAAGACTTTATTTTCAGCACATTCGTCGGTTACTATTTCAAAAGTAATCGGCAAGACTTTATTTTCAGCACATTCGTCGCTTACTATTTTAAAAGTAATCGGCAAGATTTTTATTTTCAGCATATTCATCGGTTACTATTTCAAAAGTAATCGCCAAGATTTTTATTTTCAGCATATTTGTCGGTTACTATTTTAAAAGTAATCGGCAAGACTTTATTTTCAGCACATTCGTCGGTTACTATTTCAAAAGTAATCGGCAAGATTTTTATTTTCAGCATATTCGTCGGTTACTATTTCAAAAGTAATCGCCAAGATTTTATTTTCAGCATATTTGTCTGTTACTATATTAAAAGTAATCGACAAGATTTTTATTTTCAACATATTCGTCGGTTACTATTTCAAAAGTAATCGGCAAGACTTTAATTTCAGCACATTCGTCGGTTACTATTTCAAAAGTAATCGACAAGATTTTTATTTTCAACACATTCGTCGGTTACTATTTCAAAAGTAATCAGCAAGACTTTATTTTTAACACATTCGTCGGTTACTATTTTAAAAGTAATCGGCAAGATTTTTATTTTCAACATATTCGTCGGTTACTATTTCAAAAGTAATCGGCAAGACTTTATTTTCAGCACATTCGTCGGTTACTATTTCAAAAGTAATCGGCAAGACTTTATTTTCAGCACATTCGTCGCTTACTATTTTAAAAGTAATCGGCAAGATTTTTATTTTCAGCATATTCATCGGTTACTATTTCAAAAGTAATCGCCAAGATTTTTATTTTCAGCATATTTGTCGGTTACTATTTTAAACGTAATCGGCAAGACTTTATTTTCAGCACATTCGTCGGTTACTATTTCAAAAGTAATCGCAAGACTTTATTTTCAGCACATTCGTCGGTTACTATTTCAAAAGTAATCGGCAAGACTTTATTTTCAGCACATTCGTCGGTTACTATTTCAAAAGTAATCGCCAAGATTTTTATTTTCAGCATATTCGTCGGTTACTATTTCAAAAGTAATCGCCAAGATTTTTATTTTCAGCATATTTGTCGGTTACTAAATTAAAAGTAATCGGCAAGACTTTATTTTCAGCACATTCGTCGGTTACTATTTCAAAAGCAATCGGCAAGATTTTTATTTTCAGCATATTCGTCGGTTACTATTTCAAAAGTAATCGCCAAGATTTTTATTTTCAGCATATTTGTCGGTTACTAATTTAAAAGTAATCGGCAAGACTTTATTTTCAGCACATTCGTCGGTTACTATTTCAAAAGTAATCGGCAAGATTTTTATTTTCAGCATATTCGTCGGTTACTATTTCAAAAGTAATCGCCAAGTTTTTATTTTCAGCATATTTGTCTGTTACTATATTAAAAGTAATCGACAAGATTTTTATTTTCAACATATTCGTCGGTTACTATTTCAAAAGTAATCGGCAAGACTTTATTTTCAGCACATTCGTCGGTTACTATTTCAAAAGTAATCGGCAAGACTTTAATTTCAGCACATTCGTCGGTTACTATTTCAAAAGTAATCGACAAGATTTTTATTTTCAACACATTCGTCGGTTACTATTTCAAAAGTAATCAGCAAGACTTTATTTTTAACACATTCGTCGGTTACTATTTTAAAAGTAATCGGCAAGATTTTTATTTTCAACATATTCGTCGGTTACTATTTCAAAAGTAATCGGCAAGACTTTATTTTCAGCACATTCGTCGGTTACTATTTCAAAAGTAATCGGCAAGACTTTATTTTCAGCACATTCGTCGCTTACTATTTTAAAAGTAATCGGCAAGATTTTTATTTTCAGCATATTCATCGGTTACTATTTCAAAAGTAATCGCCAAGATTTTTATTTTCAGCATATTTGTCGGTTACTATTTTAAAAGTAATCGGCAAGACTTTATTTTCAGCACATTCGTCGGTTACTATTTCAAAAGTAATCGGCAAGATTTTTATTTTCAGCATATTCGTCGGTTACTATTTCAAAAGTAATCGCCAAGATTTTATTTTCAGCATATTTGTCTGTTACTATATTAAAAGTAATCGACAAGATTTTTATTTTCAACATATTCGTCGGTTACTATTTCAAAAGTAATCGGCAAGACTTTATTTTCAGCACATTCGTCGGTTACTATTTCAAAAGTAATCGGCAAGACTTTAATTTCAGCACATTCGTCGGTTACTATTTCAAAAGTAATCGACAAGATTTTTATTTTCAACACATTCGTCGGTTACTATTTCAAAAGTAATCAGCAAGACTTTATTTTTAACACATTCGTCGGTTACTATTTTAAAAGTAATCGGCAAGATTTTTATTTTCAACATATTCGTCGGTTACTATTTCAAAAGTAATCGGCAAGACTTTATTTTCAGCACATTCGTCGGTTACTATTTCAAAAGTAATCGGCAAGACTTTATTTTCAGCACATTCGTCGCTTACTATTTTAAAAGTAATCGGCAAGATTTTTATTTTCAGCATATTCATCGGTTACTATTTCAAAAGTAATCGCCAAGATTTTTATTTTCAGCATATTTGTCGGTTACTATTTTAAACGTAATCGGCAAGACTTTATTTTCAGCACATTCGTCGGTTACTATTTCAAAAGTAATCGCAAGACTTTATTTTCAGCACATTCGTCGGTTACTATTTCAAAAGTAATCGGCAAGACTTTATTTTCAGCACATTCGTCGGTTACTATTTCAAAAGTAATCGCCAAGATTTTTATTTTCAGCATATTCGTCGGTTACTATTTCAAAAGTAATCGCCAAGATTTTTATTTTCAGCATATTTGTCGGTTACTAATTTAAAAGTAATCGGCAAGACTTTATTTTCAGCACATTCGTCGGTTACTATTTCAAAAGCAATCGGCAAGATTTTTATTTTCAGCATATTCGTCGGTTACTATTTCAAAAGTAATCGCCAAGATTTTTATTTTCAGCATATTTGTCGGTTACTATTTTAAAAGTAAGCGGCATGACTTTATTTTCAGCACATTCGTCGGTTACTATTTCAAAAGTAATCGGCAAGATTTTTTTCTGCATATTCGTCGGTTACTATTTCAAAAGTAATCGGCAAGATTTTTATTTTCAGCATATTCGGCGGTTACTATTTCAAAAGTAATCGGCAAGACTTTATTTTCAGCACATTCGTCGGTTACTATTTCAAAAGTAATCAGCAAGACTTTATTTTTAACACATTCGTCGGTTACAATTTCAAAAGTAATCGGCAAGATTTTTATTTTCTACATATTCGTCGGTTACTATTTCAAAAGTAATCGGCAAGATTTTTATTTTCAGCATATTTGTCGGTTACTATATTAAAAGTAATCGACAACATTTTTATTTTCAACATATTCGTCGGTTACTATTTCAAAACTAATCAGCAAGACTTTATTTTCAGCACATTCGTTGGTTACTATTTCAAAAGTAGTCGGCAAGATTTTTATTTTCAGCATATTTGTCGGTTACTAATTTAAAAGTAATTGGCAAGACTTTATTTTCAGCACATTCGTCGGTTACTTTTTCAAAAGTAATCGGCAAGATTTTTATTTTCAGCATATTCGTCGGTTAATATTTCAAAAGTAATCGCCAAGATTTTTATTTTCAGCATATTTGTCGGTTACTATTTTAAAAGTAAGCGGCATGACTTTATTTTCAGCACATTCGTCGGTTACTATTTCAAAAGTAATCGGCAAGATTTTTTTTCTGCATATTCGTCGGTTACTATTTCAAAAGTAATCGGCATGATTTTTATTTTCAGCATATTCGGTGGTTACTATTTCAAAAGTAATCGCAAAGATTTTTATTTTCAGCATATTTGTCGGTTACTATTTTAAAAGTAAGCGGCATGACTTTATTTTCAGCACATTCGTCGGTTACTATTTCAAAATTAATCGGCAAGATTTTTATTTTCAGCATATTTGTCTGTTACTATATTAAAAGTAATCGACAAGATTTTTATTTTCAACATATTCGTCGGTTACTATTTCAAAAGTAATCGGCAAGACTTTATTTTCAGCACATTCGTCGATTACTATTTCAAAAGTAATCGGCAAGACTTTAATTTCAGCACATTCGTCGGTTACTATTTCAAAAGTAATCGGCAAGACTTTATTTTCAGCACATTCGTCAGTTACTATTTCAAAAGTAATCGACAAGATTTTTATTTTCAGCATATTCGTCGGTTACTATTTCAAAAGTAATCGGCAAGATTTTTATTTTCAGTAGATTCGTCGGTTACTATTTCAAAAGTAATCGGCAAGATTTTTATTTTCAGCATATTTGTCGGTTACTATATTAAAAGTAATCGGCAAGATTTTTATTTTCAACACATTCGTCGGTTACTATTTCAAAAGTAATCCGCAAGACTTTATTTTTAACACATTCGTCGGTTACTATTTCAAAAGTAATCGGCAAGATTTTTATTTTCAGCATATTTGTCGGTTACTATATTAAAAGTAATCGGCAAGATTTTTATTTTCAGCATATTCGTCGGTTACTATTTCAAAAGTAATCGGCAAGACTTTATTTTCAGCACATTCGTCGGTTACTATTTCAAAAGTAATCGGCAAGACCTTATTTTCAGCACATTCGTCGCTTACTATTTGAAAAGTAATCGGCAAGATTTTTATTTTCAGCATATTCGTCGGTTACTATTTCAAAAGTAATCGTCAAAATTTTTTATTTTCAGCATATTTGTCGGTTACTATTTTAAAGGTAATCGGCAAGACTTTATTTTCAGCACATTCGTCGGTTACTATTTCAAAAGTAATCGCAAGACTTTATTTTCAGCACATTCGTCGGTTACTATTTCAAAACTAATCGGCAAGACTTTATTTTCAGCACATTCGTCGGTTACTATTTCAAAAGTAATCGCCAAGATTTTTATTTTCAGCATATTCGTCGGTTACTATTTCAAAAGTAATCGCCAAGATTTTTATTTTCAGCATATTTGTCGGTTACTAATTTAAAAGTAATCGGCAAGACTTTATTTTCAGCACATTCGTCAGTTACTATTTCAAAAGTAATCGGCAAGATTTTTATTTTCAGCATATTCGTCGGTTACTATTTCAAAAGTAATCGCCAAGATTTTATTTTCAGCATATTTGTCTGTTACTATATTAAAAGTAATCGACAAGATTTTTATTTTCAACATATTCGTCGGTTACTATTTCAAAAGTAATCGGCAAGACTTTATTTTCAGCACATTCGTCGGTTACTATTTCAAAAGTAATCGGCAAGACTTTAATTTCAGCACATTCGTCGGTTACTATTTCAAAAGTAATCGACAAGATTTTTATTTTCAACACATTCGTCGGTTACTATTTCAAAAGTAATCAGCAAGACTTTATTTTTAACACATTCGTCGGTTACTATTTTAAAAGTAATCGGCAAGATTTTTATTTTCAACATATTCGTCGGTTACTATTTCAAAAGTAATCGGCAAGACTTTATTTTCAGCACATTCGTCGGTTACTATTTCAAAAGTAATCGGCAAGACTTTATTTTCAGCACATTCGTCGCTTACTATTTTAAAAGTAATCGGCAAGATTTTTATTTTCAGCATATTCGGTGGTTACTATTTCAAAAGTAATCGCCAAGATTTTTATTTTCAGCATATTTGTTGGTTACTATTTTAAACGTAATCGGCAAGACTTTATTTTCAGCACATTCGTCGGTTACTATTTCAAAAGTAATCGCAAGACTTTATTTTCAGCACATTCGTCGGTTACTATTTCAAAAGTAATCGGCAAGACTTTATTTTCAGCACATTCGTCGGTTACTATTTCAAAAGTAATCGCCAAGATTTTTATTTTCAGCATATTCGTCGGTTACTATTTCAAAAGTAATCGCCAAGATTTTTATTTTCAGCATATTTGTCGGTTACTAATTTAAAAGTAATCGGCAAGACTTTATTTTCAGCACATTCGTCGGTTACTATTTCAAAAGCAATCGGCAAGATTTTTATTTTCAGCATATTCGTCGGTTACTATTTCAAAAGTAATCGCCATGATTTTTATTTTCAGCATATTTGTCGGTTACTATTTTAAAAGTAAGCGGCATGACTTTATTTTCAGCACATTCGTCGGTTACTATTTCAAAAGTAATCGGCAAGATTTTTTTTCTGCATATTCGTCGGTTACTATTTCAAAAGTAATCGGCAAGATTTTTATTTTCAGCATATTCGGCGGTTACTATTTCAAAAGTAATCGGCAAGACTTTATTTTCAGCACATTCGTGGGTTACTATTTCAAAAGTAATCGGCAAGACTTTAATTTCAGCACATTCGTCGGTTACTATTTCAAAAGTAATCGACAAGATTTTTATTTTCAGCACATTCGTCGGTTACTATTTCAAAAGTAATCAGCAAGACTTTATTTTTAACACATTCGTCGGTTACTATTTCAAAAGTAATCGGCAAGATTTTTATTTTCTACATATTCGTCGGTTACTATTTCAAAAGTAATCGGCAAGATTTTTATTTTCAACATATTTGTCGGTTACTATATTAAAAGTAATCGACAAGATTTTTATTTTCAACATATTCGTCAGTTACTATTTCAAAACTAATCAGCAAGACTTTATTTTCAGCACATTCGTTGGTTACTATTTCAAAAGTAGTCGGCAAGATTTTTATTTTCAGCATATTTGTCGGTTACTAATTTAAAAGTAATTGGCAAGACTTTATTTTCAGCACATTCGTCGGTTACTTTTTCAAAAGTAATCGGCAAGATTTTTATTTTCAGCATATTCGTCGGTTACTATTTCAAAAGTAATCGCCAAGATTTTTATTTTCAGCATATTTGTCGGTTACTATTTTAAAAGTAAGCGGCATGACTTTATTTTCAGCACATTCGTCGGTTACTATTTCAAAAGTAATCGGCAAGATTTTTTTTTCTGCATATTCGTCGGTTACTATTTCAAAAGTAATCGGCAAGATTTTTATTTTCAGCATATTCGGCGGTTACTATTTCAAAAGTAATCGCCAAGATTTTTCTTTTCAGCATATTTGTCGGTTACTAATTTAAAAGTAATCGGCAAGACTTTATTTTCAGCACATTCGTCGGTTACTATTTCAAAAGTAATCGGCAAGATTTTTATTTTCAGCATATTCGTCGATTACTATTTCAAAAGTAATCGCCAAGATTTTTATTTTCAGCATATTTGTCGGTTACTATTTTAAAAGTAAGCGGCATGACTTTATTTTCAGCACATTCGTCGGTTACTATTTCAAAAGTAATCGGCAAGATTTTTTTTCTGCATATTCGTCGGTTACTATTTCAAAAGTAATCGGCAAGATTTTTATTTTCAGCATATTCGGCGGTTACTATTTCAAAAGTAATCGCCAAGACTTTATTTTCAGCACATTCGTCGGTTACTATTTCAAAAGTAATCGGCTAGATTTTTATTTTCAACACATTCGTCGGTTACTATTTCAAAAGTAATCGGCAAGACTTTAATTTCAGCACATTCGTCGGTTACTATTTCAAAAGTAATCGACAAGATTTTTATTTTCAACACATTCGTCGGTTACAATTTCAAAAGTAATCGGCAAGATTTTTATTTTCTACATATTCGTCGGTTACTATTTCAAAAGTAATCAGCAAGATTTTTATTTTCAGCATATTTGTCGGTTACTATATTAAAAGTAATCGACAACATTTTTATTTTCAACATATTCGTCGGTTACTATTTCAAAACTAATCAGCAAGACTTTATTTTCAGCACATTCGTTGGTTACTATTTCAAAAGTAGTCGGCAAGATTTTTATTTTCAGCATATTTGTCGATTACTAATTTAAAAGTAATTGGCAAGACTTTATTTTCAGCACATTCGTCGGTTACTTTTTCAAAAGTAATCGGCAAGATTTTTATTTTCAGCATATTCGTCGGTTACTATTTCAAAAGTAATCGGCAAGATTTTTTTTTCTGCATATTCGTCGGTTACTATTTCAAAAGTAATCGGCATGATTTTTATTTTCAGCATATTCGGCGGTTACTATTTCAAAAGTAATCGCAAAGATTTTTATTTTCAGCATATTTGTCGGTTACTATTTTAAAAGTAAGCGGCATGACTTTATTTTCAGCACATTCGTCGGTTACTATTTCAAAATTAATCGGCAAGATTTTTATTTTCAGCATATTTGTCTGTTACTATATTAAAAGTAATCGACAAGATTTTTATTTTCAACATATTCGTCGGTTACTATTTCAAAAGTAATCGGCAAGACTTTATTTTCAGCACATTCGTCGATTACTATTTCAAAAGTAATCGGCAAGACTTTAATTTCAGCACATTCGTCGGTTACTATTTCAAAAGTAATCGGCAAGACTTTATTTTCAGCACATTCGTCGGTTACTATTTCAAAAGTAATCGACAAGATTTTTATTTTCAGCATATTCGTCGGTTACTATTTCAAAAGTAATCGGCAAGATTTTTATTTTCAGTAGATTCGTCGGTTACTATTTCAAAAGTAATCGGCAAAACTTTATTTTTGGCAGATTCGTCGATTACTATTTCAAAAGTAATCGGCAAGATTTTTATTTTCAGCATATTTGTCGGTTACTATATTAAAAGTAATCGACAAGATTTTTATTTTCAACATATTCGTCGGTTACTATTTCAAAAGTAATCAGCAAGACTTTATTTTCAGCATATTCGTCGGTTACTATTTCAAAAGTAATCGGCAAGCCTTTATTTTCAACACATTCGTCGGTTACTATTTCAAAAGTAATCGGCAAGATTTTTATTTTCAGCATATTCGTCGGTTACTATTTCAAAAGTAATCGCCAAGATTTTTCTTTTCAGCATATTTGTCAGTTACTATTTTAAAAGTAATCGGCAAGACTTTATTTTCAGCACATTCGTCGGTTACTATTTCAAAAGTAATCGGCAAGACTTTATTTTCAGCACATTCGTCGGTTACTATTTCAAAAGTAATCGGCAAGACTTTATTTTCAGCACATTCGTCGGTTACTATTTCAAAAGTAATCCGCAAGATTTTTATTTTCAGCATATTCGTCGGTTACTATTTCAAAAGTAATCGGCAAGATTTTTATTTTCAGCATATTTGTCGGTTACTATATTAAAAGTAATCGACAAGATTTTTATTTTCAACATATTCGTCGGTTACTATTTCAAAAGTAATCAGCAAGACTTTATTTTCAGCATATTCGTCGGTTACTATTTCAAAAGTAATTGGCAAGCCTTTATTTTCAGCACATTCGTCGGTTACTATTTCAAAAGTAATCGGCAAGACTTTAATTTCAGCACATTCGTCGGTTACTATTTCAAAAGTAATCGACAAGATTTTTATTTTCAACACATTCGTCGGTTACTATTTCAAAAGTAATCAGCAAGACTTTATTTTTAACACATTCGTCGGTTACTATTTTAAAAGTAATCGGCAAGATTTTTATTTTCACCATATTCGTCGGTTACTATTTCAAAAGTAATCGGCAAGACTTTATTTTCAGCATATTCGTCGGTTACTATTTCAAAAGTAATCGGCAAGACTTTATTTTCAGCACATTCGTCGCTTACTATTTTAAAAGTAATCGGCAAGATTTTTATTTTCAGCATATTCATCGGTTACTATTTCAAAAGTAATCGCCAAGATTTTTATTTTCAGCATATTTGTCGGTTACTATTTTAAACGTAATCGGCAAGACTTTATTTTCAGCACATTCGTCGGTTACTATTTCAAAAGTAATCGGCAAGACTTTATTTTCAGCACATTCGTCGGTTACTATTTCAAAAGTAATCGCCAAGATTTTTATTTTCAGCATATTCGTCGGTTACTATTTCAAAAGTAATCGCCAAGATTTTTATTTTCAGCATATTTGTCGGTTACTAATTTAAAAGTAATCTGCAAGACTTTATTTTCAGCACATTCGTCGGTTACTATTTCAAAAGTAATCGGCAAGATTTTTATTTTCAGCATATTCGTCGGTTACTATTTCAAAAGTAATCGCCAAGATTTTTATTTTCAGCATATTTGTCGGTTACTATTTTAAAAGTAAGCGGCATGACTTTATTTTCAGCACATTCGTCGGTTACTATTTCAAAAGTAATCGGCAAGATTTTTATTTTCAGCATATTCGTCGGTTACTATTTCAAAAGTAATCGCCAAGATTTTTATTTTCAGCATATTTGTCGGTTACTATTTCAAAAGTAATCGGCAAGACTTTATTTTCAGCACATTCGTCTGTTACTATTTCAAAAGTAATCGACAAGATTTTTATTTTCAGCATATTCGTCGGTTACTATTTCAAAAGTAATCGGCAAGATTTTTATTTTCAGTAGATTCGTCGGTTACTATTTCAAAAGTAATCGGCAAGACTTTATTTTGGGCAGATTCGTCGATTACTATTTCAAAAGTAATCGGCAAGATTTTTATTTTCAGCATATTTGTCGGTTACTATATTAAAAGTAATCGACAAGATTTTTATTTTCAATATATTCGTCGGTTACTATTTCAAAAGTAATCAGCAAGACTTTATTTTCAGCATATTCGTCGGTTACTATTTCAAAAGTAATCGGCAAGCCTTTATTTTCAGCACATTCGTCGGTTACTATTTCAAAAGTAATCGGCAAGATTTTTATTTTAAGCATATTCGGCGGTTACTATTTCAAAAGTAATCGCCAAGATTTTTATTTTCAGCATATTTGTCAGTTACTATTTTAAAAGTATTGGAACGACCCTTGCGCAAAAATGAGATTTTAGTCTATATGGTTATTTGTTTGATATATATGAAGGTTGAGCTTTTCCATCGATGTCCCTTGGTGCGAAAGATGATATTTGAACCTATTTTGTTCTAAATTCGGTAAATATAAAGTATTGGGATGACCCTTGTCGCGAAAATGAGATATTAGCCTATATGGTTGCAAATTTGATAAATGTGAAGGTTGAATTTGTCCCTTGATTTAAAGCATGATTTGTGAACCTATTTGGTTATGTATTCTGTAAAATGAAAGCATTAGAATGACCGTTGTGCAAAAATGAGATTGTAGCCTATATGATTACATCTTTGATAAATATGAACATTTAACTTGTCCCTCGATGTTCTTTGATGCGAAACATGATATTTGAACCTATTTGGTTCTAAATTCGGTAAATATAAAGTATTGGGATGACCCTTGTCACGAAAATGAGATATTAGCCTATATGGTTGCAAATTTGATAAATGGGAAAGTTGAATTTGTCCCTTGATTTAAAGCATGATTTGTGAACCTATTTGGTTTTGTATTTGGTAAAATGAAAGTATTGAAATGTCCGTTGTCCCGAAAATGAGATTTTGGCCTATATGCTTATAAGTTTGAGAAAAAAGAATGTCAACAATTCCCTTGATTTAAAACATGATATGTGAACCTATTTGGTTTTGTATTGGATAAAATGAAAGTATTGGAATGACCCTTGCGCAAAAATGAGATTTTAGTCTATATGGTTACATGTTTGACAAATATGAAGGTTAAGCTTGTCCCTCGATGTCCCGTGATGCGAAACATGATATTTGAACCTATTTGGTTCTAAATTCGGTAAATATAAAGTATTGGGATGACCCTTGTCGGGAAAAAGAGATATTAACCTATATATCGTTGTAAATTTGATAAATGAGAAGGTTGAATTTGTCCCTTGATTTAAAGCATGATTTGTGAACATATTTGGTTTTGTATTTGGTAAAATGAAAGTATTGAAATGTCCGTTGTCCCGAAAATGAGATTTTGGCCTATATACTTACAAGTTTGAGAAAAAAGAAGGTTAACATTTCCCTTGATTTAAAACATGATATGTGAACCTATTTGGTTTTGTATTCGGTAAAATGAAAGTATTGGAATGACCCTTGCGCAAAAATGAGATTTATCCTATATTGTTAGATGTTTGATATATATGAAGGTTGAGCTTGTCCCTCGATGTCTCTTGGTGCGAAACATGATATTTGAAACCTATTTGGTTCTAAATTCGGTAAATATAAAGTATAGGGATGACCCTTGTCGCGAAAATGAGATATTCGCCTATATGGTTGCAAATTTGATAAATGGGAAGGGTTAATTTGTCGCTTGATTTAAAGCATGATTTGTGAACCTCTTTGGTTGTGTATTCGGTAAAATAAAAGTATTGGAATAACCCTTTCGCAAAAATGAGATTTTGGCCTATATGATACAAGTTTGAGAAATAAGAAGGTTAACATTTCCCTTGATTTAAATCATGATATATGAACCTATATGGTTTTGTATTCGATAAAATGAAAGTATTGGAACGACCCTTGCGTAAAAATGAGATTTTAGCCTATATGGTTATATGTTTGATATATGTATGAAGGTTGAGCTTGTCCCTTGATGTTCTTTGGTGCGAAAGATGATATTTAAACATTTTTGGTTCTAAATTTGGTAAATATAATGTATTGGGATGACCCTTGTTGCGAAAATGAGATACGAAAATGAGATATTAGCCTATATGGTTGCATATTTGATAAATGGGAAGGTTGAATATGTTCCTTGATTTAAAGCATGATTTTTGAACCAATTTGATTATGTATTCGGCAAAATGAAAGTATTAGAAGGACCCTTGCGCAAAAATGAGATTTTAGCCTATATGGTTATTTGTTTGATAAATATGAAGGTTGAGCTTGTCCATCGATGTCCCTTGGTGCGAAAGATGATATTTGAACCTATTTGGTTCTAAATTCGGTAAATATAAAGTATTGGGATGACCCTTGTCGGGAAAAAGAGATATTAACATATATATCGTTGCAAATTTGATAAATGAGAAGGTTGAATTTGTCCCTTGATTTAAAACATGATATGTGAACCTATTTAGTTTTGTATTCGGTAAAATGAAAGTATTGGAACGACCCTTGCGTAAAAATGAGATTTTAGCCTATATGGTTATATGTTTGATATATGTATGAAGGTTGAGCTTGTCCCTCGACGTTCCTTGGTGCGAAAGATGATATTTGAACCTATTGGGTTCTAAATTTGGTATATATAAAGTATTGGGATGACCCTTGTCCCGAAAATGAGATATTAGCCTATATGGTTGCAAATTTGATAAATATGAAGGTTGAATTTCTCCCTTGATTTAATGCA
This sequence comes from Medicago lupulina, assembly GCA_958299785.1. Classification (NCBI taxonomy): domain Eukaryota; kingdom Viridiplantae; phylum Streptophyta; class Magnoliopsida; order Fabales; family Fabaceae; genus Medicago; species Medicago lupulina. The sequence goes on along the minus strand of OY283143.1, from coordinate 40,698,195 downwards.
TGATTTGTGAACCTCTTTGGTTGAGTATTCGATAAAATAAAAGTATTGGAATGACCCTTGCGCAAAAATGAGATTTTGGCCTATATGCTTATAAGTTTGAGAAAAAAGAAGGTCAACATTTCCCTTGATTTAAAACATGATATGTGAACCTATTTGGTTTTGTATTCGATAAAATGAAAGTATTGGAATGACCCTTGCGCAAAAATGAGATTTTAGCCTATATGGTTACATGTTTGACAAATATGAAGGTTGAGCTTGTTCCTTGATGTCCCGTGATGCGAAACATGATATTTGAACCTATTTGGTTCTAAATTCGGTAAATATAAAGTATTGGGATGACCCTTGTCGGGAAAAAGAGATATTAACATATATATCGTTGCAAATTTGATAAATGAGAAGGTTGAATTTGTCCCTTGATTTAAAGCATGATTTGTGAACATATTTGGTTTTGTATTCGGTAAAATGAAAGTATTGAAATGTCCGTTGTCCCGAAAATGAGATTTTGGCCTATATACTTACAAGTTTGAGAAAAAAGAAGGTTAACATTTCCCTTGATTTAAAACATGATATGTGAACCTATTTGGTTTTGTATTCGGTAAAATGAAAGTATTGGAATGACCCTTGCGCAAAAATGAGATTTATCCTATATTGTTAGATGTTTGATATATATGAAGGTTGAGCTTGTCCCTCGATGTCTCTTGGTGCGAAACATGATATTTGAAACCTATTTGGTTCTAAATTCGGTAAATATAAAGTATAGGGATGACCCTTGTCGGGAAAAAGAGATATTAACATATATATCGTTGCAAATTTGATAAATGAGAAGGTTGAATTTGTCCCTTGATTTAAAACATGATATGTGAACCTATTTAGTTTTGTATTCGGTAAAATGAAAGTATTGGAACGACCCTTGCGTAAAAATGAGATTTTAGCCTATATGGTTATATGTTTGATATATGTATGAAGGTTGAGCTTGTCCCTCGACGTTCCTTGGTGCGAAAGATGATATTTGAACCTATTGGGTTCTAAATTTGGTATATATAAAGTATTGGGATGACCCTTGTCCCGAAAATGAGATATTAGCCTATATGGTTGCAAATTTGATAAATATGAAGGTTGAATTTCTCCCTTGATTTAATGCATGATTTGTGAACCTCTTTGGTTGAGTATTCGATAAAATAAAAGTATTGGAATGACCCTTGCGCAAAAATGAGATTTTGGCCTATATGCTTATAAGTTTGAGAAAAAAGAAGGTCAACATTTCCCTTGATTTAAAACATGATATGTGAACCTATTTGGTTTTGTATTCGATAAAATGAAAGTATTGGAATGACCCTTGCGCAAAAATGAGATTTTAGCCTATATGGTTACATGTTTGACAAATATGAAGGTTGAGCTTGTTCCTTGATGTCCCGTGATGCGAAACATGATATTTGAACCTATTTGGTTCTAAATTCGGTAAATATAAAGTATTGGGATGACCCTTGTCGGGAAAAAGAGATATTAACATATATATCGTTGCAAATTTGATAAATGAGAAGGTTGAATTTGTCCCTTGATTTAAAGCATGATTTGTGAACATATTTGGTTTTGTATTCGGTAAAATGAAAGTATTGAAATGTCCGTTGTCCCGAAAATGAGATTTTGGCCTATATACTTACAAGTTTGAGAAAAAAGAAGGTTAACATTTCCCTTGATTTAAAACATGATATGTGAACCTATTTGGTTTTGTATTCGGTAAAATGAAAGTATTGGAATGACCCTTGCGCAAAAATGAGATTTATCCTATATTGTTAGATGTTTGATATATATGAAGGTTGAGCTTGTCCCTCGATGTCTCTTGGTGCGAAACATGATATTTGAAACCTATTTGGTTCTAAATTCGGTAAATATAAAGTATAGGGATGACCCTTGTCGGGAAAAAGAGATATTAACATATATATCGTTGCAAATTTGATAAATGAGAAGGTTGAATTTGTCCCTTGATTTAAAACATGATATGTGAACCTATTTAGTTTTGTATTCGGTAAAATGAAAGTATTGGAACGACCCTTGCGTAAAAATGAGATTTTAGCCTATATGGTTATATGTTTGATATATGTATGAAGGTTGAGCTTGTCCCTCGACGTTCCTTGGTGCGAAAGATGATATTTGAACCTATTGGGTTCTAAATTTGGTATATATAAAGTATTGGGATGACCCTTGTCCCGAAAATGAGATATTAGCCTATATGGTTGCAAATTTGATAAATATGAAGGTTGAATTTCTCCCTTGATTTAATGCATGATTTGTGAACCTCTTTGGTTGAGTATTCGATAAAATAAAAGTATTGGAATGACCCTTGCGCAAAAATGAGATTTTGGCCTATATGCTTATAAGTTTGAGAAAAAAGAAGGTCAACATTTCCCTTGATTTAAAACATGATATGTGAACCTATTTGGTTTTGTATTCGATAAAATGAAAGTATTGGAATGACCCTTGCGCAAAAATGAGATTTTAGCCTATATGGTTACATGTTTGACAAATATGAAGGTTGAGCTTGTTCCTTGATGTCCCGTGATGCGAAACATGATATTTGAACCTATTTGGTTCTAAATTCGGTAAATATAAAGTATTGGGATGACCCTTGTCGGGAAAAAGAGATATTAACATATATATCGTTGCAAATTTGATAAATGAGAAGGTTGAATTTGTCCCTTGATTTAAAGCATGATTTGTGAACATATTTGGTTTTGTATTCGGTAAAATGAAAGTATTGAAATGTCCGTTGTCCCGAAAATGAGATTTTGGCCTATATACTTACAAGTTTGAGAAAAAAGAAGGTTAACATTTCCCTTGATTTAAAACATGATATGTGAACCTATTTGGTTTTGTATTCGGTAAAATGAAAGTATTGGAATGACCCTTGCGCAAAAATGAGATTTATCCTATATTGTTAGATGTTTGATATATATGAAGGTTGAGCTTGTCCCTCGATGTCTCTTGGTGCGAAACATGATATTTGAAACCTATTTGGTTCTAAATTCGGTAAATATAAAGTATAGGGATGACCCTTGTCGGGAAAAAGAGATATTAACATATATATCGTTGCAAATTTGATAAATGAGAAGGTTGAATTTGTCCCTTGATTTAAAACATGATATGTGAACCTATTTAGTTTTGTATTCGGTAAAATGAAAGTATTGGAACGACCCTTGCGTAAAAATGAGATTTTAGCCTATATGGTTATATGTTTGATATATGTATGAAGGTTGAGCTTGTCCCTCGACGTTCCTTGGTGCGAAAGATGATATTTGAACCTATTGGGTTCTAAATTTGGTATATATAAAGTATTGGGATGACCCTTGTCCCGAAAATGAGATATTAGCCTATATGGTTGCAAATTTGATAAATATGAAGGTTGAATTTCTCCCTTGATTTAATGCATGATTTGTGAACCTCTTTGGTTGAGTATTCGATAAAATAAAAGTATTGGAATGACCCTTGCGCAAAAATGAGATTTTGGCCTATATGCTTATAAGTTTGAGAAAAAAGAAGGTCAACATTTCCCTTGATTTAAAACATGATATGTGAACCTATTTGGTTTTGTATTCGATAAAATGAAAGTATTGGAATGACCCTTGCGCAAAAATGAGATTTTAGCCTATATGGTTACATGTTTGACAAATATGAAGGTTGAGCTTGTTCCTTGATGTCCCGTGATGCGAAACATGATATTTGAACCTATTTGGTTCTAAATTCGGTAAATATAAAGTATTGGGATGACCCTTGTCGGGAAAAAGAGATATTAACATATATATCGTTGCAAATTTGATAAATGAGAAGGTTGAATTTGTCCCTTGATTTAAAGCATGATTTGTGAACATATTTGGTTTTGTATTCGGTAAAATGAAAGTATTGAAATGTCCGTTGTCCCGAAAATGAGATTTTGGCCTATATACTTACAAGTTTGAGAAAAAAGAAGGTTAACATTTCCCTTGATTTAAAACATGATATGTGAACCTATTTGGTTTTGTATTCGGTAAAATGAAAGTATTGGAATGACCCTTGCGCAAAAATGAGATTTATCCTATATTGTTAGATGTTTGATATATATGAAGGTTGAGCTTGTCCCTCGATGTCTCTTGGTGCGAAACATGATATTTGAAACCTATTTGGTTCTAAATTCGGTAAATATAAAGTATAGGGATGACCCTTGTCGCGAAAATGAGATATTAGCCTATATGGTTGCAAATTTGATAAATGGGAAGGGTTAAATTGTCGCTTGATTTAAAGCATGATTTGTGAACCTCTTTGGTTGTGTATTCGGTAAAATAAAAGTATTGGAATAACCCTTTCGCAAAAATGAGATTTTGGCCTATATGATACAAGTTTGAGAAATAAGAAGGTTAACATTTCCCTTGATTTAAATCATGATATATGAACCTATATGGTTTTGTATTCGATAAAATGAAAGTATTGGAACGACCCTTGCGTAAAAATGAGATTTTAGCCTATATGGTTATATGTTTGATATATGTATGAAGGTTGAGCTTGTCCCTCGATGTTCTTTGGTGCGAAAGATGATATTTGAACCTTTTTGGTTCTAAATTTGGTAAATATAATGTATTGGGATGACCCTTGTCGCGAAAATGAGATACGAAAATGAGATATTAGCCTATATGGTTGCATATTTGATAAATGGGAAGGTTGAATATGTTCCTTGATTTAAAGCATGATTTTTGAACCAATTTGATTATGTATTCGGCAAAATGAAAGTATTAGAATGACCCTTGCGCAAAAATGAAATTTTAGCCTTTATGGTTATTTGTTTGATATATATGAAGGTTGAGCTTGTCCATCGATGTCCCTTGGTGCGAAAGATGATATTTGACCCTATTTGGTTCTAAATTCGGTAAATATAAAGTATTGGGATGACCCTTGTCGGGAAAAAGGGATATTAACATATATATCGTTGCAAATTTGATAAATGAGAAGGTTGAATTTGTCCCTTGATTTAAAACATGATATGTGAACCTATTTAGTTTTGTATTCGGTAAAATGAAAGTATTGGAACTACCCTTGCGCAAAAATGAGATTTTAGTCTATATGGTTATTTGTTTGATATATATGAAGGTTGAGCTTGTCCATCGATGTCCCTTGGTGTGAAAGATGATATTTGAACCTATTTGGTTCTAAATTCGGTAAATATAAAGTATTGGGATGACCCTTGTCGCGAAAATGAGATATTAGCCTATATGGTTGCAAATTTGATAAATGTGAAGGTTGAATTTGTCCCTTGATTTAAAGCATGATTTGTGAACCTATTTGGTTATTTATTCGGTAAAATGAAAGCATTTTAATGACCCTTGTGCAAAAATGAGATTGTAGCCTATATGGTTACATTTTTTTTATAAATATGAAGATTGAACTTGTCCCTCGATGGTCCTTGATGCGAAACATGATATTTGAACCTATTTGGTTCTAAATTCGGTAAATATAAAGTATTGGGATGACCCTTGTCACGAAAATGAGATATTAGCATATGTGGTTGCAAATTTGATAAATGGGAAAGTTGAATTTGTCCCTTGATTTAAAGCATGATTTGTGAACCTATTTCGTTTTGTATTTGGTAAAATGAAAGTATTGAAATGTCCGTTGTCCCGAAAATGAGATTTTCGCCTATATGCTTATAAGTTTGAGAAAAAAGAAGGTCAACATTTCCCTTGATTTAAAACATGATATGTGAACCTATTTGGTTTTGTATTCGATAAAATGAAAGTATTGGAATGACCCTTGCGCAAAAATGAGATTTTAGCCTATATGGTTACATGTTTGACAAATATGAAGGTTGAGCTTGTTCCTTGATGTCCCGTGATGCGAAACATGATATTTGAACCTATTTGGTTCTAAATTCGGTAAATATAAAGTATTGGGATGACCCTTGTCGGGAAAAAGAGATATTAACATATATATCGTTGCAAATTTGATAAATGAGAAGGTTGAATTTGTCCCTTGATTTAAAGCATGATTTGTGAACATATTTGGTTTTGTATTCGGTAAAATGAAAGTATTGAAATGTCCGTTGTCCCGAAAATGAGATTTTGGCCTATATACTTACAAGTTTGAGAAAAAAGAAGGTTAACATTTCCCTTGATTTAAAACATGATATGTGAACCTATTTGGTTTTGTATTCGGTAAAATGAAAGTATTGGAATGACCCTTGCGCAAAAATGAGATTTATCCTATATTGTTAGATGTTTGATATATATGAAGGTTGAGCTTGTCCCTCGATGTCTCTTGGTGCGAAACATGATATTTGAAACCTATTTGGTTCTAAATTCGGTAAATATAAAGTATAGGGATGACCCTTGTCGCGAAAATGAGATATTAGCCTATATGGTTGCAAATTTGATAAATGGGAAGGGTTAAATTGTCGCTTGATTTAAAGCATGATTTGTGAACCTCTTTGGTTGTGTATTCGGTAAAATAAAAGTATTGGAATAACCCTTTCGCAAAAATGAGATTTTGGCCTATATGATACAAGTTTGAGAAATAAGAAGGTTAACATTTCCCTTGATTTAAATCATGATATATGAACCTATATGGTTTTGTATTCGATAAAATGAAAGTATTGGAACGACCCTTGCGTAAAAATGAGATTTTAGCCTATATGGTTATATGTTTGATATATGTATGAAGGTTGAGCTTGTCCCTCGATGTTCTTTGGTGCGAAAGATGATATTTGAACCTTTTTGGTTCTAAATTTGGTAAATATAATGTATTGGGATGACCCTTGTCGCGAAAATGAGATACGAAAATGAGATATTAGCCTATATGGTTGCATATTTGATAAATGGGAAGGTTGAATATGTTCCTTGATTTAAAGCATGATTTTTGAACCAATTTGATTATGTATTCGGCAAAATGAAAGTATTAGAATGACCCTTGCGCAAAAATGAAATTTTAGCCTTTATGGTTATTTGTTTGATATATATGAAGGTTGAGCTTGTCCATCGATGTCCCTTGGTGCGAAAGATGATATTTGACCCTATTTGGTTCTAAATTCGGTAAATATAAAGTATTGGGATGACCCTTGTCGGGAAAAAGGGATATTAACATATATATCGTTGCAAATTTGATAAATGAGAAGGTTGAATTTGTCCCTTGATTTAAAACATGATATGTGAACCTATTTAGTTTTGTATTCGGTAAAATGAAAGTATTGGAACTACCCTTGCGCAAAAATGAGATTTTAGTCTATATGGTTATTTGTTTGATATATATGAAGGTTGAGCTTGTCCATCGATGTCCCTTGGTGTGAATGATGATATTTGAACCTATTTGGTTCTAAATTCGGTAAATATAAAGTATTGGGATGACCCTTGTCGCGAAAATGAGATATTAGCCTATATGGTTGCAAATTTGATAAATGTGAAGGTTGAATTTGTCCCTTGATTTAAAGCATGATTTGTGAACCTATTTGGTTATTTATTCGGTAAAATGAAAGCATTTTAATGACCCTTGTGCAAAAATGAGATTGTAGCCTATATGGTTACATTTTTTTTATAAATATGAAGATTGAACTTGTCCCTCGATGGTCCTTGATGCGAAACATGATATTTGAACCTATTTGGTTCTAAATTCGGTAAATATAAAGTATTGGGATGACCCTTGTCACGAAAATGAGATATTAGCATATGTGGTTGCAAATTTGATAAATGGGAAAGTTGAATTTGTCCCTTGATTTAAAGCATGATTTGTGAACCTATTTCGTTTTGTATTTGGTAAAATGAAAGTATTGAAATGTCCGTTGTCCCGAAAATGAGATTTTCGCCTATATGCTTATAAGTTTGAGAAAAAAGAAGGTCAACATTTCCCTTGATTTAAAACATGATATGTGAACCTATTTGGTTTTGTATTCGATAAAATGAAAGTATTGGAATGACCCTTGCGCAAAAATGAGATTTTAGCCTATATGGTTACATGTTTGACAAATATGAAGGTTGAGCTTGTTCCTTGATGTCCCGTGATGCGAAACATGATATTTGAACCTATTTGGTTCTAAATTCGGTAAATATAAAGTATTGGGATGACCCTTGTCGGGAAAAAGAGATATTAACATATATATCGTTGCAAATTTGATAAATGAGAAGGTTGAATTTGTCCCTTGATTTAAAGCATGATTTGTGAACATATTTGGTTTTGTATTCGGTAAAATGAAAGTATTGAAATGTCCGTTGTCCCGAAAATGAGATTTTGGCCTATATACTTACAAGTTTGAGAAAAAAGAAGGTTAACATTTCCCTTGATTTAAAACATGATATGTGAACCTATTTGGTTTTGTATTCGGTAAAATGAAAGTATTGGAATGACCCTTGCGCAAAAATGAGATTTATCCTATATTGTTAGATGTTTGATATATATGAAGGTTGAGCTTGTCCCTCGATGTCTCTTGGTGCGAAACATGATATTTGAAACCTATTTGGTTCTAAATTCGGTAAATATAAAGTATAGGGATGACCCTTGTCGCGAAAATGAGATATTAGCCTATATGGTTGCAAATTTGATAAATGGGAAGGGTTAAATTGTCGCTTGATTTAAAGCATGATTTGTGAACCTCTTTGGTTGTGTATTCGGTAAAATAAAAGTATTGGAATAACCCTTTCGCAAAAATGAGATTTTGGCCTATATGATACAAGTTTGAGAAATAAGAAGGTTAACATTTCCCTTGATTTAAATCATGATATATGAACCTATATGGTTTTGTATTCGATAAAATGAAAGTATTGGAACGACCCTTGCGTAAAAATGAGATTTTAGCCTATATGGTTATATGTTTGATATATGTATGAAGGTTGAGCTTGTCCCTCGATGTTCTTTGGTGCGAAAGATGATATTTGAACCTTTTTGGTTCTAAATTTGGTAAATATAATGTATTGGGATGACCCTTGTCGCGAAAATGAGATACGAAAATGAGATATTAGCCTATATGGTTGCATATTTGATAAATGGGAAGGTTGAATATGTTCCTTGATTTAAAGCATGATTTTTGAACCAATTTGATTATGTATTCGGCAAAATGAAAGTATTAGAATGACCCTTGCGCAAAAATGAAATTTTAGCCTTTATGGTTATTTGTTTGATATATATGAAGGTTGAGCTTGTCCATCGATGTCCCTTGGTGCGAAAGATGATATTTGACCCTATTTGGTTCTAAATTCGGTAAATATAAAGTATTGGGATGACCCTTGTCGGGAAAAAGGGATATTAACATATATATCGTTGCAAATTTGATAAATGAGAAGGTTGAATTTGTCCCTTGATTTAAAACATGATATGTGAACCTATTTAGTTTTGTATTCGGTAAAATGAAAGTATTGGAACTACCCTTGCGCAAAAATGAGATTTTAGTCTATATGGTTATTTGTTTGATATATATGAAGGTTGAGCTTGTCCATCGATGTCCCTTGGTGTGAATGATGATATTTGAACCTATTTGGTTCTAAATTCGGTAAATATAAAGTATTGGGATGACCCTTGTCGCGAAAATGAGATATTAGCCTATATGGTTGCAAATTTGATAAATGTGAAGGTTGAATTTGTCCCTTGATTTAAAGCATGATTTGTGAACCTATTTGGTTATTTATTCGGTAAAATGAAAGCATTTTAATGACCCTTGTGCAAAAATGAGATTGTAGCCTATATGGTTACATTTTTTTTATAAATATGAAGATTGAACTTGTCCCTCGATGGTCCTTGATGCGAAACATGATATTTGAACCTATTTGGTTCTAAATTCGGTAAATATAAAGTATTGGGATGACCCTTGTCACGAAAATGAGATATTAGCATATGTGGTTGCAAATTTGATAAATGGGAAAGTTGAATTTGTCCCTTGATTTAAAGCATGATTTGTGAACCTATTTCGTTTTGTATTTGGTAAAATGAAAGTATTGAAATGTCCGTTGTCCCGAAAATGAGATTTTCGCCTATATGCTTATAAGTTTGAGAAAAAAGAAGGTCAACATTTCCCTTGATTTAAAACATGATATGTGAACCTATTTGGTTTTGTATTCGATAAAATGAAAGTATTGGAATGACCCTTGCGCAAAAATGAGATTTTAGCCTATATGGTTACATGTTTGACAAATATGAAGGTTGAGCTTGTTCCTTGATGTCCCGTGATGCGAAACATGATATTTGAACCTATTTGGTTCTAAATTCGGTAAATATAAAGTATTGGGATGACCCTTGTCGGGAAAAAGAGATATTAACATATATATCGTTGCAAATTTGATAAATGAGAAGGTTGAATTTGTCCCTTGATTTAAAGCATGATTTGTGAACATATTTGGTTTTGTATTCGGTAAAATGAAAGTATTGAAATGTCCGTTGTCCCGAAAATGAGATTTTGGCCTATATACTTACAAGTTTGAGAAAAAAGAAGGTTAACATTTCCCTTGATTTAAAACATGATATGTGAACCTATTTGGTTTTGTATTCGGTAAAATGAAAGTATTGGAATGACCCTTGCGCAAAAATGAGATTTATCCTATATTGTTAGATGTTTGATATATATGAAGGTTGAGCTTGTCCCTCGATGTCTCTTGGTGCGAAACATGATATTTGAAACCTATTTGGTTCTAAATTCGGTAAATATAAAGTATAGGGATGACCCTTGTCGCGAAAATGAGATATTAGCCTATATGGTTGCAAATTTGATAAATGGGAAGGGTTAAATTGTCGCTTGATTTAAAGCATGATTTGTGAACCTCTTTGGTTGTGTATTCGGTAAAATAAAAGTATTGGAATAACCCTTTCGCAAAAATGAGATTTTGGCCTATATGATACAAGTTTGAGAAATAAGAAGGTTAACATTTCCCTTGATTTAAATCATGATATATGAACCTATATGGTTTTGTATTCGATAAAATGAAAGTATTGGAACGACCCTTGCGTAAAAATGAGATTTTAGCCTATATGGTTATATGTTTGATATATGTATGAAGGTTGAGCTTGTCCCTCGATGTTCTTTGGTGCGAAAGATGATATTTGAACCTTTTTGGTTCTAAATTTGGTAAATATAATGTATTGGGATGACCCTTGTCGCGAAAATGAGATACGAAAATGAGATATTAGCCTATATGGTTGCATATTTGATAAATGGGAAGGTTGAATATGTTCCTTGATTTAAAGCATGATTTTTGAACCAATTTGATTATGTATTCGGCAAAATGAAAGTATTAGAATGACCCTTGCGCAAAAATGAAATTTTAGCCTTTATGGTTATTTGTTTGATATATATGAAGGTTGAGCTTGTCCATCGATGTCCCTTGGTGCGAAAGATGATATTTGACCCTATTTGGTTCTAAATTCGGTAAATATAAAGTATTGGGATGACCCTTGTCGGGAAAAAGGGATATTAACATATATATCGTTGCAAATTTGATAAATGAGAAGGTTGAATTTGTCCCTTGATTTAAAACATGATATGTGAACCTATTTAGTTTTGTATTCGGTAAAATGAAAGTATTGGAACTACCCTTGCGCAAAAATGAGATTTTAGTCTATATGGTTATTTGTTTGATATATATGAAGGTTGAGCTTGTCCATCGATGTCCCTTGGTGTGAAAGATGATATTTGAACCTATTTGGTTCTAAATTCGGTAAATATAAAGTATTGGGATGACCCTTGTCGCGAAAATGAGATATTAGCCTATATGGTTGCAAATTTGATAAATGTGAAGGTTGAATTTGTCCCTTGATTTAAAGCATGATTTGTGAACCTATTTGGTTATTTATTCGGTAAAATGAAAGCATTTTAATGACCCTTGTGCAAAAATGAGATTGTAGCCTATATGGTTACATTTTTTTTATAAATATGAAGATTGAACTTGTCCCTCGATGGTCCTTGATGCGAAACATGATATTTGAACCTATTTGGTTCTAAATTCGGTAAATATAAAGTATTGGGATGACCCTTGTCACGAAAATGAGATATTAGCATATGTGGTTGCAAATTTGATAAATGGGAAAGTTGAATTTGTCCCTTGATTTAAAGCATGATTTGTGAACCTATTTCGTTTTGTATTTGGTAAAATGAAAGTATTGAAATGTCCGTTGTCCCGAAAATGAGATTTTCGCCTATATGCTTATAAGTTTGAGAAAAAAGAAGGTCAACATTTCCCTTGATTTAAAACATGATATGTGAACCTATTTGGTTTTGTATTCGATAAAATGAAAGTATTGGAATGACCCTTGCGCAAAAATGAGATTTTAGCCTATATGGTTACATGTTTGACAAATATGAAGGTTGAGCTTGTTCCTTGATGTCCCGTGATGCGAAACATGATATTTGAACCTATTTGGTTCTAAATTCGGTAAATATAAAGTATTGGGATGACCCTTGTCGGGAAAAAGAGATATTAACATATATATCGTTGCAAATTTGATAAATGAGAAGGTTGAATTTGTCCCTTGATTTAAAGCATGATTTGTGAACATATTTGGTTTTGTATTCGGTAAAATGAAAGTATTGAAATGTCCGTTGTCCCGAAAATGAGATTTTGGCCTATATACTTACAAGTTTGAGAAAAAAGAAGGTTAACATTTCCCTTGATTTAAAACATGATATGTGAACCTATTTGGTTTTGTATTCGGTAAAATGAAAGTATTGGAATGACCCTTGCGCAAAAATGAGATTTATCCTATATTGTTAGATGTTTGATATATATGAAGGTTGAGCTTGTCCCTCGATGTCTCTTGGTGCGAAACATGATATTTGAAACCTATTTGGTTCTAAATTCGGTAAATATAAAGTATAGGGATGACCCTTGTCGCGAAAATGAGATATTAGCCTATATGGTTGCAAATTTGATAAATGGGAAGGGTTAAATTGTCGCTTGATTTAAAGCATGATTTGTGAACCTCTTTGGTTGTGTATTCGGTAAAATAAAAGTATTGGAATAACCCTTTCGCAAAAATGAGATTTTGGCCTATATGATACAAGTTTGAGAAATAAGAAAGTTAACATTTCCCTTGATTTAAATCATGATATATGAACCTATATGGTTTTGTATTCGATAAAATGAAAGTATTGGAACGACCCTTGCGTAAAAATGAGATTTTAGCCTATATGGTTATATGTTTGATATATGTATGAAGGTTGAGCTTGTCCCTCGATGTTCTTTGGTGCGAAAGATGATATTTGAACCTTTTTGGTTCTAAATTTGGTAAATATAATGTATTGGGATGACCCTTGTCGCGAAAATGAGATACGAAAATGAGATATTAGCCTATATGGTTGCATATTTGATAAATGGGAAGGTTGAATATGTTCCTTGATTTAAAGCATGATTTTTGAACCAATTTGATTATGTATTCGGCAAAATGAAAGTATTAGAATGACCCTTGCGCAAAAATGAAATTTTAGCCTTTATGGTTATTTGTTTGATATATATGAAGGTTGAGCTTGTCCATCGATGTCCCTTGGTGCGAAAGATGATATTTGACCCGATTTGGTTCTAAATTCGGTAAATATAAAGTATTGGGATGACCCTTGTCGGGAAAAAGGGATATTAACATATATATCGTTGCAAATTTGATAAATGAGAAGGTTGAATTTGTCCCTTGATTTAAAACATGATATGTGAACCTATTTAGTTTTGTATTCGGTAAAATGAAAGTATTGGAACTACCCTTGCGCAAAAATGAGATTTTAGTCTATATGGTTATTTGTTTGATATATATGAAGGTTGAGCTTGTCCATCGATGTCCCTTGGTGTGAAAGATGATATTTGAACCTATTTGGTTCTAAATTCGGTAAATATAAAGTATTGGGATGACCCTTGTCGCGAAAATGAGATATTAGCCTATATGGTTGCAAATTTGATAAATGTGAAGGTTGAATTTGTCCCTTGATTTAAAGCATGATTTGTGAACCTATTTGGTTATTTATTCGGTAAAATGAAAGCATTTTAATGACCCTTGTGCAAAAATGAGATTGTAGCCTATATGGTTACATTTTTTTTATAAATATGAAGATTGAACTTGTCCCTCGATGGTCCTTGATGCGAAACATGATATTTGAACCTATTTGGTTCTAAATTCGGTAAATATAAAGTATTGGGATGACCCTTGTCACGAAAATGAGATATTAGCATATGTGGTTGCAAATTTGATAAATGGGAAAGTTGAATTTGTCCCTTGATTTAAAGCATGATTTGTGAACCTATTTCGTTTTGTATTTGGTAAAATGAAAGTATTGAAATGTCCGTTGTCCCGAAAATGAGATTTTCGCCTATATGCTTATAAGTTTGAGAAAAAAGAAGGTCAACATTTCCCTTGATTTAAAACATGATATGTGAACCTATTTGGTTTTGTATTCGATAAAATGAAAGTATTGGAATGACCCTTGCGCAAAAATGAGATTTTAGCCTATATGGTTACGTGTTTGACAAATATGAAGGTTGAGCTTGTTCCTTGATGTCCCGTGATGCGAAACATGATATTTGAACCTATTTGGTTCTAAATTCGGTAAATATAAAGTATTGGGATGACCCTTGTCGGGAAAAAGAGATATTAACATATATATCGTTGCAAATTTGATAAATGAGAAGGTTGAATTTGTCCCTTGATTTAAAGCATGATTTGTGAACATATTTGGTTTTGTATTCGGTAAAATGAAAGTATTGAAATGTCCGTTGTCCCGAAAATGAGATTTTGGCCTATATACTTACAAGTTTGAGAAAAAAGAAGGTTAACATTTCCCTTGATTTAAAACATGATATGTGAACCTATTTGGTTTTGTATTCGGTAAAATGAAAGTATTGGAATGACCCTTGCGCAAAAATGAGATTTATCCTATATTGTTAGATGTTTGATATATATGAAGGTTGAGCTTGTCCCTCGATGTCTCTTGGTGCGAAACATGATATTTGAAACCTATTTGGTTCTAAATTCGGTAAATATAAAGTATAGGGATGACCCTTGTCGCGAAAATGAGATATTAGCCTATATGGTTGCAAATTTGATAAATGGGAAGGGTTAAATTGTCGCTTGATTTAAAGCATGATTTGTGAACCTCTTTGGTTGTGTATTCGGTAAAATAAAAGTATTGGAATAACCCTTTCGCAAAAATGAGATTTTGGCCTATATGATACAAGTTTGAGAAATAAGAAGGTTAACATTTCCCTTGATTTAAATCATGATATATGAACCTATATGGTTTTGTATTCGATAAAATGAAAGTATTGGAACGACCCTTGCGTAAAAATGAGATTTTAGCCTATATGGTTATATGTTTGATATATGTATGAAGGTTGAGCTTGTCCCTCGATGTTCTTTGGTGCGAAAGATGATATTTGAACCTTTTTGGTTCTAAATTTGGTAAATATAATGTATTGGGATGACCCTTGTCGCGAAAATGAGATACGAAAATGAGATATTAGCCTATATGGTTGCATATTTGATAAATGGGAAGGTTGAATATGTTCCTTGATTTAAAGCATGATTTTTGAACCAATTTGATTATGTATTCGGCAAAATGAAAGTATTAGAATGACCCTTGCGCAAAAATGAAATTTTAGCCTTTATGGTTATTTGTTTGATATATATGAAGGTTGAGCTTGTCCATCGATGTCCCTTGGTGCGAAAGATGATATTTGACCCTATTTGGTTCTAAATGCGGTAAATATAAAGTATTGGGATGACCCTTGTCGGGAAAAAGGGATATTAACATATATATCGTTGCAAATTTGATAAATGAGAAGGTTGAATTTGTCCCTTGATTTAAAACATGATATGTGAACCTATTTAGTTTTGTATTCGGTAAAATGAAAGTATTGGAACTACCCTTGCGCAAAAATGAGATTTTAGTCTATATGGTTATTTGTTTGATATATATGAAGGTTGAGCTTGTCCATCGATGTCCCTTGGTGTGAAAGATGATATTTGAACCTATTTGGTTCTAAATTCGGTAAATATAAAGTATTGGGATGACCCTTGTCGCGAAAATGAGATATTAGCCTATATGGTTGCAAATTTGATAAATGTGAAGGTTGAATTTGTCCCTTGATTTAAAGCATGATTTGTGAACCTATTTGGTTATTTATTCGGTAAAATGAAAGCATTTTAATGACCCTTGTGCAAAAATGAGATTGTAGCCTATATGGTTACATTTTTTTTATAAATATGAAGATTGAACTTGTCCCTCGATGGTCCTTGATGCGAAACATGATATTTGAACCTATTTGGTTCTAAATTCGGTAAATATAAAGTATTGGGATGACCCTTGTCACGAAAATGAGATATTAGCATATGTGGTTGCAAATTTGATAAATGGGAAAGTTGAATTTGTCCCTTGATTTAAAGCATGATTTGTGAACCTATTTCGTTTTGTATTTGGTAAAATGAAAGTATTGAAATGTCCGTTGTCCCGAAAATGAGATTTTCGCCTATATGCTTATAAGTTTGAGAAAAAAGAAGGTCAACATTTCCCTTGATTTAAAACATGATATGTGAACCTATTTGGAAGTATTCGATAAAATGAAAGTATTGGAATGACCCTTGCGCAAAAATGAGATTTTAGCCTATATGGTTACGTGTTTGACAAATATGAAGGTTGAGCTTGTTCCTTGATGTCCCGTGATGCGAAACATGATATTTGAACCTATTTGGTTCTAAATTCGGTAAATATAAAGTATTGGGATGACCCTTGTCGGGAAAAAGAGATATTAACATATATATCGTTGCAAATTTGATAAATGAGAAGGTTGAATTTGTCCCTTGATTTAAAGCATGATTTGTGAACATATTTGGTTTTGTATTCGGTAAAATGAAAGTATTGAAATGTCCGTTGTCCCGAAAATGAGATTTTGGCCTATATACTTACAAGTTTGAGAAAAAAGAAGGTTAACATTTCCCTTGATTTAAAACATGATATGTGAACCTATTTGGTTTTGTATTCGGTAAAATGAAAGTATTGGAATGACCCTTGCGCAAAAATGAGATTTATCCTATATTGTTAGATGTTTGATATATATGAAGGTTGAGCTTGTCCCTCGATGTCTCTTGGTGCGAAACATGATATTTGAAACCTATTTGGTTCTAAATTCGGTAAATATAAAGTATAGGGATGACCCTTGTCGCGAAAATGAGATATTAGCCTATATGGTTGCAAATTTGATAAATGGGAAGGGTTAAATTGTCGCTTGATTTAAAGCATGATTTGTGAACCTCTTTGGTTGTGTATTCGGTAAAATAAAAGTATTGGAATAACCCTTTCGCAAAAATGAGATTTTGGCCTATATGATACAAGTTTGAGAAATAAGAAGGTTAACATTTCCCTTGATTTAAATCATGATATATGAACCTATATGGTTTTGTATTCGATAAAATGAAAGTATTGGAACGACCCTTGCGTAAAAATGAGATTTTAGCCTATATGGTTATATGTTTGATATATGTATGAAGGTTGAGCTTGTCCCTCGATGTTCTTTGGTGCGAAAGATGATATTTGAACCTTTTTGGTTCTAAATTTGGTAAATATAATGTATTGGGATGACCCTTGTCGCGAAAATGAGATACGAAAATGAGATATTAGCCTATATGGTTGCATATTTGATAAATGGGAAGGTTGAATATGTTCCTTGATTTAAAGCATGATTTTTGAACCAATTTGATTATGTATTCGGCAAAATGAAAGTATTAGAATGACCCTTGCGCAAAAATGAAATTTTAGCCTTTATGGTTATTTGTTTGATATATATGAAGGTTGAGCTTGTCCATCGATGTCCCTTGGTGCGAAAGATGATATTTGACCCTATTTGGTTCTAAATGCGGTAAATATAAAGTATTGGGATGACCCTTGTCGGGAAAAAGGGATATTAACATATATATCGTTGCAAATTTGATAAATGAGAAGGTTGAATTTGTCCCTTGATTTAAAACATGATATGTGAACCTATTTAGTTTTGTATTCGGTAAAATGAAAGTATTGGAACTACCCTTGCGCAAAAATGAGATTTTAGTCTATATGGTTATTTGTTTGATATATATGAAGGTTGAGCTTGTCCATCGATGTCCCTTGGTGTGAAAGATGATATTTGAACCTATTTGGTTCTAAATTCGGTAAATATAAAGTATTGGGATGACCCTTGTCGCGAAAATGAGATATTAGCCTATATGGTTGCAAATTTGATAAATGTGAAGGTTGAATTTGTCCCTTGATTTAAAGCATGATTTGTGAACCTATTTGGTTATTTATTCGGTAAAATGAAAGCATTTTAATGACCCTTGTGCAAAAATGAGATTGTAGCCTATATGGTTACATTTTTTTTATAAATATGAAGATTGAACTTGTCCCTCGATGGTCCTTGATGCGAAACATGATATTTGAACCTATTTGGTTCTAAATTCGGTAAATATAAAGTATTGGGATGACCCTTGTCACGAAAATGAGATATTAGCATATGTGGTTGCAAATTTGATAAATGGGAAAGTTGAATTTGTCCCTTGATTTAAAGCATGATTTGTGAACCTATTTCGTTTTGTATTTGGTAAAATGAAAGTATTGAAATGTCCGTTGTCCCGAAAATGAGATTTTCGCCTATATGCTTATAAGTTTGAGAAAAAAGAAGGTCAACATTTCCCTTGATTTAAAACATGATATGTGAACCTATTTGGTTTTGTATTCGATAAAATGAAAGTATTGGAATGACCCTTGCGCAAAAATGAGATTTTAGCCTATATGGTTACATGTTTGACAAATATGAAGGTTGAGCTTGTTCCTTGATGTCCCGTGATGCGAAACATGATATTTGAACCTATTTGGTTCTAAATTCGGTAAATATAAAGTATTGGGATGACCCTTGTCGGGAAAAAGAGATATTAACATATATATCGTTGCAAATTTGATAAATGAGAAGGTTGAATTTGTCCCTTGATTTAAAGCATGATTTGTGAACATATTTGGTTTTGTATTCGGTAAAATGAAAGTATTGAAATGTCCGTTGTCCCGAAAATGAGATTTTGGCCTATATACTTACAAGTTTGAGAAAAAAGAAGGTTAACATTTCCCTTGATTTAAAACATGATATGTGAACCTATTTGGTTTTGTATTCGGTAAAATGAAAGTATTGGAATGACCCTTGCGCAAAAATGAGATTTATCCTATATTGTTAGATGTTTGATATATATGAAGGTTGAGCTTGTCCCTCGATGTCTCTTGGTGCGAAACATGATATTTGAAACCTATTTGGTTCTAAATTCGGTAAATATAAAGTATAGGGATGACCCTTGTCGCGAAAATGAGATATTAGCCTATATGGTTGCAAATTTGATAAATGGGAAGGGTTAAATTGTCGCTTGATTTAAAGCATGATTTGTGAACCTCTTTGGTTGTGTATTCGGTAAAATAAAAGTATTGGAATAACCCTTTCGCAAAAATGAGATTTTGGCCTATATGATACAAGTTTGAGAAATAAGAAGGTTAACATTTCCCTTGATTTAAATCATGATATATGAACCTATATGGTTTTGTATTCGATAAAATGAAGGTATTGGAACGACCCTTGCGTAAAAATGAGATTTTAGCCTATATGGTTATATGTTTGATATATGTATGAAGGTTGAGCTTGTCCCTCGATGTTCTTTGGTGCGAAAGATGATATTTGAACCTTTTTGGTTCTAAATTTGGTAAATATAATGAATTGGGATGACCCTTGTCGCGAAAATGAGATACGAAAATGAGATATTAGCCTATATGGTTGCATATTTGATAAATGGGAAGGTTGAATATGTTCCTTGATTTAAAGCATGATTTTTGAACCAATTTGATTATGTATTCGGCAAAATGAAAGTATTAGAATGACCCTTGCGCAAAAATGAAATTTTAGCCTTTATGGTTATTTGTTTGATATATATGAAGGTTGAGCTTGTCCATCGATGTCCCTTGGTGCGAAAGATGATATTTGACCCTATTTGGTTCTAAATTCGGTAAATATAAAGTATTGGGATGACCCTTGTCGGGAAAAAGGGATATTAACATATATATCGTTGCAAATTTGATAAATGAGAAGGTTGAATTTGTCCCTTGATTTAAAACATGATATGTGAACCTATTTAGTTTTGTATTCGCTAAAATGAAAGTATTGGAACTACCCTTGCGCAAAAATGAGATTTTAGTCTATATGGTTATTTGTTTGATATATATGAAGGTTGAGCTTGTCCATCGATGTCCCTTGGTGTGAAAGATGATATTTGAACCTATTTGGTTCTAAATTCGGTAAATATAAAGTATTGGGATGACCCTTGTCGCGAAAATGAGATATTAGCCTATATGGTTGCAAATTTGATAAATGTGAAGGTTGAATTTGTCCCTTGATTTAAAGCATGATTTGTGAACCTATTTGGTTATTTATTCGGTAAAATGAAAGCATTTTAATGACCCTTGTGCAAAAATGAGATTGTAGCCTATATGGTTACATTTTTTTTATAAATATGAAGATTGAACTTGTCCCTCGTTGGTCCTTGATGCGAAACATGATATTTGAACCTATTTGGTTCTAAATTCGGTAAATATAAAGTATTGGGATGACCCTTGTCACGAAAATGAGATATTAGCATATGTGGTTGCAAATTTGATAAATGGGAAAGTTGAATTTGTCCCTTGATTTAAAGCATGATTTGTGAACCTATTTCGTTTTGTATTTGGTAAAATGAAAGTATTGAAATGTCCGTTGTCCCGAAAATGAGATTTTCGCCTATATGCTTATAAGTTTGAGAAAAAAGAAGGTCAACATTTCCCTTGATTTAAAACTTGATATGTGAACCTATTTGGTTTTGTATTCGATAAAATGAAAGTATTGGAATGACCCTTGCGCAAAAATGAGATTTTAGCCTATATGGTTACATGTTTAACAAATATGAAGGTTGAGCTTGTTCCTTGATGTCCCGTGATGCGAAACATGATATTTGAACCTATTTGGTTCTAAATTCGGTAAATATAAAGTATTGGGATGACCCTTGTCGGGAAAAAGAGATATTAACATATATATCGTTGCAAATTTGATAAATGAGAAGGTTGAATTTGTCCCTTGATTTAAAGCATGATTTGTGAACATATTTGGTTTTGTATTCGGTAAAATGAAAGTATTGAAATGTCCGTTGTCCCGAAAATGAGATTTTGGCCTATATACTTACAAGTTTGAGAAAAAAGAAGGTTAACATTTCCCTTGATTTAAAACATGATATGTGAACCTATTTGGTTTTGTATTCGGTAAAATGAAAGTATTGGAATGACCCTTGCGCAAAAATGAGATTTTAGCCTATATGGTTACATGTTTGACAAATATGAAGGTTGAGCTTGTTCCTTGATGTCCCGTGATGCGAAACATGATATTTGAACCTATTTGGTTCTAAATTCGGTAAATATAAAGTATTGGGATGACCCTTGTCGGGAAAAAGAGATATTAACATATATATCGTTGCAAATTTGATAAATGAGAAGGTTGAATTTGTCCCTTGATTTAAAGCATGATTTGTGAACATATTTGGTTTTGTATTCGGTAAAATGAAAGTATTGAAATGTCCGTTGTCCCGAAAATGAGATTTTGGCCTATATACTTACAAGTTTGAGAAAAAAGAAGGTTAACATTTCCCTTGATTTAAAACATGATATGTGAACCTATTTGGTTTTGTATTCGGTAAAATGAAAGTATTGGAATGACCCTTGCGCAAAAATGAGATTTATCCTATATTGTTAGATGTTTGATATATATGAAGGTTGAGCTTGTCCCTCGATGTCTCTTGGTGCGAAACATGATATTTGAAACCTATTTGGTTCTAAATTCGGTAAATATAAAGTATAGGGATGACCCTTGTCGCGAAAATGAGATATTAGCCTATATGGTTGCAAATTTGATAAATGGGAAGGGTTAAATTGTCGCTTGATTTAAAGCATGATTTGTGAACCTCTTTGGTTGTGTATTCGGTAAAATAAAAGTATTGGAATAACCCTTTCGCAAAAATGAGATTTTGGCCTATATGATACAAGTTTGAGAAATAAGAAGGTTAACATTTCCCTTGATTTAAATCATGATATATGAACCTATATGGTTTTGTATTCGATAAAATGAAAGTATTGGAACGACCCTTGCGTAAAAATGAGATTTTAGCCTATATGGTTATATGTTTGATATATGTATGAAGGTTGAGCTTGTCCCTCGATGTTCTTTGGTGCGAAAGATGATATTTGAACCTTTTTGGTTCTAAATTTGGTAAATATAATGTATTGGGATGACCCTTGTCGCGAAAATGAGATACGAAAATGAGATATTAGCCTATATGGTTGCATATTTGATAAATGGGAAGGTTGAACATGTTCCTTGATTTAAAGCATGATTTTTGAACCAATTTGATTATGTATTCGGCAAAATGAAAGTATTAGAATGACCCTTGCGCAAAAATGAAATTTTAGCCTTTATGGTTATTTGTTTGATATATATGAAGGTTGAGCTTGTCCATCGATGTCCCTTGGTGCGAAAGATGATATTTGACCCTATTTGGTTCTAAATTCGGTAAATATAAAGTATTGGGATGACCCTTGTCGGGAAAAAGGGATATTAACATATATATCGTTGCAAATTTGATAAATGAGAAGGTTGAATTTGTCCCTTGATTTAAAACATGATATGTGAACCTATTTAGTTTTGTATTCGGTAAAATGAAAGTATTGGAACTACCCTTGCGCAAAAATGAGATTTTAGTCTATATGGTTATTTGTTTGATATATATGAAGGTTGAGCTTGTCCATCGATGTCCCTTGGTGTGAAAGATGATATTTGAACCTATTTGGTTCTAAATTCGGTAAATATAAAGTATTGGGATGACCCTTGTCGCGAAAATGAGATATTAGCCTATATGGTTGCAAATTTGATAAATGTGAAGGTTGAATTTGTCCCTTGATTTAAAGCATGATTTGTGAACCTATTTGGTTATTTATTCGGTAAAATGAAAGCATTTTAATGACCCTTGTGCAAAAATGAGATTGTAGCCTATATGGTTACATTTTTTTTATAAATATGAAGATTGAACTTGTCCCTCGTTGGTCCTTGATGCGAAACATGATATTTGAACCTATTTGGTTCTAAATTCGGTAAATATAAAGTATTGGGATGACCCTTGTCACGAAAATGAGATATTAGCATATGTGGTTGCAAATTTGATAAATGGGAAAGTTGAATTTGTCCCTTGATTTAAAGCATGATTTGTGAACCTATTTCGTTTTGTATTTGGTAAAATGAAAGTATTGAAATGTCCGTTGTCCCGAAAATGAGATTTTCGCCTATATGCTTATAAGTTTGAGAAAAAAGAAGGTCAACATTTCCCTTGATTTAAAACATGATATGTGAACCTATTTGGTTTTGTATTCGATAAAATGAAAGTATTGGAATGACCCTTGCGCAAAAATGAGATTTTAGCCTATATGGTTACATGTTTGACAAATATGAAGGTTGAGCTTGTTCCTTGATGTCCCGTGATGCGAAACATGATATTTGAACCTATTTGGTTCTAAATTCGGTAAATATAAAGTATTGGGATGACCCTTGTCGGGAAAAAGAGATATTAACATATATATCGTTGCAAATTTGATAAATGAGAAGGTTGAATTTGTCCCTTGATTTAAAGCATGATTTGTGAACATATTTGGTTTTGTATTCGGTAAAATGAAAGTATTGAAATGTCCGTTGTCCCGAAAATGAGATTTTGGCCTATATACTTACAAGTTTGAGAAAAAAGAAGGTTAACATTTCCCTTGATTTAAAACATGATATGTGAACCTATTTGGTTTTGTATTCGGTAAAATGAAAGTATTGGAATGACCCTTGCGCAAAAATGAGATTTATCCTATATTGTTAGATGTTTGATATATATGAAGGTTGAGCTTGTCCCTCGATGTCTCTTGGTGCGAAACATGATATTTGAAACCTATTTGGTTCTAAATTCGGTAAATATAAAGTATAGGGATGACCCTTGTCGCGAAAATGAGATATTAGCCTATATGGTTGCAAATTTGATAAATGGGAAGGGTTAAATTGTCGCTTGATTTAAAGCATGATTTGTGAACCTCTTTGGTTGTGTATTCGGTAAAATAAAAGTATTGGAATAACCCTTTCGCAAAAATGAGATTTTGGCCTATATGATACAAGTTTGAGAAATAAGAAGGTTAACATTTCCCTTGATTTAAATCATGATATATGAACCTATATGGTTTTGTATTCGATAAAATGAAAGTATTGGAACGACCCTTGCGTAAAAATGAGATTTTAGCCTATATGGTTATATGTTTGATATATGTATGAAGGTTGAGCTTGTCCCTCGATGTTCTTTGGTGCGAAAGATGATATTTGAACCTTTTTGGTTCTAAATTTGGTAAATATAATGTATTGGGATGACCCTTGTCGCGAAAATGAGATACGAAAATGAGATATTAGCCTATATGGTTGCATATTTGATAAATGGGAAGGTTGAATATGTTCCTTGATTTAAAGCATGATTTTTGAACCAATTTGATTATGTATTCGGCAAAATGAAAGTATTAGAATGACCCTTGCGCAAAAATGAAATTTTAGCCTTTATGGTTATTTGTTTGATATATATGAAGGTTGAGCTTGTCCATCGATGTCCCTTGGTGCGAAAGATGATATTTGACCCTATTTGGTTCTAAATTCGGTAAATATAAAGTATTGGGATGACCCTTGTCGGGAAAAAGGGATATTAACATATATATCGTTGCAAATTTGATAAATGAGAAGGTTGAATTTGTCCCTTGATTTAAAACATGATATGTGAACCTATTTAGTTTTGTATTCGGTAAAATGAAAGTATTGGAACTACCCTTGCGCAAAAATGAGATTTTAGTCTATATGGTTATTTGTTTGATATATATGAAGGTTGAGCTTGTCCATCGATGTCCCTTGGTGTGAAAGATGATATTTGAACCTATTTGGTTCTAAATTCGGTAAATATAAAGTATTGGGATGACCCTTGTCGCGAAAATGAGATATTAGCCTATATGGTTGCAAATTTGATAAATGTGAAGGTTGAATTTGTCCCTTGATTTAAAGCATGATTTGTGAACCTATTTGGTTATTTATTCGGTAAAATGAAAGCATTTTAATGACCCTTGTGCAAAAATGAGATTGTAGCCTATATGGTTACATTTTTTTTATAAATATGAAGATTGAACTTGTCCCTCGATGGTCCTTGATGCGAAACATGATATTTGAACCTATTTGGTTCTAAATTCGGTAAATATAAAGTATTGGGATGACCCTTGTCACGAAAATGAGATATTAGCATATGTGGTTGCAAATTTGATAAATGGGAAAGTTGAATTTGTCCCTTGATTTAAAGCATGATTTGTGAACCTATTTCGTTTTGTATTTGGTAAAATGAAAGTATTGAAATGTCCGTTGTCCCGAAAATGAGATTTTCGCCTATATGCTTATAAGTTTGAGAAATAAGAAGGTTAACATTTCCCTTGATTTAAATCATGATATATGAATCTATTTGGTTTTGTATTCGATAAAATGAAAGTATTGGAACGACCCTTGCGTAAAAATGAGATTTTAGCCTATATGGTTATATGTTTGATATATGTATGAAGGTTGAGCTTGTCCCTCGACGTTCCTTGGTGCGAAAGATGATATTTGAACCTATTGGGTTCTAAATTTGGTATATATAAAGTATTGGGATGACCCTTGTCCCGAAAATGAGATATTAGCCTATATGGTTGCAAATTTGATAAATATGAAGGTTGAATTTCTCCCTTGATTTAATGCATGATTTGTGAACCTCTTTGGTTGAGTATTCTTTAAAATAAAAGTATTGGAATGACCCTTGCGCAAAAATGAGATTTTGGCCTATGTGATTACAAGTTTGAGAAATAAGAAGGTTAACATTTCCCTTGATTTAAATCATGATATATGAATCTATTTGGTTTTTTATTCGATAAAATGAAAGTATTGGAACGACCCTTGCGTAAAAATGAGATTTTAGCCTATATGGTTATATGTTTGATATATGTATGAAGGTTGAGCTTGTCCCTCGACGTTCTTTGGTGCGAAAGATGATATTTGAACCTTTTTGGTTCTAAATTTGGTAAATATAATGTATTGGGATGACCCTTGTCGCGAAAATGAGATATTAGCCTATATGGTTGCAAATTTGATAAATGTGAAGGTTGAATTTCTCCCTTGATTTAATGCATGATTTGTGAACCTCTTTGGTTGTGTATTCGATAAAATAAAAGGATTGGAATGACCCTTGCGCAAAAATGTGATTTTGGCCTATATGATTACAAGTTTGAGAAATAAGAAGGTTAACATTTCCCTTGATTTAAATCATGATATATGAATCTATTTGGTTTTGTATTCGATAAAATGAAAGTATTGGAACGACCCTTGCGTAAAAATGAGATTTTAGCCTATATGGTTATATGTTTGATATATGTATGAAGGTTGAGCTTGTCCCTCGACGTTCTTTGGTGCGAAAGATGATATTTGAACCTTTTTGGTTCTAAATTTGGTAAATATAATGTATTGGGATGACCCTTGTCGCGAAAATGAGATATTAGCCTATATGGTTATTTGTTTGATATATATGAAGGTTGAGCTTGTCCCTCGATGTCCCTTGGTGCGAAAGATGATATTTGAACCTATTGGGTTCTAAATTTGGTATATATAAAGTATTGGGATGACCCTTGTCGCGAAAATGAGATATTAGCCTATATGGTTGCAAATTTGATAAATGTGAAGGTTGAATTTCTCCCTTGATTTAATGCATGATTTGTGAACCTCTTTGGTTGTGTATTCGATAAAATAAAAGGATTGGAATGACCCTTGCGCAAAAATGTGATTTTGGCCTATATGATTACAAGTTTGAGAAATAAGAAGGTTAACATTTCCCTTGATTTAAATCATGATATATGAATCTATTTGGTTTTGTATTCGATAAAATGAAAGTATTGGAACGACCCTTGCGTAAAAATGAGATTTTAGCCTATATGGTTATATGTTTGATATATGTATGAAGGTTGAGCTTGTCCCTCGACGTTCCTTGGTGCGAAAGATGATATTTGAACCTATTGGGTTCTAAATTTGGTATATATAAAGTATTGGGATGACCCTTGTCCCGAAAATGAGATATTAGCCTATATGGTTGCAAATTTGATAAATATGAAGGTTGAATTTCTCCCTTGATTTAATGCATGATTTGTGAACCTCTTTGGTTGAGTATTCTTTAAAATAAAAGTATTGGAATGACCCTTACGCAAAAATGAGATTTTGGCCTATGTGATTACAAGTTTGAGAAATAAGAAGGTTAACATTTCCCTTGATTTAAATCATGATATATGAATCTATTTGGTTTTTTATTCGATAAAATGAAAGTATTGGAACGACCTTTGCGTAAAAATGAGATTTTAGCCTATATGGTTATATGTTTGATATATGTATGAAGGTTGAGCTTGTCCCTCGACGTTCTTTGGTGCGAAAGATGATATTTGAACCTTTTTGGTTCTAAATTTGGTAAATATAATGTATTGGGATGACCCTTGTCGCGAAAAAGAGATATTAGCCTATATGGTTGCAAATTTGATAAATGTGAAGGTTGAATTTCTCCCTTGATTTAATGCATGATTTGTGAACCTCTTTGGTTGTGTATTCGATAAAATAAAAGGATTGGAATGACCCTTGCGCAAAAATGTGATTTTGGCCTATATGATTACAAGTTTGAGAAATAAGAAGGTTAACATTTCCCTTGATTTAAATCATGATATATGAATCTATTTGGTTTTGTATTCGATAAAATGAAAGTATTGGAACGACCCTTGCGTAAAAATGAGATTTTAGCCTATATGGTTATATGTTTGATATATGTATGAAGGTTGAGCTTGTCCCTCGACGTTCCTTGGTGCGAAAGATGATATTTGAACCTATTGGGTTCTAAATTTGGTATATATAAAGTATTGGGATGACCCTTGTCCCGAAAATGAGATATTAGCCTATATGGTTGCAAATTTGATAAATATGAAGGTTGAATTTCTCCCTTGATTTAATGCATGATTTGTGAACCTCTTTGGTTGAGTATTCTTTAAAATAAAAGTATTGGAATGACCCTTGCGCAAAAATGAGATTTTGGCCTATGTGATTACAAGTTTGAGAAATAAGAAGGTTAACATTTCCCTTGATTTAAATCATGATATATGAATCTATTTGGTTTTTTATTCGATAAAATGAAAGTATTGGAACGACCCTTGCGTAAAAATGAGATTTTAGCCTATATGGTTATATGTTTGATATATGTATGAAGGTTGAGCTTGTCCCTCGACGTTCTTTGGTGCGAAAGATGATATTTGAACCTTTTTGGTTCTAAATTTGGTAAATATAATGTATTGGGATGACCCTTGTCGCGAAAATGAGATATTAGCCTATATGGTTATTTGTTTGATATATATGAAGGTTGAGCTTGTCCCTCGATGTCCCTTGGTGCGAAAGATGATATTTGAACCTATTGGGTTCTAAATTTGGTATATATAAAGTATTGGGATGACCCTTGTCGCGAAAATGAGATATTAGCCTATATGGTTGCAAATTTGATAAATGTGAAGGTTGAATTTCTCCCTTGATTTAATGCATGATTTGTGAACCTCTTTGGTTGTGTATTCGATAAAATAAAAGGATTGGAATGACCCTTGCGCAAAAATGTGATTTTGGCCTATATGATTACAAGTTTGAGAAATAAGAAGGTTAACATTTCCCTTGATTTAAATCATGATATATGAATCTATTTGGTTTTGTATTCGATAAAATGAAAGTATTGGAACGACCCTTGCGTAAAAATGAGATTTTAGCCTATATGGTTATATGTTTGATATATGTATGAAGGTTGAGCTTGTCCCTCGACGTTCCTTGGTGCGAAAGATGATATTTGAACCTATTGGGTTCTAAATTTGGTATATATAAAGTATTGGGATGACCCTTGTCGGGAAAAAGAGATATTAACATATATATCGTTGCAAATTTGATAAATGAGAAGGTTGAATTTGTCCCTTGATTTAAACCATGATTTGTGAACATATTTGGTTTTGTATTCGGTAAAATGAAAGTATTGAAATGTCCGTTGTCCCGAAAATGAGATTTTGGCCTATATACTTACAAGTTTGAGAAAAAAGAAGGTTAACATTTCCCTTGATTTAAAACATGATATGTGAACCTATTTGGTTTTGTATTCGGTAAAATGAAAGTATTGGAACGACCCTTGCGTAAAAATGAGATTTTAGCCTATATGGTTATATGTTTGATATATGTATGAAGGTTGAGCTTGTCCCTCGACGTTCCTTGGTGCGAAAGATGATATTTGAACCTATTGGGTTCTAAATTTGGTATATATCAAGTATTGGGATGACCCTTGTCCCGAAAATGAGATATTAGCCTATATGGTTGCAAATTTGATAAATATGAAGGTTGAATTTCTCCCTTGATTTAATGCATGATTTGTGAACCTCTTTGGTTGAGTATTCTTTAAAATAAAAGTATTGGAATGACCCTTGCGCAAAAATGAGATTTTGGCCTATGTGATTACAAGTTTGAGAAATAAGAAGGTTAACATTTCCCTTGATTTAAATCATGATATATGAATCTATTTGGTTTTTTATTCGATAAAATGAAGGTATTGGAACGACCCTTGCGTAAAAATGAGATTTTAGCCTATATGGTTATATGTTTGATATATGTATGAAGGTTGAGCTTGTCCCTCGACGTTCTTTGGTGCGAAAGATGATATTTGAACCTTTTTGGTTCTAAATTTGGTAAATATAATGTATTGGGATGACCCTTGTCGCGAAAATGAGATATTAGCCTATATGGTTGCAAATTTGATAAATGTGAAGGTTGAATTTCTCCCTTGATTTAATGCATGATTTGTGAACCTCTTTGGTTGTGTATTCGATAAAATAAAAGGATTGGAATGACCCTTGCGCAAAAATGTGATTTTGGCCTATATGATTACAAGTTTGAGAAATAAGAAGGTTAACATTTCCCTTGATTTAAATCATGATATATGAATCTATTTGGTTTTGTATTCGATAAAATGAAAGTATTGGAACGACCCTTGCGTAAAAATGAGATTTTAGCCTATATGGTTATATGTTTGATATATGTATGAAGGTTGAGCTTGTCCCTCGACGTTCCTTGGTGCGAAAGATGATATTTGAACCTATTGGGTTCTAAATTTGGTATATATAAAGTATCGGGATGACCCTTGTCCCGAAAATGAGATATTAGCCTATATGGTTGCAAATTTGATAAATATGAAGGTTGAATTTCTCCCTTGATTTAATGCATGATTTGTGAACCTCTTTGGTTGAGTATTCTTTAAAATAAAAGTATTGGAATGACCCTTGCGCAAAAATGAGATTTTGGCCTATGTGATTACAAGTTTGAGAAATAAGAAGGTTAACATTTCCCTTGATTTAAATCATGATATATGAATCTATTTGGTTTTTTATTCGATAAAATGAAAGTATTGGAACGACCCTTGCGTAAAAATGAGATTTTAGCCTATATGGTTATATGTTTGATATATGTATGAAGGTTGAGCTTGTCCCTCGACGTTCTTTGGTGCGAAAGATGATATTTGAACCTTTTTGGTTCTAAATTTGGTAAATATAATGTATTGGGATGACCCTTGTCGCGAAAATGAGATATTAGCCTATATGGTTGCAAATTTGATAAATGTGAAGGTTGAATTTCTCCCTTGATTTAATGCATGATTTGTGAACCTCTTTGGTTGTGTATTCGATAAAATAAAAGGATTGGAATGACCCTTGCGCAAAAATGTGATTTTGGCCTATATGATTACAAGTTTGAGAAATAAGAAGGTTAACATTTCCCTTGATTTAAATCATGATATATGAATCTATTTGGTTTTGTATTCGATAAAATGAAAGTATTGGAACGACCCTTGCGTAAAAATGAGATTTTAGCCTATATGGTTATATGTTTGATATATGTATGAAGGTTGAGCTTGTCCCTCGACGTTCTTTGGTGCGAAAGATGATATTTGAACCTTTTTGGTTCTAAATTTGGTAAATATAATGTATTGGGATGACCCTTGTCGCGAAAATGAGATATTAGCCTATATGGTTATTTGTTTGATATATATGAAGGTTGAGCTTGTCCCTCGATGTCCCTTGGTGCGAAAGATGATATTTGAACCTATTGGGTTCTAAATTTGGTATATATAAAGTATTGGGATGACCCTTGTCCCGAAAATGAGATATTAGCCTATATCGTTGCAAATTTGATAAATATGAAGGTTGAATTTCTCCCTTGATTTAATGCATGATTTGTGAACCTCTTTGGTTGAGTATTCTTTAAAATAAAAGTATTGGAATGACCCTTGCGCAAAAATGAGATTTTGGCCTATGTGATTACAAGTTTGAGAAATAAGAAGGTTAACATTTCCCTTGATTTAAATCATGATATATGAATCTATTTGGTTTTTTATTCGATAAAATGAAAGTATTGGAACGACCCTTGCGTAAAAATGAGATTTTAGCCTATATGGTTATATGTTTGATATATGTATGAAGGTTGAGCTTGTCCCTCGACGTTCTTTGGTGCGAAAGATGATATTTGAACCTTTTTGGTTCTAAATTTGGTAAATATAATGTATTGGGATGACCCTTGTCGCGAAAATGAGATATTAGCCTATATGGTTATTTGTTTGATATATATGAAGGTTGAGCTTGTCCCTCGATGTCCCTTGGTGCGAAAGATGATATTTGAACCTATTGGGTTCTAAATTTGGTATATATAAAGTATTGGGATGACCCTTGTCCCGAAAATGAGATATTAGCCTATATCGTTGCAAATTTGATAAATATGAAGGTTGAATTTCTCCCTTGATTTAATGCATGATTTGTGAACCTCTTTGGTTGAGTATTCTTTAAAATAAAAGTATTGGAATGACCCTTGCGCAAAAATGAGATTTTGGCCTATGTGATTACAAGTTTGAGAAATAAGAAGGTTAACATTTCCCTTGATTTAAATCATGATATATGAATCTATTTGGTTTTTTATTCGATAAAATGAAAGTATTGGAACGACCCTTGCGTAAAAATGAGATTTTAGCCTATATGGTTATATGTTTGATATATGTATGAAGGTTGAGCTTGTCCCTCGACGTTCTTTGGTGCGAAAGATGATATTTGAACCTTTTTGGTTCTAAATTTGGTAAATATAATGTATTGGGATGACCCTTGTCGCGAAAATGAGATATTAGCCTATATGGTTATTTGTTTGATATATATGAAGGTTGAGCTTGTCCCTCGATGTCCCTTGGTGCGAAAGATGATATTTGAACCTATTGGGTTCTAAATTTGGTATATATAAAGTATTGGGATGACCCTTGTCGCGAAAATGAGATATTAGCCTATATGGTTGCAAATTTGATAAATGTGAAGGTTGAATTTCTCCCTTGATTTAATGCATGATTTGTGAACCTCTTTGGTTGTGTATTCGATAAAATAAAAGGATTGGAATGACCCTTGCGCAAAAATGTGATTTTGGCCTATATGATTACAAGTTTGAGAAATAAGAAGGTTAACATTTCCCTTGATTTAAATCATGATATATGAATCTATTTGGTTTTGTATTCGATAAAATGAAAGTATTGGAACGACCCTTGCGTAAAAATGAGATTTTAGCCTATATGGTTATATGTTTGATATATGTATGAAGGTTGAGCTTGTCCCTCGACGTTCCTTGGTGCGAAAGATGATATTTGAACCTATTGGGTTCTAAATTTGGTATATATAAAGTATTGGGATGACCCTTGTCCCGAAAATGAGATATTAGCCTATATGGTTGCAAATTTGATAAATATGAAGGTTGAATTTCTCCCTTGATTTAATGCATGATTTGTGAACCTCTTTGGTTGAGTATTCGATAAAATAAAAGTATTGGAATGACCCTTGCGCAAAAATGAGATTTTGGCCTATATGCTTATAAGTTTGAGAAAAAAGAAGGTCAACATTTCCCTTGATTTAAAACATGATATGTGAACCTATTTGGTTTTGTATTCGATAAAATGAAAGTATTGGAATGACCCTTGCGCAAAAATGAGATTTTAGCCTATATGGTTACATGTTTGACAAATATGAAGGTTGAGCTTGTTCCTTGATGTCCCGTGATGCGAAACATGATATTTGAACCTATTTGGTTCTAAATTCGGTAAATATAAAGTATTGGGATGACCCTTGTCGGGAAAAAGAGATATTAACATATATATCGTTGCAAATTTGATAAATGAGAAGGTTGAATTTGTCCCTTGATTTAAACCATGATTTGTGAACATATTTGGTTTTGTATTCGGTAAAATGAAAGTATTGAAATGTCCGTTGTCCCGAAAATGAGATTTTGGCCTATATACTTACAAGTTTGAGAAAAAAGAAGGTTAACATTTCCCTTGATTTAAAACATGATATGTGAACCTATTTGGTTTTGTATTCGGTAAAATGAAAGTATTGGAACGACCCTTGCGTAAAAATGAGATTTTAGCCTATATGGTTATATGTTTGATATATGTATGAAGGTTGAGCTTGTCCCTCGACGTTCCTTGGTGCGAAAGATGATATTTGAACCTATTGGGTTCTAAATTTGGTATATATCAAGTATTGGGATGACCCTTGTCCCGAAAATGAGATATTAGCCTATATGGTTGCAAATTTGATAAATATGAAGGTTGAATTTCTCCCTTGATTTAATGCATGATTTGTGAACCTCTTTGGTTGAGTATTCTTTAAAATAAAAGTATTGGAATGACCCTTGCGCAAAAATGAGATTTTGGCCTATGTGATTACAAGTTTGAGAAATAAGAAGGTTAACATTTCCCTTGATTTAAATCATGATATATGAATCTATTTGGTTTTTTATTCGATAAAATGAAGGTATTGGAACGACCCTTGCGTAAAAATGAGATTTTAGCCTATATGGTTATATGTTTGATATATGTATGAAGGTTGAGCTTGTCCCTCGACGTTCTTTGGTGCGAAAGATGATATTTGAACCTTTTTGGTTCTAAATTTGGTAAATATAATGTATTGGGATGACCCTTGTCGCGAAAATGAGATATTAGCCTATATGGTTGCAAATTTGATAAATGTGAAGGTTGAATTTCTCCCTTGATTTAATGCATGATTTGTGAACCTCTTTGGTTGTGTATTCGATAAAATAAAAGGATTGGAATGACCCTTGCGCAAAAATGTGATTTTGGCCTATATGATTACAAGTTTGAGAAATAAGAAGGTTAACATTTCCCTTGATTTAAATCATGATATATGAATCTATTTGGTTTTGTATTCGATAAAATGAAAGTATTGGAACGACCCTTGCGTAAAAATGAGATTTTAGCCTATATGGTTATATGTTTGATATATGTATGAAGGTTGAGCTTGTCCCTCGACGTTCCTTGGTGCGAAAGATGATATTTGAACCTATTGGGTTCTAAATTTGGTATATATAAAGTATTGGGATGACCCTTGTCCCGAAAATGAGATATTAGCCTATATGGTTGCAAATTTGATAAATATGAAGGTTGAATTTCTCCCTTGATTTAATGCATGATTTGTGAACCTCTTTGGTTGAGTATTCTTTAAAATAAAAGTATTGGAATGACCCTTGCGCAAAAATGAGATTTTGGCCTATGTGATTACAAGTTTGAGAAATAAGAAGGTTAACATTTCCCTTGATTTAAATCATGATATATGAATCTATTTGGTTTTTTATTCGATAAAATGAAAGTATTGGAACGACCCTTGCGTAAAAATGAGATTTTAGCCTATATGGTTATATGTTTGATATATGTATGAAGGTTGAGCTTGTCCCTCGACGTTCTTTGGTGCGAAAGATGATATTTGAACCTTTTTGGTTCTAAATTTGGTAAATATAATGTATTGGGATGACCCTTGTCGCGAAAATGAGATATTAGCCTATATGGTTGCAAATTTGATAAATGTGAAGGTTGAATTTCTCCCTTGATTTAATGCATGATTTGTGAACCTCTTTGGTTGTGTATTCGATAAAATAAAAGGATTGGAATGACCCTTGCGCAAAAATGTGATTTTGGCCTATATGATTACAAGTTTGAGAAATAAGAAGGTTAACATTTCCCTTGATTTAAATCATGATATATGAATCTATTTGGTTTTGTATTCGATAAAATGAAAGTATTGGAACGACCCTTGCGTAAAAATGAGATTTTAGCCTATATGGTTATATGTTTGATATATGTATGAAGGTTGAGCTTGTCCCTCGACGTTCTTTGGTGCGAAAGATGATATTTGAACCTTTTTGGTTCTAAATTTGGTAAATATAATGTATTGGGATGACCCTTGTCGCGAAAATGAGATATTAGCCTATATGGTTATTTGTTTGATATATATGAAGGTTGAGCTTGTCCCTCGATGTCCCTTGGTGCGAAAGATGATATTTGAACCTATTGGGTTCTAAATTTGGTATATATAAAGTATTGGGATGACCCTTGTCCCGAAAATGAGATATTAGCCTATATGGTTGCAAATTTGATAAATATGAAGGTTGAATTTCTCCCTTGATTTAATGCATGATTTGTGAACCTCTTTGGTTGAGTATTCTTTAAAATAAAAGTATTGGAATGACCCTTGCGCAAAAATGAGATTTTGGCCTATGTGATTACAAGTTTGAGAAATAAGAAGGTTAACATTTCCCTTGATTTAAATCATGATATATGAATCTATTTGGTTTTTTATTCGATAAAATGAAAGTATTGGAACGACCCTTGCGTAAAAATGAGATTTTAGCCTATATGGTTATATGTTTGATATATGTATGAAGGTTGAGCTTGTCCCTCGACGTTCTTTGGTGCGAAAGATGATATTTGAACCTTTTTGGTTCTAAATTTGGTAAATATAATGTATTGGGATGACCCTTGTCGCGAAAATGAGATATTAGCCTATATGGTTATTTGTTTGATATATATGAAGGTTGAGCTTGTCCCTCGATGTCCCTTGGTGCGAAAGATGATATTTGAACCTATTGGGTTCTAAATTTGGTATATATAAAGTATTGGGATGACCCTTGTCGCGAAAATGAGATATTAGCCTATATGGTTGCAAATTTGATAAATGTGAAGGTTGAATTTCTCCCTTGATTTAATGCATGATTTGTGAACCTCTTTGGTTGTGTATTCGATAAAATAAAAGGATTGGAATGACCCTTGCGCAAAAATGTGATTTTGGCCTATATGATTACAAGTTTGAGAAATAAGAAGGTTAACATTTCCCTTGATTTAAATCATGATATATGAATCTATTTGGTTTTGTATTCGATAAAATGAAAGTATTGGAACGACCCTTGCGTAAAAATGAGATTTTAGCCTATATGGTTATATGTTTGATATATGTATGAAGGTTGAGCTTGTCCCTCGACGTTCCTTGGTGCGAAAGATGATATTTGAACCTATTGGGTTCTAAATTTGGTATATATAAAGTATTGGGATGACCCTTGTCCCGAAAATGAGATATTAGCCTATATGGTTGCAAATTTGATAAATATGAAGGTTGAATTTCTCCCTTGATTTAATGCATGATTTGTGAACCTCTTTGGTTGAGTATTCGATAAAATAAAAGTATTGGAATGACCCTTGCGCAAAAATGAGATTTTGGCCTATATGCTTATAAGTTTGAGAAAAAAGAAGGTCAACATTTCCCTTGATTTAAAACATGATATGTGAACCTATTTGGTTTTGTATTCGATAAAATGAAAGTATTGGAATGACCCTTGCGCAAAAATGAGATTTTAGCCTATATGGTTACATGTTTGACAAATATGAAGGTTGAGCTTGTTCCTTGATGTCCCGTGATGCGAAACATGATATTTGAACCTATTTGGTTCTAAATTCGGTAAATATAAAGTATTGGGATGACCCTTGTCGGGAAAAAGAGATATTAGCATATATATCGTTGCAAATTTGATAAATGAGAAGGTTGAATTTGTCCCTTGATTTAAACCATGATTTGTGAACATATTTGGTTTTGTATTCGGTAAAATGAAAGTATTGAAATGTCCGTTGTCCCGAAAATGAGATTTTGGCCTATATACTTACAAGTTTGAGAAAAAAGAAGGTTAACATTTCCCTTGATTTAAAACATGATATGTGAACCTATTTGGTTTTGTATTCGGTAAAATGAAAGTATTGGAACGACCCTTGCGTAAAAATGAGATTTTAGCCTATATGGTTATATGTTTGATATATGTATGAAGGTTGAGCTTGTCCCTCGACGTTCCTTGGTGCGAAAGATGATATTTGAACCTATTGGGTTCTAAATTTGGTATATATCAAGTATTGGGATGACCCTTGTCCCGAAAATGAGATATTAGCCTATATGGTTGCAAATTTGATAAATATGAAGGTTGAATTTCTCCCTTGATTTAATGCATGATTTGTGAACCTCTTTGGTTGAGTATTCTTTAAAATAAAAGTATTGGAATGACCCTTGCGCAAAAATGAGATTTTGGCCTATGTGATTACAAGTTTGAGAAATAAGAAGGTTAACATTTCCCTTGATTTAAATCATGATATATGAATCTATTTGGTTTTTTATTCGATAAAATGAAGGTATTGGAACGACCCTTGCGTAAAAATGAGATTTTAGCCTATATGGT
This sequence comes from Medicago lupulina, assembly GCA_958299785.1. Taxonomy (NCBI): domain Eukaryota; kingdom Viridiplantae; phylum Streptophyta; class Magnoliopsida; order Fabales; family Fabaceae; genus Medicago; species Medicago lupulina. The sequence goes on along the minus strand of OY283143.1, from coordinate 40,660,444 downwards.
TATATGTTTGATATATGTATGAAGGTTGAGCTTGTCCCTCGACGTTCTTTGGTGCGAAAGATGATATTTGAACCTTTTTGGTTCTAAATTTGGTAAATATAATGTATTGGGATGACCCTTGTCGCGAAAATGAGATATTAGCCTATATGGTTGCAAATTTGATAAATGTGAAGGTTGAATTTCTCCCTTGATTTAATGCATGATTTGTGAACCTCTTTGGTTGTGTATTCGATAAAATAAAAGGATTGGAATGACCCTTGCGCAAAAATGTGATTTTGGCCTATATGATTACAAGTTTGAGAAATAAGAAGGTTAACATTTCCCTTGATTTAAATCATGATATATGAATCTATTTGGTTTTGTATTCGATAAAATGAAAGTATTGGAACGACCCTTGCGTAAAAATGAGATTTTAGCCTATATGGTTATATGTTTGATATATGTATGAAGGTTGAGCTTGTCCCTCGACGTTCTTTGGTGCGAAAGATGATATTTGAACCTTTTTGGTTCTAAATTTGGTAAATATAATGTATTGGGATGACCCTTGTCGCGAAAATGAGATATTAGCCTATATGGTTATTTGTTTGATATATATGAAGGTTGAGCTTGTCCCTCGATGTCCCTTGGTGCGAAAGATGATATTTGAACCTATTGGGTTCTAAATTTGGTATATATAAAGTATTGGGATGACCCTTGTCGCGAAAATGAGATATTAGCCTATATGGTTGCAAATTTGATAAATGTGAAGGTTGAATTTCTCCCTTGATTTAATGCATGATTTGTGAACCTCTTTGGTTGTGTATTCGATAAAATAAAAGGATTGGAATGACCCTTGCGCAAAAATGTGATTTTGGCCTATATGATTACAAGTTTGAGAAATAAGAAGGTTAACATTTCCCTTGATTTAAATCATGATATATGAATCTATTTGGTTTTTTATTCGATAAAATGAAAGTATTGGAACGACCTTTGCGTAAAAATGAGATTTTAGCCTATATGGTTATATGTTTGATATATGTATGAAGGTTGAGCTTGTCCCTCGACGTTCTTTGGTGCGAAAGATGATATTTGAACCTTTTTGGTTCTAAATTTGGTAAATATAATGTATTGGGATGACCCTTGTCGCGAAAAAGAGATATTAGCCTATATGGTTGCAAATTTGATAAATGTGAAGGTTGAATTTCTCCCTTGATTTAATGCATGATTTGTGAACCTCTTTGGTTGTGTATTCGATAAAATAAAAGGATTGGAATGACCCTTGCGCAAAAATGTGATTTTGGCCTATATGATTACAAGTTTGAGAAATAAGAAGGTTAACATTTCCCTTGATTTAAATCATGATATATGAATCTATTTGGTTTTGTATTCGATAAAATGAAAGTATTGGAACGACCCTTGCGTAAAAATGAGATTTTAGCCTATATGGTTATATGTTTGATATATGTATGAAGGTTGAGCTTGTCCCTCGACGTTCCTTGGTGCGAAAGATGATATTTGAACCTATTGGGTTCTAAATTTGGTATATATAAAGTATTGGGATGACCCTTGTCCCGAAAATGAGATATTAGCCTATATGGTTGCAAATTTGATAAATATGAAGGTTGAATTTCTCCCTTGATTTAATGCATGATTTGTGAACCTCTTTGGTTGAGTATTCTTTAAAATAAAAGTATTGGAATGACCCTTGCGCAAAAATGAGATTTTGGCCTATGTGATTACAAGTTTGAGAAATAAGAAGGTTAACATTTCCCTTGATTTAAATCATGATATATGAATCTATTTGGTTTTTTATTCGATAAAATGAAAGTATTGGAACGACCCTTGCGTAAAAATGAGATTTTAGCCTATATGGTTATATGTTTGATATATGTATGAAGGTTGAGCTTGTCCCTCGACGTTCTTTGGTGCGAAAGATGATATTTGAACCTTTTTGGTTCTAAATTTGGTAAATATAATGTATTGGGATGACCCTTGTCGCGAAAATGAGATATTAGCCTATATGGTTGCAAATTTGATAAATGTGAAGGTTGAATTTCTCCCTTGATTTAATGCATGATTTGTGAACCTCTTTGGTTGTGTATTCGATAAAATAAAAGGATTGGAATGACCCTTGCGCAAAAATGTGATTTTGGCCTATATGATTACAAGTTTGAGAAATAAGAAGGTTAACATTTCCCTTGATTTAAATCATGATATATGAATCTATTTGGTTTTGTATTCGATAAAATGAAAGTATTGGAACGACCCTTGCGTAAAAATGAGATTTTAGCCTATATGGTTATATGTTTGATATATGTATGAAGGTTGAGCTTGTCCCTCGACGTTCCTTGGTGCGAAAGATGATATTTGAACCTATTGGGTTCTAAATTTGGTATATATAAAGTATTGGGATGACCCTTGTCCCGAAAATGAGATATTAGCCTATATGGTTGCAAATTTGATAAATATGAAGGTTGAATTTCTCCCTTGATTTAATGCATGATTTGTGAACCTCTTTGGTTGAGTATTCTTTAAAATAAAAGTATTGGAATGACCCTTGCGCAAAAATGAGATTTTGGCCTATGTGATTACAAGTTTGAGAAATAAGAAGGTTAACATTTCCCTTGATTTAAATCATGATATATGAATCTATTTGGTTTTGTATTCGATAAAATGAAAGTATTGGAACGACCCTTGCGTAAAAATGAGATTTTAGCCTATATGGTTATATGTTTGATATATGTATGAAGGTTGAGCTTGTCCCTCGACGTTCTTTGGTGCGAAAGATGATATTTGAACCTTTTTGGTTCTAAATTTGGTAAATATAATGTATTGGGATGACCCTTGTCGCGAAAATGAGATATTAGCCTATATGGTTATTTGTTTGATATATATGAAGGTTGAGCTTGTCCCTCGATGTCCCTTGGTGCGAAAGATGATATTTGAACCTATTGGGTTCTAAATTTGGTATATATAAAGTATTGGGATGACCCTTGTCGCGAAAATGAGATATTAGCCTATATGGTTGCAAATTTGATAAATGTGAAGGTTGAATTTCTCCCTTGATTTAATGCATGATTTGTGAACCTCTTTGGTTGTGTATTCGATAAAATAAAAGGATTGGAATGACCCTTGCGCAAAAATGAGATTTTGGCCTATATGATTACAAGTTTGAGAAATAAGAAGGTTAACATTTCCCTTGATTTAAATCATGATATATGAATCTATTTGGTTTTTTATTCGATAAAATGAAGGTATTGGAACGACCCTTGCGTAAAAATGAGATTTTAGCCTATATGGTTATATGTTTGATATATGTATGAAGGTTGAGCTTGTCCCTCGACGTTCTTTGGTGCGAAAGATGATATTTGAACCTTTTTGGTTCTAAATTTGGTAAATATAATGTATTGGGATGACCCTTGTCGCGAAAATGAGATATTAGCCTATATGGTTGCAAATTTGATAAATGTGAAGGTTGAATTTCTCCCTTGATTTAATGCATGATTTGTGAACCTCTTTGGTTGTGTATTCGATAAAATAAAAGGATTGGAATGACCCTTGCGCAAAAATGTGATTTTGGCCTATATGATTACAAGTTTGAGAAATAAGAAGGTTAACATTTCCCTTGATTTAAATCATGATATATGAATCTATTTGGTTTTGTATTCGATAAAATGAAAGTATTGGAACGACCCTTGCGTAAAAATGAGATTTTAGCCTATATGGTTATATGTTTGATATATGTATGAAGGTTGAGCTTGTCCCTCGACGTTCCTTGGTGCGAAAGATGATATTTGAACCTATTGGGTTCTAAATTTGGTATATATAAAGTATTGGGATGACCCTTGTCCCGAAAATGAGATATTAGCCTATATGGTTGCAAATTTGATAAATATGAAGGTTGAATTTCTCCCTTGATTTAATGCATGATTTGTGAACCTCTTTGGTTGAGTATTCTTTAAAATAAAAGTATTGGAATGACCCTTGCGCAAAAATGAGATTTTGGCCTATGTGATTACAAGTTTGAGAAATAAGAAGGTTAACATTTCCCTTGATTTAAATCATGATATATGAATCTATTTGGTTTTTTATTCGATAAAATGAAAGTATTGGAACGACCCTTGCGTAAAAATGAGATTTTAGCCTATATGGTTATATGTTTGATATATGTATGAAGGTTGAGCTTGTCCCTCGACGTTCTTTGGTGCGAAAGATGATATTTGAACCTTTTTGGTTCTAAATTTGGTAAATATAATGTATTGGGATGACCCTTGTCGCGAAAATGAGATATTAGCCTATATGGTTATTTGTTTGATATATATGAAGGTTGAGCTTGTCCCTCGATGTCCCTTGGTGCGAAAGATGATATTTGAACCTATTGGGTTCTAAATTTGGTATATATAAAGTATTGGGATGACCCTTGTCGCGAAAATGAGATATTAGCCTATATGGTTGCAAATTTGATAAATGTGAAGGTTGAATTTCTCCCTTGATTTAATGCATGATTTGTGAACCTCTTTGGTTGTGTATTCGATAAAATAAAAGGATTGGAATGACCCTTGCGCAAAAATGAGATTTTGGCCTATATGATTACAAGTTTGAGAAATAAGAAGGTTAACATTTCCCTTGATTTAAATCATGATATATGAATCTCTTTGGTTTTGTATTCGATAAAATGAAAGTATTGGAACGACCCTTGCGTAAAAATGAGATTTTAGCCTATATGGTTATATGTTTGATATATGTATGAAGGTTGAGCTTGTCCCTCGACGTTCTTTGGTGCGAAAGATGATATTTGAACCTTTTTGGTTCTAAATTTGGTAAATATAATGTATTGGGATGACCCTTGTCGCGAAAATGAGATATTAGCCTATATGGTTATTTGTTTGATATATATGAAGGTTGAGCTTGTCCCTCGATGTCCCTTGGTGCGAAAGATGATATTTGAACCTATTGGGTTCTAAATTTGGTATATATAAAGTATTGGGATGACCCTTGTCGCGAAAATGAGATATTAGCCTATATGGTTGCAAATTTGATAAATGTGAAGGTTGAATTTCTCCCTTGATTTAATGCATGATTTGTGAACCTCTTTGGTTGTGTATTCGATAAAATAAAAGGATTGGAATGACCCTTGCGCAAAAATGAGATTTTGGCCTATATGATTACAAGTTTGAGAAATAAGAAGGTTAACATTTCCCTTGATTTAAATCATGATATATGAATCTATTTGGTTTTTTATTCGATAAAATGAAGGTATTGGAACGACCCTTGCGTAAAAATGAGATTTTAGCCTATATGGTTATATGTTTGATATATGTATGAAGGTTGAGCTTGTCCCTCGACGTTCTTTGGTGCGAAAGATGATATTTGAACCTTTTTGGTTCTAAATTTGGTAAATATAATGTATTGGGATGACCCTTGTCGCGAAAATGAGATATTAGCCTATATGGTTGCAAATTTGATAAATGTGAAGGTTGAATTTCTCCCTTGATTTAATGCATGATTTGTGAACCTCTTTGGTTGTGTATTCGATAAAATAAAAGGATTGGAATGACCCTTGCGCAAAAATGTGATTTTGGCCTATATGATTACAAGTTTGAGAAATAAGAAGGTTAACATTTCCCTTGATTTAAATCATGATATATGAATCTATTTGGTTTTGTATTCGATAAAATGAAAGTATTGGAACGACCCTTGCGTAAAAATGAGATTTTAGCCTATATGGTTATATGTTTGATATATGTATGAAGGTTGAGCTTGTCCCTCGACGTTCTTTGGTGCGAAAGATGATATTTGAACCTTTTTGGTTCTAAATTTGGTAAATATAATGTATTGGGATGACCCTTGTCGCGAAAATGAGATATTAGCCTATATGGTTATTTGTTTGATATATATGAAGGTTGAGCTTGTCCCTCGATGTCCCTTGGTGCGAAAGATGATATTTGAACCTATTGGGTTCTAAATTTGGTATATATAAAGTATTGGGATGACCCTTGTCGCGAAAATGAGATATTAGCCTATATGGTTGCAAATTTGATAAATGTGAAGGTTGAATTTCTCCCTTGATTTAATGCATGATTTGTGAACCTCTTTGGTTGTGTATTCGATAAAATAAAAGGATTGGAATGACCCTTGCGCAAAAATGTGATTTTGGCCTATATGATTACAAGTTTGAGAAATAAGAAGGTTAACATTTCCCTTGATTTAAATCATGATATATGAATCTATTTGGTTTTGTATTCGATAAAATGAAAGTATTGGAACGACCCTTGCGTAAAAATGAGATTTTAGCCTATATGGTTATATGTTTGATATATGTATGAAGGTTGAGCTTGTCCCTCGACGTTCCTTGGTGCGAAAGATGATATTTGAACCTATTGGGTTCTAAATTTGGTATATATAAAGTATTGGGATGACCCTTGTCCCGAAAATGAGATATTAGCCTATATGGTTGCAAATTTGATAAATATGAAGGTTGAATTTCTCCCTTGATTTAATGCATGATTTGTGAACCTCTTTGGTTGAGTATTCTTTAAAATAAAAGTATTGGAATGACCCTTGCGCAAAAATGAGATTTTGGCCTATGTGATTACAAGTTTGAGAAATAAGAAGGTTAACATTTCCCTTGATTTAAATCATGATATATGAATCTATTTGGTTTTGTATTCGATAAAATGAAAGTATTGGAACGACCCTTGCGTAAAAATGAGATTTTAGCCTATATGGTTATATGTTTGATATATGTATGAAGGTTGAGCTTGTCCCTCGACGTTCCTTGGTGCGAAAGATGATATTTGAACCTATTGGGTTCTAAATTTGGTATATATAAAGTATTGGGATGACCCTTGTCCCGAAAATGAGATATTAGCCTATATGGTTGCAAATTTGATAAATATGAAGGTTGAATTTCTCCCTTGATTTAATGCATGATTTGTGAACCTCTTTGGTTGAGTATTCTTTAAAATAAAAGTATTGGAATGACCCTTGCGCAAAAATGAGATTTTGGCCTATGTGATTACAAGTTTGAGAAATAAGAAGGTTAACATTTCCCTTGATTTAAATCATGATATATGAATCTATTTGGTTTTTTATTCGATAAAATGAAAGTATTGGAACGACCCTTGCGTAAAAATGAGATTTTAGCCTATATGGTTATATGTTTGATATATGTATGAAGGTTGAGCTTGTCCCTCGACGTTCTTTGGTGCGAAAGATGATATTTGAACCTTTTTGGTTCTAAATTTGGTAAATATAATGTATTGGGATGACCCTTGTCGCGAAAATGAGATATTAGCCTATATGGTTGCAAATTTGATAAATGTGAAGGTTGAATTTCTCCCTTGATTTAATGCATGATTTGTGAACCTCTTTGGTTGTGTATTCGATAAAATAAAAGGATTGGAATGACCCTTGCGCAAAAATGTGATTTTGGCCTATATGATTACAAGTTTGAGAAATAAGAAGGTTAACATTTCCCTTGATTTAAATCATGATATATGAATCTATTTGGTTTTGTATTCGATAAAATGAAAGTATTGGAACGACCCTTGCGTAAAAATGAGATTTTAGCCTATATGGTTATATGTTTGATATATGTATGAAGGTTGAGCTTGTCCCTCGACGTTCCTTGGTGCGAAAGATGATATTTGAACCTATTGGGTTCTAAATTTGGTATATATAAAGTATTGGGATGACCCTTGTCCCGAAAATGAGATATTAGCCTATATGGTTGCAAATTTGATAAATATGAAGGTTGAATTTCTCCCTTGATTTAATGCATGATTTGTGAACCTCTTTGGTTGAGTATTCTTTAAAATAAAAGTATTGGAATGACCCTTGCGCAAAAATGAGATTTTGGCCTATGTGATTACAAGTTTGAGAAATAAGAAGGTTAACATTTCCCTTGATTTAAATCATGATATATGAATCTATTTGGTTTTGTATTCGATAAAATGAAAGTATTGGAAAGACCCTTGCGTAAAAATGAGATTTTAGCCTATATGGTTATATGTTTGATATATGTATGAAGGTTGAGCTTGTCCCTCGACGTTCTTTGGTGCGAAAGATGATATTTGAACCTTTTTGGTTCTAAATTTGGTAAATATAATGTATTGGGATGACCCTTGTCGCGAAAATGAGATATTAGCCTATATGGTTATTTGTTTGATATATATGAAGGTTGAGCTTGTCCCTCGATGTCCCTTGGTGCGAAAGATGATATTTGAACCTATTGGGTTCTAAATTTGGTATATATAAAGTATTGGGATGACCCTTGTCGCGAAAATGAGATATTAGCCTATATGGTTGCAAATTTGATAAATGTGAAGGTTGAATTTCTCCCTTGATTTAATGCATGATTTGTGAACCTCTTTGGTTGTGTATTCGATAAAATAAAAGGATTGGAATGACCCTTGCGCAAAAATGAGATTTTGGCCTATATGATTACAAGTTTGAGAAATAAGAAGGTTAACATTTCCCTTGATTTAAATCATGATATATGAATCTATTTGGTTTTTTATTCGATAAAATGAAGGTATTGGAACGACCCTTGCGTAAAAATGAGATTTTAGCCTATATGGTTATATGTTTGATATATGTATGAAGGTTGAGCTTGTCCCTCGACGTTCTTTGGTGCGAAAGATGATATTTGAACCTTTTTGGTTCTAAATTTGGTAAATATAATGTATTGGGATGACCCTTGTCGCGAAAATGAGATATTAGCCTATATGGTTGCAAATTTGATAAATGTGAAGGTTGAATTTCTCCCTTGATTTAATGCATGATTTGTGAACCTCTTTGGTTGTGTATTCGATAAAATAAAAGGATTGGAATGACCCTTGCGCAAAAATGTGATTTTGGCCTATATGATTACAAGTTTGAGAAATAAGAAGGTTAACATTTCCCTTGATTTAAATCATGATATATGAATCTATTTGGTTTTGTATTCGATAAAATGAAAGTATTGGAACGACCCTTGCGTAAAAATGAGATTTTAGCCTATATGGTTATATGTTTGATATATGTATGAAGGTTGAGCTTGTCCCTCGACGTTCCTTGGTGCGAAAGATGATATTTGAACCTATTGGGTTCTAAATTTGGTATATATAAAGTATTGGGATGACCCTTGTCCCGAAAATGAGATATTAGCCTATATGGTTGCAAATTTGATAAATATGAAGGTTGAATTTCTCCCTTGATTTAATGCATGATTTGTGAACCTCTTTGGTTGAGTATTCTTTAAAATAAAAGTATTGGAATGACCCTTGCGCAAAAATGAGATTTTGGCCTATGTGATTACAAGTTTGAGAAATAAGAAGGTTAACATTTCCCTTGATTTAAATCATGATATATGAATCTATTTGGTTTTTTATTCGATAAAATGAAAGTATTGGAACGACCCTTGCGTAAAAATGAGATTTTAGCCTATATGGTTATATGTTTGATATATGTATGAAGGTTGAGCTTGTCCCTCGACGTTCTTTGGTGCGAAAGATGATATTTGAACCTTTTTGGTTCTAAATTTGGTAAATATAATGTATTGGGATGACCCTTGTCGCGAAAATGAGATATTAGCCTATATGGTTATTTGTTTGATATATATGAAGGTTGAGCTTGTCCCTCGATGTCCCTTGGTGCGAAAGATGATATTTGAACCTATTGGGTTCTAAATTTGGTATATATAAAGTATTGGGATGACCCTTGTCGCGAAAATGAGATATTAGCCTATATGGTTGCAAATTTGATAAATGTGAAGGTTGAATTTCTCCCTTGATTTAATGCATGATTTGTGAACCTCTTTGGTTGTGTATTCGATAAAATAAAAGGATTGGAATGACCCTTGCGCAAAAATGAGATTTTGGCCTATATGATTACAAGTTTGAGAAATAAGAAGGTTAACATTTCCCTTGATTTAAATCATGATATATGAATCTCTTTGGTTTTGTATTCGATAAAATGAAAGTATTGGAACGACCCTTGCGTAAAAATGAGATTTTAGCCTATATGGTTATATGTTTGATATATGTATGAAGGTTGAGCTTGTCCCTCGACGTTCTTTGGTGCGAAAGATGATATTTGAACCTTTTTGGTTCTAAATTTGGTAAATATAATGTATTGGGATGACCCTTGTCGCGAAAATGAGATATTAGCCTATATGGTTGCAAATTTGATAAATGTGAAGGTTGAATTTCTCCCTTGATTTAATGCATGATTTGTGAACCTCTTTGGTTGTGTATTCGATAAAATAAAAGGATTGGAATGACCCTTGCGCAAAAATGAGATTTTGGCCTATATGATTACAAGTTTGAGAAATAAGAAGGTTAACATTTCCCTTGATTTAAATCATGATATATGAATCTATTTGGTTTTTTATTCGATAAAATGAAGGTATTGGAACGACCCTTGCGTAAAAATGAGATTTTAGCCTATATGGTTATATGTTTGATATATGTATGAAGGTTGAGCTTGTCCCTCGACGTTCTTTGGTGCGAAAGATGATATTTGAACCTTTTTGGTTCTAAATTTGGTAAATATAATGTATTGGGATGACCCTTGTCGCGAAAATGAGATATTAGCCTATATGGTTGCAAATTTGATAAATGTGAAGGTTGAATTTCTCCCTTGATTTAATGCATGATTTGTGAACCTCTTTGGTTGTGTATTCGATAAAATAAAAGGATTGGAATGACCCTTGCGCAAAAATGTGATTTTGGCCTATATGATTACAAGTTTGAGAAATAAGAAGGTTAACATTTCCCTTGATTTAAATCATGATATATGAATCTATTTGGTTTTGTATTCGATAAAATGAAAGTATTGGAACGACCCTTGCGTAAAAATGAGATTTTAGCCTATATGGTTATATGTTTGATATATGTATGAAGGTTGAGCTTGTCCCTCGACGTTCCTTGGTGCGAAAGATGATATTTGAACCTATTGGGTTCTAAATTTGGTATATATAAAGTATTGGGATGACCCTTGTCCCGAAAATGAGATATTAGCCTATATGGTTGCAAATTTGATAAATATGAAGGTTGAATTTCTCCCTTGATTTAATGCATGATTTGTGAACCTCTTTGGTTGAGTATTCTTTAAAATAAAAGTATTGGAATGACCCTTGCGCAAAAATGAGATTTTGGCCTATGTGATTACAAGTTTGAGAAATAAGAAGGTTAACATTTCCCTTGATTTAAATCATGATATATGAATCTATTTGGTTTTTTATTCGATAAAATGAAAGTATTGGAACGACCCTTGCGTAAAAATGAGATTTTAGCCTATATGGTTATATGTTTGATATATGTATGAAGGTTGAGCTGTCCCTCGACGTTCTTTGGTGCGAAAGATGATATTTGAACCTTTTTGGTTCTAAATTTGGTAAATATAATGTATTGGGATGACCCTTGTCGCGAAAATGAGATATTAGCCTATATGGTTATTTGTTTGATATATATGAAGGTTGAGCTTGTCCCTCGATGTCCCTTGGTGCGAAAGATGATATTTGAACCTATTGGGTTCTAAATTTGGTATATATAAAGTATTGGGATGACCCTTGTCGCGAAAATGAGATATTAGCCTATATGGTTGCAAATTTGATAAATGTGAAGGTTGAATTTCTCCCTTGATTTAATGCATGATTTGTGAACCTCTTTGGTTGTGTATTCGATAAAATAAAAGGATTGGAATGACCCTTGCGCAAAAATGAGATTTTGGCCTATATGATTACAAGTTTGAGAAATAAGAAGGTTAACATTTCCCTTGATTTAAATCATGATATATGAATCTCTTTGGTTTTGTATTCGATAAAATGAAAGTATTGGAACGACCCTTGCGTAAAAATGAGATTTTAGCCTATATGGTTATATGTTTGATATATGTATGAAGGTTGAGCTTGTCCCTCGACGTTCCTTGGTGCGAAAGATGATATTTGAACCTATTGGGTTCTAAATTTGGTATATATAAAGTATTGGGATGACCCTTGTCCCAAAAATGAGATATTAGCCTATATGGTTGCAAATTTGATAAATATGAAGGTTGAATTTCTCCCTTGATTTAATGCATGATTTGTGAACCTCTTTGGTTGAGTATTCGATAAAATAAAAGTATTGGAATGACCCTTGTGCAAAAATGAGATTTTGGCCTATATGCTTATAAGTTTGAGAAAAAAGAAGGTCAACATTTCCCTTGATTTAAAACATGATATGTGAACCTATTTGGTTTTGTATTCGATAAAATGAAAGTATTGGAATGACCCTTGCGCAAAAATGAGATTTTAGCCTATATGGTTACATGTTTGACAAATATGAAGGTTGAGCTTGTTCCTTGATGTCCCGTGATGCGAAACATGATATTTGAACCTATTTGGTTCTAAATTCGGTAAATATAAAGTATTGGGATGACCCTTGTCGGGAAAAAGAGATATTAACATATATATCGTTGCAAATTTGATAAATGAGAAGGTTGAATTTGTCCCTTGATTTAAAGCATGATTTGTGAACATATTTGGTTTTGTATTCGGTAAAATGAAAGTATTGATATGTCCGTTGTCCCGAAAATGAGATTTTGGCCTATATACTTACAAGTTTGAGAAAAAAGAAGGTTAACATTTCCCTTGATTTAAAACATGATATGTGAACCTATTTGGTTTTGTATTCGGTAAAATGAAAGTATTGGAACGACCCTTGCGCAAAAATGAGATTTATCCTATATGGTTATATGTTTGATATATATGAAGGTTGAGCTTGTCCCTCGACGTTCCTTGGCGCGAAAGATGATATTTGAACCTATTGGGTTCTAAATTTGGTATATATAAAGTATGTGGATGACCCTTGTCGCGAAAATGAGATATTAGCCTATATGGTTGCAAATTTGATAAATGTGAAGGTTGAATTTCTCCCTTGATTTAATGCATGATTTGTGAACCTCTTTGGTTGTGTATTCGATAAAATAAAAGGATTGGAATGACCCTTGCGCAAAAATGAGATTTTGGCCTATATGATTACAAGTTTGAGAAATAAGAAGGTTAACATTTCCCTTGATTTAAATCATGATATATGAATCTATTTGGTTTTGTATTCGATAAAATGAAAGTATTGGAACGACCCTTGCGTAAAAATGAGATTTTAGCCTATATGGTTATATGTTTGATATATGTATGAAGGTTGAGCTTGTCCCTCGACGTTCCTTGGTGCGAAAGATGATATTTGAACCTATTGGGTTCTAAATTTGGTATATATAAAGTATTGGGATGACCCTTGTCCCGAAAATGAGATATTAGCCTATATGGTTGCAAATTTGATAAATATGAAGGTTGAATTTCTCCCTTGATTTAATGCATGATTTGTGAACCTCTTTGGTTGAGTATTCTTTAAAATAAAAGTATTGGAATGACCCTTGCGCAAAAATGAGATTTTGGCCTATGTGATTACAAGTTTGAGAAATAAGAAGGTTAACATTTCCCTTGATTTAAATCATGATATATGAATCTATTTGGTTTTGTATTCGATAAAATGAAAGTATTGGAACGACCCTTGCGTAAAAATGAGATTTTAGCCTATATGGTTATATGTTTGATATATGTATGAAGGTTGAGCTTGTCCCTCGACGTTCCTTGGTGCGAAAGATGATATTTGAACCTATTGGGTTCTAAATTTGGTATATATAAAGTATTGGGATGACCCTTGTCCCGAAAATGAGATATTAGCCTATATGGTTGCAAATTTGATAAATATGAAGGTTGAATTTCTCCCTTGATTTAATGCATGATTTGTGAACCTCTTTGGTTGAGTATTCTTTAAAATAAAAGTATTGGAATGACCCTTGCGCAAAAATGAGATTTTGGCCTATGTGATTACAAGTTTGAGAAATAAGAAGGTTAACATTTCCCTTGATTTAAATCATGATATATGAATCTATTTGGTTTTTTATTCGATAAAATGAAAGTATTGGAACGACCCTTGCGTAAAAATGAGATTTTAGCCTATATGGTTATATGTTTGATATATGTATGAAGGTTGAGCTTGTCCCTCGACGTTCTTTGGTGCGAAAGATGATATTTGAACCTTTTTGGTTCTAAATTTGGTAAATATAATGTATTGGGATGACCCTTGTCGCGAAAATGAGATATTAGCCTATATGGTTGCAAATTTGATAAATGTGAAGGTTGAATTTCTCCCTTGATTTAATGCATGATTTGTGAACCTCTTTGGTTGTGTATTCGATAAAATAAAAGGATTGGAATGACCCTTGCGCAAAAATGTGATTTTGGCCTATATGATTACAAGTTTGAGAAATAAGAAGGTTAACATTTCCCTTGATTTAAATCATGATATATGAATCTATTTGGTTTTGTATTCGATAAAATGAAAGTATTGGAACGACCCTTGCGTAAAAATGAGATTTTAGCCTATATGGTTATATGTTTGATATATGTATGAAGGTTGAGCTTGTCCCTCGACGTTCCTTGGTGCGAAAGATGATATTTGAACCTATTGGGTTCTAAATTTGGTATATATAAAGTATTGGGATGACCCTTGTCCCGAAAATGAGATATTAGCCTATATGGTTGCAAATTTGATAAATATGAAGGTTGAATTTCTCCCTTGATTTAATGCATGATTTGTGAACCTCTTTGGTTGAGTATTCTTTAAAATAAAAGTATTGGAATGACCCTTGCGCAAAAATGAGATTTTGGCCTATGTGATTACAAGTTTGAGAAATAAGAAGGTTAACATTTCCCTTGATTTAAATCATGATATATGAATCTATTTGGTTTTTTATTCGATAAAATGAAAGTATTGGAACGACCCTTGCGTAAAAATGAGATTTTAGCCTATATGGTTATATGTTTGATATATGTATGAAGGTTGAGCTTGTCCCTCGACGTTCTTTGGTGCGAAAGATGATATTTGAACCTTTTTGGTTCTAAATTTGGTAAATATAATGTATTGGGATGACCCTTGTCGCGAAAATGAGATATTAGCCTATATGGTTATTTGTTTGATATATATGAAGGTTGAGCTTGTCCCTCGATGTCCCTTGGTGCGAAAGATGATATTTGAACCTATTGGGTTCTAAATTTGGTATATATAAAGTATTGGGATGACCCTTGTCGCGAAAATGAGATATTAGCCTATATGGTTGCAAATTTGATAAATGTGAAGGTTGAATTTCTCCCTTGATTTAATGCATGATTTGTGAACCTCTTTGGTTGTGTATTCGATAAAATAAAAGGATTGGAATGACCCTTGCGCAAAAATGAGATTTTGGCCTATATGATTACAAGTTTGAGAAATAAGAAGGTTAACATTTCCCTTGATTTAAATCATGATATATGAATCTATTTGGTTTTTTATTCGATAAAATGAAGGTATTGGAACGACCCTTGCGTAAAAATGAGATTTTAGCCTATATGGTTATATGTTTGATATATGTATGAAGGTTGAGCTTGTCCCTCGACGTTCTTTGGTGCGAAAGATGATATTTGAACCTTTTTGGTTCTAAATTTGGTAAATATAATGTATTGGGATGACCCTTGTCGCGAAAATGAGATATTAGCCTATATGGTTGCAAATTTGATAAATGTGAAGGTTGAATTTCTCCCTTGATTTAATGCATGATTTGTGAACCTCTTTGGTTGTGTATTCGATAAAATAAAAGGATTGGAATGACCCTTGCGCAAAAATGTGATTTTGGCCTATATGATTACAAGTTTGAGAAATAAGAAGGTTAACATTTCCCTTGATTTAAATCATGATATATGAATCTATTTGGTTTTGTATTCGATAAAATGAAAGTATTGGAACGACCCTTGCGTAAAAATGAGATTTTAGCCTATATGGTTATATGTTTGATATATGTATGAAGGTTGAGCTTGTCCCTCGACGTTCCTTGGTGCGAAAGATGATATTTGAACCTATTGGGTTCTAAATTTGGTATATATAAAGTATTGGGATGACCCTTGTCCCGAAAATGAGATATTAGCCTATATGGTTGCAAATTTGATAAATATGAAGGTTGAATTTCTCCCTTGATTTAATGCATGATTTGTGAACCTCTTTGGTTGAGTATTCTTTAAAATAAAAGTATTGGAATGACCCTTGCGCAAAAATGAGATTTTGGCCTATGTGATTACAAGTTTGAGAAATAAGAAGGTTAACATTTCCCTTGATTTAAATCATGATATATGAATCTATTTGGTTTTTTATTCGATAAAATGAAAGTATTGGAACGACCCTTGCGTAAAAATGAGATTTTAGCCTATATGGTTATATGTTTGATATATGTATGAAGGTTGAGCTTGTCCCTCGACGTTCTTTGGTGCGAAAGATGATATTTGAACCTTTTTGGTTCTAAATTTGGTAAATATAATGTATTGGGATGACCCTTGTCGCGAAAATGAGATATTAGCCTATATGGTTATTTGTTTGATATATATGAAGGTTGAGCTTGTCCCTCGATGTCCCTTGGTGCGAAAGATGATATTTGAACCTATTGGGTTCTAAATTTGGTATATATAAAGTATTGGGATGACCCTTGTCGCGAAAATGAGATATTAGCCTATATGGTTGCAAATTTGATAAATGTGAAGGTTGAATTTCTCCCTTGATTTAATGCATGATTTGTGAACCTCTTTGGTTGTGTATTCGATAAAATAAAAGGATTGGAATGACCCTTGCGCAAAAATGAGATTTTGGCCTATATGATTACAAGTTTGAGAAATAAGAAGGTTAACATTTCCCTTGATTTAAATCATGATATATGAATCTCTTTGGTTTTGTATTCGATAAAATGAAAGTATTGGAACGACCCTTGCGTAAAAATGAGATTTTAGCCTATATGGTTATATGTTTGATATATGTATGAAGGTTGAGCTTGTCCCTCGACGTTCCTTGGTGCGAAAGATGATATTTGAACCTATTGGGTTCTAAATTTGGTATATATAAAGTATTGGGATGACCCTTGTCCCAAAAATGAGATATTAGCCTATATGGTTGCAAATTTGATAAATATGAAGGTTGAATTTCTCCCTTGATTTAATGCATGATTTGTGAACCTCTTTGGTTGAGTATTCGATAAAATAAAAGTATTGGAATGACCCTTGTGCAAAAATGAGATTTTGGCCTATATGCTTATAAGTTTGAGAAAAAAGAAGGTCAACATTTCCCTTGATTTAAAACATGATATGTGAACCTATTTGGTTTTGTATTCGATAAAATGAAAGTATTGGAATGACCCTTGCGCAAAAATGAGATTTTAGCCTATATGGTTACATGTTTGACAAATATGAAGGTTGAGCTTGTTCCTTGATGTCCCGTGATGCGAAACATGATATTTGAACCTATTTGGTTCTAAATTCGGTAAATATAAAGTATTGGGATGACCCTTGTCGGGAAAAAGAGATATTAACATATATATCGTTGCAAATTTGATAAATGAGAAGGTTGAATTTGTCCCTTGATTTAAAGCATGATTTGTGAACATATTTGGTTTTGTATTCGGTAAAATGAAAGTATTGAAATGTCCGTTGTCCCGAAAATGAGATTTTGGCCTATATACTTACAAGTTTGAGAAAAAAGAAGGTTAACATTTCCCTTGATTTAAAACATGATATGTGAACCTATTTGGTTTTGTATTCGGTAAAATGAAAGTATTGGAACGACCCTTGCGCAAAAATGAGATTTATCCTATATGGTTATATGTTTGATATATATGAAGGTTGAGCTTGTCCCTCGACGTTCCTTGGCGCGAAAGATGATATTTGAACCTATTGGGTTCTAAATTTGGTATATATAAAGTATGTGGATGACCCTTGTCGCGAAAATGAGATATTAGCCTATATGGTTGCAAATTTGATAAATGTGAAGGTTGAATTTCTCCCTTGATTTAATGCATGATTTGTGAACCTCTTTGGTTGTGTATTCGATAAAATAAAAGGATTGGAATGACCCTTGCGCAAAAATGAGATTTTGGCCTATATGATTACAAGTTTGAGAAATAAGAAGGTTAACATTTCCCTTGATTTAAATCATGATATATGAATCTATTTGGTTTTGTATTCGATAAAATGAAAGTATTGGAACGACCCTTGCGTAAAAATGAGATTTTAGCCTATATGGTTATATGTTTGATATATGTATGAAGGTTGAGCTTGTCCCTCGACGTTCCTTGGTGCGAAAGATGATATTTGAACCTATTGGGTTCTAAATTTGGTATATATAAAGTATTGGGATGACCCTTGTCCCGAAAATGAGATATTAGCCTATATGGTTGCAAATTTGATAAATATGAAGGTTGAATTTCTCCCTTGATTTAATGCATGATTTGTGAACCTCTTTGGTTGAGTATTCTTTAAAATAAAAGTATTGGAATGACCCTTGCGCAAAAATGAGATTTTGGCCTATGTGATTACAAGTTTGAGAAATAAGAAGGTTAACATTTCCCTTGATTTAAATCATGATATATGAATCTATTTGGTTTTTTATTCGATAAAATGAAAGTATTGGAACGACCCTTGCGTAAAAATGAGATTTTAGCCTATATGGTTATATGTTTGATATATGTATGAAGGTTGAGCTTGTCCCTCGACGTTCTTTGGTGCGAAAGATGATATTTGAACCTTTTTGGTTCTAAATTTGGTAAATATAATGTATTGGGATGACCCTTGTCGCGAAAATGAGATATTAGCCTATATGGTTATTTGTTTGATATATATGAAGGTTGAGCTTGTCTCTCGATGTCCCTTGGTGCGAAAGATGATATTTGAACCTATTGGGTTCTAAATTTGGTATATATAAAGTATTGGGATGACCCTTGTCGCGAAAATGAGATATTAGCCTATATGGTTGCTAATTTGATAAATGTGAAGGTTGAATTTCTCCCTTGATTTAATGCATGATTTGTGAACCTCTTTGGTTGTGTATTCGATAAAATAAAAGGATTGGAATGACCCTTGCGCAAAAATGAGATTTTGGCCTATATGATTACAAGTTTGAGAAATAAGAAGGTTAACATTTCCCTTGATTTAAATCATGATATATGAATCTATTTGGTTTTGTATTCGATAAAATGAAAGTATTGGAACGACCCTTGCGTAAAAATGAGATTTTAGCCTATATGGTTATATGTTTGATATATGTATGAAGGTTGAGCTTGTCCCTCGACGTTCCTTGGTGCGAAAGATGATATTTGAACCTATTGGGTTCTAAATTTGGTATATATAAAGTATTGGGATGACCCTTGTCCCAAAAATGAGATATTAGCCTATATGGTTGCAAATTTGATAAATATGAAGGTTGAATTTCTCCCTTGATTTAATGCATGATTTGTGAACCTCTTTGGTTGAGTATTCGATAAAATAAAAGTATTGGAATGACCCTTGTGCAAAAATGAGATTTTGGCCTATATGCTTATAAGTTTGAGAAAAAAGAAGGTCAACATTTCCCTTGATTTAAAACATGATATGTGAACCTATTTGGTTTTGTATTCGATAAAATGAAAGTATTGGAATGACCCTTGCGCAAAAATGAGATTTTAGCCTATATGGTTACATGTTTGACAAATATGAAGGTTGAGCTTGTTCCTTGATGTCCCGTGATGCGAAACATGATATTTGAACCTATTTGGTTCTAAATTCGGTAAATATAAAGTATTGGGATGACCCTTGTCGGGAAAAAGAGATATTAACATATATATCGTTGCAAATTTGATAAATGAGAAGGTTGAATTTGTCCCTTGATTTAAAGCATGATTTGTGAACATATTTGGTTTTGTATTCGGTAAAATGAAAGTATTGAAATGTCCGTTGTCCCGAAAATGAGATTTTGGCCTATATACTTACAAGTTTGAGAAAAAAGAAGGTTAACATTTCCCTTGATTTAAAACATGATATGTGAACCTATTTGGTTTTGTATTCGGTAAAATGAAAGTATTGGAACGACCCTTGCGCAAAAATGAGATTTATCCTATATGGTTATATGTTTGATATATATGAAGGTTGAGCTTGTCCCTCGACGTTCCTTGGCGCGAAAGATGATATTTGAACCTATTGGGTTCTAAATTTGGTATATATAAAGTATGTGGATGACCCTTGTCGCGAAAATGAGATATTAGCCTATATGGTTGCAAATTTGATAAATGTGAAGGTTGAATTTCTCCCTTG
Organism: Medicago lupulina; assembly: GCA_958299785.1. Classification (NCBI taxonomy): domain Eukaryota; kingdom Viridiplantae; phylum Streptophyta; class Magnoliopsida; order Fabales; family Fabaceae; genus Medicago; species Medicago lupulina. Next base: position 40,640,304 of record OY283143.1, on the reverse strand, counting down.
ATTTAATGCATGATTTGTGAACCTCTTTGGTTGTGTATTCGATAAAATAAAAGGATTGGAATGACCCTTGCGCAAAAATGAGATTTTGGCCTATATGATTACAAGTTTGAGAAATAAGAAGGTTAACATTTCCCTTGATTTAAATCATGATATATGAATCTATTTGGTTTTGTATTCGATAAAATGAAAGTATTGGAACGACCCTTGCGTAAAAATGAGATTTTAGCCTATATGGTTATATGTTTGATATATGTATGAAGGTTGAGCTTGTCCCTCGACGTTCCTTGGTGCGAAAGATGATATTTGAACCTATTGGGTTCTAAATTTGGTATATATAAAGTATTGGGATGACCCTTGTCCCGAAAATGAGATATTAGCCTATATGGTTGCAAATTTGATAAATATGAAGGTTGAATTTCTCCCTTGATTTAATGCATGATTTGTGAACCTCTTTGGTTGAGTATTCTTTAAAATAAAAGTATTGGAATGACCCTTGCGCAAAAATGAGATTTTGGCCTATGTGATTACAAGTTTGAGAAATAAGAAGGTTAACATTTCCCTTGATTTAAATCATGATATATGAATCTATTTGGTTTTTTATTCGATAAAATGAAAGTATTGGAACGACCCTTGCGTAAAAATGAGATTTTAGCCTATATGGTTATATGTTTGATATATGTATGAAGGTTGAGCTTGTCCCTCGACGTTCTTTGGTGCGAAAGATGATATTTGAACCTTTTTGGTTCTAAATTTGGTAAATATAATGTATTGGGATGACCCTTGTCGCGAAAATGAGATATTAGCTTATATGGTTATTTGTTTGATATATATGAAGGTTGAGCTTGTCTCTCGATGTCCCTTGGTGCGAAAGATGATATTTGAACCTATTGGGTTCTAAATTTGGTATATATAAAGTATTGGGATGACCCTTGTCGCGAAAATGAGATATTAGCCTATATGGTTGCTAATTTGATAAATGTGAAGGTTGAATTTCTCCCTTGATTTAATGCATGATTTGTGAACCTCTTTGGTTGTGTATTCGATAAAATAAAAGGATTGGAATGACCCTTGCGCAAAAATGAGATTTTGGCCTATATGATTACAAGTTTGAGAAATAAGAAGGTTAACATTTCCCTTGATTTAAATCATGATATATGAATCTATTTGGTTTTGTATTCGATAAAATGAAAGTATTGGAACGACCCTTGCGTAAAAATGAGATTTTAGCCTATATGGTTATATGTTTGATATATGTATGAAGGTTGAGCTTGTCCCTCGACGTTCCTTGGTGCGAAAGATGATATTTGAACCTATTGGGTTCTAAATTTGGTATATATAAAGTATTGGGATGACCCTTGTCCCAAAAATGAGATATTAGCCTATATGGTTGCAAATTTGATAAATATGAAGGTTGAATTTCTCCCTTGATTTAATGCATGATTTGTGAACCTCTTTGGTTGAGTATTCGATAAAATAAAAGTATTGGAATGACCCTTGTGCAAAAATGAGATTTTGGCCTATATGCTTATAAGTTTGAGAAAAAAGAAGGTCAACATTTCCCTTGATTTAAAACATGATATGTGAACCTATTTGGTTTTGTATTCGATAAAATGAAAGTATTGGAATGACCCTTGCGCAAAAATGAGATTTTAGCCTATATGGTTACATGTTTGACAAATATGAAGGTTGAGCTTGTTCCTTGATGTCCCGTGATGCGAAACATGATATTTGAACCTATTTGGTTCTAAATTCGGTAAATATAAAGTATTGGGATGACCCTTGTCGGGAAAAAGAGATATTAACATATATATCGTTGCAAATTTGATAAATGAGAAGGTTGAATTTGTCCCTTGATTTAAAGCATGATTTGTGAACATATTTGGTTTTGTATTCGGTAAAATGAAAGTATTGAAATGTCCGTTGTCCCGAAAATGAGATTTTGGCCTATATACTTACAAGTTTGAGAAAAAAGAAGGTTAACATTTCCCTTGATTTAAAACATGATATGTGAACCTATTTGGTTTTGTATTCGGTAAAATGAAAGTATTGGAACGACCCTTGCGCAAAAATGAGATTTATCCTATATGGTTATATGTTTGATATATATGAAGGTTGAGCTTGTCCCTCGACGTTCCTTGGCGCGAAAGATGATATTTGAACCTATTGGGTTCTAAATTTGGTATATATAAAGTATGTGGATGACCCTTGTCGCGAAAATGAGATATTAGCCTATATGGTTGCAAATTTGATAAATGTGAAGGTTGAATTTCTCCCTTGATTTAATGCATGATTTGTGAACCTCTTTGGTTGTGTATTCGATAAAATAAAAGGATTGGAATGACCCTTGCGCAAAAATGAGATTTTGGCCTATATGATTACAAGTTTGAGAAATAAGAAGGTTAACATTTCCCTTGATTTAAATCATGATATATGAATCTATTTGGTTTTGTATTCGATAAAATGAAAGTATTGGAACGACCCTTGCGTAAAAATGAGATTTTAGCCTATATGGTTATATGTTTGATATATGTATGAAGGTTGAGCTTGTCCCTCGACGTTCCTTGGTGCGAAAGATGATATTTGAACCTATTGGGTTCTAAATTTGGTATATATAAAGTATTGGGATGACCCTTGTCCCGAAAATGAGATATTAGCCTATATGGTTGCAAATTTGATAAATATGAAGGTTGAATTTCTCCCTTGATTTAATGCATGATTTGTGAACCTCTTTGGTTGAGTATTCTTTAAAATAAAAGTATTGGAATGACCCTTGCGCAAAAATGAGATTTTGGCCTATGTGATTACAAGTTTGAGAAATAAGAAGGTTAACATTTCCCTTGATTTAAATCATGATATATGAATCTATTTGGTTTTTTATTCGATAAAATGAAAGTATTGGAACGACCCTTGCGTAAAAATGAGATTTTAGCCTATATGGTTATATGTTTGATATATGTATGAAGGTTGAGCTTGTCCCTCGACGTTCTTTGGTGCGAAAGATGATATTTGAACCTTTTTGGTTCTAAATTTGGTAAATATAATGTATTGGGATGACCCTTGTCGCGAAAATGAGATATTAGCTTATATGGTTATTTGTTTGATATATATGAAGGTTGAGCTTGTCTCTCGATGTCCCTTGGTGCGAAAGATGATATTTGAACCTATTGGGTTCTAAATTTGGTATATATAAAGTATTGGGATGACCCTTGTCGCGAAAATGAGATATTAGCCTATATGGTTGCTAATTTGATAAATGTGAAGGTTGAATTTCTCCCTTGATTTAATGCATGATTTGTGAACCTCTTTGGTTGTGTATTCGATAAAATAAAAGGATTGGAATGACCCTTGCGCAAAAATGAGATTTTGGCCTATATGATTACAAGTTTGAGAAATAAGAAGGTTAACATTTCCCTTGATTTAAATCATGATATATGAATCTATTTGGTTTTGTATTCGATAAAATGAAAGTATTGGAACGACCCTTGCGTAAAAATGAGATTTTAGCCTATATGGTTATATGTTTGATATATGTATGAAGGTTGAGCTTGTCCCTCGACGTTCCTTGGTGCGAAAGATGATATTTGAACCTATTGGGTTCTAAATTTGGTATATATAAAGTATTGGGATGACCCTTGTCCCAAAAATGAGATATTAGCCTATATGGTTGCAAATTTGATAAATATGAAGGTTGAATTTCTCCCTTGATTTAATGCATGATTTGTGAACCTCTTTGGTTGAGTATTCGATAAAATAAAAGTATTGGAATGACCCTTGTGCAAAAATGAGATTTTGGCCTATATGCTTATAAGTTTGAGAAAAAAGAAGGTCAACATTTCCCTTGATTTAAAACATGATATGTGAACCTATTTGGTTTTGTATTCGATAAAATGAAAGTATTGGAATGACCCTTGCGCAAAAATGAGATTTTAGCCTATATGGTTACATGTTTGACAAATATGAAGGTTGAGCTTGTTCCTTGATGTCCCGTGATGCGAAACATGATATTTGAACCTATTTGGTTCTAAATTCGGTAAATATAAAGTATTGGGATGACCCTTGTCGGGAAAAAGAGATATTAACATATATATCGTTGCAAATTTGATAAATGAGAAGGTTGAATTTGTCCCTTGATTTAAAGCATGATTTGTGAACATATTTGGTTTTGTATTCGGTAAAATGAAAGTATTGAAATGTCCGTTGTCCCGAAAATGAGATTTTGGCCTATATACTTACAAGTTTGAGAAAAAAGAAGGTTAACATTTCCCTTGATTTAAAACATGATATGTGAACCTATTTGGTTTTGTATTCGGTAAAATGAAAGTATTGGAACGACCCTTGCGCAAAAATGAGATTTATCCTATATGGTTATATGTTTGATATATATGAAGGTTGAGCTTGTCCCTCGACGTTCCTTGGCGCGAAAGATGATATTTGAACCTATTGGGTTCTAAATTTGGTATATATAAAGTATGTGGATGACCCTTGTCGCGAAAATGAGATATTAGCCTATATGGTTGCAAATTTGATAAATGTGAAGGTTGAATTTCTCCCTTGATTTAATGCATGATTTGTGAACCTCTTTGGTTGTGTATTCGATAAAATAAAAGGATTGGAATGACCCTTGCGCAAAAATGAGATTTTGGCCTATATGATTACAAGTTTGAGAAATAAGAAGGTTAACATTTCCCTTGATTTAAATCATGATATATGAATCTATTTGGTTTTGTATTCGATAAAATGAAAGTATTGGAACGACCCTTGCGTAAAAATGAGATTTTAGGCTATACGGTTATATCTTTGATATATGTATGAAGGTTGAGCTTGTCCCTCGACGTTCCTTGGTGCGAAAGATGATATTTGAACCTATTGGGTTCTAAATTTGGTAAATATAATGTATTGGGATGACCCTTGTCGCAAAAATGAGATATTAGCCTATATGGTTATTTGTTTGATATATATGAAGGTTGAGCTTGTCCCTCGATGTCCCTTGGTGCGAAAGATGATATTTGAACCTATTTGGTTCTAAATTCGTTAAATATAAAGTATTGGGATGACCCTTGCGCAAAAATGAGATTTTAGCCTATATGGTTATTTGTTTGATATATATGAAGGTTGAGCTTGTCCCTCGATGTCCCTTGGTGCGAAAGATGATATTGGAACCTATTTGGTTCTAAATTCGGTAAATATAAATTATTGGGATGACCCTTGGCGCGACAATGAGATATTATCCTATATGGTTGCAAATTTGATAAATGGTAAGGTTGAATTTGTCCCTTGATTTAGAGCATGATTTGTGAACCTATTTGGTTATGTATTCGGTAATATGAAAGTATTAGAATGACCCTTGTGCAAAAATGAGATTGTAGCCTATATGGTTACATGTTTGATAAATATGGAGGTTGAGCTTGTCCCTCGATGTCCCTTGATGCGAAACATGATATTTGAAGCTATTTGGTTCTAAATTTGGTAAATATAAAGTATTGGGATGACCCTTGTCGCGAAAATGAGATATTAGCCTATATGGTTGCAAATTTGATAAATGTGAAGGTTGAATTTCTCCCTTGATTTAATGCTTGATTTGTGAACCTCTTTGGTTGTGTATTCGATAAAATAAAAGGATTGGAATGACCCTTGCGCAAAAATGAGATTTTGGCCTATATGATTACAAGTTTGAGAAATAAGAAGGTTAACATTTCCCTTGATTTAAATCATGATATATGGATCTATTTGCTTTTGTATTCGATAAAATGAAAGTATTGGAACGACCCTTGCGTAAAAATGAGATTTTAGCCTATACGGTTATATGTTTGATATATGTATGAAGGTTGAGCTTGTCCCTCGACGTTCCTTGGTGCGAAAGATGATATTTGAACCTATTGGGTTCTAAATTTGGTATATATAAAGTATTGGGATGACCCTTGTCCCGAAAATGAGATATTAGCCTATATGGTTGCAAATTTGATAAATATGAAGGTTGAATTTCTCCCTTGATTTAATGCATGATTTGTGAACCTCTTTGGTTGTGTATTCGATAAAATAAAAGGATTGGAATGACCCTTGCGCAAAAATGAGATTTTGGCCTATATGATTACAAGTTTGAGAAATAAGAAGGTTAACATTTCCCTTGATTTAAATCATGATATATGAATCTATTTGGTTTTGTATTCGATAAAATGAAAGTATTGGAACGACCCTTGCGTAAAAATGAGATTTTAGGCTATACGGTTATATCTTTGATATATGTATGAAGGTTGAGCTTGTCCCTCGACGTTCCTTGGTGCGAAAGATGATATTTGAACCTATTGGGTTCTAAATTTGGTAAATATAATGTATTGGGATGACCCTTGTCGCAAAAATGAGATATTAGCCTATATGGTTATTTGTTTGATATATATGAAGGTTGAGCTTGTCCCTCGATGTCCCTTGGTGCGAAAGATGATATTTGAACCTATTTGGTTCTAAATTCGTTAAATATAAAGTATTGGGATGACCCTTGCGCAAAAATGAGATTTTAGCCTATATGGTTATTTGTTTGATATATATGAAGGTTGAGCTTGTCCCTCGATGTCCCTTGGTGCGAAAGATGATATTGGAACCTATTTGGTTCTAAATTCGGTAAATATAAATTATTGGGATGACCCTTGGCGCGACAATGAGATATTATCCTATATGGTTGCAAATTTGATAAATGGTAAGGTTGAATTTGTCCCTTGATTTAGAGCATGATTTGTGAACCTATTTGGTTATGTATTCGGTAATATGAAAGTATTAGAATGACCCTTGTGCAAAAATGAGATTGTAGCCTATATGGTTACATGTTTGATAAATATGGAGGTTGAGCTTGTCCCTCGATGTCCCTTGATGCGAAACATGATATTTGAAGCTATTTGGTTCTAAATTTGGTAAATATAAAGTATTGGGATGACCCTTGTCGCGAAAATGAGATATTAGCCTATATGGTTGCAAATTTGATAAATGTGAAGGTTGAATTTCTCCCTTGATTTAATGCTTGATTTGTGAACCTCTTTGGTTGTGTATTCGATAAAATAAAAGGATTGGAATGACCCTTGCGCAAAAATGAGATTTTGGCCTATATGATTACAAGTTTGAGAAATAAGAAGGTTAACATTTCCCTTGATTTAAATCATGATATATGAATCTATTTGGTTTTGTATTCGATAAAATGAAAGTATTGGAACGACCCTTGCGTAAAAATGAGATTTTAGCCTATATGGTTATATGTTTGATATATGTATGAAGGTTGAGCTTGTCCCTCGACGTTCTTTGGTGCGAAAGATGATATTTGAACCTTTTTGGTTCTAAATTTGGTAAATATAATGTATTGGGATGACCCTTGTCGCGAAAATGAGATATTAGCTTATATGGTTATTTGTTTGATATATATGAAGGTTGAGCTTGTCTCTCGATGTCCCTTGGTGCGAAAGATGATATTTGAACCTATTGGGTTCTAAATTTGGTATATATAAAGTATTGGGATGACCCTTGTCGCGAAAATGAGATATTAGCCTATATGGTTGCTAATTTGATAAATGTGAAGGTTGAATTTCTCCCTTGATTTAATGCATGATTTGTGAACCTCTTTGGTTGTGTATTCGATAAAATAAAAGGATTGGAATGACCCTTGCGCAAAAATGAGATTTTGGCCTATATGATTACAAGTTTGAGAAATAAGAAGGTTAACATTTCCCTTGATTTAAATCATGATATATGAATCTATTTGGTTTTGTATTCGATAAAATGAAAGTATTGGAACGACCCTTGCGTAAAAATGAGATTTTAGCCTATATGGTTATATGTTTGATATATGTATGAAGGTTGAGCTTGTCCCTCGACGTTCCTTGGTGCGAAAGATGATATTTGAACCTATTGGGTTCTAAATTTGGTATATATAAAGTATTGGGATGACCCTTGTCCCAAAAATGAGATATTAGCCTATATGGTTGCAAATTTGATAAATATGAAGGTTGAATTTCTCCCTTGATTTAATGCATGATTTGTGAACCTCTTTGGTTGAGTATTCGATAAAATAAAAGTATTGGAATGACCCTTGTGCAAAAATGAGATTTTGGCCTATATGCTTATAAGTTTGAGAAAAAAGAAGGTCAACATTTCCCTTGATTTAAAACATGATATGTGAACCTATTTGGTTTTGTATTCGATAAAATGAAAGTATTGGAATGACCCTTGCGCAAAAATGAGATTTTAGCCTACATGGTTACATGTTTGACAAATATGAAGGTTGAGCTTGTTCCTTGATGTCCCGTGATGCGAAACATGATATTTGAACCTATTTGGTTCTAAATTCGGTAAATATAAAGTATTGGGATGACCCTTGTCGGGAAAAAGAGATATTAACATATATATCGTTGCAAATTTGATAAATGAGAAGGTTGAATTTGTCCCTTGATTTAAAGCATGATTTGTGAACATATTTGGTTTTGTATTCGGTAAAATGAAAGTATTGAAATGTCCGTTGTCCCGAAAATGAGATTTTGGCCTATATACTTACAAGTTTGAGAAAAAAGAAGGTTAACATTTCCCTTGATTTAAAACATGATATGTGAACCTATTTGGTTTTGTATTCGGTAAAATGAAAGTATTGGAACGACCCTTGCGCAAAAATGAGATTTATCCTATATGGTTATATGTTTGATATATATGAAGGTTGAGCTTGTCCCTCGACGTTCCTTGGCGCGAAAGATGATATTTGAACCTATTGGGTTCTAAATTTGGTATATATAAAGTATGTGGATGACCCTTGTCGCGAAAATGAGATATTAGCCTATATGGTTGCAAATTTGATAAATGTGAAGGTTGAATTTCTCCCTTGATTTAATGCATGATTTGTGAACCTCTTTGGTTGTGTATTCGATAAAATAAAAGGATTGGAATGACCCTTGCGCAAAAATGAGATTTTGGCCTATATGATTACAAGTTTGAGAAATAAGAAGGTTAACATTTCCCTTGATTTAAATCATGATATATGAATCTATTTGGTTTTGTATTCGATAAAATGAAAGTATTGGAACGACCCTTGCGTAAAAATGAGATTTTAGGCTATACGGTTATATCTTTGATATATGTATGAAGGTTGAGCTTGTCCCTCGACGTTCCTTGGTGCGAAAGATGATATTTGAACCTATTGGGTTCTAAATTTGGTAAATATAATGTATTGGGATGACCCTTGTCGCAAAAATGAGATATTAGCCTATATGGTTATTTGTTTGATATATATGAAGGTTGAGCTTGTCCCTCGATGTCCCTTGGTGCGAAAGATGATATTTGAACCTATTTGGTTCTAAATTCGTTAAATATAAAGTATTGGGATGACCCTTGCGCAAAAATGAGATTTTAGCCTATATGGTTATTTGTTTGATATATATGAAGGTTGAGCTTGTCCCTCGATGTCCCTTGGTGCGAAAGATGATATTGGAACCTATTTGGTTCTAAATTCGGTAAATATAAATTATTGGGATGACCCTTGGCGCGACAATGAGATATTATCCTATATGGTTGCAAATTTGATAAATGGTAAGGTTGAATTTGTCCCTTGATTTAGAGCATGATTTGTGAACCTATTTGGTTATGTATTCGGTAATATGAAAGTATTAGAATGACCCTTGTGCAAAAATGAGATTGTAGCCTATATGGTTACATGTTTGATAAATATGGAGGTTGAGCTTGTCCCTCGATGTCCCTTGATGCGAAACATGATATTTGAAGCTATTTGGTTCTAAATTTGGTAAATATAAAGTATTGGGATGACCCTTGTCGCGAAAATGAGATATTAGCCTATATGGTTGCAAATTTGATAAATGTGAAGGTTGAATTTCTCCCTTGATTTAATGCTTGATTTGTGAACCTCTTTGGTTGTGTATTCGATAAAATAAAAGGATTGGAATGACCCTTGCGCAAAAATGAGATTTTGGCCTATATGATTACAAGTTTGAGAAATAAGAAGGTTAACATTTCCCTTGATTTAAATCATGATATATGAATCTATTTGGTTTTGTATTCGATAAAATGAAAGTATTGGAACGACCCTTGCGTAAAAATGAGATTTTAGCCTATATGGTTATATGTTTGATATATGTATGAAGGTTGAGCTTGTCCCTCGACGTTCTTTGGTGCGAAAGATGATATTTGAACCTTTTTGGTTCTAAATTTGGTAAATATAATGTATTGGGATGACCCTTGTCGCGAAAATGAGATATTAGCTTATATGGTTATTTGTTTGATATATATGAAGGTTGAGCTTGTCTCTCGATGTCCCTTGGTGCGAAAGATGATATTTGAACCTATTGGGTTCTAAATTTGGTATATATAAAGTATTGGGATGACCCTTGTCGCGAAAATGAGATATTAGCCTATATGGTTGCTAATTTGATAAATGTGAAGGTTGAATTTCTCCCTTGATTTAATGCATGATTTGTGAACCTCTTTGGTTGTGTATTCGATAAAATAAAAGGATTGGAATGACCCTTGCGCAAAAATGAGATTTTGGCCTATATGATTACAAGTTTGAGAAATAAGAAGGTTAACATTTCCCTTGATTTAAATCATGATATATGAATCTATTTGGTTTTGTATTCGATAAAATGAAAGTATTGGAACGACCCTTGCGTAAAAATGAGATTTTAGCCTATATGGTTATATGTTTGATATATGTATGAAGGTTGAGCTTGTCCCTCGACGTTCCTTGGTGCGAAAGATGATATTTGAACCTATTGGGTTCTAAATTTGGTATATATAAAGTATTGGGATGACCCTTGTCCCAAAAATGAGATATTAGCCTATATGGTTGCAAATTTGATAAATATGAAGGTTGAATTTCTCCCTTGATTTAATGCATGATTTGTGAACCTCTTTGGTTGAGTATTCGATAAAATAAAAGTATTGGAATGACCCTTGTGCAAAAATGAGATTTTGGCCTATATGCTTATAAGTTTGAGAAAAAAGAAGGTCAACATTTCCCTTGATTTAAAACATGATATGTGAACCTATTTGGTTTTGTATTCGATAAAATGAAAGTATTGGAATGACCCTTGCGCAAAAATGAGATTTTAGCCTATATGGTTACATGTTTGACAAATATGAAGGTTGAGCTTGTTCCTTGATGTCCCGTGATGCGAAACATGATATTTGAACCTATTTGGTTCTAAATTCGGTAAATATAAAGTATTGGGATGACCCTTGTCGGGAAAAAGAGATATTAACATATATATCGTTGCAAATTTGATAAATGAGAAGGTTGAATTTGTCCCTTGATTTAAAGCATGATTTGTGAACATATTTGGTTTTGTATTCGGTAAAATGAAAGTATTGAAATGTCCGTTGTCCCGAAAATGAGATTTTGGCCTATATACTTACAAGTTTGAGAAAAAAGAAGGTTAACATTTCCCTTGATTTAAAACATGATATGTGAACCTATTTGGTTTTGTATTCGGTAAAATGAAAGTATTGGAACGACCCTTGCGCAAAAATGAGATTTATCCTATATGGTTATATGTTTGATATATATGAAGGTTGAGCTTGTCCCTCGACGTTCCTTGGCGCGAAAGATGATATTTGAACCTATTGGGTTCTAAATTTGGTATATATAAAGTATGTGGATGACCCTTGTCGCGAAAATGAGATATTAGCCTATATGGTTGCAAATTTGATAAATGTGAAGGTTGAATTTCTCCCTTGATTTAATGCATGATTTGTGAACCTCTTTGGTTGTGTATTCGATAAAATAAAAGGATTGGAATGACCCTTGCGCAAAAATGAGATTTTGGCCTATATGATTACAAGTTTGAGAAATAAGAAGGTTAACATTTCCCTTGATTTAAATCATGATATATGAATCTATTTGGTTTTGTATTCGATAAAATGAAAGTATTGGAACGACCCTTGCGTAAAAATGAGATTTTAGGCTATACGGTTATATCTTTGATATATGTATGAAGGTTGAGCTTGTCCCTCGACGTTCCTTGGTGCGAAAGATGATATTTGAACCTATTGGGTTCTAAATTTGGTAAATATAATGTATTGGGATGACCCTTGTCGCAAAAATGAGATATTAGCCTATATGGTTATTTGTTTGATATATATATGAAGGTTGAGCTTGTCCCTCGATGTCCCTTGGTGCGAAAGATGATATTTGAACCTATTTGGTTCTAAATTCGTTAAATATAAAGTATTGGGATGACCCTTGCGCAAAAATGAGATTTTAGCCTATATGGTTATTTGTTTGATATATATGAAGGTTGAGCTTGTCCCTCGATGTCCCTTGGTGCGAAAGATGATATTGGAACCTATTTGGTTCTAAATTCGGTAAATATAAATTATTGGGATGACCCTTGGCGCGACAATGAGATATTATCCTATATGGTTGCAAATTTGATAAATGGTAAGGTTGAATTTGTCCCTTGATTTAGAGCATGATTTGTGAACCTATTTGGTTATGTATTCGGTAATATGAAAGTATTAGAATGACCCTTGTGCAAAAATGAGATTGTAGCCTATATGGTTACATGTTTGATAAATATCGAGGTTGAGCTTGTCCCTCGATGTCCCTTGATGCGAAACATGATATTTGAAGCTATTTGGTTCTAAATTTGGTAAATATAAAGTATTGGGATGACCCTTGTCGCGAAAATGAGATATTAGCCTATATGGTTGCAAATTTGATAAATGTGAAGGTTGAATTTCTCCCTTGATTTAATGCTTGATTTGTGAACCTCTTTGGTTGTGTATTCGATAAAATAAAAGGATTGGAATGACCCTTGCGCAAAAATGAGATTTTGGCCTATATGATTACAAGTTTGAGAAATAAGAAGGTTAACATTTCCCTTGATTTAAATCATGATATATGGATCTATTTGCTTTTGTATTCGATAAAATGAAAGTATTGGAACGACCCTTGCGTAAAAATGAGATTTTAGCCTATACGGTTATATGTTTGATATATGTATGAAGGTTGAGCTTGTCCCTCGACGTTCCTTGGTGCGAAAGATGATATTTGAACCTATTGGGTTCTAAATTTGGTATATATAAAGTATTGGGATGACCCTTGTCCCGAAAATGAGATATTAGCCTATATGGTTGCAAATTTGATAAATATGAAGGTTGAATTTCTCCCTTGATTTAATGCATGATTTGTGAACCTCTTTGGTTGTGTATTCGATAAAATAAAAGGATTGGAATGACCCTTGCGCAAAAATGAGATTTTGGCCTATATGATTACAAGTTTGAGAAATAAGAAGGTTAACATTTCCCTTGATTTAAATCATGATATATGAATCTATTTGGTTTTGTATTCGATAAAATGAAAGTATTGGAACGACCCTTGCGTAAAAATGAGATTTTAGCCTATACGGTTATATGTTTGATATATGTATGAAGGTTGAGCTTGTCCCTCGACGTTCCTTGGTGCGAAAGATGATATTTGAACCTATTGGGTTCTAAATTTGGTAAATATAATGTATTGGGATGACCCTTGTCGCGAAAATGAGATATTAGCCTATATGGTTATTTGTTTGATATATATGAAGGTTGAGCTTGTCCCTCGATGTCCCTTGGTGCGAAAGATGATATTTGAACCTATTTGGTTCTAAATTCGTTAAATATAAAGTATTGGGATGACCCTTGCGCAAAAATGAGATTTTAGCCTATATGGTTATTTGTTTGATATATATGAAGGTTGATCTTGTCCCTCGATGTCCCTTGGTGCGAAAGATGATATTGGAACCTATTTGGTTCTAAATTCGGTAAATATAAATTATTGGGATGACCCTTGGCGCGACAATGAGATATTATCCTATATGGTTGCAAATTTGATAAATGGTAAGGTTGAATTTGTCCCTTGATTTAGAGCATGATTTGTGAACCTATTTGGTTATGTATTCGGTAATATGAAAGTATTAGAATGACCCTTGTGCAAAAATGAGATTGTAGCCAATATGGTTACATGTTTGATAAATATGGAGGTTGAGCTTGTCCCTCGATGTCCCTTGATGCGAAACATGATATTTGAACCTATTTGGTTCTAAATTTGGTAAATATAAAGTATTGGGATGACCCTTGTCGCGAAAATGAGATATTAGCCTATATGGTTGCAAATTTGATAAATGTGAAGGTTGAATTTCTCCCTTGATTTAATGCATGATTTGTGAACCTCTTTGGTTGTGTATTCGATAAAATAAAAGGATTGGAATGACCCTTGCGCAAAAATGAGATTTTGGCCTATATGATTACAAGTTTGAGAAATAAGAAGGTTAACAGTTCCCTTGATTTAAATCATGATATATGGATCTATTTGGTTTTGTATTCGATAAAATGAAAGTATTGGAACGACCCTTGCGTAAAAATGAGATTTTAGCCTATATGGTTATATGTTTGATATATATATATATATATGAAGGTTGAGCTTGTCCCTCGACGTTCCTTGGTGCGAAAGATGATATTTGAACCTATTGGGTTCTAAATTTGGTATATATAAAGTATTGGGATGACCCTTGTCCCGAAAATGAGATATTAGCCTATATGGTTGCAAATTTGATAAATATGAAGGTTGAATTTCTCCCTTGATTTAATGCATGATTTGTGAACCTCTTTGGTTGAGTATTCGATAAAATAAAAGTATTGGAATGACCCTTGCGCAAAAATGAGATTTTGGCCTATATGCTTATAAGTTTGAGAAAAAAGAAGGTCAACATTTCCCTTGATTTAAAACATGATATGTGAACCTATTTGGTTTTGTATTCGATAAAATGAAAGTATTGGAATGACCCTTGCGCAAAAATGAGATTTTAGCCTATATGGTTACATGTTTGACAAATATGAAGGTTGAGCTTGTTCCTTGATGTCCCGTGAAGCGAAACATGATATTTGAACCTATTTTGTTCTAAATTCGGTAAATATAAAGTTTTGGGATGACCCTTGTCGGGAAAAAGAGATATTAACATATATATCGTTGCAAATTTGATAAATGAGAAGGTTGAATTTGTCCCTTGATTTAAAGCATGATTTGTGAACATATTTGGTTTTGTATTCGGTAAAATGAAAGTATTGAAATGTCCGTTGTCCCGAAAATGAGATTTTGGCCTATATACTTACAAGTTTGAGAAAAAAGAAGGTTAACATTTCCCTTGATTTAAAACATGATATGTGAACCTATTTGGTTTTGTATTCGGTAAAATGAAAGTATTGGAACGACCCTTGCGCAAAAATGAGATTTATCCTATATGGTTATATGTTTGATATATATGAAGGTTGAGCTTGTCCCTCGACGTTCCTTGGCGCGAAAGATGATATTTGAACCTATTGGGTTCTAAATTTGGTATATATAAAGTATGTGGATGACCCTTGTCGCGAAAATGAGATATTAGCCTATATGGTTGCAAATTTGATAAATGTGAAGGTTGAATTTCTCCCTTGATTTAATGCATGATTTGTGAACCTCTTTGGTTGTGTATTCGATAAAATAAAAGGATTGGAATGACCCTTGCGCAAAAATGAGATTTTGGCCTATATGATTACAAGTTTGAGAAATAAGAAGGTTAACATTTCCCTTGATTTAAATCATGATATATGAATCTATTTGGTTTTGTATTCGATAAAATGAAAGTATTGGAACGACCCTTGCGTAAAAATGAGATTTTAGCCTATATGGTTATATGTTTGATATATGTATGAAGGTTGAGCTTGTCCCTCGACGTTCCTTGGTGCGAAAGATGATATTTGAACCTATTGGGTTCTAAATTTGGTAAATATAATGTATTGGGATGACCCTTGTCGCGAAAATGAGATATTAGCCTATATGGTTATTTGTTTGATATATATGAAGGTTGAGCTTGTCCCTCGATGTCCCTTGGTGCGAAAGATGATATTTGAACCTATTTGGTTCTAAATTCGTTAAATATAAAGTATTGGGATGACCCTTGCGCAAAAATGAGATTTTAGCCTATATGGTTATTTGTTTGATATATATGAAGGTTGAGCTTGTCCCTCGATGTCCCTTGGTGCGAAAGATGATATTGGAACCTATTTGGTTCTAAATTCGGTAAATATAAAATATTGGGATGACCCTTGGCGCGACAATGAGATATTATCCTATATGGTTGCAAATTTGATAAATGGTAAGGTTGAATTTGTCCCTTGATTTAGAGCATGATTTGTGAACCTATTTGGTTATGTATTCGGTAATATGAAAGTATTAGAATGACCCTTGTGCAAAAATGAGATTGTAGCCAATATGGTTACATGTTTGATAAATATGGAGGTTGAGCTTGTCCCTCGATGTCCCTTGATGCGAAACATGATATTTGAACCTATTTGGTTCTAAATTTGGTAAATATAAAGTATTGGGATGACCCTTGTCGCGAAAATGAGATATTAGCCTATATGGTTGCAAATTTGATAAATGTGAAGGTTGAATTTCTCCCTTGATTTAATGCATGATTTGTGAACCTCTTTGGTTGTGTATTCGATAAAATAAAAGGATTGGAATGACCCTTGCGCAAAAATGAGATTTTGGCCTATATGATTACAAGTTTGAGAAATAAGAAGGTTAACAGTTCCCTTGATTTAAATCATGATATATGGATCTATTTGGTTTTGTATTCGATAAAATGAAAGTATTGGAACGACCCTTGCGTAAAAATGAGATTTTAGCCTATATGGTTATATGTTTGATATATATATATATATGAAGGTTGAGCTTGTCCCTCGACGTTCCTTGGTGCGAAAGATGATATTTGAACCTATTGGGTTCTAAATTTGGTATATATAAAGTATTGGGATGACCCTTGTCCCGAAAATGAGATATTAGCCTATATGGTTGCAAATTTGATAAATATGAAGGTTGAATTTCTCCCTTGATTTAATGCATGATTTGTGAACCTCTTTGGTTGAGTATTCGATAAAATAAAAGTATTGGAATGACCCTTGCGCAAAAATGAGATTTTGGCCTATATGCTTATAAGTTTGAGAAAAAAGAAGGTCAACATTTCCCTTGATTTAAAACATGATATGTGAACCTATTTGGTTTTGTATTCGATAAAATGAAAGTATTGGAATGACCCTTGCGCAAAAATGAGATTTTAGCCTATATGGTTACATGTTTGACAAATATGAAGGTTGAGCTTGTTCCTTGATGTCCCGTGAAGCGAAACATGATATTTGAACCTATTTTGTTCTAAATTCGGTAAATATAAAGTTTTGGGATGACCCTTGTCGGGAAAAAGAGATATTAACATATATATCGTTGCAAATTTGATAAATGAGAAGGTTGAATTTGTCCCTTGATTTAAAGCATGATTTGTGAACATATTTGGTTTTGTATTCGGTAAAATGAAAGTATTGAAATGTCCGTTGTCCCGAAAATGAGATTTTGGCCTATATACTTACAAGTTTGAGAAAAAAGAAGGTTAACATTTCCCTTGATTTAAAACATGATATGTGAACCTATTTGGTTTTGTATTCGGTAAAATGAAAGTATTGGAACGACCCTTGCGCAAAAATGAGATTTATCCTATATGGTTATATGTTTGATATATATGAAGGTTGAGCTTGTCCCTCGACGTTCCTTGGCGCGAAAGATGATATTTGAACCTATTGGGTTCTAAATTTGGTATATATAAAGTATGTGGATGACCCTTGTCGCGAAAATGAGATATTAGCCTATATGGTTGCAAATTTGATAAATGTGAAGGTTGAATTTCTCCCTTGATTTAATGCATGATTTGTGAACCTCTTTGGTTGTGTATTCGATAAAATAAAAGGATTGGAATGACCCTTGCGCAAAAATGAGATTTTGGCCTATATGATTACAAGTTTGAGAAATAAGAAGGTTAACATTTCCCTTGATTTAAATCATGATATATGAATCTATTTGGTTTTGTATTCGATAAAATGAAAGTATTGGAACGACCCTTGCGTAAAAATGAGATTTTAGCCTATATGGTTATATGTTTGATATATGTATGAAGGTTGAGCTTGTCCCTCGACGTTCCTTGGTGCGAAAGATGATATTTGAACCTATTGGGTTCTAAATTTGGTAAATATAATGTATTGGGATGACCCTTGTCGCGAAAATGAGATATTAGCCTATATGGTTATTTGTTTGATATATATGAAGGTTGAGCTTGTCCCTCGATGTCCCTTGGTGCGAAAGATGATATTTGAACCTATTTGGTTCTAAATTCGTTAAATATAAAGTATTGGGATGACCCTTGCGCAAAAATGAGATTTTAGCCTATCTGGTTATTTGTTTGATATATATGAAGGTTGAGCTTGTCCCTCGATGTCCCTTGGTGCGAAAGATGATATTGGAACCTATTTGGTTCTAAATTCGGTAAATATAAAATATTGGGATGACCCTTGGCGCGACAATGAGATATTATCCTATATGGTTGCAAATTTGATAAATGGTAAGGTTGAATTTGTCCCTTGATTTAGAGCATGATTTGTGAACCTATTTGGTTATGTATTCGGTAATATGAAAGTATTAGAATGACCCTTGTGCAAAAATGAGATTGTAGCCTATATGGTTACATGTTTGATAAATATGGAGGTTGAGCTTGTCCCTCGATGTCCCTTGATGCGAAACATGATATTTGAACCTATTTGGTTCTAAATTTGGTAAATATAAAGTATTGGGATGACCCTTGTCGCGAAAATGAGATATTAGCCTATATGGTTGCAAATTTGATAAATGTGAAGGTTGAATTTCTCCCTTGATTTAATGCATGATTTGTGAACCTCTTTGGTTGTGTATTCGATAAAATAAAAGGATTGGAATGACCCTTGCGCAAAAATGAGATTTTGGCCTATATGATTACAAGTTTGAGAAATAAGAAGGTTAACAGTTCCCTTGATTTAAATCATGATATATGGATCTATTTGGATTTGTATTCGATAAAATGAAAGTATTGGAACGACCCTTGCGTAAAAATGAGATTTTAGCCTATATGGTTATATGTTTGATATATATATATATATGAAGGTTGAGCTTGTCCCTCGACGTTCCTTGGTGCGAAAGATGATATTTGAACCTATTGGGTTCTAAATTTGGTATATATAAAGTATTGGGATGACCCTTGTCCCGAAAATGAGATATTAGCCTATATGGTTGCAAATTTGATAAATATGAAGGTTGAATTTCTCCCTTGATTTAATGCATGATTTGTGAACCTCTTTGGTTGTGTATTCGATAAAATAAAAGGATTGGAATGACCCTTGCGCAAAAATGAGATTTTGGCCTATATGATTACAAGTTTGAGAAATAAGAAGGTTAACATTTCCCTTGATTTAAATCATGATATATGAATCTATTTGGTTTTGTATTCGATAAAATGAAAGTATTGGAACGACCCTTGCGTAAAAATGAGATTTTAGCCTATATGGTTATATGTTTGATATATGTATGAAGGTTGAGCTTGTCCCTCGACGTTCTTTGGTGCGAAAGATGATATTTGAACCTTTTTGGTTCTAAATTTGGTAAATATAATGTATTGGGATGACCCTTGTCGCGAAAATGAGATGTTAGCCTATATGGTTATTTGTTTGATATATATGAAGGTTGAGCTTGTCCCTCGATGTCCCTTGGTGCGAAAGATGATATTTGAACCTATTTGGTTCTAAATTCGGTAAATATAAAGTATTGGGATGACCCTTGGCGCGACAATGAGATATTATCCTCTATGGTTGCAAATTTGATAAATGTGAAGGTTGAATTTCTCCCTTGATTTAATGCATGATTTGTGAACCTCTTTGGTTGTGTATTCGATAAAATAAAAGGATTGGAATGACCCTTGCGCAAAAATGAGATTTTGGCCTATATGATTACAAGTTTGAGAAATAAGAAGGTTAACATTTCCCTTGATTTAAATCATGATATATGGATCTATTTGGTTTTGTATTCGATAAAATGAAAGTATTGGAACGACCCTTGCGTAAAAATGAGATTTTAGCCTATATGGTTATATTTTGATATATGTATGAAGGTTGAGCTTGTCCCTCGACGTTCCTTGGTGCGAAAGATGATATTTGAACCTATTGGGTTCTAAATTTGGTATATATAAAGTATTGGGATGACCCTTGTCCCGAAAATGAGATATTAGCCTATATGGTTGCAAATTTGATAAATATGAAGGTTGAATTTCTCCCTTGATTTAATGCATGATTTGTGAACCTCTTTGGTTGAGTATTCGATAAAATAAAAGTATTGGAATGACCCTTGCGCAAAAATGAGATTTTGGCCTATATGCTTATAAGTTTGAGAAAAAAGAAGGTCAACATTTCCCTTGATTTAAAACATGATATGTGAAACTATTTGGTTTTGTATTCGATAAAATGAAAGTATTGGAATGACCCTTGCGCAAAAATGAGATTTTAGCCTATATGGTTACATGTTTGACAAATATGAAGGTTGAGCTTGTTCCTTGATGTCCCGTGAAGCGAAACATGATATTTGAACCTATTTGGTTCTAAATTCGGTAAATATAAAGTATTGGGATAACCCTTGTCGGGAAAAAGAGATATTAACATATATATCGTTGCAAATTTGATAAATGAGAAGGTTGAATTTGTCCCTTGATTTAAAGCATGATTTGTGAACATATTTGGTTTTGTATTCGGTAAAATGAAAGTATTGAAATGTCCGTTGTCCCGAAAATGAGATTTTGGCCTATATACTTACAAGTTTGAGAAAAAAGAAGGTTAACATTTCCCTTGATTTAAAACATGATATGTGAACCTATTTGGTTTTGTATTCGGTAAAATGAAAGTATTGGAACGACCCTTGCGCAAAAATGAGATTTATCCTATATGGTTATATGTTTGATATATATGAAGGTTGAGCTTGTCCCTCGACGTTCCTTGGCGCGAAAGATGATATTTGAACCTATTGGGTTCTAAATTTGGTATATATAAAGTATCTGGATGACCCTTATCGCGAAAATGAGATATTAGCCTATATGGTTGCAAATTTAATAAATGTTAAGGTTGAATTTCTCCCTTGATTTAATGCATGATTTGTGAACCTCTTTGGTTGTGTATTCGATAAAATAAAAGGATTGGAATGACCCTTGCGCAAAAATGAGATTTTGGCCTATATGATTACAAGTTTGAGAAATAAGAAGGTTAACATTTTCGTCGGTTACTATTTCATAAGTAATCGGCATGATTTATTTTCAGCACATTCGTCGGTTACTATTTCAAAAGTAATCGGCAAGATTTTTATTTTCAACATATTCCTCGGTTACTATTTAAAAAGTAATCGGTAAGACTTTATTTTCAGCATATTCGTTGGTTACTATTTCAAAAGTAATCGGCAAGACTTTATTTTCAGCACTTTCGTCGGTTACTATTTCAAATGTAATCGGCAGGATTTTTATTTTCAGCATATTCGTCGGTTACTATTTCGAAAGTAATATTTTTTTCAACATATTTGTCGGTTACTATTTTAAAAGTAATCGACAAGACTTTATTTTCAGCACATTCGTCGGTTACTATTTCAAAAGTAATCGGCAGGATTTTTATTTTCAACATATTCGTCGGTTACTATTTCATAAGTAATCGGCATGATTTATTTTCAGCACATTCGTCAGTTACTATTTCAAAAGTAATCGGCAAGATTTTTATTTTCAACATATTCCTCGGTTACTATTTAAAAAGTAATCGGTAAGATTTTTATTTTCAACATATTCGTCGCTTACTATTTCAAAAGTAATCAGCAAGATTTTTATTTTCAACATATTCGTCGCTTACTATTTCAAAAGTAATCGGCATGATTTATTTTCAGCACATTTGTCGGTTACTATTTCAAAAGTAATCGGCAAGATTTTTATTTTGAGCACATTCGTCGGTTACTATTTTAAAAGTAATCGACAAGACTTTTATTTTCAGCACATTTGTCGGTTACTATTTCAAAAATAATCGGCATGATTTATTTTCAGCACATTCGTCGGTTACTATTTCAAAAGTAATCGGCAAGACTTTATTTTCAACACATTCGTCGGTTACTATTTCAAAAGTAATCGGCATGATCTATTTTCAGCATATTCGTCGGTTACTATTTCAAAGGTAATCAGCAGTATTTATTTTCAGCACATTCGTCGGTTACTATTTCAAAAGTAATCGGCAAGATTTTTATTTTTAGCATATTGGTCGGGTACTATTTTAATAGTAATCGACAAGATTTTTATTTCCAACATATTCGTCGCTTACTATTTCAAAAGTAATCGGCAAGACTTTATTTTCAACACTTTCGTCGGTTACTATTTCAAATGTAATCGGCAGGATTTTTATTTTCAGCATATTCGTCGGTTACTATTTTGAAAGTAATCGGCAAGATTTTTATTTTCAGCATATTTGTCGGTTACTATTTTAAAAGTAATCGACAAGATTTTTATTTTCAACATATTCGTCGGTTACTATTTCAAAAGTAATCGGCAAGACTTTATTTTCAGCATATTCGTTGGTTACTATTTCAAAAGTAATCGGTAAGATTTTTATTTTCAACATATTCGTCACTTACTATTTCAAAAGTAATCGGCATGATTTATTTTCAGCACATTTGTCGGTTACTATTTCAAAAGTAATCGGCATGATTTATTTTCAGCATATTCGTCGGTTACTATTTCAAAAGTAATCGGCATGATTTATTTTCAACACATTCGTTGGTTACTATTTCAAAAGTAATCGGCATGATCTATTTTCTGCACATTCGTCGGTTACTATTTCAAAAGTAATCGGCATGATTTATTTTCAGCACATTCGTCGGTTACTATTTCAAAAGTAATCGGAATGATTTATTTTCAACACATTCGTTGGTTACTATTTCAAAAGTAATCGGCATGATCTATTTTCTGCACATTCGTCAGTTACTATTTCAAAAGTAATCGGCATGATTTATATTCAGCACATTCGTCGGTTACTATTTCAAAAGTAATCGGCAAGATTTTTATTTTCAACATATTCGTCGGTTACTATTTCATAAGTAATCGGCATGATTTATTTTCAGCACATTCGTCGGTTACTATTTCAAAAGTAATCGGCAAGATTTTTATTTTCAACATATTCCTCGGTTACTATTTAAAAAGTAATCGGTAAGACTTTATTTTCAGCATATTCGTTGGTTACTATTTCAAAAGTAATCGGCAAGACTTTATTTTCAGCACTTTCGTCGGTTACTATTTCAAATGTAATCGGCAGGATTTTTATTTTCAGCATATTCGTCGGTTACTATTTCGAAAGTAATATTTTTTTCAACATATATGTCGGTTACTATTTTAAAAGTAATCCACAAGACTTTATTTTCAGCACATTCGTCGGTTACTATTTCAAAAGTAATCGGCAGGATTTTTATTTTCAACATATTCGTCGGTTACTATTTCATAAGTAATCGGCATGATTTATTTTCAGCATATTCGTCGGTTACTATTTCAAAAGTAATCGGCATGATTTATTTTCAACACATTCGTTGGTTACTATTTCAAAAGTAATCGGCATGATCTATTTTCTGCACATTCGTCGGTTACTATTTCAAAAGTAATCGGCATGATTTATTTTCAGCACATTCGTCGGTTACTATTTCAAAAGTAATCGGAATGATTTATTTTCAACACATTCGTTGGTTACTATTTCAAAAGTAATCGGCATGATCTATTTTCTGCACATTCGTCGGTTACTATTTCAAAAGTAATCGGCATGATTTATATTCAGCACATTCGTCGGTTACTATTTCAAAAGTAATCGGCAAGATTTTTATTTTCAACATATTCGTCGGTTACTATTTCATAAGTAATCGGCATGATTTATTTTCAGCACATTCGTCGGTTACTATTTCAAAAGTAATCGGCAAGATTTTTATTTTCAACATATTCCTCGGTTACTATTTAAAAAGTAATCGGTAAGACTTTATTTTCAGCATATTCGTTGGTTACTATTTCAAAAGTAATCGGCAAGACTTTATTTTCAGCACTTTCGTCGGTTACTATTTCAAATGTAATCGGCAGGATTTTTATTTTCAGCATATTCGTCGGTTACTATTTCGAAAGTAATATTTTTTTCAACATATTTGTCGGTTACTATTTTAAAAGTAATCGACAAGACTTTATTTTCAGCACATTCGTCGGTTACTATTTCAAAAGTAATCGGCAGGATTTTTATTTTCAACATATTCGTCGGTTACTATTTCATAAGTAATCGGCATGATTTATTTTCAGCACATTCGTCAGTTACTATTTCAAAAGTAATCGGCAAGATTTTTATTTTCAACATATTCCTCGGTTACTATTTAAAAAGTAATCGGTAAGATTTTTATTTTCAACATATTCGTCGCTTACTATTTCAAAAGTAATCAACAAGATTTTTATTTTCAACATATTCGTCGCTTACTATTTCAAAAGTAATCGGCATGATTTATTTTCAGCACATTCGTCGGTTACTATTTCAAAAGTAATCGGCAAGATTTTTATTTTGAGCACATTCGTCGGTTACTATTTTAAAAGTAATCGGCATGATTTATTTTCAGCACATTCGTCGGTTACTATTTCAAAAGTAATCGGCAAGATTTTTATTTTGAGCACATTCGTCGGTTACTATTTTAAAAGTAATCGACAAGACTTTTATTTTCAGCACATTTGTCGGTTACTATTTCAAAAGTAATCGGCATGATTTATTTTCAGCACATTCGTCGGTTACTATTTCAAAAGTAATCGGCAAGATTTTTATTTTGAGCACATTCGTCGGTTACTATTTTAAAAGTAATCGACAAGATTTTTATTTTCAACATATTCGTCGGTTACTATTTCAAAAGTAATCGGCAAGACTTTATTTTCAGCATATTCGTTGGTTACTATTTCAAAAGTAATCGGTAAGATTTTTATTTTCAACATATTCGTCACTTACTATTTCAAAAGTAATCGGCATGATTTATTTTCAGCACATTTGTCGGTTACTATTTCAAAAGTAATCGGCATGATTTATTTTCAGCATATTCGTCGGTTACTATTTCAAAAGTAATCGGCATGATTTATTTTCAACACATTCGTTGGTTACTATTTCAAAAGTAATCGGCATGATCTATTTTCTGCACATTCGTCGGTTACTATTTCAAAAGTAATCGGCATGATTTATTTTCAGCACATTCGTCGGTTACTATTTCAAAAGTAATCGGAATGATTTATTTTCAACACATTCGTTGGTTACTATTTCAAAAGTAATCGGCATGATCTATTTTCTGCACATTCGTCAGTTACTATTTCAAAAGTAATCGGCATGATTTATATTCAGCACATTCGTCGGTTACTATTTCAAAAGTAATCGGCAAGATTTTTATTTTCAACATATTCGTCGGTTACTATTTCATAAGTAATCGGCATGATTTATTTTCAGCACATTCGTCGGTTACTATTTCAAAAGTAATCGGCAAGATTTTTATTTTCAACATATTCCTCGGTTACTATTTAAAAAGTAATCGGTAAGACTTTATTTTCAGCATATTCGTTGGTTACTATTTCAAAAGTAATCGGCAAGACTTTATTTTCAGCACTTTCGTCGGTTACTATTTCAAATGTAATCGGCAGGATTTTTATTTTCAGCATATTCGTCGGTTACTATTTCGAAAGTAATATTTTTTTCAACATATATGTCGGTTACTATTTTAAAAGTAATCCACAAGACTTTATTTTCAGCACATTCGTCGGTTACTATTTCAAAAGTAATCGGCAGGATTTTTATTTTCAACATATTCGTCGGTTACTATTTCATAAGTAATCGGCATGATTTATTTTCAGCATATTCGTCGGTTACTATTTCAAAAGTAATCGGCATGATTTATTTTCAACACATTCGTTGGTTACTATTTCAAAAGTAATCGGCATGATCTATTTTCTGCACATTCGTCGGTTACTATTTCAAAAGTAATCGGCATGATTTATTTTCAGCACATTCGTCGGTTACTATTTCAAAAGTAATCGGAATGATTTATTTTCAACACATTCGTTGGTTACTATTTCAATAGTAATCGGCATGATCTATTTTCTGCACATTCGTCGGTTACTATTTCAAAAGTAATCGGCATGATTTATATTCAGCACATTCGTCGGTTACTATTTCAAAAGTAATCGGCAAGATTTTTATTTTCAACATATTCGTCGGTTACTATTTCATAAGTAATCGGCATGATTTATTTTCAGCACATTCGTCGGTTACTATTTCAAAAGTAATCGGCAAGATTTTTATTTTCAACATATTCCTCGGTTACTATTTAAAAAGTAATCGGTAAGACTTTATTTTCAGCATATTCCTCGGTTACTATTTCAAAAGTAATCGGCAAGACTTTATTTTCAGCACTTTCGTCGGTTACTATTTCAAATGTAATCGGCAGGATTTTTATTTTCAGCATATTCGTCGGTTACTATTTCGAAAGTAATATTTTTTTCAACATATTTGTCGGTTACTATTTTAAAAGTAATCGACAAGACTTTATTTTCAGCACATTCGTCGGTTACTATTTCAAAAGTAATCGGCAGGATTTTTATTTTCAACATATTCGTCGGTTACTATTTCATAAGTAATCGGCATGATTTATTTTCAGCACATTCGTCGGTTACTATTTCAAAAGTAATCGGCAAGATTTTTATTTTCAACATATTCCTCGGTTACTATTTAAAAAGTAATCGGTAAGATTTTTATTTTCAACATATTCGTCGCTTACTATTTCAAAAGTAATCAACATGATTTTTATTTTCAACATATTCGTCGCTTACTATTTCAAAAGTAATCGGCATGATTTATTTTCAGCACATTCGTCGGTTACTATTTCAAAAGTAATCGGCAAGATTTTTATTTTGAGCACATTCGTCGGTTACTATTTTAAAAGTAATCGGCATGATTTATTTTCAGCACATTCGTCGGTTACTATTTCAAAAGTAATCGGCAAGATTTTTATTTTGAGCACATTCGTCGGTTACTATTTTAAAAGTAATCGACAAGACTTTTATTTTCAGCACATTTGTCGGTTACTATTTCAAAAGTAATCGGCATGATTTATTTTCAGCACATTCGTCGGTTACTATTTCAAAAGTAATCGGCAAGATTTTTATTTTGAGCACATTCGTCGGTTACTATTTTAAAAGTAATCGACAAGATTTTTATTTTCAACATATTCGTCGGTTACTATTTCAAAAGTAATCGGCAAGACTTTATTTTCAGCATATTCGTTGGTTACTATTTCAAAAGTAATCGGTAAGATTTTTATTTTCAACATATTCGTCACTTACTATTTCAAAAGTAATCGGCATGATTTATTTTCAGCACATTTGTCGGTTACTATTTCAAAAGTAATCGGCATGATTTATTTTCAGCATATTCGTCGGTTACTATTTCAAAAGTAATCGGCATGATTTATTTTCAACACATTCGTTGGTTACTATTTCAAAAGTAATCGGCATGATCTATTTTCTGCACATTCGTCGGTTACTATTTCAAAAGTAATCGGCATGATCTATTTTCTGCACATTCGTCAGTTACTATTTCAAAAGTAATTGGCATGATTTATATTCAGCACATTCGTCGGTTACTATTTCAAAAGTAATCGGCAAGATTTTTATTTTCAACATATTCGTCGGTTACTATTTCATAAGTAATCGGCATGATTTATTTTCAGCACATTCGTCGGTTACTATTTCAAAAGTAATCGGCAAGATTTTTATTTTCAACATATTCCTCGGTTACTATTTAAAAAGTAATCGGTAAGACTTTATTTTCAGCATATTCGTTGGTTACTATTTCAAAAGTAATCGGCAAGACTTTATTTTCAGCACTTTCGTCGGTTACTATTTCAAATGTAATCGGCAGGATTTTTTATTTTCAGCATATTCGTCGGTTACTATTTCGAAAGTAATATTTTTTTCAACATATATGTCGGTTACTATTTTAAAAGTAATCCACAAGACTTTATTTTCAGCACATTCGTCGGTTACTATTTCAAAAGTAATCGGCAGGATTTTTATTTTCAACATATTCGTCGGTTACTATTTCATAAGTAATCGGCATGATTTATTTTCAGCACATTCGTCGGTTACTATTTCAAAAGTAATCGGCAAGATTTTTATTTTCAACATATTCCTCGGTTACTATTTAAAAAGTAATCGGTAAGATTTTTATTTTCAACATATTCGTCGCTTACTATTTCAAAAGTAATCAACAAGATTTTTATTTTCAACATATTCGTCGCTTACTATTTCAAAAGTAATCGGCATGATTTATTTTCAGCACATTCGTCGGTTACTATTTCAAAAGTAATCGGCAAGATTTTTATTTTGAGCACATTCGTCGGTTACTATTTTAAAAGTAATCGGCATGATTTATTTTCAGCACATTCGTCGGTTACTATTTCAAAAGTAATCGGCAAGATTTTTATTTTGAGCACATTCGTCGGTTACTATTTTAAAAGTAATCGACAAGACTTTTATTTTCAGCACATTTGTCGGTTACTATTTCAAAAGTAATCGGCATGATTTATTTTCAGCACATTCGTCGGTTACTATTTCAAAAGTAATCGGCAAGATTTTTATTTTGAGCACATTCGTCGGTTACTATTTTAAAAGTAATCGACAAGATTTTTATTTTCAACATATTCGTCGGTTACTATTTCAAAAGTAATCGGCAAGACTTTATTTTCAGCATATTCGTTGGTTACTATTTCAAAAGTAATCGGTAAGATTTTTATTTTCAACATATTCGTCACTTACTATTTGAAAAGTAATCGGCATGATTTATTTTCAGCACATTTGTCGGTTACTATTTCAAAAGTAATCGGCATGATTTATTTTCTGCATATTCGTCGGTTACTATTTCAAAAGTAATCGGCATGACTTATTTTCAACACATTCGTTGGTTACTATTTCAAAAGTAATCGGCATGATCTATTTTCTGCACATTCGTCGGTTACTATTTCAAAAGTAATCGGCAAGATTTTTATTTTCAGCATATTTGTCGGTTACTATATTAAAAGTAATCGAGAAGATTTTTATTTTCAACATATTCGTCGGTTACTATTTCAAACGTAATCGGCAAGACTTTATTATCAGCACATTCGTTGGTTACTATTTTAAAAGTAATCGACAAGATTTTTATTTTCAACATATTCGTCGGTTACTGTTTCAAAAGTAATCGGCAACACTTTATTTTCAGCACTTTCGTCGGTTACTATTTCAAATGTAATTGGCAGGATTTTTATTTTCAGCATATTCGTCGGTTACTATTTCGAAAGTAATCGGCAAGATTTTTTTTTTCAGCATATTTGTCGGTTACTATTTTAAAAGTAATCGACAAGATTTTTATTTTCAACATATTCCTCGGTTACTATTTCAAAAGTAATCGGCAAAATTTTTATTTTCAGCATGTTCGTCGGTTACTATTTCAAATGTAATTGGCAGGATTTTTATTTTCAGCATATTCGTCGGTTACTATTTCGAAAGTAATCGGCAAGATTTTTTTTTTCAGCATATTTGTCGGTTACTATTTTAAAAGTAATCGACAAGATTTTTATTTTCAACATATTCCTCGGTTACTATTTAAAAAGTAATCGGTAAGATTTTTATTTTCAACATATTCGTCGCTTACTATTTCAAAAGTAATCAACAAGATTTTTATTTTCAACATATTCGTCGCTTACTATTTCAAAAGTAATCGGCATGATTTATTTTCAGCACATTCGTCGGTTACTATTTCAAAAGTAATCGGCAAGATTTTTATTTTGAGCACATTCGTCGGTTACTATTTTAAAAGTAATCGGCATGATTTATTTTCAGCACATTCGTCGGTTACTATTTCAAAAGTAATCGGCAAGATTTTTATTTTGAGCACATTCGTCGGTTACTATTTTAAAAGTAATCGACAAGACTTTTATTTTCAGCACATTTGTCGGTTACTATTTCAAAAGTAATCGGCATGATTTATTTTCAGCACATTCGTCGGTTACTATTTCAAAAGTAATCGGCAAGATTTTTATTTTGAGCACATTCGTCGGTTACTATTTTAAAAGTAATCGACAAGATTTTTATTTTCAACATATTCGTCGGTTACTATTTCAAAAGTAATCGGCAAGACTTTATTTTCAGCATATTCGTTGGTTACTATTTCAAAAGTAATCGGTAAGATTTTTATTTTCAACATATTCGTCACTTACTATTTCAAAAGTAATCGGCATGATTTATTTTCAGCACATTTGTCGGTTACTATTTCAAAAGTAATCGGCATGATTTATTTTCTGCATATTCGTCGGTTACTATTTCAAAAGTAATCGGCATGACTTATTTTCAACACATTCGTTGGTTACTATTTCAAAAGTAATCGGCATGATCTATTTTCTGCACATTCGTCGGTTACTATTTCAAAAGTAATCGGCAAGATTTTTATTTTCAGCATATTTGTCGGTTACTATATTAAAAGTAATCGAGAAGATTTTTATTTTCAACATATTCGTCGGTTACTATTTCAAACGTAATCGGCAAGACTTTATTATCAGCACATTCGTTGGTTACTATTTTAAAAGTAATCGACAAGATTTTTATTTTCAACATATTCGTCGGTTACTGTTTCAAAAGTAATCGGCAACACTTTATTTTCAGCACTTTCGTCGGTTACTATTTCAAATGTAATTGGCAGGATTTTTATTTTCAGCATATTCGTCGGTTACTATTTCGAAAGTAATCGGCAAGATTTTTTTTTTCAGCATATTTGTCGGTTACTATTTTAAAAGTAATCGACAAGATTTTTATTTTCAACATATTCCTCGGTTACTATTTCAAAAGTAATCGGCAAAATTTTTATTTTCAGCATGTTCGTCGGTTACTATTTCAAAAGTAATCGGCAAGATTTTTTTTTTCAACATATTTGTCGGTTACTATTTTAAAAGTAATCGACAAGACTTTATTTTCAGCACATTCGTCGGTTACTATTTGAAAAGTAATCGGCAAGATTTTTATTTTCAACATATTCGTCGGTTACTATTTCATAAGTAATCGGCATGATTTATTTTCAGCACATTCGTCGGTTACTATTTCAAAAGTAATCGGCAAGATTTTTATTTTCAATATATTCCTCAGTTACTATTTAAAAAGTAATCGGTAAGACTTTATTTTCAGCATATTCGTTGGTTACTATTTCAAAAGTAATCGGCAAGACTTTATTTTCAGCACTTTCGTCGGTTACTATTTCAAATGTAATCGGCAGGATTTTTATTTTCAGCATATTCGTCGGTTACTATTTCGAAAGTAATCGGCAAGATTTTTATTTTCAGCATATTTGTCGGTTACTATTTTAAAAGTAATCGACAAGATTTTTATTTTCAACATATTCCTCGGTTACTATTTCAAAAGTAATCGGCAAGATTTTTATTTTCAACATATTCCTCGGTTACTATTTAAAAAGTAATCGGTAAGACTTTATTTTCAGCATATTCGTTGGTTACTATTTCAAAGGTAATCGACAAGACTTTATTTTCAGCACTTTCGTCGGTTACTATTTCAAATGTAATCGGCAGGATTTTTATTTTCAGCACATTTGTCGGTTACTATTTCAAAAGTAATCGGCATGATTTATTTTCAGCACATTCGTCGGTTACTATTTCAAAAGTAATCGGCAAGATTTTTATTTTGAGCACATTCGTCGGTTACTATTTTAAAAGTAATCGACAAGATTTTTATTTTCAACATATTCGTCGGTTACTATTTCAAAAGTAATCGGCAAGACTTTATTTTCAGCATATTCGTTGGTTACTATTTCAAAAGTAATCGGTAAGATTTTTATTTTCAACATATTCGTCACTTACTATTTCAAAAGTAATCGGCATGATTTATTTTCAGCACATTTGTCGGTTACTATTTCAAAAGTAATCGGCATGATTTATTTTCTGCATATTCGTCGGTTACTATTTCAAAAGTAATCGGCATGACTTATTTTCAACACATTCGTTGGTTACTATTTCAAAAGTAATCGGCATGATCTATTTTCTGCACATTCGTCGGTTACTATTTCAAAAGTAATCGGCAAGATTTTTATTTTCAGCATATTTGTCGGTTACTATATTAAAAGTAATCGAGAAGATTTTTATTTTCAACATATTCGTCGGTTACTATTTCAAACGTAATCGGCAAGACTTTATTATCAGCACATTCGTTGGTTACTATTTTAAAAGTAATCGACAAGATTTTTATTTTCAACATATTCGTCGGTTACTGTTTCAAAAGTAATCGGCAACACTTTATTTTCAGCACTTTCGTCGGTTACTATTTCAAATGTAATTGGCAGGATTTTTATTTTCAGCATATTCGTCGGTTACTATTTCGAAAGTAATCGGCAAGATTTTTTTTTTCAGCATATTTGTCGGTTACTATTTTAAAAGTAATCGACAAGATTTTTATTTTCAACATATTCCTCGGTTACTATTTCAAAAGTAATCGGCAAAATTTTTATTTTCAGCATGTTCGTCGGTTACTATTTCAAATGTAATTGGGAGGATTTTTATTTTCAGCATATTCGTCGGTTACTATTTCGAAAGTAATCGGCAAGATTTTTTTTTTCAGCATATTTGTCGGTTACTATTTTAAAAGTAATCGACAAGATTTTTATTTTCAACATATTCCTCGGTTACTATTTAAAAAGTAATCGGTAAGATTTTTATTTTCAACATATTCGTCGCTTACTATTTCAAAAGTAATCAACAAGATTTTTATTTTCAACATATTCGTCGCTTACTATTTCAAAAGTAATCGGCAAGACTTTATTATCAGCACATTCGTTGGTTACTATTTTAAAAGTAATCGAGAAGATTTTTATTTTCAACATATTCGTCGGTTACTGTTTCAAAAGTAATCGGCAACACTTTATTTTCAGCACTTTCGTCGGTTACTATTTCAAATGTAATTGGCAGGATTTTTATTTTCAGCATATTCGTCGGTTACTATTTCGAAAGTAATCGGCAAGATTTTTTTTTTCAGCATATTTGTCGGTTACTATTTTAAAAGTAATCGACAAGATTTTTATTTTCAACATATTCCTCGGTTACTATTTAAAAAGTAATCGGTAAGATTTTTATTTTCAACATATTCGTCGCTTACTATTTCAAAAGTAATCAACAAGATTTTTATTTTCAACATATTCGTCGCTTACTATTTCAAAAGTAATCGGCATGATTTATTTTCAGCACATTCGTCGGTTACTATTTCAAAAGTAATCGGCAAGATTTTTATTTTGAGCACATTCGTCGGTTACTATTTTAAAAGTAATCGGCATGATTTATTTTCAGCACATTCGTCGGTTACTATTTCAAAAGTAATCGGCAAGATTTTTATTTTGAGCACATTCGTCGGTTACTATTTTAAAAGTAATCGACAAGACTTTTATTTTCAGCACATTTGTCGGTTACTATTTCAAAAGTAATC
Source organism: Medicago lupulina (assembly GCA_958299785.1). Taxonomy (NCBI): domain Eukaryota; kingdom Viridiplantae; phylum Streptophyta; class Magnoliopsida; order Fabales; family Fabaceae; genus Medicago; species Medicago lupulina. The sequence continues at coordinate 40,606,840 of OY283143.1, read as the reverse complement.
GGCATGATTTATTTTCAGCACATTCGTCGGTTACTATTTCAAAAGTAATCGGCAAGATTTTTATTTTGAGCACATTCGTCGGTTACTATTTTAAAAGTAATCGACAAGATTTTTATTTTCAACATATTCGTCGGTTACTATTTCAAAAGTAATCGGCAAGACTTTATTTTCAGCATATTCGTTGGTTACTATTTCAAAAGTAATCGGTAAGATTTTTATTTTCAACATATTCGTCACTTACTATTTCAAAAGTAATCGGCATGATTTATTTTCAGCACATTTGTCGGTTACTATTTCAAAAGTAATCGGCATGATTTATTTTCTGCATATTCGTCGGTTACTATTTCAAAAGTAATCGGCATGACTTATTTTCAACACATTCGTTGGTTACTATTTCAAAAGTAATCGGCATGATCTATTTTCTGCACATTCGTCGGTTACTATTTCAAAAGTAATCGGCAAGATTTTTATTTTCAGCATATTTGTCGGTTACTATATTAAAAGTAATCGAGAAGATTTTTATTTTCAACATATTCGTCGGTTACTATTTCAAACGTAATCGGCAAGACTTTATTATCAGCACATTCGTTGGTTACTATTTTAAAAGTAATCGACAAGATTTTTATTTTCAACATATTCGTCGGTTACTGTTTCAAAAGTAATCGGCAACACTTTATTTTCAGCACTTTCGTCGGTTACTATTTCAAATGTAATTGGCAGGATTTTTATTTTCAGCATATTCGTCGGTTACTATTTCGAAAGTAATCGGCAAGATTTTTTTTTTCAGCATATTTGTCGGTTACTATTTTAAAAGTAATCGACAAGATTTTTATTTTCAACATATTCCTCGGTTACTATTTCAAAAGTAATCGGCAAAATTTTTATTTTCAGCATGTTCGTCGGTTACTATTTCAAAAGTAATCGGCAAGATTTTTTTTTTCAACATATTTGTCGGTTACTATTTTAAAAGTAATCGACAAGACTTTATTTTCAGCACATTCGTCGGTTACTATTTGAAAAGTAATCGGCAAGATTTTTATTTTCAACATATTCGTCGGTTACTATTTCATAAGTAATCGGCATGATTTATTTTCAGCACATTCGTCGGTTACTATTTCAAAAGTAATCGGCAAGATTTTTATTTTCAATATATTCCTCAGTTACTATTTAAAAAGTAATCGGTAAGACTTTATTTTCAGCATATTCGTTGGTTACTATTTCAAAAGTAATCGGCAAGACTTTATTTTCAGCACTTTCGTCGGTTACTATTTCAAATGTAATCGGCAGGATTTTTATTTTCAGCATATTCGTCGGTTACTATTTCGAAAGTAATCGGCAAGATTTTTATTTTCAGCATATTTGTCGGTTACTATTTTAAAAGTAATCGACAAGATTTTTATTTTCAACATATTCCTCGGTTACTATTTCAAAAGTAATCGGCAAGATTTTTATTTTCAACATATTCCTCGGTTACTATTTAAAAAGTAATCGGTAAGACTTTATTTTCAGCATATTCGTTGGTTACTATTTCAAAGGTAATCGACAAGACTTTATTTTCAGCACTTTCGTCGGTTACTATTTCAAATGTAATCGGCAGGATTTTTATTTTCAGCATATTCGTCGGTTACTATTTCGAAAGTAATATTTTTTTCAACATATTTGTCGGTTACTATTTTAAAAGTAATCGACAAGACTTTATTTTCAGCACATTCGTCGGTTACTATTTCAAAAGTAATCGGCAGGATTTTTATTTTCAACATATTCGTCGGTTACTATTTCATAAGTAATCGGCATGATTTATTTTCAGCACATTCGTCGGTTACTATTTCAAAAGTAATCGGCAAGATTTTTATTTTCAACATATTCCTCGGTTACTATTTAAAAAGTAATCGGTAAGATTTTTATTTTCAACATATTCGTCGCTTACTATTTCAAAAGTAATCAACAAGATTTTTATTTTCAACATATTCGTCGCTTACTATTTCAAAAGTAATCGGCATGATTTATTTTCAGCACATTCGTCGGTTACTATTTCAAAAGTAATCGGCAAGATTTTTATTTTGAGCACATTCGTCGGTTACTATTTTAAAAGTAATCGGCATGATTTATTTTCAGCACATTCGTCGGTTACTATTTCAAAAGTAATCGGCAAGATTTTTATTTTGAGCACATTCGTCGGTTACTATTTTAAAAGTAATCGACAAGACTTTTATTTTCAGCACATTTGTCGGTTACTATTTCAAAAGTAATCGGCATGATTTATTTTCAGCACATTCGTCGGTTACTATTTCAAAAGTAATCGGCAAGATTTTTATTTTGAGCACATTCGTCGGTTACTATTTTAAAAGTAATCGACAAGATTTTTATTTTCAACATATTCGTCGGTTACTATTTCAAAAGTAATCGGCAAGACTTTATTTTCAGCATATTCGTTGGTTACTATTTCAAAAGTAATCGGTAAGATTTTTATTTTCAACATATTCGTCACTTACTATTTCAAAAGTAATCGGCATGATTTATTTTCAGCACATTTGTCGGTTACTATTTCAAAAGTAATCGGCATGATTTATTTTCAGCATATTCGTCGGTTACTATTTCAAAAGTAATCGGCATGATTTATTTTCAACACATTCGTTGGTTACTATTTCAAAAGTAATCGGCATGATCTATTTTCTGCACATTCGTCGGTTACTATTTCAAAAGTAATCGGCATGATTTATTTTCAGCACATTCGTCGGTTACTATTTCAAAAGTAATCGGAATGATTTATTTTCAACACATTCGTTGGTTACTATTTCAAAAGTAATCGGCATGATCTATTTTCTGCACATTCGTCGGTTACTATTTCAAAAGTAATCGGCATGATTTATATTCAGCACATTCGTCGGTTACTATTTCAAAAGTAATCGGCAAGATTTTTATTTTCAACATATTCGTCGGTTACTATTTCATAAGTAATCGGCATGATTTATTTTCAGCACATTCGTCGGTTACTATTTCAAAAGTAATCGGCAAGATTTTTATTTTCAACATATTCCTCGGTTACTATTTAAAAAGTAATCGGTAAGACTTTATTTTCAGCATATTCGTTGGTTACTATTTCAAAAGTAATCGGCAAGACTTTATTTTCAGCACTTTCGTCGGTTACTATTTCAAATGTAATCGGCAGGATTTTTATTTTCAGCATATTCGTCGGTTACTATTTCGAAAGTAATATTTTTTTCAACATATTTGTCGGTTACTATTTTAAAAGTAATCCACAAGACTTTATTTTCAGCACATTCGTCGGTTACTATTTCAAAAGTAATCGGCAGGATTTTTATTTTCAACATATTCGTCGGTTACTATTTCATAAGTAATCGGCATGATTTATTTTCAGCACATTCGTCGGTTACTATTTCAAAAGTAATCGGCAAGATTTTTATTTTCAACATATTCCTCGGTTACTATTTAAAAAGTAATCGGTAAGATTTTTATTTTCAACATATTCGTCGCTTACTATTTCAAAAGTAATCAACAAGATTTTTATTTTCAACATATTCGTCGCTTACTATTTCAAAAGTAATCGGCATGATTTATTTTCAGCACATTCGTCGGTTACTATTTCAAAAGTAATCGGCAAGATTTTTATTTTGAGCACATTCGTCGGTTACTATTTTAAAAGTAATCGGCATGATTTATTTTCAGCACATTCGTCGGTTACTATTTCAAAAGTAATCGGCAAGATTTTTATTTTGAGCACATTCGTCGGTTACTATTTTAAAAGTAATCGACAAGACTTTTATTTTCAGCACATTTGTCGGTTACTATTTCAAAAGTAATCGGCATGATTTATTTTCAGCACATTCGTCGGTTACTATTTCAAAAGTAATCGGCAAGATTTTTATTTTGAGCACATTCGTCGGTTACTATTTTAAAAGTAATCGACAAGATTTTTATTTTCAACATATTCGTCGGTTACTATTTCAAAAGTAATCGGCAAGACTTTATTTTCAGCATATTCGTTGGTTACTATTTCAAAAGTAATCGGTAAGATTTTTATTTTCAACATATTCGTCACTTACTATTTCAAAAGTAATCGGCATGATTTATTTTCAGCACATTTGTCGGTTACTATTTCAAAAGTAATCGGCATGATTTATTTTCTGCATATTCGTCGGTTACTATTTCAAAAGTAATCGGCATGACTTATTTTCAACACATTCGTTGGTTACTATTTCAAAAGTAATCGGCATGATCTATTTTCTGCACATTCGTCGGTTACTATTTCAAAAGTAATCGGCAAGATTTTTATTTTCAGCATATTTGTCGGTTACTATATTAAAAGTAATCGAGAAGATTTTTATTTTCAACATATTCGTCGGTTACTATTTCAAACGTAATCGGCAAGACTTTATTATCAGCACATTCGTTGGTTACTATTTTAAAAGTAATCGACAAGATTTTTATTTTCAACATATTCGTCGGTTACTGTTTCAAAAGTAATCGGCAACACTTTATTTTCAGCACTTTCGTCGGTTACTATTTCAAATGTAATTGGCAGGATTTTTATTTTCAGCATATTCGTCGGTTACTATTTCGAGAGTAATTGGCAAGATTTTTTTTTTCAGCATATTTGTCGGTTACTATTTTAAAAGTAATCGACAAGATTTTTATTTTCAACATATTCCTCGGTTACTATTTCAAAAGTAATCGGCAAGATTTTTATTTTCAGCATGTTCGTCGGTTACTATTTCAAAAGTAATCGGCAAGATTTTTTTTTTCAACATATTTGTCGGTTACTATTTTAAAAGTAATCGACAAGACTTTATTTTCAGCACATTCGTCGGTTACTATTTGAAAAGTAATCGGCAAGATTTTTATTTTCAACATATTCGTCGGTTACTATTTCATAAGTAATCGGCATGATTTATTTTCAGCACATTCGTCGGTTACTATTTCAAAAGTAATCGGCAAGATTTTTATTTTCAATATATTCCTCAGTTACTATTTAAAAAGTAATCGGTAAGACTTTATTTTCAGCATATTCGTTGGTTACTATTTAAAAAGTAATCGGCAAGACTTTATTTTCAGCACTTTCGTCGGTTACTATTTCAAATGTAATCGGCAGGATTTTTATTTTCAGCATATTCGTTGGTTACTATTTCGAAAGTAATCGGCAAGATTTTTATTTTCAGCATATTTGTCGGTTACTATTTTAAAAGTAATCGACAAGATTTTTATTTTCAACATATTCCTCGGTTACTATTTCAAAAGTAATCGGCAAGATTTTTATTTTCAGCATGTTCGTCGGTTACTATTTCAAAAGTAATCGGCATGATTTATATTCAGCACATTCGTCGGTTACTATTTCAAAAGTAATCGGCAAGATTTTTATTTTGAGCACATTCGTCGGTTACTATTTTAAAAGTAATCGACAAGACTTTTATTTTCAGCACATTTGTCGGTTACTATTTCAAAAGTAATCGGCATGATTTATTTTCAGCACATTCGTCGGTTACTATTTCAAAAGTAATCGGCAAGATTTTTATTTTGAGCACATTCGTCGGTTACTATTTTAAAAGTAATCGACAAGATTTTTATTTTCAACATATTCGTCGGTTACTATTTCAAAAGTAATCGGCAAGACTTTATTTTCAGCATATTCGTTGGTTACTATTTCAAAAGTAATCGGTAAGATTTTTATTTTCAACATATTCGTCACTTACTATTTCAAAAGTAATCGGCATGATTTATTTTCAGCACATTTGTCGGTTACTATTTCAAAAGTAATCGGCATGATTTATTTTCTGCATATTCGTCGGTTACTATTTCAAAAGTAATCGGCATGACTTATTTTCAACACATTCGTTGGTTACTATTTCAAAAGTAATCGGCATGATCTATTTTCTGCACATTCGTCGGTTACTATTTCAAAAGTAATCGGCAAGATTTTTATTTTTAGCATATTTGTCGGTTACTATATTAAAAGTAATCGAGAAGATTTTTATTTTCAACATATTCGTCGGTTACTATTTCAAACGTAATCGGCAAGACTTTATTATCAGCACATTCGTTGGTTACTATTTTAAAAGTAATCGACAAGATTTTTATTTTCAACATATTCGTCGGTTACTGTTTCAAAAGTAATCGGCAACACTTTATTTTCAGCACTTTCGTCGGTTACTATTTCAAATGTAATTGGCAGGATTTTTATTTTCAGCATATTCGTCGGTTACTATTTCGAGAGTAATTGGCAAGATTTTTTTTTTCAGCATATTTGTCGGTTACTATTTTAAAAGTAATCGACAAGATTTTTATTTTCAACATATTCCTCGGTTACTATTTCAAAAGTAATCGGCAAGATTTTTATTTTCAGCATGTTCGTCGGTTACTATTTCAAAAGTAATCGGCAAGATTTTTTTTTTCAACATATTTGTCGGTTACTATTTTAAAAGTAATCGACAAGACTTTATTTTCAGCACATTCGTCGGTTACTATTTGAAAAGTAATCGGCAAGATTTTTATTTTCAACATATTCGTCGGTTACTATTTCATAAGTAATCGGCATGATTTATTTTCAGCACATTCGTCGGTTACTATTTCAAAAGTAATCGGCAAGATTTTTATTTTCAATATATTCCTCAGTTACTATTTAAAAAGTAATCGGTAAGACTTTATTTTCAGCATATTCGTTGGTTACTATTTAAAAAGTAATCGGCAAGACTTTATTTTCAGCACTTTCGTCGGTTACTATTTCAAATGTAATCGGCAGGATTTTTATTTTCAGCATATTCGTTGGTTACTATTTCGAAAGTAATCGGCAAGATTTTTATTTTCAGCATATTTGTCGGTTACTATTTTAAAAGTAATCGACAAGATTTTTATTTTCAACATATTCCTCGGTTACTATTTCAAAAGTAATCGGCAAGATTTTTATTTTCAGCATGTTCGTCGGTTACTATTTCAAAAGTAATCGGCATGATTTATATTCAGCACATTCGTCGGTTACTATTTCAAAAGTAATCGGCAAGATTTTTATTTTGAGCACATTCGTCGGTTACTATTTTAAAAGTAATCGACAAGACTTTTATTTTCAGCACATTTGTCGGTTACTATTTCAAAAGTAATCGGCATGATTTATTTTCAGCACATTCGTCGGTTACTATTTCAAAAGTAATCGGCAAGATTTTTATTTTGAGCACATTCGTCGGTTACTATTTTAAAAGTAATCGACAAGATTTTTATTTTCAACATATTCGTCGGTTACTATTTCAAAAGTAATCGGCAAGACTTTATTTTCAGCATATTCGTTGGTTACTATTTCAAAAGTAATCGGTAAGATTTTTATTTTCAACATATTCGTCACTTACTATTTCAAAAGTAATCGGCATGATTTATTTTCAGCACATTTGTCGGTTACTATTTCAAAAGTAATCGGCATGATTTATTTTCTGCATATTCGTCGGTTACTATTTCAAAAGTAATCGGCATGACTTATTTTCAACACATTCGTTGGTTACTATTTCCAAAGTAATCGGCATGATCTATTTTCTGCACATTCGTCGGTTACTATTTCAAAAGTAATCGGCAAGATTTTTATTTTCAGCATATTTGTCGGTTACTATATTAAAAGTAATCGAGAAGATTTTTATTTTCAACATATTCGTCGGTTACTATTTCAAACGTAATCGGCAAGACTTTATTATCAGCACATTCGTTGGTTACTATTTTAAAAGTAATCGACAAGATTTTTATTTTCAACATATTCGTCGGTTACTGTTTCAAAAGTAATCGGCAACACTTTATTTTCAGCACTTTCGTCGGTTACTATTTCAAATGTAATTGGCAGGATTTTTATTTTCAGCATATTCGTCGGTTACTATTTCGAAAGTAATTGGCAAGATTTTTTTTTTCAGCATATTTGTCGGTTACTATTTTAAAAGTAATCGACAAGATTTTTATTTTCAACATATTCCTCGGTTACTATTTCAAAAGTAATCGGCAAGATTTTTATTTTCAGCATGTTCGTCGGTTACTATTTCAAAAGTAATCGGCAAGATTTTTTTTTTCAACATATTTGTCGGTTACTATTTTAAAAGTAATCGACAAGACTTTATTTTCAGCACATTCGTCGGTTACTATTTGAAAAGTAATCGGCAAGATTTTTATTTTCAACATATTCGTCGGTTACTATTTCATAAGTAATCGGCATGATTTATTTTCAGCACATTCGTCGGTTACTATTTCAAAAGTAATCGGCAAGATTTTTATTTTCAATATATTCCTCAGTTACTATTTAAAAAGTAATCGGTAAGACTTTATTTTCAGCATATTCGTTGGTTACTATTTCAAAAGTAATCGGCAAGACTTTATTTTCAGCACTTTCGTCGGTTACTATTTCAAATGTAATCGGCAGGATTTTTATTTTCAGCATATTCGTTGGTTACTATTTCGAAAGTAATCGGCAAGATTTTTATTTTCAGCATATTTGTCGGTTACTATTTTAAAAGTAATCGACAAGATTTTTATTTTCAACATATTCCTCGGTTACTATTTCAAAAGTAATCGGCAAGATTTTTATTTTCAGCATGTTCGTCGGTTACTATTTCAAAAGTAATCGGCATGATTTATATTCAGCACATTCGTCGGTTACTATTTCAAAAGTAATCGGCAAGATTTTTATTTTCAACATATTCGTCGGTTACTATTTCATAAGTAATCGGCATGATTTATTTTCAGCACATTCGTCGGTTACTATTTCAAAAGTAATCGGCAAGATTTTTATTTTCAACATATTCTTCGGTTACTATTTAAAAAGTAATCGGTAAGACTTTATTTTCAGCATATTCGTTGGTTACTATTTCAAAAGTAATCGGCAAGACTTTATTTTCAGCACTTTCGTCGGTTACTATTTCAAATGTAATCGGCAGGATTTTTATTTTCAGCATATTCGTTGGTTACTATTTCGAAAGTAATCGGCAAGATTTTTATTTTCAGCATATTTGTCGGTTACTATTTTAAAAGTAATCGACAAGATTTTTATTTTCAACATATTCCTCGGTTACTATTTCAAAAGTAATCGGCAAGATTTTTATTTTCAGCATGTTCGTCGGTTACTATTTCAAAAGTAATCGGCATGATTTATATTCAGCACATTCGTCGGTTACTATTTCAAAAGTAATCGGCAAGATTTTTATTTTGAGCACATTCGTCGGTTACTATTTTAAAAGTAATCGACAAGACTTTTATTTTCAGCACATTTGTCGGTTACTATTTCAAAAGTAATCGGCATGATTTATTTTCAGCACATTCGTCGGTTACTATTTCAAAAGTAATCGGCAAGATTTTTATTTTGAGCACATTCGTCGGTTACTATTTTAAAAGTAATCGACAAGATTTTTATTTTCAACATATTCGTCGGTTACTATTTCAAAAGTAATCGGCAAGACTTTATTTTCAGCATATTCGTTGGTTACTATTTCAAAAGTAATCGGTAAGATTTTTATTTTCAACATATTCGTCACTTACTATTTAAAAAGTAATCGGCATGATTTATTTTCAGCACATTTGTCGGTTACTATTTCAAAAGTAATCGGCATGATTTATTTTCTGCATATTCGTCGGTTACTATTTCAAAAGTAATCGGCATGACTTATTTTCAACACATTCGTTGGTTACTATTTCAAAAGTAATCGGCATGATCTATTTTCTGCACATTCGTCGGTTACTATTTCAAAAGTAATCGGCAAGATTTTTATTTTCAGCATATTTGTCGGTTACTATATTAAAAGTAATCGAGAAGATTTTTATTTTCAACATATTCGTCGGTTACTATTTCAAACGTAATCGGCAAGACTTTATTATCAGCACATTCGTTGGTTACTATTTTAAAAGTAATCGACAAGATTTTTATTTTCAACATATTCGTCGGTTACTGTTTCAAAAGTAATCGGCAACACTTTATTTTCAGCACTTTCGTCGGTTACTATTTCAAATGTAATTGGCAGGATTTTTATTTTCAGCATATTCGTCGGTTACTATTTCGAAAGTAATTGGCAAGATTTTTTTTTTCAGCATATTTGTCGGTTACTATTTTAAAAGTAATCGACAAGATTTTTATTTTCAACATATTCCTCGGTTACTATTTCAAAAGTAATCGGCAAGATTTTTATTTTCAGCATGTTCGTCGGTTACTATTTCAAAAGTAATCGGCAAGATTTTTTTTTTCAACATATTTGTCGGTTACTATTTTAAAAGTAATCGACAAGACTTTATTTTCAGCACATTCGTCGGTTACTATTTGAAAAGTAATCGGCAAGATTTTTATTTTCAACATATTCGTCGGTTACTATTTCATAAGTAATCGGCATGATTTATTTTCAGCACATTCGTTGGTTACTATTTCAAAAGTAATCGGCAAGATTTTTATTTTCAATATATTCCTCAGTTACTATTTAAAAAGTAATCGGTAAGACTTTATTTTCAGCATATTCGTTGGTTACTATTTCAAAAGTAATCGGCAAGACTTTATTTTCAGCACTTTCGTCGGTTACTATTTCAAATGTAATCGGCAGGATTTTTATTTTCAGCATATTCGTTGGTTACTATTTCGAAAGTAATCGGCAAGATTTTTATTTTCAGCATATTTGTCGGTTACTATTTTAAAAGTAATCGACAAGATTTTTATTTTCAACATATTCCTCGGTTACTATTTCAAAAGTAATCGGCAAGATTTTTATTTTCAGCATGTTCGTCGGTTACTATTTCAAAAGTAATCGGCATGATTTATATTCAGCACATTCGTCGGTTACTATTTCAAAAGTAATCGGCAAGATTTTTATTTTCAACATATTCGTCGGTTACTATTTCATAAGTAATCGGCATGATTTATTTTCAGCACATTCGTCGGTTACTATTTCAAAAGTAATCGGCAAGATTTTTATTTTCAACATATTCTTCGGTTACTATTTAAAAAGTAATCGGTAAGACTTTATTTTCAGCATATTCGTTGGTTACTATTTCAAAAGTAATCGGCAAGACTTTATTTTCAGCACTTTCGTCGGTTACTATTTCAAATGTAATCGGCAGGATTTTTATTTTCAGCATATTCGTCGGTTACTATTTCGAAAGTAATATTTTTTTCAACATATTTGTCGGTTACTATTTTAAAAGTAATCCACAAGACTTTATTTTCAGCACATTCGTCGGTTACTATTTCAAAAGTAATCGGCAGGATTTTTATTTTCAACATATTCGTCGGTTACTATTTCATAAGTAATCGGCATGATTTATTTTCAGCACATTCGTCGGTTACTATTTCAAAAGTAATCGGCAAGATTTTTATTTTCAACATATTCCTCGGTTACTATTTAAAAAGTAATCGGTAAGATTTTTATTTTCAACATATTCGTCGCTTACTATTTCAAAAGTAATCAACAAGATTTTTATTTTCAACATATTCGTCGCTTACTATTTCAAAAGTAATCGGCATGATTTATTTTCAGCACATTCGTCGGTTACTATTTCAAAAGTAATCGGCAAGATTTTTATTTTGAGCACATTCGTCGGTTACTATTTTAAAAGTAATCGGCATGATTTATTTTCAGCACATTCGTCGGTTACTATTTCAAAAGTAATTGGCAAGATTTTTATTTTGAGCACATTCGTCGGTTACTATTTTAAAAGTAATCGACAAGACTTTTATTTTCAGCACATTTGTCGGTTACTATTTCAAAAGTAATCGGCATGATTTATTTTCAGCACATTCGTCGGTTACTATTTCAAAAGTAATCGGCAAGATTTTTATTTTGAGCACATTCGTCGGTGACTATTTTAAAAGTAATCGACAAGATTTTTATTTTCAACATATTCGTCGGTTACTATTTCAAAAGTAATCGGCAAGACTTTATTTTCAGCATATTCGTTGGTTACTATTTCAAAAGTAATCGGTAAGATTTTTATTTTCAACATATTCGTCACTTACTATTTGAAAAGTAATCGGCATGATTTATTTTCAGCACATTTGTCGGTTACTATTTCAAAAGTAATCGGCATGATTTATTTTCTGCATATTCGTCGGTTACTATTTCAAAAGTAATCGGCATGACTTATTTTCAACACATTCGTTGGTTACTATTTCAAAAGTAATCGGCATGATCTATTTTCTGCACATTCGTCGGTTACTATTTCAAAAGTAATCGGCAAGATTTTTATTTTCAGCATATTTGTCGGTTATTATATTAAAAGTAATCGAGAAGATTTTTATTTTCAACATATTCGTCGGTTACTATTTCAAACGTAATCGGCAAGACTTTATTATCAGCACATTCGTTGGTTACTATTTTAAAAGTAATCGACAAGATTTTTATTTTCAACATATTCGTCGGTTACTGTTTCAAAAGTAATCGGCAACACTTTATTTTCAGCACTTTCGTCGGTTACTATTTCAAATGTAATTGGCAGGATTTTTATTTTCAGCATATTCGTCGGTTACTATTTCGAAAGTAATTGGCAAGATTTTTTTTTTCAGCATATTTGTCGGTTACTATTTTAAAAGTAATCGGCATGATTTATTTTCAACACATTCGTTGGTTACTATTTCAAAAGTAATCGGCATGATCTATTTTCTGCACATTCGTCGGTTACTATTTCAAAAGTAATCGGCATGATTTATTTTCAGCACATTCGTCGGTTACTATTTCAAAAGTAATCGGCATGATTTATTTTCAGCATATTCGTCGGTTACTATTTCAAAAGTAATCGGCATGATCTATTTTCTGCACATTCGTCGGTTACTATTTCAAAAGTAATCGGCATGATTTATTTTCAGCACATTCGTCGGTTACTATTTCAAAAGTAATCGGAATGATTTATTTTCAACACATTCGTTGGTTACTATTTCAAAAGTAATCGGCATGATCTATTTTCTGCACATTCGTCGGTTACTATTTCAAAAGTAATCGGCATGATTTATATTCAGCACATTCGTCGGTTACTATTTCAAAAGTAATCGGCAAGATTTTTATTTTCAACATATTCGTCGGTTACTATTTCATAAGTAATCGGCATGATTTATTTTCAGCACATTCGTCGGTTACTATTTCAAAAGTAATCGGCAAGATTTTTATTTTCAACATATTCCTCGGTTACTATTTAAAAAGTAATCGGTAAGACTTTATTTTCAGCATATTCGTTGGTTACTATTTCAAAAGTAATCGGCAAGATTTTATTTTCAGCACTTTCGTCGGTTACTATTTCAAATGTAATCGGCAGGATTTTTATTTTCAGCATATTCGTCGGTTACTATTTCGAAAGTAATATTTTTTTCAACATATTTGTCGGTTACTATTTTAAAAGTAATCCACAAGACTTTATTTTCAGCACATTCGTCGGTTACTATTTCAAAAGTAATCGGCAGGATTTTTATTTTCAACATATTCGTCGGTTACTATTTCATAAGTAATCGGCATGATTTATTTTCAGCACATTCGTCGGTTACTATTTCAAAAGTAATCGGCAAGATTTTTATTTTCAACATATTCCTCGGTTACTATTTAAAAAGTAATCGGTAAGATTTTTATTTTCAACATATTCGTCGCTTACTATTTCAAAAGTAATCAACAAGATTTTTATTTTCAACATATTCGTCGCTTACTATTTCAAAAGTAATCGGCATGATTTATTTTCAGCACATTCGTCGGTTACTATTTCAAAAGTAATCGGCAAGATTTTTATTTTGAGCACATTCGTCGGTTACTATTTTAAAAGTAATCGGCATGATTTATTTTCAGCACATTCGTCGGTTACTATTTCAAAAGTAATCGGCAAGATTTTTATTTTGAGCACATTCGTCGGTTACTATTTTAAAAGTAATCGACAAGACTTTTATTTTCAGCACATTTGTCGGTTACTATTTCAAAAGTAATCGGCATGATTTATTTTCAGCACATTCGTCGGTTACTATTTCAAAAGTAATCGGCAAGATTTTTATTTTGAGCACATTCGTCGGTTACTATTTTAAAAGTAATCGACAAGATTTTTATTTTCAACATATTCGTCGGTTACTATTTCAAAAGTAATCGGCAAGACTTTATTTTCAGCATATTCGTTGGTTACTATTTCAAAAGTAATCGGTAAGATTTTTATTTTCAACATATTCGTCACTTACTATTTCAAAAGTAATCGGCATGATTTATTTTCAGCACATTTGTCGGTTACTATTTCAAAAGTAATCGGCATGATTTATTTTCTGCATATTCGTCGGTTACTATTTCAAAAGTAATCGGCATGACTTATTTTCAACACATTCGTTGGTTACTATTTCAAAAGTAATCGGCATGATCTATTTTCTGCACATTCGTCGGTTACTATTTCAAAAGTAATCGGCAAGATTTTTATTTTCAGCATATTTGTCGGTTACTATATTAAAAGTAATCGAGAAGATTTTTATTTTCAACATATTCGTCGGTTACTATTTCAAACGTAATCGGCAAGACTTTATTATCAGCACATTCGTTGGTTACTATTTTAAAAGTAATCGACAAGATTTTTATTTTCAACATATTCGTCGGTTACTGTTTCAAAAGTAATCGGCAACACTTTATTTTCAGCACTTTCGTCGGTTACTATTTCAAATGTAATTGGCAGGATTTTTATTTTCAGCATATTCGTCGGTTACTATTTCGAAAGTAATTGGCAAGATTTTTTTTTTCAGCATATTTGTCGGTTACTATTTTAAAAGTAATCGACAAGATTTTTATTTTCAACATATTCCTCGGTTACTATTTCAAAAGTAATCGGCAAGATTTTTATTTTCAGCATGTTCGTCGGTTACTATTTCAAAAGTAATCGGCAAGATTTTTTTTTTCAACATATTTGTCGGTTACTATTTTAAAAGTAATCGACAAGACTTTATTTTCAGCACATTCGTCGGTTACTATTTGAAAAGTAATCGGCAAGATTTTTATTTTCAACATATTCGTCGGTTACTATTTCATAAGTAATCGGCATGATTTATTTTCAGCACATTCGTCGGTTACTATTTCAAAAGTAATCGGCAAGATTTTTATTTTCAATATATTCCTCAGTTACTATTTAAAAAGTAATCGGTAAGACTTTATTTTCAGCATATTCGTTGGTTACTATTTCAAAAGTAATCGGCAAGACTTTATTTTCAGCACTTTCGTCGGTTACTATTTCAAATGTAATCGGCAGGATTTTTATTTTCAGCATATTCGTTGGTTACTATTTCGAAAGTAATCGGCAAGATTTTTATTTTCAGCATATTTGTCGGTTACTATTTTAAAAGTAATCGACAAGATTTTTATTTTCAACATATTCCTCGGTTACTATTTCAAAAGTAATCGGCAAGATTTTTATTTTCAGCATGTTCGTCGGTTACTATTTCAAAAGTAATCGGCATGATTTATATTCAGCACATTCGTCGGTTACTATTTCAAAAGTAATCGGCAAGATTTTTATTTTCAACATATTCGTCGGTTACTATTTCATAAGTAATCGGCATGATTTATTTTCAGCACATTCGTCGGTTACTATTTCAAAAGTAATCGGCAAGATTTTTATTTTCAACATATTCTTCGGTTACTATTTAAAAAGTAATCGGTAAGACTTTATTTTCAGCATATTCGTTGGTTACTATTTCAAAAGTAATCGGCAAGACTTTATTTTCAGCACTTTCGTCGGTTACTATTTCAAATGTAATCTGCAGGATTTTTATTTTCAGCATATTCGTCGGTTACTATTTCGAAAGTAATATTTTTTTCAACATATTTGTCGGTTACTATTTTAAAAGTAATCCACAAGACTTTATTTTCAGCACATTCGTCGGTTACTATTTCAAAAGTAATCGGCAGGATTTTTATTTTCAACATATTCGTCGGTTACTATTTCATAAGTAATCGGCATGATTTATTTTCAGCACATTCGTCGGTTACTATTTCAAAAGTAATCGGCAAGATTTTTATTTTCAACATATTCCTCGGTTACTATTTAAAAAGTAATCGGTAAGATTTTTATTTTCAACATATTCGTCGCTTACTATTTCAAAAGTAATCAACAAGATTTTTATTTTCAACATATTCGTCGCTTACTATTTCAAAAGTAATCGGCATGATTTATTTTCAGCACATTCGTCGGTTACTATTTCAAAAGTAATCGGCAAGATTTTTATTTTGAGCACATTCGTCGGTTACTATTTTAAAAGTAATCGGCATGATTTATTTTCAGCACATTCGTCGGTTACTATTTCAAAAGTAATCGGCAAGATTTTTATTTTGAGCACATTCGTCGGTTACTATTTTAAAAGTAATCGACAAGACTTTTATTTTCAGCACATTTGTCGGTTACTATTTCAAAAGTAATCGGCATGATTTATTTTCAGCACATTCGTCGGTTACTATTTCAAAAGTAATCGGCAAGATTTTTATTTTGAGCACATTCGTCGGTTACTATTTTAAAAGTAATCGACAAGATTTTTATTTTCAACATATTCGTCGGTTACTATTTCAAAAGTAATCGGCAAGACTTTATTTTCAGCATATTCGTTGGTTACTATTTCAAAAGTAATCGGTAAGATTTTTATTTTCAACATATTCGTCACTTACTATTTGAAAAGTAATCGGCATGATTTATTTTCAGCACATTTGTCGGTTACTATTTCAAAAGTAATCGGCATGATTTATTTTCTGCATATTCGTCGGTTACTATTTCAAAAGTAATCGGCATGACTTATTTTCAACACATTCGTTGGTTACTATTTCAAAAGTAATCGGCATGATCTATTTTCTGCACATTCGTCGGTTACTATTTCAAAAGTAATCGGCAAGATTTTTATTTTCAGCATATTTGTCGGTTATTATATTAAAAGTAATCGAGAAGATTTTTATTTTCAACATATTCGTCGGTTACTATTTCAAACGTAATCGGCAAGACTTTATTATCAGCACATTCGTTGGTTACTATTTTAAAAGTAATCGACAAGATTTTTATTTTCAACATATTCGTCGGTTACTGTTTCAAAAGTAATCGGCAACACTTTATTTTCAGCACTTTCGTCGGTTACTATTTCAAATGTAATTGGCAGGATTTTTATTTTCAGCATATTCGTCGGTTACTATTTCGAAAGTAATTGGCAAGATTTTTTTTTTCAGCATATTTGTCGGTTACTATTTTAAAAGTAATCGACAAGATTTTTATTTTCAACATATTCCTCGGTTACTATTTCAAAAGTAATCGGCAAGATTTTTATTTTCAGCATGTTCGTCGGTTACTATTTCAAAAGTAATCGGCAAGATTTTTTTTTTCAACATATTTGTCGGTTACTATTTTAAAAGTAATCGACAAGACTTTATTTTCAGCACATTCGTCGGTTACTATTTGAAAAGTAATCGGCAAGATTTTTATTTTCAACATATTCGTCGGTTACTATTTCATAAGTAATCGGCATGATTTATTTTCAGCACATTCGTCGGTTACTATTTCAAAAGTAATCGGCAAGATTTTTATTTTCAATATATTCCTCAGTTACTATTTAAAAAGTAATCGGTAAGACTTTATTTTCAGCATATTCGTTGGTTACTATTTCAAAAGTAATCGGCAAGACTTTATTTTCAGCACTTTCGTCGGTTACTATTTCAAATGTAATTGGCAGGATTTTTATTTTCAGCATATTCGTTGGTTACTATTTCGAAAGTAATCGGCAAGATTTTTATTTTCAGCATATTTGTCGGTTACTATTTTAAAAGTAATCGACAAGATTTTTATTTTCAACATATTCCTCGGTTACTATTTCAAAAGTAATCGGCAAGATTTTTATTTTCAGCATGTTCGTCGGTTACTATTTCAAAAGTAATCGGCAAGATTTTTTTTTTCAACATATTTGTCGGTTACTATTTTAAAAGTAATCGACAAGACTTTATTTTCAGCACATTCGTCGGTTACTATTTCAAAAGTAATCGGCAAGATTTTTATTTTCAACATATTCGTCGGTTACTATTTCATAAGTAATCGGCATGATTTATTTTCAACACATTCGTCGGTTACTATTTCAAAAGTAATCGGCAAGATTTTTATTTTCAACATATTCCACGGTTACTATTTAAAAAGTAATCGGTAAGATTTTTATTTTCAACATATTCGTCGCTTACTATTTCAAAAGTAATCAGCAAGATTTTTATTTTCAACATATTCGTCGCTTACTATTTCAAAAGTAATCGACATGATTTATTTTCAGCACATTCGTCGGTTACTATTTCAAAAGTAATCGGCAAGATTTTTATTTTGAGCACATTCGTCGGTTACTATTTTAAAAGTAATCGACAAGACTTTTATTTTCAGCACATTAGTCGGTTACTATTTCAAAAGTAATCGGCATGATTTATTTTCAGCACATTCGTCGGTTACTATTTCAAAAGTAATCGGCAAGACTTTATTTTCAACACATTCGTCGGTTACTATTTCAAAAGTAATCGGCATGATCTATTTTCTGCACATTCGTAGGTTACTATTTCAAAAGTAATCGGCAAGATTTTTATTTTCAGCATATTCGTCGGTTACTATTTCAAAGGTAATCAACAGTATTTATTTTCAGCACATTCGTCGGTTACTATTTCAAAAGTAATCGGCAAGATTTTTATTTTTAGCATATTTGTCGGGTACTATTTTAATAGTAATCGACAAGATTTTTATTTCCAACATATTCATCGCTTACTATTTCAAAAGTAATCGGCAAGACTTTATTTTCAACACTTTCGTCGGTTACTATTTCAAATGTAATCGGCAGGATTTTTATTTTCAGCATATTCGTCGGTTACTATTTCGAAAGTAATCGGCAAGATTTTTATTTTCAGCATATTTGTCGGTTACTATTTTAAAAGTAATCGACAAGATTTTTATTTTCAACATATTCGTCGGTTACTATTTCAAAAGTAATCGGCAAGACTTTATTTTCAGCATATTCGTTGGTTACTATTTCAAAAGTAATCGGTAAGATTTTTATTTTCAACATATTCGTCACTTACTATTTCAAAAGTAATCGGCATGATTTATTTTCAGCATATTCGTCGGTTACTATTTCAAAAGTAATCGGCATGATTTATTTTCAACACATTCGTCGGTTACTATTTCAAAAGTAATCGGCATGATCTATTTTCTGCACATTCGTCGGTTACTATTTCAAAAGTAATCGGCATGATTTATTTTCAGCACATTCGTCGGTTACTATTTCAAAAGTAATCGGCAAGATTTTTATTTTGAGCACATTCGTCGGTTACTATTTTAAAAGTAATCGGCATGATTTATTTTCAGCACATTCGTCGGTTACTATTTCAAAAGTAATCGGCAAGATTTTTATTTTGAGCACATTCGTCGGTTACTATTTTAAAAGTAATCGACAAGACTTTTATTTTCAGCACATTTGTCGGTTACTATTTCAAAAGTAATCGGCATGATTTATTTTCAGCACATTCGTCGGTTACTATTTCAAAAGTAATCGGCAAGATTTTTATTTTGAGCACATTCGTCGGTTACTATTTTAAAAGTAATCGACAAGATTTTTATTTTCAACATATTCGTCGGTTACTATTTCAAAAGTAATCGGCAAGACTTTATTTTCAGCATATTCGTTGGTTACTATTTCAAAAGTAATCGGTAAGATTTTTATTTTCAACATATTCGTCACTTACTATTTCAAAAGTAATCGGCATGATTTATTTTCAGCACATTTGTCGGTTACTATTTCAAAAGTAATCGGCATGATTTATTTTCTGCATATTCGTCGGTTACTATTTCAAAAGTAATCGGCATGACTTATTTTCAACACATTCGTTGGTTACTATTTCAAAAGTAATCGGCATGATCTATTTTCTGCACATTCGTCGGTTACTATTTCAAAAGTAATCGGCAAGATTTTTATTTTCAGCATATTTGTCGGTTACTATATTAAAAGTAATCGAGAAGATTTTTATTTTCAACATATTCGTCGGTTACTATTTCAAACGTAATCGGCAAGACTTTATTATCAGCACATTCGTTGGTTACTATTTTAAAAGTAATCGACAAGATTTTTATTTTCAACATATTCGTCGGTTACTGTTTCAAAAGTAATCGGCAACACTTTATTTTCAGCACTTTCGTCGGTTACTATTTCAAATGTAATTGGCAGGATTTTTATTTTCAGCATATTCGTCGGTTACTATTTCGAAAGTAATTGGCAAGATTTTTTTTTTCAGCATATTTGTCGGTTACTATTTTAAAAGTAATCGACAAGATTTTTATTTTCAACATATTCCTCGGTTACTATTTCAAAAGTAATCGGCAAGATTTTTATTTTCAGCATGTTCGTCGGTTACTATTTCAAAAGTAATCGGCAAGATTTTTTTTTCAACATATTTGTCGGTTACTATTTTAAAAGTAATCGACAAGACTTTATTTTCAGCACATTCGTCGGTTACTATTTGAAAAGTAATCGGCAAGATTTTTATTTTCAACATATTCGTCGGTTACTATTTCATAAGTAATCGGCATGATTTATTTTCAGCACATTCGTCGGTTACTATTTCAAAAGTAATCGGCAAGATTTTTATTTTCAATATATTCCTCAGTTACTATTTAAAAAGTAATCGGTAAGACTTTATTTTCAGCATATTCGTTGGTTACTATTTCAAAAGTAATCGGCAAGACTTTATTTTCAGCACTTTCGTCGGTTACTATTTCAAATGTAATCGGCAGGATTTTTATTTTCAGCATATTCGTTGGTTACTATTTCGAAAGTAATCGGCAAGATTTTTATTTTCAGCATATTTGTCGGTTACTATTTTAAAAGTAATCGACAAGATTTTTATTTTCAACATATTCCTCGGTTACTATTTCAAAAGTAATCGGCAAGATTTTTATTTTCAGCATGTTCGTCGGTTACTATTTCAAAAGTAATCGGCAAGATTTTTTTTTTCAACATATTTGTCGGTTACTATTTTAAAAGTAATCGACAAGACTTTATTTTCAGCACATTCGTCGGTTACTATTTCAAAAGTAATCGGCAAGATTTTTATTTTCAACATATTCGTCGGTTACTATTTCATAAGTAATCGGCATGATTTATTTTCAGCACATTCGTCGGTTACTATTTCTAAAGTAATCGGCAAGATTTTTATTTTCAACATATTCCACGGTTACTATTTAAAAAGTAATCGGTAAGATTTTTATTTTCAACATATTCGTCGCTTACTATTTCAAAAGTAATCAGCAAGATTTTTATTTTCAACATATTCGTCGCTTACTATTTCAAAAGTAATCGACATGATTTATTTTCAGCACATTCGTCGGTTACTATTTCAAAAGTAATCGGCAAGATTTTTATTTTGAGCACATTCGTCGGTTACTATTTTAAAAGTAATCGACAAGACTTTTATTTTCAGCACATTAGTCGGTTACTATTTCAAAAGTAATCGGCATGATTTATTTTCAGCACATTCGTCGGTTACTATTTCAAAAGTAATCGGCAAGACTTTATTTTCAACACATTCGTCGGTTACTATTTCAAAAGTAATCGGCATGATCTATTTTCTGCACATTCGTAGGTTACTATTTCAAAAGTAATCGGCAAGATTTTTTATTTTCAGCATATTTGTCGGTTACTATTTCAAAGGTAATCAGCAGTATTTATTTTCAGCACATTCGTCGGTTACTATTTCAAAAGTAATCGGCAAGATTTTTATTTTTAGCATATTTGTCGGGTACTATTTTAATAGTAATCGACAAGATTTTTATTTCCAACATATTCGTCGCTTACTATTTCAAAAGTAATCGGCAAGACTTTATTTTCAACACTTTCGTCGGTTACTATTTCAAATGTAATCGGCAGGATTTTTATTTTCAGCATATTCGTCGGTTACTATTTCGAAAGTAATCGGCAAGATTTTTATTTTCAGCATATTTGTCGGTTACTATTTTAAAAGTAATCGACAAGATTTTTATTTTCAACATATTCGTCGGTTACTATTTCAAAAGTAATCGGCAAGACTTTATTTTCAGCATATTCGTTGGTTACTATTTCAAAAGTAATCGGTAAGATTTTTATTTTCAACATATTCGTCACTTACTATTTCAAAAGTAATCGGCATGATTTATTTTCAGCACATTTGTCGGTTACTATTTCAAAAGTAATCGGCATGATTTATTTTCAGCATATTCGTCGGTTACTATTTCAAAAGTAATCGGCATGATTTATTTTCAACACATTCGTCGGTTACTATTTCAAAAGTAATCGGCATGATCTATTTTCTGCACATTCGTCGGTTACTATTTCAAAAGTAATCGGCATGATTTATTTTCAGCACATTCGTCGGTTACTATTTCAAAAGTAATCGGCAAGATTTTTATTTTCAACATATTCGTCGGTTACTATTTCATAAGTAATCGGCATGATTTATTTTCAGCACATTCGTCGGTTACTATTTCAAAAGTAATCGGCAAGATTTTTATTTTCAACATATTCCCCGGTTACTATTTAAAAAGTAATCGGTAAGACTTTATTTTCAGCATATTCGTTGGTTACTATTTCAAAAGTAATCGGCAAGATTTTTATTTTCAACATATTCGTCGGTTACTATTTCATAAGTAATCGGCATGATTTATTTTCAGCACATTCGTCGGTTACTATTTCAAAAGTAATCGGCAAGATTTTTATTTTCAACATATTCCTCGGTTACTATTTAAAAAGTAATCGGTAAGATTTTTATTTTCAACATATTCGTCGCTTACTATTGCAAAAGTAATCAGCAAGATTTTTATTTTCAACATATTCGTCGCTTACTATTTCAAAAGTAATCGACATGATTTATTTTCAGCACATTCGTCGGTTACTATTTCAAAAGTAATCGGCAAGATTTTTATTTTGAGCACATTCGTCGGTTACTATTTTAAAAGTAATCGACAAGACTTTTATTTTCAGCACATTAGTCGGTTACTATTTCAAAAGTAATCGGCATGATTTATTTTCAGCACATTCGTCGGTTACTATTTCAAAAGTAATCGGCATGATCTATTTTCTGCACATTCGTAGGTTACTATTTCAAAAGTAATCGGCAAGATTTTTATTTTCAGCATATTCGTCGGTTACTATTTCAAAGGTAATCAGCAGTATTTATTTTCAGCACATTCGTCGGTTACTATTTCAAAAGTAATCGGCAAGATTTTTATTTTTAGCATATTTGTCGGGTACTATTTTAATAGTAATCGACAAGATTTTTATTTCCAACATATTCGTCGCTTACTATTTCAAAAGTAATCGGCAAGACTTTATTTTCAACACTTTCGTCGGTTACTATTTCAAATGTAATCGGCAGGATTTTTATTTTCAGCATATTCGTTGGTTACTATTTCGAAAGTAATCGGCAAGATTTTTATTTTCAGCATATTTGTCGGTTACTATTTTAAAAGTAATCGACAAGATTTTTATTTTCAACATATTCCTCGGTTACTATTTCAAAAGTAATCGGCAAGATTTTTATTTTCAGCATGTTCGTCGGTTACTATTTCAAAAGTAATCGGCAAGATTTTTTTTTTCAACATATTTGTCGGTTACTATTTTAAAAGTAATCGACAAGACTTTATTTTCAGCACATTCGTCGGTTACTATTTCAAAAGTAATCGGCAAGATTTTTATTTTCAACATATTCGTCGGTTACTATTTCATAAGTAATCGGCATGATTTATTTTCAGCACATTCGTCGGTTACTATTTCTAAAGTAATCGGCAAGATTTTTATTTTCAACATATTCCACGGTTACTATTTAAAAAGTAATCGGTAAGATTTTTATTTTCAACATATTCGTCGCTTACTATTTCAAAAGTAATCAGCAAGATTTTTATTTTCAACATATTCGTCGCTTACTATTTCAAAAGTAATCGACATGATTTATTTTCAGCACATTCGTCGGTTACTATTTCAAAAGTAATCGGCAAGATTTTTATTTTGAGCACATTCGTCGGTTACTATTTTAAAAGTAATCGACAAGACTTTTATTTTCAGCACATTAGTCGGTTACTATTTCAAAAGTAATCGGCATGATCTATTTTCAGCACATTCGTCGGTTACTATTTCAAAAGTAATCGGCAAGATTTTTATTTTCAGCATATTCGTCGGTTACTATTTCAAAGGTAATCAGCAGTATTTATTTTCAGCACATTCGTCGGTTACTATTTCAAAAGTAATCGGCAAGATTTTTATTTTTAGCATATTTGTCGGGTACTATTTTAATAGTAATCGACAAGATTTTTATTTCCAACATATTCGTCGCTTACTATTTCAAAAGTAATCGGCAAGACTTTATTTTCAACACTTTCGTCGGTTACTATTTCAAATGTAATCGGCAGGATTTTTATTTTCAGCATATTCGTCGGTTACTATTTCGAAAGTAATCGGCAAGATTTTTATTTTCAGCATATTTGTCGGTTACTATTTTAAAAGTAATCGACAAGATTTTTATTTTCAACATATTCGTCGGTTACTATTTCAAAAGTAATCGGCATGATCTATTTTCTGCACATTCGTAGGTTACTATTTCAAAAGTAATCGGCAAGATTTTTATTTTCAGCATATTCGTCGGTTACTATTTCAAAGGTAATCAGCAGTATTTATTTTCAGCACATTCGTCGGTTACTATTTCAAAAGTAATCGGCAAGATTTTTATTTTTAGCATATTTGTCGGGTACTATTTTAATAGTAATCGACAAGATTTTTATTTCCAACATATTCGTCGCTTACTATTTCAAAAGTAATCGGCAAGACTTTATTTTCAACACTTTCGTCGGTTACTATTTCAAATGTAATCGGCAGGATTTTTATTTTCAGCATATTCGTCGGTTACTATTTCGAAAGTAATCGACAAGATTTTTATTTTCAGCATATTTGTCGGTTACTATTTTAAAAGTAATCGACAAGATTTTTATTTTCAACATATTCGTCGGTTACTATTTCAAAAGTAATCGGCAAGACTTTATTTTCAGCATATTCGTTGGTTACTATTTCAAAAGTAATCGGTAAGATTTTTATTTTCAACATATTCGTCACTTACTATTTCAAAAGTAATCGGCATGATTTATTTTCAGCACATTTGTCGGTTACTATTTCAAAAGTAATCGGCATGATTTATTTTCAGCATATTCATCGGTTACTATTTCAAAAGTAATCGGCATGATTTATTTTCAACACATTCGTCGGTTACTATTTCAAAAGTAATCGGCATGATCTATTTTCTGCACATTCGTCGGTTACTATTTCAAAAGTAATCGGCATGATTTATTTTCAGCACATTCGTCGGTTACTATTTCAAAAGTAATCGGCAAGATTTTTATTTTCAACATATTCGTCGGTTACTATTTCATAAGTAATCGGCATGATTTATTTTCAGCACATTCGTCGGTTACTATTTCAAAAGTAATCGGCAAGATTTTTATTTTCAACATATTCCTCGGTTACTATTTAAAAAGTAATCGGTAAGACTTTATTTTCAGCATATTCATTGGTTACTATTTCAAAAGTAATCGGCAAGATTTTTATTTTCAGCATATTTGTCGGTTACTATTTCAAATGTAATCGGCAAGATTTTTATTTTCAGCATATTTGTCGGTTACTATATTAAAAGTAATCGACAAGATTTTTATTTTCAACATATTCGTCGGTTACTATTTCAAACGTAATCGGCAAGACTTTATTATTAGCACATTCGTTGGTTACTATTTTAAAAGTAATCGACAAGATTTTTATTTTCAACATATTCGTCGGTTACTATTTCAAAAGTAATCGGCAAGACTTTATTTTCAGCACTTTCGTCGGTTACTATTTCAAAAGTAATCGGCATGATTTATTTTCAGCATATTCGTCGGTTACTATTTCAAAAGTAATCGGCATGATTTATTTTCAACACATTCGTCGGTTACTATTTCAAAAGTAATCGGCATGATCTATTTTCTGCACATTCGTCGGTTACTATTTCAAAAGTAATCGGCATGATTTATTTTCAGCACATTCGTCGGTTACTATTTCAAAAGTAATCAGCAAGATTTTTATTTTCAACATATTCGTCGGTTACTATTTCATAAGTAATCGGCATGATTTATTTTCAGCACATTCGTCGGTTACTATTTCAAAAGTAACCGGCAAGACTTTATTTTCAACACATTCGTCGGTTACTATTTCAAAAGTAATCGGCATGATCTATTTTCTGCACATTCGTAGGTTACTATTTCAAAAGTAATCGGCAAGATTTTTATTTTCAGCATATTCGTCGGTTACTATTTCAAAGGTAATCAGCAGTATTTATTTTCAGCACATTCGTCGGTTACTATTTCAAAAGTAATCGGCAAGATTTTTATTTTTAGCATATTTGTCGGGTACTATTTTAATAGTAATCGACAAGATTTTTATTTCCAACATATTCGTCGCTTACTATTTCAAAAGTAATCGGCAAGACTTTATTTTCAACACTTTCGTCGGTTACTATTTCAAATGTAATCGGCAGGATTTTTATTTTCAGCATATTCGTCGGTTACTATTTCGAAAGTAATCGACAAGATTTTTATTTTCAGCATATTTGTCGGTTACTATTTTAAAAGTAATCGACAAGATTTTTATTTTCAACATATTCGTCGGTTACTATTTCAAAAGTAATCGGCAAGACTTTATTTTCAGCATATTCGTTGGTTACTATTTCAAAAGTAATCGGTAAGATTTTTATTTTCAACATATTCGTCACTTACTATTTCAAAAGTAATCGGCATGATTTATTTTCAGCACATTTGTCGGTTACTATTTCAAAAGTAATCG
Source organism: Medicago lupulina (assembly GCA_958299785.1). NCBI lineage: Eukaryota > Viridiplantae > Streptophyta > Magnoliopsida > Fabales > Fabaceae > Medicago > Medicago lupulina. The sequence continues at coordinate 40,580,016 of OY283143.1, read as the reverse complement.
GCATGATTTATTTTCAGCATATTTGTCGGTTACTATTTTAAAAGTAATCGACAAGATTTTTATTTTCAACATATTCCTCGGTTACTATTTCAAAAGTAATCGGCAAGATTTTTATTTTCAGCATGTTCGTCGGTTACTATTTCAAAAGTAATCGGCAAGATTTTTTTTTTCAACATATTTGTCGGTTACTATTTTAAAAGTAATCGACAAGACTTTATTTTCAGCACATTCGTCGGTTACTATTTCAAAAGTAATCGGCAAGATTTTTATTTTCAACATATTCGTCGGTTACTATTTCATAAGTAATCGGCATGATTTATTTTCAGCACATTCGTCGGTTACTATTTCTAAAGTAATCGGCAAGATTTTTATTTTCAACATATTCCACGGTTACTATTTAAAAAGTAATCGGTAAGATTTTTATTTTCAACATATTCGTCGCTTACTATTTCAAAAGTAATCAGCAAGATTTTTATTTTCAACATATTCGTCGCTTACTATTTCAAAAGTAATCGACATGATTTATTTTCAGCACATTCGTCGGTTACTATTTCAAAAGTAATCGGCAAGATTTTTATTTTGAGCACATTCGTCGGTTACTATTTTAAAAGTAATCGACAAGACTTTTATTTTCAGCACATTAGTCGGTTACTATTTCAAAAGTAATCGGCATGATTTATTTTCAGCACATTCGTCGGTTACTATTTCAAAAGTAATCGGCAAGACTTTATTTTCAACACATTCGTCGGTTACTATTTCAAAAGTAATCGGCATGATCTATTTTCTGCACATTCGTAGGTTACTATTTCAAAAGTAATCGGCAAGATTTTTTATTTTCAGCATATTTGTCGGTTACTATTTCAAAGGTAATCAGCAGTATTTATTTTCAGCACATTCGTCGGTTACTATTTCAAAAGTAATCGGCAAGATTTTTATTTTTAGCATATTTGTCGGGTACTATTTAAATAGTAATCGACAAGATTTTTATTTCCAACATATTCGTCGCTTACTATTTCAAAAGTAATCGGCAAGACTTTATTTTCAACACTTTCGTCGGTTACTATTTCAAATGTAATCGGCAGGATTTTTATTTTCAGCATATTCGTCGGTTACTATTTCGAAAGTAATCGGCAAGATTTTTATTTTCAGCATATTTGTCGGTTACTATTTTAAAAGTAATCGACAAGATTTTTATTTTCAACATATTCGTCGGTTACTATTTCAAAAGTAATCGGCAAGACTTTATTTTCAGCATATTCGTTGGTTACTATTTCAAAAGTAATCGGTAAGATTTTTATTTTCAACATATTCGTCACTTACTATTTCAAAAGTAATCGGCATGATTTATTTTCAGCACATTTGTCGGTTACTATTTCAAAAGTAATCGGCATGATTTATTTTCAGCATATTCGTCGGTTACTATTTCAAAAGTAATCGGCATGATTTATTTTCAACACATTCGTCGGTTACTATTTCAAAAGTAATCGGCATGATCTATTTTCTGCACATTCGTCGGTTACTATTTCAAAAGTAATCGGCATGATTTATTTTCAGCACATTCGTCGGTTACTATTTCAAAAGTAATCGGCAAGATTTTTATTTTCAACATATTCGTCGGTTACTATTTCATAAGTAATCGGCATGATTTATTTTCAGCACATTCGTCGGTTACTATTTCAAAAGTAATCGGCAAGATTTTTATTTTCAACATATTCCCCGGTTACTATTTAAAAAGTAATCGGTAAGACTTTATTTTCAGCATATTCGTTGGTTACTATTTCAAAAGTAATCGGCAAGATTTTTATTTTCAACATATTCGTCGGTTACTATTTCATAAGTAATCGGCATGATTTATTTTCAGCACATTCGTCGGTTACTATTTCAAAAGTAATCGACAAGATTTTTATTTTCAACATATTCCTCGGTTACTATTTAAAAAGTAATCGGTAAGATTTTTATTTTCAACATATTCGTCGCTTACTATTTCAAAAGTAATCAGCAAGATTTTTATTTTCAACATATTCGTCGCTTACTATTTCAAAAGTAATCGACATGATTTATTTTCAGCACATTCGTCGGTTACTATTTCAAAAGTAATCGGCAAGATTTTTATTTTGAGCACATTCGTCGGTTACTATTTTAAAAGTAATCGACAAGACTTTTATTTTCAGCACATTAGTCGGTTACTATTTCAAAAGTAATCGGCATGATTTATTTTCAGCACATTCGTCGGTTACTATTTCAAAAGTAATCGGCATGATCTATTTTCTGCACATTCGTAGGTTACTATTTCAAAAGTAATCGGCAAGATTTTTATTTTCAGCATATTCGTCGGTTACTATTTCAAAGGTAATCAGCAGTATTTATTTTCAGCACATTCGTCGGTTACTATTTCAAAAGTAATCGGCAAGATTTTTATTTTTAGCATATTTGTCGGGTACTATTTTAATAGTAATCGACAAGATTTTTATTTCCAACATATTCGTCGCTTACTATTTCAAAAGTAATCGGCAAGACTTTATTTTCAACACTTTCGTCGGTTACTATTTCAAATGTAATCGGCAGGATTTTTATTTTCAGCATATTCGTCGGTTACTATTTCGAAAGTAATCGGCAAGATTTTTATTTTCAGCATATTTGTCGGTTACTATTTTAAAAGTAATCGACAAGATTTTTATTTTCAACATATTCGTCGGTTACTATTTCAAAAGTAATCGGCATGATCTATTTTCTGCACATTCGTAGGTTACTATTTCAAAAGTAATCGGCAAGATTTTTATTTTCAGCATATTCGTCGGTTACTATTTCAAAGGTAATCAGCAGTATTTATTTTCAGCACATTCGTCGGTTACTATTTCAAAAGTAATCGGCAAGATTTTTATTTTTAGCATATTTGTCGGGTACTATTTTAATAGTAATCGACAAGATTTTTATTTCCAACATATTCGTCGCTTACTATTTCAAAAGTAATCGGCAAGACTTTATTTTCAACACTTTCGTCGGTTACTATTTCAAATGTAATCGGCAGGATTTTTATTTTCAGCATATTCGTCGGTTACTATTTCGAAAGTAATCGACAAGATTTTTATTTTCAGCATATTTGTCGGTTACTATTTTAAAAGTAATCGACAAGATTTTTATTTTCAACATATTCGTCGGTTACTATTTCAAAAGTAATCGGCAAGACTTTATTTTCAGCATATTCGTTGGTTACTATTTCAAAAGTAATCGGTAAGATTTTTATTTTCAACATATTCGTCACTTACTATTTCAAAAGTAATCGGCATGATTTATTTTCAGCACATTTGTCGGTTACTATTTCAAAAGTAATCGGCATGATTTATTTTCAGCATATTCATCGGTTACTATTTCAAAAGTAATCGGCATGATTTATTTTCAACACATTCGTCGGTTACTATTTCAAAAGTAATCGGCATGATCTATTTTCTGCACATTCGTCGGTTACTATTTCAAAAGTAATCGGCATGATTTATTTTCAGCACATTCGTCGGTTACTATTTCAAAAGTAATCTGCAAGATTTTTATTTTCAACATATTCGTCGGTTACTATTTCATAAGTAATCGGCATGATTTATTTTCAGCACATTCGTCGGTTACTATTTCAAAAGTAATCGGCAAGATTTTTATTTTCAACATATTCCTCGGTTACTATTTAAAAAGTAATCGGTAAGACTTTATTTTCAGCATATTCATTGGTTACTATTTCAAAAGTAATCGGCAAGATTTTTATTTTCAGCATATTTGTCGGTTACTATTTCAAATGTAATCGGCAAGATTTTTATTTTCAGCATATTTGTCGGTTACTATATTAAAAGTAATCGACAAGATTTTTATTTTCAACATATTCGTCGGTTACTATTTCAAACGTAATCGGCAAGACTTTATTATTAGCACATTCGTTGGTTACTATTTTAAAAGTAATCGACAAGATTTTTATTTTCAACATATTCGTCGGTTACTATTTCAAAAGTAATCGGCAAGACTTTATTTTCAGCACTTTCGTCGGTTACTATTTCAAAAGTAATCGGCATGATTTATTTTCAGCATATTCGTCGGTTACTATTTCAAAAGTAATCGGCATGATTTATTTTCAACACATTCGTCGGTTACTATTTCAAAAGTAATCGGCATGATCTATTTTCTGCACATTCGTCGGTTACTATTTCAAAAGTAATCGGCATGATTTATTTTCAGCACATTCGTCGGTTACTATTTCAAAAGTAATCAGCAAGATTTTTATTTTCAACATATTCGTCGGTTACTATTTCAAAAGTAATCGGCAAGATTTTTATTTTCAACATATTCCCCGGTTACTATTTAAAAAGTAATCGGTAAGACTTTATTTTCAGCATATTCGTTGGTTACTATTTCAAAAGTAATCGGCAAGATTTTTATTTTCAACATATTCGTCGGTTACTATTTCATAAGTAATCGGCATGATTTATTTTCAGCACATTCGTCGGTTACTATTTCAAAAGTAATCGACAAGATTTTTATTTTCAACATATTCCTCGGTTACTATTTAAAAAGTAATCGGTAAGATTTTTATTTTCAACATATTCGTCGCTTACTATTTCAAAAGTAATCAGCAAGATTTTTATTTTCAACATATTCGTCGCTTACTATTTCAAAAGTAATCGACATGATTTATTTTCAGCACATTCGTCGGTTACTATTTCAAAAGTAATCGGCAAGATTTTTATTTTGAGCACATTCGTCGGTTACTATTTTAAAAGTAATCGACAAGACTTTTATTTTCAGCACATTAGTCGGTTACTATTTCAAAAGTAATCGGCATGATTTATTTTCAGCACATTCGTCGGTTACTATTTCAAAAGTAATCGGCATGATCTATTTTCTGCACATTCGTAGGTTACTATTTCAAAAGTAATCGGCAAGATTTTTATTTTCAGCATATTCGTCGGTTACTATTTCAAAGGTAATCAGCAGTATTTATTTTCAGCACATTCGTCGGTTACTATTTCAAAAGTAATCGGCAAGATTTTTATTTTTAGCATATTTGTCGGGTACTATTTTAATAGTAATCGACAAGATTTTTATTTCCAACATATTCGTCGCTTACTATTTCAAAAGTAATCGGCAAGACTTTATTTTCAACACTTTCGTCGGTTACTATTTCAAATGTAATCGGCAGGATTTTTATTTTCAGCATATTCGTCGGTTACTATTTCGAAAGTAATCGGCAAGATTTTTATTTTCAGCATATTTGTCGGTTACTATTTTAAAAGTAATCGACAAGATTTTTATTTTCAACATATTCGTCGGTTACTATTTCAAAAGTAATCGGCATGATCTATTTTCTGCACATTCGTAGGTTACTATTTCAAAAGTAATCGGCAAGATTTTTATTTTCAGCATATTCGTCGGTTACTATTTCAAAGGTAATCAGCAGTATTTATTTTCAGCACATTCGTCGGTTACTATTTCAAAAGTAATCGGCAAGATTTTTATTTTTAGCATATTTGTCGGGTACTATTTTAATAGTAATCGACAAGATTTTTATTTCCAACATATTCGTCGCTTACTATTTCAAAAGTAATCGGCAAGACTTTATTTTCAACACTTTCGTCGGTTACTATTTCAAATGTAATCGGCAGGATTTTTATTTTCAGCATATTCGTCGGTTACTATTTCGAAAGTAATCGACAAGATTTTTATTTTCAGCATATTTGTCGGTTACTATTTTAAAAGTAATCGACAAGATTTTTATTTTCAACATATTCGTCGGTTACTATTTCAAAAGTAATCGGCAAGACTTTATTTTCAGCATATTCGTTGGTTACTATTTCAAAAGTAATCGGTAAGATTTTTATTTTCAACATATTCGTCACTTACTATTTCAAAAGTAATCGGCATGATTTATTTTCAGCACATTTGTCGGTTACTATTTCAAAAGTAATCGGCATGATTTATTTTCAGCATATTCATCGGTTACTATTTCAAAAGTAATCGGCATGATTTATTTTCAACACATTCGTCGGTTACTATTTCAAAAGTAATCGGCATGATCTATTTTCTGCACATTCGTCGGTTACTATTTCAAAAGTAATCGGCATGATTTATTTTCAGCACATTCGTCGGTTACTATTTCAAAAGTAATCTGCAAGATTTTTATTTTCAACATATTCGTCGGTTACTATTTCATAAGTAATCGGCATGATTTATTTTCAGCACATTCGTCGGTTACTATTTCAAAAGTAATCGGCAAGATTTTTATTTTCAACATATTCCTCGGTTACTATTTAAAAAGTAATCGGTAAGACTTTATTTTCAGCATATTCATTGGTTACTATTTCAAAAGTAATCGGCAAGATTTTTATTTTCAGCATATTTGTCGGTTACTATTTCAAATGTAATCGGCAAGATTTTTATTTTCAGCATATTTGTCGGTTACTATATTAAAAGTAATCGACAAGATTTTTATTTTCAACATATTCGTCGGTTACTATTTCAAACGTAATCGGCAAGACTTTATTATTAGCACATTCGTTGGTTACTATTTTAAAAGTAATCGACAAGATTTTTATTTTCAACATATTCGTCGGTTACTATTTCAAAAGTAATCGGCAAGACTTTATTTTCAGCACTTTCGTCGGTTACTATTTCAAAAGTAATCGGCATGATTTATTTTCAGCATATTCGTCGGTTACTATTTCAAAAGTAATCGGCATGATTTATTTTCAACACATTCGTCGGTTACTATTTCAAAAGTAATCGGCATGATCTATTTTCTGCACATTCGTCGGTTACTATTTCAAAAGTAATCGGCATGATTTATTTTCAGCACATTCGTCGGTTACTATTTCAAAAGTAATCAGCAAGATTTTTATTTTCAACATATTCGTCGGTTACTATTTCATAAGTAATCGGCATGATTTATTTTCAGCACATTCGTCGGTTACTATTTCAAAAGTAACCGGCAAGACTTTATTTTCAACACATTCGTCGGTTACTATTTCAAAAGTAATCGGCATGATCTATTTTCTGCACATTCGTAGGTTACTATTTCAAAAGTAATCGGCAAGATTTTTATTTTCAGCATATTCGTCGGTTACTATTTCAAAGGTAATCAGCAGTATTTATTTTCAGCACATTCGTCGGTTACTATTTCAAAAGTAATCGGCAAGATTTTTATTTTTAGCATATTTGTCGGGTACTATTTTAATAGTAATCGACAAGATTTTTATTTCCAACATATTCGTCGCTTACTATTTCAAAAGTAATCGGCAAGACTTTATTTTCAGCATATTCGTTGGTTACTATTTCAAAAGTAATCGGCAAGATTTTTATTTTCAGCATATTTGTCGGTTACTATTTCAAATGTAATCGGCAAGATTTTTATTTTCAGCATATTTGTCGGTTACTATATTAAAAGTAATCGACAAGATTTTTATTTTCAACATATTCGTCGGTTACTATTTCAAACGTAATCGGCAAGACTTTATTATTAGCACATTCGTTGGTTACTATTTTAAAAGTAATCGACAAGATTTTTATTTTCAACATATTCGTCGGTTACTATTTCAAAAGTAATCGGCAAGACTTTATTTTCAGCACTTTCGTCGGTTACTATTTCAAAAGTAATCGGCATGATTTATTTTCAGCATATTCGTCGGTTACTATTTCAAAAGTAATCGGCATGATTTATTTTCAACACATTCGTCGGTTACTATTTCAAAAGTAATCGGCATGATCTATTTTCTGCACATTCGTCGGTTACTATTTCAAAAGTAATCGGCATGATTTATTTTCAGCACATTCGTCGGTTACTATTTCAAAAGTAATCGGCAAGATTTTTATTTTCAACATATTCGTCGGGTACTATTTCATAAGTAATCGGCATGATTTATTTTCAGCACATTCGTCGGTTACTATTTCAAAAGTAATCGGCAAGATTTTTATTTTCAACATATTCCTCGGTTACTATTTAAAAAGTAATCGGTAAGACTTTATTTTCAGCATATTCATTGGTTACTATTTCAAAAGTAATCGGCAAGATTTTTATTTTCAGCATATTTGTCGGTTACTATTTCAAATGTAATCGGCAAGATTTTTATTTTCAGCATATTTGTCGGTTACTATATTAAAAGTAATCGACAAGATTTTTATTTTCAACATATTCGTCGGTTACTATTTCAAACGTAATCGGCAAGACTTTATTATTAGCACATTCGTTGGTTACTATTTTAAAAGTAATCGACAAGATTTTTATTTTCAACATATTCGTCGGTTACTATTTCAAAAGTAATCGGCAAGACTTTATTTTCAGCACTTTCGTCGGTTACTATTTCAAAAGTAATCGGCATGATTTATTTTCAGCATATTCGTCGGTTACTATTTCAAAAGTAATCGGCATGATTTATTTTCAACACATTCGTCGGTTACTATTTCAAAAGTAATCGGCATGATCTATTTTCTGCACATTCGTCGGTTACTATTTCAAAAGTAATCGGCATGATTTATTTTCAGCACATTCGTCGGTTACTATTTCAAAAGTAATCGGCAAGATTTTTATTTTCAACATATTCGTCGGGTACTATTTCATAAGTAATCGGCATGATTTATTTTCAGCACATTCGTCGGTTACTATTTCAAAAGTAATCGGCAAGATTTTTATTTTCAACATATTCCTCGGTTACTATTTAAAAAGTAATCGGTAAGACTTTATTTTCAGCATATTCATTGGTTACTATTTCAAAAGTAATCGGCAAGATTTTTATTTTCAGCATATTTGTCGGTTACTATTTCAAATGTAATCGGCAAGATTTTTATTTTCAGCATATTTGTCGGTTACTATATTAAAAGTAATCGACAAGATTTTTATTTTCAACATATTCGTCGGTTACTATTTCAAACGTAATCGGCAAGACTTTATTATTAGCACATTCGTTGGTTACTATTTTAAAAGTAATCGACAAGATTTTTATTTTCAACATATTCGTCGGTTACTATTTCAAAAGTAATCGGCAAGACTTTATTTTCAGCACTTTCGTCGGTTACTATTTCAAAAGTAATCGGCATGATTTATTTTCAGCATATTCGTCGGTTACTATTTCAAAAGTAATCGGCATGATTTATTTTCAACACATTCGTCGGTTACTATTTCAAAAGTAATCGGCATGATCTATTTTCTGCACATTCGTCGGTTACTATTTCAAAAGTAATCGGCATGATTTATTTTCAGCACATTCGTCGGTTACTATTTCAAAAGTAATCAGCAAGATTTTTATTTTCAACATATTCGTCGGTTACTATTTCATAAGTAATCGGCATGATTTATTTTCAGCACATTCGTCGGTTACTATTTCAAAAGTAACCGGCAAGACTTTATTTTCAACACATTCGTCGGTTACTATTTCAAAAGTAATCGGCATGATCTATTTTCTGCACATTCGTAGGTTACTATTTCAAAAGTAATCGGCAAGATTTTTATTTTCAGCATATTCGTCGGTTACTATTTCAAAGGTAATCAGCAGTATTTATTTTCAGCACATTCGTCGGTTACTATTTCAAAAGTAATCGGCAAGATTTTTATTTTTAGCATATTTGTCGGGTACTATTTTAATAGTAATCGACAAGATTTTTATTTCCAACATATTCGTCGCTTACTATTTCAAAAGTAATCGGCAAGACTTTATTTTCAGCATATTCGTTGGTTACTATTTCAAAAGTAATCGGCAAGATTTTTATTTTCAGCATATTTGTCGGTTACTATTTCAAATGTAATCGGCAAGATTTTTATTTTCAGCATATTTGTCGGTTACTATATTAAAAGTAATCGACAAGATTTTTATTTTCAACATATTCGTCGGTTACTATTTCAAACGTAATCGGCAAGACTTTATTATTAGCACATTCGTTGGTTACTATTTTAAAAGTAATCGACAAGATTTTTATTTTCAACATATTCGTCGGTTACTATTTCAAAAGTAATCGGCAAGACTTTATTTTCAGCACTTTCGTCGGTTACTATTTCAAAAGTAATCGGCATGATTTATTTTCAGCATATTCGTCGGTTACTATTTCAAAAGTAATCGGCATGATTTATTTTCAACACATTCGTCGGTTACTATTTCAAAAGTAATCGGCATGATCTATTTTCTGCACATTCGTCGGTTACTATTTCAAAAGTAATCGGCATGATTTATTTTCAGCACATTCGTCGGTTACTATTTCAAAAGTAATCGGCAAGATTTTTATTTCAGCATATTTGTCGGTTACTATATTAAAAGTAATCGACAAGATTTTTATTTTCAACATATTCGTCGGTTACTATTTCAAACGTAATCGGCAAGACTTTATTATCAGCACATTCGTTGGTTACTATTTTAAAAGTAATCGACAAGATTTTTATTTTCAACATATTCGTCGGTTACTATTTCAAAAGTAATCGGCAAGACTTTATTTTCAGCACTTTCGTCGGTTACTATTTCAAATGTAATCGGCAGGATTTTTATTTTCAGCATATTCGTCGGTTACTATTTCGAAAGTAATCGACAAGATTTTTATTTTCAGCATATTTGTCGGTTACTATTTTAAAAGTAATCGACAAGATTTTTATTTTCAACATATTCGTCGGTTACTATTTCAAAAGTAATCGGCAAGACTTTATTTTCAGCATATTCGTTGGTTACTATTTCAAAAGTAATCGGTAAGATTTTTATTTTCAACCTATTCGTCACTTACTATTTCAAAAGTAATCGGCATGATTTATTTTCAGCACATTTGTCGGTTACTATTTCAAAAGTAATCGGCATGATTTATTTTCAGCATATTCATCGGTTACTATTTCAAAAGTAATCGGCATGATTTATTTTCAACACATTCGTCGGTTACTATTTCAAAAGTAATCGGCATGATCTATTTTCTGCACATTCGTCGGTTACTATTTCAAAAGTAATCGGCATGATTTATTTTCAGCACATTCGTCGGTTACTATTTCAAAAGTAATCAGCAAGATTTTTATTTTCAACATATTCGTCGGTTACTATTTCATAAGTAATCGGCATGATTTATTTTCAGCACATTCGTCGGTTACTATTTCAAAAGTAATCGGCAAGATTTTTATTTTCAACATATTCCTCGGTTACTATTTAAAAAGTAATCGGTAAGACTTTATTTTCAGCATATTCATTGGTTACTATTTCAAAAGTAATCGGCAAGATTTTTATTTTCAGCATATTTGTCGGTTACTATTTCAAATGTAATCGGCAAGATTTTTATTTTCAGCATATTTGTCGGTTACTATATTAAAAGTAATCGACAAGATTTTTATTTTCAACATATTCGTCGGTTACTATTTCAAACGTAATCGGCAAGACTTTATTATTAGCACATTCGTTGGTTACTATTTTAAAAGTAATCGACAAGATTTTTATTTTCAACATATTCGTCGGTTACTATTTCAAAAGTAATCGGCAAGACTTTATTTTCAGCACTTTCGTCGGTTACTATTTCAAAAGTAATCGGCATGATTTATTTTCAGCATATTCGTCGGTTACTATTTCAAAAGTAATCGGCATGATTTATTTTCAACACATTCGTCGGTTACTATTTCAAAAGTAATCGGCATGATCTATTTTCTGCACATTCGTCGGTTACTATTTCAAAAGTAATCGGCATGATTTATTTTCAGCACATTCGTCGGTTACTATTTCAAAAGTAATCAGCAAGATTTTTATTTTCAACATATTCGTCGGTTACTATTTCATAAGTAATCGGCATGATTTATTTTCAGCACATTCGTCGGTTACTATTTCAAAAGTAACCGGCAAGACTTTATTTTCAACACATTCGTCGGTTACTATTTCAAAAGTAATCGGCATGATCTATTTTCTGCACATTCGTAGGTTACTATTTCAAAAGTAATCGGCAAGATTTTTATTTTCAGCATATTCGTCGGTTACTATTTCAAAGGTAATCAGCAGTATTTATTTTCAGCACATTCGTCGGTTACTATTTCAAAAGTAATCGGCAAGATTTTTATTTTTAGCATATTTGTCGGGTACTATTTTAATAGTAATCGACAAGATTTTTATTTCCAACATATTCGTCGCTTACTATTTCAAAAGTAATCGGCAAGACTTTATTTTCAGCATATTCGTTGGTTACTATTTCAAAAGTAATCGGCAAGATTTTTATTTTCAGCATATTTGTCGGTTACTATTTCAAATGTAATCGGCAAGATTTTTATTTTCAGCATATTTGTCGGTTACTATATTAAAAGTAATCGACAAGATTTTTATTTTCAACATATTCGTCGGTTACTATTTCAAACGTAATCGGCAAGACTTTATTATTAGCACATTCGTTGGTTACTATTTTAAAAGTAATCGACAAGATTTTTATTTTCAACATATTCGTCGGTTACTATTTCAAAAGTAATCGGCAAGACTTTATTTTCAGCACTTTCGTCGGTTACTATTTCAAAAGTAATCGGCATGATTTATTTTCAGCATATTCGTCGGTTACTATTTCAAAAGTAATCGGCATGATTTATTTTCAACACATTCGTCGGTTACTATTTCAAAAGTAATCGGCATGATCTATTTTCTGCACATTCGTCGGTTACTATTTCAAAAGTAATCGGCATGATTTATTTTCAGCACATTCGTCGGTTACTATTTCAAAAGTAATCGGCAAGATTTTTATTTCAGCATATTTGTCGGTTACTATATTAAAAGTAATCGACAAGATTTTTATTTTCAACATATTCGTCGGTTACTATTTCAAACGTAATCGGCAAGACTTTATTATCAGCACATTCGTTGGTTACTATTTTAAAAGTAATCGACAAGATTTTTATTTTCAACATATTCGTCGGTTACTATTTCAAAAGTAATCGGCAAGACTTTATTTTCAGCACTTTCGTCGGTTACTATTTCAAATGTAATCGGCAGGATTTTTATTTTCAGCATATTCGTCGGTTACTATTTCGAAAGTAATCGACAAGATTTTTATTTTCAGCATATTTGTCGGTTACTATTTTAAAAGTAATCGACAAGATTTTTATTTTCAACATATTCGTCGGTTACTATTTCAAAAGTAATCGGCAAGACTTTATTTTCAGCATATTCGTTGGTTACTATTTCAAAAGTAATCGGTAAGATTTTTATTTTCAACCTATTCGTCACTTACTATTTCAAAAGTAATCGGCATGATTTATTTTCAGCACATTTGTCGGTTACTATTTCAAAAGTAATCGGCATGATTTATTTTCAGCATATTCATCGGTTACTATTTCAAAAGTAATCGGCATGATTTATTTTCAACACATTCGTCGGTTACTATTTCAAAAGTAATCGGCATGATCTATTTTCTGCACATTCGTCGGTTACTATTTCAAAAGTAATCGGCATGATTTATTTTCAGCACATTCGTCGGTTACTATTTCAAAAGTAATCGGCAAGATTTTTATTTTCAACATATTCGTCGGTTACTATTTCATAAGTAATCGGCATGATTTATTTTCAGCACATTCGTCGGTTACTATTTCAAAAGTAATCGGCAAGATTTTTATTTTCAACATATTCCTCGGTTACTATTTAAAAAGTAATCGGTAAGACTTTATTTTCAGCATATTCATTGGTTACTATTTCAAAAGTAATCGGCAAGATTTTTATTTTCAGCATATTTGTCGGTTACTATTTCAAATGTAATCGGCAAGATTTTTATTTTCAGCATATTTGTCGGTTACTATATTAAAAGTAATCGACAAGATTTTTATTTTCAACATATTCGTCGGTTACTATTTCAAACGTAATCGGCAAGACTTTATTATTAGCACATTCGTTGGTTACTATTTTAAAAGTAATCGACAAGATTTTTATTTTCAACATATTCGTCGGTTACTATTTCAAAAGTAATCGGCAAGACTTTATTTTCAGCACTTTCGTCGGTTACTATTTCAAAAGTAATCGGCATGATTTATTTTCAGCATATTCGTCGGTTACTATTTCAAAAGTAATCGGCATGATTTATTTTCAACACATTCGTCGGTTACTATTTCAAAAGTAATCGGCATGATCTATTTTCTGCACATTCGTCGGTTACTATTTCAAAAGTAATCGGCATGATTTATTTTCAGCACATTCGTCGGTTACTATTTCAAAAGTAATCAGCAAGATTTTTATTTTCAACATATTCGTCGGTTACTATTTCATAAGTAATCGGCATGATTTATTTTCTGCACATTCGTCGGTTACTATTTCAAAAGTAATCGGCAAGATTTTTATTTTCAACATATTCCTCGGTTACTATTCAAAAAGTAATCGGTAAGACTTTATTTTCAGCATATTCGTTGGTTACTATTTCAAAAGTAATCGGCAAGATTTTTATTTTCAGCATATTTGTCGGTTACTATTTCAAAAGTAATCGGCAAGATTTTTATTTCAGCATATTTGTCGGTTACTATATTAAAAGTAATCGACAAGATTTTTATTTTCAGCATATTCGTCGGTTACTATTTCAAAAGTAATCGGCATGATTTATTTTCAACACATTCGTCGGTTACTATTTCAAAAGTAATCGGCATGATCTATTTTCTGCACATTCGTCGGTTACTATTTCAAAAGTAATCGGCATGATTTATTTTCAGCACATTCGTCGGTTACTATTTCAAAAGTAATCGGCAAGATTTTTATTTTCAACATATTCGTCGGTTACTATTTCATAAGTAATCGGCATGATTTATTTTCAGCACATTCGTCGGTTACTATTTCAAAAGTAATCGGCAAGATTTTTATTTTCAACATATTCCTCGGTTACTATTTAAAAAGTAATCGGTAAGACTTTATTTTCAGCATATTCATTGGTTACTATTTCAAAAGTAATCGGCAAGATTTTTATTTTCAGCATATTTGTCGGTTACTATTTCAAATGTAATCGGCAAGATTTTTATTTTCAGCATATTTGTCGGTTACTATATTAAAAGTAATCGACAAGATTTTTATTTTCAACATATTCGTCGGTTACTATTTCAAACGTAATCGGCAAGACTTTATTATTAGCACATTCGTTGGTTACTATTTTAAAAGTAATCGACAAGATTTTTATTTTCAACATATTCGTCGGTTACTATTTCAAAAGTAATCGGCAAGACTTTATTTTCAGCACTTTCGTCGGTTACTATTTCAAAAGTAATCGGCATGATTTATTTTCAGCATATTCGTCGGTTACTATTTCAAAAGTAATCGGCATGATTTATTTTCAACACATTCGTCGGTTACTATTTCAAAAGTAATCGGCATGATCTATTTTCTGCACATTCGTCGGTTACTATTTCAAAAGTAATCGGCATGATTTATTTTCAGCACATTCGTCGGTTACTATTTCAAAAGTAATCAGCAAGATTTTTATTTTCAACATATTCGTCGGTTACTATTTCATAAGTAATCGGCATGATTTATTTTCAGCACATTCGTCGGTTACTATTTCAAAAGTAACCGGCAAGACTTTATTTTCAACACATTCGTCGGTTACTATTTCAAAAGTAATCGGCATGATCTATTTTCTGCACATTCGTAGGTTACTATTTCAAAAGTAATCGGCAAGATTTTTATTTTCAGCATATTCGTCGGTTACTATTTCAAAGGTAATCAGCAGTATTTATTTTCAGCACATTCGTCGGTTACTATTTCAAAAGTAATCGGCAAGATTTTTATTTTTAGCATATTTGTCGGGTACTATTTTAATAGTAATCGACAAGATTTTTATTTCCAACATATTCGTCGCTTACTATTTCAAAAGTAATCGGCAAGACTTTATTTTCAGCATATTCGTTGGTTACTATTTCAAAAGTAATCGGCAAGATTTTTATTTTCAGCATATTTGTCGGTTACTATTTCAAATGTAATCGGCAAGATTTTTATTTTCAGCATATTTGTCGGTTACTATATTAAAAGTAATCGACAAGATTTTTATTTTCAACATATTCGTCGGTTACTATTTCAAACGTAATCGGCAAGACTTTATTATTAGCACATTCGTTGGTTACTATTTTAAAAGTAATCGACAAGATTTTTATTTTCAACATATTCGTCGGTTACTATTTCAAAAGTAATCGGCAAGACTTTATTTTCAGCACTTTCGTCGGTTACTATTTCAAAAGTAATCGGCATGATTTATTTTCAGCATATTCGTCGGTTACTATTTCAAAAGTAATCGGCATGATTTATTTTCAACACATTCGTCGGTTACTATTTCAAAAGTAATCGGCATGATCTATTTTCTGCACATTCGTCGGTTACTATTTCAAAAGTAATCGGCATGATTTATTTTCAGCACATTCGTCGGTTACTATTTCAAAAGTAATCGGCAAGATTTTTATTTCAGCATATTTGTCGGTTACTATATTAAAAGTAATCGACAAGATTTTTATTTTCAACATATTCGTCGGTTACTATTTCAAACGTAATCGGCAAGACTTTATTATCAGCACATTCGTTGGTTACTATTTTAAAAGTAATCGACAAGATTTTTATTTTCAACATATTCGTCGGTTACTATTTCAAAAGTAATCGGCAAGACTTTATTTTCAGCACTTTCGTCGGTTACTATTTCAAATGTAATCGGCAGGATTTTTATTTTCAGCATATTCGTCGGTTACTATTTCGAAAGTAATCGACAAGATTTTTATTTTCAGCATATTTGTCGGTTACTATTTTAAAAGTAATCGACAAGATTTTTATTTTCAACATATTCGTCGGTTACTATTTCAAAAGTAATCGGCAAGACTTTATTTTCAGCATATTCGTTGGTTACTATTTCAAAAGTAATCGGTAAGATTTTTATTTTCAACCTATTCGTCACTTACTATTTCAAAAGTAATCGGCATGATTTATTTTCAGCACATTTGTCGGTTACTATTTCAAAAGTAATCGGCATGATTTATTTTCAGCATATTCATCGGTTACTATTTCAAAAGTAATCGGCATGATTTATTTTCAACACATTCGTCGGTTACTATTTCAAAAGTAATCGGCATGATCTATTTTCTGCACATTCGTCGGTTACTATTTCAAAAGTAATCGGCATGATTTATTTTCAGCACATTCGTCGGTTACTATTTCAAAAGTAATCGGCAAGATTTTTATTTTCAACATATTCGTCGGTTACTATTTCATAAGTAATCGGCATGATTTATTTTCAGCACATTCGTCGGTTACTATTTCAAAAGTAATCGGCAAGATTTTTATTTTCAACATATTCCTCGGTTACTATTTAAAAAGTAATCGGTAAGACTTTATTTTCAGCATATTCATTGGTTACTATTTCAAAAGTAATCGGCAAGATTTTTATTTTCAGCATATTTGTCGGTTACTATTTCAAATGTAATCGGCAAGATTTTTATTTTCAGCATATTTGTCGGTTACTATATTAAAAGTAATCGACAAGATTTTTATTTTCAACATATTCGTCGGTTACTATTTCAAACGTAATCGGCAAGACTTTATTATTAGCACATTCGTTGGTTACTATTTTAAAAGTAATCGACAAGATTTTTATTTTCAACATATTCGTCGGTTACTATTTCAAAAGTAATCGGCAAGACTTTATTTTCAGCACTTTCGTCGGTTACTATTTCAAAAGTAATCGGCATGATTTATTTTCAGCATATTCGTCGGTTACTATTTCAAAAGTAATCGGCATGATTTATTTTCAACACATTCGTCGGTTACTATTTCAAAAGTAATCGGCATGATCTATTTTCTGCACATTCGTCGGTTACTATTTCAAAAGTAATCGGCATGATTTATTTTCAGCACATTCGTCGGTTACTATTTCAAAAGTAATCAGCAAGATTTTTATTTTCAACATATTCGTCGGTTACTATTTCATAAGTAATCGGCATGATTTATTTTCTGCACATTCGTCGGTTACTATTTCAAAAGTAATCGGCAAGATTTTTATTTTCAACATATTCCTCGGTTACTATTCAAAAAGTAATCGGTAAGACTTTATTTTCAGCATATTCGTTGGTTACTATTTCAAAAGTAATCGGCAAGATTTTTATTTTCAGCATATTTGTCGGTTACTATTTCAAAAGTAATCGGCAAGATTTTTATTTCAGCATATTTGTCGGTTACTATATTAAAAGTAATCGACAAGATTTTTATTTTCAACATATTCGTCGGTTACTATTTCAAACGTAATCGGCAAGACTTTATTATCAGCACATTCGTTGGTTACTATTTTAAATGTAATCGGCAGGATTTTTATTTTCAGCATATTCGTCGGTTACTATTTCGAAAGTAATCGGCAAGATTTTTATTTTCAGCATATTTGTCGGTTACTATTTTAAAAGTAATCGACAAGACTTTTATTTTCAGCACATTTGTCGGTTACTATTTCAAAAGTAATCGGCATGATTTATTTTCAGCACATTCGTCAGTTACTATTTCAAAAGTAATCGGCAAGATTTTTATTTTGAGCACATTCGTCGGTTACTATTTTAAAGGTAATCGACAAGACTTTTATTTTCAGCACATTTGTCGGTTACTATTTCAAAAGTAATCGGCATGATTTATTTTCAGCACATTCGTCGGTTACTATTTCAAAAGTAATCGGCAAGACTTTATTTTCAACACATTCGTCGGTTACTATTTCAAAAGTAATCGGCATGATCTATTTTCTGCACATTCGTAGGTTACTATTTCAAAAGTAATCGGCAAGATTTTTATTTTCAGCATATTCGTCGGTTACTATTTCAAAGGTAATCAGCAGTATTTATTTTCAGCACATTCGTCGGTTACTATTTCAAAAGTAATCGGCAAGATTTTTATTTTTAGCATATTTGTCGGGTACTATTTTAATAGTAATCGACAAGATTTTTATTTCCAACACATTCGTCGCTTACTATTTCAAAAGTAATCGGCAAGACTTTATTTTCAACACTTTCGTCGGTTACTATTTCAAATGTAATCGGCAGGATTTTTATTTTCAGCATATTCGTCGGTTACTATTTCGAAAGTAATCGGCAAGATTTTTATTTTCAGCATATTTGTCGGTTACTATTTTAAAAGTAATCGACAAGATTTTTATTTTCAACATATTCGTCGGTTACTATTTCAAAAGTAATCGGCAAGACTTTATTTTCAGCATATTCGTTGGTTACTATTTCAAAAGTAATCGGTAAGATTTTTATTTTCAACATATTCGTCACTTACTATTTCAAAAGTAATCGGCATGATTTATTTTCAGCACATTTGTCGGTTACTTTTTCAAAAGTAATCGGCATGATTTATTTTCAGCATATTCGTCGGTTACTATTTCAAAAGTAATCGGCATGATTTATTTTCAATACATTCGTCGGTTACTATTTCAAAAGTAATCGGCATGATCTATTTTCTGCACATTCGTCGGTTACTATTTCAAAAGTAATCGGCATGATTTATTTTCAGCACATTCGTCGGTTACTATTTCAAAAGTAATCGGCAAGATTTTTATTTTCAGCATATTCGTCGGTTACTATTTCAAAAGTAATCGGCATGATTTATTTTCAACACATTCGTCGGTTACTATTTCAAAAGTAATCGGCATGATCTATTTTCTGCACATTCGTCGGTTACTATTTCAAAAGTAATCGGCATGATTTATTTTCAGCACATTCGTCGGTTACTATTTCAAAAGTAATCGGCAAGATTTTTATTTTCAGCATATTCGTCGGTTACTATTTCAAAAGTAATCGGCATGATTTATTTTCAACACATTCGTCGGTTACTATTTCAAAAGTAATCGGCATGATCTATTTTCTGCACATTCGTCGGTTACTATTTCAAAAGTAATCGGCATGATTTATTTTCAGCACATTCGTCGGTTACTATTTCAAAAGTAATCGGCAAGATTTTTATTTTCAGCATATTCGTCGGTTACTATTTCAAAAGTAATCGGCATGATTTATTTTCAACACATTCGTCGGTTACTATTTCAAAAGTAATCGGCATGATCTATTTTCTGCACATTCGTCGGTTACTATTTCAAAAGTAATCGGCATGATTTATTTTCAGCACATTCGTCGGTTACTATTTCAAAAGTAATCGGCAAGATTTTTATTTTCAGCATATTCGTCGGTTACTATTTCAAAAGTAATCGGCATGATTTATTTTCAACACATTCGTCGGTTACTATTTCAAAAGTAATCGGCATGATCTATTTTCTGCACATTCGTCGGTTACTATTTCAAAAGTAATCGGCATGATTTATTTTCAGCACATTCGTCGGTTACTATTTCAAAAGTAATCAGCAAGATTTTTATTTTCAACATATTCGTCGGTTACTATTTCATAAGTAATCGGCATGATTTATTTTCAGCACATTCGTCGGTTACTATTTCAAAAGTAATCGGCAAGATTTTTATTTTCAACATATTCCTCGGTTACTATTCAAAAAGTAATCGGTAAGACTTTATTTTCAGCATATTCGTTGGTTACTATTTCAAAAGTAATCGGCAAGATTTTTATTTTCAGCATATTTGTCGGTTACTATTTCAAAAGTAATCGGCAAGATTTTTATTTCAGCATATTTGTCGGTTACTATATTAAAAGTAATCGACAAGATTTTTATTTTCAACATATTCGTCGGTTACTATTTCAAACGTAATCGGCAAGACTTTATTTTCAGCACTTTCGTCGGTTACTATTTCAAATGTAATCGGCAGGATTTTTATTTTCAGC
The DNA here is from genome assembly GCA_958299785.1 of Medicago lupulina. NCBI lineage: Eukaryota > Viridiplantae > Streptophyta > Magnoliopsida > Fabales > Fabaceae > Medicago > Medicago lupulina. The sequence goes on along the minus strand of OY283143.1, from coordinate 40,559,302 downwards.
ATATTCGTCGGTTACTATTTCGAAAGTAATCGGCAAGATTTTTATTTTCAGCATATTTGTCGGTTACTATTTTAAAAGTAATCGACAAGACTTTTATTTTCAGCACATTTGTCGGTTACTATTTCAAAAGTAATCGGCATGATTTATTTTCAGCACATTCGTCAGTTACTATTTCAAAAGTAATCGGCAAGATTTTTATTTTGAGCACATTCGTCGGTTACTATTTTAAAGGTAATCGACAAGACTTTTATTTTCAGCACATTTGTCGGTTACTATTTCAAAAGTAATCGGCATGATTTATTTTCAGCACATTCGTCGGTTACTATTTCAAAAGTAATCGGCAAGACTTTATTTTCAACACATTCGTCGGTTACTATTTCAAAAGTAATCGGCATGATCTATTTTCTGCACATTCGTAGGTTACTATTTCAAAAGTAATCGGCAAGATTTTTATTTTCAGCATATTCGTCGGTTACTATTTCAAAGGTAATCAGCAGTATTTATTTTCAGCACATTCGTCGGTTACTATTTCAAAAGTAATCGGCAAGATTTTTATTTTTAGCATATTTGTCGGGTACTATTTTAATAGTAATCGACAAGATTTTTATTTCCAACATATTCGTCGCTTACTATTTCAAAAGTAATCGGCAAGACTTTATTTTCAACACTTTCGTCGGTTACTATTTCAAATGTAATCGGCAGGATTTTTATTTTCAGCATATTCGTCGGTTACTATTTCGAAAGTAATCGGCAAGATTTTTATTTTCAGCATATTTGTCGGTTACTATTTTAAAAGTAATCGACAAGATTTTTATTTTCAACATATTCGTCGGTTACTATTTCAAAAGTAATCGGCAAGACTTTATTTTCAGCATATTCGTTGGTTACTATTTCAAAAGTAATCGGTAAGATTTTTATTTTCAACATATTCGTCACTTACTATTTCAAAAGTAATCGGCATGATTTATTTTCAGCACATTTGTCGGTTACTTTTTCAAAAGTAATCGGCATGATTTATTTTCAGCATATTCGTCGGTTACTATTTCAAAAGTAATCGGCATGATTTATTTTCAATACATTCGTCGGTTACTATTTCAAAAGTAATCGGCATGATCTATTTTCTGCACATTCGTCGGTTACTATTTCAAAAGTAATCGGCATGATTTATTTTCAGCACATTCGTCGGTTACTATTTCAAAAGTAATCGGCAAGATTTTTATTTTCAGCATATTCGTCGGTTACTATTTCAAAAGTAATCGGCATGATTTATTTTCAACACATTCGTCGGTTACTATTTCAAAAGTAATCGGCATGATCTATTTTCTGCACATTCGTCGGTTACTATTTCAAAAGTAATCGGCATGATTTATTTTCAGCACATTCGTCGGTTACTATTTCAAAAGTAATCGGCAAGATTTTTATTTTCAGCATATTCGTCGGTTACTATTTCAAAAGTAATCGGCATGATTTATTTTCAACACATTCGTCGGTTACTATTTCAAAAGTAATCGGCATGATCTATTTTCTGCACATTCGTCGGTTACTATTTCAAAAGTAATCGGCATGATTTATTTTCAGCACATTCGTCGGTTACTATTTCAAAAGTAATCGGCAAGATTTTTATTTTCAGCATATTCGTCGGTTACTATTTCAAAAGTAATCGGCATGATTTATTTTCAACACATTCGTCGGTTACTATTTCAAAAGTAATCGGCATGATCTATTTTCTGCACATTCGTCGGTTACTATTTCAAAAGTAATCGGCATGATTTATTTTCAGCACATTCGTCGGTTACTATTTCAAAAGTAATCGGCAAGATTTTTATTTTCAGCATATTCGTCGGTTACTATTTCAAAAGTAATCGGCATGATTTATTTTCAACACATTCGTCGGTTACTATTTCAAAAGTAATCGGCATGATCTATTTTCTGCACATTCGTCGGTTACTATTTCAAAAGTAATCGGCATGATTTATTTTCAGCACATTCGTCGGTTACTATTTCAAAAGTAATCAGCAAGATTTTTATTTTCAACATATTCGTCGGTTACTATTTCATAAGTAATCGGCATGATTTATTTTCAGCACATTCGTCGGTTACTATTTCAAAAGTAATCGGCAAGATTTTTATTTTCAACATATTCCTCGGTTACTATTCAAAAAGTAATCGGTAAGACTTTATTTTCAGCATATTCGTTGGTTACTATTTCAAAAGTAATCGGCAAGATTTTTATTTTCAGCATATTTGTCGGTTACTATTTCAAAAGTAATCGGCAAGATTTTTATTTCAGCATATTTGTCGGTTACTATATTAAAAGTAATCGACAAGATTTTTATTTTCAACATATTCGTCGGTTACTATTTCAAACGTAATCGGCAAGACTTTATTTTCAGCACTTTCGTCGGTTACTATTTCAAATGTAATCGGCAGGATTTTTATTTTCAGCATATTCGTCGGTTACTATTTCGAAAGTAATCGGCAAGATTTTTATTTTCAGCATATTTGTCGGTTACTATTTTAAAAGTAATCGACAAGACTTTTATTTTCAGCACATTTGTCGGTTACTATTTCAAAAGTAATCGGCATGATTTATTTTCAGCACATTCGTCAGTTACTATTTCAAAAGTAATCGGCAAGATTTTTATTTTGAGCACATTCGTCGGTTACTATTTTAAAGGTAATCGACAAGACTTTTATTTTCAGCACATTTGTCGGTTACTATTTCAAAAGTAATCGGCATGATTTATTTTCAGCACATTCGTCGGTTACTATTTCAAAAGTAATCGGCAAGACTTTATTTTCAACACATTCGTCGGTTACTATTTCAAAAGTAATCGGCATGATCTATTTTCTGCACATTCGTAGGTTACTATTTCAAAAGTAATCGGCAAGATTTTTATTTTCAGCATATTCGTCGGTTACTATTTCAAAGGTAATCAGCAGTATTTATTTTCAGCACATTCGTCGGTTACTATTTCAAAAGTAATCGGCAAGATTTTTATTTTTAGCATATTTGTCGGGTACTATTTTAATAGTAATCGACAAGATTTTTATTTCCAACATATTCGTCGCTTACTATTTCAAAAGTAATCGGCAAGACTTTATTTTCAACACTTTCGTCGGTTACTATTTCAAATGTAATCGGCAGGATTTTTATTTTCAGCATATTCGTCGGTTACTATTTCGAAAGTAATCGGCAAGATTTTTATTTTCAGCATATTTGTCGGTTACTATTTTAAAAGTAATCGACAAGATTTTTATTTTCAACATATTCGTCGGTTACTATTTCAAAAGTAATCGGCAAGACTTTATTTTCAGCATATTCGTTGGTTACTATTTCAAAAGTAATCGGTAAGATTTTTATTTTCAACATATTCGTCACTTACTATTTCAAAAGTAATCGGCATGATTTATTTTCAGCACATTTGTCGGTTACTATTTCAAAAGTAATCGGCATGATTTATTTTCAGCATATTCGTCGGTTACTATTTCAAAAGTAATCGGCATGATTTATTTTCAACACATTCGTCGGTTACTATTTCAAAAGTAATCGGCATGATCTATTTTCTGCACATTCGTCGGTTACTATTTCAAAAGTAATCGGCATGATTTATTTTCAGCACATTCGTCGGTTACTATTTCAAAAGTAATCGGCAAGATTTTTATTTTCAACATATTCGTCGGTTACTATTTCATAAGTAATCGGCATGATTTATTTTCAGCACATTTGTCGGTTACTATTTCAAAAGTAATCGACATGATTTATTTTCAGCATATTCGTCGGTTACTATTTCAAAAGTAATCGGCATGATTTATTTTCAACACATTCGTCGGTTACTATTTCAAAAGTAATCGGCATGATCTATTTTCTGCACATTCGTCGGTTACTATTTCAAAAGTAATCGGCATGATTTATTTTCAGCACATTCGTCGGTTACTATTTCAAAAGTAATCAACAAGATTTTTATTTTCAACATATTCGTCGGTTACTATTTCATAAGTAATCGGCATGATTTATTTTCAGCACATTCGTCGGTTACTATTTCAAAAGTAATCGGCAAGATTTTTATTTTCAACATATTCCTCGGTTACTATTCAAAAAGTAATCGGTAAGACTTTATTTTCAGCATATTCGTTGGTTACTATTTCAAAAGTAATCGGCAAGATTTTTATTTTCAGCATATTTGTCGGTTACTATTTCAAAAGTAATCGGCAAGATTTTTATTTCAGCATATTTGTCGGTTACTATATTAAAAGTAATCGACAAGATTTTTATTTTCAACATATTCGTCGGTTACTATTTCAAACGTAATCGGCAAGACTTTATTATCAGCACATTCGTTGGTTACTATTTTAAAACTAATCGACAAGATTTTTATTTTCAACATATTCGTCGGTTACTATTTCAAAAGTAATCGGCAAGACTTTATTTTCAGCACTTTCGTCGGTTACTATTTCAAATGTAATCGGCAGGATTTTTATTTTCAGCATATTCGTCGGTTACTATTTCGAAAGTAATCGGCAAGATTTTTATTTTCAGCATATTTGTCGGTTACTATTTTAAAAGTAATCGACAAGACTTTTATTTTCAGCACATTTGTCGGTTACTATTTCAAAAGTAATCGGCATGATTTATTTTCAGCACATTCGTCAGTTACTATTTCAAAAGTAATCGGCAAGATTTTTATTTTGAGCACATTCGTCGGTTACTATTTTAAAGGTAATCGACAAGACTTTTATTTTCAGCACATTTGTCGGTTACTATTTCAAAAGTAATCGGCATGATTTATTTTCAGCACATTCGTTGGTTACTATTTCAAAAGTAATCGGCAAGACTTTATTTTCAACACATTCGTCGGTTACTATTTCAAAAGTAATCGGCATGATCTATTTTCTGCACATTCGTAGGTTACTATTTCAAAAGTAATCGGCAAGATTTTTATTTTCAGCATATTCGTCAGTTACTATTTCAAAGGTAATCAGCAGTATTTATTTTCAGCACATTCGTCGGTTACTATTTCAAAAGTAATCGGCAAGATTTTTATTTTTAGCATATTTGTCGGGTACTATTTTAATAGTAATCGACAAGATTTTTATTTCCAACATATTCGTCGCTTACTATTTCAAAAGTAATCGGCAAGACTTTATTTTCAACACTTTCGTCGGTTACTATTTCAAATGTAATCGGCAGGATTTTTATTTTCAGCATATTCGTCGGTTACTATTTCGAAAGTAATCGGCAAGATTTTTATTTTCAGCATATTTGTCGGTTACTATTTTAAAAGTAATCGACAAGATTTTTATTTTCAACATATTCGTCGGTTACTATTTCAAAAGTAATCGGAAGACTTTATTTTCAGCATATTCGTTGGTTACTATTTCAAAAGTAATCGGTAGGATTTTTATTTTCAACATATTCGTCACTTACTATTTCAAAAGTAATCGGCATGATTTATTTTCAGCACATTTGTCGGTTACTATTTCAAAAGTAATCGGCATGATTTATTTTCAGCATATTCGTCGGTTACTATTTCAAAAGTAATCGGCATGATTTATTTTCAACACATTCGTCGGTTACTATTTCAAAAGTAATCGGCATGATCTATTTTTTGCACATTCGTCGGTTACTATTTCAAAAGTAATCGGCATGATTTATTTTCAGCACATTCGTCGGTTACTATTTCAAAAGTAATCGGCAAGATTTTTATTTTCAACATATTCGTCGGTTACTATTTCATAAGTAATCGGCATGATTTATTTTCAGCACATTCGTCGGTTACTATTTCAAAAGTAATCGGCAAGATTTTTATTTTCAACATATTCCTCGGTTACTATTTAAAAAGTAATCGGTAAGACTTTATTTTCAGCATATTCGTTGGTTACTATTTCAAAAGTAATCGGCAAGATTTTTATTTTCAGCATATTTGTCGGTTACTATTTCAAATGTAATCGGCAAGATTTTTATTTTCAGCATATTTGTCGGTTATTATATTAAAAGTAATCGACAAGATTTTTATTTTCAACATATTCGTCGGTTACTATTTCAAACGTAATCGGCAAGACTTTATTATTAGCACATTCGTTGGTTACTATTTTAAAAGTAATCGACAAGATTTTTATTTTCAACATATTCGTCGGTTACTATTTCAAAAGTAATCGGCAAGACTTTATTTTCAGCACTTTCGTCGGTTACTATTTCAAATGTAATCGGCAGGATTTTTATTTTCAGCATATTCGTCGCTTACTATTTCGAAAGTAATCGACAAGATTTTTATTTTCAGCATATTTGTCGGTTACTATTTTAAAAGTAATCGACAAGATTTTTATTTTCAACATATTCGTCGGTTACTATTTCAAAAGTAATCGGCAAGACTTTATTTTCAGCATATTCGTTGGTTACTATTTCAAAAGTAATCGGTAAGATTTTTATTTTCAACATATCCGTCACTTACTATTTCAAAAGTAATCGGCATGATTTATTTTCAGCACATTTGTCGGTTACTATTTCAAAAGTAATCGGCATGATTTATTTTCAGCATATTCGTCGGTTACTATTTCAAAAGTAATCGGCATGATTTATTTTCAACACATTCGTCGGTTACTATTTCAAAAGTAATCGGCATGATCTATTTTCTGCACATTCGTCGGTTACTATTTCAAAAGTAATCGGCATGATTTATTTTCAGCACATTCGTCGGTTACTATTTCAAAAGTAATCAACAAGATTTTTATTTTCAACATATTCGTCGGTTACTATTTCATAAGTAATCGGCATGATTTATTTTCAGCACATTCGTCGGTTACTATTTCAAAAGTAATCGGCAAGATTTTTATTTTCAACATATTCCTCGGTTACTATTCAAAAAGTAATCGGTAAGACTTTATTTTCAGCATATTCGTTGGTTACTATTTCAAAAGTAATCGGCAAGATTTTTATTTTCAGCATATTTGTCGGTTACTATTTCAAAAGTAATCGGCAAGATTTTTATTTCAGCATATTTGTCGGTTACTATATTAAAAGTAATCGACAAGATTTTTATTTTCAACATATTCGTCGGTTACTATTTCAAACGTAATCGGCAAGACTTTATTATCAGCACATTCGTTGGTTACTATTTTAAAACTAATCGACAAGATTTTTATTTTCAACATATTCGTCGGTTACTATTTCAAAAGTAATCGGCAAGACTTTATTTTCAGCACTTTCGTCGGTTACTATTTCAAATGTAATCGGCAGGATTTTTATTTTCAGCATATTCGTCGGTTACTATTTCGAAAGTAATCGGCAAGATTTTTATTTTCAGCATATTTGTCGGTTACTATTTTAAAAGTAATCGACAAGACTTTTATTTTCAGCACATTTGTCGGTTACTATTTCAAAAGTAATCGGCATGATTTATTTTCAGCACATTCGTCAGTTACTATTTCAAAAGTAATCGGCAAGATTTTTATTTTGAGCACATTCGTCGGTTACTATTTTAAAAGTAATCGACAAGACTTTTATTTTCAGCACATTTGTCGGTTACTATTTCAAAAGTAATCGGCATGATTTATTTTCAGCACATTCGTCGGTTACTATTTCAAAAGTAATCGGCAAGACTTTATTTTCAACATATTCGTCGCTTACTATTTCAAAAGTAATCGGCATGATTTATTTTCAGCACATTCGTCGGTTACTATTTCAAAAGTAATCGGCAAGATTTTTATTTTGAGCACATTCGTCGGTTACTATTTTAAAAGTAATCGACAAGACTTTTATTTTCAGCACATTTGTCGGTTACTATTTCAAAAGTAATCGGCATGATTTATTTTCAGCACATTCGTCGGTTACTATTTCAAAAGTAATCGGCAAGATTTTTATTTTGAGCACATTCGTCGGTTACTATTTTAAAAGTAATCGACAAGACTTTTATTTTCAGCACATTTGTCGGTTACTATTTCAAAAGTAATCGGCATGATTTATTTTCAGCACATTCGTCGGTTACTATTTCAAAAGTAATTGGCAAGACTTTATTTTCAACACATTCGTCGGTTACTATTTCAAAAGTAATCGGCATGATCTATTTTCTGCACATACGTCGGTTACTATTTCAAAAGTAATCGGCAATATTTTTATTTTCAGCATATTCGTCGGTTACTATTTCAAAGGTAATCAGCAGTATTTATTTTCAACACATTCGTCGGTTACTATTTCAAAAGTAATCGACATGATTTATTTTCAGCACATTCGTCGGTTACTATTTCAAAAGTAATCGGCAAGATTTTTATTTTGAGCACATTCGTCGGTTACTATTTTAAAAGTAATCGACAAGACATTTATTTTCAGCACATTTGTCGGTTACTATTTCAAAAGTAATCGGCATGATTTATTTTCAGCACATTCGTCGGTTACTATTTTAAAAGTAATCGACAAGATTTTTATTTTCAACATATTCGTCGGTTACTATTTCAAACGTAATCGGCAAGACTTTATTATCAGCACATTCGTCGGTTACTATTTTAAAACTAATCGACAAGATTTTTATTTTCAACATATTCGTCGGTTACTATTTCAAAAGTAATCGGCAAGACTTTATTTTCAGCACTTTCGTCGGTTACTATTTCAAATGTAATCGGCAGGATTTTTATTTTCAGCATATTCGTCGGTTACTATTTCGAAAGTAATCGGCAAGATTTTTATTTTCAGCATATTTGTCGGTTACTATTTTAAAAGTAATCGACAAGACTTTTATTTTCAGCACATTTGTCGGTTACTATTTCAAAAGTAATCGGCATGATTTATTTTCAGCACATTCGTCAGTTACTATTTCAAAAGTAATCGGCAAGATTTTTATTTTGAGCACATTCGTCGGTTACTATTTTAAAGGTAATCGACAAGACTTTTATTTTCAGCACATTTGTCGGTTACTATTTCAAAAGTAATCGGCATGATTTATTTTCAGCACATTCGTCGGTTACTATTTCAAAAGTAATCGGCAAGACTTTATTTTCAACACATTCGTCGGTTACTATTTCAAAAGTAATCGGCATGATCTATTTTCTGCACATTCGTAGGTTACTATTTCAAAAGTAATCGGCAAGATTTTTATTTTCAGCATATTCGTCGGTTACTATTTCAAAGGTAATCAGCAGTATTTATTTTCAGCACATTCGTCGGTTACTATTTCAAAAGTAATCGGCAAGATTTTTATTTTTAGCATATTTGTCGGGTACTATTTTAATAGTAATCGACAAGATTTTTATTTCCAACATATTCGTCGCTTACTATTTCAAAAGTAATCGGCAAGACTTTATTTTCAACACTTTCGTCGGTTACTATTTCAAATGTAATCGGCAGGATTTTTATTTTCAGCATATTCGTCGGTTACTATTTCGAAAGTAATCGGCAAGATTTTTATTTTCAGCATATTTGTCGGTTACTATTTTAAAAGTAATCGACAAGATTTTTATTTTCAACATATTCGTCGGTTACTATTTCAAAAGTAATCGGCAAGACTTTATTTTCAGCATATTCGTTGGTTACTATTTCAAAAGTAATCGGTAGGATTTTTATTTTCAACATATTCGTCACTTACTATTTCAAAAGTAATCGGCATGATTTATTTTTCAGCACATTTGTCGGTTACAATTTCAAAAGTAATCGGCATGATTTATTTTCAGCATATTCGTCGGTTACTATTTCAAAAGTAATCGGCATGATTTATTTTCAACACATTCGTCGGTTACTATTTCAAAAGTAATCGGCATGATCTATTTTCTGCACATTCGTCGGTTACTATTTCAAAAGTAATCGGCATGATTTATTTTCAGCACATTCGTCGGTTACTATTTCAAAAGTAATCGGCAAGATTTTTATTTTCAACATATTCGTCGGTTACTATTTCATAAGTAATCGGCATGATTTATTTTCAGCACATTCGTCGGTTACTATTTCAAAAGTAATCGGCAAGATTTTTATGTTCAACATATTCCTCGGTTACTATTTAAAAAGTAATCGGTAAGACTTTATTTTCAGCATATTCGTTGGTTACTATTTCAAAAGTAATCGGCAAGATTTTTATTTTCAGCATATTTGTCGGTTACTATTTCAAATGTAATCCGCAAGATTTTTATTTTTAGCATATTTGTCGGTTATTATATTAAAAGTAATCGACAAGATTTTTATTTTCAACATATTCGTCGGTTACTATTTCAAACGTAATCGGCAAGACTTTATTATTAGCACATTCGTTGGTTACTATTTTAAAAGTAATCGACAAGATTTTTATTTTCAACATATTCGTCGGTTACTATTTCAAACGTAATCGGCAAGACTTTATTATCAGCACATTCGTTGGTTACTATTTTAAAACTAATCGACAAGATTTTTATTTTCAACATATTCGTCGGTTACTATTTCAAAAGTAATCGGCAAGACTTTATTTTCAGCACTTTCGTCGGTTACTATTTCAAATGTAATCGGCAGGATTTTTATTTTCAGCATATTCGTCGCTTACTATTTCGAAAGTAATCGACAAGATTTTTATTTTCAGCATATTTGTCGGTTACTATTTTAAAAGTAATCGACAAGATTTTTATTTTCAACATATTCGTCGGTTACTATTTCAAAAGTAATCGGCAAGACTTTATTTTCAGCATATTCGTTGGTTACTATTTCAAAAGTAATCGGTAAGATTTTTATTTTCAACATATCCGTCACTTACTATTTCAAAAGTAATCGGCATGATTTATTTTCAGCACATTTGTCGGTTACTATTTCAAAAGTAATCGGCATGATTTATTTTCAGCATATTCGTCGGTTACTATTTCAAAAGTAATCGGCATGATTTATTTTCAACACATTCGTCGGTTACTATTTCAAAAGTAATCGGCATGATCTATTTTCTGCACATTCGTTGGTTACTATTTCAAAAGTAATCGGCATGATTTATTTTCAGCACATTCGTCGGTTACTATTTCAAAAGTAATCAACAAGATTTTTATTTTCAACATATTCGTCGGTTACTATTTCATAAGTAATCGGCATGATTTATTTTCAGCACATTCGTCGGTTACTATTTCAAAAGTAATCGGCAAGATTTTTATTTTCAACATATTCCTCGGTTACTATTCAAAAAGTAATCGGTAAGACTTTATTTTCAGCATATTCGTTGGTTACTATTTCAAAAGTAATCGGCAAGATTTTTATTTTCAGCATATTTGTCGGTTACTATTTCAAAAGTAATCGGCAAGATTTTTATTTCAGCATATTTGTCGGTTACTATTTTAAAAGTAATCGACAAGACTTTTATTTTCAGCACATTTGTCGGTTACTATTTCAAAAGTAATCGGCATGATTTATTTTCAGCACATTCGTCAGTTACTATTTCAAAAGTAATCGGCAAGATTTTTATTTTGAGCACATTCGTCGGTTACTATTTTAAAAGTAATCGACAAGACTTTTATTTTCAGCACATTTGTCGGTTACTATTTCAAAAGTAATCGGCATGATTTATTTTCAGCACATTCGTCGGTTACTATTTCAAAAGTAATCGGGAAGACTTTATTTTCAACATATTCGTCGCTTACTATTTCAAAAGTAATCGGCATGATTTATTTTCAGCACATTCGTCGGTTACTATTTCAAAAGTAATCGGCAAGATTTTTATTTTGAGCACATTCGTCGGTTACTATTTTAAAAGTAATCGACAAGACTTTTATTTTCAGCACATTTGTCGGTTACTATTTCAAAAGTAATCGGCATGATTTATTTTCAGCACATTCGTCGGTTACTATTTCAAAAGTAATCGGCAAGATTTTTATTTTGAGCACATTCGTCGGTTACTATTTTAAAAGTAATCGACAAGACTTTTATTTTCAGCACATTTGTCGGTTACTATTTCAAAAGTAATCGGCATGATTTATTTTCAGCACATTCGTCGGTTACTATTTCAAAAGTAATTGGCAAGACTTTATTTTCAACACATTCGTCGGTTACTATTTCAAAAGTAATCGGCATGATCTATTTTCTGCACATACGTCGGTTACTATTTCAAAAGTAATCGGCAATATTTTTATTTTCAGCATATTCGTCGGTTACTATTTCAAAGGTAATCAGCAGTATTTATTTTCAACACATTCGTCGGTTACTATTTCAAAAGTAATCGGCATGATTTATTTTCAGCACATTCGTCGGTTACTATTTCAAAAGTAATCGGCAAGATTTTTATTTTGAGCACATTCGTCGGTTACTATTTTAAAAGTAATCGACAAGACATTTATTTTCAGCACATTTGTCGGTTACTATTTCAAAAGTAATCGGCATGATTTATTTTCAGCACATTCGTCGGTTACTATTTCAAAAGTAATCGACAAGACTTTTATTTTCAGCACATTTGTCGGTTACTATTTCAAAAGTAATCGGCAAGACTTTATTTTCAACACATTCGTCGGTTACTATTTCAAAAGTAATCGGCATGATCTATTTTCAACACATTCGTCGGTTACTATTTCAAAAGTAATCGGCATGATTTATTTTCAGCACATTCGTCAGTTACTATTTCAAAAGTAATCGGCAAGATTTTTATTTTGAGCACATTCGTCGGTTACTATTTTAAAAGTAATCGACAAGACTTTTATTTTCAGCACATTTGTCGGTTACTATTTCAAAAGTAATCGGCATGATTTATTTTCAGCACATTCGTCGGTTACTATTTCAAAAGTAATCGGCAAGACTTTATTTTCAACATATTCGTCGCTTACTATTTCAAAAGTAATCGGCATGATTTATTTTCAGCACATTCGTCGGTTACTATTTCAAAAGTAATCGGCAAGATTTTTATTTTGAGCACATTCGTCGGTTACTATTTTAAAACTAATCGACAAGACTTTTATTTTCAGCACATTTGTCGGTTACTATTTCAAAAGTAATCGGCATGATTTATTTTCAGCACATTCGTCGGTTACTATTTCAAAAGTAATCGGCAAGATTTTTATTTTGAGCACATTCGTCGGTTACTATTTTAAAAGTAATTGACAAGACTTTTATTTTCAGCACATTTGTCGGTTACTATTTCAAAAGTAATCGACATGATTTATTTTCAGCACATTCGTCGGTTACTATTTCAAAAGTAATCGGCAAGACTTTATTTTCAACACATTCGTCGGTTACTATTTCAAAAGTAATCGGCATGATCTATTTTCTGCACATTCGTCGGTTACTATTTCAAAAGTAATCGGCATGATTTTTATTTTCAGCATATTCGTCGGTTACTATTTCAAAGGTAATCAGCAGTATTTATTTTCAGCACATTCGTCGGTTACTATTTCAAAAGTAATCGGCATGATTTATTTTCAGCACATTCGTCGGTTACTATTTCAAAAGTAATCGGCAAGATTTTTATTTTGAGCACATTCGTCGGTTACTATTTTAAAAGTAATCGACAAGACTTTTATTTTCAGCACATTTGTCGGTTACTATTTCAAAAGTAATCGGCATGATTTATTTTCAGCACATTCGTCGGTTACTATTTCAAAAGTAATCGACAAGACTTTTATTTTCAGCACATTTGTCGGTTACTATTTCAAAAGTAATCGGCAAGACTTTATTTTCAACACATTCGTCGGTTACTATTTCAAAAGTAATCGGCATTATCTATTTTCTGCACATTCGTCGGTTACTATTTCAAAAGTAATCGGCAAGATTTTTATTTTCAGCATATTCATCGGTTACTATTTCAAAAGTAATCGGCAAGATTTTTATTTTCAGCATATTTGTCGGTTACTATATTAAAAGTAATCGACAAGAGTTTTATTTTCAGCACATTTGTCGGTTACTATTTCAAAAGTAATCGGCATGATTTATTTTCAGCACATTCGTCGGTTACTATTTCAAAAGTAATCGACAAGACTTTTATTTTCAGCACATTTGTCGGTTACTATTTCAAAAGTAATCGGCAAGACTTTATTTTCAACACATTCGTCGGTTACTATTTCAAAAGTAATCGGCATGATCTATTTTCAACACATTCGTCGGTTACTATTTCAAAAGTAATCGGCATGATCTATTTTCAGCACATTTGTCGGTTACTATTTCAAAAGTAATCGGCAAGATCTATTTTCTGCACATTCGTCGGTTACTATTTCAAAAGTAATCGGCAAGATTTTTATTTTGAGCACATTCGTCGGTTACTATTTTAAAAGTAATCGACAAGACTTTTATTTTCAGCACATTTGTCGGTTACTATTTCAAAAGTAATCGGCATGATTTATTTTCAGCACATTCGTCAGTTACTATTTCAAAAGTAATCGGCAAGATTTTTATTTTGAGCACATTCGTCGGTCACTATTTTAAAAGTAATCGACAAGACTTTTATTTTCAGCACATTTGTCGGTTACTATTTCAAAAGTAATCGGCATGATTTATTTTCAGCACATTCGTCGGTTACTATTTCAAAAGTAATCGGCAAGACTTTATTTTCAACATATTCGTCGCTTACTATTTCAAAAGTAATCGGCATGATTTATTTTCAGCACATTCGTCGGTTACTATTTCAAAAGTAATCGGCAAGATTTTTATTTTGAGCACATTCGTCGGTTACTATTTTAAAAGTAATCGACAAGACTTTTATTTTCAGCACATTTGTCGGTTACTATTTCAAAAGTAATCGGCATGATTTATTTTCAGCACATTCGTCGGTTACTATTTCAAAAGTAATCGGCAAGATTTTTATTTTGAGCACATTCGTCGGTTACTATTTTAAAAGTAATCGACAAGACTTTTATTTTCAGCACATTTGTCGGTTACTATTTCAAAAGTAATCGGCATGATTTATTTTCAGCACATTCGTCGGTTACTATTTCAAAAGTAATTGGCAAGACTTTATTTTCAACACATTCGTCGGTTACTATTTCAAAAGTAATCGGCATGATCTATTTTCTGCACATTCGTCGGTTACTATTTCAAAAGTAATCGGCAAGATTTTTATTTTGAGCACATTCGTCGGTTACTATTTTAAAAGTAATCGACAAGACTTTTATTTTCAGCACATTTGTCGGTTACTATTTCAAAAGTAATCGGCATGATTTATTTTCAGCACATTCGTCGGTTACTATTTCAAAAGTAATCGGCAAGATTTTTATTTTGAGCACATTCGTCGGTTACTATTTTAAAAGTAATCGACAAGACTTTTATTTTCAGCACATTTGTCGGTTACTATTTCAAAAGTAATCGGCATGATTTATTTTCAGCACATTCGTCGGTTACTATTTCAAAAGTAATCGGCAAGACTTTATTTTCAACACATTCGTCGGTTACAATTTCAAAAGTAATCGGCATGATCTATTTTCTGCACATTCGTCGGTTACTATTTCAAAAGTAATCGGCAAGATTTTTATTTTCAGCATATTCGTCGGTTACTATTTCAAAGGTAATCAGCAGTATTTATTTTCAGCACATTCGTCGGTTACTATTTCAAAAGTAATCGGCATGATTTATTTCGGTTACTATTTCAAAAGTAATCGGCAAGATTTTTATTTTGAGCACATTCGTCGGTTACTATTTTAAAAGTAATCGACAAGACTTTTATTTTCAGCACATTTGTCGGTTACTATTTCAAAAGTAATCGGCATGATTTATTTTCAGCACATTCGTCGGTTACTATTTCAAAAGTAATCGACAAGACTTTTATTTTCAGCACATTTGTCGGTTACTATTTCAAAAGTAATCGGCAAGACTTTATTTTCAACACATTCGTCGGTTACTATTTCAAAAGTAATCGGCATTATCTATTTTCTGCACATTCGTCGGTTACTATTTCAAAAGTAATCGGCAAGATTTTTATTTTCAGCATATTCATCGGTTACTATTTCAAAAGTAATCGGCAAGATTTTTATTTTCAGCATATTTGTCGGTTACTATATTAAAAGTAATCGACAAGAGTTTTATTTTCAGCACATTTGTCGGTTACTATTTCAAAAGTAATCGGCATGATTTATTTTCAGCACATTCGTCGGTTACTATTTCAAAAGTAATCGACAAGACTTTTATTTTCAGCACATTTGTCGGTTACTATTTCAAAAGTAATCGGCAAGACTTTATTTTCAACACATTCGTCGGTTACTATTTCAAAAGTAATCGGCATGATCTATTTTCAACACATTCGTCGGTTACTATTTCAAAAGTAATCGGCATGATCTATTTTCAGCACATTTGTCGGTTACTATTTCAAAAGTAATCGGCAAGATCTATTTTCTGCACATTCGTCGGTTACTATTTCAAAAGTAATCGGCAAGATTTTTATTTTGAGCACATTCGTCGGTTACTATTTTAAAAGTAATCGACAAGACTTTTATTTTCAGCACATTTGTCGGTTACTATTTCAAAAGTAATCGGCATGATTTATTTTCAGCACATTCGTCAGTTACTATTTCAAAAGTAATCGGCAAGATTTTTATTTTGAGCACATTCGTCGGTCACTATTTTAAAAGTAATCGACAAGACTTTTATTTTCAGCACATTTGTCGGTTACTATTTCAAAAGTAATCGGCATGATTTATTTTCAGCACATTCGTCGGTTACTATTTCAAAAGTAATCGGCAAGACTTTATTTTCAACATATTCGTCGCTTACTATTTCAAAAGTAATCGGCATGATTTATTTTCAGCACATTCGTCGGTTACTATTTCAAAAGTAATCGGCAAGATTTTTATTTTGAGCACATTCGTCGGTTACTATTTTAAAAGTAATCGACAAGACTTTTATTTTCAGCACATTTGTCTGTTACTATTTCAAAAGTAATCGGCATGATTTATTTTCAACACATTCGTCGGTTACTATTTCAAAAGTAATCGGCAAGATCTATTTTCTGCACATTCGTCGGTTACTATTTCAAAAGTAATCGGCAAGATTTTTATTTTGAGCACATTCGTCGGTTACTATTTTAAAAGTAATCGACAAGACTTTTATTTTCAGCACATTTGTCGGTTACTATTTCAAAAGTAATCGGCATGATTTATTTTCAGCACATTCGTCAGTTACTATTTCAAAAGTAATCGGCAAGATTTTTATTTTGAGCACATTCGTCGGTCACTATTTTAAAAGTAATCGACAAGACTTTTATTTTCAGCACATTCGTCGGTTACTATTTCAAAAGTAATCGGCATGATTTATTTTCAGCACATTCGTCGGTTACTATTTCAAAAGTAATCGGCAAGACTTTATTTTCAGCACATTTGTCGGTTACTATTTCAAAAGTAATCGGCATGATTTATTTTCAGCACATTCGTCGGTTACTATTTCAAAAGTAATCGGCAAGATTTTTATTTTGAGCACATTCGTCGGTTACTATTTTAAAAGTAATCGACAAGACTTTTATTTTCAGCACATTTGTCGGTTACTATTTCAAAAGTAATCGGCATGATTTATTTTCAGCACATTCGTCGGTTACTATTTCAAAAGTAATCGGCAAGATTTTTATTTTGAGCACATTCGTCGGTTACTATTTTATAAGTAATCGACAAGACTTTTATTTTCAGCACATTTGTCGGTTACTATTTCA
Organism: Medicago lupulina; assembly: GCA_958299785.1. Classification (NCBI taxonomy): domain Eukaryota; kingdom Viridiplantae; phylum Streptophyta; class Magnoliopsida; order Fabales; family Fabaceae; genus Medicago; species Medicago lupulina. The sequence goes on along the minus strand of OY283143.1, from coordinate 40,541,765 downwards.
AAAGTAATCGACATGATTTATTTTCAGCACATTCGTCGGTTACTATTTCAAAAGTAATCGGCAAGACTTTATTTTCAACACATTCGTCGGTTACTATTTCAAAAGTAATCGGCATGATCTATTTTCTGCACATTCGTCGGTTACTATTTCAAAAGTAATCGGCAAGATTTTTATTTTCAGCATATTCGTCGGTTACTATTTCAAAGGTAATCAGCAGTATTTATTTTCAGCACATTCGTCGGTTACTATTTCAAAAGTAATCGGCATGATTTATTTCGGTTACTATTTCAAAAGTAATCGGCAAGATTTTTATTTTGAGCACATTCGTCGGTTACTATTTTAAAAGTAATCGACAAGACTTTTATTTTCAGCACATTTGTCGGTTACTATTTCAAAAGTAATCGGCATGATTTATTTTCAGCACATTCGTCGGTTACTATTTCAAAAGTAATCGACAAGACTTTTATTTTCAGCACATTTGTCGGTTACTATTTCAAAAGTAATCGGCAAGACTTTATTTTCAACACATTCGTCGGTTACTATTTCAAAAGTAATCGGCATTATCTATTTTCTGCACATTCGTCGGTTACTATTTCAAAAGTAATCGTCAAGATTTTTATTTTCAGCATATTCATCGGTTACTATTTCAAAAGTAATCGGCAAGATTTTTATTTTCAGCATATTTGTCGGTTACTATATTAAAAGTAATCGACAAGAGTTTTATTTTCAGCACATTTGTCGGTTACTATTTCAAAAGTAATCGGCATGATTTATTTTCAGCACATTCGTCGGTTACTATTTCAAAAGTAATCGACAAGACTTTTATTTTCAGCACATTTGTCGGTTACTATTTCAAAAGTAATCGGCAAGACTTTATTTTCAACACATTCGTCGGTTACTATTTCAAAACTAATCGGCATGATCTATTTTCAACACATTCGTCGGTTACTATTTCAAAAGTAATCGGCATGATCTATTTTCAGCACATTTGTCGGTTACTATTTCAAAAGTAATCGGCATGATTTATTTTCAGCACATTCGTCAGTTACTATTTCAAAAGTAATCGGCAAGATTTTTATTTTGAGCACATTCGTCGGTTACTATTTTAAAAGTAATCGACAAGACTTTTATTTTCAGCACATTTGTCGGTTACTATTTCAAAAGTAATCGTCATGATTTATTTTCAGCACATTCGTCGGTTACTATTTCAAAAGTAATCGGCAAGACTTTATTTTCAACATATTCGTCGCTTACTATTTCAAAAGTAATCGGCATGATTTATTTTCAGCACATTCGTCGGTTACTATTTCAAAAGTAATCGGCAAGATTTTTATTTTGAGCACATTCGTCGGTTACTATTTTAAAAGTAATCGACAAGACTTTTATTTTCAGCACATTTGTCGGTTACTATTTCAAAAGTAATCGGCATGATTTATTTTCAGCACATTCGTCGGTTACTATTTCAAAAGTAATCGGCAAGATTTTTATTTTGAGCACATTCGTCGGTTACTATTTTAAAAGTAATCGACAAGAATTTTATTTTCAGCACATTTGTCGGTTACTATTTCAAAAGTAATCGGCATGATTTATTTTCAGCACATTCGTCGGTTACTATTTCAAAAGTAATCGGCAAGACTTTATTTTCAACACATTCGTCGGTTACTATTTCAAAAGTAATCGGCAAGATCTATTTTCTGCACATTCGTCGGTTACTATTTCAAAAGTAATCGGCAAGATTTTTATTTTGAGCACATTCGTCGGTTACTATTTTATAAGTAATCGACAAGACTTTTATTTTCAGCACATTTGTCGGTTACTATTTCAAAAGTAATCGACATGATTTATTTTCAGCACATTCGTCGGTTACTATTTCAAAAGTAATCGGCAAGACTTTATTTTCAACACATTCGTCGGTTACTATTTCAAAAGTAATCGGCATGATCTATTTTCTGCACATTCGTCGGTTACTATTTCAAAAGTAATCGGCAAGATTTTTATTTTCAGCATATTCGTCGGTTACTATTTCAAAGGTAATCAGCAGTATTTATTTTCAGCACATTCGTCGGTTACTATTTCAAAAGTAATCGGCATGATTTATTTCGGTTACTATTTCAAAAGTAATCGACAAGATTTTTATTTTGAGCACATTCGTCGGTTACTATTTTAAAAGTAATCGACAAGACTTTTATTTTCAGCACATTTGTCGGTTACTATTTCAAAAGTAATCGGCATGATTTATTTTCAGCACATTCGTCGGTTACTATTTCAAAAGTAATCGACAAGACTTTTATTTTCAGCACATTTGTCGGTTACTATTTCAAAAGTAATCGGCAAGACTTTATTTTCAACACATTCGTCGGTTACTATTTCAAAAGTAATCGGCATTATCTATTTTCTGCACATTCGTCGGTTACTATTTCAAAAGTAATCGTCAAGATTTTTATTTTCAGCATATTCATCGGTTACTATTTCAAAAGTAATCGGCAAGATTTTTATTTTCAGCATATTTGTCGGTTACTATATTAAAAGTAATCGACAAGAGTTTTATTTTCAGCACATTTGTCGGTTACTATTTCAAAAGTAATCGGCATGATTTATTTTCAGCACATTCGTCGGTTACTATTTCAAAAGTAATCGACAAGACTTTTATTTTCAGCACATTTGTCGGTTACTATTTCAAAAGTAATCGGCAAGACTTTATTTTCAACACATTCGTCGGTTACTATTTCAAAACTAATCGGCATGATCTATTTTCAACACATTCGTCGGTTACTATTTCAAAAGTAATCGGCATGATCTATTTTCAGCACATTTGTCGGTTACTATTTCAAAAGTAATCGGCATGATTTATTTTCAGCACATTCGTCAGTTACTATTTCAAAAGTAATCGGCAAGATTTTTATTTTGAGCACATTCGTCGGTTACTATTTTAAAAGTAATCGACAAGACTTTTATTTTCAGCACATTTGTCGGTTACTATTTCAAAAGTAATCGTCATGATTTATTTTCAGCACATTCGTCGGTTACTATTTCAAAAGTAATCGGCAAGACTTTATTTTCAACATATTCGTCGCTTACTATTTCAAAAGTAATCGGCATGATTTATTTTCAGCACATTCGTCGGTTACTATTTCAAAAGTAATCGGCAAGATTTTTATTTTGAGCACATTCGTCGGTTACTATTTTAAAAGTAATCGACAAGACTTTTATTTTCAGCACATTTGTCGGTTACTATTTCAAAAGTAATCGGCATGATTTATTTTCAGCACATTCGTCGGTTACTATTTCAAAAGTAATCGGCAAGATTTTTATTTTGAGCACATTCGTCGGTTACTATTTTAAAAGTAATCGACAAGAATTTTATTTTCAGCACATTTGTCGGTTACTATTTCAAAAGTAATCGGCATGATTTATTTTCAGCACATTCGTCGGTTACTATTTCAAAAGTAATCGGCAAGACTTTATTTTCAACACATTCGTCGGTTACTATTTCAAAAGTAATCGGCAAGATCTATTTTCTGCACATTCGTCGGTTACTATTTCAAAAGTAATCGGCAAGATTTTTATTTTGAGCACATTCGTCGGTTACTATTTTAAAAGTAATCGACAAGACTTTTATTTTCAGCACATTTGTCGGTTACTATTTCAAAAGTAATCGGCATGATTTATTTTCAGCACATTCGTCGGTTACTATTTCAAAAGTAATCGGCAAGATTTTTATTTTGAGCACATTCGTCGGTTACTATTTTAAAAGTAATCGACAAGACTTTTATTTTCAGCACATTTGTCGGTTACTATTTCAAAAGTAATCGGCATGATTTATTTTCAGCACATTCGTCGGTTACTATTTCAAAAGTAATCGGCAAGACTTTATTTTCAACACATTCGTCGGTTACTATTTCAAAAGTAATCGGCATGATCTATTTTCTGCACATTCGTCGGTTACTATTTCAAAAGTAATCGGCAAGATTTTTATTTTGAGCACATTCGTCGGTTACTATTTTAAAAGTAATCGACAAGACTTTTATTTTCAGCACATTTGTCGGTTACTATTTCAAAAGTAATCGGCATGATTTATTTTCAGCACATTCGTCGGTTACTATTTCAAAAGTAATCGGCAAGATTTTTATTTTGAGCACATTCGTTGGTTACTATTTTAAAAGTAATCGACAAGAATTTTATTTTCAGCACATTTGTCGGTTACTATTTCAAAAGTAATCGGCATGATTTATTTTCAGCACATTCGTCGGTTACTATTTCAAAAGTAATCGGCAAGACTTTATTTTCAACACATTCGTCGGTTACTATTTCAAAAGTAATCGGCAAGATCTATTTTCTGCACATTCGTCGGTTACTATTTCAAAAGTAATCGGCAAGATTTTTATTTTGAGCACATTCGTCGGTTACTATTTTAAAAGTAATCGACAAGACTTTTATTTTCAGCACATTTGTCGGTTACTATTTCAAAAGTAATCGGCATGATTTATTTTCAGCACATTCGTCGGTTACTATTTCAAAAGTAATCGGCAAGATTTTTATTTTGAGCACATTCGTCGGTTACTATTTTAAAAGTAATCGACAAGACTTTTATTTTCAGCACATTTGTCGGTTACTATTTCAAAAGTAATCGGCATGATTTATTTTCAGCACATTCGTCGGTTACTATTTCAAAAGTAATCGGCAAGACTTTATTTTCAACACATTCGTCGGTTACTATTTCAAAAGTAATCGGCATGATCTATTTTCTGCACATTCGTCGGTTACTATTTCAAAAGTAATCGGCAAGATTTTTATTTTGAGCACATTCGTCGGTTACTATTTTAAAAGTAATCGACAAGACTTTTATTTTCAGCACATTTGTCGGTTACTATTTCAAAAGTAATCGGCATGATTTATTTTCAGCACATTCGTCGGTTACTATTTCAAAAGTAATCGACAAGACTTTTATTTTCAGCACATTTGTCGGTTACTATTTCAAAAGTAATCGGCAAGACTTTATTTTCAACACATTCGTCGGTTACTATTTCAAAAGTAATCGGCATGATCTATTTTCAACACATTCGTCGGTTACTATTTCAAAAGTAATCGGCATGATCTATTTTCAGCACATTTGTCGGTTACTATTTCAAAAGTAATCGGCATGATTTATTTTCAGCACATTCGTCAGTTACTATTTCAAAAGTAATCGGCAAGATTTTTATTTTGAGCACATTCGTCGGTTACTATTTTAAAAGTAATCGACAAGAATTTTATTTTCAGCACATTTGTCGGTTACTATTTCAAAAGTAATCGGCATGATTTATTTTCAGCACATTCGTCGGTTACTATTTCAAAAGTAATCGGCAAGACTTTATTTTCAACACATTCGTCGGTTACTATTTCAAAAGTAATCGGCAAGATCTATTTTCTGCACATTCGTCGGTTACTATTTCAAAAGTAATCGGCAAGATTTTTATTTTGAGCACATTCGTCGGTTACTATTTTAAAAGTAATCGACAAGACTTTTATTTTCAGCACATTTGTCGGTTACTATTTCAAAAGTAATCGGCATGATTTATTTTCAGCACATTCGTCGGTTACTATTTCAAAAGTAATCGGCAAGATTTTTATTTTGAGCACATTCGTCGGTTACTATTTTAAAAGTAATCGACAAGACTTTTATTTTCAGCACATTTGTCGGTTACTATTTCAAAAGTAATCGGCATGATTTATTTTCAGCACATTCGTCGGTTACTATTTCAAAAGTAATCGGCAAGACTTTATTTTCAACACATTCGTCGGTTACTATTTCAAAAGTAATCGGCATGATCTATTTTCTGCACATTCGTCGGTTACTATTTCAAAAGTAATCGGCAAGATTTTTATTTTGAGCACATTCGTCGGTTACTATTTTAAAAGTAATCGACAAGACTTTTATTTTCAGCACATTTGTCGGTTACTATTTCAAAAGTAATCGGCATGATTTATTTTCAGCACATTCGTCGGTTACTATTTCAAAAGTAATCGACAAGACTTTTATTTTCAGCACATTTGTCGGTTACTATTTCAAAAGTAATCGGCAAGACTTTATTTTCAACACATTCGTCGGTTACTATTTCAAAAGTAATCGGCATGATCTATTTTCAACACATTCGTCGGTTACTATTTCAAAAGTAATCGGCATGATCTATTTTCAGCACATTTGTCGGTTACTATTTCAAAAGTAATCGGCATGATTTATTTTCAGCACATTCGTCAGTTACTATTTCAAAAGTAATCGGCAAGATTTTTATTTTGAGCACATTCGTCGGTTACTATTTTAAAAGTAATCGACAAGACTTTTATTTTCAGCACATTTGTCGGTTACTATTTCAAAAGTAATCGTCATGATTTATTTTCAGCACATTCGTCGGTTACTATTTCAAAAGTAATCGGCAAGACTTTATTTTCAACATATTCGTCGCTTACTATTTCAAAAGTAATCGGCATGATTTATTTTCAGCACATTCGTCGGTTACTATTTCAAAAGTAATCGGCAAGATTTTTATTTTGAGCACATTCGTCGGTTACTATTTTAAAAGTAATCGACAAGACTTTTATTTTCAGCACATTTGTCGGTTACTATTTCAAAAGTAATCGGCATGATTTATTTTCAGCACATTCGTCGGTTACTATTTCAAAAGTAATCGGCAAGATTTTTATTTTGAGCACATTCGTCGGTTACTATTTTAAAAGTAATCGACAAGACTTTTATTTTCAGCACATTTGTCGGTTACTATTTCAAAAGTAATCGGCATGATTTATTTTCAGCACATTCGTCGGTTACTATTTCAAAAGTAATCGGCAAGACTTTATTTTCAACACATTCGTCGGTTACTATTTCAAAAGTAATCGGCAAGATCTATTTTCTGCACATTCGTCGGTTACTATTTCAAAAGTAATCGGCAAGATTTTTATTTTGAGCACATTCGTCGGTTACTATTTTAAAAGTAATCGACAAGACTTTTATTTTCAGCACATTTGTCGGTTACTATTTCAAAAGTAATCGGCATGATTTATTTTCAGCACATTCGTCAGTTACTATTTCAAAAGTAATCGGCAAGATTTTTATTTTGAGCACATTCGTCGGTCACTATTTTAAAAGTAATCGACAAGACTTTTATTTTCAGCACATTTGTCGGTTACTATTTCAAAAGTAATCGGCATGATTTATTTTCAGCACATTCGTCGGTTACTATTTCAAAAGTAATCGGCAAGACTTTATTTTCAACATATTCGTCGCTTACTATTTCAAAAGTAATCGGCATGATTTATTTTCAGCACATTCGTCGGTTACTATTTCAAAAGTAATCGGCAAGATTTTTATTTTGAGCACATTCGTCGGTTACTATTTTAAAAGTAATCGACAAGACTTTTATTTTCAGCACATTTGTCGGTTACTATTTCAAAAGTAATCGGCATGATTTATTTTCAGCACATTCGTCGGTTACTATTTCAAAAGTAATCGGCAAGATTTTTATTTTGAGCACATTCGTCGGTTACTATTTTAAAAGTAATCGACAAGACTTTTATTTTCAGCACATTTGTCGGTTACTATTTCAAAAGTAATCGGCATGATTTATTTTCAGCACATTCGTCGGTTACTATTTCAAAAGTAATCGGCAAGATTTTTATTTTGAGCACATTCGTCGGTTACTATTTTAAAAGTAATCGACAAGACTTTTATTTTCAGCACATTTGTCGGTTACTATTTCAAAAGTAATCGGCATGATTTATTTTCAGCACATTCGTCGGTTACTATTTCAAAAGTAATCGGCAAGACTTTATTTTCAACACATTCGTCGGTTACTATTACAAAAGTAATCGGCATGATCTATTTTCTGCACATTCGTCGGTTACTATTTCAAAAGTAATCGGCAAGATTTTTATTTTGAGCACATTCGTCGGTTACTATTTTAAAAGTAATCGACAAGACTTTTATTTTCAGCACATTTGTCGGTTACTATTTCAAAAGTAATCGGCATGATTTATTTTCAGCACATTCGTCGGTTACTATTTCAAAAGTAATCGGCAAGATTTTTATTTTGAGCACATTCGTTGGTTACTATTTTAAAAGTAATCGACAAGAATTTTATTTTCAGCACATTTGTCGGTTACTATTTCAAAAGTAATCGGCATGATTTATTTTCAGCACATTCGTCGGTTACTATTTCAAAAGTAATCGGCAAGACTTTATTTTCAACACATTCGTCGGTTACTATTTCAAAAGTAATCGGCAAGATCTATTTTCTGCACATTCGTCGGTTACTATTTCAAAAGTAATCGGCAAGATTTTTATTTTGAGCACATTCGTCGGTTACTATTTTAAAAGTAATCGACAAGACTTTTATTTTCAGCACATTTGTCGGTTACTATTTCAAAAGTAATCGGCATGATTTATTTTCAGCACATTCGTCGGTTACTATTTCAAAAGTAATCGGCAAGATTTTTATTTTGAGCACATTCGTCGGTTACTATTTTAAAAGTAATCGACAAGACTTTTATTTTCAGCACATTTGTCGGTTACTATTTCAAAAGTAATCGGCATGATTTATTTTCAGCACATTCGTCGGTTACTATTTCAAAAGTAATCGGCAAGACTTTATTTTCAACACATTCGTCGGTTACTATTTCAAAAGTAATCGGCATGATCTATTTTCTGCACATTCGTCGGTTACTATTTCAAAAGTAATCGGCAAGATTTTTATTTTGAGCACATTCGTCGGTTACTATTTTAAAAGTAATCGACAAGACTTTTATTTTCAGCACATTTGTCGGTTACTATTTCAAAAGTAATCGGCATGATTTATTTTCAGCACATTCGTCGGTTACTATTTCAAAAGTAATCGACAAGACTTTTATTTTCAGCACATTTGTCGGTTACTATTTCAAAAGTAATCGGCAAGACTTTATTTTCAACACATTCGTCGGTTACTATTTCAAAAGTAATCGGCATGATCTATTTTCAACACATTCGTCGGTTACTATTTCAAAAGTAATCGGCATGATCTATTTTCAGCACATTTGTCGGTTACTATTTCAAAAGTAATCGGCATGATTTATTTTCAGCACATTCGTCAGTTACTATTTCAAAAGTAATCGGCAAGATTTTTATTTTGAGCACATTCGTCGGTTACTATTTTAAAAGTAATCGACAAGAATTTTATTTTCAGCACATTTGTCGGTTACTATTTCAAAAGTAATCGGCATGATTTATTTTCAGCACATTCGTCGGTTACTATTTCAAAAGTAATCGGCAAGACTTTATTTTCAACACATTCGTCGGTTACTATTTCAAAAGTAATCGGCAAGATCTATTTTCTGCACATTCGTCGGTTACTATTTCAAAAGTAATCGGCAAGATTTTTATTTTGAGCACATTCGTCGGTTACTATTTTAAAAGTAATCGACAAGACTTTTATTTTCAGCACATTTGTCGGTTACTATTTCAAAAGTAATCGGCATGATTTATTTTCAGCACATTCGTCGGTTACTATTTCAAAAGTAATCGGCAAGATTTTTATTTTGAGCACATTCGTCGGTTACTATTTTAAAAGTAATCGACAAGACTTTTATTTTCAGCACATTTGTCGGTTACTATTTCAAAAGTAATCGGCATGATTTATTTTCAGCACATTCGTCGGTTACTATTTCAAAAGTAATCGGCAAGACTTTATTTTCAACACATTCGTCGGTTACTATTTCAAAAGTAATCGGCATGATCTATTTTCTGCACATTCGTCGGTTACTATTTCAAAAGTAATCGGCAAGATTTTTATTTTGAGCACATTCGTCGGTTACTATTTTAAAAGTAATCGACAAGACTTTTATTTTCAGCACATTTGTCGGTTACTATTTCAAAAGTAATCGGCATGATTTATTTTCAGCACATTCGTCGGTTACTATTTCAAAAGTAATCGACAAGACTTTTATTTTCAGCACATTTGTCGGTTACTATTTCAAAAGTAATCGGCAAGACTTTATTTTCAACACATTCGTCGGTTACTATTTCAAAAGTAATCGGCATGATCTATTTTCAACACATTCGTCGGTTACTATTTCAAAAGTAATCGGCATGATCTATTTTCAGCACATTTGTCGGTTACTATTTCAAAAGTAATCGGCATGATTTATTTTCAGCACATTCGTCAGTTACTATTTCAAAAGTAATCGGCAAGATTTTTATTTTGAGCACATTCGTCGGTTACTATTTTAAAAGTAATCGACAAGACTTTTATTTTCAGCACATTTGTCGGTTACTATTTCAAAAGTAATCGGCATGATTTATTTTCAGCACATTCGTCGGTTACTATTTCAAAAGTAATCGGCAAGACTTTATTTTCAACACATTCGTCGGTTACTATTTCAAAAGTAATCGGCAAGATCTATTTTCTGCACATTCGTCGGTTACTATTTCAAAAGTAATCGGCAAGATTTTTATTTTGAGCACATTCGTCGGTTACTATTTTAAAAGTAATCGACAAGACTTTTATTTTCAGCACATTTGTCGGTTACTATTTCAAAAGTAATCGGCATGATTTATTTTCAGCACATTCGTCGGTTACTATTTCAAAAGTAATCGGCAAGATTTTTATTTTGAGCACATTCGTCGGTTACTATTTTAAAAGTAATCGACAAGACTTTTATTTTCAGCACATTTGTCGGTTACTATTTCAAAAGTAATCGGCATGATTTATTTTCAGCACATTCGTCGGTTACTATTTCAAAAGTAATCGGCAAGACTTTATTTTCAACACATTCGTCGGTTACTATTTCAAAAGTAATCGGCATGATCTATTTTCTGCACATTCGTCGGTTACTATTTCAAAAGTAATCGGCAAGATTTTTATTTTGAGCACATTCGTCGGTTACTATTTTAAAAGTAATCGACAAGACTTTTATTTTCAGCACATTTGTCGGTTACTATTTCAAAAGTAATCGGCATGATTTATTTTCAGCACATTCGTCGGTTACTATTTCAAAAGTAATCGACAAGACTTTTATTTTCAGCACATTTGTCGGTTACTATTTCAAAAGTAATCGGCAAGACTTTATTTTCAACACATTCGTCGGTTACTATTTCAAAAGTAATCGGCATGATCTATTTTCAACACATTCGTCGGTTACTATTTCAAAAGTAATCGGCATGATCTATTTTCAGCACATTTGTCGGTTACTATTTCAAAAGTAATCGGCATGATTTATTTTCAGCACATTCGTCAGTTACTATTTCAAAAGTAATCGGCAAGATTTTTATTTTGAGCACATTCGTCGGTTACTATTTTAAAAGTAATCGACAAGAATTTTATTTTCAGCACATTTGTCGGTTACTATTTCAAAAGTAATCGGCATGATTTATTTTCAGCACATTCGTCGGTTACTATTTCAAAAGTAATCGGCAAGACTTTATTTTCAACACATTCGTCGGTTACTATTTCAAAAGTAATCGGCAAGATCTATTTTCTGCACATTCGTCGGTTACTATTTCAAAAGTAATCGGCAAGATTTTTATTTTGAGCACATTCGTCGGTTACTATTTTAAAAGTAATCGACAAGACTTTTATTTTCAGCACATTTGTCGGTTACTATTTCAAAAGTAATCGGCATGATTTATTTTCAGCACATTCGTCGGTTACTATTTCAAAAGTAATCGGCAAGATTTTTATTTTGAGCACATTCGTCGGTTACTATTTTAAAAGTAATCGACAAGACTTTTATTTTCAGCACATTTGTCGGTTACTATTTCAAAAGTAATCGGCATGATTTATTTTCAGCACATTCGTCGGTTACTATTTCAAAAGTAATCGGCAAGACTTTATTTTCAACACATTCGTCGGTTACTATTTCAAAAGTAATCGGCATGATCTATTTTCTGCACATTCGTCGGTTACTATTTCAAAAGTAATCGGCAAGATTTTTATTTTGAGCACATTCGTCGGTTACTATTTTAAAAGTAATCGACAAGACTTTTATTTTCAGCACATTTGTCGGTTACTATTTCAAAAGTAATCGGCATGATTTATTTTCAGCACATTCGTCGGTTACTATTTCAAAAGTAATCGACAAGACTTTTATTTTCAGCACATTTGTCGGTTACTATTTCAAAAGTAATCGGCAAGACTTTATTTTCAACACATTCGTCGGTTACTATTTCAAAAGTAATCGGCATGATCTATTTTCAACACATTCGTCGGTTACTATTTCAAAAGTAATCGGCATGATCTATTTTCAGCACATTTGTCGGTTACTATTTCAAAAGTAATCGGCATGATTTATTTTCAGCACATTCGTCAGTTACTATTTCAAAAGTAATCGGCAAGATTTTTATTTTGAGCACATTCGTCGGTTACTATTTTAAAAGTAATCGACAAGACTTTTATTTTCAGCACATTTGTCGGTTACTATTTCAAAAGTAATCGTCATGATTTATTTTCAGCACATTCGTCGGTTACTATTTCAAAAGTAATCGGCAAGACTTTATTTTCAACATATTCGTCGCTTACTATTTCAAAAGTAATCGGCATGATTTATTTTCAGCACATTCGTCGGTTACTATTTCAAAAGTAATCGGCAAGATTTTTATTTTGAGCACATTCGTCGGTTACTATTTTAAAAGTAATCGACAAGACTTTTATTTTCAGCACATTTGTCGGTTACTATTTCAAAAGTAATCGGCATGATTTATTTTCAGCACATTCGTCGGTTACTATTTCAAAAGTAATCGGCAAGATTTTTATTTTGAGCACATTCGTCGGTTACTATTTTAAAAGTAATCGACAAGACTTTTATTTTCAGCACATTTGTCGGTTACTATTTCAAAAGTAATCGGCATGATTTATTTTCAGCACATTCGTCGGTTACTATTTCAAAAGTAATCGGCAAGACTTTATTTTCAACACATTCGTCGGTTACTATTTCAAAAGTAATCGGCAAGATCTATTTTCTGCACATTCGTCGGTTACTATTTCAAAAGTAATCGGCAAGATTTTTATTTTGAGCACATTCGTCGGTTACTATTTTAAAAGTAATCGACAAGACTTTTATTTTCAGCACATTTGTCGGTTACTATTTCAAAAGTAATCGGCATGATTTATTTTCAGCACATTCGTCAGTTACTATTTCAAAAGTAATCGGCAAGATTTTTATTTTGAGCACATTCGTCGCTCACTATTTTAAAAGTAATCGACAAGACTTTTATTTTCAGCACATTTGTCGGTTACTATTTCAAAAGTAATCGGCATGATTTATTTTCAGCACATTCGTCGGTTACTATTTCAAAAGTAATCGGCAAGACTTTATTTTCAACATATTCGTCGCTTACTATTTCAAAAGTAATCGGCATGATTTATTTTCAGCACATTCGTCGGTTACTATTTCAAAAGTAATCGGCAAGATTTTTATTTTGAGCACATTCGTCGGTTACTATTTTAAAAGTAATCGACAAGACTTTTATTTTCAGCACATTTGTCGGTTACTATTTCAAAAGTAATCGGCATGATTTATTTTCAGCACATTCGTCGGTTACTATTTCAAAAGTAATCGGCAAGATTTTTATTTTGAGCACATTCGTCGGTTACTATTTTAAAAGTAATCGACAAGACTTTTATTTTCAGCACATTTGTCGGTTACTATTTCAAAAGTAATCGGCATGATTTATTTTCAGCACATTCGTCGGTTACTATTTCAAAAGTAATCGACAAGACTTTTATTTTCAGCACATTTGTCGGTTACTATTTCAAAAGTAATCGGCAAGACTTTATTTTCAACACATTCGTCGGTTACTATTTCAAAAGTAATCGGCATTATATATTTTCTGCACATTCGTCGGTTACTATTTCAAAAGTAATCGGCAAGATTTTTATTTTCAGCATATTCATCGGTTACTATTTCAAAAGTAATCGGCAAGATTTTTATTTTCAGCATATTTGTCGGTTACTATATTAAAAGTAATCGACAAGAGTTTTATTTTCAGCACATTTGTCGGTTACTATTTCAAAAGTAATCGGCATGATTTATTTTCAGCACATTCGTCGGTTACTATTTCAAAAGTAATCGACAAGACTTTTATTTTCAGCACATTTGTCGGTTACTATTTCAAAAGTAATCGGCAAGACTTTATTTTCAACACATTCGTCGGTTACTATTTCAAAAGTAATCGGCATGATCTATTTTCAACACATTCGTCGGTTACTATTTCAAAAGTAATCGGCATGATCTATTTTCAGCACATTTGTCGGTTACTATTTCAAAAGTAATCGGCATGATTTATTTTCAGCACATTCGTCAGTTACTATTTCAAAAGTAATCGGCAAGATTTTTATTTTGAGCACATTCGTCGGTTACTATTTTAAAAGTAATCGACAAGACTTTTATTTTCAGCACATTTGTCGGTTACTATTTCAAAAGTAATCGGCATGATTTATTTTCAGCACATTCGTCGGTTACTATTTCAAAAGTAATCGGCAAGACTTTATTTTCAACATATTCGTCGCTTACTATTTCAAAAGTAATCGGCATGATTTATTTTCAGCACATTCGTCGGTTACTATTTCAAAAGTAATCGGCAAGATTTTTATTTTGAGCACATTCGTCGGTTACTATTTTAAAAGTAATCGACAAGACTTTTATTTTCAGCACACTTGTCGGTTACTATTTCAAAAGTAATCGGCATGATTTATTTTCAGCACATTCGTCGGTTACTATTTCAAAAGTAATCGGCAAGATTTTTATTTTGAGCACATTCGTCGGTTACTATTTTAAAAGTAATCGACAAGACTTTTATTTTCAGCACATTTGTCGGTTACTATTTCAAAAGTAATCGGCATGATTTATTTTCAGCACATTCGTCGGTTACTATTTCAAAAGTAATCGGCAAGACTTTATTTTCAACACATTCGTCGGTTACTATTTCAAAAGTAATCGGCAAGATCTATTTTCTGCACATTCGTCGGTTACTATTTCAAAAGTAATCGGCAAGATTTTTATTTTGAGCAGATTCGTCGGTTACTATTTTAAAAGTAATCGACAAGACTTTTATTTTCAGCACGTTTGTCGGTTACTATTTCAAAAGTAATCGGCATGATTTATTTTCAGCACATTCGTCAGTTACTATTTCAAAAGTAATCGGCAAGATTTTTATTTTGAGCACATTCGTCGGTCACTATTTTAAAAGTAATCGACAAGACTTTTATTTTCAGCACATTTGTCGGTTACTATTTCAAAAGTAATCGGCAAGACTTTATTTTCAACACATTCGTCGGTTACTATTTCAAAAGTAATCGGCATTATCTATTTTCTGCACATTCGTCGGTTACTATTTCAAAAGTAATCGGCAAGATTTTTATTTTCAGCATATTCGTCGGTTACTATTTCAAAAGTAATCGGCAAGACTTTATTTTCAACACATTCGTCGGTTACTATTTCAAAAGTAATCGGCATGATCTATTTTCTGCACATTCGTCGGTTACTATTTCAAAAGTAATCGGCAAGATTTTTATTTTCAGCATATTCGTCGGTTACTATTTCGAAGGTAATCCACAGTATTTATTTTCAGCACATTCGTCGGTTACTATTTCAAAAGTAATCGGCATGATTTATTTTCAGCACATTCGTCGGTTACTATTTCAAAAGTAATCGGCAAGATTTTTATTTTGAGCACATTCGTCGGTTACTATTTTAAAAGTAATCGACAAGACTTTTATTTTCAGCACATTTGTCGGTTACTATTTCAAAAGTAATCGGCATGATTTATTTTCAGCACATTCGTCGGTTACTATTTCAAAAGTAATCGACAAGACTTTTATTTTCAGCACATTTGTCGGTTACTATTTCAAAAGTAATCGGCAAGACTTTATTTTCAACACATTCGTCGGTTACTATTTCAAAAGTAATCGGCATGATCTATTTTCTGCACATTCGTCGGTTACTATTTCAAAAGTAATCGGCAAGATTTTTATTTTCAGCATATTCATCGGTTACTATTTCAAAAGTAATCGGCAAGATTTTTATTTTCAGCATATTTGTCGGTTACTATATTAAAAGTAATCGACAAGAGTTTTATTTTCAACATATTCGTCGGTTACTATTTCAAAAGTAATCGGCAAGACTTTATTTTCAGCACTTTCGTCGGTTACTATTTCAAATGTAATCGGCAGGATTTTTATTTTCAGCATATTCGTCGGTTACTATTTCGAAAGTAATCGGCAAGATTTTTATTTTCAGCATATTTGTGGGTTACTATTTTAAAAGTAATCGACAAGACTTTTATTTTCAGCACATTTGTCGGTTACTATTTCAAAAGTAATCGGCATGATTTATTTTCAGCACATTCGTCAGTTACTATTTCAAAAGTAATCGGCAAGATTTTTATTTTGAGCACATTCGTCGGTTACTATTTTAAAAGTAATCGACAAGACTTTTATTTTCAGCACATTTGTCGGTTACTATTTCAAAAGTAATCGGCATGATTTATTTTCAGCACATTCGTCGGTTACTATTTCAAAAGTAATCGGCAAGACTTTATTTTCAACACATTCGTCGGTTACTATTTCAAAAGTAATCGGCATGATCTATTTTCTGCACATTCGTCGGTTACTATTTCAAAAGTAATCGGCAAGATTTTTATTTTCAGCATATTCGTCGGTTACTATTTCAAATGTAATCAGCAGTATTTATTTTCAGCACATTCGTCGGTTACTATTTCAAAAGTAATCGGCATGATTTATTTTCAGCACATTCGTCGGTTACTATTTCAAAAGTAATCGGCAAGATTTTTATCTTGAGCACATTCGTCGGTTACTATTTTAAAAGTAATCGACAAGACTTTTATTTTCAGCACATTTGTCGGTTACTATTTCAAAAGTAATCGGCATGATTTATTTTCAGCACATTCGTCGGTTACTATTTCAAAAGTAATCGGCATGATCTATTTTCTGCACATTCGTCGGTTACTATTTCAAAAGTAATCGGCAAGATTTTTATTTTCAGCATATTCGTCGGTTACTATTTCAAAGGTAATCAGCAGTATTTATTTTCTGCACATTCGTCGGTTACTATATTAAAAGTAATCGACAAGAGTTTTATTTTCAACATATTCGTCGGTTACTATTTCAAAAGTAATCGGCAAGACTTTATTTTCAGCACTTTCGTCGGTTACTATTTCAAATGTAATCGGCAGGATTTTTATTTTCAGCATATTCGTCGGTTACTATTTCGAAAGTAATCGGCAAGATTTTTATTTTCAGCACATTTGTCGGTTACTATTTCAAAAGTAATCGGCATGATTTATTTTCAGCACATTCGTCAGTTACTATTTCAAAAGTAATCGGCAAGATTTTTATTTTCAGCATATTTGTCGGTTACTATATTAAAAATAATCGACAAGAGTTTTATTTTCAACATATTCGTCGGTTACTATTTCCAAAGTAATCGGCAAGACTTTATTTTCAGCACTTTCGTCGGTTACTATTTCAAATGTAATCGGCAGGATTTTTATTTTCAGCATATTCGTCAGTTACTATTTCGAAAGTAATCGGCAAGACTTTTTTTCAGCACTTTCGTCGGTTACTATTTCAAATGTAATCGGCAGGATTTTTATTTTCAGCATATTCGTCGGTTACTATTTCGAAAGTAATCGACAGGATTTTTATTTTCAGCATATTTGTCGGTTACTATTTTAAAAGTAATCGACAAGACTTTTATTTTCAGCACATTTGTCGGTTACTATTTCAAAAGTAATCGGCATGATTTATTTTCAGCACATTCGTCAGTTACTATTTCAAAAGTAATCGGCATGATTTATTTTCAGCACATTCGTCGGTTACTATTTCAAAAGTAATCGGCAAGACTTTATTTTCAACACATTCGTCGGTTACTATTTCAAAAGTAATCGGCATGATCTATTTTCTGCACATTCGTCGGTTACTATTTCAAAAGTAATCGGCAAGATTTTTATTTTCAGCATATTCATCGGTTACTATTTCAAAAGTAATCGGCAAGATTTTTATTTTCAGCATATTTGTCGGTTACTATATTAAAAGTAATCGACAAGAGTTTTATTTTCAACATATTCGTCGGTTACTATTTCAAAATTAATCGGCAAGACTTTATTTTCAGCACTTTCGTCGGTTACTATTTCAAATGTAATCGGCAGGATTTTTATTTTCAGCATATTCGTCGGTTACTATTTCGAAAGTAATCGGCAAGATTTTTATTTTCAGCATATTTGTCGGTTACTATTTTAAAAGTAATCGACAAGACTTTTATTTTCAGCACATTTGTCGGTTACTATTTCAAAAGTAATCGGCATGATTTATTTTCAGCACATTCGTCAGTTACTATTTCAAAAGTAATCGGCAAGATTTTTATTTTGAGCACATTCGTCGGTCACTATTTTAAAAGTAATCGACAAGACTTTTATTTTCAGCACATTTGTCGGTTACTATTTCAAAAGTAATCGGCAAGACTTTATTTTCAACACATTCGTCGGTTACTATTTCAAAAGTAATCGGCATTATCTATTTTCTGCACATTCGTCGGTTACTATTTCAAAAGTAATCGGCAAGATTTTTATTTTCAGCATATTCGTCGGTTACTATTTCAAAAGTAATCGGCAAGACTTTATTTTCAACACATTCGTCGGTTACTATTTCAAAAGTAATCGGCATGATCTATTTTCTGCACATTCGTCGGTTACTATTTCAAAAGTAATCGGCAAGATTTTTATTTTCAGCATATTCGTCGGTTACTATTTCGAAGGTAATCCACAGTATTTATTTTCAGCACATTCGTCGGTTACTATTTCAAAAGTAATCGGCATGATTTATTTTCAGCACATTCGTCGGTTACTATTTCAAAAGTAATCGGCAAGATTTTTATTTTGAGCACATTCGTCGGTTACTATTTTAAAAGTAATCGACAAGACTTTTATTTTCAGCACATTTGTCGGTTACTATTTCAAAAGTAATCGGCATGATTTATTTTCAGCACATTCGTCGGTTACTATTTCAAAAGTAATCGACAAGACTTTTATTTTCAGCACATTTGTCGGTTACTATTTCAAAAGTAATCGGCAAGACTTTATTTTCAACACATTCGTCGGTTACTATTTCAAAAGTAATCGGCATGATCTATTTTCTGCACATTCGTCGGTTACTATTTCAAAAGTAATCGGCAAGATTTTTATTTTCAGCATATTCATCGGTTACTATTTCAAAAGTAATCGGCAAGATTTTTATTTTCAGCATATTTGTCGGTTACTATATTAAAAGTAATCGACAAGAGTTTTATTTTCAACATATTCGTCGGTTACTATTTCAAAAGTAATCGGCAAGACTTTATTTTCAGCACTTTCGTCGGTTACTATTTCAAATGTAATCGGCAGGATTTTTATTTTCAGCATATTCGTCGGTTACTATTTCGAAAGTAATCGGCAAGATTTTTATTTTCAGCATATTTGTGGGTTACTATTTTAAAAGTAATCGACAAGACTTTTATTTTCAGCACATTTGTCGGTTACTATTTCAAAAGTAATCGGCATGATTTATTTTCAGCACATTCGTCAGTTACTATTTCAAAAGTAATCGGCAAGATTTTTATTTTGAGCACATTCGTCGGTTACTATTTTAAAAGTAATCGACAAGACTTTTATTTTCAGCACATTTGTCGGTTACTATTTCAAAAGTAATCGGCATGATTTATTTTCAGCACATTCGTCGGTTACTATTTCAAAAGTAATCGGCAAGACTTTATTTTCAACACATTCGTCGGTTACTATTTCAAAAGTAATCGGCATGATCTATTTTCTGCACATTCGTCGGTTACTATTTCAAAAGTAATCGGCAAGATTTTTATTTTCAGCATATTCGTCGGTTACTATTTCAAATGTAATCAGCAGTATTTATTTTCAGCACATTCGTCGGTTACTATTTCAAAAGTAATCGGCATGATTTATTTTCAGCACATTCGTCGGTTACTATTTCAAAAGTAATCGGCAAGATTTTTATCTTGAGCACATTCGTCGGTTACTATTTTAAAAGTAATCGACAAGACTTTTATTTTCAGCACATTTGTCGGTTACTATTTCAAAAGTAATCGGCATGATTTATTTTCAGCACATTCGTCGGTTACTATTTCAAAAGTAATCGGCATGATCTATTTTCTGCACATTCGTCGGTTACTATTTCAAAAGTAATCGGCAAGATTTTTATTTTCAGCATATTCGTCGGTTACTATTTCAAAGGTAATCAGCAGTATTTATTTTCTGCACATTCGTCGGTTACTATATTAAAAGTAATCGACAAGAGTTTTATTTTCAACATATTCGTCGGTTACTATTTCAAAAGTAATCGGCAAGACTTTATTTTCAGCACTTTCGTCGGTTACTATTTCAAATGTAATCGGCAGGATTTTTATTTTCAGCATATTCGTCGGTTACTATTTCGAAAGTAATCGGCAAGATTTTTATTTTCAGCACATTTGTCGGTTACTATTTCAAAAGTAATCGGCATGATTTATTTTCAGCACATTCGTCAGTTACTATTTCAAAAGTAATCGGCAAGATTTTTATTTTCAGCATATTTGTCGGTTACTATATTAAAAATAATCGACAAGAGTTTTATTTTCAACATATTCGTCGGTTACTATATCCAAAGTAATCGGCAAGACTTTATTTTCAGCACTTTCGTCGGTTACTATTTCAAATGTAATCGGCAGGATTTTTATTTTCAGCATATTCGTCGGTTACTATTTCGAAAGTAATCGGCAAGACTTTTTTTCAGCACTTTCGTCGGTTACTATTTCAAATGTAATCGGCAGGATTTTTATTTTCAGCATATTCGTCGGTTACTATTTCGAAAGTAATCGACAGGATTTTTATTTTCAGCATATTTGTCGGTTACTATTTTAAAAGTAATCGACAAGACTTTTATTTTCAGCACATTTGTCGGTTACTATTTCAAAAGTAATCGGCATGATTTATTTTCAGCACATTCGTCAGTTACTATTTCAAAAGTAATCGGCATGATTTATTTTCAGCACATTCGTCGGTTACTATTTCAAAAGTAATCGGCAAGACTTTATTTTCAACACATTCGTCGGTTACTATTTCAAAAGTAATCGGCATGATCTATTTTCTGCACATTCGTCGGTTACTATTTCAAAAGTAATCGGCAAGATTTTTATTTTGAGCACATTCATCGGTTACTATTTCAAAGGTAATCGACAAGACTTTTATTTTCAGCACATTTGTCGGTTACTATTTCAAAAGTAATCGGCATGATTTATTTTCAGCACATTCGTCGGTTACTATTTCAAAAGTAATCGACAAGACTTTTATTTTCAGCATATTCGTCGGTTACTATTTTAAAAGTAATCGGCAAGACTTTATTTTCAGCACATTCGTCGGTTACTATTTCAAAAGTAATCGGCATGATCTATTTTCTGCACATTCGTCGGTTACTATTTCAAAAGTAATCGGCAAGATTTTTATTTTCAGCATATTCATCGGTTACTATTTCAAAAGTAATCGGCAAGATTTTTATTTTCAGCATATTTGTCGGTTACTATATTAAAAGTAATCGACAAGAGTTTTATTTTCAACATATTCGTCGGTTACTATTTCAAAATTAATCGGCAAGACTTTATTTTCAGCACTTTCGTCGGTTACTATTTCAAATGTAATCGGCAGGATTTTTATTTTCAGCATATTCGTCGGTTACTATTTCGAAAGTAATCGGCAAGATTTTTATTTTCAGCATATTTGTCGGTTACTATTTTAAAAGTAATCGACAAGACTTTTATTTTCAGCACATTTGTCGGTTACTATTTCAAAAGTAATCGGCATGATTTATTTTCAGCACATTCGTCAGTTACTATTTCAAAAGTAATCGGCAAGATTTTTATTTTGAGCACATTCGTCGGTCACTATTTTAAAAGTAATCGACAAGACTTTTATTTTCAGCACATTTGTCGGTTACTATTTCAAAAGTAATCGGCAAGACTTTATTTTCAACACATTCGTCGGTTACTATTTCAAAAGTAATCGGCATTATCTATTTTCTGCACATTCGTCGGTTACTATTTCAAAAGTAATCGGCAAGATTTTTATTTTCAGCATATTCGTCGGTTACTATTTCAAAAGTAATCGGCAAGACTTTATTTTCAACACATTCGTCGGTTACTATTTCAAAAGTAATCGGCATGATCTATTTTCTGCACATTCGTCGGTTACTATTTCAAAAGTAATCGGCAAGATTTTTATTTTCAGCATATTCGTCGGTTACTATTTCGAAGGTAATCCACAGTATTTATTTTCAGCACATTCGTCGGTTACTATTTCAAAAGTAATCGGCATGATTTATTTTCAGCACATTCGTCGGTTACTATTTCAAAAGTAATCGGCAAGATTTTTATTTTGAGCACATTCGTCGGTTACTATTTTAAAAGTAATCGACAAGACTTTTATTTTCAGCACATTTGTCGGTTACTATTTCAAAAGTAATCGGCATGATTTATTTTCAGCACATTCGTCGGTTACTATTTCAAAAGTAATCGACAAGACTTTTATTTTCAGCACATTTGTCGGTTACTATTTCAAAAGTAATCGGCAAGACTTTATTTTCAACACATTCGTCGGTTACTATTTCAAAAGTAATCGGCATGATCTATTTTCTGCACATTCGTCGGTTACTATTTCAAAAGTAATCGGCAAGATTTTTATTTTCAGCATATTCATCGGTTACTATTTCAAAAGTAATCGGCAAGATTTTTATTTTCAGCATATTTGTCGGTTACTATATTAAAAGTAATCGACAAGAGTTTTATTTTCAACATATTCGTCGGTTACTATTTCAAAAGTAATCGGCAAGACTTTATTTTCAGCACTTTCGTCGGTTACTATTTCAAATGTAATCGGCAGGATTTTTATTTTCAGCATATTCGTCGGTTACTATTTCGAAAGTAATCGGCAAGATTTTTATTTTCAGCATATTTGTGGGTTACTATTTTAAAAGTAATCGACAAGACTTTTATTTTCAGCACATTTGTCGGTTACTATTTCAAAAGTAATCGGCATGATTTATTTTCAGCACATTCGTCAGTTACTATTTCAAAAGTAATCGGCAAGATTTTTATTTTGAGCACATTCGTCGGTTACTATTTTAAAAGTAATCGACAAGACTTTTATTTTCAGCACATTTGTCGGTTACTATTTCAAAAGTAATCGGCATGATTTATTTTCAGCACATTCGTCGGTTACTATTTCAAAAGTAATCGGCAAGACTTTATTTTCAACACATTCGTCGGTTACTATTTCAAAAGTAATCGGCATGATCTATTTTCTGCACATTCGTCGGTTACTATTTCAAAAGTAATCGGCAAGATTTTTATTTTCAGCATATTCGTCGGTTACTATTTCAAATGTAATCAGCAGTATTTATTTTCAGCACATTCGTCGGTTACTATTTCAAAAGTAATCGGCATGATTTATTTTCAGCACATTCGTCGGTTACTATTTCAAAAGTAATCGGCAAGATTTTTATCTTGAGCACATTCGTCGGTTACTATTTTAAAAGTAATCGACAAGACTTTTATTTTCAGCACATTTGTCGGTTACTATTTCAAAAGTAATCGGCATGATTTATTTTCAGCACATTCGTCGGTTACTATTTCAAAAGTAATCGGCATGATCTATTTTCTGCACATTCGTCGGTTACTATTTCAAAAGTAATCGGCAAGATTTTTATTTTCAGCATATTCGTCAGTTACTATTTCAAAGGTAATCAGCAGTATTTATTTTCTGCACATTCGTCGGTTACTATATTAAAAGTAATCGACAAGAGTTTTATTTTCAACATATTCGTCGGTTACTATTTCAAAAGTAATCGGCAAGACTTTATTTTCAGCACTTTCGTCGGTTACTATTTCAAATGTAATCGGCAGGATTTTTATTTTCAGCATATTCGTCGGTTACTATTTCGAAAGTAATCGGCAAGATTTTTATTTTCAGCACATTTGTCGGTTACTAGTTCAAAAGTAATCGGCATGATTTATTTTCAGCACATTCGTCAGTTACTATTTCAAAAGTAATCGGCAAGATTTTTATTTTCAGCATATTTGTCGGTTACTATATTAAAAATAATCGACAAGAGTTTTATTTTCAACATATTCGTCGGTTACTATTTCCAAAGTAATCGGCAAGACTTTATTTTCAGCACTTTCGTCGGTTACTATTTCAAATGTAATCGGCAGGATTTTTATTTTCAGCATATTCGTCGGTTACTATTTCGAAAGTAATCGGCAAGACTTTTTTTCAGCACTTTCGTCGGTTACTATTTCAAATGTAATCGGCAGGATTTTTATTTTCAGCATATTCGTCGGTTACTATTTCGAAAGTAATCGACATGATTTTTATTTTCAGCATATTTGTCGGTTACTATTTTAAAAGTAATCGACAAGACTTTTATTTTCAGCACATTTGTCGGTTACTATTTCAAAAGTAATCGGCATGATTTATTTTCAGCACATTCGTCAGTTACTATTTCAAAAGTAATCGGCATGATTTATTTTCAGCACATTCGTCGGTTACTATTTCAAAAGTAATCGGCAAGACTTTATTTTCAACACATTCGTCGGTTACTATTTCAAAAGTAATCGGCATGATCTATTTTCTGCACATTCGTCGGTTACTATTTCAAAAGTAATCGGCAAGATTTTTATTTTGAGCACATTCATCGGTTACTATTTCAAAGGTAATCGACAAGACTTTTATTTTCAGCACATTTGTCGGTTACTATTTCAAAAGTAATCGGCATGATTTATTTTCAGCACATTCGTCGGTTACTATTTCAAAAGTAATCGACAAGACTTTTATTTTCAGCATATTCGTCGGTTACTATTTTAAAAGTAATCGGCAAGACTTTATTTTCAGCACATTCGTCGGTTACTATTTCAAAAGTAATCGGCATGATCTATTTTCTGCACATTCGTCGGTTACTATTTCAAAAGTAATCGGCAAGATTTTTATTTTCAGCATATTCATCGGTTACTATTTCAAAAGTAATCGGCAAGATTTTTATTTTCAGCATATTTGTCGGTTACTATATTAAAAGTAATCGACAAGAGTTTTATTTTCAACATATTCGTCGGTTACTATTTCAAAATTAATCGGCAAGACTTTATTTTCAGCACTTTCGTCGGTTACTATTTCAAATGTAATCGGCAGGATTTTTATTTTCAGCATATTCGTCGGTTACTATTTCGAAAGTAATCGGCAAGATTTTTATTTTCAGCATATTTGTCGGTTACTATTTTAAAAGTAATCGACAAGACTTTTATTTTCAGCACATTTGTCGGTTACTATTTCAAAAGTAATCGGCATGATTTATTTTCAGCACATTCGTCAGTTACTATTTCAAAAGTAATCGGCAAGATTTTTATTTTGAGCACATTCGTCGGTTACTATTTTAAAAGTAATCGACAAGACTTTTATTTTCAGCACATTTGTCGGTTACTATTTCAAAAGTAATCGGCATGATTTATTTTCAGCACATTCGTTGGTTACTATTTGAAAATTCATCGGCAAGATTTTTATTTTCAGCATATTTGTCGGTTACTATATTAAATGTAATCGACAAGAGTTTTATTTTCAACATATTCGTCGGTTACTATTTCAAAAGTAATCGGCAAGACTTTATTTTCAGCACTTTCGTCGGTTACTATTTCAAATGTAATCGGCAGGATTTTTATTTTCAGCATATTCGTCGGTTACTATTTCGAAAGTAATCGGCAGGATTTTTATTTTCAGCATATTTGTCGGTTACTATTTTAAAAGTAATCGATAAGACTTTTATTTTCAGCACATTTGTCGGTTACTATTTCAAAAGTAATCGGCATGATTTATTTTCAGCACATTCGTCAGTTACTATTTCAAAAGTAATCGGCATGATTTATTTTCAGCACATTTGTCGGTTACTATTTCAAAAGTAATCGGCAAGACTTTATTTTCAACACATTCGTCGGTTACTATTTCAAAAGTAATCGGCATGATCTATTTTCTGCACATTCGTCGGTTACTATTTCAAAAGTAATCGGCAAGATTTTTATTTTCAGCATATTCGTCGGTTACTATTTCAAAGGTAATCAGCAGTATTTATTTTCAGCACATTCGTCGGTTACTATTTCAAAAGTAATCGGCATGATTTATTTTCAGCACATTCGTCGGTTACTATTTCAAAAGTAATCGGCAAGATTTTTATTTTGAGCACATTCATCGGTTACTATTTTAAAAGTAATCGACAAGACTTTTATTTTCAGCACATTTGTCGGTTACTATTTCAAAAGTAATCGGCATGATTTATTTTCAGCACATTCGTCGGTTACTATTTCAAAAGTAATCGACAAGACTTTTATTTTCAGCACATTTGTCGGTTACTATTTCAAAAGTAATCGGCAAGACTTTATTTTCAACACATTCGTCGGTTACTATTTCAAAAGTAATCGGCATGATCTATTTTCTGCACATTCGTCGGTTACTATTTCAAAAGTAATCGGCATGATTTATTTTCAGCACATTCGTCGGTTACTATTTCAAAAGTAATCGGCAAGACTTTATTTTCAACACATTCGTCGGTTACTATTTCAAAAGTAATCGGCATGATCTATTTTCTGCACATTCGTCGGTTACTATTTCAAAAGTAATCGGCAAGATTTTTATTTTCAGCATATTCATCGGTTACTATTTCAAAAGTAATCGGCAAGATTTTTATTTTCAGCATATTTGTCGTTTACTATATTAAAAATAATCGACAAGAGTTTTATTTTCAACATATTCGTCGGTTACTATTTCCAAAGTAATCGGCAAGACTTTATTTTCAGCACTTTCGTCGGTTACTATTTCAAATGTAATCGGCAGGATTTTTATTTTCAGCATATTCGTCGGTTACTATTTCGAAAGTAATCGGCAAGACTTTTTTTCAGCACTTTCGTCGGTTACTATTTCAAATGTAATCGGCAGGATTTTTATTTTCAGCATATTCGTCGGTTACTATTTCGAAAGTAATCGACAGGATTTTTATTTTCAGCATATTTGTCGGTTACTATTTTAAAAGTAATCGACAAGACTTTTATTTTCAGCACATTTGTCGGTTACTATTTCAAAAGTAATCGGCATGATTTATTTTCAGCACATTCGTCAGTTACTATTTCAAAAGTAATCGGCATGATTTATTTTCAGCACATTCGTCGGTTACTATTTCAAAAGTAATCGGCAAGACTTTATTTTCAACACATTCGTCGGTTACTATTTCAAAAGTAATCGGCATGATCTATTTTCTGCACATTCGTCGGTTACTATTTCAAAAGTAATCGGCAAGATTTTTATTTTGAGCACATTCATCGGTTACTATTTCAAAGGTAATCGACAAGACTTTTATTTTCAGCACATTTGTCGGTTACTATTTCAAAAGTAATCGGCATGATTTATTTTCAGCACATTCGTCGGTTACTATTTCAAAAGTAATCGACAAGACTTTTATTTTCAGCATATTCGTCGGTTACTATTTTAAAAGTAATCGGCAAGACTTTATTTTCAGCACATTCGTCGGTTACTATTTCAAAAGTAATCGGCATGATCTATTTTCTGCACATTCGTCGGTTACTATTTCAAAAGTAATCGGCAAGATTTTTATTTTCAGCATATTCATCGGTTACTATTTCAAAAGTAATCGGCAAGATTTTTATTTTCAGCATATTTGTCGGTTACTATATTAAAAGTAATCGACAAGAGTTTTATTTTCAACATATTCGTCGGTTACTATTTCAAAATTAATCGGCAAGACTTTATTTTCAGCACTTTCGTCGGTTACTATTTCAAATGTAATCGGCAGGATTTTTATTTTCAGCATATTCGTCGGTTAATATTTCGAAAGTAATCGGCAAGATTTTTATTTTCAGCATATTTGTCGGTTACTATTTTAAAAGTAATCGACAAGACTTTTATTTTCAGCACATTTGTCGGTTACTATTTCAAAAGTAATCGGCATGATTTATTTTCAGCACATTCGTCAGTTACTATTTCAAAAGTAATCGGCAAGATTTTTATTTTGAGCACATTCGTCGGTTACTATTTTAAAAGTAATCGACAAGACTTTTATTTTCAGCACATTTGTCGGTTACTATTTCAAAAGTAATCGGCATGATTTATTTTCAGCACATTCGTTGGTTACTATTTGAAAATTAATCGGCAAGATTTTTATTTTCAGCATATTTGTCGGTTACTATATTAAATGTAATCGACAAGAGTTTTATTTTCAACATATTCGTCGGTTACTATTTCAAAAGTAATCGGCAAGACTTTATTTTCAGCACTTTCGTCGGTTACTATTTCAAATGTAATCGGCAGGATTTTTATTTTCAGCATATTCGTCGGTTACTATTTCGAAAGTAATCGGCAGGATTTTTATTTTCAGCATATTTGTCGGTTACTATTTTAAAAGTAATCGACAAGACTTTTATTTTCAGCACATTTGTCGGTTACTATTTCAAAAGTAATCGGCATGATTTATTTTCAGCACATTCGTCAGTTACTATTTCAAAAGTAATCGGCATGATTTATTTTCAGCACATTTGTCGGTTACTATTTCAAAAGTAATCGGCAAGACTTTATTTTCAACACATTCGTCGGTTACTATTTCAAAAGTAATCGGCATGATCTATTTTCTGCACATTCGTCGGTTACTATTTCAAAAGTAATCGGCAAGATTTTTATTTTCAGCATATTCATCGGTTACTATTTCAAAAGTAATCGGCAAGATTTTTATTTTCAGCATATTTGTCGGTTACTATATTAAAAGTAATCGACAAGAGTTTTATTTTCAACATATTCGTCGGTTACTATTTCAAAATTAATCGGCAAGACTTTATTTTCAGCACTTTCGTCGGTTACTATTTCAAATGTAATCGGCAGGATTTTTATTTTCAGCATATTCGTCGGTTACTATTTCGAAAGTAATCGGCAAGATTTTTATTTTCAGCATATTTGTCGGTTACTATTTTAAAAGTAATCGACAAGACTTTTATTTTCAGCACATTTGTCGGTTACTATTTCAAAAGTAATCGGCATGATTTATTTTCAGCACATTCGTCAGTTACTATTTCAAAAGTAATCGGCAAGATTTTTATTTTGAGCACATTCGTCGGTTACTATTTTAAAAGTAATCGACAAGACTTTTATTTTCAGCACATTTGTCGGTTACTATTTCAAAAGTAATCGGCATGATTTATTTTCAGCACATTCGTTGGTTACTATTTGAAAATTAATCGGCAAGATTTTTATTTTCAGCATATTTGTCGGTTACTATATTAAATGTAATCGACAAGAGTTTTATTTTCAACATATTCGTCGGTTACTATTTCAAAAGTAATCGGCAAGACTTTATTTTCAGCACTTTCGTCGGTTACTATTTCAAATGTAATCGGCAGGATTTTTATTTTCAGCATATTCGTCGGTTACTATTTCGAAAGTAATCGGCAGGATTTTTATTTTCAGCATATTTGTCGGTTACTATTTTAAAAGTAATCGACAAGACTTTTATTTTCAGCACATTTGTCGGTTACTATTTCAAAAGTAATCGGCATGATTTATTTTCAGCACATTCGTCAGTTACTATTTCAAAAGTAATCGGCATGATTTATTTTCAGCACATTTGTCGGTTACTATTTCAAAAGTAATCGGCAAGACTTTATTTTCAACACATTCGTCGGTTACTATTTCAAAAGTAATCGGCATGATCTATTTTCTGCACATTCGTCGGTTACTATTTCAAAAGTAATCGGCAAGATTTTTATTTTCAGCATATTCGTCGGTTACTATTTCAAAGGTAATCAGCAGTATTTATTTTCAGCACATTCGTCGGTTACTATTTCAAAAGTAATCGGCATGATTTATTTTCAGCACATTCGTCGGTTACTATTTCAAAAGTAATCGGCAAGATTTTTATTTTGAGCACATTCATCGGTTACTATTTTAAAAGTAATCGACAAGACTTTTATTTTCAGCACATTTGTCGGTTACTATTTCAAAAGTAATCGGCATGATTTATTTTCAGCACATTCGTCGGTTACTATTTCAAAAGTAATCGACAAGACTTTTATTTTCAGCACATTTGTCGGTTACTATTTCAAAAGTAATCGGCAAGACTTTATTTTCAACACATTCGTCGGTTACTATTTCAAAAGTAATCGGCATGATCTATTTTCTGCACATTCATCGGTTACTATTTCAAAAGTAATCGGCAAGATTTTTATTTTCAGCATATTCATCGGTTACTATTTCAAAAGTAATCGGCAAGATTTTTATTTTCAGCATATTTGTCGGTTACTATATTAAAAATAATCGACAAGAGTTTTATTTTCAACATATTCGTCGGTTACTATTTCCAAAGTAATCGGCAAGACTTTATT
The DNA here is from genome assembly GCA_958299785.1 of Medicago lupulina. Taxonomy (NCBI): domain Eukaryota; kingdom Viridiplantae; phylum Streptophyta; class Magnoliopsida; order Fabales; family Fabaceae; genus Medicago; species Medicago lupulina. The sequence continues at coordinate 40,511,291 of OY283143.1, read as the reverse complement.
TTCAGCACTTTCGTCGGTTACTATTTCAAATGTAATCGGCAGGATTTTTATTTTCAGCATATTCGTCGGTTACTATTTCGAAAGTAATCGGCAAGATTTTTATTTTCAGCATATTTGTCGGTTACTATTTTAAAAGTAATCGACAAGACTTTTATTTTCAGCACATTTGTCGGTTACTATTTCAAAAGTAATCGGCATGATTTATTTTCAGCACATTCGTCAGTTACTATTTCAAAAGTAATCGGCAAGATTTTTATTTTGAGCACATTCGTCGGTTACTATTTTAAAAGTAATCGACAAGACTTTTATTTTCAGCACATTTGTCGGTTACTATTTCAAAAGTAATCGGCATGATTTATTTTCAGCACATTCGTTGGTTACTATTTGAAAATTAATCGGCAAGATTTTTATTTTCAGCATATTTGTCGGTTACTATATTAAATGTAATCGACAAGAGTTTTATTTTCAACATATTCGTCGGTTACTATTTCAAAAGTAATCGGCAAGACTTTATTTTCAGCACTTTCGTCGGTTACTATTTCAAATGTAATCGGCAGGATTTTTATTTTCAGCATATTCGTCGGTTACTATTTCGAAAGTAATCGGCAGGATTTTTATTTTCAGCATATTTGTCGGTTACTATTTTAAAAGTAATCGACAAGACTTTTATTTTCAGCACATTTGTCGGTTACTATTTCAAAAGTAATCGGCATGATTTATTTTCAGCACATTCGTCAGTTACTATTTCAAAAGTAATCGGCATGATTTATTTTCAGCACATTTGTCGGTTACTATTTCAAAAGTAATCGGCAAGACTTTATTTTCAACACATTCGTCGGTTACTATTTCAAAAGTAATCGGCATGATCTATTTTCTGCACATTCGTCGGTTACTATTTCAAAAGTAATCGGCAAGATTTTTATTTTCAGCATATTCATCGGTTACTATTTCAAAAGTAATCGGCAAGATTTTTATTTTCAGCATATTTGTCGGTTACTATATTAAAAGTAATCGACAAGAGTTTTATTTTCAACATATTCGTCGGTTACTATTTCAAAATTAATCGGCAAGACTTTATTTTCAGCACTTTCGTCGGTTACTATTTCAAATGTAATCGGCAGGATTTTTATTTTCAGCATATTCGTCGGTTACTATTTCGAAAGTAATCGGCAAGATTTTTATTTTCAGCATATTTGTCGGTTACTATTTTAAAAGTAATCGACAAGACTTTTATTTTCAGCACATTTGTCGGTTACTATTTCAAAAGTAATCGGCATGATTTATTTTCAGCACATTCGTCAGTTACTATTTCAAAAGTAATCGGCAAGATTTTTATTTTGAGCACATTCGTCGGTTACTATTTTAAAAGTAATCGACAAGACTTTTATTTTCAGCACATTTGTCGGTTACTATTTCAAAAGTAATCGGCATGATTTATTTTCAGCACATTCGTTGGTTACTATTTGAAAATTAATCGGCAAGATTTTTATTTTCAGCATATTTGTCGGTTACTATATTAAATGTAATCGACAAGAGTTTTATTTTCAACATATTCGTCGGTTACTATTTCAAAAGTAATCGGCAAGACTTTATTTTCAGCACTTTCGTCGGTTACTATTTCAAATGTAATCGGCAGGATTTTTATTTTCAGCATATTCGTCGGTTACTATTTCGAAAGTAATCGGCAGGATTTTTATTTTCAGCATATTTGTCGGTTACTATTTTAAAAGTAATCGACAAGACTTTTATTTTCAGCACATTTGTCGGTTACTATTTCAAAAGTAATCGGCATGATTTATTTTCAGCACATTCGTCAGTTACTATTTCAAAAGTAATCGGCATGATTTATTTTCAGCACATTTGTCGGTTACTATTTCAAAAGTAATCGGCAAGACTTTATTTTCAACACATTCGTCGGTTACTATTTCAAAAGTAATCGGCATGATCTATTTTCTGCACATTCGTCGGTTACTATTTCAAAAGTAATCGGCAAGATTTTTATTTTCAGCATATTCGTCGGTTACTATTTCAAAGGTAATCAGCAGTATTTATTTTCAGCACATTCGTCGGTTACTATTTCAAAAGTAATCGGCATGATTTATTTTCAGCACATTCGTCGGTTACTATTTCAAAAGTAATCGGCAAGATTTTTATTTTGAGCACATTCATCGGTTACTATTTTAAAAGTAATCGACAAGACTTTTATTTTCAGCACATTTGTCGGTTACTATTTCAAAAGTAATCGGCATGATTTATTTTCAGCACATTCGTCGGTTACTATTTCAAAAGTAATCGACAAGACTTTTATTTTCAGCACATTTGTCGGTTACTATTTCAAAAGTAATCGGCAAGACTTTATTTTCAACACATTCGTCGGTTACTATTTCAAAAGTAATCGGCATGATCTATTTTCTGCACATTCATCGGTTACTATTTCAAAAGTAATCGGCAAGATTTTTATTTTCAGCATATTCATCGGTTACTATTTCAAAAGTAATCGGCAAGATTTTTATTTTCAGCATATTTGTCGGTTACTATATTAAAAATAATCGACAAGAGTTTTATTTTCAACATATTCGTCGGTTACTATTTCCAAAGTAATCGGCAAGACTTTATTTTCAGCACTTTCGTCGGTTACTATTTCAAATGTAATCGGCAGGATTTTTATTTTCAGCATATTCGTCGGTTACTATTTCGAAAGTAATCGGCAAGATTTTTATTTTCAGCATATTTGTCGGTTACTATTTTAAAAGTAATCGACAAGACTTTTATTTTCAGCACATTTGTCGGTTACTATTTCAAAAGTAATCGGCATGATTTATTTTCAGCACATTCGTCAGTTACTATTTCAAAAGTAATCGGCAAGATTTTTATTTTGAGCACATTCGTCGGTTACTATTTTAAAAGTAATCGACAAGACTTTTATTTTCAGCACATTTGTCGGTTACTATTTCAAAAGTAATCGGCATGATTTATTTTCAGCACATTCGTTGGTTACTATTTGAAAATTAATCGGCAAGATTTTTATTTTCAGCATATTTGTCGGTTACTATATTAAATGTAATCGACAAGAGTTTTATTTTCAACATATTCGTCGGTTACTATTTCAAAAGTAATCGGCAAGACTTTATTTTCAGCACTTTCGTCGGTTACTATTTCAAATGTAATCGGCAGGATTTTTATTTTCAGCATATTCGTCGGTTACTATTTCGAAAGTAATCGGCAGGATTTTTATTTTCAGCATATTTGTCGGTTACTATTTTAAAAGTAATCGATAAGACTTTTATTTTCAGCACATTTGTCGGTTACTATTTCAAAAGTAATCGGCATGATTTATTTTCAGCACATTCGTCAGTTACTATTTCAAAAGTAATCGGCATGATTTATTTTCAGCACATTTGTCGGTTACTATTTCAAAAGTAATCGGCAAGACTTTATTTTCAACACATTCGTCGGTTACTATTTCAAAAGTAATCGGCATGATCTATTTTCTGCACATTCGTCGGTTACTATTTCAAAAGTAATCGGCAAGATTTTTATTTTCAGCATATTCGTCGGTTACTATTTCAAAGGTAATCAGCAGTATTTATTTTCAGCACATTCGTCGGTTACTATTTCAAAAGTAATCGGCATGATTTATTTTCAGCACATTCGTCGGTTACTATTTCAAAAGTAATCGGCAAGATTTTTATTTTGAGCACATTCATCGGTTACTATTTTAAAAGTAATCGACAAGACTTTTATTTTCAGCACATTTGTCGGTTACTATTTCAAAAGTAATCGGCATGATTTATTTTCAGCACATTCGTCGGTTACTATTTCAAAAGTAATCGACAAGACTTTTATTTTCAGCACATTTGTCGGTTACTATTTCAAAAGTAATCGGCAAGACTTTATTTTCAACACATTCGTCGGTTACTATTTCAAAAGTAATCGGCATGATCTATTTTCTGCACATTCGTCGGTTACTATTTCAAAAGTAATCGGCAAGATTTTTATTTTCAGCATATTCATCGGTTACTATTTCAAAAGTAATCGGCAAGATTTTTATTTTCAGCATATTTGTCGGTTACTATATTAAAAGTAATCGACAAGAGTTTTATTTTCAACATATTCGTCGGTTACTATTTCCAAAGTAATCGGCAAGACTTTATTTTCAGCACTTTCGTCGGTTACTATTTCAAATGTAATCGGCAGGATTTTTATTTTCAGCATATTCGTCGGTTACTATTTCGAAAGTAATCGGCAAGACTTTTTTTCAGCACTTTCGTCGGTTACTATTTCAAATGTAATCGGCAGGATTTTTATTTTCAGCATATTCGTCGGTTACTATTTCGAAAGTAATCGGCAAGATTTTTATTTTCAGCATATTTGTCGGTTACTATTTTAAAAGTAATCGACAAGACTTTTATTTTCAGCACATTTGTCGGTTACTATTTCAAAAGTAATCGGCATGATTTATTTTCAGCACATTCGTCAGTTACTATTTCAAAAGTAATCGGCAAGATTTTTATTTTGAGCACATTCGTCGGTTACTATTTTAAAAGTAATCGACAAGACTTTTATTTTCAGCACATTTGTCGGTTACTATTTCAAAAGTAATCGGCATGATTTATTTTCAGCACATTCGTTGGTTACTATTTGAAAATTAATCGGCAAGATTTTTATTTTCAGCATATTTGTCGGTTACTATATTAAATGTAATCGACAAGAGTTTTATTTTCAACATATTCGTCGGTTACTATTTCAAAAGTAATCGGCAAGACTTTATTTTCAGCACTTTCGTCGGTTACTATTTCAAATGTAATCGGCAGGATTTTTATTTTCAGCATATTCGTCGGTTACTATTTCGAAAGTAATCGGCAGGATTTTTATTTTCAGCATATTTGTCGGTTACTATTTTAAAAGTAATCGACAAGACTTTTATTTTCAGCACATTTGTCGGTTACTATTTCAAAAGTAATCGGCATGATTTATTTTCAGCACATTCGTCAGTTACTATTTCAAAAGTAATCGGCATGATTTATTTTCAGCACATTTGTCGGTTACTATTTCAAAAGTAATCGGCAAGACTTTATTTTCAACACATTCGTCGGTTACTATTTCAAAAGTAATCGGCATGATCTATTTTCTGCACATTCGTCGGTTACTATTTCAAAAGTAATCGGCAAGATTTTTATTTTCAGCATATTCATCGGTTACTATTTCAAAAGTAATCGGCAAGATTTTTATTTTCAGCATATTTGTCGGTTACTATATTAAAAGTAATCGACAAGAGTTTTATTTTCAACATATTCGTCGGTTACTATTTCAAAATTAATCGGCAAGACTTTATTTTCAGCACTTTCGTCGGTTACTATTTCAAATGTAATCGGCAGGATTTTTATTTTCAGCATATTCGTCGGTTACTATTTCGAAAGTAATCGGCAAGATTTTTATTTTCAGCATATTTGTCGGTTACTATTTTAAAAGTAATCGACAAGACTTTTATTTTTAGCACATTTGTCGGTTACTATTTCAAAAGTAATCGGCATGATTTATTTTCAGCACATTCGTCAGTTACTATTTCAAAAGTAATCGGCAAGATTTTTATTTTGAGCACATTCGTCGGTTACTATTTTAAAAGTAATCGACAAGACTTTTATTTTCAGCACATTTGTCGGTTACTATTTCAAAAGTAATGGGCATGATTTATTTTCAGCACATTCGTTGGTTACTATTTGAAAATTAATCGGCAACATTTTTATTTTCAGCATATTTGTCGGTTACTATATTAAATGTAATCGACAAGAGTTTTATTTTCAACATATTCGTCGGTTACTATTTCAAAAGTAATCGGCAAGACTTTATTTTCAGCACTTTCGTCGGTTACTATTTCAAATGTAATCGGCAGGATTTTTATTTTCAGCATATTCGTCGGTTACTATTTCGAAAGTAATCGGCAGGATTTTTATTTTCAGCATATTTGTCGGTTACTATTTTAAAAGTAATCGACAAGACTTTTATTTTCAGCACATTTGTCGGTTACTATTTCAAAAGTAATCGGCATGATTTATTTTCAGCACATTCGTCAGTTACTATTTCAAAAGTAATCGGCATGATTTATTTTCAGCACATTTGTCGGTTACTATTTCAAAAGTAATCGGCAAGACTTTATTTTCAACACATTCGTCGGTTACTATTTCAAAAGTAATCGGCATGATCTATTTTCTGCACATTCGTCGGTTACTATTTCAAAAGTAATCGGCAAGATTTTTATTTTCAGCATATTCGTCGGTTACTATTTCAAAGGTAATCAGCAGTATTTATTTTCAGCACATTCGTCGGTTACTATTTCAAAAGTAATCGGCATGATTTATTTTCAGCACATTCGTCGGTTACTATTTCAAAAGTAATCGGCAAGATTTTTATTTTGAGCACATTCATCGGTTACTATTTTAAAAGTAATCGACAAGACTTTTATTTTCAGCACATTTGTCGGTTACTATTTCAAAAGTAATCGGCATGATTTATTTTCAGCACATTCGTCGGTTACTATTTCAAAAGTAATCGACAAGACTTTTATTTTCAGCACATTTGTCGGTTACTATTTCAAAAGTAATCGGCAAGACTTTATTTTCAACACATTCGTCGGTTACTATTTCAAAAGTAATCGGCATGATCTATTTTCTGCACATTCATCGGTTACTATTTCAAAAGTAATCGGCAAGATTTTTATTTTCAGCATATTCATCGGTTACTATTTCAAAAGTAATCGGCAAGATTTTTATTTTCAGCATATTTGTCGGTTACTATATTAAAAATAATCGACAAGAGTTTTATTTTCAACATATTCGTCGGTTACTATTTCCAAAGTAATCGGCAAGACTTTATTTTCAGCACTTTCGTCGGTTACTATTTCAAATGTAATCGGCAGGATTTTTATTTTCAGCATATTCGTCGGTTACTATTTCGAAAGTAATCGGCAAGATTTTTATTTTCAGCATATTTGTCGGTTACTATTTTAAAAGTAATCGACAAGACTTTTATTTTCAGCACATTTGTCGGTTACTATTTCAAAAGTAATCGGCATGATTTATTTTCAGCACATTCGTCAGTTACTATTTCAAAAGTAATCGGCAAGATTTTTATTTTGAGCACATTCGTCGGTTACTATTTTAAAAGTAATCGACAAGACTTTTATTTTCAGCACATTTGTCGGTTACTATTTCAAAAGTAATCGGCATGATTTATTTTCAGCACATTCGTTGGTTACTATTTGAAAATTAATCGGCAAGATTTTTATTTTCAGCATATTTGTCGGTTACTATATTAAATGTAATCGACAAGAGTTTTATTTTCAACATATTCGTCGGTTACTATTTCAAAAGTAATCGGCAAGACTTTATTTTCAGCACTTTCGTCGGTTACTATTTCAAATGTAATCGGCAGGATTTTTATTTTCAGCATATTCGTCGGTTACTATTTCGAAAGTAATCGGCAGGATTTTTATTTTCAGCATATTTGTCGGTTACTATTTTAAAAGTAATCGACAAGACTTTTATTTTCAGCACATTTGTCGGTTACTATTTCAAAAGTAATCGGCATGATTTATTTTCAGCACATTCGTCAGTTACTATTTCAAAAGTAATCGGCATGATTTATTTTCAGCACATTTGTCGGTTACTATTTCAAAAGTAATCGGCAAGACTTTATTTTCAACACATTCGTCGGTTACTATTTCAAAAGTAATCGGCATGATCTATTTTCTGCACATTCGTCGGTTACTATTTCAAAAGTAATCGGCAAGATTTTTATTTTCAGCATATTCGTCGGTTACTATTTCAAAGGTAATCAGCAGTATTTATTTTCAGCACATTCGTCGGTTACTATTTCAAAAGTAATCGGCATGATTTATTTTCAGCACATTCGTCGGTTACTATTTCAAAAGTAATCGGCAAGATTTTTATTTTGAGCACATTCATCGGTTACTATTTTAAAAGTAATCGACAAGACTTTTATTTTCAGCACATTTGTCGGTTACTATTTCAAAAGTAATCGGCATGATTTATTTTCAGCACATTCGTCGGTTACTATTTCAAAAGTAATCGACAAGACTTTTATTTTCAGCACATTTGTCGGTTACTATTTCAAAAGTAATCGGCAAGACTTTATTTTCAACACATTCGTCGGTTACTATTTCAAAAGTAATCGGCATGATCTATTTTCTGCACATTCGTCGGTTACTATTTCAAAAGTAATCGACAAGATTTTTATTTTCAGCATATTCATCGGTTACTATTTCAAAAGTAATCGGCAAGATTTTTATTTTCAGCATATTTGTCGGTTACTATATTAAAAGTAATCGACAAGAGTTTTATTTTCAACATATTCGTCGGTTACTATTTCCAAAGTAATCGGCAAGACTTTATTTTCAGCACTTTCGTCGGTTACTATTTCAAATGTAATCGGCAGGATTTTTATTTTCAGCATATTCGTCGGTTACTATTTCGAAAGTAATCGGCAAGACTTTTTTTCAGCACTTTCGTCGGTTACTATTTCAAATGTAATCGGCAGGATTTTTATTTTCAGCATATTCGTCGGTTACTATTTCGAAAGTAATCGACAGGATTTTTATTTTCAGCATATTTGTCGGTTACTATTTTAAAAGTAATCGACAAGACTTTTATTTTCAGCACATTTGTCGGTTACTATTTCAAAAGTAATCGGCATGATTTATTTTCAGCACATTCGTCAGTTACTATTTCAAAAGTAATCGGCATGATTTATTTTCAGCACATTCGTCGGTTACTATTTCAAAAGTAATCGGCAAGACTTTATTTTCAACACATTCGTCGGTTACTATTTCAAAAGTAATCGGCATGATCTATTTTCTGCACATTCGTCGGTTACTATTTCAAAAGTAATCGGCAAGATTTTTATTTTCAGCATATTCGTCGGTTACTATTTCAAAGGTAATCAACAGTATTTATTTTCAGCACATTCGTCGGTTACTATTTCAAAAGTAATCGGCATGATTTATTTTCAGCACATTCGTCGGTTACTATTTCAAAAGTAATCGGCAAGATTTTTATTTTGAGCATATTCGTCGGTTACTATTTTAAAAGTAATCGACAAGACTTTTATTTTCAGCACATTTGTCGGTTACTATTTCAAAAGTAATCGGCATGATTTATTTTCAGCACATTCGTCGGTTACTATTTCAAAAGTAATCGACAAGACTTTTATTTTCAGCACATTTGTCGGTTACTATTTCAAAAGTAATCGGCAAGATTTTTATTTTGAGCACATTCATCGGTTACTATTTTAAAAGTAATCGACAAGACTTTTATTTTCAGCACATTTGTCGGTTACTATTTCAAAAGTAATCGGCATGATTTATTTTCAGCACATTCGTCGGTTACTATTTCAAAAGTAATCGACAAGACTTTTATTTTCAGCACATTTGTCGGTTACTATTTCAAAAGTAATCGGCAAGACTTTATTTTCAACACATTCGTCGGTTACTATTTCAAAAGTAATCGGCATGATCTATTTTCTGCACATTCGTCGGTTACTATTTCAAAAGTAATCGGCAAGATTTTTATTTTCAGCATATTCATCGGTTACTATTTCAAAAGTAATCGGCAAGATTTTTATTTTCAGCATATTTGTCGGTTACTATATTAAAAGTAATCGACAAGAGTTTTATTTTCAACATATTCGTCGGTTACTATTTCCAAAGTAATCGGCAAGACTTTATTTTCAGCACTTTCGTCGGTTACTATTTCAAATGTAATCGGCAGGATTTTTATTTTCAGCATATTCGTCGGTTACTATTTCGAAAGTAATCGGCAAGACTTTTTTTCAGCACTTTCGTCGGTTACTATTTCAAATGTAATCGGCAGGATTTTTATTTTCAGCATATTCGTCGGTTACTATTTCGAAAGTAATCGACATGATTTTTATTTTCAGCATATTTGTCGGTTACTATTTTAAAAGTAATCGACAAGACTTTTATTTTCAGCACATTTGTCGGTTACTATTTCAAAAGTAATCGGCATGATTTATTTTCAGCACATTCGTCAGTTACTATTTCAAAAGTAATCGGCATGATTTATTTTCAGCACATTCGTCGGTTACTATTTCAAAAGTAATCGGCAAGACTTTATTTTCAACACATTCGTCGGTTACTATTTCAAAAGTAATCGGCATGATCTATTTTCTGCACATTCGTCGGTTACTATTTCAAAAGTAATCGGCAAGATTTTTATTTTCAGCATATTCGTCGGTTACTATTTCAAAGGTAATCAGCAGTATTTATTTTCAGCACATTCGTCGGTTACTATTTCAAAAGTAATCGGCATGATTTATTTTCAGCACATTTGTCGGTTACTATTTCAAAAGTAATCGGCATGATTTATTTTCAGCACATTCGTCGGTTACTATTTCAAAAGTAATCGACAAGACTTTTATTTTCAGCACATTTGTCGGTTACTATTTCAAAAGTAATCGGCAAGACTTTATTTTCAACACATTCGTCGGTTACTATTTCAAAAGTAATCGACAAGATTTTTATTTTCAGCATATTCATCGGTTACTATTTCAAAAGTAATCGGCAAGATTTTTATTTTCAGCATATTTGTCGGTTACTATATTAAAAGTAATCGACAAGAGTTTTATTTTCAACATATTCGTCGGTTACTATTTCCAAAGTAATCGGCAAGACTTTATTTTCAGCACTTTCGTCGGTTACTATTTCAAATGTAATCGGCAGGATTTTTATTTTCAGCATATTCGTCGGTTACTATTTCGAAAGTAATCGGCAAGACTTTTTTTCAGCACTTTCGTCGGTTACTATTTCAAATGTAATCGGCAGGATTTTTATTTTCAGCATATTCGTCGGTTACTATTTCGAAAGTAATCGACAGGATTTTTATTTTCAGCATATTTGTCGGTTACTATTTTAAAAGTAATCGACAAGACTTTTATTTTCAGCACATTTGTCGGTTACTATTTCAAAAGTAATCGGCATGATTTATTTTCAGCACATTCGTCAGTTACTATTTCAAAAGTAATCGGCATGATTTATTTTCAGCACATTCGTCGGTTACTATTTCAAAAGTAATCGGCAAGACTTTATTTTCAACACATTCGTCGGTTACTATTTCAAAAGTAATCGGCATGATCTATTTTCTGCACATTCGTCGGTTACTATTTCAAAAGTAATCGGCAAGATTTTTATTTTCAGCATATTCGTCGGTTACTATTTCAAAGGTAATCAACAGTATTTATTTTCAGCACATTCGTTGGTTACTATTTCAAAAGTAATCGGCATGATTTATTTTCAGCACATTCGTCGGTTACTATTTCAAAAGTAATCGGCAAGATTTTTATTTTGAGCATATTCGTCGGTTACTATTTTAAAAGTAATCGACAAGACTTTTATTTTCAGCACATTTGTCGGTTACTATTTCAAAAGTAATCGGCATGATTTATTTTCAGCACATTCGTCGGTTACTATTTCAAAAGTAATCGACAAGACTTTTATTTTCAGCACATTTGTCGGTTACTATTTCAAAAGTAATCGGCAAGATTTTTATTTTGAGCACATTCATCGGTTACTATTTTAAAAGTAATCGACAAGACTTTTATTTTCAGCACATTTGTCGGTTACTATTTCAAAAGTAATCGGCATGATTTATTTTCAGCACATTCGTCGGTTACTATTTCAAAAGTAATCGACAAGACTTTTATTTTCAGCACATTTGTCGGTTACTATTTCAAAAGTAATCGGCAAGACTTTATTTTCAACACATTCGTCGGTTACTATTTCAAAAGTAATCGGCATGATCTATTTTCTGCACATTCGTCGGTTACTATTTCAAAAGTAATCGGCAAGATTTTTATTTTCAGCATATTCATCGGTTACTATTTCAAAAGTAATCGGCAAGATTTTTATTTTCAGCATATTTGTCGGTTACTATATTAAAAGTAATCGACAAGAGTTTTATTTTCAACATATTCGTCGGTTACTATTTCCAAAGTAATCGGCAAGACTTTATTTTCAGCACTTTCGTCGGTTACTATTTCAAATGTAATCGGCAGGATTTTTATTTTCAGCATATTCGTCGGTTACTATTTCGAAAGTAATCGGCAAGACTTTTTTTCAGCACTTTCGTCGGTTACTATTTCAAATGTAATCGGCAGGATTTTTATTTTCAGCATATTCGTCGGTTACTATTTCGAAAGTAATCGACATGATTTTTATTTTCAGCATATTTGTCGGTTACTATTTTAAAAGTAATCGACAAGACTTTTATTTTCAGCACATTTGTCGGTTACTATTTCAAAAGTAATCGGCATGATTTATTTTCAGCACATTCGTCAGTTACTATTTCAAAAGTAATCGGCATGATTTATTTTCAGCACATTCGTCGGTTACTATTTCAAAAGTAATCGGCAAGACTTTATTTTCAACACATTCGTCGGTTACTATTTCAAAAGTAATCGGCATGATCTATTTTCTGCACATTCGTCGGTTACTATTTCAAAAGTAATCGGCAAGATTTTTATTTTCAGCATATTCGTCGGTTACTATTTCAAAGGTAATCAGCAGTATTTATTTTCAGCACATTCGTCGGTTACTATTTCAAAAGTAATCGGCATGATTTATTTTCAGCACATTTGTCGGTTACTATTTCAAAAGTAATCGGCATGATTTATTTTCAGCACATTCGTCGGTTACTATTTCAAAAGTAATCGACAAGACTTTTATTTTCAGCACATTTGTCGGTTACTATTTCAAAAGTAATCGGCAAGACTTTATTTTCAACACATTCGTCGGTTACTATTTCAAAAGTAATCGACAAGATTTTTATTTTCAGCATATTCATCGGTTACTATTTCAAAAGTAATCGGCAAGATTTTTATTTTCAGCATATTTGTCGGTTACTATATTAAAAGTAATCGACAAGAGTTTTATTTTCAACATATTCGTCGGTTACTATTTCCAAAGTAATCGGCAAGACTTTATTTTCAGCACTTTCGTCGGTTACTATTTCAAATGTAATCGGCAGGATTTTTATTTTCAGCATATTCGTCGGTTACTATTTCGAAAGTAATCGGCAAGACTTTTTTTCAGCACTTTCGTCGGTTACTATTTCAAATGTAATCGGCAGGATTTTTATTTTCAGCATATTCGTCGGTTACTATTTCGAAAGTAATCGACAGGATTTTTATTTTCAGCATATTTGTCGGTTACTATTTTAAAAGTAATCGACAAGACTTTTATTTTCAGCACATTTGTCGGTTACTATTTCAAAAGTAATCGGCATGATTTATTTTCAGCACATTCGTCAGTTACTATTTCAAAAGTAATCGGCATGATTTATTTTCAGCACATTCGTCGGTTACTATTTCAAAAGTAATCGGCAAGACTTTATTTTCAACACATTCGTCGGTTACTATTTCAAAAGTAATCGGCATGATCTATTTTCTGCACATTCGTCGGTTACTATTTCAAAAGTAATCGGCAAGATTTTTATTTTCAGCATATTCGTCGGTTACTATTTCAAAGGTAATCAACAGTATTTATTTTCAGCACATTCGTCGGTTACTATTTCAAAAGTAATCGGCATGATTTATTTTCAGCACATTCGTCGGTTACTATTTCAAAAGTAATCGGCAAGATTTTTATTTTGAGCATATTCGTCGGTTACTATTTTAAAAGTAATCGACAAGACTTTTATTTTCAGCACATTTGTCGGTTACTATTTCAAAAGTAATCGGCATGATTTATTTTCAGCACATTCGTCGGTTACTATTTCAAAAGTAATCGACAAGACTTTTATTTTCAGCACATTTGTCGGTTACTATTTCAAAAGTAATCGGCAAGATTTTTATTTTGAGCACATTCATCGGTTACTATTTTAAAAGTAATCGACAAGACTTTTATTTTCAGCACATTTGTCGGTTACTATTTCAAAAGTAATCGGCATGATTTATTTTCAGCACATTCGTCGGTTACTATTTCAAAAGTAATCGACAAGACTTTTATTTTCAGCACATTTGTCGGTTACTATTTCAAAAGTAATCGGCAAGACTTTATTTTCAACACATTCGTCGGTTACTATTTCAAAAGTAATCGGCATGATCTATTTTCTGCACATTCGTCGGTTACTATTTCAAAAGTAATCGGCAAGATTTTTATTTTCAGCATATTCATCGGTTACTATTTCAAAAGTAATCGGCAAGATTTTTATTTTCAGCATATTTGTCGGTTACTATATTAAAAGTAATCGACAAGAGTTTTATTTTCAACATATTCGTCGGTTACTATTTCCAAAGTAATCGGCAAGACTTTATTTTCAGCACTTTCGTCGGTTACTATTTCAAATGTAATCGGCAGGATTTTTATTTTCAGCATATTCGTCGGTTACTATTTCGAAAGTAATCGGCAAGACTTTTTTTCAGCACTTTCGTCGGTTACTATTTCAAATGTAATCGGCAGGATTTTTATTTTCAGCATATTCGTCGGTTACTATTTCGAAAGTAATCGACAGGATTTTTATTTTCAGCATATTTGTCGGTTACTATTTTAAAAGTAATCGACAAGACTTTTATTTTCAGCACATTTGTCGGTTACTATTTCAAAAGTAATCGGCATGATTTATTTTCAGCACATTCGTCAGTTACTATTTCAAAAGTAATCGGCATGATTTATTTTCAGCACATTCGTCGGTTACTATTTCAAAAGTAATCGGCAAGACTTTATTTTCAACACATTCGTCGGTTACTATTTCAAAAGTAATCGGCATGATCTATTTTCTGCACATTCGTCGGTTACTATTTCAAAAGTAATCGGCAAGATTTTTATTTTCAGCATATTCGTCGGTTACTATTTCAAAGGTAATCAACAGTATTTATTTTCAGCACATTCGTCGGTTACTATTTCAAAAGTAATCGGCATGATTTATTTTCAGCACATTCGTCGGTTACTATTTCAAAAGTAATCGGCAAGATTTTTATTTTGAGCATATTCGTCGGTTACTATTTTAAAAGTAATCGACAAGACTTTTATTTTCAGCACATTTGTCGGTTACTATTTCAAAAGTAATCGGCATGATTTATTTTCAGCACATTCGTCGGTTACTATTTCAAAAGTAATCGACAAGACTTTTATTTTCAGCACATTTGTCGGTTACTATTTCAAAAGTAATCGGCAAGATTTTTATTTTGAGCACATTCATCGGTTACTATTTTAAAAGTAATCGACAAGACTTTTATTTTCAGCACATTTGTCGGTTACTATTTCAAAAGTAATCGGCATGATTTATTTTCAGCACATTCGTCGGTTACTATTTCAAAAGTAATCGACAAGACTTTTATTTTCAGCACATTTGTCGGTTACTATTTCAAAAGTAATCGGCAAGACTTTATTTTCAACACATTCGTCGGTTACTATTTCAAAAGTAATCGGCATGATCTATTTTCTGCACATTCGTCGGTTACTATTTCAAAAGTAATCGGCAAGATTTTTATTTTCAGCATATTCATCGGTTACTATTTCAAAAGTAATCGGCAAGATTTTTATTTTCAGCATATTTGTCGGTTACTATATTAAAAGTAATCGACAAGAGTTTTATTTTCAACATATTCGTCGGTTACTATTTCCAAAGTAATCGGCAAGACTTTATTTTCAGCACTTTCGTCGGTTACTATTTCAAATGTAATCGGCAGGATTTTTATTTTCAGCATATTCGTCGGTTACTATTTCGAAAGTAATCGGCAAGACTTTTTTTCAGCACTTTCGTCGGTTACTATTTCAAATGTAATCGGCAGGATTTTTATTTTCAGCATATTCGTCGGTTACTATTTCGAAAGTAATCGACATGATTTTTATTTTCAGCATATTTGTCGGTTACTATTTTAAAAGTAATCGACAAGACTTTTATTTTCAGCACATTTGTCGGTTACTATTTCAAAAGTAATCGGCATGATTTATTTTCAGCACATTCGTCAGTTACTATTTCAAAAGTAATCGGCATGATTTATTTTCAGCACATTCGTCGGTTACTATTTCAAAAGTAATCGGCAAGACTTTATTTTCAACACATTCGTCGGTTACTATTTCAAAAGTAATCGGCATGATCTATTTTCTGCACATTCGTCGGTTACTATTTCAAAAGTAATCGGCAAGATTTTTATTTTCAGCATATTCGTCGGTTACTATTTCAAAGGTAATCAGCAGTATTTATTTTCAGCACATTCGTCGGTTACTATTTCAAAAGTAATCGGCATGATTTATTTTCAGCACATTTGTCGGTTACTATTTCAAAAGTAATCGGCATGATTTATTTTCAGCACATTCGTCGGTTACTATTTCAAAAGTAATCGACAAGACTTTTATTTTCAGCACATTTGTCGGTTACTATTTCAAAAGTAATCGGCAAGACTTTATTTTCAACACATTCGTCGGTTACTATTTCAAAAGTAATCGGCATGATCTATTTTCTGCACATTCGTCGGTTACTATTTCAAAAGTAATCGGCAAGATTTTTATTTTCAGCATATTCATCGGTTACTATTTCAAAAGTAATCGGCAAGATTTTTATTTTCAGCATATTTGTCGGTTACTATATTAAAAGTAATCGACAAGAGTTTTATTTTCAACATATTCGTCGGTTACTATTTCAAAAGTAATCGGCAAGACTTTATTTTCAGCACTTTCGTCGGTTACTATTTCAAATGTAATCGGCAGGATTTTTATTTTCAGCATATTCGTCGGTTACTATTTCGAAAGTAATCGGCAAGATTTTTATTTTCAGCATATTTGTCGGTTACTATTTTAAAAGTAATCGACAAGACTTTTATTTTCAGCACATTTGTCGGTTACTATTTCAAAAGTAATCGGCATGATTTATTTTCAGCACATTCGTCAGTTACTATTTCAAAAGTAATCGGCAAGATTTTTAGTTTGAGCACATTCGTCGGTTACTATTTTAAAACTACTCGACAAGACTTTTATTTTCAGCACATTTGTCGGTTACTATTTCAAAAGTAATCGGCATGATTTATTTTCAGCACATTCGTCGGTTACTATTTCAAAAGTAATCGGCAAGATTTTTAGTTTGAGCACATTCGTCGGTTACTATTTTAAAACTACTCGACAAGACTTTTATTTTCAGCACATTTGTCGGTTACTATTTCAAAAGTAATCGGCATGATTTATTTTCAGCAAATTCGTCGGTTACTATTTCAAAAGTAATCGGCAAGACTTTATTTTCAGCACTTTCGTCGGTTACTATTTCAAATGTAATCGGCAGGATTTTTATTTTCAGCATATTCGTCGGTTACTATTTCGAAAGTAATCGGCAAGATTTTTATTTTCAGCATATTTGTCGGTTACTATTTTAAAAGTAATCGACAAGACTTTTATTTTCAGCACATTTGTCGGTTACTATTTCAGAAGTAATCGGCATGATTTATTTTCAGCACATTCGTCAGTTACTATTTCAAAAGTAATCGGCAAGATTTTTAGTTTGAGCACATTCGTCGGTTACTATTTCAAAACTACTCGACAAGACTTTTATTTTCAGCACATTTGTCGGTTACTATTTCAAAAGTAATCGGCATGATTTATTTTCAGCACATTCGTCGGTTACTATTTCAAAAGTAATCGACAAGACTTTTATTTTCAGCACATTTGTCGGTTACTATTTCAAAAGTAATCGGCAAGACTTTATTTTCAACACATTCGTCGGTTACTATTTCAAAAGTAATCGGCATGATCTATTTTCTGCACATTCGTCGGTTACTATTTCAAAAGTAATCGGCAAGATTTTTATTTTCAGCATATTCATCGGTTACTATTTCAAAAGTAATCGGCAAGATTTTTATTTTCAGCATATTTGTCGGTTACTATATTAAAAGTAATCGACAAGAGTTTTATTTTCAACATATTCGTCGGTTACTATTTCCAAAGTAATCGGCAAGACTTTATTTTCAGCACTTTCGTCGGTTACTATTTCAAATGTAATCGGCAGGATTTTTATTTTCAGCATATTCGTCGGTTACTATTTCGAAAGTAATCGGCAAGAGTTTTTTTCAGCACTTTCGTCGGTTACTATTTCAAATGTAATCGGCAGGATTTTTATTTTCAGCATATTCGTCGGTTACTATTTCGAAAGTAATCGACAGGATTTTTATTTTCAGCATATTTGTCGGTTACTATTTCAAAAGTAATCGACAAGACTTTTATTTTCAGCACATTTGTCGGTTACTATTTCAAAAGTAATCGGCAAGACTTTATTTTCAACACATTCGTCGGTTACTATTTCAAAAGTAATCGACATGATCTATTTTCTGCACATTCGTCGGTTACTATTTCAAAAGTAACCGGCAAGATTTTTATTTTCAGCATATTCATCGGTTACTATTTCAAAAGTAATCGGCAAGATTTTTATTTTCAGCATATTTGTCGGTTACTATATTAAAAGTAATCGACAAGAGTTTTATTTTCAACATATTCGTCGGTTACTATTTCAAAAGTAATCGGCAAGACTTTATTTTCAGCACTTTCGTCGGTTACTATTTCAAATGTAATCGGCAGGATTTTTATTTTCAGCATATTCGTCGGTTACTATTTCGAAAGTAATCGGCAAGATTTTTATTTTCAGCATATTTGTCGGTTACTATTTTAAAAGTAATCGACAAGACTTTTATTTTCAGCACATTTGTCGGTTACTATTTCAAAAGTAATCGGCATGATTTATTTTCAGCACATTCGTCAGTTACTATTTCAAAAGTAATCGGCAAGATTTTTAGTTTGAGCACATTCGTCGGTTACTATTTTAAAACTAATCGACAAGACTTTTATTTTCAGCACATTTGTCGGTTACTATTTCAAAAGTAATCGGCATGATTTATTTTCAGCACATTCGTCGGTTACTATTTCAAAAGTAATCGACAAGACTTTTATTTTCAGCACATTTGTCGGTTACTATTTCAAAAGTAATCGGCAAGACTTTATTTTCAACACATTAGTCGGTTACTATTTCAAAAGTAATCGGCATGATCTATTTTCTGCACATTCGTCGGTTACTATTTCAAAAGTAATCGGCAAGATTTTTATTTTTAGCATATTCATCGGTTACTATTTCAAAAGTAATCGGCAAGATTTTTATTTTCAGCATATTTGTCGGTTACTATATTAAAAGTAATCGACAAGAGTTTTATTTTCAACATATTCGTCGGTTACTATTTCCAAAGTAATCGGCAAGACTTTATTTTCAGCACTTTCGTCGGTTACTATTTCAAATGTAATCGGCAGGATTTTTATTTTCAGCATATTCGTCGGTTACTATTTCGAAAGTAATCGGCAAGACTTTTTTTCAGCACTTTCGTCGGTTACTATTTCAAATGTAATCGGCAGGATTTTTATTTTCAGCATATTCGTCGGTTACTATTTCGAAAGTAATCGACAGGATTTTTATTTTCAGCATATTTGTCGGTTACTATTTTAAAAGTAATCGACAAGACTTTTATTTTCAGCACATTTTTCGGTTACTATTTCAAAAGTAATCGGCATGATTTATTTTCAGCACATTCGTCAGTTACTATTTCAAAAGTAATCGGCATGATTTATTTTCAGCACATTCGTCGGTTACTATTTCAAAAGTAATCGGCAAGACTTTATTTTCAACACATTCGTCGGTTACTATTTCAAAAGTAATCGGCATGATCTATTTTCTGCACATTCGTCGGTTACTATTTCAAAAGTAATCGGCAAGATTTTTATTTTCAGCATATTCGTCGGTTACTATTTCAAAGGTAATCAGCAGTATTTATTTTCAGCACATTCGTCGGTTACTATTTCAAAAGTAATCGGCATGATTTATTTTCAGCACATTCGTCGGTTACTATTTCAAAAGTAATCGGCAAGATTTTTATTTTGAGCATATTCGTCGGTTACTATTTTAAAAGTAATCGACAAGACTTTTATTTTCAGCACATTTGTCGGTTACTATTTCAAAAGTAATCGGCATGATTTATTTTCAGCACATTCGTCGGTTACTATTTCAAAAGTAATCGACAAGACTTTTGTTTTCAGCACATTTGTCGGTTACTATTTCAAAAGTAATCGGCAAGACTTTATTTTCAACACATTCGTCGGTTACTATTTCAAAAGTAATCGGCATGATCTATTTTCTGCACATTCGTCGGTTACTATTTCAAAAGTAATCGGCAAGATTTTTATTTTCAGCATATTCATCGGTTACTATTTCAAAAGTAATCGGCAAGATTTTTATTTTCAGCATATTTGTCGGTTACTATATTAAAAGTAATCGACAAGAGTTTTATTTTCAACATATTCGTCGGTTACTATTTCCAAAGTAATCGGCAAGACTTTATTTTCAGCACTTTCGTCGGTTACTATTTCAAATGTAATCGGCAGGATTTTTATTTTCAGCATATTCGTCGGTTACTATTTCGAAAGTAATCGGCAAGACTTTTTATCAGCACTTTCGTCGGTTACTATTTCAAATGTAATCGGCAGGATTTTTATTTTCAGCATATTCGTCGGTTACTATTTCGAAAGTAATCGACAGGATTTTTATTTTCGACATATTTGTCGGTTACTATTTTAAAAGTAATCGACAAGACTTTTATTTTCAGCACATTTGTCGGTTACTATTTCAAAAGTAATCGGCATGATTTATTTTCAGCACATTCGTTATTTACTATTTCAAAAGTAATCGGCATGATTTATTTTCAGCACATTCGTCGGTTACTATTTCAAAAGTAATCGGCAAGACTTTATTTTCAACACATTCGTCGGTTACTATTTCAAAAGTAATCGGCAAGATTTTTATTTTCAGCATATTCGTCGGTTACTATTTCAAAGGTAATCAGCAGTATTTATTTTCAGCACATTCGTCGGTTACTATTTCAAAAGTAATCGGCATGATTTATTTTCAGCACATTCGTCGGTTACTATTTCAAAAGTAATCGGCAAGATTTTTATTTTGAGCATATTCGTCGGTTACTATTTTAAAAGTAATCGACAAGACTTTTATTTTCAGCACATTTGTCGGTTACTATTTCAAAAGTAATCGGCATGATTTATTTTCAGCACTTTCGTCGGTTACTATTTCAAATGTAATCGGCAGGATTTTTATTTTCGGCATATTCGTCGGTTACTATTTCGAAAGTAATCGGCAAGATTTTTATTTTCAGCATATTTGTCGGTTACTATTTTAAAAGTAATCGACAAGACTTTTATTTTCAGCACATTTGTCGGTTACTATTTCAAAAGTAATCGGCATGATTTATTTTCAGCACATTCGTCAGTTACTATTTCAAAAGTAATCGGCAAGATTTTTAGTTTGAGCACATTCGTCGGTTACTATTTTAAAACTAATCGACAAGACTTTTATTTTCAGCACATTTGTCGGTTACTATTTCAAAAGTAATCGGCATGATTTATTTTCAGCACATTCGTCGGTTACTATTTCAAAAGTAATCGACAAGACTTTTATTTTCAGCACATTTGTCGGTTACTATTTCAAAAGTAATCGGCAAGACTTTATTTTCAACACATTAGTCGGTTACTATTTCAAAAGTAATCGGCATGATCTATTTTCTGCACATTCGTCGGTTACTATTTCAAAAGTAATCGGCAAGATTTTTATTTTCAGCATATTCATCGGTTACTATTTCAAAAGTAATCGGCAAGATTTTTATTTTCAGCATATTTGTCGGTTACTATATTAAAAGTAATCGACAAGAGTTTTATTTTCAACATATTCGTCGGTTACTATTTCCAAAGTAATCGGCAAGACTTTATTTTCAGCACTTTCGTCGGTTACTATTTCAAATGTAATCGGCAGGATTTTTATTTTCAGCATATTCGTCGGTTACTATTTCGAAAGTAACCGGCAAGACTTTTTTTCAGCACTTTCGTCGGTTACTATTTCAAATGTAATCGGCAGGATTTTTATTTTCAGCATATTCGTCGGTTACTATTTCGAAAGTAATCGACAGGATTTTTATTTTCAGCATATTTGTCGGTTACTATTTTAAAAGTAATCGACAAGACTTTTATTTTCAGCACATTTGTCGGTTACTATTTCAAAAGTAATCGGCATGATTTATTTTCAGCACATTCGTCAGTTACTATTTCAAAAGTAATCGACATGATTTATTTTCAGCACATTCGTCGGTTACTATTTCAAAAGTAATCGGCAAGACTTTATTTTCAACACATTCGTCGGTTACTATTTCAAAAGTAATCGGCATGATCTATTTTCTGCACATTCGTCGGTTACTATTTCAAAAGTAATCGGCAAGATTTTTATTTTCAGCATATTCGTCGGTTACTATTTCAAAGGTAATCAACAGTATTTATTTTCAGCACATTCGTCGGTTACTATTTCAAAAGTAATCGGCATGATTTATTTTCAGCACATTCGTCGGTTACTATTTCAAAAGTAATCGGCAAGATTTTTATTTTGAGCATATTCGTCGGTTACTATTTTAAAAGTAATCGACAAGACTTTTATTTTCAGCACATTTGTCGGTTACTATTTCAAAAGTAATCGGCATGATTTATTTTCAGCACATTCGTCGGTTACTATTTCAAAAGTAATCGACAAGACTTTTATTTTCAGCACATTTGTCGGTTACTATTTCAAAAGTAATCGGCAAGACTTTATTTTCAACACATTCGTCGGTTACTATTTCAAAAGTAATCGGCATGATCTATTCTCTGCACATTCGTCGGTTACTATTTCAAAAGTAATCGGCAAGATTTTTATTTTCAGCATATTCATCGGTTACTATTTCAAAAGTAATCGGCAAGATTTTTATTTTCAGCATATTTGTCGGTTACTATATTAAAAGTAATCGACAAGAGTTTTATTTTCAACATATTCGTCGGTTACTATTTCCAAAGTAATCGGCAAGACTTTATTTTCAGCACTTTCGTCGGTTACTATTTCAAATGTAATCGGCAGGATTTTTATTTTCAGCATATTCGTCGGTTACTATTTCGAAAGTAATCGGCAAGACTTTTTTTCAGCACTTTCGTCGGTTACTATTTCAAATGTAATCGGCAGGATTTTTATTTTCAGCATATTCGTCGGTTACTATTTCGAAAGTAATCGACAGGATTTTTATTTTCAGCATATTTGTCGGTTACTATTTTAAAAGTAATCGACAAGACTTTTATTTTCAGCACATTTGTCGGTTACTATTTCAAAAGTAATCGGCATGATTTATTTTCAGCACATTCGTTAGTTACTATTTCAAAAGTAATCGGCATGATTTATTTTCAGCACATTCGTCGGTTACTATTTCAAAAGTAATCGGCAAGACTTTATTTTCAACACATTCGTCGGTTACTATTTCAAAAGTAATCGGCATGATCTATTTTCTGCACATTCGTCGGTTACTATTTCAAAAGTAATCGGCAAGATTTTTATTTTCAGCATATTCGTCGGTTACTATTTCAAAGGTAATCAGCAGTATTTATTTTCAGCACATTCGTCGGTTACTATTTCAAAAGTAATCGGCATGATTTATTTTCAGCACATTCGTCGGTTACTATTTCAAAAGTAATCGGCAAGATTTTTATTTTGAGCATATTCGTCGGTTACTATTTTAAAAGTAATCGACAAGACTTTTATTTTCAGCACATTTGTCGGTTACTATTTCAAAAGTAATCGGCATGATTTATTTTCAGCACATTCGTCGGTTACTATTTCAAAAGTAATCGACAAGACTTTTATTTTCAGCACATTTGTCGGTTACTATTTCAAAAGTAATCGGCAAGACTTTATTTTCAACACATTCGTCGGTTACTATTTCAAAAGTAATCGGCATGATCTATTCTCTGCACATTCGTCGGTTACTATTTCAAAAGTAATCGGCAAGATTTTTATTTTCAGCATATTCATCGGTTACTATTTCAAAAGTAATCGGCAAGATTTTTATTTTCAGCATATTTGTCGGTTACTATATTAAAAGTAATCGACAAGAGTTTTATTTTCAACATATTCGTCGGTTACTATTTCCAAAGTAATCGGCAAGACTTTATTTTCAGCACTTTCGTCGGTTACTATTTCAAATGTAATCGGCAGGATTTTTATTTTCAGCATATTCGTCGGTTACTATTTCGAAAGTAATCGGCAAGACTTTTTTTCAGCACTTTCGTCGGTTACTATTTCAAATGTAATCGGCAGGATTTTTATTTTCAGCATATTCGTCGGTTACTATTTCGAAAGTAATCGACAGGATTTTTATTTTCAGCATATTTGTCGGTTACTATTTTAAAAGTAATCGACAAGACTTTTATTTTCAGCACATTTGTCGGTTACTATTTCAAAAGTAATCGGCATGATTTATTTTCAGCACATTCGTTAGTTACTATTTCAAAAGTAATCGGCATGATTTATTTTCAGCACATTCGTCGGTTACTATTTCAAAAGTAATCGGCAAGACTTTATTTTCAACACATTCGTCGGTTACTATTTCAAAAGTAATCGGCATGATCTATTTTCTGCACATTCGTCGGTTACTATTTCAAAAGTAATCGGCAAGATTTTTATTTTCAGCATATTCGTCGGTTACTATTTCAAAGGTAATCAGCAGTATTTATTTTCAGCACATTCGTCGGTTACTATTTCAAAAGTAATCGGCATGATTTATTTTCAGCACATTCGTCGGTTACTATTTCAAAAGTAATCGGCAAGATTTTTATTTTGAGCATATTCGTCGGTTACTATTTTAAAAGTAATCGACAAGACTTTTATTTTCAGCATATTCATCGGTTACTATTTCAAAAGTAATCGGCAAGATTTTTATTTTCAGCATATTTGTCGGTTACTATATTAAAAGTAATCGACAAGAGTTTTATTTTCAACATATTCGTCGGTTACTATTTCCAAAGTAATCGGCAAGACTTTATTTTCAGCACTTTCGTCGGTTACTATTTCAAATGTAATCGGCAGGATTTTTATTTTCAGCATATTCGTCGGTTACTATTTCGAAAGTAATCGGCAAGACTTTTTTTCAGCACTTTCGTCGGTTACTATTTCAAATGTAATCGGCAGGATTTTTAGTTTCAGCATATTCGTCGGTTACTATTTCGAAAGTAATCGACAGGATTTTTATTTTCAGCATATTTGTCGGTTACTATTTTAAAAGTAATCGACAAGACTTTTATTTTCAGCACATTTGTCGGTTACTATTTCAAAAGTAATCGGCATGATTTATTTTCAGCACATTCGTCGGTTACTATTTCAAAAGTAATCGACATGATTTATTTTCAGCACATTCGTCGGTTACTATTTCAAAAGTAATCGGCAAGACTTTATTTTCAACACATTCGTCGGTTACTATTTCAAAAGTAATCGGCATGATCTATTTTCTGCACATTCGTCGGTTACTATTTCAAAAGTAATCGGCAAGATTTTTATTTTCAGCATATTCGTCGGTTACTATTTCAAAGGTAATCAACAGTATTTATTTTCAGCACATTCGTCGGTTACTATTTCAAAAGTAATCGGCATGATTTATTTTCAGCACATTCGTCGGTTACTATTTCAAAAGTAATCGGCAAGATTTTTATTTTGAGCATATTCGTCGGTTACTATTTTAAAAGTAATCGACAAGACTTTTATTTTCAGCACATTTGTCGGTTACTATTTCAAAAGTAATCGGCATGATTTATTTTCAGCACATTCGTCGGTTACTATTTCAAAAGTAATCGACAAGACTTTTATTTTCAGCACATTTGTCGGTTACTATTTCAAAAGTAATCGGCAAGACTTTATTTTCAACACATTCGTCGGTTACTATTTCAAAAGTAATCGGCATGATCTATTCTCTGCACATTCGTCGGTTACTATTTCAAAAGTAATCGGCAAGATTTTTATTTTCAGCATATTCATCGGTTACTATTTCAAAAGTAATCGGCAAGATTTTTATTTTCAGCATATTTGTCGGTTACTATATTAAAAGTAATCGACAAGAGTTTTATTTTCAACATATTCGTCGGTTACTATTTCCAAAGTAATCGGCAAGACTTTATTTTCAGCACTTTCGTCGGTTACTATTTCAAATGTAATCGGCAGGATTTTTATTTTCAGCATATTCGTCGGTTACTATTTCGAAAGTAATCGGCAAGACTTTTTTTCAGCACTTTCGTCGGTTACTATTTCAAATGTAATCGGCAGGATTTTTATTTTCAGCATATTCGTCGGTTACTATTTCGAAAGTAATCGACAGGATTTTTATTTTCAGCATATTTGTCGGTTACTATTTTAAAAGTAATCGACAAGACTTTTATTTTCAGCACATTTGTCGGTTACTATTTCAAAAGTAATCGGCATGATTTATTTTCAGCACATTCGTTAGTTACTATTTCAAAAGTAATCGGCATGATTTATTTTCAGCACATTCGTCGGTTACTATTTCAAAAGTAATCGGCAAGATTTTTATTTTCAGCATATTCGTCGGTTACTATTTCAAAGGTAATCAGCAGTATTTATTTTCAGCACATTCGTCGGTTACTATTTCAAAAGTAATCGGCATGATTTATTTTCAGCACATTCGTCGGTTACTATTTCAAAAGTAATCGGCAAGATTTTTATTTTGAGCATATTCGTCGGTTACTATTTTAAAAGTAATCGACAAGACTTTTATTTTCAGCATATTCATCGGTTACTATTTCAAAAGTAATCGGCAAGATTTTTATTTTCAGCATATTTGTCGGTTACTATATTAAAAGTAATCGACAAGAGTTTTATTTTCAACATATTCGTCGGTTACTATTTCCAAAGTAATCGGCAAGACTTTATTTTCAGCACTTTCGTCGGTTACTATTTCAAATGTAATCGGCAGGATTTTTATTTTCAGCATATTCGTCGGTTACTATTTCGAAAGTAATCGGCAAGACTTTTTTTCAGCACTTTCGTCGGTTACTATTTCAAATGTAATCGGCAGGATTTTTATTTTCAGCATATTCGTCGGTTACTATTTCGAAAGTAATCGACAGGATTTTTATTTTCAGCATATTTGTCGGTTACTATTTTAAAAGTAATCGACAAGACTTTTATTTTCAGCACATTTGTCGGTTACTATTTCAAAAGTAATCGGCATGATTTATTTTCAGCACATTCGTCGGTTACTATTTCAAAAGTAATCGACATGATTTATTTTCAGCACATTCGTCGGTTACTATTTCAAAAGTAATCGGCAAGACTTTATTTTCAACACATTCGTCGGTTACTATTTCAAAAGTAATCGGCATGATCTATTTTCTGCACATTCGTCGGTTACTATTTCAAAAGTAATCGGCAAGATTTTTATTTTCAGCATATTCGTCGGTTACTATTTCAAAGGTAATCAACAGTATTTATTTTCAGCACATTCGTCGGTTACTATTTCAAAAGTAATCGGCATGATTTATTTTCAGCACATTCGTCGGTTACTATTTCAAAAGTAATCGGCAAGATTTTTATTTTGAGCATATTCGTCGGTTACTATTTTAAAAGTAATCGACAAGACTTTTATTTTCAGCACATTTGTCGGTTACTATTTCAAAAGTAATCGGCATGATTTATTTTCAGCACATTCGTCGGTTACTATTTCAAAAGTAATCGACAAGACTTTTATTTTCAGCACATTTGTCGGTTACTATTTCAAAAGTAATCGGCAAGACTTTATTTTCAACACATTCGTCGGTTACTATTTCAAAAGTAATCGGCATGATCTATTCTCTGCACATTCGTCGGTTACTATTTCAAAAGTAATCGGCAAGATTTTTATTTTCAGCATATTCATCGGTTACTATTTCAAAAGTAATCGGCAAGATTTTTATTTTCAGCATATTTGTCGGTTACTATATTAAAAGTAATCGACAAGAGTTTTATTTTCAACATATTCGTCGGTTACTATTTCCAAAGTAATCGGCAAGACTTTATTTTCAGCACTTTCGTCGGTTACTATTTCAAATGTAATCGGCAGGATTTTTATTTTCAGCATATTCGTCGGTTACTATTTCGAAAGTAATCGGCAAGACTTTTTTTCAGCACTTTCGTCGGTTACTATTTCAAATGTAATCGGCAGGATTTTTATTTTCAGCATATTCGTCGGTTACTATTTCGAAAGTAATCGACAGGATTTTTATTTTCAGCATATTTGTCGGTTACTATTTTAAAAGTAATCGACAAGACTTTTATTTTCAGCACATTTGTCGGTTACTATTTCAAAAGTAATCGGCATGATTTATTTTCAGCACATTCGTTAGTTACTATTTCAAAAGTAATCGGCATGATTTATTTTCAGCACATTCGTCGGTTACTATTTCAAAAGTAATCGGCAAGACTTTATTTTCAACACATTCGTCGGTTACTATTTCAAAAGTAATCGGCATGATCTATTTTCTGCACATTCGTCGGTTACTATTTCAAAAGTAATCGGCAAGATTTTTATTTTCAGCATATTCGTCGGTTACTATTTCAAAGGTAATCAGCAGTATTTATTTTCAGCACATTCGTCGGTTACTATTTCAAAAGTAATCGGCATGATTTATTTTCAGCACATTCGTCGGTTACTATTTCAAAAGTAATCGGCAAGATTTTTATTTTGAGCATATTCGTCGGTTACTATTTTAAAAGTAATCGACAAGACTTTTATTTTCAGCATATTCATCGGTTACTATTTCAAAAGTAATCGGCAAGATTTTTATTTTCAGCATATTTGTCGGTTACTATATTAAAAGTAATCGACAAGAGTTTTATTTTCAACATATTCGTCGGTTACTATTTCCAAAGTAATCGGCAAGACTTTATTTTCAGCACTTTCGTCGGTTACTATTTCAAATGTAATCGGCAGGATTTTTATTTTCAGCATATTCGTCGGTTACTATTTCGAAAGTAATCGGCAAGACTTTTTTTCAGCACTTTCGTCGGTTACTATTTCAAATGTAATCGGCCGGATTTTTATTTTCAGCATATTCGTCGGTTACTATTTCGAAAGTAATCGACAGGATTTTTATTTTCAGCATATTTGTCGGTTACTATTTTAAAAGTAATCGACAAGACTTTTATTTTCAGCACATTTGTCGGTTACTATTTCAAAAGTAATCGGCATGATTTATTTTCAGCACATTCGTCGGTTACTATTTCAAAAGTAATCGACAAGACTTTTATTTTCAGCACATTTGTCGGTTACTATTTCAAAAGTAATCGGCAAGACTTTATTTTCAACACATTCGTCGGTTACTATTTCAAAAGTAATCGACATGATCTATTTTCTGCACATTCGTCGGTTACTATTTCAAAAGTAACCGGCAAGATTTTTATTTTCAGCATATTCATCGGTTACTATTTCAAAAGTAATCGGCAAGATTTTTATTTTCAGCATATTTGTCGGTTACTATATTAAAAGTAATCGACAAGAGTTTTATTTTCAACATATTCGTCGGTTACTATTTCAAAAGTAATCGGCAAGACTTTATTTTCAGCACTTTCGTCGGTTACTATTTCAAATGTAATCGGCAGGATTTTTATTTTCAGCATATTCGTCGGTTACTATTTCGAAAGTAATCGGCAAGATTTTTATTTTCAGCATATTTGTCGGTTACTATTTTAAAAGTAATTGACAAGACTTTTATTTTCAGCACATTTGTCGGTTACTATTTCAAAAGTAATCGGCATGATTTATTTTCAGCACATTCGTCAGTTACTATTTCAAAAGTAATCGGCAAGATTTTTAGTTTGAGCACATTCGTCGGTTACTATTTTAAAACTAATCGACAAGACTTTTATTTTCAGCACATTTGTCGGTTACTATTTCAAAAGTAATCGGCATGATTTATTTTCAGCACATTCGTCGGTTACTATTTCAAAAGTAATCGACAAGACTTTTATTTTCAGCACATTTGTCGGTTACTATTTCAAAAGTAATCGGCAAGACTTTATTTTCAACACATTAGTCGGTTACTATTTCAAAATTAATCGGCATGATCTATTTTCTGCACATTCGTCGGTTACTATTTCAAAAGTAATCGGCAAGATTTTTATTTTCAGCATATTCATCGGTTACTATTTCAAAAGTAATCGGCAAGATTTTTATTTTCAGCATATTTGTCGGTTACTATATTAAAAGTAATCGACAAGAGTTTTATTTTCAACATATTCGTCTGTTACTATTTCCAAAGTAATCGGCAAGACTTTATTTTCAGCACTTTCGTCGGTTACTATTTCAAATGTAATCGGCATGATTTTTATTTTCAGCATATTCGTCGGTTACTATTTCGAAAGTAATCGGCAAGACTTTTTTTCAGCACTTTCGTCGGTTACTATTTCAAATGTAATCGGCAGGATTTTTATTTTCAGCATATTCGTCGGTTACTATTTCGAAAGTAATCGACAGGATTTTTATTTTCAGCATATTTGTCGGTTACTATTTTAAAAGTAATCGACAAGACTTTTATTTTCAGCACATTTGTCGGTTACTATTTCAAAAGTAATCGGCATGATTTATTTTCAGCACATTCGTCAGTTACTATTTCAAAAGTAATCGGCATGATTTATTTTCAGCACATTCGTCGGTTACTATTTCAAAAGTAATCGGCAAGACTTTATTTTCAACACATTCGTCGGTTACTATTTCAAAAGTAATCGGCATGATCTATTTTCTGCACATTCGTCGGTTACTATTTCAAAAGTAATCGGCAAGATTTTTATTTTCAGCATATTCGTCGGTTACTATTTCAAAGGTAATCAACAGTATTTATTTTCAGCACATTCGTCGGTTACTATTTCAAAAGTAATCGGCATGATTTATTTTCAGCACATTCGTCGGTTACTATTTCAAAAGTAATCGGCAAGATTTTTATTTTGAGCATATTCGTCGGTTACTATTTTAAAAGTAATCGACAAGACTTTTATTTTCAGCACATTTGTCGGTTACTATTTCAAAAGTAATCGGCATGATTTATTTTCAGCACATTCGTCGGTTACTATTTCAAAAGTAATCGACAAGACTTTTATTTTCAGCACATTTGTCGGTTACTATTTCAAAAGTAATCGGCAAGACTTTATTTTCAACACATTCGTCGGTTACTATTTCAAAAGTAATCGGCATGATCTATTCTCTGCACATTCGTCGGTTACTATTTCAAAAGTAATCGGCAAGATTTTTATTTTCAGCATATTCATCGGTTACTATTTCAAAAGTAATCGGCAAGATTTTTATTTTCAGCATATTTGTCGGTTACTATATTAAAAGTAATCGACAAGAGTTTTATTTTCAACATATTCGTCGGTTACTATTTCCAAAGTAATCGGCAAGACTTTATTTTCAGCACTTTCGTCGGTTACTATTTCAAATGTAATCGGCAGGATTTTTATTTTCAGCATATTCGTCGGTTACTATTTCGAAAGTAATCGGCAAGACTTTTTTTCAGCACTTTCGTCGGTTACTATTTCAAATGTAATCGGCAGGATTTTTATTTTCAGCATATTCGTCGGTTACTATTTCGAAAGTAATCGACAGGATTTTTATTTTCAGCATATTTGTCGGTTACTATTTTAAAAGTAATCGACAAGACTTTTATTTTCAGCACATTTGTCGGTTACTATTTCAAAAGTAATCGGCATGATTTATTTTCAGCACATTCGTTAGTTACTATTTCAAAAGTAATCGGCATGATTTATTTTCAGCACATTCGTCGGTTACTATTTCAAAAGTAATCGGCAAGACTTTATTTTCAACACATTCGTCGGTTACTATTTCAAAAGTAATCGGCATGATCTATTTTCTGCACATTCGTCGGTTACTATTTCAAAAGTAATCGGCAAGATTTTTATTTTCAGCATATTCGTCGGTTACTATTTCAAAGGTAATCAGCAGTATTTATTTTCAGCACATTCGTCGGTTACTATTTCAAAAGTAATCGGCATGATTTATTTTCAGCACATTCGTCGGTTACTATTTCAAAAGTAATCGGCAAGATTTTTATTTTGAGCATATTCGTCGGTTACTATTTTAAAAGTAATCGACAAGACTTTTATTTTCAGCATATTCATCGGTTACTATTTCAAAAGTAATCGGCAAGATTTTTATTTTCAGCATATTTGTCGGTTACTATATTAAAAGTAATCGACAAGAGTTTTATTTTCAACATATTCGTCGGTTACTATTTCCAAAGTAATCGGCAAGACTTTATTTTCAGCACTTTCGTCGGTTACTATTTCAAATGTAATCGGCAGGATTTTTATTTTCAGCATATTCGTCGGTTACTATTTCGAAAGTAATCGGCAAGACTTTTTTTCAGCACTTTCGTCGGTTACTATTTCAAATGTAATCGGCAGGATTTTTATTTTCAGCATATTCGTCGGTTACTATTTCGAAAGTAATCGACAGGATTTTTATTTTCAGCATATTTGTCGGTTACTATTTTAAAAGTAATCGACAAGACTTTTATTTTCAGCACATTTGTCGGTTACTATTTCAAAAGTAATCGGCATGATTTATTTTCAGCACATTCGTCGGTTACTATTTCAAAAGTAATCGACAAGACTTTTATTTTCAGCACATTTGTCGGTTACTATTTCAAAAGTAATCGGCAAGACTTTATTTTCAACACATTCGTCGGTTACTATTTCAAAAGTAATCGACATGATCTATTTTCTGCACATTCGTCGGTTACTATTTCAAAAGTAACCGGCAAGATTTTTATTTTCAGCATATTCATCGGTTACTATTTCAAAAGTAATCGGCAAGATTTTTATTTTCAGCATATTTGTCGGTTACTATATTAAAAGTAATCGACAAGAGTTTTATTTTCAACATATTCGTCGGTTACTATTTCAAAAGTAATCGGCAAGACTTTATTTTCAGCACTTTCGTCGGTTACTATTTCAAATGTAATCGGCAGGATTTTTATTTTCAGCATATTCGTCGGTTACTATTTCGAAAGTAATCGGCAAGATTTTTATTTTCAGCATATTTGTCGGTTACTATTTTAAAAGTAATTGACAAGACTTTTATTTTCAGCACATTTGTCGGTTACTATTTCAAAAGTAATCGGCATGATTTATTTTCAGCACATTCGTCAGTTACTATTTCAAAAGTAATCGGCAAGATTTTTAGTTTGAGCACATTCGTCGGTTACTATTTTAAAACTAATCGACAAGACTTTTATTTTCAGCACATTTGTCGGTTACTATTTCAAAAGTAATCGGCATGATTTATTTTCAGCACATTCGTCGGTTACTATTTCAAAAGTAATCGACAAGACTTTTATTTTCAGCACATTTGTCGGTTACTATTTCAAAAGTAATCGGCAAGACTTTATTTTCAACACATTAGTCGGTTACTATTTCAAAAGTAATCGGCATGATCTATTTTCTGCACATTCGTCGGTTACTATTTCAAAAGTAATCGGCAAGATTTTTATTTTCAGCATATTCATCGGTTACTATTTCAAAAGTAATCGGCAAGATTTTTATTTTCAGCATATTTGTCGGTTACTATATTAAAAGTAATCGACAAGAGTTTTATTTTCAACATATTCGTCTGTTACTATTTCCAAAGTAATCGGCAAGACTTTATTTTCAGCACTTTCGTCGGTTACTATTTCAAATGTAATCGGCAGGATTTTTATTTTCAGCATATTCGTCGGTTACTATTTCGAAAGTAATCGGCAAGACTTTTTTTCAGCACTTTCGTCGGTTACTATTTCAAATGTAATCGGCAGGATTTTTATTTTCAGCATATTCGTCGGTTACTATTTCGAAAGTAATCGACAGGATTTTTATTTTCAGCATATTTGTCGGTTACTATTTTAAAAGTAATCGACAAGACTTTTATTTTCAGCACATTTGTCGGTTACTATTTCAAAAGTAATCGGCATGATTTATTTTCAGCACATTCGTCGGTTACTATTTCAAAAGTAATCGGCATGATTTATTTTCAGCACATTCGTCGGTTACTATTTCAAAAGTAATCGGCAAGACTTTATTTTCAACACATTCGTCGGTTACTATTTCAAAAGTAATCGGCATGATCTATTTTCTGCACATTCGTCGGTTACTATTTCAAAAGTAATCGGCAAGATTTTTATTTTCAGCATATTCGTCGGTTACTATTTCAAAGGTAATCAACAGTATTTATTTTCAGCACATTCGTCGGTTACTATTTCAAAAGTAATCGGCATGATTTATTTTCAGCACATTCGTCGGTTACTATTTCAAAAGTAATCGGCAAGATTTTTATTTTGAGCATATTCGTCGGTTACTATTTTAAAAGTAATCGACAAGACTTTTATTTTCAGCACATTTGTCGGTTACTATTTCAAAAGTAATCGGCATGATTTATTTTCAGCACATTCGTCGGTTACTATTTCAAAAGTAATCGACAAGACTTTTATTTTCAGCACATTTGTCGGTTACTATTTCAAAAGTAATCGGCAAGACTTTATTTTCAACACATTCGTCGGTTACTATTTCAAAAGTAATCGGCATGATCTATTCTCTGCACATTCGTCGGTTACTATTTCAAAAGTAATCGGCAAGATTTTTATTTTCAGCATATTTATCGGTTACTATTTCAAAAGTAATCGGCAAGATTTTTATTTTCAGCATATTTGTCGGTTACTATATTAAAAGTAATCGACAAGAGTTTTATTTTCAACATATTCGTCGGTTACTATTTCCAAAGTAATCGGCAAGACTTTATTTTCAGCACTTTCGTCGGTTACTATTTCAAATGTAATCGGCAGGATTTTTATTTTCAGCATATTCGTCGGTTACTATTTCGAAAGTAATCGGCAAGACTTTTTTTCAGCACTTTCGTCGGTTACTATTTCAAATGTAATCGGCAGGATTTTTATTTTCAGCATATTCGTCGGTTACTATTTCGAAAGTAATCGACAGGATTTTTATTTTCAGCATATTTGTCGGTTACTATTTTAAAAGTAATCGACAAGACTTTTATTTTCAGCACATTTGTCGGTTACTATTTCAAAAGTAATCGGCATGATTTATTTTCAGCACATTCGTTAGTTACTATTTCAAAAGTAATCGGCATGATTTATTTTCAGCACATTCGTCGGTTACTATTTCAAAAGTAATCGGCAAGACTTTATTTTCAACACATTCGTCGGTTACTATTTCAAAAGTAATCGGCATGATCTATTTTCTGCACATTCGTCGGTTACTATTTCAAAAGTAATCGGCAAGATTTTTATTTTCAGCATATTCGTCGGTTACTATTTCAAAGGTAATCAGCAGTATTTATTTTCAGCACATTCGTCGGTTACTATTTCAAAAGTAATCGGCATGATTTATTTTCAGCACATTCGTCGGTTACTATTTCAAAAGTAATCGGCAAGATTTTTATTTTGAGCATATTCGTCGGTTACTATTTTAAAAGTAATCGACAAGACTTTTATTTTCAGCACATTTGTCGGTTACTATTTCAAAAGTAATCGGCATGATTTATTTTCAGCACTTTCGTCGGTTACTATTTCAAATGTAATCGGCAGGATTTTTATTTTCAGCATATTCGTCGGTTACTATTTCGAAAGTAATCGGCAAGATTTTTATTTTCAGCATATTTGTCGGTTACTATTTTAAAAGTAATCGACAAGACTTTTATTTTCAGCACATTTGTCGGTTACTATTTCAAAAGTAATCGGCATGATTTATTTTCAGCACATTCGTCAGTTACTATTTCAAAAGTAATCGGCAAGATTTTTAGTTTGAGCACATTCGTCGGTTACTATTTTAAAACTAATCGACAAGACTTTTATTTTCAGCACATTTGTCGGTTACTATTTCAAAAGTAATCGGCATGATTTATTTTCAGCACATTCGTCGGTTACTATTTCAAAAGTAATCGACAAGACTTTTATTTTCAGCACATTTGTCGGTTACTATTTCAAAAGTAATCGGCAAGACTTTATTTTCAACACATTCGTCGGTTACTATTTCAAAAGTAATCGACATGATCTATTTTCTGCACATTCGTCGGTTACTATTTCAAAAGTAACCGGCAAGATTTTTATTTTCAGCATATTCATCGGTTACTATTTCAAAAGTAATCGGCAAGATTTTTATTTTCAGCATATTTGTCGGTTACTATATTAAAAGTAATCGACAAGAGTTTTATTTTCAACATATTCGTCGGTTACTATTTCAAAAGTAATCGGCAAGACTTTATTTTCAGCACTTTCGTCGGTTACTATTTCAAATGTAATCGGCAGGATTTTTATTTTCAGCATATTCGTCGGTTACTATTTCGAAAGTAATCGGCAAGACTTTTTTTCAGCACTTTCGTCGGTTACTATTTCAAATGTAATCGGCAGGATTTTTATTTTCAGCACTTTCGTCGGTTACTATTTCGAAAGTAATCGGCAAGACTTTTTTTCAGCACTTTCGTCGGTTACTATTTCAAATGTAATCGGCAGGATTTTTATTTTCAGCATATTCGTCGGTTACTATTTCGAAAGTAATCGACAGGATTTTTATTTTCAGCATATTTGTCGGTTACTATTTTAAAAGTAATCGACAAGACTTTTATTTTCAGCACATTTGTCGGTTACTATTTCAAAAGTAATCGGCATGATTTATTTTCAGCACATTCGTCAGTTACTATTTCAAAAGTAATCGGCATGATTTATTTTCAGCACATTCGTCGGTTACTATTTCAAAAGTAATCGGCAAGACTTTATTTTCAACACATTCGTCGGTTACTATTTCAAAAGTAATCGGCATGATCTATTTTCTGCACATTCGTCGGTTACTATTTCAAAAGTAATCGGCAAGATTTTTATTTTCAGCATATTTGTCGGTTACTATTTCAAAGGTAATCAGCAGTATTTATTTTCAGCACATTCGTCGGTTACTATTTCAAAAGTAATCGGCAAGATTTTTATTTTGAGCATATTCGTCGGTTACTATTTCAAAAGTAATCGACAAGATTTTTATTTTCAGCATATTCATCGGTTACTATTTCAAAAGTAATCGGCAAGATTTTTATTTTCAGCATATTTGTCGGTTACTATATTAAAAGTAATCGACAAGAGTTTTATTTTCAACATATTCGTCGGTTACTATTTCCAAAGTAATCGGCAAGACTTTATTTTCAGCACTTTCGTCGGTTACTATTTCAAATGTAATCGGCAGGATTTTTATTTTCAGCATATTCGTCGGTTACTATTTCGAAAGTAATCGGCAAGACTTTTTTTCAGCACTTTCGTCGGTTACTATTTCAAATGTAATCGGCAGGATTTTTATTTTCAGCATATTCGTCGGTTACTATTTCGAAAGTAATCGACAGGATTTTTATTTTCAGCATATTTGTCGGTTACTATTTTA
This sequence comes from Medicago lupulina, assembly GCA_958299785.1. NCBI lineage: Eukaryota > Viridiplantae > Streptophyta > Magnoliopsida > Fabales > Fabaceae > Medicago > Medicago lupulina. Next base: position 40,473,915 of record OY283143.1, on the reverse strand, counting down.
AAAGTAATCGACAAGACTTTTATTTTCAGCACATTTGTCGGTTACTATTTCAAAAGTAATCGGCATGATTTATTTTCAGCACATTCGTTAGTTACTATTTCAAAAGTAATCGGCATGATTTATTTTCAGCACATTCGTCGGTTACTATTTCAAAAGTAATCGGCAAGATTTTTATTTTGAGCATATTCGTCGGTTACTATTTTAAAAGTAATCGACAAGACATTTATTTTCAGCACATTTGTCGGTTACTATTTCAAAAGTAATCGGCATGATTTATTTTCAGCACTTTCGTCGGTTACTATTTCAAATGTAATCGGCAGGATTTTTATTTTCAGCATATTCGTCGGTTACTATTTCGAAAGTAATCGGCAAGATTTTTATTTTCAGCATATTTGTCGGTTACTATTTTAAAAGTAATCGACAAGACTTTTATTTTCAGCACATTTGTCGGTTACTATTTCAAAAGTAATCGGCATGATTTATTTTCAGCACATTCGTCAGTTACTATTTCAAAAGTAATCGGCAAGATTTTTAGTTTGAGCACATTCGTCGGTTACTATTTTAAAACTAATCGACAAGACTTTTATTTTCAGCACATTTGTCGGTTACTATTTCAAAAGTAATCGGCATGATTTATTTTCAGCACATTCGTCGGTTACTATTTCAAAAGTAATCGGCATGATCTATTTTCTGCACATTCGTCGGTTACTATTTCAAAAGTAATCGGCAAGATTTTTATTTTCAGCATATTCGTCGGTTACTATTTCAAAGGTAATCAGCAGTATTTATTTTCAGCACATTCGTCGGTTACTATTTCAAAAGTAATCGGCATGATTTATTTTCAGCACATTCGTCGGTTACTATTTCAAAAGTAATCGGCAAGACTTTATTTTCAACACATTCGTCGGTTACTATTTTAAAAGTAATCGGCATGATCTATTTTCTGCACATTCGTCGGTTACTATTTCAAAAGTAATCGGCAAGATTTTTATTTTCAGCATATTCGTCGGTTACTATTTCAAAGGTAATCAGCAGTATTTATTTTCAGCACATTCGTCGGTTACTATTTCAAAAGTAATCGGCATGATTTATTTTCAGCACATTCGTCGGTTACTATTTCAAAAGTAATCGGCAAGATTTTTATTTTGAGCATATTCGTCGGTTACTATTTTAAAAGTAATCGACAAGACTTTTATTTTCAGCACATTTGTCGGTTACTATTTCAAAAGTAATCGGCAAGACTTTATTTTCAACACATTCGTCGGTTACTATTTCAAAAGTAATCGGCATGATCTATTTTCTGCACATTCGTCGGTTACTATTTCAAAAGTAATCGGCAAGATTTTTATTTTCAGCATATTCATCGGTTACTATTTCAAAAGTAATCGGCAAGATTTTTATTTTCAGCATATTTGTCGGTTACTATATTAAAAGTAATCGACAAGAGTTTTATTTTCAACATATTCGTCGGTTACTATTTCCAAAGTAATCGGCAAGACTTTATTTTCAGCACTTTCGTCGGTTACTATTTCAAATGTAATCGGCAGGATTTTTATTTTCAGCATATTCGTCGGTTACTATTTCGAAAGTAATCGACAGGATTTTTATTTTCAGCATATTTGTCGGTTACTATTTTAAAAGTAATCGACAAGACTTTTATTTTCAGCACATTTGTCGGTTACTATTTCAAAAGTAATCGGCATGATTTATTTTCAGCACATTCGTTAGTTACTATTTCAAAAGTAATCGGCATGATTTATTTTCAGCACATTCGTCGGTTACTATTTCAAAAGTAATCGGCAAGATTTTTATTTTGAGCATATTCGTCGGTTACTATTTTAAAAGTAATCGACAAGACTTTTATTTTCAGCACATTTGTCGGTTACTATTTCAAAAGTAATCGGCATGATTTATTTTCAGCACTTTCGTCGGTTACTATTTCAAATGTAATCGGCAGGATTTTTATTTTCAGCATATTCGTCGGTTACTATTTCGAAAGTAATCGGCAAGATTTTTATTTTCAGCATATTTGTCGGTTACTATTTTAAAAGTAATCGACAAGACTTTTATTTTCAGCACATTTGTCGGTTACTATTTCAAAAGTAATCGGCATGATTTATTTTCAGCACATTCGTCAGTTACTATTTCAAAAGTAATCGGCAAGATTTTTAGTTTGAGCACATTCGTCGGTTACTATTTTAAAACTAATCGACAAGACTTTTATTTTCAGCACATTTGTCGGTTACTATTTCAAAAGTAATCGGCATGATTTATTTTCAGCACATTCGTCGGTTACTATTTCAAAAGTAATCGGCATGATCTATTTTCTGCACATTCGTCGGTTACTATTTCAAAAGTAATCGGCAAGATTTTTATTTTCAGCATATTCGTCGGTTACTATTTCAAAGGTAATCAGCAGTATTTATTTTCAGCACATTCGTCGGTTACTATTTCAAAAGTAATCGGCATGATTTATTTTCAGCACATTCGTCGGTTACTATTTCAAAAGTAATCGGCAAGACTTTATTTTCAACACATTCGTCGGTTACTATTTTAAAAGTAATCGGCATGATCTATTTTCTGCACATTCGTCGGTTACTATTTCAAAAGTAATCGGCAAGATTTTTATTTTCAGCATATTCGTCGGTTACTATTTCAAAGGTAATCAGCAGTATTTATTTTCAGCACATTCGTCGGTTACTATTTCAAAAGTAATCGGCATGATTTATTTTCAGCACATTCGTCGGTTACTATTTCAAAAGTAATCGGCAAGATTTTTATTTTGAGCATATTCGTCGGTTACTATTTTAAAAGTAATCGACAAGACTTTTATTTTCAGCACATTTGTCGGTTACTATTTCAAAAGTAATCGGCAAGACTTTATTTTCAACACATTCGTCGGTTACTATTTCAAAAGTAATCGGCATGATCTATTTTCTGCACATTCGTCGGTTACTATTTCAAAAGTAATCGGCAAGATTTTTATTTTCAGCATATTCATCGGTTACTATTTCAAAAGTAATCGGCAAGATTTTTATTTTCAGCATATTTGTCGGTTACTATATTAAAAGTAATCGACAAGAGTTTTATTTTCAACATATTCGTCGGTTACTATTTCCAAAGTAATCGGCAAGACTTTATTTTCAGCACTTTCGTCGGTTACTATTTCAAATGTAATCGGCAGGATTTTTATTTTCAGCATATTCGTCGGTTACTATTTCGAAAGTAATCGACAGGATTTTTATTTTCAGCATATTTGTCGGTTACTATTTTAAAAGTAATCGACAAGACTTTTATTTTCAGCACATTTGTCGGTTACTATTTCAAAAGTAATCGGCATGATTTATTTTCAGCACATTCGTTAGTTACTATTTCAAAAGTAATCGGCATGATTTATTTTCAGCACATTCGTCGGTTACTATTTCAAAAGTAATCGGCAAGATTTTTATTTTGAGCATATTCGTCGGTTACTATTTTAAAAGTAATCGACAAGACTTTTATTTTCAGCACATTTGTCGGTTACTATTTCAAAAGTAATCGGCATGATTTATTTTCAGCACTTTCGTCGGTTACTATTTCAAATGTAATCGGCAGGATTTTTATTTTCAGCATATTCGTCGGTTACTATTTCGAAAGTAATCGGCAAGATTTTTATTTTCAGCATATTTGTCGGTTACTATTTTAAAAGTAATCGACAAGACTTTTATTTTCAGCACATTTGTCGGTTACTATTTCAAAAGTAATCGGCATGATTTATTTTCAGCACATTCGTCAGTTACTATTTCAAAAGTAATCGGCAAGATTTTTAGTTTGAGCACATTCGTCGGTTACTATTTTAAAACTAATCGACAAGACTTTTATTTTCAGCACATTTGTCGGTTACTATTTCAAAAGTAATCGGCATGATTTATTTTCAGCACATTCGTCGGTTACTATTTCAAAAGTAATCGGCATGATCTATTTTCTGCACATTCGTCGGTTACTATTTCAAAAGTAATCGGCAAGATTTTTATTTTCAGCATATTCGTCGGTTACTATTTCAAAGGTAATCAGCAGTATTTATTTTCAGCACATTCGTCGGTTACTATTTCAAAAGTAATCGGCATGATTTATTTTCAGCACATTCGTCGGTTACTATTTCAAAAGTAATCGGCAAGACTTTATTTTCAACACATTCGTCGGTTACTATTTTAAAAGTAATCGGCATGATCTATTTTCTGCACATTCGTCGGTTACTATTTCAAAAGTAATCGGCAAGATTTTTATTTTCAGCATATTCGTCGGTTACTATTTCAAAGGTAATCAGCAGTATTTATTTTCAGCACATTCGTCGGTTACTATTTCAAAAGTAATCGGCATGATTTATTTTCAGCACATTCGTCGGTTACTATTTCAAAAGTAATCGGCAAGATTTTTATTTTGAGCATATTCGTCGGTTACTATTTTAAAAGTAATCGACAAGACTTTTATTTTCAGCACATTTGTCGGTTACTATTTCAAAAGTAATCGGCAAGACTTTATTTTCAACACATTCGTCGGTTACTATTTCAAAAGTAATCGGCATGATCTATTTTCTGCACATTCGTCGGTTACTATTTCAAAAGTAATCGGCAAGATTTTTATTTTCAGCATATTCATCGGTTACTATTTCAAAAGTAATCGGCAAGATTTTTATTTTCAGCATATTTGTCGGTTACTATATTAAAAGTAATCGACAAGAGTTTTATTTTCAACATATTCGTCGGTTACTATTTCCAAAGTAATCGGCAAGACTTTATTTTCAGCACTTTCGTCGGTTACTATTTCAAATGTAATCGGCAGGATTTTTATTTTCAGCATATTCGTCGGTTACTATTTCGAAAGTAATCGGCAAGACTTTTTTTCAGCACTTTCGTCGGTTACTATTTCAAATGTAATCGGCAGGATTTTTATTTTCAGCATATTCGTCGGTTACTATTTCGAAAGTAATCGACAGGATTTTTATTTTCAGCATATTTGTCGGTTACTATTTTAAAAGTAATCGACAAGACTTTTATTTTCAGCACATTTGTCGGTTACTATTTCAAAAGTAATCGGCATGATTTATTTTCAGCACATTCGTTAGTTACTATTTCAAAAGTAATCGGCATGATTTATTTTCAGCACATTCGTCGGTTACTATTTCAAAAGTAATCGGCAAGACTTTATTTTCAACACATTCGTCGGTTACTATTTCAAAAGTAATCGGCATGATCTATTTTCTGCACATTCGTCGGTTACTATTTCAAAAGTAATCGGCAAGATTTTTATTTTCAGCATATTCGTCGGTTACTATTTCAAAGGTAATCAGCAGTATTTATTTTTAGCACATTCGTCGGTTACTATTTCAAAAGTAATCGGCATGATTTATTTTCAGCACATTCGTCGGTTACTATTTCAAAAGTAATCGGCAAGATTTTTATTTTGAGCATATTCGTCGGTTACTATTTTAAAAGTAATCGACAAGACTTTTATTTTCAGCACATTTGTCGGTTACTATTTCAAAAGTAATCGGCATGATTTATTTTCAGCACTTTCGTCGGTTACTATTTCAAATGTAATCGGCAGGATTTTTATTTTCAGCATATTCGTCGGTTACTATTTCGAAAGTAATCGGCAAGATTTTTATTTTCAGCATATTTGTCGGTTACTATTTTAAAAGTAATCGACAAGACTTTTATTTTCAGCACTTTCGTCGGTTACTATTTCAAATGTAATCGGCAGGATTTTTATTTTCAGCATATTCGTCGGTTACTATTTCGAAAGTAATCGACAGGATTTTTATTTTCAGCATATTTGTCGGTTACTATTTTAAAAGTAATCGACAAGACTTTTATTTTCAGCACATTTGTCGGTTACTATTTCAAAAGTAATCGGCATGATTTATTTTCAGCACATTCGTCAGTTACTATTTCAAAAGTAATCGGCATGATTTATTTTCAGCACATTCGTCGGTTACTATTTCAAAAGTAATCGGCAAGACTTTATTTTCAACACATTCGTCGGTTACTATTTCAAAAGTAATCGGCATGATCTATTTTCTGCACATTCGTCGGTTACTATTTCAAAAGTAATCGGCAAGATTTTTATTTTCAGCATATTCGTCGGTTACTATTTCAAAGGTAATCAACAGTATTTATTTTCAGCACATTCGTCGGTTACTATTTCAAAAGTAATCGGCATGATTTATTTTCAGCACATTCGTCGGTTACTATTTCAAAAGTAATCGGCAAGATTTTTATTTTGAGCATATTCGTCGGTTACTATTTTAAAAGTAATCGACAAGACTTTTATTTTCAGCACATTTGTCGGTTACTATTTCAAAAGTAATCGGCATGATTTATTTTCAGCACATTCGTCGGTTACTATTTCAAAAGTAATCGACAAGACTTTTATTTTCAGCACATTTGTCGGTTACTATTTCAAAAGTAATCGGCAAGACTTTATTTTCAACACATTCGTCGGTTACTATTTCAAAAGTAATCGGCATGATCTATTCTCTGCACATTCGTCGGTTACTATTTCAAAAGTAATCGGCAAGATTTTTATTTTCAGCATATTCATCGGTTACTATTTCAAAAGTAATCGGCAAGATTTTTATTTTCAGCATATTTGTCGGTTACTATATTAAAAGTAATCGACAAGAGTTTTATTTTCAACATATTCGTCGGTTACTATTTCCAAAGTAATCGGCAAGACTTTATTTTCAGCACTTTCGTCGGTTACTATTTCAAATGTAATCGGCAGGATTTTTATTTTCAGCATATTCGTCGGTTACTATTTCGAAAGTAATCGGCAAGACTTTTTTTCAGCACTTTCGTCGGTTACTATTTCAAATGTAATCGGCAGGATTTTTATTTTCAGCATATTCGTCGGTTACTATTTCGAAAGTAATCGACAGGATTTTTATTTTCAGCATATTTGTCGGTTACTATTTTAAAAGTAATCGACAAGACTTTTATTTTCAGCACATTTGTCGGTTACTATTTCAAAAGTAATCGGCATGATTTATTTTCAGCACATTCGTTAGTTACTATTTCAAAAGTAATCGGCATGATTTATTTTCTGCACATTCGTCGGTTACTATTTCAAAAGTAATCGGCAAGACTTTATTTTCAACACATTCGTCGGTTACTATTTCAAAAGTAATCGGCATGATCTATTTTCTGCACATTCGTCGGTTACTATTTCAAAAGTAATCGGCAAGATTTTTATTTTCAGCATATTCGTCGGTTACTATTTCAAAGGTAATCAGCAGTATTTATTTTCAGCACATTCGTCGGTTACTATTTCAAAAGTAATCGACATGATTTATTTTCAGCACATTCGTCGGTTACTATTTCAAAAGTAATCGGCAAGATTTTTATTTTGAGCATATTCGTCGGTTACTATTTTAAAAGTAATCGACAAGACTTTTATTTTCAGCACATTTGTCGGTTACTATTTCAAAAGTAATCGGCATGATTTATTTTCAGCACTTTCGTCGGTTACTATTTCAAATGTAATCGGCAGGATTTTTATTTTCTGCATATTCGTCGGTTACTATTTCGAAAGTAATCGGCAAGATTTTTATTTTCAGCATATTTGTCGGTTACTATTTTAAAAGTAATCGACAAGACTTTTATTTTCAGCACATTTGTCGGTTACTATTTCAAAAGTAATCGGCATGATTTATTTTCAGCACATTCGTCAGTTACTATTTCAAAAGTAATCGGCAAGATTTTTAGTTTGAGCACATTCGTCGGTTACTATTTTAAAACTAATCGACAAGACTTTTATTTTCAGCACATTTGTCGGTTACTATTTCAAAAGTAATCGGCATGATTTATTTTCAGCACATTCGTCGGTTACTATTTCAAAAGTAATCGACAAGACTTTTATTTTCAGCACATTTGTCGGTTACTATTTCAAAAGTAATCGGCAAGACTTTATTTTCAACACATTCGTCGGTTACTATTTCAAAAGTAATCGACATGATCTATTTTCTGCACATTCGTCGGTTACTATTTCAAAAGTAACCGGCAAGATTTTTATTTTCAGCATATTCATCGGTTACTATTTCAAAAGTAATCGGCAAGATTTTTATTTTCAGCATATTTGTCGGTTACTATATTAAAAGTAATCGACAAGAGTTTTATTTTCAACATATTCGTCGGTTACTATTTCAAAAGTAATCGGCAAGACTTTATTTTCAGCACTTTCGTCGGTTACTATTTCAAATGTAATCGGCAGGATTTTTATTTTCAGCAAATTCGTCGGTTACTATTTCAAAAGTAATCGGCAAGACTTTTTTTCAGCACTTTCGTCGGTTACTATTTCAAATGTAATCGGCAGGATTTTTATTTTCAGCACTTTCGTCGGTTACTATTTCGAAAGTAATCGGCAAGACTTTTTTTCAGCACTTTCGTCGGTTACTATTTCAAATGTAATCGGCAGGATTTTTATTTTCAGCATATTCGTCGGTTACTATTTCGAAAGTAATCGACAGGATTTTTATTTTCAGCATATTTGTCGGTTACTATTTTAAAAGTAATCGACAAGACTTTTATTTTCAGCACATTTGTCGGTTACTATTTCAAAAGTAATCGGCATGATTTATTTTCAGCACATTCGTCAGTTACTATCTCAAAAGTAATCGGCATGATTTATTTTCAGCACATTCGTCGGTTACTATTTCAAAAGTAATCGGCAAGACTTTATTTTCAACACATTCGTCGGTTACTATTTCAAAAGTAATCGGCATGATCTATTTTCTGCACATTCGTCGGTTACTATTTCAAAAGTAATCGGCAAGATTTTTATTTTCAGCATATTTGTCGGTTACTATTTCAAAGGTAATCAGCAGTATTTATTTTCAGCACATTCGTCGGTTACTATTTCAAAAGTAATCGGCAAGATTTTTATTTTGAGCATATTCGTCGGTTACTATTTCAAAAGTAATCGACAAGATTTTTATTTTCAGCATATTCATCGGTTACTATTTCAAAAGTAATCGGCAAGATTTTTATTTTCAGCATATTTGTCGGTTACTATATTAAAAGTAATCGACAAGAGTTTTATTTTCAACATATTCGTCGGTTACTATTTCCAAAGTAATCGGCAAGACTTTATTTTCAGCACTTTCGTCGGTTACTATTTCAAATGTAATCGGCAGGATTTTTATTTTCAGCATATTCGTCGGTTACTATTTCGAAAGTAATCGGCAAGACTTTTTTTCAGCACTTTCGTCGGTTACTATTTCAAATGTAATCGGCAGGATTTTTATTTTCAGCATATTCGTCGGTTACTATTTCGAAAGTAATCGACAGGATTTTTATTTTCAGCATATTTGTCGGTTACTATTTTAAAAGTAATCGACAAGACTTTTATTTTCAGCACATTTGTCGGTTACTATTTCAAAAGTAATCGGCATGATTTATTTTCAGCACATTCGTTAGTTACTATTTCAAAAGTAATCGGCATGATTTATTTTCAGCACATTCGTCGGTTACTATTTCAAAAGTAATCGGCAAGACTTTATTTTCAACACATTCGTCGGTTACTATTTCAAAAGTAATCGGCATGATCTATTTTCTGCACATTCGTCGGTTACTATTTCAAAAGTAATCGGCAAGATTTTTATTTTCAGCATATTCGTCGGTTACTATTTCAAAGGTAATCAGCAGTATTTATTTTCAGCACATTCGTCGGTTACTATTTCAAAAGTAATCGGCATGATTTATTTTCAGCACATTCGTCGGTTACTATTTCAAAAGTAATCGGCAAGATTTTTATTTTGAGCATATTCGTCGGTTACTATTTTAAAAGTAATCGACAAGACTTTTATTTTCAGCACATTTGTCGGTTACTATTTCAAAAGTAATCGGCATGATTTATTTTCAGCACTTTCGTCGGTTACTATTTCAAATGTAATCGGCAGGATTTTTATTTTCAGCATATTCGTCGGTTACTATTTCGAAAGTAATCGGCAAGATTTTTATTTTCAGCATATTTGTCGGTTACTATTTTAAAAGTAATCGACAAGACTTTTATTTTCAGCACATTTGTCGGTTACTATTTCAAAAGTAATCGGCATGATTTATTTTCAGCACATTCGTCAGTTACTATTTCAAAAGTAATCGGCAAGATTTTTAGTTTGAGCACATTCGTCGGTTACTATTTTAAAACTAATCGACAAGACTTTTATTTTCAGCACATTTGTCGGTTACTATTTCAAAAGTAATCGGCATGATTTATTTTCAGCACATTCGTCGGTTACTATTTCAAAAGTAATCGGCATGATCTATTTTCTGCACATTCGTCGGTTACTATTTCAAAAGTAATCGGCAAGATTTTTATTTTCAGCATATTCGTCGGTTACTATTTCAAAGGTAATCAGCAGTATTTATTTTCAGCACATTCGTCGGTTACTATTTCAAAAGTAATCGGCATGATTTATTTTCAGCACATTCGTCGGTTACTATTTCAAAAGTAATCGGCAAGACTTTATTTTCAACACATTCGTCGGTTACTATTTCAAAAGTAATCGGCATGATCTATTTTCTGCACATTCGTCGGTTACTATTTCAAAAGTAATCGGCAAGATTTTTATTTTCAGCATATTCGTCGGTTACTATTTCAAAGGTAATCAGCAGTATTTATTTTCAGCACATTCGTCGGTTACTATTTCAAAAGTAATCGGCATGATTTATTTTCAGCACATTCGTCGGTTACTATTTCAAAAGTAATCGGCAAGATTTTTATTTTGAGCATATTCGTCGGTTACTATTTTAAAAGTAATCGACAAGACTTTTATTTTCAGCACATTTGTCGGTTACTATTTCAAAAGTAATCGGCAAGACTTTATTTTCAACACATTCGTCGGTTACTATTTCAAAAGTAATCGGCATGATCTATTTTCTGCACATTCGTCGGTTACTATTTCAAAAGTAATCGGCAAGATTTTTATTTTCAGCATATTCATCGGTTACTATTTCAAAAGTAATCGGCAAGATTTTTATTTTCAGCATATTTGTCGGTTACTATATTAAAAGTAATCGACAAGAGTTTTATTTTCAACATATTCGTCGGTTACTATTTCCAAAGTAATCGGCAAGACTTTATTTTCAGCACTTTCGTCGGTTACTATTTCAAATGTAATCGGCAGGATTTTTATTTTCAGCATATTCGTCGGTTACTATTTCGAAAGTAATCGGCAAGACTTTTTTTCAGCACTTTCGTCGGTTACTATTTCAAATGTAATCGGCAGGATTTTTATTTTCAGCATATTCGTCGGTTACTATTTCGAAAGTAATCGACAGGATTTTTATTTTCAGCATATTTGTCGGTTACTATTTTAAAAGTAATCGACAAGACTTTTATTTTCAGCACATTTGTCGGTTACTATTTCAAAAGTAATCGGCATGATTTATTTTCAGCACATTCGTTAGTTACTATTTCAAAAGTAATCGGCATGATTTATTTTCAGCACATTCGTCGGTTACTATTTCAAAAGTAATCGGCAGGACTTTATTTTCAACACATTCGTCGGTTACTATTTCAAAAGTAATCGGCATGATCTATTTTCTGCACATTCGTCGGTTACTATTTCAAAAGTAATCGGCAAGATTTTTATTTTCAGCATATTCGTCGGTTACTATTTCAAAGGTAATCAGCAGTATTTATTTTCAGCACATTCGTCGGTTACTATTTCAAAAGTAATCGGCATGATTTATTTTCAGCACATTCGTCGGTTACTATTTCAAAAGTAATCGGCAAGATTTTTATTTTGAGCATATTCGTCGGTTACTATTTTAAAAGTAATCGACAAGACTTTTATTTTCAGCACATTTGTCGGTTACTATTTCAAAAGTAATCGGCATGATTTATTTTCAGCACTTTCGTCGGTTACTATTTCAAATGTAATCGGCAGGATTTTTATTTTCAGCATATTCGTCGGTTACTATTTCGAAAGTAATCGGCAAGATTTTTATTTTCAGCATATTTGTCGGTTACTATTTTAAAAGTAATCGACAAGACTTTTATTTTCAGCACATTTGTCGGTTACTATTTCAAAAGTAATCGGCATGATTTATTTTCAGCACATTCGTCAGTTACTATTTCAAAAGTAATCGGCAAGATTTTTAGTTTGAGCACATTCGTCGGTTACTATTTTAAAACTAATCGACAAGACTTTTATTTTCAGCACATTTGTCGGTTACTATTTCAAAAGTAATCGGCATGATATATTTTCAGCACATTCGTCGGTTACTATTTCAAAAGTAATCGACAAGACTTTTATTTTCAGCACATTTGTCGGTTACTATTTCAAAAGTAATCGGCAAGACTTTATTTTCAACACATTCGTCGGTTACTATTTCAAAAGTAATCGACATGATCTATTTTCTGCACATTCGTCGGTTACTATTACAAAAGTAACCGGCAAGATTTTTATTTTCAGCATATTCATCGGTTACTATTTCAAAAGTAATCGGCAAGATTTTTATTTTCAGCATATTTGTCGGTTACTATATTAAAAGTAATCGACAAGAGTTTTATTTTCAACATATTCGTCGGTTACTATTTCAAAAGTAATCGGCAAGACTTTATTTTCAGCACTTTCGTCGGTTACTATTTCAAATGTAATCGGCAGGATTTTTATTTTCAGCATATTCGTCGGTTACTATTTCGAAAGTAATCGGCAAGACTTTTTTTCAGCACTTTCGTCGGTTACTATTTCAAATGTAATCGGCAAGATTTTTATTTTCAGCATATTCGTCGGTTACTATTTCGAAAGTAATCGACAGGATTTTTATTTTCAGCATATTTGTCGGTTACTATTTTAAAAGTAATCGACAAGACTTTTATTTTCAGCACATTTGTCGGTTACTATTTCAAAAGTAATCGGCATGATTTATTTTCAGCACATTCGTCAGTTACTATTTCAAAAGTAATCGGCATGATTTATTTTCAGCACATTCGTCGGTTACTATTTCAAAAGTAATCGGCAAGACTTTATTTTCAACACATTCGTCGGTTACTATTTCAAAAGTAATCGGCATGATCTATTTTCTGCACATTCGTCGGTTACTATTTCAAAAGTAATCGGCAAGATTTTTATTTTCAGCATATTCATCGGTTACTATTTCAAAAGTAATCGGCAAGATTTTTATTTTCAGCATATTTGTCGGTTACTATATTAAAAGTAATCGACAAGAGTTTTATTTTCAACATATTCGTCGGTTACTATTTCCAAAGTAATCGGCAAGACTTTATTTTCAGCACTTTCGTCGGTTACTATTTCAAATGTAATCGGCAGGATTTTTATTTTCAGCATATTCGTCGGTTACTATTTCGAAAGTAATCGGCAAGACTTTTTTTCAGCACTTTCGTCGGTTACTATTTCAAATGTAATCGGCAGGATTTTTATTTTCAGCATATTCGTCGGTTACTATTTCGAAAGTAATCGACAGGATTTTTATTTTCAGCATATTTGTCGGTTACTATTTTAAAAGTAATCGACAAGACTTTTATTTTCAGCACATTTGTCGGTTACTATTTCAAAAGTAATCGGCATGATTTATTTTCAGCACATTCGTTAGTTACTATTTCAAAAGTAATCGGCATGATTTATTTTCAGCACATTCGTCGGTTACTATTTCAAAAGTAATCGGCAAGACTTTATTTTCAACACATTCGTCGGTTACTATTTCAAAAGTAATCGGCATGATCTATTTTCTGCACATTCGTCGGTTACTATTTCAAAAGTAATCGGCAAGATTTTTATTTTCAGCATATTCGTCGGTTACTATTTCAAAGGTAATCAGCAGTATTTATTTTCAGCACATTCGTCGGTTACTATTTCAAAAGTAATCGGCATGATTTATTTTCAGCACATTCGTCGGTTACTATTTCAAAAGTAATCGGCAAGATTTTTATTTTGAGCATATTCGTCGGTTACTATTTTAAAAGTAATCGACAAGACTTTTATTTTCAGCACATTTGTCGGTTACTATTTCAAAAGTAATCGGCATGATTTATTTTCAGCACTTTCGTCGGTTACTATTTCAAATGTAATCGGCAGGATTTTTATTTTCAGCATATTCGTCGGTTACTATTTCGAAAGTAATCGGCAAGATTTTTATTTTCAGCATATTTGTCGGTTACTATTTTAAAAGTAATCGACAAGACTTTTATTTTCAGCACATTTGTCGGTTACTATTTCAAAAGTAATCGGCATGATTTATTTTCAGCACATTCGTCAGTTACTATTTCAAAAGTAATCGGCAAGATTTTTAGTTTGAGCACATTCGTCGGTTACTATTTTAAAACTAATCGACAAGACTTTTATTTTCAGCACATTTGTCGGTTACTATTTCAAAAGTAATCGGCATGATTTATTTTCAGCACATTCGTCGGTTACTATATCAAAAGTAATCGACAAGACTTTTATTTTCAGCACATTTGTCGGTTACTATTTCAAAAGTAATCGGCAAGACTTTATTTTCAACACATTCGTCGGTTACTATTTCAAAAGTAATCGACATGATCTATTTTCTGCACATTCGTCGGTTACTACTACAAAAGTAACCGGCAAGATTTTTATTTTCAGCATATTCATCGGTTACTATTTCAAAAGTAATCGGCAAGATTTTTATTTTCAGCATATTTGTCGGTTACTATATTAAAAGTAATCGACAAGAGTTTTATTTTCAACATATTCGTCGGTTACTATTTCAAAAGTAATCGGCAAGACTTTATTTTCAGCACTTTCGTCGGTTACTATTTCAAATGTAATCGGCAGGATTTTTATTTTCAGCATATTCGTCGGTTACTATTTCGAAAGTAATCGGCAAGACTTTTTTTCAGCACTTTCGTCGGTTACTATTTCAAATGTAATCGGCAGGATTTTTATTTTCAGCATATTCGTCGGTTACTATTTCGAAAGTAATCGACAGGATTTTTATTTTCAGCATATTTGTCGGTTACTATTTTAAAAGTAATCGACAAGACTTTTATTTTCAGCACATTTGTCGGTTACTATTTCAAAAGTAATCGGCATGATTTATTTTCAGCACATTCGTCAGTTACTATTTCAAAAGTAATCGGCATGATTTATTTTCAGCACATTCGTCGGTTACTATTTCAAAAGTAATCGGCAAGACTTTATTTTCAACACATTCGTCGGTTACTATTTCAAAAGTAATCGGCATGATCTATTTTCTGCACATTCGTCGGTTACTATTTCAAAAGTAATCGGCAAGATTTTTATTTTCAGCATATTCGTCGGTTACTATTTCAAAGGTAATCAGCAGTATTTATTTTCAGCACATTCGTCGGTTACTATTTCAAAAGTAATCGGCATGATTTATTTTCAGCACATTCGTCGGTTACTATTTCAAAAGTAATCGGCAAGATTTTTATTTTGAGCATATTCGTCGGTTACTATTTTAAAAGTAATCGACAAGACTTTTATTTTCAGCACATTTGTCGGTTACTATTTCAAAAGTAATCGGCATGATTTATTTTCAGCACATTCGTCGGTTACTATTTCAAAAGTAATCGACAAGACTTTTATTTTCAGCACATTTGTCGGTTACTATTTCAAAAGTAATCGGCAAGACTTTATTTTCAACACATTCGTCGGTTACTATTTCAAAAGTAATCGGCATGATCTATTTTCTGCACATTCGTCGGTTACTATTTCAAAAGCAATCGGCAAGATTTTTATTTTCAGCATATTCATCGGTTACTATTTCAAAAGTAATCGGCAAGATTTTTATTTTCAGCATATTTGTCGGTTACTATATTAAAAGTAATCGACAAGAGTTTTATTTTCAACATATTCGTCGGTTACTATTTCCAAAGTAATCGGCAAGACTTTATTTTCAGCACTTTCGTCGGTTACTATTTCAAATGTAATCGGCAGGATTTTTATTTTCAGCATATTCGTCGGTTACTATTTCGAAAGTAATCGGCAAGACTTTTTTTCAGCACTTTCGTCGGTTACTATTTCAAATGTAATCGGCAGGATTTTTATTTTCAGCATATTCGTCGGTTACTATTTCGAAAGTAATCGACAGGATTTTTATTTTCAGCATATTTGTCGGTTACTATTTTAAAAGTAATCGACAAGACTTTTATTTTCAGCACATTTGTCGGTTACTATTTCAAAAGTAATCGACATGATTTATTTTCAGCACATTCGTTAGTTACTATTTCAAAAGTAATCGGCATGATTTATTTTCAGCACATTCGTCGGTTACTATTTCAAAAGTAATCGGCAAGACTTTATTTTCAACACATTCGTCGGTTACTATTTCAAAAGTAATCGGCATGATCTATTTTCTGCACATTCGTCGGTTACTATTTCAAAAGTAATCGGCAAGATTTTTATTTTCAGCATATTCGTCGGTTACTATTTCAAAGGTAATCAGCAGTATTTATTTTCAGCACATTCGTCGGTTACTATTTCAAAAGTAATCGGCATGATTTATTTTCAGCACATTCGTCGGTTACTATTTCAAAAGTAATCGGCAAGATTTTTATTTTGAGCATATTCGTCGGTTACTATTTTAAAAGTAATCGACAAGACTTTTATTTTCAGCACATTTGTCGGTTACTATTTCAAAAGTAATCGGCATGATTTATTTTCAGCACTTTCGTCGGTTACTATTTCAAATGTAATCGGCAGGATTTTTATTTTCAGCATATTCGTCGGTTACTATTTCGAAAGTAATCGGCAAGATTTTTATTTTCAGCATATTTGTCGGTTACTATTTTAAAAGTAATCGACAAGACTTTTATTTTCAGCACATTTGTCGGTTACTATTTCAAAAGTAATCGGCATGATTTATTTTCAGCACATTCGTCAGTTACTATTTCAAAAGTAATCGGCAAGATTTTTAGTTTGAGCACATTCGTCGGTTACTATTTTAAAACTAATCGACAAGACTTTTATTTTCAGCACATTTGTCGGTTACTATTTCAAAAGTAATCGGCATGATTTATTTTCAGCACATTCGTCGGTTACTATTTCAAAAGTAATCGACAAGACTTTTATTTTCAGCACATTTGTCGGTTACTATTTCAAAAGTAATCGGCAAGACTTTATTTTCAACACATTCGTCGGTTACTATTTCAAAAGTAATCGACATGATCTATTTTCTGCACATTCGTCGGTTACTATTACAAAAGTAACCGGCAAGATTTTTATTTTCAGCATATTCATCGGTTACTATTTCAAAAGTAATCGGCAAGATTTTTATTTTCAGCATATTTGTCGGTTACTATATTAAAAGTAATCGACAAGAGTTTTATTTTCAACATATTCGTCGGTTACTATTTCAAAAGTAATCGGCAAGACTTTATTTTCAGCACTTTCGTCGGTTACTATTTCAAATGTAATCGGTAGGATTTTTATTTTCAGCATATTCGTCGGTTACTATTTCGAAAGTAATCGGCAAGACTTTTTTTCAGCACTTTCGTCGGTTACTATTTCAAATGTAATCGGCAGGATTTTTATTTTCAGCATATTCGTCGGTTACTATTTCGAAAGTAATCGACAGGATTTTTATTTTCAGCATATTTGTCGGTTACTATTTTAAAAGTAATCGACAAGACTTTTATTTTCAGCACATTTGTCGGTTACTATTTCAAAAGTAATCGGCATGATTTATTTTCAGCACATTCGTCAGTTACTATTTCAAAAGTAATCGGCATGATTTATTTTCAGCACATTCGTCGGTTACTATTTCAAAAGTAATCGGCAAGACTTTATTTTCAACACATTCGTCGGTTACTATTTCAAAAGTAATCGGCATGATCTATTTTCTGCACATTCGTCGGTTACTATTTCAAAAGTAATCGGCAAGATTTTTATTTTCAGCATATTCGTCGGTTACTATTTCAAAGGTAATCAGCAGTATTTATTTTCAGCACATTCGTCGGTTACTATTTCAAAAGTAATCGGCATGATTTATTTTCAGCACATTCGTCGGTTACTATTTCAAAAGTAATCGGCAAGATTTTTATTTTGAGCATATTCGTCGGTTACTATTTTAAAAGTAATCGACAAGACTTTTATTTTCAGCACATTTGTCGGTTACTATTTCAAAAGTAATCGGCATGATTTATTTTCAGCACATTCGTCGGTTACTATTTCAAAAGTAATCGACAAGACTTTTATTTTCAGCACATTTGTCGGTTACTATTTCAAAAGTAATCGGCAAGACTTTATTTTCAACACATTCGTCGGTTACTATTTCAAAAGTAATCGGCATGATCTATTTTCTGCACATTCGTCGGTTACTATTTCAAAAGCAATCGGCAAGATTTTTATTTTCAGCATATTCATCGGTTACTATTTCAAAAGTAATCGGCAAGATTTTTATTTTCAGCATATTTGTCGGTTACTATATTAAAAGTAATCGACAAGAGTTTTATTTTCAACATATTCGTCGGTTACTATTTCCAAAGTAATCGGCAAGACTTTATTTTCAGCACTTTCGTCGGTTACTATTTCAAATGTAATCGGCAGGATTTTTATTTTCAGCATATTCGTCGGTTACTATTTCGAAAGTAATCGGCAAGACTTTTTTTCAGCACTTTCGTCGGTTACTATTTCAAATGTAATCGGCAGGATTTTTATTTTCAGCATATTCGTCGGTTACTATTTCGAAAGTAATCGACAGGATTTTTATTTTCAGCATATTTGTCGGTTACTATTTTAAAAGTAATCGACAAGACTTTTATTTTCAGCACATTTGTCGGTTACTATTTCAAAAGTAATCGACATGATTTATTTTCAGCACATTCGTTAGTTACTATTTCAAAAGTAATCGGCATGATTTATTTTCAGCACATTCGTCGGTTACTATTTCAAAAGTAATCGGCAAGACTTTATTTTCAACACATTCGTCGGTTACTATTTCAAAAGTAATCGGCATGATCTATTTTCTGCACATTCGTCGGTTACTATTTCAAAAGTAATCGGCAAGATTTTTATTTTCAGCATATTCGTCGGTTACTATTTCAAAGGTAATCAGCAGTATTTATTTTCAGCACATTCGTCGGTTACTATTTCAAAAGTAATCGGCATGATTTATTTTCAGCACATTCGTCGGTTACTATTTCAAAAGTAATCGGCAAGATTTTTATTTTGAGCATATTCGTCGGTTACTATTTTAAAAGTAATCGACAAGACTTTTATTTTCAGCACATTTGTCGGTTACTATTTCAAAAGTAATCGGCATGATTTATTTTCAGCACTTTCGTCGGTTACTATTTCAAATGTAATCGGCAGGATTTTTATTTTCAGCATATTCGTCGGTTACTATTTCGAAAGTAATCGGCAAGATTTTTATTTTCAGCATATTTGTCGGTTACTATTTTAAAAGTAATCGACAAGACTTTTATTTTCAGCACATTTGTCGGTTACTATTTCAAAAGTAATCGGCATGATTTATTTTCAGCACATTCGTCAGTTACTATTTCAAAAGTAATCGGCAAGATTTTTAGTTTGAGCACATTCGTCGGTTACTATTTTAAAACTAATCGACAAGACTTTTATTTTCAGCACATTTGTCGGTTACTATTTCAAAAGTAATCGGCATGATTTATTTTCAGCACATTCGTCGGTTACTATTTCAAAAGTAATCGACAAGACTTTTATTTTCAGCACATTTGTCGGTTACTATTTCAAAAGTAATCGGCAAGACTTTATTTTCAACACATTCGTCGGTTACTATTTAAAAAGTAATCGACATGATCTATTTTCTGCACATTCGTCGGTTACTATTACAAAAGTAACCGGCAAGATTTTTATTTTCAGCATATTCATCGGTTACTATTTCAAAAGTAATCGGCAAGATTTTTATTTTCAGCATATTTGTCGGTTACTATATTAAAAGTAATCGACAAGAGTTTTATTTTCAACATATTCGTCGGTTACTATTTCAAAAGTAATCGGCAAGACTTTATTTTCAGCACTTTCGTCGGTTACTATTTCAAATGTAATCGGTAGGATTTTTATTTTCAGCATATTCGTCGGTTACTATTTCGAAAGTAATCGGCAAGACTTTTTTTCAGCACTTTCGTCGGTTACTATTTCAAATGTAATCGGCAGGATTTTTATTTTCAGCATATTCGTCGGTTACTATTTCGAAAGTAATCGACAGGATTTTTATTTTCAGCATATTTGTCGGTTACTATTTTAAAAGTAATCGACAAGACTTTTATTTTCAGCACATTTGTCGGTTACTATTTCAAAAGTAATCGGCATGATTTATTTTCAGCACATTCGTCAGTTACTATTTCAAAAGTAATCGGCATGATTTATTTTCAGCACATTCGTCGGTTACTATTTCAAAAGTAATCGGCAAGACTTTATTTTCAACACATTCGTCGGTTACTATTTCAAAAGTAATCGGCATGATCTATTTTCTGCACATTCGTCGGTTACTATTTCAAAAGTAATCGGCAAGATTTTTATTTTCAGCATATTCGTCGGTTACTATTTCAAAGGTAATCAGCAGTATTTATTTTCAGCACATTCGTCGGTTACTATTTCAAAAGTAATCGGCATGATTTATTTTCAGCACATTCGTCGGTTACTATTTCAAAAGTAATCGGCAAGATTTTTATTTTGAGCATATTCGTCGGTTACTATTTTAAAAGTAATCGACAAGACTTTTATTTTCAGCACATTTGTCGGTTACTATTTCAAAAGTAATCGGCATGATTTATTTTCAGCACATTCGTCGGTTACTATTTCAAAAGTAATCGACAAGACTTTTATTTTCAGCACATTTGTCGGTTACTATTTCAAAAGTAATCGGCAAGACTTTATTTTCAACACATTCGTCGGTTACTATTTCAAAAGTAATCGGCATGATCTATTTTCTGCACATTCGTCGGTTACTATTTCAAAAGCAATCGGCAAGATTTTTATTTTCAGCATATTCATCGGTTACTATTTCAAAAGTAATCGGCAAGATTTTTATTTTCAGCATATTTGTCGGTTACTATATTAAAAGTAATCGACAAGAGTTTTATTTTCAACATATTCGTCGGTTACTATTTCCAAAGTAATCGGCAAGACTTTATTTTCAGCACTTTCGTCGGTTACTATTTCAAATGTAATCGGCAGGATTTTTATTTTCAGCATATTCGTCGGTTACTATTTCGAAAGTAATCGGCAAGACTTTTTTTCAGCACTTTTGTCGGTTACTATTTCAAATGTAATCGGCAGGATTTTTATTTTCAGCATATTCGTCGGTTACTATTTCGAAAGTAATCGACAGGATTTTTATTTTCAGCATATTTGTCGGTTACTATTTTAAAAGTAATCGACAAGACTTTTATTTTCAGCACATTTGTCGGTTACTATTTCAAAAGTAATCGACATGATTTATTTTCAGCACATTCGTTAGTTACTATTTCAAAAGTAATCGGCATGATTTATTTTCAGCACATTCGTCGGTTACTATTTCAAAAGTAATCGGCAAGACTTTATTTTCAACACATTCGTCGGTTACTATTTCAAAAGTAATCGGCATGATCTATTTTCTGCACATTCGTCGGTTACTATTTCAAAAGTAATCGGCAAGATTTTTATTTTCAGCATATTCGTCGGTTACTATTTCAAAGGTAATCAGCAGTATTTATTTTCAGCACATTCGTCGGTTACTATTTCAAAAGTAATCGGCATGATTTATTTTCAGCACATTCGTCGGTTACTATTTCAAAAGTAATCGGCAAGATTTTTATTTTGAGCATATTCGTCGGTTACTATTTTAAAAGTAATCGACAAGACTTTTATTTTCAGCACATTTGTCGGTTACTATTTCAAAAGTAATCGGCATGATTTATTTTCAGCACTTTCGTCGGTTACTATTTCAAATGTAATCGGCAGGATTTTTATTTTCAGCATATTCGTCGGTTACTATTTCGAAAGTAATCGGCAAGATTTTTATTTTCAGCATATTTGTCGGTTACTATTTTAAAAGTAATCGACAAGACTTTTATTTTCAGCACATTTGTCGGTTACTATTTCAAAAGTAATCGGCATGATTTATTTTCAGCACATTCGTCAGTTACTATTTCAAAAGTAATCGGCAAGATTTTTAGTTTGAGCACATTCGTCGGTTACTATTTTAAAACTAATCGACAAGACTTTTATTTTCAGCACATTTGTCGGTTACTATTTCAAAAGTAATCGGCATGATTTATTTTCAGCACATTCGTCGGTTACTATTTCAAAAGTAATCGACAAGACTTTTATTTTCAGCACATTTGTCGGTTACTATTTCAAAAGTAATCGGCAAGACTTTATTTTCAACGCATTCGTCGGTTACTATTTCAAAAGTAATCGACATGATCTATTTTCTGCACATTCGTCGGTTACTATTACAAAAGTAACCGGCAAGATTTTTATTTTCAGCATATTCATCGGTTACTATTTCAAAAGTAATCGGCAAGATTTTTATTTTCAGCATATTTGTCGGTTACTATATTAAAAGTAATCGACAAGAGTTTTATTTTCAACATATTCGTCGGTTACTATTTCAAAAGTAATCGGCAAGACTTTATTTTCAGCACTTTCGTCGGTTACTATTTCAAATGTAATCGGTAGGATTTTTATTTTCAGCATATTCGTCGGTTACTATTTCGAAAGTAATCGGCAAGACTTTTTTTCAGCACTTTCGTCGGTTACTATTTCAAATGTAATCGGCAGGATTTTTATTTTCAGCATATTCGTCGGTTACTATTTCGAAAGTAATCGACAGGATTTTTATTTTCAGCATATTTGTCGGTTACTATTTTAAAAGTAATCGACAAGACTTTTATTTTCAGCACATTTGTCGGTTACTATTTCAAAAGTAATCGGCATGATTTATTTTCAGCACATTCGTCAGTTACTATTTCAAAAGTAATCGGCATGATTTATTTTCAGCACATTCGTCGGTTACTATTTCAAAAGTAATCGGCAAGACTTTATTTTCAACACATTCGTCGGTTACTATTTCAAAAGTAATCGGCATGATCTATTTTCTGCACATTCGTCGGTTACTATTTCAAAAGTAATCGGCAAGATTTTTATTTTCAGCATATTCGTCGGTTACTATTTCAAAGGTAATCAGCAGTATTTATTTTCAGCACATTCGTCGGTTACTATTTCAAAAGTAATCGGCATGATTTATTTTCAGCACATTCGTCGGTTACTATTTCAAAAGTAATCGGCAAGATTTTTATTTTGAGCATATTCGTCGGTTACTATTTTAAAAGTAATCGACAAGACTTTTATTTTCAGCACATTTGTCGGTTACTATTTCAAAAGTAATCGGCATGATTTATTTTCAGCACATTCGTCGGTTACTATTTCAAAAGTAATCGACAAGACTTTTATTTTCAGCACATTTGTCGGTTACTATTTCAAAAGTAATCGGCAAGACTTTATTTTCAACACATTCGTCGGTTACTATTTCAAAAGTAATCGGCATGATCTATTTTCTGCACATTCGTCGGTTACTATTTCAAAAGCAATCGGCAAGATTTTTATTTTCAGCATATTCATCGGTTACTATTTCAAAAGTAATCGGCAAGATTTTTATTTTCAGCATATTTGTCGGTTACTATACTAAAAGTAATCGACAAGAGTTTTATTTTCAACATATTCGTCGGTTACTATTTCCAAAGTAATCGGCAAGACTTTATTTTCAGCACTTTCGTCGGTTACTATTTCAAATGTAATCGGCAGGATTTTTATTTTCAGCATATTCGTCGGTTACTATTTCGAAAGTAATCGGCAAGACTTTTTTTCAGCACTTTTGTCGGTTACTATTTCAAATGTAATCGGCAGGATTTTTATTTTCAGCATATTCGTCGGTTACTATTTCGAAAGTAATCGACAGGATTTTTATTTTCAGCATATTTGTCGGTTACTATTTTAAAAGTAATCGACAAGACTTTTATTTTCAGCACATTTGTCGGTTACTATTTCAAAAGTAATCGACATGATTTATTTTCAGCACATTCGTTAGTTACTATTTCAAAAGTAATCGGCATGATTTATTTTCAGCACATTCGTCGGTTACTATTTCAAAAGTAATCGGCAAGACTTTATATTCAACACATTCGTCGGTTACTATTTCAAAAGTAATCGGCATGATCTATTTTCTGCACATTCGTCGGTTACTATTTCAAAAGTAATCGGCAAGATTTTTATTTTCAGCATATTCGTCGGTTACTATTTCAAAGGTAATCAGCAGTATTTATTTTCAGCACATTCGTCGGTTACTATTTCAAAAGTAATCGGCATGATTTATTTTCAGCACATTCGTCGGTTACTATTTCAAAAGTAATCGGCAAGATTTTTATTTTGAGCATATTCGTCGGTTACTATTTTAAAAGTAATCGACAAGACTTTTATTTTCAGCACATTTGTCGGTTACTATTTCAAAAGTAATCGGCATGATTTATTTTCAGCACTTTCGTCGGTTACTATTTCAAATGTAATCGGCAGGATTTTTATTTTCAGCATATTCGTCGGTTACTATTTCGAAAGTAATCGGCAAGATTTTTATTTTCAGCATATTTGTCGGTTACTATTTTAAAAGTAATCGACAAGACTTTTATTTTCAGCACATTTGTCGGTTACTATTTCAAAAGTAATCGGCATGATTTATTTTCAGCACATTCGTCAGTTACTATTTCAAAAGTAATCGGCAAGATTTTTAGTTTGAGCACATTCGTCGGTTACTATTTTAAAACTAATCGACAAGACTTTTGTTTTCAGCACATTTGTCGGTTACTATTTCAAAAGTAATCGGCATGATTTATTTTCAGCACATTCGTCGGTTACTATTTCAAAAGTAATCGACAAGACTTTTATTTTCAGCACATTTGTCGGTTACTATTTCAAAAGTAATCGGCAAGACTTTATTTTCAACACATTAGTCGGTTACTATTTCAAAAGTAATCGGCATGATCTATTTTCTGCACATTCGTCGGTTACTATTTCAAAAGTAATCGGCAAGATTTTTATTTCAGCATATTCATCGGTTACTATTTCAAAAGTAATCGGCAAGATTTTTTTTTCAGCATATTTGTCGGTTACTATATTAAAAGTAATCGACAAGAGTTTTATTTTCAACATATTCGTCGGTTACTATTTCCAAAGTAATCGGCAAGACTTTATTTTCAGCACTTTCGTCGGTTACTATTTCAAATGTAATCGGCAGGATTTTTATTTTCAGCATATTCGTCGGTTACTATTTCGAAAGTAATCGGCAAGACTTTTTTTCAGCACTTTCGTCGGTTACTATTTCAAATGTAATCGGCAGGATTTTTATTTTCAGCATATTCGTCGGTTACTATTTCGAAAGTAATCGACAGGATTTTTATTTTCAGCATATTTGTCAGTTACTATTTTAAAAGTAATCGACAAGACTTTTATTTTCAGCACATTTGTCGGTTACTATTTCAAAAGTAATCGGCATGATTTATTTTCAGCACATTCGTCAGTTACTATTTCAAAAGTAATCGGCATGATTTATTTTCAGCACATTCGTCGGTTACTATTTCAAAAGTAATCGGCATGACTTTATTTTCAACACATTCGTCGGTTACTATTTCAAAAGTAATCGGCATGATCTATTTTCTGCACATTCGTCGGTTACTATTTTAAAAGTAATCGGCAAGATTTTTATTTTCAGCATATTCATCGGTTACTATTTCAAAAGTAATCGGTAAGATTTTTATTTTCAGCATATTTGTCGGTTACTATATTAAAAGTAATCGACAAGAGTTTTATTTTCAACATATTCGTCGGTTACTATTTCAAAAGTAATCGGCAAGACTTTATTTTCAGCACTTTCGTCGGTTACTATTTCAAATGTAATCGGCAGGATTTTTATTTTCAGCATATTCGTCGGTTACTATTTTAAAAGTAATCGACATGATTTATTTTCAGCACATTCGTCAGTTACTATTTCAAATGTAATCGGCAGGATTTTTATTTTCAGCATATTCGTCGGTTACTATTTCGAAAGTAATCGGCAAGATTTTTATTTTCAGCATATTTGTCGGTTACTATTTTAAAAGTAATCGACATGATTTATTTTCAGCACATTCGTCAGTTACTATTTCAAAAGTAATCGGCAAGATTTTTATTTTGAGCACATTCGTCGGTTACTATTTAAAAGTAATTTACAAGACTTTTATTTTCAGCACATTTGTCGGTTACTATTTCAAAAGTAATCGGCATGATTTATTTTCAGCACATTCGTCGGTTACTATTTCAAAAGTAATCAGCAAGACTTTATTGTCAACATATTCGTCGCTTACTATTTCAAAAGTAATCGGCATGATTTATTTTCAGCACATTCGTCGGTTACTATTTCAAAAGTAATCAGCAAGACTTTATTTTCAACATATTCGTCGCTTACTATTTCAAAAGTAATCGGCATGATTTATTTTCAGCACATTCGTCGGTTACTATTTCAAAAGTAATCGGCAAGATTTTTATTTTGAGCACATTCGTCGGTTACTATTTTAAAAGTAATCGACAAGACTTTTATTTTCAGGACATTTGTCGGTTACTATTTCAAAAGTAATCGGCATGATCTATTTTCTGCACATTCGTCGGTTACTATTTTAAAAGTAATCGGCAAGATTTTTATTTTCAGCATATTCATCGGTTACTATTTCAAAAGTAATCGGTAAGATTTTTATTTTCAGCATATTTGTCGGTTACTATATTAAAAGTAATCGACAAGAGTTTTATTTTCAACATATTCGTCGGTTACTATTTCAAAAGTAATCGGCAAGACTTTATTTTCAGCACTTTCGTCGGTTACTATTTCAAATGTAATCGGCAGGATTTTTATTTTCAGCATATTCGTCGGTTACTATTTTAAAAGTAATCGACATGATTTATTTTCAGCACATTCGTCAGTTACTATTTCAAAAGTAATCGGCAAGATTTTTATTTTGAGCACATTCGTCGGTTACTATTTAAAAGTAATTTACAAGACTTTTATTTTCAGCACATTTGTCGGTTACTATTTCAAAAGTAATCGGCATGATTTATTTTCAGCACATTCGTCGGTTACTATTTCAAAAGTAATCAGCAAGACTTTATTGTCAACATATTCGTCGCTTACTATTTCAAAAGTAATCGGCATGATTTATTTTCAGCACATTCGTCGGTTACTATTTCAAAAGTAATCAGCAAGACTTTATTTTCAACATATTCGTCGCTTACTATTTCAAAAGTAATCGGCATGATTTATTTTCAGCACATTCGTCGGTTACTATTTCAAAAGTAATCGGCAAGATTTTTATTTTGAGCACATTCGTCGGTTACTATTTTAAAAGTAATCGACAAGACTTTTATTTTCAGGACATTTGTCGGTTACTATTTCAAAAGTAATCGGCATGATCTATTTTCTGCACATTCGTCGGTTACTATTTTAAAAGTAATCGGCAAGATTTTTATTTTCAGCATATTCATCGGTTACTATTTCAAAAGTAATCGGTAAGATTTTTATTTTCAGCATATTTGTCGGTTACTATATTAAAAGTAATCGACAAGAGTTTTATTTTCAACATATTCGTCGGTTACTATTTCAAAAGTAATCGGCAAGACTTTATTTTCAGCACTTTCGTCGGTTACTATTTCAAATGTAATCGGCAGGATTTTTATTTTCAGCATATTCGTCGGTTACTATTTCGAAAGTAATCGGCAAGATTTTTAGTTTGAGCACATTCGTCGGTTACTATTTTAAAACTAATCGACAAGACTTTTATTTTCAGCACATTTGTCGGTTACTATTTCAAAAGTAATCGGCATGATTTATTTTCAGCACATTCGTCGGTTACTATTTCAAAAGTAATCGGCAAGACTTTATTTTGAACATATTCGTCGCTTACTATTTCAAAAGTAATCGGCATGATTTATTTTCAGCACATTCGTCGGTTACTATTTCAAAAGTAATCAGCAAGACTTTATTTTCAACATATTCGTCGCTTACTATTTCAAAAGTAATCGGCATGATTTATTTTCAGCACATTCGTCGGTTACTATTTCAAAAGTAATCGGCATGATTTTTATTTTGAGCACATTCGTCGGTTACTATTTTAAAAGTAATCGACAAGACTTTTATTTTCAGGACATTTGTCGGTTACTATTTCAAAAGTAATCGGCATGATTAATTTTCAGCACATTCGTCGGTTACTATTTCAAAAGTAATCGGCAAGATTTTTATTTTGAGCACATTCGTCGGTTACTATTTTAAAAGTAATCGACAAGACTTTTATTTTCAGCACATTTGTCGGTTACTATTTCAAAAGTAATCGGCATGATTTATTTTCAGCACATTCGTCGGTTACTATTTCAAAAGTAATCGACAAGACTTTTATTTTCAGCACATTTGTCGGTTACTATTTCAAAAGTAATCGGCAAGACTTTATTTTCAACACATTCGTCGGTTACTATTTCAAAAGTAATCGGCATGATCTATTTTCTGCACATTCGTCGGTTACTATTTCAAAAGTAATCGGCAAGATTTTTATTTTCAGCATATTCATCGGTTACTATTTCAAAAGTAATCGGCAAGATTTTTTTTTCAGCATATTTGTCGGTTACTATATTAAAAGTAATCGACAAGAGTTTTATTTTCAACATATTCGTCGGTTACTATTTCCAAAGTAATCGGCAAGACTTTATTTTCAGCACTTTCGTCGGTTACTATTTCAAATGTAATCGGCAGGATTTTTATTTTCAGCATATTCGTCGGTTACTATTTCGAAAGTAATCGGCAAGATTTTTATTTTCAGCATATTTGTCGGTTACTATTTTAAAAGTAATCGACATGATTTATTTTCAGCACATTCGTCAGTTACTATTTCAAAAGTAATCGGCAAGATTTTTATTTTGAGCACATTCGTCGGTTACTATTTAAAAGTAATCGACAAGACTTTTATTTTCAGCACATTTGTCGGTTACTATTTCAAAAGTAATCGGCATGATTTATTTTCAGCACATTCGTCGGTTACTATTTCAAAAGTAATCAGCAAGACTTTATTTTCAACATATTCGTCGCTTACTATTTCAAAAGTAATCGGCATGATTTATTTTCAGCACATTCGTCGGTTACTATTTCAAAAGTAATCAGCAAGACTTTATTTTCAACATATTCGTCGCTTACTATTTCAAAAGTAATCAGCATGATTTATTTTCAGCACATTCGTCGGTTACTATTTCAAAAGTAATCGGCAAGATTTTTATTTTGAGCACATTCGTCGGTTACTATTTTAAAAGTAATCGACAAGACTTTTATTTTCAGGACATTTGTCGGTTACTATTTCAAAAGTAATCGGCATGATCTATTTTCTGCACATTCGTCGGTTACTATTTTAAAAGTAATCGGCAAGATTTTTATTTTCAGCATATTCATCGGTTACTATTTCAAAAGTAATCGGTAAGATTTTTATTTTCAGCATATTTGTCGGTTACTATATTAAAAGTAATCGACAAGAGTTTTATTTTCAACATATTCGTCGGTTACTATTTCAAAAGTAATCGGCAAGACTTTATTTTCAGCACTTTCGTCGGTTACTATTTCAAATGTAATCGGCAGGATTTTTATTTTCAGCATATTCGTCGGTTACTATTTCGAAAGTAATCGGCAAGATTTTTAGTTTGAGCACATTCGTCGGTTACTATTTTAAAACTAATCGACAAGACTTTTATTTTCAGCACATTTGTCGGTTACTATTTCAAAAGTAATCGGCATGATTTATTTTCAGCACATTCGTCGGTTACTATTTCAAAAGTAATCGGCAAGACTTTATTTTGAACATATTCGTCGCTTACTATTTCAAAAGTAATCGGCATGATTTATTTTCAGCACATTCGTCGGTTACTATTTCAAAAGTAATCAGCAAGACTTTATTTTCAACATATTCGTCGCTTACTATTTCAAAAGTAATCGGCATGATTTATTTTCAGCACATTCGTCGGTTACTATTTCAAAAGTAATCGGCATGATTTTTATTTTGAGCACATTCGTCGGTTACTATTTTAAAAGTAATCGACAAGACTTTTATTTTCAGGACATTTGTCGGTTACTATTTCAAAAGTAATCGGCATGATTAATTTTCAGCACATTCGTCGGTTACTATTTCAAAAGTAATCGGCAAGATTTTTATTTTGAGCACATTCGTCGGTTACTATTTTAAAAGTAATCGACAAGACTTTTATTTTCAGCACATTTGTCGGTTACTATTTCAAAAGTAATCGGCATGATTTATTTTCAGCACATTCGTCGGTTACTATTTGAAAAGTAATCGGCAAGACTTTATTTTCAACACATTCGTCGGTTACTATTTCAAAAGTAATCGGCATGATCTATTTTCTGCACATTCGTCGGTTACTATTTCAAAAGTAATCGGCAAGATTTTTATTTTCAGCATATTCGTCGGTTACTATTTCAAAGGTAATCAGCAGTATTTATTTTCAGCACATTCGTCGGTTACTATTTCGAAAGTAATCGGAAAGATTTTTATTTTCAGCATATTTGTCGGTTACTATTTTAAAAGTAATCGACAAGATTTTTATTTTCAACATATTCGTCGGTTACTATTTCAAAAGTAATCGGCAAGACTTTATTTTCAGCATATTCGTTGGGTACTATTTCAAAAGTAATCGGTAAGATTTTTATTTTCAACATATTCGTCACTTACAATTTTCGAAAGTAATCGGCATGATTTATTTTCAGCACATTTGTCGGTTACTATTTCAAAAGTAATCGGCATGATTTATTTTTAGCATATTCGTCGGTTACTATTTCAAAACTAATCGGCATGATTTATTTTCAACACATTCGTCGGTTACTATTTCAAAAGTAATCGGCATGATCTATTTTCTGCACATTCGTTGGTTACTATTTCAAAAGTAATCGGCATGATTTATTTTCAGCACATTCGTCGGTTACTATTTCAAAAGTAATAGGCAAGATTTTTATTTTCAACATATTCGTCGGTTACTATTTCATAAGTAATCGGCATGATTTATTTTCAGCACATTCGTCGGTTACTATTTCAAAAGTAATCGGCAAGATTTTTATTTTCAACATATTCCTCGGTTACTATTTAAAAAGTAATCGGTAAGACTTTATTTTCAGCATATTCGTTGGTTACTATTTCAAAAGTAATCGGCAAGATTTTTATTTTCAGCATAATTGTCGGTTACTATTTCAAAAGTAATCGGCAAGATTTTTATTTTCAGCATATTTGTCGGTTACTATATTAAAAGTAATCGACAAGATTTTTATTTTCAACATATTCGTCGGTTACTATTTCAAACGTAATCGGCAAGACTTTATTATCAGCACATTCGTTGGTTACTATTTTAAAAGTAATCGACAAGATTTTTATTTTCAACATATTCGTCGGTTACTATTTCAAAAGTAATCGGCAAGACTTTATTTTCAGCACTTTCGTCGGTTACTATTTCAAATGTAATCGGCAGGATTTTTATTTTCAGCATATTCGTCGGTTACTATTTCGAAAGTAATCGGCAAGATTTTTAGTTTGAGCACATTCGTCGGTTACTATTTTAAAACTAATCGACAAGACTTTTATTTTCAGCACATTTGTCGGTTACTATTTCAAAAGTAATCGGCATGATTTATTTTCAGCACATTCGTCGGTTACTATTTCAAAAGTAATCGGCAAGACTTTATTTTGAACATATTCGTCGCTTACTATTTCAAAAGTAATCGGCATGATTTATTTTCAGCACATTCGTCGGTTACTATTTCAAAAGTAATCAGCAAGACTTTATTTTCAACATATTCGTCGCTTACTATTTCAAAAGTAATCGGCATGATTTATTTTCAGCACATTCGTCGGTTACTATTTCAAAAGTAATCGGCATGATTTTTATTTTGAGCACATTCGTCGGTTACTATTTTAAAAGTAATCGACAAGACTTTTATTTTCAGGACATTTGTCGGTTACTATTTCAAAAGTAATCGGCATGATTAATTTTCAGCACATTCGTCGGTTACTATTTCAAAAGTAATCGGCAAGATTTTTATTTTGAGCACATTCGTCGGTTACTATTTTAAAAGTAATCGACAAGACTTTTATTTTCAGCACATTTGTCGGTTACTATTTCAAAAGTAATCGGCATGATTTATTTTCAGCACATTCGTCGGTTACTATTTCAAAAGTAATCGACAAGACTTTTATTTTCAGCACATTTGTCGGTTACTATTTCAAAAGTAATCGGCAAGACTTTATTTTCAACACATTCGTCGGTTACTATTTCAAAAGTAATCGGCATGATCTATTTTCTGCACATTCGTCGGTTACTATTTCAAAAGTAATCGGCAAGATTTTTATTTTCAGCATATTCATCGGTTACTATTTCAAAAGTAATCGGCAAGATTTTTTTTTCAGCATATTTGTCGGTTACTATATTAAAAGTAATCGACAAGAGTTTTATTTTCAACATATTCGTCGGTTACTATTTCCAAAGTAATCGGCAAGACTTTATTTTCAGCACTTTCGTCGGTTACTATTTCAAATGTAATCGGCAGGATTTTTATTTTCAGCATATTCGTCGGTTACTATTTCGAAAGTAATCGGCAAGATTTTTATTTTCAGCATATTTGTCGGTTACTATTTTAAAAGTAATCGACATGATTTATTTTCAGCACATTCGTCAGTTACTATTTCAAAAGTAATCGGCAAGATTTTTATTTTGAGCACATTCGTCGGTTACTATTTAAAAGTAATCGACAAGACTTTTATTTTCAGCACATTTGTCGGTTACTATTTCAAAAGTAATCGGCATGATTTATTTTCAGCACATTCGTCGGTTACTATTTCAAAAGTAATCAGCAAGACTTTATTTTCAACATATTCGTCGCTTACTATTTCAAAAGTAATCGGCATGATTTATTTTCAGCACATTCGTCGGTTACTATTTCAAAAGTAATCAGCAAGACTTTATTTTCAACATATTCGTCGCTTACTATTTCAAAAGTAATCAGCATGATTTATTTTCAGCACATTCGTCGGTTACTATTTCAAAAGTAATCGGCAAGATTTTTATTTTGAGCACATTCGTCGGTTACTATTTTAAAAGTAATCGACAAGACTTTTATTTTCAGGACATTTGTCGGTTACTATTTCAAAAGTAATCGGCATGATCTATTTTCTGCACATTCGTCGGTTACTATTTTAAAAGTAATTGGCAAGATTTTTATTTTCAGCATATTCATCGGTTACTATTTCAAAAGTAATCGGTAAGATTTTTATTTTCAGCATATTTGTCGGTTACTATATTAAAAGTAATCGACAAGAGTTTTATTTTCAACATATTCGTCGGTTACTATTTCAAAAGTAATCGGCAAGACTTTATTTTCAGCACTTTCGTCGGTTACTATTTCAAATGTAATCGGCAGGATTTTTATTTTCAGCATATTCGTCGGTTACTATTTCGAAAGTAATCGGCAAGATTTTTAGTTTGAGCACATTCGTCGGTTACTATTTTAAAACTAATCGACAAGACTTTTATTTTCAGCACATTTGTCGGTTACTATTTCAAAAGTAATCGGCATGATTTATTTTCAGCACATTCGTCGGTTACTATTTCAAAAGTAATCGGCAAGACTTTATTTTGAACATATTCGTCGCTTACTATTTCAAAAGTAATCGGCATGATTTATTTTCAGCACATTCGTCGGTTACTATTTCAAAAGTAATCAGCAAGACTTTATTTTCAACATATTCGTCGCTTACTATTTCAAAAGTAATCGGCATGATTTATTTTCAGCACATTCGTCGGTTACTATTTCAAAAGTAATCGGCATGATTTTTATTTTGAGCACATTCGTCGGTTACTATTTTAAAAGTAATCGACAAGACTTTTATTTTCAGGACATTTGTCGGTTACTATTTCAAAAGTAATCGGCATGATTAATTTTCAGCACATTCGTCGGTTACTATTTCAAAAGTAATCGGCAAGATTTTTATTTTGAGCACATTCGTCGGTTACTATTTTAAAAGTAATCGACAAGACTTTTATTTTCAGCACATTTGTCGGTTACTATTTCAAAAGTAATCGGCATGATTTATTTTCAGCACATTCGTCGGTTACTATTTCAAAAGTAATCGGCAAGACTTTATTTTCAACACATTCGTCGGTTACTATTTCAAAAGTAATCGGCATGATCTATTTTCTGCACATTCGTCGGTTACTATTTCAAAAGTAATCGGCAAGATTTTTATTTTCAGCATATTCGTCGGTTACTATTTCAAAGGTAATCAGCAGTATTTATTTTCAGCACATTCGTCGGTTACTATTTCGAAAGTAATCGGAAAGATTTTTATTTTCAGCATATTTGTCGGTTACTATTTTAAAAGTAATCGACAAGATTTTTATTTTCAACATATTCGTCGGTTACTATTTCAAAAGTAATCGGCAAGACTTTATTTTCAGCATATTCGTTGGGTACTATTTCAAAAGTAATCGGTAAGATTTTTATTTTCAACATATTCGTCACTTACAATTTTCGAAAGTAATCGGCATGATTTATTTTCAGCACATTTGTCGGTTACTATTTCAAAAGTAATCGGCATGATTTATTTTTAGCATATTCGTCGGTTACTATTTCAAAACTAATCGGCATGATTTATTTTCAACACATTCGTCGGTTACTATTTCAAAAGTAATCGGCATGATCTATTTTCTGCACATTCGTTGGTTACTATTTCAAAAGTAATCGGCATGATTTATTTTCAGCACATTCGTCGGTTACTATTTCAAAAGTAATAGGCAAGATTTTTATTTTCAACATATTCGTCGGTTACTATTTCATAAGTAATCGGCATGATTTATTTTCAGCACATTCGTCGGTTACTATTTCAAAAGTAATCGGCAAGATTTTTATTTTCAACATATTCCTCGGTTACTATTTAAAAAGTAATCGGTAAGACTTTATTTTCAGCATATTCGTTGGTTACTATTTCAAAAGTAATCGGCAAGATTTTTATTTTCAGCATATTTGTCGGTTACTATTTCAAAAGTAATCGGCAAGATTTTTATTTTCAGCATATTTGTCGGTTACTATATTAAAAGTAATCGACAAGATTTTTATTTTCAACATATTCGTCGGTTACTATTTCAAACGTAATCGGCAAGACTTTATTATCAGCACATTCGTTGGTTACTATTTTAAAAGTAATCGACAAGATTTTTATTTTCAACATATTCGTCGGTTACTATTTCAAAAGTAATCGGCAAGACTTTATTTTCAGCACTTTCGTCGGTTACTATTTCAAATGAAATTGGACGAATTTATATTTTCAGCATATTCGTCGGTTACTATTTCGAAAGTAATCGACAAGACTTTTATTATCAGCACATTTGTCGGTTACTATTTCAAAAGTAATCGGCATGATTTATTTTCAGCACATTCGTCAGTTACTATTTCAAAAGTAATCGGCAAGATTTTTATTTTGAGCACATTCGTCGGTTACTATTTTAAAAGTAATCGACAAGACTTTTATTTTCAGCACATTTGTCGGTTACTATTTCAAAAGTAATCGGCATGATTTATTTTCAGCACATTCGTCGGTTACTATTTCAAAAGTAATCGGCAAGACTTTATTTTCAACATATTCGTCGCTTACTATTTCAAAAGTAATCGGCATGATTTATTTTCAGCACATTCGTCGGTTACTATTTCAAAAGTAATCGGCAAGATTTTTATTTTGAGCACATTCGTCGGTTACTATTTTAAAAGTAATCGACAAGACTTTTATTTTCAGCACATTTGTCGGTTACTATTTCAAAAGTAATCGGCAAGATTTTTATTTTTAGCAATTTTTCGGGTACTATTTTAATAGTAATCGACAAGATTTTTATTTCCAACATATTCGTCGCTTACTATTTCAAAAGTAATCGGCAAGACTTTATTTTCAACACTTTCGTCGGTTACTATTTCAAATGTAATCGGCAGGATTTTTATTTTCAGCATATTCGTCGGTTACTATTTCGAAAGTAATCGGCAAGATTTTTATTTTCAGCATATTTGTCGGTTACTATTTTAAAAGTAATCGACAAGATTTTTATTTTCAACATATTCGTCGGTTACTATTTCAAAAGTAATCGGCATGATTTATTTTCAGCACATTCGTCGGTTACTATTTCAAAAGTAATCGGCAAGATTTTTATTTTGAGCACATTCGTCGGTTACTATTTTAAAAGTAATCGACAAGACTTTTATTTTCAGCACATTTGTCGGTTACTATTTCAAAAGTAATCGGCATGATTTATTTTCAGCACATTCGTCGGTTACTATTTCAAAAGTAATCGGCAAGACTTTATTTTCAACACATTCGTCGGTTACTATCTCAAAAGTAATCGGCATGATCTATTTTCTGCACATTCGTCGGTTACTATTTCAAAAGTAATCGGCAAGATTTTTATTTTCAGCATATTCGTCGGTTACTATTTCAAAGGTAATCAGCAGTATTTATTTTCAGCACATTCGTCGGTTACTATTTCGAAAGTAATCGGAAAGATTTTTATTTTCAGCATATTTGTCGGTTACTATTTTAAAAGTAATTGGCAAGATTTTTATTTTCAACATATTCGTCGGTTACTATTTCAAAAGTAATCGGCAAGACTTTATTTTCAGCATATTCGTTGGTTACTATTTCAAAAGTAATCGGTAAGATTTTTATTTTCAACATATTCGTCACTTACTATTTTCGAAAGTAATCGGCATGATTTATTTTCAGCACATTTGTCGGTTACTATTTCAAAAGTAATCGGCATGATTTATTTTTAGCATATTCGTCGGTTACTATTTCAAAAGTAATCGGCATGATTTATTTTCAACACATTCGTCGGTTACTATTTCAAAAGTAATCGGCAAGACTTTATTTTCAACATATTCGTCGCTTACTATTTCAAAAGTAATCGGCATGATTTATTTTCAGCACATTCGTCGGTTACTATTTCAAAAGTAATCGGCAAGATTTTTATTTTGAGCACATTCGTCGGTTACTATTTTAAAAGTAATCGACAAGACTTTTATTTTCAGCACATTTGTCGGTTACTATTTCAAAAGTAATCGGCAAGATTTTTATTTTTAGCAATTTGTCGGGTACTATTTTAATAGTAATCGACAAGATTTTTATTTCCAACATATTCGTCGCTTACTATTTCAAAAGTAATCGGCAAGACTTTATTTTCAACACTTTCGTCGGTTACTATTTCAAATGTAATCGGCAGGATTTTTATTTTCAGCATATTCGTCGGTTACTATTTCGAAAGTAATCGGCAAGATTTTTATTTTCAGCATATTTGTCGGTTACTATTTTAAAAGTAATCGACAAGATTTTTATTTTCAACATATTCGTCGGTTACTAAATCAAAAGTAATCGGCATGATTTATTTTCAGCACATTCGTCGGTTACTATTTCAAAAGTAATCGGCAAGATTTTTATTTTGAGCACATTCGTCGGTTACTATTTTAAAAGTAATCGACAAGACTTTTATTTTCAGCACATTTGTCGGTTACTATTTCAAAAGTAATCGGCATGATTTATTTTCAGCACATTCGTCGGTTACTATTTCAAAAGTAATCGGCAAGACTTTATTTTCAACACATTCGTCGGTTACTATCTCAAAAGTAATCGGCATGATCTATTTTCTGCACATTCGTCGGTTACTATTTCAAAAGTAATCGGCAAGATTTTTATTTTCAGCATATTCGTCGGTTACTATTTCAAAGGTAATCAGCAGTATTTATTTTCAGCACATTCGTCGGTTACTATTTTGAAAGTAATCGGAAAGATTTTTATTTTCAGCATATTTGTCGGTTACTATTTTAAAAGTAATCGACAAGATTTTTATTTTCAACATATTCGTCGGTTACTATTTCAAAAGTAATCGGCAAGACTTTATTTTCAGCATATTCGTTGGTTACTATTTCAAAAGTAATCGGTAAGATTTTTATTTTCAACATATTCGTCACTTACTATTTTCGAAAGTAATCGGCATGATTTATTTTCAGCACATTTGTCGGTTACTATTTCAAAAGTAATCGGCATGATTTATTTTTAGCATATTCGTCGGTTACTATTTCAAAAGTAATCGGCAGGATTTATTTTCAGCACATTCGTCGGTTACTATTTCAAAAGTAATCGGCAAGATTTTTATTTTCAACATATTCGTCGGTTACTATTTCATAAGTAATCGGCATGATTTATTTTCAGCACATTCGTCGGTTACTATTTCAAAAGTAATCAGCAAGATTTTTATTTTCAACATATTCCTCGGTTACTATTTAAAAAGTAATCGGTAAGACTTTATTTTCAGCATATTCGTTGGTTACTATTTCAAAAGTAATCGGCAAGATTTTTATTTTCAGCATATTTGTCGGTTACTATTTCAAAAGTAATCGGCAAGATTTTTATTTTCAGCATATTTGTCGGTTACTATATTAAAAGTAATCGACAAGATTTTTATTTTCAACATATTCGTCGGTTACTATTTCAAACGTAATCGGCAAGACTTTATTATCAGCACATTCGTTGGTTACTATTTTAAAAGTAATCGACAAGATTTTTATTTTCAACATATTCGTCGGTTACTATTTCATAAGTAATCGGCAGGATTTATTTTCAGCACATTCGTCGGTTACTATTTCAAAAGTAATCGGCAAGATTTTTATTTTCAACATATTCGTCGGTTACTATTTCATAAGTAATCGGCATGATTTATTTTCAGCACATTCGTCGGTTACTATTTCAAAAGTAATCAGCAAGATTTTTATTTTCAACATATTCCTCGGTTACTATTTAAAAAGTAATCGGTAAGACTTTATTTTCAGCATATTCGTTGGTTACTATTTCAAAAGTAATCGGCAAGATTTTTATTTTCAGCATATTTGTCGGTTACTATTTCAAAAGTAATCGGCAAGATTTTTATTTTCAGCATATTTGTCGGTTACTATATTAAAAGTAATCGACAAGATTTTTATTTTCAACATATTCGTCGGTTACTATTTCAAACGTAATCGGCAAGACTTTATTATCAGCACATTCGTTGGTTACTATTTTAAAAGTAATCGACAAGATTTTTATTTTCAACATATTCGTCGGTTACTATTTCAAAAGTAATCGGCAAGACTTTATTTTCAGCACTTTCGTCGGTTACTATTTCAAATGTAATCGGCAGGATTTTTATTTTCAGCATATTCGTCGGTTACAATTTCGAAAGTAATCGGCAAGATTTTTATTTTCAGCATATTTGTCGGTTACTATTTTAAAAGTAATCGACAAGACTTTTATTATCAGCACATTTGTCGGTTACTATTTCAAAAGTAATCGGCATGATTTATTTTCAGCACATTCGTCAGTTACTATTTCAAAAGTAATCGGCAAGATTTTTATTTTGAGCACATTCGTCGGTTACTATTTTAAAAGTAATCGACAAGACTTTTATTTTCAGCACATTTGTCGGTTACTATTTTAAAAGTAATCGGCATGATTTATTTTCAGCACATTCGTCGGTTACTATTTCAAAAGTAATCGGCAAGACTTTATTTTCAACATATTCGTCGCTTACTATTTCAAAAGTAATCGGCATGATTTTTATTTTCAACATATTCGTCGGTTACTATTTCAAAAGTAATCGGCAAGACTTTATTTTCAGCACTTTCGTCGGTTACTATTTCAAATGTAATCGGCAGGATTTTTATTTTCAGCATATTCGTCGGTTACTATTTCGAAAGTAATCGGCAAGATTTTTATTTTCAGCATATTTGTCGGTTACTATTTTAAAAGTAATCGACAAGATTTTTATTTTCAACATATTCCTCGGTTACTATTTCAAAAGTAATCGGCAAGATTTTTATTTTCAGCATGTTCGTCGGTTACTATTTCAAAAGTAATCGGCAAGATTTTTTTTTCAACATATTTTTCGGTTACTATTTTAAAAGTAATCGACAAGACTTTATTTTCAGCACATTCGTCGGTTACTATTTCAAAAGTAATCGGCAAGATTTTTATTTTCAACATATTCGTCGGTTACTATTTCATAAGTAATCGACATGATTTATTTTCAGCACATTTGTCGGTTACTATTTCAAAAGTAATCGGCATGATTTATTTTCAGCATATTCGTCGGTTACTATTTCAAAAGTAATCTTCATGACTTATTTTCAACACATTCGTCGGTTACTATTTCAAAAGTAATCGGCATGATCTATTTTCTGCACATTCGTCGGTTACTATTTCAAAAGTAATCGGCAAGATTTTTATTTTCAGCATATTCGTCGGTTTCTATTTCAAAAGTAATCGGCAAGATTTTTATTTTCAGCATATTTGTCGGTTACTATATTAAAAGTAATCGACAAGATTTTTATTTTCAACATATTCGTCGGTTACTATTTCAAACGTAATCGGCAAGACTTTATTATCAGCACATTTGTTGGTTACTATTTTAAAAGTAATCGACAAGATTTTTATTTTCAACATATTCGTCGGTTACTATTTCAAAAGTAATCGGCAACACTTTATTTTCAGCACTTTCGTCGGTTACTATTTCAAATGTAATTGGCAGGATTTTTATTTTCAGCATATTCGTCGGTTACTATTTCGAAAGTAATCGGCAAGATTTTTATTTTCAGCATATTTGTCGGTTACTATTTTAAAAGTAATCGACAAGATTTTTATTTTCAACATATTCCTCGGTTACTATTTCAAAAGTAATCGGCAAGATTTTTATTTTCAGCATGTTCGTCGGTTATTATTTCAAAAGTAATCGGCAAGATTTTTTTTTTCAACATATTTGTCGGTTACTATTTTAAAAGTAATCGACAAGACTTTATTTTCAGCACATTCGTCGGTTACTATTTCAAAAGTAATCGGCAAGATTTTTATTTTCAACATATTCGTCGGTTACTATTTCATAAGTAATCGGCATGATTTATTTTCAGCACATTCGTCGGTTACTATTTTAAAAGTAATCGACAAGACTTTTATTTTCAGCACATTTGTCGGTTACTATTTCAAAAGTAATCGGCATGATTTATTTTCAGCACATTCGTCGGTTACTATTTCAAAAGTAATCGGCAAGATTTTTATTTTGAGCACATTCGTCGGTTACTATTTTAATAGTAATCGACAAGACTTTTATATTCAGCACATTTGTCGGTTACTATTTCAAAAGTAATCGGCATGATTTATTTTCAGCACATTCGTCGGTTACTATTTCAAAAGTAATCGGCAGACTTTATTTTCAACACATTCGTCGGTTACTCTTTCAAAAGTAATCGGCATGATCTATTTTCTGCACATTCGTCGGTTACTATTTCAAAAGTAATCGGCAAGATTTTTATTTTCAGCATATTCGTCGGTTATTATTTCAAAGGTAATCAGCAGTATTTATTTTCAGCACATTCGTCGGTTACTATTTCAAAAGTAATCGGCAAGATTTTTATTTTTAGCATATTTGTCGGGTACTATTTTAAAAGTAATCGACAAGATTTTTATTTTCAACATATTCGTCGGTTACTATTTCAAAAGTAATCGGCAAGACTTTATTTTCAGCACTTTCGTCGGTTACTATTTCAAATGTAATCGGCAGGATTTTTATTTTCAGCATATTCGTCGGTTACTATTTCGAAAGTAATCGGCAAGATTTTTATTTTCAGCATATTTGTCGGTTACTATTTTAAAAGTAATCGACAAGATTTTTATTTTCAACATATTCCTCGGTTACTATTTCAAAAGTAATCGGCATGATTTATTTTCAGCATATTCGTCGGTTACTATTTCAAAAGTAATCTTCATGACTTATTTTCAACACATTCGTCGGTTACTATTTCAAAAGTAATCGGCATGATCTATTTTCTGCACATTCGTCGGTTACTATTTCAAAAGTAATCGGCAAGATTTTTATTTTCAGCATATTCGTCGGTTACTATTTCAAAAGTAATCGGCAAGATTTTTATTTTCAGCATATTTGTCGGTTACTATATTAAAAGTAATCGACAAGATTTTTATTTTCAACATATTCGTCGGTTACTATTTCAAACGTAATCGGCAAGACTTTATTATCAGCACATTTGTTGGTTACTATTTTAAAAGTAATCGACAAGATTTTTATTTTCAACATATTCGTCGGTTACTATTTCAAAAGTAATCGGCAACACTTTATTTTCAGCGCTTTCGTCGGTTACTATTTCAAATGTAATTGGCAGGATTTTTATTTTCAGCATATTCGTCGGTTACTATTTCGAAAGTAATCGGCAAGATTTTTATTTTCAGCATATTTGTCGGTTACTATTTTAAAAGTAATCGACAAGATTTTTATTTTCAACATATTCCTCGGTTACTATTTCAAAAGTAATCGGCAAGATTTTTATTTTCAGCATGTTCGTCGGTTACTATTTCAAAAGTAATCGGCAAGATTTTTTTTTTCAACATATTTGTCGGTTACTATTTTAAAAGTAATCGACAAGACTTTATTTTCAGCACATTCGTCGGTTACTATTTCAAAAGTAATCGGCAAGATTTTTATTTTCAACATATTCGTCGGTTACTATTTCATAAGTAATCGGCATGATTTATTTTCAGCACATTTGTCGGTTACTATTTCAAAAGTAATCGGCATGATTTATTTTCAGCATATTCGTCGGTTACTATTTCAAAAGTAATCTTCATGACTTATTTTCAACACATTCGTCGGTTACTATTTCAAAAGTAATCGGCATGATCTATTTTCTGCACATTCGTCGGTTACTATTTCAAAAGTAATCGGCAAGATTTTTATTTTCAGCATATTCGTCGGTTACTATTTCAAAAGTAATCGGCAAGATTTTTATTTTCAGCATATTTGTCGGTTACTATATTAAAAGTAATCGACAAGATTTTTATTTTCAACATATTCGTCGGTTACTATTTCAAACGTAATCGGCAAGACTTTATTATCAGCACATTTGTTGGTTACTATTTTAAAAGTAATCGACAAGATTTTTATTTTCAACATATTCGTCGGTTACTATTTCAAAAGTAATCGGCAACACTTTATTTTCAGCACTTTCGTCGGTTACTATTTCAAATGTAATTGGCAGGATTTTTATTTTCAGCATATTCGTCGGTTACTATTTCGAAAGTAATCGGCAAGATTTTTATTTTCAGCATATTTGTCGGTTACTATTTTAAAAGTAATCGACAAGATTTTTATTTTCAACATATTCCTCGGTTACTATTTCAAAAGTAATCGGCAAGATTTTTATTTTCAGCATGTTCGTCGGTTACTATTTCAAAAGTAATCGGCAAGATTTTTTTTTTCAACATATTTGTCGGTTACTATTTTAAAAGTAATCGACAAGACTTTATTTTCAGCACATTCGTCGGTTACTATTTCAAAAGTAATCGGCAAGATTTTTATTTTCAACATATTCGTCGGTTACTATTTCATAAGTAATCGGCATGATTTATTTTCAGCACATTTGTCGGTTACTATTTCAAAAGTAATCGGCATGATTTATTTTCAGCATATTCGTCGGTTACTATTTCAAAAGTAATCTTCATGACTTATTTTCAACACATTCGTCGGTTACTATTTCAAAAGTAATCGGCATGATCTATTTTCTGCACATTCGTCGGTTACTATTTCAAAAGTAATCGGCAAGATTTTTATTTTCAGCATATTCGTCGGTTACTATTTCAAAAGTAATCGGCAAGATTTTTATTT
Organism: Medicago lupulina; assembly: GCA_958299785.1. Classification (NCBI taxonomy): domain Eukaryota; kingdom Viridiplantae; phylum Streptophyta; class Magnoliopsida; order Fabales; family Fabaceae; genus Medicago; species Medicago lupulina. Next base: position 40,430,123 of record OY283143.1, on the reverse strand, counting down.
TCAGCATATTTGTCGGTTACTATATTAAAAGTAATCGACAAGATTTTTATTTTCAACATATTCGTCGGTTACTATTTCAAACGTAATCGGCAAGACTTTATTATCAGCACATTTGTTGGTTACTATTTTAAAAGTAATCGACAAGATTTTTATTTTCAACATATTCGTCGGTTACTATTTCAAAAGTAATCGGCAACACTTTATTTTCAGCACTTTCGTCGGTTACTATTTCAAATGTAATTGGCAGGATTTTTATTTTCAGCATATTCGTCGGTTACTATTTCGAAAGTAATCGGCAAGATTTTTATTTTCAGCATATTTGTCGGTTACTATTTTAAAAGTAATCGACAAGATTTTTATTTTCAACATATTCCTCGGTTACTATTTCAAAAGTAATCGGCAAGATTTTTATTTTCAGCATGTTCGTCGGTTACTATTTCAAAAGTAATCGGCAAGATTTTTTTTTTCAACATATTTGTCGGTTACTATTTTAAAAGTAATCGACAAGACTTTATTTTCAGCACATTCGTCGGTTACTATTTCAAAAGTAATCGGCAAGATTTTTATTTTCAACATATTCGTCGGTTACTATTTCATAAGTAATCGGCATGATTTATTTTCAGCACATTCGTCGGTTACTATTTTAAAAGTAATCGACAAGACTTTTATTTTCAGCACATTTGTCGGTTACTATTTCAAAAGTAATCGGCATGATTTATTTTCAGCACATTCGTCGGTTACTATTTCAAAAGTAATCGGCAAGATTTTTATTTTGAGCACATTCGTCGGTTACTATTTTAATAGTAATCGACAAGACTTTTATTTTCAGCACATTTGTCGGTTACTATTTCAAAAGTAATCGGCATGATTTATTTTCAGCACATTCGTCGGTTACTATTTCAAAAGTAATCGGCAAGACTTTATTTTCAACACATTCGTCGGTTACTCCTTCAAAAGTATTCGGCATGATCTATTTTCTGCACATTCGTCGGTTACTATTTCAAAAGTAATCGGCAAGATTTTTATTTTCAGCATATTCGTCGGTTATTATTTCAAAGGTAATCAGCAGTATTTATTTTCAGCACATTTGTCGGTTACTATTTCAAAAGTAATCGGCAAGATTTTTATTTTTAGCATATTTGTCGGGTACTATTTTAAAAGTAATCGACAAGATTTTTATTTTCAACATATTCGTCGGTTACTATTTCAAAAGTAATCGGCAAGACTTTATTTTCAGCACTTTCGTAGGTTACTATTTCAAATGTAATCGGCAGGATTTTTATTTTCAGCATATTCGTCGGTTACTATTTCGAAAGTAATCGGCAAGATTTTTATTTTCAGCATATTTGTCGGTTACTATTTTAAAAGTAATCGACAAGATTTTTATTTTCAACATATTCCTCGGTTACTATTTCAAAAGTAATCGGCATGATTTATTTTCAGCATATTCGTCGGTTACTATTTCAAAAGTAATCTTCATGACTTATTTTCAACACATTCGTCGGTTACTATTTCAAAAGTAATCGGCATGATCTATTTTCTGCACATTCGTCGGTTACTATTTCAAAAGTAATCGGCAAGATTTTTATTTTCAGCATATTCGTCGGTTACTATTTCAAAAGTAATCGGCAAGATTTTTATTTTCAGCATATTTGTCGGTTACTATATTAAAAGTAATCGACAAGATTTTTATTTTCAACATATTCGTCGGTTACTATTTCAAACGTAATCGGCAAGACTTTATTATCAGCACATTTGTTGGTTACTATTCTAAAAGTAATCGACAAGATTTTTATTTTCAACATATTCGTCGGTTACTATTTCAAAAGTAATCGGCAACACTTTATTTTCAGCACTTTCGTCGGTTACTATTTCAAATGTAATTGGCAGGATTTTTATTTTCAGCATATTCGTCGGTTACTATTTCGAAAGTAATCGGCAAGATTTTTATTTTCAGCATATTTGTCGGTTACTATTTTAAAAGTAATCGACAAGATTTTTATTTTCAACATATTCCTCGGTTACTATTTCAAAAGTAATCGGCATGATTTATTTTCAGCATATTCGTCGGTTACTATTTCAAAAGTAATCTTCATGACTTATTTTCAACACATTCGTCGGTTACTATTTCAAAAGTAATCGGCATGATCTATTTTCTGCACATTCGTCGGTTACTATTTCAAAAGTAATCGGCAAGATTTTTATTTTCAGCATATTCGTCGGTTACTATTTCAAAAGTAATCGGCAAGATTTTTATTTTCAGCATATTTGTCGGTTACTATATTAAAAGTAATCGACAAGATTTTTATTTTCAACATATTCGTCGGTTACTATTTCAAACGTAATCGGCAAGACTTTATTATCAGCACATTTGTTGGTTACTATTTTAAAAGTAATCGACAAGATTTTTATTTTCAACATATTCGTCGGTTACTATTTCAAAAGTAATCGGCAACACTTTATTTTCAGCACTTTCGTCGGTTACTATTTCAAATGTAATTGGCAGGATTTTTATTTTCAGCATATTCGTCGGTTACTATTTCGAAAGTAATCGGCAAGATTTTTATTTTCAGCATATTTGTCGGTTACTATTTTAAAAGTAATCGACAAGATTTTTATTTTCAACATATTCCTCGGTTACTATTTCAAAAGTAATCGGCAAGATTTTTATTTTCAGCATGTTCGTCGGTTACTATTTCAAAAGTAATCGGCAAGATTTTTTTTTTCAACATATTTGTCGGTTACTATTTTAAAAGTAATCGACAAGACTTTATTTTCAGCACATTCGTCGGTTACTATTTCAAAAGTAATCGGCAAGATTTTTATTTTCAACATATTCGTCGGTTACTATTTCATAAGTAATCGGCATGATTTATTTTCAGCACATTCGTCGGTTACTATTTTAAAAGTAATCGACAAGACTTTTATTTTCAACACATTTGTCGGTTACTATTTCAAAAGTAATCGGCATGATTTATTTTCAGCACATTCGTCGGTTACTATTTCAAAAGTAATCGGCAAGATTTTTATTTTGAGCACATTCGTCGGTTACTATTTTAATAGTAATCGACAAGACTTTTATTTTCAGCACATTTGTCGGTTACTATTTCAAAAGTAATCGGCATGATTTATTTTCAGCACATTCGTCGGTTACTATTTCAAAAGTAATCGGCAAGACTTTATTTTCAACACATTCGTCGGTTACTCTTTCAAAAGTAATCGGCATGATCTATTTTCTGCACATTCGTCGGTTACTATTTCAAAAGTAATCGGCAAGATTTTTATTTTCAGCATATTCGTCGGTTATTATTTCAAAGGTAATCAGCAGTATTTATTTTCAGCACATTTGTCGGTTACTATTTCAAAAGTAATCGGCAAGATTTTTATTTTTAGCATATTTGTCGGGTACTATTTTAAAAGTAATCGACAAGATTTTTATTTTCAACATATTCGTCGGTTACTATTTCAAAAGTAATCGGCAAGTCTTTATTTTCAGCACTTTCGTCGGTTACTATTTCAAATGTAATCGGCAGGATTTTTATTTTCAGCATATTCGTCGGTTACTATTTCGAAAGTAATCGGCAAGATTTTTATTTTCAGCATATTTGTCGGTTACTATTTTAAAAGTAATCGACAAGATTTTTATTTTCAACATATTCCTCGGTTACTATTTCAAAAGTAATCGGCATGATTTATTTTCAGCATATTCGTCGGTTACTATTTCAAAAGTAATCTTCATGACTTATTTTCAACACATTCGTCGGTTACTATTTCAAAAGTAATCGGCATGATCTATTTTCTGCACATTCGTCGGTTACTATTTCAAAAGTAATCGGCAAGATTTTTATTTTCAGCATATTCGTCGGTTACTATTTCAAAAGTAATCGGCAAGATTTTTATTTTCAGCATATTTGTCGGTTACTATATTAAAAGTAATCGACAAGATTTTTATTTTCAACATATTCGTCGGTTACTATTTCAAACGTAATCGGCAAGACTTTATTATCAGCACATTTGTTGGTTACTATTTTAAAAGTAATCGACAAGATTTTTATTTTCAACATATTCGTCGGTTACTATTTCAAAAGTAATCGGCAACACTTTATTTTCAGCACTTTCGTCGGTTACTATTTCAAATGTAATTGGCAGGATTTTTATTTTCAGCATATTCGTCGGTTACTATTTCGAAAGTAATCGGCAAGATTTTTATTTTCAGCATATTTGTCGGTTACTATTTTAAAAGTAATCGACAAGATTTTTATTTTCAACATATTCCTCGGTTACTATTTCAAAAGTAATCGGCAAGATTTTTATTTTCAGCATGTTCGTCGGTTACTATTTCAAAAGTAATCGGCAAGATTTTTTTTTTCAACATATTTGTCGGTTACTATTTTAAAAGTAATCGACAAGACTTTATTTTCAGCACATTCGTCGGTTACTATTTCAAAAGTAATCGGCAAGATTTTTATTTTCAACATATTCGTCGGTTACTATTTCATAAGTAATCGGCATGATTTATTTTCAGCACATTTGTCGGTTACTATTTCAAAAGTAATCGGCATGATTTATTTTCAGCATATTCGTCGGTTACTATTTCAAAAGTAATCTTCATGACTTATTTTCAACACATTCGTCGGTTACTATTTCAAAAGTAATCGGCATGATCTATTTTCTGCACATTCGTCGGTTACTATTTCAAAAGTAATCGGCAAGATTTTTATTTTCAGCATATTCGTCGGTTACTATTTCAAAAGTAATCGGCAAGATTTTTATTTTCAGCATATTTGTCGGTTACTATATTAAAAGTAATCGACAAGATTTTTATTTTCAACATATTCGTCGGTTACTATTTCAAACGTAATCGGCAAGACTTTATTATCAGCACATTTGTTGGTTACTATTTTAAAACTAATCGACAAGATTTTTATTTTCAACATATTCGTCGGTTACTATTTCAAAAGTAATCGGCAACACTTTATTTTCAGCACTTTCGTCGGTTACTATTTCAAATGTAATTGGCAGGATTTTTATTTTCAGCATATTCGTCGGTTACTATTTCGAAAGTAATCGGCAAGATTTTTATTTTCAGCATATTTGTCGGTTACTATTTTAAAAGTAATCGACAAGATTTTTATTTTCAACATATTCCTCGGTTACTATTTCAAAACTAATCGGCAAGATTTTTATTTTCAGCATGTTCGTCGGTTACTATTTCAAAAGTAATCGGCAAGATTTTTTTTTTCAACATATTTGTCGGTTACTATTTTAAAAGTAATCGACAAGACTTTATTTTCAGCACATTCGTCGGTTACTATTTCAAAAGTAATCGGCAAGATTTTTATTTTCAACATATTCGTCGGTTACTATTTCATAAGTAATCGGCATGATTTATTTTCAGCACATTCGTCGGTTACTATTTTAAAAGTAATCGACAAGACTTTTATTTTCAGCACATTTGTCGGTTACTATTTCAAAAGTAATCGGCATGATTTATTTTCAGCACATTCGTCGGTTACTATTTCAAAAGTAATCGGCAAGATTTTTATTTTGAGCACATTCGTCGGTTACTATTTTAATAGTAATCGACAAGACTTTTATTTTCAGCACATTTGTCGGTTACTATTTCAAAAGTAATCGGCATGATTTATTTTCAGCACATTCGTCGGTTACTATTTCAAAAGTAATCGGCAAGACTTTATTTTCAACACATTCGTCGGTTACTCTTTCAAAAGTAATCGGCATGATCTATTTTCTGCACATTCGTCGGTTACTATTTCAAAAGTAATCGGCAAGATTTTTATTTTCAGCATATTCGTCGGTTATTATTTCAAAGGTAATCAGCAGTATTTATTTTCAGCACATTCGTCGGTTACTATTTCAAAAGTAATCGGCAAGATTTTTATTTTTAGCATATTTGTCGGGTACTATTTTAAAAGTAATCGACAAGATTTTTATTTTCAACATATTCGTCGGTTACTATTTCAAAAGTAATCGGCAAGACTTTATTTTCAGCACTTTCGTCGGTTACTATTTCAAATGTAATCGGCAGGATTTTTATTTTCAGCATATTCGTCGGTTACTATTTCGAAAGTAATCGGCAAGATTTTTATTTTCAGCATATTTGTCGGTTACTATTTTAAAAGTAATCGACAAGATTTTTATTTTCAACATATTCCTCGGTTACTATTTCAAAAGTAATCGGCAAGATTTTTATTTTCAGCATGTTCGTCGGTTACTATTTCAAAAGTAATCGGCAAGATTTTTTTTTTCAACATATTTGTCGGTTACTATTTTAAAAGTAATCGACAAGACTTTATTTTCAGCACATTCGTCGGTTACTATTTCAAAAGTAATCGGCAAGATTTTTATTTTTAGCATATTTGTCGGGTACTATTTTAAAAGTAATCGACAAGATTTTTATTTTCAACATATTCGTCGGTTACTATTTCAAAAGTAATCGGCAACACTTTATTTTCAGCACTTTCGTCGGTTACTATTTCAAATGTAATCGGCAGGATTTTTATTTTCAGCATATTCGTCGGTTACTATTTCGAAAGTAATCGGCAAGATTTTTATTTTCAGCATATTTGTCGGTTACTATTTTAAAAGTAATCGACAAGATTTTTATTTTCAACATATTCGTCGGTTACTATTTCATAAGTAATCGGCATGATTTATTTTCAGCACATTTGTCGGTTACTATTTCAAAAGTAATCGGCATGATTTATTTTCAGCATATTCGTCGGTTACTATTTCAAAAGTAATCTTCATGACTTATTTTCAACACATTCGTCGGTTACTATTTCAAAAGTAATCGGCATGATCTATTTTCTGCACATTCGTCGGTTACTATTTCAAAAGTAATCGGCAAGATTTTTATTTTCAGCATATTCGTCGGTTACTATTTCAAAAGTAATCGGCAAGATTTTTATTTTCAGCATATTTGTCGGTTACTATATTAAAAGTAATTGACAAGATTTTTATTTTCAACATATTCGTCGGTTACTATTTCAAACGTAATCGGCAAGACTTTATTATCAGCACATTTGTTGGTTACTATTTTAAAAGTAATCGACAAGATTTTTATTTTCAACATATTCGTCGGTTACTATTTCAAAAGTAATCGGCAACACTTTATTTTCAGCACTTTCGTCGGTTACTATTTCAAATGTAATTGGCAGGATTTTTATTTTCAGCATATTCGTCGGTTACTATTTCGAAAGTAATCGGCAAGATTTTTATATTCAGCATATTTGTCGGTTACTATTTTAAAAGTAATCGACAAGATTTTTATTTTCAACATATTCCTCGGTTACTATTTCAAAACTAATCGGCAAGATTTTTATTTTCAGCATGTTCGTCGGTTACTATTTCAAAAGTAATCGGCAAGATTTTTTTTTTCAACATATTTGTCGGTTACTATTTTAAAAGTAATCGACAAGACTTTATTTTCAGCACATTCGTCGGTTACTATTTCAAAAGTAATCGGCAAGATTTTTATTTTCAACATATTCGTCGGTTACTATTTCATAAGTAATCGGCATGATTTATTTTCAGCACATTCGTCGGTTACTATTTTAAAAGTAATCGACAAGACTTTTATTTTCAGCACATTTGTCGGTTACTATTTCAAAAGTAATCGGCATGATTTATTTTCAGCACATTCGTCGGTTACTATTTCAAAAGTAATCGGCAAGATTTTTATTTTGAGCACATTCGTCGGTTACTATTTTAATAGTAATCGACAAGACTTTTATTTTCAGCACATTTGTCGGTTACTATTTCAAAAGTAATCGGCATGATTTATTTTCAGCACATTCGTCGGTTACTATTTCAAAAGTAATCGGCAAGACTTTATTTTCAACACATTCGTCGGTTACTCTTTCAAAAGTAATCGGCATGATCTATTTTCTGCACATTCGTCGGTTACTATTTCAAAAGTAATCGGCAAGATTTTTATTTTCAGCATATTCGTCGGTTATTATTTCAAAGGTAATCAGCAGTATTTATTTTCAGCACATTCGTCGGTTACTATTTCAAAAGTAATCGGCAAGATTTTTATTTTTAGCATATTTGTCGGGTACTATTTTAAAAGTAATCGACAAGATTTTTATTTTCAACATATTCGTCGGTTACTATTTCAAAAGTAATCGGCAAGACTTTATTTTCAGCACTTTCGTCGGTTACTATTTCAAATGTAATCGGCAGGATTTTTATTTTCAGCATATTCGTCGGTTACTATTTCGAAAGTAATCGGCAAGATTTTTATTTTCAGCATATTTGTCGGTTACTATTTTAAAAGTAATCGACAAGATTTTTATTTTCAACATATTCCTCGGTTACTATTTCAAAAGTAATCGGCAAGATTTTTATTTTCAGCATGTTCGTCGGTTACTATTTCAAAAGTAATCGGCAAGATTTTTTTTTTCAACATATTTGTCGGTTACTATTTTAAAAGTAATCGACAAGACTTTATTTTCAGCACATTCGTCGGTTACTATTTCAAAAGTAATCGGCAAGATTTTTATTTTTAGCATATTTGTCGGGTACTATTTTAAAAGTAATCGACAAGATTTTTATTTTCAACATATTCGTCGGTTACTATTTCAAAAGTAATCGGCAAGACTTTATTTTCAGCACTTTCGTCGGTTACTATTTCAAATGTAATCAGCAGGATTTTTATTTTCAGCATATAAGTCGGTTACTATTTCGAAAGTAATCGGCAAGATTTTTATTTTCAGCATATTTGTCGGTTACTATTTTAAAAGTAATCGACAAGATTTTTATTTTCAACATATTCCTCGGTTACTATTTCAAAAGTAATCGGCATGATTTATTTTCAGCATATTCGTCGGTTACTATTTCAAAAGTAATCTTCATGACTTATTTTCAACACATTCGTCGGTTACTATTTCAAAAGTAATCGGCATGATCTATTTTCTGCACATTCGTCGGTTACTATTTCAAAAGTAATCGGCAAGATTTTTATTTTCAGCATATTCGTCGGTTACTATTTCAAAAGTAATCGGCAAGATTTTTATTTTCAGCATATTTGTCGGTTACTATATTAAAAGTAATCGACAAGATTTTTATTTTCAACATATTCGTCGGTTACTATTTCAAACGTAATCGGCAAGACTTTATTATCAGCACATTTGTTGGTTACTATTTTAAAAGTAATCGACAAGATTTTTATTTTCAACATATTCGTCGGTTACTATTTCAAAAGTAATCGGCAACACTTTATTTTCAGCACTTTCGTCGGTTACTATTTCAAATGTAATTGGCAGGATTTTTATTTTCAGCATATTCGTCGGTTACTATTTCGAAAGTAATCGGCAAGATTTTTATTTTCAGCATATTTGTCGGTTACTATTTTAAAAGTAATCGACAAGATTTTTATTTTCAACATATTCCTCGGTTACTATTTCAAAAGTAATCGGCAAGATTTTTATTTTCAGCATGTTCGTCGGTTACTATTTCAAAAGTAATCGGCAAGATTTTTTTTTTCAACATATTTGTCGGTTACTATTTTAAAAGTAATCGACAAGACTTTATTTTCAGCACATTCGTCGGTTACTATTTCAAAAGTAATCGGCAAGATTTTTATTTTCAACATATTCGTCGGTTACTATTTCATAAGTAATCGGCATGATTTATTTTCAGCACATTTGTCGGTTACTATTTCAAAAGTAATCGGCATGATTTATTTTCAGCATATTCGTCGGTTACTATTTCAAAAGTAATCTTCATGACTTATTTTCAACACATTCGTCGGTTACTATTTCAAAAGTAATCGGCATGATCTATTTTCTGCACATTCGTCGGTTACTATTTCAAAAGTAATCGGCAAGATTTTTATTTTCAGCATATTCGTCGGTTACTATTTCAAAAGTAATCGGCAAGATTTTTATTTTCAGCATATTTGTCGGTTACTATATTAAAAGTAATCGACAAGATTTTTATTTTCAACATATTCGTCGGTTACTATTTCAAACGTAATCGGCAAGACTTTATTATCAGCACATTTGTTGGTTACTATTTTAAAAGTAATCGACAAGATTTTTATTTTCAACATATTCGTCGGTTACTATTTCAAAAGTAATCGGCAACACTTTATTTTCAGCACTTTCGTCGGTTACTATTTCAAATGTAATTGGCAGGATTTTTATTTTCAGCATATTCGTCGGTTACTATTTCGAAAGTAATCGGCAAGATTTTTATTTTCAGCATATTTGTCGGTTACTATTTTAAAAGTAATCGACAAGATTTTTATTTTCAACATATTCCTCGGTTACTATTTCAAAAGTAATCGGCAAGATTTTTATTTTCAGCATGTTCGTCGGTTACTATTTCAAAAGTAATCGGCAAGATTTTTTTTTTCAACATATTTGTCGGTTACTATTTTAAAAGTAATCGACAAGACTTTATTTTCAGCACATTCGTCGGTTACTATTTCAAAAGTAATCGGCAAGATTTTTATTTTCAACATATTCGTCGGTTACTATTTCATAAGTAATCGGCATGATTTATTTTCAGCACATTCGTTGGTTACTATTTTAAAAGTAATCGACAAGACTTTTATTTTCAGCACATTTGTCGGTTACTATTTCAAAAGTAATCGGCATGATTTATTTTCAGCACATTCGTCGGTTACTATTTCAAAAGTAATCGGCAAGATTTTTATTTTGAGCACATTCGTCGGTTACTATTTTAATAGTAATCGACAAGACTTTTATTTTCAGCACATTTGTCGGTTACTATTTCATAAGTAATCGGCATGATTTATTTTCAGCACATTCGTCGGTTACTATTTCAAAAGTAATCGGCAAGACTTTATTTTCAACACATTCGTCGGTTACTCTTTCAAAAGTAATCGGCATGATCTATTTTCTGCACATTCGTCGGTTACTATTTCAAAAGTAATCGGCAAGATTTTTATTTTCAGCATATTCGTCGGTTATTATTTCAAAGGTAATCAGCAGTATTTATTTTCAGCACATTCGTCGGTTACTATTTCAAAAGTAATCGGCAAGATTTTTATTTTTAGCATATTTGTCGGGTACTATTTTAAAAGTAATCGACAAGATTTTTATTTTCAACATATTCGTCGGTTACTATTTCAAAAGTAATCGGCAAGACTTTATTTTCAGCACTTTCGTCGGTTACTATTTCAAATGTAATCGGCAGGATTTTTATTTTCAGCATATTCGTCGGTTACTATTTCGAAAGTAATCGGCAAGATTTTTATTTTCAGCATATTTGTCGGTTACTATTTTAAAAGTAATCGACAAGATTTTTATTTTCAACATATTCCTCGGTTACTATTTCAAAAGTAATCGGCAAGATTTTTATTTTCAGCATGTTCGTCGGTTACTATTTCAAAAGTAATCGGCAAGATTTTTTTTTTCAACATATTTGTCGGTTACTATTTTAAAAGTAATCGACAAGACTTTATTTTCAGCACATTCGTCGGTTACTATTTCAAAAGTAATCTTCATGACTTATTTTCAACACATTCGTCGATTACTATTTCAAAAGTAATCGGCATGATCTATTTTCAGCACATTTGTCGGTTACTATTTCAAAAGTAATCTTCATGACTTGTTTTCAACACATTCGTCGGTTACTATTTCAAAAGTAATCGGCATGATCTATTTTCTGCACATTCGTCGGTTTCTATTTCAAAAGTAATCGGCAAGATTTATATTTTCAGCATATTCGTCGGTTACTATTTCAAAAGTAATCGGCAAGATTTTTATTTTCAGCATATTTGTCGGTTACTATATTAAAAGTAATCGACAAGATTTTTATTTTCAACATATTCGTCGGTTACTATTTCAAACGTAATCGGCAAGACTTTATTATCAGCACATTTGTTGGTTACTATTTTAAAAGTAATCGACAAGATTTTTATTTTCAACATATTCGTCGGTTACTATTTCAAAAGTAATCGGCAACACTTTATTTTCAGCACTTTCGTCGGTTACTATTTCAAATGTAATTGGCAGGATTTTTATTTTCAGCATATTCGTCGGTTACTATTTCGAAAGTAATCGGCAAGATTTTTATTTTCAGCATATTTGTCGGTTACTATTTTAAAAGTAATCGACAAGATTTTTATTTTCAACATATTCCTCGGTTACTATTTCAAAAGTAATCGGCAAGATTTTTATTTTCAGCATGTTCGTCGGTTACTATTTCAAAAGTAATCGGCAAGATTTTTTTTTTCAACATATTTGTCGGTTACTATTTTAAAAGTAATCGACAAGACTTTATTTTCAGCACATTCGTCGGTTACTATTTCAAAAGTAATCGGCAAGATTTTTATTTTCAACATATTCGTCGGTTACTATTTCATAAGTAATCGGCATGATTTATTTTCAGCACATTTGTCGGTTACTATTTCAAAAGTAATCGGCATGATTTATTTTCAGCATATTCGTCGGTTACTATTTCAAAAGTAATCTTCATGACTTATTTTCAACACATTCGTCGGTTACTATTTCAAAAGTAATCGGCATGATCTATTTTCTGCACATTCGTCGGTTACTATTTCAAAAGTAATCGGCAAGATTTTTATTTTCAGCATATTCGTCGGTTACTATTTCAAAAGTAATCGGCAAGATTTTTATTTTCAGCATATTTGTCGGTTACTATATTAAAAGTAATCGACAAGATTTTTATTTTCAACATATTCGTCGGTTACTATTTCAAACGTAATCGGCAAGACTTTATTATCAGCACATTTGTTGGTTACTATTTTAAAAGTAATCGACAAGATTTTTATTTTCAACATATTCGTCGGTTACTATTTCAAAAGTAATCGGCAACACTTTATTTTCAGCACTTTCGTCGGTTACTATTTCAAATGTAATTGGCAGGATTTTTATTTTCAGCATATTCGTCGGTTACTATTTCGAAAGTAATCGGCAAGATTTTTATTTTCAGCATATTTGTCGGTTACTATTTTAAAAGTAATCGACAAGATTTTTATTTTCAACATATTCCTCGGTTACTATTTCAAAAGTAATCGGCAAGATTTTTATTTTCAGCATGTTCGTCAGTTACTATTTCAAAAGTAATCGGCAAGATTTTTTTTTTCAACATATTTGTCGGTTACTATTTTAAAAGTAATCGACAAGACTTTATTTTCAGCACATTCGTCGGTTACTATTTCAAAAGTAATCGGCAAGATTTTTATTTTCAACATATTCGTCGGTTACTATTTCATAAGTAATCGGCATGATTTATTTTCAGCACATTTGTCGGTTACTATTTCAAAAGTAATCGGCATGATTTATTTTCAGCATATTCGTCGGTTACTATTTCAAAAGTAATCTTCATGACTTATTTTCAACACATTCGTCGGTTACTATTTCAAAAGTAATCGGCATGATCTATTTTCTGCACATTCGTCGGTTACTATTTCAAAAGTAATCGGCAAGATTTTTATTTTCAGCATATTCGTCGGTTACTATTTCAAAAGTAATCGGCAAGATTTTTATTTTCAGCATATTTGTCGGTTACTATATTAAAAGTAATCGACAAGATTTTTATTTTCAACATATTCGTCGGTTACTATTTCAAACGTAATCGGCAAGACTTTATTATCAGCACATTTGTTGGTTACTATTTTAAAAGTAATCGACAAGATTTTTATTTTCAACATATTCGTCGGTTACTATTTCAAAAGTAATCGGCAACACTTTATTTTCAGCACTTTCGTCGGTTACTATTTCAAATGTAATTGGCAGGATTTTTATTTTCAGCATATTCGTCGGTTACTATTTCGAAAGTAATCGGCAAGATTTTTATTTTCAGCATATTTGTCGGTTACTATTTTAAAAGTAATCGACAAGATTTTTATTTTCAACATATTCCTCGGTTACTATTTCAAAAGTAATCGGCAAGATTTTTATTTTCAGCATGTTCGTCGGTTACTATTTCAAAAGTAATCGGCAAGATTTTTTTTTTCAACATATTTGTCGGTTACTATTTTAAAAGTAATCGACAAGACTTTATTTTCAGCACATTCGTCGGTTACTATTTCAAAAGTAATCGGCAAGATTTTTATTTTCAACATATTCGTCGGTTACTATTTCATAAGTAATCGGCATGATTTATTTTCAGCACATTCGTCGGTTACTATTTTAAAAGTAATCGACAAGACTTTTATTTTCAGCACATTTGTCAGTTACTATTTCAAAAGTAATCGGCATGATTTATTTTCAGCACATTCGTCGGTTACTATTTCAAAAGTAATCGGCAAGATTTTTATTTTGAGCACATTCGTCGGTTACTATTTTAATAGTAATCGACAAGACTTTTATTTTCAGCACATTTGTCGGTTACTATTTCAAAAGTAATCGGCATGATTTATTTTCAGCACATTCGTCGGTTACTATTTCAAAAGTAATCGGCAAGACTTTATTTTCAACACATTCGTCGGTTACTCTTTCAAAAGTAATCGGCATGATCTATTTTCTGCACATTCGTCGGTTACTATTTCAAAAGTAATCGGCAAGATTTTTATTTTCAGCATATTCGTCGGTTATTATTTCAAAGGTAATCAGCAGTATTTATTTTCAGCACATTCGTCGGTTACTATTTCAAAAGTAATCGGCAAGATTTTTATTTTTAGCATATTTGTCGGGTACTATTTTAAAAGTAATCGACAAGATTTTTATTTTCAACATATTCGTCGGTTACTATTTCAAAAGTAATCGGCAAGACTTTATTTTCAGCACTTTCGTCGGTTACTATTTCAAATGTAATCGGCAGGATTTTTATTTTCAGCATATTCGTCGGTTACTATTTCGAAAGTAATCGGCAAGATTTTTATTTTCAGCATATTTGTCGGTTACTATTTTAAAAGTAATCGACAAGATTTTTATTTTCAACATATTCCTCGGTTACTATTTCAAAAGTAATCGGCAAGATTTTTATTTTCAGCATGTTCGTCGGTTACTATTTCAAAAGTAATCGGCAAGATTTTTATTTTGAACATATTTGTCGGTTACAATTTTAAAAGTAATCGACAAGACTTTATTTTCAGCACATTCGTCGGTTACTATTTCAAAAGTAATCGGCAAGATTTTTATTTTCAACATATTCGTCGGTTACTATTTCATAAGTAATCGGGAAGATTTTATATTCAGCACATTGATTGGTTACTTTTTTAAAAGTAATCGGTAAGATTTTTATTTCCAACATATTCGTCGCTTACTATTTCAAAAGTAATCAGCATGATTTATTTTCAGCATATTCGTCGGTGACTATTTCAAAAGTAATCGGCAAGATTTTTATTTTCAGCATATTTGTCGGTTACTATTTGAAAAGTAATCGACAAGATTTTTATTTTCAACATATTCGTCGGTTACTATTTCAAAAGTAATCGGCAAGACTTTATTTTCAGCATATTCGTTGGTTACTATTTCAAAAGTAATCGGCAAGACTTTATTTTCAGCACTTTCGTCGGTTACTATTTCAAATGTAATCGGCAGGATTTTTATTTTCAGCATATTCGTCGATTACTATTTCGAAAGTAATCGGCAAGATTTTTATTTTCAGCATATTTGTCGGTTACTATTTTAAAAGTAATCGACGAGATTTTTATTTTCAACATATTCCTCGGTTACTATTTCAAAAGTAATCGGCAAGATTTTTATTTTCAGCATGTTCGTCGGTTACTATTTCAAAAGTAATCGGCAAGATTTTTTTTTTCAACATATTTGTCGGTTACTATTTTAAAAGTAATCGACAAGACTTTATTTTCAGCACATTCGTCGGTTACTATTTCAAAAGTAATCGGCAAGATTTTTATTTTCAACATATTCGTCGGTTACTATTTCATAAGTAATCGGCATTATTTATTTTCAGCACATTCGTCGGTTACTATTTCAAAAGTAATCGGCAAGATTTTTATTTTCAACATATTCCTCGGTTACTATTTAAAAAGTAATCGGTAAGATTTTTATTTTCAACATATTCGTCGCTTACTATTTCAAAAGTAATCAGCAAGATTTGTATTTTCAACATATTCGTCGCTTACTATTTCAAAAGTAATCGGCATGATTTATTTTCAGCACATTCGTCGGTTACTATTTCAAAAGTAATCGGCAAGATTTTTATTTTGAGCACATTCGTCGGTTACTATTTTAATAGTAATCGACAAGACTTTTATTTTCAGCACATTTGTCGATTACTATTTCAAAAGTAATCGGCATGATTTATTTTCAGCACATTCGTCGGTTACTATTTCAAAAGTAATCGGCAAGACTTTATTTTCAACACATTCGTCGGTTACTCTTTCAAAAGTAATCGGCATGATCTATTTTCTGCACATTCGTCGGTTACTATTTCAAAAGTAATCGGCAAGATTTTTATTTTCAGCATATTCGTCGGTTATTATTTCAAAGGTAATCAGCAGTATTTATTTTCAGCACATTCGTCGGTTACTATTTCAAAAGTAATCGGCAAGATTTTTATTTTTAGCATATTTGTCGGGTACTATTTTAAAAGTAATTGACAAGATTTTTATTTTCAACATATTCGTCGGTTACTATTTCAAAAGTAATCGGCAAGACTTTATTTTCAGCACTTTCGTCGGTTACTATTTCAAATGTAATCGGCAGGATTTTTATTTTCAGCATATTCGTCGGTTACTATTTCGAAAGTAATCGGCAAGATTTTTATTTTCAGCATGTTCGTCGGTTACTATTTCAAAAGTAATCGGCAAGATTTTTATTTTGAACATATTTGTCGGTTACAATTTTAAAAGTAATCGACAAGACTTTATTTTCAGCACATTCGTCGGTTACTATTTCAAAAGTAATCGGCAAGATTTTTATTTTCAACATATTCGTCGGTTACTATTTCATAAGTAATCGGGAAGATTTTATATTCAGCACATTGATTGGTTACTTTTTTAAAAGTAATCGGTAAGATTTTTATTTCCAACATATTCGTCGCTTACTATTTCAAAAGTAATCAGCATGATTTATTTTCAGCATATTCGTCGGTGACTATTTCAAAAGTAATCGGCAAGATTTTTATTTTCAGCATATTTGTCGGTTACTATTTGAAAAGTAATCGACAAGATTTTTATTTTCAACATATTCGTCGGTTACTATTTCAAAAGTAATCGGCAAGACTTTATTTTCAGCATATTCGTTGGTTACTATTTCAAAAGTAATCGGCAAGACTTTATTTTCAGCACTTTCGTCGGTTACTATTTCAAATGTAATCGGCAGGATTTTTATTTTCAGCATATTCGTCGATTACTATTTCGAAAGTAATCGGCAAGATTTTTATTTTCAGCATATTTGTCGGTTACTATTTTAAAAGTAATCGACGAGATTTTTATTTTCAACATATTCCTCGGTTACTATTTCAAAAGTAATCGGCAAGATTTTTATTTTCAGCATGTTCGTCGGTTACTATTTCAAAAGTAATCGGCAAGATTTTTTTTTTCAACATATTTGTCGGTTACTATTTTAAAAGTAATCGACAAGACTTTATTTTCAGCACATTCGTCGGTTACTATTTCAAAAGTAATCGGCAAGATTTTTATTTTCAACATATTCGTCGGTTACTATTTCATAAGTAATCGGCATTATTTATTTTCAGCACATTCGTCGGTTACTATTTCAAAAGTAATCGGCAAGATTTTTATTTTCAACATATTCCTCGGTTACTATTTAAAAAGTAATCGGTAAGATTTTTATTTTCAACATATTCGTCGCTTACTATTTCAAAAGTAATCAGCAAGATTTGTATTTTCAACATATTCGTCGCTTACTATTTCAAAAGTAATCGGCATGATTTATTTTCAGCACATTCGTCGGTTACTATTTCAAAAGTAATCGGCAAGATTTTTATTTTGAGCACATTCGTCGGTTACTATTTTAATAGTAATCGACAAGACTTTTATTTTCAGCACATTTGTCGATTACTATTTCAAAAGTAATCGGCATGATTTATTTTCAGCACATTCGTCGGTTACTATTTCAAAAGTAATCGGCAAGACTTTATTTTCAACACATTCGTCGGTTACTCTTTCAAAAGTAATCGGCATGATCTATTTTCTGCACATTCGTCGGTTACTATTTCAAAAGTAATCGGCAAGATTTTTATTTTCAGCATATTCGTCGGTTATTATTTCAAAGGTAATCAGCAGTATTTATTTTCAGCACATTCGTCGGTTACTATTTCAAAAGTAATCGGCAAGATTTTTATTTTTAGCATATTTGTCGGGTACTATTTTAAAAGTAATTGACAAGATTTTTATTTTCAACATATTCGTCGGTTACTATTTCAAAAGTAATCGGCAAGACTTTATTTTCAGCACTTTCGTCGGTTACTATTTCAAATGTAATCGGCAGGATTTTTATTTTCAGCATATTCGTCGGTTACTATTTCGAAAGTAATCGGCAAGATTTTTATTTTCAGCATATTTGTCGGTTACTATTTTAAAAGTAATCGACAAGATTTTTATTTTCAACATATTCCTCGGTTACTATTTCAAAAGTAATCGGCAAGATTTTTATTTTCAGCATGTTCGTCGGTTACTATTTCAAAAGTAATCGGCAAGATTTTTATTTTCAACATATTTGTCGGTTACAATTTTAAAAGTAATCGACAAGACTTTATTTTCAGCACATTCGTCGGTTACTATTTCAAAAGTAATCGGCAAGATTTTTATTTTCAACATATTCGTCGGTTACTATTTCATAAGTAATCGGGAAGATTTTATATTCAGCACATTGATTGGTTACTTTTTTAAAAGTAATCGGTAAGATTTTTATTTCCAACATATTCGTCGCTTACTATTTCAAAAGTAATCAGCATGATTTATTTTCAGCACATTCGTCGGTGATTATTTCAAAAGTAATCGGCAAGATTTTTATTTTCAGCATATTTGTCGGTTACTATTTTAAAAGTAATCGACAAGATTTTTATTTTCAACATATTCCTCGGTTACTATTTCAAAAGTAATCGGCAAGATTTTTATTTTCAGCATGTTCGTCGGTTACTATTTCAAAAGTAATCGGCAAGATTTTTTTTTTCAACATATTTGTCGGTTACTATTTTAAAAGTAATCGACAAGACTTTATTTTCAGCACATTCGTCGGTTACTATTTCAAAAGTAATCGGCAAGATTTTTATTTTCAACATATTCGTCGGTTACTATTTCATAAGTAATCGGCATGATTTATTTTCAGCACATTTGTCGGTTACTATTTCAAAAGTAATCGGCATGATTTATTTTCAGCATATTCGTCGGTTACTATTTCAAAAGTAATCTTCATGACTTATTTTCAACACATTCGTCGGTTACTATTTCAAAAGTAATCGGCATGATCTATTTTCTGCACATTCGTCGGTTACTATTTCAAAAGAAATCGGCAAGATTTTTATTTTCAGCATATTCGTCGGTTACTATTTCAAAAGTAATCGGCAAGATTTTTATTTTCAGCATATTTGTCGGTTACTATATTAAAAGTAATCGACAAGATTTTTATTTTCAACATATTCGTCGGTTACTATTTCAAACGTAATCGGCAAGACTTTATTATCAGCACATTTGTTGGTTACTATTTTAAAAGTAATCGACAAGATTTTTATTTTCAACATATTCGTCGGTTACTATTTCAAAAGTAATCGGCAACACTTTATTTTCAGCACTTTCGTCGGTTACTATTTCAAATGTAATTGGCAGGATTTTTATTTTCAGCATATTCGTCGGTTACTATTTCGAAAGTAATCGGCAAGATTTTTATTTTCAACATATTCCTCGGTTACTATTTCAAAAGTAATCGGCAAGATTTTTATTTTCAGCATGTTCGTCGGTTACTATTTCAAAAGTAATCGGCAAGATTTTTTTTTTCAACATATTTGTCGGTTACTATTTTAAAAGTAATCGACAAGACTTTATTTTCAGCACATTCGTCGGTTACTATTTCAAAAGTAATCGGCAAGATTTTTATTTTCAACATATTCGTCGGTTACTATTTCATAAGTAATCGGCATGATTTATTTTCAGCACATTCGTCGGTTACTATTTTAAAAGTAATCGACAAGACTTTTATTTTCAGCACATTTGTCGGTTACTATTTCAAAAGTAATCGGCATGATTTATTTTCAGCACATTCGTCGGTTACTATTTCAAAAGTAATCGGCAAGATTTTTATTTTCAGCATATTCGTCGGTTATTATTTCAAAGGTAATCAGCAGTATTTATTTTCAGCACATTCGTCGGTTACTATTTCAAAAGTAATCGGCAAGATTTTTATTTTTAGCATATTTATCGGGTACTATTTTAAAAGTAATCGACAAGATTTTTATTTTCAACATATTCGTCGGTTACTATTTCAAAAGTAATCGGCAAGACTTTATTTTCAGCACTTTCGTCGGTTACTATTTCAAATGTAATCGGCAGGATTTTTATTTTCAGCATATTCGTCGGTTACTATTTCGAAAGTAATCGGCAAGATTTTTATTTTCAGCATATTTGTCGGTTACTATTTTAAAAGTAATCGACAAGATTTTTATTTTCAACATATTCCTCGGTTACTATTTCAAAAGTAATCGGCAAGATTTTTATTTTCAGCATGTTCGTCGGTTACTATTTTAAAAGTAATCGACAAGATTTTTATTTTCAACATATTCCTCGGTTACTATTTCAAAAGTAATCGGCAAGATTTTTATTTTCAGCATGTTCGTCGGTTACTATTTCAAAAGTAATCGGCAAGATTTTTATTTTCAGCATGTTCGTCGGTTACTATTTCAAAAGTAATCGGCAAGATTTTTATTTTCAACATATTTGTCGGTTACAATTTTAAAAAATAATCGACAAGACTTTATTTTCAGCACATTCGTCGGTTACTATTTCAAAAGTAATCGGCAAGATTTTTATTTTCAACATATTCGTCGGTTACTATTTCATAAGTAATCGGGAAGATTTTATATTCAGCACATTGATTGGTTACTTTTTTAAAAGTAATCGGTAAGATTTTTATTTCCAACATATTCGTCGCTTACTATTTCAAAAGTAATCAGCATGATTTATTTTCAGCACATTCGTCGGTGATTATTTCAAAAGTAATCGGCAAGATTTTTATTTTCAGCATATTTGTCGGTTACTATTTTAAAAGTAATCGACAAGATTTTTATTTTCAACATATTCCTCGGTTACTATTTCAAAAGTAATCGGCAAGATTTTTATTTTCAGCATGTTCGTCGGTTACTATTTCAAAAGTAATCGGCAAGATTTTTTTTTTCAACATATTTGTCGGTTACTATTTTAAAAGTAATCGACAAGACTTTATTTTCAGCACATTCGTCGGTTACTATTTCAAAAGTAATCGGCAAGATTTTTATTTTCAACATATTCGTCGGTTACTATTTCATAAGTAATCGGCATGATTTATTTTCAGCACATTTGTCGGTTACTATTTCAAAAGTAATCGGCATGATTTATTTTCAGCATATTCGTCGGTTACTATTTCAAAAGTAATCTTCATGACTTATTTTCAACACATTCGTCGGTTACTATTTCAAAAGTAATCGGCATGATCTATTTTCTGCACATTTGTCGGTTACTATTTCAAAAGAAATCGGCAAGATTTTTATTTTCAGCATATTCGTCGGTTACTATTTCAAAAGTAATCGGCAAGATTTTTATTTTCAGCATATTTGTCGGTTACTATATTAAAAGTAATCGACAAGATTTTTATTTTCAACATATTCGTCGGTTACTATTTCAAACGTAATCGGCAAGACTTTATTATCAGCACATTTGTTGGTTACTATTTTAAAAGTAATCGACAAGATTTTTATTTTCAACATATTCGTCGGTTACTATTTCAAAAGTAATCGGCAACACTTTATTTTCAGCACTTTCGTCGGTTACTATTTCAAATGTAATTGGCAGGATTTTTATTTTCAGCATATTCGTCGGTTACTATTTCGAAAGTAATCGGCAAGATTTTTATTTTCAACATATTCCTCGGTTACTATTTCAAAAGTAATCGGCAAGATTTTTATTTTCAGCATGTTCGTCGGTTACTATTTCAAAAGTAATCGGCAAGATTTTTTTTTTCAACATATTTGTCGGTTACTATTTTAAAAGTAATCGACAAGACTTTATTTTCAGCACATTCGTCGGTTACTATTTCAAAAGTAATCGGCAAGATTTTTATTTTCAACATATTCGTCGGTTACTATTTCATAAGTAATCGGCATGATTTATTTTCAGCACATTCGTCGGTTACTATTTTAAAAGTAATCGACAAGACTTTTATTTTCAGCACATTTGTCGGTTACTATTTCAAAAGTAATCGGCATGATTTATTTTCAGCACATTCGTCGGTTACTATTTCAAAAGTAATCGGCAAGATTTTTATTTTCAGCATATTCGTCGGTTATTATTTCAAAGGTAATCAGCAGTATTTATTTTCAGCACATTCGTCGGTTACTATTTCAAAAGTAATCGGCAAGATTTTTATTTTTAGCATATTTATCGGGTACTATTTTAAAAGTAATCGACAAGATTTTTATTTTCAACATATTCGTCGGTTACTATTTCAAAAGTAATCGGCAAGACTTTATTTTCAGCACTTTCGTCGGTTACTATTTCAAATGTAATCGGCAGGATTTTTATTTTCAGCATATTCGTCGGTTACTATTTCGAAAGTAATCGGCAAGATTTTTATTTTCAGCATATTTGTCGGTTACTATTTTAAAAGTAATCGACAAGATTTTTATTTTCAACATATTCCTCGGTTACTATTTCAAAAGTAATCGGCAAGATTTTTATTTTCAGCATGTTCGTCGGTTACTATTTTAAAAGTAATCGACAAGATTTTTATTTTCAACATATTCCTCGGTTACTATTTCAAAAGTAATCGGCAAGATTTTTATTTTCAGCATGTTCGTCGGTTACTATTTCAAAAGTAATCGGCAAGATTTTTATTTTCAGCATGTTCGTCGGTTACTATTTCAAAAGTAATCGGCAAGATTTTTATTTTCAACATATTTGTCGGTTACAATTTTAAAAAATAATCGACAAGACTTTATTTTCAGCACATTCGTCGGTTACTATTTCAAAAGTAATCGGCAAGATTTTTATTTTCAACATATTCGTCGGTTACTATTTCATAAGTAATCGGGAAGATTTTATATTCAGCACATTGATTGGTTACTTTTTTAAAAGTAATCGGTAAGATTTTTATTTCCAACATATTCGTCGCTTACTATTTCAAAAGTAATCAGCATGATTTATTTTCAGCACATTCGTCGGTGATTATTTCAAAAGTAATCGGCAAGATTTTTATTTTCAGCATATTTGTCGGTTACTATTTTAAAAGTAATCGACAAGATTTTTATTTTCAACATATTCCTCGGTTACTATTTCAAAAGTAATCGGCAAGATTTTTATTTTCAGCATGTTCGTCGGTTACTATTTCAAAAGTAATCGGCAAGATTTTTTTTTTCAACATATTTGTCGGTTACTATTTTAAAAGTAATCGACAAGACTTTATTTTCAGCACATTCGTCGGTTACTATTTCAAAAGTAATCGGCAAGATTTTTATTTTCAACATATTCGTCGGTTACTATTTCATAAGTAATCGGCATGATTTATTTTCAGCACATTTGTCGGTTACTATTTCAAAAGTAATCGGCATGATTTATTTTCAGCATATTCGTCGGTTACTATTTCAAAAGTAATCTTCATGACTTATTTTCAACACATTCGTCGGTTACTATTTCAAAAGTAATCGGCATGATCTATTTTCTGCACATTTGTCGGTTACTATTTCAAAAGAAATCGGCAAGATTTTTATTTTCAGCATATTCGTCGGTTACTATTTCAAAAGTAATCGGCAAGATTTTTATTTTCAGCATATTTGTCGGTTACTATATTAAAAGTAATCGACAAGATTTTTATTTTCAACATATTCGTCGGTTACTATTTCAAACGTAATCGGCAAGACTTTATTATCAGCACATTTGTTGGTTACTATTTTAAAAGTAATCGACAAGATTTTTATTTTCAACATATTCGTCGGTTACTATTTCAAAAGTAATCGGCAACACTTTATTTTCAGCACTTTCGTCGGTTACTATTTCAAATGTAATTGGCAGGATTTTTATTTTCAGCATATTCGTCGGTTACTATTTCGAAAGTAATCGGCAAGATTTTTATTTTCAACATATTCCTCGGTTACTATTTCAAAAGTAATCGGCAAGATTTTTATTTTCAGCATGTTCGTCGGTTACTATTTCAAAAGTAATCGGCAAGATTTTTTTTTTCAACATATTTGTCGGTTACTATTTTAAAAGTAATCGACAAGACTTTATTTTCAGCACATTCGTCGGTTACTATTTCAAAAGTAATCGGCAAGATTTTTATTTTCAACATATTCGTCGGTTACTATTTCATAAGTAATCGGCATGATTTATTTTCAGCACATTCGTCGGTTACTATTTTAAAAGTAATCGACAAGACTTTTATTTTCAGCACATTTTTCGGTTACTATTTCAAAAGTAATCGGCATGATTTATTTTCAGCACATTCGTCGGTTACTATTTCAAAAGTAATCGGCAAGATTTTTATTTTCAGCATATTCGTCGGTTATTATTTCAAAGGTAATCAGCAGTATTTATTTTCAGCACATTCGTCGGTTACTATTTCAAAAGTAATCGGCAAGATTTTTATTTTTAGCATATTTATCGGGTACTATTTTAAAAGTAATCGACAAGATTTTTATTTTCAACATATTCGTCGGTTACTATTTCAAAAGTAATCGGCAAGACTTTATTTTCAGCACTTTCGTCGGTTACTATTTCAAATGTAATCGGCAGGATTTTTATTTTCAGCATATTCGTCGGTTACTATTTCGAAAGTAATCGGCAAGATTTTTATTTTCAGCATATTTGTCGGTTACTATTTTAAAAGTAATCGACAAGATTTTTATTTTCAACATATTCCTCGGTTACTATTTCAAAAGTAATCGGCAAGATTTTTATTTTCAGCATGTTCGTCGGTTACTATTTCAAAAGTAATCGGCAAGATTTTTATTTTCAACATATTTGTCGGTTACAATTTTAAAAGTAATCGACAAGACTTTATTTTCAGCACATTCGTCGGTTACTATTTCAAAAGTAATCGGCAAGATTTTTATTTTCAACATATTCGTCGGTTACTATTTCATAAGTAATCGGGAAGATTTTATATTCAGCACATTGATTGGTTACTTTTTTAAAAGTAATCGGTAAGATTTTTATTTCCAACATATTCGTCGCTTACTATTTCAAAAGTAATCAGCATGATTTATTTTCAGCATATTCGTCGGTGACTATTTCAAAAGTAATCGGCAAGATTTTTATTTTCAGCATATTTGTCGGTTACTATTTGAAAAGTAATCGACAAGATTTTTATTTTCAACATATTCGTCGGTTACTATTTCAAAAGTAATCGGCAAGACTTTATTTTCAGCATATTCGTTGGTTACTCTTTCAAAAGTAATCGGCATGATCTATTTTCTGCACATTCGTCGGTTACTATTTCAAAAGTAATCGGCAAGATTTTTATTTTCAGCATATTCGTCGGTTATTATTTCAAAGGTAATCAGCAGTATTTATTTTCAGCACATTCGTCGGTTACTATTTCAAAAGTAATCGGCAAGATTTTTATTTTTAGCATATTTATCGGGTACTATTTTAAAAGTAATCGACAAGATTTTTATTTTCAACATATTCGTCGGTTACTATTTCAAAAGTAATCGGCAAGACTTTATTTTAAGCACTTTCGTCGGTTACTATTTCAAATATAATCGGCAGGATTTTTATTTTCAGCATATTCGTCGGTTACTATTTCGAAAGTAATCGGCAAGATTTTTATTTTCAGCATATTTGTCGGTTACTATTTTAAAAGTAATCGACAGGATTTTTATTTTCAACATATTCCTCGGTTACTATTTCAAAAGTAATCGGCAAGATTTTTATTTTCAGCATGTTCGTCGGTTACTATTTCAAAAGTAATCGGCAAGATTTTTATTTTCAACATATTTGTCGGTTACAATTTTAAAAGTAATCGACAAGACTTTATTTTCAGCACATTCGTCGGTTACTATTTCAAAAGTAATCGGCAAGATTTTTATTTTCAACATATTCGTCGGTTACTATTTCATAAGTAATCGGGAAGATTTTATATTCAGCACATTGATTGGTTACTTTTTTAAAAGTAATCGGTAAGATTTTTATTTCCAACATATTCGTCGCTTACTATTTCAAAAGTAATCAGCATGATTTATTTTCAGCATATTCGTCGGTGACTATTTCAAAAGTAATCGGCAAGATTTTTATTTTCAGCATATTTGTCGGTTACTATTTGAAAAGTAATCGACAAGATTTTTATTTTCAACATATTCGTCGGTTACTATTTCAAAAGTAATCGGCAAGACTTTATTTTCAGCATATTCGTTGGTTACTCTTTCAAAAGTAATCGGCATGATCTATTTTCTGCACATTCGTCGGTTACTATTTCAAAAGTAATCGGCAAGATTTTTATTTTCAGCATATTCGTCGGTTATTATTTCAAAGGTAATCAGCAGTATTTATTTTCAGCACATTCGTCGGTTACTATTTCAAAAGTAATCGGCAAGATTTTTATTTTTAGCATATTTATCGGGTACTATTTTAAAAGTAATCGACAAGATTTTTATTTTCAACATATTCGTCGGTTACTATTTCAAAAGTAATCGGCAAGACTTTATTTTCAGCACTTTCGTCGGTTACTATTTCAAATGTAATCGGCAGGATTTTTATTTTCAGCATATTCGTCGGTTACTATTTCGAAAGTAATCGGCAAGATTTTTATTTTCAGCATATTTGTCGGTTACTATTTTAAAAGTAATCGACAAGATTTTTATTTTCAACATATTCCTCGGTTACTATTTCAAAAGTAATCGGCAAGATTTTTATTTTCAGCATGTTCGTCGGTTACTATTTCAAAAGTAATCGGCAAGATTTTTATTTTCAACATATTTGTCGGTTACAATTTTAAAAGTAATCGACAAGACTTTATTTTCAGCACATTCGTCGGTTACTATTTCAAAAGTAATCGGCAAGATTTTTATTTTCAACATATTCGTCGGTTACTATTTCATAAGTAATCGGGAAGATTTTATATTCAGCACATTGATTGGTTACTTTTTTAAAAGTAATCGGTAAGATTTTTATTTCCAACATATTCGTCGCTTACTATTTCAAAAGTAATCAGCATGATTTATTTTCAGCATATTCGTCGGTGACTATTTCAAAAGTAATCGGCAAGATTTTTATTTTCAGCATATTTGTCGGTTACTATTTGAAAAGTAATCGACAAGATTTTTATTTTCAACATATTCGTCGGTTACTATTTCAAAAGTAATCGGCAAGACTTTATTTTCAGCATATTCGTTGGTTACTATTTCAAAAGTAATCGGCAAGACTTTATTTTCAGCACTTTCGTCGGTTACTATTTCAAATGTAATCGGCAGGATTTTTATTTTCAGCATATTCGTCGATTACTATTTCGAAAGTAATCGGCAAGATTTTTATTTTCAGCATATTTGTCGGTTACTATTTTAAAAGTAATCGACGAGATTTTTATTTTCAACATATTCCTCGGTTACTATTTCAAAAGTAATCGGCAAGATTTTTATTTTCAGCATGTTCGTCGGTTACTATTTCAAAAGTAATCGGCAAGATTTTTTTTTTCAACATATTTGTCGGTTACTATTTTAAAAGTAATCGACAAGACTTTATTTTCAGCACATTCGTCGGTTACTATTTCAAAAGTAATCGGCAAGATTTTTATTTTCAACATATTCGTCGGTTACTATTTCATAAGTAATCGGCATTATTTATTTTCAGCACATTCGTCGGTTACTATTTCAAAAGTAATCGGCAAGATTTTTATTTTCAACATATTCCTCGGTTACTATTTAAAAAGTAACCGGTAAGATTTTTATTTTCAACATATTCGTCGCTTACTATTTCAAAAGTAATCAGCAAGATTTGTATTTTCAACATATTCGTCGCTTACTATTTCAAAAGTAATCGGCATGATTTATTTTCAGCACATTCGTCGGTTACTATTTCAAAAGTAATCGGCAAGATTTTTATTTTGAGCACATTCGTCGGTTACTATTTTAATAGTAATCGACAAGACTTTTATTTTCAGCACATTTGTCGATTACTATTTCAAAAGTAATCGGCATGATTTATTTTCAGCACATTCGTCGGTTACTATTTCAAAAGTAATCGGCAAGACTTTATTTTCAACACATTCGTCGGTTACTCTTTCAAAAGTAATCGGCATGATCTATTTTCTGCACATTCGTCGGTTACTATTTCAAAAGTAATCGGCAAGATTTTTATTTTCAGCATATTCGTCGGTTATTATTTCAAAGGTAATCAGCAGTATTTATTTTCAGCACATTCGTCGGTTACTATTTCAAAAGTAATCGGCAAGATTTTTATTTTTAGCATATTTGTCGGGTACTATTTTAAAAGTAATCGACAAGATTTTTATTTTCAACATATTCGTCGGTTACTATTTCAAAAGTAATCGGCAAGACTTTATTTTCAGCACTTTCGTCGGTTACTATTTCAAATGTAATCGGCAGGATTTTTATTTTCAGCATATTCGTCGGTTACTATTTCGAAAGTAATCGGCAAGATTTTTATTTTCAGCATATTTGTCGGTTACTATTTTAAAAGTAATCGACAAGATTTTTATTTTCAACATATTCCTCGGTTACTATTTCAAAAGTAATCGGCAAGATTTTTATTTTCAGCATGTTCGTCGGTTACTATTTCAAAAGTAATCGGCAAGATTTTTATTTTCAACATATTTGTCGGTTACAATTTTAAAAGTAATCGACAAGACTTTATTTTCAGCACATTCGTCGGTTACTATTTCAAAAGTAATCGGCAAGATTTTTATTTTCAACATATTCGTCGGTTACTATTTCATAAGTAATCGGGAAGATTTTATATTCAGCACATTGATTGGTTACTTTTTTAAAAGTAATCGGTAAGATTTTTATTTCCAACATATTCGTCGCTTACTATTTCAAAAGTAATCAGCATGATTTATTTTCAGCATATTCGTCGGTGACTATTTCAAAAGTAATCGGCAAGATTTTTATTTTCAGCATATTTGTCGGTTACTATTTGAAAAGTAATCGACAAGATTTTTATTTTCAACATATTCGTCGGTTACTATTTCAAAAGTAATCGGCAAGACTTTATTTTCAGCATATTCGTTGGTTACTATTTCAAAAGTAATCGGCAAGACTTTATTTTCAGCACTTTCGTCGGTTACTATTTCAAATGTAATCGGCAGGATTTTTATTTTCAGCATATTCGTCGATTACTATTTCGAAAGTAATCGGCAAGATTTTTATTTTCAGCATATTTGTCGGTTACTATTTTAAAAGTAATCGACGAGATTTTTATTTTCAACATATTCCTCGGTTACTATTTCAAAAGTAATCGGCAAGATTTTTATTTTCAGCATGTTCGTCGGTTACTATTTCAAAAGTAATCGGCAAGATTTTTTTTTTCAACATATTTGTCGGTTACTATTTTAAAAGTAATCGACAAGACTTTATTTTCAGCACATTCGTCGGTTACTATTTCAAAAGTAATCGGCAAGATTTTTATTTTCAACATATTCGTCGGTTACTATTTCATAAGTAATCGGCATTATTTATTTTCAGCACATTCGTCGGTTACTATTTCAAAAGTAATCGGCAAGATTTTTATTTTCAACATATTCCTCGGTTACTATTTAAAAAGTAACCGGTAAGATTTTTATTTTCAACATATTCGTCGCTTACTATTTCAAAAGTAATCAGCAAGATTTGTATTTTCAACATATTCGTCGCTTACTATTTCAAAAGTAATCGGCATGATTTATTTTCAGCACATTCGTCGGTTACTATTTCAAAAGTAATCGGCAAGATTTTTATTTTGAGCACATTCGTCGGTTACTATTTTAATAGTAATCGACAAGACTTTTATTTTCAGCACATTTGTCGATTACTATTTCAAAAGTAATCGGCATGATTTATTTTCAGCACATTCGTCGGTTACTATTTCAAAAGTAATCGGCAAGACTTTATTTTCAACACATTCGTCGGTTACTCTTTCAAAAGTAATCGGCATGATCTATTTTCTGCACATTCGTCGGTTACTATTTCAAAAGTAATCGGCAAGATTTTTATTTTCAGCATATTCGTCGGTTATTATTTCAAAGGTAATCAGCAGTATTTATTTTCAGCACATTCGTCGGTTACTATTTCAAAAGTAATCGGCAAGATTTTTATTTTTAGCATATTTGTCGGGTACTATTTTAAAAGTAATCGACAAGATTTTTATTTTCAACATATTCGTCGGTTACTATTTCAAAAGTAATCGGCAAGACTTTATTTTCAGCACTTTCGTCGGTTACTATTTCAAATGTAATCGGCAGGATTTTTATTTTCAGCATATTCGTCGGTTACTATTTCGAAAGTAATCGGCAAGATTTTTATTTTCAGCATATTTGTCGGTTACTATTTTAAAAGTAATCGACAAGATTTTTATTTTCAACATATTCCTCGGTTACTATTTCAAAAGTAATCGGCAAGATTTTTATTTTCAGCATGTTCGTCGGTTACTATTTCAAAAGTAATCGGCAAGATTTTTATTTTCAACATATTTGTCGGTTACAATTTTAAAAGTAATCGACAAGACTTTATTTTCAGCACATTCGTCGGTTACTATTTCAAAAGTAATCGGCAAGATTTTTATTTTCAACATATTCGTCGGTTACTATTTCATAAGTAATCGGGAAGATTTTATATTCAGCACATTGATTGGTTACTTTTTTAAAAGTAATCGGTAAGATTTTTATTTCCAACATATTCGTTGGTTACTATTTCAAAAGTACTCGGCAAGACTTTATTTTCAGCATATTCGTTGGTTACTATTTCAAAAGTAATCGGCAAGACTTTATTTTCAGCACTTTCGTCGGTTACTATTTTAAAAGTAATCGACAAGACTTTTATTTTCAGCATATTTGTCGGTTACTATTTGAAAAGTAATCGACAAGATTTTTATTTTCAACATATTCGTCGGTTACTATTTAAAAAGTAATCGGTAAGATTTTTATTTTCAACATATTCGTCGCTTACTATTTCAAAAGTAATCAGCAAGATTTTTATTTTCAACATATTCGTCGCTTACTATATCAAAAGTAATCGGCATGATTTATTTTCAGCACATTCGTCGGTTACTATTTCAAAAGTAATCGGCAAGAGTATTATTTTGAGCACATTCGTCGGTTACTATTTTAAAAGTAATCGACAAGACTATTATTTTCAGCACATTTGTCGGTTACTATTTCAAAAGTAATCGACATGATTTATTTTCAGCACATTCGTCGGTTACTATTTCAAAAGTAATCGGCAAGATTTTTATTTTGAGCACATTCGACGGTTACTATTTTAAAAGTAATCGACAAGACTTTTATTTTCAGCACATTTGTCGGTTACTATTTCAAAAGTAATCGGCATGATTTATTTTCAGCACATTCGTCGGTTACTATTTCAAAAGTAATCGGCAAGACTTTATTTTCAACACATTCGTCTGTTACTATTTCAAAAGTAATCGGCATGATCTATTTTCTGCACATTTGTCGGTTACTATTTCAAAAGTAATCGGCAAGATTTTTATTTTCAGCATATTCGTCGGTTACTATTTCGAAAGTAATCGGCAAGATTTTTATTTTCAGCATATTTGTCGGGTACTATTTTAAAAGTAATCGACAAGATTTTTATTTTCAACATATTCGTCGGTTACTATTTCAAAAGTAATCGGCAAGACTTTATTTTCAGCACTTTCGTCGGTTACTATTTCAAATGTAATCGGCAGGATTTTTATTTTCAGCATATTCGTCGCTTACTATTTCGAAAGTAATCGGCAAGATTTTTATTTTCAGCATATTTGTCGGTTACTATTTTAAAAGTAATCGACAAGATTTTTATTTTCAACATATTCGTCGGTTACTATTTCAAAAGTAATCGGCAAGACTTTATTTTCAGCACTTTCGTCGGTTACTATTTCAAATGTAATCGGCAGGATTTTTATTTTCAGCATATTCGTCGCTTACTATTTCGAAAGTAATCGGCAAGATTTTTATTTTCAGCATATTTGTCGGTTACTATTTTAAAAGTAATCGACAAGATTTTTATTTTCAACATATTCCTCGGTTACTATTTCAAAAGTAATCGGCAAGATTTTTATTTTCAGCATGTTCGTCGGTTACTATTTCAAAAGTAATCGGCAAGATTTTTATTTTCAACTTATTTGTCGGTTACAATTTTAAAAGTAATCGACAAGACTTTATTTTCAGCACATTCGTCGGTTACTATTTCAAAAGTAATCGGCAAGATTTTTATTTTCAACATATTTGTCGGTTACTATTTTAAAAGTAATGGGTAAGATTTTTATTTCCAACATATTCGTCGCTTACTATTTCAAAAGTAATCAGCATGATTTATTTTCAGCACATTCGTCGGTTACTATTTCAAAAGTAATCGGCATGATTTATTTTCAGCATATTCGTCGGCTACTATTTCAAAGGTAATCGGCATGACTTTATTTTCAGCACTTTCGTCGGTTACTATTTCAAATTTAATCGGCAGGATTTTTATTTTCAGCATATTCGTCGGTTACTATTTCGAAAGTAATCGGCAAGATTTTTATTTTCAGCATATTCGTCGGTGACTAATTCAAAAATAATCGGCAAGATTTTTATTTTCAGCATTTTTGTCGGTTACTATCTGAAAAGTAATCGACAAGATTTTTATTTTCAACATATTCGTCGGTTACTATTTCAAAAGTAATCGGCAATACTTTATTTTCAGCACTTTCGTCGGTTACTATTTCAAATGTAATCGGCAGGATTTTTATTTTCAGCATATTTGTCGGTGACTATTTCAAAAGTAATCGGCAAGATTTTTATTTTCAGCATATTTGTCGGTTACTATCTGAAAAGTAATCGACAAGATTTTTATTTTCAACATATTCGTCGGTTACTATTTCAAAAATAATCGGTAAGATTTTTATTTTCAACATATTCGTCGCTTACTATTTCAAAAGTAATCAGCAAGATTTTTATTTTCAACATATCCGTCGCTTACTATTTCAAAAGTAATCGGCATGATTTATTTTCAGCACATTCGTCGGTTACTATTTCAAAAGTAATTGGCAAGATTTTTATTTTGAGCACATTTGTCGGTTACTATTTAAAAAGTAATCGGCATGATTTATTTTCAGCACATTCGTCAGTTACTATTTCAAAAGTAATCGGCAAGATTTTTATTTTGAGCACATTCGTCGGTTACTATTTTAAAAGTAATCGACAAGACTTTTATTTTCAGCACATTTGTCGGTTACTATTTCAAAAGTAATCGGCAAGACTTTATTTTCAACACATTCGTCGGTTACTATTTCAAAACTAATCGGCATGATCTATTTTCTGCACATTCGTCGGTTACTATTTCAAAAGTAATCGGCAAGATTTTTATTTTCAGCATATTCGTCGGTTATTATTTCAAAGGTAATCAGCAGTATTTATTTTTAGCACATTCGTCGGTTACTATTTCAAAAGTAATCGGCAAGATTTTTATTTTTAGCATATTTGTAGGGTACTATTTTAAAAGTAATCGACAAGATTTTTATTTTCAACATATTCGTCGGTTACTATTTCAAAAGTAATCGGCAAGACTTTATTTTCAGCACTTTCGTCGGTTACTATTTCAAATGTAATCGGCAGGATTTTTATTTTCAGCATATTCGTCGGTTACTATTTCGAAAGTAATCGGCAAGATTTTTATTTTCAGCATATTTGTCGGTTACTATTTTAAAAGTAATCGACAAGATTTTTATTTTCAACATATTCCTCGGTTACTATTTCAAAAGTAATAGGGAAGATTTTTATTTTCAGCATGTTCGTCGGTTACTATTTCAAAAGTAATCGGCAAGATTTTTTTTTCAACATATTTGTCGGTTACAATTTTAAAAGTAATCGACAAGACTTTATTTTCAGCACATTCGTCGGTTACTATTTCAAAAGTAATCGGCAAGATTTTTATTTTCAACATATTCGTCGGTTACTATTTCATAAGTAATCGGGAAGATTTTATTTTCAGCACATTGATTGGTTACTTTTTTAAAAGTAATCGGTAAGATTTTTATTTCCAACATATTCGTCGCTTACTATTTCAAAAGTAATCAGCATGATTTATTTTCAGCACATTCGTCGGTTACTATTTCAAAAGTAATCGGCAAGATTTTTATTTTCAGCTTATTTGTCGGTTACTATTTGAAAAGTAATCGACAAGATTTTTATTTTCAACATATTCGTCGGTTACTATTTCAAAAGTAATCGGCAAGACTTTATTTTCAGCATATTCGTTGGTTACTATTTCAAAAGTAATCGGCAAGACTTTATTTTCAGCACTTTCGTCGGTTACTATTTCAAATGTAATCGGCAGGATTTTTATTTTCAGCATATTCGTCGGTTACTATTTCGAAAGTAATCGGCAAGATTTTTATTTTCAGCATATTTGTCGGTTACTATTTTAAAAGTAATCGAAAAGATTTTTATTTTCAACATATTCCTCGGTTACTATTTAAAAAGTAATCGGCAAGATTTTTATTTTCAGCATGTTCGTCGGTTACTATTTCAAAAGTAATCGGCAAGATTTTTTTTTCAACATATTTGTCGGTTAGTATTTTAAAAGTAATCGACAAGACTTTATTTTCAGCACATTCGTCGGTTACTATTTCAAAAGTAATCGGCAAGATTTTTATTTTCAACATATTCGTCGGTTACTATTTCATAAGTAATCGGCATGATTTATTTTCAGCACATTCGTCGGTTACTATTTCAAAAGTAATCGGCAAGATTTTTATTTTCAACATATTCCTCGGTTACTATTTAAAAAGTAATCGGTAAGATTTTTATTTTCAACATATTCGTCGCTTACTATTTCAAAAGTAATCAGCAAGATTTTTATTTTCAACATATTCGTCGCTTATTATTTCAAAAGTAATCGGCATGATTTATTTTCAGCACATTCGTCGGTTACTATTTCAAAAGTAATCGGCAAGATTTTTATTTTGAGCACATTCGTCGGTTACTATTTTAAAAGTAATCGACAAGACTTCTATTTTCAGCACATTTGTCGGTTAATATTTCAAAAGTAATCGGCATGATTTATTTTCAGCACATTCGTCCGTTACTATTTCAAAAGTAATCGGCAAGATTTTTATTTTGAGCACATTCGTCGGTTACTATTTTAAAAGTAATCGACAAGACTTTTATTTTCAGCACATTTGTCGGTTACTATTTCAAAAGTAATCGGCATGATTTATTTTCAGCACATTCGTCGGTTACTATTTCAAAAGTAATCGGCAAGACTTTATTTTCAACACATTCGTCGGTTACTATTTCAAAAGTAATCGGCAAGATTTTTATTTTCTGCATATTCGTCGGTTACTATTTCAAAAGTAATCGGCATGATTAATTTTCAGCACATTCGTCGGTTACTATTTCAAAAGTAATCGGCAAGATTTTTATTTTGAGCACATTCGTCGGTTACTATTTTAAAAGTAATCGACAAGACTTTTATTTTCAGCATATTCGTCGGTTACTATTTCGAAAGTAATCGGCAAGATTTTTATTTTCAGCATATTTGTCGATTACTATTTTAAAAGTAATCGACAAGATTTTTATTTTCAACATATTCGTCGGTTACTATTTCATAAGTAATCGGCATGATTTATTTTCAGCACATTCGTCGGTTACTATTTCAAAAGTAATCGGCATGATCTATTTTCTGCACATTCGTCGGTTACTATTTCAAAAGTAATCGGCAAGATTTTTATTTTCAACATATTCGTCGGTTACTATTTCATAAGTAATCGGGAAGATTTTATTTTCAGCACATTGATTGGTTACTTTTTTAAAAGTAATCGGTAAGATTTTTATTTCCAACATATTCGTCGCTTACTATTTCAAAAGTAATCAGCATGATTTATTTTCAGCACATTCGTCGGTTACTATTTCAAAAGTAATCGGCAAGATTTTTATTTTCAGCTTATTTGTCGGTTACTATTTGAAAAGTAATCGACAAGATTTTTATTTTCAACATATTCGTCGGTTACTATTTCAAAAGTAATCGGCAAGACTTTATTTTCAGCATATTCGTTGGTTACTATTTCAAAAGTAATCGGCAAGACTTTATTTTCAGCACTTTCGTCGGTTACTATTTCAAATGTAATCGGCAGGATTTTTATTTTCAGCATATTCGTCGGTTACTATTTCGAAAGTAATCGGCAAGATTTTTATTTTCAGCATATTTGTCGGTTACTATTTTAAAAGTAATCGAAAAGATTTTTATTTTCAACATATTCCTCGGTTACTATTTAAAAAGTAATCGGCAAGATTTTTATTTTCAGCATGTTCGTCGGTTACTATTTCAAAAGTAATCGGCAAGATTTTTTTTTCAACATATTTGTCGGTTAGTATTTTAAAAGTAATCGACAAGACTTTATTTTCAGCACATTCGTCGGTTACTATTTCAAAAGTAATCGGCAAGATTTTTATTTTCAACATATTCGTCGGTTACTATTTCATAAGTAATCGGCATGATTTATTTTCAGCACATTCGTCGGTTACTATTTCAAAAGTAATCGGCAAGATTTTTATTTTCAACATATTCCTCGGTTACTATTTAAAAAGTAATCGGTAAGATTTTTATTTTCAACATATTCGTCGCTTACTATTTCAAAAGTAATCAGCAAGATTTTTATTTTCAACATATTCGTCGCTTATTATTTCAAAAGTAATCGGCATGATTTATTTTCAGCACATTCGTCGGTTACTATTTCAAAAGTAATCGGCAAGATTTTTATTTTGAGCACATTCGTCGGTTACTATTTTAAAAGTAATCGACAAGACTTCTATTTTCAGCACATTTGTCGGTTAATATTTCAAAAGTAATCGGCATGATTTATTTTCAGCACATTCGTCCGTTACTATTTCAAAAGTAATCGGCAAGATTTTTATTTTGAGCACATTCGTCGGTTACTATTTTAAAAGTAATCGACAAGACTTTTATTTTCAGCACATTTGTCGGTTACTATTTCAAAAGTAATCGGCATGATTTATTTTCAGCACATTCGTCGGTTACTATTTCAAAAGTAATCGGCAAGACTTTATTTTCAACACATTCGTCGGTTACTATTTCAAAAGTAATCGGCAAGATTTTTATTTTCTGCATATTCGTCGGTTACTATTTCAAAAGTAATCGGCATGATTAATTTTCAGCACATTCGTCGGTTACTATTTCAAAAGTAATCGGCAAGATTTTTATTTTGAGCACATTCGTCGGTTACTATTTTAAAAGTAATCGACAAGACTTTTATTTTCAGCATATTCGTCGGTTACTATTTCGAAAGTAATCGGCAAGATTTTTATTTTCAGCATATTTGTCGATTACTATTTTAAAAGTAATCGACAAGATTTTTATTTTCAACATATTCGTCGGTTACTATTTCATAAGTAATCGGCATGATTTATTTTCAGCACATTCGTCGGTTACTATTTCAAAAGTAATCGGCATGATCTATTTTCTGCACATTCGTCGGTTACTATTTCAAAAGTAATCGGCAAGATTTTTATTTTCAACATATTCGTCGGTTACTATTTCAAAAGTAATCGGCAAGATTTTTATTTTCAGCATATTTGTCGGTTACTATATTAAAAGTAATCGGCAAGATTTTTATTTTCTTTATATTTGTCGGTTACTATTTTAAAAGTAATCGAAAAGATTTTTATTTTCAACATATTCCTCGGTTACTATTTAAAAAGTAATCGGCAAGATTTTTATTTTCAGCATGTTCGTCGGTTACTATTTCAAAAGTAATCGGCAAGATTTTTTTTTCAACATATTTGTCGGTTAGTATTTTAAAAGTAATCGACAAGACTTTATTTTCAGCACATTCGTCGGTTACTATTTCAAAAGTAATCGGCAAGATTTTTATTTTCAACATATTCGTCGGTTACTATTTCATAAGTAATCGGCATGATTTATTTTCAGCACATTCGTCGGTTACTATTTCAAAAGTAATCGGCAAGATTTTTATTTTCAACATATTCCTCGGTTACTATTTAAAAAGTAATCGGTAAGATTTTTATTTTCAACATATTCGTCGCTTACTATTTCAAAAGTAATCAGCAAGATTTTTATTTTCAACATATTCGTCGCTTATTATTTCAAAAGTAATCGGCATGATTTATTTTCAGCACATTCGTCGGTTACTATTTCAAAAGTAATCGGCAAGATTTTTATTTTGAGCACATTCGTCGGTTACTATTTTAAAAGTAATCGACAAGACTTTTATTTTCAGCATATTCGTCGGTTACTATTTCGAAAGTAATCGGCAAGATTTTTATTTTCAGCATATTTGTCGATTACTATTTTAAAAGTAATCGACAAGATTTTTATTTTCAACATATTCGTCGGTTACTATTTCATAAGTAATCGGCATGATTTATTTTCAGCACATTCGTCGGTTACTATTTCAAAAGTAATCGGCATGATCTATTTTCTGCACATTCGTCGGTTACTATTTCAAAAGTAATCGGCAAGATTTTTATTTTCAACATATTCGTCGGTTACTATTTCAAAAGTAATCGGCAAGATTTTTATTTTCAGCATATTTGTCGGTTACTATATTAAAAGTAATCGGCAAGATTTTTATTTTCAGCATATTTGTCGGTTACTATTTTAAAAGTAATCGAAAAGATTTTTATTTTCAACATATTCCTCGGTTACTATTTAAAAAGTAATCGGCAAGATTTTTATTTTCAGCATGTTCGTCGGTTACTATTTCAAAAGTAATCGGCAAGATTTTTTTTTCAACATATTTGTCGGTTAGTATTTTAAAAGTAATCGACAAGACTTTATTTTCAGCACATTCGTCGGTTACTATTTCAAAAGTAATCGGCAAGATTTTTATTTTCAACATATTCGTCGGTTACTATTTCATAAGTAATCGGCATGATTTATTTTCAGCACATTCGTCGGTTACTATTTCAAAAGTAATCGGCAAGATTTTTATTTTCAACATATTCCTCGGTTACTATTTAAAAAGTAATCGGTAAGATTTTTATTTTCAACATATTCGTCGCTTACTATTTCAAAAGTAATCAGCAAGATTTTTATTTTCAACATATTCGTCGCTTATTATTTCAAAAGTAATCGGCATGATTTATTTTCAGCACATTCGTCGGTTACTATTTCAAAAGTAATCGGCAAGATTTTTATTTTGAGCACATTCGTCGGTTACTATTTTAAAAGTAATCGACAAGACTTTTATTTTCAGCACATTTGTCGGTTACTATTTCAAAAGTAATCGGCATGATTTATTTTCAGCACATTCGTCCGTTACTATTTCAAAAGTAATCGGCAAGATTTTTATTTTGAGCACATTCGTCGGTTACTATTTTAAAAGTAATCGACAAGACTTTTATTTTCAGCACATTTGTCGGTTACTATTTCAAAAGTAATCGGCATGATTTATTTTCAGCACATTCGTCGGTTACTATTTCAAAAGTAATCGGCAAGACTTTATTTTCAACACATTCGTCGGTTACTATTTCAAAAGTAATCGGCAAGATTTTTATTTTCTGCATATTCGTCGGTTACTATTTCAAAAGTAATCGGCATGATTAATTTTCAGCACATTCGTCGGTTATTATTTCAAAAGTAATCGGCAAGATTTTTATTTTGAGCACATTCGTCGGTTACTATTTTAAAAGTAATCGACAAGACTTTTATTTTCAGCATATTCGTCGGTTACTATTTCGAAAGTAATCGGCAAGATTTTTATTTTCAGCATATTTGTCGATTACTATTTTAAAAGTAATCGACAAGATTTTTATTTTCAACATATTCGTCGGTTACTATTTCATAAGTAATCGGCATGATTTATTTTCAGCACATTCGTCGGTTACTATTTCAAAAGTAATCGGCATGATCTATTTTCTGCACATTCGTCGGTTACTATTTCAAAAGTAATCGGCAAGATTTTTATTTTCAACATATTCGTCGGTTACTATTTCAAAAGTAATCGGCAAGATTTTTATTTTCAGCATATTTGTCGGTTACTATATTAAAAGTAATCGGCAAGATTTTTATTTTCAGCATATTTGTCGGTTACTATTTTAAAAGTAATCGAAAAGATTTTTATTTTCAACATATTCCTCGGTTACTATTTAAAAAGTAATCGGCAAGATTTTTATTTTCAGCATGTTCGTCGGTTACTATTTCAAAAGTAATCGGCAAGATTTTTTTTTCAACATATTTGTCGGTTAGTATTTTAAAAGTAATCGACAAGACTTTATTTTCAGCACATTCGTCGGTTACTATTTCAAAAGTAATCGGCAAGATTTTTATTTTCAACATATTCGTCGGTTACTATTTCATAAGTAATCGGCATGATTTATTTTCAGCACATTCGTCGGTTACTATTTCAAAAGTAATCGGCAAGATTTTTATTTTCAACATATTCCTCGGTTACTATTTAAAAAGTAATCGGTAAGATTTTTATTTTCAACATATTCGTCGCTTACTATTTCAAAAGTAATCAGCAAGATTTTTATTTTCAACATATTCGTCGCTTATTATTTCAAAAGTAATCGGCATGATTTATTTTCAGCACATTCGTCGGTTACTATTTCAAAAGTAATCGGCAAGATTTTTATTTTGAGCACATTCGTCGGTTACTATTTTAAAAGTAATCGACAAGACTTTTATTTTCAGCACATTTGTCGGTTACTATTTCAAAAGTAATCGGCATGATTTATTTTCAGCACATTCGTCCGTTACTTTTTCAAAAGTAATCGGCAAGATTTTTATTTTGAGCACATTCGTCGGTTACTATTTTAAAAGTAATCGACAAGACTTTTATTTTCAGCACATTTGTCGGTTACTATTTCAAAAGTAATCGGCATGATTTATTTTCAGCACATTCGTCGGTTACTATTTCAAAAGTAATCGGCAAGACTTTATTTTCAACACATTCGTCGGTTACTATTTCAAAAGTAATCGGCAAGATTTTTATTTTCTGCTTATTCGTCGGTTACTATTTCAAAAGTAATCGGCATGATTAATTTTCAGCACATTCGTCGGTTACTATTTCAAAAGTAATCGGCAAGATTTTTATTTTGAGCACATTCGTCGGTTACTATTTTAAAAGTAATCGACAAGACTTTTATTTTCAGCATATTCGTCGGTTACTATTTCGAAAGTAATCGGCAAGATTTTTATTTTCAGCATATTTGTCGATTACTATTTTAAAAGTAATCGACAAGATTTTTATTTTCAACATATTCGTCGGTTACTATTTCATAAGTAATCGGCATGATTTATTTTCAGCACATTCGTCGGTTACTATTTCAAAAGTAATCGGCATGATCTATTTTCTGCACATTCGTCGGTTACTATTTCAAAAGTAATCGGCAAGATTTTTATTTTCAACATATTCGTCGGTTACTATTTCAAAAGTAATCGGCAAGATTTTTATTTTCAGCATATTTGTCGGTTACTATATTAAAAGTAATCGGCAAGATTTTTATTTTCAGCATATTTGTCGGTTACTATTTTAAAAGTAATCGAAAAGATTTTTATTTTCAACATATTCCTCGGTTACTATTTAAAAAGTAATCGGCAAGATTTTTATTTTCAGCATGTTCGTCGGTTACTATTTCAAAAGTAATCGGCAAGATTTTTTTTTCAACATATTTGTCGGTTAGTATTTTAAAAGTAATCGACAAGACTTTATTTTCAGCACATTCGTCGGTTACTATTTCAAAAGTAATCGGCAAGATTTTTATTTTCAACATATTCGTCGGTTACTATTTCATAAGTAATCGGCATGATTTATTTTCAGCACATTCGTCGGTTACTATTTCAAAAGTAATCGGCAAGATTTTTATTTTCAACATATTCCTCGGTTACTATTTAAAAAGTAATCGGTAAGATTTTTATTTTCAACATATTCGTCGCTTACTATTTCAAAAGTAATCAGCAAGATTTTTATTTTCAACATATTCGTCGCTTATTATTTCAAAAGTAATCGGCATGATTTATTTTCAGCACATTCGTCGGTTACTATTTCAAAAGTAATCGGCAAGATTTTTATTTTGAGCACATTCGTCGGTTACTATTTTAAAAGTAATCGACAAGACTTTTATTTTCAGCACATTTGTCGGTTACTATTTCAAAAGTAATCGGCATGATTTATTTTCAGCACATTCGTCAGTTACTATTTCAAAAGAAATCGGCAAGATTTTTATTTTGAGCACATTCGTCGGTTACTATTTTAAAAGTAATCGACAAGACTTTTATTTTCAGCACATTTGTCGGTTACTATTTCAAAAGTAATCGGCATGATTTATTTTCAGCACATTCGTCGGTTACTATTTCAAAAGTAATCGGCAAGACTT
Organism: Medicago lupulina; assembly: GCA_958299785.1. NCBI lineage: Eukaryota > Viridiplantae > Streptophyta > Magnoliopsida > Fabales > Fabaceae > Medicago > Medicago lupulina. Next base: position 40,387,497 of record OY283143.1, on the reverse strand, counting down.
TATTTTCAACACATTCGTCGGTTACTATTTCAAAAGTAATCGGCAAGATTTTTATTTTCTGCATATTCGTCGGTTACTATTTCAAAAGTAATCGGCATGATTAATTTTCAGCACATTCGTCGGTTACTATTTCAAAAGTAATCGGCAAGATTTTTTTTTTGAGCACATTCGTCGGTTACTATTTTAAAAGTAATCGACAAGACTTTTATTTTCAGCATATTCGTCGGTTACTATTTCGAAAGTAATCGGCAAGATTTTTATTTTCAGCATATTTGTCGATTACTATTTTAAAAGTAATCGACAAGATTTTTATTTTCAACATATTCGTCGGTTACTATTTCATAAGTAATCGGCATGATTTATTTTCAGCACATTCGTCGGTTACTATTTCAAAAGTAATCGGCAAGATTTTTATTTTGAGCACATTCGTCGGTTACTATTTTAAAAGTAATCGACAAGATTTTTATTTTCAGCATATTCGTCGGTTACTATTTCAAAAGTAATCGGCAAGATTTTTATTTTCAGCATATTTGTCGGTTACTATATTAAAAGTAATCGACAAGATTTTTATTTTCAACATATACGTCGGTTACTATGTCAAACGTAATCGGCAAGACTTTATTATCAGCACATTCGTTGGTTACTATTTTAAAAGTAATCGGCAAGATTTTTATTTTCAACATATTCGTCGGTTACTATTTCAAAAGTAATCGGCAAGACTTTATTTTCAGCACTTTCGTCGGTTACTATTTCAAATGTAATCGGCAGGATTTTTATTTTCAGCATATTCGTCGGTTACTATTTCGATAGTAATCAGCAAGATTTTTATTTTCAACATGTTCCTCGGTTACTATTTAAAAAGTAATCGGTAAGATTTTTATTTTCAACATATTCGTCGCTTACTATTTCAAAAGTAATCCGCAAGATTTTTATTTTCAACATATTCGTCGCTTACTATTTCAAAAGTAATCGGCATGATTTATTTTCAGCACATTCGTCGGTTACTATTTCAAAAGTAATCGGCAAGATTTTTATTTTCAACATATTCGTCGGTTACTATTTCATAAGTAATCGGGAAGATTTTATTTTCAGCACATTGATTGGTTACTTTTTTAAAAGTAATCGGTAAGAGTTTTATTTCCAACATATTCGTCGCTTACTATTTCAAAAGTAATCAGCATGATTTATTTTCAGCACATTCGTCGGTTACTATTTCAAAAGTAATCGGCAAGATTTTTATTTTCAGCATATTCGTCGGTGACTATTTCAAAAGTATTCGGCAAGATTTTTATTTTCAGCATATTTGTCGGTTACTATTTGAAAAGTAATCGACAAGATTTTTATTTTCAACATATTCGTCGGTTACAATTTCAAAAGTAATCGGCAAGACTTTATTTTCAGCATATTCGTTGGTTACTATTTCAAAAGTAATCGGCAAGACTTTATTTTCAACATATTCGTCGGTTACTATTTCAAAAGTAATCGGCAAGATTTTTATTTTCAGCATATTTGTCGGTTACTATATTAAAAGTAATCGACAAGATTTTTATTTTCAACATATTCGTCGGTTACTATTTCGAACGTAATCGGCAAGACTTTATTATCAGCACATTCATTGGTTACTATTTTAAAAGTAATCGGCAAGATTTTTATTTTCAACATATTCGTCGATTACTATTTCAAAAGTAATCGGCAAGACTTTATTTTCAGCACTTTCGTCGGTTACTATTTCAAATGTAATCGGCAAGATTTTTATTTTCAGCATATTCGTCTGTTACTATTTCGATAGTAATCGGCAAGATTTTTATTTTCAGCATATTTGTCGGTTACTATTTTAAAAGTAATCGACAAGATTTTTATTTTCAACATATTCCTCGGTTACTATTTCAAAAGTAATCGGCAAGATTTTTATTTTCAGCATGTTCGTCGGTTACTATTTCAAAAGTAATCGGCAAAATTTTTTTTTTCAACATATTTGTCGGTTACTATTTTAAAAGTAATCTACAAGACTTTATTTTCAGCACGTTCGTCGGTTACTATTTCAAAAGTAATCGGCAAGATTTTTATTTTCAACATATTCGTCGGTTACTATTTCATAAGTAATCGGCATGATTTATTTTCAGCACATTCGTCGGTTACTATTTCAAAAGTAATCGGCAAGATTTTTATTTTCAACATATTCCTCGGTTACTATTTAAAAAGTAATCGGTAAGATTTTTATTTTCAACATATTCGTCGCTTACTATTTCAAAAGTAATCAGCAAGATTTTTATTTTCAACATATTCGTCGCTTACTATTTCAAAAGTAATCGGCATGATTTATTTTCAGCACATTCGTCGGTTACTATTTCAAAAGTAATCGGCAAGATATTTATTTTGAGCACATTCGTCGGTTACTATTTTAAAAGTAATCGACAAGACTTTTATTTTCAGCACATTTGTTGGTTACTATTTCAAAAGTAATCGGCATGATTTATTTTCAGCACATTCGTCGGTTACTATTTCAAAAGTAATCGGCAAGATTTTTATTTTTAGCACATTCGTCGGTTACAATTTTAAAAGTAATCGACAAGACTTTTATTTTCAGCACATTTGTCGGTTACTATTTCAAAAGTAATCGGCATGATTTATTTTCAGCACATTCGTCGGTTACTATTTCAAAAGTAATCGGCAAGACTTTATTTTCAACACATTCATCGGTTACTATTTCAAAAGTAATCGGCATGATCTATTTTCTGCACATTCGTCGGTTACTATTTCAAAAGTAATCGGCAAGATTTTTATTTTCAGCATATTCGTCGGTTACTATTTCAAAAGTAATCGGCATGATTTATTTTCAGCACATTCGTCAGTTACTATTTCAAAAGTAATCGGCAAGATTTTTATTTTGAGCACATTCGTCGGTTACTAATTTAAAAGTAATCGACAAGACTTTTATTTTCAGCATATTCGTCGGTTACTATTTCGAAAGTAATCGGCAAGATTTTTATTTTCAGCATATTTGTTGGTTACTATTTTAAAAGTAATCGACAAGATTTTTATTTTCAACATATTCGTCGGTTACTATTTCATAAGTAATCGGCATGATTTATTTTCAGCACATTCGTCGGTTACTATTTCAAAAGTAATCGGCATGATCTATTTTCTGCACATTCGTCGGTTACTATTTCAAAAGTAATCGGCAAGATTTTTATTTTCAGCATATTCGTCGGTTACTATTTCAAAAGTAATCGGCAAGATTTTTATTTTCAGCATATTTGTCGGTTACTATATTAAAAGTAATCGACAAGATTTTTATTTTCAACATATTCGTCGGTTACTATTTCGAACGTAATCGGCAAGACTTTATTATCAGCACATTCATTGGTTACTATTTTAAAAGTAATCGGCAAGATTTTTATGTTCAACATATTCGTCGGTTACTATTTCAAAAGTAATCGGCAAGACTTTATTTTCAGCACTTTCGTCGGTTACTATTTCAAATGTAATCGGCAAGATTTTTATTTTCAGCATATTCGTCGGTTACTATTTCGATAGTAATCGGCAAGATTTTTATTTTCAGCATATTTGTCGGTTACTATTTTAAAAGTAATCGACAAGATTTTTATTTTCAACATATTCCTCGGTTACTATTTCAAAAGTAATCGGCAAGATTTTTATTTTCAGCATGTTCGTCGGTTACTATTTCAAAAGTAATCGGCAAAATGTTTTTTTCAACATATTTGTCGGTTACTATTTTAAAAGTAATCTACAAGACTTTATTTTCAGCACGTTCGTCGGTTACTATTTCAAAAGTAATCGGCAAGATTTTTATTTTCAACATATTCGTCGGTTACTATTTCATAAGTAATCGGCATGATTTATTTTCAGCACATTCGTCGGTTACTATTTCAAAAGTAATCGGCAAGATTTTTATTTTCAACATATTCCTCGGTTACTATTTAAAAAGTAATCGGTAAGATTTTTATTTTCAACATATTCGTCGCTTACTATTTCAAAAGTAATCAGCAAGATTTTTATTTTCAACATATTCGTCGCTTACTATTTCAAAAGTAATCGGCGTGATTTATTTTCAGCACATTCGTCGGTTACTATTTCAAAAGTAATCGGCAAGATATTTATTTTGAGCACATTCGTCGGTTACTATTTTAAAAGTAATCGACAAGACTTTTATTTTCAGCACATTTGTCGGTTACTATTTCAAAAGTAATCGGCATGATTTATTTTCAGCACATTCGTCGGTTACTATTTCAAAAGTAATCGGCAAGATTTTTATTTTGAGCACATTCGTCGGTTACAATTTTAAAAGTAATCGACAAGACTTTTATTTTCAGCACATTTGTCGGTTACTATTTCAAAAGTAATCGGCATGATTTATTTTCAGCACATTCGTCGGTTACTATTTCAAAAGTAATCGGCAAGACTTTATTTTCAACACATTCATCGGTTACTATTTCAAAAGTAATCAACATGATCTATTTTCTGCACATTCGTCGGTTACTATTTCAAAAGTAATCGGCAAGATTTTTATTTTCAGCATATTCGTCGGTTACTATTTCAAAAGTAATCGGCATGATTTATTTTCAGCACATTCGTCAGTTACTATTTCAAAAGTAATCGGCAAGATTTTTATTTTGAGCACATTCGTCAGTTACTAATTTAAAAGTAATCGACAAGACTTTTATTTTCAGCATATTCGTCGGTTACTATTTCGAAAGTAATCGGCAAGATTTTTATTTTCAGCATATTTGTTGGTTACTATTTTAAAAGTAATCGACAAGATTTTTATTTTCAACATATTCGTCGGTTACTATTTCATAAGTAATCGGCATGATTTATTTTCAGCACATTCGTCGGTTACTATTTCAAAAGTAATCGGCATGATCTATTTTCTGCACATTCGTCGGTTACTATTTCAAAAGTAATCGGCAAGATTTTTATTTTCAGCATATTCGTCGGTTACTATTTCAAAAGTAATCGGCAAGATTTTTATTTTCAGCATATTTGTCGGTTACTATATTAAAAGTAATCGACAAGATTTTTATTTTCAACATATTCGTCGGTTACTATTTCGAACGTAATCGGCAAGACTTTATTATCAGCACATTCATTGGTTACTATTTTAAAAGTAATCGGCAAGATTTTTATGTTCAACATATTCGTCGATTACTATTTCAAAAGTAATCGGCAAGACTTTATTTTCAGCACTTTCGTCGGTTACTATTTCAAATGTAATCGGCAAGATTTTTATTTTCAGCATATTCGTCGGTTACTATTTTAAAAGTAATCGACAAGATTTTTATTTTCAACATATTCCTCGGTTACTATTTCAAAAGTAATCGGCAAGATTTTTATTTTCAGCATGTTCGTCGGTTACTATTTCAAAAGTAATCGGCAAAATTTTTTTTTCAACATATTTGTCGGTTACTATTTTAAAAGTAATCTACAAGACTTTATTTTCAGCACGTTCGTCGGTTACTATTTCAAAAGTAATCGGCAAGATTTTTATTTTCAACATATTCGTCGGTTACTATTTCATAAGTAATCGGCATGATTTATTTTCAGCACATTCGTCGGTTACTATTTCAAAAGTAATCGGCAAGATTTTTATTTTCAGCATATTCGTCGGTTACTATTTCAAAAGTAATCGGCATGATTTATTTTGAGCACATTCGTCGGTTACAATTTTAAAAGTAATCGACAAGACCTTTATTTTCAGCACATTTGTCGGTTACTATTTCAAAAGTAATCGGCATGATTTATTTTCAGCACATTCGTCAGTTACTATTTCAAAAGTAATCGGCAAGATTTTTATTTTGAGCACATTCGTCGGTTACTATTTTAAAAGTAATCGACAAGACTTTTATTTTCAGCACATTTGTCGGTTACTATTTCAAAAGTAATCGGCATGATTTATTTTCAGCACATTCGTCGGTTACTATTTCAAAAGTAATCGGCAAGACTTTATTTTCAACACATTCGTCGGTTACTATTTCAAAAGTAATCGGCATGATCTATTTTCTGCACATTCGTCGGTTACTATTTCAAAAGTAATCGGCAAGATTTTTATTTTCAGCATATTCGTCGGTTACTATTTCAAAAGTAATCGGCATGATTAATTTTCAGCACATTCGTCGGTTACTATTTCAAAAGTAATCGGCAAGATTTTTATTTTGAGCACATTCGTCGGTTACTATTTTAAAAGTAATCGACAAGACTTTTATTTTCAGCATATTCGTCGGTTACTATTTCGAAAGTAATCGGCAAGATTTTTATTTTCAGCATATTTGTCGATTACTATTTTAAAAGTAATCGACAAGATTTTTATTTTCAACATATTCGTCGGTTACTATTTCATAAGTAATCGGCATGATCTATTTTCTGCACATTCGTCGGTTACTATTTCAAAAGTAATCGGCAAGATTTTTATTTTCAGCATATTCGTCGGTTACTATTTCAAAAGTAATCGGCAAGATTTTTATTTTCAGCATATTTGTCGGTTACTATATTAAAAGTAATCGACAAGATTTTTATTTTCAACATATTCGTCGGTTACTATTTCGAACGTAATCGGCAAGACTTTATTATCAGCACATTCATTGGTTACTATTTTAAAAGTAATCGGCAAGATTTTTATGTTCAACATATTCGTCGGTTACTATTTCAAAAGTAATCGGCAAGACTTTATTTTCAGCACTTTCGTCGGTTACTATTTCAAATGTAATCGGCAAGATTTTATTTTCAGCATATTCGTCGGTTACTATTTCGATAGTAATCGGCAAGATTTTTATTTTCAGCATATTTGTCGGTTACTATTTTAAAAGTAATCGACAAGATTTTTATTTTCAACATATTCCTCGGTTACTATTTCAAAAGTAATCGGCAAGATTTTTATTTTCAGCATGTTCGTCGGTTACTATTTCAAAATTAATCGGCAAAATTTTTTTTTCAACATATTTGTCGGTTACTATTTTAAAAGTAATCTACAAGACTTTATTTTCAGCACGTTCGTCGGTTACTATTTCAAAAGTAATCGGCAAGATTTTTATTTTCAACATATTCGTCGGTTACTATTTCATAAGTAATCGGCATGATTTATTTTCAGCACATTCGTCGGTTACTATTTCAAAAGTAATCGACAAGATTTTTATTTTCAGCATATTCGTCGGTTACTATTTCAAAAGTAATCGGCATGATTTATTTTGAGCACATTCGTCGGTTACAATTTTAAAAGTAATCGACAAGACTTTTATTTTCAGCACATTTGTCGGTTACTATTTCAAAAGTAATCGGCATGATTTATTTTCAGCACATTCGTCAGTTACTATTTCAAAAGTAATCGGCAAGATTTTTATTTTGAGCACATTCGTCGGTTACTATTTTAAAAGTAATCGACAAGACTTTTATTTTCAGCACATTTGTCGGTTACTATTTCAAAAGTAATCGGCATGATTTATTTTCAGCACATTCGTCGGTTACTATTTCAAAAGTAATCGGCAAGACTTTATTTTCAACACATTCGTCGGTTACTATTTCAAAAGTAATCGGCATGATCTATTTTCTGCACATTCGTCGGTTACTATTTCAAAAGTAATCGGCAAGATTTTTATTTTCAGCATATTCGTCGGTTACTATTTCAAAAGTAATCGGCATGATTAATTTTCAGCACATTCGTCGGTTACTATTTCAAAAGTAATCGGCAAGATTTTTATTTTGAGCACATTCGTCGGTTACTATTTTAAAAGTAATCGACAAGACTTTTATTTTCAGCATATTCGTCGGTTACTATTTCGAAAGTAATCGGCAAGATTTTTATTTTCAGCATATTTGTCGATTACTATTTTAAAAGTAATCGACAAGATTTTTATTTTCAACATATTCGTCGGTTACTATTTCATAAGTAATCGGCATGATCTATTTTCTGCACATTCGTCGGTTACTATTTCAAAAGTAATCGGCAAGATTTTTATTTTCAACATATTCGTCGGTTACTATTTCAAAAGTAATCGGCAAGATTTTTATTTTCAGCATATTTGTCGGTTACTATATTAAAAGTAATCGACAATATTTTTATTTTCAACATATTCGTCGGTTACTATTTCGAACGTAATCGGCAAGACTTTATTATCAGCACATTCATTGGTTACTATTTTAAAAGTAATCGGCAAGATTTTTATGTTCAACATATTCGTCGGTTACTATTTCAAAAGTAATCGGCAAGACTTTATTTTCAGCACTTTCGTCGGTTACTATTTCAAAAGTAATCGGCAAGACTTTATTTTCAGCACATTCGTCGGTTACTATTTCAAAAGTAATCGGCAAGACTTTAATTTCAGCACATTCGTTGGTTACTATTTCAAAAGTAATCGGCAAGACTTTATTTTCAGCACATTCGTCGGTTACTATTTCAAAAGTAATCGACAAGATTTTTATTTTCAGCATATTCGTCGGTTACTATTTCAAAAGTAATCGGCAAGATTTTTATTTTCAGTAGATTCGTCGGTTACTATTTCAAAAGTAATCGGCAAGACTTTATTTTTGGCAGATTCGTCGATTACTATTTCAAAAGTAATCGACAAGATTTTTATTTTCAGCATATTTGTCGGTTACTATATTAAAAGTAATCGACAAGATTTTTATTTTCAATATATTCGTCGGTTACTATTTCAAAACTAATCAGCAAGACTTTATTTTCAGCATATTCGTCGGTTACTATTTCAAAAGTAATCGGCAAGCCTTTATTTTCAGCACATTCGTCGGTTACTATTTCAAAAGTAATCGGCAAGATTTTTATTTTAAGCATATTCGTCGGTTACTATTTCAAAAGTAATCGCCAAGATTTTTATTTTCAGCATATTTGTCAGTTACTATTTTAAAAGTATTGGAACGACCCTTGCGCAAAAATGAGATTTTAGTCTATATGGTTATTTGTTTGATATATATGAAGGTTGAGCTTTTCCATCGATGTCCCTTGGTGCGAAAGATGATATTTGAACCTATTTTGTTCTAAATTCGGTAAATATAAAGTATTGGGATGACCCTTGTCGCGAAAATGAGATATTAGCCTATATGGTTGCAAATTTGATAAATGTGAAGGTTGAATTTGTCCCTTGATTTAAAGCATGATTTGTGAACCTATTTGGTTATGTATTCTGTAAAATGAAAGCATTAGAATGACCGTTGTGCAAAAATGAGATTGTAGCCTATATGATTACATCTTTGATAAATATGAACATTTAACTTGTCCCTCGATGTTCCTTGATGCGAAACATGATATTTGAACCTATTTGGTTCTAAATTCGGTAAATATAAAGTATTGGGATGACCATTGTCACGAAAATGAGATATTAGCCTATATGGTTGCAAATTTGATAAATGGGAAAGTTGAATTTGTCCCTTGATTTAAAGCATGATTTGTGAACCTATTTGGTTTTGTATTTGGTAAAATGAAAGTATTGAAATGTCCGTTGTCCCGAAAATGAGATTTTGGCCTATATGCTTATAAGTTTGAGAAAAAAGAAGGTCAACATTTCCCTTGATTTAAAACATGATATGTGAACCTATTTGGTTTTGTATTGGATAAAATGAAAGTATTGGAATGACCCTTGCGCAAAAATGAGATTTTAGTCTATATGGTTACATGTTTGACAAATATGAAGGTTAAGCTTGTCCCTCGATGTCCCGTGATGCGAAACATGATATTTGAACCTATTTGGTTCTAAATTCAGTAAATATAAAGTATTGGGATGACCCTTGTCGGGAAAAAGAGATATTAACCTATATATCGTTGTAAATTTGATAAATGAGAAGGTTGAATTTGTCCCTTGATTTAAAGCATGATTTGTGAACATATTTGGTTTTGTATTCGGTAAAATGAAAGTATTGAAATGTCCGTTGTCCCGAAAATGAGATTTTGGCCTATATACTTACAAGTTTGAGAAAAAAGAAGGTTAACATTTCCCTTGATTTAAAACATGATATGTGAACCTATTTGGTTTTGTATTCGGTAAAATGAAAGTATTGGATCGACCCTTGCGCAAAAATGAGATTTATCCTATATGGTTATATGTTTGATATATATGAAGGTTGAGCTTGTCCCTCGATGTCTCTTGGTGCGAAACATGATATTTGAACCTATTTGGTTCTAAATTCGGTAAATATAAAGTATAGGGATGACCCTTGTCGCGAAAATGAGATATTAGTCTATATGGTTGCAAATTTGATAAATGGGAAGGGTTAATTTGTCGCTTGATATAGGGATGACCCTTTTATTTTCAGCACATTTGTCGGTTACTATTTCAAAAGTAATCGGCATGATTTATTTTCAGCACATTCGTCAGTTACTATTTCAAAAGTAATCGGCAAGATTTTTATTTTGAGCACATTCGTCGGTTACTATTTTAAAAGTAATCGACAAGACTTTTATTTTCAGCACATTTGTCGGTTACTATTTCAAAAGTAATCGGCATGATTTATTTTCAGCACATTCGTCGGTTACTATTTCAAAAGTAATCGGCAAGACTTTATTTTCAACACATTCGTCGGTTACTATTTCAAAAGTAATCGGCATGATCTATTTTCTGCACATTCGTCGGTTACTATTTCAAAAGTAATCGGCAAGATTTTTATTTTCAGCATATTCGTCGGTTACTATTTCAAAAGTAATCGGCATGATTAATTTTCAGCACATTCGTCGGTTACTATTTCAAAAGTAATCGGCAAGATTTTTATTTTGAGCACATTCGTCGGTTACTATTTTAAAAGTAATCGACAAGACTTTTATTTTCAGCATATTCGTCGGTTACTATTTCGAAAGTAATCGGCAAGATTTTTATTTTCAGCATATTTGTCGATTACTATTTTAAAAGTAATCGACAAGATTTTTATTTTCAACATATTCGTCGGTTACTATTTCATAAGTAATCGGCATGATCTATTTTCTGCACATTCGTCGGTTACTATTTCAAAAGTAATCGGCAAGATTTTTATTTTCAACATATTCGTCGGTTACTATTTCAAAAGTAATCGGCAAGATTTTTATTTTCAGCATATTTGTCGGTTACTATATTAAAAGTAATCGACAAGATTTTTATTTTCAACATATTCGTCGGTTACTATTTCGAACGTAATCGGCAAGACTTTATTATCAGCACATTCATTGGTTACTATTTTAAAAGTAATCGGCAAGATTTTTATGTTCAACATATTCGTCGGTTACTATTTCAAAAGTAATCGGCAAGACTTTATTTTCAGCACTTTCGTCGGTTACTATTTCAAATGTAATCGGCAAGATTTTTATTTTCAGCATATTCGTCGGTTACTATTTCGATAGTAATCGGCAAGATTTTTATTTTCAGCATATTTGTCGGTTACTATTTTAAAAGTAATCGACAAGATTTTTATTTTCAACATATTCCTCGGTTACTATTTCAAAAGTAATCGGCAAGATTTTTATTTTCAGCATGTTCGTCGGTTACTATTTCAAAAGTAATCGGCAAAATTTTTTTTTCAACATATTTGTCGGTTACTATTTTAAAAGTAATCTACAAGACTTTATTTTCAGCACGTTCGTCGGTTACTATTTCAAAAGTAATCGGCAAGATTTTTATTTTCAACATATTCGTCGGTTACTATTTCATAAGTAATCGGCATGATTTATTTTCAGCACATTCGTCGGTTACTATTTCAAAAGTAATCGACAAGATTTTTATTTTCAGCATATTCGTCGGTTACTATTTCAAAAGTAATCGGCATGATTTATTTTGAGCACATTCGTCGGTTACAATTTTAAAAGTAATCGACAAGACTTTTATTTTCAGCACATTTGTCGGTTACTATTTCAAAAGTAATCGGCATGATTTATTTTCAGCACATTCGTCAGTTACTATTTCAAAAGTAATCGGCAAGATTTTTATTTTGAGCACATTCGTCGGTTACTATTTTAAAAGTAATCGACAAGACTTTTATTTTCAGCACATTTGTCGGTTACTATTTCAAAAGTAATCGGCATGATTTATTTTCAGCACATTCGTCGGTTACTATTTCAAAAGTAATCGGCAAGACTTTATTTTCAACACATTCGTCGGTTACTATTTCAAAAGTAATCGGCATGATCTATTTTCTGCACATTCGTCGGTTACTATTTCAAAAGTAATCGGCAAGATTTTTATTTTCAGCATATTCGTCGGTTACTATTTCAAAAGTAATCGGCATGATTAATTTTCAGCACATTCGTCGGTTACTATTTCAAAAGTAATCGGCAAGATTTTTATTTTGAGCACATTCGTCGGTTACTATTTTAAAAGTAATCGACAAGACTTTTATTTTCAGCATATTCGTCGGTTACTATTTCGAAAGTAATCGGCAAGATTTTTATTTTCAGCATATTTGTCGATTACTATTTTAAAAGTAATCGACATGATTTTTATTTTCAACATATTCGTCGGTTACTATTTCATAAGTAATCGGCATGATCTATTTTCTGCACATTCGTCGGTTACTATTTCAAAAGTAATCGGCAAGATTTTTATTTTCAACATATTCGTCGGTTACTATTTCAAAAGTAATCGGCAAGATTTTTATTTTCAGCATATTTGTCGGTTACTATATTAAAAGTAATCGACAAGATTTTTATTTTCAACATATACGTCGGTTACTATGTCAAACGTAATCGGCAAGACTTTATTATCAGCACATTCGTTGGTTACTATTTTAAAAGTAATCGGCAAGATTTTTATTTTCAACATATTCGTCGGTTACTATTTCAAAAGTAATCGGCAAGACTTTATTTTCAGCACTTTCGTCGGTTACTATTTCAAATGTAATCGGCAGGATTTTTATTTTCAGCATATTCGTCGGTTACTATTTCGATAGTAATCAGCAAGATTTTTATTTTCAACATGTTCCTCGGTTACTATTTAAAAAGTAATCGGTAAGATTTTTATTTTCAACATATTCGTCGCTTACTATTTCAAAAGTAATCCGCAAGATTTTTATTTTCAACATATTCGTCGCTTACTATTTCAAAAGTAATCGGCATGATTTATTTTCAGCACATTCGTCGGTTACTATTTCAAAAGTAATCGGCAAGATTTTTATTTTCAACATATTCGTCGGTTACTATTTCATAAGTAATCGGGAAGATTTTATTTTCAGCACATTGATTGGTTACTTTTTTAAAAGTAATCGGTAAGATTTTTATTTCCAACATATTCGTCGCTTACTATTTCAAAAGTAATCAGCATGATTTATTTTCAGCACATTCGTCGGTTACTATTTCAAAAGTAATCGGCAAGATTTTTATTTTCAGCATATTCGTCGGTGACTATTTCAAAAGTATTCGGCAAGATTTTTATTTTCAGCATATTTGTCGGTTACTATTTGAAAAGTAATCGACAAGATTTTTACTTTCAACATATTCGTCGGTTACAATTTCAAAAGTAATCGGCAAGACTTTATTTTCAGCATATTCGTTGGTTACTATTTCAAAAGTAATCGGCAAGACTTTATTTTCAACATATTCGTCGGTTACTATTTCAAAAGTAATCGGCAAGATTTTTATTTTCAGCATATTTGTCGGTTACTATATTAAAAGTAATCGACAAGATTTTTATTTTCAACATATTCGTCGGTTACTATTTCGAACGTAATCGGCAAGACTTTATTATCAGCACATTCATTGGTTACTATTTTAAAAGTAATCGGCAAGATTTTTATTTTCAACATATTCGTCGGTTACTATTTCAAAAGTAATCGGTAAGACTTTATTTTCAGCACTTTCGTCGGTTACTATTTCAAATGTAATCGGCAAGATTTTTATTTTCAGCATATTCGTCGGTTACTATTTCGATAGTAATCGGCAAGATTTTTATTTTCAGCATATTTGTCGGTTACTATTTTAAAAGTAATCGACAAGATTTTTATTTTCAACATATTCCTCGGTTACTATTTCAAAAGTAATCGGCAAGATTTTTATTTTCAGCATGTTCGTCGGTTACTATTTCAAAAGTAATCGGCAAAATTTTTTTTTCAACATATTTGTCGGTTACTATTTTAAAAGTAATCTACAAGACTTTATTTTCAGCACGTTCGTCGGTTACTATTTCAAAAGTAATCGGCAAGATTTTTATTTTCAACATATTCGTCGGTTACTATTTCATAAGTAATCGGCATGATTTATTTTCAGCACATTCGTCGGTTACTATTTCAAAAGTAATCGGCAAGATTTTTATTTTCAACATATTCCTCGGTTACTATTTAAAAAGTAATCGGTAAGATTTTTATTTTCAACATATTCGTCGCTTACTATTTCAAAAGTAATCAGCAAGATTTTTATTTTCAACATATTCGTCGCTTACTATTTCAAAAGTAATCGGCATGATCTATTTTCTGCACATTCGTCGGTTACTATTTCAAAAGTAATCGGCATGATCTATTTTCTGCACATTCGTCGGTTACTATTTCAAAAGTAATCGGCAAGATTTTTATTTTCAGCATATTCGTCGGTTACTATTTCAAAAGTAATCGGCAAGATTTTTATTTTCAGCATATTTGTCGGTTACTATATTAAAAGTAATCGACAAGATTTTTATTTTCAACATATTCGTCGGTTACTATTTCAAACGTAATCGGCAAGACTTTATTATCAACACATTCGTTGGTTACTATTTTAAAAGTAGTCGACAAGATTTTTATTTTCAACATATTCCTCGGTTACTATTTCAAAAGTTATCGGCAAGATTTTTATTTTCAGCATGTTCGTCGGTTACTATTTCAAAAGTAATCGGCAAGATTTTTTTTTTCAACATATTTGTCGGTTACTATTTTAAAAGTAATCTACAAGACTTTATTTTCAGCACGTTCGTCGGTTACTATTTCAAAAGTAATCGGCAAGATTTTTATTTTCAACATATTCGTCGGTTACTATTTCATAAGTAATCGGCATGATTTATTTTCAGCACATTCGTCGGTTACTATTTCAAAAGTAATCGGCAAGATTTTTATTTTCAACATATTCCTCGGTTACTATTTAAAAAGTAATCGGTAAGATTTTTATTTTCAACATATTCGTCGCTTACTATTTCAAAAGTAATCAGCAAGATTTTTATTTTCAACATATTCGTCGCTTACTATTTCAAAAGTAATCGGCATGATTTATTTTCAGCACATTCGTCGGTTACTATTTCAAAAGTAATCGGCAAGATATTTATTTTGAGCACATTCGTCGGTTACTATTTTAAAAGTAATCGACAAGACTTTTATTTTCAGCACATTTGTCGGTTACTATTTCAAAAGTAATCGGCATGATTTATTTTCAGCACATTCGTCGGTTACTATTTCAAAAGTAATCGGCAAGATTTTTATTTTGAGCACATTCGTCGGTTACAATTTTAAAAGCAATCGACAAGACTTTTATTTTCAGCACATTTGTCGGTTACTATTTCAAAAGTAATCGGCATGATTTATTTTCAGCACATTCGTCGGTTACTATTTCAAAAGTAATCGGCAAGACTTTATTTTCAACACATTCATCGGTTACTATTTCAAAAGTAATCGGCATGATCTATTTTCTGCACATTCGTCGGTTACTATTTCAAAAGTAATCGGCAAGATTTTTATTTTCAACATATTCGTCGGTTACTATTTCATAAGTAATCGGCATGATTTATTTTCAGCACATTCGTCGGTTACTATTTCAAAAGTAATCGGCAAGATTTTTATTTTCAACATATTCCTCGGTTACTATTTAAAAAGTAATCGGTAAGATTTTTATTTTCAACATATTCGTCGCTTACTATTTCAAAAGTAATCAGCAAGATTTTTATTTTCAACATATTCGTCGCTTACTATTTCAAAAGTAATCGGCATGATTTATTTTCAGCACATTCGTCGGTTACTATTTCAAAAGTAATCGGCAAGATATTTATTTTGAGCACATTCGTCGGTTACTATTTTAAAAGTAATCGACAAGACTTTTATTTTCAGCACATTTGTCGGTTACTATTTCAAAAGTAATCGGCATGATTTATTTTCAGCACATTCGTCGGTTACTATTTCAAAAGTAATCGGCAAGATTTTTATTTTGAGCACATTCGTCGGTTACAATTTTAAAAGTAATCGACAAGACTTTTATTTTCAGCACATTTGTCGGTTACTATTTCAAAAGTAATCGGCATGATTTATTTTCAGCACATTCGTCGGTTACTATTTCAAAAGTAATCGGCAAGACTTTATTTTCAACACATTCATCGGTTACTATTTCAAAAGTAATCGGCATGATCTATTTTCTGCACATTCGTCGGTTACTATTTCAAAAGTAATCGACAAGATTTTTATTTTCAGCATATTCGTCGGTTACTATTTCAAAAGTAATCGGCATGATTTATTTTCAGCACATTCGTCGGTTACTATTTCAAAAGTAATCGGCAAGACTTTATTTTCAACATATTCGTCGGTTACTATTTCAAAAGTAATCGGCAAGATTTTTATTTTCAGCATATTTGTCGGTTACTATATTAAAAGTAATCGACAAGATTTTTATTTTCAACATATTCGTCGGTTACTATTTCGAACGTAATCGGCAAGACTTTATTATCAGCACATTCATTGGTTACTATTTTAAAAGTAATCGGCAAGATTTTTATTTTCAACATATTCGTCGGTTACTATTTCAAAAGTAATCGGCAAGACTTTATTTTCAGCACTTTCGTCGGTTACTATTTCAAATGTAATCGGCAAGATTTTTATTTTCAGCATATTCGTCGGTTACTATTTCGATAGTAATCGGCAAGATTTTTATTTTCAGCATATTTGTCGGTTACTATTTTAAAAGTAATCGACAAGATTTTTATTTTCAACATATTCCTCGGTTACTATTTCAAAAGTAATCGGCAAGATTTTTATTTTCAGCATGTTCGTCGGTTACTATTTCAAAAGTAATCGGCAAAATTTTTTTTTCAACATATTTGTCGGTTACTATTTTAAAAGTAATCTACAAGACTTTATTTTCAGCACGTTCGTCGGTTACTATTTCAAAAGTAATCGGCAAGATTTTTATTTTCAACATATTCGTCGGTTACTATTTCATAAGTAATCGGCATGATTTATTTTCAGCACATTCGTCGGTTACTATTTCAAAAGTAATCGGCAAGATTTTTATTTTCAACATATTCCTCGGTTACTATTTAAAAAGTAATCGGTAAGATTTTTATTTTCAACATATTCGTCGCTTACTATTTCAAAAGTAATCAGCAAGATTTTTATTTTCAACATATTCGTCGCTTACTATTTCAAAAGTAATCGGCATGATTTATTTTCAGCACATTCGTCGGTTACTATTTCAAAAGTAATCGGCAAGATATTTATTTTGAGCACATTCGTCGGTTACTATTTTAAAAGTAATCGACAAGACTTTTATTTTCAGCACATTTGTCGGTTACTATTTCAAAAGTAATCGGCATGATTTATTTTCAGCACATTCGTCGGTTACTATTTCAAAAGTAATCGGCAAGATTTTTATTTTGAGCACATTCGTCGGTTACAATTTTAAAAGCAATCGACAAGACTTTTATTTTCAGCACATTTGTCGGTTACTATTTCAAAAGTAATCGGCATGGTTTATTTTCAGCACATTCGTCGGTTACTATTTCAAAAGTAATCGGCAAGACTTTATTTTCAACACATTCATCGGTTACTATTTCAAAAGTAATCGGCATGATCTATTTTCTGCACATTCGTCGGTTACTATTTCAAAAGTAATCGGCAAGATTTTTATTTTCAACATATTCGTCGGTTACTATTTCATAAGTAATCGGCATGATTTATTTTCAGCACATTCGTCGGTTACTATTTCAAAAGTAATCGGCAAGATTTTTATTTTCAACATATTCCTCGGTTACTATTTAAAAAGTAATCGGTAAGATTTTTATTTTCAACATATTCGTCGCTTACTATTTCAAAAGTAATCAGCAAGATTTTTATTTTCAACATATTCGTCGCTTACTATTTCAAAAGTAATCGGCATGATTTATTTTCAGCACATTCGTCGGTTACTATTTCAAAAGTAATCGGCAAGATATTTATTTTGAGCACATTCGTCGGTTACTATTTTAAAAGTAATCGACAAGACTTTTATTTTCAGCACATTTGTCGGTTACTATTTCAAAAGTAATCGGCATGATTTATTTTCAGCACATTCGTCGGTTACTATTTCAAAAGTAATCGGCAAGATTTTTATTTTGAGCACATTCGTCGGTTACAATTTTAAAAGTAATCGACAAGACTTTTATTTTCAGCACATTTGTCGGTTACTATTTCAAAAGTAATCGGCATGATTTATTTTCAGCACATTCGTCGGTTACTATTTCAAAAGTAATCGGCAAGACTTTATTTTCAACACATTCATCGGTTACTATTTCAAAAGTAATCGGCATGATCTATTTTCTGCACATTCGTCGGTTACTATTTCAAAAGTAATCGGCAAGATTTTTATTTTCAGCATATTCGTCGGTTACTATTTCAAAAGTAATCGGCATGATTTATTTTCAGCACATTCGTCAGTTACTATTTCAAAAGTAATCGGCAAGATTTTTATTTTGAGCACATTCGTCGGTTACTAATTTAAAAGTAATCGACAAGACTTTTATTTTCAGCATATTCGTCGGTTACTATTTCGAAAGTAATCGGCAAGATTTTTATTTTCAGCATATTTGTTGGTTACTATTTTAAAAGTAATCGACAAGATTTTTATTTTCAACATATTCGTCGGTTACTATTTCATAAGTAATCGGCATGATTTATTTTCAGCACATTCGTCGGTTACTATTTCAAAAGTAATCGGCATGATCTATTTTCTGCACATTCGTCGGTTACTATTTCAAAAGTAATCGGCAAGATTTTTATTTTCAGCATATTTGTCGGTTACTATATTAAAAGTAATCGACAAGATTTTTATTTTCAACATATTCGTCGGTTACTATTTCGAACGTAATCGGCAAGACTTTATTATCAGCACATTCATTGGTTACTATTTTAAAAGTAATCGGCAAGATTTTTATGTTCAACATATTCGTCGGTTACTATTTCAAAAGTAATCGGCAAGACTTTATTTTCAGCACTTTCGTCGGTTACTATTTCAAATGTAATCGGCAAGATTTTTATTTTCAGCATATTCGTCGGTTACTATTTCGATAGTAATCGGCAAGATTTTTATTTTCAGCATATTTGTCGGTTACTATTTTAAAAGTAATCGACAAGATTTTTATTTTCAACATATTCCTCGGTTACTATTTCAAAAGTAATCGGCAAGATTTTTATTTTCAGCATGTTCGTCGGTTACTATTTCAAAAGTAATCGGCAAAATTTTTTTTTCAACATATTTGTCGGTTACTATTTTAAAAGTAATCTACAAGACTTTATTTTCAGCACGATCGTCGGTTACTATTTCAAAAGTAATCGGCAAGATTTTTATTTTCAACATATTCGTCGGTTACTATTTCATAAGTAATCGGCATGATTTATTTTCAGCACATTCGTCGGTTACTATTTCAAAAGTAATCGGCAAGATTTTTATTTTCAACATATTCCTCGGTTACTATTTAAAAAGTAATCGGTAAGATTTTTATTTTCAACATATTCGTCGCTTACTATTTCAAAAGTAATCAGCAAGATTTTTATTTTCAACATATTCGTCGCTTACTATTTCAAAAGTAATCGGCATGATTTATTTTCAGCACATTCGTCGGTTACTATTTCAAAAGTAATCGGCAAGATATTTATTTTGAGCACATTCGTCGGTTACTATTTTAAAAGTAATCGACAAGACTTTTATTTTCAGCACATTTGTCGGTTACTATTTCAAAAGTAATCGGCATGATTTATTTTCAGCACATTCGTCGGTTACTATTTCAAAAGTAATCGGCAAGATTTTTATTTTGAGCATATTTGTCGGTTACTATATTAAAAGTAATCGACAAGATTTTTATTTTCAACATATTCGTCGGTTACTATTTCAAACGTAATCGGCAAGACTTTATTATCAGCACATTCGTTGGTTACTATTTTAAAAGTAATCGGCAAGATTTTTATTTTCAACATATTCGTCGGTTACTATTTCAAACGTAATCGGCAAGACTTTATTATCAGCACATTCGTTGGTTACTATTTTAAAAGTAATCGGCAAGATTTTTATTTTCAACATATTCGTCGGTTACTATTTCAAAAGTAATCGGCAAGACTTTATTTTCAGCACTTTCGTCGGTTACTATTTCAAATGTAATCGGCAGGATTTTTATTTTCAGCATATTCGTCGGTTACTATTTCGATAGTAATCGGCAAGATTTTTATTTTCAGCATATTTGTCGGTTACTATTTTAAAAGTAATCGACAAGATTTTTATTTCTAACATATTCCTCGGTTACTATTTCAAAAGTAATCGGCAAGATTTTTATTTTCAGCATGTTCGTCGGTTACTATTTCACAAGTAATCGGCAAGATTTTTTTTTTCAACATATTTGTCGGTTACTATTTTAAAAGTAATCGACAAGACTTTATTTTCAGCACATTCGTCGGTTACTATTTCAAAAGTAATCGGCAAGATTTTTATTTTCAACATATTCGTCGCTTACTATTTCAAAAGTAATCAGCAAGATTTTTATTTTCAACATATTCGTCGCTTACTATTTCAAAAGTAATCGGCATGATTTATTTTCAGCACATTCGTCCGTTACTATTTCAAAAGTAATCGTCAGGATTTTTATTTTCAACATATTCGTCGCTTACTATTTCAAAAGTAATCGGCATGATTTATTTTCAGCACATTCGTCGGTTACTATTTCAAAAGTAATCGGCAAGATTTTTATTTTGAGCACATTCGTCGGTTACTATTTTAAAAGTAATCGACAAGACTTTTATTTTCAGCACATTTGTCGGTTACTATTTCAAAAGTAATCGGCATGATTTATTTTCAACATATTTGTCGGTTACTATTTTAAAAGTAATCGACAAGACTTTATTTTCAGCACATTCGTCGGTTACTATTTCAAAAGTAATCGCGAAGATTTTTATTTTCAACATATTCGTTGCTTACTATTTCAAAAGTAATCAGCAAGATTTTTATTTTCAACATATTCGTCGCTTACTATTTCAAAAGTAATCGGCATGATTTATTTTCAGCACATTCGTCGGTTACTATTTTAAAAGTAATCTACAAGACTTTATTTTCAGCACGTTCGTCGGTTACTATTTCAAAAGTAATCGGCAAGATTTTTATTTTCAACATATTCGTCGGTTACTATTTCATAAGTAATCGGCATGATTTATTTTCAGCACATTCGTCGGTTACTATTTCAAAAGTAATCGGCAAGATTTTTATTTTCAACATATTCCTCGGTTACTATTTAAAATGTAATCGGTAAGATTTTTATTTTCAACATATTCGTCGCTTACTATTTCAAAAGTAATCAGCAAGATTTTTATTTTCAACATATTCGTCGCTTACTATTTCAAAAGTAATCGGCATGATTTATTTTCAGCACATTCGTCGGTTACTATTTCAAAAGTAATCGGCAAGATTTTTATTTTCAACATATTCGTCGGTTACTATTTCATAAGTAATCGGAAAGATTTTATTTTCAGCACATTGATTGGTTACTTTTTTAAAAGTAATCG
The DNA here is from genome assembly GCA_958299785.1 of Medicago lupulina. Lineage (NCBI taxonomy): Eukaryota > Viridiplantae > Streptophyta > Magnoliopsida > Fabales > Fabaceae > Medicago > Medicago lupulina. Next base: position 40,365,831 of record OY283143.1, on the reverse strand, counting down.
GTAAGATTTTTATTTCCAACATATTCGTCGCTTACTATTTCAAAAGTAATCAGCATGATTTATTTTCAGCACATTCGTCGGTTACTATTTCAAAAGTAATCGACAAGATTTTTATTTTCAGCATATTCGTCGGTGACTATTTCAAAAGTAATCGGCAAGATTTTTATTTTCAGCATATTTGTCGGTTACTATTTGAAAAGTAATCGACAAGATTTTTATTTTCAACATATTCGTCGGTTACTATTTCAAAAGTAATCGGCAAGACTTTATTTTCAGCATATTCGTTGGTTACTATTTCAAAAGTAATCGGCAAGACTTTATTTTCAACATATTCGTCGGTTACTATTTCATAAGTAATCGGCATGATTTATTTTCAGCACATTCGTCGGTTACTATTTCAAAAGTAATCGGCATGATCTATTTTCTGCACATTCGTTGGTTACTATTTCAAAAGTAATCGGCAAGATTTTTATTTTGAGCACATTCGTCGGTTACTATTTTAAAAGTAATCGACAAGACTTTTATTTTCAGCATATTCGTCGGTTACTATTTCGAAAGTAATCGGCATGATTTTTATTTTCAGCATATTTGTCGATTACTATTTTCAAAGTAATCGACAAGATTTTTATTTTCAACATATTCGTCGGTTACTATTTCATAAGTAATCGGCATGATTTATTTTCAGCACATTCGTCGGTTACTATTTCAAAAGTAATCGGCATGATCTATTTTCTGCACATTCGTCGGTTACTATTTCAAAAGTAATCGGCAAGATTTTTATTTTCAGCATATTCGTCGGTTACTATTTCAAAAGTAATCGGCAAGATTTTTATTTTCAGCATATTTGTCGGTTACTATATTAAAAGTAATCGACAAGATTTTTATTTTCAACATATTCGTCGGTTACTATTTCAAACGTAATCGGCAAGACTTTATTATCAACACATTCGTTGGTTACTATTTTAAAAGTAGTCGACAAGATTTTTATTTTCAACATATTCCTCGGTTACTATTTCAAAAGTTATCGGCAAGATTTTTATTTTCAGCATGTTCGTCGGTTACTATTTCAAAAGTAATCGGCAAGATTTTTTTTTTCAACATATTTGTCGGTTACTATTTTAAAAGTAATCTACAAGACTTTATTTTCAGCACGTTCGTCGGTTACTATTTCAAAAGTAATCGGCAAGATTTTTATTTTCAACATATTCGTCGGTTACTATTTCATAAGTAATCGGCATGATTTATTTTCAGCAAATTCGTCGGTTACTATTTCAAAAGTAATCGGCAAGATTTTTATTTTCAACATATTCCTCGGTTACTATTTAAAAAGTAATCGGTAAGATTTTTATTTTCAACATATTCGTCGCTTACTATTTCAAAAGTAATCAGCAAGATTTTTATTTTCAACATATTCGTCGCTTACTATTTCAAAAGTAATCGGCATGATTTATTTTCAGCACATTCGTCGGTTACTATTTCAAAAGTAATCGGCAAGATATTTATTTTGAGCACATTCGTCGGTTACTATTTTAAAAGTAATCGACAAGACTTTTATTTTCAGCACATTTGTCGGTTACTATTTCAAAAGTAATCGGCATGACTTATTTTCAGCACATTCGTCGGTTACTATTTCATAAGTAATCGGCAAGATTTTTATTTTGAGCACATTCGTCGGTTACAATTTTAAAAGTAATCGACAAGACTTTTATTTTCAGCACATTTGTCGGTTACTATTTCAAAAGTAATCGGCATGATCTATTTTCAGCACATTCGTCGGTTACTATTTCAAAAGTAATCGGCAAGACTTTATTTTCAACACATTCATCGGTTACTATTTCAAAAGTAATCGGCATGATCTATTTTCTGCACATTCGTCGGTTACTATTTCAAAAGTAATCGGCAAGATTTTTATTTTCAGTATATTCGTCGGTTACTATTTCAAAAGTAATCGGCATGATTTATTTTCAGCACATTCGTCGGTTACTATTTCAAAAGTAATCGGCAAGATTTTTATTTTGAGCACATTCGTCGATTACTAATTTAAAAGTAATCGACAAGACTTTTATTTTCAGCATATTCGTCGGTTACTATTTCGAAAGTAATCGGCAAGATTTTTATTTTCAGCATATTTGTTGGTTACTATTTTAAAAGTAATCGACAAGATTTTTATTTTCAACATATTCGTCGGTTACTATTTCATAAGTAATCGGCATGATTTATTTTCAGCACATTCGTCGGTTACTATTTCAAAAGTAATCGGCTAGATTTTTATTTTCAGCATATTTGTCGGTTACTATATTAAAAGTAATCGACAAGATTTTTATTTTCAACATATTCGTCGGTTACTATTTCAAACGTAATCGGCAAGACTTTATTATCAGCACATTCGTTGGTTACTATTTTAAAAGTAATCGGCAAGATTTTTATTTTCAACATATTCGTCGGTTACTATTTCAAAAGTAATCGGCAAGACTTTATTTTCAGCACTTTCGTCGGTTACTATTTCAAATGTAATCGGCAGGATTTTTATTTTCAGCATATTCGTCGGTTACTATTTCGATAGTAATCGGCAAGATTTTTATTTTCAGCATATTTGTCGGTTACTTTTTTAAAAGTAATCGACAAGATTTTTATTTCTAACATATTCCTCGGTTACTATTTCAAAAGTAATCGGCAAGATTTTTATTTTCAGCATGTTCGTCGGTTACTATTTCACAAGTAATCGGCAAGATTTTTTTTTTCAACATATTTGTCGGTTACTATTTTAAAAGTAATCGACAAGACTTTATTTTCAGCACATTCGTCGGTTACTATTTCAAAAGTAATCGGCAAGATTTTTATTTTCAACATATTCGTCGCTTACTATTTCAAAAGTAATCAGCAAGATTTTTATTTTCAACATATTCGTCGCTTACTATTTCAAAAGTAATCGGCATGATTTATTTTCAGCACATTCGTCGGTTACTATTTCAAAAGTAATCGGCAGGATTTTTATTTTCAACATATTCGTCGCTTACTATTTCAAAAGTAATCAGCAAGATTTTTATTTTCAACATATTCGTCGGTTACCATTTCATAAGTAATCGGCATGATTTATTTTCAGCACATTCGTCGGTTACTATTTCAAAAGTAATCGGCATGATCTATTTTCTGCACATTCGTTGGTTACTATTTCAAAAGTAATCGGCAAGATTTTTATTTTGAGCACATTCGTCGGTTACTATTTTAAAAGTAATCGACAAGACTTTTATTTTCAGCATATTCGTCGGTTACTATTTCAAAAGTAATCGGCAAGATTTTTATTTTCAGCATATTTGTCGATTACTATTTTCAAAGTAATCGACAAGATTTTTATTTTCAACATATTCGTCGGTTACTATTTCATAAGTAATCGGCATGATTTATTTTCAGCACATTCGTCGGTTACTATTTCAAAAGTAATCGGCATGATCTATTTTCTGCACATTCGTCGGTTACTATTTCAAAAGTAATCGGCAAGATTTTTATTTTCAGCATATTCGTCGGTTACTATTTCAAAAGTAATCGGCAAGATTTTTATTTTCAGCATATTTGTCGGTTACTATATTAAAAGTAATCGACAAGATTTTTATTTTCAACATATTCGTCGGTTACTATTTCGAACGTAATCGGCAACACTTTATTATCAGCACATTCGTTGGTTACTATTTTAAAAGTAATCGACAAGATTTTTATTTTCAACATATTCCTCGGTTACTATTTCAAAAGTAATCGGCAAGATTTTTATTTTCAGCATGTTCGTCGGTTACTATTTCAAAAGTAATCGGCAAGATTTTTTTTTTCAACATATTTGTCGGTTACTATTTTAAAAGTAATCTACAAGACTTTATTTTCAGCACGTTCGTCGGTTACTATTTCAAAAGTAATCGGCAAGATTTTTATTTTCAACATATTCGTCGGTTACTATTTCATAAGTAATCGGCATGATTTATTTTCAGCACATTCGTCGGTTACTATTTCAAAAGTAATCGGCAAGATTTTTATTTTCAACATATTCCTCGGTTACTATTTAAAAAGTAATCGGTAAGATTTTTATTTTCAACATATTCGTCGCTTACTATTTCAAAAGTAATCAGCAAGATTTTTATTTTCAACATATTCGTCGCTTACTATTTCAAAAGTAATCGGCATGATTTATTTTCAGCACATTCGTCGGTTACTATTTCAAAAGTAATCGGCAAGATATTTATTTTGAGCACATTCGTCGGTTACTATTTTAAAAGTAATCGACAAGACTTTTATTTTCAGCACATTTGTCGGTTACTATTTCAAAAGTAATCGGCATGATCTATTTTCTGCACATTCGTCGGTTACTATTTCAAAAGTAATCGGCATGATCTATTTTCTGCACATTCATCGGTTACTATTTCAAAAGTAATCGGCAAGATTTTTATTTTCAGCATATTCGTCGGTTACTATTTCAAAAGTAATCGGCAAGATTTTTATTTTCAGCATATTTGTCGGTTACTATATTAAAAGTAATCGACAAGATTTTTATTTTCAACATATTCGTCGGTTACTATTTCAAACGTAATCGGCAAGACTTTATTATCAACACATTCGTTGGTTACTATTTTAAAAGTAGTCGACAAGATTTTTATTTTCAACATATTCCTCGGTTACTATTTCAAAAGTTATCGGCAAGATTTTTATTTTCAGCATGTTCGTCGGTTACTATTTCAAAAGTAATCGGCAAGATTTTTTTTTTCAACATATTTGTCGGTTACTATTTTAAAAGTAATCTACAAGACTTTATTTTCAGCACGTTCGTCGGTTACTATTTCAAAAGTAATCGGCAAGATTTTTATTTTCAACATATTCGTCGGTTACTATTTCATAAGTAATCGGCATGATTTATTTTCAGCACATTCGTCGGTTACTATTTCAAAAGTAATCGGCAAGATTTTTATTTTCAACATATTCCTCGGTTACTATTTAAAAAGTAATCGGTAAGATTTTTATTTTCAACATATTCGTCGCTTACTATTTCAAAAGTAATCAGCAAGATTTTTATTTTCAACACATTCGTCGGTTACTATTTCAAAAGTAATCGGCAAGATATTTATTTTGAGCACATTCGTCGGTTACTATTTTAAAAGTAATCGACAAGACTTTTATTTTCAGCACATTGGTCGGTTACTATTTCAAAAGTAATCGGCATGACTTATTTTCAGCACATTCGTCGGTTACTATTTCATAAGTAATCGGCAAGATTTTTATTTTGAGCACATTCGTCGGTTACAATTTTAAAAGTAATCGACAAGACTTTTATTTTCAGCACATTTGTCGGTTACTATTTCAAAAGTAATCGGCATGATTTATTTTCAGCACATTCGTCGGTTACTATTTCAAAAGTAATCGGCAAGACTTTATTTTCAACACATTCATCGGTTACTATTTCAAAAGTAATCGGCATGATCTATTTTCTGCACATTCGTCGGTTACTATTTCAAAAGTAATCGGCAAGATTTTTATTTTCAGTATATTCGTCGGTTACTATTTCAAAAGTAATCGGCATGATTTATTTTCAGCACATACGTCGGTTACTATTTCAAAAGTAATCGGCAAGATTTTTATTTTCAGCATATTCGTCGGTTACTATTTCAAAAGTAATCGGCAAGATTTTTATTTTCAACATATTCCTCGGTTACTATTTAAAAAGTAATCGGTAAGATTTTTATTTTCAACATATTCGTCGCTTACTATTTCAAAAGTAATCAGCAAGATTTTTATTTTCAACATATTCGTCGCTTACTATTTCAAAAGTAATCGGCATGATTTATTTTCAGCACATTCGTCGGTTACTATTTCAAAAGTAATCGGCAAGATATTTATTTTGAGCACATTCGTCGGTTACTATTTTAAAAGTAATCGACAAGACTTTTATTTTCAGCACATTTGTCGGTTACTATTTCAAAAGTAATCGGCATGATCTATTTTCTGCACATTCGTCGGTTACTATTTCAAAAGTAATCGGCATGATCTATTTTCTGCACATTCATCGGTTACTATTTCAAAAGTAATCGGCAAGATTTTTATTTTCAGCATATTCGTCGGTTACTATTTCAAAAGTAATCGGCAAGATTTTTATTTTCAGCATATTTGTCGGTTACTATATTAAAAGTAATCGACAAGATTTTTATTTTCAACATATTCGTCGGTTACTATTTCAAACGTAATCGGCAAGACTTTATTATCAACACATTCGTTGGTTACTATTTTAAAAGTAGTCGACAAGATTTTTATTTTCAACATATTCCTCGGTTACTATTTCAAAAGTTATCGGCAAGATTTTTATTTTCAGCATGTTCGTCGGTTACTATTTCAAAAGTAATCGGCAAGATTTTTTTTTTCAACATATTTGTCGGTTACTATTTTAAAAGTAATCTACAAGACTTTATTTTCAGCACGTTCGTCGGTTACTATTTCAAAAGTAATCGGCAAGATTTTTATTTTCAACATATTCGTCGGTTACTATTTCATAAGTAATCGGCATGATTTATTTTCAGCACATTCGTCGGTTACTATTTCAAAAGTAATCGGCAAGATTTTTATTTTCAACATATTCCTCGGTTACTATTTAAAAAGTAATCGGTAAGATTTTTATTTTCAACATATTCGTCGCTTACTATTTCAAAAGTAATCAGCAAGATTTTTATTTTCAACACATTCGTCGGTTACTATTTCAAAAGTAATCGGCAAGATATTTATTTTGAGCACATTCGTCGGTTACTATTTTAAAAGTAATCGACAAGACTTTTATTTTCAGCACATTGGTCGGTTACTATTTCAAAAGTAATCGGCATGACTTATTTTCAGCACATTCGTCGGTTACTATTTCATAAGTAATCGGCAAGATTTTTATTTTGAGCACATTCGTCGGTTACAATTTTAAAAGTAATCGACAAGACTTTTATTTTCAGCACATTTGTCGGTTACTATTTCAAAAGTAATCGGCATGATTTATTTTCAGCACATTCGTCGGTTACTATTTCAAAAGTAATCGGCAAGACTTTATTTTCAACACATTCATCGGTTACTATTTCAAAAGTAATCGGCATGATCTATTTTCTGCACATTCGTCGGTTACTATTTCAAAAGTAATCGGCAAGATTTTTATTTTCAGTATATTCGTCGGTTACTATTTCAAAAGTAATCGGCATGATTTATTTTCAGCACATACGTCGGTTACTATTTCAAAAGTAATCGGCAAGATTTTTATTTTGAGCACATTCGTCGATTACTAATTTAAAAGTAATCGACAAGACTTTTATTTTCAGCATATTCGTCGGTTACTATTTCGAAAGTAATCGGCAAGATTTTTATTTTCAGCATATTTGTTGGTTACTATTTTAAAAGTAATCGACAAGATTTTTATTTTCAACATATTCGTCGGTTACTATTTCATAAGTAATCGGCATGATTTATTTTCAGCACATTCGTCGGTTACTATTTCAAAAGTAATCGGCTAGATTTTTATTTTCAGCATATTTGTCGGTTACTATATTAAAAGTAATCGACAAGATTTTTATTTTCAACATATTCGTCGGTTACTATTTCAAACGTAATCGGCAAGACTTTATTGTCAGCACATTCGTTGGTTACTATTTTAAAAGTAATCGGCAAGATTTTTATTTTCAACATATTCGTCGGTTACTATTTCAAAAGTAATCGGCAAGACTTTATTTTCAGCACTTTCGTCGGTTACTATTTCAAATGTAATCGGCAGGATTTTTATTTTCAGCATATTCGTCGGTTACTATTTCGATAGTAATCGGCAAGATTTTTATTTTCAGCATATTTGTCGGTTACTTTTTTAAAAGTAATCGACAAGATTTTTATTTCTAACATATTCCTCGGTTACTATTTCAAAAGTAATCGGCAAGATTTTTATTTTCAGCATGTTCGTCGGTTACTATTTCACAAGTAATCGGCAAGATTTTTTTTTTCAACATATTTGTCGGTTACTATTTTAAAAGTAATCGACAAGACTTTATTTTCAGCACATTCGTCGGTTACTATTTCAAAAGTAATCGGCAAGATTTTTATTTTCAACATATTCGTCGCTTACTATTTCAAAAGTAATCAGCAAGATTTTTATTTTCAACATATTCGTCGCTTACTATTTCAAAAGTAATCGGCATGATTTATTTTCAGCACATTCGTCGGTTACTATTTCAAAAGTAATCGGCAGGATTTTTATTTTCAACATATTCGTCGCTTACTATTTCAAAAGTAATCAGCAAGATTTTTATTTTCAACATATTCGTCGGTTACCATTTCATAAGTAATCGGCATGATTTATTTTCAGCACATTCGTCGGTTACTATTTCAAAAGTAATCGGCATGATCTATTTTCTGCACATTCGTTGGTTACTATTTCAAAAGTAATCGGCAAGATTTTTATTTTGAGCACATTCGTCGGTTACTATTTTAAAAGTAATCGACAAGACTTTTATTTTCAGCATATTCGTCGGTTACTATTTCAAAAGTAATCGGCAAGATTTTTATTTTCAGCATATTTGTCGATTACTATTTTCAAAGTAATCGACAAGATTTTTATTTTCAACATATTCGTCGGTTACTATTTCATAAGTAATCGGCATGATTTATTTTCAGCACATTCGTCGGTTACTATTTCACAAGTAATCGGCATGATCTATTTTCTGCACATTCGTCGGTTACTATTTCAAAAGTAATCGGCAAGATTTTTATTTTCAGCATATTCGTCGGTTACTATTTCAAAAGTAATCGGCAAGATTATTATTTTCAGCATATTTGTCGGTTACTATATTAAAAGTAATCGACAAGATTTTTATTTTCAACATATTCCTCGGTTACTATTTCAAAAGTAATCGGCAAGATTTTTATTTTCAGCATGTTCGTCGGTTACTATTTCAAAAGTAATCGGCAAGATTTTTTTTTTCAACATATTTGTCGGTTACTATTTTAAAAGTAATCTACAAGACTTTATTTTCAGCACGTTCGTCGGTTACTATTTCAAAAGTAATCGGCAAGATTTTTATTTTCAACATATTCGTCGGTTACTATTTCATAAGTAATCGGCATGATTTATTTTCAGCACATTCGTCGGTTACTATTTCAAAAGTAATCGGCAAGATTTTTATTTTCAACATATTCCTCGGTTACTATTTAAAAAGTAATCGGTAAGATTTTTATTTTCAACATATTCGTCGCTTACTATTTCAAAAGTAATCAGCAAGATTTTTATTTTCAACATATTCGTCGCTTACTATTTCAAAAGTAATCGGCATGATTTATTTTCAGCACATTCGTCGGTTACTATTTCAAAAGTAATCGGCAAGATATTTATTTTGAGCACATTCGTCGGTTACTATTTTAAAAGTAATCGACAAGACTTTTATTTTCAGCACATTTGTCGGTTACTATTTCAAAAGTAATCGGCTTGATTTATTTTCAGCACATTCGTCGGTTACTATTTCAAAAGTAATCGGCAAGATTTTTATTTTGAGCACATTCGTCGGTTACAATTTTAAAAGTAATCGACAAGACTTTTATTTTCAGCACATTTGTCGGTTACTATTTCAAAAGTAATCGGCATGATTTATTTTCAGCACATTCGTCGGTTACTATTTCAAAAGTAATCGGCAAGACTTTATTTTCAACACATTCATCGGTTACTATTTCAAAAGTAATCGGCATGATCTATTTTCTGCACATTCGTCGGTTACTATTTCAAAAGTAATCGGCAAGATTTTTATTTTCAGTATATTCGTCGGTTACTATTTCAAAAGTAATCGGCATGATTTATTTTCAGCACATTCGTCGGTTACTATTTCAAAAGTAATCGGCAAGATTTTTATTTTGAGCACATTCGTCGGTTACTAATTTAAAACTAATCGACAAGACTTTTATTTTCAGCATATTCGTCGGTTACTATTTCGAAAGTAATCGGCAAGATTTTTATTTTCAGCATATTTGTTGGTTACTATTTTAAAAGTAATCGACAAGATTTTTATTTTCAACATATTCGTCGGTTACTATTTCGTAAGTAATCGGCATGATTTATTTTCAGCACATTCGTCGGTTACTATTTCAAAAGTAATCGGCATGATCTATTTTCTGCACATTCGTCGGTTACTATTTCAAAAGTAATCGGCTAGATTTTTATTTTCAGCATATTTGTCGGTTACTTTTTTAAAAGTAATCGACAAGATTTTTATTTCTAACATATTCCTCGGTTACTATTTCAAAAGTAATCGGCAAGATTTTTATTTTCAGCATGTTCGTCGGTTACTATTTCACAAGTAATCGGCAAGATTTTTTTTTTCAACATATTTGTTGGTTACTATTTTAAAAGTAATCGACAAGACTTTATTTTCAGCACATTCGTCGGTTACTATTTCAAAAGTAATCGGCAAGATTTTTATTTTCAACATATTCGTCGCTTACTATTTCAAAAGTAATCAGCAAGATTTTTATTTTCAACATATTCGTCGCTTACTATTTCAAAAGTAATCGGCATGATTTATTTTCAGCACATTCGTCGGTTACTATTTCAAAAGTAATCGGCAGGATTTTTATTTTCAACATATTCGTCGCTTACTATTTCAAAAGTAATCAGCAAGATTTTTATTTTCAACATATTCGTCGGTTACCATTTCATAAGTAATCGGCATGATTTATTTTCAGCACATTCGTCGGTTACTATTTCAAAAGTAATCGGCATGATCTATTTTCTGCACATTCGTTGGTTACTATTTCAAAAGTAATCGGCAAGATTTTTATTTTGAGCACATTCGTCGGTTACTATTTTAAAAGTAATCGACAAGACTTTTATTTTCAGCATATTCGTCGGTTACTATTTCAAAAGTAATCGGCAAGATTTTTATTTTCAGCATATTTGTCGATTACTATTTTCAAAGTAATCGACAAGATTTTTATTTTCAACATATTCGTCGGTTACTATTTCATAAGTAATCGGCATGATTTATTTTCAGCACATTCGTCGGTTACTATTTCACAAGTAATCGGCATGATCTATTTTCTGCACATTCGTCGGTTACTATTTCAAAAGTAATCGGCAAGATTTTTATTTTCAGCATATTCGTCGGTTACTATTTCAAAAGTAATCGGCAAGATTATTATTTTCAGCATATTTGTCGGTTACTATATTAAAAGTAATCGACAAGATTTTTATTTTCAACATATTCCTCGGTTACTATTTCAAAAGTAATCGGCAAGATTTTTATTTTCAGCATGTTCGTCGGTTACTATTTCAAAAGTAATCGGCAAGATTTTTTTTTTCAACATATTTGTCGGTTACTATTTTAAAAGTAATCTACAAGACTTTATTTTCAGCACGTTCGTCGGTTACTATTTCAAAAGTAATCGGCAAGATTTTTATTTTCAACATATTCGTCGGTTACTATTTCATAAGTAATCGGCATGATTTATTTTCAGCACATTCGTCGGTTACTATTTCAAAAGTAATCGGCAAGATTTTTATTTTCAACATATTCCTCGGTTACTATTTAAAAAGTAATCGGTAAGATTTTTATTTTCAACATATTCGTCGCTTACTATTTCAAAAGTAATCAGCAAGATTTTTATTTTCAACATATTCGTCGCTTACTATTTCAAAAGTAATCGGCATGATTTATTTTCAGCACATTCGTCGGTTACTATTTCAAAAGTAATCGGCAAGATATTTATTTTGAGCACATTCGTCGGTTACTATTTTAAAAGTAATCGACAAGACTTTTATTTTCAGCACATTTGTCGGTTACTATTTCAAAAGTAATCGGCATGATTTATTTTCAGCACATTCGTCGGTTACTATTTCAAAAGTAATCGGCAAGATTTTTATTTTGAGCACATTCGTCGGTTACAATTTTAAAAGTAATCGACAAGACTTTTATTTTCAGCACATTTGTCGGTTACTATTTCAAAAGTAATCGGCATGATTTATTTTCAGCACATTCGTCGGTTACTATTTCAAAAGTAATCGGCAAGACTTTATTTTCAACACATTCATCGGTTACTATTTCAAAAGTAATCGGCATGATCTATTTTCTGCACATTCGTCGGTTACTATTTCAAAAGTAATCGGCAAGATTTTTATTTTCAGTATATTCGTCGGTTACTATTTCAAAAGTAATCGGCATGATTTATTTTCAGCACATTCGTCGGTTACTATTTCAAAAGTAATCGGCAAGATTTTTATTTTGAGCACATTCGTCGGTTACTAATTTAAAACTAATCGACAAGACTTTTATTTTCAGCATATTCGTCGGTTACTATTTCGAAAGTAATCGGCAAGATTTTTATTTTCAGCATATTTGTTGGTTACTATTTTAAAAGTAATCGACAAGATTTTTATTTTCAACATATTCGTCGGTTACTATTTCGTAAGTAATCGGCATGATTTATTTTCAGCACATTCGTCGGTTACTATTTCAAAAGTAATCGGCATGATCTATTTTCTGCACATTCGTCGGTTACTATTTCAAAAGTAATCGGCTAGATTTTTATTTTCAGCATATTTGTCGGTTACTATATTAAAAGTAATCGACAAGATTTTTATTTTCAACATATTCGTCGGTTACTATTTCAAACGTAATCGGCAAGACTTTATTATCAGCACATTCGTTGGTTACTATTTTAAAAGTAATCGGCAAGATTTTTATTTTCAACATATTCGTCGCTTACTATTTCAAAAGTAATCGGCATGATTTATTTTCAGCACATTCGTCGGTTACTATTTCAAAAGTAATCGGCAGGATTTTTATTTTCAACATATTCGTCGCTTACTATTTCAAAAGTAATCAGCAAGATTTTTATTTTCAACATATTCGTCGCTTACTATTTCAAAAGTAATCGGCATGATTTATTTTCAGCACATTCGTCGGTTACTATTTCAAAAGTAATCGGCAAGATTTTTATTTTGAGCACATTCGTCGGTTACTATTTTAAAAGTAATCGACAAGACTTTTATTTTCAGCACATTTGTCGGTTACTATTTCAAAAGTAATCGGCATGATTTATTTTCAACATATTTGTCGGTTACTATTTTAAAAGTAATCGACAAGACTTTATTTTCAGCACATTCGTCGGTTATTATTTCAAAAGTAATCGGCAAGATTTTTATTTTCAACATATTCGTCGCTTACTATTTCAAAAGTAATCAGCAAGATTTTTATTTTCAACATATTCGTCGCTTACTATTTCAAAAGTAATCGGCATGATTTATTTTCAGCACATTCGTCGGTTACTATTTCAAAAGTAATCGGCAAGATTTTTATTTTGAGCACATTCGTCGGTTACTATTTTAAAAGTAATCGACAAGACTTTTATTTTCAGCACATTTGTCGGTTACTATTTCAAAAGTAATCGGCATGATTTATTTTCAACATATTTGTCGGTTACTATTTTAAAAGTAATCGACAAGACTTTATTTTCAGCACATTCGTCGGTTACTATTTCAAAAGTAATCGGCAAGATTTTTATTTTCAACATATTCGTCGCTTACTATTTCAAAAGTAATCAGCAAGATTTTTATTTTCAACATATTCGTCGCTTACTATTTCAAAAGTAATCGGCATGATTTATTTTCAGCACATTCGTCGGTTACTATTTTAAAAGTAATCTACAAGACTTTATTTTCAGCACGTTCGTCGGTTACTATTTCAAAAGTAATCGGCAAGATTTTTATTTTCAACATATTCGTCGGTTACTATTTCATAAGTAATCGGCATGATTTATTTTCAGCACATTCGTCGGTTACTATTTCAAAAGTAATCGGCAAGATTTTTATTTTCAACATATTCGTCGGTTACTATTTCATAAGTAATCGGGAAGATTTTATTTTCAGCACATTGATTGGTTACTTTTTTAAAAGTAATCGGTAAGATTTTTATTTCCAACATATTCGTCGCTTACTATTTCAAAAGTAATCAGCATGATTTATTTTCAGCACATTCGTCGGTTACTATTTCAAAAGTAATCGACAAGATTTTTATTTTCAGCATATTCGTCGGTGACTATTTCAAAAGTAATCGGCAAGATTTTTATTTTCAGCATATTTGTCGGTTACTATTTGAAAAGTAATCGACAAGATTTTTATTTTCAACATATTCGTCGGTTACTATTTCAAAAGTAATCGGCAAGACTTTATTTTCAGCATATTCGTTGGTTACTATTTCAAAAGTAATCGGCAAGACTTTATTTTCAACATATTCGTCGGTTACTATTTCATAAGTAATCGGCATGATTTATTTTCAGCACATTCGTCGGTTACTATTTCAAAAGTAATCGGCATGATCTATTTTTCTGCACATTCGTCGGTTACTATTTCAAAAGTAATCGGCAAGATTTTTATTTTGAGCACATTCGTCGGTTACTATTTTAAAAGTAATCGAAAAGACTTTTATTTTCAGCATATTCGTCGGTTACTATTTCAAACGTAATCGGCAAGACTTTATTATCAGCACATTCGTTGGTTACTATTTTAAAAGTAATCGGCAAGATTTTTATTTTCAACATATTCGTCGGTTACTATTTCAAAAGTAATCGGCAAGACTTTATTTTCAGCACTTTCGTCGGTTACTATTTCAAATGTAATCGGCAGGATTTTTATTTTCAGCATATTCGTCGGTTACTATTTCGATAGTAATCGGCAAGATTTTTATTTTCAGCATATTTGTCGGTTACTATTTTAAAAGTAATCGACAAGATTTTTATTTTCAACATATTCCTCGGTTACTATTTCAAAAGTAATCGGCAAGATTTTTATTTTCAGCATGTTCGTCGGTTACTATTTCAAAAGTAATCGGCAAGATTTTTTTTTTCAACATATTTGTCGGTTACTATTTTAAAAGTAATCGGCAAGATTTTTATTTTCAACATATTCGTCGGTTACTATTTCATAAGTAATCGGCATGATTTATTTTCAGCACATTCGTCGGTTACTATTTCAAAAGTAATCGGCAAGATTTTTATTTTCAACATATTCCTCGGTTACTATTTAAAAAGTAATCGGTAAGATTTTTATTTTCAACATATTTGTCGCTTACTATTTCAAAAGTAATCAGGAAGATTTTTATTTTCAACATATTCGTCGCTTACAATTTCAAAAGTAATCGGCATGATTTATTTTCAGCACATTCGTCGGTTACTATTTCAAAAGTAATCGGCAAGATTTTTATTTTGAGCACATTCGTCGGTTACTATTTTAAAAGTAATCGACAAGACTTTTATTTTCAGCACATTTGTCGGTTACTATTTCAAAAGTAATCGGCATGATTTATTTTCAGCACATTCGTCGGTTACTATTTCAAAAGTAATCGGCAAGATTTTTATTTTGAGCACATTCGTCGGTTACAATTTTAAAAGTAATCGACAAGACTTTTATTTTCAGCACATTTGTCGGTTACTATTTCAAAAGTAATTGGCATGATTTATTATCAGCACATTCGTCGGTTACTATTTCAAAAGTAATCGGCAAGACTTTATTTTCAACACATTCATCGGTTACTATTTCAAAAGTAATCGGCATGATCTATTTTCTGCACATTCGTCGGTTACTATTTCAAAAGTAATCGGCAAGATTTTTATTTTCAGCATATTCGTCGGTTACTATTTCAAAAGTAATCGGCATGATTTATTTTCAGCACATTCGTCGGTTACTATTTCAAAAGTAATCGGCAAGATTTTTATTTTGAGCACATTCGTCGGTTACTAATTTAAAAGTAATCGACAAGACTTTTATTTTCAGCATATTCGTCGGTTACTATTTCGAAAGTAATCGGCAAGATTTTTATTTTCAGCATATTTGTTGGGTACTATTTTAAAAGTAATCGACAAGATTTTTATTTTCAACATATTCGTCGGTTACTATTTCATAAGTAATCGGCATGATTTATTTTCAGCACATTCGTCGGTTACTATTTCAAAAGTAATCGGCATGATCTATTTTCTGCACATTCGTCGGTTACTATTTCAAAAGTAATCGGCAAGATTTTTATTTTCAGCATATTTGTCGGTTACTATTTGAAAAGTAATCGACAAGATTTTTATTTTCAACATATTCGTCGGTTACTATTTCAAAAGTAATCGGCAAGACTTTATTTTCAGCATATTCGTTGGTTACTATTTCAAAAGTAATCGGCAAGACTTTATTTTCAACATATTCGTCGGTTACTATTTCATAAGTAATCGGCATGATTTATTTTCAGCACATTCGTCGGTTACTATTTCAAAAGTAATCGGCATGATCTATTTTTCTGCACATTCGTCGGTTACTATTTCAAAAGTAATCGGCAAGATTTTTATTTTGAGCACATTCGTCGGTTACTATTTTAAAAGTAATCGAAAAGACTTTTATTTTCAGCATATTCGTCGGTTACTATTTCAAACGTAATCGGCAAGACTTTATTATCAGCACATTCGTTGGTTACTATTTTAAAAGTAATCGGCAAGACTTTATTTTCAACATATTCGTCGGTTACTATTTCATAAGTAATCGGCATGATTTATTTTCAACATATTCGTCGCTTACAATTTCAAAAGTAATCGGCATGATTTATTTTCAGCACATTCGTCGGTTACTATTTCAAAAGTAATCGGCAAGATTTTTATTTTGAGCACATTCGTCGGTTACTATTTTAAAAGTAATCGACAAGACTTTTATTTTCAGCACATTTGTCGGTTACTATTTCAAAAGTAATCGGCATGATTTATTTTCAGCACATTCGTCGGTTACTATTTCAAAAGTAATCGGCAAGACTTTATTTTCAACACATTCATCGGTTACTATTTCAAAAGTAATCGGCATGATCTATTTTCTGCACATTCGTCGGTTACTATTTCAAAAGTAATCGGCAAGATTTTTATTTTCAGTATATTCGTCGGTTACTATTTCAAAAGTAATCGGCATGATTTATTTTCAGCACATTCGTCGGTTACTATTTCAAAAGTAATCGGCAAGATTTTTATTTTGAGCACATTCGTCGGTTACTAATTTAAAAGTAATCGACAAGACTTTTATTTTCAGCATATTCGTCGGTTACTATTTCGAAAGTAATCGGCAAGATTTTTATTTTCAGCATATTTGTTGGTTACTATTTTAAAAGTAATCGACAAGATTTTTATTTTTAACATATTCGTCGGTTACTATTTTGTAAGTAATCGGCATGATTTATTTTCAGCACATTCGTCGGTTACTATTTCAAAAGTAATCGGCATGATCTATTTTCTGCACATTCGTCGGTTACTATTTCAAAAGTAATCGGCTAGATTTTTATTTTCAGCATATTTGTCGGTTACTATATTAAAAGTAATCGACAAGATTTTTATTTTCAACATATTCGTCGGTTACTATTTCAAACGTAATCGGCAAGACTTTATTATCAGCACATTCGTTGGTTACTATTTTAAAAGTAATCGGCAAGATTTTTATTTTCAACATATTCGTCGCTTACTATTTCAAAAGTAATCGGCATGATTTATTTTCAGCACATTCGTCGGTTACTATTTCAAAAGTAATCGGCAGGATTTTTATTTTCAACATATTCGTCGCTTACTATTTCAAAAGTAATCAGCAAGATTTTTATTTTCAACATATTCGTCGCTTACTATTTCAAAAGTAATCGGCATGATTTATTTTCAGCACATTCGTCGGTTACTATTTTAAAAGTAATCTACAAGACTTTATTTTCAGCACGTTCGTCGGTTACTATTTCAAAAGTAATCGGCAAGATTTTTATTTTCAACATATTCGTCGGTTACTATTTCATAAGTAATCGGCATGATTTATTTTCAGCACATTCGTCGGTTACTATTTCAAAAGTAATCGGCAAGATTTTTATTTTCAACATATTCGTCGGTTACTATTTCATAAGTAATCGGGAAGATTTTATTTTCAGCACATTGATTGGTTACTTTTTTAAAAGTAATCGGTAAGATTTTTATTTCCAACATATTCGTCGCTTACTATTTCAAAAGTAATCAGCATGATTTATTTTCAGCACATTCGTCGGTTACTATTTCAAAAGTAATCGACAAGATTTTTATTTTCAGCATATTCGTCGGTGACTATTTCAAAAGTAATCGGCAAGATTTTTATTTTCAGCATATTTGTCGGTTACTATTTGAAAAGTAATCGACAAGATTTTTATTTTCAACATATTCGTCGGTTACTATTTCAAAAGTAATCGGCAAGACTTTATTTTCAGCATATTCGTTGGTTACTATTTCAAAAGTAATCGGCAAGACTTTATTTTCAACATATTCGTCGGTTACTATTTCATAAGTAATCGGCATGATTTATTTTCAGCACATTCGTCGGTTACTATTTCAAAAGTAATCGGCATGATCTATTTTTCTGCACATTCGTCGGTTACTATTTCAAAAGTAATCGGCAAGATTTTTATTTTGAGCACATTCGTCGGTTACTATTTTAAAAGTAATCGAAAAGACTTTTATTTTCAGCATATTCGTCGGTTACTATTTCAAACGTAATCGGCAAGACTTTATTATCAGCACATTCGTTGGTTACTATTTTAAAAGTAATCGGCAAGATTTTTATTTTCAACATATTCGTCGGTTACTATTTCAAAAGTAATCGGCAAGACTTTATTTTCAGCACTTTCGTCGGTTACTATTTCAAATGTAATCGGCAGGATTTTTATTTTCAGCATATTCGTCGGTTACTATTTCGATAGTAATCGGCAAGATTTTTATTTTCAGCATATTTGTCGGTTACTATTTTAAAAGTAATCGACAAGATTTTTATTTTCAACATATTCCTCGGTTACTATTTCAAAAGTAATCGGCAAGATTTTTATTTTCAGCATGTTCGTCGGTTACTATTTCAAAAGTAATCGGCAAGATTTTTTTTTTCAACATATTTGTCGGTTACTATTTTAAAAGTAATCGGCAAGATTTTTATTTTCAACATATTCGTCGGTTACTATTTCATAAGTAATCGGCATGATTTATTTTCAGCACATTCGTCGGTTACTATTTCAAAAGTAATCGGCAAGATTTTTATTTTCAACATATTCCTCGGTTACTATTTAAAAAGTAATCGGTAAGATTTTTATTTTCAACATATTTGTCGCTTACTATTTCAAAAGTAATCAGGAAGATTTTTATTTTCAACATATTCGTCGCTTACAATTTCAAAAGTAATCGGCATGATTTATTTTCAGCACATTCGTCGGTTACTATTTCAAAAGTAATCGGCAAGATTTTTATTTTGAGCACATTCGTCGGTTACTATTTTAAAAGTAATCGACAAGACTTTTATTTTCAGCACATTCGTCGGTTACTATTTCAAAAGTAATCGGCATGATCTATTTTCTGCACATTCGTCGGTTACTATTTCAAAAGTAATCGGCAAGATTTTTATTTTCAGCATATTTGTCGGTTACTATTTGAAAAGTAATCGACAAGATTTTTATTTTCAACATATTCGTCGGTTACTATTTCAAAAGTAATCGGCAAGACTTTATTTTCAGCATATTCGTTGGTTACTATTTCAAAAGTAATCGGCAAGACTTTATTTTCAACATATTCGTCGGTTACTATTTCATAAGTAATCGGCATGATTTATTTTCAGCACATTCGTCGGTTACTATTTCAAAAGTAATCGGCATGATCTATTTTTCTGCACATTCGTCGGTTACTATTTCAAAAGTAATCGGCAAGATTTTTATTTTGAGCACATTCGTCGGTTACTATTTTAAAAGTAATCGAAAAGACTTTTATTTTCAGCATATTCATCGGTTACTATTTCAAACGTAATCGGCAAGACTTTATTATCAGCACATTCGTTGGTTACAATTTTAAAAGTAATCGGCAAGATTTTTATTTTCAACATATTCGTCGGTTACTATTTCAAAAGTAATCGGCAAGACTTTATTTTCAGCACTTTCGTCGGTTACTATTTCAAATGTAATCGGCAGGATTTTTATTTTCAGCATATTCGTCGGTTACTATTTCGATAGTAATCGGCAAGATTTTTATTTTCAGCATATTTGTCGGTTACTATTTTAAAAGTAATCGACAAGACTTTATTTTCAGCACATTCGTCGGTTACTATTTCAAAAGTAATCGGCAAGATTTTTATTTTCAACATATTCGTCGGTTACTATTTCATAAGTAATCGGCATGATTTATTTTCAGCACATTCGTCGGTTACTATTTCAAAAGTAATCGACAAGATTTTTATTTTCAACATATTCCTCGGTTACTATTTAAAAAGTAATCGGTAAGATTTTTATTTTCAACATATTCGTCGCTTACAATTTCAAAAGTAATCGGCATGATTTATTTTCAGCACATTCGTCGGTTACTATTTCAAAAGTAATCGGCAAGATTTTTATTTTGAGCACATTCGTCGGTTACTATTTTAAAAGTAATCGACAAGACTTTTATTTTCAGCACATTTGTCGGTTACTATTTCAAAAGTAATCGGCAAGATTTTTATTTTCAGCATGTTCGTCGGTTACTATTTCAAAAGTAATCGGCAAGATTTTTTTTTTCAACATATTTGTCGGTTACTATTTTAAAAGTAATCGGCAAGATTTTTATTTTCAACATATTCGTCGGTTACTATTTCATAAGTAATCGGCATGATTTATTTTCAGCACATTCGTCGGTTACTATTTCAAAAGTAATCGGCAAGATTTTTATTTTCAACATATTCCTCGGTTACTATTTAAAAAGTAATCGGTAAGATTTTTATTTTCAACATATTTGTCGCTTACTATTTCAAAAGTAATCAGCAAGATTTTTATTTTCAACATATTCGTCGCTTACAATTTCAAAAGTAATCGGCATGATTTATTTTCAGCACATTCGTCGGTTACTATTTCAAAAGTAATCGGCAAGATTTTTATTTTGAGCACATTCGTCGGTTACTATTTTAAAAGTAATCGACAAGACTTTTATTTTCAGCACATTTGTCGATTACTATTTCAAAAGTAATCGGCATGATTTATTTTCAGCACATTCGTCGGTTACTATTTCAAAAGTAATCGGCAAGATTTTTATTTTGAGCACATTCGTCGGTTACAATTTTAAAAGTAATCGACAAGACTTTTATTTTCAGCACATTTGTCGGTTACTATTTCAAAAGTAATTGGCATGATTTATTTTCAGCACATTCGTCGGTTACTATTTCAAAAGTAATCGGCAAGATTTTTATTTTGAGCACATTCGTCGGTTACTATTTTAAAAGTAATCGACAAGACTTTTATTTTCAGCACATTTGTCGGTTACTATTTCAAAAGTAATTGGCATGATTTATTATCAGCACATTCGTCGGTTACTATTTCAAAAGTAATCGGCAAGACTTTATTTTCAACACATTCATCGGTTACTATTTCAAAAGTAATCGGCATGATCTATTTTCTGCACATTCGTCGGTTACTATTTCAAAAGTAATCGGCAAGATTTTTATTTTCAGCATATTCGTCGGTTACTATTTCAAAAGTAATCGGCATGATTTATTTTCAGCACATTCGTCGGTTACTATTTCAAAAGTAATCGGCAAGATTTTTATTTTGAGCACATTCGTCGGTTACTAATTTAAAAGTAATCGACAAGACTTTTATTTTCAGCATATTCGTCGGTTACTATTTCGAAAGTAATCGGCAAGATTTTTATTTTCAGCATATTTGTTGGGTACTATTTTAAAAGTAATCGACAAGATTTTTATTTTCAACATATTCGTCGGTTACTATTTCATAAGTAATCGGCATGATTTATTTTCAGCACATTCGTCGGTTACTATTTCAAAAGTAATCGGCATGATCTATTTTCTGCACATTCGTCGGTTACTATTTCAAAAGTAATCGGCAAGATTTTTATTTTCAGCATATTTGTCGGTTACTATTTGAAAAGTAATCGACAAGATTTTTATTTTCAACATATTCGTCGGTTACTATTTCAAAAGTAATCGGCAAGACTTTATTTTCAGCATATTCGTTGGTTACTATTTCAAAAGTAATCGGCAAGACTTTATTTTCAACATATTCGTCGGTTACTATTTCATAAGTAATCGGCATGATTTATTTTCAGCACATTCGTCGGTTACTATTTCAAAAGTAATCGACAAGATTTTTATTTTCAACATATTCCTCGGTTACTATTTAAAAAGTAATCGGTAAGATTTTTATTTTCAACATATTCGTCGCTTACAATTTCAAAAGTAATCGGCATGATTTATTTTCAGCACATTCGTCGGTTACTATTTCAAAAGTAATCGGCAAGATTTTTATTTTGAGCACATTCGTCGGTTACTATTTTAAAAGTAATCGACAAGACTTTTATTTTCAGCACATTTGTCGGTTACTATTTCAAAAGTAATCGGCAAGATTTTTATTTTCAGCATGTTCGTCGGTTACTATTTCAAAAGTAATCGGCAAGATTTTTTTTTTCAACATATTTGTCGGTTACTATTTTAAAAGTAATCGGCAAGATTTTTATTTTCAACATATTCGTCGGTTACTATTTCATAAGTAATCGGCATGATTTATTTTCAGCACATTCGTCGGTTACTATTTCAAAAGTAATCGGCAAGATTTTTATTTTCAACATATTCCTCGGTTACTATTTAAAAAGTAATCGGTAAGATTTTTATTTTCAACATATTTGTCGCTTACTATTTCAAAAGTAATCAGCAAGATTTTTATTTTCAACATATTCGTCGCTTACAATTTCAAAAGTAATCGGCATGATTTATTTTCAGCACATTCGTCGGTTACTATTTCAAAAGTAATCGGCAAGATTTTTATTTTGAGCACATTCGTCGGTTACTATTTTAAAAGTAATCGACAAGACTTTTATTTTCAGCACATTTGTCGATTACTATTTCAAAAGTAATCGGCATGATTTATTTTCAGCACATTCGTCGGTTACTATTTCAAAAGTAATCGGCAAGATTTTTATTTTGAGCACATTCGTCGGTTACAATTTTAAAAGTAATCGACAAGACTTTTATTTTCAGCACATTTGTCGGTTACTATTTCAAAAGTAATTGGCATGATTTATTTTCAGCACATTCGTCGGTTACTATTTCAAAAGTAATCGGCAAGATTTTTATTTTGAGCACATTCGTCGGTTACTATTTTAAAAGTAATCGACAAGACTTTTATTTTCAGCACATTTGTCGGTTACTATTTCAAAAGTAATTGGCATGATTTATTATCAGCACATTCGTCGGTTACTATTTCAAAAGTAATCGGCAAGACTTTATTTTCAACACATTCATCGGTTACTATTTCAAAAGTAATCGGCATGATCTATTTTCTGCACATTCGTCGGTTACTATTTCAAAAGTAATCGGCAAGATTTTTATTTTCAGCATATTCGTCGGTTACTATTTCAAAAGTAATCGGCATGATTTATTTTCAGCACATTCGTCGGTTACTATTTCAAAAGTAATCGGCAAGATTTTTATTTTGAGCACATTCGTCGGTTACTAATTTAAAAGTAATCGACAAGACTTTTATTTTCAGCATATTCGTCGGTTACTATTTCGAAAGTAATCGGCAAGATTTTTATTTTCAGCATATTTGTTGGGTACTATTTTAAAAGTAATCGACAAGATTTTTATTTTCAACATATTCGTCGGTTACTATTTCATAAGTAATCGGCATGATTTATTTTCAGCACATTCGTCGGTTACTATTTCAAAAGTAATCGGCATGATCTATTTTCTGCACATTCGTCGGTTACTATTTCAAAAGTAATCGGCAAGATTTTTATTTTCAGCATATTTGTCGGTTACTATTTGAAAAGTAATCGACAAGATTTTTATTTTCAACATATTCGTCGGTTACTATTTCAAAAGTAATCGGCAAGACTTTATTTTCAGCATATTCGTTGGTTACTATTTCAAAAGTAATCGGCAAGACTTTATTTTCAACATATTCGTCGGTTACTATTTCATAAGTAATCGGCATGATTTATTTTCAGCACATTCGTCGGTTACTATTTCAAAAGTAATCGGCATGATCTATTTTTCTGCACATTCGTCGGTTACTATTTCAAAAGTAATCGGCAAGATTTTTATTTTGAGCACATTCGTCGGTTACTATTTTAAAAGTAATCGAAAAGACTTTTATTTTCAGCATATTCATCGGTTACTATTTCAAACGTAATCGGCAAGACTTTATTATCAGCACATTCGTTGGTTACAATTTTAAAAGTAATCGGCAAGATTTTTATTTTCAACATATTCGTCGGTTACTATTTCAAAAGTAATCGGCAAGACTTTATTTTCAGCACTTTCGTCGGTTACTATTTCAAATGTAATCGGCAGGATTTTTATTTTCAGCATATTCGTCGGTTACTATTTCGATAGTAATCGGCAAGATTTTTATTTTCAGCATATTTGTCGGTTACTATTTTAAAAGTAATCGACAAGACTTTATTTTCAGCACATTCGTCGGTTACTATTTCAAAAGTAATCGGCAAGATTTTTATTTTCAACATATTCGTCGGTTACTATTTCATAAGTAATCGGCATGATTTATTTTCAGCACATTCGTCGGTTACTATTTCAAAAGTAATCGACAAGATTTTTATTTTCAACATATTCCTCGGTTACTATTTAAAAAGTAATCGGTAAGATTTTTATTTTCAACATATTCGTCGCTTACAATTTCAAAAGTAATCGGCATGATTTATTTTCAGCACATTCGTCGGTTACTATTTCAAAAGTAATCGGCAAGATTTTTATTTTGAGCACATTCGTCGGTTACTATTTTAAAAGTAATCGACAAGACTTTTATTTTCAGCACATTTGTCGGTTACTATTTCAAAAGTAATCGGCATGATTTATTTTCAGCACATTCGTCGGTTACTATTTCAAAAGTAATCGGCAAGATTTTTATTTTGAGCACATTCGTCGGTTACTATTTTAAAAGTAATCGACAAGACTTTTATTTTCAGCACATTTGTCGGTTACTATTTCAAAAGTAATCGGCATGATTTATTTTTAGCACATTCGTCGGTTACTATTTCAAAAGTAATCGGCAAGATTTTTATTTTGAGCACATTCGTCGGTTACTATTTTAAAAGTAATCGACAAGACTTTTATTTTCAGCACATTTGTTGGTTACTATTTCAAAAGTAATCGGCATGATTTATTTTCAGCACATTCGTCGGTTACTATTTCAAAAGTAATCGGCAAGACTTTATTTTCAACACATTCGTCGGTTACTATTTCAAAAGTAATCGGCATGATCTATTTTCTGCACATTCGTCGGTTACGATTTCAAAAGTAATCGGCAAGATTTTTATTTTCAGCATATTCGTCGGTTACTATTTCAAAAGTAATCGGCATGATTTATTTTCAGCACATTCGTCGGTTACTATTTCAAAAGTAATCGGCAAGATTTTTATTTTCAGCATATTCGTCGGTTACTATTTCGAAAGTAATCGGCAAGATTTTTATTTTCAGCATATTTGTCGGTTACTATTTTAAAAGTAATCGACAAGATTTTTATTTTCAACATATTCGTCGGTTACTATTTCATAAGTAATCGGCATGATTTATTTTCAGCACATTCGTCGGTTACTATTTCAAAAGTAATCGGCATGATCTATTTTCTGCACATTCGTCGGTTACTATTTCAAAAGTAATCGGCAAGATTTTTATTTTCAGCATATTTGTCGGTTACTATTTGAAAAGTAATCGACAAGATTTTTATTTTCAACATATTCGTCGGTTACTATTTCAAAAGTAATCGGCAAGACTTTATTTTCAGCATATTCGTTGGTTACTATTTCAAAAGTAATCGGCAAGACTTTATTTTCAACATATTCGTCGGTTACTATTTCATAAGTAATCGGCATGATTTATTTTCAGCACATTCGTCGGTTACTATTTCAAAAGTAATCGGCATGATCTATTTTTCTGCACATTCGTCGGTTACTATTTCAAAAGTAATCGGCAAGATTTTTATTTTGAGCACATTCGTCGGTTACTATTTTAAAAGTAATCGAAAAGACTTTTATTTTCAGCATATTCGTCGGTTACTATTTCAAACGTAATCGGCAAGACTTTATTATCAGCACATTCGTTGGTTACTATTTTAAAAGTAATCGGCAAGATTTTTATTTTCAACATATTCGTCGGTTACTATTTCAAAAGTAATCGGCAAGACTTTATTTTCAGCACTTTCGTCGGTTACTATTTCAAAAGTAATCGGCAAGATTTTTATTTTGAGCACATTCGTCGGTTACTATTTCAAAAGTAATCGGCAAGATTTTTATTTTCAACATATTCGTCGGTTACTATTTCATAAGTAATCGGCATGATTTATTTTCAGCACATTCGTCGGTTACTATTTCAAAAGTAATCGACAAGATTTTTATTTTCAACATATTCCTCGGTTACTATTTAAAAAGTAATCGGTAAGATTTTTATTTTCAACATATTCGTCGCTTACAATTTCAAAAGTAATCGGCATGATTTATTTTCAGCACATTCGTCGGTTACTATTTCAAAAGTAATCGGCAAGATTTTTATTTTGAGCACATTCGTCGGTTACTATTTTAAAAGTAATCGACAAGACTTTTATTTTCAGCACATTTGTCGGTTACTATTTCAAAAGTAATCGGCATGATTTATTTTCAGCACATTCGTCGGTTACTATTTCAAAAGTAATCGGCAAGATTTTTATTTTGAGCACATTCGTCGGTTACTATTTTAAAAGTAATCGACAAGACTTTTATTTTCAGCACATTTGTCGGTTACTATTTCAAAAGTAATCGGCATGATTTATTTTTAGCACATTCGTCGGTTACTATTTCAAAAGTAATCGGCAAGATTTTTATTTTGAGCACATTCGTCGGTTACTATTTTAAAAGTAATCGACAAGACTTTTATTTTCAGCACATTTGTTGGTTACTATTTCAAAAGTAATCGGCATGATTTATTTTCAGCACATTCGTCGGTTACTATTTCAAAAGTAATCGGCAAGACTTTATTTTCAACACATTCGTCGGTTACTATTTCAAAAGTAATCGGCATGATCTATTTTCTGCACATTCGTCGGTTACTATTTCAAAAGTAATCGGCAAGATTTTTATTTTCAGCATATTCGTCGGTTACTATTTCAAAAGTAATCGGCATGATTTATTTTCAGCACATTCGTCGGTTACTATTTCAAAAGTAATCGGCAAGATTTTTATTTTCAGCATATTCGTCGGTTACTATTTCGAAAGTAATCGGCAAGATTTTTATTTTCAGCATATTTGTCGGTTACTATTTTAAAAGTAATCGACAAGATTTTTATTTTCAACATATTCGTCGGTTACTATTTCATAAGTAATCGGCATGATTTATTTTCAGCACATTCGTCGGTTACTATTTCAAAAGTAATCGGCATGATCTATTTTCTGCACATTCGTCGGTTACTATTTCAAAAGTAATCGGCAAGATTTTTATTTTGAGCACATTCGTCGGTTACTATTTTAAAAGTAATCGACAAGACTTTTATTTTCAGCATATTCGTCGGTTACTATTTCGAAAGTAATCGGCAAGATTTTTATTTTCAGCATATTTGTCGATTACTATTTTAAAAGTAATCGACAAGATTTTTATTTTCAACATATTCGTCGGTTACTATTTCATAAGTAATCGGCATGATTTATTTTAAGCACATTCGTCGGTTACTATTTCAAAAGTAATCGGCATGATCTATTTTCTGCACATTCGTCGGTTACTATTTCAAAAGTAATCGGCAAGATTTTTATTTTCAGCATATTCGTCGGTTACTATTTCAAAAGTAATCGGCAAGATTTTTATTTTCAGCATATTTGTCGGTTACTATATTTAAATTAATCGACAAGATTTTTATTTTCAACATATTCGTCGGTTACTATTTCAAACGTAATCGGCAAGGCTTTATTATCAGCACATTCGTTGGTTACTATTTTAAAAGTAATCGGCAAGATTTTTATTTTCAACATATTCTTCGGTTACTATTTCAAAAGTAATCGGCAAGACTTTATTTTCAGCACTTCCGTCGGTTACTATTTCAAATGTAATCGGCAGGATTTTTATTTTCAGCATATTCGTCGGTTACTATTTCGATAGTAATCGGCAAGATTTTTATTTTCAGCATATTTGTCGGTTACTATTTTAAAAGTAATCGACAAGATTTTTATTTTCAACATATTCCTCGGTTACTATTTCAGAAGTAATCGGCAAGATTTTTATTTTCAGCATGTTCGTCGGTTACTATTTCAAAAGTAATCGGCAAGATTTCTTTTTTCAACATATTTGTCGGTTACTATTTCATAAGTAATCGGCATGATTTATTTTCAGCACATTCGTCGGTTACTATTTCAAAAGTAATCGACAAGATTTTTATTTTCAACATATTCCTCGGTTACTATTTAAAAAGTAATCGGTAAGATTTTTATTTTCAACATATTCGTCACTTACTATTTCAAAAGTAATCAGCAAGATTTTTATTTTCAACATATTCGTCGCTTACTATTTCAAAAGTAATCGGCATGATTTATTTTCAGCACATTCGTCGGTTACTATTTCAAAAGTAATCGGTAAGATTTTTATTTTGAGCACATTCGTCGGTTACTATTTTAAAAGTAATCGACAAGACTTTTATTTTCAGCACATTTGTCGGTTACTATTTCAAAAGTAATCGGCATGATTTATTTTCAGCACATTCGTCGGTTACTATTTCAAAAGTAATCGGCAAGATTTTTATTTTGAGCACATTCGTCGGTTACTATTTTAAAAGTAATCGACAAGACTTTTATTTTCAGCACATTTGTCGGTTACTATTTCAAAAGTAATCGGCATGATTTATTTTCAGCACATTCGTCGGTTACTATTTCAAAAGTAATCGGCAAGATTTTTATTTTGAGCACATTCGTCGGTTACCATTTTAAAAGTAATCGACAAGACTTTTATTTTCAGCACATTTGTCGGTTACTATTTCAAAAGTAATCGGCATGATTTATTTTCAGAACATTCGTCGGTTACTATTTCAAAAGTAATCGGCAAGATTTTTATTTTGAGCACATTCGTCGGTTACTATTTTAAAAGTAATCGACAAGACTTTTATTTTCAGCACATTTGTCGGTTACTATTTCAAAAGTAATCGGCATGATTTATTTTCAGCACATTCGTCGGTTACTATTTCAAAAGTAATCGGCAAGACTTTATTTTCAACACATTCGTCGGTTACTATTTCAAAAGTAATCGGCATGATCTATTTTCTGCACATTCGTCGGTTACTATTTCAAAAGTAATCGGCAAGATTTTTATTTTCAGCATATTCGTCGGTTACTATTTCAAAAGTAATCGGCATGATTTATTTTCAGCACATTCGTCGGTTACTATTTCAAAAGTAATCGACAAGATTTTTATTTTCAACATATTCCTCGGTTACTATTTAAAAAGTAATCGGTAAGATTTTTATTTTCAACATATTCGTCACTTACTATTTCAAAAGTAATCAGCAAGATTTTTATTTTCAACATATTCGTCGCTTACTATTTCAAAAGTAATCGGCATGATTTATTTTCAGCACATTCGTCGGTTACTATTTCAAAAGTAATCGGTAAGATTTTTATTTTGAGCACATTCGTCGGTTACTATTTTAAAAGTAATCGACAAGACTTTTATTTTCAGCACATTTGTCGGTTACTATTTCAAAAGTAATCGGCATGATTTATTTTCAGCACATTCGTCGGTTACTATTTCAAAAGTAATCGGCAAGATTTTTATTTTGAGCACATTCGTCGGTTACTATTTTAAAAGTAATCGACAAGACTTTTATTTTCAGCACATTTGTCGGTTACTATTTCAAAAGTAATCGGCATGATTTATTTTCAGCACATTCGTCGGTTACTATTTCAAAAGTAATCGGCAAGATTTTTATTTTGAGCACATTCGTCGGTTACCATTTTAAAAGTAATCGACAAGACTTTTATTTTCAGCACATTTGTCGGTTACTATTTCAAAAGTAATCGGCATGATTTATTTTCAGAACATTCGTCGGTTACTATTTCAAAAGTAATCGGCAAGATTTTTATTTTGAGCACATTCGTCGGTTACTATTTTAAAAGTAATCGACAAGACTTTTATTTTCAGCACATTTGTCGGTTACTATTTCAAAAGTAATCGGCATGATTTATTTTCAGCACATTCGTCGGTTACTATTTCAAAAGTAATCGGCAAGACTTTATTTTCAACACATTCGTCGGTTACTATTTCAAAAGTAATCGGCATGATCTATTTTCTGCACATTCGTCGGTTACTATTTCAAAAGTAATCGGCAAGATTTTTATTTTCAGCATATTCGTCGGTTACTATTTCAAAAGTAATCGGCATGATTTATTTTCAGCACATTCGTCGGTTACTATTTCAAAAGTAATCGGCAAGATTTTTATTTTCAGCATATTCGTCGGTTACTATTTCGAAAGTAATCGGCAAGATTTTTATTTTCAGCATATTTGTCGGTTACTATTTTGAAAGTAATCGGCAAGATTTTTATTTTCAGCATATTTGTTGGTTACTATTTTAAAAGTAATCGACAAGATTTTTATTTTCAACATATTCGTCGGTTACTATTTCATAAGTAATCGGCATGATTTATTTTCAGCACATTCGTCGGTTACTATTTCAAAAGTAATCGGCATGATCTATTTTCTGCACATTCGTCGGTTACTATTTCAAAAGTAATCGGCAAGATTTTTATTTTCAGCATATTTGTCGGTTACTATATTAAAAGTAATCGACAAGATTTTTATTTTCAGCATGTTCGTCGGTTACTATTTCAAACGTAATCGGCAAGACTTTATTATCAGCACATTCGTTGGTTACTATTTTAAAAGTAATCGGCAAGATTTTTATTTTCAACATATTCGTCGGTTACTATTTCAAAAGTAATCGGCAAGACTTTATTTTCAGCACTTTCGTCGGTTACTATTTCAAATGTAATCGGCAGGATTTTTATTTTCAGCATATTCGTCGGTTACTATTTCCGTAGTAATCGGCAAGATTTTTATTTTCAGCATATTTGTCGGTTACTATTTTAAAAGTAATCTACAAGACTTTATTTTCAGCACGTTCGTCGGTTACTATTTCAAAAGTAATCGGCAAGATTTTTATTTTCAACATATTCGTCGATTACTATTTCATAAGTAATCGGCATGATTTATTTTCAGCACATTCGTCGGTTACTATTTCAAAAGTAATCGGCAAGATTTTTATTTTCAACATATTCCTCGGTTACTATTTAAAAAGTAATCGGTAAGATTTTTATTTTCAACATATTCGTCGCTTACTATTTCAAAAGTAATCAGCAAGATTTTTATTTTCAACATATTCGTCGCTTACTATTTCAAAAGTAATCGCCATGATTTATTTTCAGCACATTCGTCGGTTACTATTTCAAAAGTAATCGGCAAGATTTTTATTTTCAGCATATTCGTCGGTTACTATTTCAAAAGTAATCGGCATGATTTATTTTCAGCACATTCGTCGGTTACTATTTCAAAAGTAATCGGCAAGATTTTTATTTTGAGCACATTCGTCGGTTACTATTTTAAAAGTAATCGACAAGACTTTTATTTTCAGCATATTCGTCGGTTACTATTTCGAAAGTAATCGGCAAGATTTTTATTTTCAGCATATTTGTCGGTTACTATTTTAAAAGTAATCGACAAGATTTTTATTTTCAACATATTCGTCGGTTACTATTTCATAAGTAATCGGCATGATTTATTTTCAGCACATTCGTCGGTTACTATTTCAAAAGTAATCGGCATGATCTATTTTCTGCACCTTCGTCGGTTACTATTTCAAAAGTAATCGGCAAGATTTTTATTTTCAGCATATTTGTCGGTTACTATATTAAAAATAATCGACAAGATTTTTATTTTCAACATATTCGTCGGTTACTATTTCAAACGTAATCGGCAAGACTTTATTATCAGCACATTCGTTGGTTACTATTTTAAAAGTAATCGGCAAGATTTTTAATTTCAACATATTCGTCGGTTACTATTTCAAAAGTAATCGGCAAGACTTTATTTTCAGCAGTTTCGTCGGTTACTATTTCAAATATAATCGGCAGGATTTTTATTTTCAGCATATTCGTCGGTTACTATTTCGATAGTAATCGGCAAGATTTTTATTTTCAGCATATTTGTCGGTTACTATTTTAAAAGTAATCGACAAGACTTTATTTTCATCACATTCGTCGGTAACTATTTCAAAAGTAATCGGCAAGATTTTTATTTTCAACATATTCGTCGGTTACTATTTCATAAGTAATCGGCATGATTTATTTTCAGCACATTCGTCGGTTACTATTTCAAAAGTAATCGGCAAGATTTTTATTTTGAGCACATTCGTCGGTTACTATTTTAAAAGTAATCGACAAGACTTTTATTTTCAGCACATTTGTCGGTTACTATTTCAAAAGTAATCGGCATGATTTATTTTCAGCACATTCGTCGGTTACTATTTCAAAAGTAATCGGCAAGACTTTATTTTCAACACATTCGTCGGTTACTATTTCAAAAGTAATCGGCATGATCTATTTTCTGCACATTCGTCGGTTACTATTTCAAAAGTAATCGGCAAGATTTTTATTTTCAGCATATTCGTCGGTTACTATTTCAAAAGTAATCGGCATGATTTATTTTCAGCACATTCGTCGGTTACTATTTCAAAAGTAATCGACAAGATTTTTATTTTCAACATATTCCTCGGTTACTATTTAAAAAGTAATCGGTAAGATTTTTATTTTCAACATATTCGTCACTTACTATTTCAAAAGTAATCAGCAAGATTTTTATTTTCAACATATTCGTCGCTTACTATTTCAAAAGTAATCGGCATGATTTATTTTCAGCACATTCGTCGGTTACTATTTCAAAAGTAATCGGTAAGATTTTTATTTTGAGCACATTCGTCGGTTACTATTTTAAAAGTAATCGACAAGACTTTTATTTTCAGCACATTTGTCGGTTACTATTTCAAAAGTAATCGGCATGATTTATTTTCAGCACATTCGTCGGTTACTATTTCAAAAGTAATCGGCAAGATTTTTATTTTGAGCACATTCGTCGGTTACTATTTTAAAAGTAATCGACAAGACTTTTATTTTCAGCACATTTGTCGGTTACTATTTCAAAAGTAATCGGCATGATTTATTTTCAGCACATTCGTCGGTTACTATTTCAAAAGTAATCGGCAAGATTTTTATTTTGAGCACATTCGTCGGTTACCATTTTAAAAGTAATCGACAAGACTTTTATTTTCAGCACATTTGTCGGTTACTATTTCAAAAGTAATCGGCATGATTTATTTTCAGAACATTCGTCGGTTACTATTTCAAAAGTAATCGGCAAGATTTTTATTTTGAGCACATTCGTCGGTTACTATTTTAAAAGTAATCGACAAGACTTTTATTTTCAGCACATTTGTCGGTTACTATTTCAAAAGTAATCGGCATGATTTATTTTCAGCACATTCGTCGGTTACTATTTCAAAAGTAATCGGCAAGACTTTATTTTCAACACATTCGTCGGTTACTATTTCAAAAGTAATCGGCATGATCTATTTTCTGCACATTCGTCGGTTACTATTTCAAAAGTAATCGGCAAGATTTTTATTTTCAGCATATTCGTCGGTTACTATTTCAAAAGTAATCGGCATGATTTATTTTCAGCACATTCGTCGGTTACTATTTCAAAAGTAATCGGCAAGATTTTTATTTTCAGCATATTCGTCGGTTACTATTTCGAAAGTAATCGGCAAGATTTTTATTTTCAGCATATTTGTCGGTTACTATTTTGAAAGTAATCGGCAAGATTTTTATTTTCAGCATATTTGTTGGTTACTATTTTAAAAGTAATCGACAAGATTTTTATTTTCAACATATTCGTCGGTTACTATTTCATAAGTAATCGGCATGATTTATTTTCAGCACATTCGTCGGTTACTATTTCAAAAGTAATCGGCATGATCTATTTTCTGCACATTCGTCGGTTACTATTTCAAAAGTAATCGGCAAGATTTTTATTTTCAGCATATTTGTCGGTTACTATATTAAAAGTAATCGACAAGATTTTTATTTTCAGCATGTTCGTCGGTTACTATTTCAAACGTAATCGGCAAGACTTTATTATCAGCACATTCGTTGGTTACTATTTTAAAAGTAATCGGCAAGATTTTTATTTTCAACATATTCGTCGGTTACTATTTCAAAAGTAATCGGCAAGACTTTATTTTCAGCACTTTCGTCGGTTACTATTTCAAATGTAATCGGCAGGATTTTTATTTTCAGCATATTCGTCGGTTACTATTTCCGTAGTAATCGGCAAGATTTTTATTTTCAGCATATTTGTCGGTTACTATTTTAAAAGTAATCTACAAGACTTTATTTTCAGCACGTTCGTCGGTTACTATTTCAAAAGTAATCGGCAAGATTTTTATTTTCAACATATTCGTCGATTACTATTTCATAAGTAATCGGCATGATTTATTTTCAGCACATTCGTCGGTTACTATTTCAAAAGTAATCGGCAAGATTTTTATTTTCAACATATTCCTCGGTTACTATTTAAAAAGTAATCGGTAAGATTTTTATTTTCAACATATTCGTCGCTTACTATTTCAAAAGTAATCAGCAAGATTTTTATTTTCAACATATTCGTCGCTTACTATTTCAAAAGTAATCGCCATGATTTATTTTCAGCACATTCGTCGGTTACTATTTCAAAAGTAATCGGCAAGATTTTTATTTTCAGCATATTCGTCGGTTACTATTTCAAAAGTAATCGGCATGATTTATTTTCAGCACATTCGTCGGTTACTATTTCAAAAGTAATCGGCAAGATTTTTATTTTGAGCACATTCGTCGGTTACTATTTTAAAAGTAATCGACAAGACTTTTATTTTCAGCATATTCGTCGGTTACTATTTCGAAAGTAATCGGCAAGATTTTTATTTTCAGCATATTTGTCGGTTACTATTTTAAAAGTAATCGACAAGATTTTTATTTTCAACATATTCGTCGG
The DNA here is from genome assembly GCA_958299785.1 of Medicago lupulina. Classification (NCBI taxonomy): domain Eukaryota; kingdom Viridiplantae; phylum Streptophyta; class Magnoliopsida; order Fabales; family Fabaceae; genus Medicago; species Medicago lupulina. Next base: position 40,330,725 of record OY283143.1, on the reverse strand, counting down.
TTACTATTTCATAAGTAATCGGCATGATTTATTTTCAGCACATTCGTCGGTTACTATTTCAAAAGTAATCGGCATGATCTATTTTCTGCACCTTCGTCGGTTACTATTTCAAAAGTAATCGGCAAGATTTTTATTTTCAGCATATTTGTCGGTTACTATATTAAAAATAATCGACAAGATTTTTATTTTCAACATATTCGTCGGTTACTATTTCAAACGTAATCGGCAAGACTTTATTATCAGCACATTCGTTGGTTACTATTTTAAAAGTAATCGGCAAGATTTTTAATTTCAACATATTCGTCGGTTACTATTTCAAAAGTAATCGGCAAGACTTTATTTTCAGCAGTTTCGTCGGTTACTATTTCAAATATAATCGGCAGGATTTTTATTTTCAGCATATTCGTCGGTTACTATTTCGATAGTAATCGGCAAGATTTTTATTTTCAGCATATTTGTCGGTTACTATTTTAAAAGTAATCGACAAGACTTTATTTTCATCACATTCGTCGGTAACTATTTCAAAAGTAATCGGCAAGATTTTTATTTTCAACATATTCGTCGGTTACTATTTCATAAGTAATCGGCATGATTTATTTTCAGCACATTCGTCGGTTACTATTTCAAAAGTAATCGGCAAGATTTTTATTTTCAACATATTCCTCGGTTACTATTTAAAAAGTAATCGGTAAGATTTTTATTTTCAACATATTCGTCGCTTACTATTTCAAAAGTAATCAGCAAGATTTTTATTTTCAACATATTCGTCGCTTACTATTTCAAAAGTAATCGGCATGATTTATTTTCAGCACATTCGTCGGTTACTATTTCAAAAGTAATCGGCAAGATTTTTATTTTGAGCACATTCGTCGGTTACTATTTTAAAAGTAATCGACAAGACTTTTATTTTCAGCATATTCGTCGGTTACTATTTCGAAAGTAATCGGCAAGATTTTTATTTTCAGCATATTTGTCGGTTACTATTTTAAAAGTAATCGACAAGATTTTTATTTTCAACATATTCGTCGGTTACTATTTCATAAGTAATCGGCATGATTTATTTTCAGCACATTCGTCGGTTACTATTTCAAAAGTAATCGGCATGATCTATTTTCTGCACCTTCGTCGGTTACTATTTCAAAAGTAATCGGCAAGATTTTTATTTTCAGCATATTTGTCGGTTACTATATTAAAAATAATCGACAAGATTTTTATTTTCAACATATTCGTCGGTTACTATTTCAAACGTAATCGGCAAGACTTTATTATCAGCACATTCGTTGGTTACTATTTTAAAAGTAATCGGCAAGATTTTTAATTTCAACATATTCGTCGGTTACTATTTCAAAAGTAATCGGCAAGACTTTATTTTCAGCAGTTTCGTCGGTTACTATTTCAAATATAATCGGCAGGATTTTTATTTTCAGCATATTCGTCGGTTACTATTTCGATAGTAATCGGCAAGATTTTTATTTTCAGCATATTTGTCGGTTACTATTTTAAAAGTAATCGACAAGACTTTATTTTCATCACATTCGTCGGTAACTATTTCAAAAGTAATCGGCAAGATTTTTATTTTCAACATATTCGTCGGTTACTATTTCATAAGTAATCGGCATGATTTATTTTCAGCACATTCGTCGGTTACTATTTCAAAAGTAATCGGCAAGATTTTTATTTTCAACATATTCCTCGGTTACTATTTAAAAAGTAATCGGTAAGATTTTTATTTTCAACATATTCGTCGCTTACTATTTCAAAAGTAATCAGCAAGATTTTTATTTTCAACATATTCGTCGCTTACTATTTCAAAAGTAATCGGCATGATTTATTTTCAGCACATTCGTCGGTTACTATTTCAAAAGTAATCGGCAAGATTTTTATTTTGAGCACATTCGTCGGTTACTATTTTAAAAGTAATCGACAAGACTTTTATTTTCAGCATATTCGTCGGTTACTATTTCGAAAGTAATCGGCAAGATTTTTATTTTCAGCATATTTGTCGGTTACTATTTTAAAAGTAATCGACAAGATTTTTATTTTCAACATATTCGTCGGTTACTATTTCATAAGTAATCGGCATGATTTATTTTCAGCACATTCGTCGGTTACTATTTCAAAAGTAATCGGCATGATCTATTTTATGCACCTTCGTCGGTTACTATTTCAAAAGTAATCGGCAAGATTTTTATTTTCAGCATATTTGTCGGTTACTATATTAAAAATAATCGACAAGATTTTTATTTTCAACATATTCGTCGGTTACTATTTCAAACGTAATCGGCAAGACTTTATTATCAGCACATTCGTTGGTTACTATTTTAAAAGTAATCGGCAAGATTTTTAATTTCAACATATTCGTCGGTTACTATTTCAAAAGTAATCGGCAAGAATTTATTTTCAGCACTTTCGTCGGTTACTATTTCAAATATAATCGGCAGGATTTTTATTTTCAGCATATTCGTCGGTTACTATTTCGATAGTAATCGGCAAGATTTTTATTTTCAGCATATTTGTCGGTTACTATTTTAAAAGTAATCGACAAGACTTTATTTTCATCACATTCGTCGGTTACTATTTCAAAAGTAATCGGCAAGATTTTTATTTTCAACATATTCCTCGGTTACTATTTAAAAAGTAATCGGTAAGATTTTTATTTTCAACATATTCGTCGCTTACTATTTCAAAAGTAATCAGCAAGATTTTTATTTTCAACATATTCGTCGCTTACTATTTCAAAAGTAATCGGCATGATTTATTTTCAGCACATTCGTCGGTTACTATTTCAAAAGTAATCGGCAAGATTTTTATTTTGAGCACATTTGTCGGTTACTATTTCAAAAGTAATCGGCATGATTTATTTTCAGCACATTCGTCGGTTACTATTTCAAAAGTAATCGGCAAGATTTTTATTTTCAGCATATTTGTCGGTTACTATATTAAAAGTAATCGACAAGATTTTTATTTTCAACATATTCGTCGGTTACTATTTCAAACGTAATCGGCAAGATTTTTATTATCAGCACATTCGTTGGTTACTATTTTAAAAGTAATCGGCAAGATTTTTATTTTCAACATATTCGTCGGTTACTATTTCAAAAGTAATCGGCAAGACTTTATTTTCAGCACTTTCGTCGGTTACTATTTCAAATGTAATCGGCAGGATTTTTATTTTCAGCATATTCGTCGGTTACTATTTCCGTAGTAATCGGCAAGATTTTTATTTTCAGCATATTTGTCGGTTACTATTTTAAAAGTAATCGACAAGATTTTTATTTTCAACATATTCCTCGGTTACTATTTCAAAAGTAATCGGCAAGATTTTTATTTTCAGCATGTTCGTCGGTTACTATTTCAAAAGTAATCGGCAAGATTTTTTTTTTCAACATATTTGTCGGTTACTATTTTAAAAGTAATCTACAAGACTTTATTTTCAGCACGTTCGTCGGTTACTATTTCAAAAGTAATCGGCAAGATTTTTATTTTCAACATATTCGTCGGTTACTATTTCATAAGTAATCGGCATGATTTATTTTCAGCACATTCGTCGGTTACTATTTCAAAAGTAATCGGCAAGATTTTTATTTTCAACATATTCCTCGGTTACTATTTAAAAAGTAATCGGTAAGATTTTTATTTTCAACATATTCGTCGCTTACTATTTCAAAAGTAATCAGCAAGATTTTTATTTTCAACATATTCGTCGCTTACTATTTCAAAAGTAATCGGCATGATTTATTTTCAGCACATTCGTCGGTTACTATTTCAAAAGTAATCGGCAAGATTTTTATTTTCAGCATATTCGTCGGTTACTATTTCAAAAGTAATCGGCATGATTTATTTTCAGCACATTCGTCGGTTACTATTTCAAAAGTAATCGGCAAGATTTTTATTTTGAGCACATTCGTCGGTTACTATTTTAAAAGTAATCGACAAGACTTTTATTTTCAGCATATTCGTCGGTTACTATTTCGAAAGTAATCGGCAAGATTTTTATTTTCAGCATATTTGTCGGTTACTATTTTAAAAGTAATCGGCATGATTTATGTTCAGCACATTCGTCGGTTACTATTTCAAAAGTAATCGGCAAGACTTTATTTTCAACACATTCATCGGTTACTATTTCAAAAGTAATCGGCATGATCTATTTTCTGCACATTCGTCGGTTACTATTTCAAAAGTAATCGGCAAGATTTTTATTTTCAACATATTCCTCGGTTACTATTTCAAAAGTAATCGGCAAGATTTTTATTTTCAGCATGTTCGTCGGTTACTATTTCAAAAGTAATCGGCAAGATTTTTTTTTTCAACATATTTGTCGGTTACTATTTTAAAAGTAATCTACAAGACTTTATTTTCAGCACGTTCGTCGGTTACTATTTCAAAAGTAATCTGCAAGATTTTTATTTTCAACATATTCGTCGGTTACTATTTCATAAGTAATCGGCATGATTTATTTTCAGCACATTCGTCGGTTACTATTTCAAAAGTAATCGGCAAGATTTTTATTTTCAACATATTCCTCGGTTACTATTTAAAAAGTAATCGGTAAGATTTTTATTTTCAACATATTCGTCGCTTACTATTTCAAAAGTAATCAGCAAGATTTTTATTTTCAACATATTCGTCGCTTACTATTTCAAAAGTAATCGGCATGATTTATTTTCAGCACATTCGTCGGTTACTATTTCAAAAGTAATCGGCAAGATTTTTATTTTGAGCACATTCGTCGGTTACTATTTTAAAAGTAATCGACAAGACTTTTATTTTCAGCATATTCGTCGGTTACTATTTCGAAAGTAATCGGCAAGATTTTTATTTTCAGCATATTTGTCGGTTACTATTTTAAAATAATCGACAAGATTTTTATTTTCAACATATTCGTCGGTTACTATTTCATAAGTAATCGGCATGATTTATTTTCAGCACATTCGTCGGTTACTATTTCAAAAGTAATCGGCATGATCTATTTTCTGCACCTTCGTCGGTTACTATTTCAAAAGTAATCGGCAAGATTTTTATTTTCAGCATATTTGTCGGTTACTATATTAAAAATAATCGACAAGATTTTTATTTTCAACATATTCGTCGGTTACTATTTCAAACGTAATCGGCAAGACTTTATTATCAGCACATTCGTTGGTTACTATTTTAAAAGTAATCGGCAAGATTTTTAATTTCAACATATTCGTCGGTTACTATTTCAAAAGTAATCGGCAAGACTTTATTTTCAGCACTTTCGTCGGTTACTATTTCAAATATAATCGGCAGGATTTTTATTTTCAGCATATTCGTCGGTTACTATTTCGATAGTAATCGGCAAGATTTTTATTTTCAGCATATTTGTCGGTTACTATTTTAAAAGTAATCGACAAGACTTTATTTTCAGCACATTCGTCGGTTACTATTTCAAAAGTAATCGGCAAGATTTTTATTTTCAACATATTCGTCGGTTACTATTTCATAAGTAATCGGCATGATTTATTTTCAGCACATTCGTCGGTTACTATTTCAAAAGTAATCGGCAAGATTTTTATTTTCAACATATTCCTCGGTTACTATTTAAAAAGTAATCGGTAAGATTTTTATTTTCAACATATTCGTCGCTTACTATTTCAAAAGTAATCAGCAAGATTTTTATTTTCAACATATTCGTCGCTTACTATTTCAAAAGTAATCGGCATGATTTATTTTCAGCACATTCGTCGGTTACTATTTCAAAAGTAATCGGCAAGATTTTTATTTTGAGCACATTTGTCAGTTACTATTTCAAAAGTAATCGGCATGATTTATTTTCAGCACATTCGTCGGTTACTATTTCAAAAGTAATCGGCAAGATTTTTATTTTGAGCACATTCGTCGGTTACTATTTTAAAAGTAATCGACAAGACTTTTATTTTCAGCACATTTGTCGGTTACTATTTCAAAAGTAATCGGCATGATTTATTTTCAGCACATTCGTCGGTTACTATTTCAAAAGTAATCGGCAAGACATTATTTTCAACACATTCATCGGTTACTATTTCAAAAGTAATCGGCATGATCTATTTTCTGCTCATTCGTTGGTTACTATTTCAAAAGTAATCGGCAAGATTTTTATTTTCAACATATTCCTCGGTTACTATTTCAAAAGTAATCGGCAAGATTTTTATTTTCAGCATGTTCGTCGGTTAGTATTTCAAAAGTAATCGGCAAGATTTTTTTTTTCAACATATTTGTCGGTTACTATTTTAAAAGTAATCTACAAGACTTTATTTTCAGCACGTTCGTCGGTTACTATTTCATAAGTAATCGGCATGATTTATTTTCAGCACATTCGTCGGTTACTATTTCAAAAGTAATCGGCAAGATTTTTATTTTCAACATATTCCTCGGTTACTATTTAAAAAGTAATCGGTAAGATTTTTATTTTCAACATATTCGTCGCTTACTATTTCAAAAGTAATCAGCAAGATTTTTATTTTCAACATATTCGTCGCTTACTATTTCAAAAGTAATCGGCATGATTTATTTTCAGCACATTCGTCGGTTACTATTTCAAAAGTAATCGGCAAGATTTTTATTTTGAGCACATTCGTCGGTTACTATTTTAAAAGTAATCGACAAGACTTTTATTTTCAGCACATTTGTCGGTTACTATTTCAAAAGTAATCGGCATGATTTATTTTCAGCACATTCGTCGGTTACTATTTCAAAAGTAATCGGCAAGATTTTTATTTTGAGCACATTCGTCGGTTACTATTTTAAAAGTAATCGACAAGACTTTTATTTTCAGCACATTTGTCGGTTACTATTTCAAAAGTAATCGGCATGATTTATTTTCAGCACATTCGTCGGTTACTATTTCAAAAGTAATCGGCAAGACTTTATTTTCAACACATTCATCGGTTACTATTTCAAAAGTAATCGGCATGATCTATTTTCTGCACATTTGTCGGTTACTATTTCAAAAGTAATCGGCAAGATTTTTATTTTCAGCATATTCGTCGGTTACTATTTCAAAAGTAATCGGCATGATTTATTTTCAGCACATTCGTCGGTTACTTTTTCAAAAGTAATCGGCAAGATTTTTATTTTGAGCACATTCGTCGGTTACTATTTTAAAAGTAATCGACAAGACTTTTATTTTCAGCATATTCGTCGGTTACTATTTCGAAAGTAATCGGCAAGATTTTTATTTTCAGCTTATTTGTCGGTTACTATTTTAAAAGTAATCGACAAGATTTTTATTTTCAACATATTCGTCGGTTACTATTTCATAAGTAATCGGCATGATTTATTTTCAGCACATTCGTCGGTTACTATTTCAAAAGTAATCGGCATGATCTATTTTCTGCACATTCGTCGGTTACTATTTCAAAAGTAATCGGCAAGATTTTTATTTTCAGCATATTTGTCGGTTACTATATTAAAAATAATCGACAAGATTTTTATTTTCAACATATTCGTCGGTTACTATTTCAAACGTAATCGGCAAGACTTTATTATCAGCACATTCGTTGGTTACTATTTTAAAAGTAATCGGAAAGATTTTTAATTTCAACATATTCGTCGGTTACTATTTCAAAAGTAATCGGCAAGACTTTATTTTCAGCACTTTCGTCGGTTACTATTTCAAATATAATCGGCAGGATTTTTATTTTCAGCATATTCGTCGGTTACTATTTCGATAGTAATCGGCAAGATTTTTATTTTCAGCATATTTGTCGGTTACTATTTTAAAAGTAATCGACAAGATTTTTATTTTCAACATATTCGTCGGTTACTATTTCATAAGTAATCGGCATGATTTATTTTCAGCACATTCGTCGGTTACTATTTCAAAAGTAATCGGCATGATCTATTTTCTGCACATTCGTCGGTTACTATTTCAAAAGTAATCGGCAAGATTTTTATTTTGAGCACATTCGTCGGTTACTATTTTAAAAGTAATCGACAAGACTTTTATTTTCAGCATATTCGTCGGTTACTATTTCGAAAGTAATCGGCAAGATTTTTATTTTCAGCATATTTGTCGATTACTATTTTAAAAGTAATCGACAAGATTTTTATTTTCAACATATTCGTCGGTTACTATTTCATAAGTAATCGGCATGATTTATTTTAAGCACATTCGTCGGTTACTATTTCAAAAGTAATCGGCATGATCTATTTTCTGCACATTCGTCGGTTACTATTTCAAAAGTAATCGGCAAGATTTTTATTTTCAGCATATTCGTCGGTTACTATTTCAAAAGTAATTGGCAAGATTTTTATTTTCAGCATATTTGTCGGTTACTATATTTAAATTAATCGACAAGATTTTTATTTTCAACATATTCGTCGGTTACTATTTCAAACGTAATCGGCAAGGCTTTATTATCAGCACATTCGTTGGTTACTATTTTAAAAGTAATCGGCAAGATTTTTATTTTCAACATATTCTTCGGTTACTATTTCAAAAGTAATCGGCAAGACTTTATTTTCAGCACTTCCGTCGGTTACTATTTCAAATGTAATCGGCAGGATTTTTATTTTCAGCATATTCGTCGGTTACTATTTCGATAGTAATCGGCAAGATTTTTATTTTCAGCATATTTGTCGGTTACTATTTTAAAAGTAATCGACAAGATTTTTATTTTCAACATATTCCTCGGTTACTATTTCAGAAGTAATCGGCAAGATTTTTATTTTCAGCATGTTCGTCGGTTACTATTTCAAAAGTAATCGGCAAGATTTCTTTTTTCAACATATTTGTCGGTTACTATTTCATAAGTAATCGGCATGATTTATTTTCAGCACATTCGTCGGTTACTATTTCAAAAGTAATCGACAAGATTTTTATTTTCAACATATTCCTCGGTTACTATTTAAAAAGTAATCGGTAAGATTTTTATTTTCAACATATTCGTCACTTACTATTTCAAAAGTAATCAGCAAGATTTTTATTTTCAACATATTCGTCGCTTACTATTTCAAAAGTAATCGGCATGATTTATTTTCAGCACATTCGTCGGTTACTATTTCAAAAGTAATCGGTAAGATTTTTATTTTGAGCACATTCGTCGGTTACTATTTTAAAAGTAATCGACAAGACTTTTATTTTCAGCACATTTGTCGGTTACTATTTCAAAAGTAATCGGCATGATTTATTTTCAGCACATTCGTCGGTTACTATTTCAAAAGTAATCGGCAAGATTTTTATTTTGAGCACATTCGTCGGTTACTATTTTAAAAGTAATCGACAAGACTTTTATTTTCAGCACATTTGTCGGTTACTATTTCAAAAGTAATCGGCATGATTTATTTTCAGCACATTCGTCGGTTACTATTTCAAAAGTAATCGGCAAGATTTTTATTTTGAGCACATTCGTCGGTTACCATTTTAAAAGTAATCGACAAGACTTTTATTTTCAGCACATTTGTCGGTTACTATTTCAAAAGTAATCGGCATGATTTATTTTCAGAACATTCGTCGGTTACTATTTCAAAAGTAATCGGCAAGATTTTTATTTTGAGCACATTCGTCGGTTACTATTTTAAAAGTAATCGACAAGACTTTTATTTTCAGCACATTTGTCGGTTACTATTTCAAAAGTAATCGGCATGATTTATTTTCAGCACATTCGTCGGTTACTATTTCAAAAGTAATCGGCAAGACTTTATTTTCAACACATTCGTCGGTTACTATTTCAAAAGTAATCGGCATGATCTATTTTCTGCACATTCGTCGGTTACTATTTCAAAAGTAATCGGCAAGATTTTTATTTTCAGCATATTCGTCGGTTACTATTTCAAAAGTAATCGGCATGATTTATTTTCAGCACATTCGTCGGTTACTATTTCAAAAGTAATCGGCAAGATTTTTATTTTCAGCATATTCGTCGGTTACTATTTCGAAAGTAATCGGCAAGATTTTTATTTTCAGCATATTTGTCGGTTACTATTTTGAAAGTAATCGGCAAGATTTTTATTTTCAGCATATTTGTTGGTTACTATTTTAAAAGTAATCGACAAGATTTTTATTTTCAACATATTCGTCGGTTACTATTTCATAAGTAATCGGCATGATTTATTTTCAGCACATTCGTCGGTTACTATTTCAAAAGTAATCGGCATGATCTATTTTCTGCACATTCGTCGGTTACTATTTCAAAAGTAATCGGCAAGATTTTTATTTTCAGCATATTTGTCGGTTACTATATTAAAAGTAATCGACAAGATTTTTATTTTCAGCATGTTCGTCGGTTACTATTTCAAACGTAATCGGCAAGACTTTATTATCAGCACATTCGTTGGTTACTATTTTAAAAGTAATCGGCAAGATTTTTATTTTCAACATATTCGTCGGTTACTATTTCAAAAGTAATCGGCAAGACTTTATTTTCAGCACTTTCGTCGGTTACTATTTCAAATGTAATCGGCAGGATTTTTATTTTCAGCATATTTGTCGGTTACTATTTTAAAAGTAATCTACAAGACTTTATTTTCAGCACGTTCGTCGGTTACTATTTCAAAAGTAATCGGCAAGATTTTTATTTTCAACATATTCGTCGATTACTATTTCATAAGTAATCGGCATGATTTATTTTCAGCACATTCGTCGGTTACTATTTCAAAAGTAATCGGCAAGATTTTTATTTTCAACATATTCCTCGGTTACTATTTAAAAAGTAATCGGTAAGATTTTTATTTTCAACATATTCGTCGCTTACTATTTCAAAAGTAATCAGCAAGATTTTTATTTTCAACATATTCGTCGCTTACTATTTCAAAAGTAATCGCCATGATTTATTTTCAGCACATTCGTCGGTTACTATTTCAAAAGTAATCGGCAAGATTTTTATTTTCAGCATATTCGTCGGTTACTATTTCAAAAGTAATCGGCATGATTTATTTTCAGCACATTCGTCGGTTAGTATTTCAAAAGTAATCGGCAAGATTTTTATTTTGAGCACATTCGTCGGTTACTATTTTAAAAGTAATCGACAAGACTTTTATTTTCAGCATATTCGTCGGTTACTATTTCGAAAGTAATCGGCAAGATTTTTATTTTCAGCATATTTGTCGGTTACTATTTTAAAAGTAATCGACAAGATTTTTATTTTCAACATATTCGTCGGTTACTATTTCATAAGTAATCGGCATGATTTATTTTCAGCACATTCGTCGGTTACTATTTCAAAAGTAATCGGCATGATCTATTTTCTGCACCTTCGTCGGTTACTATTTCAAAAGTAATCGGCAAGATTTTTATTTTCAGCATATTTGTCGGTTACTATATTAAAAATAATCGACAAGATTTTTATTTTCAACATATTCGTCGGTTACTATTTCAAACGTAATCGGCAAGACTTTATTATCAGCACATTCGTTGGTTACTATTTTAAAAGTAATCGGCAAGATTTTTAATTTCAACATATTCGTCGGTTACTATTTCAAAAGTAATCGGCAAGACTTTATTTTCAGCAGTTTCGTCGGTTACTATTTCAAATATAATCGGCAGGATTTTTATTTTCAGCATATTCGTCGGTTACTATTTCGATAGTAATCGGCAAGATTTTTATTTTCAGCATATTTGTCGGTTACTATTTTAAAAGTAATCGACAAGACTTTATTTTCATCACATTCGTCGGTAACTATTTCAAAAGTAATCGGCAAGATTTTTATTTTCAACATATTCGTCGGTTACTATTTCATAAGTAATCGGCATGATTTATTTTCAGCACATTCGTCGGTTACTATTTCAAAAGTAATCGGCAAGATTTTTATTTTCAACATATTCCTCGGTTACTATTTAAAAAGTAATCGGTAAGATTTTTATTTTCAACATATTCGTCGCTTACTATTTCAAAAGTAATCAGCAAGATTTTTATTTTCAACATATTCGTCGCTTACTATTTCAAAAGTAATCGGCATGATTTATTTTCAGCACATTCGTCGGTTACTATTTCAAAAGTAATCGGCAAGATTTTTATTTTGAGCACATTCGTCGGTTACTATTTTAAAAGTAATCGACAAGACTTTTATTTTCAGCATATTCGTCGGTTACTATTTCGAAAGTAATCGGCAAGATTTTTATTTTCAGCATATTTGTCGGTTACTATTTTAAAAGTAATCGACAAGATTTTTATTTTCAACATATTCGTCGGTTACTATTTCATAAGTAATCGGCATGATTTATTTTCAGCACATTCGTCGGTTACTATTTCAAAAGTAATCGGCATGATCTATTTTCTGCACCTTCGTCGGTTACTATTTCAAAAGTAATCGGCAAGATTTTTATTTTCAGCATATTTGTCGGTTACTATATTAAAAATAATCGACAAGATTTTTATTTTCAACATATTCGTCGGTTACTATTTCAAACGTAATCGGCAAGACTTTATTATCAGCACATTCGTTGGTTACTATTTTAAAAGTAATCGGCAAGATTTTTAATTTCAACATATTCGTCGGTTACTATTTCAAAAGTAATCGGCAAGACTTTATTTTCAGCAGTTTCGTCGGTTACTATTTCAAATATAATCGGCAGGATTTTTATTTTCAGCATATTCGTCGGTTACTATTTCGATAGTAATCGGCAAGATTTTTATTTTCAGCATATTTGTCGGTTACTATTTTAAAAGTAATCGACAAGACTTTATTTTCATCACATTCGTCGGTAACTATTTCAAAAGTAATCGGCAAGATTTTTATTTTCAACATATTCGTCGGTTACTATTTCATAAGTAATCGGCATGATTTATTTTCAGCACATTCGTCGGTTACTATTTCAAAAGTAATCGGCAAGATTTTTATTTTCAACATATTCCTCGGTTACTATTTAAAAAGTAATCGGTAAGATTTTTATTTTCAACATATTCGTCGCTTACTATTTCAAAAGTAATCAGCAAGATTTTTATTTTCAACATATTCGTCGCTTACTATTTCAAAAGTAATCGGCATGATTTATTTTCAGCACATTCGTCGGTTACTATTTCAAAAGTAATCGGCAAGATTTTTATTTTGAGCACATTCGTCGGTTACTATTTTAAAAGTAATCGACAAGACTTTTATTTTCAGCATATTCGTCGGTTACTATTTCGAAAGTAATCGGCAAGATTTTTATTTTCAGCATATTTGTCGGTTACTATTTTAAAAGTAATCGACAAGATTTTTATTTTCAACATATTCGTCGGTTACTATTTCATAAGTAATCGGCATGATTTATTTTCAGCACATTCGTCGGTTACTATTTCAAAAGTAATCGGCATGATCTATTTTATGCACCTTCGTCGGTTACTATTTCAAAAGTAATCGGCAAGATTTTTATTTTCAGCATATTTGTCGGTTACTATATTAAAAATAATCGACAAGATTTTTATTTTCAACATATTCGTCGGTTACTATTTCAAACGTAATCGGCAAGACTTTATTATCAGCACATTCGTTGGTTACTATTTTAAAAGTAATCGGCAAGATTTTTAATTTCAACATATTCGTCGGTTACTATTTCAAAAGTAATCGGCAAGAATTTATTTTCAGCACTTTCGTCGGTTACTATTTCAAATATAATCGGCAGGATTTTTATTTTCAGCATATTCGTCGGTTACTATTTCGATAGTAATCGGCAAGATTTTTATTTTCAGCATATTTGTCGGTTACTATTTTAAAAGTAATCGACAAGACTTTATTTTCATCACATTCGTCGGTTACTATTTCAAAAGTAATCGGCAAGATTTTTATTTTCAACATATTCCTCGGTTACTATTTAAAAAGTAATCGGTAAGATTTTTATTTTCAACATATTCGTCGCTTACTATTCCAAAAGTAATCAGCAAGATTTTTATTTTCAACATATTCGTCGCTTACTATTTCAAAAGTAATCGGCATGATTTATTTTCAGCACATTCGTCGGTTACTATTTCAAAAGTAATCGGCAAGATTTTTATTTTGAGCACATTCGTCGGTTACTATTTTAAAAGTAATCGACAAGACTTTTATTTTCAGCATATTCGTCGGTTACTATTTCGAAAGTAATCGGCAAGATTTTTATTTTCAGCATATTTGTCGGTTACTATTTTAAAAGTAATCGACAAGATTTTTATTTTCAACATATTCGTCGGTTACTATTTCATAAGTAATCGGCATGATTTATTTTCAGCACATTCGTCGGTTACTATTTCAAAAGTAATCGGCATGATCTATTTTCTGCACCTTCGTCGGTTACTATTTCAAAAGTAATCGGCAAGATTTTTATTTTCAGCATATTTGTCGGTTACTATATTAAAAATAATCGACAAGATTTTTATTTTCAACATATTCGTCGGTTACTATTTCAAACGTAATCGGCAAGACTTTATTATCAGCACATTCGTTGGTTACTATTTTAAAAGTAATCGGCAAGATTTTTAATTTCAACATATTCGTCGGTTACTATTTCAAAAGTAATCGGCAAGACTTTATTTTCAGCAGTTTCGTCGGTTACTATTTCAAATATAATCGGCAGGATTTTTATTTTCAGCATATTCGTCGGTTACTATTTCGATAGTAATCGGCAAGATTTTTATTTTCAGCTTATTTGTCGGTTACTATTTTAAAAGTAATCGACAAGACTTTATTTTCATCACATTCGTCGGTAACTATTTCAAAAGTAATCGGCAAGATTTTTATTTTCAACATATTCGTCGGTTACTATTTCATAAGTAATCGGCATGATTTATTTTCAGCACATTCGTCGGTTACTATTTCAAAAGTAATCGGCAAGATTTTTATTTTCAACATATTCCTCGGTTACTATTTAAAAAGTAATCGGTAAGATTTTTATTTTCAACATATTCGTCGCTTACTATTTCAAAAGTAATCAGCAAGATTTTTATTTTCAACATATTCGTCGCTTACTATTTCAAAAGTAATCGGCATGATTTATTTTCAGCACATTCGTCGGTTACTATTTCAAAAGTAATCGGCAAGATTTTTATTTTGAGCACATTCGTCGGTTACTATTTTAAAAGTAATCGACAAGACTTTTATTTTCAGCATATTCGTCGGTTACTATTTCGAAAGTAATCGGCAAGATTTTTATTTTCAGCATATTTGTCGGTTACTATTTTAAAAGTAATCGACAAGATTTTTATTTTCAACATATTCGTCGGTTACTATTTCATAAGTAATCGGCATGATTTATTTTCAGCACATTCGTCGGTTACTATTTCAAAAGTAATCGGCATGATCTATTTTATGCACCTTCGTCGGTTACTATTTCAAAAGTAATCGGCAAGATTTTTATTTTCAGCATATTTGTCGGTTACTATATTAAAAATAATCGACAAGATTTTTATTTTCAACATATTCGTCGGTTACTATTTCAAACGTAATCGGCAAGACTTTATTATCAGCACATTCGTTGGTTACTATTTTAAAAGTAATCGGCAAGATTTTTAATTTCAACATATTCGTCGGTTACTATTTCAAAAGTAATCGGCAAGAATTTATTTTCAGCACTTTCGTCGGTTACTATTTCAAATATAATCGGCAGGATTTTTATTTTCAGCATATTCGTCGGTTACTATTTCGATAGTAATCGGCAAGATTTTTATTTTCAGCATATTTGTCGGTTACTATTTTAAAAGTAATCGACAAGACTTTATTTTCATCACATTCGTCGGTTACTATTTCAAAAGTAATCGGCAAGATTTTTATTTTCAACATATTCCTCGGTTACTATTTAAAAAGTAATCGGTAAGATTTTTATTTTCAACATATTCGTCGCTTACTATTTCAAAAGTAATCAGCAAGATTTTTATTTTCAACATATTCGTCGCTTACTATTTCAAAAGTAATCGGCATGATTTATTTTCAGCACATTCGTCGGTTACTATTTCAAAAGTAATCGGCAAGATTTTTATTTTGAGCACATTTGTCGGTTACTATTTCAAAAGTAATCGGCATGATTTATTTTCAGCACATTCGTCGGTTACTATTTCAAAAGTAATCGGCAAGATTTTTATTTTCAGCATATTTGTCGGTTACTATATTAAAAGTAATCGACAAGATTTTTATTTTCAACATATTCGTCGGTTACTATTTCAAACGTAATCGGCAAGATTTTTATTATCAGCACATTCGTTGGTTACTATTTTAAAAGTAATCGGCAAGATTTTTATTTTCAACATATTCGTCGGTTACTATTTCAAAAGTAATCGGCAAGACTTTATTTTCAGCACTTTCGTCGGTTACTATTTCAAATGTAATCGGCAGGATTTTTATTTTCAGCATATTCGTCGGTTACTATTTCCGTAGTAATCGGCAAGATTTTTATTTTCAGCATATTTGTCGGTTACTATTTTAAAAGTAATCGACAAGATTTTTATTTTCAACATATTCCTCGGTTACTATTTCAAAAGTAATCGGCAAGATTTTTATTTTCAGCATGTTCGTCGGTTACTATTTCAAAAGTAATCGGCAAGATTTTTTTTTTCAACATATTTGTCGGTTACTATTTTAAAAGTAATCTACAAGACTTTATTTTCAGCACGTTCGTCGGTTACTATTTCAAAAGTAATCGGCAAGATTTTTATTTTCAACATATTCGTCGGTTACTATTTCATAAGTAATCGGCATGATTTATTTTCAGCACATTCGTCGGTTACTATTTCAAAAGTAATCGGCAAGATTTTTATTTTCAACATATTCCTCGGTTACTATTTAAAAAGTAATCGGTAAGATTTTTATTTTCAACATATTCGTCGCTTACTATTTCAAAAGTAATCAGCAAGATTTTTATTTTCAACATATTCGTCGCTTACTATTTCAAAAGTAATCGGCATGATTTATTTTCAGCACATTCGTCGGTTACTATTTCAAAAGTAATCGGCAAGATTTTTATTTTCAGCATATTCGTCGGTTACTATTTCAAAAGTAATCGGCATGATTTATTTTCAGCACATTCGTCGGTTACTATTTCAAAAGTAATCGGCAAGATTTTTATTTTGAGCACATTCGTCGGTTACTATTTTAAAAGTAATCGACAAGACTTTTATTTTCAGCATATTCGTCGGTTACTATTTCGAAAGTAATCGGCAAGATTTTTATTTTCAGCATATTTGTCGGTTACTATTTTAAAAGTAATCGGCATGATTTATGTTCAGCACATTCGTCGGTTACTATTTCAAAAGTAATCGGCAAGACTTTATTTTCAACACATTCATCGGTTACTATTTCAAAAGTAATCGGCATGATCTATTTTCTGCACATTCGTCGGTTACTATTTCAAAAGTAATCGGCAAGATTTTTATTTTCAACATATTCCTCGGTTACTATTTCAAAAGTAATCGGCAAGATTTTTATTTTCAGCATGTTCGTCGGTTACTATTTCAAAAGTAATCGGCAAGATTTTTTTTTTCAACATATTTGTCGGTTACTATTTTAAAAGTAATCTACAAGACTTTATTTTCAGCACGTTCGTCGGTTACTATTTCAAAAGTAATCGGCAAGATTTTTATTTTCAACATATTCCTCGGTTACTATTTAAAAAGTAATCGGTAAGATTTTTATTTTCAACATATTCGTCGCTTACTATTTCAAAAGTAATCAGCAAGATTTTTATTTTCAACATATTCGTCGCTTACTATTTCAAAAGTAATCGGCATGATTTATTTTCAGCACATTCGTCGGTTACTATTTCAAAAGTAATCGGCAAGATTTTTATTTTGAGCACATTTGTCGGTTACTATTTCAAAAGTAATCGGCATGATTTATTTTCAGCACATTCGTCGGTTACTATTTCAAAAGTAATCGGCAAGATTTTTATTTTCAGCATATTTGTCGGTTACTATATTAAAAGTAATCGACAAGATTTTTATTTTCAACATATTCGTCGGTTACTATTTCAAACGTAATCGGCAAGATTTTTATTATCAGCACATTCGTTGGTTACTATTTTAAAAGTAATCGGCAAGATTTTTATTTTCAACATATTCGTCGGTTACTATTTCAAAAGTAATCGGCAAGACTTTATTTTCAGCACTTTCGTCGGTTACTATTTCAAATGTAATCGGCAGGATTTTTATTTTCAGCATATTCGTCGGTTACTATTTCCGTAGTAATCGGCAAGATTTTTATTTTCAGCATATTTGTCGGTTACTATTTTAAAAGTAATCGACAAGATTTTTATTTTCAACATATTCCTCGGTTACTATTTCAAAAGTAATCGGCAAGATTTTTATTTTCAGCATGTTCGTCGGTTACTATTTCAAAAGTAATCGGCAAGATTTTTTTTTTCAACATATTTGTCGGTTACTATTTTAAAAGTAATCTACAAGACTTTATTTTCAGCACGTTCGTCGGTTACTATTTCAAAAGTAATCGGCAAGATTTTTATTTTCAACATATTCGTCGGTTACTATTTCATAAGTAATCGGCATGATTTATTTTCAGCACATTCGTCGGTTACTATTTCAAAAGTAATCGGCAAGATTTTTATTTTCAACATATTCCTCGGTTACTATTTAAAAAGTAATCGGTAAGATTTTTATTTTCAACATATTCGTCGCTTACTATTTCAAAAGTAATCAGCAAGATTTTTATTTTCAACATATTCGTCGCTTACTATTTCAAAAGTAATCGGCATGATTTATTTTCAGCACATTCGTCGGTTACTATTTCAAAAGTAATCGGCAAGATTTTTATTTTCAGCATATTCGTCGGTTACTATTTCAAAAGTAATCGGCATGATTTATTTTCAGCACATTCGTCGGTTACTATTTCAAAAGTAATCGGCAAGATTTTTATTTTGAGCACATTCGTCGGTTACTATTTTAAAAGTAATCGACAAGACTTTTATTTTCAGCATATTCGTCGGTTACTATTTCGAAAGTAATCGGCAAGATTTTTATTTTCAGCATATTTGTCGGTTACTATTTTAAAAGTAATCGGCATGATTTATGTTCAGCACATTCGTCGGTTACTATTTCAAAAGTAATCGGCAAGACTTTATTTTCAACACATTCATCGGTTACTATTTCAAAAGTAATCGGCATGATCTATTTTCTGCACATTCGTCGGTTACTATTTCAAAAGTAATCGGCAAGATTTTTATTTTCAACATATTCCTCGGTTACTATTTCAAAAGTAATCGGCAAGATTTTTATTTTCAGCATGTTCGTCGGTTACTATTTCAAAAGTAATCGGCAAGATTTTTTTTTTCAACATATTTGTCGGTTACTATTTTAAAAGTAATCTACAAGACTTTATTTTCAGCACGTTCGTCGGTTACTATTTCAAAAGTAATCGGCAAGATTTTTATTTTCAACATATTCCTCGGTTACTATTTAAAAAGTAATCGGTAAGATTTTTATTTTCAACATATTCGTCGCTTACTATTTCAAAAGTAATCAGCAAGATTTTTATTTTCAACATATTCGTCGCTTACTATTTCAAAAGTAATCGGCATGATTTATTTTCAGCACATTCGTCGGTTACTATTTCAAAAGTAATCGGCAAGATTTTTATTTTGAGCACATTCGTCGGTTACTATTTTAAAAGTAATCGACAAGACTTTTATTTTCAGCATATTCGTCGGTTACTATTTCGAAAGTAATCGGCAAGATTTTTATTTTCAGCATATTTGTCGGTTACTATTTTAAAATAATCGACAAGATTTTTATTTTCAACATATTCGTCGGTTACTATTTCATAAGTAATCGGCATGATTTATTTTCAGCACATTCGTCGGTTACTATTTCAAAAGTAATCGGCATGATCTATTTTCTGCACCTTCGTCGGTTACTATTTCAAAAGTAATCGGCAAGATTTTTATTTTCAGCATATTTGTCGGTTACTATATTAAAAATAATCGACAAGATTTTTATTTTCAACATATTCGTCGGTTACTATTTCAAACGTAATCGGCAAGACTTTATTATCAGCACATTCGTTGGTTACTATTTTAAAAGTAATCGGCAAGATTTTTAATTTCAACATATTCGTCGGTTACTATTTCAAAAGTAATCGGCAAGACTTTATTTTCAGCACTTTCGTCGGTTACTATTTCAAATATAATCGGCAGGATTTTTATTTTCAGCATATTCGTCGGTTACTATTTCGATAGTAATCGGCAAGATTTTTATTTTCAGCATATTTGTCGGTTACTATTTTAAAAGTAATCGACAAGACTTTATTTTCAGCACATTCGTCGGTTACTATTTCAAAAGTAATCGGCAAGATTTTTATTTTCAACATATTCGTCGGTTACTATTTCATAAGTAATCGGCATGATTTATTTTCAGCACATTCGTCGGTTACTATTTCAAAAGTAATCGGCAAGATTTTTATTTTCAACATATTCCTCGGTTACTATTTAAAAAGTAATCGGTAAGATTTTTATTTTCAACATATTCGTCGCTTACTATTTCAAAAGTAATCAGCAAGATTTTTATTTTCAACATATTCGTCGCTTACTATTTCAAAAGTAATCGGCATGATTTATTTTCAGCACATTCGTCGGTTACTATTTCAAAAGTAATCGGCAAGATTTTTATTTTGAGCACATTTGTCAGTTACTATTTCAAAAGTAATCGGCATGATTTATTTTCAGCACATTCGTCGGTTACTATTTCAAAAGTAATCGGCAAGATTTTTATTTTGAGCACATTCGTCGGTTACTATTTTAAAAGTAATCGACAAGACTTTTATTTTCAGCACATTTGTCGGTTACTATTTCAAAAGTAATCGGCATGATTTATTTTCAGCACATTCGTCGGTTACTATTTCAAAAGTAATCGGCAAGACATTATTTTCAACACATTCATCGGTTACTATTTCAAAAGTAATCGGCATGATCTATTTTCTGCTCATTCGTTGGTTACTATTTCAAAAGTAATCGGCAAGATTTTTATTTTCAACATATTCCTCGGTTACTATTTCAAAAGTAATCGGCAAGATTTTTATTTTCAGCATGTTCGTCGGTTACTATTTCAAAAGTAATCGGCAAGATTTTTTTTTTCAACATATTTGTCGGTTACTATTTTAAAAGTAATCTACAAGACTTTATTTTCAGCACGTTCGTCGGTTACTATTTCATAAGTAATCGGCATGATTTATTTTCAGCACATTCGTCGGTTACTATTTCAAAAGTAATCGGCAAGATTTTTATTTTCAACATATTCCTCGGTTACTATTTAAAAAGTAATCGGTAAGATTTTTATTTTCAACATATTCGTCGCTTACTATTTCAAAAGTAATCAGCAAGATTTTTATTTTCAACATATTCGTCGCTTACTATTTCAAAAGTAATCGGCATGATTTATTTTCAGCACATTCGTCGGTTACTATTTCAAAAGTAATCGGCAAGATTTTTATTTTGAGCACATTCGTCGGTTACTATTTTAAAAGTAATCGACAAGACTTTTATTTTCAGCACATTTGTCGGTTACTATTTCAAAAGTAATCGGCATGATTTATTTTCAGCACATTCGTCGGTTACTATTTCAAAAGTAATCGGCAAGATTTTTATTTTGAGCACATTCGTCGGTTACTATTTTAAAAGTAATCGACAAGACTTTTATTTTCAGCACATTTGTCGGTTACTATTTCAAAAGTAATCGGCATGATTTATTTTCAGCACATTCGTCGGTTACTATTTCAAAAGTAATCGGCAAGACTTTATTTTCAACACATTCATCGGTTACTATTTCAAAAGTAATCGGCATGATCTATTTTCTGCACATTTGTCGGTTACTATTTCAAAAGTAATCGGCAAGATTTTTATTTTCAGCATATTCGTCGGTTACTATTTCAAAAGTAATCGGCATGATTTATTTTCAGCACATTCGTCGGTTACTTTTTCAAAAGTAATCGGCAAGATTTTTATTTTGAGCACATTCGTCGGTTACTATTTTAAAAGTAATCGACAAGACTTTTATTTTCAGCATATTCGTCGGTTACTATTTCGAAAGTAATCGGCAAGATTTTTATTTTCAGCTTATTTGTCGGTTACTATTTTAAAAGTAATCGACAAGATTTTTATTTTCAACATATTCGTCGGTTACTATTTCATAAGTAATCGGCATGATTTATTTTCAGCACATTCGTCGGTTACTATTTCAAAAGTAATCGGCATGATCTATTTTCTGCACATTCGTCGGTTACTATTTCAAAAGTAATCGGCAAGATTTTTATTTTCAGCATATTTGTCGGTTACTATATTAAAAATAATCGACAAGATTTTTATTTTCAACATATTCGTCGGTTACTATTTCAAACGTAATCGGCAAGACTTTATTATCAGCACATTCGTTGGTTACTATTTTAAAAGTAATCGGAAAGATTTTTAATTTCAACATATTCGTCGGTTACTATTTCAAAAGTAATCGGCAAGACTTTATTTTCAGCACTTTCGTCGGTTACTATTTCAAATATAATCGGCAGGATTTTTATTTTCAGCATATTCGTCGGTTACTATTTCGATAGTAATCGGCAAGATTTTTATTTTCAGCATATTTGTCGGTTACTATTTTAAAAGTAATCGACAAGACTTTATTTTCAGCACATTCGTCGGTTACTATTTCAAAAGTAATCGGCAAGATTTTTATTTTCAACATATTCGTCGGTTACTATTTCATAAGTAATCGGCATGATTTATTTTCAGCACATTCGTCGGTTACTATTTCAAAAGTAATCGGCAAGATTTTTATTTTCAACATATTCCTCGGTTACTATTTACAAAGTAATCGGTAAGATTTTTATTTTCAACATATTCGTCGCTTACTATTTCAAAAGTAATCAGCAAGATTTTTATTTTCAACATATTCGTCGCTTACTATTTCAAAAGTAATCGGCATGATTTATTTTCAGCACATTCGTCGGTTACTATTTCAAAAGTAATTGGCAAGATTTTTATTTTGAGCACATTCGTCGGTTACTATTTTAAAAGTAATCGACAAGACTTTTATTTTCAGCACATTTGTCGGTTACTATTTCAAAAGTAATCGGCATGATTTATTTTCAGCACATTCGTCGGTTACTATTTCAAAAGTAATCGGCAAGACTTTATTTTCAACACAATCATCGGTTACTATTTCAAAAGTAATCGGCATGATCTATTTTCTGCACATTCGTCGGTTACTATTTCAAAAGTAATCGGCAAGATTTTTATTTTCAGCATATTCGTCGGTTACTATTTCAAAAGTAATCGGCATGATTTATTTTCAGCACATTCGTCGGTTACTATTTCAAAAGTAATCGGCAAGATTTTTATTTTGAGCACATTCGTCGGTTACTATTTTAAAAGTAATCGACAAGACTTTTATTTTCAGCATATTCGTCGGTTACTATTTCGAAAGTAATCGGCAAGATTTTTATTTTCAGCATATTTGTCGGTTACTATTTTAAAAGTAATCGACAAGATTTTTATTTTCAACATATTCGTCGGTTACTATTTCATAAGTAATCGGCATGATTTATTTTCAGCACATTCGTCGGTTACTATTTCAAAAGTAATCGGCAAGACTTTATTTTCAACACAATCATCGGTTACTATTTCAAAAGTAATCGGCATGATCTATTTTCTGCACATTCGTCGGTTACTATTTCAAAAGTAATCGACAAGATTTTTATTTTCAGCATATTCGTCGGTTACTATTTCAAAAGTAATCGGCATGATTTATTTTCAGCACATTCGTCGGTTACTATTTCAAAAGTAATCGGCAAGATTTTTATTTTGAGCACATTCGTCGGTTACTATTTTAAAAGTAATCGACAAGACTTTTATTTTCAGCATATTCGTCGGTTACTATTCGAAAGTAATCGGCAAGATTTTTATTTTCAGCATATTTGTCGGTTACTATTTTAAAAGTAATCGACAAGATTTTTATTTTCAACATATTCGTCGGTTACTATTTCATAAGTAATCGGCATGATTTATTTTCAGCACATTCGTCGGTTACTATTTCAAAAGTAATCGGCATGATCTATTTTTTGCACATTCCTCGGTTACTATTTCAAAAGTAATCGGCAAGATTTTTATTTTCAACATATTCATCGGTTACTATTTCATAAGTAATCGGCATGATTTATTTTCAGCACATTCGTCGGTTACTATTTCAAAAGTAATCGGCAAGATTTTTATTTTCAACATATTCCTCGGTTACTATTTAAAAAGTAATCGGTAAGATTTTGAATTTCAACATATTCGTCGGTTACTATTTCAAAAGTAATCGGCAAGACTTTATTTTCAGCACTTTCGTCGGTTACTATTTCAAATATAATCGGCAGGATTTTTATTTTCAGCATATTCGTCGGTTACTATTTCGATAGTAATCGGCAAGATTTTTATTTTCAGCATATTTGTCGGTTACTATTTTAAAAGTAATCGACAAGACTTTATTTTCAGCACATTCGTCGGTTACTATTTCAAAAGTAATCGGCAAGATTTTTATTTTCAACATATTCGTCGGTTACTATTTCATAAGTAATCGGCATGATTTATTTTCAGCACATTCGTCGGTTACTATTTCAAAAGTAATCGGCAAGATTTTTATTTTCAGCACATTCGTCGGTTACTATTTCAAAAGTAATCGGCAAGACTTTATTTTCAACACAATCATCGGTTACTATTTCAAAAGTAATCGGCATGATCTATTTTCTGCACATTCGTCGGTTACTATTTCAAAAGTAATCGGCAAGATTTTTATTTTCAGCATATTCGTCGGTTACTATTTCAAAAGTAATCGGCATGATTTATTTTCAGCACATTCGTCGGTTACTATTTCAAAAGTAATCGGCAAGATTTTTATTTTGAGCACATTCGTCGGTTACTATTTTAAAAGTAATCGACAAGACTTTTATTTTCAGCACATTCGTCGGTTACTATTTCAAAAGTAATCGGCAAGATTTTTATTTTCAGCATATTTGTCGGTTACTATTTTAAAAGTAATCGACAAGATTTTTATTTTCAACATATTCGTCGGTTACTATTTCATAAGTAATCGGCATGATTTATTTTCAGCACATTCGTCGGTTACTATTTCAAAAGTAATCGGCAAGACTTTATTTTCAACACAATCATCGGTTACTATTTCAAAGGTAATCGGCATGATCTATTTTCTGCACATTCGTCGGTTACTATTTCAAAAGTAATCGACAAGATTTTTATTTTCAGCATATTCGTCGGTTACTATTTCAAAAGTAATCGGCATGATTTATTTTCAGCACATTCGTCGGTTACTATTTCAAAAGTAATCGGCAAGATTTTTATTTTGAGCACATTCGTCGGTTACTATTTTAAAAGTAATCGACAAGACTTTTATTTTCAGCATATTCGTCGGTTACTATTCGAAAGTAATCGGCAAGATTTTTATTTTCAGCATATTTGTCGGTTACTATTTTAAAAGTAATCGACAAGATTTTTATTTTCAACATATTCGTCGGTTACTATTTCATAAGTAATCGGCATGATTTATTTTCAGCACATTCGTCGGTTACTATTTCAAAAGTAATCGGCATGATCTATTTTTTGCACATTCATCGGTTACTATTTCAAAAGTAATCGGCAAGATTTTTATTTTCAACATATTCATCGGTTACTATTTCATAAGTAATCGGCATGATTTATTTTCAGCACATTCGTCGGTTACTATTTCAAAAGTAATCGGCAAGATTTTTATTTTCAACATATTCCTCGGTTACTATTTAAAAAGTAATCGGTAAGATTTTTATTTTCAACATATTCGTCGCTTACTATTTCAAAAGTAATCAGCAAGATTTTTATTTTCAACATATTCGTCGCATACTATTTCAAAAGTACTCGGCATGATTTATTTTCAGCACATTCGTCGGTTACTATTTCAAAAGTAATCGGCAAGATTTTTATTATGAGCACATTTGTCGGTTACTATTTCAAAAGTAATCGGCATGATTTATTTTCAGCACATTCGTCGGTTACTATTTCAAAAGTAATCGGCAAGATTTTTATTTTGAGCACATTCGTCGGTTACTATTTTAAAAGTAATCGACAAGACTTTTATTTTCAGCACATTTGTCGGTTACTATTTCAAAAGTAATCGGCATGATTTATTTTCAGCACATTCGTCGGTTACTATTTCAAAAGTAATCGGCAAGACTTTATTTTCAACACATTCGTCGGTTACTATTTCAAAAGTAATCGGCATGATCTATTTTCTGCACATTCGTCGGTTACTATTTCAAAAGTAATCGGCAAGATTTTTATTTTCAGCATATTCGTCGGTTACTATTTCAAAGGTAATCAGCAGTATTTATTTTCAGCACATTCGTCGGTTACTATTTCAAAAGTAATCGGCAAGATTTTTATTTTTAGCATATTTGTCGGGTACTATTTTAAAAGTAATCGAAAAGATTTTTATTTTCAACATATTTGTCGGTTACTATTTCAAAAGTAATCGGCAAGACTTTATTTTCAGCACTTTCGTCGGTTACTATTTCAAATGTAATCAGCAGGATTTTTATTTTGAGCATATTCGTCGGTTACTATTTCGAAAGTAATCGGCAAGATTTTTATTTTCAGCATATTTGTCGGTTACTATTTTAAAAGTAATCGACAAGATTTTTATTTTCAACATATTCGTCGGTTACCATTTCATAAGTAATCGGCATGATTTATTTTCAGCACATTCGTCGGTTACTATTTCAAAAGTAATCGGCATGATCTATTTTCTGCACATTCGTCGGTTACTATATCAAAAGTAATCGGCAAGATTTTTATTTTCAGCATATTCGTCGGTTACTATTTCAAAAGTAATCGGCAAGATTTTTATTTTCAGCATATTTGTCGGTTACTATATTAAAAGTAACCGACAAGATTTTTATTTTCAACATATTCGTCGGTTACTATTTCAAATGTAATCGGCAGGACTTTATTATCAGCACATTCGTTGGTTACTATTTTAAAAGTAATCGGCAAGATTTTTATTTTCAACATATTCGTCGGTTACTATTTCAAAAGTAATCGGCAAGACTTTATTTTCAGCACTTTCGTCGGTTACTATTTCAAAAGTAATCGGCAGGATTTTTATTTTCAGCATATTCGTCGGTTACTATTTCCGTAGTAACCGGCAAGATTTTTATTTTCAGCATATTTGTCGGTTACTATTTTAAAAGTAATCGACAAGATTTTTATTTTCAACATATTCCTCGGTTACAATTTCAAAAGTAATCGGCAAGATTTTTATTTTCAGCATGTTCGTCGGTTACTATTTCAAAAGTAATCGGCATGATTTATTTTCAGCACATTCCTCGGTTACTATTTCAAAAGTAATCGGCAAGATTTTTATTTTGAGCACATTCGTCGGTTACTATTTTAAAAGTAATCGACAAGACTTTTATTTTCAGCACATTTGTCGGTTACTATTTCAAAAGTAATCGGCATGATTTATTTTCAGCACATTCATCGGTTACTATTTCAAAAGTAATCGGCAAGACTTTATTTTCAACACATTCATCGGTTACTATTTCAAAAGTAATCGGCAAGATTTTTATTTTCAACATATTCGTCGGTTACTATTTCATAAGTAACCGGCATGATTTATTTTCAGCACATTCGTCGGTTACTATTTCAAAAGTAATCGGCAAGATTTTTATTTTCAACATATTCCTCGGTTACTATTTAAAAAGTAATCGGTAAGATTTTTATTTTCAACATATTCGTCGCTTACTATTTCAAAAGTAATCGGCAAGATTTTTATTTTCAGCATATTCGTCGGTTACTATTTCAAAAGTAATCGGCAAGATTTTTATTTTCAGCATATTTGTCGGTTACTATATTAAAAGTAACCGACAAGATTTTTATTTTCAACATATTCGTCGGTTACTATTTCAAACGTAATCGGCAGGACTTTATTATCAGCACATTCGTTGGTTACTATTTTAAAAGTAATCGGCAAGATTTTTATTTTCAACATATTCGTCGGTTACTATTTCAAAAGTAATCGGCAAGACTTTATTTTCAGCACTTTCGTCGGTTACTATTTCAAAAGTAATCGGCAGGATTTTTATTTTCAGCATATTCGTCGGTTACTATTTCCGTAGTAACCGGCAAGATTTTTATTTTCAGCATATTTGTCGGTTACTATTTTAAAAGTAATCGACAAGATTTTTATTTTCAACATATTCCTCGGTTACAATTTCAAAAGTAATCGGCAAGATTTTTATTTTCAGCATGTTCGTCGGTTACTATTTCAAAAGTAATCGGCACGATTTATTTTCAGCACATTCCTCGGTTACTATTTCAAAAGTAATCGGCAAGATTTTTATTTTGAGCACATTCGTCGGTTACTATTTTAAAAGTAATCGACAAGACTTTTATTTTCAGCACATTTGTCGGTTACTATTTCAAAAGTAATCGGCATGATTTATTTTCAGCACATTCATCGGTTACTATTTCAAAAGTAATCGGCAAGACTTTATTTTCAACACATTCATCGGTTACTATTTCAAAAGTAATCGGCAAGATTTTTATTTTCAACATATTCGTCGGTTACTATTTCATAAGTAACCGGCATGATTTATTTTCAGCACATTCGTCGGTTACTATTTCAAAAGTAATCGGCAAGATTTTTATTTTCAACATATTCCTCGGTTACTATTTAAAAAGTAATCGGTAAGATTTTTATTTTCAACATATTCGTCGCTTACTATTTCAAAAGTAATCGGCAAGATTTTTATTTTCAACATATTCGTCGGTTACTATTTCATAAGTAATCGGCATGATTTATTTTCAGCACATTCGTCAGTTACTATTTCAAAAGTAATCGGCAAGATTTTTATTTTCAACATATTCCTCGGTTACTATTTAAAAAGTAATCGGTAAGATTTTTATTTTCAACATATTCGTCGCTTACTATTTCAAACGTAATCGGCAGGACTTTATTATCAGCACATTCGTTGGTTACTATTTTAAAAGTAATCGGCAAGATTTTTATTTTCAACATATTCGTCGGTTACTATTTCAAAAGTAATCGGCAAGACTTTATTTTCAGCACTTTCGTCGGTTACTATTTCAAAAGTAATCGGCAGGATTTTTATTTTCAGCATATTCGTCGGTTACTATTTCCGTAGTAACCGGCAAGATTTTTATTTTCAGCATATTTGTCGGTTACTATTTTAAAAGTAATCGACAAGATTTTTATTTTCAACATATTCCTCGGTTACAATTTCAAAAGTAATCGGCAAGATTTTTATTTTCAGCATGTTCGTCGGTTACTATTTCAAAAGTAATCGGCACGATTTATTTTCAGCACATTCGTCGGTTACTATTTCAAAAGTAATCGGCAAGATTTTTATTTTGAGCACATTCGTCGGTTACTATTTTAAAAGTAATCGACAAGACTTTTATTTTCAGCACATTTGTCGGTTACTATTTCAAAAGTAATCGGCATGATTTATTTTTAGCACATTCATCGGTTACTATTTCAAAAGTAATCGGCAAGACTTTATTTTCAACACATTCATCGGTTACTATTTCAAAAGTAATCGGCAAGATTTTTATTTTCAACATATTCGTCGGTTACTATTTCATAAGTAACCGGCATGATTTATTTTCAGCACATTCGTCGGTTACTATTTCAAAAGTAATCGGCAAGATTTTTATTTTCAACATATTCCTCGGTTACTATTTAAAAAGTAATCGGTAAGATTTTTATTTTCAACATATTCGTCGCTTACTATTTCAAAAGTAATCGGCAAGATTTTTATTTTCAACATATTCCTCGGTTACTATTTCAGAAGTAATCGGCATGATTTATTTTCAGCACATTCGTCGGTTACTATTTCAAAAGTAATCGGCAAGATTTTTATTTTGAGCACATTCGTCGGTTACTATTTTAAAAGTAATCGACAAGACTTTTATTTTCAGCACATTTGTCGGTTACTATTTCAAAAGTAATCGGCATGATTTATTTTCAGCACATTCGTCGGTTACTATTTCAAAAGTAATCGGCAAGACTTTATTTTCAACACATTCATCGGTTACTATTTCAAAAGTAATCGGCAAGATTTTTATTTTCAACATATTCGTCGGTTACTATTTCATAAGTAATCGGCATGATTTATTTTCAGCACATTCGTCAGTTACTATTTCAAAAGTAATCGGCAAGATTTTTATTTTCAACATATTCCTCGGTTACTATTTAAAAAGTAATCGGTAAGATTTTTATTTTCAACATATTCGTCGCTTACTATTTCAAACGTAATCGGCAGGACTTTATTATCAGCACATTCGTTGGTTACTATTTTAAAAGTAATCGGCAAGATTTTTATTTTCAACATATTCGTCGGTTACTATTTCAAAAGTAATCGGCAAGACTTTATTTTCAGCACTTTCGTCGGTTACTATTTCAAAAGTAATCGGCAGGATTTTTATTTTCAGCATATTCGTCGGTTACTATTTCCGTAGTAACCGGCAAGATTTTTATTTTCAGCATATTTGTCGGTTACTATTTTAAAAGTAATCGACAAGATTTTTATTTTCAACATATTCCTCGGTTACAATTTCAAAAGTAATCGGCAAGATTTTTATTTTCAGCATGTTCGTCGGTTACTATTTCAAAAGTAATCGGCACGATTTATTTTCAGCACATTCCTCGGTTACTATTTCAAAAGTAATCGGCAAGATTTTTATTTTGAGCACATTCGTCGGTTACTATTTTAAAAGTAATCGACAAGACTTTTATTTTCAGCACATTTGTCGGTTACTATTTCAAAAGTAATCGGCATGATTTATTTTCAGCACATTCATCGGTTACTATTTCAAAAGTAATCGGCAAGACTTTATTTTCAACACATTCATCGGTTACTATTTCAAAAGTAATCGGCAAGATTTTTATTTTCAACATATTCGTCGGTTACTATTTCATAAGTAACCGGCATGATTTATTTTCAGCACATTCGTCGGTTACTATTTCAAAAGTAATCGGCAAGATTTTTATTTTCAACATATTCCTCGGTTACTATTTAAAAAGTAATCGGTAAGATTTTTATTTTCAACATATTCGTCGCTTACTATTTCAAAAGTAATCGGCAAGATTTTTATTTTCAACATATTCCTCGGTTACTATTTCAGAAGTAATCGGCATGATTTATTTTCAGCACATTCGTCGGTTACTATTTCAAAAGTAATCGGCAAGATTTTTATTTTGAGCACATTCGTCGGTTACTATTTTAAAAGTAATCGACAAGACTTTTATTTTCAGCACATTTGTCGGTTACTATTTCAAAAGTAATCGGCATGATTTATTTTCAGCACATTCGTCGGTTACTATTTCAAAAGTAATCGGCAAGATTTTTATTTTGAACATATTCCTCGGTTACTATTTAAAAAGTAATCGGTAAGATTTTTATTTTCAACACATTCGTCGCTTACTATTTCAAAAGTAATCAGTAAGATTTTTATTTTCAACATATTCGTCGCTTACTATTTCAAAAGTAATCGGCATGATTTATTTTCAGCACATTCGTCGGTTACTATTTCAAAAGTAATCGGCAAGATTTTTATTTTGAGCACATTCGTCGGTTACTATTTTAAAAGTAATCGACAAGACTTTTATTTTCAGCACATTTGTCGGTTACTATTTCAAAAGTAATCGGCAAGACTTTATTTTCAACACATTCGTCGGTTACTATTTCAAAAGTAATCGGCATGATCTATTTTCTGCACATTCGTCGGTTACTATTTCAAAAGTAATCGGCAAGATTTTTATTTTTAGCATATTTGTCGGGTACTATTTTAAAAGTAATCGAAAAGATTTTTATTTTCAACATATTTGTCGGTTACTATTTCAAAAGTAATCGGCAAGACTTTATTTTCAGCACTTTCGTCGGTTACTATTTCAAATGTAATCAGCAGGATTTTTATTTTGAGCATATTCGTCGGTTACTATTTCGAAAGTAATCGGCAAGATTTTTATTTTTAGCATATTTGTCGGTTACTATTTTAAAAGTAATCGACAAGATTTTTATTTTCAACATATTCGTCGGTTACCATTTCATAAGTAATCGGCATGATTTATTTTCAGCACATTCGTCGGTTACTATTTCAAAAGTAATCGGCATGATCTATTTTCTGCACATTCGTCGGTTACTATATCAAAAGTAATCGGCAAGATTTTTATTTTCAGCATATTCGTCGGTTACCATTTCAAAAGTAATCGGCAAGATTTTTATTTTCAGCATATTTGTCGGTTACTATATTAAAAGTAACCGACAAGATTTTTATTTTCAACATATTCGTCGGTTACTATTTCAAACGTAATCGGCAGGACTTTATTATCAGCACATTCGTTGGTTACTATTTTAAAAGTAATCGGCAAGATTTTTATTTTCAACATATTCGTCGGTTACTATTTCAAAAGTAATCGGCAAGACTTTATTTTCAGCACTTTCGTCGGTTACTATTTCAAAAGTAATCGGCAGGATTTTTATTTTCAGCATATTCGTCGGTTACTATTTCCGTAGTAATCGGCAAGATTTTTATTTTCAGCATATTTGTCGGTTACTATTTTAAAAGTAATCGACAAGATTTTTATTTTCAACATATTCCTCGGTTACAATTTCAAAAGTAATCGGCAAGATTTTTATTTTCAGCATGTTCGTCGGTTACTATTTCAAAAGTAATCGGCACGATTTATTTTCAGCACATTCCTCGGTTACTATTTCAAAAGTAATCGGCAAGATTTTTATTTTGAGCACATTCGTCGGTTACTATTTTAAAAGTAATCGACAAGACTTTTATTTTCAGCACATTTGTCGGTTACTATTTCAAAAGTAATCGGCATGATTTATTTTCAGCACATTCATCGGTTACTATTTCAAAAGTAATCGGCAAGACTTTATTTTCAACACATTCATCGGTTACTATTTCAAAAGTAATCGGCAAGATTTTTATTTTCAACATATTCGTCGGTTACTATTTCATAAGTAACCGGCATGATTTATTTTCAGCACATTCGTCGGTTACTATTTCAAAAGTAATCGGCAAGATTTTTATTTTCAACATATTCCTCGGTTACTATTTAAAAAGTAATCGGTAAGATTTTTATTTTCAACATATTCGTCGCTTACTATTTCAAAAGTAATCGGCAAGATTTTTATTTTCAACATATTCCTCGGTTACTATTTCAGAAGTAATCGGCATGATTTATTTTCAGCACATTCGTCGGTTACTATTTCAAAAGTAATCGGCAAGATTTTTATTTTGAGCACATTCGTCGGTTACTATTTTAAAAGTAATCGACAAGACTTTTATTTTCAGCACATTTGTCGGTTACTATTTCAAAAGTAATCGGCATGATTTATTTTCAGCACATTCGTCGGTTACTATTTCAAAAGTAATCGGCAAGATTTTTATTTTGAACATATTCCTCGGTTACTATTTAAAAAGTAATCGGTAAGATTTTTATTTTCAACACATTCGTCGCTTACTATTTCAAAAGTAATCAGTAAGATTTTTATTTTCAACATATTCGTCGCTTACTATTTCAAAAGTAATCGGCATGATTTATTTTCAGCACATTCGTCGGTTACTATTTCAAAAGTAATCGGCAAGATTTTTATTTTGAGCACATTCGTCGGTTACTATTTTAAAAGTAATCGACAAGACTTTTATTTTCAGCACATTTGTCGGTTACTATTTCAAAAGTAATCGGCAAGACTTTATTTTCAACACATTCGTCGGTTACTATTTCAAAAGTAATCGGCATGATCTATTTTCTGCACATTCGTCGGTTACTATTTCAAAAGTAATCGGCAAGATTTTTATTTTTAGCATATTTGTCGGGTACTATTTTAAAAGTAATCGAAAAGATTTTTATTTTCAACATATTTGTCGGTTACTATTTCAAAAGTAATCGGCAAGACTTTATTTTCAGCACTTTCGTCGGTTACTATTTCAAATGTAATCAGCAGGATTTTTATTTTGAGCATATTCGTCGGTTACTATTTCGAAAGTAATCGGCAAGATTTTTATTTTCAGCATATTTGTCGGTTACTATTTTAAAAGTAATCGACAAGATTTTTATTTTCAACATATTCGTCGGTTACCATTTCATAAGTAATCGGCATGATTTATTTTCAGCACATTCGTCGGTTACTATTTCAAAAGTAATCGGCATGATCTATTTTCTGCACATTCGTCGGTTACTATATCAAAAGTAATCGGCAAGATTTTTATTTTCAGCATATTCGTCGGTTACCATTTCAAAAGTAATCGGCAAGATTTTTATTTTCAGCATATTTGTCGGTTACTATATTAAAAGTAACCGACAAGATTTTTATTTTCAACATATTCGTCGGTTACTATTTCAAACGTAATCGGCAGGACTTTATTATCAGCACATTCGTTGGTTACTATTTTAAAAGTAATCGGCAAGATTTTTATTTTCAACATATTCGTCGGTTACTATTTCAAAAGTAATCGGCAAGACTTTATTTTCAGCACTTTCGTCGGTTACTATTTCAAAAGTAATCGGCAGGATTTTTATTTTCAGCATATTCGTCGGTTACTATTTCCGTAGTAATCGGCAAGATTTTTATTTTCAGCATATTTGTCGGTTACTATTTTAAAAGTAATCGACAAGATTTTTATTTTCAACATATTCCTCGGTTACAATTTCAAAAGTAATCGGCAAGATTTTTATTTTCAGCATGTTCGTCGGTTACTATTTCAAAAGTAATCGGCATGATTTATTTTCAGCACATTCGTCGGTTACTATTTCAAAAGTAATCGGCAAGATTTTTATTTTGAGCACATTCGTCGGTTACTATTTTAAAAGTAATCGACAAGACTTTTATTTTCAGCACATTTGTCGGTTACTATTTCAAAAGTAATCGGCATGATTTATTTTCAGCACATTCATCGGTTACTATTTCAAAAGTAATCGGCAAGACTTTATTTTCAACACATTCATCGGTTACTATTTCAAAAGTAATCGGCAAGACTTTTATTTTCAGCACATTTGTCGGTTACTATTTCAAAAGTAATCGGCATGATTTATTTTCAGCACATTCATCGGTTACTATTTCAAAAGTAATCGGCAAGACTTTATTTTCAACACATTCATCGGTTACTATTTCAAAAGTAATCGGCAAGATTTTTATTTTCAACATATTCGTCGGGTACTATTTCATAAGTAACCGGCATGATTTATTTTCAGCACATTCGTCGGTTACTATTTCAAAAGTAATCGGCAAGATTTTTATTTTCAACATATTCCTCGGTTACTATTTAAAAAGTAATCGGTAAGATTTTTATTTTCAACATATTCGTCGCTTACTATTTCAAAAGTAATCGGCAAGATTTTTATTTTCAACATATTCCTCGGTTACTATTTCAGAAGTAATCGGCATGATTTATTTTCAGCACATTCGTCGGTTACTATTTCAAAAGTAATCGGCAAGATTTTTATTTTCAACATATTCCTCGGTTACTATTTAAAAAGTAATCGGTAAGATTTTTATTTTCAACATATTCGTCGCTTACTATTTCAAAAGTAATCAGTAAGATTTTTATTTTCAACATATTCGTCGCTTACTATTTCAAAAGTAATCGGCATGATTTATTTTCAGCACATTCGTCGGTTACTATTTCAAAAGTAATCGGCAAGATTTTTATTTTGAGCACATTCGTCGGTTACTATTTTAAAAGTAATCGACAAGACTTTTATTTTCAGCACATTTGTCGGTTACTATTTCAAAAGTAATCGGCATGATTTATTTTCAGCACATTCGTCGGTTACTATTTCAAAAGTAATCGGCAAGATTTTTATTTTCAACATATTCGTCGCTTACTATTTCAAAAGTAATCAGCAAGATTTTTATTTTCAACATATTCGTCGCTTACTATTTCAAAAGTAATCGGCATGATTTATTTTCAGCACATTCGTCGGTTACTATTTCAAAAGTAATCGGCAGGATTTTTATTTTCAACATATTCGTCGCTTACTATTTCAAAAGTAATCAGCAAGATTTTTATTTTCAACATATTCGTCGCTTACTATTTCAAAAGTAATCGCATGATTTATTTTCAGCACATTCGTCGGTTACTATTTCAAAAGTAATCGGCAAGATTTTTATTTTGAGCACATTCGTCGGTTACTATTTTAAAAGTAATCGACAAGACTTTTATTTTCAGCACATTTGTCAGTTACTATTTCAAAAGTAATCGGCATGATTTATTTTCAGCACATTCGTCGGTTACTATTTCAAAAGTAATCGGCAAGACTTTATTTTCAACACATTCGTCGGTTACTATTTCAAAAGTAATCGGCATGATCTATTTTCTGCACATTCGTCGGTTACTAGTTCAAAAGTAATCGGCAAGATTTTTATTTTCAGCATATTCGTCGGTTACTATTTCAAAGGTAATCAGCAGTATTTATTTTCAGCACATTCGTCGGTTACTATTTCAAAAGTAATCGGCAAATTTTTATTTTCAACATATTCGTCGCTTACTATTTCAAAAGTAATCAGCAAGATTTTTATTTTCAACATATTCGTCGCTTACTATTTCAAAAGTAATCGGCATGATTTATTTTCAGCACATTCGTCGGTTACTATTTCAAAAGTAATCGGCAAGATTTTTATTTTGAGCACATTCGTCGGTTACTATTTTAAAAGTAATCGACAAGACTTTTATTTTCAGCATATTCGTCGGTTACTATTTCGAAAGTAATCGGCAAGATTTTTATTTTCAGCATATTTGTCGGTTACTATTTTAAAAGTAATCGACAAGATTTTTATTTTCAACATATTCGTTGGTTACTATTTCATAAGTAATCGGCATGATTTATTTTCAGCACATTCGTCGTTTACTATTTCAAAAGTAATCGGCATGATCTATTTTCTGCATATTCGTCGGTTACTATTTCAAAAGTAATCGGCAAGATTTTTATTTTCAGCATATTCGTCTGTTACTATTTCAAAAGTAATCGGCAAGATTTTTATTTTCAGCATATTTGTCGGTTACTATATTAAAAGTAATCGACAAGATTTTTATTTTCAACATATTCGTCGGTTACTATTTCAAACGTAATCGGCATTATTTATTATCAGCACATTCGTTGGTTACTATTTTAAAAGTAATCGGCAAGATTTTTATTTTCAACATATTCGTCCTTTACTATTTCAAACGTAATCGGCAAGACTTTATTTTCAGCATATTCGTCAGTTACTATTTCAAAAGTAATCGGCAAGATTTTTATTTTCAGCATATTCGTCGGTTACTATTTCAAAAGTAATCGGCAAGATTTTTATTTTCAGCATATTTGTCGGTTACTATATTAAAAGTAATCGGAGGGATTTTTATTTTCAACATATTCGTCGGTTACTATTTCAAAAGTAATCGGCAAGACTTTATTTTCAGCACTTTCGTCGGTTACTATTTCAAATGTAATCGGCAGGATTTTTATTTTCAGCATATTCGTCGGTTACTATTTCGATAGTAATCGGCAAGATTTTTATTTTCAGCATATTTGTCGGTTACTATTTTAAAAGTAATCGACAAGATTTTTATTTTCAACATATTCCTCGGTTACTATTTCAAAAGTAATCGGCAAGATTTTTATTTTCAGCATGTTCGTCGGTTACTATTTCAAAAGTAATCGGCAAGATTTTTTTTTTCAACATATTTGTCGGTTACTATTTTAAAAGTAATCGACAAGACTTTATTTTCAGCACATTCGTCGGTTACTATTTCAAAAGTAATCGGTAAGATTTTTATTTTCAACATATTCGTCGGTTACTATTTCAAAAGTAATCGGCATGATCTATTTTCTGCACATTCGTCGGTTACTATTTCAAAAGTAATCGGCAAGATTTTTATTTTCAGCATATTTGTCGGTTACTATATTAAAAGTAATCGACAAGATTTTTATTTTCAACATATTTGTCGGTTACTATTTCAAACGTAATCGGCAAGATTTTTATTTTGAGCACATTCGTCGGTTACTATTTTAAAAGTAATCGACAAGACTTTTATTTTCAGCACATTTGTCAGTTACTATTTCAAAAGTAATCGGCATGATTTATTTTCAGCACATTCGTCGGTTACTATTTCAAAAGTAATCGGCAAGACTTTATTTTCAACACATTCGTCGGTTACTATTTCAAAAGTAATCGGCATGATCTATTTTCTGCACATTCGTCGGTTACTAGTTCAAAAGTAATCGGCAAGATTTTTATTTTCAGCATATTCGTCGGTTACTATTTCAAAGGTAATCAGCAGTATTTATTTTCAGCACATTCGTCGGTTACTATTTCAAAAGTAATCGGCAAATTTTTATTTTCAACATATTCGTCGGTTACTATTTTAAAAGTAATCAGCAAGATTTTTATTTTCAACATATTCGTCGCTTACTATTTCAAAAGTAATCGGCATGATTTATTTTCAGCACATTCGTCGGTTACTATTTCAAAAGTAATCGGCAAGATTTTTATTTTGAGCACATTCGTCGGTTACTATTTTAAAAGTAATCGACAAGACTTTTATTTTCAGCATATTCGTCGGTTACTATTTCGAAAGTAATCGGCAAGATTTTTATTTTCAGCATATTTGTCGGTTACTATTTTAAAAGTAATCGACAAGATTTTTATTTTCAACATATTCGTCGGTTACTATTTCATAAGTAATCGGCATGATTTATTTTCAGCACATTCGTCGGTTACTATTTCAAAAGTAATCGGCATGATCTATTTTCTGCATATTCGTCGGTTACTATTTCAAAAGTAATCGGCAAGATTTTTATTTTCAGCATATTCGTCTGTTACTATTTCAAAAGTAATCGGCAAGATTTTTATTTTCAGCATATTTGTCGGTTACTATATTAAAAGTAATCGACAAGATTTTTATTTTCAACATATTCGTCGGTTACTATTTCAAACGTAATCGGCATTATTTATTATCAGCACATTCGTTGGTTACTATTTTAAAAGTAATCGGCAAGATTTTTATTTTCAACATATTCGTCCTTTACTATTTCAAACGTAATCGGCAAGACTTTATTTTCAGCATATTCGTCAGTTACTATTTCAAAAGTAATCGGCAAGATTTTTATTTTCAGCATATTCGTCGGTTACTATTTCAAAAGTAATCGGCAAGATTTTTATTTTCAGCATATTTGTCGGTTACTATATTAAAAGTAATCGGAGGGATTTTTATTTTCAACATATTCGTCGGTTACTATTTCAAAAGTAATCGGCAAGACTTTATTTTCAGCACTTTCGTCGGTTACTATTTCAAATGTAATCGGCAGGATTTTTATTTTCAGCATATTCGTCGGTTACTATTTCGATAGTAATCGGCAAGATTTTTATTTTCAGCATATTTGTCGGTTACTATTTTAAAAGTAATCGACAAGATTTTTATTTTCAACATATTCCTCGGTTACTATTTCAAAAGTAATCGGCAAGATTTTTATTTTCAGCATGTTCGTCGGTTACTATTTCAAAAGTAATCGGCAAGATTTTTTTTTTCAACATATTTGTCGGTTACTATTTTAAAAGTAATCGACAAGACTTTATTTTCAGCACATTCGTCGGTTACTATTTCAAAAGTAATCGGTAAGATTTTTATTTTCAACATATTCGTCGGTTACTATTTCAAAAGTAATCGGCATGATCTATTTTCTGCACATTCGTCGGTTACTATTTCAAAAGTAATCGGCAAGATTTTTATTTTCAGCATATTTGTCGGTTACTATATTAAAAGTAATCGACAAGATTTTTATTTTCAACATATTCGTCGGTTACTATTTCAAACGTAATCGGCAAGACTTTATTATCAGCACATTCGTTGGTTACTATTTTAAAAGTAATCGGCAAGATTTTTAATTTCAACATATTCGTCGGTTACTATTTCAAAAGTAATCGGCAAGACTTTATTTTCAGCACTTTCGTCGGTTACTATTTCAAATATAATCGGCAGGATTTTTATTTTCAGCATATTCGTCGGTTACTATTTCGATAGTAATCGGCAAGATTTTTATTTTCAGCATATATGTCGGTTACTATTTTAAAAGTATTCGACAAGACTTTATTTTCAGCACATTCGTCGGTTACTATTTCAAAAGTAATCGGCAAGATTTTTATTTTCAACATATTCGTCGGTTACTATTTCATAAGTAATCGGCATGATTTATTTTCAGCACATTCGTCGGTTACTATTTCAAAAGTAATCGGCAAGATTTTTATTTTCAACATATTCCTCGGTTACTATTTAAAAAGTAATCGGTAAGATTTTTATTTTCAACATATTCGTCGCTTACTATTTCAAAAGTAATTAGCAAGATTTTTATTTTCAACATATTCGTCGCTTACTATTTCAAAAGTAATCGGCATGATTTATTTTCAGCACATTCGTCGGTTACTATTTCAAAAGTAATCGGCAAGATTTTTATTTTGAGCACATTTGTCGGTTACTATTTCAATAGTAATCGGCATGATTTATTTTCAGCACATTCGTCGGTTACTATTTCAAAAGTAATCGGCAAGATTTTTATTTTGAGCACATTCGTCGGTTACTATTTTAAAAGTAATCGACAAGACTTTTATTTTCAGCACATTTGTCGGTTACTATTTCAAAAGTAATCGGCATGATTTATTTTCAGCACATTCGTCGGTTACTATTTCAAAAGTAATCGGCAAGACTTTATTTTCAACACATTCATCGGTTACTATTTCAAAAGTAATCGGCATGATCTATTTTCTGCACATTCGTCGGTTACTATTTCAAAAGTAATCGGCAAGATTTTTATTTTCAGCATATTCGTCGGTTACTATTTCAAAAGTAATCGGCAAGATTTTTATTTTGAGCACATTCGTCGGTTACTATTTTAAAAGTAATCGACAAGACTTTTATTTTCAGCATATTCGTCGGTTACTATTTCGAAAGTAATCGGCAAGATTTTTATTTTCACCATATTTGTCGGTTACTATTTTAAAAGTAATCGACAAGATTTTTATTTTCAACATATTCGTCGGTTACTATTTCATAAGTAATCGGCATGATTTATTTTCAGCACATTCGTCGGTTACTATTTCAAAAGTAACCGACATGATCTATTTTCTGCACATTCATCGGTTACTATTTCAAAAGTAATCGGCAAGATTTTTATTTTCAGCATATTTGTCGGTTACTATATTAAAAGTAATCGACAAGATTTTTATTTTCAGCATATTTGTCGGTTACTATTTTAAAAGTAATCGACAAGATTTTTATTTTCAACATATTCCTCGGTTACTATTTCAAAAGTAATCGGCAAGATTTTTATTTTCAGCATGTTCGTCGGTTACTATTTCAAAAGTAATCGGCAAGATTTTTTTTTTCAACATATTTGTCGGTTACTATTTTAAAAGTAATCGACAAGACTTTATTTTCAGCACATTCGTCGGTTACTATTTCAAAAGTAATCGGTAAGATTTTTATTTTCAACATATTCGTCGGTTACTATTTCAAAAGTAATCGGCATGATCTATTTTCTGCACATTCGTCGGTTACTATTTCAAAAGTAATCGGCAAGATTTTTATTTTCAGCATATTTGTCGGTTACTATATTAAAAGTAATCGACAAGATTTTTATTTTCAACATATTCGTCGGTTACTATTTCAAACGTAATCGGCAAGACTTTATTATCAGCACATTCGTTGGTTACTATTTTAAAAGTAATCGGCAAGATTTTTAATTTCAACATATTCGTCGGTTACTATTTCAAAAGTAATCGGCAAGACTTTATTTTCAGCACTTTCGTCGGTTACTATTTCAAATATAATCGGCAGGATTTTTATTTTCAGCATATTCGTCGGTTACTATTTCGATAGTAATCGGCAAGATTTTTATTTTCAGCATATTTGTCGGTAACTATTTTAAAAGTAATCGACAAGACTTTATTTTCAGCACATTCGTCGGTTACTATTTCAAAAGTAATCGGCAAGATTTTTATTTTCAACATATTCGTCGGTTACTATTTCATAAGTAATCGGCATGATTTATTTTCAGCACATTCGTCGGTTACTATTTCAAAAGTAATCGGCAAGATTTTTATTTTGAGCACATTTGTCGGTTACTATTTCAATAGTAATCGGCATGATTTATTTTCAGCACATTCGTCCGTTACTATTTCAAAAGTAATCGGCAAGATTTTTATTTTGAGCACATTCGTCGGTTACTATTTCAAAAGTAATCGACAAGACTTTTATTTTCAGCACATTTGTCGGTTACTATTTCAAAAGTAATCGGCATGATTTATTTTCAGCACATTCGTCGGTTACTATTTCAAAAGTAATCGGCAAGACTTTATTTTCAACACATTCATCGGTTACTATTTCAAAAGTAATCGGCATGATCTATTTTCTGCACATTCGTCGGTTACTATTTCAAAAGTAATCGGCAAGATTTTTATTTTCAGCATATTCGTCGGTTACTATTTCAAAAGTAATCGGCAAGATTTTTATTTTGAGCACATTCGTCGGTTACTATTTTAAAAGTAATCGACAAGACTTTTATTTTCAGCATATTCGTCGGTTACTATTTCGAAAGTAATCGGCAAGATTTTTATTTTCACCATATTTGTCGGTTACTATTTTAAAAGTAATCGACAAGATTTTTATTTTCAACATATTCGTCGGTTACTATTTCATAAGTAATCGGCATGATTTATTTTCAGCACATTCGTCGGTTACTATTTCAAAAGTAACCGACATGATCTATTTTCTGCACATTCATCGGTTACTATTTCAAAAGTAATCGGCAAGATTTTTATTTTCAGCATATTTGTCGGTTACTATATTAAAAGTAATCGACAAGATTTTTATTTTCAGCATATTTGTCGGTTACTATTTTAAAAGCAATCGACAAGATTTTTATTTTCAACATATTCCTCGGTTACTATTTCAAAAGTAATCGGCAAGATTTTTATTTTCAGCATGTTCGTCGGTTACTATTTCAAAAGTAATCGGCAAGATTTTTTTTTTCAACATATTTGTCGGTTACTATTTTAAAAGTAATCGACAAGACTTTATTTTCAGCACATTCGTCGGTTACTATTTCAAAAGTAATCGGTAAGATTTTTATTTTCAACATATTCGTCGGTTACTATTTCAAAAGTAATCGGCATGATCTATTTTCTGCACATTCGTCGGTTACTATTTCAAAAGTAATCGGCAAGATTTTTATTTTCAGCATATTTGTCGGTTACTATATTAAAAGTAATCGACAAGATTTTTATTTTCAACATATTCGTCGGTTACTATTTCAAACGTAATCGGCAAGACCTTATTATCAGCACATTCGTTGGTTACTATTTTAAAAGTAATCGGCAAGATTTTTAATTTCAACATATTCGTCGGTTACTATTTCAAAAGTAATCGGCAAGACTTTATTTTCAGCACTTTCGTCGGTTACTATTTCAAATATAATCGGCAGGATTTTTATTTTCAGCATATTCGTCGGTTACTATTTCGATAGTAATCGGCAAGATTTTTATTTTCAGCATATTTGTCAGTTACTATTTTAAAAGTAATCGACAAGACTTTATTTTCAGCACATTCGTCGGTTACTATTTCAAAAGTAATCGGCAAGATTTTTATTTTCAACATATTCGTCGGTTACTATTTCATAAGTAATCGGCATGATTTATTTTCAGCACATTCGTCGGTTACTATTTCAAAAGTAATCGGCAAGATTTTTATTTTCAACATATTCCTCGGTTACTATTTAAAAAGTAATCGGTAAGATTTTTATTTTCAACATATTCGTCGCTTACTATTTCAAAAGTAATCAGCAAGATTTTTATTTTCAACATATTCGTCGCTTACTATTTCAAAAGTAATCGGCATGATTTATTTTCAGCACATTCGTCGGTTACTATTTC
The DNA here is from genome assembly GCA_958299785.1 of Medicago lupulina. NCBI lineage: Eukaryota > Viridiplantae > Streptophyta > Magnoliopsida > Fabales > Fabaceae > Medicago > Medicago lupulina. The sequence continues at coordinate 40,286,874 of OY283143.1, read as the reverse complement.
AAAAGTAATCGGCAAGATTTTTATTTTGAGCACATTTGTCGGTTACTATTTCAATAGTAATCGGAATGATTTATTTTCAGCACATTCGTCGGTTACTATTTCAAAAGTAATCGGCAAGATTTTTATTTTGAGCACATTCGTCGGTTACTATTTTAAAAGTAATCGGCATGATCTATTTTCTGCACATTCGTCGGTTACTATTTCAAAAGTAATCGGCAAGACTTTATTTTCAACACATTCATCGGTTACTATTTCAAAAGTAATCGGCATGATCTATTTTCTGCACATTCGTCGGTTACTATTTCAAAAGTAATCGGCAAGATTTTTATTTTCAGCATATTCGTCGGTTACTATTTCAAAAGTAATCGGCAAGATTTTTATTTTGAGCACATTCGTCGGTTACTATTTTAAAAGTAATCGACAAGACTTTTATTTTCAGCATATTCGTCGGTTACTATTTCGAAAGTAATCGGCAAGATTTTTATTTTCAGCATATTTGTCGGTTACTATTTTAAAAGTAATCGACAAGATTTTTATTTTCAACATATTCGTCGGTTACTATTTCATAAGTAATCGGCATGATTTATTTTCAGCACATTCGTCGGTTACTATTTCAAAAGTAACCGGCATGATCTATTTTCTGCACATTCATCGGTTACTATTTCAAAAGTAATCGGCAAGATTTTTATTTTCAGCATATTTGTCGGTTACTATATTAAAAGTAATCGACAAGATTTTTATTTTCAACATATTCGTCGGTTACTATTTCAAACGTAATCGGCAAGACTTTATTATCAGCACATTCGTTGGTTACTATTTCAAAAGTAATCGGCAAGATTTTTATTTTCAGCATATTTGTCGGTTACTATATTAAAAGTAATCGACAAGATTTTTATTTTCAACATATTCGTCGGTTACTATTTCAAATGTAATCGGTAGGATTTTTATTTTCAGCATATTCGTCGGTTACTATTTCGATAGTAATCGGCAAGATTTTTATTTTCAGCATGTTCGTCGGTTACTATTTCAAAAGTAATCGGCAAGATTTTTTTTTTCAACATATTTGTCGGTTACTATTTTAAAAGTAATCGACAAGACTTTATTTTCAGCACATTCGTCGGTTACTATTTCAAAAGTAATCGGCAAGATTTTTATTTTCAACATATTCGTCGGTTACTATTTCATAAGTAATCGGCATGATTTATTTTCAGCACATTCGTCGGTTACTATTTCAAAAGTAATCGGCAATATTTTTATTTTCAACATATTCCTCGGTTACTATTTAAAAAGTAATCGGTAAGATTTTTATTTTCAAGATATTCGTCGCTTACTATTTCAAAAGTAATCGGTAAGATTTTTATTTTCAACATATTCGTCGCTTACTATTTCAAAAGTAATCGGCATGATTTATTTTCAGCACATTCGTCGGTTACTATTTCAAAAGTAATCGGCAAGATTTTTATTTTGAGCACATTTGTCGGTTACTATTTCAAAAGTAATCGGCATGATTTATTTTCAGCACATTCGTCGGTTACTATTTCAAAAGTAATCGGCAAGACTTTATTTTCAACACATTCATCGGTTACTATTTCAAAAGTAATCGGCATGATCTATTTTCTGCACATTCGTCGGTTACTATTTCAAAAGTAATCGGCAAGATTTTTATTTTCAGCATATTCGTCGGTTACTATTTCAAAAGTAATCGGCAAGATTTTTATTTTGAGCACATTCGTCGGTTACTATTTTAAAAGTAATCGACAAGACTTTTATTTTCAGCACATTCGTCGGTTACTATTTCAAAAGTAATCGGCAAGACTTTATTTTCAACACATTCATCGGTTACTATTTCAAAAGTAATCGGCATGATCTATTTTCTGCACATTCGTCGGTTACTATTTCAAAAGTAATCGGCAAGATTTTTATTTTCAGCATATTCGTCGGTTACTATTTCAAAAGTAATCGGCAAGATTTTTATTTTGAGCACATTCGTCGGTTACTATTTTAAAAGTAATCGGCAAGATTTTTATTTTCAGCATATTCGTCGGTTACTATTTCAAAAGTAATCGGCAAGATTTTTATTTTGAGCACATTCGTCGGTTACTATTTTAAAAGTAATCGACAAGACTTTTATTTTCAGCATATTCGTCGGTTACTATTTCAAAAGTAATCGGCAAGATTTTTATTTTGAGCACATTTGTCGGTTACTATTTCAATAGTAATCGGAATGATTTATTTTCAGCACATTCGTCGGTTACTATTTCAAAAGTAATCGGCAAGATTTTTATTTTGAGCACATTCGTCGATTACTATTTTAAAAGTAATCGACAAGACTTTTATTTTCAGCACATTCGTCGGTTACTATTTCAAAAGTAATCGGCAAGACTTTATTTTCAACACATTCATCGGTTACTATTTCAAAAGTAATCGGCATGATCTATTTTCTGCACATTCGTCGGTTACTATTTCAAAAGTAATCGGCAAGATTTTTATTTTCAGCATATTCGTCGGTTACTATTTCAAAAGTAATCGGCAAGATTTTTATTTTGAGCACATTCGTCGGTTACTATTTTAAAAGTAATCGACAAGACTTTTATTTTCAGCATATTCGTCGGTTACTATTTCGAAAGTAATCGGCAAGATTTTTATTTTCAGCATATTTGTCGGTTACTATTTTAAAAGTAATCGACAAGATTTTTATTTTCAACATATTCGTCGGTTACTATTTCATAAGTAATCGGCATGATTTATTTTCAGTACATTCGTCGGTTACTATTTCAAAAGTAACCGGCATGATCTATTTTCTGCACATTCATCGGTTACTATTTCAAAAGTAATCGGCAAGATTTTTATTTTCAGCATATTTGTCGGTTACTATATTAAAAGTAATCGACAAGATTTTTATTTTCAACATATTCGTCGGTTACTATTTCAAACGTAATCGGCAAGACTTTATTATCAGCACATTCGTTGGTTACTATTTCAAAAGTAATCGGCAAGATTTTTATTTTCAGCATATTTGTCGGTTACTATATTAAAAGTAATCGACAAGATTTTTATTTTCAACATATTCGTCGGTTACTATTTCAAATGTAATCGGTAGGATTTTTATTTTCAGCATATTCGTCGGTTACTATTTCGATAGTAATCGGCAAGATTTTTATTTTCAGCATATTTGTCGGTTACTATTTTAAAAGTAATCGACAAGATTTTTATTTCTAACATATTCCTCGGTTACTATTTCAAAAGTAATCGGCAAGATTTTTATTTTCAGCATGTTCGTCGGTTACTATTTCAAAAGTAATCGGCAAGATTTTTTTTTTCAACATATTTGTCGGTTACTATTTTAAAAGTAATCGACAAGACTTTATTTTCAGCACATTCGTCGGTTACTATTTCAAAAGTAATCGGCAAGATTTTTATTTTCAACATATTCGTCGGTTACTATTTCATAAGTAATCGGCATGATTTATTTTCAGCACATTCGTCGGTTACTATTTCAAAAGTAATCGGCAATATTTTTATTTTCAACATATTCCTCGGTTACTATTTAAAAAGTAATCGGTAAGATTTTTATTTTCAAGATATTCGTCGCTTACTATTTCAAAAGTAATCGGTAAGATTTTTATTTTCAACATATTCGTCGCTTACTATTTCAAAAGTAATCGGCATGATTTATTTTCAGCACATTCGTCGGTTACTATTTCAAAAGTAATCGGCAAGATTTTTATTTTCAGCATATTCGTCGGTTACTATTTCAAAAGTAATCGGCAAGATTTTTATTTTGAGCACATTCGTCGGTTACTATTTTAAAAGTAATCGACAAGACTTTTATTTTCAGCATATTCGTCGGTTACTATTTCGAAAGTAATCGGCAAGATTTTTATTTTCAGCATATTTGTCGGTTACTATTTTAAAAGTAATCGACAAGATTTTTATTTTCAACAATACTCGTCGGTTACTATTTCATAAGTAATCGGCATGATTTATTTTCAGTACATTCGTCGGTTACTATTTCAAAAGTAACCGGCATGATTTATTTTCAGTACATTCGTCGGTTACTATTTCAAAAGTAATCGGCAAGATTTTTATTTTGAGCACATTCGTCGATTACTATTTTAAAAGTAATCGACAAGACTTTTATTTTCAGCACATTCGTCGGTTACTATTTCAAAAGTAATCGGCAAGACTTTATTTTCAACACATTCATCGGTTACTATTTCAAAAGTAATCGGCATGATCTATTTTCTGCACATTCGTCGGTTACTATTTCAAAAGTAATCGGCAAGATTTTTATTTTCAGCACATTCGTCGGTTACTATTTCAAAAGTAATCGGCAAGATTTTTATTTTCAACATATTCCTCGGTTACTATTTAAAAAGTAATCGGTAAGATTTTTATTTTCAACATATTCGTCGCTTACTATTTCAAAAGTAATCAGCAAGATTTTTATTTTCAACATATTCGTCGCTTACTATTTCAAAAGTAATCGGCATGATTTATTTTCAGCACATTCGTCGGTTACTATTTCAAAAGTAATCGGCAAGATTTTTATTTTGAGCACATTTGTCGGTTACTATTTCAATAGTAATCGGAATGATTTATTTTCAGCACATTCGTCGGTTACTATTTCAAAAGTAATCGGCAAAATTTTTATTTTGAGCACATTCGTCGGTTACTATTTTAAAAGTAATCGGCATGATCTATTTTCTGCACATTCGTCGGTTACTATTTCAAAAGTAATCGGCAAGACTTTATTTTCAACACATTCATCGGTTACTATTTCAAAAGTAATCGGCATGATCTATTTTCTGCACATTCGTCGATTACTATTTCAAAAGTAATCGGCAAGATTTTTATTTTCAGCATATTCGTCGGTTACTATTTCAAAAGTAATCGGCAAGATTTTTATTTTGAGCACATTCGTCGGTTACTATTTTAAAAGTAATCGACAAGACTTTTATTTTCAGCATATTCGTCGGTTACTATTTCGAAAGTAATCGGCAAGATTTTTATTTTCAGCATATTTGTCGGTTACTATTTTAAAAGTAATCGACAAGATTTTTATTTTCAACATATTCGTCGGTTACTATTTCATAAGTAATCGGCATGATTTATTTTCAGCACATTCGTCGGTTACTATTTCAAAAGTAACCGGCATGATCTATTTTCTGCACATTCATCGGTTACTATTTCAAAAGTAATCGGCAAGATTTTTATTTTCAGCATATTTGTCGGTTACTATATTAAAAGTAATCGACAAGATTTTTATTTTCAACATATTCGTCGGTTACTATTTCAAACGTAATCGGCAAGACTTTATTATCAGCACATTCGTTGGTTACTATTTCAAAAGTAATCGGCAAGATTTTTATTTTCAGCATATTTGTCGGTTACTATATTAAAAGTAATCGACAAGATTTTTATTTTCAACATATTCGTCGGTTACTATTTCAAATGTAATCGGTAGGATTTTTATTTTCAGCATATTCGTCGGTTACTATTTCGATAGTAATCGGCAAGATTTTTATTTTCAGCATATTTGTCGGTTACTATTTTAAAAGTAATAGACAAGATTTTTATTTCTAACATATTCCTCGGTTACTATTTCAAAAGTAATCGGCAAGATTTTTATTTTCAGCATGTTCGTCGGTTACTATTTCAAAAGTAATCGGCAAGATTTTTTTTTTCAACATATTTGTCGGTTACTATTTTAAAAGTAATCGACAAGACTTTATTTTCAGCACATTCGTCGGTTACTATTTCAAAAGTAATCGGCAAGATTTTTATTTTCAACATATTCGTCGGTTACTATTTCATAAGTAATCGGCATGATTTATTTTCAGCACATTCGTCGGTTACTATTTCAAAAGTAATCGGCAATATTTTTATTTTCAACATATTCCTCGGTTACTATTTAAAAAGTAATCGGTAAGATTTTTATTTTCAAGATATTCGTCGCTTACTATTTCAAAAGTAATCGGTAAGATTTTTATTTTCAACATATTCGTCGCTTACTATTTCAAAAGTAATCGGCATGATTTATTTTCAGCACATTCGTCGGTTACTATTTCAAAAGTAATCGGCAAGATTTTTATTTTGAGCACATTTGTCGGTTACTATTTCAAAAGTAATCGGCATGATTTATTTTCAGCACATTCGTCGGTTACTATTTCAAAAGTAATCGGCAAGATTTTTATTTTGAGCACATTCGTCGATTACTATTTTAAAAGTAATCGACAAGACTTTTATTTTCAGCATATTCGTCGGTTACTATTTCGAAAGTAATCGGCAAGATTTTTATTTTCAGCATATTTGTCGGTTACTATTTTAAAAGTAATCGACAAGATTTTTATTTTCAACATATTCGTCGGTTACTATTTCATAAGTAATCGGCATGATTTATTTTCAGCACATTCGTCGGTTACTATTTCAAAAGTAACCGGCATGATCTATTTTCTGCACATTCATCGGTTACTATTTCAAAAGTAATCGGCAAGATTTTTATTTTCAGCATATTTGTCGGTTACTATATTAAAAGTAATCGACAAGATTTTTATTTTCAACATATTCGTCGGTTACTATTTCAAACGTAATCGGCAAGACTTTATTATCAGCACATTCGTTGGTTACTATTTCAAAAGTAATCGGCAAGATTTTTATTTTCAGCATATTTGTCGGTTACTATATTAAAAGTAATCGACAAGATTTTTATTTTCAACATATTCGTCGGTTACTATTTCAAATGTAATCGGTAGGATTTTTATTTTCAGCATATTCGTCGGTTACTATTTCGATAGTAATCGGCAAGATTTTTATTTTCAGCATATTTGTCGGTTACTATTTTAAAAGTAATAGACAAGATTTTTATTTCTAACATATTCCTCGGTTACTATTTCAAAAGTAATCGGCAAGATTTTTATTTTCAGCATGTTCGTCGGTTACTATTTCAAAAGTAATCGGCAAGATTTTTTTTTTCAACATATTTGTCGGTTACTATTTTAAAAGTAATCGACAAGACTTTATTTTCAGCACATTCGTCGGTTACTATTTCAAAAGTAATCGGCAAGATTTTTATTTTCAACATATTCGTCGGTTACTATTTCATAAGTAATCGGCATGATTTATTTTCAGCACATTCGTCGGTTACTATTTCAAAAGTAATCGGCAATATTTTTATTTTCAACATATTCCTCGGTTACTATTTAAAAAGTAATCGGTAAGATTTTTATTTTCAAGATATTCGTCGCTTACTATTTCAAAAGTAATCGGTAAGATTTTTATTTTCAACATATTCGTCGCTTACTATTTCAAAAGTAATCGGCATGATTTATTTTCAGCACATTCGTCGGTTACTATTTCAAAAGTAATCGGCAAGATTTTTATTTTGAGCACATTTGTCGGTTACTATTTCAAAAGTAATCGGCATGATTTATTTTCAGCACATTCGTCGGTTACTATTTCAAAAGTAATCGGCAAGATTTTTATTTTGAGCACATTCGTCGATTACTATTTTAAAAGTAATCGACAAGACTTTTATTTTCAGCACATTCGTCGGTTACTATTTCAAAAGTAATCGGCAAGACTTTATTTTCAACACATTCATCGGTTACTATTTCAAAAGTAATCGGCATGATCTATTTTCTGCACATTCGTCGGTTACTATTTCAAAAGTAATCGGCAAGATTTTTATTTTCAGCATATTCGTCGGTTACTATTTCAAAAGTAATCGGCAAGATTTTTATTTTGAGCACATTCGTCGGTTACTATTTTAAAAGTAATCGGCAAGATTTTTATTTTCAGCATATTCGTCGGTTACTATTTCAAAAGTAATCGGCAAGATTTTTATTTTGAGCACATTCGTCGGTTACTATTTTAAAAGTAATCGACAAGACTTTTATTTTCAGCATATTCGTCGGTTACTATTTCAAAAGTAATCGGCAAGATTTTTATTTTGAGCACATTTGTCGGTTACTATTTCAATAGTAATCGGAATGATTTATTTTCAGCACATTCGTCGGTTACTATTTCAAAAGTAATCGGCAAGATTTTTATTTTGAGCACATTCGTCGATTACTATTTTAAAAGTAATCGACAAGACTTTTATTTTCAGCACATTCGTCGGCTACTATTTCAAAAGTAATCGGCAAGACTTTATTTTCAACACATTCATCGGTTACTATTTCAAAAGTAATCGGCATGATCTATTTTCTGCACATTCGTCGGTTACTATTTCAAAAGTAATCGGCAAGATTTTTATTTTCAGCATATTCGTCGGTTACTATTTCAAAAGTAATCGGCAAGATTTTTATTTTGAGCACATTCGTCGGTTACTATTTTAAAAGTAATCGACAAGACCTTTATTTTCAGCATATTCGTCGGTTACTATTTCGAAAGTAATCGGCAAGATTTTTATTTTCAGCATATTTGTCGGTTACTATTTTAAAAGTAATCGACAAGATTTTTATTTTCAACATATTCGTCGGTTACTATTTCATAAGTAATCGGCATGATTTATTTTCAGCACATTCGTCGGTTACTATTTCAAAAGTAACCGGCATGATCTATTTTCTGCACATTCATCGGTTACTATTTCAAAAGTAATCGGCAAGATTTTTATTTTCAGCATATTTGTCGGTTACTATATTAAAAGTAATCGACAAGATTTTTATTTTCAACATATTCGTCGGTTACTATTTCAAACGTAATCGGCAAGACTTTATTATCAGCACATTCGTTGGTTACTATTTCAAAAGTAATCGGCAAGATTTTTATTTTCAGCATATTTGTCGGTTACTATATTAAAAGTAATCGACAAGATTTTTATTTTCAACATATTCGTCGGTTACTATTTCAAATGTAATCGGTAGGATTTTTATTTTCAGCATATTCGTCGGTTACTATTTCGATAGTAATCGGCAAGATTTTTATTTTCAGCATATTTGTCGGTTACTATTTTAAAAGTAATCGACAAGATTTTTATTTCTAACATATTCCTCGGTTACTATTTCAAAAGTAATCGGCAAGATTTTTATTTTCAGCATGTTCGTCGGTTACTATTTCAAAAGTAATCGGCAAGATTTTTTTTTTCAACATATTTGTCGGTTACTATTTTAAAAGTAATCGACAAGACTTTATTTTCAGCACATTCGTCGGTTACTATTTCAAAAGTAATCGGCAAGATTTTTATTTTCAACATATTCGTCGGTTACTATTTCATAAGTAATCGGCATGATTTATTTTCAGCACATTCGTCGGTTACTATTTCAAAAGTAATCGGCAATATTTTTATTTTCAACATATTCCTCGGTTACTATTTAAAAAGTAATCGGTAAGATTTTTATTTTCAAGATATTCGTCGCTTACTATTTCAAAAGTAATCGGTAAGATTTTTATTTTCAACATATTCGTCGCTTACTATTTCAAAAGTAATCGGCATGATTTATTTTCAACACATTCGTCGGTTACTATTTCAAAAGTAATCGGCAAGATTTTTATTTTGAGCACATTTGTCGGTTACTATTTCAAAAGTAATCGGCATGATTTATTTTCAGCACATTCGTCGGTTACTATTTCAAAAGTAATCGGCAAGATTTTTATTTTGAGCACATTCGTCGATTACTATTTTAAAAGTAATCGACAAGACTTTTATTTTCAGCACATTCGTCGGTTACTATTTCAAAAGTAATCGGCAAGACTTTATTTTCAACACATTCATCGGTTACTATTTCAAAAGTAATCGGCATGATCTATTTTCTGCACATTCGTCGGTTACTATTTCAAAAGTAATCGGCAAGATTTTTATTTTCAGCATATTCGTCGGTTACTATTTCAAAAGTAATCGGCAAGATTTTTATTTTCAGCACATTCGTCGGTTACTACTTCAAAAGTAATCGGCATGATTTATTTTCAGCACATTCGTCGGTTACTATTTCAAAAGTAATCGGCAAGACTTTATTTTCAACACATTCATCGGTTACTATTTCAAAAGTAATCGGCATGATCTATTTTCTGCACATTCGTCGGTTACTATTTCAAAAGTAATCGGCAAGATTTTTATTTTCAGCATATTCGTCGGTTACTATTTCAAAAGTAATCGGCATGATTTATTTTCAGCACATTCGTCGGTTACTATTTCAAAAGTAATCGGCAAGACTTTATTTTCAACACATTCATCGGTTACTATTTCAAAAGTAATCGGCATGATCTATTTTCTGCACATTCGTCGGTTACTATTTCAAAAGTAATCGGCAAGATTTTTATTTTCAACATATTCGTCGGTTACTATTTCAAAAGTAATCGGCATGTTTTATTTTCAACATATTCGTCGCTTACTATTTCAAAAGTAATCGGCATGATTTATTTTCAGCACATTCGTCGGTTACTATTTCAAAAGTAATCGGCAAGATTTTTATTTTGAGCACATTTGTCGGTTACTATTTCAATAGTAATCGGAATGATTTATTTTCAGCACATTCGTCGGTTACTATTTCAAAAGTAATCGGCAAGATTTTTATTTTGAGCACATTCGTCGGTTACTATTTTAAAAGTAATCGGCATGATCTATTTTCTGCACATTCGTCGGTTACTATTTCAAAAGTAATCGGCAAGACTTTATTTTCAACACATTCATCGGTTACTATTTCAAAAGTAATCGGCATGATCTATTTTCTGCACATTCGTCGGTTACTATTTCAAAAGTAATCGGCAAGATTTTTATTTTCAGCATATTCGTCGGTTACTATTTCAAAAGTAATCGGCAAGATTTTTATTTTCAGCACATTCGTCGGTTACTACTTCAAAAGTAATCGGCATGATTTATTTTCAGCACATTCGTCGGTTACTATTTCAAAAGTAATCGGCAAGACTTTATTTTCAACACATTCATCGGTTACTATTTCAAAAGTAATCGGCATGATCTATTTTCTGCACATTCGTCGGTTACTATTTCAAAAGTAATCGGCAAGATTTTTATTTTCAGCATATTCGTCGGTTACTATTTCAAAAGTAATCGGCATGATTTATTTTCAGCACATTCGTCGGTTACTATTTCAAAAGTAATCGGCAAGATTTTTATTTTCAGCACATTCGTCGGTTACTATTTTAAAAGTAATCGGCATGATCTATTTTCTGCACATTCGTCGGTTACTATTTCAAAAGTAATCGGCAAGACTTTATTTTCAACACATTCATCGGTTACTATTTCAAAAGTAATCGGCATGATCTATTTTCTGCACATTCGTCGGTTACTATTTCAAAAGTAATCGGCAAGATTTTTATTTTCAGCATATTCGTCGGTTACTATTTCAAAGGTAATCAACAGTATTTATTTTCAACACATTCGTCGGTTACTATTTCAAAAGTAATCGGCATGATCTATTTTCTGCACATTCGTCGGTTACTATTTCAAAAGTAATCGGCAAGATTTTTATTTTCAGCATATTCGTCGGTTACTATTTCAAAAGTAATCGGCATGATTTATTTTCAGCACATTCGTCGGTTACTATTTCAAAAGTAATCGGCAAGATTTTTATTTTGAGCACATTCGTCGGTTACTATTTTAAAAGTAATCGACAAGACTTTTATTTTCAGCATATTCGTCGGTTACTATTTCGAAAGTAATCGGCAAGATTTTTATTTTCAGCATATTTGTCGGTTACTATTTTAAAAGTAATCGACAAGATTTTTATTTTCAACATATTCGTCGGTTACTATTTCATAAGTAATCGGCATGATTTATTTTCAGCACATTCGTCGGTTACTATTTCAAAAGTAACCGGCATGATCTATTTTCTGCACATTCATCGGTTACTATTTCAAAAGTAATCGGCAAGATTTTTATTTTCAGCATATTCGTCGGTTACTATTTCAAACGTAATCGGCAAGACTTTATTATCAGCACATTCGTTGGTTACTATTTTAAAAGTAATCGGCAAGATTTTTATTTTCAACATATTCGTCGGTTACTATTTCAAAAGTAATCGGCAAGATTTTTATTTTCAGCATATTTGTCGGTTACTATATTAAAAGTAATCGACAAGATTTTTATTTTCAACATATTCGTCGGTTACTATTTCAAATGTAATCGGTAGGATTTTTATTTTCAGCATATTCGTCGGTTACTATTTCGATAGTAATCGGCAAGATTTTTATTTTCAGCATATTTGTCGGTTACTATTTTAAAAGTAATCGACAAGATTTTTATTTCTAACATATTCCTCGGTTACTATTTCAAAAGTAATCGGCAAGATTTTTATTTTCAGCATGTTCGTCGGTTACTATTTCAAAAGTAATCGGCAAGATTTTTTTTTTCAACATATTTGTCGGTTACTATTTTAAAAGAAATCGACAAGACTTTATTTTCAGCACATTCGTCGGTTACTATTTCAAAAGTAATCGGCAAGATTTTTATTTTCAACATATTCGTCGGTTACTATTTCATAAGTAATCGGCATGATTTATTTTCAGCACATTCGTCGGTTACTATTTTAAAAGTAATCGGCAAGATTTTTATTTTCAACATATTCCTCGGTTACTATTTAAAAAGTAATCGGTAAGATTTTTATTTTCAACATATTCGTCGCTTACTATTTCAAAAGTAATCAGCAAGATTTTTATTTTCAACATATTCGTCGCATACTATTTCAAAAGTAATCGGCATGATTTATTTTCAGCACATTCGTCGGTTACTATTTCAAAAGTAATCGGCAAGATTTTTATTATGAGCACATTTGTTGGTTACTATTTCAAAAGTAATCGGCATGATTTACTTTCAGCACATTCGTCGGTTACTATTTCAAAAGTAATCGGCAAGATTTTTATTTTCAGCACATTCGTCGGTTACTATTTTAAAAGTAATCGACAAGACTTTTATTTTCAGCACATTTGTCGGTTACTATTTCAAAAGTAATCGGCATGATTTATTTTCAGCACATCCGTCGATTACTATTTCAAAAGTAATCGGCAAGACTTTATTTTCAACACATTCGTCAGTTACTATTTCAAAAGTAATCGGCATGATTTATTTTCTGCACATTCGTCGGTTACTATTTCAAAAGTAATCGGCAAGATTTTTATTTTCAGCATATTCGTCGGTTACTATTTCAAAGGTAATCAACAGTATTTATTTTCAACACATTCGTCGGTTACTATTTCAAAAGTAATCGGCATGATCTATTTTCTGCACATTCGTCGGTTACTATTTCAAAAGTAATCGGCAAGATTTTTATTTTCAGCATATTCGTCGGTTACTATTTCAAAAGTAATCGGCATGATTTATTTTCAGCACATTCGTCGGTTACTATTTCAAAAGTAATCGGCAAGATTTTTATTTTGAGCACATTCGTCGGTTACTATTTTAAAAGTAATCGACAAGACTTTTATTTTCAGCATATTCGTCGGTTACTATTTCGAAAGTAATCGGCAAGATTTTTATTTTCAGCATATTTGTCGGTTACTATTTTAAAAGTAATCGACAAGATTTTTATTTTCAACATATTCGTCGGTTACTATTTCATAAGTAATCGGCATGATTTATTTTCAGCACATTCGTCGGTTACTATTTCAAAAGTAACCGGCATGATCTATTTTCTGCACATTCATCGGTTACTATTTCAAAAGTAATCGGCAAGATTTTTATTTTCAGCATATTCGTCGGTTACTATTTCAAACGTAATCGGCAAGACTTTATTATCAGCACATTCGTTGGTTACTATTTTAAAAGTAATCGGCAAGATTTTTATTTTCAACATATTCGTCGGTTACTATTTCAAAAGTAATCGGCAAGATTTTTATTTTCAGCACATTCGTCGGTTACTATTTTAAAAGTAATCGACAAGACTTTTATTTTCAGCACATTTGTCGGTTACTATTTCAAAAGTAATCGGCATGATTTATTTTCAGCACATCCGTCGATTACTATTTCAAAAGTAATCGGCAAGACTTTATTTTCAACACATTCGTCAGTTACTATTTCAAAAGTAATCGGCATGATTTATTTTCTGCACATTCGTCGGTTACTATTTCAAAAGTAATCGGCAAGATTTTTATTTTCAGCATATTCGTCGGTTACTATTTCAAAGGTAATCAACAGTATTTATTTTCAACACATTCGTCGGTTACTATTTCAAAAGTAATCGGCATGATCTATTTTCTGCACATTCGTCGGTTACTATTTCAAAAGTAATCGGCAAGATTTTTATTTTCAGCATATTCGTCGGTTACTATTTCAAAAGTAATCGGCATGATTTATTTTCAGCACATTCGTCGGTTACTATTTCAAAAGTAATCGGCAAGATTTTTATTTTGAGCACATTCGTCGGTTACTATTTTAAAAGTAATCGACAAGACTTTTATTTTCAGCATATTCGTCGGTTACTATTTCGAAAGTAATCGGCAAGATTTTTATTTTCAGCATATTTGTCGGTTACTATTTTAAAAGTAATCGACAAGATTTTTATTTTCAACATATTCGTCGGTTACTATTTCATAAGTAATCGGCATGATTTATTTTCAGCACATTCGTCGGTTACTATTTCAAAAGTAACCGGCATGATCTATTTTCTGCACATTCATCGGTTACTATTTCAAAAGTAATCGGCAAGATTTTTATTTTCAGCATATTCGTCGGTTACTATTTCAAACGTAATCGGCAAGACTTTATTATCAGCACATTCGTTGGTTACTATTTTAAAAGTAATCGGCAAGATTTTTATTTTCAACATATTCGTCGGTTACTATTTCAAAAGTAATCGGCAAGATTTTTATTTTCAGCATATTTGTCGGTTACTATATTAAAAGTAATCGACAAGATTTTTATTTTCAACATATTCGTCGGTTACTATTTCAAATGTAATCGGTACGATTTTTATTTTCAGCATATTCGTCGGTTACTATTTCGATAGTAATCGGCAAGATTTTTATTTTCAGCATATTTGTCGGTTACTATTTTAAAAGTAATCGACAAGATTTTTATTTCTAACATATTCCTCGGTTACTATTTCAAAAGTAATCGGCAAGATTTTTATTTTGAGCACATTCGTCGGTTACTATTTTAAAAGTAATCGACAAGACTTTTATTTTCAGCACATTTGTCGGTTACTATTTCAAAAGTAATCGGCATGATTTATTTTCAGCACATTCGTCGGTTACTATTTCAAAAGTAATCGGCAAGACTTTATTTTCAACACATTCATGGGTTACTATTTCAAAAGTAATCGGCATGATCTATTTTCTGCACATTCGTCGGTTACTATTTCAAAAGTAATCGGCAAGATTTTTATTTTCAGCATATTCGTCGGTTACTATTTCAAAAGTAATCGGCATGATTTATTTTCAGCACATTCGTCGGTTACTATTTCAAAAGTAATCGGCAAGATTTTTATTTTGAGCACATTCGTCGGTTACTATTTTAAAAGTAATCGACAAGATTTTTATTTTCAACATATTCGTCGGTTACTATTTCATAAGTAATCGGCATGATTTATTTTCAGCACATTCGTCGGTTACTATTTCAAAAGTAACCGGCATGATCTATTTTCTGCACATTCATCGGTTACTATTTCAAAAGTAATCGGCAAGATTTTTATTTTCAGCATATTTGTCGGTTACTATATTAAAAGTAATCGACAAGATTTTTATTTTCAACATATTCGTCGGTTACTATTTCAAACGTAATCGGCAAGACTTTATTATCAGCACATTCGTTGGTTACTATTTTAAAAGTAATCGGCAAGATTTTTATTTTCAACATATTCGTCGGTTACTATTTCAAAAGTAATCGGCAAGATTTTTATTTTCAGCATATTTGTCGGTTACTATATTAAAAGTAATCGACAAGATTTTTATTTTCAACATATTCGTCGGTTACTATTTCAAATGTAATCGGTACGATTTTTATTTTCAGCATATTCGTCGGTTACTATTTCGATAGTAATCGGCAAGATTTTTATTTTCAGCATATTTGTCGGTTACTATTTTAAAAGTAATCGACAAGATTTTTATTTCTAACATATTCCTCGGTTACTATTTCAAAAGTAATCGGCAAGATTTTTATTTTCAGCATGTTCGTCGGTTACTATTTCAAAAGTAATCGGCAAGATTTTTTTTTTCAACATATTTGTCGGTTACTATTTTAAAAGTAATCGACAAGACTTTATTTTCAGCACATTCGTCGGTTACTATTTCAAAAGTAATCGGCAAGATTTTTATTTTCAACATATTCGTCGGTTACTAATTCATAAGTAATCGGCATGATTTATTTTCAGCACATTCGTCGGTTACTATTTCAAAAGTAATCGGCAAGATTTTTATTTTCAACATATTCCTCGGTTACTATTTAAAAAGTAATCGGTAAGATTTTTATTTTCAACATATTCGTCGCTTACTATTTCAAAAGTAATCAGCAAGATTTTTATTTTCAACATATTCGTCGCATACTATTTCAAAAGTAATCGGCATGATTTATTTTCAGCACATTCGTCGGTTACTATTTCAAAAGTAATCGGCAAGATTTTTATTATGAGCACATTTGTCGGTTACTATTTCAAAAGTAATCGGCATGATTTACTTTCAGCACATTCGTCGGTTACTATTTCAAAAGTAATCGGCAAGATTTTTATTTTGAGCACATTCGTCGGTTACTATTTTAAAAGTAATCGACAAGACTTTTATTTTCAGCACATTTGTCGGTTACTATTTCAAAAGTAATCGGCATGATTTATTTTCAGCACATTCGTCGATTACTATTTCAAAAGTAATCGGCAAGACTTTATTTTCAACACATTCGTCGGTTACTATTTCAAAAGTAATCGGCATGATCTATTTTCTGCACATTCGTCGGTTACTATTTCAAAAGTAATCGGCAAGATTTTTATTTTCAGCATATTCGTCGGTTACTATTTCAAAGGTAATCAACAGTATTTATTTTCAACACATTCGTCGGTTACTATTTCAAAAGTAATCGGCATGATCTATTTTCTGCACATTCGTCGGTTACTATTTCAAAAGTAATCGGCAAGATTTTTATTTTCAGCATATTCGTCGGTTACTATTTCAAAGGTAATCAACAGTATTTATTTTCAGCACATTCGTCGGTTACTATTTCAAATGTAATCAACAGTGTTTAGTGACCATAAGAGTTTAAAGTACCTGTTTGACCAGAAGGAGTTAAACATGAGGCAGAGGAGGTGGCTTGAGTTACTTAAGGATTACGATTTTGGCTTGAATTACCATCCGGGTAAAGCTAATGTTGTGGCTGATGCGTTGAGTAGAAAGACATTGCATATGTCTGCTTTGATGGTGAAAGAGTTCGAATTACTTGAACAATTTAGAGACTTGAGTCTTGTTTGTGAAAGATCACCTCAGAGCGTGAAGTTGGGTATGTTGAAGATTAATAGTGACTTCTTGAATGATATCAAAGAGGCGCAGAAGCTGGATGTTAAGTTTGTGGATTTGATGGCTGCTAGTGATCCGAATGTAGATAGTGATTTCAAGGTCGATGACCAAGGTGTGTTGAGGTTTAGAGGAAGAATTTGTATACCTGAGGATGAGGGCTTGAAGAAGTTGATTTTGGAAGAAAGTCACAAGAGTAGTTTGAGTATTCATCCTGGAGCTACTAAAATGTATCATGACTTGAAGAAATTATTTTGGTGGTCCGGTCTGAAGAGGGATGTTGCGCAATTTGTGTATGCGTGTTTGACATGCCAGAAGTCCAAGGTTGAGCACCAGAAGCCTGCAGGGTTGTTGACTCCGCTAGATGTGCCTGAATGGAAGTGGGATAGCATTTCGATGGATTTTGTAACAAGTTTGCCGAATACTCCAAGAGGGCATGATGCCATTTGGGTTGTTGTTGATAGATTGACTAAGTCGGCGCACTTTATTCCGATCAACATTACTTATCCAGTAGCTCAGTTGGCGGAGATTTATATCCGTGACATTGTGAAGTTGCATGGTGTTCCCTCTAGTATTGTGTCGGATAGGGATCCGAGGTTTACTTCAAGGTTTTAGAAGAGCTTGCAAGATGCATTGGGTTCGAAGTTAAGATTGAGTTCGGCTTATCATCCGCAGACAGATGGTCAGTCGGAGAGGACTATCCAATCCTTAGAAGATTTGTTGAGAGTGTGTGTACTCGAGCAAGGTGGAGCTTGGGACAGCCACTTACCGTTGATAGAGTTCACCTATAATAATAGTTACCATTCGAGTATTGGTATGGCACCGTTCGAAGCTTTGTATGGTCGAAGGTGTAGAACTCCTCTATGTTGGTTTGAGTCGGGTGAAAGTGTTGTATTAGGACCTGAGTTAGTGCAGCAGACTACAGAAAAGGTCAAGTTGATAAGAGAAAAGATGAAAGCATCACAGGATCGTCAGAAGAGTTACCATGACAAAAGGAGAAAAGCCGTTGAGTTTCAGGAGGGTGAGCATGTGTTTTTGAGGGTTACTCCGATGACGGGTGTAGGACGTGCATTGAAGTCGAAGAAGTTGACTCCAAAGTTCATTGGTCCTTATCAGATTTCCGAAAGAGTTGGAGCTGTGGCATATCGGATTGGATTGCCACCACATCTATCGAACTTACATGATGTGTTTCATGTCTCGCAGTTGAGAAAGTATGTAGCAGATCCTTCGCATGTTATTCCTAGGGATGATGTGCAGGTTAGAGATAATCTTACTGTTGAGACTTTGCCTTTGAGGATTGATGATCGTAAGGTGAAGCAGCTGAGAGGCAAGGAAATACCTCTGGTTAGAGTTGTTTGGGGCGGTGTAACCGGTGAGAGTTTGACTTGGGAATTGGAGAGCAAGATGCAAGAGTCCTATCCTGAGTTGTTTGTTGCTTAAGGTATTATTTCGAGGACGAAATTCTCTAAGTTGGGGAGAGTTGTAACGCCCTAGTTGATATTTTACTATTTTTGGTTGATTTACTATGTTTTATGTGTTTTATATAATTTATGTGATTTATGTGAATAATTTGATGTGTTGTTATTTATCATATAATTATTTGTGTGATTTTTGTTATTTAAGTAATATAGGAGGAATTATTAATTATTTGGAATTAGTAGAGTTAGGAGGGGGTTAATGAAAATTAAAGAAAATTAAGTGAGGGAGTAAAGAGAAAAGGGGGGTTATGTTTTGTTAGAAAGAAAAGAGAAAACCAGTAAGGAAAGAAAACATTTTGTACGTACAATAGAACAGACAAGAGTTTTGGGAGAAAAGAGCCAAGAACAAGGGGAGAGCTAGGAAGAGGGAAATTCATCCAATTGCTGTAGATTTTGCTAAATTAAGGTAAGGGTGGGTTTACTCTTCAATTGTCAATATATATGTATATGATTTCATGAATTTGGATTGAAAATTGATAGTTTTGAAACTAGGTTTATGAATATGTTGAATTGCTCATTTCTTGATGAATTGTGTTGCAATGATGTTGTTATGATATGTTCTGCTGTTTTGTTGTGCCCTTGACCCATAAACATTGTTTCTAAACCATTTTGGGTGATTGGGGGATTAAAAATGGGATTTTTGGATGAAAATGGAGTTAGAATCGTAGGTTAGAATTCTGCCCAGACGAACACTCGCTTAAGCGAGATGCCCTTCGCTCAAGCGAGCAACTCTTTGCTACGCCCAGTTTGGATTTTTAGCCGCTCGCTTAAGCGAGCCACGAGCGAACCCCAAGCGAGCATAATGCCAACCTTCGTCATTTGCGTCGCTCAAGCGAGATTCCCGTCGCTTAAGCGAGAGACGCCCAGGATAGTGTATTTTACCTGTTTGCTTAAGCGAACCAGAAGCGAGCTTCAAGCGAACTAAAACCCAACCTTCGTCATTTGACTCGCTCAAGCGAGATGCTGCTCGCTCAAGCGAGCTGGGTCCTGTGCGACCCAAAATGTGATTTTTCTAAAGTGTTCCAAACCCAAACCTAAGCTTTCTAAGATGTTCATTGGAATTATTAAGAATTGTTTAGATGATAAAAACTATATTATGAAGCTGATTATGATGGGTTTATGTATGTTATGTGCAAATAAATGTATTTTTGCTAAACTTGAGTTGCCTTGTTGATGTTGAGTGGTCTTGTCCAGTTGGGGAGGGTATCCTAAGTTGTTGTTGTTGGTTGCATGCTGATATGCTCCATTAAGATGTTGGGTTGTATGCTGATATACGCCATAGAGTCATTTCATACTCATTTGCATTTGTTGGGGGCTTATTGCCCTGGAATGTTTATCATTCACTGTTGGGGGCTTATTGCCCTGGAACGCTTTATCGTTCACCTGTTGGGGGCTTATTGCCCTGGGATGCTTTAACCATCCAAATTGTTGGGGGCTTATTGCCCTGGAATGCTTAGCATTCAACGCGCGTAGTTGGTACCACATGCATAATGCATTAGATGTTATGGAGTCTTGCATTAGTTGTAGGTGTGAGTTGTCCTTTTGGGATTGTTGTTGGTGAGATGTCGCCACAAGTGTTGTTGTTGTTGTTGATATGAATCAAAGATGAATCAATATGATAATGTTGAGTTGATGATGTTGATGATGATGCTGCTGATTGTTAATATTGTTGTTGTTTTCAATGTATGTTGATGAATTCATATATTTATATATATATTGCTTTGTTTTGTGAACTCACCCCTTCTGCTGGAATTGCCGCCTTGTGGGCAAGTGCAGGTAGCGAAGACTAGCGGTGTTGGCTCTTGAGTCTAGGGCTCTGATACATAGTAGGGATGGGGAAACGTTATCTTTCTTGTATTCCTTATGTATCATTTCTTTGAAGAAGATGATGTTGAGATTCTATCGTCGAATAATTTTATTATGTTAACGGCCTTTGTGCCAAGATTATGATGTAGTTGTTGAATATGATTTTTATATAAAGACTTTCCGCTGCAGAATTTTAATATGATGATATTGTATGTTGATGGTTTTAAATAGTTTTATATTCTATTTAAATAATTTTGAAAAAAGTAATGTAATACTCCGTTGTTTGCTGAATAACTCTGATTACTATTTTATGATTATTATTATTATTATTATTACGTTATTTCGGGAACGGGGTGTTACAATTGGTATCAGAGCAGGTCGGTCTGTCAGACCATTAGTAGAGTCGTGTCGAGCCATGTAGAGTTGCGTGACAGGTTTAAACTGTCTTTGTTGTTCTAATTTTTGTTGTTATGTAGAATTATCGAGATGGCCGGAAGAAATGATGCTGCTCTTGCTGCTGCTTTGCAAGCAATGGCTCAAGTTGTTGGACAACAGCAAGGTGCTGGTGGTGCTGGTGAAGGTGTAAGGATGCTTGAGACTTTCTTGAGGAATCATCCACCAACCTTTAAGGGAAGGTACGACCCCGATGGAGCACAGACCTGGCTGAAGGAAGTCGAGAGGATCTTCCGGGTAATGCAGTGTACGGATGTTCAGATGGTGCGGTTTGGCACCCATATGTTAGCAGAGGAGGCTGACGACTGGTGGGTAAGCACTCAACCTATACTCCAAGCTGAAGGAGCTGAGATTACATGGGCTGTGTTCCGAAGAGAGTTCTTGAGGAGGTATTTTCCGGAGGATGTCCGAGGTAAGAAGGAGATAGAATTCCTTGAGCTGAAGCAAGGAGACATGTCTATCACAGAATATGCTGCTAAGTTCGTGGAGCTTGCAAAGTTTTATCCCCACTATGCTGCGGAGACTGCTGAGTTCTCTAAGTGTATCAAATTTGAGAATGGTCTGCGAGCTGATATCAAGCGGGCCATTGGCTATCAGAAGATCAGAGACTTCTCTGAGTTGGTGAGCAGCTGCCGTATTTACGAAGAGGACACCAAAGCTCACTATAAGATAATGAATGACCGTAAGGGTAAGGGGCAGCAGAGTCGCCCAAAGCCGTATAGTGCCCCAGCTGATAAAGGAAAACAAAGGATGCATGATGAGAGGAGGCCAGCACGTAGGGATGCTCCTGCTGAGGTGGTTTGTTATAAGTGTGGTGTGAAAGGCCACAAGAGTAATGCTTGTACCCGTGATGAGAAGAAATGTTTTCGTTGTGGTAAGAAGGGCCATACTGTCACCGAATGCAAACGTGGAGATATTGTTTGCTTCAACTGTAATGAAGAAGGTCACATTGGTTCTCAGTGCACTCAGCCTAAGAAGGCGCAGACTAGTGGTAGAGTTTTTGCCTTGACAAGATTTTTAAAAGTATTTGTCGGTTACTATTTTAAAAGTAATCGACAAGATTTTTATTTTCAACATATTCGTCGGTTACTATTTCATAAGTAATCGGCATGATTTATTTTCAGCACATTCGTCGGTTACTATTTCAAAAGTAATCGGCATGATCTATTTTCTGCACATTCGTCGGTTACTATATCAAAAGTAATCGGCAAGATTTTTATTTTCAGCATATTCGTCGGTTACTATTTCAAAAGTAATCGGCAAGATTTTTATTTTCAGCATATTTGTCGGTTACTATATTAAAAGTAACCGACAAGATTTTTATTTTCAACATATTCGTCGGTTACTATTTCAAACGTAATCGGCAAGACTTTATTATCAGCACATTCGTTGGTTACTATTTTAAAAGTAATCGGCAAGATTTTTATTTTCAACATATTCGTCGGTTACTATTTCAAAAGTAATCGGCAAGACTTTATTTTCAGCACTTTCGTCGGTTACTATTTCAAAAGTAATCGGCAGGATTTTTATTTTCAGCATATTCGTCGGTTACTATTTCGATAGTAATCGGCAAGATTTTTATTTTCAGCATATTTGTCGGTTACTATTTTAAAAGTAATCGACAAGATTTTTATTTTCAACATATTCCTCGGTTACAATTTCAAAAGTAATCGGCAAGATTTTTATTTTCAGCATGTTCGTCGGTTACTATTTCAAAAGTAATCGGCAAGATTTTTTTTTTTCAACATATTTGTCGGTTACTATTTTAAAAGTAATCGACAAGACTTTATTTTCCGCACATTCGTCGGTTACTATTTCAAAAGTAATCGGCAAGATTTTTATTTTCAACATATTCGTCGGTTACTATTTCATAAGTAATCGGCATGATTTATTTTTAGCACATTCGTCGGTTACTATTTCAAAAGTAATCGGCAAGATTTTTATTTTCAACATATTCCTCGGTTACTATTTAAAAAGTAATCGGTAAGATTTTTATTTTCAACATATTCGTCGCTTACTATTTCAAAAGTAATCAGCAAGATTTTTATTTTCAACATATTCGTCGCATACTATTTCAAAAGTAATCGGCATGATTTATTTTCAGCACATTCGTCGGTTACTATTTCAAAAGCAATCGGCAAGATTTTTATTATGAGCACATTTGTCGGTTACTATTTCAAAAGTAATCGGCATGATTTATTTTCAGCACATTCGTCGGTTACTATTTCAAAAGTAATCGGCAAGATTTTTATTTTGAGCACATTCGTCGGTTACTATTTTAAAAGTAATCGACAAGACTTTTATTTTCAGCACATTTGTCGGTTACTATTTCAAAAGTAATCGGCATGATTTATTTTCAGCACATACGTAGGTTACTATTTCAAAAGTAATCGGCAAGACTTTATTTTCAACACATTCGTCGGTTACTATTTCAAAAGTAATCGGCATGATCTATTTTCTGCACATTCGTCGGTTACTATTTCAAAAGTAATCGGCAAGATTTTTATTTTCAGCATATTCGTCGGTTACTATTTCAAAGGTAATCAGCAGTATTTATTTTCAGCACATTCGTCGGTTACTATTTCAAATGTAATCAGCAGGATTTTTATTTTGAGCATATTCGTCGGTTACTATTTCGAAAGTAATCGGCAAGATTTTTATTTTCAGCATATTTGTCGGTTACTATTTTAAAAGTAATCGACAAGATTTTTATTTTCAACATATTCGTCGGTTACTATTTCATAAGTAATCGGCATGATTTATTTTCAGCACATTCGTCGGTTACTATTTCAAAAGTAATCGGCATGATCTATTTTCTGCACATTCGTCGGTTACTATATCAAAAGTAATCGGCAAGATTTTTATTTTCAGCATATTCGTCGGTTACTATTTCAAAAGTAATCGGCAAGATTTTTATTTTGAGCATATTCGTCGGTTACTATTTCGAAAGTAATCGGCAAGATTTTTATTTTCAGCATATTTGTCGGTTACTATTTTAAAAGTAATCGACAAGATTTTTATTTTCAACATATTCGTCGGTTACTATTTCATAAGTAATCGGCATGATTTATTTTCAGCACATTCGTCGGTTACTATTTCAAAAGTAATCGGCATGATCTATTTTCTGCACATTCGTCGGTTACTATATCAAAAGTAATCGGCAAGATTTTTATTTTCAGCATATTCGTCGGTTACTATTTCAAAAGTAATCGGCAAGATTTTTATTTTCAGCATATTTGTCGGTTACTATATTAAAAGTAACCGACAAGATTTTTATTTTCAACATATTCGTCGGTTACTATTTCAAACGTAATCGGCAAGACTTTATTATCAGCACATTCGTTGGTTACTATTTTAAAAGTAATCGGCAAGATTTTTATTTTCAACATATTCGTCGGTTACTATTTCAAAAGTAATCGGCAAGACTTTATTTTCAGCACTTTCGTCAGTTACTATTTCAAAAGTAATCGGCAGGATTTTTATTTTCAGCATATTCGTCGGTTACTATTTCGATAGTAATCGGCAAGATTTTTATTTTCAGCATATTTGTCGGTTACTATTTTAAAAGTAATCGACAAGATTTTTATTTTCAACATATTCCTCGGTTACAATTTCAAAAGTAATCGGCAAGATTTTTATTTTCAGCATGTTCGTCGGTTACAATTTCAAAAGTAATCGGCACGATTTTTTTTTTTCAACATATTCGTCGGTTACTATTTCATAAGTAATCGGCATGATTTATTTTCAGCACATTCGTCGGTTACTATTTCAAAAGTAATCGGCAAGATTTTTATTTTCAACATATTCCTCGGTTACTATTTAAAAAGTAATCGGTAAGATTTTTATTTTCAACATATTCGTCGCTTACTATTTCAAAAGTAATCAGCAAGATTTTTATTTTCAACATATTCGTCGCTTACTATTTCAAAAGTAATCGGCATGATTTATTTTCAGCACATTCGTCGGTTACTATTTCAAAAGTAATCGGCAAGATTTTTATTTTGAGCACATTCGTCGGTTACTATTTTAAAAGTAATCGACAAGACTTTTATTTTCAGCACATTTGTCGGTTACTATTTCAAAAGTAATCGACATGATTTATTTTCAGCACATTCGTCGGTTACTATTTCAAAAGTAATCGGCAAGACTTTATTTTCAACACATTCATCGGTTACTATTTCGAAAGTAATCGGCAAGATTTTTATTTTCAGCATATTCGTCGGTTACTATTTCAAAGGTAATCAGCAGTATTTATTTTCAGCACATTCGTCGGTTACTATTTCAAAAGTAATCGGCAAGATTTTTATTTTTAGCATATTTGTCGGGTACTATTTTAAAACTAATCGACAAGACTTTATTTTCAGCACATTCGTCGGTTACTATTTCAAAAGTAATCGGCAAGATTTTTATTTTCAACATATTCGTCGCTTACTATTTCAAAAGTAATCAGCAAGATTTTTATTTTCAACATATTCGTCGCTTACTATTTCAAAAGTAATCGGCATGATTTATTTTCAGCACATTCGTCGGTTACTATTTCAAAAGTAATCGGCAGGATTTTTATTTTCAACATATTCGTCGCTTACTATTTCAAAAGTAATCAGCAAGATTTTTATTTTCAACATATTCGTCGCTTACTATTTCAAAAGTAATCGGCATGATTTATTTTCAGCACATTCGTCGGTTACTATTTCAAAAGTAATCGGGAAGATTTTTATTTTGAGCACATTCGTCGGTTACTATTTTAAAAGTAATCGACAAGACTTTTATTTTCAGCACATATGTCGGTTACTATTTCAAAAGTAATCGGCATGATTTATTTTCAGCACATTCGTCGGTTACTATTTCAAAAGTAATCGGCAAGATTTTTATTTTGAGCACATTCGTCGGTTACTATTTTAAAAGTAATCGACAAGACTTTTATTTTCAGCACATTTGTCAGTTACTATTTCAAAAGTAATCGGCATGATTTATTTTTAGCACATTCGTCGGTTACTATTTCAAAAGTAATCGGCAAGACTTTATTTTCAACACATTCGTCGGTCACTATTTCAAAAGTAATCGGCATGATCTATTTTCTGCACATTCGTCGGTTACTAGTTCAAAAGTAATCGGCAAGATTTTTATTTTCAGCATATTCGTCGGTTACTATTTCAAAGGTAATCAACAGTATTTATTTTCAGCACATTCGTCGGTTACTATTTCAAAAGTAATCGGCAAGATTTTTATTTTCAACATATTCGTCGCTTACTATTTCAAAAGTAATCAGCAAAATTTTTATTTTCAACATATTCGTCGCTTACTATTTCAAAAGTAATCGGCATGATTTATTTTCAGCACATTCGTCGGTTACTATTTCAAAAGTAATCGGCAAGATTTTTATTTTGAGCACATTCGTCGGTTACTATTTTAAAAGTAAACGACAAGACTTTTATTTTCAGCATATTCGTCGGTTACTATTTCGAAAGTAATCGGCAAGATTTTTATTTTCAGCATATTTGTCGGTTACTATTTTAAAAGTAATCGACAAGATTTTTATTTTCAACATATTCGTCGGTTACTATTTCATAAGTAATCGGCATGATTTATTTTCAGCACATTCGTCGGTTACTATTTCAAAAGTAATCGGCATGATCTATTTTCTGCATATTCGTCGGTTACTATTTCAAAAGTAATCGGCAAGATTTTTATTTTCAGCATATTCGTCGGTTACTATTTCAAAAGTAATCGGCAAGATTTTTACTTTCAGCATATTTGTCGGTTACTATATTAAAAGTAATCGACAAGATTTTTATTTTCAACATATTCGTCGGTTACTATTTCAAACGTAATCGGCATGATTTATTATCAGCACATTCGTTGGTTACTATTTTAAAAGTAATCGGCAAGATTTTTATTTTCAACATATTCGTCCTTTACTATTTCAAACGTAATCGGCAAGACTTTATTTTCAGCATATTCGTCAGTTACTATTTCAAAAGTAATCGGCAAGATTTTTATTTTCAGCATATTCGTCGGTTACTATTTCGATAGTAATCGGCAAGATTTTTATTTTCAGCATATTTGTCGGTTACTATTTTAAAAGTAATCGACAAGATTTTTATTTTCAACATATTCCTCGGTTACTATTTCAAAAGTAATCGGCAAGATTTTTATTTTCAGCATGTTTGTCGGTTACTATTTCAAAAGTAGTCGGCAAGATTTTTTTTTTCAACATATTTGTCGGTTACTATTTTAAAAGTAATCGACAAGACTTTATTTTCAGCACATTCGTCGGTTACTATTTCAAAAGTAATCGGCAAGATTTTTTTTTCCAACATATTTGTCGGTTACTATTTTAAAAGTAATCGACAAGACTTTATTTTCAGCACATTCGTCGGTTACTATTTCAAAAGTAATCGGTAAGATTTTTATTTTCAACATATTCGTCGGTTACTATTTCATAAGTAATCGGCATGATTTATTTTCAGCACATTCGTCGGTTACTATTTCAAAAGTAATCGGCAAGATTTTTATTTTCAACATATTCCTCGGTTACTATTTAAAAAGTAATCGGTAAGATTTTTATTTTCAACATATTCGTCGCTTACTATTTCAAAAGTAATCAGCAAGATTTTCATTTTCAACATATTCGTCGCTTACTATTTCAAAAGTAATCGGCATGATTTATTTTCAGCACATTCGTCGGTTACTATTTCAAAAGTAATCGGCTAGATTTTTATTTTGAGCACATTCGTCGGTTACTATTTTAAAAGTAATCGACAAGACTTTTATTTTCAGCACATTTGTCGGTAACTATTTCAAAAGTAATCGGCATGATTTATTTTCAGCACATTCGTCGGTTACTATTTCAAAAGTAATCGGCAAGATTTTTATTTTGAGCACATTCGTCGGTTACTATTTTAAAAGTAATCGACAAGACTTTTATTTTCAGCACATTTGTCGGTTACTATTTCAAAAGTAATCGGCATGATCTATTTTCAGCACATTCGTTGGTTACTATTTCAAAAGTAATCGGCAAGACTTTATTTTCAACACATTCGTCGGTTACTATTTCAAAAGTAATCGGCATGATCTATTTTCTGCACATTCGTCGGTTACTATTTCAAAAGTATCGGCAAGATTTTTATTTTCAGCATATTCGTCGGTTACTATTTCAAAGGTAATCAGCAGTATTTATTTTCAGCACATTCGTCGGTTACTATTTCAAAAGTAATCGGCAAGATTTTTATTTTTAGCATATTTGTCGGGTACTATTTTAAAAGTAATCGACAAGATTTTTATTTTCAACATATTCGTCGGTTACTATTTCAAAAGTAATCGGCAAGACTTTATTTTCAGCACTTTCGTCGGTTACTATTTCAAATGTAATCAGCAGGATTTTTATTTTCAGCATATTCGTCGGTTACTATTTCGAAAGTAATCGGCAAGATTTTTATTTTCAGCATATTTGTCGGTTACTATTTTAAAAGTAATCGACAAGATTTTTATTTTCAACATATTCCTCGGTTACTATTTCAAAAGTAATCGGCAAGATTTTTATTTTCAGCATGTTCGTCGGTTACTATTTCAAAAGTAATCGGCAAGATTTTTATTTTCAACATATTTGTCGGTTACAATTTTAAAAGTAATCGACAAGACTTTATTTTCAGCACATTCGTCGGTTACTATTTCAAAAGTAATCGGTAAGATTCTTATTTTCAACATATTCGTCGGTTACTATTTCATTAGTAATCGGCATGATTTATTTTCAGCACATTCGTCGGTTACTATTTCAAAAGTAATCGGCATGATCTATTTTCTGCACATTCGTCGGTTACTATTTCAAAAGTAGTCGGCAAGATTTATATTTTCAGCATATTCGTCGGTTACTATTTCAAAAGTAATCGGCAAGATTTTTATTTTCAACATATTCGTCGCTTACTATTTCAAAAGTAATCGGCATGATTTATTTTCAGCACATTCGTCGGTTACTATTTCAAAAGTAATCGGCAAGATTTTTATTTTCAACATATTCGTCGCTTACTAATTAAAAAGTAATCACCAAGATTTTTATTTTCAACATATTCGTCGCTTACTATTTCAAAAGTAATCGGCAAGATTTATTTTCAGCACATTCGTCGGTTACTATTTCAAAAGTAATCGGCAAGATTTTTATTTTCAGCATATTTGTCGGTTACTATTTTAAAAGTAATCGACAAGATTTTTATTTTCAACATATTCGTCGCTTACTATTTCAAAAGTAATCGGCATGATTTATTTTCAGCACATTCGTCGGTTACTATTTCAAAAGTAATCGGGAAGATTTTTATTTTGAGCAAAATCGTCGGTTACTATTTTAAAAGTAATCGACAAGACTTTTATTTTCAGCACATTTGTCGGTTACTATTTCAAAAGTAATCGGCATGATTTATTTTCAGCACATTCGTCGGTTACTATTTCAAAAGTAATCGGCAAGATTTTTATTTTGAGCACATTCGTTGGTTACTATTTTAAAAGTAATCGACAAGACTTTTATTTTCAGCACATTTGTCGGTTACTATTTCAAAAGTAATCGGCATGATTTATTTTCAGCACATTCGTCGGTTACTATTTCAAAAGTTATCGGCAAGACTTTATTTTCAACACATTCGTCGGTTACTATTTCAAAAGTAATCGGCATGATCTATTTTCTGCACATTCGTCGGTTACTATTTCAAAAGTAATCGGCAAGATTTTTATTTTCAGCATATTCGTCGGTTATTATTTCAAAGGTAATCAGCAGTATTTATTTTCAGCACATTCGTCGGTTACTATTTCAAAAGTAATCGGCAAGATTTTTATTTTCAGCATATTCGTCGGTTACTATTTCAAAGGTAATCAGCAGTATTTATTTTCAGCACATTCGTCGGTTACTATTTCAAAAGTAATCGGCAAGATTTTTATTTTCAACATATTCGTCGCTTACTATTTCAAAAGTAATCAGCAAGATTTTTATTTTCAACATATTCGTCGCTTACTATTTGAAAAGTAATCGGCATGATTTATTTTCAGCACATTCGTCGGTTACAATTTCAAAAGTAATCGGCAAGATTTTTATTTTGAGCACATTCGTCGGTTACTATTTTAAAAGTAATCGACAAGACTTTTATTTTCAGCATATTCGTCGGTTACTATTTCGAAAGTAATCGGCAAGATTTTTATTTTCAGCATATTTGTCGGTTACTATTTTAAAAGTAATCGACAAGATTTTTATTTTCAACATATTCGTCGGTTACTATTTCATAAGTAATCGGCATGATTTATTTTCAGCACATTCGTCGGTTACTATTTCAAAAGTAATCGGCATGATCTATTTTCTGCACATTCGTCGGTTACTATTTCAAAAGTAATCGGCAAGATTTTTATTTTCAACATATTCGTCGCTTACTATTTCAAAAGTAATCGGCATGATTTATTTTCAGCACATTCGTCGGTTACTATTTCAAAAGTAATCGGCAAGATTTTTATTTTCAACATATTCGTCGCTTACTAATTAAAAAGTAATCAGCAAGATTTTTATTTTCAACATATTCGTCGCTTACTATTTCAAAAGTAATCGGCAAGATTTATTTTCAGCACATTCGTCGGTTACTATTTCAAAAGTAATCGGCAAGATTTTTATTTTCAGCATATTTGTCGGTTACTATTTTAAAAGTAATCGACAAGATTTTTATTTTCAACATATTCGTCGCTTACTATTTCAAAAGTAATCGGCATGATTTATTTTCAGCACATTCGTCGGTTACTATTTCAAAAGTAATCGGGAAGATTTTTATTTTGAGCAAAATCGTCGGTTACTATTTTAAAAGTAATCGACAAGACTTTTATTTTCAGCACATTTGTCGGTTACTATTTCAACAGTAATCGGCATGATTTATTTTCAGCACATTCGTCGGTTACTATTTCAAAAGTAATCGGCAAGATTTTTATTTTGAGCACATTCGTTGGTTACTATTTTAAAAGTAATCGACAAGACTTTTATTTTCAGCACATTTGTCGGTTACTATTTCAAAAGTAATCGGCATGATTTATTTTCAGCACATTCGTCGGTTACTATTTCAAAAGTTATCGGCAAGACTTTATTTTCAACACATTCGTCGGTTACTATTTCAAAAGTAATCGGCATGATCTATTTTCTGCACATTCGTCGGTTACTATTTCAAAAGTAATCGGCAAGATTTTTATTTTCAGCATATTCGTCGGTTATTATTTCAAAGGTAATCAGCAGTATTTATTTTCAGCACATTCGTCGGTTACTATTTCAAAAGTAATCGGCAAGATTTTTATTTTCAGCATATTCGTCGGTTACTATTTCAAAGGTAATCAGCAGTATTTATTTTCAGCACATTCGTCGGTTACTATTTCAAAAGTAATCGGCAAGATTTTTATTTTCAACATATTCGTCGCTTACTATTTCAAAAGTAATCAGCAAGATTTTTATTTTCAACATATTCGTCGCTTACTATTTGAAAAGTAATCGGCATGATTTATTTTCAGCACATTCGTCGGTTACAATTTCAAAAGTAATCGGCAAGATTTTTATTTTGAGCACATTCGTCGGTTACTATTTTAAAAGTAATCGACAAGACTTTTATTTTCAGCATATTCGTCGGTTACTATTTCATAAGTAATCGGCATGATTTATTTTCAGCACATTCGTCGGTTACTATTTCAAAAGTAATCGGCATGATCTATTTTCTGCACATTCGTCGGTTACTATTTCAAAAGTAATCGGCAAGATTTATATTTTCAGCATATTCGTCGGTTACTATTTCAAAAGTAATCGGCAAGATTTTTATTTTCAGCATATTTGTCAGTTACTATATTAAAAGTAATCGACAAGATTTTTATTTTCAACATATTCGTCGGTTACTATTTCAAACGTAATCGGCAAGACTTTATTATCAGCACATTCGTTGGTTACTATTTTAAAAGTAATCGGCAAAATTTTTATTTTCAACATATTCGTCGGTTACTATTTCAAAAGTAATCAGCAAGATTTTTATTTTCAGCACATTTGTCGGTTACTATTTCAAAAGTAATCGGCATGATTTATTTTCAGCACATTCGTCGGTTACTATTTCAAAAGTAATCCGCAAGACTTTATTTTCAACATATTCCTCGGTTACTATTTCAAAAGTAATCGGCAAGATTTTTATTTTCAGCATGTTCGTCGGTTACTATTTCAAAAGTAATCGGCAAGATTTTTTTTTTCAACATATTTGTCGGTTACTATTTTAAAAGTAATCGACAAGACTTTATTTTCAGCACATTCGTCGGTTACTATTTCAAAAGTAATCGGTAAGATTTTTATTTTCAGCATATTCGTCGGTTACTATTTCAAAGGTAATCAACAGTATTTATTTTCAGCACATTCGTCGGTTACTATTTCAAAAGTAATCGGCAAGATTTTTATTTTCAGCATATTCGTCGGTTACTATTTCAAAGGTAATCAGCAGTATTTATTTTCAGCACATTCGTCGGTTACTATTTTAAAAGTAATCGACAAGACTTTATTTTTAGCACATTCGTCGGTTACTATTTCAAAAGTAATCGGCAAGATTTTTATTTTCAACATATTCGTCGCTTACTATTTCAAAAGTAATCAGCAAGATTTTTATTTTCAACATATTCGTCGCTTACTATTTGAAAAGTAATCGGCATGATTTATTTTCAGCACATTCGTCGGTTACTATTTCAAAAGTAATCGGCAAGATTTTTATTTTGAGCACATTCGTCGGTTACTATTTTAAAAGTAATAGACAAGACTTTTATTTTCAGCACATTTGTCGGTTACTATTTCAAAAGTAATCGGCATGATTTATTTTCAGCACATTCGTCGGTTACTATTTCAAAAGTAATCGGCAAGATTTTTATTTTGAGCACATTCGTTGGTTACTATTTTAAAAGTAATCGACAAGACTTTTATTTTCAGCACATTTGTCGGTTACTATTTCAAAAGTAATCGGCATGATTTATTTTCAGCACATTCGTCGGTTACTATTTCAAAAGTTATCGGCAAGACTTTATTTTAAACACATTCGTCGGTTACTATATCAAAAGTAATCGGCATGATCTATTTTCTGCACATTCGTCGGTTACTATTTCAAAAGTAATCGGCAAGATTTTTATTTTCAGCATATTCGTCGGTTATTATTTCAAAGGTAATCAGCAGTATTTATTTTCAGCACATTCGTCGGTTACTATTTCAAAAGTAATCGGCAAGATTTTTATTTTCAGCATATTCGTCGGTTACTATTTCAAAGGTAATCAGCAGTATTTATTTTCAGCACATTCGTCGGTTACTATTTTAAAAGTAATCGACAAGACTTTATTTTCAGCACATTCGTCGGTTACTATTTCAAAAGTAATCGGCAAGATTTTTATTTTCAACATATTCGTCGCTTACTATTTCAAAAGTAATCAGCAAGATTTTTATTTTCAACATATTCGTCGCTTACTATTTGAAAAGTAATCGGCATGATTTATTTTCAGCACATTCGTCGGTTACAATTTCAAAAGTAATCGGCAAGATTTTTATTTTGAGCACATTCGTCGGTTACTATTTTAAAAGTAATCGACAAGACTTTTATTTTCAGCATATTCGTCGGTTACTATTTCGAAAGTAATCGGCAAGATTTTTATTTTCAGCATATTTGTCGGTTACTATTTTAAAACTAATCGACAAGATTTTTATTTTCAACATATTCGTCGGTTACTATTTCATAAGTAATCGGCATGATTTATTTTCAGCACATTCGTCGGTTACTATTTCAAAAGTAATCGGCATGATCTATTTTCTGCACATTCGTCGGTTACTATTTCAAAAGTAATCGGCAAGATTTATATTTTCAGCATATTCGTCGGTTACTATTTCAAAAGTAATCGGCAAGATTTTTATTTTCAGCATATTTGTCAGTTACTATATTAAAAGTAATCGACAAGATTTTTATTTTCAACATATTCGTCGGTTACTATTTCAAACGTAATCGGCAAGACTTTATTATCAGCACATTCGTTGGTTACTATTTTAAAGGTAATCGGCAAAATTTTTATTTTCAACATATTCGTCGGTTACTATTTCAAAAGTAATCAGCAAGATTTTTATTTTCAACATATTCGTCGCTTACTATTTCAAAAGTAATCGGCATGATTTATTTTCAACACATTCGTCGGTTACTATTTCAAAAGTAATCGGCAAGACTTTATTTTCAACATATTCCTCGGTTACTATTTCAAAAGTAATCGGCAAGATTTTTATTTTCAGCATGTTCGTCGGTTACTATTTCAAAAGTAATCAACAGTATTTATTTTCAGCACATTCGTCGGTTACTATTTCAAAGGTAATCAACAGTATTTATTTTCAGCACATTCGTCGGTTACTATTTCAAAAGTAATCGGCAAGATTTTTATTTTCAGCATATTCGTCGGTTACTATTTCAAAGGTAATCAGCAGTATTTATTTTCAGCACATTCGTCGGTTACTATTTTAAAAGTAATCGACAAGACTTTATTTTCAGCACATTCGTCGGTTACTATTTCAAAAGTAATCGGCAAGATTTTTATTTTCAACATATTCGTCGCTTACTATTTCAAAAGTAATCAGCAAGATTTTTATTTTCAACATATTCGTCGCTTACTATTTGAAAAGTAATCGGCATGATTTATTTTCAGCACATTCGTCGGTTACTATTTCAAAAGTAATCGGCAAGATTTTTATTTTGAGCACATTCGTCGGTTACTATTTTAAAAGTAATCGACAAGACTTTTATTTTCAGCATATTCGTCGGTTACTATTTCGAAAGTAATCGGCAAGATTTTTATTTTCAGCATATTTGTCGGTTACTATTTTAAAAGTAATCGACAAGATTTTTATTTTCAACATATTCGTCGGTTACTATTTCATAAGTAATCGACATGATTTATTTTCAGCACATTCGTCGGTTACTATTTCAAAAGTAATCGGCATGATCTATTTTCTGCACATTCGTCGGTTACTATTTCAAAAGTAATCGGCAAGATTTATATTTTCAGCATATTCGTCGGTTACTATTTCAAAAGTAATCGGCAAGATTTTTATTTTCAACATATTCGTCGCTTACTATTTCAAAAGTAATCGGCATGATTTATTTTCAGCACATTCGTCGGTTACTATTTCAAAAGTAATCGGCAAGATTTTTATTTTCAACATATTCGTCGCTTACTAATTAAAAAGTAATCAACAAGATTTTTATTTTCAAAATATTCGTCGCTTACTATTTCAAAAGTAATCGGCATGATTTATTTTCAGCACATTCGTCGGTTACTATTTCAAAGGTAATCGGGAAGATTTTTATTTTGAGCACATTCGTCGGTTACTATTTTAAAAGTAATCGACAAGACTTTTATTTTCAGCACATTTGTCGGTTACTATTTCAAAAGTAATCGGCATGATTTATTTTCAGCACATTCGTCGGTTACTATTTCAAAAGTAATCAGCAAGATTTTTATTTTGAGCACATTCGTTGGTTACTATTTTAAAAGTAATCGACAAGACTTTTATTTTCAGCACATTTGTCGGTTACTATTTCAAAAGTAATCGGCATGATTTATTTTCAGCACATTCGTCGGTTACTATTTCAAAAGTAATCGGCAAGACTTTATTTTCAACACATTCGTCGGTTACTATTTCAAAAGTAATCGGCATGATCTATTATCTGCACATTCGTCGGTTACTATTTCAAAAGTAATCGGCAAGATTTTTATTTTCAGCATATTCGTCGGTTACTATTTCAAAGGTAATCAGCAGTATTTATTTTCAGCACATTCGTCGGTTACTATTTCAAAAGTAATCGGCAAGATTTTTATTTTCAGCATATTCGTCGGTTACTATTTCAAAGGTAATCAGCAGTATTTATTTTCAGCACATTCGTCGGTTACTATTTTAAAAGTAATCGACAAGACTTTATTTTCAGCACATTCGTCGGTTACTATTTCAAAAGTAATCGGCAAGATTTTTATTTTCAACATATTCCTCGCTTACTTTTTCAAAAGTAATCAGCAAGATTTTTATTTTCAACATATTCGTCGCTTACTATTTGAAAAGTAATCGGCATGATTTATTTTCAGCACATTCGTCGGTTACTATTTCAAAAGTAATCGGCAAGATTATTATTTTGAGCACATTCGTCGGTTACTATTTTAAAAGTAATCGACAAGACTTTTATTTTCAGCATATTCGTCGGTTACTATTTCGAAAGTAATCGGCAAGATTTTTATTTTCAGCATATTTGTCGGTTACTATTTTAAAAGTAATCGACAAGATTTTTATTTTCAACATATTCGTCGGTTACTATTTCATAAGTAATCGGCATGATTTATTTTCAGCACATTCGTCGGTTACTATTTCAAAAGTAATCGGCATGATCTATTTTCTGCACATTCGTCGGTTACTATTTCAAAAGTAATCGGCAAGATTTATATTTTCAGCGTATTCGTCGGTTACTATTTCAAAAGTAATCGGCAAGATTTTTATTTTCAACATATTCGTCGCTTACTATTTCAAAAGTAATCGGCATGATTTATTTTCAGCACATTCGTCGGTTACTATTTCAAAAGTAATCGGCAAGATTTTTATTTTCAACATATTCGTCGCTTACTATTTCAAAAGTAATCGGCATGATTTATTTTCAGCACATTCGTCGGTTACTATTTCAAAAGTAATCGGCAAGATTTTTATTTTCAACATATTCGTCGCTTACAATTTCAAAAGTAATCAGCATGATTTATTTTCAGCACATTCGTCGGTTACTATTTCAAAGGTAATCGGGAAGATTTTTATTTTGAGCACATTCGTCGGTTACTATTTTAAAAGTAATCGACAAGACTTTTATTTTCAGCACATTTGTCGGTTACTATTTCAAAAGTAATCGGCATGATTTATTTTCAGCACATTCGTCGGTTACTATTTCAAAAGTAATCGGCAAGATTTTTATTTTCAGCATATTCGTCGGTTACTATTTCAAAGGTAATCAGCAGTATTTATTTTCAGCACATTCGTCGGTTACTATTTTAAAAGTAATCGACAAGACTTTATTTTCAGCACATTCGTCGGTTACTATTTCAAAAGTAATCGGCAAGATTTTTATTTTCAACATATTCGTCGCTTACTTTTTCAAAAGTAATCAGCAAGATTTTTATTTTAAACATATTCGTCGCTTACTATTTGAAAAGTAATCGCCATGATTTATTTTCAGCACATTCGTCGGTTACTATTTCAAAAGTAATCGGCAAGATTATTATTTTGAGCACATTCGTCGGTTACTATTTTAAAAGTAATCGACAAGACTTTTATTTTCAGCATATTCGTCGGTTACTATTTCGAAAGTAATCGGCAAGATTTTTATTTTCAGCATATTTGTCGGTTACTATTTTAAAAGTAATCGACAAGATTTTTATTTTCAACATATTCGTCGGTTACTATTTCATAAGTAATCGGCATGATTTATTTTCAGCACATTCGTCGGTTACTATTTCAAAAGTAATCGGCATGATCTATTTTCTGCACATTCGTCGGTTACTATTTCAAAAGTAATCGGCAAGATTTATATTTTCAGCATATTCGTCGGTTACTATTTCAAAAGTAATCGGCAAGATTTTTATTTTCAACATATTCGTCGCTTACTATTTCAAAAGTAATCGGCATGATTTATTTTCAGCACATTCGTCGGTTACTATTTCAAAAGTAATCGGCAAGATTTTTATTTTCAACATATTCGTCGCTTACTATTTCAAAAGTAATCGGCATGATTTATTTTCAGCACATTCGTCGGTTACTATTTCAAAAGTAATCGGCAAGATTTTTATTTTCAACATATTCGTCGCTTACTATTTCAAAAGTAATCGGCATGATTTATTTTCAGCACATTCGTCGGTTACTATTTCAAAGGTAATCGGGATGATTTTTATTTTGAGCACATTCGTCGGTTACTATTTTAAAAGTAATCGACAAGACTTTTATTTTCAGCACATTTGTCGGTTACTATTTCAAAAGTAATCGGCATGATTTATTTTCAGCACATTCGTCGGTTACTATTTCAAAAGTAATCGGCAAGACTTTATTTTCAACATATTCCTCGGTTACTATTTCAAAAGTAATCGGCAAGATTTTTATTTTCAGCATGTTCGTCGGTTACTATTTCAAAAGTAATCGGCAAGATTTTTTTTTTCAACATATTTGTCGGTTACTATTTTAAAAGTAATCGACAAGACTTTATTTTCAGCACATTCGTCGGTTACTATTTCAAAAGTAATCGGCAAGATTTTTATTTTCAGCATATTCGTCGGTTACTATTTCAAAGGTAATCAACAGTATTTATTTTCAGCACATTCGTCGGTTACTATTTCAAAAGTAATCGGCAAGATTTTTATTTTCAGCATATTCGTCGGTTACTATTTCAAAGGTAATCAGCAGTATTTATTTTCAGCACATTCGTCGGTTACTATTTTAAAAGTAATCGACAAGACTTTTATTTTCAACACATTTGTCGGTTACTATTTCAAAAGTAATCGGCATGATTTATTTTCAGCACATTCGTCGGTTACTATTTCAAAAGTAATCGGCAAGATTTTTTTTTTCAACATATTTGTCGGTTACTATTTTAAAAGTAATCGACAAGACTTTATTTTCAGCACATTCGTCGGTTACTATTTCAAAAGTAATCGGCAAGATTTTTATTTTCAGCATATTCGTCGGTTACTATTTCAAAGGTAATCAACAGTATTTATTTTCAGCACATTCGTCGGTTACTATTTCAAAAGTAATCGGCAAGATTTTTATTTTCAGCATATTCGTCGGTTACTATTTCAAAGGTAATCAGCAGTATTTATTTTCAGCACATTCGTCGGTTACTATTTTAAAAGTAATCGACAAGACTTTATTTTCAGCACATTCGTCGGTTACTATTTCAAAAGTAATCGGCAAGATTTTTATTTTCAACATATTCGTCGCTTACTATTTCAAAAGTAATCAGCAAGATTTTTATTTTCAACATATTCGTCGCTTACTATTTGAAAAGTAATCGGCATGATTTATTTTCAGCACATTCGTCGGTTACTATTTCAAAAGTAATCGGCAAGATTTTTATTTTGAGCACATTCGTCGGTTACTATTTTAAAAGTAATCGACAAGACTTTTATTTTCAGCATATTTGTCGGTTACTATTTTAAAAGTAATCGACAAGATTTTTATTTTCAACATATTCGTCGGTTACTATTTCATAAGTAATCGACATGATTTATTTTCAGCACATTCGTCGGTTACTATTTCAAAAGTAATCGGCATGATCTATTTTCTGCACATTCGTCGGTTACTATTTCAAAAGTAATCGGCAAGATTTATATTTTCAGCATATTCGTCGGTTACTATTTCAAAAGTAATCGGCAAGATTTTTATTTTCAACATATTCGTCGCTTACTATTTCAAAAGTAATCGGCATGATTTATTTTCAGCACATTCGTCGGTTACTATTTCAAAAGTAATCGGCAAGATTTTTATTTTCAACATATTCGTCGCTTACTAATTAAAAAGTAATCAGCAAGATTTTTATTTTCAACATATTCGTCGCTTACTATTTCAAAAGTAATCGGCATGATTTATTTTCAGCACATTCGTCGGTTACTATTTCAAAGGTAATCGGGAAGATTTTTATTTTGAGCACATTCGTCGGTTACTATTTTAAAAGTAATCGACAAGACTTTTATTTTCAGCACATTTGTCGGTTACTATTTCAAAAGTAATCGGCATGATTTATTTTCAGCACATTCGTCGGTTACTATTTCAAAAGTAATCGGCAAGATTTTTATTTTGAGCACATTCGTTGGTTACTATTTTAAATGTTATCGACAAGACTTTTATTTTCAGCACATTTGTCGGTTACTATTTCAAAAGTAATCGGCATGATTTATTTTCAGCACATTCGTCGGTTACTATTTCAAAAGTAATCGGCAAGACTTTATTTTCAACACATTCGTCGGTTACTATTTCAAAAGTAATCTGCATGATCTATTTTCTGCACATTCGTCGGTTACTATTTCAAAAGTAATCGGCAAGATTTTTATTTTCAGCATATTCGTCGGTAACTATTTCAAAGGTAATCAGCAGTATTTATTTTCAGCACATTCGTCGGTTACTATTTCAAAAGTAATCGGCAAGACTTTTATTTTCAGCATATTCGTCGGTTACTATTTCGAAAGTAATCGGCAAGATTTTTATTTTCAGCATATTTGTCGGTTACTATTTTAAAAGTAATCGACAAGATTTTTATTTTCAACATATTCGTCGGTTACTATTTCATAAGTAATCGGCATGATTTATTTTCAGCACATTCGTCGGTTACTATTTCAAAAGTAATCGGCATGATCTATTTTCTGCACATTCGTCGGTTACTATTTCAAAAGTAATCGGCAAGATTTATATTTTCAGCATATTCGTCGGTTACTATTTCAAAAGTAATCGGCAAGATTTTTATTTTCAACATATTCGTCGCTTACTATTTCAAAAGTAATCGGCATGATTTATTTTCAGCACATTCGTCGGTTACTATTTCAAAAGTAATCGGCAAGATTTTTATTTTCAACATATTCGTCGCTTACTATTTCAAAAGTAATCGGCATGATTTATTTTCAGCACATTCGTCGGTTACTATTTCAAAAGTAATCGGCAAGATTTTTATTTTCAACATATTCGTCGCTTACTATTTCAAAAGTAATCGGCATGATTTATTTTCAGCACATTCGTCGGTTACTATTTCAAAGGTAATCGGGATGATTTTTATTTTGAGCACATTCGTCGGTTACTATTTTAAAAGTAATCGACAAGACTTTTATTTTCAGCACATTTGTCGGTTACTATTTCAAAAGTAATCGGCATGATTTATTTTCAGCACATTCGTCGGTTACTATTTCAAAAGTAATCGGCAAGACTTTATTTTCAACATATTCCTCGGTTACTATTTCAAAAGTAATCGGCAAGATTTTTATTTTCAGCATGTTCGTCGGTTACTATTTCAAAAGTAATCGGCAAGATTTTTTTTTTCAACATATTTGTCGGTTACTATTCTAAAAGTAATCGACAAGACTTTATTTTCAGCACATTCGTCGGTTACTATTTCAAAAGTAATCGGCAAGATTTTTATTTTCAGCATATTCGTCGGTTACTATTTCAAAGGTAATCAACAGTATTTATTTTCAGCACATTCGTCGGTTACTATTTCAAAAGTAATCGGCAAGATTTTTATTTTCAGCATATTCGTCGGTTACTATTTCAAAGGTAATCAGCAGTATTTATTTTCAGCACATTCGTCGGTTACTATTTTAAAAGTAATCGACAAGACTTTATTTTCAGCACATTCGTCGGTTACTATTTCAAAAGTAATCGGCAAGATTTTTATTTTCAACATATTCGTCGCTTACTATTTCAAAAGTAATCAGCAAGATTTTTATTTTCAACATATTCGTCGCTTACTATTTGAAAAGTAATCGGCATGATTTATTTTCAGCACATTCGTCGGTTACTATTTCAAAAGTAATCGGCAAGATTTTTATTTTGAGCACATTCGTCGGTTACTATTTTAAAAGTAATCGACAAGACTTTTATTTTCAGCATATTTGTCGGTTACTATTTTAAAAGTAATCGACAAGATTTTTATTTTCAACATATTCGTCGGTTACTATTTCATAAGTAATCGACATGATTTATTTTCAGCACATTCGTCGGTTACTATTTCAAAAGTAATCGGCATGATCTATTTTCTGCACATTCGTCGGTTACTATTTCAAAAGTAATCGGCAAGATTTATATTTTCAGCATATTCGTCGGTTACTATTTCAAAAGTAATCGGCAAGATTTTTATTTTCAACATATTCGTCGCTTACTATTTCAAAAGTAATCGGCATGATTTATTTTCAGCACATTCGTCGGTTACTATTTCAAAAGTAATCGGCAAGATTTTTATTTTCAACATATTCGTCGCTTACTAATTAAAAAGTAATCAGCAAGATTTTTATTTTCAACATATTCGTCGCTTACTATTTCAAAAGTAATCGGCATGATTTATTTTCAGCACATTCGTCGGTTACTATTTCAAAGGTAATCGGGAAGATTTTTATTTTGAGCACATTCGTCGGTTACTATTTTAAAAGTAATCGACAAGACTTTTATTTTCAGCACATTTGTCGGTTACTATTTCAAAAGTAATCGGCATGATTTATTTTCAGCACATTCGTCGGTTACTATTTCAAAAGTAATCGGCAAGATTTTTATTTTGAGCACATTCGTTGGTTACTATTTTAAATGTTATCGACAAGACTTTTATTTTCAGCACATTTGTCGGTTACTATTTCAAAAGTAATCGGCATGATTTATTTTCAGCACATTCGTCGGTTACTATTTCAAAAGTAATCGGCAAGACTTTATTTTCAACACATTCGTCGGTTACTATTTCAAAAGTAATCTGCATGATCTATTTTCTGCACATTCGTCGGTTACTATTTCAAAAGTAATCGGCAAGATTTTTATTTTCAGCATATTCGTCGGTAACTATTTCAAAGGTAATCAGCAGTATTTATTTTCAGCACATTCGTCGGTTACTATTTCAAAAGTAATCGGCAAGACTTTTATTTTCAGCATATTCGTCGGTTACTATTTCGAAAGTAATCGGCAAGATTTTTATTTTCAGCATATTTGTCGGTTACTATTTTAAAAGTAATCGACAAGATTTTTATTTTCAACATATTCGTCGGTTACTATTTCATAAGTAATCGGCATGATTTATTTTCAGCACATTCGTCGGTTACTATTTCAAAAG
This sequence comes from Medicago lupulina, assembly GCA_958299785.1. Taxonomy (NCBI): domain Eukaryota; kingdom Viridiplantae; phylum Streptophyta; class Magnoliopsida; order Fabales; family Fabaceae; genus Medicago; species Medicago lupulina. The sequence goes on along the minus strand of OY283143.1, from coordinate 40,243,883 downwards.
TAATCGGCATGATCTATTTTCTGCACATTCGTCGGTTACTATTTCAAAAGTAATCGGCAAGATTTATATTTTCAGCATATTCGTCGGTTACTATTTCAAAAGTAATCGGCAAGATTTTTATTTTCAACATATTCGTCGCTTACTATTTCAAAAGTAATCGGCATGATTTATTTTCAGCACATTCGTCGGTTACTATTTCAAAAGTAATCGGCAAGATTTTTATTTTCAACATATTCGTCGCTTACTATTTCAAAAGTAATCGGCATGATTTATTTTCAGCACATTCGTCGGTTACTATTTCAAAAGTAATCGGCAAGATTTTTATTTTCAACATATTCGTCGCTTACTATTTCAAAAGTAATCGGCATGATTTATTTTCAGCACATTCGTCGGTTACTATTTCAAAGGTAATCGGGATGATTTTTATTTTGAGCACATTCGTCGGTTACTATTTTAAAAGTAATCGACAAGACTTTTATTTTCAGCACATTTGTCGGTTACTATTTCAAAAGTAATCGGCATGATTTATTTTCAGCACATTCGTCGGTTACTATTTCAAAAGTAATCGGCAAGACTTTATTTTCAACATATTCCTCGGTTACTATTTCAAAAGTAATCGGCAAGATTTTTATTTTCAGCATGTTCGTCGGTTACTATTTCAAAAGTAATCGGCAAGATTTTTTTTTTCAACATATTTGTCGGTTACTATTTTAAAAGTAATCGACAAGACTTTATTTTCAGCACATTCGTCGGTTACTATTTCAAAAGTAATCGGCAAGATTTTTATTTTCAGCATATTCGTCGGTTACTATTTCAAAGGTAATCAACAGTATTTATTTTCAGCACATTCGTCGGTTACTATTTCAAAAGTAATCGGCAAGATTTTTATTTTCAGCATATTCGTCGGTTACTATTTCAAAGGTAATCAGCAGTATTTATTTTCAGCACATTCGTCGGTTACTATTTTAAAAGTAATCGACAAGACTTTATTTTCAGCACATTCGTCGGTTACTATTTCAAAAGTAATCGGCAAGATTTTTATTTTCAACATATTCGTCGCTTACTATTTCAAAAGTAATCAGCAAGATTTTTATTTTCAACATATTCGTCGCTTACTATTTGAAAAGTAATCGGCATGATTTATTTTCAGCACATTCGTCGGTTACTATTTCAAAAGTAATCGGCAAGATTTTTATTTTGAGCACATTCGTCGGTTACTATTTTAAAAGTAATCGACAAGACTTTTATTTTCAGCATATTTGTCGGTTACTATTTTAAAAGTAATCGACAAGATTTTTATTTTCAACATATTCGTCGGTTACTATTTCATAAGTAATCGACATGATTTATTTTCAGCACATTCGTCGGTTACTATTTCAAAAGTAATCGGCATGATCTATTTTCTGCACATTCGTCGGTTACTATTTCAAAAGTAATCGGCAAGATTTATATTTTCAGCATATTCGTCGGTTACTATTTCAAAAGTAATCGGCAAGATTTTTATTTTCAACATATTCGTCGCTTACTATTTCAAAAGTAATCGGCATGATTTATTTTCAGCACATTCGTCGGTTACTATTTCAAAAGTAATCGGCAAGATTTTTATTTTCAACATATTCGTCGCTTACTAATTAAAAAGTAATCAGCAAGATTTTTATTTTCAACATATTCGTCGCTTACTATTTCAAAAGTAATCGGCATGATTTATTTTCAGCACATTCGTCGGTTACTATTTCAAAGGTAATCGGGAAGATTTTTATTTTGAGCACATTCGTCGGTTACTATTTTAAAAGTAATCGACAAGACTTTTATTTTCAGCACATTTGTCGGTTACTATTTCAAAAGTAATCGGCATGATTTATTTTCAGCACATTCGTCGGTTACTATTTCAAAAGTAATCGGCAAGATTTTTATTTTGAGCACATTCGTTGGTTACTATTTTAAATGTTATCGACAAGACTTTTATTTTCAGCACATTTGTCGGTTACTATTTCAAAAGTAATCGGCATGATTTATTTTCAGCACATTCGTCGGTTACTATTTCAAAAGTAATCGGCAAGACTTTATTTTCAACACATTCGTCGGTTACTATTTCAAAAGTAATCTGCATGATCTATTTTCTGCACATTCGTCGGTTACTATTTCAAAAGTAATCGGCAAGATTTTTATTTTCAGCATATTCGTCGGTAACTATTTCAAAGGTAATCAGCAGTATTTATTTTCAGCACATTCGTCGGTTACTATTTCAAAAGTAATCGGCAAGATTTTTATTTTCAGCATATTCGTCGGTTACTATTTCAAAAGTAATCGGCATGCTCTATTTTCTGCACATTCGTCGGTTACTATTTCAAAAGTAATCGGCAAGATTTATATTTTCAGCGTATTCGTCGGTTACTATTTCAAAAGTAATCGGCAAGATTTTTATTTTCAACATATTCGTCGCTTACTATTTCAAAAGTAATCGGCATGATTTATTTTCAGCACATTCGTCGGTTACTATTTCAAAAGTAATCGGCAAGATTTTTATTTTCAACATATTCGTCGCTTACTATTTCAAAAGTAATCGGCATGATTTATTTTCAGCACATTCGTCGGTTACTATTTCAAAAGTAATCGGCAAGATTTTTATTTTCAACATATTCGTCGCTTACTATTTCAAAAGTAATCAGCATGATTTATTTTCAGCACATTCGTCGGTTACTATTTCAAAGGTAATCGGGAAGATTTTTATTTTGAGCACATTCGTCGGTTACTATTTTAAAAGTAATCGACAAGACTTTTATTTTCAGCACATTTGTCGGTTACTATTTCAAAAGTAATCGGCATGATTTATTTTCAGCACATTCGTCGGTTACTATTTCAAAAGTAATCGGCAAGACTTTATTTTCAACATATTCCTCGGTTACTATTTCAAAAGTAATCGGCAAGATTTTTATTTTCAGCATGTTCGTCGGTTACTATTTCAAAAGTAATCGGCAAGATTTTTTTTTTCAACATATTTGTCGGTTACTATTTTAAAAGTAATCGACAAGACTTTATTTTCAGCACATTCGTCGGTTACTATTTCAAAAGTAATCGGCAAGATTTTTATTTTCAGCATATTCGTCGGTTACTATTTCAAAGGCAATCAACAGTATTTATTTTCAGCACATTCGTCGGTTACTATTTTAAAAGTAATCGACAAGACTTTATTTTCAGCACATTCGTCGGTTACTATTTCAGAAGTAATCGGCAAGATTTTTATTTTCAACATATTCGTCGCTTACTTTTTCAAAAGTAATCAGCAAGATTTTTATTTTCAACATATTCGTCGCTTACTATTTGAAAAGTAATCGGCATGATTTATTTTCAGCACATTCGTCGGTTACTATTTCAAAAGTAATCGGCAAGATTATTATTTTGAGCACATTCGTCGGTTACTATTTTAAAAGTAATCGACAAGACTTTTATTTTCAGCATATTCGTCGGTTACTATTTCGAAAGTAATCGGCAAGATTTTTATTTTCAGCATATTTATCGGTTACTATTTTAAAAGTAATCGACAAGATTTTTATTTTCAACATATTCGTCGGTTACTATTTCATAAGTAATCGGCATGATTTATTTTCAGCACATTCGTCGGTTACTATTTCAAAAGTAATCGGCATGATCTATTTTCTGCACATTCGTCGGTTACTATTTCAAAAGTAATCGGCAAGATTTATATTTTCAGCGTATTCGTCGGTTACTATTTCAAAAGTAATCGGCAAGATTTTTATTTTCAACATATTCGTCGCTTACTATTTCAAAAGTAATCGGCATGATTTATTTTCAGCACATTCGTCGGTTACTATTTCAAAAGTAATCGGCAAGATTTTTATTTTCAACATATTCGTCGCTTACTATTTCAAAAGTAATCGGCATGATTTATTTTCAGCACATTCGTCGGTTACTATTTCAAAAGTAATCGGCAAGATTTTTATTTTCAACATATTCGTCGCTTACTATTTCAAAAGTAATCAGCATGATTTATTTTCAGCACATTCGTCGGTTACTATTTCAAAGGTAATCGGGAAGATTTTTATTTTGAGCACATTCGTCGGTTACTATTTTAAAAGTAATCGACAAGACTTTTATTTTCAGCATATTCGTCGGTTACTATTTCGAAAGTAATCGGCAAGATTTTTATTTTCAGCATATTTGTCGGTTACTATTTTAAAAGTAATCGACAAGATTTTTATTTTCAACATATTCGTCGGTTACTATTTCATAAGTAATCGGCATGATTTATTTTCAGCACATTCGTCGGTTACTATTTCAAAAGTAATCGGCATGATCTATTTTCTGCACATTCGTCGGTTACTATTTCAAAAGTAATCGGCAAGATTTATATTTTCAGCGTATTCGTCGGTTACTATTTCAAAAGTAATCGGCAAGATTTTTATTTTCAACATATTCGTCGCTTACTATTTCAAAAGTAATCGGCATGATTTATTTTCAGCACATTCGTCGGTTACTATTTCAAAAGTAATCGGCAAGATTTTTATTTTCAACATATTCGTCGCTTACAATTTCAAAAGTAATCGGCATGATTTATTTTCAGCACATTCGTCGGTTACTATTTCAAAAGTAATCGGCAAGATTTTTATTTTCAACATATTCGTCGCTTACTATTTCAAAAGTAATCAGCATGATTTATTTTCAGCACATTCGTCGGTTACTATTTCAAAGGTAATCGGGAAGATTTTTATTTTGAGCACATTCGTCGGTTACTATTTTAAAAGTAATCGACAAGACTTTTATTTTCAGCACATTTGTCGGTTACTATTTCAAAAGTAATCGGCATGATTTATTTTCAGCACATTCGTCGGTTACTATTTCAAAAGTAATCGGCAAGACTTTATTTTCAACATATTCCTCGGTTACTATTTCAAAAGTAATCGGCAAGATTTTTATTTTCAGCATGTTCGTCGGTTACTATTTCAAAAGTAATCGGCAAGATTTTTTTTTTCAACATATTTGTCGGTTACTATTTTAAAAGTAATCGACAAGACTTTATTTTCAGCACATTCGTCGGTTACTATTTCAAAAGTAATCGGCAAGATTTTTATTTTCAGCATATTCGTCGGTTACTATTTCAAAGGTAATCAACAGTATTTATTTTCAGCACATTCGTCGGTTACTATTTCAAAAGTAATCGGCAAGATTTTTATTTTCAGCATATTCGTCGGTTACTATTTCAAAGGTAATCAGCAGTATTTATTTTCAGCACATTCGTCGGTTACTATTTTAAAAGTAATCGACAAGACTTTTTTTTCAGCACATTCGTCGGTTACTATTTCAAAAGTAATCGGCAAGATTTTTATTTTCAACATATTCGTCGCTTACTATTTCAAAAGTAATCAGCAAGATTTTTATTTTCAACATATTCGTCGCTTACTATTTGAAAAGTAATCGGCATGATTTATTTTCAGCACATTCGTCGGTTACTATTTCAAAAGTAATCGGCAAGATTTTTATTTTGAGCACATTCGTCGGTTACTATTTTAAAAGTAATCGACAAGACTTTTATTTTCAGCATATTCGTGACTATTTCGAAAGTAATCGGCAAGATTTTTATTTTCAGCATATTTGTCGGTTACTATTTTAAAAGTAATCGACAAGATTTTTATTTTCAACATATTCGTCGGTTACTATTTCATAAGTAATCGACATGATTTATTTTCAGCACATTCGTCGGTTACTATTTCAAAAGTAATCGGCATGATCTATTTTCTGCACATTCGTCGGTTACTATTTCAAAAGTAATCGGCAAGATTTATATTTTCAGCATATTCGTCGGTTACTATTTCAAAAGTAATCGGCAAGATTTTTATTTTCAACATATTCGTCGCTTACTATTTCAAAAGTAATCGGCATGATTTATTTTCAGCACATTCGTCGGTTACTATTTCAAAAGTAATCGGCAAGATTTTTATTTTCAACATATTCGTCGCTTACTAATTAAAAAGTAATCAGCAAGATTTTTATTTTCAACATATTCGTCGCTTACTATTTCAAAAGTAATCGGCATGATTTATTTTCAGCACATTCGTCGGTTACTATTTCAAAGGTAATCGGGAAGATTTTTATTTTGAGCACATTCGTCGGTTACTATTTTAAAAGTAATCGACAAGACTTTTATTTTCAGCACATTTGTCGGTTACTATTTCAAAAGTAATCGGCATGATTTATTTTCAGCACATTCGTCGGTTACTATTTCAAAAGTAATCGGCAAGATTTTTATTTTGAGCACATTCGTCGGTTACTATTTTAAAAGTAATCGACAAGACTTTTATTTTCAGCATATTCGTCGGTTACTATTTCGAAAGTAATCGGCAAGATTTTTATTTTCAGCATATTTGTCGGTTACTATTTTAAAAGTAATCGACAAGATTTTTATTTTCAACATATTCGTCGGTTACTATTTCATAAGTAATCGGCATGATTTATTTTCAGCACATTCGTCGGTTACTATTTCAAAAGTAATCGGCATGATCTATTTTCTGCACATTCGTCGGTTACTATTTCAAAAGTAATCGGCAAGATTTATATTTTCAGCGTATTCGTCGGTTACTATTTCAAAAGTAATCGGCAAGATTTTTATTTTCAACATATTCGTCGCTTACTATTTCAAAAGTAATCGGCATGATTTATTTTCAGCACATTCGTCGGTTACTATTTCAAAAGTAATCGGCAAGATTTTTATTTTCAACATATTCGTCGCTTACTATTTCAAAAGTAATCAGCATGATTTATTTTCAGCACATTCGTCGGTTACTATTTCAAAGGTAATCGGGAAGATTTTTATTTTGAGCACATTCGTCGGTTACTATTTTAAAAGTAATCGACAAGACTTTTATTTTCAGCATATTCGTCGGTTACTATTTCGAAAGTAATCGGCAAGATTTTTATTTTCAGCATATTTGTCGGTTACTATTTTAAAAGTAATCGACAAGATTTTTATTTTCAACATATTCGTCGGTTACTATTTCATAAGTAATCGGCATGATTTATTTTCAGCACATTCGTCGGTTACTATTTTAAAAGTAATCGACAAGACTTTTATTTTCAGCACATTCGTCGGTTACTATTTCAAAAGTAATCGGCAAGATTTTTATTTTCAACATATTCGTCGCTTACTATTTCAAAAGTAATCGGCATGATTTATTTTCAGCACATTCGTCGGTTACTATTTCAAAAGTAATCGGCAAGATTTTTATTTTCAACATATTCGTCGCTTACTATTTCAAAAGTAATCGGCATGATTTATTTTCAGCACATTCGTCGGTTACTATTTCAAAAGTAATCGGCAAGATTTTTATTTTCAGCATATTCGTCGGTTACTATTTCAAAGGTAATCAGCAGTATTTATTTTCAGCACATTCGTCGGTTACTATTTTAAAAGTAATCGACAAGACTTTTATTTTCAGCACATTCGTCGGTTACTATTTCAAAAGTAATCGGCAAGATTTTTATTTTCAACATATTCGTCGCTTACTATTTCAAAAGTAATCGGCATGATTTATTTTCAGCACATTCGTCGGTTACTATTTCAAAAGTAATCGGCAAGATTTTTATTTTCAACATATTCGTCGCTTACTATTTCAAAAGTAATCAGCATGATTTATTTTCAGCACATTCGTCGGTTACTATTTCAAAGGTAATCGGGAAGATTTTTATTTTGAGCACATTCGTCGGTTACTATTTTAAAAGTAATCGACAAGACTTTTATTTTCAGCATATTCGTCGGTTACTATTTCGAAAGTAATCGGCAAGATTTTTATTTTCAGCATATTTGTCGGTTACTATTTTAAAAGTAATCGACAAGATTTTTATTTTCAACATATTCGTCGGTTACTATTTCATAAGTAATCGGCATGATTTATTTTCAGCACATTCGTCGGTTACTATTTCAAAAGTAATCGGCATGATCTATTTTCTGCACATTCGTCGGTTACTATTTCAAAAGTAATCGGCAAGATTTATATTTTCAGCGTATTCGTCGGTTACTATTTCAAAAGTAATCGGCAAGATTTTTATTTTCAACATATTCGTCGCTTACTATTTCAAAAGTAATCGGCATGATTTATTTTCAGCACATTCGTCGGTTACTATTTCAAAAGTAATCGGCAAGATTTTTATTTTCAACATATTCGTCGCTTACAATTTCAAAAGTAATCGGCATGATTTATTTTCAGCACATTCGTCGGTTACTATTTCAAAAGTAATCGGCAAGATTTTTATTTTCAACATATTCGTCGCTTACTATTTCAAAAGTAATCAGCATGATTTATTTTCAGCACATTCGTCGGTTACTATTTCAAAGGTAATCGGGAAGATTTTTATTTTGAGCACATTCGTCGGTTACTATTTTAAAAGTAATCGACAAGACTTTTATTTTCAGCACATTTGTCGGTTACTATTTCAAAAGTAATCGGCATGATTTATTTTCAGCACATTCGTCGGTTACTATTTCAAAAGTAATCGGCAAGACTTTATTTTCAACATATTCCTCGGTTACTATTTCAAAAGTAATCGGCAAGATTTTTATTTTCAGCATGTTCGTCGGTTACTATTTCAAAAGTAATCGGCAAGATTTTTTTTTTCAACATATTTGTCGGTTACTATTTTAAAAGTAATCGACAAGACTTTATTTTCAGCACATTCGTCGGTTACTATTTCAAAAGTAATCGGCAAGATTTTTATTTTCAGCATATTCGTCGGTTACTATTTCAAAGGTAATCAACAGTATTTATTTTCAGCACATTCGTCGGTTACTATTTCAAAAGTAATCGGCAAGATTTTTATTTTCAGCATATTCGTCGGTTACTATTTCAAAGGTAATCAGCAGTATTTATTTTCAGCACATTCGTCGGTTACTATTTTAAAAGTAATCGACAAGACTTTTTTTTCAGCACATTCGTCGGTTACTATTTCAAAAGTAATCGGCAAGATTTTTATTTTCAACATATTCGTCGCTTACTATTTCAAAAGTAATCAGCAAGATTTTTATTTTCAACATATTCGTCGCTTACTATTTGAAAAGTAATCGGCATGATTTATTTTCAGCACATTCGTCGGTTACTATTTCAAAAGTAATCGGCAAGATTTTTATTTTGAGCACATTCGTCGGTTACTATTTTAAAAGTAATCGACAAGACTTTTATTTTCAGCATATTCGTGACTATTTCGAAAGTAATCGGCAAGATTTTTATTTTCAGCATATTTGTCGGTTACTATTTTAAAAGTAATCGACAAGATTTTTATTTTCAACATATTCGTCGGTTACTATTTCATAAGTAATCGACATGATTTATTTTCAGCACATTCGTCGGTTACTATTTCAAAAGTAATCGGCATGATCTATTTTCTGCACATTCGTCGGTTACTATTTCAAAAGTAATCGGCAAGATTTATATTTTCAGCATATTCGTCGGTTACTATTTCAAAAGTAATCGGCAAGATTTTTATTTTCAACATATTCGTCGCTTACTATTTCAAAAGTAATCGGCATGATTTATTTTCAGCACATTCGTCGGTTACTATTTCAAAAGTAATCGGCAAGATTTTTATTTTCAACATATTCGTCGCTTACTAATTAAAAAGTAATCAGCAAGATTTTTATTTTCAACATATTCGTCGCTTACTATTTCAAAAGTAATCGGCATGATTTATTTTCAGCACATTCGTCGGTTACTATTTCAAAGGTAATCGGGAAGATTTTTATTTTGAGCACATTCGTCGGTTACTATTTTAAAAGTAATCGACAAGACTTTTATTTTCAGCACATTTGTCGGTTACTATTTCAAAAGTAATCGGCATGATTTATTTTCAGCACATTCGTCGGTTACTATTTCAAAAGTAATCGGCAAGATTTTTATTTTGAGCACATTCGTCGGTTACTATTTTAAAAGTAATCGACAAGACTTTTATTTTCAGCATATTCGTCGGTTACTATTTCGAAAGTAATCGGCAAGATTTTTATTTTCAGCATATTTGTCAGTTACTATTTTAAAAGTAATCGACAAGATTTTTATTTTCAACATATTCGTCGGTTACTATTTCATAAGTAATCGGCATGATTTATTTTCAGCACATTCGTCGGTTACTATTTCAAAAGTAATCGGCATGATCTATTTTCTGCACATTCGTCGGTTACTATTTCAAAAGTAATCGGCAAGATTTATATTTTCAGCGTATTCGTCGGTTACTATTTCAAAAGTAATCGGCAAGATTTTTATTTTCAACATATTCGTCGCTTACTATTTCAAAAGTAATCGGCATGATTTATTTTCAGCACATTCGTCGGTTACTATTTCAAAAGTAATCGGCAAGATTTTTATTTTCAACATATTCGTCGCTTACTATTTCAAAAGTAATCAGCATGATTTATTTTCAGCACATTCGTCGGTTACTATTTCAAAGGTAATCGGGAAGATTTTTATTTTGAGCACATTCGTCGGTTACTATTTTAAAAGTAATCGACAAGACTTTTATTTTCAGCATATTCGTCGGTTACTATTTCAAAAGTAATCGGCAAGATTTTTATTTTCAGCATATTTGTCGGTTACTATTTTAAAAGTAATCGACAAGATTTTTATTTTCAACATATTCGTCGGTTACTATTTCATAAGTAATCGGCATGATTTATTTTCAGCACATTCGTCGGTTACTATTTCAAAAGTAATCGGCATGATCTATTTTCTGCACATTCGTCGGTTACTATTTCAAAAGTAATCGGCAAGATTTATATTTTCAGCGTATTCGTCGGTTACTATTTCAAAAGTAATCGGCAAGATTTTTATTTTCAACATATTCGTCGCTTACTATTTCAAAAGTAATCGGCATGATTTATTTTCAGCACATTCGTCGGTTACTATTTCAAAAGTAATCGGCAAGATTTTTATTTTCAACATATTCGTCGCTTACTATTTCAAAAGTAATCGGCATGATTTATTTTCAGCACATTCGTCGGTTACTATTTCAAAAGTAATCGGCAAGATTTTTATTTTCAACATATTCGTCGCTTACTATTTCAAAAGTAATCAGCATGATTTATTTTCAGCACATTCGTCGGTTACTATTTCAAAGGTAATCGGGAAGATTTTTATTTTGAGCACATTCGTCGGTTACTATTTTAAAAGTAATCGACAAGACTTTTATTTTCAGCACATTTGTCGGTTACTATTTCAAAAGTAATCGGCATGATTTATTTTCAGCACATTCGTCGGTTACTATTTCAAAAGTAATCGGCAAGACTTTATTTTCAACATATTCCTCGGTTACTATTTCAAAAGTAATCGGCAAGATTTTTATTTTATTTTCAGCATGTTCGTCGGTTACTATTTCAAAAGTAATCGGCAAGATTTTTTTTTTCAACATATTTGTCGGTTACTATTTTAAAAGTAATCGACAAGACTTTATTTTCAGCACATTCGTCGGTTACTATTTCAAAAGTAATCGGCAAGATTTTTATTTTCAGCATATTCGTCGGTTACTATTTCAAAGGTAATCAACAGTATTTATTTTCAGCACATTCGTCGGTTACTATTTCAAAAGTAATCGGCAAGATTTTTATTTTCAGCATATTCGTCGGTTACTATTTCAAAGGTAATCAGCAGTATTTATTTTCAGCACATTCGTCGGTTACTATTTTAAAAGTAATCGACAAGACTTTATTTTCAGCACATTCGTCGGTTACTATTTCAAAAGTAATCGGCAAGATTTTTATTTTCAACATATTCGTCGCTTACTATTTCAAAAGTAATCAGCAAGATTTTTATTTTCAACATATTCGTCGCTTACTATTTGAAAAGTAATCGGCATGATTTATTTTCAGCACATTCGTCGGTTACTATTTCAAAAGTAATCGGCAAGATTTTTATTTTGAGCACATTCGTCGGTTACTATTTTAAAAGTAATCGACAGACTTTTATTTTCAGCATATTCGTGGTTACTATTTCGAAAGTAATCGGCAAGATTTTTATTTTCAGCATATTTGTCGGTTACTATTTTAAAAGTAATCGACAAGATTTTTATTTTCAACATATTCGTCGGTTACTATTTCATAAGTAATCGACATGATTTATTTTCAGCACATTCGTCGGTTACTATTTCAAAAGTAATCGGCATGATCTATTTTCTGCACATTCGTCGGTTACTATTTCAAAAGTAATCGGCAAGATTTATATTTTCAGCATATTCGTCGGTTACTATTTCAAAAGTAATCGGCAAGATTTTTATTTTCAACATATTCGTCGCTTACTATTTCAAAAGTAATCGGCATGATTTATTTTCAGCACATTCGTCGGTTACTATTTCAAAAGTAATCGGCAAGATTTTTATTTTCAACATATTCGTCGCTTACTAATTAAAAAGTAATCAGCAAGATTTTTATTTTCAACATATTCGTCGCTTACTATTTCAAAAGTAATCGGCATGATTTATTTTCAGCACATTCGTCGGTTACTATTTCAAAGGTAATCGGGAAGATTTTTATTTCGAGCACATTCGTCGGTTACTATTTTAAAAGTAATCGACAAGACTTTTATTTTCAGCACATTTGTCGGTTACTATTTCAAAAGTAATCGGCATGATTTATTTTCAGCACATTCGTCGGTTACTATTTCAAAAGTAATCGGCAAGATTTTTATTTTGAGCACATTCGTCGGTTACTATTTTAAAAGTAATCGACAAGACTTTTATTTTCAGCATATTCGTCGGTTACTATTTCGAAAGTAATCGGCAAGATTTTTATTTTCAGCATATTTGTCGGTTACTATTTTAAAAGTAATCGACAAGATTTTTATTTTCAACATATTCGTCGGTTACTATTTCATAAGTAATCGGCATGATTTATTTTCAGCACATTCGTCGGTTACTATTTCAAAAGTAATCGGCATGATCTATTTTCTGCACATTCGTCGGTTACTATTTCAAAAGTAATCGGCAAGATTTATATTTTCAGCGTATTCGTCGGTTACTATTTCAAAAGTAATCGGCAAGATTTTTATTTTCAACATATTCGTCGCTTACTATTTCAAAAGTAATCGGCATGATTTATTTTCAGCACATTCGTCGGTTACTATTTCAAAAGTAATCGGCAAGATTTTTATTTTCAACATATTCGTCGCTTACTATTTCAAAAGTAATCAGCATGATTTATTTTCAGCACATTCGTCGGTTACTATTTCAAAGGTAATCGGGAAGATTTTTATTTTGAGCACATTCGTCGGTTACTATTTTAAAAGTAATCGACAAGACTTTTATTTTCAGCATATTCGTCGGTTACTATTTCGAAAGTAATCGGCAAGATTTTTATTTTCAGCATATTTGTCGGTTACTATTTTAAAAGTAATCGACAAGATTTTTATTTTCAACATATTCGTCGGTTACTATTTCATAAGTAATCGGCATGATTTATTTTCAGCACATTCGTCGGTTACTATTTCAAAAGTAATCGGCATGATCTATTTTCTGCACATTCGTCGGTTACTATTTCAAAAGTAATCGGCAAGATTTATATTTTCAGCGTATTCGTCGGTTACTATTTCAAAAGTAATCGGCAAGATTTTTATTTTCAACATATTCGTCGCTTACTATTTCAAAAGTAATCGGCATGATTTATTTTCAGCACATTCGTCGGTTACTATTTCAAAAGTAATCGGCAAGATTTTTATTTTCAACATATTCGTCGCTTACTATTTCAAAAGTAATCGGCATGATTTATTTTCAGCACATTCGTCGGTTACTATTTCAAAAGTAATCGGCAAGATTTTTATTTTCAACATATTCGTCGCTTACTATTTCAAAAGTAATCAGCATGATTTATTTTCAGCACATTCGTCGGTTACTATTTCAAAGGTAATCGGGAAGATTTTTATTTTGAGCACATTCGTCGGTTACTATTTTAAAAGTAATCGACAAGACTTTTATTTTCAGCACATTTGTCGGTTACTATTTCAAAAGTAATCGGCATGATTTATTTTCAGCACATTCGTCGGTTACTATTTCAAAAGTAATCGGCAAGACTTTATTTTCAACATATTCCTCGGTTACTATTTCAAAAGTAATCGGCAAGATTTTTATTTTATTTTCAGCATGTTCGTCGGTTACTATTTCAAAAGTAATCGGCAAGATTTTTTTTTTCAACATATTTGTCGGTTACTATTTTAAAAGTAATCGACAAGACTTTATTTTCAGCACATTCGTCGGTTACTATTTCAAAAGTAATCGGCAAGATTTTTATTTTCAGCATATTCGTCGGTTACTATTTCAAAGGTAATCAACAGTATTTATTTACAGCACATTCGTCGGTTACTATTTCAAAAGTAATCGGCAAGATTTTTATTTTCAGCATATTCGTCGGTTACTATTTCAAAGGTAATCAGCAGTATTTATTTTCAGCACATTCGTCGGTTACTATTTTAAAAGTAATCGACAAGACTTTATTTTCAGCACATTCGTCGGTTACTATTTCAAAAGTAATCGGCAAGATTTTTATTTTCAACATATTCGTCGCTTACTATTTCAAAAGTAATCAGCAAGATTTTTATTTTCAACATATTCGTCGCTTACTATTTGAAAAGTAATCGGCATGATTTATTTTCAGCACATTCGTCGGTTACTATTTCAAAAGTAATCGGCAAGATTTTTATTTTGAGCACATTCGTCGGTTACTATTTTAAAAGTAATCGACAGACTTTTATTTTCAGCATATTCGTGGTTACTATTTCGAAAGTAATCGGCAAGATTTTTATTTTCAGCATATTTGTCGGTTACTATTTTAAAAGTAATCGACAAGATTTTTATTTTCAACATATTCGTCGGTTACTATTTCATAAGTAATCGACATGATTTATTTTCAGCACATTCGTCGGTTACTATTTCAAAAGTAATCGGCATGATCTATTTTCTGCACATTCGTCGGTTACTATTTCAAAAGTAATCGGCAAGATTTATATTTTCAGCATATTCGTCGGTTACTATTTCAAAAGTAATCGGCAAGATTTTTATTTTCAACATATTCGTCGCTTACTATTTCAAAAGTAATCGGCATGATTTATTTTCAGCACATTCGTCGGTTACTATTTCAAAAGTAATCGGCATGATCTATTTTCTGCACATTCGTCGGTTACTATTTCAAAAGTAATCGGCAAGATTTATATTTTCAGCGTATTCGTCGGTTACTATTTCAAAAGTAATCGGCAAGATTTTTATTTTCAACATATTCGTCGCTTACTATTTCAAAAGTAATCGGCATGATTTATTTTCAGCACATTCGTCGGTTACTATTTCAAAAGTAATCGGCAAGATTTTTATTTTCAACATATTCGTCGCTTACGATTTCAAAAGTAATCGGCATGATTTATTTTCAGCACATTCGTCAGTTACTATTTCAAAAGTAATCGGCAAGATTTTTATTTTCAACATATTCGTCGCTTACTATTTCAAAAGTAATCAGCATGATTTATTTTCAGCACATTCGTCGGTTACTATTTCAAAGGTAATCGGGAAGATTTTTATTTTGAGCACATTCGTCGGTTACTATTTTAAAAGTAATCGACAAGACTTTTATTTTCAGCACATTTGTCGGTTACTATTTCAAAAGTAATCGGCATGATTTATTTTCAGCACATTCGTCGGTTACTATTTCAAAAGTAATCGGCAAGACTTTATTTTCAACATATTCCTCGGTTACTATTTCAAAAGTAATCGGCAAGATTTTTATTTTATTTTCAGCATGTTCGTCGGTTACTATTTCAAAAGTAATCGGCAAGATTTTTTTTTTCAACATATTTGTCGGTTACTATTTTAAAAGTAATCGACAAGACTTTATTTTCAGCACATTCGTCGGTTACTATTTCAAAAGTAATCAGCAAGATTTTTATTTTCAACATATTCGTCGCTTACTATTTGAAAAGTAATCGGCATGATTTATTTTCAGCACATTCGTCGGTTACTATTTCAAAAGTAATCGGCAAGATTTTTATTTTGAGCACATTCGTCGGTTACTATTTTAAAAGTAATCGACAGACTTTTATTTTCAGCATATTCGTGGTTACTATTTCGAAAGTAATCGGCAAGATTTTTATTTTCAGCATATTTGTCGGTTACTATTTTAAAAGTAATCGACAAGATTTTTATTTTCAACATATTCGTCGGTTACTATTTCATAAGTAATCGACATGATTTATTTTCAGCACATTCGTCGGTTACTATTTCAAAAGTAATCGGCATGATCTATTTTCTGCACATTCGTCGGTTACTATTTCAAAAGTAATCGGCAAGATTTATATTTTCAGCATATTCGTCGGTTACTATTTCAAAAGTAATCGGCAAGATTTTTATTTTCAACATATTCGTCGCTTACTATTTCAAAAGTAATCGGCATGATTTATTTTCAGCACATTCGTCGGTTACTATTTCAAAAGTAATCGGCAAGATTTTTATTTTCAACATATTCGTCGCTTACTAATTAAAAAGTAATCAGCAAGATTTTTATTTTCAACATATTCGTCGCTTACTATTTCAAAAGTAATCGGCATGATTTATTTTCAGCACATTCGTCGGTTACTATTTCAAAGGTAATCGGGAAGATTTTTATTTTGAGCACATTCGTCGGTTACTGTTTTAAAAGTAATCGACAAGACTTTTTTTTTCAGCACATTTGTCGGTTACTATTTCAAAAGTAATCGGCATGATTTATTTTCAGCACATTCGTCGGTTACTATTTCAAAAGTAATCGGCAAGATTTTTATTTTGAGCACATTCGTCGGTTACTATTTTAAAAGTAATCGACAAGACTTTTATTTTCAGCATATTCGTCGGTTACTATTTCGAAAGTAATCGGCAAGATTTTTATTTTCAACATATTCGTCGCTTACTATTTCAAAAGTAATCAGCAAGATTTTTATTTTCAACATATTCGTCGCTTACTATTTGAAAAGTAATCGGCATGATTTATTTTCAGCACATTCGTCGGTTACTATTTCAAAAGTAATCGGCAAGATTTTTATTTTGAGCACATTCGTCGGTTACTATTTTAAAAGTAATCGACAGACTTTTATTTTCAGCATATTCGTGGTTACTATTTCGAAAGTAATCGGCAAGATTTTTATTTTCAGCATATTTGTCGGTTACTATTTTAAAAGTAATCGACAAGATTTTTATTTTCAACATATTCGTCGGTTACTATTTCATAAGTAATCGACATGATTTATTTTCAGCACATTCGTCGGTTACTATTTCAAAAGTAATCGGCATGATCTATTTTCTGCACATTCGTCGGTTACTATTTCAAAAGTAATCGGCAAGATTTATATTTTCAGCATATTCGTCGGTTACTATTTCAAAAGTAATCGGCAAGATTTTTATTTTGAGCATATTCGTCGCTTACTATTTCAAAAGTAATCGGCATGATTTATTTTCAGCACATTCGTCGGTTACTATTTCAAAAGTAATCGGCAAGATTTTTATTTTCAACATATTCGTCGCTTACTAATTAAAAAGTAATCAGCAAGATTTTTATTTTCAACATATTCGTCGCTTACTATTTCAAAAGTAATCGGCATGATTTATTTTCAGCACATTCGTCGGTTACTATTTCAAAGGTAATCGGGAAGATTTTTATTTTGAGCACATTCGTCGGTTACTATTTTAAAAGTAATCGACAAGACTTTTATTTTCAGCACATTTGTCGGTTACTATTTCAAAAGTAATCGGCATGATTTATTTTCAGCACATTCGTCGGTTACTATTTCAAAAGTAATCGGCAAGATTTTTATTTTGAGCACATTCGTCGGTTACTATTTTAAAAGTAATCGACAAGACTTTTATTTTCAGCATATTCGTCGGTTACTATTTCGAAAGTAATCGGCAAGATTTTTATTTTCAGCATATTTGTCGGTTACTATTTTAAAAGTAATCGACAAGATTTTTATTTTCAACATATTCGTCGGTTACTATTTCATAAGTAATCGGCATGATTTATTTTCAGCACATTCGTCGGTTACTATTTCAAAAGTAATCGGCATGATCTATTTTCTGCACATTCGTCGGTTACTATTTCAAAAGTAATCGGCAAGATTTATATTTTCAGCGTATTCGTCGGTTACTATTTCAAAAGTAATCGGCAAGATTTTTATTTTCAACATATTCGTCGCTTACTATTTGAAAAGTAATCGGCATGATTTATTTTCAGCACATTCGTCGGTTACTATTTCAAAAGTAATCGGCAAGATTTTTATTTTGAGCACATTCGTCGGTTACTATTTTAAAAGTAATCGACAGACTTTTATTTTCAGCATATTCGTGGTTACTATTTCGAAAGTAATCGGCAAGATTTTTATTTTCAGCATATTTGTCGGTTACTATTTTAAAAGTAATCGACAAGATTTTTATTTTCAACATATTCGTCGGTTACTATTTCATAAGTAATCGACATGATTTATTTTCAGCACATTCGTCGGTTACTATTTCAAAAGTAATCGGCATGATCTATTTTCTGCACATTCGTCGGTTACTATTTCAAAAGTAATCGGCAAGATTTATATTTTCAGCATATTCGTCGGTTACTATTTCAAAAGTAATCGGCAAGATTTTTATTTTCAACATATTCGTCGCTTACTATTTCAAAAGTAATCGGCATGATTTATTTTCAGCACATTCGTCGGTTACTATTTCAAAAGTAATCGGCAAGATTTTTATTTTCAACATATTCGTCGCTTACTAATTAAAAAGTAATCAGCAAGATTTTTATTTTCAACATATTCGTCGCTTACTATTTCAAAAGTAATCGGCATGATTTATTTTCAGCACATTCGTCGGTTACTATTTCAAAGGTAATCGGGAAGATTTTTATTTTGAGCACATTCGTCGGTTACTATTTTAAAAGTAATCGACAAGACTTTTATTTTCAGCACATTTGTCGGTTACTATTTCAAAAGTAATCGGCATGATTTATTTTCAGCACATTCGTCGGTTACTATTTCAAAAGTAATCGGCAAGATTTTTATTTTGAGCACATTCGTCGGTTACTATTTTAAAAGTAATCGACAAGACTTTTATTTTCAGCATATTCGTCGGTTACTATTTCGAAAGTAATCGGCAAGATTTTTATTTTCAGCATATTTGTCGGTTACTATTTTAAAAGTAATCGACAAGATTTTTATTTTCAACATATTCGTCGGTTACTATTTCATAAGTAATCGGCATGATTTATTTTCAGCACATTCGTCGGTTACTATTTCAAAAGTAATCGGCATGATCTATTTTCTGCACATTCGTCGGTTACTATTTCAAAAGTAATCGGCAAGATTTATATTTTCAGCGTATTCGTCGGTTACTATTTCAAAAGTAATCGGCAAGATTTTTATTTTCAACATATTCGTCGCTTACTATTTCAAAAGTAATCGGCATGATTTATTTTCAGCACATTCGTCGATTACTATTTCAAAAGTAATCGGCATGATTTATTTTCAGCACATTCGTCGGTTACTATTTCAAAAGTAATCGGCAAGATTTTTATTTTCAACATATTCGTCGCTTACTAATTAAAAAGTAATCAGCAAGATTTTTATTTTCAACATATTCGTCGCTTACTATTTCAAAAGTAATCGGCATGATTTATTTTCAGCACATTCGTCGGTTACTATTTCAAAGGTAATCGGGAAGATTTTTATTTTGAGCACATTCGTCGGTTACTATTTTAAAAGTAATCGACAAGACTTTTATTTTCAGCACATTTGTCGGTTACTATTTCAAAAGTAATCGGCATGATTTATTTTCAGCACATTCGTCGGTTACTATTTCAAAAGTAATCGGCAAGATTTTTATTTTGAGCACATTCGTCGGGTAGTATTTTAAAAGTAATCGACAAGACTTTTATTTTCAGCATATTCGTCGGTTACTATTTCGAAAGTAATCGGCAAGATTTTTATTTTCAGCATATTTGTCGGTTACTATTTTAAAAGTAATCGACAAGATTTTTATTTTCAACATATTCGTCGGTTACTATTTCATAAGTAATCGGCATGATTTATTTTCAGCACATTCGTCGGTTACTATTTCAAAAGTAATCGGCATGATCTATTTTCTGCACATTCGTCGGTTACTATTTCAAAAGTAATCGGCAAGATTTATATTTTCAGCGTATTCGTCGGTTACTATTTCAAAAGTAATCGGCAAGATTTTTATTTTCAACATATTCGTCGCTTACTATTTCAAAAGTAATCGGCATGATTTATTTTCAGCACAATCGTCGATTACTATTTCAAAAGTAATCGGCAAGATTTTTATTTTCAACATATTCGTCGCTTACTATTTCAAAAGTAATCGGCATGATTTATTTTCAGCACATTCGTCGGTTACTATTTCAAAAGTAATCGGCAAGATTTTTATTTTCAACATATTCGTCGCTTACTATTTCAAAAGTAATCAGCATGATTTATTTTCAGCACATTCGTCGGTTACTATTTCAAAGGTAATCGGGAAGATTTTTATTTTGAGCACATTCGTCGGTTACTATTTTAAAAGTAATCGACAAGACTTTTATTTTCAGCACATTTGTCGGTTACTATTTCAAAAGTAATCGGCATGATTTATTTTCAGCACATTCGTCGGTTACTATTTCAAAAGTAATCGGCAAGACTTTATTTTCAACATATTCCTCGGTTACTATTTCAAAAGTAATCGGCAAGATTTTTATTTTCAGCATGTTCGTCGGTTACTATTTCAAAAGTAATCGGCAAGATTTTTTTTTTCAACATATTTGTCGGTTACTATTTTAAAAGTAATCGACAAGACTTTATTTTCAGCACATTCGTCGGTTACTATTTCAAAAGTAATCGGCAAGATTTTTATTTTCAGCATATTCGTCGGTTACTATTTCAAAGGTAATCAACAGTATTTATTTTCAGCACATTCGTCGGTTACTATTTCAAAAGTAATCGGCAAGATTTTTATTTTCAGCATATTCGTCGGTTACTATTTCAAAGGTAATCAGCAGTATTTATTTTCAGCACATTCGTCGGTTACTATTTTAAAAGTAATCGACAAGACTTTATTTTCAGCACATTCGTCGGTTACTATTTCAAAAGTAATCGGCAAGATTTTTATTTTCAACATATTCGTCGCTTACTATTTCAAAAGTAATCAGCAAGATTTTTATTTTCAACATATTCGTCGCTTACTATTTGAAAAGTAATCGGCATGATTTATTTTCAGCACATTCGTCGGTTACTATTTCAAAAGTAATCGGCAAGATTTTTATTTTGAGCACATTCGTCGGTTACTATTTTAAAAGTAATCGACAAGACTTTTATTTTCAGCATATTCGTGGTTACTATTTCGAAAGTAATCGGCAAGATTTTTATTTTCAGCATATTTGTCGGTTACTATTTTAAAAGTAATCGACAAGATTTTTATTTTCAACATATTCGTCGGTTACTATTTCATAAGTAATCGACATGATTTATTTTCAGCATATTCGTCGGTTACTATTTCAAAAGTAATCGGCATGATCTATTTTCTGCACATTCGTCGGTTACTATTTCAAAAGTAATCGGCAAGATTTATATTTTCAGCATATTCGTCGGTTACTATTTCAAAAGTAATCGGCAAGATTTTTATTTTCAACATATTCGTCGCTTACTATTTCAAAAGTAATCGGCATGATTTATTTTCAGCACATTCGTCGGTTACTATTTCAAAAGTAATCGGCAAGATTTTTATTTTCAACATATTCGTCGCTTACTAATTAAAAAGTAATCAGCAAGATTTTTATTTTCAACATATTCGTCGCTTACTATTTCAAAAGTAATCGGCATGATTTATTTTCAGCACATTCGTCGGTTACTATTTCAAAGGTAATCGGGAAGATTTTTATTTTGAGCACATTCGTCGGTTACTATTTTAAAAGTAATCGACAAGACTTTTATTTTCAGCACATTTGTCGGTTACTATTTCAAAAGTAATCGGCATGATTTATTTTCAGCACATTCGTCGGTTACTATTTCAAAAGTAATCGGCAAGATTTTTATTTTGAGCACATTCGTCAGTTACTATTTTAAAAGTAATCGACAAGACTTTTATTTTCAGCATATTCGTCGGTTACTATTTCGAAAGTAATCGGCAAGATTTTTATTTTCAGCATATTTGTCGGTTACTATTTTAAAAGTAATCGACAAGATTTTTATTTTCAACATATTCGTCGGTTACTATTTCATAAGTAATCGGCATGATTTATTTTCAGCACATTCGTCGGTTACTATTTCAAAAGTAATCGGCATGATCTATTTTCTGCACATTCGTCGGTTACTATTTCAAAAGTAATCGGCAAGATTTATATTTTCAGCGTATTCGTCGGTTACTATTTCAAAAGTAATCGGCAAGATTTTTATTTTCAACATATTCGTCGCTTACTATTTCAAAAGTAATCGGCATGATTTATTTTCAGCACATTCGTCGGTTACTATTTCAAAAGTAATCGGCAAGATTTTTATTTTCAACATATTCGTCGCTTACTATTTCAAAAGTAATCAGCATGATTTATTTTCAGCACATTCGTCGGTTACTATTTCAAAGGTAATCGGGAAGATTTTTATTTTGAGCACATTCGTCGGTTACTATTTTAAAAGTAATCGACAAGACTTTTATTTTCAGCATATTCGTCGGTTACTATTTCGAAAGTAATCGGCAAGATTTTTATTTTCAGCATATTTGTCGGTTACTATTTTAAAAGTAATCGACAAGATTTTTATTTTCAACATATTCGTCGGTTACTATTTCATAAGTAATCGACATGATTTATTTTCAGCACATTCGTCGGTTACTATTTCAAAAGTAATCGGCATGATCTATTTTCTGCACATTCGTCGGTTACTATTTCAAAAGTAATCGGCAAGATTTATATTTTCAGCACATTCGTCGGTTACTATTTCAAAAGTAATCGGCAAGATTTTTATTTTCAACATATTCGTCGCTTACTATTTCAAAAGTAATCGGCAGTATTTATTTTCAGCACATTCGTCGGTTACTATTTTAAAAGTAATCGACAAGACTTTATTTTCAGCACATTCGTCGGTTACTATTTCAAAAGTAATCGGCAAGATTTTTATTTTCAACATATTCGTCGCTTACTATTTCAAAAGTAATCAGCAAGATTTTTATTTTCAACATATTCGTCGCTTACTATTTGAAAAGTAATCGGCATGATTTATTTTCAGCACATTCGTCGGTTACTATTTCAAAAGTAATCGGCAAGATTTTTATTTTGAGCACATTCGTCGGTTACTATTTTAAAAGTAATCGACAAGACTTTTATTTTCAGCATATTCGTGGTTACTATTTCGAAAGTAATCGGCAAGATTTTTATTTTCAGCATATTTGTCGGTTACTATTTTAAAAGTAATCGACAAGATTTTTATTTTCAACATATTCGTCGGTTACTATTTCATAAGTAATCGACATGATTTATTTTCAGCACATTCGTGGGTTACTATTTCAAAAGTAATCGGCATGATCTATTTTCTGCACATTCGTCGGTTACTATTTCAAAAGTAATCGGCAAGATTTATATTTTCAGCATATTCGTCGGTTACTATTTCAAAAGTAATCGGCAAGATTTTTATTTTCAACATATTCGTCGCTTACTATTTCAAAAGTAATCGGCATGATTTATTTTCAGCACATTCGTCGGTTACTATTTCAAAAGTAATCGGCAAGATTTTTATTTTCAACATATTCGTCGCTTACTAATTAAAAAGTAATCAGCAAGATTTTTATTTTCAACATATTCGTCGCTTACTATTTCAAAAGTAATCGGCATGATTTATTTTCAGCACATTCGTCGGTTACTATTTCAAAGGTAATCGGGAAGATTTTTATTTTGAGCACATTCGTCGGTTACTATTTTAAAAGTAATCGACAAGACTTTTATTTTCAGCACATTTGTCGGTTACTATTTCAAAAGTAATCGGCATGATTTATTTTCAGCACATTCGTCGGTTACTATTTCAAAAGTAATCGGCAAGATTTTTATTTTGAGCACATTCGTCGGTTACTATTTTAAAAGTAATCGACAAGACTTTTATTTTCAGCATATTCGTCGGTTACTATTTCGAAAGTAATCGGCAAGATTTTTATTTTCAGCATATTTGTCGGTTACTATTTTAAAAGTAATCGACAAGATTTTTATTTTCAACATATTCGTCGGTTACTATTTCATAAGTAATCGGCATGATTTATTTTCAGCACATTCGTCGGTTACTATTTCAAAAGTAATCGGCATGATCTATTTTCTGCACATTCGTCGGTTACTATTTCAAAAGTAATCGGCAAGATTTATATTTTCAGCGTATTCGTCGGTTACTATTTCAAAAGTAATCGGCAAGATTTTTATTTTCAACATATTCGTCGCTTACTATTTCAAAAGTAATCGGCATGATTTATTTTCAGCACATTCGTCGATTACTATTTCAAAAGTAATCGGCAAGATTTTTATTTTCAACATATTCGTCGCTTACTATTTCAAAAGTAATCGGCATGATTTATTTTCAGCACATTCGTCGGTTACTATTTCAAAAGTAATCGGCAAGATTTTTATTTTCAACATATTCGTCGCTTACTATTTCAAAAGTAATCAGCATGATTTATTTTCAGCACATTCGTCGGTTACTATTTCAAAGGTAATCGGGAAGATTTTTATTTTGAGCACATTCGTCGGTTACTATTTTAAAAGTAATCGACAAGACTTTTATTTTCAGCACATTTGTCGGTTACTATTTCAAAAGTAATCGGCATGATTTATTTTCAGCACATTCGTCGGTTACTATTTCAAAAGTAATCGGCAAGACTTTATTTTCAACATATTCCTCGGTTACTATTTCAAAAGTAATCGGCAAGATTTTTATTTTCAGCATGTTCGTCGGTTACTATTTCAAAAGTAATCGGCAAGATTTTTTTTTTCAACATATTTGTCGGTTACTATTTTAAAAGTAATCGACAAGACTTTATTTTCAGCACATTCGTCGGTTACTATTTCAAAAGTAATCGGCAAGATTTTTATTTTCAGCATATTCGTCGGTTACTATTTCAAAGGTAATCAACAGTATTTATTTTCAGCACATTCGTCGGTTACTATTTCAAAAGTAATCGGCAAGATTTTTATTTTCAGCATATTCGTCGGTTACTATTTCAAAGGTAATCAGCAGTATTTATTTTCAGCACATTCGTCGGTTACTATTTTAAAAGTAATCGACAAGACTTTATTTTCAGCACATTCGTCGGTTACTATTTCAAAAGTAATCGGCAAGATTTTTATTTTCAACATATTCGTCGCTTACTATTTCAAAAGTAATCAGCAAGATTTTTATTTTCAACATATTCGTCGCTTACTATTTGAAAAGTAATCGGCATGATTTATTTTCAGCACATTCGTCGGTTACTATTTCAAAAGTAATCGGCAAGATTTTTATTTTGAGCACATTCGTCGGTTACTATTTTAAAAGTAATCGACAAGACTTTTATTTTCAGCATATTCGTGGTTACTATTTCGAAAGTAATCGGCAAGATTTTTATTTTCAGCATATTTGTCGGTTACTATTTTAAAAGTAATCGACAAGATTTTTATTTTCAACATATTCGTCGGTTACTATTTCATAAGTAATCGACATGATTTATTTTCAGCATATTCGTCGGTTACTATTTCAAAAGTAATCGGCATGATCTATTTTCTGCACATTCGTCGGTTACTATTTCAAAAGTAATCGGCAAGATTTATATTTTCAGCATATTCGTCGGTTACTATTTCAAAAGTAATCGGCAAGATTTTTATTTTCAACATATTCGTCGCTTACTATTTCAAAAGTAATCGGCATGATTTATTTTCAGCACATTCGTCGGTTACTATTTCAAAAGTAATCGGCAAGATTTTTATTTTCAACATATTCGTCGCTTACTAATTAAAAAGTAATCAGCAAGATTTTTATTTTCAACATATTCGTCGCTTACTATTTCAAAAGTAATCGGCATGATTTATTTTCAGCACATTCGTCGGTTACTATTTCAAAGGTAATCGGGAAGATTTTTATTTTGAGCACATTCGTCGGTTACTATTTTAAAAGTAATCGACAAGACTTTTATTTTCAGCACATTTGTCGGTTACTATTTCAAAAGTAATCGGCATGATTTATTTTCAGCACATTCGTCGGTTACTATTTCAAAAGTAATCGGCAAGATTTTTATTTTGAGCACATTCGTCGGTTACTATTTTAAAAGTAATCGACAAGACTTTTATTTTCAGCATATTCGTCGGTTACTATTTCGAAAGTAATCGGCAAGATTTTTATTTTCAGCATATTTGTCGGTTACTATTTTAAAAGTAATCGACAAGATTTTTATTTTCAACATATTCGTCGGTTACTATTTCATAAGTAATCGACATGATTTATTTTCAGCATATTCGTCGGTTACTATTTCAAAAGTAATCGGCATGATCTATTTTCTGCACATTCGTCGGTTACTATTTCAAAAGTAATCGGCAAGATTTATATTTTCAGCATATTCGTCGGTTACTATTTCAAAAGTAATCGGCAAGATTTTTATTTTCAACATATTCGTCGCTTACTATTTCAAAAGTAATCGGCATGATTTATTTTCAGCACATTCGTCGGTTACTATTTCAAAAGTAATCGGCAAGATTTTTATTTTCAACATATTCGTCGCTTACTAATTAAAAAGTAATCAGCAAGATTTTTATTTTCAACATATTCGTCGCTTACTATTTCAAAAGTAATCGGCATGATTTATTTTCAGCACATTCGTCGGTTACTATTTCAAAGGTAATCGGGAAGATTTTTATTTTGAGCACATTCGTCGGTTACTATTTTAAAAGTAATCGACAAGACTTTTATTTTCAGCACATTTGTCGGTTACTATTTCAAAAGTAATCGGCATGATTTATTTTCAGCACATTCGTCGGTTACTATTTCAAAAGTAATCGGCAAGATTTTTATTTTGAGCACATTCGTCGGTTACTATTTTAAAAGTAATCGACAAGACTTTTATTTTCAGCATATTCGTCGGTTACTATTTCGAAAGTAATCGGCAAGATTTTTATTTTCAGCATATTTGTCGGTTACTATTTTAAAAGTAATCGACAAGATTTTTATTTTCAACATATTCGTCGGTTACTATTTCATAAGTAATCGGCATGATTTATTTTCAGCACATTCGTCGGTTACTATTTCAAAAGTAATCGGCATGATCTATTTTCTGCACATTCGTCGGTTACTATTTCAAAAGTAATCGGCAAGATTTATATTTTCAGCGTATTCGTCGGTTACTATTTCAAAAGTAATCGGCAAGATTTTTATTTTCAACATATTCGTCGCTTACTATTTCAAAAGTAATCGGCATGATTTATTTTCAGCACATTCGTCGGTTACTATTTCAAAAGTAATCGGCAAGATTTTTATTTTCAACATATTCGTCGCTTACTATTTCAAAAGTAATCAGCATGATTTATTTTCAGCACATTCGTCGGTTACTATTTCAAAGGTAATCGGGAAGATTTTTATTTTGAGCACATTCGTCGGTTACTATTTTAAAAGTAATCGACAAGACTTTTATTTTCAGCATATTCGTCGGTTACTATTTCGAAAGTAATCGGCAAGATTTTTATTTTCAGCATATTTGTCGGTTACTATTTTAAAAGTAATCGACAAGATTTTTATTTTCAACATATTCGTCGGTTACTATTTCATAAGTAATCGACATGATTTATTTTCAGCACATTCGTCGGTTACTATTTCAAAAGTAATCGGCATGATCTATTTTCTGCACATTCGTCGGTTACTATTTCAAAAGTAATCGGCAAGATTTATATTTTCAGCACATTCGTCGGTTACTATTTCAAAAGTAATCGGCAAGATTTTTATTTTCAACATATTCGTCGCTTACTATTTCAAAAGTAATCGGCAGTATTTATTTTCAGCACATTCGTCGGTTACTATTTTAAAAGTAATCGACAAGACTTTATTTTCAGCACATTCGTCGGTTACTATTTCAAAAGTAATCGGCAAGATTTTTATTTTCAACATATTCGTCGCTTACTATTTCAAAAGTAATCAGCAAGATTTTTATTTTCAACATATTCGTCGCTTACTATTTGAAAAGTAATCGGCATGATTTATTTTCAGCACATTCGTCGGTTACTATTTCAAAAGTAATCGGCAAGATTTTTATTTTGAGCACATTCGTCGGTTACTATTTTAAAAGTAATCGACAAGACTTTTATTTTCAGCATATTCGTGGTTACTATTTCGAAAGTAATCGGCAAGATTTTTATTTTCAGCATATTTGTCGGTTACTATTTTAAAAGTAATCGACAAGATTTTTATTTTCAACATATTCGTCGGTTACTATTTCATAAGTAATCGACATGATTTATTTTCAGCACATTCGTGGGTTACTATTTCAAAAGTAATCGGCATGATCTATTTTCTGCACATTCGTCGGTTACTATTTCAAAAGTAATCGGCAAGATTTATATTTTCAGCATATTCGTCGGTTACTATTTCAAAAGTAATCGGCAAGATTTTTATTTTCAACATATTCGTCGCTTACTATTTCAAAAGTAATCGGCATGATTTATTTTCAGCACATTCGTCGGTTACTATTTCAAAAGTAATCGGCAAGATTTTTATTTTCAACATATTCGTCGCTTACTAATTAAAAAGTAATCAGCAAGATTTTTATTTTCAACATATTCGTCGCTTACTATTTCAAAAGTAATCGGCATGATTTATTTTCAGCACATTCGTCGGTTACTATTTCAAAGGTAATCGGGAAGATTTTTATTTTGAGCACATTCGTCGGTTACTATTTTAAAAGTAATCGACAAGACTTTTATTTTCAGCACATTTGTCGGTTACTATTTCAAAAGTAATCGGCATGATTTATTTTCAGCACATTCGTCGGTTACTATTTCAAAAGTAATCGGCAAGATTTTTATTTTGAGCACATTCGTCGGTTACTATTTTAAAAGTAATCGACAAGACTTTTATTTTCAGCATATTCGTCGGTTACTATTTCGAAAGTAATCGGCAAGATTTTTATTTTCAGCATATTTGTCGGTTACTATTTTAAAAGTAATCGACAAGATTTTTATTTTCAACATATTCGTCGGTTACTATTTCATAAGTAATCGGCATGATTTATTTTCAGCACATTCGTCGGTTACTATTTCAAAAGTAATCGGCATGATCTATTTTCTGCACATTCGTCGGTTACTATTTCAAAAGTAATCGGCAAGATTTATATTTTCAGCGTATTCGTCGGTTACTATTTCAAAAGTAATCGGCAAGATTTTTATTTTCAACATATTCGTCGCTTACTATTTCAAAAGTAATCGGCCTGATTTATTTTCAGCGTATTCGTCGGTTACTATTTCAAAAGTAATCGGCAAGATTTTTATTTTCAACATATTCGTCGCTTACTATTTCAAAAGTAATCGGCATGATTTATTTTCAGCACATTCGTCGGTTACTATTTCAAAAGTAATCGGCAAGATTTTTATTTTCAACATATTCGTCGCTTACTATTTCAAAAGTAATCGGCATGATTTATTTTCAGCACATTCGTCGGTTACTATTTCAAAGGTAATCGGGAAGATTTTTATTTTGAGCACATTCGTCGGTTACTATTTTAAAAGTAATCGACAAGACTTTTATTTTCAGCATATTCGTCGGTTACTATTTCGAAAGTAATCGGCAAGATTTTTATTTTCAGCATATTTGTCGGTTACTATTTTAAAAGTAATCGACAAGATTTTTATTTTCAACATATTCGTCGGTTACTATTTCATAAGTAATCGACATGATTTATTTTCAGCACATTCGTCGGTTACTATTTCAAAAGTAATCGGCATGATCTATTTTCTGCACATTCGTCGGTTACTATTTCAAAAGTAATCGGCAAGATTTATATTTTCAGCACATTCGTCGGTTACTATTTCAAAAGTAATCGGCAAGATTTTTATTTTCAACATATTCGTCGCTTACTATTTCAAAAGTAATCGGCAGTATTTATTTTCAGCACATTCGTCGGTTACTATTTTAAAAGTAATCGACAAGACTTTATTTTCAGCACATTCGTCGGTTACTATTTCAAAAGTAATCGGCAAGATTTTTATTTTCAACATATTCGTCGCTTACTATTTCAAAAGTAATCAGCAAGATTTTTATTTTCAACATATTCGTCGCTTACTATTTGAAAAGTAATCGGCATGATTTATTTTCAGCACATTCGTCGGTTACTATTTCAAAAGTAATCGGCAAGATTTTTATTTTGAGCACATTCGTCGGTTACTATTTTAAAAGTAATCGACAAGACTTTTATTTTCAGCATATTCGTGGTTACTATTTCGAAAGTAATCGGCAAGATTTTTATTTTCAGCATATTTGTCGGTTACTATTTTAAAAGTAATCGACAAGATTTTTATTTTCAACATATTCGTCGGTTACTATTTCATAAGTAATCGACATGATTTATTTTCAGCACATTCGTGGGTTACTATTTCAAAAGTAATCGGCATGATCTATTTTCTGCACATTCGTCGGTTACTATTTCAAAAGTAATCGGCAAGATTTATATTTTCAGCATATTCGTCGGTTACTATTTCAAAAGTAATCGGCAAGATTTTTATTTTCAACATATTCGTCGCTTACTATTTCAAAAGTAATCGGCATGATTTATTTTCAGCACATTCGTCGGTTACTATTTCAAAAGTAATCGGCAAGATTTTTATTTTCAACATATTCGTCGCTTACTAATTAAAAAGTAATCAGCAAGATTTTTATTTTCAACATATTCGTCGCTTACTATTTCAAAAGTAATCGGCATGATTTATTTTCAGCACATTCGTCGGTTACTATTTCAAAGGTAATCGGGAAGATTTTTATTTTGAGCACATTCGTCGGTTACTATTTTAAAAGTAATCGACAAGACTTTTATTTTCAGCACATTTGTCGGTTACTATTTCAAAAGTAATCGGCATGATTTATTTTCAGCACATTCGTCGGTTACTATTTCAAAAGTAATCGGCAAGATTTTTATTTTGAGCACATTCGTCGGTTACTATTTTAAAAGTAATCGACAAGACTTTTATTTTCAGCATATTCGTCGGTTACTATTTCGAAAGTAATCGGCAAGATTTTTATTTTCAGCATATTTGTCGGTTACTATTTTAAAAGTAATCGACATGATTTATTTTCAGCACATTCGTCGGTTACTATTTCAAAAGTAATCGGCAAGATTTTTATTTTGAGCACATTCGTCGGTTACTATTTTAAAAGTAATCGACAAGACTTTTATTTTCAGCATATTCGTGGTTACTATTTCGAAAGTAATCGGCAAGATTTTTATTTTCAGCATATTTGTCGGTTACTATTTTAAAAGTAATCGACAAGATTTTTATTTTCAACATATTCGTCGGTTACTATTTCATAAGTAATCGACATGATTTATTTTCAGCACATTCGTGGGTTACTATTTCAAAAGTAATCGGCATGATCTATTTTCTGCACATTCGTCGGTTACTATTTCAAAAGTAATCGGCAAGATTTATATTTTCAGCATATTCGTCGGTTACTATTTCAAAAGTAATCGGCAAGATTTTTATTTTCAACATATTCGTCGCTTACTATTTCAAAAGTAATCGGCATGATTTATTTTCAGCACATTCGTCGGTTACTATTTCAAAAGTAATCGGCAAGATTTTTATTTTCAACATATTCGTCGCTTACTAATTAAAAAGTAATCAGCAAGATTTTTATTTTCAACATATTCGTCGCTTACTATTTCAAAAGTAATCGGCATGATTTATTTTCAGCACATTCGTCGGTTACTATTTCAAAGGTAATCGGGAAGATTTTTATTTTGAGCACATTCGTCGGTTACTATTTTAAAAGTAATCGACAAGACTTTTATTTTCAGCACATTTGTCGGTTACTATTTCAAAAGTAATCGGCATGATTTATTTTCAGCACATTCGTCGGTTACTATTTCAAAAGTAATCGGCAAGATTTTTATTTTGAGCACATTCGTCGGTTACTATTTTAAAAGTAATCGACAAGACTTTTATTTTCAGCATATTCGTCGGTTACTATTTCGAAAGTAATCGGCAAGATTTTTATTTTCAGCATATTTGTCGGTTACTATTTTAAAAGTAATCGACAAGATTTTTATTTTCAACATATTCGTCGGTTACTATTTCATAAGTAATCGGCATGATTTATTTTCAGCACATTCGTCGGTTACTATTTCAAAAGTAATCGGCATGATCTATTTTCTGCACATTCGTCGGTTACTATTTCAAAAGTAATCGGCAAGATTTATATTTTCAGCGTATTCGTCGGTTACTATTTCAAAAGTAATCGGCAAGATTTTTATTTTCAACATATTCGTCGCTTACTATTTCAAAAGTAATCGGCCTGATTTATTTTCAGCACATTCGTCGGTTACTATTTCAAAAGTAATCGGCAAGATTTTTATTTTCAACATATTCGTCGCTTACTATTTCAAAAGTAATCGGCATGATTTATTTTCAGCACATTCGTCGGTTACTATTTCAAAAGTAATCGGCAAGATTTTTATTTTCAACATATTCGTCGCTTACTATTTCAAAAGTAATCAGCATGATTTATTTTCAGCACATTCGTCGGTTACTATTTCAAAGGTAATCGGGAAGATTTTTATTTTGAGCACATTCGTCGGTTACTATTTTAAAAGTAATCGACAAGACTTTTATTTTCAGCATATTCGTCGGTTACTATTTCGAAAGTAATCGGCAAGATTTTTATTTTCAGCATATTTGTCGGTTACTATTTTAAAAGTAATCGACAAGATTTTTATTTTCAACATATTCGTCGGTTACTATTTCATAAGTAATCGGCATGATTTATTTTCAGCACATTCGTCGGTTACTATTTCAAAAGTAATCGGCATGATCTATTTTCTGCACATTCGTCGGTTACTATTTCAAAAGTAATCGGCAAGATTTATATTTTCAGCGTATTCGTCGGTTACTATTTCAAAAGTAATTGGCAAGATTTTTATTTTCAACATATTCGTCGCTTACTATTTCAAAAGTAATCGGCATGATTTATTTTCAGCACATTCGTCGGTTACTATTTCAAAAGTAATCGGCAATATTTTTATTTTCAACATATTCGTCGCTTACTATTTCAAAAGTAATCGGCATGATTTATTTTCAGCACATTCGTCGGTTACTATTTCAAAAGTAATCGGCAAGATTTTTATTTTCAACATATTCGTCGCTTACTATTTCAAAAGTAATCAGCATGATTTATTTTCAGCACATTCGTCGGTTACTATTTCAAAGGTAATCGGGAAGATTTTTATTTTGAGCACATTCGTCGGTTACTATTTTAAAAGTAATCGACAAGACTTTTATTTTCAGCACATTTGTCGGTTACTATTTTAAAAGTAATCGACAAGACTTTATTTTCAGCACATTCGTCGGTTACTATTTCAAAAGTAATCGGCAAGATTTTTATTTTCAGCATATTCGTCGGTTACTATTTCAAAGGTAATCAACAGTATTTATTTTCAGCACATTCGTCGGTTACTATTTCAAAAGTAATCGGCAAGATTTTTATTTTCAGCATATTCGTCGGTTACTATTTCAAAGGTAATCAGCAGTATTTATTTTCAGCACATTCGTCGGTTACTATTTTAAAAGTAATCGACAAGACTTTATTTTCAGCACATTCGTCGGTTACTATTTCAAAAGTAATCGGCAAGATTTTTATTTTCAACATATTCGTCGCTTACTATTTCAAAAGTAATCAGCAAGATTTTTATTTTCAACATATTCGTCGCTTACTATTTGAAAAGTAATCGGCATGATTTATTTTCAGCACATTCGTCGGTTACTATTTCAAAAGTAATCGGCAAGATTTTTATTTTGAGCACATTCGTCGGTTACTATTTTAAAAGTAATCGACAAGACTTTTATTTTCAGCATATTCGTGGTTACTATTTCGAAAGTAATCGGCAAGATTTTTATTTTCAGCATATTTGTCGGTTACTATTTTAAAAGTAATCGACAAGATTTTTATTTTCAACATATTCGTCGGTTACTATTTCATAAGTAATCGACATGATTTATTTTCAGCACATTCGTGGGTTACTATTTCAAAAGTAATCGGCATGATCTATTTTCTGCACATTCGTCGGTTACTATTTCAAAAGTAATCGGCAAGATTTATATTTTCAGCATATTCGTCGGTTACTATTTCAAAAGTAATCGGCAAGATTTTTATTTTCAACATATTCGTCGCTTACTATTTCAAAAGTAATCGGCATGATTTATTTTCAGCACATTCGTCGGTTACTATTTCAAAAGTAATCGGCAAGATTTTTATTTTCAACATATTCGTCGCTTACTAATTAAAAAGTAATCAGCAAGATTTTTATTTTCAACATATTCGTCGCTTACTATTTCAAAAGTAATCGGCATGATTTATTTTCAGCACATTCGTCGGTTACTATTTCAAAGGTAATCGGGAAGATTTTTATTTTGAGCACATTCGTCGGTTACTATTTTAAAAGTAATCGACAAGACTTTTATTTTCAGCACATTTGTCGGTTACTATTTCAAAAGTAATCGGCATGATTTATTTTCAGCACATTCGTCGGTTACTATTTCAAAAGTAATCGGCAAGATTTTTATTTTGAGCACATTCGTTGGTTACTATTTTAAAAGTTATCGACAAGACTTTTATTTTCAGCACATTTGTCGGTTACTATTTCAAAAGTAATCGGCATGATTTATTTTCAGCACATTCGTCGGTTACTATTTCAAAAGTAATCGCCAAGACTTTATTTTCAACACATTCGTCGGTTACTATTTCAAAAGTAATCTGCATGATCTATTTTCAGCACATTCGTCGGTTACTATTTCAAAAGTAATCGGCAAGATTTATATTTTCAGCATATTCGTCGGTTACTATTTCAAAAGTAATCGGCAAGATTTTTATTTTCAACATATTCGTCGCTTACTATTTCAAAAGTAATCGGCATGATTTATTTTCAGCACATTCGTCGGTTACTATTTCAAAGGTAATCGGGAAGATTTTTATTTTGAGCACATTCGTCGGTTACTATTTTAAAAGTAATCGACAAGACTTTTATTTTCAGCACATTTGTCGGTTACTATTTCAAAAGTAATCGGCATGATTTATTTTCAGCACATTCGTCGGTTACTATTTCAAAAGTAATCGGCAAGATTTTTATTTTGAGCACATTCGTTGGTTACTATTTTAAAAGTTATCGACAAGACTTTTATTTTCAGCACATTTGTCGGTTACTATTTCAAAAGTAATCGGCATGATTTATTTTCAGCACATTCGTCGGTTACTATTTCAAAAGTAATCGGCAAGACTTTATTTTCAACACATTCGTCGGTTACTATTTCAAAAGTAATCTGCATGATCTATTTTCTGCACATTCGTCGGTTACTATTTCAAAAGTAATCGGCAAGATTTTTATTTTCAGCATATTCGTTGGTTACTATTTCAAAGGTAATCAGCAGTATTTATTTTCAGCACATTCGTCGGTTACTATTTCAAAAGTAATCGGCAAGATTTTTATTTTCAGCATATTCGTCGGTTACTATTTCAAAGGTAATCAGCAGTATTTATTTTCAGCACATTCGTCGGTTACTATTTTAAAAGTAATCGACAAGACTTTATTTTCAGCACATTCGTCGGTTACTATTTCAAAAGTAATCGGCAAGATTTTTATTTTCAACATATTCGTCGCTTACTTTTTCAAAAGTAATCAGCAAGATTTTTATTTTCAACATATTCGTCGCTTACTATTTGAAAAGTAATCGGCATGATTTATTTTCAGCACATTCGTCGGTTACTATTTCAAAAGTAATCGGCAAGATTATTATTTTGAGCACATTCGTCGGTTACTATTTTAAAAGTAATCGACAAGACTTTTATTTTCAGCATATTCGTCGGTTACTATTTCGAAAGTAATCGGCAAGATTTTTATTTTCAGCATATTTGTCGGTTACTATTTTAAAAGTAATCGACAAGATTTTTATTTTCAACATATTCGTCGGTTACTATTTCATAAGTAATCGGCATGATTTATTTTCAGCACATTCGTCGGTTACTATTTCAAAAGTAATCGGCATGATCTATTTTCTGCCCATTCGTCGGTTACTATTTCAAAAGTAATCGGCAAGATTTATATTTTCAGCATATTCGTCGGTTACTATTTCAAAAGTAATCGGCAAGATTTTTATTTTCAACATATTCGTCGCTTACTATTTCAAAAGTAATCGGCATGATTTATTTTCAGCACATTCGTCGGTTACTATTTCAAAAGTAATCGGCAAGATTTTTATTTTCAACATATTCGTCGCTTACTATTTCAAAAGTAATCGGCATGATTTATTTTCAGCACATTCGTCGGTTACTTTTTCAAAAGTAATCAGCAAGATTTTTATTTTCAACATATTCGTCGCTTACTATTTGAAAAGTAATCGGCATGATTTATTTTCAGCACATTCGTCGGTTACTATTTCAAAAGTAATCGGCAAGATTTTTATTTTCAGCATATTTGTCGGTTACTATTTTAAAAGTAATCGAAAAGATTTTTATTTTCAACATATTCGTCGGTTACTATTTCATAAGTAATCGGCATGATTTATTTTCAGCACATTCGTCGGTTACTATTTCAAAAGTAATCGGCATGATCTATTTTCTGCACATTCGTCGGTTACTATTTCAAAAGTAATCGGCAAGATTTATATTTTCAGCATATTCGTCGGTTACTATTTCAAAAGTAATCGGCAAGATTTTTATTTTCAACATATTCGTCGCTTACTATTTCAAAAGTAATCGGCATGATTTATTTTCAGCACATTCGTCGGTTACTATTTCAAAAGTAATCGGCAAGATTTTTATTTTCAACATATTCGTCGCTTACTAATTCAAAAGTAATCAGCAAGATTTTTATTTTCAACATATTCGTCGCTTACTATTTGAAAAGTAATCGGCATGATTTATTTTCAGCACATTCGTCGGTTACTATTTCAAAAGTAATCGGCAAGATTATTATTTTGAGCACATTCGTCGGTTACTATTTTAAAAGTAATCGACAAGACTTTTATTTTCAGCATATTCGTCGGTTACTATTTCGAAAGTAATCGGCAAGATTTTTATTTTCAGCATATTTGTCGGTTACTATTTTAAAAGTAATCGAAAAGATTTTTATTTTCAACATATTCGTCGGTTACTATTTCATAAGTAATCGGCATGATTTATTTTCAGCACATTCGTCGGTTACTATTTCAAAAGTAATCGGCAAGATTTATATTTTCAACATATTCGTCGCTTACTAATTAAAAAGTAATCAGCAAGATTTTTATTTTCAACATATTCGTCGCTTACTATTTCAAAAGTAATCGGCATGATTTATTTTCAGCACATTCGTCGGTTACTATTTCAAAAGTAATCGGCAAGATTTTTATTTTCAGCATATTCGTCGGTTACTATTTCAAAGGTAATCAGCAGTATTTATTTTCAGCACATTCGTCGGTTACTATTTTAAAAGTAATCGACAAGACTTTATTTTCAGCACATTCGTCGGTTACTATTTCAAAAGTAATCGGCAAGATTTTTATTTTCAACATATTCGTCGCTTACTTTTTCAAAAGTAATCAGCAAGATTTTTATTTTCAACATATTCGTCGCTTACTATTTGAAAAGTAATCGGCATGATTTATTTTCAGCACATTCGTCGGTTACTATTTCAAAAGTAATCGGCAAGATTATTATTTTGAGCACATTCGTCGGTTACTATTTTAAAAGTAATCGACAAGACTTTTATTTTCAGCATATTCGTCGGTTACTATTTCGAAAGTAATCGGCAAGATTTTTATTTTCAGCATATTTGTCGGTTACTATTTTAAAAGTAATCGACAAGATTTTTATTTTCAACATATTCGTCGGTTACTATTTCATAAGTAATCGGCATGATTTATTTTCAGCACATTCGTCGGTTACTATTTCAAAAGTAATCGGCATGATCTATTTTCTGCACATTCGTCGGTTACTATTTCAAAAGTAATCGGCAAGATTTATATTTTCAGCATATTCGTCGGTTACTATTTCAAAAGTAATCGGCATGATTTATTTTCAGCACATTCGTCGGTTACTATTTCAAAAGTAATCGGCAAGATTTTTATTTTCAACATATTCGTCGCTTACTATTTCAAAAGTAATCGGCATGATTTATTTTCAGCACATTCGTCGGTTACTTTTTCAAAAGTAATCAGCAAGATTTTTATTTTCAACATATTCGTCGCTTACTATTTGAAAAGTAATCGGCATGATTTATTTTCAGCACATTCGTCGGTTACTATTTCAAAAGTAATCGGCAAGATTATTATTTTGAGCACATTCGTCGGTTACTATTTTAAAAGTAATCGACAAGACTTTTATTTTCAGCATATTCGTCGGTTACTATTTCGAAAGTAATCGGCAAGATTTTTATTTTCAGCATATTTGTCGGTTACTATTTTAAAAGTAATCGAAAAGATTTTTATTTTCAACATATTCGTCGGTTACTATTTCATAAGTAATCGGCATGATTTATTTTCAGCACATTCGTCGGTTACTATTTCAAAAGTAATCGGCATGATCTATTTTCTGCACATTCGTCGGTTACTATTTCAAAAGTAATCGGCAAGATTTATATTTTCAGCATATTCGTCGGTTACTATTTCAAAAGTAATCGGCATGATTTATTTTCAGCACATTCGTCGGTTACTATTTCAAAAGTAATCGGCAAGATTTTTATTTTCAACATATTCGTCGCTTACTATTTCAAAAGTAATCGGCATGATTTATTTTCAGCACATTCGTCGGTTACTTTTTCAAAAGTAATCAGCAAGATTTTTATTTTCAACATATTCGTCGCTTACTATTTGAAAAGTAATCGGCATGATTTATTTTCAGCACATTCGTCGGTTACTATTTCAAAAGTAATCGGCAAGATTATTATTTTGAGCACATTCGTCGGTTACTATTTTAAAAGTAATCGACAAGACTTTTATTTTCAGCATATTCGTCGGTTACTATTTCGAAAGTAATCGGCAAGATTTTTATTTTCAGCATATTTGTCGGTTACTATTTTAAAAGTAATCGAAAAGATTTTTATTTTCAACATATTCGTCGGTTACTATTTCATAAGTAATCGGCATGATTTATTTTCAGCACATTCGTCGGTTACTATTTCAAAAGTAATCGGCATGATCTATTTTCTGCACATTCGTCGGTTACTATTTCAAAAGTAATCGGCAAGATTTATATTTTCAGCATATTCGTCGGTTACTATTTCAAAAGTAATCGGCAAGATTTTTATTTTCAACATATTCGTCGCTTACTATTTCAAAAGTAATCGGCATGATTTATTTTCAGCACATTCGTCGGTTACTATTTCAAAAGTAATCGGCAAGATTTTTATTTTCAACATATTCGTCGCTTACTAATTCAAAAGTAATCAGCAAGATTTTTATTTTCAACATATTCGTCGCTTACTATTTGAAAAGTAATCGGCATGATTTATTTTCAGCACATTCGTCGGTTACTATTTCAAAAGTAATCGACAAGATTATTATTTTGAGCACATTCGTCGGTTACTATTTTAAAAGTAATCGACAAGACTTTTATTTTCAGCATATTCGTCGGTTACTATTTCGAAAGTAATCGGCAAGATTTTTATTTTCAGCATATTTGTCGGTTACTATTTTAAAAGTAATCGAAAAGATTTTTATTTTCAACATATTCGTCGGTTACTATTTCATAAGTAATCGGCATGATTTATTTTCAGCACATTCGTCGGTTACTATTTCAAAAGTAATCGGCAAGATTTTTTTTTCAACATATTTGTCGGTTACTATTTTAAAAGTAATCGACAAGACTTTATTTTCAGCACATTCGTCGGTTACTATTTCAAAAGTAATCGGCAAGATTTTTATTTTCAACATATTCGTCGCTTACTATTTCAAAAGTAATCGGCATGATTTATTTTCAGCACATTCGTCGGTTACTATTTCAAAAGTAATCGGCAAGATTTTTATTTTCAACATATTCGTCGCTTACTAATTAAAAAGCAATCAGCAAGATTTTTATTTTCAACATATTCGTCGCTTACTATTTCAAAAGTAATCGGCATGATTTATTTTCAGCACATTCGTCGGTTACTATTTCAAAGGTAATCGGGAAGATTTTTATTTTGAGCACATTCGTCGGTTACTATTTTAAAAGTAATCGACAAGACTTTTATTTTCAGCACATTTGTCGGTTACTATTTCAAAAGTAATCGGCATGATTTATTTTCAGCACATTCGTCGGTTACTATTTCAAAAGTAATCGGCAAGATTTTTATTTTGAGCACATTCGTTGGTTACTATTTTAAAAGTTATCGACAAGACTTTTATTTTCAGCACATTTGTCGGTTACTATTTCAAAAGTAATCGGCATGATTTATTTTCAGCACATTCGTAGGTTACTATTTCAAAAGTAATCGGCAAGACTTTATTTTCAACACATTCGTCGGTTACTATTTCAAAAGTAATCTGCATGATCTATTTTCTGCACATTCGTCGGTTACTATTTCAAAAGTAATCGGCAAGATTTTTATTTTCAGCATATTCGTCGGTTACTATTTCAAAGGTAATCAGCAGTATTTATTTTCAGCACATTCGTCGGTTACTATTTCAAAAGTAATCGGCAAGATTTTTATTTTCAGCATATTCGTCGGTTACTATTTCAAAGGTAATCAGCAGTATTTATTTTCAGCACATTCGTCGGTTACTATTTTAAAAGTAATCGACAAGACTTTATTTTCAGCACATTCGTCGGTTACTATTTCAAAAGTAATCGGCAAGATTT
This sequence comes from Medicago lupulina, assembly GCA_958299785.1. Classification (NCBI taxonomy): domain Eukaryota; kingdom Viridiplantae; phylum Streptophyta; class Magnoliopsida; order Fabales; family Fabaceae; genus Medicago; species Medicago lupulina. Next base: position 40,202,862 of record OY283143.1, on the reverse strand, counting down.
TTATTTTCAACATATTCGTCGCTTACTTTTTCAAAAGTAATCAGCAAGATTTTTATTTTCAACATATTCGTCGCTTACTATTTGAAAAGTAATCGGCATGATTTATTTTCAGCACATTCGTCGGTTACTATTTCAAAAGTAATCGGCAAGATTATTATTTTGAGCACATTCGTCGGTTACTATTTTAAAAGTAATCGACAAGACTTTTATTTTCAGCATATTCGTCGGTTACTATTTCGAAAGTAATCGGCAAGATTTTTATTTTCAGCATATTTGTCGGTTACTATTTTAAAAGTAATCGACAAGATTTTTATTTTCAACATATTCGTCGGTTACTATTTCATAAGTAATCGGCATGATTTATTTTCAGCACATTCGTCGGTTACTATTTCAAAAGTAATCGGCATGATCTATTTTCTGCACATTCGTCGGTTACTATTTCAAAAGTAATCGGCAAGATTTATATTTTCAGCATATTCGTCGGTTACTATTTCAAAAGTAATCGGCAAGATTTTTATTTTCAACATATTCGTCGCTTACTATTTCAAAAGTAATCGGCATGATTTATTTTCAGCACATTCGTCGGTTACTATTTCAAAAGTAATCGGCAAGATTTTTATTTTCAACATATTCGTCGCTTACTATTTCAAAAGTAATCGGCATGATTTATTTTCAGCACATTCGTCGGTTACTTTTTCAAAAGTAATCAGCAAGATTTTTATTTTCAACATATTCGTCGCTTACTATTTGAAAAGTAATCGGCATGATTTATTTTCAGCACATTCGTCGGTTACTATTTCAAAAGTAATCGGCAAGATTATTATTTTGAGCACATTCGTCGGTTACTATTTTAAAAGTAATCGACAAGACTTTTATTTTCAGCATATTCGTCGGTTACTATTTCGAAAGTAATCGGCAAGATTTTTATTTTCAGCATATTTGTCGGTTACTATTTTAAAAGTAATCGAAAAGATTTTTATTTTCAACATATTCGTCGGTTACTATTTCATAAGTAATCGGCATGATTTATTTTCAGCACATTCGTCGGTTACTATTTCAAAAGTAATCGGCAAGATTTTTATTTTCAACATATTCGTCGCTTACTAATTAAAAAGTAATCAGCAAGATTTTTATTTTCAACATATTCGTCGCTTACTATTTCAAAAGTAATCGGCATGATTTATTTTCAGCACATTCGTCGGTTACTATTTGAAAGGTAATCGGGAAGATTTTTATTTTGAGCACATTCGTCGGTTACTATTTTAAAAGTAATCGACAAGACTTTTATTTTCAGCACATTTGTCGGTTACTATTTCAAAAGTAATCGGCATGATTTATTTTCAGCACATTCGTCGGTTACTATTTCAAAAGTAATCGGCAAGATTTTTATTTTGAGCACATTCGTTGGTTACTATTTTAAAAGTTATCGACAAGACTTTTATTTTCAGCACATTTGTCGGTTACTATTTCAAAAGTAATCGGCATGATTTATTTTCAGCACATTCGTAGGTTACTATTTCAAAAGTAATCGGCAAGACTTTATTTTCAACACATTCGTCGGTTACTATTTCAAAAGTAATCTGCATGATCTATTTTCTGCACATTCGTCGGTTACTATTTCAAAAGTAATCGGCAAGATTTTTATTTTCAGCATATTCGTCGGTTACTATTTCAAAGGTAATCAGCAGTATTTATTTTCAGCACATTCGTCGGTTACTATTTCAAAAGTAATCGGCAAGATTTTTATTTTCAGCATATTCGTCGGTTACTATTTCAAAGGTAATCAGCAGTATTTATTTTCAGCACATTCGTCGGTTACTATTTTAAAAGTAATCGACAAGACTTTATTTTCAGCACATTCGTCGGTTACTATTTCAAAAGTAATCGGCAAGATTTTTATTTTCAACATATTCGTCGCTTACTTTTTCAAAAGTAATCAGCAAGATTTTTATTTTCAACATATTCGTCGCTTACTATTTGAAAAGTAATCGGCATGATTTATTTTCAGCACATTCGTCGGTTACTATTTCAAAAGTAATCGGCAAGATTATTATTTTGAGCACATTCGTCGGTTACTATTTTAAAAGTAATCGACAAGACTTTTATTTTCAGCATATTCGTCGGTTACTATTTCGAAAGTAATCGGCAAGATTTTTATTTTCAGCATATTTGTCGGTTACTATTTTAAAAGTAATCGACAAGATTTTTATTTTCAACATATTCGTCGGTTACTATTTCATAAGTAATCGGCATGATTTATTTTCAGCACATTCGTCGGTTACTATTTCAAAAGTAATCGGCATGATCTATTTTCTGCACATTCGTCGGTTACTATTTCAAAAGTAATCGGCAAGATTTATATTTTCAGCATATTCGTCGGTTACTATTTCAAAAGTAATCGGCAAGATTTTTATTTTCAACATATTCGTCGCTTACTATTTCAAAAGTAATCGGCATGATTTATTTTCAGCACATTCGTCGGTTACTATTTCAAAAGTAATCGGCAAGATTTTTATTTTCAACATATTCGTCGCTTACTATTTCAAAAGTAATCGGCATGATTTATTTTCAGCACATTCGTCGGTTACTTTTTCAAAAGTAATCAGCAAGATTTTTATTTTCAACATATTCGTCGCTTACTATTTGAAAAGTAATCGGCATGATTTATTTTCAGCACATTCGTCGGTTACTATTTCAAAAGTAATCGGCAAGATTATTATTTTGAGCACATTCGTCGGTTACTATTTTAAAAGTAATCGACAAGACTTTTATTTTCAGCATATTCGTCGGTTACTATTTCGAAAGTAATCGGCAAGATTTTTATTTTCAGCATATTTGTCGGTTACTATTTTAAAAGTAATCGAAAAGATTTTTATTTTCAACATATTCGTCGGTTACTATTTCATAAGTAATCGGCATGATTTATTTTCAGCACATTCGTCGGTTACTATTTCAAAAGTAATCGGCATGATCTATTTTCTGCACATTCGTCGGTTACTATTTCAAAAGTAATCGGCAAGATTTATATTTTCAGCATATTCGTCGGTTACTATTTCAAAAGTAATCGGCAAGATTTTTATTTTCAACATATTCGTCGCTTACTATTTCAAAAGTAATCGGCATGATTTATTTTCAGCACATTCGTCGGTTACTATTTCAAAAGTAATCGGCAAGATTTTTATTTTCAACATATTCGTCGCTTACTAATTCAAAAGTAATCAGCAAGATTTTTATTTTCAACATATTCGTCGCTTACTATTTGAAAAGTAATCGGCATGATTTATTTTCAGCACATTCGTCGGTTACTATTTCAAAAGTAATCGGCAAGATTATTATTTTGAGCACATTCGTCGGTTACTATTTTAAAAGTAATCGACAAGACTTTTATTTTCAGCATATTCGTCGGTTACTATTTCGAAAGTAATCGGCAAGATTTTTATTTTCAGCATATTTGTCGGTTACTATTTTAAAAGTAATCGAAAAGATTTTTATTTTCAACATATTCGTCGGTTACTATTTCATAAGTAATCGGCATGATTTATTTTCAGCACATTCGTCGGTTACTATTTCAAAAGTAATCGGCATGATCTATTTTCTGCACATTCGTCGGTTACTATTTCAAAAGTAATCGGCAAGATTTATATTTTCAGCATATTCGTCGGTTACTATTTCAAAAGTAATCGGCAAGATTTTTATTTTCAACATATTCGTCGCTTACTATTTCAAAAGTAATCGGCATGATTTATTTTCAGCACATTCGTCGGTTACTATTTCAAAAGTAATCGGCAAGATTTTTATTTTCAACATATTCGTCGCTTACTAATTAAAAAGTAATCAGCAAGATTTTTATTTTCAACATATTCGTCGCTTACTATTTCAAAAGTAATCGGCATGATTTATTTTCAGCACATTCGTCGGTTACTATTTCAAAGGTAATCGGGAAGATTTTTATTTTGAGCACATTCGTCGGTTACTATTTTAAAAGTAATCGACAAGACTTTTATTTTCAGCACATTTGTCGGTTACTATTTCAAAAGTAATCGGCATGATTTATTTTCAGCACATTCGTCGGTTACTATTTCAAAAGTAATCGGCAAGATTTTTATTTTGAGCACATTCGTTGGTTACTATTTTAAAAGTTATCGACAAGACTTTTATTTTCAGCACATTAGTCGGTTACTATTTCAAAAGTAATCGGCATGATTTATTTTCAGCACATTCGTCGGTTACTATTTCAAAAGTAATCGGCAAGACTTTATTTTCAACACATTCGTCGGTTACTATTTCAAAAGTAATCTGCATGATCTATTTTCAGCACATTCGTCGGTTACTATTTCAAAAGTAATCGGCAAGATTTATATTTTCAGCATATTCGTCGGTTACTATTTCAAAAGTAATCGGCAAGATTTTTATTTTCAACATATTCGTCGCTTACTATTTCAAAAGTAATCGGCATGATTTATTTTCAGCACATTCGTCGGTTACTATTTCAAAAGTAATCGGCAAGATTTTTATTTTCAACATATTCGTCGCTTACTAATTAAAAAGTAATCAGCAAGATTTTTATTTTCAACATATTCGTCGCTTACTATTTCAAAAGTAATCGGCATGATTTATTTTCAGCACATTCGTCGGTTACTATTTCAAAGGTAATCGGGAAGATTTTTATTTTGAGCACATTCGTCGGTTACTATTTTAAAAGTAATCGACAAGACTTTTATTTTCAGCACATTTGTCGGTTACTATTTCAAAAGTAATCGGCATGATTTATTTTCAGCACATTCGTCGGTTACTATTTCAAAAGTAATCGGCAAGATTTTTATTTTGAGCACATTCGTTGGTTACTATTTTAAAAGTTATCGACAAGACTTTTATTTTCAGCACATTTGTCGGTTACTATTTCAAAAGTAATCGGCATGATTTATTTTCAGCACATTCGTCGGTTACTATTTCAAAAGTAATCGGCAAGACTTTATTTTCAACACATTCGTCGGTTACTATTTCAAAAGTAATCTGCATGATCTATTTTCTGCACATTCGTCGGTTACTATTTCAAAAGTAATCGGCAAGATTTTTATTTTCAGCATATTCGTCGGTTACTATTTCAAAGGTAATCAGTAGTATTTATTTTCAGCACATTCGTCGGTTACTATTTCAAAAGTAATCGGCAAGATTTTTATTTTCAGCATATTCGTCGGTTACTATTTCAAAGGTAATCAGCAGTATTTATTTTCAGCACATTCGTCGGTTACTATTTTAAAAGTAATCGACAAGACTTTATTTTCAGCACATTCGTCGGTTACTATTTCAAAAGTAATCGGCAAGATTTTTATTTTCAACATATTCGTCGCTTACTTTTTCAAAAGTAATCAGCAAGATTTTTATTTTCAACATATTCGTCGCTTACTATTTGAAAAGTAATCGGCATGATTTATTTTCAGCACATTCGTCGGTTACTATTTCAAAAGTAATCGGCAAGATTATTATTTTGAGCACATTCGTCGGTAACTATTTTAAAAGTAATCGACAAGACTTTTATTTTCAGCATATTCGTCGGTTACTATTTCGAAAGTAATCGGCAAGATTTTTATTTTCAGCATATTTGTCGGTTACTATTTTAAAAGTAATCGACAAGATTTTTATTTTCAACATATTCGTCGGTTACTATTTCATAAGTAATCGGCATGATTTATTTTCAGCACATTCGTCGGTTACTATTTCAAAAGTAATCGGCATGATCTATTTTCTGCACATTCGTCGGTTACTATTTCAAAAGTAATCGGCAAGATTTATATTTTCAGCATATTCGTCGGTTACTATTTCAAAAGTAATCGGCAAGATTTTTATTTTCAACATATTCGTCGCTTACTATTTCAAAAGTAATCGGCATGATTTATTTTCAGCACATTCGTCGGTTACTATTTCAAAAGTAATCGGCAAGATTTTTATTTTCAACATATTCGTCGCTTACTATTTCAAAAGTAATCGGCATGATTTATTTTCAGCACATTCGTCGGTTACTTTTTCAAAAGTAATCAGCAAGATTTTTATTTTCAACATATTCGTCGCTTACTATTTGAAAAGTAATCGGCATGATTTATTTTCAGCACATTCGTCGGTTACTATTTCAAAAGTAATCGGCAAGATTATTATTTTGAGCACATTCGTCGGTTACTATTTTAAAAGTAATCGACAAGACTTTTATTTTCAGCATATTCGTCGGTTACTATTTCGAAAGTAATCAGCAAGATTTTTATTTTCAGCATATTTGTCGGTTACTATTTTAAAAGTAATCGAAAAGATTTTTATTTTCAACATATTCGTCGGTTACTATTTCATAAGTAATCGGCATGATTTATTTTCAGCACATTCGTCGGTTACTATTTCAAAAGTAATCGGCATGATCTATTTTCTGCACATTCGTCGGTTACTATTTCAAAAGTAATCGGCAAGATTTTTATTTTCAGCATATTTGTCGGTTACTATATTAAAAGTAATCGACAAGATTTTTATTTTCAACATATTCGTCGGTTACTATTTCGAACGTAATCGGCAAGACTTTATTATCAGCACATTCATTGGTTACTATTTTAAAAGTAATCGGCAAGATTTTTATGTTCAACATATTCGTCGGTTACTATTTCAAAAGTAATCGGCAAGACTTTATTTTCAGCACTTTCGTCGGTTACTATTTCAAATGTAATCGGCATGATTTATTTTCAGCACATTCGTCGGTTACTATTTCAAAAGTAATCGGCAAGACTTTATTTTCAACACATTCGTCGGTTACTATTTCAAAAGTAATCTGCATGATCTATTTTCTGCACATTCGTCGGTTACTATTTCAAAAGTAATCGGCAAGATTTTTATTTTCAGCATATTCGTCGGTTACTATTTCAAAGGTAATCAGCAGTATTTATTTTCAGCACATTCGTCGGTTACTATTTCAAAAGTAATCGGCAAGATTTTTATTTTCAGCATATTCGTCGGTTACTATTTCAAAGGTAATCAGCAGTATTTATTTTCAGCACATTCGTCGGTTACTATTTTAAAAGTAATCGACAAGACTTTATTTTCAGCACATTCGTCGGTTACTATTTCAAAAGTAATCGGCAAGATTTTTATTTTCAACATATTCGTCGCTTACTTTTTCAAAAGTAATCAGCAAGATTTTTATTTTCAACATATTCGTCGCTTACTATTTGAAAAGTAATCGGCATGATTTATTTTCAGCACATTCGTCGGTTACTATTTCAAAAGTAATCGGCAAGATTATTATTTTGAGCACATTCGTCGGTTACTATTTTAAAAGTAATCGACAAGACTTTTATTTTCAGCATATTCGTCGGTTACTATTTCGAAAGTAATCGGCAAGATTTTTATTTTCAGCATATTTGTCGGTTACTATTTTAAAAGTAATCGACAAGATTTTTATTTTCACCATATTCGTCGGTTACTATTTCATAAGTAATCGGCATGATTTATTTTCAGCACATTCGTCGGTTACTATTTCAAAAGTAATCGGCATGATCTATTTTCTGCACATTCGTCGGTTACTATTTCAAAAGTAATCGGCAAGATTTATATTTTCAGCATATTCGTCGGTTACTATTTCAAAAGTAATCGGCAAGATTTTTATTTTCAACATATTCGTCGCTTACTATTTCAAAAGTAATCGGCATGATTTATTTTCAGCACATTCGTCGGTTACTATTTCAAAAGTAATCGGCAAGATTTTTATTTTCAACATATTCGTCGCTTACTATTTCAAAAGTAATCGGCATGATTTATTTTCAGCACATTCGTCGGTTACTTTTTCAAAAGTAATCAGCAAGATTTTTATTTTCAACATATTCGTCGCTTACTATTTGAAAAGTAATCGGCATGATTTATTTTCAGCACATTCGTCGGTTACTATTTCAAAAGTAATCGGCAAGATTATTATTTTGAGCACATTCGTCGGTTACTATTTTAAAAGTAATCGACAAGACTTTTATTTTCAGCATATTCGTCGGTTACTATTTCGAAAGTAATCGGCAAGATTTTTATTTTCAGCATATTTGTCGGTTACTATTTTAAAAGTAATCGAAAAGATTTTTATTTTCAACATATTCGTCGGTTACTATTTCATAAGTAATCGGCATGATTTATTTTCAGCACATTCGTCGGTTACTATTTCAAAAGTAATCGGCATGATCTATTTTCTGCACATTCGTCGGTTACTATTTCAAAAGTAATCGGCAAGATTTATATTTTCAGCATATTCGTCGGTTACTATTTCAAAAGTAATTGGCAAGATTTTTATTTTCAACATATTCGTCGCTTACTATTTCAAAAGTAATCGGCATGATTTATTTTCAGCACATTCGTCGGTTACTATTTCAAAAGTAATCGGCAAGATTTTTATTTTCAACATATTCGTCGCTTACTAATTAAAAAGTAATCAGCAAGATTTTTATTTTCAACATATTCGTCGCTTACTATTTCAAAAGTAATCGGCATGATTTATTTTCAGCACATTCGTCGGTTACTATTTCAAAGGTAATCGGGAAGATTTTTATTTTGAGCACATTCGTCGGTTACTATTTTAAAAGTAATCGACAAGACTTTTATTTTCAGCACATTTGTCGGTTACTATTTCAAAAGTAATCGGCATGATCTATTTTCTGCACATTCGTCGGTTACTATTTCAAAAGTAATCGGCAAGATTTTTATTTTCAGCATATTTGTCGGTTACTATATTAAAAGTAATCGACAAGATTTTTATTTTCAACATATTCGTCGGTTACTATTTCGAACGTAATCGGCAAGACTTTATTATCAGCACATTCATTGGTTACTATTTTAAAAGTAATCGGCAAGATTTTTATGTTCAACATATTCGTCGGTTACTATTTCAAAAGTAATCGGCAAGACTTTATTTTCAGCACTTTCGTCGGTTACTATTTCAAATGTAATCGGCATGATTTATTTTCAGCACATTCGTCGGTTACTATTTCAAAAGTAATCGGCAAGACTTTATTTTCAACACATTCGTCGGTTACTATTTCAAAAGTAATCTGCATGATCTATTTTCTGCACATTCGTCGGTTACTATTTCAAAAGTAATCGGCAAGATTTTTATTTTCAGCATATTCGTCGGTTACTATTTCAAAGGTAATCAGCAGTATTTATTTTCAGCACATTCGTCGGTTACTATTTCAAAAGTAATCGGCAAGATTTTTATTTTCAGCATATTCGTCGGTTACTATTTCAAAGGTAATCAGCAGTATTTATTTTCAGCACATTCGTCGGTTACTATTTTAAAAGTAATCGACAAGACTTTATTTTCAGCACATTCGTCGGTTACTATTTCAAAAGTAATCGGCAAGATTTTTATTTTCAACATATTCGTTGCTTACTTTTTCAAAAGTAATCAGCAAGATTTTTATTTTCAACATATTCGTCGCTTACTATTTGAAAAGTAATCGGCATGATTTATTTTCAGCACATTCGTCGGTTACTATTTCAAAAGTAATCGGCAAGATTATTATTTTGAGCACATTCGTCGGTTACTATTTTAAAAGTAATCGACAAGACTTTTATTTTCAGCATATTCGTCGGTTACTATTTCGAAAGTAATCGGCAAGATTTTTATTTTCAGCATATTTGTCGGTTACTATTTTAAAAGTAATCGACAAGATTTTTATTTTCACCATATTCGTCGGTTACTATTTCATAAGTAATCGGCATGATTTATTTTCAGCACATTCGTCGGTTACTATTTCAAAAGTAATCGGCATGATCTATTTTCTGCACATTCGTCGGTTACTATTTCAAAAGTAATCGGCAAGATTTATATTTTCAGCATATTCGTCGGTTACTATTTCAAAAGTAATCGGCAAGATTTTTATTTTCAACATATTCGTCGCTTACTATTTCAAAAGTAATCGGCATGATTTATTTTCAGCACATTCGTCGGTTACTATTTCAAAAGTAATCGGCAAGATTTTTATTTTCAACATATTCGTCGCTTACTATTTCAAAAGTAATCGGCATGATTTATTTTCAGCACATTCGTCGGTTACTTTTTCAAAAGTAATCAGCAAGATTTTTATTTTCAACATATTCGTCGCTTACTATTTGAAAAGTAATCGGCATGATTTATTTTCAGCACATTCGTCGGTTACTATTTCAAAAGTAATCGGCAAGATTATTATTTTGAGCACATTCGTCGGTTACTATTTTAAAAGTAATCGACAAGACTTTTATTTTCAGCATATTCGTCGGTTACTATTTCGAAAGTAATCGGCAAGATTTTTATTTTCAGCATATTTGTCGGTTACTATTTTAAAAGTAATCGAAAAGATTTTTATTTTCAACATATTCGTCGGTTACTATTTCATAAGTAATCGGCATGATTTATTTTCAGCACATTCGTCGGTTACTATTTCAAAAGTAATCGGCAAGATTATTATTTTGAGCACATTCGTCGGTTACTATTTTAAAAGTAATCGACAAGACTTTTATTTTCAGCATATTCGTCGGTTACTATTTCGAAAGTAATCGGCAAGATTTTTATTTTCAGCATATTTGTCGGTTACTATTTTAAAAGTAATCGAAAAGATTTTTATTTTCAACATATTCGTCGGTTACTATTTCATAAGTAATCGGCATGATTTATTTTCAGCACATTCGTCGGTTACTATTTCAAAAGTAATCGGCAAGATTATTATTTTGAGCACATTCGTCGGTTACTATTTTAAAAGTAATCGACAAGACTTTTATTTTCAGCATATTCGTCGGTTACTATTTCGAAAGTAATCGGCAAGATTTTTATTTTCAGCATATTTGTCGGTTACTATTTTAAAAGTAATCGAAAAGATTTTTATTTTCAACATATTCGTCGGTTACTATTTCATAAGTAATCGGCATGATTTATTTTCAGCACATTCGTCGGTTACTATTTCAAAAGTAATCGGCATGATCTATTTTCTGCACATTCGTCGGTTACTATTTCAAAAGTAATCGGCAAGATTTATATTTTCAGCATATTCGTCGGTTACTATTTCAAAAGTAATCGGCAAGATTTTTATTTTCAACATATTCGTCGCTTACTATTTCAAAAGTAATCGGCATGATTTATTTTCAGCACATTCGTCGGTTACTATTTCAAAAGTAATCGGCAAGATTTTTATTTTCAACATATTCGTCGCTTACTAATTCAAAAGTAATCAGCAAGATTTTTATTTTCAACATATTCGTCGCTTACTATTTGAAAAGTAATCGGCATGATTTATTTTCAGCACATTCGTCGGTTACTATTTCAAAAGTAATCGGCAAGATTATTATTTTGAGCACATTCGTCGGTTACTATTTTAAAAGTAATCGACAAGACTTTTATTTTCAGCATATTCGTCGGTTACTATTTCGAAAGTAATCGGCAAGATTTTTATTTTCAGCATATTTGTCGGTTACTATTTTAAAAGTAATCGAAAAGATTTTTATTTTCAACATATTCGTCGGTTACTATTTCATAAGTAATCGGCATGATTTATTTTCAGCACATTCGTCGGTTACTATTTCAAAAGTAATCGGCAAGATTATTATTTTGAGCACATTCGTCGGTTACTATTTTAAAAGTAATCGACAAGACTTTTATTTTCAGCATATTCGTCGGTTACTATTTCGAAAGTAATCGGCAAGATTTTTATTTTCAGCATATTTGTCGGTTACTATTTTAAAAGTAATCGAAAAGATTTTTATTTTCAACATATTCGTCGGTTACTATTTCATAAGTAATCGGCATGATTTATTTTCAGCACATTCGTCGGTTACTATTTCAAAAGTAATCGGCAAGATTATTATTTTGAGCACATTCGTCGGTTACTATTTTAAAAGTAATCGACAAGACTTTTATTTTCAGCATATTCGTCGGTTACTATTTCGAAAGTAATCGGCAAGATTTTTATTTTCAGCATATTTGTCGGTTACTATTTTAAAAGTAATCGAAAAGATTTTTATTTTCAACATATTCGTCGGTTACTATTTCATAAGTAATCGGCATGATTTATTTTCAGCACATTCGTCGGTTACTATTTCAAAAGTAATCGGCATGATCTATTTTCTGCACATTCGTCGGTTACTATTTCAAAAGTAATCGGCAAGATTTATATTTTCAGCATATTCGTCGGTTACTATTTCAAAAGTAATCGGCAAGATTTTTATTTTCAACATATTCGTCGCTTACTATTTCAAAAGTAATCGGCATGATTTATTTTCAGCACATTCGTCGGTTACTATTTCAAAAGTAATCGGCAAGATTTTTATTTTCAACATATTCGTCGCTTACTAATTCAAAAGTAATCAGCAAGATTTTTATTTTCAACATATTCGTCGCTTACTATTTGAAAAGTAATCGGCATGATTTATTTTCAGCACATTCGTCGGTTACTATTTCAAAAGTAATCGGCAAGATTATTATTTTGAGCACATTCGTCGGTTACTATTTTAAAAGTAATCGACAAGACTTTTATTTTCAGCATATTCGTCGGTTACTATTTCGAAAGTAATCGGCAAGATTTTTATTTTCAGCATATTTGTCGGTTACTATTTTAAAAGTAATCGAAAAGATTTTTATTTTCAACATATTCGTCGGTTACTATTTCATAAGTAATCGGCATGATTTATTTTCAGCACATTCGTCGGTTACTATTTCAAAAGTAATCGGCATGATCTATTTTCTGCACATTCGTCGGTTACTATTTCAAAAGTAATCGGCAAGATTTATATTTTCAGCATATTCGTCGGTTACTATTTCAAAAGTAATCGGCAAGATTTTTATTTTCAACATATTCGTCGCTTACTATTTCAAAAGTAATCGGCATGATTTATTTTCAGCACATTCGTCGGTTACTATTTCAAAAGTAATCGGCAAGATTTTTATTTTCAACATATTCGTCGCTTACTAATTAAAAAGTAATCAGCAAGATTTTTATTTTCAACATATTCGTCGCTTACTATTTCAAAATTATCGGCATGATTTATTTTCAGCACATTCGTCGGTTACTATTTCAAAGGTAATCGGGAAGATTTTTATTTTGAGCACATTCGTCGGTTACTATTTTAAAAGTAATCGACAAGACTTTTATTTTCAGCACATTTCTCGGTTACTATTTCAAAAGTAATCGGCATGATTTATTTTCAGCACATTCGTCGGTTACTATTTCAAAAGTAATCGGCAAGATTTTTATTTTGAGCACATTCGTTGGTTACTATTTTAAAAGTTATCGACAAGACTTTTATTTTCAGCACATTTGTCGGTTACTATTTCAAAAGTAATCGGCATGATTTATTTTCAGCACATTCGTCGGTTACTATTTCAAAAGTAATCGGCAAGACTTTATTTTCAACACATTCGTCGGTTACTATTTCAAAAGTAATCTGCATGATCTATTTTCAGCACATTCGTCGGTTACTATTTCAAAAGTAATCGGCAAGATTTATATTTTCAGCATATTCGTCGGTTACTATTTCAAAAGTAATCGGCAAGATTTTTATTTTCAACATATTCGTCGCTTACTATTTCAAAAGTAATCGGCATGATTTATTTTCAGCACATTCGTCGGTTACTATTTCAAAAGTAATCGGCAAGATTTTTATTTTCAACATATTCGTCGCTTACTAATTAAAAAGTAATCAGCAAGATTTTTATTTTCAACATATTCGTCGCTTACTATTTCAAAAGTAATCGGCATGATTTATTTTCAGCACATTCGTCGGTTACTATTTCAAAGGTAATCGGGAAGATTTTTATTTTGAGCACATTCGTCGGTTACTATTTTAAAAGTAATCGACAAGACTTTTATTTTCAGCACATTCGTCGGTTACTATTTCAAAAGTAATCGGCAAGATTTTTATTTTCAACATATTCGTCGCTTACTATTTCAAAAGTAATCGGCATGATTTATTTTCAGCACATTCGTCGGTTACTATTTCAAAAGTAATCGGCAAGATTTTTATTTTCAACATATTCGTCGCTTACTAATTAAAAAGTAATCAGCAAGATTTTTATTTTCAACATATTCGTCGCTTACTATTTCAAAAGTAATCGGCATGATTTATTTTCAGCACATTCGTCGGTTACTATTTCAAAGGTAATCGGGAAGATTTTTATTTTGAGCACATTCGTCGGTTACTATTTTAAAAGTAATCGACAAGACTTTTATTTTCAGCACATTTCTCGGTTACTATTTCAAAAGTAATCGGCATGATTTATTTTCAGCACATTCGTCGGTTACTATTTCAAAAGTAATCGGCAAGATTTTTATTTTGAGCACATTCGTGGGTTACTATTTTAAAAGTTATCGACAAGACTTTTATTTTCAGCACATTTGTCGGTTACTATTTCAAAAGTAATCGGCATGATTTATTTTCAGCACATTCGTCGGTTACTATTTCAAAAGTAATCGGCAAGACTTTATTTTCAACACATTCGTCGGTTACTATTTCAAAAGTAATCTGCATGATCTATTTTCAGCACATTCGTCGGTTACTATTTCAAAAGTAATCGGCAAGATTTATATTTTCAGCATATTCGTCGGTTACTATTTCAAAAGTAATCGGCAAGATTTTTATTTTCAACATATTCGTCGCTTACTATTTCAAAAGTAATCGGCATGATTTATTTTCAGCACATTCGTCGGTTACTATTTCAAAAGTAATCGGCAAGATTTTTATTTTCAACATATTCGTCGCTTACTAATTAAAAAGTAATCAGCAAGATTTTTATTTTCAACATATTCGTCGCTTACTATTTCAAAAGTAATCGGCATGATTTATTTTCAGCACATTCGTCGGTTACTATTTCAAAGGTAATCGGGAAGATTTTTATTTTGAGCACATTCGTCGGTTACTATTTTAAAAGTAATCGACAAGACTTTTATTTTCAGCACATTTGTCGGTTACTATTTCAAAAGTAATCGGCATGATTTATTTTCAGCACATTCGTCGGTTACTATTTCAAAAGTAATCGGCAAGATTTTTATTTTGAGCACATTCGTTGGTTACTATTTTAAAAGTTATCGACAAGACTTTTATTTTCAGCACATTTGTCGGTTACTATTTCAAAAGTAATCGGCATGATTTATTTTCAGCACATTCGTCGGTTACTATTTCAAAAGTAATCGGCAAGACTTTATTTTCAACACATTCGTCGGTTACTATTTCAAAAGTAATCTGCATGATCTATTTTCTGCACATTCGTCGGTTACTATTTCAAAAGTAATCGGCAAGATTTTTATTTTCAGCATATTCGTCGGTTACTATTTCAAAGGTAATCAGCAGTATTTATTTTCAGCACATTCGTCGGTTACTATTTCAAAAGTAATCGGCAAGATTTTTATTTTCAGCATATTCGTCGGTTACTATTTCAAAGGTAATCAGCAGTATTTATTTTCAGCACATTCGTCGGTTACTATTTTAAAAGTAATCGACAAGACTTTATTTTCAGCACATTCGTCGGTTACTATTTCAAAAGTAATCGGCAAGATTTTTATTTTCAACATATTCGTCGCTTACTTTTTCAAAAGTAATCAGCAAGATTTTTATTTTCAACATATTCGTCGCTTACTATTTGAAAAGTAATCGGCATGATTTATTTTCAGCACATTCGTCGGTTACTATTTCAAAAGTAATCGGCAAGATTATTATTTTGAGCACATTCGTCGGTTACTATTTTAAAAGTAATCGACAAGACTTTTATTTTCAGCATATTCGTCGGTTACTATTTCGAAAGTAATCGGCAAGATTTTTATTTTCAGCATATTTGTCGGTTACTATTTTAAAAGTAATCGACAAGATTTTTATTTTCAACATATTCGTCGGTTACTATTTCATAAGTAATCGGCATGATTTATTTTCAGCACATTCGTCGGTTACTATTTCAAAAGTAATCGGCATGATCTATTTTCTGCACATTCGTCGGTTACTATTTCAAAAGTAATCGGCAAGATTTATATTTTCAGCATATTCGTCGGTTACTATTTCAAAAGTAATCGGCAAGATTTTTATTTTCAACATATTCGTCGCTTACTATTTCAAAAGTAATCGGCATGATTTATTTTCAGCACATTCGTCGGTTACTATTTCAAAAGTAATCGGCAAGATTTTTATTTTCAACATATTCGTCGCTTACTATTTCAAAAGTAATCGGCATGATTTATTTTCAGCACATTCGTCGGTTACTTTTTCAAAAGTAATCAGCAAGATTTTTATTTTCAACATATTCGTCGCTTACTATTTGAAAAGTAATCGGCATGATTTATTTTCAGCACATTCGTCGGTTACTATTTCAAAAGTAATCGGCAAGATTATTATTTTGAGCACATTCGTCGGTTACTATTTTAAAAGTAATCGACAAGACTTTTATTTTCAGCATATTCGTCGGTTACTATTTCGAAAGTAATCGGCAAGATTTTTATTTTCAGCATATTTGTCGGTTACTATTTTAAAAGTAATCGAAAAGATTTTTATTTTCAACATATTCGTCGGTTACTATTTCATAAGTAATCGGCATGATTTATTTTCAGCACATTCGTCGGTTACTATTTCAAAAGTAATCGGCATGATCTATTTTCTGCACATTCGTCGGTTACTATTTCAAAAGTAATCGGCAAGATTTATATTTTCAGCATATTCGTCGGTTACTATTTCAAAAGTAATCGGCAAGATTTTTATTTTCAACATATTCGTCGCTTACTATTTCAAAAGTAATCGGCATGATTTATTTTCAGCACATTCGTCGGTTACTATTTCAAAAGTAATCGGCAAGATTTTTATTTTCAACATATTCGTCGCTTACTAATTCAAAAGTAATCAGCAAGATTTTTATTTTCAACATATTCGTCGCTTACTATTTGAAAAGTAATCGGCATGATTTATTTTCAGCACATTCGTCGGTTACTATTTCAAAAGTAATCGGCAAGATTATTATTTTGAGCACATTCGTCGGTTACTATTTTAAAAGTAATCGACAAGACTTTTATTTTCAGCATATTCGTCGGTTACTATTTCGAAAGTAATCGGCAAGATTTTTATTTTCAGCATATTTGTCGGTTACTATTTTAAAAGTAATCGAAAAGATTTTTATTTTCAACATATTCGTCGGTTACTATTTCATAAGTAATCGGCATGATTTATTTTCAGCACATTCGTCGGTTACTATTTCAAAAGTAATCGGCAAGATTATTATTTTGAGCACATTCGTCGGTTACTATTTTAAAAGTAATCGACAAGACTTTTATTTTCAGCATATTCGTCGGTTACTATTTCGAAAGTAATCGGCAAGATTTTTATTTTCAGCATATTTGTCGGTTACTATTTTAAAAGTAATCGAAAAGATTTTTATTTTCAACATATTCGTCGGTTACTATTTCATAAGTAATCGGCATGATTTATTTTCAGCACATTCGTCGGTTACTATTTCAAAAGTAATCGGCAAGATTATTATTTTGAGCACATTCGTCGGTTACTATTTTAAAAGTAATCGACAAGACTTTTATTTTCAGCATATTCGTCGGTTACTATTTCGAAAGTAATCGGCAAGATTTTTATTTTCAGCATATTTGTCGGTTACTATTTTAAAAGTAATCGAAAAGATTTTTATTTTCAACATATTCGTCGGTTACTATTTCATAAGTAATCGGCATGATTTATTTTCAGCACATTCGTCGGTTACTATTTCAAAAGTAATCGGCATGATCTATTTTCTGCACATTCGTCGGTTACTATTTCAAAAGTAATCGGCAAGATTTATATTTTCAGCATATTCGTCGGTTACTATTTCAAAAGTAATCGGCAAGATTTTTATTTTCAACATATTCGTCGCTTACTATTTCAAAAGTAATCGGCATGATTTATTTTCAGCACATTCGTCGGTTACTATTTCAAAAGTAATCGGCAAGATTTTTATTTTCAACATATTCGTCGCTTACTAATTCAAAAGTAATCAGCAAGATTTTTATTTTCAACATATTCGTCGCTTACTATTTGAAAAGTAATCGGCATGATTTATTTTCAGCACATTCGTCGGTTACTATTTCAAAAGTAATCGGCAAGATTATTATTTTGAGCACATTCGTCGGTTACTATTTTAAAAGTAATCGACAAGACTTTTATTTTCAGCATATTCGTCGGTTACTATTTCGAAAGTAATCGGCAAGATTTTTATTTTCAGCATATTTGTCGGTTACTATTTTAAAAGTAATCGAAAAGATTTTTATTTTCAACATATTCGTCGGTTACTATTTCATAAGTAATCGGCATGATTTATTTTCAGCACATTCGTCGGTTACTATTTCAAAAGTAATCGGCATGATCTATTTTCTGCACATTCGTCGGTTACTATTTCAAAAGTAATCGGCAAGATTTATATTTTCAGCATATTCGTCGGTTACTATTTCAAAAGTAATCGGCAAGATTTTTATTTTCAACATATTCGTCGCTTACTATTTCAAAAGTAATCGGCATGATTTATTTTCAGCACATTCGTCGGTTACTATTTCAAAAGTAATCGGCAAGATTTTTATTTTCAACATATTCGTCGCTTACTAATTCAAAAGTAATCAGCAAGATTTTTATTTTCAACATATTCGTCGCTTACTATTTGAAAAGTAATCGGCATGATTTATTTTCAGCACATTCGTCGGTTACTATTTCAAAAGTAATCGGCAAGATTATTATTTTGAGCACATTCGTCGGTTACTATTTTAAAAGTAATCGACAAGACTTTTATTTTCAGCATATTCGTCGGTTACTATTTCGAAAGTAATCGGCAAGATTTTTATTTTCAGCATATTTGTCGGTTACTATTTTAAAAGTAATCGAAAAGATTTTTATTTTCAACATATTCGTCGGTTACTATTTCATAAGTAATCGGCATGATTTATTTTCAGCACATTCGTCGGTTACTATTTCAAAAGTAATCGGCATGATCTATTTTCTGCACATTCGTCGGTTACTATTTCAAAAGTAATCGGCAAGATTTATATTTTCAGCATATTCGTCGGTTACTATTTCAAAAGTAATCGGCAAGATTTTTATTTTCAACATATTCGTCGCTTACTATTTCAAAAGTAATCGGCATGATTTATTTTCAGCACATTCGTCGGTTACTATTTCAAAAGTAATCGGCAAGATTTTTATTTTCAACATATTCGTCGCTTACTAATTAAAAAGTAATCAGCAAGATTTTTATTTTCAACATATTCGTCGCTTACTATTTCAAAAGTAATCGGCATGATTTATTTTCAGCACATTCGTCGGTTACTATTTCAAAGGTAATCGGGAAGATTTTTATTTTGAGCACATTCGTCGGTTACTATTTTAAAAGTAATCGACAAGACTTTTATTTTCAGCACATTTCTCGGTTACTATTTCAAAAGTAATCGGCATGATTTATTTTCAGCACATTCGTCGGTTACTATTTCAAAAGTAATCGGCAAGATTTTTATTTTGAGCACATTCGTTGGTTACTATTTTAAAAGTTATCGACAAGACTTTTATTTTCAGCACATTTGTCGGTTACTATTTCAAAAGTAATCGGCATGATTTATTTTCAGCACATTCGTCGGTTACTATTTCAAAAGTAATCGGCAAGACTTTATTTTCAACACATTCGTCGGTTACTATTTCAAAAGTAATCTGCATGATCTATTTTCAGCACATTCGTCGGTTACTATTTCAAAAGTAATCGGCAAGATTTATATTTTCAGCATATTCGTCGGTTACTATTTCAAAAGTAATCGGCAAGATTTTTATTTTCAACATATTCGTCGCTTACTATTTCAAAAGTAATCGGCATGATTTATTTTCAGCACATTCGTCGTTTACTATTTCAAAAGTAATCGGCAAGATTTTTATTTTCAACATATTCGTCGCTTACTAATTAAAAAGTAATCAGCAAGATTTTTATTTTCAACATATTCGTCGCTTACTATTTCAAAAGTAATCGGCATGATTTATTTTCAGCACATTCGTCGGTTACTATTTCAAAGGTAATCGGGAAGATTTTTATTTTGAGCACATTCGTCGGTTACTATTTTAAAAGTAATCGACAAGACTTTTATTTTCAGCACATTTGTCGGTTACTATTTCAAAAGTAATCGGCATGATTTATTTTCAGCACATTCGTCGGTTACTATTTCAAAAGTAATCGGCAAGATTTTTATTTTGAGCACATTCGTTGGTTACTATTTTAAAAGTTATCGACAAGACTTTTATTTTCAGCACATTTGTCGGTTACTATTTCAAAAGTAATCGGCATGATTTATTTTCAGCACATTCGTCGGTTACTATTTCAAAAGTAATCGGCAAGACTTTATTTTCAACACATTCGTCGGTTACTATTTCAAAAGTAATCTGCATGATCTATTTTCTGCACATTCGTCGGTTACTATTTCAAAAGTAATCGGCAAGATTTTTATTTTCAGCATATTCGTCGGTTACTATTTCAAAGGTAATCAGCAGTATTTATTTTCAGCACATTCGTCGGTTACTATTTCAAAAGTAATCGGCAAGATTTTTATTTTCAGCATATTCGTCGGTTACTATTTCAAAGGTAATCAGCAGTATTTATTTTCAGCACATTCGTCGGTTACTATTTTAAAAGTAATCGACAAGACTTTATTTTCAGCACATTCGTCGGTTACTATTTCAAAAGTAATCGGCAAGATTTTTATTTTCAACATATTCGTCGCTTACTTTTTCAAAAGTAATCAGCAAGATTTTTATTTTCAACATATTCGTCGCTTACTATTTGAAAAGTAATCGGCATGATTTATTTTCAGCACATTCGTCGGTTACTATTTCAAAAGTAATCGGCAAGATTATTATTTTGAGCACATTCGTCGGTTACTATTTTAAAAGTAATCGACAAGACTTTTATTTTCAGCATATTCGTCGGTTACTATTTCGAAAGTAATCGGCAAGATTTTTATTTTCAGCATATTTGTCGGTTACTATTTTAAAAGTAATCGACAAGATTTTTATTTTCAACATATTCGTCGGTTACTATTTCATAAGTAATCGGCATGATTTATTTTCAGCACATTCGTCGGTTACTATTTCAAAAGTAATCGGCAAGATTTTTATTTTCAACATATTCGTCGCTTACTATTTCAAAAGTAATCGGCATGATTTATTTTCAGCACATTCGTCGGTTACTTTTTCAAAAGTAATCAGCAAGATTTTTATTTTCAACATATTCGTCGCTTACTATTTGAAAAGTAATCGGCATGATTTATTTTCAGCACATTCGTCGGTTACTATTTCAAAAGTAATCGGCAAGATTATTATTTTGAGCACATTCGTCGGTTACTATTTTAAAAGTAATCGACAAGACTTTTATTTTCAGCATATTCGTCGGTTACTATTTCGAAAGTAATCGGCACGATTTTTATTTTCAGCATATTTGTCGGTTACTATTTTAAAAGTAGTCGAAAAGATTTTTATTTTCAACATATTCGTCGGTTACTATTTCATAAGTAATCGGCATGATTTATTTTCAGCACATTCGTCGGTTACTATTTCAAAAGTAATCGGCATGATCTATTTTCTGCACATTCGTCGGTTACTATTTCAAAAGTAATCGGCAAGATTTATATTTTCAGCATATTCGTCGGTTACTATTTCAAAAGTAATCGGCAAGATTTTTATTTTCAACATATTCGTCGCTTACTATTTCAAAAGTAATCGGCATGATTTATTTTCAGCACATTCGTCGGTTACTATTTCAAAAGTAATCGGCAAGATTTTTATTTTCAACATATTCGTAGCTTACTAATTAAAAAGTAATCAGCAAGATTTTTATTTTCAACATATTCGTCGCTTACTATTTCAAAAGTAATCGGCATGATTTATTTTCAGCACATTCGTCGGTTACTATTTCAAAGGTAATCGGGAAGATTTTTATTTTGAGCACATTCGTCGGTTACTATTTTAAAGGTAATCGACAAGACTTTTATTTTCAGCACATTTGTCGATTACTATTTCAAAAGTAATCGGCATGATTTATTTTCAGCACATTCGTCGCTTACTATTTCAAAAGTAATCGGCAAGACTTTATTTTCAACATATTCCTCGATTACTATTTCAAAAGTAATCGGCAAGATTTTTATTTTCAGCATGTTCGTCGGTTACTATTTCAAAAGTAATCGGCAAGATTTTTTTTTTCAACATATTTGTCGGTTACTATTTTAAAAGTAATCGACAAGACTTTATTTTCAGCACATTCGTCGGTTACTATTTCAAAAGTAATCGGCAAGATTTTTATTTTCAGCATATTCGTCGGTTACTATTTCAAAGGTAATCAACAGTATTTATTTTCAGCACATTCGTCGGTTACTATTTCAAAAGTAATCGGCAAGATTTTTATTTTCAGCATATTCGTCGGTTACTATTTCAAAGGTAATCAGCAGTATTTATTTTCAGCACATTCGTCGGTTACTATTTTAAAAGTAATCGACAAGACTTTATTTTCAGCACATTCGTCGGTTACTATTTCAAAAGTAATCGGCAAGATTTTTATTTTCAACATATTCGTCGCTTACTATTTCAAAAGTACTCAGCAAGATTTTTATTTTCAACATATTCGTCGCTTACTATTTGAAAAGTAATCGGCATGATTTATTTTCAGCACATTCGTCGGTTACTATTTCAAAAGTAATCGGCAAGATTATTATTTTGAGCACATTCGTCGGTAACTATTTTAAAAGTAATCGACAAGACTTTTATTTTCAGCATATTCGTCGGTTACTATTTCGAAAGTAATCGGCAAGATTTTTATTTTCAGCATATTTGTCGGTTACTATTTTAAAAGTAATCGACAAGATTTTTATTTTCAACATATTCGTCGGTTACTATTTCATAAGTAATCGGCATGATTTATTTTCAGCACATTCGTCGGTTACTATTTCAAAAGTAATCGGCATGATCTATTTTCTGCACATTCGTCGGTTACTATTTCAAAAGTAATCGGCAAGATTTATATTTTCAGCATATTCGTCGGTTACTATTTCAAAAGTAATCGGCAAGATTTTTATTTTCAATATATTCGTCGCTTACTATTTCAAAAGTAATCGGCATGATTTATTTTCAGCACATTCGTCGGTTACTATTTCAAAAGTAATCGGCAAGATTTTTATTTTCAACATATTCGTCGCTTACTATTTCAAAAGTAATCGGCATGATTTATTTTCAGCACATTCGTCGGTTACTTTTTCAAAAGTAATCAGCAAGATTTTTATTTTCAACATATTCGTCGCTTACTATTTGAAAAGTAATCGGCATGATTTATTTTCAGCACATTCGTCGGTTACTATTTCAAAAGTAATCGGCAAGATTATTATTTTGAGCACATTCGTCGGTTACTATTTTAAAAGTAATCGACAAGACTTTTATTTTCAGCATATTCGTCGGTTACTATTTCGAAAGTAATCGGCACGATTTTTATTTTCAGCATATTTGTCGGTTACTATTTTAAAAGTAGTCGAAAAGATTTTTATTTTCAACATATTCGTCGGTTACTATTTCATAAGTAATCGGCATGATTTATTTTCAGCACATTCGTCGGTTACTATTTCAAAAGTAATCGGCATGATCTATTTTCTGCACATTCGTCGGTTACTATTTCAAAAGTAATCGGCAAGATTTATATTTTCAGCATATTCGTCGGTTACTATTTCAAAAGTAATCGGCAAGATTTTTATTTTCAACATATTCGTCGCTTACTATTTCAAAAGTAATCGGCATGATTTATTTTCAGCACATTCGTCGGTTACTATTTCAAAAGTAATCGGCAAGATTTTTATTTTCAACATATTCGTAGCTTACTAATTAAAAAGTAATCAGCAAGATTTTTATTTTCAACATATTCGTCGCTTACTATTTCAAAAGTAATCGGCATGATTTATTTTCAGCACATTCGTCGGTTACTATTTCAAAGGTAATCGGGAAGATTTTTATTTTGAGCACATTCGTCGGTTACTATTTTAAAGGTAATCGACAAGACTTTTATTTTCAGCACATTTGTCGATTACTATTTCAAAAGTAATCGGCATGATTTATTTTCAGCACATTCGTCGCTTACTATTTCAAAAGTAATCGGCAAGACTTTATTTTCAACATATTCCTCGATTACTATTTCAAAAGTAATCGGCAAGATTTTTATTTTCAGCATGTTCGTCGGTTACTATTTCAAAAGTAATCGGCAAGATTTTTTTTTTCAACATATTTGTCGGTTACTATTTTAAAAGTAATCGACAAGACTTTATTTTCAGCACATTCGTCGGTTACTATTTCAAAAGTAATCGGCAAGATTTTTATTTTCAGCATATTCGTCGGTTACTATTTCAAAGGTAATCAACAGTATTTATTTTCAGCACATTCGTCGGTTACTATTTCAAAAGTAATCGGCAAGATTTATATTTTCAGCATATTCGTCGGTTACTATTTCAAAGGTAATCAGCAGTATTTATTTTCAGCACATTCGTCGGTTACTATTTTAAAAGTAATCGACAAGACTTTATTTTCAGCACATTCGTCGGTTACTATTTCAAAAGTAATCGGCAAGATTTTTATTTTCAACATATTCGTCGCTTACTATTTCAAAAGTAATCGGCATGATTTATTTTCAGCACATTCGTCGGTTACTTTTTCAAAAGTAATCAGCAAGATTTTTATTTTCAACATATTCGTCGCTTACTATTTGAAAAGTAATCGGCATGATTTATTTTCAGCACATTCGTCGGTTACTATTTCAAAAGTAATCGGCAAGATTATTATTTTGAGCACATTCGTCGGTTACTATTTTAAAAGTAATCGACAAGACTTTTATTTTCAGCATATTCGTCGGTTACTATTTCGAAAGTAATCGGCAAGATTTTTATTTTCAGCATATTTGTCGGTTACTATTTTAAAAGTAATCGAAAAGATTTTTATTTTCAACATATTCGTCGGTTACTATTTCATAAGTAATCGGCATGATTTATTTTCAGCACATTCGTCGGTTACTATTTCAAAAGTAATCGGCATGATCTATTTTCTGCACATTCGTCGGTTACTATTTCAAAAGTAATCGGCAAGATTTATATTTTCAGCATATTCGTCGGTTACTATTTCAAAAGTAATCGGCAAGATTTTTATTTTCAACATATTCGTCGCTTACTATTTCAAAAGTAATCGGCATGATTTATTTTCAGCACATTCGTCGGTTACTATTTCAAAAGTAATCGGCAAGATTTTTATTTTCAACATATTCGTAGCTTACTAATTAAAAAGTAATCAGCAAGATTTTTATTTTCAACATATTCGTCGCTTACTATTTCAAAAGTAATCGGCATGATTTATTTTCAGCACATTCGTCGGTTACTATTTCAAAGGTAATCGGGAAGATTTTTATTTTGAGCACATTCGTCGGTTACTATTTTAAAAGTAATCGACAAGACTTTTATTTTCAGCACATTTGTCGATTACTATTTCAAAAGTAATCGGCATGATTTATTTTCAGCACATTCGTCGCTTACTATTTCAAAAGTAATCGGCAAGACTTTATTTTCAACATATTCCTCGGTTACTATTTCAAAAGTAATCGGCAAGATTTTTATTTTCAGCATGTTCGTCGGTTACTATTTCAAAAGTAATCGGCAAGATTTTTTTTTTCAACATATTTGTCGGTTACTATTTTAAAAGTAATCGACAAGACTTTATTTTCAGCACATTCGTCGGTTACTATTTCAAAAGTAATCGGCAAGATTTTTATTTTCAGCATATTCGTCGGTTACTATTTCAAAGGTAATCAACAGTATTTATTTTCAGCACATTCGTCGGTTACTATTTCAAAAGTAATCGGCAAGATTTTTATTTTCAACATATTCGTAGCTTACTAATTAAAAAGTAATCAGCAAGATTTTTATTTTCAACATATTCGTCGCTTACTATTTCAAAAGTAATCGGCATGATTTATTTTCAGCACATTCGTCGGTTACTATTTCAAAGGTAATCGGGAAGATTTTTATTTTGAGCACATTCGTCGGTTACTATTTTAAAGGTAATCGACAAGACTTTTATTTTCAGCACATTTGTCGATTACTATTTCAAAAGTAATCGGCATGATTTATTTTCAGCACATTCGTCGCTTACTATTTCAAAAGTAATCGGCAAGACTTTATTTTCAACATATTCCTCGATTACTATTTCAAAAGTAATCGGCAAGATTTTTATTTTCAGCATGTTCGTCGGTTACTATTTCAAAAGTAATCGGCAAGATTTTTTTTTTCAACATATTTGTCGGTTACTATTTTAAAAGTAATCGACAAGACTTTATTTTCAGCACATTCGTCGGTTACTATTTCAAAAGTAATCGGCAAGATTTTTATTTTCAGCATATTCGTCGGTTACTATTTCAAAGGTAATCAACAGTATTTATTTTCAGCACATTCGTCGGTTACTATTTCAAAAGTAATCGGCAAGATTTTTATTTTCAGCATATTCGTCGGTTACTATTTCAAAGGTAATCAGCAGTATTTATTTTCAGCACATTCGTCGGTTACTATTTTAAAAGTAATCGACAAGACTTTATTTTCAGCACATTCGTCGGTTACTATTTCAAAAGTAATCGGCAAGATTTTTATTTTCAACATATTCGTCGCTTACTATTTCAAAAGTACTCAGCAAGATTTTTATTTTCAACATATTCGTCGCTTACTATTTGAAAAGTAATCGGCATGATTTATTTTCAGCACATTCGTCGGTTACTATTTCAAAAGTAATCGGCAAGATTATTATTTTGAGCACATTCGTCGGTAACTATTTTAAAAGTAATCGACAAGACTTTTATTTTCAGCATATTCGTCGGTTACTATTTCGAAAGTAATCGGCAAGATTTTTATTTTCAGCATATTTGTCGGTTACTATTTTAAAAGTAATCGACAAGATTTTTATTTTCAACATATTCGTCGGTTACTATTTCATAAGTAATCGGCATGATTTATTTTCAGCACATTCGTCGGTTACTATTTCAAAAGTAATCGGCATGAT
Source organism: Medicago lupulina (assembly GCA_958299785.1). NCBI lineage: Eukaryota > Viridiplantae > Streptophyta > Magnoliopsida > Fabales > Fabaceae > Medicago > Medicago lupulina. Next base: position 40,175,790 of record OY283143.1, on the reverse strand, counting down.
CTATTTTCTGCACATTCGTCGGTTACTATTTCAAAAGTAATCGGCAAGATTTATATTTTCAGCATATTCGTCGGTTACTATTTCAAAAGTAATCGGCAAGATTTTTATTTTCAACATATTCGTCGCTTACTATTTCAAAAGTAATCGGCATGATTTATTTTCAGCACATTCGTCGGTTACTATTTCAAAAGTAATCGGCAAGATTTTTATTTTCAACATATTCGTCGCTTACTATTTCAAAAGTAATCGGCATGATTTATTTTCAGCACATTCGTCGGTTACTTTTTCAAAAGTAATCAGCAAGATTTTTATTTTCAACATATTCGTCGCTTACTATTTGAAAAGTAATCGGCATGATTTATTTTCAGCACATTCGTCGGTTACTATTTCAAAAGTAATCGGCAAGATTATTATTTTGAGCACATTCATCGGTTACTATTTTAAAAGTAATCGACAAGACTTTTATTTTCAGCATATTCGTCGGTTACTATTTCGAAAGTAATCGGCAAGATTTTTATTTTCAGCATATTTGTCGGTTACTATTTTAAAAGTAATCGAAAAGATTTTTATTTTCAACATATTCGTCGGTTACTATTTCATAAGTAATCGGCATGATTTATTTTCAGCACATTCGTCGGTTACTATTTCAAAAGTAATCGGCATGATCTATTTTCTGCACATTCGTCGGTTACTATTTCAAAAGTAATCGGCAAGATTTATATTTTCAGCATATTCGTCGGTTACTATTTCAAAAGTAATCGGCAAGATTTTTATTTTCAACATATTCGTCGCTTACTATTTCAAAAGTAATCGGCATGATTTATTTTCAGCACATTCGTCGGTTACTATTTCAAAAGTAATCGGCAAGATTTTTATTTTCAACATATTCGTAGCTTACTAATTAAAAAGTAATCAGCAAGATTTTTATTTTCAACATATTCGTCGCTTACTATTTCAAAAGTAATCGGCATGATTTATTTTCAGCACATTCGTCGGTTACTATTTCAAAGGTAATCGGGAAGATTTTTATTTTGAGCACATTCGTCGGTTACTATTTTAAAAGTAATCGACAAGACTTTTATTTTCAGCACATTTGTCGATTACTATTTCAAAAGTAATCGGCATGATTTATTTTCAGCACATTCGTCGCTTACTATTTCAAAAGTAATCGGCAAGACTTTATTTTCAACATATTCGTCGCTTACTATTTCAAAAGTAATCGGCATGATTTATTTTCAGCACATTCGTCGGTTACTATTTCAAAGGTAATCGGGAAGATTTTTATTTTGAGCACATTCGTCGGTTACTATTTTAAAAGTAATCGACAAGACTTTTATTTTCAGCACATTTGTCGATTACTATTTCAAAAGTAATCGGCATGATTTATTTTCAGCACATTCGTCGCTTACTATTTCAAAAGTAATCGGCAAGACTTTATTTTCAACATATTCCTCGATTACTATTTCAAAAGTAATCGGCAAGATTTTTATTTTCAGCATGTTCGTCGGTTACTATTTCAAAAGTAATCGGCAAGATTTTTTTTTTCAACATATTTGTCGGTTACTATTTTAAAAGTAATCGACAAGACTTTATTTTCAGCACATTCGTCGGTTACTATTTCAAAAGTAATCGGCAAGATTTTTATTTTCAGCATATTCGTCGGTTACTATTTCAAAGGTAATCAACAGTATTTATTTTCAGCACATTCGTCGGTTACTATTTCAAAAGTAATCGGCAAGATTTTTATTTTCAGCATATTCGTCGGTTACTATTTCAAAGGTAATCAGCAGTATTTATTTTCAGCACATTCGTCGGTTACTATTTTAAAAGTAATCGACAAGACTTTATTTTCAGCACATTCGTCGGTTACTATTTCAAAAGTAATCGGCAAGATTTTTATTTTCAACATATTCGTCGCTTACTATTTCAAAAGTACTCAGCAAGATTTTTATTTTCAACATATTCGTCGCTTACTATTTGAAAAGTAATCGGCATGATTTATTTTCAGCACATTCGTCGGTTACTATTTCAAAAGTAATCGGCAAGATTATTATTTTGAGCACATTCGTCGGTAACTATTTTAAAAGTAATCGACAAGACTTTTATTTTCAGCATATTCGTCGGTTACTATTTCGAAAGTAATCGGCAAGATTTTTATTTTCAGCATATTTGTCGGTTACTATTTTAAAAGTAATCGACAAGATTTTTATTTTCAACATATTCGTCGGTTACTATTTCATAAGTAATCGGCATGATTTATTTTCAGCACATTCGTCGGTTACTATTTCAAAAGTAATCGGCATGATCTATTTTCTGCACATTCGTCGGTTACTATTTCAAAAGTAATCGGCAAGATTTATATTTTCAGCATATTCGTCGGTTACTATTTCAAAAGTAATCGGCAAGATTTTTATTTTCAACATATTCGTCGCTTACTATTTCAAAAGTAATCGGCATGATTTATTTTCAGCACATTCGTCGGTTACTATTTCAAAAGTAATCGGCAAGATTTTTATTTTCAACATATTCGTCGCTTACTATTTCAAAAGTAATCGGCATGATTTATTTTCAGCACATTCGTCGGTTACTTTTTCAAAAGTAATCAGCAAGATTTTTATTTTCAACATATTCGTCGCTTACTATTTGAAAAGTAATCGGCATGATTTATTTTCAGCACATTCGTCGGTTACTATTTCAAAAGTAATCGGCAAGATTATTATTTTGAGCACATTCGTCGGTGACTATTTTAAAAGTAATCGACAAGACTTTTATTTTCAGCATATTCGTCGGTTACTATTTCGAAAGTAATCGGCAAGATTTTTATTTTCAGCATATTTGTCGGTTACTATTTTAAAAGTAATCGAAAAGATTTTTATTTTCAACATATTCGTCGGTTACTATTTCATAAGTAATCGGCATGATTTATTTTCAGCACATTCGTCGGTTACTATTTCAAAAGTAATCGGCATGATCTATTTTCTGCACATTCGTCGGTTACTATTTCAAAAGTAATCGGCAAGATTTATATTTTCAGCATATTCGTCGGTTACTATTTCAAAAGTAATCGGCAAGATTTTTATTTTCAACATATTCGTCGCTTACTATTTCAAAAGTAATCGGCATGATTTATTTTCAGCACATTCGTCGGTTACTATTTCAAAAGTAATCGGCAAGATTTTTATTTTCAACATATTCGTAGCTTACTAATTAAAAAGTAATCAGCAAGATTTTTATTTTCAACATATTCGTCGCTTACTATTTCAAAAGTAATCGGCATGATTTATTTTCAGCACATTCGTCGGTTACTATTTCAAAGGTAATCGGGAAGATTTTTATTTTGAGCACATTCGTCGGTTACTATTTTAAAAGTAATCGACAAGACTTTTATTTTCAGCACATTTGTCGATTACTATTTCAAAAGTAATCGGCATGATTTATTTTCAGCACATTCGTCGCTTACTATTTCAAAAGTAATCGGCAAGACTTTATTTTCAACATATTCCTCGGTTACTATTTCAAAAGTAATCGGCAAGATTTTTATTTTCAGCATGTTCGTCGGTTACTATTTCAAAAGTAATCGGCAAGATTTTTTTTTTCAACATATTTGTCGGTTACTATTTTAAAAGTAATCGACAAGACTTTATTTTCAGCACATTCGTCGGTTACTATTTCAAAAGTAATCGGCAAGATTTTTATTTTCAGCATATTCGTCGGTTACTATTTCAAAGGTAATCAACAGTATTTATTTTCAGCACATTCGTCGGTTACTATTTCAAAAGTAATCGGCAAGATTTTTATTTTCAGCATATTCGTCGGTTACTATTTCAAAGGTAATCAGCAGTATTTATTTTCAGCACATTCGTCGGTTACTATTTTAAAAGTAATCGACAAGACTTTATTTTCAGCACATTCGTCGGTTACTATTTCAAAAGTAATCGGCAAGATTTTTATTTTCAACATATTCGTCGCTTACTATTTCAAAAGTACTCAGCAAGATTTTTATTTTCAACATATTCGTCGCTTACTATTTGAAAAGTAATCGGCATGATTTATTTTCAGCACATTCGTCGGTTACTATTTCAAAAGTAATCGGCAAGATTATTATTTTGAGCACATTCGTCGGTAACTATTTTAAAAGTAATCGACAAGACTTTTATTTTCAGCATATTCGTCGGTTACTATTTCGAAAGTAATCGGCAAGATTTTTATTTTCAGCATATTTGTCGGTTACTATTTCAAAAGTAATCGGCAAGATTTTTATTTTCAACATATTCGTCGCTTACTATTTCAAAAGTAATCGGCATGATTTATTTTCAGCACATTCGTCGGTTACTATTTCAAAAGTAATCGGCAGGATTTTTATTTTCAACATATTCGTCGCTTACTATTTCAAAAGTAATCAGCAAGATTTTTATTTTCAACATATTCGTCGCTTACTATTTGAAAAGTAATCGGCATGATTTATTTTCAGCACATTCGTCGGTTACTATTTCAAAAGTAATCGGCAAGATTTTTATTTTGAGCACATTCGTCGGTTACTATTTTAAAAGTAATCGACAAGACTTTTATTTTCAGCATATTCGTGGTTACTATTTCGAAAGTAATCGGCAAGATTTTTATTTTCAGCATATTTGTCGGTTACTATTTTAAAAGTAATCGACAAGATTTTTATTTTCAACATATTCGTCGGTTACTATTTCATAAGTAATCGACATGATTTATTTTCAGCACATTCGTCGGTTACTATTTCAAAAGTAATCGGCATGATCTATTTTCTGCACATTCGTCGGTTACTATTTCAAAAGTAATCGGCAAGATTTATATTTTTAGCATATTCGTCGGTTACTATTTCAAAAGTAATCGGCAAGATTTTTATTTTCAACATATTCGTCGCTTACTATTTCAAAAGTAATCGGCATGATTTATTTTCAGCACATTCGTCGGTTACTATTTCAAAAGTAATCGGCAAGATTTTTATTTTCAACATATTCGTCGCTTACTAATTAAAAAGTAATCAGCAAGATTTTTATTTTCAACATATTCGTCGCTTACTATTTCAAAAGTAATCGGCATGATTTATTTTCAGCACATTCGTCGGTTACTATTTCAAAGGTAATCGGTAAGATTTTTATTTTGAGCACATTCGTCGGTTACTATTTTAAAAGTAATCGAAGAGACTTTTATTTTCAGCACATTTGTCGGTTACTATTTCAAAAGTAATCGGCATGATTTATTTTCAGCACATTCGTCGGTTACTATTTCAAAAGTAATCGGCAAGATTTTTATTTTGAGCACATTCGTTGGTTACTATTTTAAAAGTTATCGACAAGACTTTTATTTTCAGCACATTTGTCGGTTACTATTTCAAAAGTAATCGGCATGATTTATTTTCAGCACATTCGTCGGTTACTATTTCAAAAGTAATCGGCAAGACTTTATTTTCAACACATTCATCGGTTACTATTTCAAAAGTAATCGGCATGATCTATTTTCTGCACATTCGTCGGTTACTATTTCAAAAGTAATCGGCAAGATTTTTATTTTCAGCATATTCGTCGGTTACTATTTCAAAGGTAATCAGCAGTATTTATTTTCAGCACATTCGTCGGTTACAATTTCAAAAGTAATCGGCAAGATTTTTATTTTCAGCATATTCGTCGGTTACTATTTCAAAGGTAATCAGCAGTATTTATTTTCAGCACATTCGTCGGTTACTATTTTAAAAGTAATCGACAAGACTTTATTTTCAGCACATTCGTCGGTTACTATTTCAAAAGTAATCGGCAAGATTTTTATTTTCAACATATTCGTCGCTTACTTTTTCAAAAGTAATCAGCAAGATTTATTTTCAGCACATTCATCGGTTACTATTTCAAAAGTAATCGGCAAGATTATTATTTTGAGCACATTCGTCGGTTACTATTTTAAAAGTAATCGACAAGACTTTTATTTTCAGCATATTCGTCGGTTACTATTTCGAAAGTAATCGGCAAGATTTTTATTTTCAGCATATTTGTCGGTTACTATTTTAGAAGTAATCGACAAGATTTTTATTTTCAACATATTCGTCGGTTACTATTTCATAAGTAATCGGCATGATTTATTTTCAGCACATTCGTCGGTTACTATTTCAAAAGTAATCGGCATGATCTATTTTCTGCACATTCGTCGGTTACTATTTCAAAAGTAATCGGCAAGATTTATATTTTCAGCATATTCGCCGGTTACTATTTCAAAAGTAATCGGCAAGATTTTTATTTTCAACATATTCGTCGCTTACTATTTCAAAAGTAATCGGCATGATTTATTTTCAGCACATTCGTCGGTTACTATTTCAAAAGTAATCGGCAAGATTTTTATTTTCAACATATTCGTCGCTTACTAATTAAAAAGTAATCAGCAAGATTTTTATTTTCAACATATTCGTCGCTTACTATTTCAAAAGTAATCGGCATGATTTATTTTCAGCACATTCGTCGGTTACTATTTCAAAGGTAATCGGTAAGATTTTTATTTTGAGCACATTTGTCGGTTACTATTTTAAAAGTAATCGAAGAGACTTTTATTTTCAGCACATTTGTCGGTTACTATTTCAAAAGTAATCGGCATGATTTATTTTCAGCACATTCGTCGGTTACTATTTCAAAAGTAATCGGCAAGATTTTTATTTTGAGCACATTCGTTGGTTACTATTTTAAAAGTTATCGACAAGACTTTTATTTTCAGCACATTTGTCGGTTACTATTTCAAAAGTAATCGGCATGATTTATTTTCAGCACATTCGTCGGTTACTATTTCAAAAGTAATCGGCAAGACTTTATTTTCAACACATTCATCGGTTACTATTTCAAAAGTAATCGGCATGATCTATTTTCTGCACATTCGTCGGTTACTATTTCAAAAGTAATCGGCAAGATTTTTATTTTCAGCATATTCGTCGGTTACTATTTCAAAGGTAATCAGCAGTATTTATTTTCAGCACATTCGTCGGTTACAATTTCAAAAGTAATCGGCAAGATTTTTATTTTCAGCATATTCGTCGGTTACTATTTCAAAGGTAATCAGCAGTATTTATTTTCAGCACATTCGTCGGTTACTATTTTAAAAGTAATCGACAAGACTTTATTTTCAGCACATTCGTCGGTTACTATTTCAAAAGTAATCGGCAAGATTTTTATTTTCAACATATTCGTCGCTTACTTTTTCAAAAGTAATCAGCAAGATTTTTATTTTCAACATATTCGTCGCTTACTATTTGAAAAGTAATCGGCATGATTTATTTTCAGCACATTCATCGGTTACTATTTCAAAAGTAATCGGCAAGATTATTATTTTGAGCACATTCGTCGGTTACTATTTTAAAAGTAATCGACAAGACTTTTATTTTCAGCATATTCGTCGGTTACTATTTCGAAAGTAATCGGCAAGATTTTTATTTTCAGCATATTTGTCGGTTACTATTTTAAAAGTAATCGACAAGATTTTTATTTTCAACATATTCGTCGGTTACTATTTCATAAGTAATCGGCATGATTTATTTGCAGCACATTCGTCGGTTACTATTTCAAAAGTAATCGGCATGATCTATTTTCTGCACATTGGTCGGTTACTATTTCAAAAGTAATCGGCAAGATTTATATTTTCAGCATATTCGCCGGTTACTATTTCAAAAGTAATCGGCAAGATTTTTATTTTCAACATATTCGTCGCTTACTATTTCAAAAGTAATCGGCATGATTTATTTTCAGCACATTCGTCGGTTACTATTTCAAAAGTAATCGGCAAGATTTTTATTTTCAACATATTCGTCGCTTACTATTTCAAAAGTAATCGGCATGATTTATTTTCAGCACATTCGTCGGTTACTTTTTCAAAAGTAATCAGCAAGATTTTTATTTTCAACATATTCGTCGCTTACTATTTGAAAAGTAATCGGCATGATTTATTTTCAGCACATTCGTCGGTTACTATTTCAAAAGTAATCGGCAAGATTTATATTTTCAGCATATTCGTCGGTTACTATTTCAAAAGTAATCGGCAAGATTTTTATTTTCAACATATTCGTCGCTTACTAATTAAAAAGTAATCAGCAAGATTTTTATTTTCAACATATTCGTCGCTTACTATTTCAAAAGTAATCGGCATGATTTATTTTCAGCACATTCGTCGGTTACTATTTCAAAGGTAATCGGTAAGATTTTTATTTTGAGCACATTCGTCGGTTACTATTTTAAAAGTAATCGAAGAGACTTTTATTTTCAGCACATTTGTCGGTTACTATTTCAAAAGTAATCGGCATGATTTATTTTCAGCACATTCGTCGGTTACTATTTCAAAAGTAATCGGCAAGATTTTTATTTTGAGCACATTCGTTGGTTACTATTTTAAAAGTTATCGACAAGACTTTTATTTTCAGCACATTTGTCGGTTACTATTTCAAAAGTAATCGGCATGATTTATTTTCAGCACATTCGTCGGTTACTATTTCAAAAGTAATCGGCAAGACTTTATTTTCAACACATTCATCGGTTACTATTTCAAAAGTAATCGGCATGATCTATTTTCTGCACATTCGTCGGTTACTATTTCAAAAGTAATCGGCAAGATTTTTATTTTCAGCATATTCGTCGGTTACTATTTCAAAGGTAATCAGCAGTATTTATTTTCAGCACATTCGCGGTTACAATTTCAAAAGTAATCGGCAAGATTTTTATTTTCAGCATATTCGTCGGTTACTATTTCAAAGGTAATCAGCAGTATTTATTTTCAGCACATTCGTCGGTTACTATTTTAAAAGTAATCGACAAGACTTTATTTTTAGCACATTCGTCGGTTACTATTTCAAAAGTAATCGGCAAGATTTTTATTTTCAACATATTCGTCGCTTACTTTTTCAAAAGTAATCAGCAAGATTTTTATTTTCAACATATTCGTCGCTTACTATTTGAAAAGTAATCGGCATGATTTATTTTCAGCACATTCATCGGTTACTATTTCAAAAGTAATCGGCAAGATTATTATTTTGAGCACATTCGTCGGTTACTATTTTAAAAGTAATCGACAAGACTTTTATTTTCAGCATATTCGTCGGTTACTATTTCGAAAGTAATCGGCAAGATTTTTATTTTCAGCATATTTGTCGGTTACTATTTTAAAAGTAATCGACAAGATTTTTATTTTCAACATATTCGTCGGTTACTATTTCATAAGTAATCGGCATGATTTATTTGCAGCACATTCGTCGGTTACTATTTCAAAAGTAATCGGCATGATCTATTTTCTGCACATTGGTCGGTTACTATTTCAAAAGTAATCGGCAAGATTTATATTTTTAGCATATTCGTCGGTTACTATTTCAAAAGTAATCGGCAAGATTTTTATTTTCAACATATTCGTCGCTTACTATTTCAAAAGTAATCGGCATGATTTATTTTCAGCACATTCGTCGGTTACTATTTCAAAAGTAATCGGCAAGACTTTATTTTCAACACATTCATCGGTTACTATTTCAAAAGTAATCGGCATGATCTATTTTCTGCACATTCGTCGGTTACTATTTCAAAAGTAATCGGCAAGATTTTTATTTTCAGCATATTCGTCGGTTACTATTTCAAAGGTAATCAGCAGTATTTATTTTCAGCACATTCGTCGGTTACAATTTCAAAAGTAATCGGCAAGATTTTTATTTTCAGCATATTCGTCGGTTACTATTTCAAAGGTAATCAGCAGTATTTATTTTCAGCACATTCGTCGGTTACTATTTTAAAAGTAATCGACAAGACTTTATTTTCAGCACATTCGTCGGTTACTATTTCAAAAGTAATCGGCAAGATTTTTATTTTCAACATATTCGTCGCTTACTTTTTCAAAAGTAATCAGCAAGATTTTTATTTTCAACATATTCGTCGCTTACTATTTGAAAAGTAATCGGCATGATTTATTTTCAGCACATTCATCGGTTACTATTTCAAAAGTAATCGGCAAGATTATTATTTTGAGCACATTCGTCGGTTACTATTTTAAAAGTAATCGACAAGACTTTTATTTTCAGCATATTCGTCGGTTACTATTTCGAAAGTAATCGGCAAGATTTTTATTTTCAGCATATTTGTCGGTTACTATTTTAGAAGTAATCGACAAGATTTTTATTTTCAACATATTCGTCGGTTACTATTTCATAAGTAATCGGCATGATTTATTTTCAGCACATTCGTCGGTTACTATTTCAAAAGTAATCGGCATGATCTATTTTCTGCACATTCGTCGGTTACTATTTCAAAAGTAATCGGCAAGATTTATATTTTCAGCATATTCGCCGGTTACTATTTCAAAAGTAATCGGCAAGATTTTTATTTTCAACATATTCGTCGCTTACTATTTCAAAAGTAATCGGCATGATTTATTTTCAGCACATTCGTCGGTTACTATTTCAAAAGTAATCGGCAAGATTTTTATTTTCAACATATTCGTCGCTTACTAATTAAAAAGTAATCAGCAAGATTTTTATTTTCAACATATTCGTCGCTTACTATTTCAAAAGTAATCGGCATGATTTATTTTCAGCACATTCGTCGGTTACTATTTCAAAGGTAATCGGTAAGATTTTTATTTTGAGCACATTTGTCGGTTACTATTTTAAAAGTAATCGAAGAGACTTTTATTTTCAGCACATTTGTCGGTTACTATTTCAAAAGTAATCGGCATGATTTATTTTCAGCACATTCGTCGGTTACTATTTCAAAAGTAATCGGCAAGATTTTTATTTTGAGCACATTCGTTGGTTACTATTTTAAAAGTTATCGACAAGACTTTTATTTTCAGCACATTTGTCGGTTACTATTTCAAAAGTAATCGGCATGATTTATTTTCAGCACATTCGTCGGTTACTATTTCAAAAGTAATCGGCAAGACTTTATTTTCAACACATTCATCGGTTACTATTTCAAAAGTAATCGGCATGATCTATTTTCTGCACATTCGTCGGTTACTATTTCAAAAGTAATCGGCAAGATTTTTATTTTCAGCATATTCGTCGGTTACTATTTCAAAGGTAATCAGCAGTATTTATTTTCAGCACATTCGTCGGTTACAATTTCAAAAGTAATCGGCAAGATTTTTATTTTCAGCATATTCGTCGGTTACTATTTCAAAGGTAATCAGCAGTATTTATTTTCAGCACATTCGTCGGTTACTATTTTAAAAGTAATCGACAAGACTTTATTTTCAGCACATTCGTCGGTTACTATTTCAAAAGTAATCGGCAAGATTTTTATTTTCAACATATTCGTCGCTTACTTTTTCAAAAGTAATCAGCAAGATTTTTATTTTCAACATATTCGTCGCTTACTATTTGAAAAGTAATCGGCATGATTTATTTTCAACACATTCATCGGTTACTATTTCAAAAGTAATCGGCAAGATTATTATTTTGAGCACATTCGTCGGTTACTATTTTAAAAGTAATCGACAAGACTTTTATTTTCAGCATATTCGTCGGTTACTATTTCGAAAGTAATCGGCAAGATTTTTATTTTCAGCATATTTGTCGGTTACTATTTTAAAAGTAATCGACAAGATTTTTATTTTCAACATATTCGTCGGTTACTATTTCATAAGTAATCGGCATGATTTATTTGCAGCACATTCGTCGGTTACTATTTCAAAAGTAATCGGCATGATCTATTTTCTGCACATTGGTCGGTTACTATTTCAAAAGTAATCGGCAAGATTTATATTTTCAGCATATTCGCCGGTTACTATTTCAAAAGTAATCGGCAAGATTTTTATTTTCAACATATTCGTCGCTTACTATTTCAAAAGTAATCGGCATGATTTATTTTCAGCACATTCGTCGGTTACTATTTCAAAAGTAATCGGCAAGATTTTTATTTTCAACATATTCGTCGCTTACTATTTCAAAAGTAATCGGCATGATTTATTTTCAGCACATTCGTCGGTTACTTTTTCAAAAGTAATCAGCAAGATTTTTATTTTCAACATATTCGTCGCTTACTATTTGAAAAGTAATCGGCATGATTTATTTTCAGCACATTCGTCGGTTACTATTTCAAAAGTAATCGGCAAGATTTATATTTTCAGCATATTCGTCGGTTACTATTTCAAAAGTAATCGGCAAGATTTTTATTTTCAACATATTCGTCGCTTACTAATTAAAAAGTAATCAGCAAGATTTTTATTTTCAACATATTCGTCGCTTACTATTTCAAAAGTAATCGGCATGATTTATTTTCAGCACATTCGTCGGTTACTATTTCAAAGGTAATCGGTAAGATTTTTATTTTGAGCACATTCGTCGGTTACTATTTTAAAAGTAATCGAAGAGACTTTTATTTTCAGCACATTTGTCGGTTACTATTTCAAAAGTAATCGGCATGATTTATTTTCAGCACATTCGTCGGTTACTATTTCAAAAGTAATCGGCAAGATTTTTATTTTGAGCACATTCGTTGGTTACTATTTTAAAAGTTATCGACAAGACTTTTATTTTCAGCACATTTGTCGGTTACTATTTCAAAAGTAATCGGCATGATTTATTTTCAGCACATTCGTCGGTTACTATTTCAAAAGTAATCGGCAAGATTTTTATTTTCAGCATATTCGTCGGTTACTATTTCAAAGGTAATCAGCAGTATTTATTTTCAGCACATTCGTCGGTTACTATTTTAAAAGTAATCGACAAGACTTTATTTTTAGCACATTCGTCGGTTACTATTTCAAAAGTAATCGGCAAGATTTTTATTTTCAACATATTCGTCGCTTACTTTTTCAAAAGTAATCAGCAAGATTTTTATTTTCAACATATTCGTCGCTTACTATTTGAAAAGTAATCGGCATGATTTATTTTCAGCACATTCATCGGTTACTATTTCAAAAGTAATCGGCAAGATTATTATTTTGAGCACATTCGTCGGTTACTATTTTAAAAGTAATCGACAAGACTTTTATTTTCAGCATATTCGTCGGTTACTATTTCGAAAGTAATCGGCAAGATTTTTATTTTCAGCATATTTGTCGGTTACTATTTTAAAAGTAATCGACAAGATTTTTATTTTCAACATATTCGTCGGTTACTATTTCATAAGTAATCGGCATGATTTATTTGCAGCACATTCGTCGGTTACTATTTCAAAAGTAATCGGCATGATCTATTTTCTGCACATTGGTCGGTTACTATTTCAAAAGTAATCGGCAAGATTTATATTTTTAGCATATTCGTCGGTTACTATTTCAAAAGTAATCGGCAAGATTTTTATTTTCAACATATTCGTCGCTTACTATTTCAAAAGTAATCGGCATGATTTATTTTCAGCACATTCGTCGGTTACTATTTCAAAAGTAATCGGCAAGACTTTATTTTCAACACATTCATCGGTTACTATTTCAAAAGTAATCGGCATGATCTATTTTCTGCACATTCGTCGGTTACTATTTCAAAAGTAATCGGCAAGATTTTTATTTTCAGCATATTCGTCGGTTACTATTTCAAAGGTAATCAGCAGTATTTATTTTCAGCACATTCGTCGGTTACTATTTCAAAAGTAATCGGCAAGATTTTTATTTTCAACATATTCGTCGCTTACTAATTAAAAAGTAAACAGCAAGTTTTTTATTTTCAACATATTCGTCGCTTACTATTTCAAAAGTAATCGGCATGATTTATTTTCAGCACATTCGTCGGTTACTATTTCAAAGGTAATCGGTAAGATTTTTATTTTGAGCACATTTGTCGGTTACTATTTTAAAAGTAATCGAAGAGACTTTTATTTTCAGCACATTTGTCGGTTACTATTTCAAAAGTAATCGGCATGATTTATTTTCAGCACATTCGTCGGTTACTATTTCAAAAGTAATCGGCAAGATTTTTATTTTGAGCACATTCGTTGGTTACTATTTTAAAAGTTATCGACAAGACTTTTATTTTCAGCACATTTGTCGGTTACTATTTCAAAAGTAATCGGCATGATTTATTTTCAGCACATTCGTCGGTTACTATTTCAAAAGTAATCGGCAAGACTTTATTTTCAACACATTCATCGGTTACTATTTCAAAAGTAATCGGCATGATCTATTTTCTGCACATTCGTCGGTTACTATTTCAAAAGTAATCGGCAAGATTTTTATTTTCAGCATATTCGTCGGTTACTATTTCAAAGGTAATCAGCAGTATTTATTTTCAGCACATTCGTCGGTTACAATTTCAAAAGTAATCGGCAAGATTTTTATTTTCAGCATATTCGTCGGTTACTATTTCAAAGGTAATCAGCAGTATTTATTTTCAGCACATTCGTCGGTTACTATTTTAAAAGTAATCGACAAGACTTTATTTTCAGCACATTCGTCGGTTACTATTTCAAAAGTAATCGGCAAGATTTTTATTTTCAACATATTCGTCGCTTACTTTTTCAAAAGTAATCAGCAAGATTTTTATTTTCAACATATTCGTCGCTTACTATTTGAAAAGTAATCGGCATGATTTATTTTCAGCACATTCATCGGTTACTATTTCAAAAGTAATCGGCAAGATTATTATTTTGAGCACATTCGTCGGTTACTATTTTAAAAGTAATCGACAAGACTTTTATTTTCAGCATATTCGTCGGTTACTATTTCGAAAGTAATCGGCAAGATTTTTATTTTCAGCATATTTGTCGGTTACTATTTTAAAAGTAATCGACAAGATTTTTATTTTCAACATATTCGTCGGTTACTATTTCATAAGTAATCGGCATGATTTATTTGCAGCACATTCGTCGGTTACTATTTCAAAAGTAATCGGCATGATCTATTTTCTGCACATTGGTCGGTTACTATTTCAAAAGTAATCGGCAAGATTTATATTTTCAGCATATTCGCCGGTTACTATTTCAAAAGTAATCGGCAAGATTTTTATTTTCAACATATTCGTCGCTTACTATTTCAAAAGTAATCGGCATGATTTATTTTCAGCACATTCGTCGGTTACTATTTCAAAAGTAATCGGCAAGATTTTTATTTTCAACATATTCGTCGCTTACTATTTCAAAAGTAATCGGCATGATTTATTTTCAGCACATTCGTCGGTTACTTTTTCAAAAGTAATCAGCAAGATTTTTATTTTCAACATATTCGTCGCTTACTATTTCAAAAGTAATCGGCATGATTTATTTTCAGCACATTCGTCGGTTACTATTTCAAAAGTAATCGGCAAGACTTTATTTTCAACACATTCATCGGTTACTATTTCAAAAGTAATCGGCATGATCTATTTTCTGCACATTCGTCGGTTACTATTTCAAAAGTAATCGGCAAGATTTTTATTTTCAGCATATTCGTCGGTTACTATTTCAAAGGTAATCAGCAGTATTTATTTTCAGCACATTCGTCGGTTACTATTTCAAAAGTAATCGGCAAGATTTTTATTTTCAACATATTCGTCGCTTACTAATTAAAAAGTAATCAGCAAGATTTTTATTTTCAACATATTCGTCGCTTACTATTTCAAAAGTAATCGGCATGATTTATTTTCAGCACATTCGTCGGTTACTATTTCAAAGGTAATCGGTAAGATTTTTATTTTGAGCACATTTGTCGGTTACTATTTTAAAAGTAATCGAAGAGACTTTTATTTTCAGCACATTTGTCGGTTACTATTTCAAAAGTAATCGGCATGATTTATTTTCAGCACATTCGTCGGTTACTATTTCAAAAGTAATCGGCAAGATTTTTATTTTGAGCACATTCGTTGGTTACTATTTTAAAAGTTATCGACAAGACTTTTATTTTCAGCACATTTGTCGGTTACTATTTCAAAAGTAATCGGCATGATTTATTTTCAGCACATTCGTCGGTTACTATTTCAAAAGTAATCGGCAAGACTTTATTTTCAACACATTCATCGGTTACTATTTCAAAAGTAATCGGCATGATCTATTTTCTGCACATTCGTCGGTTACTATTTCAAAAGTAATCGGCAAGATTTTTATTTTCAGCATATTCGTCGGTTACTATTTCAAAGGTAATCAGCAGTATTTATTTTCAGCACATTCGTCGGTTACAATTTCAAAAGTAATCGGCAAGATTTTTATTTTCAGCATATTCGTCGGTTACTATTTCAAAGGTAATCAGCAGTATTTATTTTCAGCACATTCGTCGGTTACTATTTTAAAAGTAATCGACAAGACTTTATTTTCAGCACATTCGTCGGTTACTATTTCAAAAGTAATCGGCAAGATTTTTATTTTCAACATATTCGTCGCTTACTTTTTCAAAAGTAATCAGCAAGATTTTTATTTTCAACATATTCGTCGCTTACTATTTGAAAAGTAATCGGCATGATTTATTTTCAGCACATTCATCGGTTACTATTTCAAAAGTAATCGGCAAGATTATTATTTTGAGCACATTCGTCGGTTACTATTTTAAAAGTAATCGACAAGACTTTTATTTTCAGCATATTCGTCGGTTACTATTTCGAAAGTAATCGGCAAGATTTTTATTTTCAGCATATTTGTCGGTTACTATTTTAAAAGTAATCGACAAGATTTTTATTTTCAACATATTCGTCGGTTACTATTTCATAAGTAATCGGCATGATTTATTTGCAGCACATTCGTCGGTTACTATTTCAAAAGTAATCGGCATGATCTATTTTCTGCACATTGGTCGGTTACTATTTCAAAAGTAATCGGCAAGATTTATATTTTCAGCATATTCGCCGGTTACTATTTCAAAAGTAATCGGCAAGATTTTTATTTTCAACATATTCGTCGCTTACTATTTCAAAAGTAATCGGCATGATTTATTTTCAGCACATTCGTCGGTTACTATTTCAAAAGTAATCGGCAAGATTTTTATTTTCAACATATTCGTCGCTTACTATTTCAAAAGTAATCGGCATGATTTATTTTCAGCACATTCGTCGGTTACTTTTTCAAAAGTAATCAGCAAGATTTTTATTTTCAACATATTCGTCGCTTACTATTTGAAAAGTAATCGGCATGATTTATTTTCAGCACATTCGTCGGTTACTATTTCAAAAGTAATCGGCAAGATTTATATTTTCAGCATATTCGTCGGTTACTATTTCAAAAGTAATCGGCAAGATTTTTATTTTCAACATATTCGTCGCTTACTAATTAAAAAGTAATCAGCAAGATTTTTATTTTCAACATATTCGTCGCTTACTATTTCAAAAGTAATCGGCATGATTTATTTTCAGCACATTCGTCGGTTACTATTTCAAAGGTAATCGGTAAGATTTTTATTTTGAGCACATTCGTCGGTTACTATTTTAAAAGTAATCGAAGAGACTTTTATTTTCAGCACATTTGTCGGTTACTATTTCAAAAGTAATCGGCATGATTTATTTTCAGCACATTCGTCGGTTACTATTTCAAAAGTTATCGGCAAGATTTTTATTTTGAGCACATTCGTTGGTTACTATTTTAAAAGTTATCGACAAGACTTTTATTTTCAGCACATTTGTCGGTTACTATTTCAAAAGTAATCGGCATGATTTATTTTCAGCACATTCGTCGGTTACTATTTCAAAAGTAATCGGCAAGACTTTATTTTCAACACATTCATCGGTTACTATTTCAAAAGTAATCGGCATGATCTATTTTCTGCACATTCGTCGGTTACTATTTCAAAAGTAATCGGCAAGATTTTTATTTTCAGCATATTCGTCGGTTACTATTTCAAAGGTAATCAGCAGTATTTATTTTCAGCACATTCGCGGTTACAATTTCAAAAGTAATCGGCAAGATTTTTATTTTCAGCATATTCGTCGGTTACTATTTCAAAGGTAATCAGCAGTATTTATTTTCAGCACATTCGTCGGTTACTATTTTAAAAGTAATCGACAAGACTTTATTTTTAGCACATTCGTCGGTTACTATTTCAAAAGTAATCGGCAAGATTTTTATTTTCAACATATTCGTCGCTTACTTTTTCAAAAGTAATCAGCAAGATTTTTATTTTCAACATATTCGTCGCTTACTATTTGAAAAGTAATCGGCATGATTTATTTTCAGCACATTCATCGGTTACTATTTCAAAAGTAATCGGCAAGATTATTATTTTGAGCACATTCGTCGGTTACTATTTTAAAAGTAATCGACAAGACTTTTATTTTCAGCATATTCGTCGGTTACTATTTCGAAAGTAATCGGCAAGATTTTTATTTTCAGCATATTTGTCGGTTACTATTTTAAAAGTAATCGACAAGATTTTTATTTTCAACATATTCGTCGGTTACTATTTCATAAGTAATCGGCATGATTTATTTGCAGCACATTCGTCGGTTACTATTTCAAAAGTAATCGGCATGATCTATTTTCTGCACATTGGTCGGTTACTATTTCAAAAGTAATCGGCAAGATTTATATTTTTAGCATATTCGTCGGTTACTATTTCAAAAGTAATCGGCAAGATTTTTATTTTCAACATATTCGTCGCTTACTATTTCAAAAGTAATCGGCATGATTTATTTTCAGCACATTCGTCGGTTACTATTTCAAAAGTAATCGGCAAGACTTTATTTTCAACACATTCATCGGTTACTATTTCAAAAGTAATCGGCATGATCTATTTTCTGCACATTCGTCGGTTACTATTTCAAAAGTAATCGGCAAGATTTTTATTTTCAGCATATTCGTCGGTTACTATTTCAAAGGTAATCAGCAGTATTTATTTTCAGCACATTCGTCGGTTACAATTTCAAAAGTAATCGGCAAGATTTTTATTTTCAGCATATTCGTCGGTTACTATTTCAAAGGTAATCAGCAGTATTTATTTTCAGCACATTCGTCGGTTACTATTTTAAAAGTAATCGACAAGACTTTATTTTCAGCACATTCGTCGGTTACTATTTCAAAAGTAATCGGCAAGATTTTTATTTTCAACATATTCGTCGCTTACTTTTTCAAAAGTAATCAGCAAGATTTTTATTTTCAACATATTCGTCGCTTACTATTTGAAAAGTAATCGGCATGATTTATTTTCAGCACATTCATCGGTTACTATTTCAAAAGTAATCGGCAAGATTATTATTTTGAGCACATTCGTCGGTTACTATTTTAAAAGTAATCGACAAGACTTTTATTTTCAGCATATTCGTCGGTTACTATTTCGAAAGTAATCGGCAAGATTTTTATTTTCAGCATATTTGTCGGTTACTATTTTAGAAGTAATCGACAAGATTTTTATTTTCAACATATTCGTCGGTTACTATTTCATAAGTAATCGGCATGATTTATTTTCAGCACATTCGTCGGTTACTATTTCAAAAGTAATCGGCATGATCTATTTTCTGCACATTCGTCGGTTACTATTTCAAAAGTAATCGGCAAGATTTATATTTTCAGCATATTCGCCGGTTACTATTTCAAAAGTAATCGGCAAGATTTTTATTTTCAACATATTCGTCGCTTACTATTTCAAAAGTAATCGGCATGATTTATTTTCAGCACATTCGTCGGTTACTATTTCAAAAGTAATCGGCAAGATTTTTATTTTCAACATATTCGTCGCTTACTATTTCAAAAGTAATCGGCATGATTTATTTTCAGCACATTCGTCGGTTACTATTTCAAAGGTAATCGGTAAGATTTTTATTTTGAGCACATTTGTCGGTTACTATTTTAAAAGTAATCGAAGAGACTTTTATTTTCAGCACATTTGTCGGTTACTATTTCAAAAGTAATCGGCATGATTTATTTTCAGCACATTCGTCGGTTACTATTTCAAAAGTAATCGGCAAGATTTTTATTTTGAGCACATTCGTTGGTTACTATTTTAAAAGTTATCGACAAGACTTTTATTTTCAGCACATTTGTCGGTTACTATTTCAAAAGTAATCGGCATGATTTATTTTCAGCACATTCGTCGGTTACTATTTCAAAAGTAATCGGCAAGACTTTATTTTCAACACATTCATCGGTTACTATTTCAAAAGTAATCGGCATGATCTATTTTCTGCACATTCGTCGGTTACTATTTCAAAAGTAATCGGCAAGATTTTTATTTTCAGCATATTCGTCGGTTACTATTTCAAAGGTAATCAGCAGTATTTATTTTCAGCACATTCGTCGGTTACAATTTCAAAAGTAATCGGCAAGATTTTTATTTTCAGCATATTCGTCGGTTACTATTTCAAAGGTAATCAGCAGTTTTTATTTTCAGCACATTCGTCGGTTACTATTTTAAAAGTAATCGACAAGACTTTATTTTCAGCACATTCGTCGGTTACTATTTCAAAAGTAATCGGCAAGATTTTTATTTTCAACATATTCGTCGCTTACTTTTTCAAAAGTAATCAGCAAGATTTTTATTTTCAACATATTCGTCGCTTACTATTTGAAAAGTAATCGGCATGATTTATTTTCAACACATTCATCGGTTACTATTTCAAAAGTAATCGGCAAGATTATTATTTTGAGCACATTCGTCGGTTACTATTTTAAAAGTAATCGACAAGACTTTTATTTTCAGCATATTCGTCGGTTACTATTTCGAAAGTAATCGGCAAGATTTTTATTTTCAGCATATTTGTCGGTTACTATTTTAAAAGTAATCGACAAGATTTTTATTTTCAACATATTCGTCGGTTACTATTTCATAAGTAATCGGCATGATTTATTTGCAGCACATTCGTCGGTTACTATTTCAAAAGTAATCGGCATGATCTATTTTCTGCACATTGGTCGGTTACTATTTCAAAAGTAATCGGCAAGATTTATATTTTCAGCATATTCGCCGGTTACTATTTCAAAAGTAATCGGCAAGATTTTTATTTTCAACATATTCGTCGCTTACTATTTCAAAAGTAATCGGCATGATTTATTTTCAGCACATTCGTCGGTTACTATTTCAAAAGTAATCGGCAAGATTTTTATTTTCAACATATTCGTCGCTTACTATTTCAAAAGTAATCGGCATGATTTATTTTCAGCACATTCGTCGGTTACTTTTTCAAAAGTAATCAGCAAGATTTTTATTTTCAACATATTCGTCGCTTACTATTTGAAAAGTAATCGGCATGATTTATTTTCAGCACATTCGTCGGTTACTATTTCAAAAGTAATCGGCAAGATTTATATTTTCAGCATATTCGTCGGTTACTATTTCAAAAGTAATCGGCAAGATTTTTATTTTCAACATATTCGTCGCTTACTAATTAAAAAGTAATCAGCAAGATTTTTATTTTCAACATATTCGTCGCTTACTATTTCAAAAGTAATCGGCATGATTTATTTTCAGCACATTCGTCGGTTACTATTTCAAAGGTAATCGGTAAGATTTTTATTTTGAGCACATTCGTCGGTTACTATTTTAAAAGTAATCGAAGAGACTTTTATTTTCAGCACATTTGTCGGTTACTATTTCAAAAGTAATCGGCATGATTTATTTTCAGCACATTCGTCGGTTACTATTTCAAAAGTAATCGGCAAGATTTTTATTTTGAGCACATTCGTTGGTTACTATTTTAAAAGTTATCGACAAGACTTTTATTTTCAGCACATTTGTCGGTTACTATTTCAAAAGTAATCGGCATGATTTATTTTCAGCACATTCGTCGGTTACTATTTCAAAAGTAATCGGCAAGATTTTTATTTTCAGCATATTCGTCGGTTACTATTTCAAAGGTAATCAGCAGTATTTATTTTCAGCACATTCGTCGGTTACTATTTTAAAAGTAATCGACAAGACTTTATTTTTAGCACATTCGTCGGTTACTATTTCAAAAGTAATCGGCAAGATTTTTATTTTCAACATATTCGTCGCTTACTTTTTCAAAAGTAATCAGCAAGATTTTTATTTTCAACATATTCGTCGCTTACTATTTGAAAAGTAATCGGCATGATTTATTTTCAGCACATTCATCGGTTACTATTTCAAAAGTAATCGGCAAGATTATTATTTTGAGCACATTCGTCGGTTACTATTTTAAAAGTAATCGACAAGACTTTTATTTTCAGCATATTCGTCGGTTACTATTTCGAAAGTAATCGGCAAGATTTTTATTTTCAGCATATTTGTCGGTTACTATTTTAAAAGTAATCGACAAGATTTTTATTTTCAACATATTCGTCGGTTACTATTTCATAAGTAATCGGCATGATTTATTTGCAGCACATTCGTCGGTTACTATTTCAAAAGTAATCGGCATGATCTATTTTCTGCACATTGGTCGGTTACTATTTCAAAAGTAATCGGCAAGATTTATATTTTTAGCATATTCGTCGGTTACTATTTCAAAAGTAATCGGCAAGATTTTTATTTTCAACATATTCGTCGCTTACTATTTCAAAAGTAATCGGCATGATTTATTTTCAGCACATTCGTCGGTTACTATTTCAAAAGTAATCGGCAAGACTTTATTTTCAACACATTCATCGGTTACTATTTCAAAAGTAATCGGCATGATCTATTTTCTGCACATTCGTCGGTTACTATTTCAAAAGTAATCGGCAAGATTTTTATTTTCAGCATATTCGTCGGTTACTATTTCAAAGGTAATCAGCAGTATTTATTTTCAGCACATTCGTCGGTTACAATTTCAAAAGTAATCGGCAAGATTTTTATTTTCAGCATATTCGTCGGTTACTATTTCAAAGGTAATCAGCAGTATTTATTTTCAGCACATTCGTCGGTTACTATTTTAAAAGTAATCGACAAGACTTTATTTTCAGCACATTCGTCGGTTACTATTTCAAAAGTAATCGGCAAGATTTTTATTTTCAACATATTCGTCGCTTACTTTTTCAAAAGTAATCAGCAAGATTTTTATTTTCAACATATTCGTCGCTTACTATTTGAAAAGTAATCGGCATGATTTATTTTCAGCACATTCATCGGTTACTATTTCAAAAGTAATCGGCAAGATTATTATTTTGAGCACATTCGTCGGTTACTATTTTAAAAGTAATCGACAAGACTTTTATTTTCAGCATATTCGTCGGTTACTATTTCGAAAGTAATCGGCAAGATTTTTATTTTCAGCATATTTGTCGGTTACTATTTTAGAAGTAATCGACAAGATTTTTATTTTCAACATATTCGTCGGTTCCTATTTCATAAGTAATCGGCATGATTTATTTTCAGCACATTCGTCGGTTACTATTTCAAAAGTAATCGGCATGATCTATTTTCTGCACATTCGTCGGTTACTATTTCAAAAGTAATCGGCAAGATTTATATTTTCAGCATATTCGCCGGTTACTATTTCAAAAGTAATCGGCAAGATTTTTATTTTCAACATATTCGTCGCTTACTATTTCAAAAGTAATCGGCATGATTTATTTTCAGCACATTCGTCGGTTACTATTTCAAAAGTAATCGGCAAGATTTTTATTTTCAACATATTCTTCGCTTACTAATTAAAAAGTAATCAGCAAGATTTTTATTTTCAACATATTCGTCGCTTACTATTTCAAAAGTAATCGGCATGATTTATTTTCAGCACATTCGTCGGTTACTATTTCAAAGGTAATCGGTAAGATTTTTATTTTGAGCACATTTGTCGGTTACTATTTTAAAAGTAATCGAAGAGACTTTTATTTTCAGCACATTTGTCGGTTACTATTTCAAAAGTAATCGGCATGATTTATTTTCAGCACATTCGTCGGTTACTATTTCAAAAGTAATCGGCAAGATTTTTATTTTGAGCACATTCGTTGGTTACTATTTTAAAAGTTATCGACAAGACTTTTATTTTCAGCACATTTGTCGGTTACTATTTCAAAAGTAATCGGCATGATTTATTTTCAGCACATTCGTCGGTTACTATTTCAAAAGTAATCGGCAAGACTTTATTTTCAACACATTCATCGGTTACTATTTCAAAAGTAATCGGCATGATCTATTTTCTGCACATTCGTCGGTTACTATTTCAAAAGTAATCGGCAAGATTTTTATTTTCAGCATATTCGTCGGTTACTATTTCAAAGGTAATCAGCAGTATTTATTTTCAGCACATTCGTCGGTTACAATTTCAAAAGTAATCGGCAAGATTTTTATTTTCAGCATATTCGTCGGTTACTATTTCAAAGGTAATCAGCAGTATTTATTTTCAGCACATTCGTCGGTTACTATTTTAAAAGTAATCGACAAGACTTTATTTTCAGCACATTCGTCGGTTACTATTTCAAAAGTAATCGGCAAGATTTTTATTTTCAACATATTCGTCGCTTACTTTTTCAAAAGTAATCAGCAAGATTTTTATTTTCAACATATTCGTCGCTTACTATTTGAAAAGTAATCGGCATGATTTATTTTCAACACATTCATCGGTTACTATTTCAAAAGCAATCGGCAAGATTATTATTTTGAGCACATTCGTCGGTTACTATTTTAAAAGTAATCGACAAGACTTTTATTTTCAGCATATTCGTCGGTTACTATTTCGAAAGTAATCGGCAAGATTTTTATTTTCAGCATATTTGTCGGTTACTATTTTAAAAGTAATCGACAAGATTTTTATTTTCAACATATTCGTCGGTTACTATTTCATAAGTAATCGGCATGATTTATTTGCAGCACATTCGTCGGTTACTATTTCAAAAGTAATCGGCATGATCTATTTTCTGCACATTGGTCGGTTACTATTTCAAAAGTAATCGGCAAGATTTATATTTTCAGCATATTCGCCGGTTACTATTTCAAAAGTAATCGGCAAGATTTTTATTTTCAACATATTCGTCGCTTACTATTTCAAAAGTAATCGGCATGATTTATTTTCAGCACATTCGTCGGTTACTATTTCAAAAGTAATCGGCAAGATTTTTATTTTCAACATATTCGTCGCTTACTATTTCAAAAGTAATCGGCATGATTTATTTTCAGCACATTCGTCGGTTACTTTTTCAAAAGTAATCAGCAAGATTTTTATTTTCAACATATTCGTCGCTTACTATTTGAAAAGTAATCGGCATGATTTATTTTCAGCACATTCGTCGGTTACTATTTCAAAAGTAATCGGCAAGATTTATATTTTCAGCATATTCGTCGGTTACTATTTCAAAAGTAATCGGCAAGATTTTTATTTTCAACATATTCGTCGCTTACTAATTAAAAAGTAATCAGCAAGATTTTTATTTTCAACATATTCGTCGCTTACTATTTCAAAAGTAATCGGCATGATTTATTTTCAGCACATTCGTCGGTTACTATTTCAAAGGTAATCGGTAAGATTTTTATTTTGAGCACATTCGTCGGTTACTATTTTAAAAGTAATCGAAGAGACTTTTATTTTCAGCACATTTGTCGGTTACTATTTCAAAAGTAATCGGCATGATTTATTTTCAGCACATTCGTCGGTTACTATTTCAAAAGTAATCGGCAAGATTTTTATTTTGAGCACATTCGTTGGTTACTATTTTAAAAGTTATCGACAAGACTTTTATTTTCAGCACATTTGTCGGTTACTATTTCAAAAGTAATCGGCATGATTTATTTTCAGCACATTCGTCGGTTACTATTTCAAAAGTAATCGGCAAGACTTTATTTTCAACACATTCATCGGTTACTATTTCAAAAGTAATCGGCATGATCTATTTTCTGCACATTCGTCGGTTACTATTTCAAAAGTAATCGGCAAGATTTTTATTTTCAGCATATTCGTCGGTTACTATTTCAAAGGTAATCAGCAGTATTTATTTTCAGCACATTCGCGGTTACAATTTCAAAAGTAATCGGCAAGATTTTTATTTTCAGCATATTCGTCGGTTACTATTTCAAAGGTAATCAGCAGTATTTATTTTCAGCACATTCGTCGGTTACTATTTTAAAAGTAATCGACAAGACTTTATTTTTAGCACATTCGTCGGTTACTATTTCAAAAGTAGTCGGCAAGATTTTTATTTTCAACATATTCGTCGCTTACTTTTTCAAAAGTAATCAGCAAGATTTTTATTTTCAACATATTCGTCGCTTACTATTTGAAAAGTAATCGGCATGATTTATTTTCAGCACATTCATCGGTTACTATTTCAAAAGTAATCGGCAAGATTATTATTTTGAGCACATTCGTCGGTTACTATTTTAAAAGTAATCGACAAGACTTTTATTTTCAGCATATTCGTCGGTTACTATTTCGAAAGTAATCGGCAAGATTTTTATTTTCAGCATATTTGTCGGTTACTATTTTAAAAGTAATCGACAAGATTTTTATTTTCAACATATTCGTCGGTTACTATTTCATAAGTAATCGGCATGATTTATTTGCAGCACATTCGTCGGTTACTATTTCAAAAGTAATCGGCATGATCTATTTTCTGCACATTGGTCGGTTACTATTTCAAAAGTAATCGGCAAGATTTATATTTTTAGCATATTCGTCGGTTACTATTTCAAAAGTAATCGGCAAGATTTTTATTTTCAACATATTCGTCGCTTACTATTTCAAAAGTAATCGGCATGATTTATTTTCAGCACATTCGTCGGTTACTATTTCAAAAGTAATCGGCAAGATTTTTATTTTCAACATATTCGTCGCTTACTATTTCAAAAGTAATCGGCATGATTTATTTTCAGCACATTCGTCGGTTACTTTTTCAAAAGTAATCAGCAAGATTTTTATTTTCAACATATTCGTCGCTTACTATTTGAAAAGTAATCGGCATGATTTATTTTCAGCACATTCGTCGGTTACTATTTCAAAAGTAATCGGCAAGATTTATATTTTCAGCATATTCGTCGGTTACTATTTCAAAAGTAATCGGCAAGATTTTTATTTTCAACATATTCGTCGCTTACTATTTCAAAAGTAATCGGCATGATTTATTTTTAGCACATTCGTCGGTTACTATTTCAAAAGTAATCGGCAAGATTTTTATTTTCAACATATTCGTCGCTTACTAATTAAAAAGTAAGCAGCAATATTTTTATTTTCAACATATTCGTCGCTTACTATTTCAAAAGTAATCGGCATGATTTATTTTCAGCACATTCGTCGGTTACTATTTCAAAGGTAATCGGGAAGATTTTTATTTTGAGCACATTCGTCGGTTACTATTTTAAAAGTAATCGACAAGACTTTTATTTTCAACACATTTGTCGGTTACTATTTCAAAAGTAATCGGCATGATTTATTTTCAGCACATTCGTCGGTTACTATTTCAAAAGTAATCGGCAAGACTTTATTTTCAACATATTCCTCGGTTACTATTTCAAAAGTAATCGGCAAGATTTTTATTTTCAGCATGTTCGTCGGTTACTATTTCAAAAGTAATCGGCAAGATTTTTTTTTTCAACATATTTGTCGGTTACTATTTTAAAAGTAATCGACAAGACTTTATTTTCAGCACATTCGTCGGTTACTATTTCAAAAGTAATCGGCAAGATTTTTATTTTCAGCATATTCGTCGGTTACTATTTCAAAGGTAATCAAAAGTATTTATTTTCAGCACATTCGTCGGTTACTATTTCAAAAGTAATCGGCAAGATTTTTATTTTCAGCATATTCGTCGGTTACTATTTCAAAGGTAATCAGCAGTATTTATTTTCAGCACATTCGTCGGTTACTATTTTAAAAGTAATCGACAAGACTTTATTTTCAGCACATTCGTCGGTTACTATTTCAAAAGTAATCGGCAAGATTTTTATTTTCAACATATTCGTCGCTTACTATTTCAAAAGTACTCAGCAAGATTTTTATTTTCAACATATTCGTCGCTTACTATTTGAAAAGTAATCGGCATGATTTATTTTCAGCACATTCGTCGGTTACTATTTCAAAAGTAATCGGCAAGATTTTTATTTTGAGCACATTCGTCGGTTACTATTTTAAAAGTAATCGACAAGACTTTTATTTTCAGCATATTCGTCGGTTACTATTTCAAAAGTAATCGGCAAGATTTTTATTTTCAGCATATTTGTCGGTTACTATTTTAAAAGTAATCGACAAGATTTTTATTTTCAGCACATTCGTCGGTTACTATTTCAAAAGTAATCGGCATGATCTATTTTCTGCACATTCGTCGGTTACTATTTCAAAAGTAATCGGCAAGATTTATATTTTCAGCATATTCGTCGGTTACTATTTCGAAAGTAATCGGCAAGATTTTTATTTTCAGCATATTTGTCGGTTACTATTTTAAAAGTAATCGACAAGATTTTTATTTTCAACATATTCGTCGGTTACTATTTCATAAGTAATCGGCATGATTTATTTTCAGCACATTCGTCAGTTACTATTTCAAAAGTAATCGGCATGATCTATTTTCTGCACATTGGTCGGTTACTATTTCAAAAGTAATCGGCAAGATTTATATTTTCATCATATTCGTCGGTTACTATTTCAAAAGTAATCGGCAAGATTTTTATTTTCAACATATTCGTCGCTTACTATTTCAAAAGTAATCGGCATGATTTATTTTCAGCACATTCGTCGGTTACTATTTCAAAAGTAATCGGCAAGATTTTTATTTTCAACATATTCGTCGCTTACTAATTAAAAAGTAATCAGATGGATTTTTATTTTCAACATATTCGTCGCTTACTATTTCAAAAGTAATCGGCATGATTTATTTTCAGCACATTCGTCGGTTACTATTTCAAAAGTAATCGGGAAGATTTTTATTTTGAGCACATTCGTCGGTTACTATTTTAAAAGTAATCGACAAGACTTTTATTTTCAGCACATTTGTCGGTTACTATTTCAAAAGTAATCGGCATGATTTATTTTCAGCACATTCGTCGGTTACTATTTCAAAAGTAATCGGCAAGATTTTTATTTTCAGCAGATTCGTCGGTTACTATTTCAAAAGTAATCGGCAAGATTTTTATTTTCAGCATATTCGTCGGTTACTATTTCAAAGGTAATCAAAAGTATTTATTTTCAGCACATTCGTCGGTTACTATTTCAAAAGTAATCGGCAAGATTTTTATTTTCAGCATATTCGTCGGTTACTATTTCAAAGGTAATCAGCAGTATTTATTTTCAGCACATTCGTCGGTTACTATTTCAAAAGTAATCGGCAAGATTTATATTTTCAGCATATTCGTCGGTTACTATTTCAAAAGTAATCGGCAAGATTTTTATTTTCAACATATTCGTCGCTTACTATTTCAAAAGTAATCGGCATGATTTATTTTCAGCACATTCGTCGGTTACTATTTCAAAAGTAATCGGCAAGATTTTTATTTTCAACATATTCGTCGCTTACTAATTAAAAAGTAATCAGCAAGATTTTTATTTTCAACATATTCGTCGCTTACAATTTCAAAAGTAATCGGCATGATTTATTTTCAGCACATTCGTCGGTTACTATTTCAAAGGTAATCGGTAAGATTTTTATTTTGAGCACATTCGTCGGTTACTATTTTAAAAGTAATCGAAGAGACTTTTATTTTCAGCACATTTGTCGGTTACTATTTCAAAAGTAATCGGCATGATTTATTTTCAGCACATTCGTCGGTTACTATTTCAAAAGTAATCGGCAAGATTTTTATTTTGAGCACATTCGTTGGTTACTATTTTAAAAGTTATCGACAAGACTTTTATTTTCAGCACATTTGTCGGTTACTATTTCAAAAGTAATCGGCATGATTTATTTTCAGCACATTCGTCGGTTACTATTTCAAAAGTAATCGGCAAGACTTTATTTTCAACACATTCATCGGTTACTATTTCAAAAGTAATCGGCATGATCTATTTTCTGCACATTCCTCGGTTACTATTTCAAAAGTAATCGGCAAGATTTTTATTTTCAGCATATTCGTCGGTTACTATTTCAAAGGTAATCAGCAGTATTTATTTTCAGCACATTCGTCGGTTACAATTTCAAAAGTAATCGGCAAGATTTTTATTTTCAGCATATTCGTCGGTTACTATTTCAAAGGTAATCAGCAGTATTTATTTTCAGCACATTCGTCGGTTACTATTTTAAAAGTAATCGACAAGACTTTATTTTCAGCACATTCGTCGGTTACTATTTCAAAAGTAATCGGCAAGATTTTTATTTTCAACATATTCGTCGCTTACTTTTTCAAAAGTAATCAGCAAGATTTTTATTTTCAACATATTCGTCGCTTACTATTTGAAAAGTAATCGGCATGATTTATTTTCAGCACATTCATCGGTTACTATTTCAAAAGTAATCGGCAAGATTATTATTTTGAGCACATTCGTCGGTTACTATTTTAAAAGTAATCGACAAGACTTTTATTTTCAGCATATTCGTCGGTTACTATTTCGAAAGTAATCGGCAAGATTTTTATTTTCAGCATATTTGTCGGTTACTATTTTAGAAGTAATCGACAAGATTTTTATTTTCAACATATTCGTCGGTTACTATTTCATAAGTAATCGGCATGATTTATTTTCAGCACATTCGTCGGTTACTATTTCAAAAGTAATCGGCATGATCTATTTTCTGCACATTCGTCGGTTACTATTTCAAAAGTAATCGGCAAGATTTATATTTTCAGCATATTCGCCGGTTACTATTTCAAAAGTAATCGGCAAGATTTTTATTTTCAACATATTCGTCGCTTACTATTTCAAAAGTAATCGGCATGATTTATTTTCAGCACATTCGTCGGTTACTATTTCAAAAGTAATCGGCAAGATTTTTATTTTCAACATATTCGTCGCTTACTAATTAAAAAGTAATCAGCAAGATTTTTATTTTCAACATATTCGTCGCTTACTATTTCAAAAGTAATCGGCATGATTTATTTTCAGCACATTCGTCGGTTACTATTTCAAAGGTAATCGGTAAGATTTTTATTTTGAGCACATTCGTCGGTTACTATTTTAAAAGTAATCGAAGAGACTTTTATTTTCAGCACATTTGTCGGTTACTATTTCAAAAGTAATCGGCATGATTTATTTTCAGCACATTCGTCGGTTACTATTTCAAAAGTAATCGGCAAGATTTTTATTTTGAGCACATTCGTTGGTTACTATTTTAAAAGTTATCGACAAGACTTTTATTTTCAGCACATTTGTCGGTTACTATTTCTAAAGTAATCGGCATGATTTATTTTCAGCACATTCGTCGGTTACTATTTCAAAAGTAATCGGCAAGACTTTATTTTCAACACATTCATCGGTTACTATTTCAAAAGTAATCGGCATGATCTATTTTCTGCACATTCGTCGGTTACTATTTCAAAAGTAATCGGCAAGATTTTTATTTTCAGCATATTCGTCGGTTACTATTTCAAAGGTAATCAGCAGTATTTATTTTCAGCACATTCGCGGTTACAATTTCAAAAGTAATCGGCAAGATTTTTATTTTCAGCATATTCGTCGGTTACTATTTCAAAGGTAATCAGCAGTATTTATTTTCAGCACATTCGTCGGTTACTATTTTAAAAGTAATCGACAAGACTTTATTTTCAGCACATTCGTCGGTTACTATTTCAAAAGTAATCGGCAAGATTTTTATTTTCAACATATTCGTCGCTTACTTTTTCAAAAGTAATCAGCAAGATTTTTATTTTCAACATATTCGTCGCTTACTATTTGAAAAGTAATCGGCATGATTTATTTTCAGCACATTCATCGGTTACTATTTCAAAAGTAATCGGCAAGATTATTATTTTGAGCACATTCGTCGGTTACTATTTTAAAAGTAATCGACAAGACTTTTATTTTCAGCATATTCGTCGGTTACTATTTCGAAAGTAATCGGCAAGATTTTTATTTTCAGCATATTTGTCGGTTACTATTTTAAAAGTAATCGACAAGATTTTTATTTTCAACATATTCGTCGGTTACTATTTCATAAGTAATCGGCATGATTTATTTGCAGCACATTCGTCGGTTACTATTTCAAAAGTAATTGGCATGATCTATTTTCTGCACATTGGTCGGTTACTATTTCAAAAGTAATCGGCAAGATTTATATTTTTAGCATATTCGTCGGTTACTATTTCAAAAGTAATCGGCAAGATTTTTATTTTCAACATATTCGTCGCTTACTATTTCAAAAGTAATCGGCATGATTTATTTTCAGCACATTCGTCGGTTACTATTTCAAAAGTAATCGGCAAGATTTTTATTTTCAACATATTCGTCGCTTAGTATTTCAAAAGTAATCGGCATGATTTATTTTCAGCACATTCGTCGGTTACTTTTTCAAAAGTAATCAGCAAGATTTTTATTTTCAACATATTCGTCGCTTACTATTTGAAAAGTAATCGGCATGATTTATTTTCAGCACATTCGTCGGTTACTATTTCAAAAGTAATCGGCAAGATTTATATTTTCAGCATATTCGTCGGTTACTATTTCAAAAGTAATCGGCAAGATTTTTATTTTCAACATATTCGTCGCTTACTATTTCAAAAGTAATCGGCATGATTTATTTTTAGCACATTCGTCGGTTACTATTTCAAAAGTAATCGGCAAGATTTTTATTTTCAACATATTCGTCGCTTACTAATTAAAAAGTAATCAGCAAGATTTTTATTTTCAACATATTCGTCGCTTACTATTTCAAAAGTAATCGGCATGATTTATTTTCAGCACATTCGTCGGTTACTATTTCAAAGGTAATCGGGAAGATTTTTATTTTGAGCACATTCGTCGGTTACTATTTTAAAAGTAATCGACAAGACTTTTATTTTCAACACATTTGTCGGTTACTATTTCAAAAGTAATCGGCATGATTTATTTTCAGCACATTCGTCGGTTACTATTTCAAAAGTAATCGGCAAGACTTTATTTTCAACATATTCCTCGGTTACTATTTCAAAAGTAATCGGCAAGATTTTTATTTTCAGCATGTTCGTCGGTTACTATTTCAAAAGTAATCGGCAAGATTTTTTTTTTCAACATATTTGTCGGTTACTATTTTAAAAGTAATCGACAAGACTTTATTTTCAGCACATTCGTCGGTTACTATTTCAAAAGTAATCGGGAAGATTTTTATTTTCAGCATATTCGTCGGTTACTATTTCAAAGGTAATCAAAAGTATTTATTTTCAGCACATTCGTCGGTTACTATTTCAAAAGTAATCGGCAAGATTTTTATTTTCAGCATATTCGTCGGTTACTATTTCAAAGGTAATCAGCAGTATTTATTTTCAGCACATTCGTCGGTTACTATTTTAAAAGTAATCGACAAGACTTTATTT
The DNA here is from genome assembly GCA_958299785.1 of Medicago lupulina. Taxonomy (NCBI): domain Eukaryota; kingdom Viridiplantae; phylum Streptophyta; class Magnoliopsida; order Fabales; family Fabaceae; genus Medicago; species Medicago lupulina. The sequence continues at coordinate 40,142,700 of OY283143.1, read as the reverse complement.
TCAGCACATTCGTCGGTTACTATTTCAAAAGTAATCGGCAAGATTTTTATTTTCAACATATTCGTCGCTTACTATTTCAAAAGTACTCAGCAAGATTTTTATTTTCAACATATTCGTCGCTTACTATTTGAAAAGTAATCGGCATGATTTATTTTCAGCACATTCGTCGGTTACTATTTCAAAAGTAATCGGCAAGATTTTTATTTTGAGCACATTCGTCGGTTACTATTTTAAAAGTAATCGACAAGACTTTTATTTTCAGCATATTCGTCGGTTACTATTTCAAAAGTAATCGGCAAGATTTATATTTTCAGCATATTCGTCGGTTACTATTTCAAAAGTAATCGGCAAGATTTTTATTTTCAACATATTCGTCGCTTACTATTTCAAAAGTAATCGGCATGATTTATTTTTAGCACATTCGTCGGTTACTATTTCAAAAGTAATCGGCAAGATTTTTATTTTCAACATATTCGTCGCTTACTAATTAAAAAGTAATCAGCAAGATTTTTATTTTCAACATATTCGTCGCTTACTATTTCAAAAGTAATCGGCATGATTTATTTTCAGCACATTCGTCGGTTACTATTTCAAAGGTAATCGGGAAGATTTTTATTTTGAGCACATTCGTCGGTTACTATTTTAAAAGTAATCGACAAGACTTTTATTTTCAACACATTTGTCGGTTACTATTTCAAAAGTAATCGGCATGATTTATTTTCAGCACATTCGTCGGTTACTATTTCAAAAGTAATCGGCAAGACTTTATTTTCAACATATTCCTCGGTTACTATTTCAAAAGTAATCGGCAAGATTTTTATTTTCAGCATGTTCGTCGGTTACTATTTCAAAAGTAATCGGCAAGATTTTTTTTTTCAACATATTTGTCGGTTACTATTTTAAAAGTAATCGACAAGACTTTATTTTCAGCACATTCGTCGGTTACTATTTCAAAAGTAATCGGGAAGATTTTTATTTTCAGCATATTCGTCGGTTACTATTTCAAAGGTAATCAAAAGTATTTATTTTCAGCACATTCGTCGGTTACTATTTCAAAAGTAATCGGCAAGATTTTTATTTTCAGCATATTCGTCGGTTACTATTTCAAAGGTAATCAGCAGTATTTATTTTCAGCACATTCGTCGGTTACTATTTTAAAAGTAATCGACAAGACTTTATTTTCAGCACATTCGTCGGTTACTATTTCAAAAGTAATCGGCAAGATTTTTATTTTCAACATATTCGTCGCTTACTATTTCAAAAGTACTCAGCAAGATTTTTATTTTCAACATATTCGTCGCTTACTATTTGAAAAGTAATCGGCATGATTTATTTTCAGCACATTCGTCGGTTACTATTTCAAAAGTAATCGGCAAGATTTTTATTTTGAGCACATTCGTCGGTTACTATTTTAAAAGTAATCGACAAGACTTTTATTTTCAGCATATTCGTCGGTTACTATTTCAAAAGTAATCGGCAAGATTTTTATTTTCAGCATATTTGTCGGTTACTATTTTAAAAGTAATCGACAAGATTTTTATTTTCAACATATTCGTCGGTTACTATTTCAAAAGTAATCGACATGATTTATTTTCAGCACATTCGTCGGTTACTATTTCAAAAGTAATCGGCATGATCTATTTTCTGCACATTCGTCGGTTACTATTTCAAAAGTAATCGGCAAGATTTATATTTTCAGCATATTCGTCGGTTACTATTTCGAAAGTAATCGGCAAGATTTTTATTTTCAGCATATTTGTCGGTTACTATTTTAAAAGTAATCGACAAGATTTTTATTTTCAACATATTCGTCGGTTACTATTTCATAAGTAATCGGCATGATTTATTTTCAGCACATTCGTCAGTTACTATTTCAAAAGTAATCGGCATGATCTATTTTCTGCACATTGGTCGGTTACTATTTCAAAAGTAATCGGCAAGATTTATATTTTCATCATATTCGTCGGTTACTATTTCAAAAGTAATCGGCAAGATTTTTATTTTCAACATATTCGTCGCTTACTATTTCAAAAGTAATCGGCATGATTTATTTTCAGCACATTCGTCGGTTACTATTTCAAAAGTAATCGGCAAGATTTTTATTTTCAACATATTCGTCGCTTACTAATTAAAAAGTAATCAGATGGATTTTTATTTTCAACATATTCGTCGCTTACTATTTCAAAAGTAATCGGCATGATTTATTTTCAGCACATTCGTCGGTTACTATTTCAAAAGTAATCGGGAAGATTTTTATTTTGAGCACATTCGTCGGTTACTATTTTAAAAGTAATCGACAAGACTTTTATTTTCAGCACATTTGTCGGTTACTATTTCAAAAGTAATCGGCATGATTTATTTTCAGCACATTCGTCGGTTACTATTTCAAAAGTAATCGGCAAGATTTTTATTTTCAGCAGATTCGTCGGTTACTATTTCAAAAGTAATCGGCAAGATTTTTATTTTCAGCATATTCGTCGGTTACTATTTCAAAGGTAATCAAAAGTATTTATTTTCAGCACATTCGTCGGTTACTATTTCAAAAGTAATCGGCAAGATTTTTATTTTCAGCATATTCGTCGGTTACTATTTCAAAGGTAATCAGCAGTATTTATTTTCAGCACATTCGTCGGTTACTATTTTAAAAGTAATCGACAAGACTTTATTTTCAGCACATTCGTCGGTTACTATTTCAAAAGTAATCGGCAAGATTTTTATTTTCAACATATTCGTCGCTTACTATTTCAAAAGTACTCAGCAAGATTTTTATTTTCAACATATTCGTCGCTTACTATTTGAAAAGTAATCGGCATGATTTATTTTCAGCACATTCGTCGGTTACTATTTCAAAAGTAATCGGCAAGATTTTTATTTTGAGCACATTCGTCGGTTACTATTTTAAAAGTAATCGACAAGACTTTTATTTTCAGCATATTCGTCGGTTACTATTTCAAAAGTAATCGGCAAGATTTTTATTTTCAGCATATTTGTCGGTTACTATTTTAAAAGTAATCGACAAGATTTTTATTTTCAACATATTCGTCGGTTACTATTTCAAAAGTAATCGACATGATTTATTTTCAGCACATTCGTCGGTTACTATTTCAAAAGTAATCGGCATGATCTATTTTCTGCACATTCGTCGGTTACTATTTCAAAAGTAATCGGCAAGATTTATATTTTCAGCACATTCGTCGGTTACTATTTCAAAGGTAATCGGTAAGATTTTTATTTTGAGCACATTCGTCGGTTACTATTTTAAAAGTAATCGAAGAGACTTTTATTTTCAGCACATTTGTCGGTTACTATTTCAAAAGTAATCGGCATGATTTATTTTCAGCACATTCGTCGGTTACTATTTCAAAAGTAATCGGCAAGATTTTTATTTTGAGCACATTCGTTGGTTACTATTTTAAAAGTTATCGACAAGACTTTTATTTTCAGCACATTTGTCGGTTACTATTTCAAAAGTAATCGGCATGATTTATTTTCAGCACATTCGTCGGTTACTATTTCAAAAGTAATCGGCAAGACTTTATTTTCAACACATTCATCGGTTACTATTTCAAAAGTAATCGGCATGATCTATTTTCTGCACATTCGTCGGTTACTATTTCAAAAGTAATCGGCAAGATTTTTATTTTCAGCATATTCGTCGGTTACTATTTCAAAGGTAATCAGCAGTATTTATTTTCAGCACATTCGTCGGTTACAATTTCAAAAGTAATCGGCAAGATTTTTATTTTCAGCATATTCGTCGGTTACTATTTCAAAGGTAATCAGCAGTATTTATTTTCAGCACATTCGTCGGTTACTATTTTAAAAGTAATCGACAAGACTTTATTTTCAGCACATTCGTCGGTTACTATTTCAAAAGTAATCGGCAAGATTTTTATTTTCAACATATTCGTCGCTTACTTTTTCAAAAGTAATCAGCAAGATTTTTATTTTCAACATATTCGTCGCTTACTATTTGAAAAGTAATCGGCATGATTTATTTTCAGCACATTCATCGGTTACTATTTCAAAAGTAATCGGCAAGATTATTATTTTGAGCACATTCGTCGGTTACTATTTTAAAAGTAATCGACAAGACTTTTATTTTCAGCATATTCGTCGGTTACTATTTCGAAAGTAATCGGCAAGATTTTTATTTTCAGCATATTTGTCGGTTACTATTTTAAAAGTAATCGACAAGATTTTTATTTTCAACATATTCGTCGGTTACTATTTCATAAGTAATCGGCATGATTTATTTTCAGCACATTCGTCGGTTACTATTTCAAAAGTAATCGGCATGATCTATTTTCTGCACATTGGTCGGTTACTATTTCAAAAGTAATCGGCAAGATTTATATTTTTAGCATATTCGTCGGTTACTATTTCAAAAGTAATCGGCAAGATTTTTATTTTCAACATATTCGTCGCTTACTATTTCAAAAGTAATCGGCATGATTTATTTTCAGCACATTCGTCGGTTACTATTTCAAAAGTAATCGGCAAGATTTTTATTTTCAACATATTCGTCGCTTACTATTTCAAAAGTAATCGGCATGATTTATTTTCAGCACATTCGTCGGTTACTTTTTCAAAAGTAATCAGCAAGATTTTTATTTTCAACATATTCGTCGCTTACTATTTGAAAAGTAATCGGCATGATTTATTTTCAGCACATTCGTCGGTTACTATTTCAAAAGTAATCGGCAAGATTTATATTTTCAGCATATTCGTCGGTTACTATTTCAAAAGTAATCGGCAAGATTTTTATTTTCAACATATTCGTCGCTTACTATTTCAAAAGTAATCGGCATGATTTATTTTTAGCACATTCGTCGGTTACTATTTCAAAAGTAATCGGCAAGATTTTTATTTTCAACATATTCGTCGCTTACTAATTAAAAAGTAATCAGCAAGATTTTTATTTTCAACATATTCGTCGCTTACTATTTCAAAAGTAATCGGCATGATTTATTTTCAGCACATTCGTCGGTTACTATTTCAAAGGTAATCGGGAAGATTTTTATTTTGAGCACATTCGTCGGTTACTATTTTAAAAGTAATCGACAAGACTTTTATTTTCAACACATTTGTCGGTTACTATTTCAAAAGTAATCGGCATGATTTATTTTCAGCACATTCGTCGGTTACTATTTCAAAAGTAATCGGCAAGACTTTATTTTCAACATATTCCTCGGTTACTATTTCAAAAGTAATCGGCAAGATTTTTATTTTCAGCATGTTCGTCGGTTACTATTTCAAAAGTAATCGGCAAGATTTTTTTTTTCAACATATTTGTCGGTTACTATTTTAAAAGTAATCGACAAGACTTTATTTTCAGCACATTCGTCGGTTACTATTTCAAAAGTAATCGGCAAGATTTTTATTTTCAGCATATTCGTCGGTTACTATTTCAAAGGTAATCAAAAGTATTTATTTTCAGCACATTCGTCGGTTACTATTTCAAAAGTAATCGGCAAGATTTTTATTTTCAGCATATTCGTCGGTTACTATTTCAAAGGTAATCAGCAGTATTTATTTTCAGCACATTCGTCGGTTACTATTTTAAAAGTAATCGACAAGACTTTATTTTCAGCACATTCGTCGGTTACTATTTCAAAAGTAATCGGCAAGATTTTTATTTTCAACATATTCGTCGCTTACTATTTCAAAAGTACTCAGCAAGATTTTTATTTTCAACATATTCGTCGCTTACTATTTGAAAAGTAATCGACAAGATTTTTATTTTCAACATATTCGTCGGTTACTATTTCAAAAGTAATCGACATGATTTATTTTCAGCACATTCGTCGGTTACTATTTCAAAAGTAATCGGCATGATCTATTTTCTGCACATTCGTCGGTTACTATTTCAAAAGTAATCGGCAAGATTTATATTTTCAGCATATTCGTCGGTTACTATTTCGAAAGTAATCGGCAAGATTTTTATTTTCAGCATATTTGTCGGTTACTATTTTAAAAGTAATCGACAAGATTTTTATTTTCAACATATTCGTCGGTTACTATTTCATAAGTAATCGGCATGATTTATTTTCAGCACATTCGTCAGTTACTATTTCAAAAGTAATCGGCATGATCTATTTCCTGCACATTGGTCGGTTACTATTTCAAAAGTAATCGGCAAGATTTATATTTTCATCATATTCGTCGGTTACTATTTCAAAAGTAATCGGCAAGATTTTTATTTTCAACATATTCGTCGCTTACTATTTCAAAAGTAATCGGCATGATTTATTTTCAGCACATTCGTCGGTTACTATTTCAAAAGTAATCGGCAAGATTTTTATTTTCAACATATTCGTCGCTTACTAATTAAAAAGTAATCAGATGGATTTTTATTTTCAACATATTCGTCGCTTACTATTTCAAAAGTAATCGGCATGATTTATTTTCAGCACATTCGTCGGTTACTATTTCAAAAGTAATCGGGAAGATTTTTATTTTGAGCACATTCGTCGGTTACTATTTTAAAAGTAATCGACAAGACTTTTATTTTCAGCACATTTGTCGGTTACTATTTCAAAAGTAATCGGCATGATTTATTTTCAGCACATTCGTCGGTTACTATTTCAAAAGTAATCGGCAAGATTTTTATTTTCAGCAGATTCGTCGGTTACTATTTCAAAAGTAATCGGCAAGATTTTTATTTTCAGCATATTCGTCGGTTACTATTTCAAAGGTAATCAAAAGTATTTATTTTCAGCACATTCGTCGGTTACTATTTCAAAAGTAATCGGCAAGATTTTTATTTTCAGCATATTCGTCGGTTACTATTTCAAAGGTAATCAGCAGTATTTATTTTCAGCACATTCGTCGGTTACTATTTTAAAAGTAATCGACAAGACTTTATTTTCAGCACATTCGTCGGTTACTATTTCAAAAGTAATCGGCAAGATTTTTATTTTCAACATATTCGTCGCTTACTATTTCAAAAGTACTCAGCAAGATTTTTATTTTCAACATATTCGTCGCTTACTATTTGAAAAGTAATCGGCATGATTTATTTTCAGCACATTCGTCGGTTACTATTTCAAAAGTAATCGGCAAGATTTTTATTTTGAGCACATTCGTCGGTTACTATTTTAAAAGTAATCGACAAGACTTTTATTTTCAGCACATTCGTCGGTTACTATTTCAAAAGTAATCGGCAAGATTTTTATTTTCAGCATATTTGTCGGTTACTATTTTAAAAGTAATCGACAAGATTTTTATTTTCAACATATTCGTCGGTTACTATTTCAAAAGTAATCGACATGATTTATTTTCAGCACATTCGTCGGTTACTATTTCAAAAGTAATCGGCATGATCTATTTTCTGCACATTCGTCGGTTACTATTTCAAAAGTAATCGGCAAGATTTATATTTTCAGCATATTCGTCGGTTACTATTTCGAAAGTAATCGGCAAGATTTTTATTTTCAGCATATTTGTCGGTTACTATTTTAAAAGTAATCGACAAGATTTTTATTTTCAACATATTCGTCGGTTACTATTTCATAAGTAATCGGCATGATTTATTTTCAGCACATTCGTCAGTTACTATTTCAAAAGTAATCGGCATGATCTATTTTCTGCACATTGGTCGGTTACTATTTCAAAAGTAATCGGCAAGATTTATATTTTCATCATATTCGTCGGTTACTATTTCAAAAGTAATCGGCAAGATTTTTATTTTCAACATATTCGTCGCTTACTATTTCAAAAGTAATCGGCATGATTTATTTTCAGCACATTCGTCGGTTACTATTTCAAAAGTAATCGGGAAGATTTTTATTTTGAGCACATTCGTCGGTTACTATTTTAAAAGTAATCGACAAGACTTTTATTTTCAGCACATTTGTCGGTTACTATTTCAAAAGTAATCGGCATGATTTATTTTCAGCACATTCGTCGGTTACTATTTCAAAAGTAATCGGCAAGATTTTTATTTTCAGCAGATTCGTCGGTTACTATTTCAAAGGTAATCAGCAGTATTTATTTTCAGCACATTCGTCGGTTACTATTTCAAAAGTAATCGGCAAGATTTTTATTTTCAGCATATTTGTCGGTTACTATTTTAAAAGTAATCGACAAGATTTTTATTTTCAACATATTCGTCGGTTACTATTTCAAAAGTAATCGACATGATTTATTTTCAGCACATTCGTCGGTTACTATTTCAAAAGTAATCGGCATGATCTATTTTCTGCACATTCGTCAGTTACTATTTCAAAAGTAATCAGCAAGATTTATATTTTCAGCATATTCGTCGGTTACTATTTCGAAAGTAATCGGCAAGATTTTTATTTTCAGCATATTTGTCGGTTACTCTTTTAAAAGTAATCGACAAGATTTTTATTTTCAACATATTCGTCGGTTACTATTTCATAAGTAATCGGCATGATTTATTTTCAGCACATTCGTCAGTTACTATTTCAAAAGTAATCGGCATGATCTATTTTCTGCACATTGGTCGGTTACTATTTCAAAAGTAATCGGCAAGATTTATATTTTCATCATATTCGTCGGTTACTATTTCAAAAGTAATCGGCAAGATTTTTATTTTCAACATATTCGTCGCTTACTATTTCAAAAGTAATCGGCATGATTTATTTTCAGCACATTCGTCGGTTACTATTTCAAAAGTAATCGGCAAGATTTTTATTTTCAACATATTCGTCGCTTACTAATTAAAAAGTAATCAGATGGATTTTTATTTTCAACATATTCGTCGCTTACTATTTCAAAAGTAATCGGCATGATTTATTTTCAGCACATTCGTCGGTTACTATTTCAAAAGTAATCGGGAAGATTTTTATTTTGAGCACATTCGTCGGTTACTATTTTAAAAGTAATCGACAAGACTTTTATTTTCAGCACATTTGTCGGTTACTATTTCAAAAGTAATCGGCATGATTTATTTTCAGCACATTCGTCGGTTACTATTTCAAAAGTAATCGGCAAGATTTTTATTTTCAGCAGATTCGTCGGTTACTATTTCAAAAGTAATCGGCAAGATTTTTATTTTCAGCATATTTGTCGGTTACTATTTCAAAGGTAATCAGCAGTATTTATTTTCAGCACATTCGTTGGTTACTATTTTGAAAGTAATCGACAAGACTTTATTTTCAGCACATTCGTCGGTTACTATTTCAAAAGTAATCGGCAAGATTTTTATTTTCAACATATTCGTCGCTTACTATTTCAAAAGTAATCAGCAAGATTTTTATTTTCAACATATTCGTCGCTTACTATTTGAAAAGTAATCGGCATGATTTATTTTCAGCACATTCGTCGGTTACTATTTCAAAAGTAATCGGCAAGATTTTTATTTTGAGCACATTCGTCGGTTACTATTTTAAAAGTAATCGACAAGACTTTTATTTTGAGCATATTCGTCGGTTACTATTTCAAAAGTAATCGGCAAGATTTTTATTTTCAACATATTCGTCGCTTACTAATTAAAAAGTAATCAGATGGATTTTTATTTTCAACATATTCGTCGCTTACTATTTCAAAAGTAATCGACATGATTTATTTTCAGCACATTCGTCGGTTACTATTTCAAAATTAATCGGGAAGATTTTTATTTTGAGCACATTCGTCGGTTACTATTTTAAAAGTAATCGACAAGACTTTTATTTTCAACATATTCGTCGCTTACTATTTCAAAAGTAATCGGCATGATTTATTTTCAGCACATTCGTCGGTTACTATTTCAAAAGTAATCGGCAAGATTTTTATTTTCAGCAGATTCGTCGGTTACTATTTCAAAGGTAATCAGCAGTATTTATTTTCAGCACATTCGTCGGTTACTATTTCAAAAGTAATCGGCAAGATTTTTATTTTCAGCATATTCGTCGGTTACTATTTCAAAGGTAATCAGCAGTATTTATTTTCAGCACATTCGTCGGTTACTATTTTAAAAGTAATCGACAAGACTTTATTTTCAGCACATTCGTCGGTTACTATTTCAAAAGTAATCGGCAAGATTTTTATTTTCAACATATTCGTCGCTTACTATTTCAAAAGTAATCAGCAAGATTTTTATTTTCAACATATTCGTCGCTTACTATTTGAAAAGTAATCGGCATGATTTATTTTCAGCACATTCGTCGGTTACTATTTCAAAATTAATCGGCAAGATTTTTATTTTGAGCACATTCGTCGGTTACTATTTTAAAAGTAATCGACAAGACTTTTATTTTGAGCATATTCGTCGGTTACTATTTCGAAAGTAATCGGCAAGATTTTTATTTTCAGCATATTTGTCGGTTACTATTTTAAAAGTAATCGACAAGATTTTTATTTTCAACATATTCGTCGGTTACTATTTCATAAGTAATCGGCATGATTTATTTTCAGCACATTCGTCAGTTACTATTTCAAAAGTAATCGGCATGATCTATTTTCTGCACATTCGTCGGTTACTATTTCAAAAGTAATCGGCAAGATTTATATTTTCATCATATTCGTCGGTTACTATTTCAAAAGTAATCGGCAAGATTTTTATTTTCAACATATTCGTCGCTTACTATTTCAAAAGTAATCGGCATGATTTATTTTCAGCACATTCGTCGGTTACTATTTCAAAAGTAATCGGCAAGATTTTTATTTTCAACATATTCGTCGCTTACTAATTAAAAAGTAATCAGATGGATTTTTATTTTCAACATATTCGTCGCTTACTATTTCAAAAGTAATCGGCATGATTTATTTTCAGCACATTCGTCGGTTACTATTTCAAAAGTAATCGGGAAGATTTTTATTTTGAGCACATTCGTCGGTTACTATTTTAAAAGTAATCGACAAGACTTTTATTTTCAGCACATTTGTCGGTTACTATTTCAAAAGTAATCGGCATGATTTATTTTCAGCACATTCGTCGGTTACTATTTCAAAAGTAATCGGCAAGATTTTTATTTTCAGCAGATTCGTCGGTTACTATTTCAAAAGTAATCGGCAAGATTTTTATTTTCAGCATATTTGTCGGTTACTATTTCAAAGGTAATCAGCAGTATTTATTTTCAGCACATTCGTTGGTTACTATTTTAAAAGTAATCGACAAGACTTTATTTTCAGCACATTCGTCGGTTACTATTTCAAAAGTAATCGGCAAGATTTTTATTTTCAACATATTCGTCGCTTACTATTTCAAAAGTAATCAGCAAGATTTTTATTTTCAACATATTCGTCGCTTACTATTTGAAAAGTAATCGGCATGATTTATTTTCAGCACATTCGTCGGTTACTATTTCAAAAGTAATCGGCAAGATTTTTATTTTGAGCACATTCGTCGGTTACTATTTTAAAAGTAATCGACAAGACTTTTATTTTGAGCATATTCGTCGGTTACTATTTCAAAAGTAATCGGCAAGATTTTTATTTTCAACATATTCGTCGCTTACTAATTAAAAAGTAATCAGATGGATTTTTATTTTCAACATATTCGTCGCTTACTATTTCAAAAGTAATCGACATGATTTATTTTCAGCACATTCGTCGGTTACTATTTCAAAATTAATCGGGAAGATTTTTATTTTGAGCACATTCGTCGGTTACTATTTTAAAAGTAATCGACAAGACTTTTATTTTCAGCACATTTGTCGGTTACTATTTCAAAAGTAATCGGCATGATTTATTTTCAGCACATTCGTCGGTTACTATTTCAAAAGTAATCGGCAAGATTTTTATTTTCAGCAGATTCGTCGGTTACTATTTCAAAGGTAATCAGCAGTATTTATTTTCAGCACATTCGTCGGTTACTATTTCAAAAGTAATCGGCAAGATTTTTATTTTCAGCATATTCGTCGGTTACTATTTCAAAGGTAATCAGCAGTATTTATTTTCAGCACATTCGTCGGTTACTATTTTAAAAGTAATCGACAAGACTTTATTTTCAGCACATTCGTCGGTTACTATTTCAAAAGTAATCGGCAAGATTTTTATTTTCAACATATTCGTCGCTTACTATTTCAAAAGTAATCAGCAAGATTTTTATTTTCAACATATTCGTCGCTTACTATTTGAAAAGTAATCGGCATGATTTATTTTCAGCACATTCGTCGGTTACTATTTCAAAATTAATCGGCAAGATTTTTATTTTGAGCACATTCGTCGGTTACTATTTTAAAAGTAATCGACAAGACTTTTATTTTGAGCATATTCGTCGGTTACTATTTCGAAAGTAATCGGCAAGATTTTTATTTTCAGCATATTTGTCGGTTACTATTTTAAAAGTAATCGACAAGATTTTTATTTTCAACATATTCGTCGGTTACTATTTCATAAGTAATCGGCATGATTTATTTTCAGCACATTCGTCAGTTACTATTTCAAAAGTAATCGGCATGATCTATTTTCTGCACATTCGTCGGTTACTATTTCAAAAGTAATCGGCAAGATTTATATTTTCAGCATATTCGTCGGTTACTATTTCAAAAGTAATCGGCAAGATTTTTATTTTCAACATATTCGTCGCTTACTATTTCAAAAGTAATCGGCATGATTTATTTTCAGCACATTCGTCGGTTACTATTTCAAAAGTAATCGGCAAGATTTTTATTTTCAACATATTCGTCGCTTACTAATTAAAAAGTAATCAGATGGATTTTTATTTTCAACATATTCGTCGCTTACTATTTCAAAAGTAATCGGCATGATTTATTTTCAGCACATTCGTCGGTTACTATTTCAAAAGTAATCGGGAAGATTTTTATTTTGAGCACATTCGTCGGTTACTATTTTAAAAGTAATCGACAAGACTTTTATTTTCAGCACATTTGTCGGTTACTATTTCAAAAGTAATCGGCATGATTTATTTTCAGCACATTCGTCGGTTACTATTTCAAAAGTAATCGGCAAGATTTTTATTTTCAGCAGATTCGTCGGTTACTGTTTCAAAGGTAATCAGCAGTATTTTTTTTCAGCACATTCGTCGGTTACTATTTTAAAAGTAATCGACAAGACTTTATTTTCAGCACATTCGTCGGTTACTATTTCAAAAGTAATCGGCAAGATTTTTATTTTCAACATATTCGTCGCTTACTATTTCAAAAGTAATCAGCAAGATTTTTATTTTCAACATATTCGTCGCTTACTATTTGAAAAGTAATCGGCATGATCTATTTTCTGCACATTCGTCGGTTACTATTTCAAAAGTAATCGGCAAGATTTATATTTTCAGCATATTCGTCGGTTACTATTTCAAAAGTAATCGGCAAGATTTTTATTTTCAACATATTCGTCGCTTACTATTTCAAAAGTAATCGGCATGATTTATTTTTAGCACATTCGTCGGTTACTATTTCAAAAGTAATCGGCAAGATTTTTATTTTCAACATATTCGTCGCTTACTAATTAAAAAGTAATCAGCAAGATTTTTATTTTCAACATATTCGTCGCTTACTATTTCAAAAGTAATCGGCATGATTTATTTTCAGCACATTCGTCGGTTACTATTTCAAAGGTAATCGGGAAGATTTTTATTTTGAGCACATTCGTCGGTTACTATTTTAAAAGTAATCGACAAGACTTTTATTTTCAACACATTTGTCGGTTACTATTTCAAAAGTAATCGGCATGATTTATTTTCAGCACATTCGTCGGTTACTATTTCAAAAGTAATCGGCAAGACTTTATTTTCAACATATTCCTCGGTTACTATTTCAAAAGTAATCGGCAAGATTTTTATTTTCAGCATGTTCGTCGGTTACTATTTCAAAAGTAATCGGCAAGATTTTTTTTTTCAACATATTTGTCGGTTACTATTTTAAAAGTAATCGACAAGACTTTATTTTCAGCACATTCGTCGGTTACTATTTCAAAAGTAATCGGCAAGATTTTTATTTTCAGCATATTCGTCGGTTACTATTTCAAAGGTAATCAACAGTATTTATTTTCAGCACATTCGTTGGTTACTATTTCAAAAGTAATCGGCAAGATTTTTATTTTCAGCATATTCGTCGGTTACTATTTCAAAGGTAATCAGCAGTATTTATTTTCAGCACATTCGTCGGTTACTATTTTAAAAGTAATCGACAAGACTTTATTTTCAGCACATTCGTCGGTTACTATTTCAAAAGTAATCGGCAAGATTTTTATTTTCAACATATTCGTCGCTTACTATTTCAAAAGTACTCAGCAAGATTTTTATTTTCAACATATTCGTCGCTTACTATTTGAAAAGTAATCGGCAAGATTTTTATTTTGAGCACATTTGTCGGTTACTATTTTAAAAGTAATCGACAAGACTTTTATTTTCAGCATATTCGTCGGTTACTATTTCAAAAGTAATCGGCAAGATTTTTATTTTCAGCATATTTGTCGGTTACTATTTTAAAAGTAATCGACAAGATTTTTATTTTCAACATATTCGTCGGTTACTATTTCAAAAGTAATCGACATGATTTATTTTCAGCACATTCGTCGGTTACTATTTCAAAAGTAATCGGCATGATCTATTTTCTGCACATTCGTCGGTTACTATTTCAAAAGTAATCGGCAAGATTTATATTTTCAGCATATTCGTCGGTTACTATTTCGAAAGTAATCGGCAAGATTTTTATTTTCAGCACATTCGTCGGTTACTATTTCAAAAGTAATCGGCATGATCTATTTTCTACACATTGGTCGGTTACTATTTCAAAAGTAATCGGCAAGATTTATATTTTCATCATATTCGTCGGTTACTATTTCAAAAGTAATCGGCAAGATTTTTATTTTCAACATATTCGTCGCTTACTATTTCAAAAGTAATCGGCATGATTTATTTTCAGCACATTCGTCGGTTACTATTTCAAAAGTAATCGGCAAGATTTTTATTTTCAACATATTCGTCGCTTACTAATTAAAAAGTAATCAGATGGATTTTTATTTTCAACATATTCGTCGCTTACTATTTCAAAAGTAATCGGCATGATTTATTTTCAGCACATTCGTCGGTTACTATTTCAAAAGTAATCGGCAAGATTTTTATTTTCAACATATTCGTCGCTTACTATTTCAAAAGTAATCAGCAAGATTTTTATTTTCAACATATTCGTCGCTTACTATTTGAAAAGTAATCGGCATGATCTATTTTCTGCACATTCGTCGGTTACTATTTCAAAAGTAATCGGCAAGATTTATATTTTCAGCATATTCGTCGGTTACTATTTCAAAAGTAATCGGCAAGATTTTTATTTTCAACATATTCGTCGCTTACTATTTCAAAAGTAATCGGCATGATTTATTTTTAGCACATTCGTCGGTTACTATTTCAAAAGTAATCGGCAAGATTTTTATTTTCAACATATTCGTCGCTTACTAATTAAAAAGTAATCAGCAAGATTTTTATTTTCAACATATTCGTCGCTTACTATTTCAAAAGTAATCGGCATGATTTATTTTCAGCACATTCGTCGGTTACTATTTCAAAGGTAATCGGGAAGATTTTTATTTTGAGCACATTCGTCGGTTACTATTTTAAAAGTAATCGACAAGACTTTTATTTTCAACACATTTGTCGGTTACTATTTCAAAAGTAATCGGCATGATTTATTTTCAGCACATTCGTCGGTTACTATTTCAAAAGTAATCGGCAAGACTTTATTTTCAACATATTCCTCGGTTACTATTTCAAAAGTAATCGGCAAGATTTTTATTTTCAGCATGTTCGTCGGTTACTATTTCAAAAGTAATCGGCAAGATTTTTTTTTTCAACATATTTGTCGGTTACTATTTTAAAAGTAATCGACAAGACTTTATTTTCAGCACATTCGTCGGTTACTATTTCAAAAGTAATCGGCAAGATTTTTATTTTCAGCATATTCGTCGGTTACTATTTCAAAGGTAATCAACAGTATTTATTTTCAGCACATTCGTTGGTTACTATTTCAAAAGTAATCGGCAAGATTTTTATTTTCAGCATATTCGTCGGTTACTATTTCAAAGGTAATCAGCAGTATTTATTTTCAGCACATTCGTCGGTTACTATTTTAAAAGTAATCGACAAGACTTTATTTTCAGCACATTCGTCGGTTACTATTTCAAAAGTAATCGGCAAGATTTTTATTTTCAACATATTCGTCGCTTACTATTTCAAAAGTACTCAGCAAGATTTTTATTTTCAACATATTCGTCGCTTACTATTTGAAAAGTAATCGGCAAGATTTTTATTTTGAGCACATTCGTCGGTTACTATTTTAAAAGTAATCGACAAGACTTTTATTTTCAGCATATTCGTCGGTTACTATTTCAAAAGTAATCGGCAAGATTTTTATTTTCAGCATATTTGTCGGTTACTATTTTAAAAGTAATCGACAAGATTTTTATTTTCAACATATTCGTCGGTTACTATTTCAAAAGTAATCGACATGATTTATTTTCAGCACATTCGTCGGTTACTATTTCAAAAGTAATCGGCATGATCTATTTTCTGCACATTCGTCGGTTACTATTTCAAAAGTAATCGGCAAGATTTATATTTTCAGCATATTCGTCGGTTACTATTTCGAAAGTAATCGGCAAGATTTTTATTTTCAGCACATTCGTCGGTTACTATTTCAAAAGTAATCGGCATGATCTATTTTCTACACATTGGTCGGTTACTATTTCAAAAGTAATCGGCAAGATTTATATTTTCATCATATTCGTCGGTTACTATTTCAAAAGTAATCGGCAAGATTTTTATTTTCAACATATTCGTCGCTTACTATTTCAAAAGTAATCGGCATGATTTATTTTCAGCACATTCGTCGGTTACTATTTCAAAAGTAATCGGCAAGATTTTTATTTTCAACATATTCGTCGCTTACTAATTAAAAAGTAATCAGATGGATTTTTATTTTCAACATATTCGTCGCTTACTATTTCAAAAGTAATCGGCAGGATTTATTTTCAGCACATTCGTCGGTTACTATTTCAAAAGTAATCGGGAAGATTTTTATTTTGAGCACATTCGTCGGTTACTATTTTAAAAGTAATCGACAAGACTTTTATTTTCAGCACATTTGTCGGTTACTATTTCAAAAGTAATCGGCATGATTTATTTTCAGCACATTCGTCGGTTACTATTTCAAAAGTAATCGGCAAGATTTTTATTTTCAGCAGATTCGTCGGTTACTATTTCAAAGGTAATCAGCAGTATTTTTTTTCAGCACATTCGTCGGTTACTATTTCAAAAGTAATCGGCAAGATTTTTATTTTCAGCATATTCGTCGGTTACTATTTCAAAGGTAATCAGCAGTATTTATTTTCAGCACATTCGTTGGTTACTATTTTAAAAGTAATCGACAAGACTTTATTTTCAGCACATTCGTCGGTTACTATTTCAAAAGTAATCGGCAAGATTTTTATTTTCAACATATTCGTCGCTTACTATTTCAAAAGTAATCAGCAAGATTTTTATTTTCAACATATTCGTCGCTTACTATTTGAAAAGTAATCGGCATGATTTATTTTCAGCACATTCGTCGGTTACTATTTCAAAAGTAATCGGCAAGATTTTTATTTTGAGCACATTCGTCGGTTACTATTTTAAAAGTAATCGACAAGACTTTTATTTTCAGCACATTTGTCGGTTACTATTTCAAAAGTAATCGGCATGATTTATTTTCAGCACATTCGTCGGTTACTATTTCAAAAGTAATCGGCAAGATTTTTATTTTGAGCACATTCGTCGGTTACTATTTTAAAAGTAATCGACAAGACTTTTATTTTGAGCATATTCGTCGGTTACTATTTCAAAAGTAATCGGCAAGATTTTTATTTTCAACATATTCGTCGCTTACTAATTAAAAAGTAATCAGATGGATTTTTATTTTCAACATATTCGTCGCTTACTATTTCAAAAGTAATCGACATGATTTATTTTCAGCACATTCGTCGGTTACTATTTCAAAAGTAATCGGGAAGATTTTTATTTTGAGCACATTCGTCGGTTACTATTTTAAAAGTAATCGACAAGACTTTTATTTTCAGCACATTTGTCGGTTACTATTTCAAAAGTAATCGGCATGATTTATTTTCAGCACATTCGTCGGTTACTATTTCAAAAGTAATCGGCAAGATTTTTATTTTGAGCACATTCGTCGGTTGCTATTTTAAAAGTAATCGACAAGACTTTTATTTTGAGCATATTCGTCGGTTACTATTTCAAAAGTAATCGGAAAGATTTTTATTTTCAACATATTCGTCGCTTACTAATTAAAAAGTAATCAGATGGATTTTTATTTTCAACATATTCGTCGCTTACTATTTCAAAAGTAATCGACATGATTTATTTTCAGCACATTCGTCGGTTACTATTTCAAAAGTAATCGGGAAGATTTTTATTTTGAGCACATTCGTCGGTTACTATTTTAAAAGTAATCGACAAGACTTTTATTTTCAGCACATTTGTCGGTTACTATTTCAAAAGTAATCGGCATGATTTATTTTCAGCACATTCGTCGGTTACTATTTCAAAAGTAATCGGCAAGATTTTTATTTTCAGCAGATTCGTCGGTTACTATTTCAAAGGTAATCAGCAGTATTTATTTTCAGCACATTCGTCGGTTACTATTTCAAAAGTAATCGGCAAGATTTTTATTTTCAGCATATTCGTCGGTTACTATTTCAAAGGTAATCAGCAGTATTTATTTTCAGCACATTCGTCGGTTACTATTTTAAAAGTAATCGACAAGACTTTATTTTCAGCACATTCGTCGGTTACTATTTCAAAAGTAATCGGCAAGATTTTTATTTTCAACATATTCGTCACTTACTATTTCAAAAGTAATCAGCAAGATTTTTATTTTCAACATATTCGTCGCTTACTATTTGAAAAGTAATCGGCATGATTTATTTTCAGCACATTCGTCGGTTACTATTTCAAAATTAATCGGCAAGATTTTTATTTTGAGCACATTCGTCGGTTACTATTTTAAAAGTAATCGACAAGACTTTTATTTTCAGCACATTTGTCGGTTACTATTTCAAAAGTAATCGGCATGATTTATTTTCAGCACATTCGTCGGTTACTATTTTAAAAGTGATCGACAAGACTTTTATTTTGAGCATATTCGTCGGTTACTATTTCGAAAGTAATCGGCAAGATTTTTATTTTCAGCATATTTGTTGGTTACTATTTTAAAAGTAATCGACAAGATTTTTATTTTCAACATATTCGTCGGTTACTATTTCATAAGTAATCGGCATGATTTATTTTCAGCACATTCGTCGGTTACTATTTCAAAAGTAATCGGCATGATCTATTTTCTGCACATTCGTCGGTTACTATTTCAAAAGTAATCGGCAAGATTTATATTTTCAGCATATTCGTCGGTTACTATTTCAAAAGTAATCGGCAAGATTTTTATTTTCAACATATTCGTCGCTTACTATTTCAAAAGTAATCGGCATGATTTATTTTCAGCACATTCGTCGGTTACTATTTCAAAAGTAATCGGCAAGATTTTTATTTTCAACATATTCGTCGCTTACTAATTAAAAAGTAATCAGATGGATTTTTATTTTCAACATATTCGTCGCTTACTATTTCAAAAGTAATCGGCATGATTTATTTTCAGCACATTCGTCGGTTACTATTTCAAAAGTAATCGGGAAGATTTTTATTTTGAGCACATTCGTCGGTTACTATTTTAAAAGTAATCGACAAGACTTTTATTTTCAGCACATTTGTCGGTTACTATTTCAAAAGTAATCGGCATGATTTATTTTCAGCACATTCGTCGGTTACTATTTCAAAAGTAATCGGCAAGATTTTTATTTTCAGCAGATTCGTCGGTTACTATTTCAAAGGTAATCAGCAGTATTTATTTTCAGCACATTCGTCGGCTACTATTTCAAAAGTAATCGGCAAGATTTTTATTTTCAGCATATTCGTCGGTTACTATTTCAAAGGTAATCAGCAGTATTTATTTTCAGCACATTCGTCGGTTACTATTTTAAAAGTAATCGACAAGACTTTATTTTCAGCACATTCGTCGGTTACTATTTCAAAAGTAATCGACAAGATTTTTATTTTGAGCACATTCGTCGGTTACTATTTTAAAAGTAATCGACAAGACTTTTATTTTGAGCATATTCGTCGGTTACTATTTCGAAAGTAATCGGCAAGATTTTTATTTTCAGCATATTTGTCGGTTACTATTTTAAAAGTAATCGACAAGATTTTTATTTTCAACATATTCGTCGGTTACTATTTCATAAGTAATCGGCATGATTTATTTTCAGCACATTCGTCGGTTACTATTTCAAAAGTAATCGGCATGATCTATTTTCTGCACATTCGTCGGTTACTATTTCAAAAGTAATCGGCAAGATTTATATTTTCAGCATATTCGTCGGTTACTATTTCAAAAGTAATCGGCAAGATTTTTATTTTCAACATATTCGTCGCTTACTATTTCAAAAGTAATCGGCATGATTTATTTTCAGCACAT
This sequence comes from Medicago lupulina, assembly GCA_958299785.1. Taxonomy (NCBI): domain Eukaryota; kingdom Viridiplantae; phylum Streptophyta; class Magnoliopsida; order Fabales; family Fabaceae; genus Medicago; species Medicago lupulina. The sequence continues at coordinate 40,122,277 of OY283143.1, read as the reverse complement.
TCGTCGGTTACTATTTCAAAAGTAATCGGCAAGATTTTTATTTTCAACATATTCTTCGCTTACTAATTAAAAAGTAATCAGATGGATTTTTATTTTCAACATATTCGTCGCTTACTATTTCAAAAGTAATCGGCATGATTTATTTTCAGCACATTCGTCGGTTACTATTTCAAAAGTAATCGGGAAGATTTTTATTTTGAGCACATTCGTCGGTTACTATTTTAAAAGTAATCGACAAGACTTTTATTTTCAGCACATTTGTCGGTTACTATTTCAAAAGTAATCGGCATGATTTATTTTCAGCACATTCGTCGGTTACTATTTCAAAAGTAATCGGCAAGATTTTTATTTTCAGCAGATTCGTCGGTTACTATTTCAAAGGTAATCAGCAGTATTTATTTTCAGCACATTCGTCGGTTACTATTTCAAAAGTAATCGGCAAGATTTTTATTTTCAGCATATTCGTCGGTTACTATTTCAAAGGTAATCAGCAGTATTTATTTTCAGCACATTCGTCGGTTACTATTTTAAAAGTAATCGACAAGACTTTATTTTCAGCACATTCGTCGGTTACTATTTCAAAAGTAATCGGCACGATTTTTATTTTCAACATATTCGTCGCTTACTATTTCAAAAGTAATCAGCAAGATTTTTATTTTCAACATATTCGTCGCTTACTATTTGAAAAGTAATCGGCATGATTTATTTTTAGCACATTCGTCGGTTACTATTTCAAAAGTAATCGGCAAGATTTTTATTTTGAGCACATTCGTCGGTTACTATTTTAAAAGTAATCGACAAGACTTTTATTTTGAGCATATTCGTCGGTTACTATTTCGAAAGTAATCGGCAAGATTTTTATTTTCAGCATATTTGTCGGTTACTATTTTAAAAGTAATCGACAAGATTTTTATTTTCAACATATTCGTCGGTTACTATTTCATAAGTAATCGGCATGATTTATTTTCAGCACATTCGTCGGTTACTATTTCAAAAGTAATCGGCATGATCTATTTTCTGCACATTCGTCGGTTACTATTTCAAAAGTAATCGGCAAGATTTATATTTTCAGCATATTCGTCGGTTACTATTTCAAAAGTAATCGGCAAGATTTTTATTTTCAACATATTCGTCGCTTACTATTTCAAAAGTAATCGGCATGATTTATTTTCAGCACATTCGTCGGTTACTATTTCAAAAGTAATCGGCAAGATTTTTATTTTCAACATATTCGTCGCTTACTAATTAAAAAGTAATCAGATGGATTTTTATTTTCAACATATTCGTCGCTTACTATTTCAAAAGTAATCGGCATGATTTATTTTCAGCACATTCGTCGGTTACTATTTCAAAAGTAATCGGGAAGATTTTTATTTTGAGCACATTCGTCGGTTACTATTTTAAAAGTAATCGACAAGACTTTTATTTTCAGCACATTTGTCGGTTACTATTTCAAAAGTAATCGGCATGATTTATTTTCAGCACATTCGTCGGTTACTATTTCAAAAGTAATCGGCAAGATTTTTATTTTCAGCAGATTCGTCGGTTACTATTTCAAAGGTAATCAGCAGTATTTATTTTCAGCACATTCGTCGGTTACTATTTCAAAAGTAATCGGCAAGATTTTTATTTTCAGCATATTCGTCGGTTACTATTTCAAAGGTAATCAGCAGTATTTATTTTCAGCACATTCGTTGGTTACTATTTTAAAAGTAATCGACAAGACTTTATTTTCAGCACATTCGTCGGTTACTATTTCAAAAGTAATCGGCAAGATTTTTATTTTCAACATATTCGTCGCTTACTATTTCAAAAGTAATCAGCAAGATTTTTATTTTCAACATATTCGTCGCTTACTATTTGAAAAGTAATCGGCATGATTTATTTTCAGCACATTCGTCGGTTACTATTTCAAAAGTAATCGGCAAGATTTTTATTTTGAGCACATTCGTCGGTTACTATTTTAAAAGTAATCGACAAGACTTTTATTTTGAGCATATTCGTCGGTTACTATTTCGAAAGTAATCGGCAAGATTTTTATTTTCAGCATATTTGTCGGTTACTATTTTAAAAGTAATCGACAAGATTTTTATTTTCAACATATTCGTCGGTTACTATTTCATAAGTAATCGGCATGATTTATTTTCAGCACATTCGTCGGTTACTATTTCAAAAGTAATCGGCATGATCTATTTTCTGCACATTCGTCGGTTACTATTTCAAAAGTAATCGGCAAGATTTATATTTTCAGCATATTCGTCGGTTACTATTTCAAAAGTAATCGGCAAGATTTTTATTTTCAACATATTCGTCGCTTACTATTTCAAAAGTAATCGGCATGATTTATTTTCAGCACATTCGTCGGTTACTATTTCAAAAGTAATCGGCAAGATTTTTATTTTCAACATATTCTTCGCTTACTAATTAAAAAGTAATCAGATGGATTTTTATTTTCAACATATTCGTCGCTTACTATTTCAAAAGTAATCGGCATGATTTATTTTCAGCACATTCGTCGGTTACTATTTCAAAAGTAATCGGGAAGATTTTTATTTTGAGCACATTCGTCGGTTACTATTTTAAAAGTAATCGACAAGACTTTTATTTTCAGCACATTTGTCGGTTACTATTTCAAAAGTAATCGGCATGATTTATTTTCAGCACATTCGTCGGTTACTATTTCAAAAGTAATCGGCAAGATTTTTATTTTCAGCAGATTCGTCGGTTACTATTTCAAAGGTAATCAGCAGTATTTATTTTCAGCACATTCGTCGGTTACTATTTCAAAAGTAATCGGCAAGATTTTTATTTTCAGCATATTCGTCGGTTACTATTTCAAAGGTAATCAGCAGTATTTATTTTCAGCACATTCGTCGGTTACTATTTTAAAAGTAATCGACAAGACTTTATTTTCAGCACATTCGTCGGTTACTATTTCAAAAGTAATCGGCACGATTTTTATTTTCAACATATTCGTCGCTTACTATTTCAAAAGTAATCAGCAAGATTTTTATTTTCAACATATTCGTCGCTTACTATTTGAAAAGTAATCGGCATGATTTATTTTCAGCACATTCGTCGGTTACTATTTCAAAAGTAATCGGCAAGATTTTTATTTTGAGCACATTCGTCGGTTACTATTTTAAAAGTAATCGACAAGACTTTTATTTTGAGCATATTCGTCGGTTACTATTTCGAAAGTAATCGGCAAGATTTTTATTTTCAGCATATTTGTCGGTTACTATTTTAAAAGTAATCGACAAGATTTTTATTTTCAACATATTCGTCGGTTACTATTTCATAAGTAATCGGCATGATTTATTTTCAGCACATTCGTCGGTTACTATTTCAAAAGTAATCGGCATGATCTATTTTCTGCACATTCGTCGGTTACTATTTCAAAAGTAATCGGCAAGATTTATATTTTCAGCATATTCGTCGGTTACTATTTCAAAAGTAATCGGCAAGATTTTTATTTTCAACATATTCGTCGCTTACTATTTCAAAAGTAATCGGCATGATTTATTTTCAGCACATTCGTCGGTTACTATTTCAAAAGTAATCGGCAAGATTTTTATTTTCAACATATTCGTCGCTTACTAATTAAAAAGTAATCAGATGGATTTTTATTTTCAACATATTCGTCGCTTACTATTTCAAAAGTAATCGGCATGATTTATTTTCAGCACATTCGTCGGTTACTATTTCAAAAGTAATCGGGAAGATTTTTATTTTGAGCACATTCGTCGGTTACTATTTTAAAAGTAATCGACAAGACTTTTATTTTCAGCACATTTGTCGGTTACTATTTCAAAAGTAATCGGCATGATTTATTTTCAGCACATTCGTCGGTTACTATTTCAAAAGTAATCGGCAAGATTTTTATTTTCAGCAGATTCGTCGGTTACTATTTCAAAGGTAATCAGCAGTATTTATTTTCAGCACATTCGTCGGTTACTATTTCAAAAGTAATCGGCAAGATTTTTATTTTCAGCATATTAGTCGGTTACTATTTCAAAGGTAATCAGCAGTATTTATTTTCAGCACATTCGTTGGTTACTATTTTAAAAGTAATCGACAAGACTTTATTTTCAGCACATTCGTCGGTTACTATTTCAAAAGTAATCGGCAAGATTTTTATTTTCAACATATTCGTCGCTTACTATTTCAAAAGTAATCAGCAAGATTTTTATTTTCAACATATTCGTCGCTTACTATTTGAAAAGTAATCGGCATGATTTATTTTCAGCACATTCGTCGGTTACTATTTCAAAAGTAATCGGCAAGATTTTTATTTTGAGCACATTCGTCGGTTACTATTTTAAAAGTAATCGACAAGACTTTTATTTTGAGCATATTCGTCGGTTACTATTTCAAAAGTAATCGGCAAGATTTTTATTTTCAACATATTCGTCGCTTACTAATTAAAAAGTAATCAGATGGATTTTTATTTTCAACATATTCGTCGCTTACTATTTCAAAAGTAATCGGCATGATTTATTTTCAGCACATTCGTCGGTTACTATTTCAAAAGTAATCGGGAAGATTTTTATTTTGAGCACATTCGTCGGTTACTATTTTAAAAGTAATCGACAAGACTTTTATTTTCAGCACATTTGTCGGTTACTATTTCAAAAGTAATCGGCATGATTTATTTTCAGCACATTCGTCGGTTACTATTTCAAAAGTAATCGGCAAGATTTTTATTTTCAGCAGATTCGTCGGTTACTATTTCAAAGGTAATCAGCAGTATTTATTTTCAGCACATTCGTCGGTTACTATTTCAAAAGTAATCGGCAAGATTTTTATTTTCAGCATATTCGTCGGTTACTATTTCAAAGGTAATCAGCAGTATTTATTTTCAGCACATTCGTCGGTTACTATTTTAAAAGTAATCGACAAGACTTTATTTTCAGCACATTCGTCGGTTACTATTTCAAAAGTAATCGGCAAGATTTTTATTTTCAACATATTCGTCGCTTACTATTTCAAAAGTAATCAGCAAGATTTTTATTTTCAACATATTCGTCGCTTACTATTTGAAAAGTAATCGGCATGATTTATTTTCAGCACATTCGTCGGTTACTATTTCAAAAGTAATCGGCAAGATTTTTATTTTGAGCACATTCGTCGGTTACTATTTTAAAAGTAATCGACAAGACTTTTATTTTGAGCATATTCGTCGGTTACTATTTCGAAAGTAATCGGCAAGATTTTTATTTTCAGCATATTTGTCGGTTACTATTTTAAAAGTAATCGACAAGATTTTTATTTTCAACATATTCGTCGGTTACTATTTCATAAGTAATCGGCATGATTTATTTTCAGCACATTCGTCGGTTACTATTTCAAAAGTAATCGGCATGATCTATTTTCTGCACATTCGTCGGTTACTATTTCAAAAGTAATCGGCAAGATTTATATTTTCAGCATATTCGTCGGTTACTATTTCAAAAGTAATCGGCAAGATTTTTATTTTCAACATATTCGTCGCTTACTATTTCAAAAGTAATCGGCATGATTTATTTTCAGCACATTCGTCGGTTACTATTTCAAAAGTAATCGGCAAGATTTTTATTTTCAACATATTCGTCGCTTACTAATTAAAAAGTAATCAGATGGATTTTTATTTTCAACATATTCGTTGCTTACTATTTCAAAAGTAATCGGCATGATTTATTTTCAGCACATTCGTCGGTTACTATTTCAAAAGTAATCGGGAAGATTTTTATTTTGAGCACATTCGTCGGTTACTATTTTAAAAGTAATCGACAAGACTTTTATTTTCAGCACATTTGTCGGTTACTATTTCAAAAGTAATCGGCATGATTTATTTTCAGCACATTCGTCGGTTACTATTTCAAAAGTAATCGGCAAGATTTTTATTTTCAGCAGATTCGTCGGTTACTATTTCAAAGGTAATCAGCAGTATTTATTTTCAGCACATTCGTCGGTTACTATTTCAAAAGTAATCGGCAAGATTTTTATTTTCAGCATATTCGTCGGTTACTATTTCAAAAGTAATCAGCAAGATTTTTATTTTCAACATATTCGTCGCTTACTATTTCAAAAGTAATCGGCATGATTTATTTTCAGCACATTCGTCGGTTACTATTTCAAAAGTAATCGGCAAGATTTTTATTTTCAACATATTCGTCGCTTACTAATTAAAAAGTAATCAGATGGATTTTTATTTTCAACATATTCGTCGCTTACTATTTCAAAAGTAATCGGCATGATTTATTTTCAGCACATTCGTCGGTTACTATTTCAAAAGTAATCGGCAAGATTTTTATTTTCAACATATTCGTCGCTTACTAATTAAAAAGTAATCAGATGGATTTTTATTTTCAACATATTCGTCGCTTACTATTTCAAAAGTAATCGGCATGATTTATTTTCAGCACATTCGTCGGTTACTATTTCAAAAGTAATCGGGAAGATTTTTATTTTGAGCACATTCGTCGGTTACTATTTTAAAAGTAATCGACAAGACTTTTATTTTCAGCACATTTGTCGGTTACTATTTCAAAAGTAATCGGCATGATTTATTTTCAGCACATTCGTCGGTTACTATTTCAAAAGTAATCGGCAAGATTTTTATTTTCAGCAGATTCGTCGGTTACTATTTCAAAGGTAATCAGCAGTATTTATTTTCAGCACATTCGTCGGTTACTATTTCAAAAGTAATCGGCAAGATTTTTATTTTCAGCATATTCGTCGGTTACTATTTCAAAGGTAATCAGCAGTATTTATTTTCAGCACATTCGTTGGTTACTATTTTAAAAGTAATCGACAAGACTTTATTTTCAGCACATTCGTCGGTTACTATTTCAAAAGTAATCGGCAAGATTTTTATTTTCAACATATTCGTCGCTTACTATTTCAAAAGTAATCAGCAAGATTTTTATTTTCAACATATTCGTCGCTTACTATTTGAAAAGTAATCGGCATGATTTATTTTCAGCACATTCGTCGGTTACTATTTCAAAAGTAATCGGCAAGATTTTTATTTTGAGCACATTCGTCGGTTACTATTTTAAAAGTAATCGACAAGACTTTTATTTTGAGCATATTCGTCGGTTACTATTTCAAAAGTAATCGGCAAGATTTTTATTTTCAACATATTCGTCGCTTACTAATTAAAAAGTAATCAGATGGATTTTTATTTTCAACATATTCGTCGCTTACTATTTCAAAAGTAATCGGCATGATTTATTTTCAGCACATTTGTCGGTTACTATTTCAAAAGTAATCGGGAAGATTTTTATTTTGAGCACATTCGTCGGTTACTATTTTAAAAGTAATCGACAAGACTTTTATTTTCAGCACATTTGTCGGTTACTATTTCAAAAGTAATCGGCATGATTTATTTTCAGCACATTCGTCGGTTACTATTTCAAAAGTAATCGGCAAGATTTTTATTTTCAGCAGATTCGTCGGTTACTATTTCAAAGGTAATCAGCAGTATTTATTTTCAGCACATTCGTCGGTTACTATTTCAAAAGTAATCGGCAAGATTTTTATTTTCAGCATATTCGTCGGTTACTATTTCAAAGGTAGTCAGCAGTATTTATTTTCAGCACATTCGTCGGTTACTATTTTAAAAGTAATCGACAAGACTTTATTTTCAGCACATTCGTCGGTTACTATTTCAAAAGTAATCGGCAAGATTTTTATTTTCAACATATTCGTCGCTTACTATTTCAAAAGTAATCAGCAAGATTTTTATTTTCAACATATTCGTCGCTTACTATTTGAAAAGTAATCGGCATGATTTATTTTCAGCACATTCGTCGGTTACTATTTCAAAAGTAATCGGCAAGATTTTTATTTTGAGCACATTCGTCGGTTACTATTTTAAAAGTAATCGACAAGACTTTTATTTTGAGCATATTCGTCGGTTACTATTTCGAAAGTAATCGGCAAGATTTTTATTTTCAGCATATTTGTCGGTTACTATTTTAAAAGTAATCGACAAGATTTTTATTTTCAACATATTCGTCGGTTACTATTTCATAAGTAATCGGCATGATTTATTTTCAGCACATTCGTCGGTTACTATTTCAAAAGTAATCGGCATGATCTATTTTCTGCACATTCGTCGGTTACTATTTCAAAAGTAATCGGCAAGATTTATATTTTCAGCATATTCGTCGGTTACTATTTCAAAAGTAATCGGCAAGATTTTTATTTTCAACATATTCGTCGCTTACTATTTCAAAAGTAATCGGCATGATTTATTTTCAGCACATTCGTCGGTTACTATTTCAAAAGTAATCGGCAAGATTTTTATTTTCAACATATTCGTCGCTTACTAATTAAAAAGTAATCAGATGGATTTTTATTTTCAACATATTCGTTGCTTACTATTTCAAAAGTAATCGGCATGATTTATTTTCAGCACATTCGTCGGTTACTATTTCAAAAGTAATCGGGAAGATTTTTATTTTGAGCACATTCGTCGGTTACTATTTTAAAAGTAATCGACAAGACTTTTATTTTCAGCACATTTGTCGGTTACTATTTCAAAAGTAATCGGCATGATTTATTTTCAGCACATTCGTCGGTTACTATTTCAAAAGTAATCGGCAAGATTTTTATTTTCAGCAGATTCGTCGGTTACTATTTCAAAGGTAATCAGCAGTATTTATTTTCAGCACATTCGTCGGTTACTATTTCAAAAGTAATCGGCAAGATTTTTATTTTCAGCATATTCGTCGGTTACTATTTCAAAAGTAATCAGCAAGATTTTTATTTTCAACATATTCGTCGCTTACTATTTCAAAAGTAATCGGCATGATTTATTTTCAGCACATTCGTCGGTTACTATTTCAAAAGTAATCGGCAAGATTTTTATTTTCAACATATTCGTCGCTTACTAATTAAAAAGTAATCAGATGGATTTTTATTTTCAACATATTCGTCGCTTACTATTTCAAAAGTAATCGGCATGATTTATTTTCAGCACATTCGTCGGTTACTATTTCAAAAGTAATCGGCAAGATTTTTATTTTCAACATATTCGTCGCTTACTAATTAAAAAGTAATCAGATGGATTTTTATTTTCAACATATTCGTCGCTTACTATTTCAAAAGTAATCGGCATGATTTATTTTCAGCACATTCGTCGGTTACTATTTCAAAAGTAATCGGGAAGATTTTTATTTTGAGCACATTCGTCGGTTACTATTTTAAAAGTAATCGACAAGACTTTTATTTTCAGCACATTTGTCGGTTACTATTTCAAAAGTAATCGGCATGATTTATTTTCAGCACATTCGTCGGTTACTATTTCAAAAGTAATCGGCAAGATTTTTATTTTCAGCAGATTCGTCGGTTACTATTTCAAAGGTAATCAGCAGTATTTATTTTCAGCACATTCGTCGGTTACTATTTCAAAAGTAATCGGCAAGATTTTTATTTTCAGCATATTCGTCGGTTACTATTTCAAAGGTAATCAGCAGTATTTATTTTCAGCACATTCGTTGGTTACTATTTTAAAAGTAATCGACAAGACTTTATTTTCAGCACATTCGTCGGTTACTATTTCAAAAGTAATCGGCAAGATTTTTATTTTCAACATATTCGTCGCTTACTATTTCAAAAGTAATCAGCAAGATTTTTATTTTCAACATATTCGTCGCTTACTATTTGAAAAGTAATCGGCATGATTTATTTTCAGCACATTCGTCGGTTACTATTTCAAAAGTAATCGGCAAGATTTTTATTTTGAGCACATTCGTCGGTTACTATTTTAAAAGTAATCGACAAGACTTTTATTTTGAGCATATTCGTCGGTTACTATTTCAAAAGTAATCGGCAAGATTTTTATTTTCAACATATTCGTCGCTTACTAATTAAAAAGTAATCAGATGGATTTTTATTTTCAACATATTCGTCGCTTACTATTTCAAAAGTAATCGGCATGATTTATTTTCAGCACATTTGTCGGTTACTATTTCAAAAGTAATCGGGAAGATTTTTATTTTGAGCACATTCGTCGGTTACTATTTTAAAAGTAATCGACAAGACTTTTATTTTCAGCACATTTGTCGGTTACTATTTCAAAAGTAATCGGCATGATTTATTTTCAGCACATTCGTCGGTTACTATTTCAAAAGTAATCGGCAAGATTTTTATTTTCAGCAGATTCGTCGGTTACTATTTCAAAGGTAATCAGCAGTATTTATTTTCAGCACATTCGTCGGTTACTATTTCAAAAGTAATCGGCAAGATTTTTATTTTCAGCATATTCGTCGGTTACTATTTCAAAGGTAGTCAGCAGTATTTATTTTCAGCACATTCGTCGGTTACTATTTTAAAAGTAATCGACAAGACTTTATTTTCAGCACATTCGTCGGTTACTATTTCAAAAGTAATCGGCAAGATTTTTATTTTCAACATATTCGTCGCTTACTATTTCAAAAGTAATCAGCAAGATTTTTATTTTCAACATATTCGTCGCTTACTATTTGAAAAGTAATCGGCATGATTTATTTTCAGCACATTCGTCGGTTACTATTTCAAAAGTAATCGGCAAGATTTTTATTTTGAGCACATTCGTCGGTTACTATTTTAAAAGTAATCGACAAGACTTTTATTTTGAGCATATTCGTCGGTTACTATTTCGAAAGTAATCGGCAAGATTTTTATTTTCAGCATATTTGTCGGTTACTATTTCATAAGTAATCGGCATGATTTATTTTCAGCACATTCGTCGGTTACTATTTCAAAAGTAATCGGCATGATCTATTTTCTGCACATTCGTCGGTTACTATTTCAAAAGTAATCGGCAAGATTTATATTTTCAGCATATTCGTCGGTTACTATTTCAAAAGTAATCGGCAAGATTTTTATTTTCAACATATTCGTCGCTTACTATTTCAAAAGTAATCGGCATGATTTATTTTCAGCACATTCGTCGGTTACTATTTCAAAAGTAATCGGCAAGATTTTTATTTTCAACATATTCGTCGCTTACTAATTAAAAAGTAATCAGATGGATTTTTATTTTCAACATATTCGTTGCTTACTATTTCAAAAGTAATCGGCATGATTTATTTTCAGCACATTCGTCGGTTACTATTTCAAAAGTAATCGGCAAGATTTTTATTTTCAACATATTCGTCGCTTACTAATTAAAAAGTAATCAGATGGATTTTTATTTTCAACATATTCGTTGCTTACTATTTCAAAAGTAATCGGCATGATTTATTTTCAGCACATTCGTCGGTTACTAATTAAAAAGTAATCGGCAAGATTTTTATTTTCAACATATTCGTCGCTTACTATTTCAAAAGTAATCGGCATGATTTATTTTCAACACATTCGTCGGTTACTATTTCAAAAGTAATCGGCAAGATTTTTATTTTCAACATATTCGTCGCTTACTAATTAAAAAGTAATCAGATGGATTTTTATTTTCAACATATTCGTTGCTTACTATTTCAAAAGTAATCGGCATGATTTATTTTCAGCACATTCGTCGGTTACTATTTCAAAAGTAATCGGCAAGATTTTTATTTTCAGCAGATTCGTCGGTTACTATTTCAAAGGTAATCAGCAGTATTTATTTTCAGCACATTCGTCGGTTACTATTTCAAAAGTAATCGGCAAGATTTTTATTTTCAGCATATTCGTCGGTTACTATTTCAAAGGTAATCAGCAGTATTTATTTTCAGCACATTCGTCGGTTACTATTTTAAAAGTAATCGACAAGACTTTATTTTCAGCACATTCGTCGGTTACTATTTCAAAAGTAATCGGCAAGATTTTTATTTTCAACATATTCGTCGCTTACTATTTCAAAAGTAATCAGCAAGATTTTTATTTTCAACATATTCGTCGCTTACTATTTGAAAAGTAATCGGCATGATTTATTTTCAGCACATTCGTCGGTTACTATTTCAAAAGTAATCGGCAAGATTTTTATTTTGAGCACATTCGTCGGTTACTATTTTAAAAGTAATCGACAAGACTTTTATTTTGAGCATATTCGTCGGTTACTATTTCGAAAGTAATCGGCAAGATTTTTATTTTCAGCATATTTGTCGGTTACTATTTTAAAAGTAATCGACAAGATTTTTATTTTCAACATATTCGTCGGTTACTATTTCATAAGTAATCGGCATGATTTATTTTCAGCACATTCGTCGGTTACTATTTCAAAAGTAATCGGCATGATCTATTTTCTGCACATTCGTCGGTTACTATTTCAAAAGTAATCGGCAAGATTTATATTTTCAGCATATTCGTCGGTTACTATTTCAAAAGTAATCGGCAAGATTTTTATTTTCAACATATTCGTCGCTTACTATTTCAAAAGTAATCGGCATGATTTATTTTCAGCACATTCGTCGGTTACTATTTCAAAAGTAATCGGCAAGATTTTTATTTTCAACATATTCGTCGCTTACTAATTAAAAAGTAATCAGATGGATTTTTATTTTCAACATATTCGTCGCTTACTATTTCAAAAGTAATCGGCAGGATTTATTTTCAGCACATTCGTCGGTTACTATTTCAAAAGTAATCGGGAAGATTTTTATTTTGAGCACATTCGTCGGTTACTATTTTAAAAGTAATCGACAAGACTTTTATTTTCAGCACATTTGTCGGTTACTATTTCAAAAGTAATCGGCATGATTTATTTTCAGCACATTCGTCGGTTACTATTTCAAAAGTAATCGGCAAGATTTTTATTTTCAGCAGATTCGTCGGTTACTATTTCAAAGGTAATCAGCAGTATTTATTTTCAGCACATTCGTCGGTTACTATTTTAAAAGTAATCGACAAGACTTTATTTTCAGCACATTCGTCGGTTACTATTTCAAAAGTAATCGGCAAGATTTTTATTTTCAACATATTCGTCGCTTACTATTTCAAAAGTAATCAGCAAGATTTTTATTTTCAACATATTCGTCGCTTACTATTTGAAAAGTAATCGGCATGATTTATTTTCAGCACATTCGTCGGTTACTATTTCAAAAGTAATCGGCAAGATTTTTATTTTGAGCACATTCGTCGGTTACTATTTTAAAAGTAATCGACAAGACTTTTATTTTGAGCATATTCGTCGGTTACTATTTCGAAAGTAATCGGCAAGATTTTTATTTTCAGCATATTTGTCGGTTACTATTTCATAAGTAATCGGCATGATTTATTTTCAGCACATTCGTCGGTTACTATTTCAAAAGTAATCGGCATGATCTATTTTCTGCACATTCGTCGGTTACTATTTCAAAAGTAATCGGCAAGATTTATATTTTCAGCATATTCGTCGGTTACTATTTCAAAAGTAATCGGCAAGATTTTTATTTTCAACATATTCGTCGCTTACTATTTCAAAAGTAATCGGCATGATTTATTTTCAGCACATTCGTCGGTTACTATTTCAAAAGTAATCGGCAAGATTTTTATTTTCAACATATTCGTCGCTTACTAATTAAAAAGTAATCAGATGGATTTTTATTTTCAACATATTCGTCGCTTACTATTTCAAAAGTAATCGGCATGATTTATTTTCAGCACATTCGTCGGTTACTATTTCAAAAGTAATCGGGAAGATTTTTATTTTGAGCACATTCGTCGGTTACTATTTTAAAAGTAATCGACAAGACTCTTATTTTCAGCACATTTGTCGGTTACTATTTCAAAAGTAATCGGCATGATTTATTTTCAGCACATTCGTCGGTTACTATTTCAAAAGTAATCGGCAAGATTTTTATTTTGAGCACATTCGTTGGTTACTATTTTAAAAGTAATCGACAAGATTTTTATTTTCAGCATATTCGTCGGTTACTATTTCAGAGGTAATCAGCAGTATTTATTTTCAGCACATTCGTCGGTTACTATTTTAAAAGTAATCGACAAGACTTTATTTTCAGCACATTCGTCGGTTACTATTTCAAAAGTAATCGGCAAGATTTTTATTTTCAACATATTCGTCGCTTACTATTTCAAAAGTAATCGGCATGATTTATTTTCAGCACATTCGTCGGTTACTATTTCAAAAGTAATCGGCAAGATTTTTATTTTCAACATATTCGTCGCTTACTAATTAAAAAGTAATCAAATGGATTTTTATTTTCAACATATTCGTCGCTTACTATTTCAAAAGTAATCGGCAGGATTTATTTTCAGCACATTCGTCGGTTACTATTTCAAAAGTAATCGGGAAGATTTTTATTTTGAGCACATTCGTCGGTTACTATTTTAAAAGTAATCGACAAGACTTTTATTTTCAGCACATTTGTCGGTTACTATTTCAAAAGTAATCGACATGATTTATTTTCAGCACATTCGTCGGTTACTATTTCAAAAGTAATCGGCAAGATTTTTATTTTCAGCAGATTCGTCGGTTACTATTTCAAAGGTAATCAGCAGTATTTATTTTCAGCACATTCGTCGGTTACTATTTCAAAAGTAATCGGCAAGATTTTTATTTTCAGCATATTCGTCGGTTACTATTTCAAAGGTAATCAGCAGTATTTATTTTCAGCACATTCGTCGGTTACTATTTTAAAAGTAATCGACAAGACTTTATTTTCAGCACATTCGTCGGTTACTATTTCAAAAGTAATCGGCAAGATTTTTATTTTCAACATATTCGTCGCTTACTATTTCAAAAGTAATCAGCAAGATTTTTATTTTCAACATATTCGTCGCTTACTATTTGAAAAGTAATCGGCATGATTTATTTTCAGCACATTCGTCGGTTACTATTTCAAAAGTAATCGGCAAGACTTTTATTTTGAGCACATTCGTCGGTTACTATTTTAAATGTAATCGACAAGACTTTTATTTTGAGCATATTCGTCGGTTACTATTTTAAAAGTAATCGACAAGATTTTTATTTTCAACATATTCGTCGGTTACTATTTCATAAGTAATCGGCATGATTTATTTCCAGCACATTCGTCGGTTACTATTTCAAAAGTAATCGGCATGATCTATTTTTTGCACATTCGTCGGTTACTATTTCAAAAGTAATCGGCAAGATTTATATTTTCAGCATATTCGTCGGTTACTATTTCAAAAGTAATCGGCAAGATTTTTATTTTCAACATATTCGTCGCTTACTATTTCAAAAGTAATCGGCATGATTTATTTTCAGCACATTCGTCGGTTACTATTTCAAAAGTAATCGGCAAGATTTTTATTTTCAACATATTCGTCGCTTACTAATTAAAAAGTAATCAGATGGATTTTTATTTTCAACATATTCGTCGCTTACTATTTCAAAAGTAATCGGCATGATTTATTTTCAGCACATTCGTCGGTTACTATTTCAAAAGTAATCGGCAAGATTTTTATTTTCAGCAGATTCGTCGGTTACTATTTCAAAGGTAATCAGCAGTATTTATTTTCAGCACATTCGTCGGTTACTATTTTAAAAGTAATCGACAAGACTTTATTTTCAGCACATTCGTCGGTTACTATTTCAAAAGTAATCGGCAAGATTTTTATTTTCAACATATTCGTCGCTTACTATTTCAAAAGTAATCAGCAAGATTTTTATTTTCAACATATTCGTCGCTTACTATTTGAAAAGTAATCGGCATGATTTATTTTCAGCACATTCGTCGGTTACTATTTCAAAAGTAATCGGCAAGATTTTTATTTTGAGCACATTCGTCGGTTACTATTTTAAATGTAATCGACAAGACTTTTATTTTGAGCATATTCGTCGGTTACTATTTTAAAAGTAATCGACAAGATTTTTATTTTCAACATATTCGTCGGTTACTATTTCATAAGTAATCGGCATGATTTATTTCCAGCACATTCGTCGGTTACTATTTCAAAAGTAATCGGCATGATCTATTTTTTGCACATTCGTCGGTTACTATTTCAAAAGTAATCGGCAAGATTTATATTTTCAGCATATTCGTCGGTTACTATTTCAAAAGTAATCGGCAAGATTTTTATTTTCAACATATTCGTCGCTTACTATTTCAAAAGTAATCGGCATGATTTATTTTCAGCACATTCGTCGGTTACTATTTCAAAAGTAATCGGCAAGATTTTTATTTTGAGCACATTCGTCGGTTACTATTTTAAAAGTAATCGACAAGACTTTTATTTTGAGCATATTCGTCGGTTACTATTTCGAAAGTAATCGGCAAGATTTTTATTTTCAGCATATTTGTCGGTTACTATTTCATAAGTAATCGGCATGATTTATTTTCAGCACATTCGTCGGTTACTATTTCAAAAGTAATCGGCAAGATTTTTATTTTCAACATATTCGTCGCTTACTAATTAAAAAGTAATCGGCATGATTTATTTTCAGCACATTCGTCGGTTACTATTTCGAAAGTAATCGGCAAGATTTTTATTTTCAACATATTCGTCGCTTACTATTTCAAAAGTAATCGGCATGATTTATTTTCAGCACATTCGTCGGTTACTATTTCGAAAGTAATCGGCAAGATTTTTATTTTCAGCATATTTGTCGGTTACTATTTTAAAAGTAATCGACAAAATTTTTATTTTCAACATATTCGTCGGTTACTATTTCATAAGTAATCGGCATGATTTATTTTCAGCACATTCGTCGGTTACTATTTCAAAAGTAATCGGCATGATCTATTTTCTGCACATTCGTCGGTTACTATTTCAAAAGTAATCGGCAAGATTTATATTTTCAGCATATTCGTCGGTTACTATTTCAAAAGTAATCGGCAAGATTTTTATTTTCAACATATTCGTCGCTTACTATTTCAAAAGTAATCGGCATGATTTATTTTCAGCACATTCGTCGGTTACTATTTCAAAAGTAATCGGCAAGATTTTTATTTTCAACATATTCGTCGCTTACTAATTAAAAAGTAATCAGATGGATTTTTATTTTCAACATATTCGTCGCTTACTATTTCAAAAGTAATCGGCAGGATTTATTTTCAGCACATTCGTCGGTTACTATTTCAAAAGTAATCGGGAAGATTTTTATTTTGAGCACATTCGTCGGTTACTATTTTAAAAGTAATCGACAAGACTTTTATTTTCAGCACATTTGTCGGTTACTATTTCAAAAGTAATCGGCATGATTTATTTTCAGCACATTCGTCGGTTACTATTTCAAAAGTAATCGGCAAGATTTTTATTTTCAGCAGATTCGTCGGTTACTATTTCAAAGGTAATCAGCAGTATTTATTTTCAGCACATTCGTCGGTTACTATTTTAAAAGTAATCGACAAGACTTTATTTTCAGCACATTCGTCGGTTACTATTTCAAAAGTAATCGGCAAGATTTTTATTTTCAACATATTCGTCGCTTACTATTTCAAAAGTAATCAGCAAGATTTTTATTTTCAACATATTCGTCGCTTACTATTTGAAAAGTAATCGGCATGATTTATTTTCAGCACATTCGTCGGTTACTATTTCAAAAGTAATCGGCAAGATTTTTATTTTGAGCACATTCGTCGGTTACTATTTTAAAAGTAATCGACAAGACTTTTATTTTGAGCATATTCGTCGGTTACTATTTCGAAAGTAATCGGCAAGATTTTTATTTTCAGCATATTTGTCGGTTACTATTTCATAAGTAATCGGCATGATTTATTTTCAGCACATTCGTCGGTTACTATTTCAAAAGTAATCGGCATGATCTATTTTCTGCACATTCGTCGGTTACTATTTCAAAAGTAATCGGCAAGATTTATATTTTCAGCATATTCGTCGGTTACTATTTCAAAAGTAATCGGCAAGATTTTTATTTTCAACATATTCGTCGCTTACTATTTCAAAAGTAATCGGCATGATTTATTTTCAGCACATTCGTCGGTTACTATTTCAAAAGTAATCGGCAAGATTTTTATTTTCAACATATTCGTCGCTTACTAATTAAAAAGTAATCAGATGGATTTTTATTTTCAACATATTCGTCGCTTACTATTTCAAAAGTAATCGGCATGATTTATTTTCAGCACATTCGTCGGTTACTATTTCAAAAGTAATCGGGAAGATTTTTATTTTGAGCACATTCGTCGGTTACTATTTTAAAAGTAATCGACAAGACTCTTATTTTCAGCACATTTGTCGGTTACTATTTCAAAAGTAATCGGCATGATTTATTTTCAGCACATTCGTCGGTTACTATTTCAAAAGTAATCGGCAAGATTTTTATTTTGAGCACATTCGTTGGTTACTATTTTAAAAGTAATCGACAAGATTTTTATTTTCAGCATATTCGTCGGTTACTATTTCAGAGGTAATCAGCAGTATTTATTTTCAGCACATTCGTCGGTTACTATTTTAAAAGTAATCGACAAGACTTTATTTTCAGCACATTCGTCGGTTACTATTTCAAAAGTAATCGGCAAGATTTTTATTTTCAACATATTCGTCGCTTACTATTTCAAAAGTAATCGGCATGATTTATTTTCAGCACATTCGTCGGTTACTATTTCAAAAGTAATCGGCAAGATTTTTATTTTCAACATATTCGTCGCTTACTAATTAAAAAGTAATCAAATGGATTTTTATTTTCAACATATTCGTCGCTTACTATTTCAAAAGTAATCGGCAGGATTTATTTTCAGCACATTCGTCGGTTACTATTTCAAAAGTAATCGGGAAGATTTTTATTTTGAGCACATTCGTCGGTTACTATTTTAAAAGTAATCGACAAGACTTTTATTTTCAGCACATTTGTCGGTTACTATTTCAAAAGTAATCGACATGATTTATTTTCAGCACATTCGTCGGTTACTATTTCAAAAGTAATCGGCAAGATTTTTATTTTCAGCAGATTCGTCGGTTACTATTTCAAAGGTAATCAGCAGTATTTATTTTCAGCACATTCGTCGGTTACTATTTCAAAAGTAATCGGCAAGATTTTTATTTTCAGCATATTCGTCGGTTACTATTTCAAAGGTAATCAGCAGTATTTATTTTCAGCACATTCGTCGGTTACTATTTTAAAAGTAATCGACAAGACTTTATTTTCAGCACATTCGTCGGTTACTATTTCAAAAGTAATCGGCAAGATTTTTATTTTCAACATATTCGTCGCTTACTATTTCAAAAGTAATCAGCAAGATTTTTATTTTCAACATATTCGTCGCTTACTATTTGAAAAGTAATCGGCATGATTTATTTTCAGCACATTCGTCGGTTACTATTTCAAAAGTAATCGGCAAGATTTTTATTTTGAGCACATTCGTCGGTTACTATTTTAAATGTAATCGACAAGACTTTTATTTTGAGCATATTCGTCGGTTACTATTTTAAAAGTAATCGACAAGATTTTTATTTTCAACATATTCGTCGGTTACTATTTCATAAGTAATCGGCATGATTTATTTCCAGCACATTCGTCGGTTACTATTTCAAAAGTAATCGGCATGATCTATTTTTTGCACATTCGTCGGTTACTATTTCAAAAGTAATCGGCAAGATTTATATTTTCAGCATATTCGTCGGTTACTATTTCAAAAGTAATCGGCAAGATTTTTATTTTCAACATATTCGTCGCTTACTATTTCAAAAGTAATCGGCATGATTTATTTTCAGCACATTCGTCGGTTACTATTTCAAAAGTAATCGGCAAGATTTTTATTTTCAACATATTCGTCGCTTACTAATTAAAAAGTAATCAGATGGATTTTTATTTTCAACATATTCGTCGCTTACTATTTCAAAAGTAATCGGCATGATTTATTTTCAGCACATTCGTCGGTTACTATTTCAAAAGTAATCGGCAAGATTTTTATTTTCAGCAGATTCGTCGGTTACTATTTCAAAGGTAATCAGCAGTATTTATTTTCAGCACATTCGTCGGTTACTATTTTAAAAGTAATCGACAAGACTTTATTTTCAGCACATTCGTCGGTTACTATTTCAAAAGTAATCGGCAAGATTTTTATTTTCAACATATTCGTCGCTTACTATTTCAAAAGTAATCAGCAAGATTTTTATTTTCAACATATTCGTCGCTTACTATTTGAAAAGTAATCGGCATGATTTATTTTCAGCACATTCGTCGGTTACTATTTCAAAAGTAATCGGCAAGATTTTTATTTTGAGCACATTCGTCGGTTACTATTTTAAATGTAATCGACAAGACTTTTATTTTGAGCATATTCGTCGGTTACTATTTTAAAAGTAATCGACAAGATTTTTATTTTCAACATATTCGTCGGTTACTATTTCATAAGTAATCGGCATGATTTATTTCCAGCACATTCGTCGGTTACTATTTCAAAAGTAATCGGCATGATCTATTTTTTGCACATTCGTCGGTTACTATTTCAAAAGTAATCGGCAAGATTTATATTTTCAGCATATTCGTCGGTTACTATTTCAAAAGTAATCGGCAAGATTTTTATTTTCAACATATTCGTCGCTTACTATTTCAAAAGTAATCGGCATGATTTATTTTCAGCACATTCGTCGGTTACTATTTCAAAAGTAATCGGCAAGATTTTTATTTTGAGCACATTCGTCGGTTACTATTTTAAAAGTAATCGACAAGACTTTTATTTTGAGCATATTCGTCGGTTACTATTTCGAAAGTAATCGGCAAGATTTTTATTTTCAGCATATTTGTCGGTTACTATTTCATAAGTAATCGGCATGATTTATTTTCAGCACATTCGTCGGTTACTATTTCAAAAGTAATCGGCATGATCTATTTTCTGCACATTCGTCGGTTACTATTTCAAAAGTAATCGGCAAGATTTATATTTTCAGCATATTCGTCGGTTACTATTTCAAAAGTAATCGGCAAGATTTTTATTTTCAACATATTCGTCGCTTACTATTTCAAAAGTAATCGGCATGATTTATTTTCAGCACATTCGTCGGTTACTATTTCAAAAGTAATCGGCAAGATTTTTATTTTCAACATATTCGTCGCTTACTAATTAAAAAGTAATCAGATGGATTTTTATTTTCAACATATTCGTCGCTTACTATTTCAAAAGTAATCGGCATGATTTATTTTCAGCACATTCGTCGGTTACTATTTCAAAAGTAATCGGGAAGATTTTTATTTTGAGCACATTCGTCGGTTACTATTTTAAAAGTAATCGACAAGACTCTTATTTTCAGCACATTTGTCGGTTACTATTTCAAAAGTAATCGGCATGATTTATTTTCAGCACATTCGTCGGTTACTATTTCAAAAGTAATCGGCAAGATTTTTATTTTGAGCACATTCGTTGGTTACTATTTTAAAAGTAATCGACAAGATTTTTATTTTCAGCATATTCGTCGGTTACTATTTCAGAGGTAATCAGCAGTATTTATTTTCAGCACATTCGTCGGTTACTATTTTAAAAGTAATCGACAAGACTTTATTTTCAGCACATTCGTCGGTTACTATTTCAAAAGTAATCGGCAAGATTTTTATTTTCAACATATTCGTCGCTTACTATTTCAAAAGTAATCGGCATGATTTATTTTCAGCACATTCGTCGGTTACTATTTCAAAAGTAATCGGCAAGATTTTTATTTTCAACATATTCGTCGCTTACTAATTAAAAAGTAATCAAATGGATTTTTATTTTCAACATATTCGTCGCTTACTATTTCAAAAGTAATCGGCAGGATTTATTTTCAGCACATTCGTCGGTTACTATTTCAAAAGTAATCGGGAAGATTTTTATTTTGAGCACATTCGTCGGTTACTATTTTAAAAGTAATCGACAAGACTTTTATTTTCAGCACATTTGTCGGTTACTATTTCAAAAGTAATCGACATGATTTATTTTCAGCACATTCGTCGGTTACTATTTCAAAAGTAATCGGCAAGATTTTTATTTTCAGCAGATTCGTCGGTTACTATTTCAAAGGTAATCAGCAGTATTTATTTTCAGCACATTCGTCGGTTACTATTTCAAAAGTAATCGGCAAGATTTTTATTTTCAGCATATTCGTCGGTTACTATTTCAAAGGTAATCAGCAGTATTTATTTTCAGCACATTCGTCGGTTACTATTTTAAAAGTAATCGACAAGACTTTATTTTCAGCACATTCGTCGGTTACTATTTCAAAAGTAATCGGCAAGATTTTTATTTTCAACATATTCGTCGCTTACTATTTCAAAAGTAATCAGCAAGATTTTTATTTTCAACATATTCGTCGCTTACTATTTGAAAAGTAATCGGCATGATTTATTTTCAGCACATTCGTCGGTTACTATTTCAAAAGTAATCGGCAAGATTTTTATTTTGAGCACATTCGTCGGTTACTATTTTAAATGTAATCGACAAGACTTTTATTTTGAGCATATTCGTCGGTTACTATTTTAAAAGTAATCGACAAGATTTTTATTTTCAACATATTCGTCGGTTACTATTTCATAAGTAATCGGCATGATTTATTTCCAGCACATTCGTCGGTTACTATTTCAAAAGTAATCGGCATGATCTATTTTTTGCACATTCGTCGGTTACTATTTCAAAAGTAATCGGCAAGATTTATATTTTCAGCATATTCGTCGGTTACTATTTCAAAAGTAATCGGCAAGATTTTTATTTTCAACATATTCGTCGCTTACTATTTCAAAAGTAATCGGCATGATTTATTTTCAGCACATTCGTCGGTTACTATTTCAAAAGTAATCGGCAAGATTTTTATTTTCAACATATTCGTCGCTTACTAATTAAAAAGTAATCAGATGGATTTTTATTTTCAACATATTCGTCGCTTACTATTTCAAAAGTAATCGGCATGATTTATTTTCAGCACATTCGTCGGTTACTATTTCAAAAGTAATCGGGAAGATTTTTATTTTGAGCACATTCGTCGGTTACTATTTTAAAAGTAATCGACAAGACTTTTATTTTCAGCACATTTGTCGGTTACTATTTCAAAAGTAATCGGCATGATTTATTTTCAGCACATTCGTCGGTTACTATTTCAAAAGTAATCGGCAAGATTTTTATTTTCAGCAGATTCGTCGGTTACTATTTCAAAGGTAATCAGCAGTATTTATTTTCAGCACATTCGTCGGTTACTATTTCAAAAGTAATCGGCAAGATTTTTATTTTCAGCATATTCATCGGTTACTATTTCAAAGGTAATCAGCAGTATTTATTTTCAGCACATTCGTCGGTTACTATTTTAAAAGTAATCGACAAGACTTTATTTTCAGCACATTCGTCGGTTACTATTTCAAAAGTAATCGGCAAGATTTTTATTTTCAACATATTCGTCGCTTACTATTTCAAAAGTAATCAGCAAGATTTTTATTTTCAACATATTCGTCGCTTACTATTTGAAAAGTAATCGGCATGATTTATTTTCAGCACATTCGTCGGTTACTATTTCAAAAGTAATCGGCAAGATTTTTATTTTGAGCACATTCGTCGGTTACTATTTTAAAAGTAATCGACAAGACTTTTATTTTGAGCATATTCGTCGGTTACTATTTCGAAAGTAATCGGCAAGATTTTTATTTTCAGCATATTTGTCGGTTACTATTTTAAAAGTAATCGACAAGATTTTTATTTTCAACATATTCGTCGGTTACTATTTCCTAAGTAATCGGCATGATTTATTTTCAGCACATTCGTCGGTTACTATTTCAAAAGTAATCGGCATGATCTATTTTCTGCACATTCGTCGGTTACTATTTCAAAAGTAATCGGCAAGATTTATATTTTCAGCATATTCGTCGGTTACTATTTCAAAAGTAATCGGCAAGATTTTTAATTTCAACATATTCGTCGCTTACTATTTCAAAAGTAATCGGCATGATTTATTTTCAGCACATTCGTCGGTTACTATTTCAAAAGTAATCGGCAAGATTTTTATTTTCAACATATTCGTCGCTTACTAATTAAAAAGTAATCAGATGGATTTTTATTTTCAACATATTCGTCGCTTACTATTTCAAAAGTAATCGGCAGGATTTATTTTCAGCACATTCGTCGGTTACTATTTCAAAAGTAATCGGGAAGATTTTTATTTTGAGCACATTCGTCGGTTACTATTTTAAAAGTAATCGACAAGACTTTTATTTTCAGCACATTTGTCGGTTACTATTTCAAAAGTAATCGGCATGATTTATTTTCAGCACATTCGTCGGTTACTATTTCAAAAGTAATCGGCAAGATTTTTATTTTCAGCAGATTCGTCGGTTACTATTTCAAAGGTAATCAGCAGTATTTATTTTCAGCACATTCGTCGGTTACTATTTCAAAAGTAATCGGCAAGATTTTTATTTTCAGCATATTCGTCGGTTACTATTTCAAAGGTAATCAGCAGTATTTATTTTCAGCACATTCGTCGGTTACTATTTTAAAAGTAATCGACAAGACTTTATTTTCAGCACATTCGTCGGTTACTATTTCAAAAGTAATCGGCAAGATTTTTATTTTCAACATATTCGTCGCTTACTATTTCAAAAGTAATCAACAAGATTTTTATTTTCAACATATTCGTCGCTTACTATTTGAAAAGTAATCGGCATGATTTATTTTCAGCACATTCGTCGGTTACTATTTCAAAAGTAATCGGCAAGATTTTTATTTTGAGCACATTCGTCGGTTACTATTTTAAAAGTAATCGACAAGACTTTTATTTTGAGCATATTCGTCGGTTACTATTTCGAAAGTAATCGGCAAGATTTTTATTTTCAGCATATTTGTCGGTTACTATTTCATAAGTAATCGGCATGATTTATTTTCAGCACATTCGTCGGTTACTATTTCAAAAGTAATCGGCATGATCTATTTTCTGCACATTCGTCGGTTACTATTTCAAAAGTAATCGGCAAGATTTATATTTTCAGCATATTCGTCGGTTACTATTTCAAAAGTAATCGGCAAGATTTTTATTTTCAACATATTCGTCGCTTACTATTTCAAAAGTAATCGGCATGATTTATTTTCAGCACATTCGTCGGTTACTATTTCAAAAGTAATCGGCAAGATTTTTATTTTCAACATATTCGTCGCTTACTAATTAAAAAGTAATCAGATGGATTTTTATTTTCAACATATTCGTCGCTTACTATTTCAAAAGTAATCGGCATGATTTATTTTCAGCACATTCGTCGGTTACTATTTCAAAAGTAATCGGGAAGATTTTTATTTTGAGCACATTCGTCGGTTACTATTTTAAAAGTAATCGACAAGACTCTTATTTTCAGCACATTTGTCGGTTACTATTTCAAAAGTAATCGGCATGATTTATTTTCAGCACATTCGTCGGTTACTATTTCAAAAGTAATCGGCAAGATTTTTATTTTGAGCACATTCGTTGGTTACTATTTTAAAAGTAATCGACAAGATTTTTATTTTCAGCATATTCGTCGGTTACTATTTCAGAGGTAATCAGCAGTATTTATTTTCAGCACATTCGTCGGTTACTATTTTAAAAGTAATCGACAAGACTTTATTTTCAGCACATTCGTCGGTTACTATTTCAAAAGTAATCGGCAAGATTTTTATTTTCAACATATTCGTCGCTTACTATTTCAAAAGTAATCGGCATGATTTATTTTCAGCACATTCGTCGGTTACTATTTCAAAAGTAATCGGCAAGATTTTTATTTTCAACATATTCGTCGCTTACTAATTAAAAAGTAATCAGATGGATTTTTATTTTCAACATATTCGTCGCTTACTATTTCAAAAGTAATCGGCAGGATTTATTTTCAGCACATTCGTCGGTTACTATTTCAAAAGTAATCGGGAAGATTTTTATTTTGAGCACATTCGTCGGTTACTATTTTAAAAGTAATCGACAAGACTTTTATTTTCAGCACATTTGTCGGTTACTATTTCAAAAGTAATCGACATGATTTATTTTCAGCACATTCGTCGGTTACTATTTCAAAAGTAATCGGCAAGATTTTTATTTTCAGCAGATTCCTCGGTTACTATTTCAAAGGTAATCAGCAGTATTTATTTTCAGCACATTCGTCGGTTACTATTTCAAAAGTAATCGGCAAGATTTTTATTTTCAGCATATTCGTCGGTTACTATTTCAAAGGTAATCAGCAGTATTTATTTTCAGCACATTCGTCGGTTACTATTTTAAAAGTAATCGACAAGACTTTATTTTCAGCACATTCGTCGGTTACTATTTCAAAAGTAATCGGCAAGATTTTTATTTTCAACATATTCGTCGCTTACTATTTCAAAAGTAATCAGCAAGATTTTTATTTTCAACATATTCGTCGCTTACTATTTGAAAAGTAATCGGCATGATTTATTTTCAGCACATTCGTCGGTTACTATTTCAAAAGTAATCGGCAAGATTTTTATTTTGAGCACATTCGTCGGTTACTATTTTAAAAGTAATCGACAAGACTTTTATTTTGAGCATATTCGTCGGTTACTATTTCGAAAGTAATCGGCAAGATTTTTATTTTCAGCATATTTGTCGGTTACTATTTTAAAAGTAATCGACAAGATTTTTATTTTCAACATATTCGTCGGTTACTATTTCATAAGTAATCGGCATGATTTATTTTCAGCACATTCGTCGGTTACTATTTCAAAAGTAATCGGCATGATCTATTTTCTGCACATTCGTCGGTTACTATTTCAAAAGTAATCGGCAAGATTTATATTTTCAGCATATTCGTCGGTTACTATTTCAAAAGTAATCGGCAAGATTTTTATTTTCAACATATTCGTCGCTTACTATTTCAAAAGTAATCGGCATGATTTATTTTCAGCACATTCGTCGGTTACTATTTCAAAAGTAATCGGCAAGATTTTTATTTTCAACATATTCGTCGCTTACTAATTAAAAAGTAATCAGATGGATTTTTATTTTCAACATATTCGTCGCTTACTATTTCAAAAGTAATCGGCATGATTTATTTTCAGCACATTCGTCGGTTACTATTTCAAAAGTAATCGGGAAGATTTTTATTTTGAGCACATTCGTCGGTTACTATTTTAAAAGTAATCGACAAGACTCTTATTTTCAGCACATTTGTCGGTTACTATTTCAAAAGTAATCGGCATGATTTATTTTCAGCACATTCGTCGGTTACTATTTCAAAAGTAATCGGCAAGACTTTATTTTCAACATATTCCTCGGTTACTATTTCAAAAGTAATCGGCAAGATTTTTATTTTCAGCATGTTCGTCGGTTACTATTTCAAAAGTAATCGGCAAGATTTATTTTTTCAACATATTTGTCGGTTACTATTTTAAAAGTAATCGACAAGACTTTATTTTCAGCACATTCGTCGGTTACTATTTCAAAAGTAATCGGCAAGATTTTTATTTTCAGCATATTCGTCGGTTACTATTTCAAAGGTAATCAGCAGTATTTATTTTCAGCACATTCGTCGGTTAATATTTCAAAAGTAATCGCCAAGATTTTTATTTTCAGCATGTACGTCGGTTACTATTTCAAAAGTAATCGGCAAGATTTTTTTTTTTTCAACATATTTGTCGGTTACTATTTTAAAAGTAATCGACAAGACTTTATTTTCAGCACATTCGTCGGTTACTATTTCAAAAGTAATCGGCAAGATTTTTATTTTCAACAAATTCGTCGGTTACTATTTCATAAGTACTCGGCATGATTTATTCTCAGCACATTCGTCGGTTACTATTTCAAAAGTAATCGGCAAGATTTTTATTTTCAACATATTCCTCGGTTACTATTTAAAAAGTAATCGGTAAGATTTTTATTTTCAACATATTCCTCGGTTACTATTTAAAAAGTAATCGGTAAGATTTTTATTTTCAACATATACGTCGCTTACTATTTCAAAAGTAATCAGCAAGATTTTTATTTTCAACATATTCGTCGCTTACTATTTCAAAAGTAATCGGCATGATTTATTTTCAGCACATTCGTCGGTTACTATTTCAAAAGTAATCGGCAAGATTTTTATTTTCAACATATTCGTCGGTTACTATTTCATAAGTACTCGGCATGATTTATTCTCAGCACATTCGTCGGTTACTATTTCAAAAGTAATCGGCAAGATTTTTATTTTCAACATATTCGTCGGTTACTATTTAAAAAGTAATCGGTAAGATTTTTATTTTCAACATATACGTCGCTTACTATTTCAAAAGTAATCAGCAAGATTTTTATTTTCAACATATTCGTCGCTTACTATTTCAAAAGTAATCGGCATGATTTATTTTCAGCACATTCGTCGGTTACTATTTCAAAAGTAATCGGCAAGATTTTTATTTTGAGCACATTCGTCGGTTACTATTTTAAAAGTAATCGACAAGACTTTTATTTTCAGCACATTTGTCGGTTACTATTTCAAAAGTAATCGGCATGATTTATTTTCAGCACATTCGTCGGTTACTATTTCAAAAGTAATCGGCAAGATTTTTATTTTCAGCAGATTCGTCGGTTACTATTTCAAAGGTAATCAGCAGTATTTATTTTCAGCACATTCGTCGGTTACTATTTTAAAAGTAATCGACAAGACTTTATTTTCAGCACATTCGTCGGTTACTATTTCAAAAGTAATCGGCAAGATTTTTATTTTCAACATATTCGTCGCTTACTATTTCAAAAGTAATCAGCAAGATTTTTATTTTCAACATATTCGTCGCTTACTATTTGAAAAGTAATCGGCATGATTTATTTTCAGCACATTCGTCGGTTACTATTTCAAAAGTAATCGGCAAGATTTTTATTTTGAGCACATTCGTCGGTTACTATTTTAAAAGTAATCGACAAGACTTTTATTTTGAGCATATTCGTCGGTTACTATTTCGAAAGTAATCGGCAAGATTTTTATTTTCAGCATATTTGTCGGTTACTATTTCATAAGTAATCGGCATGATTTATTTTCAGCACATTCGTCGGTTACTATTTCAAAAGTAATCGGCATGATCTATTTTCTGCACATTCGTCGGTTACTATTTCAAAAGTAATCGGCAAGATTTATATTTTCAGCATATTCGTCGGTTACTATTTCAAAAGTAATCGGCAAGATTTTTATTTTCAACATATTCGTCGCTTACTATTTCAAAAGTAATCGGCATGATTTATTTTCAGCACATTCGTCGGTTACTATTTCAAAAGTAATCGGCAAGATTTTTATTTTCAACATATTCGTCGCTTACTAATTAAAAAGTAATCAGATGGATTTTTATTTTCAACATATTCGTCGCTTACTATTTCAAAAGTAATCGGCATGATTTATTTTCAGCACATTCGTCGGTTACTATTTCAAAAGTAATCGGGAAGATTTTTATTTTGAGCACATTCGTCGGTTACTATTTTAAAAGTAATCGACAAGACTCTTATTTTCAGCACATTTGTCGGTTACTATTTCAAAAGTAATCGGCATGATTTATTTTCAGCACATTCGTCGGTTACTATTTCAAAAGTAATCGGCAAGATTTTTATTTTGAGCACATTCGTTGGTTACTATTTTAAAAGTAATCGACAAGATTTTTATTTTCAGCATATTCGTCGGTTACTATTTCAGAGGTAATCAGCAGTATTTATTTTCAGCACATTCGTCGGTTACTATTTTAAAAGTAATCGACAAGACTTTATTTTCAGCACATTCGTCGGTTACTATTTCAAAAGTAATCGGCAAGATTTTTATTTTCAACATATTCGTCGCTTACTATTTCAAAAGTAATCGGCATGATTTATTTTCAGCACATTCGTCGGTTACTATTTCAAAAGTAATCGGCAAGATTTTTATTTTCAACATATTCGTCGCTTACTAATTAAAAAGTAATCAAATGGATTTTTATTTTCAACATATTCGTCGCTTACTATTTCAAAAGTAATCGGCAGGATTTATTTTCAGCACATTCGTCGGTTACTATTTCAAAAGTAATCGGGAAGATTTTTATTTTGAGCACATTCGTCGGTTACTATTTTAAAAGTAATCGACAAGACTTTTATTTTCAGCACATTTGTCGGTTACTATTTCAAAAGTAATCGACATGATTTATTTTCAGCACATTCGTCGGTTACTATTTCAAAAGTAATCGGCAAGATTTTTATTTTCAGCAGATTCGTCGGTTACTATTTCAAAGGTAATCAGCAGTATTTATTTTCAGCACATTCGTCGGTTACTATTTCAAAAGTAATCGGCAAGATTTTTATTTTCAGCATATTCGTCGGTTACTATTTCAAAGGTAATCAGCAGTATTTATTTTCAGCACATTCGTCGGTTACTATTTTAAAAGTAATCGACAAGACTTTATTTTCAGCACATTCGTCGGTTACTATTTCAAAAGTAATCGGCAAGATTTTTATTTTCAACATATTCGTCGCTTACTATTTCAAAAGTAATCAGCAAGATTTTTATTTTCAACATATTCGTCGCTTACTATTTGAAAAGTAATCGGCATGATTTATTTTCAGCACATTCGTCGGTTACTATTTCAAAAGTAATCGGCAAGATTTTTATTTTGAGCACATTCGTCGGTTACTATTTTAAATGTAATCGACAAGACTTTTATTTTGAGCATATTCGTCGGTTACTATTTTAAAAGTAATCGACAAGATTTTTATTTTCAACATATTCGTCGGTTACTATTTCATAAGTAATCGGCATGATTTATTTCCAGCACATTCGTCGGTTACTATTTCAAAAGTAATCGGCATGATCTATTTTTTGCACATTCGTCGGTTACTATTTCAAAAGTAATCGGCAAGATTTATATTTTCAGCATATTCGTCGGTTACTATTTCAAAAGTAATCGGCAAGATTTTTATTTTCAACATATTCGTCGCTTACTATTTCAAAAGTAATCGGCATGATTTATTTTCAGCACATTCGTCGGTTACTATTTCAAAAGTAATCGGCAAGATTTTTATTTTCAACATATTCGTCGCTTACTAATTAAAAAGTAATCAGATGGATTTTTATTTTCAACATATTCGTCGCTTACTATTTCAAAAGTAATCGGCATGATTTATTTTCAGCACATTCGTCGGTTACTATTTCAAAAGTAATCGGCAAGATTTTTATTTTCAGCAGATTCGTCGGTTACTATTTCAAAGGTAATCAGCAGTATTTATTTTCAGCACATTCGTCGGTTACTATTTTAAAAGTAATCGACAAGACTTTATTTTCAGCACATTCGTCGGTTACTATTTCAAAAGTAATCGGCAAGATTTTTATTTTCAACATATTCGTCGCTTACTATTTCAAAAGTAATCAGCAAGATTTTTATTTTCAACATATTCGTCGCTTACTATTTGAAAAGTAATCGGCATGATTTATTTTCAGCACATTCGTCGGTTACTATTTCAAAAGTAATCGGCAAGATTTTTATTTTGAGCACATTCGTCGGTTACTATTTTAAATGTAATCGACAAGACTTTTATTTTGAGCATATTCGTCGGTTACTATTTTAAAAGTAATCGACAAGATTTTTATTTTCAACATATTCGTCGGTTACTATTTCATAAGTAATCGGCATGATTTATTTCCAGCACATTCGTCGGTTACTATTTCAAAAGTAATCGGCATGATCTATTTTTTGCACATTCGTCGGTTACTATTTCAAAAGTAATCGGCAAGATTTATATTTTCAGCATATTCGTCGGTTACTATTTCAAAAGTAATCGGCAAGATTTTTATTTTCAACATATTCGTCGCTTACTATTTCAAAAGTAATCGGCATGATTTATTTTCAGCACATTCGTCGGTTACTATTTCAAAAGTAATCGGGAAGATTTTTATTTTGAGCACATTCGTCGGTTACTATTTTAAAAGTAATCGACAAGACTTTTATTTTCAGCACATTTGTCGGTTACTATTTCAAAAGTAATCGGCATGATTTATTTTCAGCACATTCGTCGGTTACTATTTCAAAAGTAATCGGCAAGATTTTTATTTTCAGCAGATTCGTCGGTTACTATTTCAAAGGTAATCAGCAGTATTTATTTTCAGCACATTCGTCGGTTACTATTTTAAAAGTAATCGACAAGACTTTATTTTCAGCACATTCGTCGGTTACTATTTCAAAAGTAATCGGCAAGATTTTTATTTTCAACATATTCGTCGCTTACTATTTCAAAAGTAATCAGCAAGATTTTTATTTTCAACATATTCGTCGCTTACTATTTGAAAAGTAATCGGCATGATTTATTTTCAGCACATTCGTCGGTTACTATTTCAAAAGTAATCGGCAAGATTTTTATTTTGAGCACATTCGTCGGTTACTATTTTAAAAGTAATCGACAAGACTTTTATTTTGAGCATATTCGTCGGTTACTATTTCGAAAGTAATCGGCAAGATTTTTATTTTCAGCATATTTGTCGGTTACTATTTCATAAGTAATCGGCATGATTTATTTTCAGCACATTCGTCGGTTACTATTTCAAAAGTAATCGGCATGATCTATTTTCTGCACATTCGTCGGTTACTATTTCAAAAGTAATCGGCAAGATTTATATTTTCAGCATATTCGTCGGTTACTATTTCAAAAGTAATCGGCAAGATTTTTATTTTCAACATATTCGTCGCTTACTATTTCAAAAGTAATCGGCATGATTTATTTTCAGCACATTCGTCGGTTACTATTTCAAAAGTAATCGGCAAGATTTTTATTTTCAACATATTCGTCGCTTACTAATTAAAAAGTAATCAGATGGATTTTTATTTTCAACATATTCGTCGCTTACTATTTCAAAAGTAATCGGCATGATTTATTTTCAGCACATTCGTCGGTTACTATTTCAAAAGTAATCGGGAAGATTTTTATTTTGAGCACATTCGTCGGTTACTATTTTAAAAGTAATCGACAAGACTCTTATTTTCAGCACATTTGTCGGTTACTATTTCAAAAGTAATCGGCATGATTTATTTTCAGCACATTCGTCGGTTACTATTTCAAAAGTAATCGGCAAGATTTTTATTTTGAGCACATTCGTTGGTTACTATTTTAAAAGTAATCGACAAGATTTTTATTTTCAGCATATTCGTCGGTTACTATTTCAGAGGTAATCAGCAGTATTTATTTTCAGCACATTCGTCGGTTACTATTTTAAAAGTAATCGACAAGACTTTATTTTCAGCACATTCGTCGGTTACTATTTCAAAAGTAATCGGCAAGATTTTTATTTTCAACATATTCGTCGCTTACTATTTCAAAAGTAATCGGCATGATTTATTTTCAGCACATTCGTCGGTTACTATTTCAAAAGTAATCGGCAAGATTTTTATTTTCAACATATTCGTCGCTTACTAATTAAAAAGTAATCAAATGGATTTTTATTTTCAACATATTCGTCGCTTACTATTTCAAAAGTAATCGGCAGGATTTATTTTCAGCACATTCGTCGGTTACTATTTCAAAAGTAATCGGGAAGATTTTTATTTTGAGCACATTCGTCGGTTACTATTTTAAAAGTAATCGACAAGACTTTTATTTTCAGCACATTTTTCGGTTACTATTTCAAAAGTAATCGACATGATTTATTTTCAGCACATTCGTCGGTTACTATTTCAAAAGTAATCGGCAAGATTTTTATTTTCAGCAGATTCGTCGGTTACTATTTCAAAGGTAATCAGCAGTATTTATTTTCAGCACATTCGTCGGTTACTATTTCAAAAGTAATCGGCAAGATTTTTATTTTCAGCATATTCGTCGGTTACTATTTCAAAGGTAATCAGCAGTATTTATTTTCAGCACATTCGTCGGTTACTATTTTAAAAGTAATCGACAAGACTTTATTTTCAGCACATTCGTCGGTTACTATTTCAAAAGTAATCGGCAAGATTTTTATTTTCAACATATTCGTCGCTTACTATTTCAAAAGTAATCAGCAAGATTTTTATTTTCAACATATTCGTCGCTTACTATTTGAAAAGTAATCGGCATGATTTATTTTCAGCACATTCGTCGGTTACTATTTCAAAAGTAATCGGCAAGATTTTTATTTTGAGCACATTCGTCGGTTACTATTTTAAATGTAATCGACAAGACTTTTATTTTGAGCATATTCGTCGGTTACTATTTTAAAAGTAATCGACAAGATTTTTATTTTCAACATATTCGTCGGTTACTATTTCATAAGTAATCGGCATGATTTATTTCCAGCACATTCGTCGGTTACTATTTCAAAAGTAATCGGCATGATCTATTTTTTGCACATTCGTCGGTTACTATTTCAAAAGTAATCGGCAAGATTTATATTTTCAGCATATTCGTCGGTTACTATTTCAAAAGTAATCGGCAAGATTTTTATTTTCAACATATTCGTCGCTTACTATTTCAAAAGTAATCGGCATGATTTATTTTCAGCACATTCGTCGGTTACTATTTCAAAAGTAATCGGCAAGATTTTTATTTTCAACATATTCGTCGCTTACTAATTAAAAAGTAATCAGATGGATTTTTATTTTCAACATATTCGTCGCTTACTATTTCAAAAGTAATCGGCATGATTTATTTTCAGCACATTCGTCGGTTACTATTTCAAAAGTAATCGGGAAGATTTTTATTTTGAGCACATTCGTCGGTTACTATTTTAAAAGTAATCGACAAGACTTTTATTTTCAGCACATTTGTCGGTTACTATTTCAAAAGTAATCGGCATGATTTATTTTCAGCACATTCGTCGGTTACTATTTCAAAAGTAATCGGCAAGATTTTTATTTTCAGCAGATTCGTCGGTTACTATTTCAAAGGTAATCAGCAGTATTTATTTTCAGCACATTCGTCGGTTACTATTTCAAAAGTAATCGGCAAGATTTTTATTTTCAGCATATTCATCGGTTACTATTTCAAAGGTAATCAGCAGTATTTATTTTCAGCACATTCGTCGGTTACTATTTTAAAAGTAATCGACAAGACTTTATTTTCAGCACATTCGTCGGTTACTATTTCAAAAGTAATCGGCAAGATTTTTATTTTCAACATATTCGTCGCTTACTATTTCAAAAGTAATCAGCAAGATTTTTATTTTCAACATATTCGTCGCTTACTATTTGAAAAGTAATCGGCATGATTTATTTTCAGCACATTCGTCGGTTACTATTTCAAAAGTAATCGGCAAGATTTTTATTTTGAGCACATTCGTCGGTTACTATTTTAAAAGTAATCGACAAGACTTTTATTTTGAGCATATTCGTCGGTTACTATTTCGAAAGTAATCGGCAAGATTTTTATTTTCAGCATATTTGTCGGTTACTATTTTAAAAGTAATCGACAAGATTTTTATTTTCAACATATTCGTCGGTTACTATTTCCTAAGTAATCGGCATGATTTATTTTCAGCACATTCGTCGGTTACTATTTCAAAAGTAATCGGCATGATCTATTTTCTGCACATTCGTCGGTTACTATTTCAAAAGTAATCGGCAAGATTTATATTTTCAGCATATTCGTCGGTTACTATTTCAAAAGTAATCGGCAAGATTTTTAATTTCAACATATTCGTCGCTTACTATTTCAAAAGTAATCGGCATGATTTATTTTCAGCACATTCGTCGGTTACTATTTCAAAAGTAATCGGCAAGATTTTTATTTTCAACATATTCGTCGCTTACTAATTAAAAAGTAATCAGATGGATTTTTATTTTCAACATATTCGTCGCTTACTATTTCAAAAGTAATCGGCAGGATTTATTTTCAGCACATTCGTCGGTTACTATTTCAAAAGTAATCGGGAAGATTTTTATTTTGAGCACATTCGTCGGTTACTATTTTAAAAGTAATCGACAAGACTTTTATTTTCAGCACATTTGTCGGTTACTATTTCAAAAGTAATCGGCATGATTTATTTTCAGCACATTCGTCGGTTACTATTTCAAAAGTAATCGGCAAGATTTTTATTTTCAGCAGATTCGTCGGTTACTATTTCAAAGGTAATCAGCAGTATTTATTTTCAGCACATTCGTCGGTTACTATTTCAAAAGTAATCGGCAAGATTTTTATTTTCAGCATATTCGTCGGTTACTATTTCAAAGGTAATCAGCAGTATTTATTTTCAGCACATTCGTCGGTTACTATTTTAAAAGTAATCGACAAGACTTTATTTTCAGCACATTCGTCGGTTACTATTTCAAAAGTAATCGGCAAGATTTTTATTTTCAACATATTCGTCGCTTACTATTTCAAAAGTAATCAACAAGATTTTTATTTTCAACATATTCGTCGCTTACTATTTGAAAAGTAATCGGCATGATTTATTTTCAGCACATTCGTCGGTTACTATTTCAAAAGTAATCGGCAAGATTTTTATTTTGAGCACATTCGTCGGTTACTATTTTAAAAGTAATCGACAAGACTTTTATTTTGAACATATTCGTCGGTTACTATTTCGAAAGTAATCGGCAAGATTTTTATTTTCAGCATATTTGTCGGTTACTATTTCATAAGTAATCGGCATGATTTATTTTCAGCACATTCGTCGGTTACTATTTCAAAAGTAATCGGCATGATCTATTTTCTGCACATTCGTCGGTTACTATTTCAAAAGTAATCGGCAAGATTTATATTTTCAGCATATTCGTCGGTTACTATTTCAAAAGTAATCGGCAAGATTTTTATTTTCAACATATTCGTCGCTTACTATTTCAAAAGTAATCGGCATGATTTATTTTCAGCACATTCGTCGGTTACTATTTCAAAAGTAATCGGCAAGATTTTTATTTTCAACATATTCGTCGCTTACTAATTAAAAAGTAATCAGATGGATTTTTATTTTCAACATATTCGTCGCTTACTATTTCAAAAGTAATCGGCATGATTTATTTTCAGCACATTCGTCGGTTACTATTTCAAAAGTAATCGGGAAGATTTTTATTTTGAGCACATTCGTCGGTTACTATTTTAAAAGTAATCGACAAGACTCTTATTTTCAGCACATTTGTCGGTTACTATTTCAAAAGTAATCGGCATGATTTATTTTCAGCACATTCGTCGGTTACTATTTCAAAAGTAATCGGCAAGATTTTTATTTTGAGCACATTCGTTGGTTACTATTTTAAAAGTAATCGACAAGATTTTTATTTTCAGCATATTCGTCGGTTACTATTTCAGAGGTAATCAGCAGTATTTATTTTCAGCACATTCGTCGGTTACTATTTTAAAAGTAATCGACAAGACTTTATTTTCAGCACATTCGTCGGTTACTATTTCAAAAGTAATCTGCAAGATTTTTATTTTCAACATATTCGTCGCTTACTATTTCAAAAGTAATCGGCATGATTTATTTTCAGCACATTCGTCGGTTACTATTTCAAAAGTAATCGGCAAGATTTTTATTTTCAACATATTCGTCGCTTACTAATTAAAAAGTAATCAGATGGATTTTTATTTTCAACATATTCGTCGCTTACTATTTCAAAAGTAATCGGCAGGATTTATTTTCAGCACATTCGTCGGTTACTATTTCAAAAGTAATCGGGAAGATTTTTATTTTGAGCACATTCGTCGGTTACTATTTTAAAAGTAATCGACAAGACTTTTATTTTCAGCACATTTGTCGGTTACTATTTCAAAAGTAATCGACATGATTTATTTTCAGCACATTCGTCGGTTACTATTTCAAAAGTAATCGGCAAGATTTTTATTTTCAGCAGATTCGTCGGTTACTATTTCAAAGGTAATCAGCAGTATTTATTTTCAGCACATTCGTCGGTTACTATTTCAAAAGTAATCGGCAAGATTTTTATTTTCAGCATATTCGTCGGTTACTATTTCAAAGGTAATCAGCAGTATTTATTTTCAGCACATTCGTCGGTTACTATTTTAAAAGTAATCGACAAGACTTTATTTTCAGCACATTCGTCGGTTACTATTTCAAAAGTAATCGGCAAGATTTTTATTTTCAACATATTCGTCGCTTACTATTTCAAAAGTAATCAGCAAGATTTTTATTTTCAACATATTCGTCGCTTACTATTTGAAAAGTAATCGGCATGATTTATTTTCAGCACATTCGTCGGTTACTATTTCAAAAGTAATCGGCAAGATTTTTATTTTGAGCACATTCGTCGGTTACTATTTTAAAAGTAATCGACAAGACTTTTATTTTGAGCATATTCGTCGGTTACTATTTCGAAAGTAATCGGCAAGATTTTTATTTTCAGCATATTTGTCGGTGACTATTTTAAAAGTAATCGACAAGATTTTTATTTTCAACATATTCGTCGGTTACTATTTCATAAGTAATCGGCATGATTTATTTTCAGCACATTCGTCGGTTACTATTTCAAAAGTAATCGGCATGATCTATTTTCTGCACATTCGTCGGTTACTATTTCAAAAGTAATCGGCAAGATTTATATTTTCAGCATATTCGTCGGTTACTATTTCAAAAGTAATCGGCAAGATTTTTATTTTCAACATATTCGTCGCTTACTATTTCAAAAGTAATCGGCATGATTTATTTTCAGCACATTCGTCGGTTACTATTTCAAAAGTAATCGGCAAGATTTTTATTTTCAACATATTCGTCGCTTACTAATTAAAAAGTAATCAGATGGATTTTTATTTTCAACATATTCGTCGCTTACTATTTCAAAAGTAATCGGCATGATTTATTTTCAGCACATTCGTCGGTTACTATTTCAAAAGTAATCGGGAAGATTTTTATTTTGAGCACATTCGTCGGTTACTATTTTAAAAGTAATCGACAAGACTCTTATTTTCAGCACATTTGTCGGTTACTATTTCAAAAGTAATCGGCATGATTTATTTTCAGCACATTCGTCGGTTACTATTTCAAAAGTAATCGGCAAGACTTTATTTTCAACATATTCCTCGGTTACTATTTCAAAAGTAATCGGCAAGATTTTTATTTTCAGCATGTTCGTCGGTTACTATTTCAAAAGTAATCGGCAAGATTTATTTTTTCAACATATTTGTCGGTTACTATTTTAAAAGTAATCGACAAGACTTTATTTTCAGCACATTCGTCGGTTACTATTTCAAAAGTAATCGGCAAGATTTTTATTTTCAGCATATTCGTCGGTTACTATTTCAAAGGTAATCAGCAGTATTTATTTTCAGCACATTCGTCGGTTAATATTTCAAAAGTAATCGCCAAGATTTTTATTTTCAGCATGTACGTCGGTTACTATTTCAAAAGTAATCGGCAAGATTTTTTTTTTCAACATATTTGTCGGTTACTATTTTAAAAGTAATCGACAAGACTTTATTTTCAGCACATTCGTCGGTTACTATTTCAAAAGTAATCGGCAAGATTTTTATTTTCAACAAATTCGTCGGTTACTATTTCATAAGTACTCGGCATGATTTATTCTCAGCACATTCGTCGGTTACTATTTCAAAAGTAATCGGCAAGATTTTTATTTTCAACATATTCCTCGGTTACTATTTAAAAAGTAATCGGTAAGATTTTTATTTTCAACATATTCCTCGGTTACTATTTAAAAAGTAATCGGTAAGATTTTTATTTTCAACATATACGTCGCTTACTATTTCAAAAGTAATCAGCAAGATTTTTATTTTCAACATATTCGTCGCTTACTATTTCAAAAGTAATCGGCATGATTTATTTTCAGCACATTCGTCGGTTACTATTTCAAAAGTAATCGGCAAGATTTTTATTTTCAACATATTCGTCGGTTACTATTTCATAAGTACTCGGCATGATTTATTCTCAGCACATTCGTCGGTTACTATTTCAAAAGTAATCGGCAAGATTTTTATTTTCAACATATTCCTCGGTTACTATTTAAAAAGTAATCGGTAAGATTTTTATTTTCAACATATACGTCGCTTACTATTTCAAAAGTAATCAGCAAGATTTTTATTTTCAACATATTCGTCGCTTACTATTTCAAAAGTAATCGGCATGATTTATTTTCAGCACATTCGTCGGTTACTATTTCAAAAGTAATCGGCAAGATTTTTATTTTGAGCACATTCGTCGGTTACTATTTTAAAAGTAATCGACAAGACTTTTATTTTCAGCACATTTGTCGGTTACTATTTCAAAAGTAATCGGCATGATTTATTTTCAGCACATTCGTCGGTTACTATTTCAAAAGTAATCGGCAAGATTTTTATTTTGAGCACATTCGTCGGTTACTATTTTAAAAGTAATCGACAAGACTTTTATTTTCAGCACATTTGTCGGTTACTATTTCAAAAGTAATCGGCATGATTTATTTTCAGCACATTCGTCGGTTACTATTTCAAAAGTAATCGGCAAGACTTTATTTTCAACATATTCCTCGGTTACTATTTCAAAAGTAATCGGCAAGATTTTTATTTTCAGCATGTTCGTCGGTTACTATTTCAAAAGTAATCGGCAAGATTTTTTTTTTCAACATATTTGTCGGTTACTATTTTAAAAGTAATCGACAAGACTTTATTTTCAGCACATTCGTCGGTTACTATTTCAAAAGTAATCGGCAAGATTTTTATTTTCAGCATATTCGTCGGTTACTATTTCAAAGGTAATCAGCAGTATTTATTTTCAGCACATTCGTCGGTTACTATTTCAAAAGTAATCGGCAAGATTTTTATTTTCAGCATATTCGTCGGTTACTATTTCAAAGGTAATCAGCAGTATTTATTTTCAGCACATTCGTCGGTTACTATTTCAAAAGTAATCGGCAAGATTTTTATTTTCAACATTTTCGTCGCTTACTATTTCAAAAGTAATCAGCAAGATTTTTATTTTCAACATATTCGTCGCTTACTATTTGAAAAGTAATCGGCATGATTTATTTTCAGCACATACGTCGGTTACTATTTCATAAGTAATCGGCAAGATTTTTATTTTGAGCACATTCGTCGGTTACTATTTTAAAAGTAATCGACAAGACTTTTATTTTCAACATATTCGTCGGTTACTATTTCAAAAGTAATCGGCAAGATTTTTGTTTTCAGCATATTTGTCGGTTACTATTTTAAAAGTAATCGACAAGATTTTTATTTTCAACATATTCGTCGGTTACTATTTCATAAGTAATCGGCATGATTTATTTTCAGCACATTCGTCGGTTACTATTTCAAAAGTAATCGGCATGATCTATTTTCTGCACATTCGTCGGTTAGTATTTCAAAAGTAATCGGCAAGATTTATATTTTGAGCATATTCGTCGGTTACTATTTCAAAAGTAATCGACAAGATTTTTATTTTCAGCATATTTGTCGGTTACTATATTAAAAGTAATCGACAAGATTTTTATTTTCAACATATTCGTCGGTTACTATTTCAAACGTAATCGGCAAGACTTTATTATCAGCACATTCGTTGGTTACTATTTTAAAAGTAATCGACAGGATTTTTATCTTCAACATATTCGTCGGTTACTATTTCAAAAGTAATCGGCAAGACTTTATTTTCAGCACTTTCGTCGGTTACTATTTCAAATGTAATCGGCAGGATTTTTATTTTCAACATATTCTTCGGTTACTATTTCGATAGTAATCGGCAAGATTTTTATTTTCAGCATATTTGTCGGTTACTATTTTAAAAGTAATCGACAAGATTTTTATTTTCAAAATATTCCTCGGTTACTATTTCAAAAGTAATCGGCAAGATTTTTATTTTCAGCATGTACGTCGGTTACTATTTCAAAAGTAATCGGCAAGATTTTTTTTTTCAACATATTTGTCGGTTACTATTTTAAAAGTAATCGACAAGACTTTATTTTCAGCACATTCGTCGGTTACTATTTCAAAAGTAATCGGCAAGATTTTTATTTTCAGCACATTTGTCGGTTACTATTTCAAAAGTAATCGGCATGATTTATATTTTCAGCATATTCGTCGGTTACTATTTCAAAAGTAATCGGCAAGATTTTTATTTTCAGCATATTTGTCGGTTACTATATTAAAAGTAATCGACAAGATTTTTATTTTCAACATATTCGTCGGTTACTATTTCAAACGTAATCGGCAAGACTTTATTATCAGCACATTCGTTGGTTACTATTTCAAAAGTAATCGGCAAGATTTTTATTTTCAGCATGTACGTCGGTTACTATTTCAAAAGTAATCGGCAAGATTTTTTTTTTCAACATATTTGTCGGTTACTATTTTAAAAGTAATCGACAAGACTTTATTTTCAGCACATTCGTCGGTTACTATTTCAAAAGTAATCGGCAAGATTTTTATTTTCAGCACATTTGTCGGTTACTATTTCAAAAGTAATCGGCATGATTTATATTTTCAGCACATTCGTCGGTTACTATTTCAAAAGTAATCGGCAAGATTTTTATTTTGAGCACATTCGTCGGTTACTATTTTAAAAGTAATCGACAAGACTTTTATTTTCAGCACATTTGTCGGTTACTATTTCAAAAGTAATCGGCATGATTTATTTTCAGCACATTCGTCGGTTACTATTTCAAAAGTAATCGGCAAGACTTTATTTTCAACATATTCCTCGGTTACTATTTCAAAAGTAATCGGCAAGATTTTTATTTTCAGCATGTTCGTCGGTTACTATTTCAAAAGTAATCGGCAAGATTTATTTTTTCAACATATTTGTCGGTTACTATTTTAAAAGTAATCGACAAGACTTTATTTTCAGCACATTCGTCGGTTACTATTTCAAAAGTAATCGGCAAGATTTTTATTTTCAGCATATTCGTCGGTTACTATTTCAAAGGTAATCAGCAGTATTTATTTTCAGCACATTCGTCGGTTAATATTTCAAAAGTAATCGCCAAGATTTTTATTTTCAGCATGTACGTCGGTTACTATTTCAAAAGTAATCGGCAAGATTTTTTTTTTCAACATATTTGTCGGTTACTATTTTAAAAGTAATCGACAAGACTTTATTTTCAGCACATTCGTCGGTTACTATTTCAAAAGTAATCGGCAAGATTTTTATTTTCAACAAATTCGTCGGTTACTATTTCATAAGTACTCGGCATGATTTATTCTCAGCACATTCGTCGGTTACTATTTCAAAAGTAATCGGCAAGATTTTTATTTTCAACATATTCCTCGGTTACTATTTAAAAAGTAATCGGTAAGATTTTTATTTTCAACATATACGTCGCTTACTATTTCAAAAGTAATCAGCAAGATTTTTATTTTCAACATATTCGTCGCTTACTATTTCAAAAGTAATCGGCATGATTTATTTTCAGCACATTCGTCGGTTACTATTTCAAAAGTAATCGGCAAGATTTTTATTTTGAGCACATTCGTCGGTTACTATTTTAAAAGTAATCGACAAGACTTTTATTTTCAGCACATTTGTCGGTTACTATTTCAAAAGTAATCGGCATGATTTATTTTCAGCACATTCGTCGGTTACTATTTCAAAAGTAATCGGCAAGATTTTTATTTTGAGCACATTCGTCGGTTACTATTTTAAAAGTAATCGACAAGACTTTTATTTTCAGCACATTTGTCGGTTACTATTTCAAAAGTAATCGGCATGATTTATTTTCAGCACATTCGTCGGTTACTATTTCAAAAGTAATCGGCAAGACTTTATTTTCAACATATTCCTCGGTTACTATTTCAAAAGTAATCGGCAAGATTTTTATTTTCAGCATATTCGTCGGTTACTATTTCAAAAGTAATCGGCAAGATTTTTTTTTTAAACATATTTGTCGGTTACTATTTTAAAAGTAATCGACAAGACTTTATTTTCAGCACATTCGTCGGTTACTATTTCAAAAGTAATCGGCAAGATTTTTATTTTCAGCATATTCGTCGGTTACTATTTCAAAGGTAATCAGCAGTATTTATTTTCAGCACATTCGTCGGTTACTATTTCAAAAGTAATCGGCAAGATTTTTTATTTTCAGCATATTCGTCGGTTACTATTTCAAAGGTAATCAGCAGTATTTATTTTCAGCACATTCGTCGGTTACTATTTCAAAAGTAATCGGCAAGATTTTTATTTTCAACATTTTCGTCGCTTACTATTTCAAAAGTAATCAGCAAGATTTTTATTTTCAACATATTCGTCGCTTACTATTTGAAAAGTAATCGGCATGATTTATTTTCAGCACATACGTCGGTTACTATTTCAAAAGTAATCGGCAAGATTTTTATTTTGAGCACATTCGTCGGTTACTATTTTAAAAGTAATCGACAAGACTTTTATTTTCAACATATTCGTCGGTTACTATTTCAAAAGTAATCGGCAAGATTTTTGTCTTCAGCATATTTGTCGGTTACTATTTTAAAAGTAATCGACAAGATTTTTATTTTCAACATATTCGTCGGTTACTATTTCATAAGTAATCGGCATGATTTATTTTCAGCACATTCGTCGGTTACTATTTCAAAAGTAATCGGCATGATCTATTTTCTGCACATTCGTCGGTTAGTATTTCAAAAGTAATCGGCAAGATTTATATTTTCAGCATATTCGTCGGTTACTATTTCAAAAGTAATCGACAAGATTTTTATTTTCAGCATATTTGTCGGTTACTATATTAAAAGTAATCGACAAGATTTTTATTTTCAACATATTCGTCGGTTACTATTTCAAACGTAATCGGCAAGACTTTATTATCAGCACATTCATTGGTTACTATTTTAAAAGTAATCGGCAAGATTTTTATTTTCAACATATTCGTCGGTTACTATTTCAAAAGTAATCGGCAAGACTTTATTTTTAGCACTTTCGTCGGTTACTATTTCAAATGTAATCGGCAGGATTTTTATTTTCAACATATTCTTCGGTTACTATTTCGATAGTAATCGGCAAGATTTTTATTTTCAGCATATTTGTCGGTTACTATTTTAAAAGTAATCGACAAGATTTTTATTTTCAAAATATTCCTCGGTTACTATTTCAAAAGTAATCGGCAAGATTTTTATTTTCAGCATGTACGTCGGTTACTATTTCAAAAGTAATCGGCAAGATTTTTTTTTTCAACATATTTGTCGGTTACTATTTTAAAAGTAATCGACAAGACTTTATTTTCAGCACATTCGTCGGTTACTATTTCAAAAGTAATCGGCAAGATTTTTATTTTCAGCACATTTGTCGGTTACTATTTCAAAAGTAATCGGCATGATTTATTTTCAGCACATTCGTCGGTTACTATTTCAAAAGTAATCGGCAAGATTTTTATTTTGAGCACATTCGTCGGTTACTATTTTA
This sequence comes from Medicago lupulina, assembly GCA_958299785.1. Classification (NCBI taxonomy): domain Eukaryota; kingdom Viridiplantae; phylum Streptophyta; class Magnoliopsida; order Fabales; family Fabaceae; genus Medicago; species Medicago lupulina. Next base: position 40,077,330 of record OY283143.1, on the reverse strand, counting down.
AAAGTAATCGACAAGACTTTTATTTTCAGCACATTTGTCGGTTACTATTTCAAAAGTAATCGGCATGATTTATTTTCAGCACATTCGTCGGTTACTATTTCAAAAGTAATCGGCAAGACTTTATTTTCAACATATTCCTCGGTTACTATTTCAAAAGTAATCGGCAAGATTTTTATTTTCAGCATGTTCGTCGGTTACTATTTCAAAAGTAATCGGCAAGATTTATTTTTTCAACATATTTGTCGGTTACTATTTTAAAAGTAATCGACAAGACTTTATTTTCAGCACATTCGTCGGTTACTATTTCAAAAGTAATCGGCAAGATTTTTATTTTCAGCATATTCGTCGGTTACTATTTCAAAGGTAATCAGCAGTATTTATTTTCAGCACATTCGTCGGTTACTATTTCAAAAGTAATCGGCAAGATTTTTATTTTCAGCATATTCGTCGGTTACTATTTCAAAGGTAATCAGCAGTATTTATTTTCAGCACATTCGTCGGTTACTATTTCAAAAGTAATCGGCAAGATTTTTATTTTCAACATATTCGTCGGTTACTATTTCAAAAGTAATCGGCAAGATTTTTATTTTCAGCATATTTGTCGGTTACTATATTAAAAGTAATCGACAAGATTTTTATTTTCAACATATTCATCGGTTACTATTTCAAACGTAATCGGCAAGACTTTATTATCAGCACATTTGTTGGTTACTATTTTAAAAGTAATCGGCAAGATTTTTATTTTCAACATATTCGTCGGTTACTATTTCAAAAGTAATCGGCAAGACTTTATTTTCAGCACTTTCGTCGGTTACTATTTCAAATGTAATCGGCAGGATTTTTATTTTCAGCATATTCGTCGGTTACTATTTAGATAGTAATCGGCAAGATTTTTATTTTCAGCATATTTGTCGGTTACTATTTTAAAAGTAATCGACAAGATTTTTATTTTCAACATATTCCTCGGTTACTATTTCAAAAGTAATCGGCAAGATTTTTATTTTCAGCATGTTCGGCGGTTACTATTTCAAAAGTAATCGGCAAGATTTTTTTTTCAACATATTTGTCGGTTACTATTTTAAAAGTAATCGACAAGACTTTATTTTCAGCACATTCGTCGGTTACTATTTCAAAAGTAATCGGCAAGATTTTTATTTTCAACATATTCGTCGCTTACTATTTCAAAAGTAATCGGCATGATTTATTTTCAGCACATTCGTCGGTTACTATTTCAAAAGTAATCGGCAAGATTTTTATTTTGAGCACATTCATCGGTTACTATTTTAAAAGTAATCGACAAGACTTTTATTTTCAGCATATTCGTCGGTTACTATTTCGAAAGTAATCGGCAAGATTTTTATTTTCAGCATATTTGTCGGTTACTATTTTAAAAGTAATCGACAAGATTTTTATTTTCAACATATTCGTCGGTTACTATTTCATAAGTAATCGGCATGATTTATTTTCAGCACATTCGTCGGTTACTATTTCAAAAGTAATCGGCATGATCTATTTTCTGCACATTCGTCGATTACTATTTCAAAAGTAATCGGCAAGATTTTTATTTTCAGCATATTCGTCGGTTACTATTTCAAAAGTAATCGGCAAGATTTATATTTTTAGCATATTCGTCGGTTACTATTTCAAAAGTAATCGGCAAGATTTTTATTTTCAACATATTCGTCGCTTACTATTTCAAAAGTAATCGGCATGATTTATTTTCAGCACATTCGTCGGTTACTATTTCAAAAGTAATCGGCAAGATTTTTATTTTCAACATATTCGTCGCTTACTATTTCAAAAGTAATCGGCATGATTTATTTTCAGCACATTCGTCGGTTACTTTTTCAAAAGTAATCAGCAAGATTTTTATTTTCAACATATTCGTCGCTTACTATTTGAAAAGTAATCGGCATGATTTATTTTCAGCACATTCGTCGGTTACTATATTAAAAGTAATCGACAAGATTTTTATTTTCAACATATTCGTCGGTTACTATTTCAAACGTAATCGGCAAGACTTTATTATCAGCACATTCGTTGGTTACTATTTTAAAAGTAATCGGCAAGATTTTTATTTTCAACATATTCGTCGGTTACTATTTCAAACGTAATCGGCAAGACTTTATTTTCAGCATATTCGTCGGTTACTATTTCAAAAGTAATCGGCAAGATTTTTATTTTCAGCATATTCGTCGGTTACTATTTCAAAAGTAATCGGCAAGATTTTTATTTTCAGCATATTTGTCGGTTACTATATTAAAAGTAATCGACAAGATTTTTATTTTCAACATATTCATCGGTTACTATTTCAAACGTAATCGGCAAGACTTTATTATCTGCACATTCGTTGGTTACTATTTTAAAAGTAATCGGCAAGATTTTTATTTTCAACTTATTCGTCGGTTACTATTTCAAAAGTAATGGGCAAGACTTTATTTTCAGCACTTTCGTCGGTTACTATTTCAAATGTAATCGGCAGGATTTTTATTTTCAGCATATTCGTCGGTTACTATTTCGATAGTAATCGGCAAGATTTTTATTTTCAGCATATTTGTCGGTTACTATTTTAAAAGTAATCGACAAGATTTTTATTTTCAACATATTCCTCGGTTACTATTTCAAAAGTAATCGGCAAGATTTTTATTTTCAGCATGTTCGTCGGTTACTATTTCAAAAGTAATCGGCAAGATTTTTTTTTCAACATATTTGTCGGTTACTATTTTAAAAGTAATGGACAAGACTTTATTTTCAGCACATTCGTCGGTTACTATTTCAAAAGTAATCGGCAAGATTTTTATTTTCAACATATTCGTCGGTTACTATTTCATAAGTAATCGGCATGATTTATTCTCAGCACATTCGTCGGTTACTATTTCAAAAGTAATCGGCAAGATTTTTATTTTCAACATATTCCTCGGTTACTATTTAAAAAGTAATCGGTAAGATTTTTATTTTCAACATATTCGTCGCTTACTATTTCAAAAGTAATCAGCAAGATTTTTATTTTCAACATATTCGTCGCTTACTATTTCAAAAGTAATCGGCATGATTTATTTTCAGCACATTCGTCGGTTACTATTTCAAAAGTAATCAGCAAGACTTTATTTTCAACATATTCCTCGGTTACTATTTTAAAAGTAATCGGCAAGATTTTTATTTTCAGCATGTTCGTCGGTTACTATTTCAAAAGTAATCGACAAGATTTTTATTTTCAACATATTCCTCGGTTACTATTTCAAAAGTAATCGGCAAGATTTTTATTTTCAGCATGTTCGTCGGTTACTATTTCAAAAGTAATCGGCAAGATTTTTTTTTCAACATATTTGTCGGTTACTATTTTAAAAGTAATGGACAAGACTTTATTTTCAGCACATTCGTCGGTTACTATTTCAAAAGTAATCGGCAAGATTTTTATTTTCAACATATTCGTCGGTTACTATTTCATAAGTAATCGGCATGATTTATTCTCAGCACATTCGTCGGTTACTATTTCAAAAGTAATCGGCAAGATTTTTATTTTCAACATATTCCTCGGTTACTATTTAAAAAGTAATCGGTAAGATTTTTATTTTCAACATATTCGTCGCTTACTATTTCAAAAGTAATCAGCAAGATTTTTATTTTCAGCATATTTGTCGGTTACTATATTAAAAGTAATCGACAAGATTTTTATTTTCAACATATTCGTCGGTTACTATTTCAAACGTAATCGGCAAGACTTTATTATCAGCACATTCATTGGTTACTATTTTAAAAGTAATCGGCAAGATTTTTATTTTCAACATATTCGTCGGTTACTATTTCAAAAGTAATCGGCAAGACTTTATTTTTAGCACTTTCGTCGGTTACTATTTCAAATGTAATCGGCAGGATTTTTATTTTCAACATATTCTTCGGTTACTATTTCGATAGTAATCGGCAAGATTTTTATTTTCAGCATATTTGTCGGTTACTATTTTAAAAGTAATCGACAAGATTTTTATTTTCAAAATATTCCTCGGTTACTATTTCAAAAGTAATCGGCAAGATTTTTATTTTCAGCATGTACGTCGGTTACTATTTCAAAAGTAATCGGCAAGATTTTTTTTTTCAACATATTTGTCGGTTACTATTTTAAAAGTAATCGACAAGACTTTATTTTCAGCACATTCGTCGGTTACTATTTCAAAAGTAATCGGCAAGATTTTTATTTTCAGCACATTTGTCGGTTACTATTTCAAAAGTAATCGGCATGATTTATTTTCAGCACATTCGTCGGTTACTATTTCAAAAGTAATCGGCAAGATTTTTATTTTGAGCACATTCGTCGGTTACTATTTTAAAAGTAATCGACAAGACTTTTATTTTCAGCACATTTGTCGGTTACTATTTCAAAAGTAATCGGCATGATTTATTTTCAGCACATTCGTCGGTTACTATTTCAAAAGTAATCGGCAAGACTTTATTTTCAACATATTCCTCGGTTACTATTTCAAAAGTAATCGGCAAGATTTTTATTTTCAGCATGTTCGTCGGTTACTATTTCAAAAGTAATCGGCAAGATTTATTTTTTCAACATATTTGTCGGTTACTATTTTAAAAGTAATCGACAAGACTTTATTTTCAGCACATTCGTCGGTTACTATTTCAAAAGTAATCGGCAAGATTTTTATTTTCAGCATATTCGTCGGTTACTATTTCAAAGGTAATCAGCAGTATTTATTTTCAGCACATTCGTCGGTTACTATTTCAAAAGTAATCGGCAAGATTTTTATTTTCAGCATATTCGTCGGTTACTATTTCAAAGGTAATCAGCAGTATTTATTTTCAGCACATTCGTCGGTTACTATTTCAAAAGTAATCGGCAAGATTTTTATTTTCAACATATTCGTCGGTTACTATTTCAAAAGTAATCGGCAAGATTTTTATTTTCAGCATATTTGTCGGTTACTATATTAAAAGTAATCGACAAGATTTTTATTTTCAACATATTCATCGGTTACTATTTCAAACGTAATCGGCAAGACTTTATTATCAGCACATTTGTTGGTTACTATTTTAAAAGTAATCGGCAAGATTTTTATTTTCAACATATTCGTCGGTTACTATTTCAAAAGTAATCGGCAAGACTTTATTTTCAGCACTTTCGTCGGTTACTATTTCAAATGTAATCGGCAGGATTTTTATTTTCAGCATATTCGTCGGTTACTATTTAGATAGTAATCGGCAAGATTTTTATTTTCAGCATATTTGTCGGTTACTATTTTAAAAGTAATCGACAAGATTTTTATTTTCAACATATTCCTCGGTTACTATTTCAAAAGTAATCGGCAAGATTTTTATTTTCAGCATGTTCGGCGGTTACTATTTCAAAAGTAATCGGCAAGATTTTTTTTTCAACATATTTGTCGGTTACTATTTTAAAAGTAATCGACAAGACTTTATTTTCAGCACATTCGTCGGTTACTATTTCAAAAGTAATCGGCAAGATTTTTATTTTCAACATATTCGTCGCTTACTATTTCAAAAGTAATCGGCATGATTTATTTTCAGCACATTCGTCGGTTACTATTTCAAAAGTAATCGGCAAGATTTTTATTTTGAGCACATTCGTCGGTTACTATTTTAAAAGTAATCGACAAGACTTTTATTTTCAGCATATTCGTCGGTTACTATTTCGAAAGTAATCGGCAAGATTTTTATTTTCAGCATATTTGTCGGTTACTATTTTAAAAGTAATCGACAAGATTTTTATTTTCAACATATTCGTCGGTTACTATTTCATAAGTAATCGGCATGATTTATTTTCAGCACATTCGTCGGTTACTATTTCAAAAGTAATCGGCATGATCTATTTTCTGCACATTCGTCGATTACTATTTCAAAAGTAATCGGCAAGATTTTTATTTTCAGCATATTCGTCGGTTACTATTTCAAAAGTAATCGGCAAGATTTATATTTTTAGCATATTCGTCGGTTACTATTTCAAAAGTAATCGGCAAGATTTTTATTTTCAACATATTCGTCGCTTACTATTTCAAAAGTAATCGGCATGATTTATTTTCAGCACATTCGTCGGTTACTATTTCAAAAGTAATCGGCAAGATTTTTATTTTCAACATATTCGTCGCTTACTATTTCAAAAGTAATCGGCATGATTTATTTTCAGCACATTCGTCGGTTACTTTTTCAAAAGTAATCAGCAAGATTTTTATTTTCAACATATTCGTCGCTTACTATTTGAAAAGTAATCGGCATGATTTATTTTCAGCACATTCGTCGGTTACTATATTAAAAGTAATCGACAAGATTTTTATTTTCAACATATTCGTCGGTTACTATTTCAAACGTAATCGGCAAGACTTTATTATCAGCACATTCGTTGGTTACTATTTTAAAAGTAATCGGCAAGATTTTTATTTTCAACATATTCGTCGGTTACTATTTCAAACGTAATCGGCAAGACTTTATTTTCAGCATATTCGTCGGTTACTATTTCAAAAGTAATCGGCAAGATTTTTATTTTCAGCATATTCGTCGGTTACTATTTCAAAAGTAATCGGCAAGATTTTTATTTTCAGCATATTTGTCGGTTACTATATTAAAAGTAATCGACAAGATTTTTATTTTCAACATATTCATCGGTTACTATTTCAAACGTAATCGGCAAGACTTTATTATCTGCACATTCGTTGGTTACTATTTTAAAAGTAATCGGCAAGATTTTTATTTTCAACTTATTCGTCGGTTACTATTTCAAAAGTAATGGGCAAGACTTTATTTTCAGCACTTTCGTCGGTTACTATTTCAAATGTAATCGGCAGGATTTTTATTTTCAGCATATTCGTCGGTTACTATTTCGATAGTAATCGGCAAGATTTTTATTTTCAGCATATTTGTCGGTTACTATTTTAAAAGTAATCGACAAGATTTTTATTTTCAACATATTCCTCGGTTACTATTTCAAAAGTAATCGGCAAGATTTTTATTTTCAGCATGTTCGTCGGTTACTATTTCAAAAGTAATCGGCAAGATTTTTTTTTCAACATATTTGTCGGTTACTATTTTAAAAGTAATGGACAAGACTTTATTTTCAGCACATTCGTCGGTTACTATTTCAAAAGTAATCGGCAAGATTTTTATTTTCAACATATTCGTCGGTTACTATTTCATAAGTAATCGGCATGATTTATTCTCAGCACATTCGTCGGTTACTATTTCAAAAGTAATCGGCAAGATTTTTATTTTCAACATATTCCTCGGTTACTATTTAAAAAGTAATCGGTAAGATTTTTATTTTCAACATATTCGTCGCTTACTATTTCAAAAGTAATCAGCAAGATTTTTATTTTCAACATATTCGTCGCTTACTATTTCAAAAGTAATCGGCATGATTTATTTTCAGCACATTCGTCGGTTACTATTTCAAAAGTAATCAGCAAGACTTTATTTTCAACATATTCCTCGGTTACTATTTTAAAAGTAATCGGCAAGATTTTTATTTTCAGCATGTTCGTCGGTTACTATTTCAAAAGTAATCGGCAAGATTTTTTTTTTCAACATATTTGTCGGTTACTATTTTAAAAGTAATCGACAAGACTTTATTTTCAGCACATTCGTCGGTTACTATTTCAAAAGTAATCAGCAAGACTTTATTTTCAACATATTCCTCGGTTACTATTTCAAAAGTAATCGGCAAGATTTTTATTTTCAGCATGTTCGTCGGTTACTATTTCAAAAGTAATCGGCAAGATTTTTTTTTTCAACATATTTGTCGGTTACTATTTTAAAAGTAATCGACAAGACTTTATTTTCAGCACATTCGTCGGTTACTATTTCAAAAGTAATCGGCAAGATTTTTATTTTGAGCACATTCGTCGGTTACTATTTTAAAAGTAATCGACAAGACTTTTATTTTCAGCACATTTGTCGGTTACTATTTCAAAGTTAATTGGCATGATTTATTTTCAGCACATTCGTCGGTTACTATTTCAAAAGTAATCGGCAAGATTTTTATTTTGAGCACATTCGTCGGTTACTATTTTAAAAGTAATCGACAAGACTTTTATTTTCAGCACATTTGTCGATTACTATTTCAAAAGTAATCAGCAAGACTTTATTTTCAACATATTCCTCGGTTACTATGTCAAAAGTAATCGGCAAGATTTTTATTTTCAGCATGTTCGTCGGTTACTATTTCAAAAGTAATCGGCAAGATTTTTTTTTTCAACATATTTGTCGGTTACTATTTTAAAAGTAATCGACAAGACTTTATTTTCAGCACATTCGTCGGTTACTATTTCAAAAGTAATCGGCAAGATTTTTATTTTCAGCATATTCGTCGGTTACTATTTCAAAGGTAATCAGCAATATTTATTTTCAGCACATTCGTCGGTTACTATTTCAAAAGTAATCGGCAAGATTTTTATTTTCAGCATATTCGTCGGTTACTATTTCAAAGGTAATCAGCAGTATTTATTTTCAGCACATTCGTCGGTTACTATTTCAAAAGTAATCGGCAAGATTTTTATTTTCAACATATTCGTCGCTTACTATTTCAAAAGTAATCAGCAAGATTTTTATTTTCAACATATTCGTCGCTTACTATTTCAAAAGTAATCGGCATGATTTATTTTCAGCACATTTGTCGGTTACTATTTCAAAAGTAATCGGCAAGATTTTTATTTTGAGCACATTCGTCGGTTACTATTTTAAAAGTAATCGACAAGACTTTTATTTTCAGCATATTCGTCGGTTACTATTTCGAAAGTAATCGGCAAGATTTTTATTTTCAGCATATTTGTCGGTTACTATTTTAAAAGTAATCGACAAGATTTTTATTTTCAACATATTCGTCGGTTACTATTTCATAAGTAATCGGCATGATTTATTTTCAGCACATTCGTCGGTTACTATTTCAAAAGTAATCGGCAAGTATTTTATTTTTAGCATATTCGTCGGTTACTATTTCAAAAGTAATCGGCAAGATTTTTATTTTCAGCATATTTGTCGGTTACTATATTAAAAGTAATCGACAAGATTTTTATTTTCAACATATTCGTCGGTTACTATTTCAAACGTAATCGGCAAGACTTTATTATCAGCACATTCGTTGGTTACTATTTTAAAAGTAATCGGCAAGATTTTTATTTTCAACTTATTCGTCGGTTACTATTTCAAAAGTAATGGGCAAGACTTTATTTTCAGCACTTTCGTCGGTTACTATTTCAAATGTAATCGGCAGGATTTTTATTTTCAGCATATTCGTCGGTTACTATTTCGATAGTAATCGGCAAGATTTTTATTTTCAGCATATTTGTCGGTTACTATTTTAAAAGTAATCGACAAGATTTTTATTTTCAACATATTCCTCGGTTACTATTTCAAAAGTAATCGGCAAGATTTTTATTTTCAGCATGTTCGTCGGTTACTATTTCAAAAGTAATCGGCAAGATTTTTTTTTCAACATATTTGTCGGTTACTATTTTAAAAGTAATCGACAAGACTTTATTTTCAGCACATTCGTCGGTTACTATTTCAAAAGTAATCGGCAAGATTTTTATTTTCAACATATTCGTCGGTTACTATTTCATAAGTAATCGGCATGATTTATTCTCAGCACATTCGTCGGTTACTATTTCAAAAGTAATCGGCAAGATTTTTATTTTCAACATATTCCTCGGTTACTATTTAAAAAGTAATCGGTAAGATTTTTATTTTCAACATATTCGTCGCTTACTATTTCAAAAGTAATCAGCAAGATTTTTATTTTCAACATATTCGTCGCTTACTATTTCAAAAGTAATCGGCAAGACTTTATTTTCAACATATTCCTCGGTTACTATTTTAAAAGTAATCGGCAAGATTTTTATTTTCAGCATGTTCGTCGGTTACTATTTCAAAAGTAATCGGCAAGATTTTTTTTTTCAACATATTTGTCGGTTACTATTTTAAAAGTAATCGACAAGACTTTATTTTCAGCACATTCGTCGGTTACTATTTCAAAAGTAATCAGCAAGACTTTATTTTCAACATATTCCTCGGTTACTATTTCAAAAGTAATCGGCAAGATTTTTATTTTCAGCATGTTCGTCGGTTACTATTTCAAAAGTAATCGGCAAGATTTTTTTTTTCAACATATTTGTCGGTTACTATTTTAAAAGTAATCGACAAGACTTTATTTTCAGCACATTCGTCGGTTACTATTTCAAAAGTAATCGGCAAGATTTGTATTTTGAGCACATTCGTCGGTTACTATTTTAAAAGTAATCGACAAGACTTTTATTTTCAGCACATTTGTCGGTTACTATTTCAAAAGTAATTGGCATGATTTATTTTCAGCACATTCGTCGGTTACTATTTCAAAAGTAATCGGCAAGATTTTTATTTTGAGCACATTCGTCGGTTACTATTTTAAAAGTAATCGACAAGACTTTTATTTTCAGCACATTTGTCGGTTACTATTTCAAAAGTAATCAGCAAGACTTTATTTTCAACATATTCCTCGGTTACTATGTCAAAAGTAATCGGCAAGATTTTTATTTTCAGCATGTTCGTCGGTTACTATTTTAAAAGTAATCGACAAGACTTTTATTTTCAGCATATTCGTCGGTTACTATTTCGAAAGTAATCGGCAAGATTTTTATTTTCAGCATATTTGTCGGTTACTATATTAAAAGTAATCGACAAGATTTTTATTTTCAACATATTCGTCGGTTACTATTTCAAACGTAATCGGCAAGACTTTATTATCAGCACATTCGTTGGTTACTATTTTAAAAGTAATCGGCAAGATTTTTATTTTCAACATATTCGTCGGTTACTATTTCAAACGTAATCGGCAAGACTTTATTTTCAGCATATTCGTCGGTTACTATTTCAAAAGTAATCGGCAAGATTTTTATTTTCAGCATATTCGTCGGTTACTATTTCAAAAGTAATCGGCAAGATTTTTATTTTCAGCATATTTGTCGGTTACTATATTAAAAGTAATCGGCAAGATTTTTATTTTCAACATATTCGTCGGTTACTATTTCAAAAGTAATCGGCAAGACTTTATTTTCAGCACTTTCGTCGGTTACTATTTCAAAAGTAATCGGCAAGATTTTTATTTTCAACATATTCGTCTGTTACTATTTCATAAGTAATCGGCATGATTTATTTTCAGCACATTCGTCGGTTACTATTTCAAAAGTAATCGGCAAGATTTTTATTTTCAACATATTCGTCGGTTACTATTTCATAAGTAATCGGCATGATTTATTTTCAGGACATTCGTCGGTTACTATTTCAAAAGTAATCGGCATGATCTATTTTCTGCACATTCGTCGGTTACTATTTCAAAAGTAATCGGCAAGTATTTTATTTTCTGCATATTCGTCGGTTACTATTTCAAAAGTAATCGGCAAGATTTTTATTTTCAGCATATTTGTCGGTTACTATATTAAAAGTAATCGACAAGATTTTTATTTTCAACATATTCGTCGGTTACTATTTCAAACGTAATCGGCAAGACTTTATTTTCAGCATATTCGTCGGTTACTATTTCAAAAGTAATCGGCAAGATTTTTATTTTCAGCATATTCGTCGGTTACTATTTCAAAAGTAATCGGCAAGATTTTTATTTTCAGCATATTTGTCGGTTACTATTTCAAAAGTAATCGGCAAGATTTTTATTTTCAATATATTCGTCGGTTACTATTTCAAAAGTAATCGGCAAGACTTTATTTTCAGCACTTTCGTTGGTTACTATTTCAAATGTAATCGGCAGGATTTTTATTTTCAGCATATTCGTCGGTTACTATTTCGATAGTAATCGGCAAGATTTTTATTTTCAGCATATTTGTCGGTTACTATTTTAAAAGTAATCGACAAGATTTTTATTTTCCACATATTCCTCGGTTACTATTTCAAAAGTAATCGGCAAGATTTTTATTTTCAGCATATTCGTCGGTTACTATTTCAAAAGTAATCGGCAAGATTTTTTTTTCAACATATGTGTCGGTTACTATTTTAAAAGTAATCGACAAGACTTTATTTTCAGCACATTCGTCGGTTACTATTTCAAAAGTAATCGGCAAGATTTTTATTTTCAACATATTCGTCGGTTACTATTTCATAAGTAATCGGCATGATTTATTTTCAGCACATTCGTCGGTTACTATTTCAAAAGTAATCGGCAAGATTTTTATTTTCAACATATTCCTCGGTTACTATTTAAAAAGTAATCGGTAAGATTTTTATTTTCAACATATTCGTCGCTTACTATTTCAAAAGTAATCAGCAAGATTTTTATTTTCAACATATTCGTCGCTTACTATTTCAAAAGTAATCGGCATGATTTATTTTCAGCACATTCGTCGGTTACTATTTCAAAAGTAATCGGCTAGATTTTTATTTTGAGCACATTCGTCGGTTACTATTTTAAAAGTAATCGACAAGACTTTTATTTTCAGCACATTTGTCGGTTACTATTTCAAAAGTAATCGGCATGATTTTTATTTTCAGCATATTTGTCGGTTACTATTTTAAAAGTAATCGACAAGATTTTTATTTTCCACATATTCCTCGGTTAGTATTTCAAAAGTAATCGGCAAGATTTTTATTTTCAGCATGTTCGTCGGTTACTATTTCAAAAGTAATCGGCAAGATTTTTTTTTTCAACATATGTGTCGGTTACTATTTTAAAAGTAATCGACAAGACTTTATTTTCAGCACATTCGTCGGTTACTATTTCAAAAGTAATCGGCAAGATTTTTATTTTCAACATATTCGTCGGTTACTATTTCATAAGTAATCGGCATGATTTATTTTCAGCACATTCGTCGGTTACTATTTCAAAAGTAATCGGCAAGATTTTTATTTTCAACATATTCCTCGGTTACTATTTAAAAAGTAATCGGTAAGATTTTTATTTTCAACATATTCGTCGCTTACTATTTCAAAAGTAATCAGCAAGATTTTTATTTTCAACATATTCGTCGCTTACTATTTCAAAAGTAATCGGCATGATTTATTTTCAGCACATTCGTCGGTTACTATTTCAAAAGTAATCGGCTAGATTTTTATTTTGAGCACATTCGTCGGTTACTATTTTAAAAGTAATCGACAAGACTTTTATTTTCAGCACATTTGTCGGTTACTATTTCAAAAGTAATCGGCATGATTTATTTTCAGCAGATTCGTCGGTTACTATTTCAAAAGTAATCGGCAAGATTTTTATTTTAAGCACATTCGTCGGTTACTATTTTAAAAGTAATCGACAAGATTTTTATTTTCAACATATTCGTCGCTTACTATTTCAAAAGTAATCGGCAAGACTTTATTTTCAGCACTTTCGTCGGTTACTATTTCAAATGTAATCAGCAGGATTTTTATTTTCAGCATATTCGTCGGTTACTATTTCGAAAGTAATCGGCAAGATTTTTATTTTCAGCATATTTGTCGGTTACTATTTTAAAAGTAATCGACAAGATTTTTATTTTCAACATATTCCTCGGTTACTATTTCAAAAGTAATCGGCAAGATTTTTATTTTCAGCATGTTCGTCGGTTACTATTTCAAAAGTAATCGGCAAGATTTTTATTTTCAACATATTTGTCGGTTACAATTTTAAAAGTAATCGACAAGACTTTATTTTCAGCACATTCGTCGGTTACTATTTCAAAAGTAATCGGCAAGATTTTTATTTTCAACATATTCGTCGCTTACTATTTCAAAAGTAATCAACAAGATTTTTATTTTCAACATATTCGTCGCTTACTATTTCAAAAGTAATCGGCATGATTTATTTTCAGCACATTCGTCGGTTACTATTTCAAAAGTAATCGGCAAGATTTTTATTTTCAACATATTCGTCGCTTACTATTTCAAAAGTAATCAGCAAGATTTTTATTTTCAACATATTCGTCGCTTACTATTTCAAAAGTAATCGGCATTATTTATTTTCAGCACATTCGTCGGTTACTATTTCAAAAGTAATCGGCAAGACTTTATTTTCAGCATATTCGTCGGTTACTATTTCAAAAGTAATCGGCAAGATTTTTATTTTCAGCATATTCGTCGGTTACTATTTCAAAAGTAATCGGCAAGATTTTTATTTTCAGCATATTTGTCGGTTACTATATTAAAAGTAATCGGCAAGATTTTTATTTACAACATATTCGTCGGTTACTATTTCAAAAGTAATCGGCAAGATTTTTATTTTCAGCATATTTGTCGGTTACTATATTAAAAGTAATCGGCAAGATTTTTATTTACAACATATTAGTCGGTTACTATTTCAAAAGTAATCGGCAAGACTTTATTTTCAGCACTTTCGTCGGTTACTATTTCAAAAGTAATCGGCAAGATTTCTATTTTCAACATATTCGTCGGTTACTATTTCATAAGTAATCGGCATGATTTATTTTCAGCACATTCGTCGGTTACTATTTCAAAAGTAATCGGCAAGATTTTTATTTTCAACATATTCGTCGGTTACTATTTCATAAGTAATCGGCATGATTTATTTTCAGCACATTCGTCGGTTACTATTTCAAAAGTAATCGGCATGATCTATTTTCTGCACATTCGTCGATTACTATTTCAAAAGTAATCGGCAAGTATTTTATTTTCAGCATATTCGTCGGTTACTATTTAGATAGTAATCGGCAAGATTTTTATTTTCAGCATATTTGTCGGTTACTATTTTAAAAGTAATAGGCAAGATTTTTATTTTCAACATATTCGTCGGTTACTATTTCAAACGTAATCGGCAAGACTTTATTTTCAGCATATTCGTCGGTTACTATTTCAAAAGTAATCGGCAAGATTTTTATTTTCAGCATATTCGTCGGTTACTATTTCGATAGTAATCGGCAAGATTTTTATTTTCAGCATATTTGTCGGTTACTATTTTAAAAGTAATCGACAAGATTTTTATTTTCCACATATTCCTCGGTTACTATTTCAAAAGTAATCGGCAAGATTTTTATTTTCAGCATATTCGTCGGTTACTATTTCAAAAGTAATCGGCAAGATTTTTTTTTCAACATATGTGTCGGTTACTATTTTAAAAGTAATCGACAAGACTTTATTTTCAGCACATTCGTCGGTTACTATTTCAAAAGTAATCGGCAAGATTTTTATTTTCAACATATTCGTCGGTTACTATTTCATAAGTAATCGGCATGATTTATTTTCAGCACATTCGTCGGTTACTATTTCAAAAGTAATCGGCAAGATTTTTATTTTCAACATATTCCTCGGTTACTATTTAAAAAGTAATCGGTAAGATTTTTATTTTCAACATATTCGTCGCTTACTATTTCAAAAGTAATCAGCAAGATTTTTATTTTCAACATATTCGTCGCTTACTATTTCAAAAGTAATCGGCATGATTTATTTTCAGCACATTCGTCGGTTACTATTTCAAAAGTAATCGGCTAGATTTTTATTTTGAGCACATTCGTCGGTTACTATTTTAAAAGTAATCGACAAGACTTTTATTTTCAGCACATTTGTCGGTTACTATTTCAAAAGTAATCGGCATGATTTTTATTTTCAGCATATTTGTCGGTTACTATTTTAAAAGTAATCGACAAGATTTTTATTTTCCACATATTCCTCGGTTAGTATTTCAAAAGTAATCGGCAAGATTTTTATTTTCAGCATGTTCGTCGGTTACTATTTCAAAAGTAATCGGCAAGATTTTTTTTTTCAACATATGTGTCGGTTACTATTTTAAAAGTAATCGACAAGACTTTATTTTCAGCACATTCGTCGGTTACTATTTCAAAAGTAATCGGCAAGATTTTTATTTTCAACATATTCGTCGGTTACTATTTCATAAGTAATCGGCATGATTTATTTTCAGCACATTCGTCGGTTACTATTTCAAAAGTAATCGGCAAGATTTTTATTTTCAACATATTCCTCGGTTACTATTTAAAAAGTAATCGGTAAGATTTTTATTTTCAACATATTCGTCGCTTACTATTTCAAAAGTAATCAGCAAGATTTTTATTTTCAACATATTCGTCGCTTACTATTTCAAAAGTAATCGGCATGATTTATTTTCAGCACATTCGTCGGTTACTATTTCAAAAGTAATCGGCTATATTTTTATTTTGAGCACATTCGTCGGTTACTATTTTAAAAGTAATCGACAAGACTTTTATTTTCAGCACATTTGTCGATTACTATTTCAAAAGTAATCGGCATGATTTATTTTCAGCAGATTCGTCGGTTACTATTTCAAAAGTAATCGGCAAGATTTTTATTTTAAGCACATTCGTCGGTTACTATTTTAAAAGTAATCGACAAGATTTTTATTTTCAACATATTCGTCGCTTACTATTTCAAAAGTAATCGGCAAGACTTTATTTTCAGCACTTTCGTCGGTTACTATTTCAAATGTAATCAGCAGGATTTTTATTTTCAGCATATTCGTCGGTTACTATTTCGAAAGTAATCGGCAAGATTTTTATTTTCAGCATATTTGTCGGTTACTATTTTAAAAGTAATCGACAAGATTTTTATTTTCAACATATTCCTCGGTTACTATTTCAAAAGTAATCGGCAAGATTTTTATTTTCAGCATGTTCGTCGGTTACTATTTCAAAAGTAATCGGCAAGATTTTTATTTTCAACATATTTGTCGGTTACAATTTTAAAAGTAATCGACAAGACTTTATTTTCAGCACATTCGTCGGTTACTATTTCAAAAGTAATCGGCAAGATTTTTATTTTCAACATATTCGTCGCTTACTATTTCAAAAGTAATCAACAAGATTTTTATTTTCAACATATTCGTCGCTTACTATTTCAAAAGTAATCGGCATGATTTATTTTCAGCACATTCGTCGGTTACTATTTCAAAAGTAATCGGCAAGATTTTTATTTTCAACATATTCGTCGCTTACTATTTCAAAAGTAATCAGCAAGATTTTTATTTTCAACATATTCGTCGCTTACTATTTCAAAAGTAATCGGCATGATTTATTTTCAGCACATTCGTCGGTTACTATTTCAAAAGTAATCGGCAAGACTTTATTTTCAGCATATTCGTCGGTTACTATTTCAAAAGTAATCGGCAAGATTTTTATTTTCAGCATATTCGTCGGTTACTATTTCAAAAGTAATCGGCAAGATTTTTATTTTCAGCATATTTGTCGGTTACTATATTAAAAGTAATCGGCAAGATTTTTATTTACAACATATTCGTCGGTTACTATTTCAAAAGTAATCGGCAAGATTTTTATTTTCAGCATATTTGTCGGTTACTATATTAAAAGTAATCGGCAAGATTTTTATTTACAACATATTAGTCGGTTACTATTTCAAAAGTAATCGGCAAGACTTTATTTTCAGCACTTTCGTCGGTTACTATTTCAAAAGTAATCGGCAAGATTTCTATTTTCAACATATTCGTCGGTTACTATTTCATAAGTAATCGGCATGATTTATTTTCAGCACATTCGTCGGTTACTATTTCAAAAGTAATCGGCAAGATTTTTATTTTCAACATATTCGTCGGTTACTATTTCATAAGTAATCGGCATGATTTATTTTCAGCACATTCGTCGGTTACTATTTCAAAAGTAATCGGCATGATCTATTTTCTGCACATTCGTCGGTTACTATTTCAAAAGTAATCGGCAAGTATTTTATTTTCAGCATATTCGTCGGTTACTATTTAGATAGTAATCGGCAAGATTTTTATTTTCAGCATATTTGTCGGTTACTATTTTAAAAGTAATAGGCAAGATTTTTATTTTCAACATATTCGTCGGTTACTATTTCAAACGTAATCGGCAAGACTTTATTTTCAGCATATTCGTCGGTTACTATTTCAAAAGTAATCGGCAAGATTTTTATTTTCAGCATATTCGTCGGTTACTATTTCAAAAGTAATCGGCAAGATTTTTATTTTCAGCATGTTCGTCGGTTACTATTTCAAAAGTAATCGGCAAGATTTTTATTTTCAACATATTTGTCGGTTACAATTTTAAAAGTAATCGACAAGACTTTATTTTCAGCACATTCGTCGGTTACTATTTCAAAAGTAATCGGCAAGATTTTTATTTTCAACATATTCGTCGCTTACTATTTCAAAAGTAATCAACAAGATTTTTATTTTCAACATATTCGTCGCTTACTATTTCAAAAGTAATCGGCATGATTTATTTTCAGCACATTCGTCGGTTACTATTTCAAAAGTAATCGGCAAGATTTTTATTTTCAACATATTCGTCGCTTACTATTTCAAAAGTAATCAGCAAGATTTTTATTTTCAACATATTCGTCGCTTACTATTTCAAAAGTAATCGGCACGATTTATTTTCAGCACATTCGTCGGTTACTATTTCAAAAGTAATCGGCAAGACTTTATTTTCAGCATATTCGTCGGTTACTATTTCAAAAGTAATCGGCAAGATTTTTATTTTCAGCATATTCGTCGGTTACTATTTCAAAAGTAATCGGCAAGATTTTTATTTTCAGCATATTTGTCGGTTACTATATTAAAAGTAATCGGCAAGATTTTTATTTACAACATATTCGTCGGTTACTATTTCAAAAGTAATCGGCAAGACTTTATTTTCAGCACTTTCGTCGGTTACTATTTCAAAAGTAATCGGCAAGATTTTTATTTTCAACATATTCGTCGGTTACTATTTCATAAGTAATCGACATGATTTATTTTCAGCACATTCGTCGGTTACTATTTCAAAAGTAATCGGCAAGATTTTTATTTTCAACATATTCGTCGGTTACTATTTCATAAGTAATCGGCATGATTTATTTTCAGCACATTCGTCGGTTACTATTTCAAAAGTAATCGGCATGATCTATTTTCTGCACATTCGTCGGTTACTATTTCAAAAGTAATCGGCAAGTATTTTATTTTCAGCATATTCGTCGGTTACTATTTAGATAGTAATCGGCAAGATTTTTATTTTTAGCATATTTGTCGGTTACTATTTTAAAAGTAATAGGCAAGATTTTTATTTTCAACATATTCGTCGGTTACTATTTCAAACGTAATCGGCAAGACTTTATTTTCAGCATATTCGTCGGTTACTATTTCAAAAGTAATCGGCAAGATTTTTATTTTCAGCATATTCGTCGGTTACTATTTCAAAAGTAATCGGCAAGATTTTATTTTCAGCATATTTGTCGGTTACTATATTAAAAGTAATCGGCAAGATTTTTATTTTCAACATATTCGTCGGTTACTATTTCAAAAGTAATCGGCAAGACTTTATTTTCAGCACTTTCGTCGGTTACTATTTCAAATGTAATCGGCAGGATTTTTATTTTCAAGATATTCGTCGATTACTATTTCGATAGTAATCGGCAAGATTTTTATTTTCAGCATATTTTTTCGGTTACTATTTTAAAAGTAATCGACAAGATTTTTATTTTCCACATATTCCTCGGTTACTATTTCAAAAGTAATCGGCAAGATTTTTATTTTCAGCATGTTCGTCGGTTACTATTTCAAAAGTAATCGGCAAGATTTTTTTTTCAACATATTTGTCGGTTACTATTTTAAAAGTAATCGACAAGACTTTATTTTCAGCACATTCGTCGGTTACTATTTCAAAAGTAATCGGCAAGATTTTTATTTTCAGCATATTTGTCGGTTACTATATTAAAAGTAATCGGCAAGATTTTTATTTACAACATATTCGTCGGTTACTATTTCAAAAGTAATCGGCAAGACTTTATTTTCAGCACTTTCGTCGGTTACTATTTCAAAAGTAATCGGCAAGATTTTTATTTTCAACATATTCGTCGGTTACTATTTCATAAGTAATCGGCATGATTTATTTTCAGCACATTCGTCGGTTACTATTTCAAAAGTAATCGGCAAGATTTTTATTTTCAACATATTCGTCGGTTACTATTTCATAAGTAATCGGCATGATTTATTTTCAGCACATTCGTCGGTTACTATTTCAAAAGTAATCGGCATGATCTATTTTCTGCACATTCGTCGGTTACTATTTCAAAAGTAATCGGCAAGTATTTTATTTTCAGCATATTCGTCGGTTACTATTTCAAAAGTAATCGGCAAGATTTTTATTTTCAGCATATTTGTCGGTTACTATATTAAAAGTAATCGACAAGATTTTTATTTTCAACATATTCGTCGGTTACTATTTCAAACGTAATCGGCAAGACTTTATTATCAGCACATTCGTTGGTTACTATTTTAAAAGTAATCGGCAAGATTTTTATTTTCAACATATTCGTCGGTTACTATTTCAAACGTAATCGGCAAGACTTTATTTTCAGCATATTCGTCGGTTACTATTTCAAAAGTAATCGGCAAGATTTTTATTTTCAGCATATTCGTCGGTTACTATTTCAAAAGTAATCGGCAAGATTTTATTTTCAGCATATTTGTCGGTTACTATATTAAAAGTAATCGGCAAGATTTTTATTTTCAACATATTCGTCGGTTACTATTTCAAAAGTAATCGGCAAGACTTTATTTTCAGCACTTTCGTCGGTTACTATTTCAAATGTAATCGGCAGGATTTTTATTTTCAAGATATTCGTCGATTACTATTTCGATAGTAATCGGCAAGATTTTTATTTTCAGCATATTTGTCGGTTACTATTTTAAAAGTAATCGACAAGATTTTTATTTTCCACATATTCCTCGGTTACTATTTCAAAAGTAATCGGCAAGATTTTTATTTTCAGCATGTTCGTCGGTTACTATTTCAAAAGTAATCGGCAAGATTTTTTTTTCAACATATTTGTCGGTTACTATTTTAAAAGTAATCGACAAGACTTTATTTTCAGCACATTCGTCGGTTACTATTTCAAAAGTAATCGGCAAGATTTTTATTTTCAGCATATTTGTCGGTTACTATATTAAAAGTAATCGGCAAGATTTTTATTTACAACATATTCGTCGGTTACTATTTCAAAAGTAATCGGCAAGACTTTATTTTCAGCACTTTCGTCGGTTACTATTTCAAAAGTAATCGGCAAGATTTTTATTTTCAACATATTCGTCGGTTACTATTTCATAAGTAATCGGCATGATTTATTTTCAGCACATTCGTCGGTTACTATTTCAAAAGTAATCGGCAAGATTTTTATTTTCAACATATTCGTCGGTTACTATTTCATAAGTAATCGGCATGATTTATTTTCAGCACATTCGTCGGTTACTATTTCAAAAGTAATCGGCATGATCTATTTTCTGCACATTCGTCGGTTACTATTTCAAAAGTAATCGGCAAGTATTTTATTTTCAGCATATTCGTCGGTTACTATTTCAAAAGTAATCGGCAAGATTTTTATTTTCAGCATATTTGTCGGTTACTATATTAAAAGTAATCGACAAGATTTTTATTTTCAACATATTCGTCGGTTACTATTTCAAACGTAATCGGCAAGACTTTATTATCAGCACATTCGTTGGTTACTATTTTAAAAGTAATCGGCAAGATTTTTATTTTCAACATATTCGTCGGTTACTATTTCAAACGTAATCGGCAAGACATTATTTTCAGCATATTCGTCGGTTACTATTTCAAAAGTAATCGGCAAGATTTTTATTTTCAGCATATTCGTCGGTTACTATTTCAAAAGTAATCGGCAAGATTTTATTTTCAGCATATTTGTCGGTTACTATATTAAAAGTAATCGGCAAGATTTTTATTTTCAACATATTCGTCGGTTACTATTTCAAAAGTAATCGGCAAGACTTTATTTTCAGCACTTTCGTCGGTTACTATTTCAAATGTAATCGGCAGGATTTTTATTTTCAAGATATTCGTCGATTACTATTTCGATAGTAATCGGCAAGATTTTTATTTTCAGCATATTTGTCGGTTACTATTTTAAAAGTAATCGACAAGATTTTTATTTTCCACATATTCCTCGGTTACTATTTCAAAAGTAATCGGCAAGATTTTTATTTTCAGCATGTTCGTCGGTTACTATTTCAAAAGTAATCGGCAAGATTTTTTTTTCAACATATTTGTCGGTTACTATTTTAAAAGTAATCGACAAGACTTTATTTTCAGCACATTCGTCGGTTACTATTTCAAAAGTAATCGGCAAGATTTTTATTTTCAGCATATTTGTCGGTTACTATATTAAAAGTAATCGGCAAGATTTTTATTTACAACATATTCGTCGGTTACTATTTCAAAAGTAATCGGCAAGACTTTATTTTCAGCACTTTCGTCGGTTACTATTTCAAAAGTAATCGGCAAGATTTTTATTTTCAACATATTCGTCGGTTACTATTTCATAAGTAATCGGCATGATTTATTTTCAGCACATTCGTCGGTTACTATTTCAAAAGTAATCGGCAAGATTTTTATTTTCAACATATTCGTCGGTTACTATTTCATAAGTAATCGGCATGATTTATTTTCAGCACATTCGTCGGTTACTATTTCAAAAGTAATCGGCATGATCTATTTTCTGCACATTCGTCGGTTACTATTTCAAAAGTAATCGGCAAGTATTTTATTTTCAGCATATTCGTCGGTTACTATTTCAAAAGTAATCGGCAAGATTTTTATTTTCAGCATATTTGTCGGTTACTATATTAAAAGTAATCGACAAGATTTTTATTTTCAACATATTCGTCGGTTACTATTTCAAACGTAATCGGCAAGACTTTATTATCAGCACATTCGTTGGTTACTATTTTAAAAGTAATCGGCAAGATTTTTATTTTCAACATATTCGTCGGTTACTATTTCAAACGTAATCGGCAAGACTTTATTTTCAGCATATTCGTCGGTTACTATTTCAAAAGTAATCGGCAAGATTTTTATTTTCAGCATATTCGTCGGTTACTATTTCAAAAGTAATCGGCAAGATTTTATTTTCAGCATATTTGTCGGTTACTATATTAAAAGTAATCGGCAAGATTTTTATTTTCAACATATTCGTCGGTTACTATTTCAAAAGTAATCGGCAAGACTTTATTTTCAGCACTTTCGTCGGTTACTATTTCAAATGTAATCGGCAGGATTTTTATTTTCGGCATATTCGTCGGTTACTATTTCGATAGTAATCGGCAAGATTTTTATTTTCAGCATATTTGTCGGTTACTATTTTAAAAGTAATCGACAAGATTTTTATTTTCCACATATTCCTCGGTTACTATTTCAAAAGTAATCGGCAAGATTTTTATTTTCAGCATGTTCGTCGGTTACTATTTCAAAAGTAATCGGCAAGATTTTTTTTTTCAACATATTTGTCGGTTACTATTTTAAAAGTAATCGACAAGACTTTATTTTCAGCACATTCGTCGGTTACTATTTCAAAAGTAATCGGCAAGATTTTTATTTTCAGCATATTTGTCGGTTACTATATTAAAAGTAATCGGCAAGATTTTTATTTACAACATATTCGTCGGTTACTATTTCAAAAGTAATCGGCAAGACTTTATTTTCAGCACTTTCGTCGGTTACTATTTCAAAAGTAATCGGCAAGATTTTTATTTTCAACATATTCGTCGGTTACTATTTCATAAGTAATCGGCATGATTTATTTTCAGCACATTCGTCGGTTACTATTTCAAAAGTAATCGGCAAGATTTTTATTTTCAACATATTCGTCGGTTACTATTTCATAAGTAATCGGCATGATTTATTTTCAGCACATTCGTCGGTTACTATTTCAAAAGTAATCGGCATGATCTATTTTCTGCACATTCGTCGGTTACTATTTCAAAAGTAATCGGCAAGTATTTTATTTTCAGCATATTCGTCGGTTACTATTTCAAAAGTAATCGGCAAGATTTTTATTTTCAGCATATTTGTCGGTTACTATATTAAAAGTAATCGACAAGATTTTTATTTTCAACATATTCGTCGGTTACTATTTCAAACGTAATCGGCAAGACTTTATTATCAGCACATTCGTTGGTTACTATTTTAAAAGTAATCGGCAAGATTTTTATTTTCAACATATTCGTCGGTTACTATTTCAAACGTAATCGGCAAGACTTTATTTTCAGCATATTCGTCGGTTACTATTTCAAAAGTAATCGGCAAGATTTTTATTTTCAGCATATTCGTCGGTTACTATTTCAAAAGTAATCGGCAAGA
Source organism: Medicago lupulina (assembly GCA_958299785.1). Lineage (NCBI taxonomy): Eukaryota > Viridiplantae > Streptophyta > Magnoliopsida > Fabales > Fabaceae > Medicago > Medicago lupulina. Next base: position 40,053,268 of record OY283143.1, on the reverse strand, counting down.
TTTTATTTTCAGCATATTTGTCGGTTACTATATTAAAAGTAATCGGCAAGATTTTTATTTTCAACATATTCGTCGGTTACTATTTCAAAAGTAATCGGCAAGACTTTATTTTCAGCACTTTCGTCGGTTACTATTTCAAATGTAATCGGCAGGATTTTTATTTTCAGCATATTCGTCGGTTACTATTTCGATAGTAATCGGCAAGATTTTTATTTTCAGCATATTTGTCGGTTACTATTTTAAAAGTAATCGACAAGATTTTTATTTTCCACATATTCCTCGGTTACTATTTCAAAAGTAATCGGCAAGATTTTTATTTTCAGCATGTTCGTCGGTTACTATTTCAAAAGTAATCGGCAAGATTTTTTTTTTCAACATATTTGTCGGTTACTATTTTAAAAGTAATCGACAAGACTTTATTTTCAGCACATTCGTCGGTTACTATTTCAAAAGTAATCGGCAAGATTTTTATTTTCAGCATATTTGTCGGTTACTATATTAAAAGTAATCGGCAAGATTTTTATTTACAACATATTCGTCGGTTACTATTTCAAAAGTAATCGGCAAGACTTTATTTTCAGCACTTTCGTCGGTTACTATTTCAAAAGTAATCGGCAAGATTTTTATTTTCAACATATTCGTCGGTTACTATTTCATAAGTAATCGGCATGATTTATTTTCAGCACATTCGTCGGTTACTATTTCAAAAGTAATCGGCAAGATTTTTATTTTCAACATATTCGTCGGTTACTATTTCATAAGTAATCGGCATGATTTATTTTCAGCACATTCGTCGGTTACTATTTCAAAAGTAATCGGCATGATCTATTTTCTGCACATTCGTCGGTTACTATTTCAAAAGTAATCGGCAAGTATTTTATTTTCAGCATATTCGTCGGTTACTATTTCAAAAGTAATCGGCAAGATTTTTATTTTCAGCATATTTGTCGGTTACTATATTAAAAGTAATCGACAAGATTTTTATTTTCAACATATTCGTCGGTTACTATTTCAAACGTAATCGGCAAGACTTTATTATCAGCACATTCGTTGGTTACTATTTTAAAAGTAATCGGCAAGATTTTTATTTTCAACATATTCGTCGGTTACTATTTCAAACGTAATCGGCAAGACTTTATTTTCAGCATATTCGTCGGTTACTATTTCAAAAGTAATCGGCAAGATTTTTATTTTCAGCATATTCGTCGGTTACTATTTCAAAAGTAATCGGCAAGATTTTATTTTCAGCATATTTGTCGGTTACTATATTAAAAGTAATCGGCAAGATTTTTATTTTCAACATATTCGTCGGTTACTATTTCAAAAGTAATCGGCAAGACTTTATTTTCAGCACTTTCGTCGGTTACTATTTCAAATGTAATCGGCAGGATTTTTATTTTCAGCATATTCGTCGGTTACTATTTCGATAGTAATCGGCAAGATTTTTATTTTCAGCATATTTGTCGGTTACTATTTTAAAAGTAATCGACAAGATTTTTATTTTCCACATATTCCTCGGTTACTATTTCAAAAGTAATCGGCAAGATTTTTATTTTCAGCATGTTCGTCGGTTACTATTTCAAAAGTAATCGGCAAGATTTTTTTTTTCAACATATTTGTCGGTTACTATTTTAAAAGTAATCGACAAGACTTTATTTTCAGCACATTCGTCGGTTACTATTTCAAAAGTAATCGGAAAGATTTTTATTTTCAGCATATTTGTCGGTTACTATATTAAAAGTAATCGGCAAGATTTTTATTTACAACATATTCGTCGGTTACTATTTCAAAAGTAATCGGCAAGACTTTATTTTCAGCACTTTCGTCGGTTACTATTTCAAAAGTAATCGGCAAGATTTTTATTTTCAACATATTCGTCGGTTACTATTTCATAAGTAATCGGCATGATTTATTTTCAGCACATTCGTCGGTTACTATTTCAAAAGTAATCGGCAAGATTTTTATTTTCAACATATTCGTCGGTTACTATTTCATAAGTAATCAGCATGATTTATTTTCAGCACATTCGTCGGTTACTATTTCAAAAGTAATCGGCATGATCTATTTTCTGCACATTCGTCGGTTACTATTTCAAAAGTAATCGGCAAGTATTTTATTTTCAGCATATTCGTCGGTTACTATTTCAAAAGTAATCGGCAAGATTTTTATTTTCAGCATATTTGTCGGTTACTATATTAAAAGTAATCGACAAGATTTTTATTTTCAACATATTCGTCGGTTACTATTTCAAACGTAATCGGCAAGACTTTATTATCAGCACATTCGTTGGTTACTATTTTAAAAGTAATCGGCAAGATTTTTATTTTCAACATATTCGTCGGTTACTATTTCAAACGTAATCGGCAAGACTTTATTTTCAGCATATTCGTCGGTTACTATTTCAAAAGTAATCGGCAAGATTTTTATTTTCAGCATATTCGTCGGTTACTATTTCAAAAGTAATCGGCAAGATTTTATTTTCAGCATATTTGTCGGTTACTATATTAAAAGTAATCGGCAAGATTTTTATTTTCAACATATTCGTCGGTTACTATTTCAAAAGTAATCGGCAAGACTTTATTTTCAGCACTTTCGTCGGTTACTATTTCAAATGTAATCGGCAGGATTTTTATTTTCAGCATATTCGTCGGTTACTATTTCGATAGTAATCGGCAAGATTTTTATTTTCAGCATATTTGTCGGTTACTATTTTAAAAGTAATCGACAAGATTTTTATTTTCCACATATTCCTCGGTTACTATTTCAAAAGTAATCGGCAAGATTTTTATTTTCAGCATGTTCGTCGGTTACTATTTCAAAAGTAATCGGCAAGATTTTTTTTTCAACATATTTGTCGGTTACTATTTTAAAAGTAATCGACAAGACTTTATTTTCAGCACATTCGTCGGTTACTATTTCAAAAGTAATCGGCAAGATTTTTATTTTCAACATATTCGTCGGTTACTATTTCATAAGTAATCGGCATGATTTATTTTCAGCACATTCGTCGGTTACTATTTCAAAAGTAATCGGCAAGATTTTTATTTTCAACATATTCCTCGGTTACTATTTAAAAAGTAATCGGTAAGATTTTTATTTTCAACATATTCGTCGCTTACTATTTCAAAAGTAATCAGCAAGATTTTTATTTTCAACATATTCGTCGCTTACTATTTCAAAAGTAATCAGCATGATTTATTTTCAGCACATTCGTCGGTTACTATTTCAAAAGTAATCGGCTAGATTTTTATTTTGAGCACATTCGTCGGTTACTATTTTAAAAGTAATCGACAAGACTTTTATTTTCAGCACATTTGTCGGTTACTATTTCAAAAGTAATCGGCATGATTTATTTTCAGCCGGCAAGATTTTTATTTTAAGCAAATTCGTCGGTTACTATTTTAAAAGTAATCGACCAGATTTTTATTTTCAACATATTCGTCGGTTACTATTTCAAAAGTAATCGGCAAGACTTTATTTTCAGCACTTTCGTCGGTTACTATTTCAAATGTAATCTGCAGGATTTTTATTTTCAGCATATTCGTCGGTTACTATTTCGAAAGTAATCGGCAAGATTTTTATTTTCAGCATATTTGTCGGTTACTATTTTAAAAGTAATCGACAAGATTTTTATTTTCAACATATTCCTCGGTTACTATTTCAAAAGTAATCGGCAAGATTTTTATTTTCAGCATGTTCGTCGGTTACTATTTCAAAAGTAATCGGCAAGATTTTTATTTTCAACATATTTGTCGGTTACAATTTTAAAAGTAATCGACAAGACTTTATTTTCAGCACATTCGTCGGTTATTATTTCAAAAGTAATCGGCAAGATTTTTATTTTCAACATATTCGTCGCTTACTATTTCAAAAGTAATCAGCAAGATTTTTATTTTCAACATATTCGTCGCTTACTATTTCAAAAGTAATCGGCATGATTTATTTTCAGCACATTCGTCGGTTACTATTTCAAAAGTAATCGGCAAGACTTTATTTTCAACATATTCTTCGGTTACTATTTCAAAAGTAATCGGCAAGATTTTTATTTTCAGCATATTCGTCGGTTACTATTTCAAAAGTAATCGGCAAGACTTTTATTTTCAGCATATTTGTCGGTTACTATATTAAAAGTAATCGGCAAGATTTTTATTTACAACATATTCGTCGGTTACTATTTCAAAAGTAATCGGCAAGACTTTATTTTCAGCACTTTCGTCGGTTACTATTTCAAAAGTAATCGGCAAGATTTTTATTTTCAACATATTCGTCGGTTACTATTTCATAAGTAATCGGCATGATTTATTTTCAGCACATTCGTCGGTTACTATTTCAAAAGTAATCGGCAAGATTTTTATTTTCAACATATTCGTCGGTTACTATTTCATAAGTAATCGGCATGATTTATTTTCAGCACATTCGTCGGTTACTATTTCAAAAGTAATCGGCATGATCTATTTTCTGCACATTCGTCGGTTACTATTTCAAAAGTAATCGGCAAGTATTTTATTTTCAGCATATTCGTCGGTTACTATTTCAAAAGTAATCGGCAAGATTTTTATTTTCAGCATATTTGTCGGTTACTATATTAAAAGTAATCGACAAGATTTTTATTTTCAACATATTCGTCGGTTACTATTTCAAACGTAATCGGCAAGACTTTATTATCAGCACATTCGTTGGTTACTATTTTAAAAGTAATCGGCAAGATTTTTATTTTCAACATATTCGTCGGTTACTATTTCAAACGTAATCGGCAAGACTTTATTTTCAGCATATTCGTCGGTTACTATTTCAAAAGTAATCGGCAAGATTTTTATTTTCAGCATATTCGTCGGTTACTATTTCAAAAGTAATCGGCAAGATTTTATTTTCAGCATATTTGTCGGTTACTATATTAAAAGTAATCGGCAAGATTTTTATTTTCAACATATTCGTCGGTTACTATTTCAAAAGTAATCGGCAAGACTTTATTTTCAGCACTTTCGTCGGTTACTATTTCAAATGTAATCGGCAGGATTTTTATTTTCAGCATATTCGTCGGTTACTATTTCGATAGTAATCGGCAAGATTTTTATTTTCAGCATATTTGTCGGTTACTATTTTAAAAGTAATCGACAAGATTTTTATTTTCCACATATTCCTCGGTTACTATTTCAAAAGTAATCGGCAAGATTTTTATTTTCAGCATGTTCGTCGGTTACTATTTCAAAAGTAATCGGCAAGATTTTTTTTTTCAACATATTTGTCGGTTACTATTTTAAAAGTAATCGACAAGACTTTATTTTCAGCACATTCGTCGGTTACTATTTCAAAAGTAATCGGCAAGATTTTTATTTTCAGCATATTTGTCGGTTACTATATTAAAAGTAATCGGCAAGATTTTTATTTACAACATATTCGTCGGTTACTATTTCAAAAGTAATCGGCAAGACTTTATTTTCAGCACTTTCGTCGGTTACTATTTCAAAAGTAATCGGCAAGATTTTTATTTTCAACATATTCGTCGGTTACTATTTCATAAGTAATCGGCATGATTTATTTTCAGCACATTCGTCGGTTACTATTTCAAAAGTAATCGGCAAGATTTTTATTTTCAACATATTCGTCGGTTACTATTTCATAAGTAATCGGCATGATTTATTTTCAGCACATTCGTCGGTTACTATTTCAAAAGTAATCGGCATGATCTATTTTCTGCACATTCGTCGGTTACTATTTCAAAAGTAATCGGCAAGTATTTTATTTTCAGCATATTCGTCGGTTACTATTTCAAATGTAATCGGCAAGATTTTTTTTTCAACATATTTGTCGGTTACTATTTTAAAAGTAATCGACAAGACTTTATTTTCAGCACATTCGTAGGTTACTATTTCAAAAGTAATCGGCAAGATTTTTATTTTCAACATATTCGTCGGTTACTATTTCATAAGTAATCGGCATGATTTATTTTCAGCACATTCGTCGGTTACTATTTCAAAAGTAATCGGCAAGATTTTTATTTTCAACATATTCCTCGGTTACTATTTAAAAAGTAATCGGTAAGATTTTTATTTTCAACATATTCGTCGCTTACTATTTCAAAAGTAATCAGCAAGATTTTTATTTTCAACATATTCGTCGCTTACTATTTCAAAAGTAATCAGCATGATTTATTTTCAGCACATTCGTCGGTTACTATTTCAAAAGTAATCGGCTAGATTTTTATTTTGAGCACATTCGTCGGTTACTATTTTAAAAGTAATCGACAAGACTTTTATTTTCAGCACATTTGTCGGTTACTATTTCAAAAGTAATCGGCATGATTTATTTTCAGCCGGCAAGATTTTTATTTTAAGCAAATTCGTCGGTTACTATTTTAAAAGTAATCGACCAGATTTTTATTTTCAACATATTCGTCGGTTACTATTTCAAAAGTAATCGGCAAGACTTTATTTTCAGCACTTTCGTCGGTTACTATTTCAAATGTAATCAGCAGGATTTTTATTTTCAGCATATTCGTCGGTTACTATTTCGAAAGTAATCGGCAAGATTTTTATTTTCAGCATATTTGTCGGTTACTATTTTAAAAGTAATCGACAAGATTTTTATTTTCAACATATTCCTCGGTTACTATTTCAAAAGTAATCGGCAAGATTTTTATTTTCAGCATGTTCGTCGGTTACTATTTCAAAAGTAATCGGCAAGATTTTTATTTTCAACATATTTGTCGGTTACAATTTTAAAAGTAATCGACAAGACTTTATTTTCAGCACATTCGTCGGTTATTATTTCAAAAGTAATCGGCAAGATTTTTATTTTCAACATATTCGTCGCTTACTATTTCAAAAGTAATCAGCAAGATTTTTATTTTCAACATATTCGTCGCTTACTATTTCAAAAGTAATCGGCATGATTTATTTTCAGCACATTCGTCGGTTACTATTTCAAAAGTAATCGGCAAGACTTTATTTTCAACATATTCTTCGGTTACTATTTCAAAAGTAATCGGCAAGATTTTTATTTTCAGCATATTCGTCGGTTACTATTTCAAAAGTAATCGGCAAGACTTTTATTTTCAGCATATTTGTCGGTTACTATATTAAAAGTAATTGGCAAGATTTTTATTTACAACATATTCGTCGGTTACTATTTCAAAAGTAATCGGCAAGACTTTATTTTCAGCACTTTCGTCGGTTACTATTTCAAAAGTAATCGGCAAGATTTTTATTTTCAACATATTCGTCGGTTACTATTTCATAAGTAATCGGCATGATTTATTTTCAGCACATTCGTCGGTTACTATTTCAAAAGTAATCGGCAAGATTTTTATTTTCAACATATTCGTCGGTTACTATTTCATAAGTAATCGGCATGATTTATTTTCAGCACATTCGTCGGTTACTATTTCAAAAGTAATCGGCATGATCTATTTTCTACACATTCGTCGGTTACTATTTCAAAAGTAATCGGCAAGTATTTTATTTTCAGCATATTCGTCGGTTACTATTTCAAAAGTAATCGGCAAGATTTTTATTTTCAGCATATTTGTCGGTTACTATATTAAAAGTAATCGACAAGATTTTTATTTTCAACATATTCGTCGGTTACTATTTCAAACGTAATCGGCATGATTTATTTTCAGCACATTCGTCGGTTACTATTTCAAAAGTAATCGGCAAGATTTTTATTTTAAGCACATTCGTCGGTTACTATTTTAAAGGTAATCGACCAGATTTTTATTTTCAACATATTCGTCGGTTACTATTTCAAAAGTAATCGGCAAGATTTTTATTTTCAGCACATTCGTCGGTTACTATTTCAAAAGTAATCGGCAAGATTTTATTTTCAGCATATTTGTCGGTTACTATATTAAAAGTAATCGGCAAGATTTTTATTTTCAACATATTCGTCGGTTACTATTTCAAAAGTAATCGGCTAGATTTTTATTTTGAGCACATTTGTCGGTTACTATTTTAAAAGTAATCGACAAGACTTTTATTTTCAGCACATTTGTCGGTTACTATTTCAAAAGTAATCGGCATGATTTATTTTCAGCACATTCCTCGGTTACTATTTCAAAAGTAATCGGCAAGATTTTTATTTTAAGCACATTCGTCGGTTACTATTTTAAAAGTAATCGACCAGATTTTTATTTTCAACATATTCGTCGGTTACTATTTCAAAAGTAATCGGCAAGACTTTATTTTCAGCACTTTCGTCGGTTACTATTTCAAATGTAATCAGCAGGATTTTTATTTTCAGCATATTCGTCGGTTACTATTTCGAAAGTAATCGGCAAGATTTTTATTTTCAACATATTCCTCGGTTACTATTTCAAAAGTAATCGGCAAGATTTTTATTTTCAGCATGTTCGTCGGTTACTATTTTAAAAGTAATCGGCAAGATTTTTATTTTCAACATATTTGTCGGTAACAATTTTAAAAGTAATCGACAAGACTTTATTTTCAGCACATTCGTCGGTTACTATTTCAAAAGTAATCCGCAAGATTTTTATTTTCAACATATTCGTCGCTTACTATTTCAAAAGTAATCGGCATGATTTATTTTCAGCACATTCGTCGGTTACTATTTCAAAAGTAATCGGCAAGATTTTTATTTTCAACATATTCGTCGCTTACTATTTCAAAAGTAATCAGCAAGATTTTTATTTTCAACATATTCGTCGCTTACTATTTCAAAAGTAATCGGCATGATTTATTTTCAGCACATTCGTCGGTTACTATTTCAAAAGTAATCGGCAAGATTTTTATTTTGAGCACATTCGTCGGTTACTATTTTAAAAGTAATCGACAAGACTTTTATTTTCAGCACATTTGTCGGTTACTATTTCAAAAGTAATCGGCATGATTTATTTTCAGCACATTCGTCGGTTACTATTTCAAAAGTAATCGGCAAGACTTTATTTTCAACACATTCGTTGGTTACTATTTCAAAAGTAATCAGCATGATCTATTTTCTGCACATTCGTCGGTTACTATTTCAAAAGTATCGGCAAGATTTTTATTTTCAGCATATTCGTCGGTTACTATTTCAAAGGTAATCAGCAGTATTTATTTTCAGCACATTCGTCGGTTACTATTTCAAAAGTAATCGGCAAGATTTTTATTTTTAGCATATTTGTCGGGTACTATTTTAAAAGTAATCGACAAGATTTTTATTTTCAACATATTCGTCGGATACTATTTCAAAAGTAATCGGCAAGACTTTATTTTCAGCACTTTCGTCGGTTACTATTTCAAATGTAATAAGTAGGATTTTTATTTTCAGCATATTCGTCGGTTACTATTTCGAAAGTAATCAGCAAGATTTTTATTTTCAGCATATTTGTCGGTTACTATTTTAAAAGTAATCGACAAGATTTTTATTTTCAGCATGTTCGTTGGTTACTATTTCAAAAGTAATCGGCAAGATTTTAATTTTCAACATATTTGTCGGTTACAATTTTAAAATTAATCGACAAGACTTTATTTTCAGCACATTCGTCGGTTACTATTTCAAAAGTAATCGGCAAGATTTTTATTTTCAACATATTCGTCGCTTACTATTTCAAAAGTAATCAGCAAGATTTTTATTTTCAACATATTCGTCGCTTACTATTTCAAAAGTAATCGGCATGATTTATTTTCAGCACATTCGTCGGTTACTATTTCAAAAGTAATCGGCAAGATTTTTATTTTGAGCACATTCGTCGGTTACTATTTTAAAAGTAATCGACAAAACTTTTATTTTCAGCACATTTGTCGGTTACTATTTCAAAAGTAATCGGCATGATTTATTTTCAGCACATTCGTCGGTTACTATTTCAAAAGTAATCGGCATGATCTATTTTCTGCACATTCGTCGGTTACTATTTCAAAAGTATCGGCAAGATTTTTATTTTCAGCATATTCGTCGGTTACTATTTCAAAGGTAATCAGCAGTATTTATTTTCAGCACATTCGTCGGTTACTATTTCAAAAGTAATCGGCAAGATTTTTATTTTTAGCATATTTGTCGGGTACTATTTTAAAAGTAATCGACAAGATTTTTATTTTCAACATATTCATCGGTTACTATTTCAAAGGTAATCGGCAAGACTTTATTTTCAGCACTTTCGTCGGTTACTATTTCAAATGTAATAAGTAGGATTTTTATTTTCAGCATATTCGTCGGTTACTATTTCGAAAGTAATCGGCAAGATTTTTATTTTCAGCATATTTGTCGGTTACTATTTTAAAAGTAATCGACAAGATTTTTATTTTCAGCATGTTCGTTGGTTACTATTTCAAAAGTAATCGGCAAGATTTTTATTTTCAACATATTTGTCGGTTACAATTTTAAAAGTAATCGACAAGACTTTATTTTCAGCACATTCGTCGGTTACTATTTCAAAACTAATCGGCAAGATTTTTATTTTCAACATATTCGTCGCTTACTATTTCAAAAGTAATCAACAAGATTTTTATTTTCAACATATTCGTCGCTTACTATTTCAAAAGTAATCGGCATGATTTATTTTCAGCACATTCGTCGGTTACTATTTCAAAAGTAATCGGCAAGATTTTTAATTTCAACATATTCGTCGCTTACTATTTCAAAAGTAATCAGCAAGATTTTTATTTTCAACATATTCGTCGCTTACTATTTCAAAAGTAATCGGCATGATTTATTTTCGGCACATTCGTCGGTTACTATTTCAAAAGTAATCGGCAAGATTTTTATTTTGAGCACATTCGTCGGTTACTATTTTAAAAGTAATCGACAAGACTTTTATTTTCAGCACATTTGTCGGTTACTATTTCAAAAGTAATCGGCATGATTTATTTTCAGCACATTCGTCGGTTACTATTTCAAAAGTAATCGGCAAGACTTTATTTTCAACACATTCGTCGGTTACTATTTCAAAAGTAATCGGCATGATCTATTTTCTGCACATTTGTCGGGTACTATTTTAAAAGTAATCGACAAGATTTTTATTTTCAACATATTCGTCGGTTACTATTTCAAAAGTAATCGGCACGACTTTATTTTCAGCACTTTCGTCGGTTACTATTTCAAATGTAAGCAGCAGGATTTTTATTTTCAGCATATTCGTCGGTTACTATTTCGAAAGTAATCGGCAAGATTTTTATTTTCAGCATATTTGTCGGTTACTATTTTAAAAGTAATCGACAAGATTTTTATTTTCAACATATTCCTCGGTTACTATTTCAAAAGTAATCGGCAAGATTTTTATTTTCAGCATGTTCGTCGGTTACTATTTCAAAAGTAATCGGCAAGATTTTTATTTTCAACATATTTGTCGGTTACAATTTTAAAAGTAATCGACAAGACTTTATTTTCAGCACATTCGTCGGTTACTATTTCAAAACTAATCGGCAAGATTTTTATTTTCAACATATTCGTCGCTTACTATTTCAAAAGTAATCAACAAGATTTTTATTTTCAACATATTCGTCGCTTACTATTTCAAAAGTAATCGGCATGATTTATTTTCAGCACATTCGTCGGTTACTATTTCAAAAGTAATCGGCAAGATTTTTAATTTCAACATATTCGTCGCTTACTATTTCAAAAGTAATCAGCAAGATTTTTATTTTCAACATATTCGTCGCTTACTATTTCAAAAGTAATCGGCATGATTTATTTTCGGCACATTCGTCGGTTACTATTTCAAAAGTAATCGGCAAGATTTTTATTTTGAGCACATTCGTCGGTTACTATTTTAAAAGTAATCGACAAGACTTTTATTTTCAGCACATTTGTCGGTTACTATTTCAAAAGTAATCGGCATGATTTATTTTCAGCACATTTGTCGGTTACTATTTCAAAAGTAATCGGCAAGACTTTATTTTCAACACATTCGTCGGTTACTATTTCAAAAGTAATCGGCATGATCTATTTTCTGCACATTTGTCGGGTACTATTTTAAAAGTAATCGACAAGATTTTTATTTTCAACATATTCGTCGGTTACTATTTCAAAAGTAATCGGCACGACTTTATTTTCAGCACTTTCGTCGGTTACTATTTCAAATGTAAGCAGCAGGATTTTTATTTTCAGCATATTCGTCGGTTACTATTTCGAAAGTAATCGGCAAGATTTTTATTTTCAGCATATTAGTCGGTTACTATTTTAAAAGTAATCGACAAGATTTTTATTTTCAACATATTCCTCGGTTACTATTTCAAAAGTAATCGGCAAGATTTTTATTTTCAGCATGTTCGTCGGTTACTATTTCAAAAGTAATCGGCAAGATTTTTATTTTCAACATATTTGTCGGTTACAATTTTAAAAGTAATCGACAAGACTTTATTTTCAGCACATTCGTCGGTTACTATTTCAAAAGTAATCGGCAAAATTTTTATTTTCAACATATTCGTCGCTTACTATTTCAAAAGTAATCAACAAGATTTTTATTTTCAACATATTCGTCGCTTACTATTTCAAAAGTAATCGGCATGATTTATTTTCAGCACATTCGTCGGTTACTATTTCAAAAGTAATCGGCAAGATTTTTATTTTCATCATATTCGTCGCTTACTATTTCAAAAGTAATCAGCAAGATTTTTATTTTCAACATATTCGTCGCTTACTATTTCAAAAGTAATCGGCATGATTTATTTTCAGCACATTCGTCGGTTACTATTTCAAAAGTAATCGGCAAGATTTTTATTTTGAGCACATTCGTCGGTTACTATTTTAAAAGTAATCGACAAGACTTTTATTTTCAGCACATTTGTCGGTTACTATTTCAAAAGTAATCGGCATGATTTATTTTCAGCACATTCGTCGGTTACTATTTCAAAAGTAATCGGCAAGATTTTTATTTTGAGCACATTCGTCGGTTACTATTTTAAAAGTAATCGACAAAACTTTTATTTTCAGCACATTTGTCGGTTACTATTTCAAAAGTAATCGGCATGATTTATTTTCAGCACATTCGTCGGTTACTATTTCAAAAGTAATCGGCAAGACTTTATTTTCAACAAATTCGTCGGTTACTATTTCAAAAGTAATCGGCATGATCTATTTTCTGCACATTCGTCGGTTACTATTTCAAAAGTAATCGGCAAGATTTTTATTTTCAGCATATTCGTCGGTTACTATTTCAAAGGTAATCAGCAGTATTTATTTTCAGCACATTCGTCGGTTATTATTTCAAAAGTAATCGGCAAGATTTTTATTTTTAGCATATTTGTCGGGTACTATTTTAAAAGTAATCGACAAGATTTTTATTTTCAACATATTCGTCGGTTACTATTTCAAAAGTAATCGGCAAGACTTTATTTTCAGCACTTTCGTCGGTTACTATTTCAAATGTAATCGGCAGGATTTTTATTTTCAGCATATTCGTCGGTTACTATTTCGAAAGTAATCGACAAGATTTTTATTTTCAGCATATTTGTCGGTTACTATTTTAAAAGTAATCGACAAGATTTTTATTTTCAACATATTCTTCGGTTACTATTTCAAAAGTAATCGGCAAGATTTTTATTTTCAACATATTCGTCGGTTACTATTTTAAAAGTAATCGACAAGATTTTTATTTTCAACATATTCTTCGGTTACTATTTCAAAAGTAATCGGCAAGATTTTTATTTTCAACATATTCGTCGCTTACTATTTCAAAAGTAATCAGCAAGATTTTTATTTTCAACATATTCGTCGCTTACTATTTCAAAAGTAATCGGCATGATTTATTTTCAGCACATTCGTCGGTTACTATTTCAAAAGTAATCGGCAGGATTTTTATTTTTCAGCATATTCGTCGGTTACTATTTCGAAAGTAATCGGCAAGATTTTTATTTTCAGCATATTTGTCGGTTACTATTTTAAAAGTAATCGACAAGATTTTTATTTTCAGCATGTTCGTTGGTTACTATTTCAAAAGTAATCGGCAAGATTTTTATTTTCAACATATTTGTCGGTTACAATTTTAAAAGTAATCGACAAGACTTTATTTTCAGCACATTCGTCGGTTACTATTTCAAAACTAATCGGCAAGATTTTTATTTTCAACATATTCGTCGCTTACTATTTCAAAAGTAATCAACAAGATTTTTATTTTCAACATATTCGTCGCTTACTATTTCAAAAGTAATCGGCATGATTTATTTTCAGCACATTCGTCGGTTACTATTTCAAAAGTAATCGGCAAGATTTTTAATTTCAACATATTCGTCGCTTACTATTTCAAAAGTAATCAGCAAGATTTTTATTTTCAACATATTCGTCGCTTACTATTTCAAAAGTAATCGGCATGATTTATTTTCGGCACATTCGTCGGTTACTATTTCAAAAGTAATCGGCAAGATTTTTATTTTGAGCACATTCGTCGGTTACTATTTTAAAAGTAATCGACAAGACTTTTATTTTCAGCACATTTGTCGGTTACTATTTCAAAAGTAATCGGCATGATTTATTTTCAGCACATTCGTCGGTTACTATTTCAAAAGTAATCGGCAAGATTTATTTTCAACACATTCGTCGGTTACTATTTCAAAAGTAATCGGCATGATCTATTTTCTGCACATTTGTCGGGTACTATTTTAAAAGTAATCGACAAGATTTTTATTTTCAACATATTCGTCGGTTACTATTTCAAAAGTAATCGGCACGACTTTATTTTCAGCACTTTCGTCGGTTACTATTTCAAATGTAAGCAGCAGGATTTTTATTTTCAGCATATTCGTCGGTTACTATTTCGAAAGTAATCGGCAAGATTTTTATTTTCAGCATATTTGTCGGTTACTATTTTAAAAGTAATCGACAAGATTTTTATTTTCAACATATTCCTCGGTTACTATTTCAAAAGTAATCGGCAAGATTTTTATTTTCAGCATGTTCGTCGGTTACTATTTCAAAAGTAATCGGCAAGATTTTTATTTTCAACATATTTGTCGGTTACAATTTTAAAAGTAATCGACAAGACTTTATTTTCAGCACATTCGTCGGTTACTATTTCAAAACTAATCGGCAAGATTTTTATTTTCAACATATTCGTCGCTTACTATTTCAAAAGTAATCAACAAGATTTTTATTTTCAACATATTCGTCGCTTACTATTTCAAAAGTAATCGGCATGATTTATTTTCAGCACATTCGTCGGTTACTATTTCAAAAGTAATCGGCAAGATTTTTAATTTCAACATATTCGTCGCTTACTATTTCAAAAGTAATCAGCAAGATTTTTATTTTCAACATATTCGTCGCTTACTATTTCAAAAGTAATCGGCATGATTTATTTTCGGCACATTCGTCGGTTACTATTTCAAAAGTAATCGGCAAGATTTTTATTTTGAGCACATTCGTCGGTTACTATTTTAAAAGTAATCGACAAGACTTTTATTTTCAGCACATTTGTCGGTTACTATTTCAAAAGTAATCGGCATGATTTATTTTCAGCACATTCGTCGGTTACTATTTCAAAAGTAATCGGCAAGACTTTATTTTCAACACATTCGTCGGTTACTATTTCAAAAGTAATCGGCATGATCTATTTTCTGCACATTTGTCGGGTACTATTTTAAAAGTAATCGACAAGATTTTTATTTTCAACATATTCGTCGGTTACAATTTCAAAAGTAATCGGCACGACTTTATTTTCAGCACTTTCGTCGGTTACTATTTCAAATGTAAGCAGCAGGATTTTTATTTTCAGCATATTCGTCGGTTACTATTTCGAAAGTAATCGGCAAGATTTTTATTTTCAGCATATTTGTCGGTTACTATTTTAAAAGTAATCGACAAGATTTTTATTTTCAACATATTCCTCGGTTACTATTTCAAAAGTAATCGGCAAGATTTTTATTTTCAGCATGTTCGTCGGTTACTATTTCAAAAGTAATCGGCAAGATTTTTATTTTCAACATATTTGTCGGTTACAATTTTAAAAGTAATCGACAAGACTTTATTTTCAGCAAATTCGTCGGTTACTATTTCAAAAGTAATCGGCAAAATTTTTATTTTCAACATATTCGTCGCTTACTATTTCAAAAGTAATCAACAAGATTTTTATTTTCAACATATTCGTCGCTTACTATTTCAAAAGTAATCGGCATGATTTATTTTCAGCACATTCGTCGGTTACTATTTCAAAAGTAATCGGCAAGATTTTTATTTTCATCATATTCGTCGCTTACTATTTCAAAAGTAATCAGCAAGATTTTTATTTTCAACAGATTCGTCGCTTACTATTTCAAAAGTAATCGGCATGATTTATTTTCAGCACATTCGTCGGTTACTATTTCAAAAGTAATCGGCAAGACTTTTATTTTGAGCACATTCGTCGGTTACTATTTTAAAAGTAATCGACAAGACTTTTATTTTCAGCACATTTGTCGGTTACTATTTCAAAAGTAATCGGCATGATTTATTTTCAGCACATTCGTCGGTTACTATTTCAAAAGTAATCGGCAAGATTTTTATTTTGAGCACATTCGTCGGTTACTATTTTAAAAGTAATCGACAAAACTTTTATTTTCAGCACATTTGTCGGTTACTATTTCAAAAGTAATCGGCATGATTTATTTTCAGCACATTCGTCGGTTACTATTTCAAAAGTAATCGGCAAGACTTTATTTTCAACAAATTCGTCGGTTACTATTTCAAAAGTAATCGGCATGATCTATTTTCTGCACATTCGTCGGTTACTATTTCAAAAGTAATCGGCAAGATTTTTATTTTCAGCATATTCGTCGGTTACTATTTCGAAGGTAATCCACAGTATTTATTTTCAGCACATTCGTCGGTTACTATTTCAAAAGTAATCGGCATGATTTATTTTCGGCACATTCGTCGGTTACTATTTCAAAAGTAATCGGCAAGACTTTATTTTCAACACATTCGTCGGTTACTATTTCAAAAGTAATCGGCATGATCTATTTTCTGCACATTTGTCGGGTACTATTTTAAAAGTAATCGACAAGATTTTTATTTTCAACATATTCGTCGGTTACAATTTCAAAAGTAATCGGCACGACTTTATTTTCAGCACTTTCGTCGGTTACTATTTCAAATGTAAGCAGCAGGATTTTTATTTTCAGCATATTCGTCGGTTACTATTTCGAAAGTAATCGGCAAGATTTTTATTTTCAGCATATTTGTCGGTTACTATTTTAAAAGTAATCGACAAGATTTTTATTTTCAACATATTCCTCGGTTACTATTTCAAAAGTAATCGGCAAGATTTTTATTTTCAGCATGTTCGTCGGTTACTATTTCAAAAGTAATCGGCAAGATTTTTATTTTCAACATATTTGTCGGTTACAATTTTAAAAGTAATCGACAAGACTTTATTTTCAGCAAATTCGTCGGTTACTATTTCAAAAGTAATCGGCAAAATTTTTATTTTCAACATATTCGTCGCTTACTATTTCAAAAGTAATCAACAAGATTTTTATTTTCAACATATTCGTCGCTTACTATTTCAAAAGTAATCGGCATGATTTATTTTCAGCACATTCGTCGGTTACTATTTCAAAAGTAATCGGCAAGATTTTTATTTTCATCATATTCGTCGCTTACTATTTCAAAAGTAATCAGCAAGATTTTTATTTTCAACATATTCGTCGCTTACTATTTCAAAAGTAATCGGCATGATTTATTTTCATCACATTCGTCGGTTACTATTTCAAAAGTAATCGGCAAGACTTTTATTTTGAGCACATTCGTCGGTTACTATTTTAAAAGTAATCGACAAGACTTTTATTTTCAGCACATTTGTCGGTTACTATTTCAAAAGTAATCGGCATGATTTATTTTCAGCACATTCGTCGGTTACTATTTCAAAAGTAATCGGCAAGATTTTTATTTTGAGCACATTCGTCGGTTACTATTTTAAAAGTAATCGACAAAACTTTTATTTTCAGCACATTTGTCGGTTACTATTTCAAAAGTAATCGGCATGATTTATTTTCAGCACATTCGTCGGTTACTATTTCAAAAGTAATCGGCAAGACTTTATTTTCAACAAATTCGTCGGTTACTATTTCAAAAGTAATCGGCATGATCTATTTTCTGCACATTCGTCGGTTACTATTTCAAAAGTAATCGGCAAGATTTTTATTTTCAGCATATTCGTCGGTTACTATTTCAAAGGTAATCAGCAGTATTTATTTTCAGCACATTCGTCGGTTATTATTTCAAAAGTAATCGGCAAGATTTTTATTTTTAGCATATTTGTCGGGTACTATTTTAAAAGTAATCGACAAGATTTTTATTTTCAACATATTCGTCGGTTACTATTTCAAAAGTAATCGGCAAGACTTTATTTTCAGCACTTTCGTCGGTTACTATTTCAAATGTAATCGGCAGGATTTTTATTTTCAGCATATTCGTCGGTTACTATTTCGAAAGTAATCGACAAGATTTTTATTTTCAGCATATTTGTCGGTTACTATTTTAAAAGTAATCGACAAGATTTTTATTTTCAACATATTCTTCGGTTACTATTTCAAAAGTAATCGGCAAGATTTTTATTTTCAACATATTCGTCGCTTACTATTTCAAAAGTAATCAGCAAGATTTTTATTTTCAACATATTCGTCGCTTACTATTTCAAAAGTAATCGGCATGATTTATTTTCAGCACATTCGTCGGTTACTATTTCAAAAGTAATCGGCAGGATTTTTATTTTTCAGCATATTCGTCGGTTACTATTTCGAAAGTAATCGGCAAGATTTTTATTTTCAGCATATTTGTCGGTTACTATTTTAAAAGTAATCGACAAGATTTTTATTTTCAGCATGTTCGTTGGTTACTATTTCAAAAGTAATCGGCAAGATTTTTATTTTCAACATATTTGTCGGTTACAATTTTAAAAGTAATCGACAAGACTTTATTTTCAGCACATTCGTCGGTTACTATTTCAAAACTAATCGGCAAGATTTTTATTTTCAACATATTCGTCGCTTACTATTTCAAAAGTAATCAACAAGATTTTTATTTTCAACATATTCGTCGCTTACTATTTCAAAAGTAATCGGCATGATTTATTTTCAGCACATTCGTCGGTTACTATTTCAAAAGTAATCGGCAAGATTTTTAATTTCAACATATTCGTCGCTTACTATTTCAAAAGTAATCAGCAAGATTTTTATTTTCAACATATTCGTCGCTTACTATTTCAAAAGTAATCGGCATGATTTATTTTCGGCACATTCGTCGGTTACTATTTCAAAAGTAATCGGCAAGATTTTTATTTTGAGCACATTCGTCGGTTACTATTTTAAAAGTAATCGACAAGACTTTTATTTTCAGCACATTTGTCGGTTACTATTTCAAAAGTAATCGGCATGATTTATTTTCAGCACATTCGTCGGTTACTATTTCAAAAGTAATCGGCAAGACTTTATTTTCAACACATTCGTCGGTTACTATTTCAAAAGTAATCGGCATGATCTATTTTCTGCACATTTGTCGGGTACTATTTTAAAAGTAATCGACAAGATTTTTATTTTCAACATATTCGTCGGTTACTATTTCAAAAGTAATCGGCACGACTTTATTTTCAGCACTTTCGTCGGTTACTATTTCAAATGTAAGCAGCAGGATTTTTATTTTCAGCATATTCGTCGGTTACTATTTCGAAAGTAATCGGCAAGATTTTTATTTTCAGCATATTTGTCGGTTACTATTTTAAAAGTAATCGACAAGATTTTTATTTTCAACATATTCCTCGGTTACTATTTCAAAAGTAATCGGCAAGATTTTTATTTTCAGCATGTTCGTCGGTTACTATTTCAAAAGTAATCGGCAAGATTTTTATTTTCAACATATTTGTCGGTTACAATTTTAAAAGTAATCGACAAGACTTTATTTTCAGCACATTCGTCGGTTACTATTTCAAAAGTAATCGGCAAAATTTTTATTTTCAACATATTCGTCGCTTACTATTTCAAAAGTAATCAACAAGATTTTTATTTTCAACATATTCGTCGCTTACTATTTCAAAAGTAATCGGCATGATTTATTTTCAGCACATTCGTCGGTTACTATTTCAAAAGTAATCGGCAAGATTTTTATTTTCATCATATTCGTCGCTTACTATTTCAAAAGTAATCAGCAAGATTTTTATTTTCAACATATTCGTCGCTTACTATTTCAAAAGTAATCGGCATGATTTATTTTCAGCACATTCGTCGGTTACTATTTCAAAAGTAATCGGCAAGATTTTTATTTTGAGCACATTCGTCGGTTACTATTTTAAAAGTAATCGACAAGACTTTTATTTTCAGCACATTTGTCGGTTACTATTTCAAAAGTAATCGGCATGATTTATTTTCAGCACATTCGTCGGTTACTATTTCAAAAGTAATCGGCAAGATTTTTATTTTGAGCACATTCGTCGGTTACTATTTTAAAAGTAATCGACAAAACTTTTATTTTCAGCACATTTGTCGGTTACTATTTCAAAAGTAATCGGCATGATTTATTTTCAGCACATTCGTCGGTTACTATTTCAAAAGTAATCGGCAAGACTTTATTTTCAACAAATTCGTCGGTTACTATTTCAAAAGTAATCGGCATGATCTATTTTCTCCACATTCGTCGGTTACTATTTCAAAAGTAATCGGCAAGATTTTTATTTTCAGCATATTCGTCGGTTACTATTTCAAAGGTAATCAGCAGTATTTATTTTCAGCACATTCGTCGGTTATTATTTCAAAAGTAATCGGCAAGATTTTTATTTTTAGCATATTTGTCGGGTACTATTTTAAAAGTAATCGACAAGATTTTTATTTTCAACATATTCGTCGGTTACTATTTCAAAAGTAATCGGCAAGACTTTATTTTCAGCACTTTCGTCGGTTACTATTTCAAATGTAATCGGCAGGATTTTTATTTTCAGCATATTCGTCGGTTACTATTTCGAAAGTAATCGACAAGATTTTTATTTTCAGCATATTTGTCGGTTACTATTTTAAAAGTAATCGACAAGATTTTTATTTTCAACATATTCTTCGGTTACTATTTCAAAAGTAATCGGCAAGATTTTTATTTTCAACATATTCGTCGCTTACTATTTCAAAAGTAATCAGCAAGATTTTTATTTTCAACATATTCGTCGCTTACTATTTCAAAAGTAATCGGCATGATTTATTTTCAGCACATTCGTCGGTTACTATTTCAAAAGTAATCGGCAAGATTTTTATTTTCAACATATTCGTCGCTTACTAATTAAAAAGTAATCAGCAAGATTTTTATTTTCAACATATTCGTCGCTTACTATTTCAAAAGTAATCGGCATGATTTATTTTCAGCACATTCGTCGGTTACTATTTCAAAAGTAATCGGCAGGATTTTTATTTTTCAGCATATTCGTCGGTTACTATTTCAAAAGTAATCGGCAAGATTTTTATTTTGAGCACATTCGTTGGTTACTATTTTAAAAGTAATCGACAAGACTTTTATTTTCAGCACATTTGAAGGTTACTATTTCAAAAGTAATCGGCATGATTTATTTTCGGCACATTCGTCGGTTACTATTTCAAAAGTAATCGGCAAGACTTTATTTTCAACACATTCGTCGGTTACTATTTCAAAAGTAATCGGCATGATCTATTTTCTGCACATTCGTCGGTTACTATTTCAAAAGTAATCGGCAAGATTTTTATTTTCAGCATATTCGTCGGTTACTATTTCAAAGGTAATCAGCAGTATTTATTTTCAGCACATTCGTCGGTTACTATTTCAAAAGTAATCGGCAAGATTTTTATTTTCAGCATATTCGTCGGTTACTATTTCAAAGGTAATCAGCAGTATTTATTTTCAGCACATTCGTCGGTTACTATTTTAAAAGTAATCGACAAGACTTTATTTTCAGCACATTCATCGGTTACTATTTCAAAAGTAATCGGCAAGATTTTTATTTTCAACATATTCGTCGCTTACTATTTCAAAAGTAATCAGCAAGATTTTTATTTTCAACATATTCGTCCCTTACTATTTGAAAAGTAATCGGCATGATTTATTTTCAGCACATTCGTCGGTTACTATTTCAAAAGTAATCGACATGATCTATTTTCTGCACATTCGTCGGTTACTATTTCAAAAGTAATCGGCAAGATTTATATTTTCAGCATATTCGTCGGTTACTATTTCAAAAGTAATCAGCAAGATTTTTATGTTCAACATATTCGTCGCTTACTATTTCAAAAGTAATCGGCATGATTTATTTTCAGCACATTCGTCGGTTACTATTTCAAAAGTAATCGGCAAGATTTTTATTTTCAACATATTCGTCGCTTACTAATTAAAAAGTAATCAGCAAGATTTTTATTTTCAACATATTCGTCGCTTACTATTTCAAAAGTAATCGGCATGATTTATTTTCAGCACATTCGTCGGTTACTATTTCAAAAGTAATCGGCAAGATTTTTATTTTGAGCACATTCGTCGGTTACTATTTTAAAAGTAATCGACAAGACTTTTATTTTCAGCACATTTGTCGGTTACTATTTCAAAAGTAATCGGCATGATTTATTTTCAGCACATTCGTCGGTTACTATTTCAAAAGTAATCGGCAAGATTTTTATTTTGAGCACATTCGTTGGTTACTATTTTAAAAGTAATCGACAAGACTTTTATTTTCAGCACATTTGTCGGTTACTATTTCAAAAGTAATCGGCATGATTTATTTTCAGCACATTCGTCGGTTACTATTTCAAAAGTAATCGGCAAGACTTTATTTTCAACACATTCGTCGGTTACTATTTCAAAAGTAATCGGCATGATCTATTTTCTGCACATTCGTCGGTTACTATTTCAAAAGTAATCGGCAAGATTTTTATTTTCAGCATATTCGTCGGTTACTATTTCAAAGGTAATCAGCAGTATTTATTTTCAGCACATTCGTCGGTTACTATTTCAAAAGTAATCGGCAAGATTTTTATTTTCAGCATATTCGTCGGTTACTATTTCAAAGGTAATCAGCAGTATTTATTTTCAGCACATTCGTCGGTTACTATTTTAAAAGTAATCGACAAGACTTTATTTTCAGCACATTCATCGGTTACTATTTCAAAAGTAATCGGCAAGATTTTTATTTTCAACATATTCGTCGCTTACTATTTCAAAAGTAATCAGCAAGATTTTTATTTTCAACATATTCGTCACTTACTATTTGAAAAGTAATCGGCATGATTTATTTTCAGCACATTCGTCGGTTACTATTTCAAAAGTAATCGGCAAGATTTTTATTTTGAGCACATTCGTCGGTTACTATTTTAAAAGTAATCGACAAGACTTTTATTTTCAGCATATTCGTCGGTTACTATTTCGAAAGTAATCGGCAAGATTTTTATTTTCAGCATATTTGTCGGTTACTATTTTAAAAGTAATCGACAAGATTTTTATTTTCAACATATTCGTCGGTTACTATTTCATAAGTAATCGGCATGATTTATTTTCAGCACATTCGTCGGTTACTATTTCAAAAGTAATCGGCATGATATATTTTCTGCACATTCGTCGGTTACTATTTCAAAAGTAATCGGCAAGATTTATATTTTCAGCATATTCGTCGGTTACTATTTCAAAAGTAATCGGCATGATCTATTTCCTGCACATTCGTCGGTTACTATTTCAAAAGTAATCGGCAAGATTTTTATTTTCAGCATATTCGTCGGTTACTATTTCAAAGGTAATCAGCAGTATTTATTTTCAGCACATTCGTCGGTTACTATTTCAAAAGTAATCGGCAAGATTTTTATTTTCAGCATATTCGTCGGTTACTATTTCAAAGGTAATCAGCAGTATTTATTTTCAGCACATTCGTCGGTTACTATTTTAAAAGTAATCGACAAGACTTTATTTTCAGCACATTCATCGGTTACTATTTCAAAAGTAATCGGCAAGATTTTTATTTTCAACATATTCGTCGCTTACTATTTCAAAAGTAATCAGCAAGATTTTTATTTTCAACATATTCGTCACTTACTATTTGAAAAGTAATCGGCATGATTTATTTTCAGCACATTCGTCGGTTACTATTTCAAAAGTAATCGGCAAGATTTTTATTTTGAGCACATTCGTCGGTTACTATTTTAAAAGTAATCGACAAGACTTTTATTTTCAGCATATTCGTCGGTTACTATTTCGAAAGTAATCGGCAAGATTTTTATTTTCAGCATATTTGTCGGTTACTATTTTAAAAGTAATCGACAAGATTTTTATTTTCAACATATTCGTCGGTTACTATTTCATAAGTAATCGGCATGATTTATTTTCAGCACATTCGTCGGTTACTATTTCAAAAGTAATCGGCATGATATATTTTCTGCACATTCGTCGGTTACTATTTCAAAAGTAATCGGCAAGATTTATATTTTCAGCATATTCGTCGGTTACTATTTCAAAAGTAATCGGCAAGATTTTTATTTTCAGCATATTTGTCGGTTACTATATTAAAAGTAATCGACAAGATTTTTATTTTCAACATATTCGTCGGTTACTATTTCAAACGTAATCGGCAAGACTTTATTATCAGCACATTCGTTGGTTACTATTTTAAAAGTAATCGGCAAGACTTTATTTTCAGCACTTTCGTCTGTTACTATTTCAAATGTAATCGGCAGGATTTTTATTTTTCAGCATATTCGTCGGTTACTATTTCGATAGTAATCGGCAAGATTTTTATTTTCAGCATATTTGTCGGTTACTATTTTAAAAGTAATCGATAAGATTTTTATTTTCAACATATTCCTCGGTTACTATTTCAAAAGTAATCGGCAAGATTTTTATTTTCAGCATGTTCGTCGGTTACTATTTCAAAAGTAATCGGCAAGATTTTTTTTTTTCAACATATTTGTCGGTTACTATTTCAAAAGTAATCGGCATGATTTATTTTCAGCACATTCGTCGGTTACTATTTCAAAAGTAATCGGCAAGATTTATATTTTCAGCATATTCGTCGGTTACTATTTCAAAAGTAATCGGCAAGATTTTTATGTTCAACATATTCGTCGCTTACTATTTCAAAAGTAATCGGCATGATTTATTTTCAGCACATTCGTCGGTTACTATTTCAAAAGTAATCGGCAAGATTTTTATTTTCAACATATTCGTCGCTTACTAATTAAAAAGTAATCAGCAAGATTTTTATTTTCAACATATTCGTCGCTTACTATTTCAAAAGTAATCGGCATGATTTATTTTCAGCACATTCGTCGGTTACTATTTCAAAAGTAATCGGCAAGATTTTTATTTTGAGCACATTCGTCGGTTACTATTTTAAAAGTAATCGACAAGACTTTTATTTTCAGCACATTTGTCGGTTACTATTTCAAAAGTAATCGGCATGATTTATTTTCAGCACATTCGTCGGTTACTATTTCAAAAGTAATCGGCAAGATTTTTATTTTGAGCACATTCGTTGGTTACTATTTTAAAAGTAATCGACAAGACTTTTATTTTCAGCACATTTGTCGGTTACTATTTCAAAAGTAATCGGCATGATTTATTTTCAGCACATTCGTCGGTTACTATTTCAAAAGTAATCGGCAAGACTTTATTTTCAACACATTCGTCGGTTACTATTTCAAAAGTAATCGGCATGATCTATTTTCTGCACATTCGTCGGTTACTATTTCAAAAGTAATCGGCAAGATTTTTATTTTCAGCATATTCGTCGGTTACTATTTCAAAGGTAATCAGCAGTATTTATTTTCAGCACATTCGTCGGTTACTATTTCAAAAGTAATCGGCAAGATTTTTATTTTCAGCATATTCGTCGGTTACTATTTCAAAGGTAATCAGCAGTATTTATTTTCAGCACATTCGTCGGTTACTATTTTAAAAGTAATCGACAAGACTTTATTTTCAGCACATTCATCGGTTACTATTTCAAAAGTAATCGGCAAGATTTTTATTTTCAACATATTCGTCGCTTACTATTTCAAAAGTAATCAGCAAGATTTTTATTTTCAACATATTCGTCACTTACTATTTGAAAAGTAATCGGCATGATTTATTTTCAGCACATTCGTCGGTTACTATTTCAAAAGTAATCGGCAAGATTTTTATTTTGAGCACATTCGTCGGTTACTATTTTAAAAGTAATCGACAAGACTTTTATTTTCAGCATATTCGTCGGTTACTATTTCGAAAGTAATCGGCAAGATTTTTATTTTCAGCATATTTGTCGGTTACTATTTTAAAAGTAATCGACAAGATTTTTATTTTCAACATATTCGTCGGTTACTATTTCATAAGTAATCGGCATGATTTATTTTCAGCACATTCGTCGGTTACTATTTCAAAAGTAATCGGCATGATATATTTTCTGCACATTCGTCGGTTACTATTTCAAAAGTAATCGGCAAGATTTATATTTTCAGCATATTCGTCGGTTACTATTTCAAAAGTAATCGGCAAGATTTTTATTTTCAGCATATTTGTCGGTTACTATATTAAAAGTAATCGACAAGATTTTTATTTTCAACATATTCGTCGGTTACTATTTCAAACGTAATCGGCAAGACTTTATTATCAGCACATTCGTTGGTTACTATTTTAAAAGTAATCGGCAAGACTTTATTTTCAGCACTTTCGTCGGTTACTATTTCAAATGTAATCGGCAGGATTTTTTTTTTTCAGCATATTCGTCGGTTACTATTTCGATAGTAATCGGCAAGATTTTTATTTTCAGCATATTTGTCGGTTACTATTTTAAAAGTAATCGACAAGATTTTTATTTTCAACATATTCCTCGGTTACTATTTCAAAAGTAATCGGCAAGATTTTTATTTTCAGCATGTTCGTCGGTTACTATTTCAAAAGTAATCGGCAAGATTTTTTTTTTCAACATATTTGTCGGTTACTATTTTAAAAGTAATCGACAAGACTTTATTTTCAGCACATTCGTCGGTTACTATTTCAAAAGTAATCGGCAAAATTTTTATTTTCAACATATTCGTCGCTTACTAT
Organism: Medicago lupulina; assembly: GCA_958299785.1. Taxonomy (NCBI): domain Eukaryota; kingdom Viridiplantae; phylum Streptophyta; class Magnoliopsida; order Fabales; family Fabaceae; genus Medicago; species Medicago lupulina. The sequence continues at coordinate 40,026,358 of OY283143.1, read as the reverse complement.
TTCAAAAGTAATCAACAAGATTTTTATTTTCAACATATTCGTCGCTTACTATTTCAAAAGTAATCGGCATGATTTATTTTCAGCACATTCGTCGGTTACTATTTCAAAAGTAATCGGCAAGATTTTTATTTTCATCATATTCGTCGCTTACTATTTCAAAAGTAATCAGCAAGATTTTTATTTTCAACATATTCGTCGCTTACTATTTCAAAAGTAATCGGCATGATTTATTTTCAGCACATTCGTCGGTTACTATTTCAAAAGTAATCGGCAAGATTTTTATTTTGAGCACATTCGTCGGTTACTATTTTAAAAGTAATCGACAAGACTTTTATTTTCAGCACATTTGTCGGTTACTATTTCAAAAGTAATCGGCATGATTTATTTTCAGCACATTCGTCGGTTACTATTTCAAAAGTAATCGGCAAGATTTTTATTTTGAGCACATTCGTCGGTTACTATTTTAAAAGTAATCGACAAAACTTTTATTTTCAGCACATTTGTCGGTTACTATTTCAAAAGTAATCGGCATGATTTATTTTCAGCACATTCGTCGGTTACTATTTCAAAAGTAATCGGCAAGACTTTATTTTCAACAAATTCGTCGGTTACTATTTCAAAAGTAATCGGCATGATCTATTTTCTGCACATTCGTCGGTTACTATTTCAAGAGTAATCGGCAAGATTTTTATTTTCAGCATATTCGTCGGTTACTATTTCAAAGGTAATCAGCAGTATTTATTTTCAGCACATTCGTCGGTTATTATTTCAAAAGTAATCGGCAAGATTTTTATTTTTAGCATATTTGTCGGGTACTATTTTAAAAGTAATCGACAAGATTTTTATTTTCAACATATTCGTCGGTTACTATTTCAAAAGTAATCGGCAAGACTTTATTTTCAGCACTTTCGTCGGTTACTATTTCAAAGGTAATCAGCAGTATTTATTTTCAGCACATTCGTCGGTTACTATTTTAAAAGTAATCGACAAGACTTTATTTTCAGCACATTCATCGGTTACTATTTCAAAAGTAATCGGCAAGATTTTTATTTTCAACATATTCGTCGCTTACTATTTCAAAAGTAATCAGCAAGATTTTTATTTTCAACATATTCGTCCCTTACTATTTGAAAAGTAATCGGCATGATTTATTTTCAGCACATTCGTCGGTTACTATTTCAAAAGTAATCGACATGATCTATTTTCTGCACATTCGTCGGTTACTATTTCAAAAGTAATCGGCAAGATTTATATTTTCAGCATATTCGTCGGTTACTATTTCAAAAGTAATCGGCAAGATTTTTATGTTCAACATATTCGTCGCTTACTATTTCAAAAGTAATCGGCATGATTTATTTTCAGCACATTCGTCGGTTACTATTTCAAAAGTAATCGGCAAGATTTTTATTTTCAACATATTCGTCGCTTACTAATTAAAAAGTAATCAGCAAGATTTTTATTTTCAACATATTCGTCGCTTACTATTTCAAAAGTAATCGGCATGATTTATTTTCAGCACATTCGTCGGTTACTATTTCAAAAGTAATCGGCAAGATTTTTATTTTGAGCACATTCGTCGGTTACTATTTTCAAAGTAATCGACAAGACTTTTATTTTCAGCACATTTGTCGGTTACTATTTCAAAAGTAATCGGCATGATTTATTTTCAGCACATTCGTCGGTTACTATTTCAAAAGTAATCGGCAAGATTTTTATTTTGAGCACATTCGTTGGTTACTATTTTAAAAGTAATCGACAAGACTTTTATTTTCAGCACATTTGTCGGTTACTATTTCAAAAGTAATCGGCATGATTTATTTTCAGCACATTCGTCGGTTACTATTTCAAAAGTAATCGGCAAGACTTTATTTTCAACACATTCGTCGGTTACTATTTCAAAAGTAATCGGCATGATCTATTTTCTGCACATTCGTCGGTTACTATTTCAAAAGTAATCGGCAAGATTTTTATTTTCAGCATATTCGTCGGTTACTATTTCAAAGGTAATCAGCAGTATTTATTTTCAGCACATTCGTCGGTTACTATTTCAAAAGTAATCGGCAAGATTTTTATTTTCAGCATATTCGTCGGTTACTATTTCAAAGGTAATCAGCAGTATTTATTTTCAGCACATTCGTCGGTTACTATTTTAAAAGTAATCGACAAGACTTTATTTTCAGCACATTCATCGGTTACTATTTCAAAAGTAATCGGCAAGATTTTTATTTTCAACATATTCGTCGCTTACTATTTCAAAAGTAATCAGCAAGATTTTTATTTTCAACATATTCGTCACTTACTATTTGAAAAGTAATCGGCATGATTTATTTTCAGCACATTCGTCGGTTACTATTTCAAAAGTAATCGGCAAGATTTTTATTTTGAGCACATTCGTCGGTTACTATTTTAAAAGTAATCGACAAGACTTTTATTTTCAGCATATTCGTCGGTTACTATTTCGAAAGTAATCGGCAAGATTTTTATTTTCAGCATATTTGTCGGTTACTATTTTAAAAGTAATCGACAAGATTTTTATTTTCAACATATTCGTCGGTTACTATTTCATAAGTAATCGGCATGATTTATTTTCAGCACATTCGTCGGTTACTATTTCAAAAGTAATCGGCATGATATATTTTCTGCACATTCGTCGGTTACTATTTCAAAAGTAATCGGCAAGATTTATATTTTCAGCATATTCGTCGGTTACTATTTCAAAAGTAATCGGCAAGATTTTTATTTTCAGCATATTTGTCGGTTACTATATTAAAAGTAATCGACAAGATTTTTATTTTCAACATATTCGTCGGTTACTATTTCAAACGTAATCGGCAAGACTTTATTATCAGCACATTCGTTGGTTACTATTTTAAAAGTAATCGGCAAGACTTTATTTTCAGCACTTTCGTCGGTTACTATTTCAAATGTAATCGGCAGGATTTTTATTTTTCAGCATATTCGTCGGTTACTATTTCGATAGTAATCGGCAAGATTTTTATTTTCAGCATATTTGTCGGTTACTATTTTAAAAGTAATCGACAAGATTTTTATTTTCAACATATTCCTCGGTTACTATTTCAAAAGTAATCGGCAAGATTTTTATTTTCAGCATGTTCGTCGGTTACTATTTCAAAAGTAATCGGCAAGATTTTTTTTTTTCAACATATTTGTCGGTTACTATTTTAAAAGTAATCGACAAGACTTTATTTTCAGCACATTCGTCGGTTACTATTTCAAAAGTAATCGGCAAGATTTTTATTTTAAACATATTCGTCGGTTACTATTTCATAAGTAATCGGCATGATTTATTCTCAGCACATTCGTCGGTTACTATTTCAAAAGTAATCGGCAAGATTTTTATTTTCAACATATTCCTCGGTTACTATTTAAAAGGTAATCGGTAAGATTTTTATTTTCAACATATTCGTTGCTTACTATTTCAAAAGTAATCAGCAAGATTCTTATTTTCAACATATTCGTCGCTTACTATTTCAAAAGTAATCGGCATGATTTATTTTCAGCACATTCGTTGGTTACTATTTCAAAAGTAATCGGCAAGATTTTTATTTTTAGCACATTCGTCGGTTACTATTTTAAAAGTAATCGACAAGACTTTTATTTTCAACATGTTTGTCGGTTACAATTTTAAAAGTAATCGACAAGACTTTATTTTCAGCACATTCGTCGGTTACTATTTCAAAAGTAATCGGTTAGATTTTTATTTTCAACATATTCGTCGCTTACTATTTCAAAAGTAATCAGCAAGATTTTTATTTTCAACATATTCGTCGCTTACTATTTCAAAAGTAATCGGCATGATTTATTTTCAGCACATTCGTCGGTTACTATTTCAAAAGTAATCGGCAAGATATTTATTTTGAGCACATTCGTCGGTTACTATTTTAAAAGTAATCGACAAGACGTTTATTTTCAGCACATTTGTCGGTTACTATTTCAAAAGTAATCGGCATGATTTATTTTCAGCACATTCGTCGGTTACTATTTCAATAGTAATCGGCAAGACTTTATTTTCAACATATTCCTCGGTTACTATTTTAAAAGTAATCGGCAAGATTTTTATTTTCAGCATGTTCGTCGGTTACTAATTCAAAAGTAATCGGCAAGATTTTTTTTTTCAACATATTTGTCGGTTACTATTTTAAAAGTAATCGACAAGACTTTATTTTCAGCACATTCGTCGGTTACTATTTCAAAAGTAATCGGCAAGATTTTTATTTTCAGCATATTCGTCGGTTACTATTTCAAAGGTAATCAGCAGTATTTATTTTCAGCACATTCGTCGGTTACTATTTCAAAAGTAATCGGAAAGATTTTTATTTTTAGAATATTTGTCGGGTACTATTTTAAAAGTAATCGACAAGATTTTTATTTTCAACATATTCGTCGGTTACTATTTCAAAAGTAATCGGCAAGACTTTATTTTCAGCACTTTCGTCGGTTACTATTTCAAATGTAATCGGCAGGATTTTTATTTTCAGCATATTCGTCGGTTACTATTTCGATAGTAATCGGCAAGATTTTTATTTTCAGCATATTTGTCGGTTACTATTTTAAAAGTAATCGACAAGATTTTTATTTTCAACATATTCCTCGGTTACTATTTCAAAAGTAATCGGCAAGATTTTTATTTTCAGCATGTTCGTCGGTTACTATTTCAAAAGTAATCGGCAAGATTTTTTTTTTCAACATATTTGTCGGTTACTATTTTAAAAGTAATCGACAAGACTTTATTTTCAGCACATTCGTCGGTTACTATTTCAAAAGTAATCGGCAAGATTTTTAATTTCAACATATTCGTCGGTTACTATTTCATAAGTAATCGGCATGATTTATTCTCAGCACATTCGTCGGTTACTATTTCAAAAGTAATCGGCAAGATTTTTATTTTCAACATATTCCTCGGTTACTATTTAAAAAGTAATCGGTAAGATTTTTATTTTCAACATATTCGTCGCTTACTATTTCAAAAGTAATCAGCAAGATTTTTCTTTTCAACATATTCGTCGCTTACTATTTCAAAAGTAATCGGCATGATTTATTTTCAGCACATTCGTCGGTTACTATTTCAAAAGTAATCGGCAAGATTTTTATTTTGAGCACATTCGTCGGTTAGTATTTTAAAAGTAATCGACAAGACTTTTATTTTCAGCACATTTGTCGGTTACTATTTCAAAAGTAATCGGCATGATTTATTTTCAGCACATTCGTCGGTTACTATTTCAAAAGTAATCGGCAAGATTTTTATTTTGAGCACATTCGTCGGTTACTATTTTAAAAGTAATCGACAAGACTTTTATTTTCAGCACATTTGTCGGTTACTATTTCAAAAGTAATCGGCATGATTTATTTTCAACACATTCGTCGGTTACTATTTCAAAAGTAATCGGCAAGACTTTATTTTCAACATATTCCTCGGTTACTATTTTAAAAGTAATCGGCAAGATTTTTATTTTCAGCATGTTCGTCGGTTACTATTTCAAAAGTAATCGGCAAGATTTTTTTTTTCAACATATTTGTCGGTTACTATTTTAAAAGTAATCGACAAGACTTTATTTTCAGCACATTCGTCGGTTACTATTTCAAAAGTAATCGGCAAGATTTTTATTTTCAGCATATTCGTCGGTTACTATTTCAAAGGTAATCAGCAGTATTTATTTTCAGCACATTCGTCGGTTACTATTTCAAAAGTAATCGGCAAGATTTTTATTTTTAGCATATTTGTCGGGTACTATTTTAAAAGTAATCGACAAGATTTTTATTTTCAACATATTCGTCGGTTACTATTTCAAAAGTAATCGGCAAGACTTTATTTTCAGCACTTTCGTCGGTTACTATTTCAAATGTAATCGGCAGGATTTTTATTTTCAGCATATTCGTCGGTTACTATTTCGAAAGTAATCGGCAAGATTTTTATTTTCAGCATATTTGTCGGTTACTATTTTAAAAGTAATCGACAAGATTTTTATTTTCAACATATTCCTCGGTTACTATTTCAAAAGTAATCGGCAAGATTTTTATTTTCAACATATTCCTCGGTTACTATTTCAAAAGTAATCGGCAAGATTTTTATTTTCAGCATGTTCGTCGGTTACTATTTCAAAAGTAATCGGCAAGATTTTTTTTTTCAACATATTTGTCGGTTACTATTTTAAAAGTAATCGACAAGACTTTATTTTCAGCACATTCGTCGGTTACTATTTCAAAAGTAATCGGCAAGATTTTTAATTTCAACATATTCGTCGGTTACTATTTCATAAGTAATCGGCATGATTTATTCTCAGCACATTCGTCGGTTACTATTTCAAAAGTAATCGGCAAGATTTTTATTTTCAACATATTCCTCGGTTACTATTTAAAAAGTAATCGGTAAGATTTTTATTTTCAACATATTCGTCGCTTACTATTTCAAAAGTAATCAGCAAGATTTTTCTTTTCAACATATTCGTCGCTTACTATTTCAAAAGTAATCGGCATGATTTATTTTCAGCACATTCGTCGGTTACTATTTCAAAAGTAATCGGCAAGATTTTTATTTTGAGCACATTCGTCGGTTAGTATTATAAAAGTAATCGACAAGACTTTTATTTTCAGCACATTTGTCGGTTACTATTTCAAAAGTAATCGGCATGATTTATTTTCAGCACATTCGTCGGTTACTATTTCAAAAGTAATCGGCAAGATTTTTATTTTGAGCACATTCGTCGGTTACTATTTTAAAAGTAATCGACAAGACTTTTATTTTCAGCACATTTGTCGGTTACTATTTCAAAAGTAATCGGCATGATTTATTTTCAACACATTCGTCGGTTACTATTTCAAAAGTAATCGGCAAGACTTTATTTTCAACATATTCCTCGGTTACTATTTTAAAAGTAATCGGCAAGATTTTTATTTTCAGCATGTTCGTCGGTTACTATTTCAAAAGTAATCGGCAAGATTTTTTTTTTCAACATATTTGTCGGTTACTATTTTAAAAGTAATCGACAAGACTTTATTTTCAGCACATTCGTCGGTTACTATTTCAAAAGTAATCGGCAAGATTTTTATTTTCAGCATATTCGTCGGTTACTATTTCAAAGGTAATCAGCAGTATTTATTTTCAGCACATTCGTCGGTTACTATTTCAAAAGTAATCGGCAAGATTTTTATTTTTAGCATATTTGTCGGGTACTATTTTAAAAGTAATCGACAAGATTTTTATTTTCAACATATTCGTCGGTTACTATTTCAAAAGTAATCGGCAAGACTTTATTTTCAGCACTTTCGTCGGTTACTATTTCAAATGTAATCGGCAGGATTTTTATTTTCAGCATATTCGTCGGTTACTATTTCGAAAGTAATCGGCAAGATTTTTATTTTCAGCATATTTGTCGGTTACTATTTTAAAAGTAATCGACAAGATTTTTATTTTCAACATATTCCTCGGTTACTATTTCAAAAGTAATCGGCAAGATTTTTATTTTCAGCATGTTCGTCGGTTACTATTTCAAAAGTAATCGGCAAGATTTTTATTTTCAACATATTTGTCGGTTACAATTTTAAAAGTAATCGACAAGACTTTATTTTCAGCACATTCGTCGGTTACTATTTCAAAAGTAATCGGCAAGATTTTTATTTTCAACATATTCGTCGCTTACTATTTCAAAAGTAATCAGCAAGATTTTTATTTTCAACATATTCGTCGCTTACTATTTCAAAAGTAATCGGCATGATTTATTTTCAGCACATTCGTCGGTTACTATTTCAAAAGTAATCGGCAAGATTTTTATTTTGCGCACATTCGTCGGTTACTATTTTATAAGTAATCGACAAGACTTTTATTTTCAGCATATTCGTCGGTTACTATTTCGAAAGTAATCGGCAAGATTTTTATTTTCAGCATATTCGTCGGTTACTATTTCGATAGTAATCGGCAAGATTTTTATTTTCAGCATATTTGTCGGTTACTATTTTAAAAGTAATCGACAAGATTTTTATTTTCAACATATTCCTCGGTTACTATTTCAAAAGTAATCGGCAAGATTTTTATTTTCAGCATGTTCGTCGGTTACTATTTCAAAAGTAATCGGCAAGATTTTTTTTTTCAACATATTTGTCGGTTACTATTTTAAAAGTAATCGACAAGACTTTATTTTCAGCACATTCGTCGGTTACTATTTCAAAAGTAATCGGCAAGATTTTTAATTTCAACATATTCGTCGGTTACTATTTCATAAGTAATCGGCATGATTTATTCTCAGCACATTCGTCGGTTACTATTTCAAAAGTAATCGGCAAGATTTTTATTTTCAACATATTCCTCGGTTACTATTTAAAAAGTAATCGGTAAGATTTTTATTTTCAACATATTCGTCGCTTACTATTTCAAAAGTAATCAGCAAGATTTTTCTTTTCAACATATTCGTCGCTTACTATTTCAAAAGTAATCGGCATGATTTATTTTCAGCACATTCGTCGGTTACTATTTCAAAAGTAATCGGCAAGATTTTTATTTTGAGCACATTCGTCGGTTAGTATTTTAAAAGTAATCGACAAGACTTTTATTTTCAGCACATTTGTCGGTTACTATTTCAAAAGTAATCGGCATGATTTATTTTCAGCACATTCGTCGGTTACTATTTCAAAAGTAATCGGCAAGATTTTTATTTTGAGCACATTCTTCGGTTACTATTTTAAAAGTAATCGACAAGACTTTTATTTTCAGCACATTTGTCGGTTACTATTTCAAAAGTAATCGGCATGATTTATTTTCAACACATTCGTCGGTTACTATTTCAAAAGTAATCGGCAAGACTTTATTTTCAACATATTCCTCGGTTACTATTTTAAAAGTAATCGGCAAGATTTTTATTTTCAGCATGTTCGTCGGTTACTATTTCAAAAGTAATCGGCAAGATTTTTTTTTTCAACATATTTGTCGGTTACTATTTTAAAAGTAATCGACAAGACTTTATTTTCAGCACATTCGTCGGTTACTATTTCAAAAGTAATCGGCAAGATTTTTATTTTCAGCATATTCGTAGGTTACTATTTCAAAGGTAATCAGCAGTATTTATTTTCAGCACATTCGTCGGTTACTATTTCAAAAGTAATCGGCAAGATTTTTATTTTTAGCATATTTGTCGGGTACTATTTTAAAAGTAATCGACAAGATTTTTATTTTCAACATATTCGTCGGTTACTATTTCAAAAGTAATCGGCAAGACTTTATTTTCAGCACTTTCGTCGGTTACTATTTCAAATGTAATCGGCAGGATTTTTATTTTCAGCATATTCGTCGGTTACTATTTCGAAAGTAATCGGCAAGATTTTTATTTTCAGCATATTTGTCGGTTACTATTTTAAAAGTAATCGACAAGATTTTTATTTTCAACATATTCCTCGGTTACTATTTCAAAAGTAATCGGCAAGATTTTTATTTTCAGCATGTTCGTCGGTTACTATTTCAAAAGTAATCGGCAAGATTTTTATTTTCAACATATTTGTCGGTTACAATTTTAAAAGTAATCGACAAGACTTTATTTTCAGCACATTCGTCGGTTACTATTTCAAAAGTAATCGGCAAGATTTTTATTTTCAACATATTCGTCGCTTACTATTTCAAAAGTAATCAGCAAGATTTTTATTTTCAACATATTCGTCGCTTACTATTTCAAAAGTAATCGGCATGATTTATTTTCAGCACATTCGTCGGTTACTATTTCAAAAGTAATCGGCAAGATTTTTATTTTGAGCACATTCGTCGGTTACTATTTTATAAGTAATCGACAAGACTTTTATTTTCAGCATATTCGTCGGTTACTATTTCGAAAGTAATCGGCAAGATTTTTATTTTCAGCATATTTGTCGGTTACTATTTTGAAAGTAATCGACAAGATTTTTATTTTCAACATATTCGTCGGTTACTATTTCATATGTAATCGGCATGATTTATTTTCAGCACATTCGTCGGTTACTATTTCAAAAGTAATCGGCATGATCTATTTTCTGCACATTCGTCGGTTACTATTTCAAAAGTAATCGGCAAGATTTTTATTTTCAGCATATTCGTCGGTTACTATTTCAAAAGTAATCGGCAAGATTTTTATTTTCAGCATATTTGTCGGTTACTATATTAAAAGTAATCGACAAGATTTTTATTTTCAACATATTCGTCGGTTACTATTTCAAACGTAATCGGCAAGACTTTATTATCAGCACATTCGTTGGTTACTATTTTAAAAGTAATCGGCAAGATTTTTATTTTCAACATATTCGTCGGTTACTATTTCAAAAGTAATCGGCAAGACTTTATTTTCAGCACTTTCGTCGGTTACTATTTCAAATGTAATCGGCAGGATTTTTATTTTCAGCATATTCGTCGGTTACTATTTCGATAGTAATCGGCAAGATTTTTATTTTCAGCATATTTGTCGGTTACTATTTTAAAAGTAATCGACAAGATTTTTATTTTCAACATATTCCTCGGTTACTATTTCAAAAGTAATCGGCAAGATTTTTATTTTCAGCATGTTCGTCGGTTACTATTTCAAAAGTAATCGGCAAGATTTTTTTTTTCAACATATGTGTCGGTTACTATTTTAAAAGTAATCGCCAAGACTTTATTTTCAGCACATTCGTCGGTTACTATTTCAAAAGTAATCGGCAAGATTTTTATTTTCAACATATTCGTCGGTTACTATTTCATAAGTAATCGGCATGATTTATTTTCAGCACATTCGTCGGCTACTATTTCAAAAGTAATCGGCAAGATTTTTATTTTCAACATATTCCTCGGTTACTATTTAAAAAGTAATCGGTAAGATTTTTATTTTCAACATATTCGTCACTTACTATTTCAAAAGTAATCAGCAAGATTTTTATTTTCAACATATTCGTCGCTTACTATTTCAAAAGTAATCGGCATGATTTATTTTCAGCACATTCGTCGGTTAGTATTTCAAAAGTAATCGGCAAGATTTTTATTTTGAGCACATTCGTCGGTTAGTATTTTAAAAGTAATCGACAAGACTTTTATTTTCAGCTCATTTGTCGGTTACTATTTCAAAAGTAATCGGCATGATTTATTTTCAGCACATTCGTCGATTACTATTTCAAAAGTAATCGGCAAGATTTTTATTTTGAGCACATTCGTCGGTTACTATTTTAAAAGTAATCGACAAGACTTTTATTTTCAGCACATTTGTCGATTACTATTTCAAAAGTAATCGGCATGATTTATTTTCAGCACATTCGTCGGTTACTATTTCAAAAGTAATCGGCAAGACTTTATTTTCAAAACATTCGTCGGTTACTATTTCAAAAGTAATCGGCATGATCTATTTTCTGCACATTCGTCGGTTACTATTTCAAAAGTAATCGGCAAGATTTTTATTTTCAGCATATTCGTCGGTTACTATTTCAAAGGTAATCAGCAGTATTTATTTTCAGCACATTCGTCGGTTACTATTTCAAAAGTAATCGGCAAGATTTTTATTTTTAGCATATTTGTCGGGTACTATTTTAAAAGTAATCGACAAGATTTTTATTTTCAACATATTCGTCGGTTACTATTTCAAAAGTAATCGGCAAGACTTTATTTTCAGCACTTTCGTCGGTTACTATTTCAAATGTAATCGGCAGGATTTTTATTTTCAGCATATTCATCGGTTACTATTTCGAAAGTAATCGGCAAGATTTTTATTTTCAGCATATTTGTCGGTAACTATTTTAAAAGTAATCGACAAGATTTTTATTTTCAACATATTCCTCGGTTACTATTTCAAAAGTAATCGGCAAGATTTTTATTTTCAGCATGTTCGTCGGTTACTATTTCAAAAGTAATCGGCAAGATTTTTATTTTCAACATATTTGTCGGTTACAATTTTAAAAGTAATCGACAAGACTTTATTTTCAGCACATTCGTCGGTTACTATTTCAAAAGTAATCGGCAAGATTTTTATTTTCAACATATTCGTCGCTTACTATTTCAAAAGTAATCAGCAAGATTTTTATTTTCAACATATTCGTCGCTTACTATTTCAAAAGTAATCGGCATGATTTATTTTCAGCACATTCGTCGGTTACTATTTCAAAAGTAATCGGCAAGATTTTTATTTTGAGCACATTCGTCGGTTACTATTTTATAAGTAATCGACAAGACTTTTATTTTCAGCATATTCGTCGGTTACTATTTCGAAAGTAATCGGCAAGATTTTTATTTTCAGCATATTTGTCGGTTACTATTTTGAAAGTAATCGACAAGATTTTTATTTTCAACATATTCGTCGGTTACTATTTCAAACGTAATCGGCAAGACTTTATTATCAGCACATTCGTTGGTTACTATTTTAAAAGTAATCGGCAAGATTTTTATTTTCAACATATTCGTCGGTTACTATTTCAAAAGTAATCGGCAAGACTTTATTTTCAGCACTTTCGTCGGTTACTATTTCAAATGTAATCGGCAGGATTTTTATTTTCAGCATATTCGTCGGTTACTATTTCGATAGTAATCGGCAAGATTTTTATTTTCAGCATATTTGTCGGTTACTATTTTAAAAGTAATCGACAAGATTTTTATTTTCAACATATTCCTCGGTTACTATTTCAAAAGTAATCGGCAAGATTTTTATTTTCAGCATGTTCGTCGGTTACTATTTCAAAAGTAATCGGCAAGATTTTTTTTTTCAACATATGTGTCGGTTACTATTTTAAAAGTAATCGACAAGACTTTATTTTCAGCACATTCGTCGGTTACTATTTCAAAAGTAATCGGCAAGATTTTTATTTTCAACATATTCGTCGGTTACTATTTCATAAGTAATCGGCATGATTTATTTTCAGCACATTCGTCGGCTACTATTTCAAAAGTAATCGGCAAGATTTTTATTTTCAACATATTCCTCGGTTACTATTTAAAAAGTAATCGGTAAGATTTTTATTTTCAACATATTCGTCGCTTACTATTTCAAAAGTAATCAGCAAGATTTTTATTTTCAACATATTCGTCGCTTACTATTTCAAAAGTAATCGGCATGATTTATTTTCAGCACATTCGTCGGTTACTATTTCAAAAGTAATCGGCAAGATTTTTATTTTGAGCACATTCGTCGGTTAGTATTTTAAAAGTAATCGACAAGACTTTTATTTTCAGCTCATTTGTCGGTTACTATTTCAAAAGTAATCGGCATGATTTATTTTCAGCACATTCGTCGATTACTATTTCAAAAGTAATCGGCAAGATTTTTATTTTGAGCACATTCGTCGGTTACTATTTTAAAAGTAATCGACAAGACTTTTATTTTCAGCACATTTGTCGATTACTATTTCAAAAGTAATCGGCATGATTTATTTTCAGCACATTCGTCGGTTACTATTTCAAAAGTAATCGGCAAGACTTTATTTTCAACACATTCGTCGGTTACTATTTCAAAAGTAATCGGCATGATCTATTTTCTGCACATTCGTCGGTTACTATTTCAAAAGTAATCGGCAAGATTTTTATTTTCAGCATATTCGTCGGTTACTATTTCAAAGGTAATCAACAGTATTTATTTTCAGCACATTCGTCGGTTACTATTTCAAAAGTAATCGGCAAGATTTTTATTTTTAGCATATTTGTCGGGTACTATTTTAAAAGTAATCGACAAGATTTTTATTTTCAACATATTCGTCGGTTACTATTTCAAAAGTAATCGGCAAGACTTTATTTTCAGCACTTTCGTCGGTTACTATTTCAAATGTAATCGGCAGGATTTTTATTTTCAGCATATTCGTCGGTTACTATTTCGAAAGTAATCGGCAAGATTTTTATTTTCAGCATATTTGTCGGTTACTATTTTAAAAGTAATCGACAAGATTTTTATTTTCAACATATTCCTCGGTTACTATTTCAAAAGTAATCGGCAAGATTTTTAATATACGAGGTTATGATTTCTTAGAGAATTAAAGATTGTTTAATGTGGTCCTTATACAAATGGACATATCTTAAAATTTTGTTTTTGATGTCTTCAATTTTTATTTTTATTTTGTTTTTGATAGAGTGCAATGGTATTTGATAGATCAATGTAGCTGACCATATGTATAAAAAAGTTGTTGTTGGGTGTTGTGGTTTGTATAGAGATACGATACCATGTCAGATAATAGAATGTTATTGCGTTGTTTGGTCCATGTAGCCGACCTCACCTAGTGGGATAAGATTTGTTGTAGGGTATTGTGGCGATTCAGACTTTTATTATAGTTTAATATTAGTAAGCTGCTCATAGTTACTTTCAACTTTTTTTTAAAAGTGATTTCTCTTATCATTATCAAGAATTGACAAATTTGTTTTAGGAGTGATTCTTGTTTCCGAAAAATCATGAAAGGCCGTTGTGTAATGTTTTAACTTTTCATTACATTTAGGACGTTGTTTTTACCAGATAAAGACACACTAAAGTAATGGCCTGAATCTTGTAGCATCTTTCTTTCGCCATCGACTCTAATGAATATTACCACTGGTTATCCCTTTTCTTTTTAACTAGTCAAATGAAAGTATTTTTTATCTATGTTTTACATATTCTCCTGTATGAAAAATTAGTTTTTTGGGTTGGGGAAATGTAAATCACGCTTAGAGGGAAATTTTACCGTGTAATTATAAGTTCATCAATATTGTGTGAGACTCAATGTTGGGGAGTAAAGAACCACTAACAAATAAGTTCACTGCGGTAGAGATAAAAATATTATGGTGGATGACTGATCATGTAAAATAGAACCAAGAATAAAATCATCGAAGAGAAAGCTGTGATCACTTCAATTGAATAAAACACAGTAGGGTCTCATCTTTAGCTGTTAAGGGATATGTCGATTATGAAGATACATTTTTGTAGAAGAGGGCAATAGTTAAATTGTAAGGGGTTAAGAGGTTACTAAATGAAAAATAGGAGTCCACGATCCATCTGGACTCAAATGACTTATCTTTAGACATGATCCATGATATAAGATTTTGTATCGCTTGGCATTGATCCATGCAGCCGACTCCAACCTATCGGGACAAGGCTTTAACTATTGTTGTTTTTGTTGAATTGTGAACCAATTAGCATAAAGCTATAGGAGAGACGGGTCATATGGTTTCTATTTTTTGTGTCTAAGATACAACGATGCATTCTTTGATTTTTTTTTTTTGGTTTCAGTTTTTTATCATTTTTTTGTGCTTACACTTTACTTTACGAATTAAAGCAGAAATAAAAGACGTAAGTTGGAGAGCACTGAAGAAACTGAGGGGTCTACTTCAGAAGGAATCATGAAACATGAACTAGGTAATTAATTGTTGTTTCATTGCTAGGAACTAGAATCCATCCCGCCATACTTGCATGATTTTTTTAAAGCGAATTATAATTTGGGATAATTTTTTTCTCCAAAACCACATATAATTTTGGACGGAGTAATAATTTAGATTTGGACAGTTGTTACTGTGACATGGTGCAATTTTCAAATGACTATTTGATTGACTCAGTGTTTTTTTTATCAATCATGACCAACAAATGTAGACTGTGGCAAGCCTATATTACCACTCATTTGGGATATATATGTTCATCTACTGTGCTAGGGAACTTTGCATATAACTAAAAGTATACAATTGACTGGTTTCTATGCACTACCAGAGTTTGATGATGTGAAGATTCTATCAGTTGTAGATCATAATATATCATGCATTGTTTAATATATATAAATTGCATATCCATTCTTATGATTTGGTTAGCATGATGGTTGGGCTGGTAATGTTGGCATGTAAGTACAATCCAGTTAATCTTTCTAGTTTAACCTACAATAGTTTATTTAAATATAATGGAAAGTTTTGTATTTGCAGGGACTGAGACTTCACGATGAGGAAATTTCTAGACTGCACAATACAGACATGAAGAAATATTTATGTAGCAAAAAGCTTTACTTAGTTCTTGACCTAAATCATACACTGCTAAATACCACTCACTAGTACAAAAAACACTTATTAAATCAGACATTTTAAATGGGTTGCTATCCACCTGATTTAAAGAGAAGAAAAGACATAAGGTTTTTATTTTGAAAGAATTTAAACGGGGTAACCTATTAAAAAAGTACTTTAACTAAATTAAAACAAAACTAATACAAAAATTGTTGGCCATTTCTCTCATGTTTATCTCAAACGCAACTCTGCAGCTTTCTCTCTCAAGTTCATCTCTCTCTCAAACCCTAACAAGTTTCCCTTCCACCTCTCTCTCAAACGACCACTGCATGTTTCACCCAGACTCTCCCTCATCTCGCGACCCTCCCTCATTTCGAGATCCATCCCTAAGCTTGCAACGAGTTTCTATCCCTCCAGATTCATCAAATCTATCAGATCCAGAATGATCATAGCAAAAAACCTCACCATCGAAGCTTCCCAACTCAGATCTCTCTCTTCCGCAACAACTCAACAATCGAATCTTTCATCTGTTTCACCATCGAAACCCAGAAGCTTTCATCCAAACACCCAAAAGCTTTCTCGCTTCCCTCTATTCTCTCTCTCATTGAAGAACTCTATTCAAAGGTATTTTCATCCTTTTTCAATTCTCATGCCTTGATCAATTTGTTGTATCCTTTCCCTTGTTTCGTTTGTTTCTTCGTTAATAATAATAATATTATTACATTGAAAACCAGTTTTAGCTTCAATGTAATTTGCTAGGATTTATTATTTCGCTACTCTCTGTCATGTCTGTATAATCAATGCCGACCTACTTTCTTTCAGTGATATACTACATATGTTTCATTACTTTTCTGTATTTCAATTTTAAACCATCATCATCTGTTATGTTATGTATACCATTCATCTGTTTTCTAGCCACTTGGAGAATTCAATAACAGATCACACTAGTATATATATATTTCAATGCTCACCTACCACAAAATTAACCATGGGGGAAGGGGAAAATACATACAATTTGCTTATTTCAAAATGACTTCTCCTGTTTTAAGGATGATAAGAGACCCAATTTATTTGCCTGGGGCTGGGGCTGGGGCTGTTGCTAGTTTGAGATGCTGCATACAAGAGGTTCTTACAATTTAAGCTCTTATCGGTTGGGGTGAAATTGAATACTAGTAAAACAGTGAGTGAGTTGGTTGTTGGTTGTGGGGGTGTGATTCACAATCATAATGCTAACTGGTTTGTATGGGTTCTACAAAGGGATCACTAGTTGCAATGCTTTTTTGGTTGAGTTGTAGGGGGTTTGGAAAGGTTGCAATTAACGGTGTACGAGGGACTATAAAACAGGAGAGCTGTGTGTGTTGAACCAAAGGTTGTGGTCGATATTTTTAACAAGAAAGATGTTTGCTATGTTATGGCGTGGAGTTTAACCCAACGTACTTGTAGGCTTCTTTAATTAGATTGGAAAGTGAAAGGGTGTCATTTTTATTGTGGCGCTAATTTGTGCGCAGATGTGTTGACTTACATGGAATTCGATAATATTAAGTTCTTGATTTTGTTTACTTGTTTTACAAGCGTAGTGTGTTCTTGAAAATTTCATGCTTACTTTGATATCAGCTATCGTTGCTGCACATTGTTTTCTTTTTTTGAAAGCTTTTATTATTTCCTAATTCTACGATACATAAGTTAGTTGTGTGTGGTATGATGGTATCCCCAATCTGTGTGGTATGATGAATTCGATCCTGCCAAGAGTGTCATGCTGGCTTCTGAATTTCAACACAAATGTTGTGAGCCGAAAAACTCTTGTTAGGTCACTCATGAAAAGAATCATACATAGTCTTCAATACAAAAATTAACTATAAATTGAGGATATTACTTAACATATTATATCACAACAAGAAAAGAATCATAGTTATTAGTTATACCTTTGAGTAAACAAATTTAATAACTATAGAAAAATAATGGCAGGACCAGTATCAATGAGGTGTCAAGTTGCATTGGTTCTTCTATTGGTTGTGGCGTTGGGGACCAAAATGGAAATGAGTGAGGCACAAACTACTTGTCCAACTCAGCTGAGCAATCTGAATGTTTGTGCACCATATGTTGTTCCTGGTTCACCCAACACTAACCCAAGTACTGATTGCTGCACTGCACTTCAATCAACCAACCCTGACTGTCTTTGTAACACTCTCAGAATTTGAGCTCAGAAGAGTTACATTTACTTAACGAGACAGATTCTCTAGAAGGTATACCAATGTGCTCTTTCTTTTGGAAATTGACATCATGTTTTATATTAGAAGGTTATGCTCAGTGCATTTCCTCATCTTTGTTGCTTTTTTCACATACCAAGTTTGTATGAACTTTATCTTTTTATAAAACAAGAGACCTGTATTCAGCATAAATACTAGGCGTGTTCTAGTTCAGCTGTGTTGTCATTATATCATCTTTTAGTCAAATGTTGGCATTATACCTTTTTCTTCTTTTGTAAATGTATGAAGATACATTAGTAAAAATGTGTTTAAGGAACAAATCAGTATTTTCCATATAATCTTACAGTTGTGCTTGTTGAATTATTTTTAAAAAGCTTGCACAAGCTTGATGCATTTTGTCTATGTCTCTGTTATGAAGAATTTTCCAAACAAGCATTTGCTCAAGTTTCTGTAGTTGTTAAAAGACAGATATCATTGTGTTATTCTGCAATTGCAAGTACCATGCTGGTCATCATCACATAGAATTCTGCATATATCATACGCAGAGTAGAGCGATATTGTCGCATAGATAGCATCTCTGATTTTGATAATAATTTTTTAAGTAGACTGACATGATAACTCAAATTCCTGCATTTTTGGAAAATTCGGGTCTTTCCAACTCATGTACTTCATCATATGTGCATTCTCCATTTTGATATCTTTTTCTTGATTTAACCATTTGATGTTTTGGGTATTTTATGACTTTGTACATATATTGCTTTCCTTAACGTGTATTATGAAATTATAGATGTCTCCAAAGGCAGCCTCTTCAAACTGGAGCATATGCACATGATGACAAAGTTGAGGCCTTTTGTCCGTACATTTCTTAATGAAGCAAGTGAAATGTTTGAGATGTACATCTACACCATGGGTGATAGGCCCTATGCATTGGAGATGGCCAAGCTTCTTGATCCTCAAGGAGAATACTTCAACTCTAAAGTGATTTCTCGAGATGATGGGACTCAGAGGCATCAAAAGGGGCTTGATATAGTGTTGGGCCAAGAAAGTGCTGTCTTAATTCTTGACAATACAGAACATGTGAGTTCACTGCTAGTTTCTTACTTCATTTTGCTGAATTACCTAATTTTAAATGTTTGTTTGATGATAGTTATTATGTGGAAGTCATTCTCATAATATTTTCTTTTACCAATATATATATATATATATATATATATATGAACAAATCAAACACAATCGTTTAAATACCAATTTTCGCTAAGCCAGATTAATCTATTTTGATGCTTACATTATACTAAATTGAAAAAACCACTGCATAGAATAGCACATACCATCATGGTTGTGTCTTTCTCTTGTGAGGGTTTATGTGTGGCGGTTTGCCCTATTATTAGTTTAACGTTGATGTTTTTGATATGTAGTAAATTTTAGGAATTGAATTAAATAGTTTTTGTAAAGTTTATTCGCTATATAGTGAGCGCATAGTTAGAAATGTGCTTCAGATCATCCATTTAATGTTTCAGATGTCATGGTTTTTCATTTATGAATCTATGAACTAAACCTTCTAATGAGATGTAATGTAATATATTGTTGCTAAAACATGTTGCAGGCATGGATGAAGCATAAAAACAATGTGATATTGATGGAAAGATACCATTTTTTTGCTTCAAGTTGTCGGCAGTTTGGCTTCAATTGCAAATCTCTTGCTGAAACGAAGAGCGATGAAAATGAAACAGACGGAGCACTTGCAAAAATGCTTGAAATGCTCAAGGAAGTCCACTGCACGTTCTTTGATGTGAGCCACTTGTTATCATCTCATATCATGATAAAAAATTCTGTTATTTTAGATATTGTTGATCGAGATGTAGTGAATTGATTAAAACTATTGTGTGTTAAGAGCAATGATCTGAGTAACTGTAGTTACTAGGTGTTTGCTGTAGTGATTACAAGTCTATTATAGTTGCCTAATAGAATGTAAAATGAGATTGATATCTTTGTTCATAGCTTGTTTGGAATTTGGGTGCACATTTACTTTATATTTCTCAGGTCCCGTTGTTGTGTGTCCGTGAATAGTGCGTTTACCAGCTTTTTTTAACGTGGCTCCAAACGGCCACTTAGTTTAATTTAATCCTTACCTGTTTGTGTTGTGGAGGTTAACAACAACACTGTTGGCTGTTCAAGGATGTGCCTATATGTACGGGAACATTTGTTTAACTTTATTTGAAAGAACAGAAGTTGGTTCCAATCAAATGACATAAGCCCCACCTATAAGCATGCATATAAGCATGTATCATTGATCTAATGAGAATAGTACTTTATGCTTAGATTATGTTGTTAGATTTCATTGGCCGTGGAAGCAAGCTCAATACATTTATACAAGGTTTTAAATTAGCTATCATTCATTATGTTCCTTCTACTGTTAGATATCCCACAACACTTTTGTAAGAAAATTACTCATGATTCTAAACTGACGTGTTTGTATTTGGTTTCAATCTGAATAAATCTCAATTCACTACAAGAAATTCGGTGATTTATGGAATTTTGTCTTATTATATTTGAGATGTTGTAGAAGACAACTAGACTTTATGGAATGCTATTTGAAAAATGAAAAATCTTCCATGAAAATGTTTATATTCATTACTTTTTAATGTTATTACTGAAATCTTGATTTGATGGCAGGTTTCTGACTGCTATGGTCATCAATTTGCATTGTTCCTCTGTCTTCAATTTGCGCAACAATATCCGTGTTCAGGTTCATATTTAGGATTGACATTTGACCAATTCGCTTAATATTTAACCTATTTTCATATTCTAATTTCAAATTTGATGCATTTCTTTTTGTACCTTTGCTTTCGCCAGCTACCGCCACAGTTCTGGTTCATCCACATGCTGGTGAGTTAGATTGACAAACCTCTATTTTTGGTTACCGATTTTTAGTCCATATCTATGTGTACTCATTACTATCTGATATATTGGAAAATGTTGTTTATGCAGAGCCTATAACATTGATCTTTAATTGCATCTTCTACTTGAAGCAGCTTTAGTGATGGTGGAAACAAGGTGTGATTCATTGTGTTATATATTCTCATATACTTTGCTTCTTCTTCTCTTTTTCTTAGAAATTATGTATACATTATATTAATTTTGTCCAGTTTTTTCATAGGAGTGTTCTTTGAATGAGTCGGTGGGTGTTGAAAGATATCCGGTGATTGCGCCGAGTCGGATCACACTGAGTCTCAAAATTTAACTCAGTTGATCACCGATGAAAACCTTGGGGTTTTGTAATCGGATCATGGGGTTTGTCACATGTGAAACGGTCGCAATTTGAAGGTTATGATGTGTTGGTGGTTTCGTCTCGTTGCCGGGTTCTTTTTTCTTCAACGGTACATTTCTAAACCTATCTTGATTCTCAGGTTTTGATTCTTGAATTTCCATAAACCCTATAGAATGGCTACATGTTGGGAATTTTGTTGTTAGGATAGTCATTCTATCATTCTTGCTTATTCAAAAACCTTCAATCTTCTGTTTTAACAACAACAAAAGTTATATACAAGATAAATGTGAGAAACGCTGCATGATAATTTCTTTTTTTCACAATATATAGGCATCAATTTTTAAACGGTTAGGGTGCCTTGGACTTTTTGACCTAAATGGAATTCATTGATGTGATTGTCTCTAAGTTAAAATCCATTCTTTTAATATGAAAAGGGATGATATAATCCTAAAACCAATGCTAGGAAATGATGAATATTATTTTTTTCTTTTAAATTTTGTAAATGCTGGGATGATTCGGTGATTTTATGATCCGAGTGCAATACTAGACTATGAATCTTATGATACATGAGCCTAAATTTTGAAACTATTATGATGTCTCAATTACGCGAAAGGAATTGATAAATATTATTTTTGCTCTTTCAACTTTGTAAATGTTGGGATGCTTTGGTAATTTTATGATCTTGAGTGCAATTCTAGACTCTTAATTATCAGTCATATCATATTTGAACGTAAATTTTGAAACTATTGTGATGCCTCGATGACCTAAAAGAAATTGATAGATATTATTTGTCTCATAAATGTTGCAAGTGTTTGGATGCCTAGATGAAATTTTATGATGTTAGTGCAATTATAGACTATTAATTGTCACTCATATATTATATGATGTATGAGCTAAATTTTGAAACTATCATGATGCATTGATGACCCGAAAGGAATTGATGGATATTATTTGTCCCGTAAATGTTGCAAGTGTTTGGATGCCTCGGTGACCCTAAAGCGAACACTATGTCTTGATGCCTTAAATGAGTGAGATATTTATATGAATTTTTATTCATTCATAATGCTTCGATGACCAAAAAGGAGTTATTATTATGATGCGTCGATGACCCGAAAGAAATTGATGGATATGATTTGACCCGTAAATGTTGCAAGTTTTTGGATGCCTCGGTGACCCTAAAGTAAACATTTTGTCTTGATGTATTACATGAGATATTTATATGAATTTTTATTCATTCATAATGCATCAATGATCCAAAAGGAATTATTATTATGATGCGTCGATGACCTGAATGGAATTTATGAATATTATTTGACCTGTAAATGTTGCAAGTGTTTGGATGCCTCGGTGACCCTAAAGGAATATGAATCATGGACATTGTTTCATGAATTTTGAAGTATTGGGATGCCTGCCTCATCTGACCCTAAAAGGAACATTATTAACACTCATGAATTTGAGTTCATAATATAAAGTTTGCATTTGTTGTGCTTTTATGACCTTGACTTCTTTTTTAGACCGTGATTTGTCATTTTATGTTATGTGGGAAACCTCAATGATCCAGAAAGTTATATGAATTTTATATGCTCCATGAATTTACTGTAGTGGTTTTTTGTTATATAAATGTCTTTACTCATAGTGCTTTTATGACCTTGAATTCACTTTTAGATTGTGATTTGCCACTGTGCTATATGAGTTGCCTCAATATTTTTTTGTCTTTGAAGGTTCTGATGTGTTTTAAAGAAGATGAAAGACACTCCTTTCACCTTCTTTAAAACACGCAATTAAAAATTTTGCAGTTTCACCTTCAACGGTAACATCTCTACACTCTTTCTTGCTTTTCAGGTTTTAATTCTTCAATTTTTTAATAGTGAAATAAGTAGCATCTGAATGATTCCGCAGACTCTGCTTTTTTATCGATACTCTTTTGGCACTTATGTTTTGAAAGACAATTTATTTGTTGGGCAAGGTAATGGAATTTTCACAAACTTTTCTGGTTTTTTAATAATTGTCCATGTTGTTAGGCTAACCATTTTCACAACAACCTTCAATCCTCTGCTTTAAACAAATCTTTCGTATACAGGTCTAAATTTTAAAACGGCTAGGGTTCCTTAAAATCTCTAAAGGAAAGAATCTGTAGAAATTTATTGTTGGATGCTTAGATGATATATGATATATGAGCCTGAATTTTGGAACTATTATGATGCGTCGATGACCCGAAAGGAATTGAAGGATATTATTTGTCCTTCAAATGTTGCAATTGTTTGGATTGCTCGGTGACCCTAAACAAACATTATGTTTTGATGTTTTAAATGAGATATTTATATGAATTTTTATTAATTCATAATGCCTCGATGACCCAAAATGAATTATTATTATGATGCGTTGATGACCCGAAAGGAATTGATGGATATTATTTGACCCGTAAATGTTGCAAGTGTTTGGATGACTCGGTGACCCTAATGCAAACATTATGTCTTGATGCCTTAAATGAGATATTTATATGAATTTTTATTCATTTATATTGCCTTAATGACCCAAAAGGAATTATTATTATGATGAGTCGATGACTCGAAAGGAATTGAAGGAAATTATTTGTCCTTTAAATGTTGCAATTGTTTGGATGGCTCAATGACCCTAAAACAAACATTATGTCTTGATGCCTTAAATGAGATATTTATATGAATTTTTATTCATTCATGATTCCTTGATGACCCAAAAGGAATTATTATAATGATGCGTCGATGACCCGAAAGGAATTGATGGATATTATTTGACCCGTAAATGTTGCAAGTGTTTGGATGACTCAGTGACCATAAAGGAAACATTATGTCTCTATGCCTTAAATGAGATATTTATATGAATTTTTATTCATTAATAATGCGTCGATGACCCAAAAGGAGTTATTATTATGATGCGTCGATGACCCGAAAGGAATTGATGGATATTATTTGTCCTGTAAATGTTGCAAGTGTTTGGATGGCTCGGTGACCCTAAAGTAAACATTATGTCTTGATGCCTTAAATGAGATATTTATATGAATTTTTATTCATTCATAATGTCTTAATGACCCAAAAGGAATTATTATTATTATGATGCGTCGATGACCCAAATGGAATTGAAGGATATTATTTGTCCTTTAAATGTTGCAATTGTTTGGATGGCTGAGTGACCCTAAAGCAAACATTATGTCTTGATGTCTTAAATGAGATATTTATATGAATTTTTATTCATTCATAATTCCTCGATGACCCAAAAGGAATTATTATAATGATGCGTCGATGACCCGTAAGGAAATGATGGATGCTATTTGATCCGTAAATGTTGCAAGTGTTTGGATGCCTCGGTGACCCTAATGCATACATTATGTCTTGATGCCTTAAATGAGATATTTATATGAATTTTTATTCATTCATAATTCCTCGATGACCCAAAAGGAATTAATATAATGATGCGTCGATGACCCGACTGGAATTGATGGATATTATTTGACCCGTAATTGTTGCAATTGTTTGGATGCCTCGGTGACCCTAATGCAAACATTATGTCTTGATGCCTTAAATGAGATATTTATATGAATTTTTATTCATTTATATTGCCTTAATGACCCAAAAGGAATTATTATTATGATGAGTCGATGACTCGAAAGGAATTGAAGGAAATTATTTGTCCTTTAAATGTTGCAATTGTTTGGATGGCTCAATGACCTTAAAACAAACATTATGTCTTGTAGCCTTAAATGAGATATTTATATGAATTTTTATTCATTCATGATTCCTTGATGACCCAAAAGGAATTATTATAATGATGCGTCGATGACCATAATGGAATTGATGGCTAGTATTTGACCCGTAAATATTGCAAGTGTTTGGATGCCTCGGTGACCCTAATGCAAACATTATGTCTTGATGCCTTAAATGAGATATTTATATGAATTTTTATTCATTCATAATTCCTCGATGACCCAAAAGGAATTAATATAATGATGCGTCGATGACCCGACTGGAATTGATGGATATTATTTGACCCGTAATTGTTGCAAGTGTTTGGATGGCTCGGTGACCCTAAAGTAAACATTATGTCTTGATGCCTTAAATGAGATATTTATATGAATTTTTATTCATTCATAATGTCTTAATGACCCAAAAGGAATTATTATTATTATGATGCGTCGATGACCCAAATGGAATTGAAGGATATTAATTGTCCTTTAAATGTTGCAATTGTTTGGATGGCTGAGTGACCCTAAAGCAAACATTATGTCTTGATGTCTTAAATGAGATATTTATATGAATTTTTATTCATTCATAATTCCTCGATGACCCAAAAGGAATTATTATAATGATGCGTCGATGACCCGTAAGGAAATGATGGATATTATTTGACCCGTAAATGTTGCAAGTGTTTGGATGCCTCGGTGACCCTAATGCATACATTATGTCTTGATGCCTTAAATGAGATATTTATATGAATTTTTATTCATTCATAATTCCTCGATGACCCAAAAGGAATTAATATAATGATGCGTCGATGACCCGACTGGAATTGATGGATATTATTTGACCCGTAATTGTTGCAAGTGTTTGGATGCCTCGGTGACCCTAATGCAAACATTATGTCTTGATGCCTTAAATGAGATATTTATATGAATTTTTATTCATTTATATTGCCTTAATGACCCAAAAGGAATTATTATTATGATGAGTCGATGACTCGAAAGGAATTGAAGGAAATTATTTGTCCTTTAAATGTTGTAATTGTTTGGATGGTTCAATGACCCTAAAACAAACATTCTGTCTTGTAGCCTTAAATGAGATATTTATATGAATTTTTATTCATTCATGATTCCTTGATGACCCAAAAGGAATTATTATAATGATGTGTCGATGACCGTAATGGAATTGATGGCTAGTATTTGACCCGTAAATATTGCAA
The DNA here is from genome assembly GCA_958299785.1 of Medicago lupulina. Classification (NCBI taxonomy): domain Eukaryota; kingdom Viridiplantae; phylum Streptophyta; class Magnoliopsida; order Fabales; family Fabaceae; genus Medicago; species Medicago lupulina. The sequence continues at coordinate 40,000,029 of OY283143.1, read as the reverse complement.
GTGTTTGGATGCCTCGGTGACCCTAATGCAAACATTATGTCTTGATGCCTTAAATGAGATATTTATATGAATTTTTATTCATTCATAATGCGTCGATGACCCAAAAAGAGTTATTGTTATGATGCATCGATGACTCGAAAGGAATTGATGGATATTTTTTGACCCGTAAATGTTTCAAGTTTTTGGATGCCTCGGTGACCCTAAAGTAAACATTTTGTCTTGATGTATTAACTAGGATATTTATATGAATTTTTACTCATTCATAATGCATCGATGATCCAAAAGGAATTATTATTATGATGCGTCGATGACCCGAAAGGAATTGATGGATATTATTTGACCTGTAAATGTTGCAAGTGTTTGGATGACTCAGTGACCATAAAGGAAACATTATGTCTCTATGCCTTAAATGAGATATTTATATGAATTTTTATTCATTAATAATGCGTCGATGACCCAAAAGGAGTTATTATTATGATGCGTCGATGACCCGAAAGGAATTGATGGATATTATTTGTCCTGTAAATGTTGCAAGTGTTTGGATGGCTCGGTGACCCTAAAGTAAACATTATGTCTTGATGCCTTAAATGAGATATTTATATGAATTTTTTATTCATTCATAATGTCTTAATGACCCAAAAGGAATTATTATTATTATGATGCGTCGATGACCCAAATGCAATTGAAGGATATTATTTGTCTTTTAAATGTTGCAATTGTTTGGATGGCTGAGTGACCCTAAAGCAAACATTATGTCTTGATGTCTTAAATGAGATATTTATATGAATTTTTATTCATTCATAATACGTTGATGACCCAAAAGGAGTTATTGTTATGATGCGTCGATGACCCGAAAGGAATTGATGGATATTATTTGTCCTGTAAATGTTGCAAGTGTTTGGATGGCTCGGTGACCCTAAAGTAAACATTATGTCTTGATGCCTTAAATGAGATATTTATATGAATTTTTATTCATTCATAATGTCTTAATGACCCAAAAGGAATTATTATTATTATGATGCGTCGATGACCCAAATGGAATTGAAGGATATTATTTGTCCTTTAAATGTTGCAATTGTTTGGATGGCTGAGTGACCCTAAAGCAAACATTATGTCTTGATGTCTTAAATGAGATATTTATATGAATTTTTATTCATTCATAATTCCTCGATGACCCAAAAGGAATTATTATAATGATGCGTCGATGACCCGTAAGGAAATGATGGATATTATTTGACCCGTAAATGTTGCAAGTGTTTGGATGCCTCGGTGACCCTAATGCATACATTATGTCTTGATGCCTTAAATGAGATATTTATACGAATTTTTATTCATTCATAATTCCTCGATGACCCAAAAGGAATTAATATAATGATGCGTCGATGACCCGACTGGAATTGATGGATATTATTTGACCCATAATTGTTGCAAGTGTTTGGATGCCTCGGTGACCCTAATGCAAACATTATGTCTTGATGCCTTAAATGAGATATTTATATGAATTTTTATTCATTCATAATGCGTCGATGACCCAAAAAGAGTTATTGTTATGATGCATCGATGACTCGAAAGGAATTGATGGATATTTTTTGACCCGTAAATGTTTCAAGTTTTTGGATGCCTCGGTGACCCTAAAGTAAACATTTTGTCTTGATGTATTAACTAGGATATTTATATGAATTTTTACTCATTCATAATGCATCGATGATCCAAAAGGAATTATTATTATGATGCGTCGATGACCCGAAAGGAATTGATGGATATTATTTGACCCGTAAATGTTGCAAGTGTTTGGATGACTCAGTGACCATAAAGGAAACATTATGTCTCTATGCCTTAAATGAGATATTTATATGAATTTTTATTCATTAATAATGCGTCGATGACCCAAAAGGAGTTATTATTATGATGCGTCGATGACCCGAAAGGAATTGATGGATATTATTTGTCCTGTAAATGTTGCAAGTGTTTGGATGGCTCGGTGACCCTAAAGTAAACATTATGTCTTGATGCCTTAAATGAGATATTTATATGAATTTTTATTCATTCATAATGTCTTAATGACCCAAAAGGAATTATTATTATTATGATGCGTCGATGACCCAAATGGAATTGAAGGATATTATTTGTCTTTTAAATGTTGCAATTGTTTGGATGGCTGAGTGACCCTAAAGCAAACATTATGTCTTGATGTCTTAAATGAGATATTTATATGAATTTTTATTCATTCATGATTCCTTGATGACCCAAAAGGAATTATTATAATGATGCGTCGATGACCATAATGGAATTGATGGCTAGTATTTGACCCGTAAATATTGCAAGTGTTTGGATGCCTCGGTGACCCTAATGCAAACATTATGTCTTGATGCCTTAAATGAGATATTTATATGAATTTTTATTCATTCATAATGCGTCGATGACCCAAAAAGAGTTATTGTTATGATGCATCGATGACTCGAAAGGAATTGATGGATATTTTTTGACCCGTAAATGTTTCAAGTTTTTGGATGCCTCGGTGACCCTAAAGTAAACATTTTGTCTTGATGTATTAACTAGGATATTTATATGAATTTTTACTCATTCATAATGCATCGATGATCCAAAAGGAATTATTATTATGATGCGTCGATGACCCGAAAGGAATTGATGGATATTATTTGACCCGTAAATGTTGCAAGTGTTTGGATGACTCAGTGACCATAAAGGAAACATTATGTCTCTATGCCTTAAATGAGATATTTATATGAATTTTTATTCATTAATAATGCGTCGATGACCCAAAAGGAGTTATTATTATGATGCGTCGATGACCCGAAAGGAATTGATGGATATTATTTGTCCTGTAAATGTTGCAAGTGTTTGGATGGCTCGGTGACCCTAAAGTAAACATTATGTCTTGATGCCTTAAATGAGATATTTATATGAATTTTTATTCATTCATAATGTCTTAATGACCCAAAAGGAATTATTATTATTATGATGCGTCGATGACCCAAATGGAATTGAAGGATATTATTTGTCTTTTAAATGTTGCAATTGTTTGGATGGCTGAGTGACCCTAAAGCAAACATTATGTCTTGATGTCTTAAATGAGATATTTATATGAATTTTTATTCATTCATGATTCCTTGATGACCCAAAAGGAATTATTATAATGATGCGTCGATGACCATAATGGAATTGATGGCTAGTATTTGACCCGTAAATATTGCAAGTGTTTGGATGCCTCGGTGACCCTAATGCAAACATTATGTCTTGATGCCTTAAATGAGATATTTATATGAATTTTTATTCATTCATAATGCGTCGATGACCCAAAAAGAGTTATTGTTATGATGCATCGATGACTCGAAAAGAATTGATGGATATTTTTTGACCCGTAAATGTTTCAAGTTTTTGGATGCCTCGGTGACCCTAAAGTAAACATTTTGTCTTGATGTATTAACTAGGATATTTATATGAATTTTTACTCATTCATAATGCATCGATGATCCAAAAGGAATTATTATTATGATGCGTCGATGACCCGAAAGGAATTGATGGATATTATTTGACCCGTAAATGTTGCAAGTGTTTGGATGACTCAGTGACCATAAAGGAAACATTATGTCTCTATGCCTTAAATGAGATATTTATATGAATTTTTATTCATTAATAATGCGTCGATGACCCAAAAGGAGTTATTATTATGATGCGTCGATGACCCGAAAGGAATTGATGGATATTATTTGTCCTGTAAATGTTGCAAGTGTTTGGATGGCTCGGTGACCCTAAAGTAAACATTATGTCTTGATGCCTTAAATGAGATATTTATATGAATTTTTATTCATTCATAATGTCTTAATGACCCAAAAGGAATTATTATTATTATGATGCGTCGATGACCCAAATGGAATTGAAGGATATTATTTGTCTTTTAAATGTTGCAATTGTTTGGATGGCTGAGTGACCCTAAAGCAAACATTATGTCTTGATGTCTTAAATGAGATATTTATATGAATTTTTATTCATTCATGATTCCTTGATGACCCAAAAGGAATTATTATAATGATGCGTCGATGACCATAATGGAATTGATGGCTAGTATTTGACCCGTAAATATTGCAAGTGTTTGGATGCCTCGGTGACCCTAATGCAAACATTATGTCTTGATGCCTTAAATGAGATATTTATATGAATTTTTATTCATTCATAATGCGTCGATGACCCAAAAAGAGTTATTGTTATGATGCATCGATGACTCGAAAGGAATTGATGGATATTTTTTGACCCGTAAATGTTTCAAGTTTTTGGATGCCTCGGTGACCCTAAAGTAAACATTTTGTCTTGATGTATTAACTAGGATATTTATATGAATTTTTACTCATTCATAATGCATCGATGATCCAAAAGGAATTATTATTATGATGCGTCGATGACCCGTAAGGAATTGATGGATATTATTTGACCCGTAAATGTTGCAAGTGTTTGGATGACTCAGTGACCATAAAGGAAACATTATGTCTCTATGCCTTAAATGAGATATTTATATGAATTTTTATTCATTAATAATGCGTCGATGACCCAAAAGGAGTTATTATTATGATGCGTCGATGACCCGAAAGGAATTGATGGATATTATTTGTCCTGTAAATGTTGCAAGTGTTTGGATGGCTCGGTGACCCTAAAGTAAACATTATGTCTTGATGCCTTAAATGAGATATTTATATGAATTTTTATTCATTCATAATGTCTTAATGACCCAAAAGGAATTATTATTATTATGATGCGTCGATGACCCAAATGGAATTGAAGGATATTATTTGTCTTTTAAATGTTGCAATTGTTTGGATGGCTGAGTGACCCTAAAGCAAACATTATGTCTTGATGTCTTAAATGAGATATTTATATGAATTTTTATTCATTCATGATTCCTTGATGACCCAAAAGGAATTATTATAATGATGCGTCGATGACCATAATGGAATTGATGGCTAGTATTTGACCCGTAAATATTGCAAGTGTTTGGATGCCTCGGTGACCCTAATGCAAACATTATGTCTTGATGCCTTAAATGAGATATTTATATGAATTTTTATTCATTCATAATGCGTCGATGACCCAAAAAGAGTTATTGTTATGATGCATCGGTGACTCGAAAGGAATTGATGGATATTTTTTGACCCGTAAATGTTTCAAGTTTTTGGATGCCTCGGTGACCCTAAAGTAAACATTTTGTCTTGATGTATTAACTAGGATATTTATATGAATTTTTACTCATTCATAATGCATCGATGATCCAAAAGGAATTATTATTATGATGCGTCGATGACCCGAAAGGAATTGATGGATATTATTTGACCCGTAAATGTTGCAAGTGTTTGGATGACTCAGTGACCATAAAGGAAACATTATGTCTCTATGCCTTAAATGAGATATTTATATGAATTTTTATTCATTAATAATGCGTCGATGACCCAAAAGGAGTTATTATTATGATGCGTCGATGACCCGAAAGGAATTGATGGATATTATTTGTCCTGTAAATGTTGCAAGTGTTTGGATGGCTCGGTGACCCTAAAGTAAACATTATGTCTTGATGCCTTAAATGAGATATTTATATGAATTTTTATTCATTCATAATGTCTTAATGACCCAAAAGGAATTATTATTATTATGATGCGTCGATGACCCAAATGGAATTGAAGGATATTATTTGTCTTTTAAATGTTGCAATTGTTTGGATGGCTGAGTGACCCTAAAGCAAACATTATGTCTTGATGTCTTAAATGAGATATTTATATGAATTTTTATTCATTCATGATTCCTTGATGACCCAAAAGGAATTATTATAATGATGCGTCGATGACCATAATGGAATTGATGGCTAGTATTTGACCCGTAAATATTGCAAGTGTTTGGATGCCTCGGTGACCCTAATGCAAACATTATGTCTTGATGCCTTAAATGAGATATTTATATGAATTTTTATTCATTCATAATGCGTCGATGACCCAAAAAGAGTTATTGTTATGATGCATCGATGACTCGAAAAGAATTGATGGATATTTTTTGACCCGTAAATGTTTCAAGTTTTTGGATGCCTCGGTGACCCTAAAGTAAACATTTTGTCTTGATGTATTAACTAGGATATTTATATGAATTTTTACTCATTCATAATGCATCGATGATCCAAAAGGAATTATTATTATGATGCGTCGATGACCCGAAAGGAATTGATGGATATTATTTGACCCGTAAATGTTGCAAGTGTTTGGATGACTCAGTGACCATAAAGGAAACATTATGTCTCTATGCCTTAAATGAGATATTTATATGAATTTTTATTCATTAATAATGCGTCGATGACCCAAAAGGAGTTATTATTATGATGCGTCGATGACCCGAAAGGAATTGATGGATATTATTTGTCCTGTAAATGTTGCAAGTGTTTGGATGGCTCGGTGACCCTAAAGTAAACATTATGTCTTGATGCCTTAAATGAGATATTTATATGAATTTTTATTCATTCATAATGTCTTAATGACCCAAAAGGAATTATTATTATTATGATGCGTCGATGACCCAAATGGAATTGAAGGATATTATTTGTCTTTTAAATGTTGCAATTGTTTGGATGGCTGAGTGACCCTAAAGCAAACATTATGTCTTGATGTCTTAAATGAGATATTTATATGAATTTTTATTCATTCATGATTCCTTGATGACCCAAAAGGAATTATTATAATGATGCGTCGATGACCATAATGGAATTGATGGCTAGTATTTGACCCGTAAATATTGCAAGTGTTTGGATGCCTCGGTGACCCTAATGCAAACATTATGTCTTGATGCCTTAAATGAGATATTTATATGAATTTTTATTCATTCATAATGCGTCGATGACCCAAAAAGAGTTATTGTTATGATGCATCGATGACTCGAAAGGAATTGATGGATATTTTTTGACCCGTAAATGTTTCAAGTTTTTGGATGCCTCGGTGACCCTAAAGTAAACATTTTGTCTTGATGTATTAACTAGGATATTTATATGAATTTTTACTCATTCAAAATGCATCGATGATCCAAAAGGAATTATTATTATGATGCGTCGATGACCCGAAAGGAATTGATGGATATTATTTGACCCGTAAATGTTGCAAGTGTTTGGATGACTCAGTGACCATAAAGGAAACATTATGTCTCTATGCCTTAAATGAGATATTTATATGAATTTTTATTCATTAATAATGCGTCGATGACCCAAAAGGAGTTATTATTATGATGCGTCGATGACCCGAAAGGAATTGATGGATATTATTTGTCCTGTAAATGTTGCAAGTGTTTGGATGGCTCGGTGACCCTAAAGTAAACATTATGTCTTGATGCCTTAAAAGAGATATTTATATGAATTTTTATTCATTCATAATGTCTTAATGACCCAAAAGGAATTATTATTATTATGATGCGTCGATGACCCAAATGGAATTGAAGGATATTATTTGTCTTTTAAATGTTGCAATTGTTTGGATGGCTGAGTGACCCTAAAGCAAACATTATGTCTTGATGTCTTAAATGAGATATTTATATGAATTTTTATTCATTCATAATTCCTCGATGACCCAAAAGGAATTATTATAATGATGCGTCGATGACCCGTAAGGAAATGTTGGATATTATTTGACCCGTAAATGTTGCAAGTGTTTGGATGCCTCGGTGACCCTAATGCAAACACTATGTCTTGATGCCTTAAATGAGATATTTATATGAATTTTTATTCATTCATAATGCGTCGATGACCCAAAAAGAGTTATTGTTATGATGCATCGATGACTCGAAAGGAATTGATGGATATTTTTTGACCCGTAAATGTTTCAAGTTTTTGGATGCCTCGGTGACCCTAAAGTAAACATTTTGTCTTGATGTATTAACTAGGATATTTATATGAATTTTTACTCATTCAAAATGCATCGATGATCCAAAAGGAATTATTATTATGATGCGTCGATGACCCGAAAGGAATTGATGGATATTATTTGACCCGTAAATGTTGCAAGTGTTTGGATGACTCAGTGACCATAAAGGAAACATTATGTCTCTATGCCTTAAATGAGATATTTATATGAATTTTTATTCATTAATAATGCGTCGATGACCCAAAAGGAGTTATTATTATGATGCGTCGATGACCCGAAAGGAATTGATGGATATTATTTGTCCTGTAAATGTTGCAAGTGTTTGGATGGCTCGGTGACCCTAAAGTAAACATTATGTCTTGATGCCTTAAAAGAGATATTTATATGAATTTTTATTCATTCATAATGTCTTAATGACCCAAAAGGAATTATTATTATTATGATGCGTCGATGACCCAAATGGAATTGAAGGATATTATTTGTCTTTTAAATGTTGCAATTGTTTGGATGGCTGAGTGACCCTAAAGCAAACATTATGTCTTGATGTCTTAAATGAGATATTTATATGAATTTTTATTCATTCATAATTCCTCGATGACCCAAAAGGAATTATTATAATGATGCGTCGATGACCCGTAAGGAAATGTTGGATATTATTTGACCCGTAAATGTTGCAAGTGTTTGGATGCCTCGGTGACCCTAATGCAAACACTATGTCTTGATGCCTTAAATGAGATATTTATATGAATTTTTATTCATTCATAATACGTTGATGACCCAAAAGGAGTTATTGTTATGATGCGTCGATGACCCGAAAGGAATTGATGGATATTATTTGTCCTGTAAATGTTGCAAGTGTTTGGATGGCTCGGTGACCCTAAAGTAAACATTATGTCTTGATGCCTTAAATGAGATATTTATATGAATTTTTATTCATTCATAATGTCTTAATGACCCAAAAGGAATTATTATTATTATGATGCGTCGATGACCCAAATGGAATTGAAGGATATTATTTGTCCTTTAAATGTTGCAATTGTTTGGATGGCTGAGTGACCCTAAAGCAAACATTATGTCTTGATGTCTTAAATGAGATATTTATATGAATTTTTATTCATTCATAATTCCTCGATGACCCAAAAGGAATTATTATAATGATGCGTCGATGACCCGTAAGGAAATGATGGATATTATTTGACCCGTAAATGTTGCAAGTGTTTGGATGCCTCGGTGACCCTAATGCATACATTATGTCTTGATGCCTTAAATGAGATATTTATATGAATTTTTATTCATTCATAATTCCTCGATGACCCAAAAGGAATTAATATAATGATGCGTCGATGACCCGACTGGAATTGATGGATATTATTTGACCCATAATTGTTGCAAGTGTTTGGATGCCTCGGTGACCCTAATGCAAACATTATGTCTTGATGCCTTAAATGAGATATTTATATGAATTTTTATTCATTCATAATGCGTCGATGACCCAAAAAGAGTTATTGTTATGATGCATCGATGACTCGAAAGGAATTGATGGATATTTTTTGACCCGTAAATGTTTCAAGTTTTTGGATGCCTCGGTGACCCTAAAGTAAACATTTTGTCTTGATGTATTAACTAGGATATTTATATGAATTTTTACTCATTCATAATGCATCGATGATCCAAAAGGAATTATTATTATGATGCGTCGATGACCCGAAAGGAATTGATGGATATTATTTGACCCGTAAATGTTGCAAGTGTTTGGATGACTCAGTGACCATAAAGGAAACATTATGTCTCTATGCCTTAAATGAGATATTTATATGAATTTTTATTCATTAATAATGCGTCGATGACCCAAAAGGAGTTATTATTATGATGCGTCGATGACCCGAAAGGAATTGATGGATATTATTTGTCCTGTAAATGTTGCAAGTGTTTGGATGGCTCGGTGACCCTAAAGTAAACATTATGTCTTGATGCCTTAAATGAGATATTTATATGAATTTTTATTCATTCATAATGTCTTAATGACCCAAAAGGAATTATTATTATTATGATGCGTCGATGACCCAAATGGAATTGAAGGATATTATTTGTCTTTTAAATGTTGCAATTGTTTGGATGGCTGAGTGACCCTAAAGCAAACATTATGTCTTGATGTCTTAAATGAGATATTTATATGAATTTTTATTCATTCATGATTCCTTGATGACCCAAAAGGAATTATTATAATGATGCGTCGATGACCATAATGGAATTGATGGCTAGTATTTGACCCGTAAATATTGCAAGTGTTTGGATGCCTCGGTGACCCTAATGCAAACATTATGTCTTGATGCCTTAAATGAGATATTTATATGAATTTTTATTCATTCATAATGCGTCGATGACCCAAAAAGAGTTATTGTTATGATGCATCGATGACTCGAAAGGAATTGATGGATATTTTTTGACCCGTAAATGTTTCAAGTTTTTGGATGCCTCGGTGACCCTAAAGTAAACATTTTGTCTTGATGTATTAACTAGGATATTTATATGAATTTTTACTCATTCAAAATGCATCGATGATCCAAAAGGAATTATTATTATGATGCGTCGATGACCCGAAAGGAATTGATGGATATTATTTGACCCGTAAATGTTGCAAGTGTTTGGATGACTCAGTGACCATAAAGGAAACATTATGTCTCTATGCCTTAAATGAGATATTTATATGAATTTTTATTCATTAATAATGCGTCGATGACCCAAAAGGAGTTATTATTATGATGCGTCGATGACCCGAAAGGAATTGATGGATATTATTTGTCCTGTAAATGTTGCAAGTGTTTGGATGGCTCGGTGACCCTAAAGTAAACATTATGTCTTGATGCCTTAAAAGAGATATTTATATGAATTTTTATTCATTCATAATGTCTTAATGACCCAAAAGGAATTATTATTATTATGATGCGTCGATGACCCAAATGGAATTGAAGGATATTATTTGTCTTTTAAATGTTGCAATTGTTTGGATGGCTGAGTGACCCTAAAGCAAACATTATGTCTTGATGTCTTAAATGAGATATTTATATGAATTTTTATTCATTCATAATTCCTCGATGACCCAAAAGGAATTATTATAATGATGCGTCGATGACCCGTAAGGAAATGTTGGATATTATTTGACCCGTAAATGTTGCAAGTGTTTGGATGCCTCGGTGACCCTAATGCAAACACTATGTCTTGATGCCTTAAATGAGATATTTATATGAATTTTTATTCATTCATAATGCGTCGATGACCCAAAAAGAGTTATTGTTATGATGCATCGATGACTCGAAAGGAATTGATGGATATTTTTTGACCCGTAAATGTTTCAAGTTTTTGGATGCCTCGGTGACCCTAAAGTAAACATTTTGTCTTGATGTATTAACTAGGATATTTATATGAATTTTTACTCATTCAAAATGCATCGATGATCCAAAAGGAATTATTATTATGATGCGTCGATGACCCGAAAGGAATTGATGGATATTATTTGACCCGTAAATGTTGCAAGTGTTTGGATGACTCAGTGACCATAAAGGAAACATTATGTCTCTATGCCTTAAATGAGATATTTATATGAATTTTTATTCATTAATAATGCGTCGATGACCCAAAAGGAGTTATTATTATGATGCGTCGATGACCCGAAAGGAATTGATGGATATTATTTGTCCTGTAAATGTTGCAAGTGTTTGGATGGCTCGGTGACCCTAAAGTAAACATTATGTCTTGATGCCTTAAAAGAGATATTTATATGAATTTTTATTCATTCATAATGTCTTAATGACCCAAAAGGAATTATTATTATTATGATGCGTCGATGACCCAAATGGAATTGAAGGATATTATTTGTCTTTTAAATGTTGCAATTGTTTGGATGGCTGAGTGACCCTAAAGCAAACATTATGTCTTGATGTCTTAAATGAGATATTTATATGAATTTTTATTCATTCATAATTCCTCGATGACCCAAAAGGAATTATTATAATGATGCGTCGATGACCCGTAAGGAAATGTTGGATATTATTTGACCCGTAAATGTTGCAAGTGTTTGGATGCCTCGGTGACCCTAATGCAAACACTATGTCTTGATGCCTTAAATGAGATATTTATATGAATTTTTATTCATTCATAATACGTTGATGACCCAAAAGGAGTTATTGTTATGATGCGTCGATGACCCGAAAGGAATTGATGGATATTATTTGTCCTGTAAATGTTGCAAGTGTTTGGATGGCTCGGTGACCCTAAAGTAAACATTATGTCTTGATGCCTTAAATGAGATATTTATATGAATTTTTATTCATTCATAATGTCTTAATGACCCAAAAGGAATTATTATTATTATGATGCGTCGATGACCCAAATGGAATTGAAGGATATTATTTGTCCTTTAAATGTTGCAATTGTTTGGATGGCTGAGTGACCCTAAAGCAAACATTATGTCTTGATGTCTTAAATGAGATATTTATATGAATTTTTATTCATTCATAATTCCTCGATGACCCAAAAGGAATTATTATAATGATGCGTCGATGACCCGTAAGGAAATTATGGATATTATTTGACCCGTAAATGTTGCAAGTGTTTGGATGCCTCGGTGACCCTAATGCATACATTATGTCTTGATGCCTTAAATGAGATATTTATATGAATTTTTATTCATTCATAATTCCTCGATGACCCAAAAGGAATTAATATAATGATGCGTCGATGACCCGACTGGAATTGATGGATATTATTTGACCCATAATTGTTGCAAGTGTTTGGATGCCTCGGTGACCCTAATGCAAACATTATGTCTTGATGCCTTAAATGAGATATTTATATGAATTTTTATTCATTCATAATGCGTCGATGACCCAAAAAGAGTTATTGTTATGATGCATCGATGACTCGAAAGGAATTGATGGATATTTTTTGACCCGTAAATGTTTCAAGTTTTTGGATGCCTCGGTGACCCTAAAGTAAACATTTTGTCTTGATGTATTAACTAGGATATTTATATGAATTTTTACTCATTCATAATGCATCGATGATCCAAAAGGAATTATTATTATGATGCGTCGATGACCCGAAAGGAATTGATGGATATTATTTGACCCGTAAATGTTGCAAGTGTTTGGATGACTCAGTGACCATAAAGGAAACATTATGTCTCTATGCCTTAAATGAGATATTTATATGAATTTTTATTCATTAATAATGCGTCGATGACCCAAAAGGAGTTATTATTATGATGCGTCGATGACCCGAAAGGAATTGATGGATATTATTTGTCCTGTAAATGTTGCAAGTGTTTGGATGGCTCGGTGACCCTAAAGTAAACATTATGTCTTGATGCCTTAAATGAGATATTTATATGAATTTTTATTCATTCATAATGTCTTAATGACCCAAAAGGAATTATTATTATTATGATGCGTCGATGACCCAAATGGAATTGACGGATATTATTTGTCTTTTAAATGTTGCAATTGTTTGGATGGCTGAGTGACCCTAAAGCAAACATTATGTCTTGATGTCTTAAATGAGATATTTATATGAATTTTTATTCATTCATAATTCCTCGATGACCCAAAAGGAATTATTATAATGATGCGTCGATGACCCGTAAGGAAATGTTTTATATTATTTGACCCGTAAATGTTGCAAGTGTTTGGATGCCTCGGTGACCCTAATGCAAACACTATGTCTTGATGCCTTAAATGAGATATTTATATGAATTTTTATTCATTCATAATACGTTGATGACCCAAAAGGAGTTATTGTTATGATGCGTCGATGACCCGAAAGGAATTGATGGATATTATTTGTCCTGTAAATGTTGCAAGTGTTTGGATGGCTCGGTGACCCTAAAGTAAACATTATGTCTTGATGCCTTAAATGAGATATTTATATGAATTTTTATTCATTCATAATGTCTTAATGACCCAAAAGGAATTATTATTATTATGATGCGTCGATGACCCAAATGGAATTGAAGGATATTATTTGTCCTTTAAATGTTGCAATTGTTTGGATGGCTGAGTGACCCTAAAGCAAACATTATGTCTTGATGTCTTAAATGAGATATTTATATGAATTTTTATTCATTCATAATTCCTCGATGACCCAAAAGGAATTATTATAATGATGCGTCGATGACCCGTAAGGAAATGATGGATATTATTTGACCCGTAAATGTTGCAAGTGTTTGGATGCCTCGGTGACCCTAATGCATACATTATGTCTTGATGCCTTAAATGAGATATTTATATGAATTTTTATTCATTCATAATTCCTCGATGACCCAAAAGGAATTAATATAATGATGCGTCGATGACCCGACTGGAATTGATGGATATTATTTGACCCATAATTGTTGCAAGTGTTTGGATGCCTCGGTGACCCTAATGCAAACATTATGTCTTGATGCCTTAAATGAGATATTTATATGAATTTTTATTCATTCATAATGCGTCGATGACCCAAAAAGAGTTATTGTTCTGATGCATCGATGACTCGAAAGGAATTGATGGATATTTTTTGACCCGTAAATGTTTCAAGTTTTTGGATGCCTCGGTGACCCTAAAGTAAACATTTTGTCTTGATGTATTAACTAGGATATTTATATGAATTTTTACTCATTCATAATGCATCGATGATCCAAAAGGAATTATTATTATGATGCGTCGATGACCCGAAAGGAATTGATGGATATTATTTGACCCGTAAATGTTGCAAGTGTTTGGATGACTCAGTGACCATAAAGGAAACATTATGTCTCTATGCCTTAAATGAGATATTTATATGAATTTTTATTCATTAATAATGCGTCGATGACCCAAAAGGAGTTATTATTATGATGCGTCGATGACCCGAAAGGAATTGATGGATATTATTTGTCCTGTAAATGTTGCAAGTGTTTGGATGGCTCGGTGACCCTAAAGTAAACATTATGTCTTGATGCCTTAAATGAGATATTTATATGAATTTTTATTCATTCATAATGTCTTAATGACCCAAAAGGAATTATTATTATTATGATGCGTCGATGACCCAAATGGAATTGAAGGATATTATTTGTCTTTTAAATGTTGCAATTGTTTGGATGGCTGAGTGACCCTCAAGCAAACATTATGTCTTGACGTCTTAAATGAGATATTTATATGAATTTTTATTCATTCATAATTCCTCGATGACCCAAAAGGAATTATTATAATGATGCGTCGATGACCCGTAAGGAAATGTTGGATATTATTTGACCCGTAAATGTTGCAAGTGTTTGGATGCCTCGGTGACCCTAATGCAAACATTATGTCTTGATGCCTTAAATGAGATATTTATATGAATTTTTATTCATTCATAATACGTTGATGACCCAAAAGGAGTTATTGTTATGATGCGTCGATGACCCGAAAGGAATTGATGGATATTATTTGTCCTGTAAATGTTGCAAGTGTTTGGATGGCTCGGTGACCCTAAAGTAAACATTATGTCTTGATGCCTTAAATGAGATATTTATATGAATTTTTATTCATTCATAATGTCTTAATGACCCAAAAGGAATTATTATTATTATGATGCGTCGATGACCCAAATGGAATTGAAGGATATTATTTGTCCTTTAAATGTTGCAATTGTTTGGATGGCTGAGTGACCCTAAAGCAAACATTATGTCTTGATGTCTTAAATGAGATATTTATATGAATTTTTATTCATTCATAATTCCTCGATGACCCAAAAGGAATTATTATAATGATGCGTCGATGACCCGTAAGGAAATGATGGATGCTATTTGACCCGTAAATGTTGCAAGTGTTTGGATGCCTCGGTGACCCTAATGCATACATTATGTCTTGATGCCTTAAATGAGATATTTATATGAATTTTTATTCATTCATAATTCCTCGATGACCCAAAAGGAATTAATATAATGATGCGTCGATGACCCGACTGGAATTGATGGATATTATTTGACCCGTAATTGTTGCAAGTGTTTGGATGCCTCGGTGACCCTAATGCAAACATTATGTCTTGATGCCTTAAATGAGATATTTATATGAATTTTTATTCATTTATATTGCCTTAATGACCCAAAAGGAATTATCATTATGATGAGTCGATGACTCGAAAGGAATTGAAGGAAATTATTTGTCCTTTAAATGTTGCAATTGTTTGGATGGCTCAATGACCCTAAAACAAACATTATGTCTTGTAGCCTTAAATGAGATATTTATATGAATTTTTATTCATTCATGATTCCTTGATGACCCAAAAGGAATTATTATAATGATGCGTCGATGACCATAATGGAATTGATGGCTAGTATTTGACCCGTAAATATTGCAAGTGTTTGGATGCCTCGGTGACCCTAATGCAAACATTATGTCTTGATGCCTTAAATGAGACATTTATATGAATTTTTATTCATTCATAATGCGTCGGAGACCCAAAAGGAATTAATATAATGATGCGTCGATGACCCGACTGGAATTGATGGATATTATTTGACCCGTAATTGTTGCAAGTGTTTGGATGCCTCGGTGACTCTAATGCAAACATTATGTCTTGATGCCTTAAATGAGATATTTATATGAATTTTTACTCATTTATATTGCCTTAATGACCCAAAAGGAATTATTATTATGATGAGTCGATGACTCGAAAGGAATTGAAGGAAATTATTTGTCCTTTAAATGTTGCAATTGTTTGGATGGCTCAATGACCCTAAAACAAACATTATGTCTTGATGCCTTAAATGAGATATTTATATGAATTTTTATTCATTCATGATTCCTTGATGACCCAAAAGGAATTATTATAATGATGCGTCGATGACCATAATGGAATTGATGGCTAGTATTTGACCCGTAAATATTGCAAGTGTTTGGATGCCTCGGTGACCCTAATGTAAACATTATGTCTTGATGCCTTAAATGAGATATTTATATGAATTTTTATTCATTCATAATGCGTCGATGACCCAAAAAGAGTTATTGTTATGATGCATCGATGACTCGAAAGGAATTGATGGATATTTTTTGACCCGTAAATGTTTCAAGTTTTTGGATGCCTCGGTGACCCTAAAGTAAACATTTTGTCTTGATGTATTAACTGGGATATTTATATGAATTTTTACTCATTCATAATGCATCGATGATCCAAAAGGAATTATTATTATGATGCGTTGATGACCCGAAAGGAATTGATGGATATTATTTGACCCGTAAATGTTGCAAGTGTTTGGATGACTCAGTGACCATAAAGGAAACATTATGTCTCTATGCCTTAAATGAGATATTTATATGAATTTTTATTCATTAATAATGCGTCGATGACCCAAAAGGAGTTATTATTATGATGCGTCGATGACCCGAAAGGAATTGATGGATATTATTTGTCCTGTAAATGTTGCAAGTGTTTGGATGGCTCGGTGACCCTAAAGTAAACATTATGTCTTGATGCCTTAAATGAGATATTTATATGAATTTTTATTCATTCATAATGTCTTAATGACCCAAAAGGAATTATTATTATTATGATGCATCGATGACCCAAATGGAATTGAAGGATATTATTTGTCTTTTAAATGTTGCAATTGTTTGGATGGCTGAGTGACCCTAAAGCAAACATTATGTCTTGATGTCTTAAATGAGATATTTATATGAATTTTTATTCATTCATAATTCCTCGATGACCCAAAAGGAATTATTATAATGATGCGTCGATGACCCGTAAGGAAATGATGGATATTATTTGACCCGTAAATGTTGCAAGTGTTTGGATGCCTCGGTGACCCTAATGCAAACATTATGTCTTGATGCCTTAAATGAGATATTTATATGAATTTTTATTCATTCATAATACGTTGATGACCCAAAAGGAGTTATTGTTATGATGCGTCGATGACCCCAAAGGAATTGATGGATATTTTTTGACCCGTAAATGTTGCAAGTTTTTGGATGCCTCCGTGACCCTAATGCAAATATTATGTCTTGATGCCTTAAATGATATATTTATATGAATTTTTATTCATTTATAATGCCTTAATGACCCAAAAGGAATTATTATTATGATGCGTCGATGACCCGAAAGGAATTGAAGGAAATTATTTGTCCTTTAAATGTTGCAATTGTTTGGATGGCTCAATGACCCTAAAGCAAACATTATGTCTTGATGCCTTAAATGAGATATTTATATGAATTTTTATTCATTCATGATTCCTTGATGACCCAAAAGGAATTATTATAATGATGCGTCGATGACCATAATGGAATTGATGGATAGTATTTGACCCATAAATATTGCAAGTGTTTGGATGCCTCGGTGACCCTAATGCAAACATTATGTCTTGATGCCTTAAATGAGATATTTATATGAATTTTTATTCATTCATAATGCGTCGATGACCCAAAAGGAGTTATTGTTATGATGCGTCGATGACTCGAAAGGAATTGATGGATATTTTTTGACCCGTAAATGTTTCAAATTTTTGGATGCCTCGGTGACCCTAAAGTAAACATTTTGTCTTGATGTATTAACTGGGATATTTATATGAATATTTACTCATTCATAATGCATCGATGATCCAAAAGGAATTATTATTATGATGCGTCGATGACCCGAAAGGAATTGATGGATATTATTTGACCCTTAATTGTTGCAAGTGTGTGGATGGCTCAGTGACCCTAAAGGAAACATTATGTCTTGATGCCGTAAATGAGATATTTATATGAATTTTTATTCATTCATAATTCCTCGATGACCCAAATGGAATTATTATAATGATGCGTTGATGACCCGAAAGGAATTGATGGATATTATTTGTCCCGTAAATGTTGCAAGTTTTTGGATGCCTCGGTGTCCCTAATGGAAACATTATGTCTTGATGCCTTAAATGAGATATTTATATGAATTTTTATTCATTCATAATGCGTCGATGACCCAAAAAGAGTTATTGTTATGATGCATCGATGACTCGAAAGGAATTGATGGATATTTTTTGACCTGCAAATGTTTCAAGTTTTTGGATGCCTCGGTGACCCTAAAGTAAACATTTTGTCTTGATGTATTAACTGGGATATTTATATGAATTTTTACTCATTCATAATTCCTCGATGACCCAAAAGGAATTAATATAATGATGCGTCGATGACCCGACTGGAATTGATGGATATTATTTGACCCGTAATTGTTGCAAGTGTTTGGATGCCTCGGTGACCCTAATGCAAACATTATGTCTTGATGCCTTAAATGAGATATTTATATGAATTTTTATTCATTCATAATGTCTTAATGACCCAAAAGGAATTATTATTATTATGATGCGTCGATGACCCAAATGGAATTGAAGGATATTATTTGTCCTTTAAATGTTGCAATTGTTTGGATGGCTGAGTGACCCTAAAGCAAACATTATGTCTTGATGTCTTAAATGAGATATTTATATGAATTTTTATTCATTCATAATTCCTCGATGACCCAAAAGGAATTATTATAATGATGCGTCGATGACCCGTAAGGAAATGATGGATATTATTTGACCCGTAAATGTTGCAAGTGTTTGGATGCCTCGGTGACCCTAATGCATACATTATGTCTTGATGCCTTAAATGAGATATTTATATGAATTTTTATTCATTCATAATTCCTCGATGACCCAAAAGGAATTAATATAATGATGCGTCGATGACCCGACTGGAATTGATGGATATTATTTGACCCGTAATTGTTGCAAGTGTTTGGATGCCTCGGTGACCCTAATGCAAACATTATGTCTTGATGCCTTAAATGAGATATTTATATGAATTTTTATTCATTTATATTGCCTTAATGACCCAAAAGGAATTATTATTATGATGAGTCGATGACTCGAAAGGAATTGAAGGAAATTATTTGTCCTTTAAATGTTGCAATTGTTTGCATGGCTCAATGACCCTAAAACAAACATTATGTCTTGTAGCCTTAAATGAGATATTTATATGAATTTTTATTCATTCATGATTCCTTGATGACCCAAAAGGAATTATTATAATGATGCGTCGATGACCATAATGGAATTGATGGCTAGTATTTGACCCGTAAATATTGCAAGTGTTTGGATGCCTCGGTGACCCTAATGCAAACATTATGTCTTGATGCCTTAAATGAGATATTTATATGAATTTTTATTCATTCATAATGCGTCGATGACCCAAAAAGAGTTATTGTTATGATGCATCGATGACTCGAAAGGAATTGATGGATATTTTTTGACCCGTAAATGTTTCAAGTTTTTGGATGCCTCCGTGACCCTAAAGTAAACATTTTGTCTTGATGTATTAACTAGGATATTTATATGAATTTTTACTCATTCATAATGCATCGATGATCCAAAAGGAATTATTATTATGATGCGTCGATGACCCGAAAGGAATTGATGGATATTATTTGACCCGTAAATGTTGCAAGTGTTTGGATGACTCAGTGACCATAAAGGAAACATTATGTCTCTATGCCTTAAATGAGATATTTATATGAATTTTTATTCATTAATAATGCGTCGATGACCCAAAAGGAGTTATTATTATGATGCGTCGATGACCCGAAAGGAATTGATGGATATTATTTGTCCTGTAAATGTTGCAAGTGTTTGGATGGCTCGGTGACCCTAAAGTAAATATTTTGTCTTGATGCCTTAAATGAGATATTTATATGAATTTTTATTCATTCATAATGTCTTAATGACCCAAAAGGAATTATTATTATTATGATGCGTCGATGACCCAAATGGAATTGAAGGATATTATTTGTCCTTTAAATGTTGCAATTGTTTGGATGGCTGAGTGACCCTAAAGCAAACATTATGTCTTGATGTCTTAAATGAGATATTTATATGAATTTTTATTCATTCATAATTCCTCGATGACCCAAAAGGAATTATTATAATGATGCGTCGATGACCCGTAAGGAAATGATGGATATTATTTGACCCGTAAATGTTGCAAGTGTTTGGATGCCTCGGTGACCCTAATGCAAATATTATGTCTTGATGCCTTAAATGATATATTTATATGAATTTTTATTCATTTATAATGCCTTAATGACCCAAAAGGAATTATTATTATGATGCGTCGATGACCCGAAAGGAATTGAAGGAAATTATTTGTCCATTAAATGTTGCAATTGTTTGGATGCCTCAATGACCCTAAAGCAAACATTATGTCTTGATGCCTTAAATGAGATATTTATATGAATTTTTATTCATTCATGATTCCTTGATGACCCAAAAGGAATTATTATAATGATGCGTCGATGACCATAATGGAATTGATGGATAGTATTTGACCCGTAAATATTCCAAGTGTTTGGATGCCTCGGTGACCCTAATGCAAACATTATGACTTGATGCCTTAAATGAGATATTTATATGAATTTTTATTCATTCATAATGTGTCGATGACCCAAAAGGAGTTATTGTTAAGATGCATCGATGACTCGAAAGGAATTGATGGATATTTTTTGACCCGTAAATGTTTCAAGTTTTTGGATGCCTCGGTGACCCTAAAGTAAACATTTTGTCTTGATGTATTAACTGGGATATTTATATGAATTTTTACTCATTCATAATGCATCGATGATCCAAAAGGAATTATTATTATGATGCGTCGATGACCCGAAAGGAATTGATGGAAATTATTTGACCCGTAAATGTTGCAAGTGTTTGGATATCTTGGTGACCATAAAGGAAACATTATGTCTCTATGCCTTAAATGATATATTTATATGAATTTTTATTCATTAATAATGCGTCGATGACCCAAAAGGAGTTATTATTATGATGCGTCGATGACCCGAAAGGAATTGATGGATATTATTTGTCTCGTAAATGTTGCATGTGTTTGGATGGCTCAGCGATCCTAAAGAAAACATTATGTCTTGATGCCTTAAATGAGATATTTATATGAATTTTTATTCATTCATAAATCCTCGATGACCCAAAAGGAATTATTATAATTATGCGTCGATGACGCGAAAGGAATTGATGGATATTATTTGACCCGTAAATGTTGCAAGTTTTTGGATGCCTCGGTGACCCTAATGCAAACATTATGTCTTGATGCCTTAAATGATATATTTATAAGAATTTTTATTCAATAATAATGCGTCGATGACCCAAAAGCAGTTATTATTATGATGCGTCGATGACCCGAAAGGAAATGATGGATATTATTTGTCCCGTAAATGTTGCAAGTGTTTGGATGCCTCAGTGATCTTAATGCAAATATTATGTCTTGATGCCTTAAATGAGATATTTATATGAATTTTTATTCATTCATAATGCGTTGATGGCCCAAAAGGAGTTATTGTAATGATGCTTCGATGACCCCAAAAGAATTGATGGATATTTTTTGACCCGTAATTGTTGCAAGTTTTTGGATGCCTCGGTGACCCTAATGCAAACATTATGTCTTGATGCCTTAAATGATATATTTATACGAATTTTTATTTAATAATAATGCGTCGATGACCCGAAATGAATTGATGGATATTATTTGTCTCGTAAATGTTGCATGTGTTTGGATGACTCAGCGATCCTAAAGCAAACATTATGTCTTGCTGCCTTAAATGAGATATTTATATGAATTTTTATTCATTTATAAAGCCTTAATGACCCAAAAGGAATTATTATTATGATGCGTCGATGACCCGAAAAGGATTGAAGGAAATTATTTGTCCTTTAAATGTTGCAATTGTTTGGATGGCTCAATGACCCTAAATCAAACATTATGTCTTGATGCCTTAAATGAGATATTTATATGAATTTTTATTCATTCATAATTCCTCGATGACCCAAAAGGAATTATTATAATGATGCGTCGATGACCCGTAAGGAAATGATGGATATTATTTGACCCGTAAATGTTGCAAGTGTTTGGATGCCTTGGTGACCCTAATGCATACATTATGTATTGATGCCTTAAATGAGATATTTATATGAATTTTTATGCATTCATAATTCCTCGATGACCCAAAAGGAATTAATATAATGATGCGTCGATGACCCGACTGGAATTGATGGATATTATTTGACCCGTAATTGTTGCAAGTGTTTGGATGCCTCGGTGACCCTAATGCAAACATTATGTCTTGATGCCTTAAATGAGATATTTATATGAATTTTTATTCATTTATATTGCCTTAATGACCCAAAAGGAATTATTATTATGATGAGTCGATGACTCGAAAGGAATTGAAGGAAATTATTTGTCCTTTAAATGTTGCAATTGTTTGCATGGCTCAATGACCCTAAAACAAACATTATGTCTTGTAGCCTTAAATGAGATATTTATATGAATTTTTATTCATTCATGATTCCTTGATGACCCAAAAGGAATTATTATAATGATGCGTCGATGACCATAATGGAATTGATGGCTAGTATTTGACCCGTAAATATTGCAAGTGTTTGGATGCCTCGGTGACCCTAATGCAAACATTATGTCTTGATGCCTTAAATGAGATATTTATATGAATTTTTATTCATTCATAATGCGTCGATGACCCAAAAAGAGTTATTGTTATGATGCATCGATGACTCGAAAGGAATTGATGGATATTTTTTGACCCGTAAATGTTTCAAGTTTTTGGATGCCTCAGTGACCCTAAAGTAAACATTTTGTCTTGATGTATTAACTAGGATATTTATATGAATTTTTACTCATTCATAATGCATCGATGATCCAAAAGGAATTATTATTATGATGCGTCGAAGACCCGAAAGGAATTGATGGATATTATTTGACCCGTAAATGTTGCAAGTGTTTGGATGACTCAGTGACCATAAAGGAAACATTATGTCTCTATGCCTTAAATGAGATATTTATATGAATTTTTATTCATTAATAATGCGTCGATGACCCAAAAGGAGTTATTATTATGATGCGTCGATGACCCGAAAGGAATTGATGGATATTATTTGTCCTGTAAATGTTGCAAGTGTTTGGATGGCTCGGTGACCCTAAAGTAAATATTATGTCTTGATGCCTTAAATGAGATATTTATATGAATTTTTATTCATTCATAATGTCTTAATGACCCAAAAGGAATTATTATTATTATGATGCGTCGATGACCCAAATGGAATTGAAGGATATTATTTGTCCTTTAAATGTTGCAATTGTTTGGATGGCTGAGTGACCCTAAAGCAAACATTATGTCTTGATGTCTTAAATGAGATATTTATATGAATTTTTATTCATTCATAATTCCTCGATGACCCAAAAGGAATTATTATAATGATGCGTCGATGACCCGTAAGGAAATGATGGATATTATTTGACCCGTAAATGTTGCAAGTGTTTGGATCCCTCGGTGACCCTAATGCAAATATTATGTCTTGATGCCTTAAATGATATATTTATATGAATTTTTATTCATTTATAATGCCTTAATGACCCAAAAGGAATTATTATTATGATGCGTCGATGACCCGAAAGGAATTGAAGGAAATTATTTGTCCTTTAAATGTTGCAATTGTTTGGATGGCTCAATGACCCTAAAGCAAACATTATGTCTTGATGCCTTAAATGAGATATTTATATGAATTTTTATTCATTCATGATTCCTTGATGACCCAAAAGGAATTATTATAATGATGCGTCGATGACCATAATGGAATTGATGGATAGTATTTGACCCGTAAATATTCCAAGTGTTTGGATGCCTCGGTGACCCTAATGCAAACATTATGTCTTGATGCCTTAAATGAGATATTTATATGAATTTTTATACATTCATAATGCGTCGATGACCCAAAAGGAGTTATTGTTAAGATGCATCGATGACTCGAAAGGAATTGATGGATATTTTTTGACCCGTAAATGTTTCAAGTTTTTGGATGCCTCGGTGACCCTAAAGTAAACATTTTGTCTTGATGTATTAACTGGGATATTTATATGAATTTTTACTCATTCATAATGCATCGATGATCCAAAAGGAATTATTATTATGATGCGTCGATGACCCGAAAGGAATTGATGGAAATTATTTGACCCGTAAATGTTGCAAGTGTTTGGATATCTTGGTGACCATAAAGGAAACATTATGTCTCTATGCCTTAAATGATATATTTATATGAATTTTTATTCATTAATAATGCGTCGATGACCCAAAAGGAGTTATTATTATGATGCGTCGATGACCCGAAAGGAATTGATGGATATTATTTGTCTCGTAAATGTTGCATGTGTTTGGATGGCTCAGCGATCCTAAAGAAAACATTATGTCTTGATGCCTTAAATGAGATATTTATATGAATTTTTATTCATTCATAAATCCTCGATGACCCAAAAGGAATTATTATAATTATGCGTCGATGACGCGAAAGGAATTGATGGATATTATTTGACCAGTAAATGTTGCAAGTTTTTGGATGCCTCGGTGACCCTAATGCAAACATTATGTCTTGATGCCTTAAATGATATATTTATAAGAATTTTTATTCAATAATAATGCGTCGATGACCCAAAAGCAGTTATTATTATGATGCGTCGATGACCCGAAAGGAAATGATGGATATTATTTGTCCCGTAAATGTTGCAAGTGTTTGGATGCCTCAGTGATCTTAATGCAAATATTATGTCTTGATGCCTTAAATGAGATATTTATATGAATTTTTATTCATTCATAATGCGTTGATGGCCCAAAAGGAGTTATTGTAATGATGCTTCGATGACCCCAAAAGAATTGATGGATATTTGTTGACCCGTAATTGTTGCAAGTTTTTGGATGCCTCGGTGACCCTAATGCAAACATTATGTCTTGATGCCTTAAATGATATATTTATACGAATTTTTATTTAATAATAATGCGTCGATGACCCGAAATGAATTGATGGATATTATTTGTCTCGTAAATGTTGCATGTGTTTGGATGACTCAGCGATCCTAAAGCAAACATTATGTCTTGATGCCTTAAATGAGATATTTATATGAATTTTTATTCATTCATAAATCCTCGATGACCCAAAAGGAATTATTATAATTATGCGTCGATGACGCGAAAGGAATTGATGGATATTATTTGACCCGTAAATGTTGCAAGTTTTTGGATGCCTCGGTGACCCTAATGCAAACATTATGTCTTGATGCCTTAAATGATATATTTATAAGAATTTTTATTCAATAATAATGCGTCGATGACCCAAAAGCAGTTATTATTATGATGCGTCGATGACCCGAAAGGAAATGATGGATATTATTTGTCCCGTAAATGTTGCAAGTGTTTGGATGCCTCAGTGATCTTAATGCAAATATTATGTCTTGATGCCTTAAATGAGATATTTATATGAATTTTTATTCATTCATAATGCGTTGATGGCCCAAAAGGAGTTATTGTAATGATGCTTCGATGACCCCAAAAGAATTGATGGATATTTTTTGACCCGTAATTGTTGCAAGTTTTTGGATGCCTCGGTGACCCTAATGCAAACATTATGTCTTGATGCCTTAAATGATATATTTATACGAATTTTTATTTAATAATAATGCGTCGATGACCCGAAATGAATTGATGGATATTATTTGTCTCGTAAATGTTGCATGTGTTTGGATGACTCAACGATCCTAAAGCAAACATTATGTCTTGATGCCTTAAATGAGATATTTATATGAATTTTTATTCATTTATAAAGCCTTAATGACCCAAAAGGAATTATTATTATGATGCGTCGATGACCCGAAAGGAATTGAAGGAAATTATTTGTCCTTTAAATGTTGCAATTGTTTGGATGGCTCAATGACCCTAAAGCAAACATTATGTCTTGATGCCTTAAATGAGATATTTATATGAATTTTTATTCATTCATGATTCCTTGATGACCCAAAAGGAATTATTATAATGATGCGTCGATGACCATAATGGAATTGAGGGATAGTATTTGACCCGTAAATATTCCAAGTGTTTGGATGCCTCGGTGACCCTAATGCAAACATTATGTCTTGATGCCTTAAATGAGATATTTATATGAATTTTTATTCATTCATAATGCGTCGATGACCCAAAAGGAGTTATTGTTAAGATGCATCGATGACTCGAAAGGAATTGATGGATATTTTTTGACCCGTAAATGTTTCAAGTTTTTGGATGCCTCGGTGACCCTAAAGTAAACATTTTGTCTTGATGTATTAACTGGGATATTTATATGAATTTTTACTCATTCATAATGCATCGATGATCCAAAAGGAATTATTATTATGATGCGTCGATGACCCGAAAGGAATTGATGGAAATTATTTGACCCGTAAATGTTGCAAGTGTTTGGATATCTTGGTGACCATAAAGGAAACATTATGTCTCTATGCCTTAAATGATATATTTATATGAATTTTTATTCATTAATAATGCGTCGATGACCCAAAAGGAGTTATTATTATGATGCGTCGATGACCCGAAAGGAATTGATGGATATTTTTTGACCCGTAAATGTTTCAAGTTTTTGGATGCCTCGGTGACCCTAAAGTAAACATTTTGTCTTGATGTATTAACTGGGATATTTATATGAATTTTTACTCATTCATAATGCATCGATGATCCAAAAGGAATTATTATTATGATGCGTCGATGACTCGAAAGGAATTGATGGATATTATTTGACTCGTAAATGTTGCAAGTGTTTGGATGCCTCAGTGACCCTAATGCAAACATTATGTCTGGATGTCTTAAATGAGATATTTATATGAATTTTTATTCATTAATAATGCGTCGATGACCCAAAAGGAGTTATTATTATGATGCGTCGATGACCTGAAAGGAATTGATGGATAATATTTGTCCTGTAAATGTTGCAAGTGTTTGGATGGCTCGGTGACCCTAAAGTAAACATTATGTCTTGATGCCTTAAATGAGATATTTATTTGAATTTTTATTCATTCATAATGCCTTAATGACCCAAAAGGAATTATTATTATTATGATGCGTCGATGACCCAAATGGAATTGAAGGATATTATTTGTCCTTTAAATGTTGCAATTGTTTGGATGGCTGAGTGACCCTAAAGCAAACATTATGTCTTGATATCTTAAATGAGATATTTATATGAATTTTTATTCATTCATAATTCCTCGATGACCCAAAAGGAATTATTATAATGATGCGTCGATGACCCGAAAGGAAATGATGGATATTATTTGACCCGTAAATGTTGCAAGTGTTTGGATGCCTAGGTGACCCTAATGCAAACATTATATCTTGATGCCTTAAATGATATATTTATATGAATTTTTATTCAATAATAATGCGTCGATGACCCAAAAGGAGTTATTATTCTGATGCGTCGACGACCCGAAAGGAAATGATGGATATTATTTGTCCCGTAAATGTTGCAAGTGATTGGATGCCTCAGTGATCCTAATGCAAATATTATGTCTTGATGCCTTAAATGAGATATTTATATGAATTTTTATTCATTCAAAATGCCTTAATGACCCAAAAGGAATTATTATTATTATGATGTGTCGGTGACCCGAATGGAATTGAAGGATATTATTTGTCCTTTAAATGTTGCAATTGTTTGGATGGCTCAATGACCCTAAAGCAAACATTATGTCTTGATTCCTTAAATGAGATATTTATATGAATTTTTATTCATTCATGATTCCTTGATGACCCAAAAGGAATTATTATAATGATGCGTCGATGACCATAATGGAATTGATGGATAGTATTTGACCCGTAAATATTGCAAGTGTTTGGATGCCTCGGTGACCCTAATGCAAACATTATGTCTTGATGCCTTAAATGAGATATTAATATGAATTTTTATTCATTCATAATGCGTCGATGACCCAAAAGGAGTTATTGTTATGATGCATCGATGACTCGAAAGGAATTGATGGATATTTTTTGACCCGTAAATGTTTCAAGTTTTTGGATGCCTCGGTGACCCTAAAGTAAACATTTTGTCTTGATGTATTAACTGGGATATTTATATGAATTTTTACTCATTCATAATGCATCGATGATCCAAAAGGAATTATTATTATGATGCGTCGATGACCCGAAAGGAATTGATGGATATTATTTGACCCGTAAATGTTGCAAGTGTTTGGATGACTTGGTGACCATAAAGGAAACATTATGTCTCTATGCCTTAAATGATATATTTATATGAATTTTTATTCATTAATAATGCGTCGATGACCCAAAAGGAGTTATTATTATGATGCGTCGATGACCCGAAAGGAATTGATGGATATTATTTGTCTCGTAAATGTTGCATGGGTTTGGATGGCTCAGCGATCCTAAAGCAAACATTATGTCTTGATGCCTTAAATGATATATTTATAAGAATTTTTATTCAATAATAATGCGTCGATGACCCAAAAGCAGTTATTATTATGATGCGTCGATGACGCGAAAGGAATTGATGGATATTATTTGTCCCGTAAATGTTGCAAGTGTTTGGATGCCTCAGTGATCTTAATGCAAATATTATGTCTTGATGCCTTAAATGAGATATTTATATGAATTTTTATTCATTCATAATGCGTTGATGGCCCAAAAGGAGTTATTGTTATGATGCTTCGATGACCCCAAAAGAATTGATGGATATTTTTTGACCCGTAATTGTTGCAAGTTTTTGGATGCCTCGGTGACCCTAATGCAAACATTATGTCTTGATGCCTTAAATGATATATTTATACGAATTTTTATTTAATAATAATGCGTCGATGACCCGAAATGAATTGATGGATATTATTTGTCTCGTAAATGTTGCATGTGTTTGGATGACTCAGCGATCCTAAAGCAAACATTATGTCTTGATGCCTTAAATGAGATATTTATATGAATTTTTATTCATTTATAAAGCCTTAATGACCCAAAAGGAATTATTATTATGATGCGACGATGACCCGAAAAGAATTGAAGGAAATTATTTGTCCTTTAAATGTTGCAATTGTTTGGATGGCTCAATGACCCTAAATCAAACATTATGTCTTGATGCCTTAAATGAGATATTTATATGAATTTTTATTCATTCATGATTCCTCGATGACCCAAAAGGAATTATTATAATGATGCGTCGATGACCATAATGGAATTGATGGATAGTATTTGACCCGTAAATATTGCACGTGTTTGGATGCCTCGGTGACCCTAATGCAAACATTATGTCTTGATGCCTTAAATGAGATATTTATATGAATTTTTATTCATTCATAATGCGTCGATGACCCAAAAGGAGTTATTGTTATGATGCGTCGATGACTCGAAAGGAATTGATGGATATTTTTTGACCCGTAAATGTTTCAAGTTTTTGGATGCCTCGGTGACCCTAAAGTAAACATTTTGTCTTGATGTATTAACTGGGATATTTATATGAATTTTTACTCATTCATAATGCATCGATGATCCAAAAGGAATTATTATTATGATGCGTCGATGACTCGAAAGGAATTGATGGATATTATTTGACTCGTAAATGTTGCAAGTGTTTGGATGCCTCAGTGACCCTAATGCAAACATTATGTCTGGATGTCTTAAATGAGATATTTATATGAATTTTTATTCATTAATAATGCGTCGATGACCCAAAAGGAGTTATTATTATGATGCGTCGATGACCTGAAAGGAATTGATGGATAATATTTGTCCTGTAAATGTTGCAAGTGTTTGGATGGCTCGGTGACCCTAAAGTAAACATTATGTCTTGATGCCTTAAATGAGATATTTATATGAATTTTTATTCATTCATAATGCCTTAATGACCCAAAAGGAATTATTATTATTATGATGCGTCGATGACCCAAATGGAATTGAAGGATATTATTTGTCCTTTAAATGTTGCAATTGTTTGGATGGCTGAGTGACCCTAAAGCAAACATTATGTCTTGATATCTTAAATGAGATATTTATATGAATTTTTATTCATTCATAATTCCTCGATGACCCAAAAGGAATTATTATAATGATGCGTCGATGACCCGAAAGTAAATGATGGATATTATTTGACCCGTAAATGTTGCAAGTGTTTGGATGCCTAGGTGACCCTAATGCAAACATTATATCTTGATGCCTTAAATGATATATTTATATGAATTTTTATTCAATAATAATGCGTCGATGACCCAAAAGGAGTTTTTATTCTGATGCGTCGATGACCCGAAAGGAAATGATGGATATTATTTGTCCCGTAAATGTTGCAAGTGTTTGGATGCCTCAGTGATCCTAATGCAAATATTATGTCTTGATGCCTTAAATGAGATATTTATATGAATTTTTATTCATTCAAAATGCCTTAATGACCCAAAAGGAATTATTATTATTATGATGTGTCGGTGACCCGAATGGAATTGAAGGATATTATTTGTCCTTTAAATGTTGCAATTGTTTGGATGGCTCAATGACCCTAAAGCAAACATTATGTCTTGATTCCTTAAATGAGATATTTATATGAATTTTTATTCATTCATGATTCCTTGATGACCCAAAAGGAATTATTATAATGATGCGTCGATGACCATAATGGAATTGATGGATAGTATTTGACCCGTAAATATTGCAAGTGTTTGGATGCCTCGGTGACCCTAATGCAAACATTATGTCTTGATGCCTTAAATGAGATATTAATATGAATTTTTATTCATTCATAATGCGTCGATGACCCAAAAGGAGTTATTGTTATGATGCATCGATGACTCGAAAGGAATTGATGGATATTTTTTGACCCGTAAATGTTTCAAGTTTTTGGATGCCTCGGTGACCCTAAAGTAAACATTTTGTCTTGATGTATTAACTGGGATATTTATATGAATTTTTACTCATTCATAATGCATCGATGATCCAAAAGGAATTATTATTATGATGCGTCGATGACCCGAAAGGAATTGATGGATATTATTTGACCCGTAAATGTTGCAAGTGTTTGGATGACTTGGTGACCATAAAGGAAACATTATGTCTCTATGCCTTAAATGATATATTTATATGAATTTTTATTCATTAATAATGCGTCGATGACCCAAAAGGAGTTATTATTATGATGCGTCGATGACCCGAAAGGAATTGATGGATATTATTTGTCTCGTAAATGTTGCATGTGTTTGGATGGCTCAGCGATCCTAAAGCAAACATTATGTCTTGATGCCTTAAATGATATATTTATAAGAATTTTTATTCAATAATAATGCGTCGATGACCCAAAAGCAGTTATTATTATGATGCGTCGATGACGCGAAAGGAATTGATGGATATTATTTGTCCCGTAAATGTTGCAAGTGTTTGGATGCCTCAGTGATCTTAATGCAAATATTATGTCTTGATGCCTTAAATGAGATATTTATATGAATTTTTATTCATTCATAATGCGTTGATGGCCCAAAAGGAGTTATTGTTATGATGCTTCGATGACCCCAAAAGAATTTATGGATATTTTTTGACCCGTAATTGTTGCAAGTTTTTGGATGCCTCGGTGACCCTAATGCAAACATTATGTCTTGATGCCTTAAATGATATATTTATACGAATTTTTATTTAATAATAATGCGTCGATGACCCGAAATGAATTGATGGATATTATTTGTCTCGTAAATGTTGCATGTGTTTGGATGACTCAGCGATCCTAAAGCAAACATTATGTCTTGATGCCTTAAATGAGATATTTATATGAATTTTTATTCATTTATAAAGCCTTAATGACCCAAAAGGAATTATTATTATGATGCGACGATGACCCGAAAAGAATTGAAGGAAATTATTTGTCCTTTAAATGTTGCAATTGTTTGGATGGCTCAATGACCCTAAATCAAACATTATGTCTTGATGCCTTAAATGAGATATTTATATGAATTTTTATTCATTCATGATTCCTCGATGACCCAAAAGGAATTATTATAATGATGCGTCGATGACCATAATGGAATTGATGGATAGTATTTGACCCGTAAATATTGCACGTGTTTGGATGCCTCGGTGACCCTAATGCAAACATTATGTCTTGATGCCTTAAATGAGATATTTATATGAATTTTTATTCATTCATAATGCGTCGATGACCCAAAAGGAGTTATTGTTATGATGCGTCGATGACTCGAAAGGAATTGATGGATATTTTTTGACCCGTAAATGTTTCAAGTTTTTGGATGCCTCGGTGACCCTAAAGTAAACATTTTGTCTTGATGTATTAACTGGGATATTTATATGAATTTTTACTCATTCATAATGCATCGATGATCCAAAAGGAATTATTATTATGATGCGTCGATGACTCGAAAGGAATTGATGGATATTATTTGACTCGTAAATGTTGCAAGTGTTTGGATGCCTCAGTGACCCTAATGCAAACATTATGTCTGGATGTCTTAAATGAGATATTTATATGAATTTTTATTCATTAATAATGCGTCGATGACCCAAAAGGAGTTATTATTATGATGCGTCGATGACCTGAAAGGAATTGATGGATAATATTTGTCCTGTAAATGTTGCAAGTGTTTGGATGGCTCGGTGACCCTAAAGTAAACATTATGTCTTGATGCCTTAAATGAGATATTTATATGAATTTTTATTCATTCATAATGCCTTAATGACCCAAAAGGAATTATTATTATTATGATGCGTCGATGACCCAAATGGAATTGAAGGATATTATTTGTCCTTTAAATGTTGCAATTGTTTGGATGGCTGAGTGACCCTAAAGCAAACATTATGTCTTGATATCTTAAATGAGATATTTATATGAATTTTTATTCATTCATAATTCCTCGATGACCCAAAAGGAATTATTATAATGATGCGTCGATGACCCGAAAGTAAATGATGGATATTATTTGACCCGTAAATGTTGCAAGTGTTTGGATGCCTAGGTGACCCTAATGCAAACATTATATCTTGATGCCTTAAATGATATATTTATATGAATTTTTATTCAATAATAATGCGTCGATGACCCAAAAGGAGTTTTTATTCTGATGCATCGATGACCCGAAAGGAAATGATGGATATTATTTGTCCCGTAAATGTTGCAAGTGTTTGGATGCCTCACTGATCCTAATGCAAATATTATGTCTTGATGCCTTAAATGAGATATTTATATGAATTTTTATTCATTCAAAATGCCTTAATGACCCAAAAGGAATTATTATTATTATGATGTGTCGGTGACCCGAATGGAATTGAAGGATATTATTTGTCCTTTAAATGTTGCAATTGTTTGGATGGCTCAATGACCCTAAAGCAAACATTATGTCTTGATTCCTTAAATGAGATATTTATATGAATTTTTATTCATTCATGATTCCTTGATGACCCAAAAGGAATTATTATAATGATGCGTCGATGACCATAATGGAATTGATGGATAGTATTTGACCCGTAAATATTGCAAGTGTTTGGATGCCTCGGTGACCCTAATGCAAACATTATGTCTTGATGCCTTAAATGAGATATTAATATGAATTTTTATTCATTCATAATGCGTCGATGACCCAAAAGGAGTTATTGTTATGATGCATCGATGACTCGAAAGGAATTGATGGATATTTTTTGACCCGTAAATGTTTCAAGTTTTTGGATGCCTCGGTGACCCTAAAGTAAACATTTTGTCTTGATGTATTAACTGGGATATTTATATGAATTTTTACTCATTCATAATGCATCGATGATCCAAAAGGAATTATTATTATGATGCGTCGATGACCCGAAAGGAATTGATGGATATTATTTGACCCGTAAATGTTGCAAGTGTTTGGATGACTTGGTGACCATAAAGGAAACATTATGTCTCTATGCCTTAAATGATATATTTATATGAATTTTTATTCATTAATAATGCGTCGATGACCCAAAAGGAGTTATTATTATGATGCGTCGATGACCCGAAAGGAATTGATGGATATTATTTGTCTCGTAAATGTTGCATGTGTTTGGATGGCTCAGCGATCCTAAAGCAAACATTATGTCTTGATGCCCTAAATGATATATTTATAAGAATTTTTATTCAATAATAATGCGTCGATGACCCAAAAGCAGTTATTATTATGATGCGTCGATGACGCGAAAGGAATTGATGGATATTATTTGTCCCGTAAATGTTGCAAGTGTTTGGATGCCTCAGTGATCTTAATGCAAATATTATGTCTTGATGCCTTAAATGAGATATTTATATGAATTTTTATTCATTCATAATGCGTTGATGGCCCAAAAGGAGTTATTGTTATGATGCTTCGATGACCCCAAAAGAATTTATGGATATTTTTTGACCCGTAATTGTTGCAAGTTTTTGGATGCCTCGGTGACCCTAATGCAAACATTATGTCTTGATGCCTTAAATGATATATTTATACGAATTTTTATTTAATAATAATGCGTCGATGACCCGAAATGAATTGATGGATATTATTTGTCTCGTAAATGTTGCATGTGTTTGGATGACTCAGCGATCCTAAAGCAAACATTATGTCTTGATGCCTTAAATGAGATATTTATATGAATTTTTATTCATTTATAAAGCCTTAATGACCCAAAAGGAATTATTATTATGATGCGACGATGACCCGAAAAGAATTGAAGGAAATTATTTGTCCTTTAAATGTTGCAATTGTTTGGATGGCTCAATGACCCTAAATCAAACATTATGTCTTGATGCCTTAAATGAGATATTTATATGAATTTTTATTCATTCATGATTCCTCGATGACCCAAAAGGAATTATTATAATGATGCGTCGATGACCATAATGGAATTGATGGATAGTATTTGACCCGTAAATATTGCACGTGTTTGGATGCCTCGGTGACCCTAATGCAAACATTATGTCTTGATGCCTTAAATGAGATATTTATATGAATTTTTATTCATTCATAATGCGTCGATGACCCAAAAGGAGTTATTGTTATGATGCGTCGATGACTCGAAAGGAATTGATGGATATTTTTTGACCCGTAAATGTTTCAAGTTTTTGGATGCCTCGGTGACCCTAAAGTAAACATTTTGTCTTGATGTATTAACTGGGATATTTATATGAATTTTTACTCATTCATAATGCATCGATGATCCAAAAGGAATTATTATTATGATGCGTCGATGACTCGAAAGGAATTGATGGATATTATTTGACTCGTAAATGTTGCAAGTGTTTGGATGCCTCAGTGACCCTAATGCAAACATTATGTCTGGATGTCTTAAATGAGATATTTATATGAATTTTTATTCATTAATAATGCGTCGATGACCCAAAAGGAGTTATTATTATGATGCGTCGATGACCTGAAAGGAATTGATGGATAATATTTGTCCTGTAAATGTTGCAAGTGTTTGGATGCCTCGGTGACCCTAATGCAAACATTATGTCTTGATGCCTTAAATAAGATATTTATATGAATTTTTATTCATTCATAATGCGTCGATGACCCAAAAGGAGTTATTGTTATGATGCATCGATGACTCGAAAGGAATTGATGGATATTTTTTGACCCGTAAATGTTTCAAGTTTTTGGATGCCTCGGTGACCCTAAAGTAAACATTTTGTCTTGATGTATTAACTGGGATATTTATATGAATTTTTACTCATTCATAATGCATCGATGATCCAAAAGGAATTATTATTATGATGCGTCGATGACCCGAAAGGAATTGATGGATATTATTTGACCCGTAAATGTTGCAAGTGTTTGGATGACTTGGTGACCATAAAGGAAACATTATGTCTCTATGCCTTAAATGATATATTTATATGAATTTTTATTCATTAATAATGCGTCGATGACCCAAAAGGAGTTATTATTATGATGCGTCGATGACCCGAAAGGAATTGATGGATATTATTTGTGTCGTAAATGTTGCATGTGTTTGGATGGCTCGGCGATCCTAAAGCAAACATTATGTCTTGATGCCTTAAATGAGATATTTATATGAATTTTTATTCATTCATAATTCCTCGATGACCCAAAAGGAATTATTATAATTATGCGTCGATGACACGAAAGGAATTGATGGATATTATTTGACCCGTAAATGTTGCATGTTTTTGGATGCCTCGGTGACCCTAATGCAAACATTATGTCTTGATGCCTTAAATGATATATTTATAAGAATTTTTATTCAATAATAATGCGTCGATGACCCAAAAGCAGTTATTATTATGATGCGTCGATGACCCGAAAGGAAATGATGGATATTATTTGTCCCGTAAATGTTGCAAGTGTTTGGATGCCTCAGTGATCTTCATGCAAATATTATGTCTTGATGCCTTAAATGAGATATTTATATGAATTTTTATTCATTCATAATGCGTTGATGGCCCAAAAGGAGTTATTGTTATGATGCTTCGATGACCCCAAAAGAATTGATGGATATTTTTTGACCCGTAATTGTTGCAAGTTTTTGGATGCCTCGGTGACCCTAATGCAAACATTATGTCTTGATGCCTTAAATGATATATTTATACGAATTTTTATTTAATAATAATGCGTCGATGACCCGAAATGAATTGATGGATATTATTTGTCTCGTAAATGTTGCATGTGTTTGGATGACTCAGCGATCCTAAAGCAAACATTATGTCTTGATGCCTTAAATGAGATATTTATATGAATTTTTATTCATTTATAAAGCCTTAATGACCCAAAAGGAATTATTATTATGATGCGTCGATGACCCGAAAAGAATTGAAGGAAATTATTTGTCCTTTAAATGTTGCAATTGTTTGGATGGCTCAATGACCCTAAATCAAACATTATGTCTTGATGCCTTAAATGAGATATTTATATGAATTTTTATTCATTCATGATTCCTCGATGACCCAAAAGGAATTATTATAATGATGCGTCGATGACCATAATGGAATTGATGGATAGTATTTGACCCGTAAATATTGCACGTGTTTGGATGCCTCGGTGACCCTAATGCAAACATTATGTCTTGATGCCTTAAATGAGTTATTTATATGAATTTTTATTCATTCATAATGCGTCGATGACCCAAAAGGAGTTATTGTTATGATGCGTCGATGACTCGAAAGGAATTGATGGATATTTTTTGACCCGTAAATGTTTCAAGTTTTTGGATGCCTCGGTGACCCTAAAGTAAACATTTTGTCTTGATGTATTAACTGGGATATTTATATGAATTTTTACTCATTCATAATGCATCGATGATCCAAAAGGAATTATTATTATGATGCGTCGATGACTCGAAAGGAATTGATGGATATTATTTGACTCGTAAATGTTGCAAGTGTTTGGATGCCTCAGTGACCCTAATGCAAACATTATGTCTGGATGTCTTAAATGAGATATTTATATGAATTTTTATTCATTAATAATGCGTCGATGACCCAAAAGGAGTTATTATTATGATGCGTCGATGACCTGAAAGGAATTGATGGATAATATTTGTCCTGTAAATGTTGCAAGTGTTTGGATGGCTCGGTGACCCTAAAGTAAACATTATGTCTTGATGCCTTAAATGAGATATTTATATGAATTTTTATTCATTCATAATGCCTTAATGACCCGAAAGGAATTATTATTATTATGATGCGTCGATGACCCAAATGGAATTGAAGGATATTATTTGTCCTTTAAATGTTGCAATTGTTTGGATGGCTGAGTGACCCTAAAGCAAACATTATGTCTTGATCTCTTAAATGAGATATTTATATGAATTTTTATTCATTCATAATTCCTCGATGACCCAAAAGGAATTATTATAATGATGCGTCGATGACCCGAAAGGAAATGATGGATATTATTTGACCCGTAAATGTTGCAAATGTTTGGATGCCTAGGTGACCCTAATGCAAACATTATATCTTGATGCCTTAAATGATATATTTATATGAATTTTTATTCAATAATAATGCGTCGATGACCCAAAAGGAGTTATTATTCTGATGCGTCGATGACCCGAAAGGAAATGATGGATATTATTTGTCCCGTAAATGTTGCAAGTGTTTGGATGCCTCAGTGATCCTAATGCAAATATTATGTCTTGATGCCTTAAATGAGATATTTATATGAATTTTTATTCATTCAAAATGCCTTAATGACCCAAAAGGAATTATTATTATTATGATGTGTCAGTGACCCGAATGGAATTGAAGGATATTATTTGTCCTTTAAATGTTGCAATTGTTTGGATGCCTCAATGACCCTAAAACAAACATTATGTCCTGATGCCTTAAATGAGATATTTATATGAATTTTTATTCATTCATGATTCCTTGATGACCCAAAAGGAATTATTATAATGATGCGTCGATGACCATAATGGAATTGATGGCTAGTATTTGACCCGTAAATATTGCAAGTGTTTGGATGCCTCGGTGACCCTAATGCAAACATTATGTCTTGATGCCTTAAATGAGATATTTATATGAATTTTTATTCATTCATAATGCGTCGATGACCCAAAAGGAGTTATTGTTATGATGCATCGATGACTCGAAAGGAATTGATCGATATTTTTTGACCCGTAAATGTTTCAAGTTTTTGGATGCCTCGGTGACCCTAAAGTAAACATTTTG
The DNA here is from genome assembly GCA_958299785.1 of Medicago lupulina. Lineage (NCBI taxonomy): Eukaryota > Viridiplantae > Streptophyta > Magnoliopsida > Fabales > Fabaceae > Medicago > Medicago lupulina. The sequence goes on along the minus strand of OY283143.1, from coordinate 39,960,618 downwards.
TCTTGATGTATTAACTGGGATATTTATATGAATTTTTACTCATTCATAATGCATTGATGATCCAAAAGGAATTATTATTATGATGCGTCGATGACCCGAAAGGAATTGATGGATATTATTTGACCCGTAAATGTTGCAAGTGTTTGGATGACTCAGTGACCATAAAGGAAACATTATGTCTCCATGCCTTAAATGATATATTTATATGAATTTTTATTCATTAATAATGCGTCGATGACCAAAAAGGAGTTATTATTATGATGCGTCGATGACCCGAAAGGAATTGATGGATATTATTTGTCTCGTAAATGTTGCATGTGTTTGGATGGCTCAGCGATCCTAAAGCAAACATTATGTCTTGATGCCTTAAATGAGATATTTATATGAATTTTTATTCATTCATAATTCCTCGATGACCCAAAAGGAATTATTATAATTATGCGTCGATGACCCGAAAGGAATTGATGGATATTATTTGACCCGTAAATGTTGCAAGTTTTTGGATGCCTCGGTGGCCCTAATGCAAACATTATGTCTTGATGCCTTAAATGATATATTTATAAGAATTTTTATTCAATAATAATGCGTCGATGACCCAAAAGCAGTTATTATTATGATGCGTCGATGACCCGAAAGGAAATGATGGATATTATTGGTCCCGTAAATGTTGCAAGTGTTTGGATGCCTTAGTGATCTTAATGCAAATATTATGTCTTGATGCCTTAAATGAGATATTTATATGAATTTTTATTCATTCATAATGCGTCGATGACCCAAAAAGAGTTATTGTTATGATGCATCGATGACTCGAAAGGAATTGATGGATATTTTTCGACCCGTAAATGTTTCATGTTTTTGGATGCCTCGGTGACCCTAAAGTAAACATTTTGTCTTGATGTATTAACTAGGATATTTATATGAATTTTTACTTATTCATAATGCATCGATGATCCAAAAGGAATTATTATTATGATGCGTCGATGACCCGAAAGGAATTGATGGATATTATTTGACCCGTAAATGTTGCAAGTGTTTGGATGACTCAGTGACCATAAAGGAAACATTATGTCTCTATGCCTTAAATGAGATATTTATATGAATTTTTATTCATTAATAATGCGTCGAAGACCCAAAAGGAGTTATTATTGTGATGCGTCGATGACCCGAAAGGAATTGATGGATATTATTTGTCCTGTAAATGTTGCAAGAGTTATTGTTATGATGCATCGATGACTCGAAAGGAATTGATGGATATTTTTTGACCCGTAAATGTTTCAAGTTTTTGGATGCCTCGGTGACCCTAAAGTAAACATTTTGTCTTGATGTATTAACTAGGATATTTATATGAATTTTTACTCATTCATAATGCATCGATGATCCAAAAGGAATTATTATTATGATGCGTCGATGACCCGAAAGGAATTGATGGATATTATTTGGCCCGTAAATGTTGCAAGTGTTTGGATGACTCAGTGACCATAAAGGAAACATTATGTCTCTATGCCTTAAATGAGATATTTATATGAATTTTTATTCATTAATAATGCGTCGATGACCCAAAAGGAGTTATTATTATGATGCGTCGATGACCCGAAAGGAATTGATGGATATTATTTGTCCTGTAAATGTTGCAAGTGTTTGGATGGCTCGGTGACCCTAAAGTAAACATTATGTCTTGATGCCTTAAATGAGATATTTATATGAATTTTTATTCATTCATAATGTCTTAATGACCCAAAAGGAATTATTATTATTATTATGATGCGTCGATGACCCAAATGGAATTGAAGGATATTATTTGTCTTTTAAATGTTGCAATTGTTTGGATGGCTGAGTGACCCTAAAGCAAACATTATGTCTTGATGTCTTAAATGAGATATTTATATTAATTTTTATTCATTCATAATTCCTCGATGACCCAAAAGGAATTATTATAATGATGCGTCGATGACCCGTAAGGAAATGATGGATATTATTTGACCCGTAAATGTTGCAAGTGTTTGGATGCCTCGGTGACCCTAATGCAAACATTATGTCTTGATGCCTTAAATGAGATATTTATATGAATTTTTATTCATTCATAATACGTTGATGACCCAAAAGGAGTTATTGTTATGATGCGTCGATGACCCCAAAGGAATTGATGGATATTTTTTGACCCGTAAATGTTGCAAGTTTTTGGATGCCTCGGTGACCCTAATGCAAATATTATGTCTTGATGCCTTAAATGATATATTTATATGAATTTTTATTCATTTATAATGCCTTAATGACCCAAAAGGAATTATTATTATGATGCGTCGATGACCCGAAAGGAATTGAAGGAAATTATTTGTCCTTTAAATGTTGCAATTGTTTGGATGGCTCAATGACCCTAAAGCAGACATTATGTCTTGATGCCTTAAATGAGATATTTATATGAATTTTTATTCATTCATAATGCGTCGATGACCCAAAAGGAGTTATTGTAATGATGCATCGATGACTCGAAAGGAATTGATCGATATTTTTTGACCCGTAAATGTTTCAAGCTTTTGGATGCCTCGGTGACCCTAAAGTAAACATTTTGTCTTGATGTATTAACTGGGATATTTATATGAATTTTTACTCATTCATAATGCATCGATGATCCAAAAGGAATTATTATTATGATGCGTCGATGACCCGAAAGGAATTGATGGATATTATTTGACCCGTAAATGTTGCAAGTGTTTGGATGACTCAGTGACCATAAAGGAAACATTATGTCTCTATGCCTTAAATGATATATTTATATGAATTTTTATTCATTAATAATGCGTCGATGACCCAAAAGGAGTTATTATTATGATGCGTCGATGACCCGAAAGGAATTGATGGATATTATTTGTCTCGTAAATGTTGCATGTGTTTGGATGGCTCAGCGATCCTAAAGCAAACATTATGTCTTGATGCCTTAAATGAGATATTTATATGAATTTTTATTCATTCATAATTCCTCGATGACCCAAAAGGAATTATTATAATTATGCGTCGATGACCCGAAAGGAATTGATGGATATTATTTGACCCGTAAATGTTGCAAGTTTTTGGATGCCTCGGTGGCCCTAATGCAAACATTATGTCTTGATGCCTTAAATGATATATTTATAAGAATTTTTATTCAATAATAATGCGTCGATGACCCAAAAGCAGTTATTATTATGATGCGTCGATGACCCGAAAGGAAATGATGGATATTATTGGTCCCGTAAATGTTGCAAGTGTTTGGATGCCTTAGTGATCTTAATGCAAATATTATGTCTTGATGCCTTAAATGAGATATTTATATGAATTTTTATTCATTCATAATGCGTTGATGACCCAAAAGGAGTTATTGTTATGATGCTTCGATGACCCCAAAAGAATTGATGGATATTTTTTGACCCGTAATTGTTGCAAGATTTTGGATGCCTCTGTGACCCTAATGCAAACATTATGTCTTGATGCCTTAAATGATATATTTATATGAATTTTTATTTAATAATAATGCGTCGATGACCCGAAATGAATTGATGGATATTATTTGTCTCGTAAATGTTGCATGTGTTTGGATGACTCAGCGATCCTAAAGCAAACATTATGTATTGATGCCTTAAATGAGATATTTATATGAATTTTTATTCATTTATAAAGCCTTAATGACCCAAAAGGAATTATTACTATGATGCGTCGATGACCCGAAAAGAATTGAAGGAAATTATTTGTCCTTTAAATATTGCAATTGTTTGGATGGCTCAATGACCCTAAATCAAACATTATGTCTTGATGCCTTAAATGAGATATTTATATGAATTTTTATTCATTCATGATTCCTCGATGACCCAAAAGGAATTATTATAATGATGCGTCGATGACCATAATGGAATTGATGGATAGTATTTGACCCGTAAATATTGCAGGTGTTTGGATGCCTCGGTGACCCTAATGCAAACATTATGTCTTGATGCCTTAAATGAGATATTTATATGAATTTTTATTCATTCATAATGCATCGATGACCCAAAAGGAGTTATTGTTATGATGCGTCGATGACTCGAAAGGAATTGATGGATATTTTTTGACCCGTAAATGTTTCAAGTTTTTGGATGCCTCGGTGACCCTAAAGTAAACATTTTGTCTTGATGTATTAACTGGGATATTTATATGAATTTTTACTCATTCATAATGCATCGATGATCCAAAAGGAATTATTATTATGATGCGTCGATGACTCGAAAGGAATTGATGGATATTATTTGACTCGTAAATGTTGCAAGTGTTTGGATGCCTCAGTGACCCTAATGCAAACATTATGTCTGGATGTCTTAAATGAGATATTTATATGAATTTTTATTCATTAATAATGCGTCGATGACCTAAAAGGAGTTATTATTATGATGCGTCGATGACCTGAAAGGAATTGATGGATAATATTTGTCCAGTAAATGTTGCAAGTGTTTGGATGGATCGGTGACCCTAAAGTAAACATTATGTCTTGATGCCTTAAATGAGATATTTATATGAATTTTTATTCATTCATAATGCCTTAATGACCCAAAAGGAATTATTATTATTATGACGCGTCGATGACCCAAATGGAATTGAAGGATATTATTTGTCCTTTAAATGTTGCAATTGTTTGGATGGCTGAGTGACCCTAAAGCAAACATTATGTCTTGATATCTTAAATGAGATATTTATATGAATTTTTATTCATTCATAATTCCTCGATGACCCAAAAGGAATTATTATAATGATGCGTCGATGACCCGAAAGGAAATGATGGATATTATTTGACCCGTAAATGTTGCAAGTGTTTGGATGCCTAGGTGACCCTAATGCAAACATTATATCTTGATGCCTTAAATGATATATTTATATGAATTTTTATTCAATAATAATGCGTCGATGACCCAAAAGGAGTTATTATTCTGATGCGTCGATGACCCGAAAGGAAATGATGGATATTATTTGTCCCGTAAATGTTGCAAGTGCTTGGATGCCTCAGTGATCCTAATGCAAATATTATGTCTTGATGCCTTAAATGAGATATTTATATGAATTTTTATTCATTCAAAATGCCTTAATGACCCAAAAGGAATTATTATTATTATGATGTGTCGGTGACCCGAATGGAATTGAAGGATATTATTTGTCCTTTAAATGTTGCAATTGTTTGGATGGCTCAATGACCCTAAAGCAAACATTATGTCTTGATGCCTTAAATGAGATATTTATATGAATTTTTATTCATTCATGATTCCTCGATGACCCAAAAGGAATTATTATAATGATGCGTCGATGATCATAATGGAATTGATGGATAGTATTTGACCCGTAAATATTGCAAGTGTTTGGATGCCTCGGTGACCCTAATGCAAACATTATGTCTTGATGCCTTAAATGAGATATTTATATGAATTTTTATTCATTCATAATGCGTCGATGACCCAAAAGGAGTTATTGTTATGATGCGTCGATGACTCGAAAGGAATTGATGGATATTTTTTGACCCGTAAATGTTTCAAATTTTTGGATGCCTCGGTGACCCTAAAGTAAACATTTTGTCTTGATGTATTAACTGGGATATTTATATGAATATTTACTCATTCATAATGCATCGATGATCCAAAAGGAATTATTATTATGATGCGTCGATGACCCAAAAGGAATTGATGGATATTATTTGACACGTAATTGTTGCAAGTGTGTGGATGGCTCAGTGACCCTAAAGGAAACATTATGTCTTGATGCCGTAAATGAGATATTTATATGAATTTTTATACATTCATAATTCCTCGATGACCCAAATGGAATTATTATAATGATGCGTCGATGACCCGAAAGGAATTGATGGATATTATTTGTCCCGTAAATGTTGCAAGTTTTTGGATGCCTCGGTGACCCTAATGGAAACATTATGTCTTGATGCCTTAAATGAGATATTTATATGAATTTTTATTCATTCATAATGCCTTAATGACCCAAAAGGAATTATTATTATTATGATGCGTCGATGACCCAAATGGAATTGAAGGATATTATTTGTCCTTTAAATGTCGCAATTGTTTGGATGGCTGAGTGACCCTAAAGCAAACATTATGTCTTGATGTCTTAAATGAGATATTTATATGAATTTTTATTCATTCATAATTCCTCGATGACCCAAAAGGAATTATTATAATGATGCGTCGATGACCCGAAAGGAAATGATGGATATTATTTGACCCGTAAATGTTGCAAGTGTTTGGATGCCCCGGTGACCCTAATGCAAACATTATATCTTGATGCCTTAAATGAGATATTTATATGAATTTTTATTCATTCATAATGCGTTGATGACCCAAAAGGAGTTATTGTTATGACGCGTCGACGACCCCAAAGGAATTGATGGATATTTTTTGACCCGTAAATGTTGCAAGTTTTTGGATGCCTCGGTGACCCTAATGCAAACATTATGTCTTGATGCCTTAAATGATATATTTATATGAATTTTTATTCAATAATAATGCGTCGATGACCCGAAATGAATTGATGGATATTATTTCTCTCGTAAATGTTGCATGTGTTTGGATGGCTCAGCGATCCTAAAGCAAACATTATGTCTTGATGCCTTAAATGAGATATTTATATGAATTTTTATTCATTCAAAATGCCTTAATGACCCAAAAGGAATTATTATTATTATGATGTGTCGGTGACCCGAATGGAATTGAAGGATATTATTTGTCCTTTAAATGTTGCAATTGTTTGGATGGCTCAATGGCCCTAAAGCAAACATTATGTCTTGATGCCTTAAATGAGATATTTATATGAATTTTTATTGATTCATAATTCCTCGATGACCCAAAAGGAATTATTATAATGATGCGTCGATGACCCGAAAGGAATTGATGGATATTATTTGATCCGTAAATGTTGCACGTTTTTGGATGCCTCGGTGACCCTAATGCAAACATTATGTCTTGATGCCTTAAATGATATATTTATATGAATTTTTATTCAATAATAATGCGTCGATGACCCGAAAGGAGTTATTATTATGATGCGTCGATGACCCGAAAGGAATTAATGGATATTAGTTGTCTCGTAAATGTTGCATGTGTTTGGATGGCTCAGCGATCCTAAAGCAAACATTATGTCTTGATGCCTTAAATGAGATGTTTATATGAATTTTTATTCATTCATAAAGCCTTAATGACCCAAAAGGAATTATTATTATTATGATGCGTCGGTGACCCGAATGGTATTGAAGGATATTATTTGTCCTTTAAATGTTGCAATTGTTTGGATGGACCAATGACCCTAAAGCAAACATTATGTCTTGATGCCTTAAATGAGATATTTATATGAATTTTTATTCATTCATTATTCCTCGATGACCCAAAAGGAATTATTATAATGATGCGTCGATAACCCGAAAGGAATTGATGGATATTATTTGACCCGTAAATGTTGCAAGTAATCGGCAAGACTTTATTTTCAGCACATTCGTCGGTTACTATTTCAAAATTAATCGGCAAGATTTTTATTTTCAGCATATTCGTCGGTTACTATTTCAAAAGTAATCGGCAAGATTTTTATTTTCAACATATTCGTCGCTTAATATTTCAAAATTAATCGGCATGATTTATTTTTAGCACTTTCGTCGGTTACTATTTCAAAAGTAATCGGCAAGATTTTTTTTCTGCATATTCGTCGGTTACTATTTCAAAAGTAATGGGCAAGATTTTTATTTTCAGCATATTCGCCGGTTATTATTTCAAAAGTAATCGGCAAGACTTGATTTTCAGTACATTCGTCGGTTACTATTTCAAAGGTAATCAGCATGATTTATTTTCAGCACATTCGTCGGTTACTATTTCAAAAGTAATAGGCAAGATTTTTATTTTCAGCATATTTGTCGGTTACTATTTTAAAAGTAATCAGCAAGACTTTTTTTTCAGCACATTCGTCGGTTGCTATTTCAAAGGTAATCGGCATGATTTATTTTCAGCACATTCGTCGGTTACTAATTCAAAAGTAATCATCAAGACTTTATTTTCAGCATATTCGTCGGTTACTATTTCAAAAGTAATCGTCAAGATTTTTTTTTTGCATATTCGTCGGTTACTATTTCAAAAGTAATCGGCAAGATTTTTATTTTCAGCATATTCGTCGGTTACTATTTCAAAAGTAATCGGCAAGACTTTATTTTCAGCACATTCGTCGGTTACTATTTCAAAAGTAATCGGCAAGACTTTATTTTCAGCACATTCGTCGCTTAGTATTTCAAAAGTAATCGACAAGATTTTTATTTTCAGCATATTCGTCGGTTACTGTTTCAAAAGTAATCGCCAAGATTTTTATTTTCAGCATATTTGTCGGTTACTATTTTAAAAGTAATCGGCAAGACTTTATTTTCATCACATTCGTCGGTTACTATTTCAAAAGTAATAGGCAAGACTTTATTTTCAGCACATTCGTCGGTTACTATTTCAAAACTAATCGGCAAGATTTTTATTTTCAGCATATTTGTCGGTTACTATTTTAAAAGTAAGCGGCATGACTTTATTTTCAGCACATTTGTCAGTTACTATTTCAAAAGTAATCGGCAAGACTTTATTTTCAGCACATTCGTCGGTTACTATTTCAAAACTAATCGGCAAGATTTTTATTTTCAGCATATTTGTCGGTTACTATTTTAAAAGTAAGCGGCATGACTTTATTTTCAGCACATTCGTCAGTTACTATTTCAAAAGTAATCGGCAAGATTTTTTTTCTGCATATTCGTCGGTTACTATTTCAAAAGTAATCGGCAAGATTTTTATTTTCAGCATATTCGGCGGTTACTATTTCAAAAGTAATCGGCAAGACTTTATTTTCAGCACATTCGTCGGTTACTATTTCTAAAGTAATCGGCAAGATTTTTATTTTCAGCATATTCGTCGGTTACTATTTCAAAAGTAATCGGCAAGACTTTATTTTCAGCACATTCGTCGGTTACTATTTCAAAAGTAATCGGCAAGACTTTATTTTCACCACATTCGTCGCTTCCTATTTCAAAAGTAATCGGCAAGATTTTTATTTTCAGCACATTCGTTGGTTACTATTTCAAAAGTAATCGGTAAGAGTTTTATTTTCAACATATTCGTCGCTTAATATTTCAAAATTAATCGGCATGATTTATTTTTAGCACTTTCGTCGGTTACTATTTCAAACGTAATCGGCAAGATTTTTTTTCTGCATATTCGTCGGTTACTATTTCAAAAGTAATGGGCAAGATTTTTATTTTCACCATATTCGCCGGTTATTATTTCAAAAGTAATCGGCAAGACTTGATTTTTAGTACATTCGTCGGTTACTATTTGAAAGGTAATCGGCATGATTTATTTTCAGCACATTCGTCGATTACTATTTCAAAAGTAATCGTCAAGATTTTTTTTTTGCATATTCGTCGGTTACTATTTCAAAAGTAATCGGCAAGATTTTTATTTTCAGCATATTCGTCGGTTACTATTTCAAAAGTAATCAGCAAGACTTTTTTTTCAGCACATTCGTCGGTTGCTATTTCAAAGGTAATCGGCATGATTTATTTTCAGCACATTCGTCGGTTACTAATTCAAAAGTAATCATCAAGACTTTATTTTCAGCATATTCGTCGGTTACTATTTCAAAAGTAATCGTCAAGATTTTTTTTTTGCATATTCGTCGGTTACTATTTCAAAAGTAATCGGCAAGATTTTTATTTTCAGCATATTCGTCGGTTACTATTTCAAAAGTAATCGGCAAGACTTTATTTTCAGCACATTCGTCGGTTACTATTTCAAAAGTAATCGGCAAGACTTTATTTTCAGCACATTCGTCGCTTAGTATTTCAAAAGTAATCGACAAGATTTTTATTTTCAGCATATTCGTCGGTTACTGTTTCAAAAGTAATCGCCAAGATTTTTATTTTCAGCATATTTGTCGGTTACTATTTTAAAAGTAATCGGCAAGACTTTATTTTCATCACATTCGTCGGTTACTATTTCAAAAGTAATAGGCAAGACTTTATTTTCAGCACATTCCTCGGTTACTATTTCAAAACTAATCGGCAAGATTTTTATTTTCAGCATATTTGTCGGTTACTATTTTAAAAGTAAGCGGCATGACTTTATTTTCAGCACATTTGTCAGTTACTATTTCAAAAGTAATCGGCAAGACTTTATTTTCAGCACATTCGTCGGTTACTATTTCAAAACTAATCGGCAAGATTTTTATTTTCAGCATATTTGTCGGTTACTATTTTAAAAGTAAGCGGCATGACTTTATTTTCAGCACATTCGTCAGTTACTATTTCAAAAGTAATCGGCAAGATTTTTTTTCTGCATATTCGTCGGTTACTATTTCAAAAGTAATCGGCAAGATTTTTATTTTCAGCATATTCGGCGGTTACTATTTCAAAAGTAATCGGCAAGACTTTATTTTCAGCACATTCGTCGGTTACTATTTCTAAAGTAATCGGCAAGATTTTTATTTTCAGCATATTCGTCGGTTACTATTTCAAAAGTAATCGGCAAGACTTTATTTTCAGCACATTCGTCGGTTACTATTTCAAAAGTAATCGGCAAGACTTTATTTTCACCACATTCGTCGCTTCCTATTTCAAAAGTAATCGGCAAGATTTTTATTTTCAGCACATTCGTTGGTTACTATTTCAAAAGTAATCGGTAAGAGTTTTATTTTCAACATATTCGTCGCTTAATATTTCAAAATTAATCGGCATGATTTATTTTTAGCACTTTCGTCGGTTACTATTTCAAACGTAATCGGCAAGATTTTTTTTCTGCATATTCGTCGGTTACTATTTCAAAAGTAATGGGCAAGATTTTTATTTTCACCATATTCGCCGGTTATTATTTCAAAAGTAATCGGCAAGACTTGATTTTTAGTACATTCGTCGGTTACTATTTGAAAGGTAATCGGCATGATTTATTTTCAGCACATTCGTCGATTACTATTTCAAAAGTAATCGTCAAGATTTTTTTTTTGCATATTCGTCGGTTACTATTTCAAAAGTAATCGGCAAGATTTTTATTTTCAGCATATTCGTCGGTTACTATTTCAAAAGTAATCGGCAAGACTTTATTTTCAGCACATTCGTCGGTTACTATTTCAAAAGTAATCGGCAAGACTTTATTTTCAGCACATTCGTCGCTTAGTATTTCAAAATTAATCGGCAAGATTTTTATTTTCAGCATATTCGTCGGTTACTGTTTCAAAAGTAATCGCCAAGATTTTTATTTTCAGCATATTTGTCGGTTACTATTTTAAAAGTAATCGGCAAGACTTTATTTTCAGCACATTCGTCGGTTACTATTTCAAAAGTAATCGGCAAGACTTTATTTTCAGCACATTCGTCGGTTACTATTTCAAAACTAATCGGCAAGATTTTTATTTTCAGCATATTTGTCGGTTACTATTTTAAAAGTAAGCGGCATGACTTTATTTTCAGCACATTTGTCAGTTACTATTTCAAAAGTAATCGGCAAGACTTTATTTTCAGCACATTCGTCGGTTACTATTTCAAAACTAATCGGCAAGATTTTTATTTTCAGCATATTTGTCGGTTACTATTTTAAAGTAAGCGGCATGACTTTATTTTCAGCACATTCGTCAGTTACTATTTCAAAAGTAATCGGCAAGATTTTTTTTTCTGCATATTCGTCGGTTACTATTTCAAAAGTAATCGGCAAGATTTTTATTTTCAGCATATTCGGCGGTTACTATTTCAAAAGTAATCGGCAAGACTTTATTTTCAGCACATTCGTCGGTTACTATTTCAAAAGTAATCGGCAAGACTTTATTTTCACCACATTCGTCGCTTCCTATTTCATAAGTAATCGGCAAGATTTTTATTTTCAGCACATTCGTTGGTTACTATTTCAAAAGTAATCGGTAAGATTTTTATTTTCAACATATTCGTCGCTTAATATTTCAAAATTAATCGGCATGATTTATTTTTAGCACTTTCGTCGGTTACTATTTCAAAAGTAATCGGCAAGATTTTTTTTCTGCATATTCGTCGGTTACTATTTCAAAAGTAATGGGCAAGATTTTTATTTTCACCATATTCGCCGGTTATTATTTCAAAAGTAATCGGCAAGACTTGATTTTTAGTACATTCGTCGGTTACTATTTGAAAGGTAATCGGCATGATTTATTTTCAGCACATTCGTCGGTTACTATTTCAAAAGTAATAGGCAAGATTTTTATTTTCAGCATATTTGTCGGTTACTATTTTAAAAGTAATCGGCAAAACTTTATTTTCAGCACATTCGTCGGTTGCTATTTCAAAGGTAATCGGCATGATTTATTTTCAGCACATTCGTCGGTTACTAATTCAAAAGTAATCAGCAAGACTTTATTTTCAGCATATTTGTCGGTTACTATTTTAAAAGTAATCGGCAAGACTTTATTTTCAGCATATTCGGCGGTTACTATTTCAAAAGTAATCGGCAAGACTTTATTTTCAGCACATTCGTCGGTTACTATTTCAAAAGTAATCGGCGAGATTTTTATTTTCAACATATTCGTCGGTTACTATTTCAAAAGTAATCGGAAAGATTTTTATTTTCAGCATATTTGTCTGTTACTATATTAAAAGTAAGCGACAAGATTTTTATTTTCAACATATTCGTCGGTTACTATTTCAAATGTAATCGGCAAGACTTTATTTTCGGCACATTCGTCGGTTACTATTTCAAAAGTAATCGGCAAGACTTTAATTTCAGCACATTCGTCGGTTACTATTTCAAAAGTAATCGACAAGATTTTTATTTTCAGCATATTCGGCGGTTACTATTTCAAAAGTAATCGGCAAGACTTTATTTTCAGCACATTCGTCGGTTACTATTTCAAAAGTAATCGGCGAGATTTTTATTTTCAACATATTCGTCGGTTACTATTTCAAAAGTAATCGGAAAGATTTTTATTTTCAGCATATTTGTCTGTTACTATATTAAAAGTAAGCGACAAGATTTTTATTTTCAACATATTCGTCGGTTACTATTTCAAATGTAATCGGCAAGACTTTATTTTCGGCACATTCGTCGGTTACTATTTCAAAAGTAATCGGCAAGACTTTAATTTCAGCACATTCGTCGGTTACTATTTCAAAAGTAATCGACAAGATTTTTATTTTCAGCATATTCGTCGGTTACTATTTCAAAAGTAATCGGTAAGATTTTTATTTTCTGTAGATTCGTCGGTTACTATTTCAAAAGTAATCGGCAAGACTTTATTTTTGGCAGATTCGTCGATTACTATTTCAAAAGTAATCGGCAAGATTTTTATTTTCAGCATATTTGTCGGTTACTATATTAAAAGTAATCGACAAGATTTTTATTTTCAACATATTCGTCGGTTACTATTTCAAAAGTAATCAGCAAGACTTTATTTTCAGCATATTCGTCGGTTACTATTTCAAAAGTAATCGGCAAGACTTTATGTTCAGCACATTCGTCGGTTACTATTTCAAAAGTAATCGGCAAGATTTTTAATTTCAGCATATTCGTCGGTTACTATTTCAAAAGTAATCGGCAAGATTTTTATTTTCAGCATATTTTTCGGTTACTATTTTAAAAGTAATCGGCATGACTTTATTTTCAGCACATTCGTCGGTTACTATTTCAAAGGTAATCGGCATGATTTATTTTCAGCACATTCGTCGGTTACTAATTCAAAAGTAATCAACAAGACTTTATTTTCAGCATATTCGTCGGTTACTATTTCAAAAGTAATCGGCAAGACTTTATTTTCAGCACATTCGTCGGTTACTATTTCAAAAGTAATCGGCAAGACTTTAATTTCAGCACATTCGTCGGTTACTATTTCAAAAGTAATTGGCAAGATTTTTATTTTCAGTAGATTCGTCGGTTACTATTTCAAAATTAATCGGCCAGACTTTATTTTTGGCAGATTCGTCGATTACTATTTCAAAAGTAATCGGCAAGATTTTTATTTTCAGCATATTTGTCGGTTACTATATTAAAAGTAATCGACAAGATTTTTATTTTCAACATATTCGTCGGTTACTATTTCAAAAGTAATCGGCAAGATTTTTATTTTCAGCATATTTTTCGGTTACTATTTTAAAAGTAATCGGCATGACTTTATTTTCAGCACATTCGTCGGTTACTATTTCAAAAGTAATCGGCAAGATTTTTATTTTCAGCATATTTGTCGGTTACTATATTAAAAGTAATCGACAAGATTTTTATTTTCAACATATTCGTCGGTTACTATTTCAAAAGTAATCAGCAAGACTTTATTTTCAGCATATTCGTCGGTTACTATTTCAAAAGTAATCGGCAAGACTTTATGTTCAGCACATTCGTCGGTTACTATTTCAAAAGTAATCGGCAAGATTTTTAATTTCAGCATATTCGTCGGTTACTATTTCAAAAGTAATCGGCAAGATTTTTATTTTCAGCATATTTATCGGTTACTATTTTAAAAGTAATCGGCATGACTTTATTTTCAGCACATTCGTCGGTTACTATTTCAAAGGTAATCGGCATGATTTATTTTCAGCACATTCGTCGGTTACTAATTCAAAAGTAATCAACAAGACTTTATTTTCAGCATATTCGTCGGTTACTATTTCAAAAGTAATCGGCAAGACTTTATTTTCAGCACATTCGTCGGTTACTATTTCAAAAGTAATCGGCAAGACTTTAATTTCAGCACATTCGTCGGTTACTATTTCAAAAGTAATTGGCAAGATTTTTATTTTCAGTAGATTCGTCGGTTACTATTTCAAAATTAATCGGCCAGACTTTATTTTTGGCAGATTCGTCGATTACTATTTCAAAAGTAATCGGCAAGATTTTTATTTTCAGCATATTTGTCGGTTACTATATTAAAAGTAATCGACAAGATTTTTATTTTCAACATATTCGTCGGTTACTATTTCAAAAGTAATCAGCAAGACTTTATTTTCAGCATATTCGTCGGTTACTATTTCAAAAGTAATCGGCAAGCCTTTATTTTCAGCACATTCGTCGGTTACTATTTCAAAAGTAATCGGCAAGATTTTTATTTTCAGCATATTCGTCGGTTACTATTTCAAAAGTAATCGACAAGATTTTTATTTCCAGCATATTTGTCGGTTACTATTTTAAAAGTAATCGGCAAGACTTTATTTTCAGCACATTCGTCGGTTACTATTTCAAAGGTAATCGGCATGATTTATTTTCAGCACATTCGTCGGTTACTAATTCAAAAGTAATCAGCAAGACTTTATTTTCAGCATATTCGTAGGTTACTATTTCAAAAGTAATCGGCAAGACTTTATTTTCAGCACATTCGTCGGATACTATTTCAAAAGTAATCGGCAAGATTTTTATTTTCAGCATATTCGTCGGTTACTATTTCAAAAGTAATCGGCAAGATTTTTATTTTCAGCATATTTGTCGGTTACTATTTTAAAAGTAAGCGGCATGACTTTATTTTCAGCACATTCGTTGGTTACTATTTCAAATGTAATTGGCAAGATTTTTTTTCTGCATATTCGTCGGTTACTATTTCAAATGTAATCGGAAAGATTTTAAATTTCAGCATATTCGTCAGTTACTATTTCAAAAGTAATCGGCAAGACTTTATTTTCAGCACATTCGTCGCTTACTATTTCAAAAGTAATCGGCATGATTTTTATTTTCAGCATATTCGTCGGTTACTATTTCAAAAGTAATCGCCAAGATTTTTATTTTCAGCATATTTGTCGGTTACTATTTTAAAAGTAATCGGCAAGACTTTATTTTCAGCACATTCGTGGGTTACTATTTCAAAAGTAATCGGCAAGACTTTATTTTCAGCACATTCGTCGGTTACTATTTCAAAAGTAATCGGCAAGACTTTATTTTCAGCACATTCGTCGGTTACTATTTCAAAAGTAAACGGCAAGATTTTAATTTTCAGCATATTCGTCGGTTACTATTTCAAAAATAATCGCCAAGATTTTTTTATTTTCACAATATTTGTCGGTTACTAATTTAAAAGTAATCGGCAAGACTTTATTTTCAGCACATTCGTCGGTTACTATTTCAAAAGTAAGCGGCATGAGTTTATTTTCAGCACATTCGTCGGTTACTATTTCAAAAGTAATCGGCAAGATTTTTTTTCTGCATATTCGTCGGTTACTATTTCAAAAGTAATCGGCAAGATTTTTATTTTCAGCATATTCGGCGGTTACTATTTCAAAAGTAATCGGCAAAACTTTATTTTCAGCACATTCGTCGGTTACTATTTCAAAAGTAATCGGCGAGATTTTTATCTTCAACATATTCGTCGGTTACTATTTCAAAAGTAATCGGCAAGATTTTTATTTTCAGCATATTTGTCGGTTACTATTTTAAAAGTAAGCGGCATGACTTTATTTTCAGCACATTCGTCGGTTACTATTTCAAAAGTAATTGGCAAGATTTTTTTTCTTGCATATTCGTCGGTTACTATTTCAAATGTAATCGGAAAGATTTTAATTTTCAGCATATTCGTCGGTTACTATTTCAAAAGTAATCGGCAAGACTTTATTTTCAGCACATTCGTCGCTTACTATTTCAAAAGTAATCGGCATGATTTTTATTTTCAGCATATTCGTCGGTTACTATTTCAAAAGTAATCGCCAAGATTTTTATTTTCAGCATATTTGTCGGTTACTATTTTAAAAGTAATCGGCAAGACTTTATTTTCAGCACATTCGTCGGTTACTATTTCAAAAGTAATCAGCAAGATTTTTATTTTCAGCATATTCGTCGGTTACTATTTCAAAAATAATCGCCATGATTTTTTTATTTTCAGCACATTTGTCGGTTACTAATTTAAAAGTAATCGGCAAGACTTTATTTTCAGCACATTCGTCGGTTACTATTTCAAAAGTAAGCGGCATGAGTTTATTTCCAGCATATTTGTCGGTTACTATTTTAAAAGTAATCGGCAAGACTTTATTTTCAGCACATTCGTCGGTTACTATTTCAAAGGTAATCGGCATGATTTATTTTCAGCACATTCGTCGGTTACTAATTCAAAAGTAATCAGCAAGACTTTATTTTCAGCATATTCGTAGGTTACTATTTCAAAAGTAATCGGCAAGACTTTATTTTCAGCACATTCGTCGGATACTATTTCAAAAGTAATCGGCAAGATTTTTATTTTCAGCATATTCGTCGGTTACTATTTCAAAAGTAATCGGCAAGATTTTTAATTTCAGCATATTTGTCGGTTACTATTTTAAAAGTAAGCGGCATGACTTTATTTTCAGCACATTCGTTGGTTACTATTTCAAAAGTAATTGGCTAGATTTTTTTTCTGCATATTCGTCGGTTACTATTTCAAATGTAATTGGAAAGATTTTAATTTTCAGCATATTCGTCGGTTACTATTTCAAAAGTAATCGACAAGACTTTATTTTCAGCACATTCGTCGCTTACTATTTCAAAAGTAATCGGCATGATTTTTATTTTCAGCATATTCGTCGGTTACTATTTCAAAAGTAATCGCCAAGATTTTTATTTTCAGCATATTTGTCGGTTACTATTTTAAAAGTAATCGGCAAGACTTTATTTTCAGCACATTCGTCGGTTACTATTTCAAAAGTAATCGGCAAGACTTTATTTTCAGCACATTCGTCGGTTACTATTTCAAAAGTAATCGGCAAGACTTTATTTTCAGCACATTCGTCGGTTACTATTTCAAAAGTAAACGGCAAGATTTTAATTTTCAGCATATTCGTCGGTTACTATTTCAAAAATAATTGCCAAGATTTTTTTATTTTCACAATATTTGTCGGTTACTAATTTAAAAGTAATCGGCAAGACTTTATTTTCAGCACATTCGTCGGTTACTATTTCAAAAGTAAGCGGCATGAGTTTATTTTCAGCACATTCGTCGGTTACTATTTCAAAAGTAATCGGCAAGATTTTTTTTCTGCATATTCGTCGGTTACTATTTCAAAAGTAATCGGCAAGATTTTTATTTTCAGCATATTCGGCGGTTACTATTTCAAAAGTAATCGGCGAGATTTTTATCTTCAACATATTCGTCGGTTACTATTTCAAAAGTAATCGGCAAGATTTTTATTTTCAGCATATTTGTCGGTTACTATTTTAAAAGTAAGCGGCAAGACTTTATTTTAAGCACATTCGTTGCTTACTATTTCAAAAGTAATCGGCATGATTTTTATTTTCAGCATATTCATCGGTTACTATTTCAAAAGTAATCGCCAAGATTTTTATTTTCAGCATATTTGTCGGTTACTATTTTAAAAGTAATCGGCAAGACTTTATTTTCAGCACATTCGTCGGTTACTATTTCAAAAGTAATCGGCAAGACTCTATTTTCAGCACATTCGTCGGTTACTATTTCAAAAGTAATCGGCATGACTTTATTTTCAGCACATTCGTCGGTTACTAATTCAAAAGTAATCAGCAACACTTTATTTTCAGCATATTCGTCGGTTACTATTTCAAAAGTAATCGGCAAGACTTTATTTTCAGCACATTCGTCGGTTACTATTTCAAAAGTAATCGGCAAGACTTTAATTTCAGCACATTCGTCGGTTACTATTTCAAAAGTAATTGACAAGATTTTTATTTTTGGCAGATTTGTCGGTTACTATTTCAAAAGTAATCGGCAAGACTTTATTTTTGGCAGATTCGTCGGTTACTATATTAAAAGTAATCGACAAGATTTTTATTTTCAACATATTCGTCGGTTATTATATTAAAAGTAATCAGCAAGACTTTATTTTCAGCATATTCGTCGGTTACTATTTCAAAAGTAATCGGCAAGCCTTTATTTTCAGCATATTCGTCGGTTACTATTTCAAAAGTAATCGGCAAGATTTTTATTTTCAGCACATTCGTCGGTTACTATTTCAAAAGTAATCGGCAAGATTTTTATTTCCAGCATATTCGTCGGTTACTATTTCAAAAGTAATCGGCAAGATTTTTATTTTCAGCATATTTGTCGGTTACTATTTCAAAGGTAATCGGCAAGACTTTATTTTCAGCACATTCGTCGGTTACTATTTCAAAGGTAATCGGCATGATTTATTTTCAGCACATTCGTAGGTTACTATTTCAAAAGTAATCGGCAAGACTTTATTTTCAGCATATTCGTAGGTTACTATTTCAAAAGTAATCGGCAAGACTTTATTTTCAGCACATTCGTCGGTTACTATTTCAAAAGTAATCGGCAAGATTTTTATTTTCAACATATTCCTCGGTTACTATTTCAGAAGTAATCGGCATGATTTATTTTCAGCACATTCGTCGGTTACTATTTCAAAAGTAATCGGCAAGATTTTTATTTTTAGCATATTTGTCGGGTACTATTTTAAAAGTAATCGAAAAGATTTTTATTTTCAACATATTTGTCGGTTACTATTTCAAAAGTAATCGGCAAGACTTTATTTTCAGCACTTTCGTCGGTTACTATTTCAAATGTAATCAGCAGGATTTTTATTTTGAGCATATTCGTCGGTTACTATTTCGAAAGTAATCGGCAAGATTTTTATTTTCAGCATATTTGTCGGTTACTATTTTAAAAGTAATCGACAAGATTTTTATTTTCAACATATTCGTCGGTTACCATTTCATAAGTAATCGGCATGATTTATTTTCAGCACATTCGTCGGTTACTATTTCAAAAGTAATCGGCATGATCTATTTTCTGCACATTCGTCGGTTACTATTTCAAAAGTAATTGACAAGATTTTTATTTTTGGCAGATTTGTCGGTTACTATTTCAAAAGTAATCGGCAAGACTTTATTTTTGGCAGATTCGTCGGTTACTATATTAAAAGTAATCGACAAGATTTTTATTTTCAACATATTCGTCGGTTATTATATTAAAAGTAATCAGCAAGACTTTATTTTCAGCATATTCGTCGGTTACTATTTCAAAAGTAATCGGCAAGCCTTTATTTTCAGCATATTCGTCGGTTACTATTTCAAAAGTAATCGGCAAGATTTTTATTTTCAGCACATTCGTCGGTTACTATTTCAAAAGTAATCGGCAAGATTTTTATTTCCAGCATATTCGTCGGTTACTATTTCAAAAGTAATCGGCAAGATTTTTATTTTCAGCATATTTGTCGGTTACTATTTCAAAGGTAATCGGCAAGACTTTATTTTCAGCACATTCGTCGGTTACTATTTCAAAGGTAATCGGCATGATTTATTTTCAGCACATTCGTAGGTTACTATTTCAAAAGTAATCGGCAAGACTTTATTTTCAGCATATTCGTAGGTTACTATTTCAAAAGTAATCGGCAAGACTTTATTTTCAGCACATTCGTCGGTTACTATTTCAAAAGTAATCGGCAAGATTTTTATTTTCAACATATTCCTCGGTTACTATTTCAGAAGTAATCGGCATGATTTATTTTCAGCACATTCGTCGGTTACTATTTCAAAAGTAATCGGCAAGATTTTTATTTTTAGCATATTTGTCGGGTACTATTTTAAAAGTAATCGAAAAGATTTTTATTTTCAACATATTTGTCGGTTACTATTTCAAAAGTAATCGGCAAGACTTTATTTTCAGCACTTTCGTCGGTTACTATTTCAAATGTAATCAGCAGGATTTTTATTTTGAGCATATTCGTCGGTTACTATTTCGAAAGTAATCGGCAAGATTTTTATTTTCAGCATATTTGTCGGTTACTATTTTAAAAGTAATCGACAAGATTTTTATTTTCAACATATTCGTCGGTTACCATTTCATAAGTAATCGGCATGATTTATTTTCAGCACATTCGTCGGTTACTATTTCAAAAGTAATCGGCATGATCTATTTTCTGCACATTCGTCGGTTACTATATCAAAAGTAATCGGCAAGATTTTTATTTTCAGCATATTCGTCGGTTACTATTTCAAAAGTAATCGGCAAGATTTTTATTTTCAGCATATTTGTCGGTTACTATTTTAAAAGTAAGCGGCATGACTTTATTTTCAGCACATTCGTTGGTTACTATTTCAAAAGTAATTGGCAAGATTTTTTTTTCTGCATATTCGTCGGTTACTATTTCAAATGTAATCGGAAAGATTTTAATTTTCAGCATATTCGTCGGTTACTATTTCAAAAGTAATCGGCAAGACTTTATTTTCAGCACATTCGTCGCTTACTATTTCAAAAGTAATCAGCATGATTTTTATTTTCAGCATATTCGTCGGTTACTATTTCAAAAGTAATCGCAAAGATTTTTATTTTCAGCATATTTGTCGGTTACTATTTTAAAAGTAATCGGCAAGACTTTATTTTCAGCACATTCGTCGGTTACTATTTCAAAAGTAATCGGCAAGACTTTATTTTCAGCACATTCGTCGGTTACTATTTCAAAAGTAATCGGCAAGACTTTATTTTCAGCACATTCGTCGGTTACTATTTCAAAAGTAAACGGCAAGATTTTTATTTTCAGCATATTCGTCGGTTACTATTTCAAAAATAATCGCCAAGATTTTTTTATTTTCACAATATTTGTCGGTTACTAATTTAAAAGTAATCGGCAAGACTTTATTTTCAGCACATTCGTCGGTTACTATTTCAAAAGTAAGCGGCATGAGTTTATTTTCAGCACATTCGTCGGTTACTATTTCAAAAGTAATCGGCAAGATTTTTTTTCTGCATATTCGTCGGTTACTATTTCAAAAGTAATCAGCAAGATTTTTATTTTCAGCATATTCGGCGGTTACTATTTCAAAAGTAATCGGCAAAACTTTATTTTCAGCACATTCGTCGGTTACTATTTCAAAAGTAATCGGCGAGATTTTTATCTTCAACATATTCGCCGGTTACTATTTCAAAAGTAATTGGCAAGATTTTTATTTTCAGCATATTTGTCTGTTACTATATTAAAAGTAATCGACAAGATTTTTATTTTCAACATATTCGTCGGTTACTATTTCAAAAGTAATCGGCAAGACATTATTTTCAGCACATTCGTCGGTTACTATTTCAAAAGTAATCGGCAAGACTTTAATTTCAGCACATTCGTCGGTTACTATTTCAAAAGTAATCGGCAAGATTTTTATTTTCAGCATATTCGTCGGTTACTACTTCAAAAGTAATCGCCAAGATTTTTATTTTCAGCATATTTGTCGGTTACTATTTTAAAAGTAAGCGGCATGACTTTATTTTCAGCACATTCGTCGGTTACTATTTCAAAAGTAATCGGCAAGATTTTTTTTTCTGCATATTCGTCGGTTACTATTTCAAAAGTAATCGGCAAGATTTTTATTTTCAGCATATTCGTCGGTTACTATTTCAAAAGTAATCGGCAAGACTTTATTTTCAGCACATTCGTCGGTTACTATTTCAAAAGTAAACGGCAAGATTTTTATTTTCAGCATATTCGTCGGTTACTATTTCAAAAATAATCGCCAAGATTTTTTTATTTTCAGCATATTTGTCGGTTACTAATTTAAAAGTAATCGGCAAGACTTTATTTTCAGCACATTCGTCGGTTACTATTTCAAAAGTAAGCGGCATGACTTTATTTTCAGCACATTCGTCGATACTATTTCAAAAGTAATCGGCAAGATTTTTTTTCTGCATATTCGTCGATTACTATTTCAAAAGTAATCGGCAAGATTTTTATTTTCAGCATATTCGTCGGTTACTATTTCAAAAGTAATCGCCAAGATTTTTATTTTCAACATATTTGTCGGTTACTATTTTAAAAGTAAGCGGCATGACTTTATTTTTAGCACATTCGTCGGTTACTATTTCAAAGGTAATTGGCAAGATTTTTTTTTTTGCATATTCGTCGGTTACTATTTCAAATGTAATCGGAAAGATTTTAATTTTCAGCATATTCGTCGGTTACTATTTCAAAAGTAATCGGCAAGACTTTATTTTAAGCACATTCGTTGCTTACTATTTCAAAAGTAATCGGCATGATTTTTATTTTCAGCATATTCATCGGTTACTATTTCAAAAGTAATCGCCAAGATTTTTATTTTCAGCATATTTGTCGGTTACTATTTTAAAAGTAATCGGCAAGACTTTATTTTCAGCACATTCGTCGGTTACTATTTCAAAAGTAATCGGCAAGACTCTATTTTCAGCACATTCGTCGGTTACTATTTCATAAGTAATCGGCATGACTTTATTTTCAGCACATTCGTCGGTTACTAATTCAAAAGTAATCAGCAACACTTTATTTTCAGCATATTCGTCGGTTACTATTTCAAAAGTAATCGGCAAGACTTTATTTTCAGCACATTCGTCGGTTACTATTTCAAAAGTAATCGGCAAGACTTTAATTTCAGCACATTCGTCGGTTACTATTTCAAAAGTAATTGACAAGATTTTTATTTTTGGCAGATTTGTCGGTTACTATTTCAAAAGTAATCGGCAAGACTTTATTTTTGGCAGATTCGTCGGTTACTATATTAAAAGTAATCGACAAGATTTTTATTTTCAACATATTCGTCGGTTATTATATTAAAAGTAATCAGCAAGACTTTATTTTCAGCATATTCGTCGGTTACTATTTCAAAAGTAATCGGCAAGCCTTTATTTTCAGCATATTCGTCGGTTACTATTTCAAAAGTAATCGGCAAGATTTTTATTTTCAGCACATTCGTCGGTTACTATTTCAAAAGTAATCGGCAAGATTTTTATTTCCAGCATATTCGTCGGTTACTATTTCAAAAGTAATCGGCAAGATTTTTATTTTCAGCATATTTGTCGGTTACTATTTCAAAGGTAATCGGCAAGACTTTATTTTCAGCACATTCGTCGGTTACTATTTCAAAGGTAATCGGCATGATTTATTTTCAGCACATTCGTAGGTTACTATTTCAAAAGTAATCGGCAAGACTTTATTTTCAGCATATTCGTAGGTTACTATTTCAAAAGTAATCGGCAAGACTTTATTTTCAGCACATTCGTCGGTTACTATTTCAAAAGTAATCGGCAAGATTTTTATTTTCAACATATTCCTCGGTTACTATTTCAGAAGTAATCGGCATGATTTATTTTCAGCACATTCGTCGGTTACTATTTCAAAAGTAATCGGCAAGATTTTTATTTTTAGCATATTTGTCGGGTACTATTTTAAAAGTAATCGAAAAGATTTTTATTTTCAACATATTTGTCGGTTACTATTTCAAAAGTAATCGGCAAGACTTTATTTTCAGCACTTTCGTCGGTTACTATTTCAAATGTAATCAGCAGGATTTTTATTTTGAGCATATTCGTCGGTTACTATTTCGAAAGTAATCGGCAAGATTTTTATTTTCAGCATATTTGTCGGTTACTATTTTAAAAGTAATCGACAAGATTTTTATTTTCAACATATTCGTCGGTTACCATTTCATAAGTAATCGGCATGATTTATTTTCAGCACATTCGTCGGTTACTATTTCAAAAGTAATCGGCATGATCTATTTTCTGCACATTCGTCGGTTACTATATCAAAAGTAATCGGCAAGATTTTTATTTTCAGCATATTCGTCGGTTACTATTTCAAAAGTAATCGGCAAGATTTTTATTTTCAGCATATTTGTCGGTTACTATTTTAAAAGTAAGCGGCATGACTTTATTTTCAGCACATTCGTTGGTTACTATTTCAAAAGTAATTGGCAAGATTTTTTTTTCTGCATATTCGTCGGTTACTATTTCAAATGTAATCGGAAAGATTTTAATTTTCAGCATATTCGTCGGTTACTATTTCAAAAGTAATCGGCAAGACTTTATTTTCAGCACATTCGTCGCTTACTATTTCAAAAGTAATTGACAAGATTTTTATTTTTGGCAGATTTGTCGGTTACTATTTCAAAAGTAATCGGCAAGACTTTATTTTTGGCAGATTCGTCGGTTACTATATTAAAAGTAATCGACAAGATTTTTATTTTCAACATATTCGTCGGTTACTATATTAAAAGTAATCAGCAAGACTTTATTTTCAGCATATTCGTCGGTTACTATTTCAAAAGTAATCGGGCAAGCCTTTATTTTCAGCATATTCGTCGGTTACTATTTCAAAAGTAATCGGCAAGACTTTATTTTCAGCACATTCGTCGGTTACTATTTCAAAGGTAATCGGCATGATTTATTTTCAGCACATTCGTAGGTTACTATTTCAAAAGTAATCGGCAAGACTTTATTTTCAGCATATTCGTAGGTTACTATTTCAAAAGTAATCGGCAAGACTTTATTTTCAGCACATTCGTCGGTTACTATTTCAAAAGTAATCGGCGAGATTTTTATTTTCAACATATTCCTCGGTTACTATTTCAGAAGTAATCGGCATGATTTATTTTCAGCACATTCGTCGGTTACTATTTCAAAAGTAATCGGCAAGATTTTTATTTTTAGCATATTTGTCGGGTACTATTTTAAAAGTAATCGAAAAGATTTTTATTTTCAACATATTTGTCGGTTACTATTTCAAAAGTAATCGGCAAGACTTTATTTTCAGCACTTTCGTCGGTTACTATTTCAAATGTAATCAGCAGGATTTTTATTTTGAGCATATTCGTCGGTTACTATTTCGAAAGTAATCGGCAAGATTTTTATTTTCAGCATATTTGTCGGTTACTATTTTAAAAGTAATCGACAAGATTTTTATTTTCAACATATTCGTCGGTTACCATTTCATAAGTAATCGGCATGATTTATTTTCAGCACATTCGTCGGTTACTATTTCAAAAGTAATCGGCATGATCTATTTTCTGCACATTCGTCGGTTACTATATCAAAAGTAATCGGCAAGATTTTTATTTTCAGCATATTCGTCGGTTACTATTTCAAAAGTAATCGGCAAGATTTTTATTTTCAGCATATTTGTCGGTTACTATTTTAAAAGTAAGCGGCATGACTTTATTTTCAGCACATTCGTTGGTTACTATTTCAAAAGTAATTGGCAAGATTTTTTTTTCTGCATATTCGTCGGTTACTATTTCAAATGTAATCGGAAAGATTTTAATTTTCAGCATATTCGTCGGTTACTATTTCAAAAGTAATCGGCAAGACTTTATTTTCAGCACATTCGTCGCTTACTATTTCAAAAGTAATCGGCATGATTTTTATTTTCAGCATATTCGTCGGTTACTATTTCAAAAGTAATCGCCAAGATTTTTATTTTCAGCATATTTGTCGGTTACTATTTTAAAAGTAATCGGCAAGACTTTATTTTCAGCACATTCGTCGGTTACTATTTCAAAAGTAATCGGCAAGACTTTATTTTCAGCACATTCGTCGGTTACTATTTCAAAAGTAATCGGCAAGACTTTATTTTCAGCACATTCGTCGGTTACTATTTCAAAAGTAAACGGCAAGATTTTTATTTTCAGCATATTCGTCGGTTACTATTTCAAAAATAATCGCCAAGATTTTTTTATTTTCACAATATTTGTCGGTTACTAATTTAAAAGTAATCGGCAAGACTTTATTTTCAGCACATTCGTCGGTTACTATTTCAAAAGTAAGCGGCATGAGTTTATTTTCAGCACATTCGTCGGTTACTATTTCAAAAGTAATCGGCAAGATTTTTTTTCTGCATATTCGTCGGTTACTATTTCAAAAGTAATCAGCAAGATTTTTATTTTCAGCATATTCGGCGGTTACTATTTCAAAAGTAATCGGCAAAACTTTATTTTCAGCACATTCGTCGGTTACTATTTCAAAAGTAATCGGCGAGATTTTTATCTTCAACATATTCGCCGGTTACTATTTCAAAAGTAATTGGCAAGATTTTTATTTTCAGCATATTTGTCTGTTACTATATTAAAAGTAATCGCCAAGATTTTTATTTTCAGCATATTTGTCGGTTACTATTTTAAAAGTAAGCGGCATGACTTTATTTTAAGCACATTCGTCGGTTACTATTTCAAAAGTAATCGGCAAGATTTTTTTTTCTGCATATTCGTCGGTTACTATTTCAAAAGTAATCGGCAAGATTTTTATTTTCAGCATATTCGTCGGTTACTATTTCAAAAGTAATCGGCAAGACTTTATTTTCAGCACATTCGTCGGTTACTATTTCAAAAGTAAACGGCAAGATTTTTATTTTCAGCATATTCGTCGGTTACTATTTCAAAAATAATCGCCAAGATTTTTTTATTTTCAGCATATTTGTCGGTTACTAATTTAAAAGTAATCGGCAAGACTTTATTTTCAGCACATTCGTCGGTTACTATTTCAAAAGTAAGCGGCATGACTTTATTTTCAGCACATTCGTCGATACTATTTCAAAAGTAATCGGCAAGATTTTTTTTCTGCATATTCGTCGGTTACTATTTCAAAAGTAATCGGCAAGATTTTTATTTTCAGCATATTCGTCGGTTACTATTTCAAAAGTAATCGCCAAGATTTTTATTTTCAACATATTTGTCGGTTACTATTTTAAAAGTAAGCGGCATGACTTTATTTTTAGCACATTCGTCGGTTACTATTTCAAAAGTAATCGGCAAGATTTTTTTTTCTGCATATTCGTCGGTTACTATTTCAAAAGTAATCGGCAAGATTTTTATTTTCAGCAAATTCGTCGGTTACTATTTCAAAAGTAATCGGCAAGCCTTTATTTTCAGCACATTCGTCGGTTACTATTTCAAAAGTAATCGGGCAAGATTTTTATATTCAGCATATTCGTCGGTTACTATTTCAAAAGTAATCGGCAAGATTTTTATTTTCAGCATATTTGTCGGTTACTATTTTAAAAGTAAGCGGCATGACTTTATTTTCAGCACATTCGTCGGTTACTATTTCAAAGGTAATTGGCAAGATTTTTTTTTTTGCATATTCGTCGGTTACTATTTCAAATGTAATCGGAAAGATTTTAATTTTCAGCATATTCGTCGGTTACTATTTCAAAAGTAATCGGCAAGACTTTATTTTAAGCACATTCGTTGCTTACTATTTCAAAAGTAATCGGCATGATTTTTATTTTCAGCATATTCATCGGTTACTATTTCAAAAGTAATCGCCAAGATTTTTATTTTCAGCATATTTGTCGGTTACTATTTTAAAAGTAATCGGCAAGACTTTATTTTCAGCACATTCGTCGGTTACTATTTCACAAGTAATCGGCAAGACTCTATTTTCAGCACATTCGTCGGTTACTATTTCAAAAGTAATCGGCATGACTTTATTTTCAGCACATTCGTCGGTTACTAATTCAAAAGTAATCAGCAACACTTTATTTTCAGCATATTCGTCGGTTACTATTTCAAAAGTAATCGGCAAGACTTTATTTTCAGCACATTCGTCGGTTACTATTTCAAAAGTAATCGGCAAGACTTTAATTTCAGCACATTCGTCGGTTACTATTTCAAAAGTAATTGACAAGATTTTTATTTTTGGCAGATTTGTCGGTTACTATTTCAAAAGTAATCGGCAAGACTTTATTTTTGGCAGATTCGTCGGTTACTATATTAAAAGTAATCGACAAGATTTTTATTTTCAACATATTCGTCGGTTACTATATTAAAAGTAATCAGCAAGACTTTATTTTCAGCATATTCGTCGGTTACTATTTCAAAAGTAATCGGCAAGCCTTTATTTTCAGCATATTCGTCGGTTACTATTTCAAAAGTAATCGGCAAGATTTTTATTTTCAGCACATTCGTCGGTTACTATTTCAAAAGTAATCGGCAAGATTTTTATTTCCAGCATATTCGTCGGTTACTATTTCAAAAGTAATCGGCAAGATTTTTATTTTCAGCATATTTGTCGGTTACTATTTCAAAGGTAATCGGCAAGACTTTATTTTCAGCACATTCGTCGGTTACTATTTCAAAGGTAATCGGCATGATTTATTTTCAGCACATTCGTAGGTTACTATTTCAAAAGTAATCGGCAAGACTTTATTTTCAGCATATTCGTAGGTTACTATTTCAAAAGTAATCGGCAAGACTTTATTTTCAGCACATTCGTCAGTTACTATTTCAAAAGTAATCGACAAGATTTTTATTTTCAGCATATTCGTCGGTTACTATTTCAAAAGTAATCTGCAAGATTTTTATTTTCAGCATATTTGTCGGTTACTATTTTAAAAGTAAGCGGCATGACTTTATTTTCAGCACATTCGTCGGTTACTATTTCAAAAGTAATCGGCAAGATTTTTATTTTCAGCATATTCGTCGGTAACTATTTCAAAAGTAATCGGCAAGACTTTATTTTCAGCACATTCGTCGGTTACTATTTCAAAAGTAATCGGCAAGCCTTTATTTTCAGCATATTCGTAGGTTACTATTTCAAAAGTAATCGGCAAGAATTTATTTTCAGCACATTCGTCAGTTACTATTTCAAAAGTAATCGACAAGATTTTTATTTTCAGCATATTCGTCGGTTACTATTTCAAAAGTAATCTGCAATATTTTTATTTTCAGCATATTTGTCGGTTACTATTTTAAAAGTAAGCGGCATGACTTTATTTTCAGCACATTCGTCGGTTACTATTTCAAAAGTAATCGGCAAGATTTTTATTTTCAGCATATTCGTCGGTTACTATTTCAAAAGTAATCGGCAAGACTTTAA
The DNA here is from genome assembly GCA_958299785.1 of Medicago lupulina. NCBI lineage: Eukaryota > Viridiplantae > Streptophyta > Magnoliopsida > Fabales > Fabaceae > Medicago > Medicago lupulina. The sequence goes on along the minus strand of OY283143.1, from coordinate 39,931,110 downwards.
TTTCAGCACATTCGTCGGTTACTATTTCAAAAGTAATTGACAAGATTTTTATTTTTGGCAGATTTGTCGGTTACTATTTCAAAAGTAATCGGCAAGACTTTATTTTTGGCAGATTCGTCGGTTACTATATTAAAAGTAATCGACAAGATTTTTATTTTCAACATATTCGTCGGTTACTATATTAAAAGTAATCAGCAAGACTTTATTTTCAGCATATTCGTCGGTTACTATTTCAAAAGTAATCGGGCAAGCCTTTATTTTCAGCATATTCGTCGGTTACTATTTCAAAAGTAATCGGCAAGACTTTAATTTCAGCACATTCGTCGGTTACTATTTCAAAAGTAATTGACAAGATTTTTATTTTTGGCAGATTTGTCGGTTACTATTTCAAAAGTAATCGGCAAGACTTTATTTTTGGCAGATTCGTCGGTTACTATATTAAAAGTAATCGACAAGATTTTTATTTTCAACATATTCGTCGGTTACTATATTAAAAGTAATCAGCAAGACTTTATTTTCAGCATATTCGTCGGTTACTATTTCAAAAGTAATCGGCAAGCCTTTATTTTCAGCATATTCGTCGGTTACTATTTCAAAAGTAATCGGCAAGATTTTTATTTTCAGCACATTCGTCGGTTACTATTTCAAAAGTAATCGGCAAGATTTTTATTTCCAGCATATTCGTCGGTTACTATTTCAAAAGTAATCGGCAAGATTTTTATTTTCAGCATATTTGTCGGTTACTATTTCAAAGGTAATCGGCAAGACTTTATTTTCAACACATTCGTCGGTTACTATTTCAAAGGTAATCGGCATGATTTATTTTCAGCACATTCGTAGGTTACTATTTCAAAAGTAATCGGCAAGACTTTATTTTCAGCATATTCGTAGGTTACTATTTCAAAAGTAATCGGCAAGACTTTATTTTCAGCACATTCGTCAGTTACTATTTCAAAAGTAATCGACAAGATTTTTATTTTCAGCATATTCGTCGGTTACTATTTCAAAAGTAATCTGCAAGATTTTTATTTTCAGCATATTTGTCGGTTACTATTTTAAAAGTAAGCGGCATGACTTTATTTTCAGCACATTCGTCGGTTACTATTTCAAAAGTAATCGGCAAGATTTTTATTTTCAGCATATTCGTCGGTAACTATTTCAAAAGTAATCGGCAAGACTTTATTTTCAGCACATTCGTCGGTTACTATTTCAAAAGTAATCGGCAAGCCTTTATTTTCAGCATATTCGTAGGTTACTATTTCAAAAGTAATCGGCAAGAATTTATTTTCAGCACATTCGTCAGTTACTATTTCAAAAGTAATCGACAAGATTTTTATTTTCAGCATATTCGTCGGTTACTATTTCAAAAGTAATCTGCAATATTTTTATTTTCAGCATATTTGTCGGTTACTATTTTAAAAGTAAGCGGCATGACTTTATTTTCAGCACATTCGTCGGTTACTATTTCAAAAGTAATCGGCAAGATTTTTATTTTCAGCATATTCGTCGGTTACTATTTCAAAAGTAATCGGCAAGACTTTAATTTCAGCACATTCGTCGGTTACTATTTCAAAAGTAATTGACAAGATTTTTATTTTTGGCAGATTTGTCGGTTACTATTTCAAAAGTAATCGGCAAGACTTTATTTTTGGCAGATTCGTCGGTTACTATATTAAAAGTAATCGACAAGATTTTTATTTTCAACATATTCGTCGGTTACTATATTAAAAGTAATCAGCAAGACTTTATTTTCAGCATATTCGTCGGTTACTATTTCAAAAGTAATCGGCAAGCCTTTATTTTCAGCATATTCGTCGGTTACTATTTCAAAAGTAATCGGCAAGATTTTTATTTTCAGCACATTCGTCGGTTACTATTTCAAAAGTAATCGGCAAGATTTTTATTTCCAGCATATTCGTCGGTTACTATTTCAAAAGTAATCGGCAAGATTTTTATTTTCAGCATATTTGTCGGTTACTATTTCAAAGGTAATCGGCAAGACTTTATTTTCAGCACATTCGTCGGTTACTATTTCAAAGGTAATCGGCATGATTTATTTTCAGCACATTCGTAGGTTACTATTTCAAAAGTAATCGGCAAGACTTTATTTTCAGCATATTCGTAGGTTACTATTTCAAAAGTAATCGGCAAGACTTTATTTTCAGCACATTCGTCAGTTACTATTTCAAAAGTAATCGACAAGATTTTTATTTTCAGCATATTCGTCGGTTACTATTTCAAAAGTAATCTGCAAGATTTTTATTTTCAGCATATTTGTCGGTTACTATTTTAAAAGTAAGCGGCATGACTTTATTTTCAGCACATTCGTCGGTTACTATTTCAAAAGTAATCGGCAAGATTTTTATTTTCAGCATATTCGTCGGTAACTATTTCAAAAGTAATCGGCAAGACTTTATTTTCAGCACATTCGTCGGTTACTATTTCAAAAGTAATCGGCAAGACTTTATTTTCAGCACATTCGTCGGTTACTATTTCAAAAGTAATCGGCAAGATTTTTATTTCTGCATATTCGTCGGTTACTATTTCAAAAGTAATCGGCAAGATTTTTATTTTCAGCAAATTCGTCGGTTACTATTTCAAAAGTAATCGGCAAGCCTTTATTTTCAGCACATTCGTCGGTTACTATTTCAAAAGTAATCGGCAAGATTTTTATTTTCAGCATATTCGTCGGTTACTATTTCAAAAGTAATCGGCAAGATTTTTATTTTCAGCATATTTGTCGGTTACTATTTTAAAAGTAAGCGGCATGACTTTATTTTCAGCACATTCGTCGGTTACTATTTCAAAGGTAATTGGCAAGATTTTTTTTCCTGCATATTCGTCGGTTACTATTTCAAATGCAATCGGAAAGATTTTAATTTTCAGCATATTCGTCGGTTACTATTTCAAAAGTAATCGGCAAGACTTTATTTTAAGCACATTCGTCGCTTACTATTTCAAAAGTAATCGGCATGATTTTTATTTTCAGCATATTCGTCGGTTACTATTTCAAAACTAATCGCCAAGATTTTTATTTTCAGCATATTTGTCGGTTACTATTTTAAAAGTAATCGGCAAGACTTTATTTTCAGCACATTCGCCGGTTACAATTTCAAAAGTAATCGGCAAGACTCTATTTTCAGCACATTCGTCGGTTACTATTTCAAAAGTAATCGACAAGACTTTATTTTCAGCACATTCGTCGGTTACTAATTCAAAAGTAATCAGCAAGACTTTATTTTCAGCATATTCGTCGGTTACTATTTCAAAAGTAATCGGCAAGACTTTATTTTCAGCACATTCGTCGGTTACTATTTCAAAAGTAATCGGCAAGACTTTAATTTCAGCACATTCGTCGGTTACTATTTCAAAAGTAATTGGCAAGATTTTTATTTTCAGTAGATTCGTCGGTTACTATTTCAGAAGTAATCGGCAAGACTTTATTTTTGGCAGATTCGTCGATTACTATTTCGAAAGTAATCGGCGAGATTTTTATTTTCAACATATTCGTCGGTTACTATTTCAAAAGTAATCGGAAAGATTTTTATTTTCAGCATATTTGTCGGTTACTATTTTAAAAGTAAGCGGCATGACTTTATTTTCAGCACATTCGTCGGTTACTATTTCAAAAGTAATCGGCAAGACTTTATTTTCAGCACATTCGTCAGTTACTATTTCAAAAGTAATCGACAAGATTTTTATTTTCAGCATATTCGTCGGTTACTATTTCAAAAGTAATCTGCAAGATTTTTATTTTCAGCATATTTGTCGGTTACTATTTTAAAAGTAAGCGGCATGACTTTATTTTCAGCACATTCGTCGGTTACTATTTCAAAAGTAATCGGCAAGATTTTTATTTTCAGCATATTCGTCGGTAACTATTTCAAAAGTAATCGGCAAGACTTTATTTTCAGCACATTCGTCGGTTACTATTTCAAAAGTAATCGGCAAGACTTTATTTTCAGCACATTCGTCGGTTACTATTTCAAAAGTAATCGGCAAGATTTTTATTTCTGCATATTCGTCGGTTACTATTTCAAAAGTAATCGGCAAGATTTTTATTTTCAGCAAATTCGTCGGTTACTATTTCAAAAGTAATCGGCAAGCCTTTATTTTCAGCACATTCGTCGGTTACTATTTCAAAAGTAATCGGCAAGATTTTTATTTTCAGCATATTCGTCGGTTACTATTTCAAAAGTAATCGGCAAGATTTTTATTTTCAGCATATTTGTCGGTTACTATTTTAAAAGTAAGCGGCATGACTTTATTTTCAGCACATTCGTCGGTTACTATTTCAAAGGTAATTGGCAAGATTTTTTTTCCTGCATATTCGTCGGTTACTATTTCAAATGCAATCGGAAAGATTTTAATTTTCAGCATATTCGTCGGTTACTATTTCAAAAGTAATCGGCAAGACTTTATTTTAAGCACATTCGTCGCTTACTATTTCAAAAGTAATCGGCATGATTTTTATTTTCAGCATATTCGTCGGTTACTATTTCAAAACTAATCGCCAAGATTTTTATTTTCAGCATATTTGTCGGTTACTATTTTAAAAGTAATCGGCAAGACTTTATTTTCAGCACATTCGCCGGTTACAATTTCAAAAGTAATCGGCAAGACTCTATTTTCAGCACATTCGTCGGTTACTATTTCAAAAGTAATCGACAAGACTTTATTTTCAGCACATTCGTCGGTTACTAATTCAAAAGTAATCAGCAAGACTTTATTTTCAGCATATTCGTCGGTTACTATTTCAAAAGTAATCGGCAAGACTTTATTTTCAGCACATTCGTCGGTTACTATTTCAAAAGTAATCGGCAAGACTTTAATTTCAGCACATTCGTCGGTTACTATTTCAAAAGTAATTGGCAAGATTTTTATTTTCAGTAGATTCGTCGGTTACTATTTCAAAAGTAATCGGCAAGACTTTATTTTTGGCAGATTCGTCGATTACTATTTCGAAAGTAATCGGCGAGATTTTTATTTTCAACATATTCGTCGGTTACTATTTCAAAAGTAATCGGAAAGATTTTTATTTTCAGCATATTTGTCGGTTACTATTTTAAAAGTAAGCGGCATGACTTTATTTTCAGCACATTCGTCGGTTACTATTTCAAAAGTAATCGGCAAGACTTTATTTTAAGCACATTCGTCGCTTACTATTTCAAAAGTAATCGGCATGATTTTTATTTTCAGCATATTCGTCGGTTACTATTTCAAAACTAATCGCCAAGATTTTTATTTTCAGCATATTTGTCGGTTACTATTTCAAAGGTAATCGGCAAGACTTTATTTTCAGCACATTCGTCGGTTACTATTTCAAAGGTAATCGGCATGATTTATTTTCAGCACATTCGTAGGTTACTATTTCAAAAGTAATCGGCAAGACTTTATTTTCAGCATATTCGTAGGTTACTATTTCAAAAGTAATCGGCAAGACTTTATTTTCAGCACATTCGTCAGTTACTATTTCAAAAGTAATCGACAAGATTTTTATTTTCAGCATATTCGTCGGTTACTATTTCAAAAGTAATCGGCAAGATTTTTATTTTCAGCATATTTGTCGGTTACTATTTTAAAAGTAAGCGGCATGACTTTATTTTCAGCACATTCGTCGGTTACTATTTCAAAAGTAATCGGCAAGATTTTTATTTTCAGCATATTCGTCGGTAACTATTTCAAAAGTAATCGGCAAGACTTTATTTTCAGCACATTCGTCGGTTACTATTTCAAAAGTAATCGGCAAGACTTTATTTTCAGCACATTCGTCGGTTACTATTTCAAAAGTAATCGGCAAGATTTTTATTTCTGCATATTCGTCGGTTACTATTTCAAAAGTAATCGGCAAGATTTTTATTTTCAGCAAATTCGTCGGTTACTATTTCAAAAGTAATTGGCAAGCCTTTATTTTCAGCACATTCGTCGGTTACTATTTCAAAAGTAATCGGCAAGATTTTTATTTTCAGCATATTCGTCGGTTACTATTTCAAAAGTAATCGGCAAGATTTTTATTTTCAGCATATTTGTCGGTTACTATTTTAAAAGTAAGCGGCATGACTTTATTTTCAGCACATTCGTCGGTTACTATTTCAAAGGTAATTGGCAAGATTTTTTTTCCTGCATATTCGTCGGTTACTATTTCAAATGCAATCGGAAAGATTTTAATTTTCAGCATATTCGTCGGTTACTATTTCAAAAGTAATCGGCAAGACTTTATTTTAAGCACATTCGTCGCTTACTATTTCAAAAGTAATCGGCATGATTTTTATTTTCAGCATATTCGTCGGTTACTATTTCAAAACTAATCGCCAAGATTTTTATTTTCAGCATATTTGTCGGTTACTATTTTAAAAGTAATCGGCAAGACTTTATTTTCAGCACATTCGCCGGTTACAATTTCAAAAGTAATCGGCAAGACTCTATTTTCAGCACATTCGTCGGTTACTATTTCAAAAGTAATCGGCAAGACTTTATTTTCAGCACATTCGTCGGTTACTAATTCAAAAGTAATCAGCAAGACTTTATTTTCAGCATATTCGTCGGTTACTATTTCAAAAGTAATCGGCAAGACTTTATTTTCAGCACATTCGTCGGTTACTATTTCAAAAGTAATCGGCAAGACTTTAATTTCAGCACATTCGTCGGTTACTATTTCAAAAGTAATTGGCAAGATTTTTATTTTCAGTAGATTCGTCGGTTACTATTTCAAAAGTAATCGGCAAGACTTTATTTTTGGCAGATTCGTCGATTACTATTTCAAAAGTAATCGGCGAGATTTTTATTTTCAACATATTCGTCGGTTACTATTTCAAAAGTAATCGGAAAGATTTTTATTTTCAGCATATTTGTCGGTTACTATTTTAAAAGTAAGCGGCATGACTTTATTTTCAGCACATTCGTCGGTTACTATTTCAAAAGTAATCGGCAAGACTTTATTTTAAGCACATTCGTCGCTTACTATTTCAAAAGTAATCGGCATGATTTTTATTTTCAGCATATTCGTCGATTACTATTTCAAAACTAATCGCCAAGATTTTTATTTTCAGCATATTTGTCGGTTACTATTTCAAAGGTAATCGGCAAGACTTTATTTTCAGCACATTCGTCGGTTACTATTTCAAAGGTAATCGGCATGATTTATTTTCAGCACATTCGTAGGTTACTATTTCAAAAGTAATCGGCAAGACTTTATTTTCAGCATATTCGTAGGTTACTATTTCAAAAGTAATCGGCAAGACTTTATTTTCAGCACATTCGTCAGTTACTATTTCAAAAGTAATCGACAAGATTTTTATTTTCAGCATATTCGTCGGTTACTATTTCAAAAGTAATCGGCAAGATTTTTATTTTCAGCATATTTGTCGGTTACTATTTTAAAAGTAAGCGGCATGACTTTATTTTCAGCACATTCGTCGGTTACTATTTCAAAAGTAATCGGCAAGATTTTTATTTTCAGCATATTCGTCGGTAACTATTTCAAAAGTAATCGGCAAGACTTTATTTTCAGCACATTCGTCGGTTACTATTTCAAAAGTAATCGGCAAGACTTTATTTTCAGTACATTCGTCGGTTACTATTTCAAAAGTAATCGGCAAGATTTTTATTTCTGCATATTCGTCGGTTACTATTTCAAAAGTAATCGGCAAGATTTTTATTTTCAGCAATTTCGTCGGTTACTATTTCAAAAGTAATCGGCAAGCCTTTATTTTCAGCACATTCGTCGGTTACTTTTTGAAAAGTAATCGGCAAGATTTTTATTTTCAGCATATTCGTCGGTTACTATTTCAAAAGTAATCGGCAAGATTTTTATTTTCAGCATATTTGTCGGTTACTATTTTAAAAGTAAGCGGCATGACTTTATTTTCAGCACATTCGTCGGTTACTATTTCAAAGGTAATTGGCAAGATTTTTTTTCCTGCATATTCGTCGGTTACTATTTCAAATGCAATCGGAAAGATTTTAATTTTCAGCATATTCGTCGGTTACTATTTCAAAAGTAATCGGCAAGACTTTATTTTAAGCACATTCGTCGCTTACTATTTCAAAAGTAATCGGCATGATTTTTATTTTCAGCATATTCGTCGGTTACTATTTCAAAACTAATCGCCAAGATTTTTATTTTCAGCATATTTGTCGGTTACTATTTTAAAAGTAATCGGCAAGACTTTATTTTCAGCACATTCGTCGGTTACAATTTCAAAAGTAATCGGCAAGACTCTATTTTCAGCACATTCGTTGGTTACTATTTCAAAAGTAATCGGCAAGACTTTATTTTCAGCACATTCGTCGGTTACTAATTCAAAAGTAATCAGCAAGACTTTATTTTCAGCATATTCGTCGGTTACTATTTCAAAAGTAATCGGCAAGACTTTATTTTCAGCACATTCGTCGGTTACTATTTCAAAAGTAATCGGCAAGACTTTAATTTCAGCACATTCGTCGGTTACTATTTCAAAAGTAATTGGCAAGATTTTTATTTTCAGTAGATTCGTCGGTTACTATTTCAAAAGTAATCGGCAAGACTTTATTTTTGGCAGATTCGTCGATTACTATTTCAAAAGTAATCGGCGAGATTTTTATTTTCAACATATTCGTCGGTTACTATTTCAAAAGTAATCGGAAAGATTTTTATTTTTAGCATATTTGTCGGTTACTATTTCAAAGGTAATCGGCAAGACTTTATTTTCAGCACATTCGTCGGTTACTATTTCAAAGGTAATCGGCATGATTTATTTTCAGCACATTCGTAGGTTACTATTTCAAAAGTAATCGGCAAGACTTTATTTTCAGCATATTCGTAGGTTACTATTTCAAAAGTAATCGGCAAGACTTTATTTTCAGCACATTCGTCAGTTACTATTTCAAAAGTAATCGACAAGATTTTTATTTTCAGCATATTCGTCGGTTACTATTTCAAAAGTAATCTGCAAGATTTTTATTTTCAGCATATTTGTCGGTTACTATTTTAAAAGTAAGCGGCATGACTTTATTTTCAGCACATTCGTCGGTTACTATTTCAAAAGTAATCGGCAAGATTTTTATTTTCAGCATATTCGTCGGTAACTATTTCAAAAGTAATCGGCAAGACTTTATTTTCAGCACATTCGTCGGTTACTATTTCAAAAGTAATCGGCAAGACTTTATTTTCAGCACATTCGTCGGTTACTATTTCAAAAGTAATCGGCAAGATTTTTATTTCTGCATATTCGTCGGTTACTATTTCAAAAGTAATCGGCAAGATTTTTATTTTCAGCAAATTCGTCGGTTACTATTTCAAAAGTAATCGGCAAGCCTTTATTTTCAGCACATTCGTCGGTTACTATTTCAAACGTAATCGGCAAGATTTTTATTTTCAGCATATTCGTCGGTTACTATTTCAAAAGTAATCGGCAAGATTTTTATTTTCAGCATATTTGTCGGTTACTATTTTAAAAGTAATCGGCAAGACTTTATTTTCAGCACATTCGCCGGTTACAATTTCAAAAGTAATCGGCAAGACTCTATTTTCAGCACATTCGTTGGTTACTATTTCAAAAGTAATCGGCAAGACTTTATTTTCAGCACATTCGTCGGTTACTAATTCAAAAGTAATCAGCAAGACTTTATTTTCAGCATATTCGTCGGTTACTATTTCAAAAGTAATCGGCAAGACTTTATTTTCAGCACATTCGTCGGTTACTATTTCAAAAGTAATCGGCAAGACTTTAATTTCAGCACATTCGTCGGTTACTATTTCAAAAGTAATTGGCAAGATTTTTATTTTCAGTAGATTCGTCGGTTACTATTTCAAAAGTAATCGGCAAGACTTTATTTTTGGCAGATTCGTCGATTACTATTTCAAAAGTAATCGGCGAGATTTTTATTTTCAACATATTCGTCGGTTACTATTTCAAAAGTAATCGGAAAGATTTTTATTTTTAGCATATTTGTCGGTTACTATTTCAAAGGTAATCGGCAAGACTTTATTTTCAGCACATTCGTCGGTTACTATTTCAAAGGTAATCGGCATGATTTATTTTCAGCACATTCGTAGGTTACTATTTCAAAAGTAATCGGCAAGACTTTATTTTCAGCATATTCGTAGGTTACTATTTCAAAAGTAATCGGCAAGACTTTATTTTCAGCACATTCGTCAGTTACTATTTCAAAAGTAATCGACAAGATTTTTATTTTCAGCATATTCGTCGGTTACTATTTCAAAAGTAATCTGCAAGATTTTTATTTTCAGCATATTTGTCGGTTACTATTTTAAAAGTAAGCGGCATGACTTTATTTTCAGCACATTCGTCGGTTACTATTTCAAAAGTAATCGGCAAGATTTTTATTTTCAGCATATTCGTCGGTAACTATTTCAAAAGTAATCGGCAAGACTTTATTTTCAGCACATTCGTCGGTTACTATTTCAAAAGTAATCGGCAAGACTTTATTTTCAGCACATTCGTCGGTTACTATTTCAAAAGTAATCGGCAAGATTTTTATTTCTGCATATTCGTCGGTTACTATTTCAAAAGTAATCGGCAAGATTTTTATTTTCAGCAAATTCGTCGGTTACTATTTCAAAAGTAATCGGCAAGCCTTTATTTTCAGCACATTCGTCGGTTACTATTTCAAACGTAATCGGCAAGATTTTTATTTTCAGCATATTCGTCGGTTACTATTTCAAAAGTAATCGGCAAGATTTTTATTTTCAGCATATTTGTCGGTTACTATTTTAAAAGTAAGCGGCATGACTTTATTTTCAGCACATTCGTCGGTTACTATTTCAAAGGTAATTGGCAAGATTTTTTTTCCTGCATATTCGTCGGTTACTATTTCAAATGCAATCGGAAAGATTTTAATTTTCAGCATATTCGTCGGTTACTATTTCAAAAGTAATCGGCAAGACTTTATTTTAAGCACATTCGTCGCTTACTATTTCAAAAGTAATCGGCATGATTTTTATTTTCAGCATATTCGTCGGTTACTATTTCAAAACTAATCGCCAAGATTTTTATTTTCAGCATATTTGTCGGTTACTATTTTAAAAGTAATCGGCAAGACTTTATTTTCAGCACATTCGTCGGTTACTATTTCAAAAGTAATCGGCAAGACTTTATTTTCAGCACATTCGTCGGTTACTATTTCAAAAGTAATCGGCAAGACTTTATTTTCAGCACATTCGTCGGTTACTAATTCAAAAGTAATCAGCAAGACTTTATTTTCAGCATATTCGTCGGTTACTATTTCAAAAGTAATCGGCAAGACTTTATTTTCAGCACATTCGTCGGTTACTATTTCAAAAGTAATCGGCAAGACTTTAATTTCAGCACATTCGTCGGTTACTATTTCAAAAGTAATTGGCAAGATTTTTATTTTCAGTAGATTCGTCGGTTACTATTTCAAAAGTAATCGGCAAGACTTTATTTTTGGCAGATTCGTCGATTACTATTTCAAAAGTAATCGGCGAGATTTTTATTTTCAACATATTCGTCGGTTACTATTTCAAAAGTAATCGGAAAGATTTTTATTTTCAGCATATTTGTCGGTTACTATTTTAAAAGTAAGCGGCATGACTTTATTTTCAGCACATTCGTCGGTTACTATTTCAAAAGTAATCGGCAAGACTTTATTTTAAGCACATTCGTCGCTTACTATTTCAAAAGTAATCGGCATGATTTTTATTTTCAGCATATTCGTCGATTACTATTTCAAAACTAATCGCCAAGATTTTTATTTTCAGCATATTTGTCGGTTACTATTTCAAAGGTAATCGGCAAGACTTTATTTTCAGCACATTCGTCGGTTACTATTTCAAAGGTAATCGGCATGATTTATTTTCAGCACATTCGTAGGTTACTATTTCAAAAGTAATCGGCAAGACTTTATTTTCAGCACATTCGTCGGTTACTATTTCAAAAGTAATCGGCAAGATTTTTATTTTCAGCATATTTGTCGGTTACTATTTTAAAAGTAAGCGGCATGACTTTATTTTCAGCACATTCGTAGGTTACTATTTCAAAAGTAATCGGCAAGACTTTATTTTCAGCACATTCGTCGGTTACTATTTCAAAAGTAATCGGCAAGATTTTTATTTCTGCATATTCGTCGGTTACTATTTCAAAAGTAATCGGCAAGATTTTTATTTTCAGCAATTTCGTCGGTTACTATTTCAAAAGTAATCGGCAAGCCTTTATTTTCAGCACATTCGTCGGTTACTTTTTGAAAAGTAATCGGCAAGATTTTTATTTTCAGCATATTCGTCGGTTACTATTTCAAAAGTAATCGGCAAGATTTTTATTTTCAGCATATTTGTCGGTTACTATTTTAAAAGTAAGCGGCATGACTTTATTTTCAGCACATTCGTCGGTTACTATTTCAAAAGTAATCGGCAAGATTTTTATTTTCAGCATATTCGTCGGTAACTATTTCAAAAGTAATCGGCAAGACTTTATTTTCAGCACATTCGTCGGTTACTATTTCAAAAGTAATCGGCAAGACTTTATTTTCAGCACATTCGTCGGTTACTATTTCAAAAGTAATCGGCAAGATTTTTATTTCTGCATATTCGTCGGTTACTATTTCAAAAGTAATCGGCAAGATTTTTATTTTCAGCAATTTCGTCGGTTACTATTTCAAAAGTAATCGGCAAGCCTTTATTTTCAGCACATTCGTCGGTTACTTTTTGAAAAGTAATCGGCAAGATTTTTATTTTCAGCATATTCGTCGGTTACTATTTCAAAAGTAATCGGCAAGATTTTTATTTTCAGCATATTTGTCGGTTACTATTTTAAAAGTAAGCGGCATGACTTTATTTTCAGCACATTCGTCGGTTACTATTTCAAAGGTAATTGGCAAGATTTTTTTTCCTGCATATTCGTCGGTTACTATTTCAAATGCAATCGGAAAGATTTTAATTTTCAGCATATTCGTTGGTTACTATTTCAAAAGTAATCGGCAAGACTTTATTTTAAGCACATTCGTCGCTTACTATTTCAAAAGTAATCGGCATGATTTTTATTTTCAGCATATTCGTCGGTTACTATTTCAAAACTAATCGCCAAGATTTTTATTTTCAGCATATTTGTCGGTTACTATTTTAAAAGTAATCGGCAAGACTTTATTTTCAGCACATTCGTCGGTTACAATTTCAAAAGTAATCGGCAAGACTCTATTTTCAGCACATTCGTTGGTTACTATTTCAAAAGTAATCGGCAAGACTTTATTTTCAGCACATTCGTCGGTTACTAATTCAAAAGTAATCAGCAAGACTTTATTTTCAGCATATTCGTCGGTTACTATTTCAAAAGTAATCGGCAAGACTTTATTTTCAGCACATTCGTCGGTTACTATTTCAAAAGTAATCGGCAAGACTTTAATTTCAGCACATTCGTCGGTTACTATTTCAAAAGTAATTGGCAAGATTTTTATTTTCAGTAGATTCGTCGGTTACTATTTCAAAAGTAATCGGCAAGACTTTATTTTTGGCAGATTCGTCGATTACTATTTCAAAAGTAATCGGCGAGATTTTTATTTTCAACATATTCGTCGGTTACTATTTCAAAAGTAATCGGAAAGATTTTTATTTTCAGCATATTTGTCGGTTACTATTTTAAAAGTAAGCGGCATGACTTTATTTTCAGCACATTCGTCGGTTACTATTTCAAAAGTAATTGGCAAGATTTTTTTTCTGCATATTCGTCGGTTACTATTTCAAATGTAATCGGAAAGATTTTAATTTTCAGCATATTCGTCGGTTACTATTTCAAAAGTAATCGGCAAGACTTTATTTTCAGCACATTCGTCGCTTACTATTTCAAAAGTAATCGGCATGATTTTTATTTTCAGCATATTCGTCGGTTACTATTTCAAAAGTAATCGCCAAGATTTTTATTTCCAGCATATTTGTCGGTTACTATTTTAAAAGTAATCGGCAAGACTTTATTTTCAGCACATTCGTCGGTTACTATTTCAAAGGTAATCGGCATGATTTATTTTCAGCACATTCGTCGGTTACTAATTCAAAAGTAATCAGCAAGACTTTATTTTCAGCATATTCGTAGGTTACTATTTCAAAAGTAATCGGCAAGACTTTATTTTCAGCACATTCGTCGGTTACTATTTCAAAAGTAATCGACAAGATTTTTATTTTCAGCATATTCGTCAGTTACTATTTCAAAAGTAATCGGCAAGATTTTTATTTTCAGCAGATTTGTCGGTTACTATTTTAAAAGTAAGCGGCATGACTTTATTTTCAGCACATTCGTCGGTTACTATTTCAAAAGTAATCGGCAAGACTTTATTTTCAGCACATTCGTCGGTTACTATTTCAAAAGTAATCGGCAAGACTTTATTTTCAGCACATTCGTCGGTTACTATTTCAAAAGTAATCGGCAAGACTTTATTTTCAGCACATTCGTCGGTTACTATTTCAAAAGTAATCGGCAAGACTTTATTTTCAGCACATTCGTCGGTTACTATTTCAAAAGTAATCGGCAAGACTTTATTTTCAGCACATTCGTCGGTTACTATTTCAAAAGTAATCGGCATGATTTTTTTTTCTGCATATTCGTCGGTTACTATTTCAAAAGTAATCGGCAAGACTTTATTTTAAGCACATTCGTCGCTTACTATTTCAAAAGTAATCGGCATGATTTTTATTTTCAGCATATTCGTCGGTTACTATTTCAAAACTAATCGCCAAGATTTTTATTTTCAGCATATTTGTCGGTTACTATTTCAAAGGTAATCGGCAAGACTTTATTTTCAGCACATTCGTCGGTTACTATTTCAAAGGTAATCGGCATGATTTATTTTCAGCACATTCGTAGGTTACTATTTCAAAAGTAATCGGCAAGACTTTATTTTCAGCATATTCGTAGGTTACTATTTCAAAAGTAATCGGCAAGACTTTATTTTCAGCACATTCGTCAGTTACTATTTCAAAAGTAATCGACAAGATTTTTATTTTCAGCATATTCGTCGGTTACTATTTCAAAAGTAATCGGCAAGATTTTTATTTTCAGCATATTTGTCGGTTACTATTTTAAAAGTAAGCGGCATGACTTTATTTTCAGCACATTCGTCGGTTACTATTTCAAAAGTAATCGGCAAGACTTTATTTTAAGCACATTCGTCGCTTACTATTTCAAAAGTAATCGGCAAGACTTTATTTTCAGCACATTCGTCGCTTACTATTTCAAAAGTAATCGGCATGATTTTTATTTTCAGCATATTCGTCGGTTACTATTTCAAAAGTAATCGCCAAGATTTTTATTTCCAGCATATTTGTCGGTTACTATTTTAAAAGTAATCGGCAAGACTTTATTTTCAGCACATTCGTCGGTTACTATTTCAAAGGTAATCGGCATGATTTATTTTCAGCACATTCGTCGGTTACTAATTCAAAAGTAATCAGCAAGACTTTATTTTCAGCATATTCGTAGGTTACTATTTCAAAAGTAATCGGCAAGACTTTATTTTCAGCACATTCGTCGGTTACTATTTCAGAAGTAATCGACAAGATTTTTATTTTCAGCATATTCGTCAGTTACTATTTCAAAAGTAATCGGCAAGATTTTTATTTTCAGCAGATTTGTCGGTTACTATTTTAAAAGTAAGCGGCATGACTTTATTTTCAGCACATTCGTCGGTTACTATTTCAAAAGTAATCGGCAAGACTTTATTTTCAGCACATTCGTCGGTTACTATTTCAAAAGTAATCGGCAAGACTTTATTTTCAGCACATTCGTCGGTTACTATTTCAAAAGTAATCGGCAAGACTTTATTTTCAGCACATTCGTCGGTTACTATTTCAAAAGTAATCGGCATGATTTTTTTTTCTGCATATTCGTCGGTTACTATTTCAAAAGTAATCGGCAAGACTTTATTTTAAGCACATTCGTCGCTTACTATTTCAAAAGTAATCGGCATGATTTTTATTTTCAGCATATTCGTCGGTTACTATTTCAAAACTAATCGCCAAGATTTTTATTTTCAGCATATTTGTCGGTTACTATTTCAAAGGTAATCGGCAAGACTTTATTTTCAGCACATTCGTCGGTTACTATTTCAAAGGTAATCGGCATGATTTATTTTCAGCACATTCGTAGGTTACTATTTCAAAAGTAATCGGCAAGACTTTATTTTCAGCATATTCGTAGGTTACTATTTCAAAAGTAATCGGCAAGACTTTATTTTCAGCACATTCGTCAGTTACTATTTCAAAAGTAATCGACAAGATTTTTATTTTCAGCATATTCGTCGGTTACTATTTCAAAAGTAATCGGCAAGATTTTTATTTTCAGCATATTTGTCGGTTACTATTTTAAAAGTAAGCGGCATGACTTTATTTTCAGCACATTCGTCGGTTACTATTTCAAAAGTAATCGGCAAGATTTTTATTTTCAGCATATTCGTCGGTAACTATTTCAAAAGTAATCGGCAAGACTTTATTTTCAGCACATTCGTCGGTTACTATTTCAAAAGTAATCGGCAAGACTTTATTTTCAGCACATTCGTCGGTTACTATTTCAAAAGTAATCGGCAAGACTTTATTTTCAGCACATTCGTCGGTTACTATTTCAAAAGTAATCGGCAAGATTTTTATTTCTGCATATTCGTCGGTTACTATTTCAAAAGTAATCGGCAAGATTTTTATTTTCAGCAAATTCGTCGGTTACTATTTCAAAAGTAATCGGCAAGCCTTTATTTTCAGCACATTCGTCGGTTACTATTTGAAAAGTAATCGGCAAGATTTTTATTTTCAGCCTATTCGTCGGTTACTATTTCAAAAGTAATCGGCAAGATTTTTATTTTCAGCATATTTGTCGGTTACTATTTTAAAAGTAAGCGGCATGACTTTATTTTCAGCACATTCGTCGGTTACTATTTCAAAGGTAATTGGCAAGATTTTTTTTCCTGCATATTCGTCGGTTACTATTTCAATTGCAATCGGAAAGATTTTAATTTTCAGCATATTCGTCGGTTACTATTTCAAAAGTAATCGGCAAGACTTTATTTTAAGCACATTCGTCGCTTACTATTTCAAAAGTAATCGGCATGATTTTTATTTTCAGCATATTCGTCGGTTACTATTTCAAAACTAATCGCCAAGATTTTTATTTTCAGCATATTTGTCGGTTACTATTTTAAAAGTAATCGGCAAGACTTTATTTTCAGCACATTCGCCGGTTACAATTTCAAAAGTAATCGGCAAGACTCTATTTTCAGCACATTCGTCGGTTACTATTTCAAAAGTAATCGGCAAGACTTTATTTTCAGCACATTCGTCGGTTACTAATTCAAAAGTAATCCGCAAGACTTTATTTTCAGCATATTCGTCGGTTACTATTTCAAAAGTAATCGGCAAGACTTTATTTTCAGCACATTCGTCGGTTACTATTTCAAAAGTAATCGGCAAGACTTTAATTTCAGCACATTCGTCGGTTACTATTTTAAAAGTAATTGGCAAGATTTTTATTTTCAGTAGATTCGTCGGTTACTATTTCAAAAGTAATCGGCAAGACTTTATTTTTGGCAGATTCGTCGATTACTATTTCAAAAGTAATCGGCGAGATTTTTATTTTCAACATATTCGTCGGTTACTATTTCAAAAGTAATCGGAAAGATTTTTATTTTCAGCATATTTGTCGGTTACTATTTTAAAAGTAAGCGGCATGACTTTATTTTCAGCACATTCGTCGGTTACTATTTCAAAAGTAATTGGCAAGATTTTTTTTCTGCATATTCGTCAGTTACTATTTCAAATGTAATCGGAAAGATTTTAATTTTCAGCATATTCGTCGGTTACTATTTCAAAAGTAATCGGCAAGACTTTATTTTCAGCACATTCGTCGCTTACTATTTCAAAAGTAATCGGCATGATTTTTATTTTCAGCATATTCGTCGGTTACTATTTCTAAAGTAATCGCCAAGATTTTTATTTCCAGCATATTTGTCGGTTACTATTTTAAAAGTAATCGGCAAGACTTTATTTTCAGCACATTCGTCGGTTACTATTTCAAAGGTAATCGGCATGATTTATTTTCAGCACATTCGTCGGTTACTAATTCAAAAGTAATCAGCAAGACTTTATTTTCAGCATATTCGTAGGTTACAATTTCAAAAGTAATCGGCAAGACTTTATTTTCAGCACATTCGTCGGTTACTATTTCAAAAGTAATCGACAAGATTTTTATTTTCAGCATATTCGTCAGTTACTATTTCAAAAGTAATCGGCAAGATTTTTATTTTCAGCATATTTGTCGGTTACTATTTTAAAAGTAAGCGGCATGACTTTATTTTCAGCACATTCGTCGGTTACTATTTCAAAAGTAATCGGCAAGACTTTATTTTCAGCACATTCGTCGGTTACTATTTCAAAAGTAATCGGCAAGACTTTATTTTCAGCACATTCGTCGGTTACTATTTCAAAAGTAATCGGCATGATTTTTTTTTCTGCATATTCGTCGGTTACTATTTCAAAAGTAATCGGCAAGATTTTTATTTTCAGCAAATTCGTCGGTTACTATTTCAAAAGTAAACGGCAAGCCTTTATTTTCAGCACATTCGTCGCTTACTATTTCAAAAGTAATCGGCATGATTTTTATTTTCAGCATATTCGTCGGTTACTATTTCAAAACTAATCGCCAAGATTTTTATTTTCAGCATATTTGTCGGTTACTATTTTAAAAGTAATCGGCAAGACTTTATTTTCAGCACATTCGTCGGTTACAATTTCAAAAGTAATCGGCAAGACTCTATTTTCAGCACATTCGTTGGTTACTATTTCAAAAGTAATCGGCAAGACTTTATTTTCAGCACATTCGTCGGTTACTAATTCAAAAGTAATCAGCAAGACTTTATTTTCAGCATATTCGTCGGTTACTATTTCAAAAGTAATCGGCAAGACTTTATTTTCAGCACATTCGTCGGTTACTATTTCAAAAGTAATCGGCAAGACTTTAATTTCAGCACATTCGTCGGTTACTATTTCAAAAGTAATTGGCAAGATTTTTATTTTCAGTAGATTCGTCGGTTACTATTTCAAAAGTAATCGGCAAGACTTTATTTTTGGCAGATTCGTCGATTACTATTTCAAAAGTAATCGGCGAGATTTTTATTTTCAACATATTCGTCGGTTACTATTTCAAAAGTAATCGGAAAGATTTTTATTTTCAGCATATTTGTCGGTTACTATTTTAAAAGTAAGCGGCATGACTTTATTTTCAGCACATTCGTCGGTTACTATTTCAAAAGTAATTGGCAAGATTTTTTTTCTGCATATTCGTCGGTTACTATTTCAAATGTAATCGGAAAGATTTTAATTTTCAGCATATTCGTCGGTTACTATTTCAAAAGTAATCGGCAAGACTTTATTTTCAGCACATTCGTCGCTTACTATTTCAAAAGTAATCGGCATGATTTTTATTTTCAGCATATTCGTCGGTTACTATTTCAAAAGTAATCGCCAAGATTTTTATTTCCAGCATATTTGTCGGTTACTATTTTAAAAGTAATCGGCAAGACTTTATTTTCAGCACATTCGTCGGTTACTATTTCAAAGGTAATCGGCATGATTTATTTTCAGCACATTCGTCGGTTACTAATTCAAAAGTAATCAGCAAGACTTTATTTTCAGCATATTCGTAGGTTACTATTTCAAAAGTAATCGGCAAGACTTTATTTTCAGCACATTCGTCGGTTACTATTTCAAAAGTAATCGACAAGATTTTTATTTTCAGCATATTCGTCAGTTACTATTTCAAAAGTAATCGGCAAGATTTTTATTTTCAGCATATTTGTCGGTTACTATTTTAAAAGTAAGCGGCATGACTTTATTTTCAGCACATTCGTCGGTTACTATTTCAAAAGTAATCGGCAAGACTTTATTTTCAGCACATTCGTCGGTTACTATTTCAAAAGTAATCGGCAAGACTTTATTTTCAGCACATTCGTCGGTTACTATTTCAAAAGTAATCGGCAAGATTTTTTTTTTCAACATATTCGTCGGTTACTATTTCAAAAGTAATCGGCAAGACTTTATTTTCAGCACATTCGTCGGTTACTATTTCAAAAGTAATCGGCATGATTTTTTTTTCTGCATATTCGTCGGTTACTATTTCAAAAGTAATCGGCAAGACTTTATTTTAAGCACATTCGTCGCTTACTATTTCAAAAGTAATCGGCATGATTTTTATTTTCAGCATATTCGTCGGTTACTATTTCAAAACTAATCGCCAAGATTTTTATTTTCAGCATATTTGTCGGTTACTATTTCAAAGGTAATCGGCAAGACTTTATTTTCAGCACATTCGTCGGTTACTATTTCAAAGGTAATCGGCATGATTTATTTTCAGCACATTCGTAGGTTACTATTTCAAAAGTAATCGGCAAGACTTTATTTTCAGCATATTCGTAGGTTACTATTTCAAAAGTAATCGGCAAGACTTTATTTTCAGCACATTCGTCAGTTACTATTTCAAAAGTAATCGACAAGATTTTTATTTTCAGCATATTCTTCGGTTACTATTTCAAAAGTAATCGGCAAGATTTTTATTTTCAGCATATTTGTCGGTTACTATTTTAAAAGTAAGCGGCATGACTTTATTTTCAGCACATTCGTCGGTTACTATTTCAAAAGTAATCGGCAAGATTTTTATTTTCAGCATATTCGTCGGTAACTATTTCAAAAGTAATCGGCAAGACTTTATTTTCAGCACATTCGTCGGTTACTATTTCAAAAGTAATCGGCAAGACTTTATTTTCAGCACATTCGTCGGTTACTATTTCAAAAGTAATCGGCAAGATTTTTATTTCTGCATATTCGTCGGTTACTATTTCAAAAGTAATCGGCAAGATTTTTATTTTCAGCAAATTCGTCGGTTACTATTTCAAAAGTAATCGGCAAGCCTTTATTTTCAGCACATTCGTCGGTTACTATTTGAAAAGTAATCGGCAAGATTTTTATTTTCAGCATATTCGTCGGTTACTATTTCAAAAGTAATCGGCAAGATTTTTATTTTCAGCATATTTGTCGGTTACTATTTTAAAAGTAAGCGGCATGACTTTATTTTCAGCACATTCGTCGGTTACTATTTCAAAGGTAATTGGCAAGATTTTTTTTCCTGCATATTCGTCGGTTACTATTTCAATTGCAATCGGAAAGATTTTAATTTTCAGCATATTCGTCGGTTACTATTTCAAAAGTAATCGGCAAGACTTTATTTTAAGCACATTCGTCGCTTACTATTTCAAAAGTAATCGGCATGATTTTTATTTTCAGCATATTCGTCGGTTACTATTTCAAAACTAATCGCCAAGATTTTTATTTTCAGCATATTTGTCGGTTACTATTTTAAAAGTAATCGGCAAGACTTTATTTTCAGCACATTCGTCGGTTACAATTTCAAAAGTAATCGGCAAGACTCTATTTTCAGCACATTCGTTGGTTACTATTTCAAAGGTAATTGGCAAGATTTTTTTTCCTGCATATTCGTCGGTTACTATTTCAATTGCAATCGGAAAGATTTTAATTTTCAGCATATTCGTCGGTTACTATTTCAAAAGTAATCGGCAAGACTTTATTTTAAGCACATTCGTCGCTTACTATTTCAAAAGTAATCGGCATGATTTTTATTTTCAGCATATTCGTCGGTTACTATTTCAAAAGTAATCGCCAGGATTTTTATTTTCAGCATATTTGTCGGTTACTATTTTAAAAGTAATCGGCAAGACTTTATTTTCAGCACATTCGTCGGTTACTATTTCAAAAGTAATCGGCAAGACTTTATTTTCAGCACATTCGTCGGTTACTAATTCAAAAGTAATCAGCAAGACTTTATTTTCAGCATATTCGTCGGTTACTATTTCAAAAGTAATCGGCAAGACTTTATTTTCAGCACATTCGTCGGTTACTATTTCAAAAGTAATCGGCAAGACTTTAATTTCAGCACATTCGTCGGTTACTATTTTAAAAGTAATTGGCAAGATTTTTATTTTCAGTAGATTCGTCGGTTACTATTTCAAAAGTAATCGGCAAGACTTTATTTTTGGCAGATTCGTCGATTACTATTTCAAAAGTAATCGGCGAGATTTTTATTTTCAACATATTCGTCGGTTACTATTTGAAAAGTAATCGGAAAGATTTTTATTTTCAGCATATTTGTCGGTTACTATTTTAAAAGTAAGCGGCATGACTTTATTTTCAGCACATTCGTCGGTTACTATTTCAAAAGTAATTGGCAAGATTTTTTTTCTGTATATTCGTCAGTTACTATTTCAAATGTAATCGGAAAGATTTTAATTTTCAGCATATTCGTCGGTTACTATTTCAAAAGTAATCGGCAAGACTTTATTTTCAGCACATTCGTCGCTTACTATTTCAAAAGTAATCGGCATGATTTTTATTTTCAGCATATTCGTCGGTTACTATTTCAAAAGTAATCGCCAAGATTTTTATTTCCAGCATATTTGTCGGTTACTATTTTAAAAGTAATCGGCAAGACTTTATTTTCAGCACATTCGTCGGTTACTATTTCAAAGGTAATCGGCATGATTTATTTTCAGCACATTCGTCGGTTACTAATTCAAAAGTAATCAGCAAGACTTTATTTTCAGCATATTCGTAGGTTACAATTTCAAAAGTAATCGGCAAGACTTTATTTTCAGCACATTCGTCGGTTACTATTTCAAAAGTAATCGACAAGATTTTTATTTTCAGCATATTCGTCAGTTACTATTTCAAAAGTAATCGGCAAGATTTTTATTTTCAGCATATTTGTCGGTTACTATTTTAAAAGTAAGCGGCATGACTTTATTTTCAGCACATTCGTCGGTTACTATTTCAAAAGTAATCGGCAAGACTTTATTTTCAGCACATTCGTCGGTTACTATTTCAAAGGTAATTGGCAAGATTTTTTTTCCTGCATATTCGTCGGTTACTATTTCAATTGCAATCGGAAAGATTTTAATTTTCAGCATATTCGTCGGTTACTATTTCAAAAGTAATCGGCAAGACTTTATTTTAAGCACATTCGTCGCTTACTATTTCAAAAGTAATCGGCATGATTTTTATTTTCAGCATATTCGTCGGTTACTATTTCAAAAGTAATCGCCAGGATTTTTATTTTCAGCATATTTGTCGGTTACTATTTTAAAAGTAATCGGCAAGACTTTATTTTCAGCACATTCGTCGGTTACTATTTCAAAAGTAATCGGCAAGACTTTATTTTCAGCACATTCGTCGGTTACTAATTCAAAAGTAATCAGCAAGACTTTATTTTCAGCATATTCGTCGGTTACTATTTCAAAAGTAATCGGCAAGACTTTATTTTCAGCACATTCGTCGGTTACTATTTCAAAAGTAATCGGCAAGACTTTAATTTCAGCACATTCGTCGGTTACTATTTTAAAAGTAATTGGCAAGATTTTTATTTTCAGTAGATTCGTCGGTTACTATTTCAAAAGTAATCGGCAAGACTTTATTTTTGGCAGATTCGTCGATTACTATTTCAAAAGTAATCGGTGAGATTTTTATTTTCAACATATTCGTCGGTTACTATTTGAAAAGTAATCGGAAAGATTTTTATTTTCAGCATATTTGTCGGTTACTATTTTAAAAGTAAGCGGCATGACTTTATTTTCAGCACATTCGTCGGTTACTATTTCAAAAGTAATTGGCAAGATTTTTTTTCTGTATATTCGTCAGTTACTATTTCAAATGTAATCGGAAAGATTTTAATTTTCAGCATATTCGTCGGTTACTATTTCAAAAGTAATCGGCAAGACTTTATTTTCAGCACATTCGTCGCTTACTATTTCAAAAGTAATCGGCATGATTTTTATTTTCAGCATATTCGTCGGTTACTATTTCAAAAGTAATCGCCAAGATTTTTATTTCCAGCATATTTGTCGGTTACTATTTTAAAAGTAATCGGCAAGACTTTATTTTCAGCACATTCGTCGGTTACTATTTCAAAGGTAATCGGCATGATTTATTTTCAGCACATTCGTCGGTTACTAATTCAAAAGTAATCAGCAAGACTTTATTTTCAGCATATTCGTAGGTTACAATTTCAAAAGTAATCGGCAAGACTTTATTTTCAGCACATTCGTCGGTTACTATTTCAAAAGTAATCGACAAGATTTTTATTTTCAGCATATTCGTCAGTTACTATTTCAAAAGTAATCGGCAAGATTTTTATTTTCAGCATATTTGTCGGTTACTATTTTAAAAGTAAGCGGCATGACTTTATTTTCAGCACATTCGTCGGTTACTATTTCAAAAGTAATCGGCAAGACTTTATTTTCAGCACATTCGTCGGTTACTATTTCAAAAGTAATCGGCAAGACTTTATTTTCAGCACATTCGTCGGTTACTATTTCAAAAGTAATCGGCATGATTTTTTTTTCTGCATATTCGTCGGTTACTATTTCAAAAGTAATCGGCAAGATTTTTATTTTCAGCAAATTCGTCGGTTACTATTTCAAAAGTAAACGGCAAGCCTTTATTTTCAGCACATTCGTCGGTTACTATTTCAAAAGTAATCGGCAAGATTTTTATTTTCAGCATATTCGTCGGTTACTATTTCAAAAGTAATCGGCAAGACTTTATTTTCAGCACATTCGTCGGTTACTATTTCAAAAGTAATCGGCAAGACTTTATTTTCAGCACATTCGTCGGTTACTATTTCAAAAGTAATCGGCAAGATTTTTTTTTCAGCACATTCGTCGCTTACTATTTCAAAAGTAATCGGCTTGATTTTTATTTTCAGCATATTCGTCGGTTACTATTTCAAAAGTAATCGCCAAGATTTTTATTTCCAGCATATTTGTCGGTTACTATTTTAAAAGTAATCGGCAAGACTTTATTTTCAGCACATTCGTCGGTTACTATTTCAAAGGTAATCGGCATGATTTATTTTCAGCACATTCGTCGGTTACTAATTCAAAAGTAATCAGCAAGACTTTATTTTCAGCATATTCGTAGGTTACAATTTCAAAAGTAATCGGCAAGACTTTATTTTCAGCACATTCGTCGGTTACTATTTCAAAAGTAATCGACAAGATTTTTATTTTCAGCATATTCGTCAGTTACTATTTCAAAAGTAATCGGCAAGATTTTTATTTTCAGCATATTTGTCGGTTACTATTTTAAAAGTAAGCGGCATGACTTTATTTTCAGCACATTCGTCGGTTACTATTTCAAAAGTAATCGGCAAGACTTTATTTTCAGCACATTCGTCGGTTACTATTTCAAAAGTAATCGGCAAGACTTTATTTTCAGCACATTCGTCGGTTACTATTTCAAAAGTAATCGGCATGATTTTTTTTTCTGCATATTCGTCGGTTACTATTTCAAAAGTAATCGGCAAGATTTTTATTTTCAGCAAATTCGTCGGTTACTATTTCAAAAGTAAACGGCAAGCCTTTATTTTCAGCACATTCGTCGGTTACTATTTCAAAAGTAATCGGCAAGATTTTTATTTTCAGCATATTCGTCGGTTACTATTTCAAAAGTAATCGGCAAGACTTTATTTTCAGCACATTCGTCGGTTACTATTTCAAAAGTAATCGGCAAGACTTTATTTTCAGCACATTCGTCGGTTACTATTTCAAAAGTAATCGGCAAGATTTTTTTTTCAGCATATTCGTCGGTTACTATTTCAAAAGTAATCAGCAAGACTTTATTTTCAGCACATTCGTCGGTTACTATTTCAAAAGTAATCGGCAAGATTTTTTTTTCTGCATATTCGTCGGTTACTATTTCAAAAGTAATCGGCAAGATTTTTATTTTCAGCATATTCGTCGGTAACTATTTCAAAAGTAATCGGCAAGACTTTATTTTCAGCACATTCGTCGGTTACTATTTCAAAAGTAATCGGCTAGACTTTATTTTCAGCACATTCGTCGCTTACTATTTCAAAAGTAATCGGCAAGATTTTTATTTTCAGCATATTGGTCGGTTACTATTTTAAAAGTAATCGCCAAGATTTTTATTTTCAGCATATTTGTCGGTTACTGTTTTAAAAGTAATCGGCAAGACTTTATTTTCAGCACATTCGTCGGTTACTATTTCAAAAGTAATCGGCAAGACTTTATTTTCAGCACATTCGTCGTTTACTATTTCAAAAGTAATCGGCAAGATTTTTATTTTCAGCATATTCGTCGGTTACTATTTCAAAAGTAATCGCCAGGATTTTTATTTTCAGCATATTTGTCGGTTACTATTTTAAAAGTAATCGGCAAGACTTTATTTTCAGCACATTCGTCGGTTACTATTTCAAAAGTAATCGGCAAGATTTTTATTTTCGGCATATTCGTCGGTTACTATTTCAAAAGTAATCGGCAAGATTTTTATTTTCAGCATATTTGTCGGTTACTATTTTAAAAGTAAGCGGCATGACTTTATTTTCAGCACATTCGTCGGTTACTATTTCAAAAGTAATCGGCAAGATTTTTTTTTCTGCATATTCGTCGGTTACTATTTCAAAAGTAATCGGCAAGATTTTTATTTTCAGCATATTCGTCGGTAACTATTTCAAAAGTAATCGGCAAGACTTTATTTTCAGCACATTCGTCGGTTACTATTTCAAAAGTAATCGGCTAGACTTTATTTTCAGCACATTCGTCGCTTACTATTTCAAAAGTAATCGGCAAGATTTTTATTTTCAGCATATTCGTCGGTTACTATTTCAAAACTAATCGCCAAGATTTTTATTTTCAGCATATTTGTCGGTTACTATTTTAAAAGTAATCGGCAAGACTTTATTTTCAGCACATTCGTCGGTTACAATTTCAAAAGTAATCGGCAAGACTCTATTTTCAGCACATTCGTTGGTTACTATTTCAAAGGTAATTGGCAAGATTTTTTTTCCTGCATATTCGTCGGTTACTATTTCAATTGCAATCGGAAAGATTTTAATTTTCAGCATATTCGTCGGTTACTATTTCAAAAGTAATCGGCAAGACTTTATTTTAAGCACATTCGTCGCTTACTATTTCAAAAGTAATCGGCATGATTTTTATTTTCAGCATATTCGTCGGTTACTATTTCAAAAGTAATCGCCAGGATTTTTATTTTCAGCATATTTGTCGGTTACTATTTTAAAAGTAATCGGCAAGACTTTATTTTCAGCACATTCGTCGGTTACTATTTCAAAAGTAATCGGCAAGACTTTATTTTCAGCACATTCGTCGGTTACTAATTCAAAAGTAATCAGCAAGACTTTATTTTCAGCATATTCGTCGGTTACTATTTCAAAAGTAATCGGCAAGACTTTATTTTCAGCACATTCGTCGGTTACTATTTCAAAAGTAATCGGCAAGACTTTAATTTCAGCACATTCGTCGGTTACTATTTTAAAAGTAATTGGCAAGATTTTTATTTTCAGTAGATTCGTCGGTTACTATTTCAAAAGTAATCGGCAAGACTTTATTTTTGGCAGATTCGTCGATTACTATTTCAAAAGTAATCGGCGAGATTTTTATTTTCAACATATTCGTCGGTTACTATTTGAAAAGTAATCGGAAAGATTTTTATTTTCAGCATTTTTGTCGGTTACTATTTTAAAAGTAAGCGGCATGACTTTATTTTCAGCACATTCGTCGGTTACTATTTCAAAAGTAATTGGCAAGATTTTTTTTCTGCATATTCGTCAGTTACTATTTCAAATGTAATCGGAAAGATTTTAATTTTCAGCATATTCGTCGGTTACTATTTCAAAAGTAATCGGCAAGACTTTATTTTCAGCACATTCGTCGCTTACTATTTCAAAAGTAATCGGCATGATTTTTATTTTCAGCATATTCGTCGGTTACTATTTCAAAAGTAATCGCCAAGATTTTTATTTCCAGCATATTTGTCGGTTACTATTTTAAAAGTAATCGGCAAGACTTTATTTTCAGCACATTCGTCGGTTACTATTTCAAAGGTAATCGGCATGATTTATTTTCAGCACATTCGTCGGTTACTAATTCAAAAGTAATCAGCAAGACTTTATTTTCAGCATATTCGTAGGTTACAATTTCAAAAGTAATCGGCAAGACTTTATTTTCAGCACATTCGTCGGTTACTATTTCAAAAGTAATCGACAAGATTTTTATTTTCAGCATATTCGTCAGTTACTATTTCAAAAGTAATCGGCAAGATTTTTATTTTCAGCATATTTGTCGGTTACTATTTTAAAAGTAAGCGGCATGACTTTATTTTCAGCACATTCGTCGGTTACTATTTCAAAAGTAATCGGCAAGACTTTATTTTCAGCACATTCGTCGGTTACTATTTCAAAAGTAATCGGCAAGACTTTATTTTCAGCACATTCGTCGGTTACTATTTCAAAAGTAATCGGCATGATTTTTTTTTCTGCATATTCGTCGGTTACTATTTCAAAAGTAATCGGCAAGATTTTTATTTTCAGCAAATTCGTCGGTTACTATTTCAAAAGTAAACGGCAAGCCTTTATTTTCAGCACATTCGTCGGTTACTATTTCAAAAGTAATCGGCAAGATTTTTATTTTCAGCATATTCGTCGGTTACTATTTCAAAAGTAATCGGCAAGACTTTATTTTCAGCACATTCGTCGGTTACTATTTCAAAAGTAATCGGCAAGACTTTATTTTCAGCACATTTGTCGGTTACTATTTCAAAAGTAATCGGCAAGATTTTTTTTTCAGCACATTCGTCGCTTACTATTTCAAAAGTAATCGGCTTGATTTTTATTTTCAGCATATTCCTCGGTTACTATTTCAAAAGTAATCGCCAAGATTTTTATTTCCAGCATATTTGTCGGTTACTATTTTAAAAGTAATCGGCAAGACTTTATTTTCAGCACATTCGTCGGTTACTATTTCAAAGGTAATCGGCATGATTTATTTTCAGCACATTCGTCGGTTACTAATTCAAAAGTAATCAGCAAGACTTTATTTTCAGCATATTCGTAGGTTACAATTTCAAAAGTAATCGGCAAGACTTTATTTTCAGCACATTCGTCGGTTACTATTTCAAAAGTAATCGACAAGATTTTTATTTTCAGCATATTCGTCAGTTACTATTTCAAAAGTAATCGGCAAGATTTTTATTTTCAGCATATTTGTCGGTTACTATTTTAAAAGTAAGCGGCATGACTTTATTTTCAGCACATTCGTCGGTTACTATTTCAAAAGTAATCGGCAAGACTTTATTTTCAGCACATTCGTCGGTTACTATTTCAAAAGTAATCGGCAAGACTTTATTTTCAGCACATTCGTCGGTTACTATTTCAAAAGTAATCGGCATGATTTTTTTTTCTGCATATTCGTCGGTTACTATTTCAAAAGTAATCGGCAAGATTTTTATTTTCAGCAAATTCGTCGGTTACTATTTCAAAAGTAAACGGCAAGCCTTTATTTTCAGCACATTCGTCGGTTACTATTTCAAAAGTAATCGGCAAGATTTTTATTTTCAGCATATTCGTCGGTTACTATTTCAAAAGTAATCGGCAAGACTTTATTTTCAGCACATTCGTCGGTTACTATTTCAAAAGTAATCGGCAAGACTTTATTTTCAGCACATTCGTCGGTTACTATTTCAAAAGTAATCGGCAAGATTTTTTTTTCAGCATATTCGTCGGTTACTATTTCAAAAGTAATCAGCAAGACTTTATTTTCAGCACATTCGTCGGTTACTATTTCAAAAGTAATCGGCAAGATTTTTTTTTCTGCATATTCGTCGGTTACTATTTCAAAAGTAATCGGCAAGATTTTTATTTTCAGCATATTCGTCGGTAACTATTTCAAAAGTAATCGGCAAGACTTTATTTTCAGCACATTCGTCGGTTACTATTTCAAAAGTAATCGGCTAGACTTTATTTTCAGCACATTCGTCGCTTACTATTTCAAAAGTAATCGGCAAGATTTTTATTTTCAGCATATTGGTCGGTTACTATTTTAAAAGTAATCGCCAAGATTTTTATTTTCAGCATATTTGTCGGTTACTGTTTTAAAAGTAATCGGCAAGACTTTATTTTCAGCACATTCGTCGGTTACTATTTCAAAAGTAATCGGCAAGACTTTATTTTCAGCACATTCGTCGTTTACTATTTCAAAAGTAATCGGCAAGATTTTTATTTTCAGCATATTCGTCGGTTACTATTTCAAAAGTAATCGCCAGGATTTTTATTTTCAGCATATTTGTCGGTTACTATTTTAAAAGTAATCGGCAAGACTTTATTTTCAGCACATTCGTCGGTTACTATTTCAAAAGTAATCGGCAAGATTTTTATTTTCGGCATATTCGTCGGTTACTATTTCAAAAGTAATCGGCAAGATTTTTATTTTCAGCATATTTGTCGGTTACTATTTTAAAAGTAAGCGGCATGACTTTATTTTCAGCACATTCGTCGGTTACTATTTCAAAAGTAATCGGCAAGATTTTTTTTTCTGCATATTCGTCGGTTACTATTTCAAAAGTAATCGGCAAGATTTTTATTTTCAGCATATTCGTCGGTAACTATTTCAAAAGTAATCGGCAAGACTTTATTTTCAGCACATTCGTCGGTTACTATTTCAAAAGTAATCGGCTAGACTTTATTTTCAGCACATTCGTCGCTTACTATTTCAAAAGTAATCGGCAAGATTTTTATTTTCAGCATATTGGTCGGTTACTATTTTAAAAGTAATCGCCAAGATTTTTATTTTCAGCATATTTGTCGGTTACTGTTTTAAAAGTAATCGGCAAGACTTTATTTTCAGCACATTCGTCGGTTACTATTTCAAAAGTAATCGGCAAGACTTTATTTTCAGCACATTCGTCGTTTACTATTTCAAAAGTAATCGGCAAGATTTTTATTTTCAGCATATTCGTCGGTTACTATTTCAAAAGTAATCGCCAGGATTTTTATTTTCAGCATATTCGTCGGTTACTATTTCAAATGTAATCGGCAAGACTTTATTTTCAGCACATTCGTCGTTTACTATTTCAAAAGTAATCGGCAAGATTTTTATTTTCAGCATATTCGTCGGTTACTATTTCAAAAGTAATCGCCAGGATTTTTATTTTCAGCATATTTGTCGGTTACTATTTTAAAAGTAATCGGCAAGACTTTATTTTCAGCACATTCGTCGGTTACTATTTCAAAAGTAATCGGCAAGATTTTTATTTTCGGCATATTCGTCGGTTACTATTTCAAAAGTAATCGGCAAGATTTTTATTTTCAGCATATTTGTCGGTTACTATTTTAAAAGTAAGCGGCATGACTTTATTTTCAGCACATTCGTCGGTTACTATTTCAAAAGTAATCGGCAAGATTTTTTTTTCTGCATATTCGTCGGTTACTATTTCAAAAGTAATCGGCAAGATTTTTATTTTCAGCATATTCGTCGGTAACTATTTCAAAAGTAATCGGCAAGACTTTATTTTCAGCACATTCGTCGGTTACTATTTCAAAAGTAATCGGCTAGACTTTATTTTCAGCACATTCGTCGCTTACTATTTCAAAAGTAATCGGCAAGATTTTTATTTTCAGCATATTGGTCGGTTACTATTTTAAAAGTAATCGCCAAGATTTTTATTTTCAGCATATTTGTCGGTTACTGTTTTAAAAGTAATCGGCAAGACTTTATTTTCAGCACATTCGTCGGTTACTATTTCAAAAGTAATCGGCAAGACTTTATTTTCAGCACATTCGTCGTTTACTATTTCAAAAGTAATCGGCAAGATTTTTATTTTCAGCATATTCGTCGGTTACTATTTCAAAAGTAATCGCCAGGATTTTTATTTTCAGCATATTCGTCGGTTACTATTTCAAATGTAATCGGCAAGACTTTATTTTCAGCACATTCGTCGCTTACTATTTCAAAAGTAATCGGCATGATTTTTATTTTCGGCATATTCGTCGGTTACTATTTCAAAAGTAATCGCCAAGATTTTTATTTTCAGCATATTTGTCGGTTACTATTTTAAAAGTAATCGGCAAGACTTTATTTTCAGCACATTCGTCGGTTACTATTTCAAAAGTAATCGGCAAGACTTTATTTTCAGCACATTCGTCGGTTACTATTTCAAAAGTAAATGGCAAGATTTTTATTTTCAATATATTCGTCGGTTACTATTTCAAAAATAATCGCCAAGATTTTTTTATTTTCAGCATATTTGTCGGTTACTAATTTAAAAGTAATCGGCAAGACTTTATTTTCAGCACATTCGTCGGTTACTATTTCAAAAGTAAGCGGCATGACTTTATTTTCAGCACATTCGTCGGTTACTATTTCAAAAGTAATCGGCAAGATTTTTTTTCTACATATTCGTCGGTTACTATTTCAAAAGTAATCGGCAAGATTTTTATTTTCAGCATATTCGGCGGTTACTATTTCAAAAGTAATCGGCAAAACTTTATTTTCAGCACATTCGTCGGTTACTATTTCAAAAGTAATCGGCGTGATTTTTATCTTCAACATATTCGTCGGTTACTATTTCAAAAGTAATCGGCAAGATTTTTATTTTCAGCATATTTGTCGGTTACTATTTTAAAAGTAAGCGGCATGACTTTATTTTCAGCACATTCGTCGGTTACTATTTCAAAAGTAATTGGCAAGATTTTTTTTTCTGCATATTCGTCGGTTACTATTTCAAATGTAATCGGAAAGATATTAATTTTCAGCATATTCGTCGGTTACTATTTCAAAAGTAATCGGCAAGACTTTATTTTCAGCACATTCGTCGCTTACTATTTCAAAAGTAATCGCCAAGATTTTTATTTTCAGCATATTTGTCGGTTACTTTTTTAAAAGTAATCGGCAAGACTTTATTTTCAGCACATTCGTCGGTTACTATTTCAAAAGTAATCGGCAAGACTTTATTTTCATCACATTCGTCGGTTACTATTTCAAAAGTAAATGGCAAGATTTTTATTTTCAATATATTCGTCGGTTACTATTTCAAAAATAATCGCCAAGATTTTTTTATTTTCAGCATATTTGTCGGTTACTAATTTAAAAGTAATCGGCAAGACTTTATTTTCAGCACATTCGTCGGTTACTATTTCAAAAGTAAGCGGCATGACTTTATTTTCAGCACATTCGTCGGTTACTATTTCAAAAGTAATCGGCAAGATTTTTTTTCTACATATTCGTCGGTTACTATTTCAAAAGTAATCGGCAAGATTTTTATTTTCAGCATATTCGGCGGTTACTATTTCAAAAGTAATCGGCAAAACTTTATTTTCAGCACATTCGTCGGTTACTATTTCAAAAGTAATCGGCGTGATTTTTATCTTCAACATATTCGTCGGTTACTATATCAAAAGTAATCGGCAAGATTTTTATTTTCAGCATATTTGTCGGTTACTATTTTAAAAGTAAGCGGCATGACTTTATTTTCAGCACATTCGTCGGTTACTATTTCAAAAGTAATTGGCAAGATTTTTTTTTCTGCATATTCGTCGGTTACTATTTCAAATGTAATCGGAAAGATTTTAATTTTCAGCATATTCGTCGGTTACTATTTCAAAAGTAATCGGCAAGACTTTATTTTCAGCACATTCGTCGCTTACTATTTCAAAAGTAATCGGCATGATTTTTATTTTCAGCATATTCGTCGGTTACTATTTCAAAAGTAATCGCCAAGATTTTTATTTTCAGCATATTTGTCGGTTACTTTTTTAAAAGTAATCGGCAAGACTTTATTTTCAGCACATTCGTCGGTTACTATTTCAAAAGTAATCGGCAAGACTTTATTTTCATCACATTCGTCGGTTACTATTTCAAAAGTAATCGGCGAGATTTTTATCTTCAACATATTCGTCGATTACTATTTCAAAAGTAATCGGCAAGATTTTTATTTTCAGCATATTTGTCGGTTACTATTTTAAAAGTAAGCGGCATGACTTTATTTTCAGCACATTCGTCGGTTACTATTTCAAAAGTAAATGGCAAGATTTTTATTTTCAATATATTCGTCGGTTACTATTTCAAAAATAATCGCCAAGATTTTTTTATTTTCAGCATATTTGTCGGTTACTAATTTAAAAGTAATCGGCAAGACTTTATTTTCAGCACATTCGTCGGTTACTATTTCAAAAGTAAGCGGCATGACTTTATTTTCAGCACATTCGTCGGTTACTATTTCAAAAGTAATCGGCAAGATTTTTTTTCTACATATTCGTCGGTTACTATTTCAAAAGTAATCGGCAAGATTTTTATTTTCAGCATATTCGGCGGTTACTATTTCAAAAGTAATCGGCAAAACTTTATTTTCAGCACATTCGTCGGTTACTATTTCAAAAGTAATCGGCGAGATTTTTATCTTCAACATATTCGTCGGTTACTATTTCAAAAGTAATCGGCAAGATTTTTATTTTCAGCATATTTGTCGGTTACTATTTTAAAAGTAAGCGGCATGACTTTATTTTCAGCACATTCGTCGGTTACTATTTCAAAAGTAATCGGCAAGATTTTTTTTTCTGCATATTCGTCGGTTACTATTTCAAAAGTAATCGGCAAGATTTTTATTTTCAGCATATTCGTCGGTAACTATTTCAAAAGTAATCGGCAAGACTTTATTTTCAGCACATTCGTCGGTTACTATTTCAAAAGTAATCGGCTAGACTTTATTTTCAGCACATTCGTCGCTTACTATTTCAAAAGTAATCGGCAAGATTTTTATTTTCAGCATATTGGTCGGTTACTATTTTAAAAGTAATCGCCAAGATTTTTATTTTCAGCATATTTGTCGGTTACTGTTTTAAAAGTAATCGGCAAGACTTTATTTTCAGCACATTCGTCGGTTACTATTTCAAAAGTAATCGGCAAGACTTTATTTTCAGCACATTCGTCGTTTACTATTTCAAAAGTAATCGGCAAGATTTTTATTTTCAGCATATTCGTCGGTTACTATTTCAAAAGTAATCGCCAGGATTTTTATTTTCAGCATATTCGTCGGTTACTATTTCAAATGTAATCGGCAAGACTTTATTTTCAGCACATTCGTCGTTTACTATTTCAAAAGTAATCGGCAAGATTTTTATTTTCAGCATATTCGTCGGTTACTATTTCAAAAGTAATCGCCAGGATTTTTATTTTCAGCATATTTGTCGGTTACTATTTTAAAAGTAATCGGCAAGACTTTATTTTCAGCACATTCGTCGGTTACTATTTCAAAAGTAATCGGCAAGATTTTTATTTTCGGCATATTCGTCGGTTACTATTTCAAAAGTAATCGGCAAGATTTTTATTTTCAGCATATTTGTCGGTTACTATTTTAAAAGTAAGCGGCATGACTTTATTTTCAGCACATTCGTCGGTTACTATTTCAAAAGTAATCGGCAAGATTTTTTTTTCTGCATATTCGTCGGTTACTATTTCAAAAGTAATCGCCAGGATTTTTATTTTCAGCATATTCGTCGGTTACTATTTCAAATGTAATCGGCAAGACTTTATTTTCAGCACATTCGTCGCTTACTATTTCAAAAGTAATCGGCATGATTTTTATTTTCGGCATATTCGTCGGTTACTATTTCAAAAGTAATCGCCAAGATTTTTATTTTCAGCATATTTGTCGGTTACTATTTTAAAAGTAATCGGCAAGACTTTATTTTCAGCACATTCGTCGCTTACTATTTCAAAAGTAATCGGCAAGATTTTTATTTTCAGCATATTGGTCGGTTACTATTTTAAAAGTAATCGCCAAGATTTTTATTTTCAGCATATTTGTCGGTTACTGTTTTAAAAGTAATCGGCAAGACTTTATTTTCAGCACATTCGTCGGTTACTATTTCAAAAGTAATCGGCAAGACTTTATTTTCAGCACATTCGTCGTTTACTATTTCAAAAGTAATCGGCAAGATTTTTATTTTCAGCATATTCGTCGGTTACTATTTCAAAAGTAATCGCCAGGATTTTTATTTTCAGCATATTCGTCGGTTACTATTTCAAATGTAATCGGCAAGACTTTATTTTCAGCACATTCGTCGCTTACTATTTCAAAAGTAATCGGCATGATTTTTATTTTCGGCATATTCGTCGGTTACTATTTCAAAAGTAATCGCCAAGATTTTTATTTTCAGCATATTTGTCGGTTACTATTTTAAAAGTAATCGGCAAGACTTTATTTTCAGCACATTCGTCGGTTACTATTTCAAAAGTAATCGGCAAGACTTTATTTTCAGCACATTCGTCGGTTACTATTTCAAAAGTAAATGGCAAGATTTTTATTTTCAATATATTCGTCGGTTACTATTTCAAAAATAATCGCCAAGATTTTTTTATTTTCAGCATATTTGTCGGTTACTAATTTAAAAGTAATCGGCAAGACTTTATTTTCAGCACATTCGTCGGTTACTATTTCAAAAGTAAGCGGCATGACTTTATTTTCAGCACATTCGTCGGTTACTATTTCAAAAGTAATCGGCAAGATTTTTTTTCTACATATTCGTCGGTTACTATTTCAAAAGTAATCGGCAAGATTTTTATTTTCAGCATATTCGGCGGTTACTATTTCAAAAGTAATCGGCAAAACTTTATTTTCAGCACATTCGTCGGTTACTATTTCAAAAGTAATCGGCGTGATTTTTATCTTCAACATATTCGTCGGTTACTATTTCAAAAGTAATCGGCAAGATTTTTATTTTCAGCATATTTGTCGGTTACTATTTTAAAAGTAAGCGGCATGACTTTATTTTCAGCACATTCGTCGGTTACTATTTCAAAAGTAATTGGCAAGATTTTTTTTTCTGCATATTCGTCGGTTACTATTTCAAATGTAATCGGAAAGATATTAATTTTCAGCATATTCGTCGGTTACTATTTCAAAAGTAATCGGCAAGACTTTATTTTCAGCACATTCGTCGCTTACTATTTCAAAAGTAATCGGCATGATTTTTATTTTCAGCATATTCGTCGGTTACTATTTCAAAAGTAATCGCCAAGATTTTTATTTTCAGCATATTTGTCGGTTACTTTTTTAAAAGTAATCGGCAAGACTTTATTTTCAGCACATTCGTCGGTTACTATTTCAAAAGTAATCGGCAAGACTTTATTTTCATCACATTCGTCGGTTACTATTTCAAAAGTAAATGGCAAGATTTTTATTTTCAATATATTCGTCGGTTACTATTTCAAAAATAATCGCCAAGATTTTTTTATTTTCAGCATATTTGTCGGTTACTAATTTAAAAGTAATCGGCAAGACTTTATTTTCAGCACATTCGTCGGTTACTATTTCAAAAGTAAGCGGCATGACTTTATTTTCAGCACATTCGTCGGTTACTATTTCAAAAGTAATCGGCAAGATTTTTTTTCTACATATTCGTCGGTTACTATTTCAAAAGTAATCGGCAAGATTTTTATTTTCAGCATATTCGGCGGTTACTATTTCAAAAGTAATCGGCAAAACTTTATTTTCAGCACATTCGTCGGTTACTATTTCAAAAGTAATCGGCGTGATTTTTATCTTCAACATATTCGTCGGTTACTATATCAAAAGTAATCGGCAAGATTTTTATTTTCAGCATATTTGTCGGTTACTATTTTAAAAGTAAGCGGCATGACTTTATTTTCAGCACATTCGTCGGTTACTATTTCAAAAGTAATTGGCAAGATTTTTTTTTCTGCATATTCGTCGGTTACTATTTCAAATGTAATCGGAAAGATTTTAATTTTCAGCATATTCGTCGGTTACTATTTCAAAAGTAATCGGCAAGACTTTATTTTCAGCACATTCGTCGCTTACTATTTCAAAAGTAATCGGCATGATTTTTATTTTCAGCATATTCGTCGGTTACTATTTCAAAAGTAATCGCCAAGATTTTTATTTTCAGCATATTTGTCGGTTACTTTTTTAAAAGTAATCGGCAAGACTTTATTTTCAGCACATTCGTCGGTTACTATTTCAAAAGTAATCGGCAAGACTTTATTTTCATCACATTCGTCGGTTACTATTTCAAAAGTAATCGGCGAGATTTTTATCTTCAACATATTCGTCGATTACTATTTCAAAAGTAATCGGCAAGATTTTTATTTTCAGCATATTTGTCGGTTACTATTTTAAAAGTAAGCGGCATGACTTTATTTTCAGCACATTCGTCGGTTACTATTTCAAAAGTAAATGGCAAGATTTTTATTTTCAATATATTCGTCGGTTACTATTTCAAAAATAATCGCCAAGATTTTTTTATTTTCAGCATATTTGTCGGTTACTAATTTAAAAGTAATCGGCAAGACTTTATTTTCAGCACATTCGTCGGTTACTATTTCAAAAGTAAGCGGCATGACTTTATTTTCAGCACATTCGTCGGTTACTATTTCAAAAGTAATCGGCAAGATTTTTTTTCTACATATTCGTCGGTTACTATTTCAAAAGTAATCGGCAAGATTTTTATTTTCAGCATATTCGGCGGTTACTATTTCAAAAGTAATCGGCAAAACTTTATTTTCAGCACATTCGTCGGTTACTATTTCAAAAGTAATCGGCAAGATTTTTTTTCTACATATTCGTCGGTTACTATTTCAAAAGTAATCGGCAAGATTTTTATTTTCAGCATATTCGGCGGTTACTATTTCAAAAGTAATCGGCAAAACTTTATTTTCAGCACATTCGTCGGTTACTATTTCAAAAGTAATCGGCGTGATTTTTATCTTCAACATATTCGTCGGTTACTATTTCAAAAGTAATCGGCAAGATTTTTATTTTCAGCATATTTGTCGGTTACTATTTTAAAAGTAAGCGGCATGACTTTATTTTCAGCACATTCGTCGGTTACTATTTCAAAAGTAATTGGCAAGATTTTTTTTTCTGCATATTCGTCGGTTACTATTTCAAATGTAATCGGAAAGATATTAATTTTCAGCATATTCGTCGGTTACTATTTCAAAAGTAATCGGCAAGACTTTATTTTCAGCACATTCGTCGCTTACTATTTCAAAAGTAATCGGCATGATTTTTATTTTCAGCATATTCGTCGGTTACTATTTCAAAAGTAATCGCCAAGATTTTTATTTTCAGCATATTTGTCGGTTACTTTTTTAAAAGTAATCGGCAAGACTTTATTTTCAGCACATTCGTCGGTTACTATTTCAAAAGTAATCGGCAAGACTTTATTTTCATCACATTCGTCGGTTACTATTTCAAAAGTAAATGGCAAGATTTTTATTTTCAATATATTCGTCGGTTACTATTTCAAAAATAATCGCCAAGATTTTTTTATTTTCAGCATATTTGTCGGTTACTAATTTAAAAGTAATCGGCAAGACTTTATTTTCAGCACATTCGTCGGTTACTATTTCAAAAGTAAGCGGCATGACTTTATTTTCAGCACATTCGTCGGTTACTATTTCAAAAGTAATCGGCAAGATTTTTTTTCTACATATTCGTCGGTTACTATTTCAAAAGTAATCGGCAAGATTTTTATTTTCAGCATATTCGGCGGTTACTATTTCAAAAGTAATCGGCAAAACTTTATTTTCAGCACATTCGTCGGTTACTATTTCAAAAGTAATCGGCGTGATTTTTATCTTCAACATATTCGTCGGTTACTATATCAAAAGTAATCGGCAAGATTTTTATTTTCAGCATATTTGTCGGTTACTATTTTAAAAGTAAGCGGCATGACTTTATTTTCAGCACATTCGTCGGTTACTATTTCAAAAGTAATTGGCAAGATTTTTTTTTCTGCATATTCGTCGGTTACTATTTCAAATGTAATCGGAAAGATTTTAATTTTCAGCATATTCGTCGGTTACTATTTCAAAAGTAATCGGCAAGACTTTATTTTCAGCACATTCGTCGCTTACTATTTCAAAAGTAATCGGCATGATTTTTATTTTCAGCATATTCGTCGGTTACTATTTCAAAAGTAATCGCCAAGATTTTTATTTTCAGCATATTTGTCGGTTACTTTTTTAAAAGTAATCGGCAAGACTTTATTTTCAGCACATTCGTCGGTTACTATTTCAAAAGTAATCGGCAAGACTTTATTTTCATCACATTCGTCGGTTACTATTTCAAAAGTAATCGGCGAGATTTTTATCTTCAACATATTCGTCGATTACTATTTCAAAAGTAATCGGCAAGATTTTTATTTTCAGCATATTTGTCGGTTACTATTTTAAAAGTAAGCGGCATGACTTTATTTTCAGCACATTCGTCGGTTACTATTTCAAAAGTAAATGGCAAGATTTTTATTTTCAATATATTCGTCGGTTACTATTTCAAAAATAATCGCCAAGATTTTTTTATTTTCAGCATATTTGTCGGTTACTAATTTAAAAGTAATCGGCAAGACTTTATTTTCAGCACATTCGTCGGTTACTATTTCAAAAGTAAGCGGCATGACTTTATTTTCAGCACATTCGTCGGTTACTATTTCAAAAGTAATCGGCAAGATTTTTTTTCTACATATTCGTCGGTTACTATTTCAAAAGTAATCGGCAAGATTTTTATTTTCAGCATATTCGGCGGTTACTATTTCAAAAGTAATCGGCAAAACTTTATTTTCAGCACATTCGTCGGTTACTATTTCAAAAGTAATCGGCGAGATTTTTATCTTCAACATATTCGTCGGTTACTATTTCAAAAGTAATCGGCAAGATTTTTATTTTCAGCATATTTGTCGGTTACTATTTTAAAAGTAAGCGGCATGACTTTATTTTCAGCACATTCGTCGGTTACTACTTCAAAAGTAATTGGCAAGATTTTTTTTTCTGCATATTCGTCGGTTACTATTTCAAATGTAATCGGAATGATTTTAATTTTCAGCATATTCGTCGGTTACTATTTCAAAAGTAATCGGCAAGACTTTATTTTCAGCACATTCGTCGCTTACTATTTCAAAAGTAATCGGCATGATTTTTATTTTCAGCATATTCGTCGGTTACTATTTCAAAAGTAATCGCCAAGATTTTTATTTTCAGCATATTTGTCGGTTACTTTTTTAAAAGTAATCGGCAAGACTTTATTTTCAGCACATTCGTCGGTTACTATTTCAAAAGTAATCGGCAAGACTTTATTTTCATCTCATTCGTCGGTTACTATTTCAAAAGTAAATGGCAAGATTTTTATTTTCAATATATTCGTCGGTTACTATTTCAAAAATAATCGCCAAGATTTTTTTATTTTCAGCATATTTGTCGGTTACTAATTTAAAAGTAATCGGCAAGACTTTATTTTCAGCACATTCGTCGGTTACTATTTCAAAAGTAAGCGGCATGACTTTATTTTCAGCACATTCGTCGGTTACTATTTCAAAAGTAATCGGCAAGATTTTTTTTCTACATATTCGTCGGTTACTATTTCAAAAGTAATCGGCAAGATTTTTATTTTCAGCATATTCGGCGGTTACTATTTCAAAAGTAATCGGCAAAACTTTATTTTCAGCACATTCGTCGGTTACTATTTCAAAAGTAATCGGCGAGATTTTTATCTTCAACATATTCGTCGGTTACTATTTCAAAAGTAATCGGCAAGATTTTTATTTTCAGCATATTTGTCGGTTACTATTTTAAAAGTAAGCGGCATGACTTTATTTTCAGCACATTCGTCGGTTACTATTTCAAAAGTAATTGGCAAGATTTTTTTTTCTGCATATTCGTCGGTTACTATTTCAAATGTAATCGGAAAGATTTTAATTTTCAGCATATTCGTCGGTTACTATTTCAAAAGTAATCGGCAAGACTTTATTTTCAGCACATTCGTCGCTTACTATTTCAAAAGTAATCGGCAAGATTTTTATTTTCAGCATATTCGGCGGTTACTATTTCAAAAGTAATCGGCAAAACTTTATTTTCAGCACATTCGTCGGTTACTATTTCAAAAGTAATCGGCGTGATTTTTATCTTCAACATATTCGTCGGTTACTATATCAAAAGTAATCGGCAAGATTTTTATTTTCAGCATATTTGTCGGTTACTATTTTAAAAGTAAGCGGCATGACTTTATTTTCAGCACATTCGTCGGTTACTATTTCAAAAGTAATTGGCAAGATTTTTTTTTCTGCATATTCGTCGGTTACTATTTCAAATGTAATCGGAAAGATTTTAATTTTCAGCATATTCGTCGGTTACTATTTCAAAAGTAATCGGCAAGACTTTATTTTCAGCACATTCGTCGCTTACTATTTC
The DNA here is from genome assembly GCA_958299785.1 of Medicago lupulina. Lineage (NCBI taxonomy): Eukaryota > Viridiplantae > Streptophyta > Magnoliopsida > Fabales > Fabaceae > Medicago > Medicago lupulina. The sequence continues at coordinate 39,889,041 of OY283143.1, read as the reverse complement.
AAAAGTAATCGGCATGATTTTTATTTTCAGCATATTCGTCGGTTACTATTTCAAAAGTAATCGCCAAGATTTTTATTTTCAGCATATTTGTCGGTTACTTTTTTAAAAGTAATCGGCAAGACTTTATTTTCAGCACATTCGTCGGTTACTATTTCAAAAGTAATCGGCAAGACTTTATTTTCATCACATTCGTCGGTTACTATTTCAAAAGTAATCGGCGAGATTTTTATCTTCAACATATTCGTCGGTTACTATTTCAAAAGTAATCGGCAAGATTTTTATTTTCAGCATATTTGTCGGTTACTATTTTAAAAGTAAGCGGCATGACTTTATTTTCAGCACATTCGTCGGTTACTATTTCAAAAGTAAATGGCAAGATTTTTATTTTCAATATATTCGTCGGTTACTATTTCAAAAATAATCGCCAAGATTTTTTTATTTTCAGCATATTTGTCGGTTACTAATTTAAAAGTAATCGGCAAGACTTTATTTTCAGCACATTCGTCGGTTACTATTTCAAAAGTAAGCGGCATGACTTTATTTTCAGCACATTCGTCGGTTACTATTTCAAAAGTAATCGGCAAGATTTTTTTTCTACATATTCGTCGGTTACTATTTCAAAAGTAATCTGCAAGATTTTTATTTTCAGCATATTCGGCGGTTACTATTTCAAAAGTAATCGGCAAAACTTTATTTTCAGCACATTCGTCGGTTACTATTTCAAAAGTAATCGGCGAGATTTTTATCTTCAACATATTCGTCGGTTACTATTTCAAAAGTAATCGGCAAGATTTTTATTTTCAGCATATTTGTCGGTTACTATTTTAAAAGTAAGCGGCATGACTTTATTTTCAGCACATTCGTCGGTTACTACTTCAAAAGTAATTGGCAAGATTTTTTTTTCTGCATATTCGTCGGTTACTATTTCAAATGTAATCGGAATGATTTTAATTTTCAGCATATTCGTCGGTTACTATTTCAAAAGTAATCGGCAAGACTTTATTTTCAGCACATTCGTCGCTTACTATTTCAAAAGTAATCGGCATGATTTTTATTTTCAGCATATTCGTCGGTTACTATTTCAAAAGTAATCGCCAAGATTTTTATTTTCAGCATATTTGTCGGTTACTTTTTTAAAAGTAATCGGCAAGACTTTATTTTCAGCACATTCGTCGGTTACTATTTCAAAAGTAATCGGCAAGACTTTATTTTCATCTCATTCGTCGGTTACTATTTCAAAAGTAAATGGCAAGATTTTTATTTTCAATATATTCGTCGGTTACTATTTCAAAAATAATCGCCAAGATTTTTTTATTTTCAGCATATTTGTCGGTTACTAATTTAAAAGTAATCGGCAAGACTTTATTTTCAGCACATTCGTCGGTTACTATTTCAAAAGTAAGCGGCATGACTTTATTTTCAGCACATTCGTCGGTTACTATTTCAAAAGTAATCGGCAAGATTTTTTTTCTACATATTCGTCGGTTACTATTTCAAAAGTAATCGGCAAGATTTTTATTTTCAGCATATTCGGCGGTTACTATTTCAAAAGTAATCGGCAAAACTTTATTTTCAGCACATTCGTCGGTTACTATTTCAAAAGTAATCGGCGAGATTTTTATCTTCAACATATTCGTCGGTTACTATTTCAAAAGTAATCGGCAAGATTTTTATTTTCAGCATATTTGTCGGTTACTATTTTAAAAGTAAGCGGCATGACTTTATTTTCAGCACATTCGTCGGTTACTATTTCAAAAGTAATTGGCAAGATTTTTTTTTCTGCATATTCGTCGGTTACTATTTCAAATGTAATCGGAAAGATTTTAATTTTCAGCATATTCGTCGGTTACTATTTCAAAAGTAATCGGCAAGACTTTATTTTCAGCACATTCGTCGCTTACTATTTCAAAAGTAATCGGCATGATTTTTATTTTCAGCATATTCGTCGGTTACTATTTCAAAAGTAATCGCCAAGATTTTTATTTTCAGCATATTTGTCAGTTACTTTTTTAAAAGTAATCGGCAAGACTTTATTTTCAGCACATTCGTCGGTTACTATTTCAAAAGTAATCGGCAAGACTTTATTTTCATCACATTCGTCGGTTACTATTTCAAAAGTAATCGGCAAGACTTTATTTTCAGCACATTCGTCGGTTACTATTTCAAAAGTAAACGGCAAGATTTTTATTTTCAGCATATTCGTCGGTTACTATTTCAAAAATAATCGCCAAGATTTTTTTATTTTCAGCATATTTGTCGGTTACTAATTTAAAAGTAATCGGCAAGACTTTATTTTCAGCACATTCGTCGGTTACTATTTCAAAAGTAAGCGGCATGACTTTATTTTCAGCACATTCGTCGGTTACTATTTCAAAAGTAATCGGCAAGATTTTTTTTTCTGCATATTCGTCGGTTACTATTTCAAAAGTAATCGGCAAGATTTTTATTTTCAGCATATTCGGCGGTTACTATTTCAAAAGTAATCGGCAAAACTTTATTTTCAGCACATTCGTCGGTTACTATTTCAAAAGTAATCGGCAAGACTTTATTTTCAGCACATTCGTCGTTTACTATTTCAAAAGTAATCGGCAAGATTTTTATTTTCAGCATATTCGTCGGTTACTATTTCAAAAGTAATCACCAGGATTTTTATTTTCAGCATATTTGTCGGTTACTATTTTAAAAGTAATCGGCAGGACTTTATTTTCAGCACATTCGTCGGTTACTATTTCAAAAGTAATCGGCAAGATTTTTATTTTCAGCATATTCGTCGGTTACTATTTCAAAAGTAATCGGCAAGATTTTTATTTTCAGCATATTTGTCGGTTACTATTTTAAAAGTAAGCGGCATGACTTTATATTCAGCACATTCTTCGGTTACTATTTCAAAAGTAATTGGCAAGATTTTTTTTCTGCATATTCGTCGGTTACTATTTCAAATGTAATCGGAAAGATTTTAATTTTCAGCATATTCGTCGGTTACTATATCAAAAGTAATCGGCAAGACTTTATTTTCAGCACATTCGTCGCTTACTATTTCAAAAGTAATCGGCATGATTTTTATTTTCAGCATATTCTTCGGTTACTATTTCAAAAGTAATCGCCAAGATTTTTATTTTCAGCATATTTGTCGGTTACTATTTTAAAAGTAATCGGCAAGACTTTATTTTCAGCACATTCGTCGGTTACTATTTCAAAAGTAATCGGCAAGACTTTATTTTCAGCACATTCGTCGGTTACTATTTCAAAAGTAAATGGCAAGATTTTTATTTTCAATATATTCGTCGGTTACTATTTCAAAAATAATCGCCAAGATTTTTTTATTTTCAGCATATTTGTCGGTTACTAATTTAAAAGTAATCGGCAAGACTTTATTTTCATCACATTCGTCGGTTACTATTTTAAAAGTAATCGGCAAGACTTTATTTTCAGCACATTCGTCGGTTACTATTTCAAAAGTAAACGGCAAGATTTTTATTTTCAGCATATTCGTCGGTTACTATTTCAAAAATAATCGCCAAGATTTTTTTATTTTCAGCATATTTGTCGGTTACTAATTTAAAAGTAATCGGCAAGACTTTATTTTCAGCACATTCGTCGGTTACTATTTCAAAAGTAAGCGGCATGACTTTATTTTTAGCACATTCGTCGGTTACTATTTCAAAAGTAATCGGCAAGATTTTTTTTCTGCATATTCGTCGGTTACTATTTCAAAAGTAATCGGCAAGATTTTTATTTTCAGCATATTCGGCGGTTACTATTTCAAAAGTAATCGGCAAAACTTTATTTTCAGCACATTCGTCGGTTACTATTTCAAAAGTAATCGGCAAGACTTTATTTTCAGCACATTCGTCGTTTACTATTTCAAAAGTAATCGGCAAGATTTTTATTTTCAGCATATTCGTCGGTTACTATTTTAAAAGTAATCGCCAGGATTTTTATTTTCAGCATATTTGTCGGTTACTATTTTAAAAGTAATCGGCAAGACTTTATTTTCAGCACATTCGTCGGTTACTATTTCAAAAGTAATCGGCAAGATTTTTATTTTCAGCATATTCGTCGGTTACTATTTCAAAAGTAATCGGCAAGATTTTTATTTTCAGCATATTTGTCGGTTACTATTTTAAAAGTAAGCGGCATGACTTTATTTTCAGCACATTCGTCGGTTACTATTTCAAAAGTAATTGGCAATATTTTTTTTCTGCATATTCGTCGGTTACTATTTCAAATGTAATCGGAAAGATTTTAATTTTCAGCATATTCGTCGGTTACTATATCAAAAGTAATCGGCAAGACTTTATTTTCAGCACATTCGTCGCTTACTATTTCAAAAGTAATCGGCATGATTTTTATTTTCAGCATATTCGTCGGTTACTATTTCAAAAGTAATCGCCAAGATTTTTATTTTCAGCATATTTGTCGGTTACTATTTTAAAAGTAATCGGCAAGACTTTATTTTCAGCACATTCGTCGGTTACTATTTCAAAAGTAATCGGCAAGACTTTATTTTCAGCACATTCGTCGGTTACTATTTCAAAAGTAAATGGCAAGATTTTTATTTTCATTATATTCGTCGGTTACTATTTCAAAAATAATCGCCAAGATTTTTTTATTTTCAGCATATTTGTCGGTTACTAATTTAAAAGTAATCGGCAAGACTTTATTTTCAGCACATTCGTCGGTTACTATTTCAAAAGTAAGCGGCATGACTTTATTTTCAGCACATTCGTCGGTTACTATTTCAAAAGTAATCGGCAAGATTTTTTTTCTACATATTCGTCGGTTACTATTTCAAAAGTAATCGGCAAGATTTTTATTTTCAGCATATTCGGCGGTTACTATTTCAAAAGTAATCGGCAAAACTTTATTTTCAGCACATTCGTCGGTTACTATTTCAAAAGTAATTGGCAAGATTTTTTTTCTGCATATTCGTCGGTTACTATTTCAAATGTAACCGGAAAGATTTTAATTTTCAGCATATTCGTCGGTTACTATATCAAAAGTAATCGGCAAGACTTTATTTTCAGCACATTCGTCGCTTACTATTTCAAAAGTAATCGGCATGATTTTTATTTTCAGCATATTCGTCGGTTACTATTTCAAAAGTAATCGCCAAGATTTTTATTTTCAGCATATTTGTCGGTTACTATTTTAAAAGTAATCGGCAAGACTTTATTTTCAGCACATTCGTCAGTTACTATTTCAAAAGTAATCGGCAAGACTTTATTTTCAGCACATTCGTCGGTTACTATTTCAAAAGTAAATGGCAAGATTTTTATTTTCAATATATTCGTCGGTTACTATTTCAAAAATAATCGCCAAGATTTTTTTATTTTCAGCATATTTGTCGGTTACTAATTTAAAAGTAATCGGCAAGACTTTATTTTCAGCACATTCGTCGGTTACTATTTCAAAAGTAAGCGGCATGACTTTATTTTCAGCACATTCGTCGGTTACTATTTCAAAAGTAATCGGCAAGATTTTTTTTCTACATATTCGTCGGTTACTATTTCAAAAGTAATCGGCAAGATTTTTATTTTCAGCATATTCGGCGGTTACTATTTCAAAAGTAATCGGCAAAACTTTATTTTCAGCACATTCGTCGGTTACTATTTCAAAAGTAATCGGCGAGATTTTTATCTTCAACATATTCGTCGGTTACTATTTCAAAAGTAATCGGCAAGATTTTTATTTTCAGCATATTTGTCGGTTACTATTTTAAAAGTAAGCGGCATGACTTTATTTTCAGCACATTCGTCGGTTACTATTTCAAAAGTAATTGGCAAGATTTTTTTTTCTGCATATTCGTCGGTTACTATTTCAAATGTAATCGGAAAGATTTTAATTTTCAGCATATTCGTCGGTTACTATTTCAAAAGTAATCGGCAAGACTTTATTTTCAGCACATTCGTCGCTTACTATTTCAAAAGTAATCGGCATGATTTTTATTTTCAGCATATTCGTCGGTTACTATTTCAAAAGTAATCGCCAAGATTTTTATTTTCAGCATATTTGTCAGTTACTTTTTTAAAAGTAATCGGCAAGACTTTATTTTCAGCACATTCGTCGGTTACTATTTCAAAAGTAATCGGCAAGACTTTATTTTCATCACATTCGTCGGTTACTATTTCAAAAGTAATCGGCAAGACTTTATTTTCAGCACATTCGTCGGTTACTATTTCAAAAGTAAACGGCAAGATTTTTATTTTCAGCATATTCGTCGGTTACTATTTCAAAAATAATCGCCAAGATTTTTTTATTTTCAGCATATTTGTCGGTTACTAATTTAAAAGTAATCGGCAAGACTTTATTTTCAGCACATTCGTCGGTTACTATTTCAAAAGTAAGCGGCATGACTTTATTTTCAGCACATTCGTCGGTTACTATTTCAAAAGTAATCGGCAAGATTTTTTTTTCTGCATATTCGTCGGTTACTATTTCAAAAGTAATCGGCAAGATTTTTATTTTCAGCATATTCGGCGGTTACTATTTCAAAAGTAATCGGCAAAACTTTATTTTCAGCACATTCGTCGGTTACTATTTCAAAAGTAATCGGCAAGACTTTATTTTCAGCACATTCGTCGTTTACTATTTCAAAAGTAATCGGCAAGATTTTTATTTTCAGCATATTCGTCGGTTACTATTTCAAAAGTAATCACCAGGATTTTTATTTTCAGCATATTTGTCGGTTACTATTTTAAAAGTAATCGGCAGGACTTTATTTTCAGCACATTCGTCGGTTACTATTTCAAAAGTAATCGGCAAGATTTTTATTTTCAGCATATTCGTCGGTTACTATTTCAAAAGTAATCGGCAAGATTTTTATTTTCAGCATATTTGTCGGTTACTATTTTAAAAGTAAGCGGCATGACTTTATTTTCAGCACATTCTTCGGTTACTATTTCAAAAGTAATTGGCAAGATTTTTTTTCTGCATATTCGTCGGTTACTATTTCAAATGTAATCGGAAAGATTTTAATTTTCAGCATATTCGTCGGTTACTATATCAAAAGTAATCGGCAAGACTTTATTTTCAGCACATTCGTCGCTTACTATTTCAAAAGTAATCGGCATGATTTTTATTTTCAGCATATTCTTCGGTTACTATTTCAAAAGTAATCGCCAAGATTTTTATTTTCAGCATATTTGTCGGTTACTATTTTAAAAGTAATCGGCAAGACTTTATTTTCAGCACATTCGTCGGTTACTATTTCAAAAGTAATCGGCAAGACTTTATTTTCAGCACATTCGTCGGTTACTATTTCAAAAGTAAATGGCAAGATTTTTATTTTCAATATATTCGTCGGTTACTATTTCAAAAATAATCGCCAAGATTTTTTTATTTTCAGCATATTTGTCGGTTACTAATTTAAAAGTAATCGGCAAGACTTTATTTTCATCACATTCGTCGGTTACTATTTTAAAAGTAATCGGCAAGACTTTATTTTCAGCACATTCGTCGGTTACTATTTCAAAAGTAAACGGCAAGATTTTTATTTTCAGCATATTCGTCGGTTACTATTTCAAAAATAATCGCCAAGATTTTTTTATTTTCAGCATATTTGTCGGTTACTAATTTAAAAGTAATCGGCAAGACTTTATTTTCAGCACATTCGTCGGTTACTATTTCAAAAGTAAGCGGCATGACTTTATTTTTAGCACATTCGTCGGTTACTATTTCAAAAGTAATCGGCAAGATTTTTTTTCTGCATATTCGTCGGTTACTATTTCAAAAGTAATCGGCAAGATTTTTATTTTCAGCATATTCGGCGGTTACTATTTCAAAAGTAATCGGCAAAACTTTATTTTCAGCACATTCGTCGGTTACTATTTCAAAAGTAATCGGCAAGACTTTATTTTCAGCACATTCGTCGTTTACTATTTCAAAAGTAATCGGCAAGATTTTTATTTTCAGCATATTCGTCGGTTACTATTTTAAAAGTAATCGCCAGGATTTTTATTTTCAGCATATTTGTCGGTTACTATTTTAAAAGTAATCGGCAAGACTTTATTTTCAGCACATTCGTCGGTTACTATTTCAAAAGTAATCGGCAAGATTTTTATTTTCAGCATATTCGTCGGTTACTATTTCAAAAGTAATCGGCAAGATTTTTATTTTCAGCATATTTGTCGGTTACTATTTTAAAAGTAAGCGGCATGACTTTATTTTCAGCACATTCGTCGGTTACTATTTCAAAAGTAATTGGCAATATTTTTTTTCTGCATATTCGTCGGTTACTATTTCAAATGTAATCGGAAAGATTTTAATTTTCAGCATATTCGTCGGTTACTATATCAAAAGTAATCGGCAAGACTTTATTTTCAGCACATTCGTCGCTTACTATTTCAAAAGTAATCGGCATGATTTTTATTTTCAGCATATTCGTCGGTTACTATTTCAAAAGTAATCGCCAAGATTTTTATTTTCAGCATATTTGTCGGTTACTATTTTAAAAGTAATCGGCAAGACTTTATTTTCAGCACATTCGTCGGTTACTATTTCAAAAGTAATCGGCAAGACTTTATTTTCAGCACATTCGTCGGTTACTATTTCAAAAGTAAATGGCAAGATTTTTATTTTCATTATATTCGTCGGTTACTATTTCAAAAATAATCGCCAAGATTTTTTTATTTTCAGCATATTTGTCGGTTACTAATTTAAAAGTAATCGGCAAGACTTTATTTTCAGCACATTCGTCGGTTACTATTTCAAAAGTAAGCGGCATGACTTTATTTTCAGCACATTCGTCGGTTACTATTTCAAAAGTAATCGGCAAGATTTTTTTTCTACATATTCGTCGGTTACTATTTCAAAAGTAATCGGCAAGATTTTTATTTTCAGCATATTCGGCGGTTACTATTTCAAAAGTAATCGGCAAAACTTTATTTTCAGCACATTCGTCGGTTACTATTTCAAAAGTAATTGGCAAGATTTTTTTTCTGCATATTCGTCGGTTACTATTTCAAATGTAACCGGAAAGATTTTAATTTTCAGCATATTCGTCGGTTACTATATCAAAAGTAATCGGCAAGACTTTATTTTCAGCACATTCGTCGCTTACTATTTCAAAAGTAATCGGCATGATTTTTATTTTCAGCATATTCGTCGGTTACTATTTCAAAAGTAATCGCCAAGATTTTTATTTTCAGCATATTTGTCGGTTACTATTTTAAAAGTAATCGGCAAGACTTTATTTTCAGCACATTCGTCAGTTACTATTTCAAAAGTAATCGGCAAGACTTTATTTTCAGCACATTCGTCGGTTACTATTTCAAAAGTAAATGGCAAGATTTTTATTTTCAATATATTCGTCGGTTACTATTTCAAAAATAATCGCCAAGATTTTTTTATTTTCAGCATATTTGTCGGTTACTAATTTAAAAGTAATCGGCAAGACTTTATTTTCAGCACATTCGTCGGTTACTATTTCAAAAGTAAGCGGCATGACTTTATTTTCAGCACATTCGTCGGTTACTATTTCAAAAGTAATCGGCAAGATTTTTTTTCTACATATTCGTCGGTTACTATTTCAAAAGTAATCGGCAAGATTTTTATTTTCAGCATATTCGGCGGTTACTATTTCAAAAGTAATCGGCAAAACTTTATTTTCAGCACATTCGTCGGTTACTATTTCAAAAGTAATCGGCGAGATTTTTATCTTCAACATATTCGTCGGTTACTATTTCAAAAGTAATCGGCAAGATTTTTATTTTCAGCATATTTGTCGGTTACTATTTTAAAAGTAAGCGGCATGACTTTATTTTCAGCACATTCGTCGTATACTATTTCAAAAGTAATTGGCAAGATTTTTTTTTCTGCATATTCGTCGGTTACTATTTCAAATGTAATCGGAAAGATTTTAATTTTCAGCATATTCGTCGGTTACTATTTCAAAAGTAATCGGCAAGACTTTATTTTCAGCACATTCGTCGCTTACTATTTCAAAAGTAATCGGCATGATTTTTATTTTCAGCATATTCGTCGGTTACTATTTCAAAAGTAATCGCCAAGATTTTTATTTTCAGCATATTTGTCGGTTACTTTTTTAAAAGTAATCGGCAAGACTTTATTTTCAGCACATTCGTCGGTTACTATTTCAAAAGTAATCGGCAAGACTTTATTTTCATCACATTCGTCGGTTACTATTTCAAAAGTAAATGGCAAGATTTTTATTTTCAATATATTCGTCGGTTACTATTTCAAAAATAATCGCCAAGATTTTTTTATTTTCAGCATATTTGTCTGTTACTAATTTAAAAGTAATCGGCAAGACTTTATTTTCATCACATTCGTCGGTTACTATTTCAAAAGTAATCGGCAAGACTTTATTTTCAGCACATTCGTCGGTTACTATTTCAAAAGTAAACGGCAAGATTTTTTTATTTTCAGCATATTTGTCGGTTACTAATTTAAAAGTAATCGGCAAGACTTTATTTTCAGCACATTCGTCGGTTACTATTTCAAAAGTAAGCGGCATGACTTTATTTTCAGCACATTCGTCGGTTACTATTTCAAAAGTAATCGGCAAGATTTTTTTCTGCATATTCGTCGGTTACTATTTCAAAAGTAATCGGCAAGATTTTTATTTTCAGCATATTCGGCGGTTACTATTTCAAAAGTAATCGGCAAAACTTTATTTTCAGCACATTCGTCGGTTACTATTTCAAAAGTAATCGGCAAGACTTTATTTTCAGCACATTCGTCGTTTACTATTTCAAAAGTAATCGGCAAGATTTTTATTTTCAGCATATTCGTCGGTTACTATTTCAAAAGTAATCGCCAGGATTTTTATTTTCAGCATATTTGTCGGTTACTATTTTAAAAGTAATCGGCAAGACTTTATTTTCAGCACATTCGTCGGTTACTATTTCAAAAGTAATCGGCAAGATTTTTATTTTCAGCATATTCGTCGGTTACTATTTCAAAAGTAATCGGCAAGATTTTTATTTTCAGCATATTTGTCGGTTACTATTTTAAAAGTAAGCGGCATGACTTTATTTTCAGCACATTCGTCGGTTACTATTTCAAAAGTAATTGGCAAGATTTTTTTTCTGCATATTCGTCGGTTACTATTTCAAATGTAATCGGAAAGATTTTAATTTTCAGCATATTCGTCGGTTACTATATCAAAAGTAATCGGCAAGACTTTATTTTCAGCACATTCGTCGCTTACTATTTCAAAAGTAATCGGCATGATTTTTATTTTCAGCATATTCGTCGGTTACTATTTCAAAAGTAATCGCCAAGATTTTTATTTTCAGCATATTTGTCGGTTACTATTTTAAAAGTAATCGGCAAGACTTTATTTTCAGCACATTCGTCGGTTACTATTTCAAAAGTAATCGGCAAGACTTTATTTTCAGCACATTCGTCGGTTACTATTTCAAAAGTAAATGGCAAGATTTTTATTTTCAATATATTCGTCGGTTACTATTTCAAAAATAATCGCCAAGATTTTTTTATTTTCAGCATATTTGTCGGTTACTAATTTAAAAGTAATCGGCAAGACTTTATTTTCAGCACATTCGTCGGTTACTATTTCAAAAGTAAGCGGCATGACTTTATTTTCAGCACATTCGTCGGTTACTATTTCAAATGTAATCGGCAAGATTTTTTTTCTACATATTCGTCGGTTACTATTTCAAAAGTAATCGGCAAGATTTTTATTTTCAGCATATTCGGCGGTTACTATTTCAAAAGTAATCGGCAAAACTTTATTTTCAGCACATTCGTCGGTTACTATTTCAAAAGTAATCGGCGAGATTTTTATCTTCAACATATTCGTCGGTTACTATTTCAAAAGTAATCGGCAAGATTTTTATTTTCAGCATATTTGTCGGTTACTATTTTAAAAGTAAGCGGCATGACTTTATTTTCAGCACATTCGTCGGTTACTATTTCAAAAGTAATTGGCAAGATTTTTTTTTCTGCATATTCGTCGGTTACTATTTCAAATGTAATCGGAAAGATTTTAATTTTCAGCATATTCGTCGGTTACTATTTCAAAAGTAATCGGCAAGACTTTATTTTCAGCACATTCGTCGCTTACTATTTCAAAAGTAATCGGCATGATTTTTATTTTCAGCATATTCGTCGGTTACTATTTCAAAAGTAATCGCCAAGATTTTTATTTTCAGCATATTTGTCGGTTACTTTTTTAAAAGTAATCGGCAAGACTTTATTTTCAGCACATTCGTCGGTTACTATTTCAAAAGTAATCGGCAAGACTTTATTTTCATCACATTCGTCGGTTACTATTTCAGAAGTAAATGGCAAGATTTTTATTTTCAATATATTCGTCGGTTACTATTTCAAAAATAATCGCCAAGATTTTTTTATTTTCAGCATATTTGTCGGTTACTAATTTAAAAGTAATCGGCAAGACTTTATTTTCAGCACATTCGTCGGTTACTATTTCAAAAGTAAGCGGCATGACTTTATTTTCAGCACATTCGTCGGTTACTATTTCAAAAGTAATCGGCAAGATTTTTTTTCTACATATTCGTCGGTTACTATTTCAAAAGTAATCGGCAAGATTTTTATTTTCAGCATATTCGGCGGTTACTATTTCAAAAGTAATCGGCAAAACTTTATTTTCAGCACATTCGTCGGTTACTATTTCAAAAGTAATCGGCGAGATTTTTATCTTCAACATATTCGTCGGTTACTATTTCAAAAGTAATCGGCAAGATTTTTATTTTCAGCATATTTGTCGGTTACTATTTTAAAAGTAAGCGGCATGACTTTATTTTCAGCACATTCGTCGGTTACTATTTCAAAAGTAATTGGCAAGATTTTTTTTCTGCATATTCGTCGGTTACTATTTCAAATGTAATCGGAAAGATTTTAATTTTCAGCATATTCGTCGGTTACTATTTCAAAAGTAATCGGCAAGACTTTATTTTCAGCACATTCGTCGCTTACTATTTCAAAAGTAATCGGCATGATTTTTATTTTCAGCATATTTGTCGGTTACTATTTCAAAAGTAATCGCCAAGATTTTTATTTTCAGCATATTTGTCGGTTACTTTTTTAAAAGTAATCGGCAAGACTTTATTTTCAGCACATTCGTCGGTTACTATTTCAAAAGTAATCGGCAAGACTTTATTTTCATCACATTCGTCGGTTACTATTTCAGAAGTAAATGGCAAGATTTTTATTTTCAATATATTCGTCGGTTACTATTTCAAAAATAATCGCCAAGATTTTTTTATTTTCAGCATATTTGTCGGTTACTAATTTAAAAGTAATCGGCAAGACTTTATTTTCAGCACATTCGTCGGTTACTATTTCAAAAGTAAGCGGCATGACTTTATTTTCAGCACATTCGTCGGTTACTATTTCAAAAGTAATCGGCAAGATTTTTTTTCTACATATTCGTCGGTTACTATTTCAAAAGTAATCGGCAAGATTTTTATTTTCAGCATATTCGGCGGTTACTATTTCAAAAGTAATCGGCAAAACTTTATTTTCAGCACATTCGTCGGTTACTATTTCAAAAGTAATCGGCGAGATTTTTATCTTCAACATATTCGTCGGTTACTATTTCAAAGGTAATCGGCAAGATTTTTATTTTCAGCATATTTGTCGGTTACTATTTTAAAAGTAAGCGGCATGACTTTATTTTCAGCACATTCGTCGGTTACTATTTCAAAAGTAATTGGCAAGATTTTTTTTTTCTGCATATTCGTTGGTTACTATTTCAAATGTAATCGGAAAGATTTTAATTTTCAGCATATTCGTCGGTTACTATTTCAAAAGTAATCGGCAAGACTTTATTTTCAGCACATTCGTCGCTTACTATTTCAAAAGTAATCGGCATGATTTTTATTTTCAGCATATTCGTCGGTTACTATTTCAAAAGTAATCGCCAAGATTTTTATTTTCAGCATATTTGTCAGTTACTTTTTTAAAAGTAATCGGCAAGACTTTATTTTCAGCACATTCGTCGGTTACTATTTCAAAAGTAATCGGCAAGACTTTATTTTCATCACATTCGTCGGTTACTATTTCAAAAGTAATCGGCAAGACTTTATTTTCAGCACATTCGTCGGTTACTATTTCAAAAGTAAACGGCAAGATTTTTATTTTCAGCATATTCGTCGGTTACTATTTCAAAAATAATCGCCAAGATTTTTTTATTTTCAGCATATTTGTCGGGTAATAATTTAGAAGTAATCGGCAAGACTTTATTTTCAGCACATTCGTCGGTTACTATTTCAAAAGTAAGCGGCATGACTTTATTTTCAGCACATTCGTCGGTTACTATTTCAAAAGTAATCGGCAAGATTTTTTTTCTGCATATTCGTCGGTTACTATTTCAAAAGTAATCGGCAAGATTTTTATTTTCAGCATATTCGGCGGTTACTATTTCAAAAGTAATCGGCAAAACTTTATTTTCAGCACATTCGTCGGTTACTATTTCAAAAGTAATCAGCGAGATTTTTATCTTCAACATATTCGTCGGTTACTATTTCAAAAGTAATCAGCAAGATTTTTATTTTCAGCATATTCGTCGGTTACTATTTCAAATGTAATCGGAAAGATTTTAATTTTCAGCATATTCGTCGGTTACTATTTCAAAAGTAATCGGCAAGACTTTATTTTCAGCACATTCGTCGCTTACTATTTCAAAAGTAATCGGCATGATTTTTATTTTCAGCATATTCGTCGGTTACTATTTCAAAAGTAAACGCCAAGATTTTTATTTTCAGCATATTTGTCGGTTACTATTTTAAAAGTAATCGGCAAGACTTTATTTTCAGCACATTCGTCGGTTACTATTTCAAAAGTAATCGGCAAGATTTTTATTTTCAGCATATTCGTCGGTTACTATTTCAAAAGTAATCGGCAAGACTTTATTTTCAGCACATTCGTCGGTTACTATTTCAAAAGTAATCGGCAAGATTTTTTTTCTGCATATTCGTCAGTTACTATTTCAAAAGTAATCGGCAAGATTTTTATTTTCAGCAAATTCGTCGGTTACTATTTGAAAAGTAATCGGCAAGCCTTTATTTTCAGCACATTCGTCGGTTACTATTTCAAAAGTAATCGGCAAGACTTTATTTTCAGCACATTCGTCGGTTACTATTTCAAAAGTAATCGGCAAGATTTTTTTTGTCAGCATATTCGTCGGTTACTATTTCAAAAGTAATCGGCAAGACTTTATTTTCAGCACATTCGTCGGTTACTATTTCAAAAGTAATCGGCAAGATTTTTTTTCTGCATATTCGTCGGTTACTATTTCAAATGTAATCGGAAAGATTTTAATTTTCAGCATATTCGTCGGTTACTATTTCAAAAGTAATCGGCAAGACTTTATTTTCAGCACATTCGTCGCTTACTATTTCAAAAGTAATCGGCATGATTTTTATTTTCAGCATATTCGTCGGTTACTATTTCAAAAGTAATCGCCAAGATTTTTATTTCCAGCATATTTGTCGGTTACTATTTTAAAAGTAATCGGCAAGACTTTATTTTCAGCACATTCGTCGGTTACTATTTCAAAAGTAATCGGCAAGACTTTATTTTCAGCATATTTGTAGGTTACTATTTCAAAAGTAATCGGCAAGACTTTATTTTCAGCACATTCGTCAGTTACTATTTCAAAAGTAATCGACAAGATTTTTATTTTCAGCATATTCGTCAGTTACTATTTCAAAAGTAATCGGCAAGATTTTTATTTTCAGCATATTTGTCGGTTACTATTTTAAAAGTAAGCGGCATGACTTTATTTTCAGCACATTCGTCGGTTACTATTTCAAAAGTAATCGGCAAGACTTTATTTTCAGCACATTCGTCGGTTACTATTTCAAAAGTAATCGGCAAGACTTTATTTTCAGCACATTCGTCGGTTACTATTTCAAAAGTAATCGGCAAGACTTTATTTTCAGCACATTCGTCGGTTACTATTTCAAAAGTAATCGGCAAGATTTTTTTTTCAGCATATTCGTCGGTTACTATTTCAAAAGTAATCAGCAAGACTTTATTTTCAGCACATTCGTCGGTTACTATTTCAAAAGTAATCGGCAAGATTTTTTTTCTGCATATTCGTCGGTTACTATTTCAAAAGTAATCGGCAAGATTTTTATTTTCAGCATATTCGTCGGTAACTATTTCAAAAGTAATCGGCAAGACTTTATTTTCAGCACATTCGTCGGTTACTATTTCAAAAGTAATCGGCAAGACTTTATTTTCAGCACATTCGTCGCTTACTATTTCAAAAGTAATCGGCAAGATTTTTATTTTCAGCATATTGGTCGGTTACTATTTTAAAAGTAATCGCCAAGATTTTTATTTTCAGCATATTTGTCGGTTACTGTTTTAAAAGTAATCGGCAAGACTTTATTTTCAGCACATTCGTCGGTTACTATTTCAAAAGTAATCGGCAAGACTTTATTTTCAGCACATTCGTCGTTTACTATTTCAAAAGTAATCGGCAAGATTTTTATTTTCAGCATATTCGTCGGTTACTATTTCAAAAGTAATCGGCATGATTTTTATTTTCAGCATATTCGTCGGTTACTATTTCAAAAGTAATCGCCAAGATTTTTATTTTCAGCATATTTGTCGGTTACTATTTTAAAAGTAATCGGCAAGACTTTATTTTCAGCACATTCGTCGGTTACTATTTCAAAAGTAATCGGCAAGACTTTATTTTCAGCACATTCGTCGGTTACTATTTCAAAAGTAAATGGCAAGATTTTTATTTTCATTATATTCGTCGGTTACTATTTCAAAAATAATCGCCAAGATTTTTTTATTTTCAGCATATTTGTCGGTTACTAATTTAAAAGTAATCGGCAAGACTTTATTTTCAGCACATTCGTCGGTTACTATTTCAAAAGTAAGCGGCATGACTTTATTTTCAGCACATTCGTCGGTTACTATTTCAAAAGTAATCGGCAAGATTTTTTTTCTACATATTCGTCGGTTACTATTTCAAAAGTAATCGGCAAGATTTTTATTTTCAGCATATTCGGCGGTTACTATTTCAAAAGTAATCGGCAAAACTTTATTTTCAGCACATTCGTCGGTTACTATTTCAAAAGTAATCGGCGAGATTTTTATCTTCAACATATTCGTCGGTTACTATTTCAAAAGTAATCGGCAAGATTTTTATTTTCAGCATATTTGTCGGTTACTATTTTAAAAGTAAGCGGCATGACTTTATTTTCAGCACATTCGTCGGTTACTATTTCAAAAGTAATTGGCAAGATTTTTTTTCTGCATATTCGTCGGTTACTATTTCAAATGTAACCGGAAAGATTTTAATTTTCAGCATATTCGTCGGTTACTATATCAAAAGTAATCGGCAAGACTTTATTTTCAGCACATTCGTCGCTTACTATTTCAAAAGTAATCGGCATGATTTTTATTTTCAGCATATTCGTCGGTTACTATTTCAAAAGTAATCGCCAAGATTTTTATTTTCAGCATATTTGTCGGTTACTATTTTAAAAGTAATCGGCAAGACTTTATTTTCAGCACATTCGTCAGTTACTATTTCAAAAGTAATCGGCAAGACTTTATTTTCAGCACATTCGTCGGTTACTATTTCAAAAGTAAATGGCAAGATTTTTATTTTCAATATATTCGTCGGTTACTATTTCAAAAATAATCGCCAAGATTTTTTTATTTTCAGCATATTTGTCGGTTACTAATTTAAAAGTAATCGGCAAGACTTTATTTTCAGCACATTCGTCGGTTACTATTTCAAAAGTAAGCGGCATGACTTTATTTTCAGCACATTCGTCGGTTACTATTTCAAAAGTAATCGGCAAGATTTTTTTTCTACATATTCGTCGGTTACTATTTCAAAAGTAATCGGCAAGATTTTTATTTTCAGCATATTCGGCGGTTACTATTTCAAAAGTAATCGGCAAAACTTTATTTTCAGCACATTCGTCGGTTACTATTTCAAAAGTAATCGGCGAGATTTTTATCTTCAACATATTCGTCGGTTACTATTTCAAAAGTAATCGGCAAGATTTTTATTTTCAGCATATTTGTCGGTTACTATTTTAAAAGTAAGCGGCATGACTTTATTTTCAGCACATTCGTCGTATACTATTTCAAAAGTAATTGGCAAGATTTTTTTTTCTGCATATTCGTCGGTTACTATTTCAAATGTAATCTGAAAGATTTTAATTTTCAGCATATTCGTCGGTTACTATTTCAAAAGTAATCGGCAAGACTTTATTTTCAGCACATTCGTCGCTTACTATTTCAAAAGTAATCGGCATGATTTTTATTTTCAGCATATTCGTCGGTTACTATTTCAAAAGTAATCGCCAAGATTTTTATTTTCAGCATATTTGTCGGTTACTTTTTTAAAAGTAATCGGCAAGACTTTATTTTCAGCACATTCGTCGGTTACTATTTCAAAAGTAATCGGCAAGACTTTATTTTCATCACATTCGTCGGTTACTATTTCAAAAGTAAATGGCAAGATTTTTATTTTCAATATATTCGTCGGTTACTATTTCAAAAATAATCGCCAAGATTTTTTTATTTTCAGCATATTTGTCTGTTACTAATTTAAAAGTAATCGGCAAGACTTTATTTTCATCACATTCGTCGGTTACTATTTCAAAAGTAATCGGCAAGACTTTATTTTCAGCACATTCGTCGGTTACTATTTCAAAAGTAAACGGCAAGATTTTTTTATTTTCAGCATATTTGTCGGTTACTAATTTAAAAGTAATCGGCAAGACTTTATTTTCAGCACATTCGTCGGTTACTATTTCAAAAGTAAGCGGCATGACTTTATTTTCAGCACATTCGTCGGTTACTATTTCAAAAGTAATCGGCAAGATTTTTTTCTGCATATTCGTCGGTTACTATTTCAAAAGTAATCGGCAAGATTTTTATTTTCAGCATATTCGGCGGTTACTATTTCAAAAGTAATCGGCAAAACTTTATTTTCAGCACATTCGTCGGTTACTATTTCAAAAGTAATCGGCAAGACTTTATTTTCAGCACATTCGTCGTTTACTATTTCAAAAGTAATCGGCAAGATTTTTATTTTCAGCATATTCGTCGGTTACTATTTCAAAAGTAATCGCCAGGATTTTTATTTTCAGCATATTTGTCGGTTACTATTTTAAAAGTAATCGGCAAGACTTTATTTTCAGCACATTCGTCGGTTACTATTTCAAAAGTAATCGGCAAGATTTTTATTTTCAGCATATTCGTCGGTTACTATTTCAAAAGTAATCGGCAAGATTTTTATTTTCAGCATATTTGTCGGTTACTATTTTAAAAGTAAGCGGCATGACTTTATTTTCAGCACATTCGTCGGTTACTATTTCAAAAGTAATTGGCAAGATTTTTTTTCTGCATATTCGTCGGTTACTATTTCAAATGTAATCGGAAAGATTTTAATTTTCAGCATATTCGTCGGTTACTATATCAAAAGTAATCGGCAAGACTTTATTTTCAGCACATTCGTCGCTTACTATTTCAAAAGTAATCGGCATGATTTTTATTTTCAGCATATTCGTCGGTTACTATTTCAAAAGTAATCGCCAAGATTTTTATTTTCAGCATATTTGTCGGTTACTTTTTTAAAAGTAATCGGCAAGACTTTATTTTCAGCACATTCGTCGGTTACTATTTCAAAAGTAATCGGCAAGACTTTATTTTCATCACATTCGTCGGTTACTATTTCAGAAGTAAATGGCAAGATTTTTATTTTCAATATATTCGTCGGTTACTATTTCAAAAATAATCGCCAAGATTTTTTTATTTTCAGCATATTTGTCGGTTACTAATTTAAAAGTAATCGGCAAGACTTTATTTTCAGCACATTCGTCGGTTACTATTTCAAAAGTAAGCGGCATGACTTTATTTTCAGCACATTCGTCGGTTACTATTTCAAAAGTAATCGGCAAGATTTTTTTTCTACATATTCGTCGGTTACTATTTCAAAAGTAATCGGCAAGATTTTTATTTTCAGCATATTCGGCGGTTACTATTTCAAAAGTAATCGGCAAAACTTTATTTTCAGCACATTCGTCGGTTACTATTTCAAAAGTAATCGGCGAGATTTTTATCTTCAACATATTCGTCGGTTACTATTTCAAAGGTAATCGGCAAGATTTTTATTTTCAGCATATTTGTCGGTTACTATTTTAAAAGTAAGCGGCATGACTTTATTTTCAGCACATTCGTCGATTACTATTTCAAAAGTAATTGGCAAGATTTTTTTTTTCTGCATATTCGTTGGTTACTATTTCAAATGTAATCGGAAAGATTTTAATTTTCAGCATATTCGTCGGTTACTATTTCAAAAGTAATCGGCAAGACTTTATTTTCAGCACATTCGTCGCTTACTATTTCAAAAGTAATCGGCATGATTTTTATTTTCAGCATATTCGTCGGTTACTATTTCAAAAGTAATCGCCAAGATTTTTATTTTCAGCATATTTGTCAGTTACTTTTTTAAAAGTAATCGGCAAGACTTTATTTTCAGCACATTCGTCGGTTACTATTTCAAAAGTAATCGGCAAGACTTTATTTTCATCACATTCGTCGGTTACTATTTCAAAAGTAATCGGCAAGACTTTATTTTCAGCACATTCGTCGGTTACTATTTCAAAAGTAAACGGCAAGATTTTTATTTTCAGCATATTCGTCGGTTACTATTTCAAAAATAATCGCCAAGATTTTTTTATTTTCAGCATATTTGTCGGTTACTAATTTAAAAGTAATCGGCAAGACTTTATTTTCAGCACATTCGTCGGTTACTATTTCAAAAGTAAGCGGCATGACTTTATTTTCAGCACATTCGTCGGTTACTATTTCAAAAGTAATCGGCAAGATTTTTTTTCTGCATATTCGTCGGTTACTATTTCAAAAGTAATCGGCAAGATTTTTATTTTCAGCATATTCGGCGGTTACTATTTCAAAAGTAATCGGCAAAACTTTATTTTCAGCACATTCGTCGGTTACTATTTCAAAAGTAATCAGCGAGATTTTTATCTTCAACATATTCGTCGGTTACTATTTCAAAAGTAATCAGCAAGATTTTTATTTTCAGCATATTCGTCGGTTACTATTTCAAATGTAATCGGAAAGATTTTAATTTTCAGCATATTCGTCGGTTACTATTTCAAAAGTAATCGGCAAGACTTTATTTTCAGCACATTCGTCGCTTACTATTTCAAAAGTAATCGGCATGATTTTTATTTTCAGCATATTCGTCGGTTACTATTTCAAAAGTAAACGCCAAGATTTTTATTTTCAGCATATTTGTCGGTTACTATTTTAAAAGTAATTGGCAAGACTTTATTTTCAGCACATTCGTCGGTTACTATTTCAAAAGTAATCGGCAAGATTTTTATTTTCAGCATATTCGTCGGTTACTATTTCAAAAGTAATCGGCAAGACTTTATTTTCAGCACATTCGTCGGTTACTATTTCAAAAGTAATCGGCAAGATTTTTTTTCTGCATATTCGTCAGTTACTATTTCAAAAGTAATCGGCAAGATTTTTATTTTCAGCAAATTCGTCGGTTACTATTTGAAAAGTAATCGGCAAGCCTTTATTTTCAGCACATTCGTCGGTTACTATTTCAAAAGTAATCGGCAAGACTTTATTTTCAGCACATTCGTCGGTTACTATTTCAAAAGTAATCGGCAAGATTTTTTTTGTCAGCATATTCGTCGGTTACTATTTCAAAAGTAATCGGCAAGACTTTATTTTCAGCACATTCGTCGGTTACTATTTCAAAAGTAATCGGCAAGATTTTTTTTCTGCATATTCGTCGGTTACTATTTCAAATGTAATCGGAAAGATTTTAATTTTCAGCATATTCGTCGGTTACTATTTCAAAAGTAATCGGCAAGACTTTATTTTCAGCACATTCGTCGCTTACTATTTCAAAAGTAATCGGCATGATTTTTATTTTCAGCATATTCGTCGGTTACTATTTCAAAAGTAATCGCCAAGATTTTTATTTCCAGCATATTTGTCGGTTACTATTTTAAAAGTAATCGGCAAGACTTTATTTTCAGCACATTCGTCGGTTACTATTTCAAAAGTAATCGGCAAGACTTTATTTTCAGCATATTTGTAGGTTACTATTTCAAAAGTAATCGGCAAGACTTTATTTTCAGCACATTCGTCAGTTACTATTTCAAAAGTAATCGACAAGATTTTTATTTTCAGCATATTCGTCAGTTACTATTTCAAAAGTAATCGGCAAGATTTTTATTTTCAGCATATTTGTCGGTTACTATTTTAAAAGTAAGCGGCATGACTTTATTTTCAGCACATTCGTCGGTTACTATTTCAAAAGTAATCGGCAAGACTTTATTTTCAGCACATTCGTCGGTTACTATTTCAAAAGTAATCGGCAAGACTTTATTTTCAGCACATTCGTCGGTTACTATTTCAAAAGTAATCGGCAAGATTTTTTTTTTCAACATATTCGTCGGTTACTATTTCAAAAGTAATCGGCAAGACTTTATTTTCAGCACATTCGTCGGTTACTATTTCAAAAGTAATCGGCATGATTTTTTTTTCTGCATATTCGTCGGTTACTATTTCAAAAGTAATCGGCAAGATTTTTATTTTCAGCAAATTCGTCGGTTACTATTTCAAAAGTAATCGGCAAGCCTTTATTTTCAGCACATTCGTCGGTTACTATTTCAAAAGTAATCGGCAAGATTTTTATTTTCAGCATATTCGTCGGTTACTATTTCAAAAGTAATCGGCAAGACTTTATTTTCAGCACATTCGTCGGTTACTATTTCAAAAGTAATCGGCAAGACTTTATTTTCAGCACATTCGTCGGTTACTATTTCAAAAGTAATCGGCAAGATTTTTTTTTCAGCATATTCGTCGGTTACTATTTCAAAAGTAATCAGCAAGACTTTATTTTCAGCACATTCGTCGGTTACTATTTCAAAAGTAATCGGCAAGATTTTTTTTTCTGCATATTCGTCGGTTACTATTTCAAAAGTAATCGGCAAGATTTTTATTTTCAGCATATTCGTCGGTAACTATTTCAAAAGTAATCGGCAAGACTTTATTTTCAGCACATTCGTCGGTTACTATTTCAAAAGTAATCGGCTAGACTTTATTTTCAGCACATTCGTCGCTTACTATTTCAAAAGTAATCGGCAAGATTTTTATTTTCAGCATATTGGTCGGTTACTATTTTAAAAGTAATCGCCAAGATTTTTATTTTCAGCATATTTGTCGGTTACTGTTTTAAAAGTAATCGGCAAGACTTTATTTTCAGCACATTCGTCGGTTACTATTTCAAAAGTAATCGGCAAGACTTTATTTTCAGCACATTCGTCGTTTACTATTTCAAAAGTAATCGGCAAGATTTTTATTTTCAGCATATTCGTCGGTTACTATTTCAAAAGTAATCACCAGGATTTTTATTTTCAGCATATTTGTCGGTTACTATTTTAAAAGTAATCGGCAAGACTTTATTTTCAGCACATTCGTCGGTTACTATTTCAAAAGTAATCGGCAAGATTTTTATTTTCAGCATATTCGTCGGTTACTATTTCAAAAGTAATCGGCAAGATTTTTATTTTCAGCATATTTGTCGGTTACTATTTTAAAAGTAAGCGGCATGACTTTATTTTCAGCACATTCGTCGGTTACTATTTCAAAAGTAATTGGCAAGATTTTTTTTCTGCATATTCGTCGGTTACTATTTCAAATGTAATCGGAAAGATTTTAATTTTCAGCATATTCGTCGGTTACTATATCAAAAGTAATCGGCAAGACTTTATTTTCAGCACATTCGTCGCTTACTATTTCAAAAGTAATCGGCATGATTTTTATTTTCAGCATATTCGTCGGTTACTATTTCAAAAGTAATCGCCAAGATTTTTATTTTCAGCATATTTGTCGGTTACTATTTTAAAAGTAATCGGCAAGACTTTATTTTCAGCACATTCGTCGGTTACTATTTCAAAAGTAATCGGCAAGACTTTATTTTCAGCACATTCGTCGGTTACTATTTCAAAAGTAAATGGCAAGATTTTTATTTTCAATATATTCGTCGGTTACTATTTCAAAAATAATCGCCAAGATTTTTTTATTTTCAGCATATTTGTCGGTTACTAATTTAAAAGTAATCGGCAAGACTTTATTTTCAGCACATTCGTCGATTACTATTTCAAAAGTAAGCGGCATGACTTTATTTTCAGCACATTCGTCGGTTACTATTTCAAAAGTAATCGGCAAGATTTTTTTTCTACATATTCGTCGGTTACTATTTCAAAAGTAATCGGCAAGATTTTTATTTTCAGCATATTCGGCGGTTACTATTTCAAAAGTAATCGGCAAAACTTTATTTTCAGCACATTCGTCGGTTACTATTTCAAAAGTAATCGGCGAGATTTTTATCTTCAACATATTCGTCGGTTACTATTTCAAAAGTAATCGGCAAGATTTTTATTTTCAGCATATTTGTCGGTTACTATTTTAAAAGTAAGCGGCATGACTTTATTTTCAGCACATTCGTCGGTTACTATTTCAAAAGTAATTGGCAAGATTTTTTTTTCTGCATATTCGTCGGTTACTATTTCAAATGTAATCGGAAAGATTTTAATTTTCAGCATATTCGTCGGTTACTATTTCAAAAGTAATCGGCAAGACTTTATTTTCAGCACATTCGTCGCTTACTATTTCAAAAGTAATCGGCATGATTTTTATTTTCAGCATATTCGTCGGTTACTATTTCAAAAGTAATCGCCAAGATTTTTATTTTCAGCATATTTGTCAGTTACTATTTCAAAAGTAATCGGCAAGCCTTTATTTTCAGCATATTCGTCGGTTACTATTTCAAAAGTAATCGGCAAGATTTTATTTTCAGCACATTCGTCGGTTACTATTTCAAAAGTAATCGGCAAGACTTTATTTTCAGCACATTCGTCGGTTACTATTTCAAAAGTAATCGGCAAGATTTTTTTTGTTAGCATATTCGTCGGTTACTATTTCAAAAGTAATCGGCAAGACTTTATTTTCAGCACATTCGTCGGTTACTATTTCAAAAGTAATCGGCAAGATTTTTTTTCTGCATATTCGTCGGTTACTATTTCAAATGTAATCGGAAAGATTTTAATTTTCAGCATATTCGTCGGTTACTATTTCAAAAGTAATCGGCAAGACTTTATTTTCAGCACATTCGTCGCTTACTATTTCAAAAGTAATCGGCATGATTTTTATTTTCAGCATATTCGTCGGTTACTATTTCAAAAGTAATCGCCAAGATTTTTATTTCCAGCATATTTGTCGGTTACTATTTTAAAAGTAATCGGCAAGACTTTATTTTCAGCACATTCGTCGGTTACTATTTCAAAGGTAATCGGCATGATTTATTTTCAGCACATTCGTCGGTTACTAATTCAAAAGTAATCAGCAAGACTTTATTTTCAGCATATTCGTAGGTTACTATTTCAAAAGTAATCGGCAAGACTTTATTTTCAGCACATTCGTCGGTTACTATTTCAAAAGTAATCGACAAGATTTTTATTTTCAGCATATTCGTCAGTTACTATTTCAAAAGTAATCGGCAAGATTTTTATTTTCAGCATATTTGTCGGTTACTATTTTAAAAGTAAGCGGCATGACTTTATTTTCAGCACATTCGTCGGTTACTATTTCAAAAGTAATCGGCAAGACTTTATTTTAAGCACATTCGTCGGTTACTATTTCAAAAGTAATCGGCAAGACTTTATTTTCAGCACATTCGTCGGTTACTATTTCAAAAGTAATCGGCAAGATTTTTTTTTTCAACATATTCGTCGGTTACTATTTCAAAAGTAATCGGGAAGACTTTATTTTCAGCACATTCGTCGGTTACTATTTCAAAAGTAATCGGCATGATTTTTATTTTCAGCATATTCGTCGGTTACTATTTCAAAAGTAATCGCCAAGATTTTTATTTTCAGCATATTTGTCGGTTACTATTTTAAAAGTAATCGGCAAGACTTTATTTTCAGCACATTCGTCGGTTACTATTTCAAAAGTAATCGGCAAGACTTTATTTTCAGCACATTCGTCGGTTACTATTTCAAAAGTAAATGGCAAGATTTTTATTTTCAATATATTCGTCGGTTACTATTTCAAAAATAATCGCCAAGATTTTTTTATTTTCAGCATATTTGTCGGTTACTAATTTAAAAGTAATCGGCAAGACTTTATTTTCAGCACATTCGTCGATTACTATTTCAAAAGTAAGCGGCATGACTTTATTTTCAGCACATTCGTCGGTTACTATTTCAAAAGTAATCGGCAAGATTTTTTTTCTACATATTCGTCGGTTACTATTTCAAAAGTAATCGGCAAGATTTTTATTTTCAGCATATTCGGCGGTTACTATTTCAAAAGTAATCGGCAAAACTTTATTTTCAGCACATTCGTCGGTTACTATTTCAAAAGTAATCGGCGAGATTTTTATCTTCAACATATTCGTCGGTTACTATTTCAAAAGTAATCGGCAAGATTTTTATTTTCAGCATATTTGTCGGTTACTATTTTAAAAGTAAGCGGCATGACTTTATTTTCAGCACATTCGTCGGTTACTATTTCAAAAGTAATTGGCAAGATTTTTTTTTCTGCATATTCGTCGGTTACTATTTCAAATGTAATCGGAAAGATTTTAATTTTCAGCATATTCGTCGGTTACTATTTCAAAAGTAATCGGCAAGACTTTATTTTCAGCACATTCGTCGCTTACTATTTCAAAAGTAATCGGCATGATTTTTATTTTCAGCATATTCGTCGGTTACTATTTCAAAAGTAATCGCCAAGATTTTTATTTTCAGCATATTTGTCAGTTACTATTTCAAAAGTAATCGGCAAGCCTTTATTTTCAGCATATTCGTCGGTTACTATTTCAAAAGTAATCGGCAAGATTTTATTTTCAGCACATTCGTCGGTTACTATTTCAAAAGTAATCGGCAAGACTTTATTTTCAGCACATTCGTCGGTTACTATTTCAAAAGTAATCGGCAAGATTTTTTTTGTTAGCATATTCGTCGGTTACTATTTCAAAAGTAATCGGCAAGACTTTATTTTCAGCACATTCGTCGGTTACTATTTCAAAAGTAATCGGCAAGATTTTTTTTCTGCATATTCGTCGGTTACTATTTCAAATGTAATCGGAAAGATTTTAATTTTCAGCATATTCGTCGGTTACTATTTCAAAAGTAATCGGCAAGACTTTATTTTCAGCACATTCGTCGCTTACTATTTCAAAAGTAATCGGCATGATTTTTATTTTCAGCATATTCGTCGGTTACTATTTCAAAAGTAATCGCCAAGATTTTTATTTCCAGCATATTTGTCGGTTACTATTTTAAAAGTAATCGGCAAGACTTTATTTTCAGCACATTCGTCGGTTACTATTTCAAAGGTAATCGGCATGATTTATTTTCAGCACATTCGTCGGTTACTAATTCAAAAGTAATCAGCAAGACTTTATTTTCAGCATATTCGTAGGTTACTATTTCAAAAGTAATCGGCAAGACTTTATTTTCAGCACATTCGTCGGTTACTATTTCAAAAGTAATCGACAAGATTTTTATTTTCAGCATATTCGTCAGTTACTATTTCAAAAGTAATCGGCAAGATTTTTATTTTCAGCATATTTGTCGGTTACTATTTTAAAAGTAAGCGGCATGACTTTATTTTCAGCACATTCGTCGGTTACTATTTCAAAAGTAATCGGCAAGACTTTATTTTAAGCACATTCGTCGGTTACTATTTCAAAAGTAATCGGCAAGACTTTATTTTCAGCACATTCGTCGGTTACTATTTCAAAAGTAATCGGCAAGATTTTTTTTTTCAACATATTCGTCGGTTACTATTTCAAAAGTAATCGGGAAGACTTTATTTTCAGCACATTCGTCGGTTACTATTTCAAAAGTAATCGGCATGATTTTTTTTTCTGCATATTCGTCGGTTACTATTTCAAAAGTAATCGGCAAGATTTTTATTTTCAGCAAATTCGTCGGTTACTATTTCAAAAGTAATCGGCAAGCCTTTATTTTCAGCACATTCGTCGGTTACTATTTCAAAAGTAATCGGCAAGATTTTTATTTTCAGCATATTCGTCGGTTACTATTTCAAAAGTAATCGGCAAGACTTTATTTTCAGCACATTCGTCGGTTACTATTTCAAAAGTAATCGACAAGATTTTTATTTTCAGCATATTCGTCAGTTACTATTTCAAAAGTAATCGGCAAGATTTTTATTTTCAGCATATTTGTCGGTTACTATTTTAAAAGTAAGCGGCATGACTTTATTTTCAGCACATTCGTCGGTTACTATTTCAAAAGTAATCGGCAAGACTTTATTTTAAGCACATTCGTCGGTTACTATTTCAAAAGTAATCGGCAAGACTTTATTTTCAGCACATTCGTCGGTTACTATTTCAAAAGTAATCGGCAAGATTTTTTTTTTCAACATATTCGTCGGTTACTATTTCAAAAGTAATCGGGAAGACTTTATTTTCAGCACATTCGTCGGTTACTATTTCAAAAGTAATCGGCATGATTTTTTTTTCTGCATATTCGTCGGTTACTATTTCAAAAGTAATCGGCAAGATTTTTATTTTCAGCAAATTCGTCGGTTACTATTTCAAAAGTAATCGGCAAGCCTTTATTTTCAGCACATTCGTCGGTTACTATTTCAAAAGTAATCGGCAAGATTTTTATTTTCAGCATATTCGTCGGTTACTATTTCAAAAGTAATCGGCAAGACTTTATTTTCAGCACATTCGTCGGTTACTATT
This sequence comes from Medicago lupulina, assembly GCA_958299785.1. Lineage (NCBI taxonomy): Eukaryota > Viridiplantae > Streptophyta > Magnoliopsida > Fabales > Fabaceae > Medicago > Medicago lupulina. The sequence goes on along the minus strand of OY283143.1, from coordinate 39,860,270 downwards.
TCAAAAGTAATCGACAAGATTTTTATTTTCAGCATATTCGTCAGTTACTATTTCAAAAGTAATCGGCAAGATTTTTATTTTCAGCATATTTGTCGGTTACTATTTTAAAAGTAAGCGGCATGACTTTATTTTCTGCACATTCGTCGGTTACTATTTCAAAAGTAATCGGCAAGACTTTATTTTAAGCACATTCGTCGGTTACTATTTCAAAAGTAATCGGCAAGACTTTATTTTCAGCACATTCGTCGGTTACTATTTCAAAAGTAATCGGCAAGATTTTTTTTTTCAACATATTCGTCGGTTACTATTTCAAAAGTAATCGGCAAGACTTTATTTTCAGCACATTCGTCGGTTACTATTTCAAAAGTAATCGGCATGATTTTTTTTTCTGCATATTCGTCGGTTACTATTTCAAAAGTAATCGGCAAGATTTTTATTTTCAGCAAATTCGTCAGTTACTATTTCAAAAGTAATCGGCAAGCCTTTATTTTCAGCACATTCGTCGGTTACTATTTCAAAAGTAATCGGCAAGATTTTTATTTTCAGCATATTCGTCGGTTACTATTTCAAAAGTAATCGGCAAAACTTTATTTTCAGCACATTCGTCGGTTACTATTTCAAAAGTAATCGGCAAGATTTTTTTTTTCAACATATTCGTCGGTTACTATTTCAAAAGTAATCGGGAAGACTTTATTTTCAGCACATTCGTCGGTTACTATTTCAAAAGTAATCGGCATGATTTTTTTTTCTGCATATTCGTCGGTTACTATTTCAAAAGTAATCGGCAAGATTTTTATTTTCAGCAAATTCGTCGGTTACTATTTCAAAAGTAATCGGCAAGCCTTTATTTTCAGCACATTCGTCGGTTACTATTTCAAAAGTAATCGGCAAGATTTTTATTTTCAGCATATTCGTCGGTTACTATTTCAAAAGTAATCGGCAAGACTTTATTTTCAGCACATTCGTCGGTTACTATTTCAAAAGTAATCGACAAGATTTTTATTTTCAGCATATTCGTCAGTTACTATTTCAAAAGTAATCGGCAAGATTTTTATTTTCAGCATATTTGTCGGTTACTATTTTAAAAGTAAGCGGCATGACTTTATTTTCAGCACATTCGTCGGTTACTATTTCAAAAGTAATCGGCAAGACTTTATTTTAAGCACATTCGTCGGTTACTATTTCAAAAGTAATCGGCAAGACTTTATTTTCAGCACATTCGTCGGTTACTATTTCAAAAGTAATCGGCAAGATTTTTTTTTTCAACATATTCGTCGGTTACTATTTCAAAAGTAATCGGGAAGACTTTATTTTCAGCACATTCGTCGGTTACTATTTCAAAAGTAATCGGCATGATTTTTTTTTCTGCATATTCGTCGGTTACTATTTCAAAAGTAATCGGCAAGATTTTTATTTTCAGCAAATTCGTCGGTTACTATTTCAAAAGTAATCGGCAAGCCTTTATTTTCAGCACATTCGTCGGTTACTATTTCAAAAGTAATCGGCAAGATTTTTATTTTCAGCATATTCGTCGGTTACTATTTCAAAAGTAATCGGCAAGACTTTATTTTCAGCACATTCGTCGGTTACTATTTCAAAAGTAATCGACAAGATTTTTATTTTCAGCATATTCGTCAGTTACTATTTCAAAAGTAATCGGCAAGATTTTTATTTTCAGCATATTTGTCGGTTACTATTTTAAAAGTAAGCGGCATGACTTTATTTTCTGCACATTCGTCGGTTACTATTTCAAAAGTAATCGGCAAGACTTTATTTTAAGCACATTCGTCGGTTACTATTTCAAAAGTAATCGGCAAGACTTTATTTTCAGCACATTCGTCGGTTACTATTTCAAAAGTAATCGGCAAGATTTTTTTTTTCAACATATTCGTCGGTTACTATTTCAAAAGTAATCGGCAAGACTTTATTTTCAGCACATTCGTCGGTTACTATTTCAAAAGTAATCGGCATGATTTTTTTTTCTGCATATTCGTCGGTTACTATTTCAAAAGTAATCGGCAAGATTTTTATTTTCAGCAAATTCGTCAGTTACTATTTCAAAAGTAATCGGCAAGCCTTTATTTTCAGCACATTCGTCGGTTACTATTTCAAAAGTAATCGGCAAGATTTTTATTTTCAGCATATTCGTCGGTTACTATTTCAAAAGTAATCGGCAAAACTTTATTTTCAGCACATTCGTCGGTTACTATTTCAAAAGTAATCGGCAAGACTTTATTTTCAGCACATTCGTCGGTTACTATTTCAAAAGTAATCGGCAAGATTTTTTTTTCAGCATATTCGTCGGTTACTATTTCAAAAGTAATCAGCAAGACTTTATTTTCAGCACATTCGTCGGTTACTATTTCAAAAGTAATCGGCAAGATTTTTTTTTCTGCATATTCGTCGGTTACTATTTCAAAAGTAATCGGCAAGATTTTTATTTTCAGCATATTCGTCGGTAACTATTTCAAAAGTAATCGGCAAGACTTTATTTTCAGCACATTCGTCGGTTACTATTTCAAAAGTAATCGGCTAGACTTTATTTTCAGCACATTCGTCGCTTACTATTTCAAAAGTAATCGGCAAGATTTTTATTTTCAGCATATTGGTCGGTTACTATTTTAAAAGTAATCGCCAAGATTTTTATTTTCAGCATATTTGTCGGTTACTGTTTTAAAAGTAATCGGCAAGACTTTATTTTCAGCACATTCGTCGGTTACTATTTCAAAAGTAATCGGCAAGACTTTATTTTCAGCACATTCGTCGTTTACTATTTCAAAAGTAATCGGCAAGATTTTTATTTTCAGCATATTCGTCGGTTACTATTTCAAAAGTAATCGCCAGGATTTTTATTTTCAGCATATTTGTCGGTTACTATTTTAAAAGTAATCGGCAAGACTTTATTTTCAGCACATTCGTCGGTTACTATTTCAAAAGTAATCGGCAAGATTTTTATTTTCAGCATATTCGTCGATTACTATTTCAAAAGTAATCGGCAAGATTTTTATTTTCAGCATATTTGTCGGTTACTATTTTAAAAGTAAGCGGTATGACTTTATTTTCAGCACATTCGTCGGTTACTATTTCAAAAGTAATTGGCAAGATTTTTTTTCTGCATATTCGTCGGTTACTATTTCAAATGTAATCGGAAAGATTTTAATTTTCAGCATATTCGTCGGTTACTATATCAAAAGTAATCGGCAAGACTTTATTTTCAGCACATTCGTCGCTTACTATTTCAAAAGTAATCGGCATGATTTTTATTTTCAGCATATTCGTCGGTTACTATTTCAAAAGTAATCGCCAAGATTTTTATTTTCAGCATATTTGTCGGTTACTATTTTAAAAGTAATCGGCAAGACTTTATTTTTAGCACATTCGTCGGTTACTATTTCAAAAGTAATCGGCAAGACTTTATTTTCAGCACATTCGTCGGTTACTATTTCAAAAGTAAATGGCAAGATTTTTATTTTCAATATATTCGTCGGTTACTATTTCAAAAATAATCGCCAAGATTGTTTTTTTTTCAGCATATTTGTCGGTTACTAATTTAAAAGTAATCGGCAAGACTTTATTTTCAGCACATTCGTCGGTTACTATTTCAAAAGTAAGCGGCATGACTTTATTTTCAGCACATTCGTCGGTTACTATTTCAAAAGTAATCGGCAAGATTTTTTTTCTACATATTCGTCGGTTACTATTTCAAAAGTAATCGGCAAGATTTTTATTTTCAGCATATTCGGCGGTTACTATTTCAAAAGTAATCGGCAAAACTTTATTTTCAGCACATTCGTCGGTTACTATTTCAAAAGTAATCGGCGAGATTTTTATCTTCAACATATTCGTCGGTTACTATTTCAAAAGTAATCGGCAAGATTTTTATTTTCAGCATATTTGTCGGTTACTATTTTAAAAGTAAGCGGCATGACTTTATTTTCAGCACATTCGTCGGTTACTATTTCAAAAGTAAATGGCAAGATTTTTATTTTCAATATATTCGTCGGTTACTATTTCAAAAATAATCGCCAAGATTTTTTTATTTTCAGCATATTTGTCGGTTACTAATTTAAAAGTAATCAACAAGACTTTATTTTCAGCACATTCGTCGGTTACTATTTCAAAAGTAAGCGGCATGACTTTATTTTCAGCACATTCGTCGGTTACTATTTCAAAAGTAATCGGCAAGATTTTTTTTCTACATATTCGTCGGTTACTATTTCAAAAGTAATCGGCAAGATTTTTATTTTCAGCATATTCGGCGGTTACTATTTCAAAAGTAATCGGCAAAACTTTATTTTTAGCACATTCGTCGGTTACTATTTCAAAAGTAATCGGCGAGATTTTTATCTTCAACATATTCGTCGGTTACTATTTCAAAAGTAATCGGCAAGATTTTTATTTTCAGCATATTTGTCGGTTACTATTTTAAAAGTAAGCGGCATGACTTTATTTTCAGCACATTCGTCGGTTACTATTTCAAAAGTAAATGGCAAGATTTTTATTTTCAATATATTCGTCGGTTACTATTTCAAAAATAATCGCCAAGATTTTTTTATTTTCAGCATATTTGTCGGTTACTAATTTAAAAGTAATCGGCAAGACTTTATTTTCAGCACATTCGTCGGTTACTATTTCAAAAGTAAGCGGCATGACTTTATTTTCAGCACATTCGTCTGTTACTATTTCAAAAGTAATCGGCAAGATTTTTTTTCTACATATTCGTCGGTTACTATTTCAAAAGTAATCGGCAAGATTTTTATTTTCAGCATATTCGGCGGTTACTATTTCAAAAGTAATCGGCAAAACTTTATTTTTAGCACATTCGTCGGTTACTATTTCAAAAGTAATCGGCGAGATTTTTATCTTCAACATATTCGTCGGTTACTATTTCAAAAGTAATCGGCAAGATTTTTATTTTCAGCATATTTGTCGGTTACTATTTTAAAAGTAAGCGGCATGACTTTATTTTCAGCACATTCGTCGGTTACTATTTCAAAAGTAATTGGCAAGATTTTTTTTTCTGCATATTCGTCGGTTACTATTTCAAATGTAATCGGAAAGATTTTAATTTTCAGCATATTCGTCGGTTACTATTTCAAAAGTAATCGGCAAGACTTTATTTTCAGCACATTCGTCGCTTACTATTTCAAAAGTAATCGGCATGATTTTTATTTTCAGCATATTCGTCGGTTACTATTTCAAAAGTAATCGCCAAGATTTTTATTTTCAGCATATTTGTCAGTTACTTTTTTAAAAGTAATCGGCAAGACTTTATTTTCAGCACATTCGTCGGTTACTATTTCAAAAGTAAACGGCAAGATTTTTATTTTCAGCATATTCGTCGGTTACTATTTCAAAAATAATCGCCAAGATTTTTTTTATTTTCAGCATATTTGTCGGTTACTAATTTAAAAGTAATCGGCAAGACTTTATTTTCAGCACATTCGTCGGTTACTATTTCAAAAGTAAGCGGCATGACTTTATTTTCAGCACATTCGTCGGTTACTATTTCAAAAGTAATCGGCAAGATTTTTTTTCTGCATATTCGTCGGTTACTATTTCAAAAGTAATCGGCAAGATTTTTATTTTCAGCATATTCGGCGGTTACTATTTCAAAAGTAATCGGCAAAACTTTATTTTCAGCACATTCGTCGGTTACTATTTCAAAAGTAATCAGCGAGATTTTTATCTTCAACATATTCGTCGGTTACTATTTCAAAAGTAATCAGCAAGATTTTTATTTTCAGCATATTCGTCGGTTACAATTTCAAATGTAATCGGAAAGATTTTAATTTTCAGCATATTCGTCGGTTACTATTTCAAAAGTAATCGGCAAGACTTTATTTTCAGCACATTCGTCGCTTACTATTTCAAAAGTAATCGGCATGATTTTTATTTTCAGCATATTCGTCGGTTACTATTTCAAAAATAATCGCCAAGATTTTTTTATTTTCAGCATATTTGTCGGTTACTAATTTAAAAGTAATCGGCAAGACTTTATTTTCAGCACATTCGTCGGTTACTATTTCAAAAGTAAGCGGCATGACTTTATTTTCAGCACATTCGTCGGTTACTATTTCAAAAGTAATCGGCAAGATTTTTTTTCTACATATTCGTCGGTTACTATTTCAAAAGTAATCGGCAAGATTTTTATTTTCAGCATATTCGGCGGTTACTATTTCAAAAGTAATCGGCAAAACTTTATTTTCAGCACATTCGTCGGTTACTATTTCAAAAGTAATCGGCGAGATTTTTATCTTCAACATATTCGTCGGTTACTATTTCAAAAGTAATCGGCAAGATTTTTATTTTCAGCATATTTGTCGGTTACTATTTTAAAAGTAAGCGGCATGACTTTATTTTCAGCACATTCGTCGGTTACTATTTCAAAAGTAAATGGCAAGATTTTTATTTTCAATATATTCGTCGGTTACTATTTCAAAAATAATCGCCAAGATTTTTTTATTTTCAGCATATTTGTCGGTTACTAATTTAAAAGTAATCGGCAAGACTTTATTTTCAGCACATTCGTCGGTTACTATTTCAAAAGTAAGCGGCATGACTTTATTTTCAGCACATTCGTCGGTTACTATTTCAAAAGTAATCGGCAAGATTTTTTTTCTACATATTCGTCGGTTACTATTTCAAAAGTAATCGGCAAGATTTTTATTTTCAGCATATTCGGCGGTTACTATTTCAAAAGTAATCGGCAAAACTTTATTTTTAGCACATTCGTCGGTTACTATTTCAAAAGTAATCGGCGAGATTTTTATCTTCAACATATTCGTCGGTTACTATTTCAAAAGTAATCGGCAAGATTTTTATTTTCAGCATATTTGTCGGTTACTATTTTAAAAGTAAGCGGCATGACTTTATTTTCAGCACATTCGTCGGTTACTATTTCAAAAGTAATTGGCAAGATTTTTTTTTCTGCATATTCGTCGGTTACTATTTCAAATGTAATCGGAAAGATTTTAATTTTCAGCATATTCGTCGGTTACTATTTCAAAAGTAATCGGCAAGACTTTATTTTCAGCACATTCGTCGCTTACTATTTCAAAAGTAATCGGCAAGATTTTTATTTTCAGCATATTCGTCGGTTACTATTTCAAAAGTAATCGGCAAAACTTTATTTTCAGCACATTCGTCGGTTACTATTTCAAAAGTAATCGGCAAGACTTTATTTTCAGCACATTCGTCGGTTACTATTTCAAAAGTAATCGGCAAGATTTTTTTTTCAGCATATTCGTCGGTTACTATTTCAAAAGTAATCAGCAAGACTTTATTTTCAGCACATTCGTCGGTTACTATTTCAAAAGTAATCGGCAAGATTTTTTTTTCTGCATATTCGTCGGTTACTATTTCAAAAGTAATCGGCAAGATTTTTATTTTCAGCATATTCGTCGGTAACTATTTCAAAAGTAATCGGCAAGACTTTATTTTCAGCACATTCGTCGGTTACTATTTCAAAAGTAATCGGCTAGACTTTATTTTCAGCACATTCGTCGCTTACTATTTCAAAAGTAATCGGCAAGATTTTTATTTTCAGCATATTGGTCGGTTACTATTTTAAAAGTAATCGCCAAGATTTTTATTTTCAGCATATTTGTCGGTTACTGTTTTAAAAGTAATCGGCAAGACTTTATTTTCAGCACATTCGTCGGTTACTATTTCAAAAGTAATCGGCAAGACTTTATTTTCAGCACATTCGTCGTTTACTATTTCAAAAGTAATCGGCAAGATTTTTATTTTCAGCATATTCGTCGGTTACTATTTCAAAAGTAATCGCCAGGATTTTTATTTTCAGCATATTTGTCGGTTACTATTTTAAAAGTAATCGGCAAGACTTTATTTTCAGCACATTCGTCGGTTACTATTTCAAAAGTAATCGGCAAGATTTTTATTTTCAGCATATTCGTCGATTACTATTTCAAAAGTAATCGGCAAGATTTTTATTTTCAGCATATTTGTCGGTTACTATTTTAAAAGTAAGCGGTATGACTTTATTTTCAGCACATTCGTCGGTTACTATTTCAAAAGTAATTGGCAAGATTTTTTTTCTGCATATTCGTCGGTTACTATTTCAAATGTAATCGGAAAGATTTTAATTTTCAGCATATTCGTCGGTTACTATATCAAAAGTAATCGGCAAGACTTTATTTTCAGCACATTCGTCGCTTACTATTTCAAAAGTAATCGGCATGATTTTTATTTTCAGCATATTCGTCGGTTACTATTTCAAAAGTAATCGCCAAGATTTTTATTTTCAGCATATTTGTCGGTTACTATTTTAAAAGTAATCGGCAAGACTTTATTTTTAGCACATTCGTCGGTTACTATTTCAAAAGTAATCGGCAAGACTTTATTTTCAGCACATTCGTCGGTTACTATTTCAAAAGTAAATGGCAAGATTTTTATTTTCAATATATTCGTCGGTTACTATTTCAAAAATAATCGCCAAGATTTTTTTTTTTTCAGCATATTTTTCGGTTACTAATTTAAAAGTAATCGGCAAGACTTTATTTTCAGCACATTCGTCGGTTACTATTTCAAAAGTAAGCGGCATGACTTTATTTTCAGCACATTCGTCGGTTACTATTTCAAAAGTAATCGGCAAGATTTTTTTTCTACATATTCGTCGGTTACTATTTCAAAAGTAATCGGCAAGATTTTTATTTTCAGCATATTCGGCGGTTACTATTTCAAAAGTAATCGGCAAAACTTTATTTTCAGCACATTCGTCGGTTACTATTTCAAAAGTAATCGGCGAGATTTTTATCTTCAACATATTCGTCGGTTACTATTTCAAAAGTAATCGGCAAGATTTTTATTTTCAGCATATTTGTCGGTTACTATTTTAAAAGTAAGCGGCATGACTTTATTTTCAGCACATTCGTCGGTTACTATTTCAAAAGTAAATGGCAAGATTTTTATTTTCAATATATTCGTCGGTTACTATTTCAAAAATAATCGCCAAGATTTTTTTATTTTCAGCATATTTGTCGGTTACTAATTTAAAAGTAATCAACAAGACTTTATTTTCAGCACATTCGTCGGTTACTATTTCAAAAGTAAGCGGCATGACTTTATTTTCAGCACATTCGTCGGTTACTATTTCAAAAGTAATCGGCAAGATTTTTTTTCTACATATTCGTCGGTTACTATTTCAAAAGTAATCGGCAAGATTTTTATTTTCAGCATATTCGGCGGTTACTATTTCAAAAGTAATCGGCAAAACTTTATTTTTAGCACATTCGTCGGTTACTATTTCAAAAGTAATCGGCGAGATTTTTATCTTCAACATATTCGTCGGTTACTATTTCAAAAGTAATCGGCAAGATTTTTATTTTCAGCATATTTGTCGGTTACTATTTTAAAAGTAAGCGGCATGACTTTATTTTCAGCACATTCGTCGGTTACTATTTCAAAAGTAAATGGCAAGATTTTTATTTTCAATATATTCGTCGGTTACTATTTCAAAAATAATCGCCAAGATTTTTTTATTTTCAGCATATTTGTCGGTTACTAATTTAAAAGTAATCGGCAAGACTTTATTTTCAGCACATTCGTCGGTTACTATTTCAAAAGTAAGCGGCATGACTTTATTTTCAGCACATTCGTCTGTTACTATTTCAAAAGTAATCGGCAAAACTTTATTTTCAGCACATTCGTCGGTTACTATTTCAAAAGTAATCGGCAAGACTTTATTTTCAGCACATTCGTCGGTTACTATTTCAAAAGTAATCGGCGAGATTTTTATCTTCAACATATTCGTCGGTTACTATTTCAAAAGTAATCGGCAAGATTTTTATTTTCAGCATATTTGTCGGTTACTATTTTAAAAGTAAGCGGCATGACTTTATTTTCAGCACATTCGTCGGTTACTATTTCAAAAGTAATTGGCAAGATTTTTTTTTCTGCATATTCGTCGGTTACTATTTCAAATGTAATCGGAAAGATTTTAATTTTCAGCATATTCGTCGGTTACTATTTCAAAAGTAATCGGCAAGACTTTATTTTCAGCACATTCGTCGCTTACTATTTCAAAAGTAATCGGCATGATTTTTATTTTCAGCATATTCGTCGGTTACTATTTCAAAAGTAATCGCCAAGATTTTTATTTTCAGCATATTTGTCAGTTACTTTTTTAAAAGTAATCGGCAAGACTTTATTTTCAGCACATTCGTCGGTTACTATTTCAAAAGTAAACGGCAAGATTTTTATTTTCAGCATATTCGTCGGTTACTATTTCAAAAATAATCGCCAAGATTTTTTTATTTTCAGCATATTTGTCGGTTACTAATTTAAAAGTAATCGGCAAGACTTTATTTTCAGCACATTCGTCGGTTACTATTTCAAAAGTAAGCGGCATGACTTTATTTTCAGCACATTCGTCGGTTACTATTTCAAAAGTAATCGGCAAGATTTTTTTTCTGCATATTCGTCGGTTACTATTTCAAAAGTAATCGGCAAGATTTTTATTTTCAGCATATTCGGCGGTTACTATTTCAAAAGTAATCGGCAAAACTTTATTTTCAGCACATTCGTCGGTTACTATTTCAAAAGTAATCAGCGAGATTTTTATCTTCAACATATTCGTCGGTTACTATTTCAAAAGTAATCAGCAAGATTTTTATTTTCAGCATATTCGTCGGTTACAATTTCAAATGTAATCGGAAAGATTTTAATTTTCAGCATATTCGTCGGTTACTATTTCAAAAGTAATCGGCAAGACTTTATTTTCAGCACATTCGTCGCTTACTATTTCAAAAGTAATCGGCATGATTTTTATTTTCAGCATATTCGTCGGTTACTATTTCAAAAATAATCGCCAAGATTTTTTTATTTTCAGCATATTTGTCGGTTACTAATTTAAAAGTAATCGGCAAGACTTTATTTTCAGCACATTCGTCGGTTACTATTTCAAAAGTAAGCGGCATGACTTTATTTTCAGCACATTCGTCGGTTACTATTTCAAAAGTAATCGGCAAGATTTTTTTTCTACATATTCGTCGGTTACTATTTCAAAAGTAATCGGCAAGATTTTTATTTTCAGCATATTCGGCGGTTACTATTTCAAAAGTAATCGGCAAAACTTTATTTTCAGCACATTCGTCGGTTACTATTTCAAAAGTAATCGGCGAGATTTTTATCTTCAACATATTCGTCGGTTACTATTTCAAAAGTAATCGGCAAGATTTTTATTTTCAGCATATTTGTCGGTTACTATTTTAAAAGTAAGCGGCATGACTTTATTTTCAGCACATTCGTCGGTTACTATTTCAAAAGTAAATGGCAAGATTTTTATTTTCAATATATTCGTCGGTTACTATTTCAAAAATAATCGCCAAGATTTTTTTATTTTCAGCATATTTGTCGGTTACTAATTTAAAAGTAATCAACAAGACTTTATTTTCAGCACATTCGTCGGTTACTATTTCAAAAGTAAGCGGCATGACTTTATTTTCAGCACATTCGTCGGTTACTATTTCAAAAGTAATCGGCAAGATTTTTTTTCTACATATTCGTCGGTTACTATTTCAAAAGTAATCGGCAAGATTTTTATTTTCAGCATATTCGGCGGTTACTATTTCAAAAGTAATCGGCAAAACTTTATTTTTAGCACATTCGTCGGTTACTATTTCAAAAGTAATCGGCGAGATTTTTATCTTCAACATATTCGTCGGTTACTATTTCAAAAGTAATCGGCAAGATTTTTATTTTCAGCATATTTGTCGGTTACTATTTTAAAAGTAAGCGGCATGACTTTATTTTCAGCACATTCGTCGGTTACTATTTCAAAAGTAAATGGCAAGATTTTTATTTTCAATATATTCGTCGGTTACTATTTCAAAAATAATCGCCAAGATTTTTTTATTTTCAGCATATTTGTCGGTTACTAATTTAAAAGTAATCGGCAAGACTTTATTTTCAGCACATTCGTCGGTTACTATTTCAAAAGTAAGCGGCATGACTTTATTTTCAGCACATTCGTCTGTTACTATTTCAAAAGTAATCGGCAAAACTTTATTTTCAGCACATTCGTCGGTTACTATTTCAAAAGTAATCGGCAAGACTTTATTTTCAGCACATTCGTCGGTTACTATTTCAAAAGTAATCGGCGAGATTTTTATCTTCAACATATTCGTCGGTTACTATTTCAAAAGTAATCGGCAAGATTTTTATTTTCAGCATATTTGTCGGTTACTATTTTAAAAGTAAGCGGCATGACTTTATTTTCAGCACATTCGTCGGTTACTATTTCAAAAGTAATTGGCAAGATTTTTTTTTCTGCATATTCGTCGGTTACTATTTCAAATGTAATCGGAAAGATTTTAATTTTCAGCATATTCGTCGGTTACTATTTCAAAAGTAATCGGCAAGACTTTATTTTCAGCACATTCGTCGCTTACTATTTCAAAAGTAATCGGCATGATTTTTATTTTCAGCATATTCGTCGGTTACTATTTCAAAAGTAATCGCCAAGATTTTTATTTTCAGCATATTTGTCAGTTACTTTTTTAAAAGTAATCGGCAAGACTTTATTTTCAGCACATTCGTCGGTTACTATTTCAAAAGTAAACGGCAAGATTTTTATTTTCAGCATATTCGTCGGTTACTATTTCAAAAATAATCGCCAAGATTTTTTTATTTTCAGCATATTTGTCGGTTACTAATTTAAAAGTAATCGGCAAGACTTTATTTTCAGCACATTCGTCGGTTACTATTTCAAAAGTAAGCGGCATGACTTTATTTTCAGCACATTCGTCGGTTACTATTTCAAAAGTAATCGGCAAGATTTTTTTTCTGCATATTCGTCGGTTACTATTTCAAAAGTAATCGGCAAGATTTTTATTTTCAGCATATTCGGCGGTTACTATTTCAAAAGTAATCGGCAAAACTTTATTTTCAGCACATTCGTCGGTTACTATTTCAAAAGTAATCAGCGAGATTTTTATCTTCAACATATTCGTCGGTTACTATTTCAAAAGTAATCAGCAAGATTTTTATTTTCAGCATATTCGTCGGTTACAATTTCAAATGTAATCGGAAAGATTTTAATTTTCAGCATATTCGTCGGTTACTATTTCAAAAGTAATCGGCAAGACTTTATTTTCAGCACATTCGTCGCTTACTATTTCAAAAGTAATCGGCATGATTTTTATTTTCAGCATATTCGTCGGTTACTATTTCAAAAATAATCGCCAAGATTTTTTTATTTTCAGCATATTTGTCGGTTACTAATTTAAAAGTAATCGGCAAGACTTTATTTTCAGCACATTCGTCGGTTACTATTTCAAAAGTAAGCGGCATGACTTTATTTTCAGCACATTCGTCGGTTACTATTTCAAAAGTAATCGGCAAGATTTTTTTTCTACATATTCGTCGGTTACTATTTCAAAAGTAATCGGCAAGATTTTTATTTTCAGCATATTCGGCGGTTACTATTTCAAAAGTAATCGGCAAAACTTTATTTTCAGCACATTCGTCGGTTACTATTTCAAAAGTAATCGGCGAGATTTTTATCTTCAACATATTCGTCGGTTACTATTTCAAAAGTAATCGGCAAGATTTTTATTTTCAGCATATTTGTCGGTTACTATTTTAAAAGTAAGCGGCATGACTTTATTTTCAGCACATTCGTCGGTTACTATTTCAAAAGTAAATGGCAAGATTTTTATTTTCAATATATTCGTCGGTTACTATTTCAAAAATAATCGCCAAGATTTTTTTATTTTCAGCATATTTGTCGGTTACTAATTTAAAAGTAATCGGCAAGACTTTATTTTCAGCACATTCGTCGGTTACTATTTCAAAAGTAAGCGGCATGACTTTATTTTCAGCACATTCGTCGGTTACTATTTCAAAAGTAATCGGCAAGATTTTTTTTCTACATATTCGTCGGTTACTATTTCAAAAGTAATCGGCAAGATTTTTATTTTCAGCATATTCGGCGGTTACTATTTCAAAAGTAATCGGCAAAACTTTATTTTTAGCACATTCGTCGGTTACTATTTCAAAAGTAATCGGCGAGATTTTTATCTTCAACATATTCGTCGGTTACTATTTCAAAAGTAATCGGCAAGATTTTTATTTTCAGCATATTTGTCGGTTACTATTTTAAAAGTAAGCGGCATGACTTTATTTTCAGCACATTCGTCGGTTACTATTTCAAAAGTAAATGGCAAGATTTTTATTTTCAATATATTCGTCGGTTACTATTTCAAAAATAATCGCCAAGATTTTTTTATTTTCAGCATATTTGTCGGTTACTAATTTAAAAGTAATCGGCAAGACTTTATTTTCAGCACATTCGTCGGTTACTATTTCAAAAGTAAGCGGCATGACTTTATTTTCAGCACATTCGTCGGTTACTATTTCAAAAGTAATCGGCAAGATTTTTTTTCTACATATTCGTCGGTTACTATTTCAAAAGTAATCGGCAAGATTTTTATTTTCAGCATATTCGGCGGTTACTATTTCAAAAGTAATCGGCAAAACTTTATTTTTAGCACATTCGTCGGTTACTATTTCAAAAGTAATCGGCGAGATTTTTATCTTCAACATATTCGTCGGTTACTATTTCAAAAGTAATCGGCAAGATTTTTATTTTCAGCATATTTGTCGGTTACTATTTTAAAAGTAAGCGGCATGACTTTATTTTCAGCACATTCGTCGGTTACTATTTCAAAAGTAATTGGCAAGATTTTTTTTTCTGCATATTCGTCGGTTACTATTTCAAATGTAATCGGAAAGATTTTAATTTTCAGCATATTCGTCGGTTACTATTTCAAAAGTAATCGGCAAGACTTTATTTTCAGCACATTCGTCGCTTACTATTTCAAAAGTAATCGGCATGATTTTTATTTTCAGCATATTCGTCGGTTACTATTTCAAAAGTAATCGCCAAGATTTTTATTTTCCGCATATTTGTCAGTTACTTTTTTAAAAGTAATCGGCAAGACTTTATTTTCAGCACATTCGTCGGTTACTATTTCAAAAGTAATGGGCAAGACTTTATTTTCATCACATTCGTCGGTTACTATTTCAAAAGTAATCGGCAAGACTTTATTTTCAGCACATTCGTCGGTTACTATTTCAAAAGTAAACGGCAAGATTTTTATTTTCAGCATATTCGTCGGTTACTATTTCAAAAATAATCGCCAAGATTTTTTTATTTTCAGCATATTTGTCGGTTACTAATTTAAAAGTAATCGGCAAGACTTTATTTTCAGCACATTCGTCGGTTACTATTTCAAAAGTAAGCGGCATGACTTTATTTTCAGCACATTCGTCGGTTACTATTTCAAAAGTAATCGGCAAGATTTTTTTTCTGCATATTCGTCGGTTACTATTTCAAAAGTAATCGGCAAGATTTTTATTTTCAGCATATTCGGTGGTTACTATTTCAAAAGTAATCGGCAAAACTTTATTTTCAGCACATTCGTCGGTTACTATTTCAAAAGTAATCAGCGAGATTTTTATCTTCAACATATTCGTCGGTTACTATTTCAAAAGTAATCAGCAAGATTTTTATTTTCAGCATATTCGTCGGTTACAATTTCAAATGTAATCGGAAAGATTTTAATTTTCAGCATATTCGTCGGTTACTATTTCAAAAGTAATCGGCAAGACTTTATTTTCAGCACATTCGTCGCTTACTATTTCAAAAGTAATCGGCATGATTTTTATTTTCAGCATATTCGTCGGTTACTATTTCAAAAGTAATCGCCAAGATTTTTATTTTCAGCATATTTGTCGGTTACTATTTTAAAAGTAATCGGCAAGACTTTATTTTCAGCACATTCGTCGGTTACTATTTCAAAAGTAATCGGCAAGATTTTTATTTTCAGCATATTCGTCGGTTACTATTTCAAAAGTAATCGGCAAGACTTTATTTTCAGCACATTCGTCGCTTACTATTTCAAAAGTAATCGGCATGATTTTTATTTTCAGCATATTCGTCGGTTACTATTTCAAAAGTAATCGCCAAGATTTTTATTTTCAGCATATTTGTCGGTTACTATTTTAAAAGTAATCGGCAAGACTTTATTTTCAGCACATTCGTCGGTTACTATTTCAAAAGTAATCAGCAAGATTTTTATTTTCAGCATATTCGTCGGTTACAATTTCAAATGTAATCGGAAAGATTTTAATTTTCAGCATATTCGTCGGTTACTATTTCAAAAGTAATCGGCAAGACTTTATTTTCAGCACATTCGTCGCTTACTATTTCAAAAGTAATCGGCATGATTTTTATTTTCAGCATATTCGTCGGTTACTATTTCAAAAGTAATCGCCAAGATTTTTATTTTCAGCATATTTGTCAGTTACTTTTTTAAAAGTAATCGGCAAGACTTTATTTTCAGCACATTCGTCGGTTACTATTTCAAAAGTAATCGGCAAGACTTTATTTTCATCACATTCGTCGGTTACTATTTCAAAAGTAATCGGCAAGACTTTATTTTCAGCACATTCGTCGGTTACTATTTCAAAAGTAAACGGCAAGATTTTTATTTTCAGCATATTCGTCGGTTACTATTTCAAAAATAATCGCCAAGATTTTTTTATTTTCAGCATATTTGTCGGTTACTAATTTAAAAGTAATCGGCAAGACTTTATTTTCAGCACATTCGTCGGTTACTATTTCAAAAGTAAGCGGCATGACTTTATTTTCAGCACATTCGTCGGTTACTATTTCAAAAGTAATCGGCAAGATTTTTTTTCTGCATATTCGTCGGTTACTATTTCAAAAGTAATCGGCAAGATTTTTATTTTCAGCATATTCGGCGGTTACTATTTCAAAAGTAATCGGCAAAACTTTATTTTCAGCACATTCGTCGGTTACTATTTCAAAAGTAATCAGCGAGATTTTTATCTTCAACATATTCGTCGGTTACTATTTCAAAAGTAATCAGCAAGATTTTTATTTTCAGCATATTCGTCGGTTACAATTTCAAATGTAATCGGAAAGATTTTAATTTTCAGCATATTCGTCGGTTACTATTTCAAAAGTAATCGGCAAGACTTTATTTTCAGCACATTCGTCGCTTACTATTTCAAAAGTAATCGGCATGATTTTTATTTTCAGCATATTCGTCGGTTACTATTTCAAAAGTAATCGCCAAGATTTTTATTTTCAGCATATTTGTCGGTTACTATTTTAAAAGTAATCGGCAAGACTTTATTTTCAGCACATTCGTCGGTTACTATTTCAAAAGTAATCGGCAAGATTTTTATTTTCAGCATATTCGTCGGTTACTATTTCAAAAGTAATCGGCAAGACTTTATTTTCAGCACATTCGTCGGTTACTATTTCAAAAGTAATCGGCAAGATTTTTTTTCTGCATATTCGTCAGTTACTATTTCAAAAGTAATCGGCAAGATTTTTATTTTCAGCAAATTCGTCGGTTACTATTTGAAAAGTAATCGGCAAGCCTTTATTTTCAGCACATTCGTCGGTTACTATTTCAAAAGTAATCGGCTAGATTTTTATTTTCAGCATATTCGTCGGTTACTATTTCAAAAGTAATCGCCAAGATTTTTATTTTCAGCAAATTCGTCGGTTACTATTTCAAAAGTAATCGGCAAGCCTTTATTTTCAGCATATTCGTCGGTTACTATTTCAAAAGTAATCGGCAAAACTTTATTTTCAGCACATTCGTCGGTTACTATTTCAAAAGTAATCGGCAAGACTTTATTTTCAGCACATTCGTCGGTTACTATTTCAAAAGTAATCGGCAAGATTTTTTTTGTCAGCATATTCGTCGGTTACTATTTCAAAAGTAATCGGCAAGACTTTATTTTCAGCACATTCGTCGGTTACTATTTCAAAAGTAATCGGCAAGATTTTTTTTCTGCATATTCGTCGGTTACTATTTCAAAAGTAATCGGCAAGATTTTTATTTTCAGCATATTCGTCGGTAACTATTTCAAAAGTAATCGGCAAGACTTTATTTTCAGCACATTCGTCGGTTACTATTTCAAAAGTAATCGGCTAGACTTTATTTTCAGCACATTCGTCGCTTACTATTTCAAAAGTAATCGGCGAGATTTTTATCTTCAACATATTCGTCGGTTACTATTTCAAAAGTAATCGGCAAGATTTTTATTTTCAGCATATTTGTCGGTTACTATTTTAAAAGTAAGCGGCATGACTTTATTTTCAGCACATTCGTCGGTTACTATTTCAAAAGTAAATGGCAAGATTTTTATTTTCAATATATTCGTCGGTTACTATTTCAAAAATAATCGCCAAGATTTTTTTATTTTCAGCATATTTGTCGGTTACTAATTTAAAAGTAATCGGCAAGACTTTATTTTCAGCACATTCGTCGGTTACTATTTCAAAAGTAAGCGGCATGACTTTATTTTCAGCACATTCGTCGGTTACTATTTCAAAAGTAATCGGCAAGATTTTTTTTCTTCATATTCGTCGGTTACTATTTCAAAAGTAATCGGCAAGATTTTTATTTTCAGCATATTCGGCGGTTACTATTTCAAAAGTAATCGGCAAAACTTTATTTTTAGCACATTCGTCGGTTACTATTTCAAAAGTAATCGGCGAGATTTTTATCTTCAACATATTCGTCGGTTACTATTTCAAAAGTAATCGGCAAGATTTTTATTTTCAGCATATTCGTCGGTTACTATTTCAAAAGTAATCGGCAAGACTTTATTTTCAGCACATTCGTCGGTTACTATTTCAAAAGTAATCGGCAAGATTTTTTTTCTGCATATTCGTCAGTTACTATTTCAAAAGTAATCGGCAAGATTTTTATTTTCAGCAAATTCGTCGGTTACTATTTGAAAAGTAATCGGCAAGCCTTTATTTTCAGCACATTCGTCGGTTACTATTTCAAAAGTAATCGGCTAGATTTTTATTTTCAGCATATTCGTCGGTTACTATTTCAAAAGTAATCGCCAAGATTTTTATTTTCAGCAAATTCGTCGGTTACTATTTCAAAAGTAATCGGCAAGCCTTTATTTTCAGCATATTCGTCGGTTACTATTTCAAAAGTAATCGGCAAAACTTTATTTTCAGCACATTCGTCGGTTACTATTTCAAAAGTAATCGGCAAGACTTTATTTTCAGCACATTCGTCGGTTACTATTTCAAAAGTAATCGGCAAGATTTTTTTTGTCAGCATATTCGTCGGTTACTATTTCAAAAGTAATCGGCAAGACTTTATTTTCAGCACATTCGTCGGTTACTATTTCAAAAGTAATCGGCAAGATTTTTTTTCTGCATATTCGTCGGTTACTATTTCAAAAGTAATCGGCAAGATTTTTATTTTCAGCATATTCGTCGGTAACTATTTCAAAAGTAATCGGCAAGACTTTATTTTCAGCACATTCGTCGGTTACTATTTCAAAAGTAATCGGCTAGACTTTATTTTCAGCACATTCGTCGCTTACTATTTCAAAAGTAATCGGCGAGATTTTTATCTTCAACATATTCGTCGGTTACTATTTCAAAAGTAATCGGCAAGATTTTTATTTTCAGCATATTTGTCGGTTACTATTTTAAAAGTAAGCGGCATGACTTTATTTTCAGCACATTCGTCGGTTACTATTTCAAAAGTAAATGGCAAGATTTTTATTTTCAATATATTCGTCGGTTACTATTTCAAAAATAATCGCCAAGATTTTTTTATTTTCAGCATATTTGTCGGTTACTAATTTAAAAGTAATCGGCAAGACTTTATTTTCAGCACATTCGTCGGTTACTATTTCAAAAGTAAGCGGCATGACTTTATTTTCAGCACATTCGTCGGTTACTATTTCAAAAGTAATCGGCAAGATTTTTTTTCTTCATATTCGTCGGTTACTATTTCAAAAGTAATCGGCAAGATTTTTATTTTCAGCATATTCGGCGGTTACTATTTCAAAAGTAATCGGCAAAACTTTATTTTTAGCACATTCGTCGGTTACTATTTCAAAAGTAATCGGCGAGATTTTTATCTTCAACATATTCGTCGGTTACTATTTCAAAAGTAATCGGCAAGATTTTTATTTTCAGCATATTCGTCGGTTACTATTTCAAAAGTAATCGGCAAGACTTTATTTTCAGCACATTCGTCGGTTACTATTTCAAAAGTAATCGGCAAGATTTTTTTTCTGCATATTCGTCAGTTACTATTTCAAAAGTAATCGGCAAGATTTTTATTTTCAGCAAATTCGTCGGTTACTATTTGAAAAGTAATCGGCAAGCCTTTATTTTCAGCACATTCGTCGGTTACTATTTCAAAAGTAATCGGCTAGATTTTTATTTTCAGCATATTCGTCGGTTACTATTTCAAAAGTAATCGGCAAGCCTTTATTTTCAGCATATTCGTCGGTTACTATTTCAAAAGTAATCAGCAAGATTTTTATTTTCAGCATATTCGTCGGTTACAATTTCAAATGTAATCGGAAAGATTTTAATTTTCAGCATATTCGTCGGTTACTATTTCAAAAGTAATCGCCAAGATTTTTATTTTCAGCATATTTGTCAGTTACTTTTTTAAAAGTAATCGGCAAGACTTTATTTTCAGCACATTCGTCGGTTACTATTTCAAAAGTAATCGGCAAGACTTTATTTTCATCACATTCGTCGGTTACTATTTCAAAAGTAATCGGCAAGACTTTATTTTCAGCACATTCGTCGGTTACTATTTCAAAAGTAAACGGCAAGATTTTTATTTTCAGCATATTCGTCGGTTACTATTTCAAAAATAATCGCCAAGATTTTTTTATTTTCAGCATATTTGTCGGTTACTAATTTAAAAGTAATCGGCAAGACTTTATTTTCAGCACATTCGTCGGTTACTATTTCAAAAGTAAGCGGCATGACTTTATTTTCAGCACATTCGTCGGTTACTATTTCAAAAGTAATCGGCAAGATTTTTATTTTCAGCATATTTGTCGGTTACTATTTTAAAAGTAATCGGCAAGACTTTATTTTCAGCACATTCGTCGGTTACTATTTCAAAAGTAATCGGCAAGATTTTTATTTTCAGCATATTCGTCGGTTACTATTTCAAAAGTAATCGGCAAGACTTTATTTTCAGCACATTCGTCGGTTACTATTTCAAAAGTAATCGGCAAGATTTTTTTTCTGCATATTCGTCAGTTACTATTTCAAAAGTAATCGGCAAGATTTTTATTTTCAGCAAATTCGTCGGTTACTATTTGAAAAGTAATCGGCAAGCCTTTATTTTCAGCACATTCGTCGGTTACTATTTCAAAAGTAATCGGCTAGATTTTTATTTTCAGCATATTCGTCGGTTACTATTTCAAAAGTAATCGCCAAGATTTTTATTTTCAGCAAATTCGTCGGTTACTATTTCAAAAGTAATCGGCAAGCCTTTATTTTCAGCATATTCGTCGGTTACTATTTCAAAAGTAATCGGCAAAACTTTATTTTCAGCACATTCGTCGGTTACTATTTCAAAAGTAATCGGCAAGACTTTATTTTCAGCACATTCGTCGGTTACTATTTCAAAAGTAATCGGCAAGATTTTTTTTGTCAGCATATTCGTCGGTTACTATTTCAAAAGTAATCGGCAAGACTTTATTTTCAGCACATTCGTCGGTTACTATTTCAAAAGTAATCGGCAAGATTTTTTTTTCTGCATATTCGTCGGTTACTATTTCAAAAGTAATCGGCAAGATTTTTATTTTCAGCATATTCGTCGGTAACTATTTCAAAAGTAATCGGCAAGACTTTATTTTCAGCACATTCGTCGGTTACTATTTCAAAAGTAATCGGCTAGACTTTATTTTCAGCACATTCGTCGCTTACTATTTCAAAAGTAATCGGCGAGATTTTTATCTTCAACATATTCGTCGGTTACTATTTCAAAAGTAATCGGCAAGATTTTTATTTTCAGCATATTTGTCGGTTACTATTTTAAAAGTAAGCGGCATGACTTTATTTTCAGCACATTCGTCGGTTACTATTTCAAAAGTAAATGGCAAGATTTTTATTTTCAATATATTCGTCGGTTACTATTTCAAAAATAATCGCCAAGATTTTTTTATTTTCAGCATATTTGTCGGTTACTAATTTAAAAGTAATCGGCAAGACTTTATTTTCAGCACATTCGTCGGTTACTATTTCAAAAGTAAGCGGCATGACTTTATTTTCAGCACATTCGTCGGTTACTATTTCAAAAGTAATCGGCAAGATTTTTTTTCTACATATTCGTCGGTTACTATTTCAAAAGTAATCGGCAAGATTTTTATTTTCAGCATATTCGGCGGTTACTATTTCAAAAGTAATCGGCAAAACTTTATTTTTAGCACATTCGTCGGTTACTATTTCAAAAGTAATCGGCGAGATTTTTATCTTCAACATATTCGTCGGTTACTATTTCAAAAGTAATCGGCAAGATTTTTATTTTCAGCATATTTGTCGGTTACTATTTTAAAAGTAAGCGGCATGACTTTATTTTCAGCACATTCGTCGGTTACTATTTCAAAAGTAATTGGCAAGATTTTTTTTTCTGCATATTCGTCGGTTACTATTTCAAATGTAATCGGAAAGATTTTAATTTTCAGCATATTCGTCGGTTACTATTTCAAAAGTAATCGGCAAGACTTTATTTTCAGCACATTCGTCGGTTACTATTTCAAAAGTAATCGGCAAGACTTTATTTTCATCACATTCGTCGGTTACTATTTCAAAAGTAATCGGCAAGACTTTATTTTCAGCACATTCGTCGGTTACTATTTCAAAAGTAAACGGCAAGATTTTTATTTTCAGCATATTTGTCGGTTACTATTTCAAAAATAATCGCCAAGATTTTTTTATTTTCAGCATATTTGTCGGTTACTAATTTAAAAGTAATCGGCAAGACTTTATTTTCAGCACATTCGTCGGTTACTATTTCAAAAGTAAGCGGCATGACTTTATTTTCAGCACATTCGTCGGTTACTATTTCAAAAGTAATCGGCAAGATTTTTTTTCTGCATATTCGTCGGTTACTATTTCAAAAGTAATCGGCAAGATTTTTATTTTCAGCATATTCGGCGGTTACTATTTCAAAAGTAATCGGCAAAACTTTATTTTCAGCACATTCGTCGGTTACTATTTCAAAAGTAATCAGCGAGATTTTTATCTTCAACATATTCGTCGGTTACTATTTCAAAAGTAATCAGCAAGATTTTTATTTTCAGCATATTCGTCGGTTACAATTTCAAATGTAATCGGAAAGATTTTAATTTTCAGCATATTCGTCGGTTACTATTTCAAAAGTAATCGGCAAGACTTTATTTTCAGCACATTCGTCGCTTACTATTTCAAAAGTAATCGGCATGATTTTTATTTTCAGCATATTCGTCGGTTACTATTTCAAAAGTAATCGCCAAGATTTTTATTTTCAGCATATTTGTCGGTTACTATTTTAAAAGTAATCGGCAAGACTTTATTTTCAGCACATTCGTCGGTTACTATTTCAAAAGTAATCGGCAAGATTTTTATTTTCAGCATATTCGTCGGTTACTATTTCAAAAGTAATCGGCAAGACTTTATTTTCAGCACATTCGTCGGTTACTATTTCAAAAGTAATCGGCAAGATTTTTTTTCTGCATATTCGTCAGTTACTATTTCAAAAGTAATCGGCAAGATTTTTATTTTCAGCAAATTCGTCGGTTACTATTTGAAAAGTAATCGGCAAGCCTTTATTTTCAGCACATTCGTCGGTTACTATTTCAAAAGTAATCGGCAAGATTTTTATTTTCAACATATTCGTCGGTTACTATTTCAAAAGTAATCGGCAAGCCTTTATTTTCAGCACATTCGTCGGTTACTATTTCAAAAGTAATCGCCAAGATTTTTATTTTCAGCAAATTCGTCGGTTACTATTTCAAAAGTAATCGGCAAGCCTTTATTTTCAGCATATTCGTCGGTTACTATTTCAAAAGTAATCGGCAAAACTTTATTTTCAGCACATTCGTCGGTTACTATTTCAAAAGTAATCGGCAAGAAATTATTTTCAGCACATTCGTCGGTTACTATTTCAAAAGTAATCGGCAAGATTTTTTTTGTCAGCATATTCGTCGGTTACTATTTCAAAAGTAATCGGCAAGACTTTATTTTCAGCACATTCGTCGGTTACTATTTCAAAAGTAATCGGCAAGATTTTTTTTCTGCATATTCGTCGGTTACTATTTCAAAAGTAATCGGCAAGATTTTTATTTTCAGCATATTCGTCGGTAACTATTTCAAAAGTAATCGGCAAGACTTTATTTTCAGCACATTCGTCGGTTACTATTTCAAAAGTAATCGGCTAGACTTTATTTTCAGCACATTCGTCGCTTACTATTTCAAAAGTAATCGGCGAGATTTTTATCTTCAACATATTCGTCGGTTACTATTTCAAAAGTAATCGGCAAGATTTTTATTTTCAGCATATTCGTCGGTTACTATTTCAAAAGTAATCGGCAAGACTTTATTTTCAGCACATACGTCGGTTACTATTTCAAAAGTAATCGGCAAGATTTTTATTTTCAGCATATTCGTCGGTAACTATTTCAAAAGTAATCGGCAAGACTTTATTTTCAGCACATTCGTCGGTTACTATTTCAAAAGTAATCGGCTAGACTTTATTTTCAGCACATTCGTCGCTTACTATTTCAAAAGTAATCGGCGAGATTTTTATCTTCAACATATTCGTCGGTTACTATTTCAAAAGTAATCGGCAAGATTTTTATTTTCAGCATATTTGTCGGTTACTATTTTAAAAGTAAGCGGCATGACTTTATTTTCAGCACATTCGTCGGTTACTATTTCAAAAGTAAATGGCAAGATTTTTATTTTCAATATATTCGTCGGTTACTATTTCAAAAATAATCGCCAAGATTTTTTTATTTTCAGCATATTTGTCGGTTACTAATTTAAAAGTAATCGGCAAGACTTTATTTTCAGCACATTCGTCGGTTACTATTTCAAAAGTAAGCGGCATGACTTTATTTTCAGCACATTCGTCGGTTACTATTTCAAAAGTAATCGGCAAGATTTTTTTTCTACATATTCGTCGGTTACTATTTCAAAAGTAATCGGCAAGATTTTTATTTTCAGCATATTCGGCGGTTACTATTTCAAAAGTAATCGGCAAAACTTTATTTTTAGCACATTCGTCGGTTACTATTTCAAAAGTAATCGGCGAGATTTTTATCTTCAACATATTCGTCGGTTACTATTTCAAAAGTAATCGGCAAGATTTTTATTTTCAGCATATTCGTCGGTTACTATTTCAAAAGTAATCGGCAAGACTTTATTTTCAGCACATTCGTCGGTTACTATTTCAAAAGTAATCGGCAAGATTTTTTTTCTGCATATTCGTCAGTTACTATTTCAAAAGTAATCGGCAAGATTTTTATTTTCAGCAAATTCGTCGGTTACTATTTGAAAAGTAATCGGCAAGCCTTTATTTTCAGCACATTCGTCGGTTACTATTTCAAAAGTAATCGGCTAGATTTTTATTTTCAGCATATTCGTCGGTTACTATTTCAAAAGTAATCGCCAAGATTTTTATTTTCAGCAAATTCGTCGGTTACTATTTCAAAAGTAATCGGCAAGCCTTTATTTTCAGCATATTCGTCGGTTACTATTTCAAAAGTAATCGGCAAAACTTTATTTTCAGCACATTCGTCGGTTACTATTTCAAAAGTAATCGGCAAGACTTTATTTTCAGCACATTCGTCGGTTACTATTTCAAAAGTAATCGGCAAGATTTTTTTTGTCAGCATATTCGTCGGTTACTATTTCAAAAGTAATCGGCAAGACTTTATTTTCAGCACATTCGTCGGTTACTATTTCAAAAGTAATCGGCAAGATTTTTTTTCTGCATATTCGTCGGTTACTATTTCAAAAGTAATCGGCTAGATTTTTATTTTCAGCATATTCGTCGGTTACTATTTCAAAAGTAATCGGCAAGCCTTTATTTTCAGCATATTCGTCGGTTACTATTTCAAAAGTAATCAGCAAGATTTTTATTTTCAGCATATTCGTCGGTTACAATTTCAAATGTAATCGGAAAGATTTTAATTTTCAGCATATTCGTCGGTTACTATTTCAAAAGTAATCGGCAAGACTTTATTTTCAGCACATTCGTCGCTTACTATTTCAAAAGTAATCGGCATGATTTTTATTTTCAGCATATTCGTCGGTTACTATTTCAAAAATAATCGCCAAGATTTTTTTATTTTCAGCATATTTGTCGGTTACTAATTTAAAAGTAATCGGCAAGACTTTATTTTCAGCACATTCGTCGGTTACTATTTCAAAAGTAAGCGGCATGACTTTATTTTCAGCACATTCGTCGGTTACTATTTCAAAAGTAATCGGCAAGATTTTTTTTCTACATATTCGTCGGTTACTATTTCAAAAGTAATCGGCAAGATTTTTATTTTCAGCATATTCGGCGGTTACTATTTCAAAAGTAAGCGGCATGACTTTATTTTCAGCACATTCGTCGGTTACTATTTCAAAAGTAATCGGCAAGATTTTTTTTCTACATATTCGTCGGTTACTATTTCAAAAGTAATCGGCAAGATTTTTATTTTCAGCATATTCGGCGGTTACTATTTCAAAAGTAATCGGCAAAACTTTAT
The DNA here is from genome assembly GCA_958299785.1 of Medicago lupulina. NCBI lineage: Eukaryota > Viridiplantae > Streptophyta > Magnoliopsida > Fabales > Fabaceae > Medicago > Medicago lupulina. Next base: position 39,833,669 of record OY283143.1, on the reverse strand, counting down.
TTTTAGCACATTCGTCGGTTACTATTTCAAAAGTAATCGGCGAGATTTTTATCTTCAACATATTCGTCGGTTACTATTTCAAAAGTAATCGGCAAGATTTTTATTTTCAGCATATTTGTCGGTTACTATTTTAAAAGTAAGCGGCATGACTTTATTTTCAGCACATTCGTCGGTTACTATTTCAAAAGTAATTGGCAAGATTTTTTTTTCTGCATATTCGTCGGTTACTATTTCAAATGTAATCGGAAAGATTTTAATTTTCAGCATATTCGTCGGTTACTATTTCAAAAGTAATCGGCAAGACTTTATTTTCAGCACATTCGTCGGTTACTATTTCAAAAGTAATCGGCAAGACTTTATTTTCATCACATTCGTCGGTTACTATTTCAAAAGTAATCGGCAAGACTTTATTTTCAGCACATTCGTCGGTTACTATTTCAAAAGTAAACGGCAAGATTTTTATTTTCAGCATATTTGTCGGTTACTATTTCAAAAATAATCGCCAAGATTTTTTTATTTTCAGCATATTTGTCGGTTACTAATTTAAAAGTAATCGGCAAGACTTTATTTTCAGCACATTCGTCGGTTACTATTTCAAAAGTAAGCGGCATGACTTTATTTTCAGCACATTCGTCGGTTACTATTTCAAAAGTAATCGGCAAGATTTTTTTTCTGCATATTCGTCGGTTACTATTTCAAAAGTAATCGGCAAGATTTTTATTTTCAGCATATTCGGCGGTTACTATTTCAAAAGTAATCGGCAAAACTTTATTTTCAGCACATTCGTCGGTTACTATTTCAAAAGTAATCAGCGAGATTTTTATCTTCAACATATTCGTCGGTTACTATTTCAAAAGTAATCAGCAAGATTTTTATTTTCAGCATATTCGTCGGTTACAATTTCAAATGTAATCGGAAAGATTTTAATTTTCAGCATATTCGTCGGTTACTATTTCAAAAGTAATCGGCAAGACTTTATTTTCAGCACATTCGTCGCTTACTATTTCAAAAGTAATCGGCATGATTTTTATTTTCAGCATATTCGTCGGTTACTATTTCAAAAGTAATCGCCAAGATTTTTATTTTCAGCATATTTGTCGGTTACTATTTTAAAAGTAATCGGCAAGACTTTATTTTCAGCACATTCGTCGGTTACTATTTCAAAAGTAATCGGCAAGATTTTTATTTTCAGCATATTCGTCGGTTACTATTTCAAAAGTAATCGGCAAGACTTTATTTTCAGCACATTCGTCGGTTACTATTTCAAAAGTAATCGGCAAGATTTTTTTTCTGCATATTCGTCAGTTACTATTTCAAAAGTAATCGGCAAGATTTTTATTTTCAGCAAATTCGTCGGTTACTATTTGAAAAGTAATCGGCAAGCCTTTATTTTCAGCACATTCGTCGGTTACTATTTCAAAAGTAATCGGCAAGATTTTTATTTTCAACATATTCGTCGGTTACTATTTCAAAAGTAATCGGCAAGCCTTTATTTTCAGCACATTCGTCGGTTACTATTTCAAAAGTAATCGCCAAGATTTTTATTTTCAGCAAATTCGTCGGTTACTATTTCAAAAGTAATCGGCAAGCCTTTATTTTCAGCATATTCGTCGGTTACTATTTCAAAAGTAATCGGCAAAACTTTATTTTCAGCACATTCGTCGGTTACTATTTCAAAAGTAATCGGCAAGAAATTATTTTCAGCACATTCGTCGGTTACTATTTCAAAAGTAATCGGCAAGATTTTTTTTGTCAGCATATTCGTCGGTTACTATTTCAAAAGTAATCGGCAAGACTTTATTTTCAGCACATTCGTCGGTTACTATTTCAAAAGTAATCGGCAAGATTTTTTTTCTGCATATTCGTCGGTTACTATTTCAAAAGTAATCGGCAAGATTTTTATTTTCAGCATATTCGTCGGTAACTATTTCAAAAGTAATCGGCAAGACTTTATTTTCAGCACATTCGTCGGTTACTATTTCAAAAGTAATCGGCTAGACTTTATTTTCAGCACATTCGTCGCTTACTATTTCAAAAGTAATCGGCGAGATTTTTATCTTCAACATATTCGTCGGTTACTATTTCAAAAGTAATCGGCAAGATTTTTATTTTCAGCATATTCGTCGGTTACTATTTCAAAAGTAATCGGCAAGACTTTATTTTCAGCACATACGTCGGTTACTATTTCAAAAGTAATCGGCAAGATTTTTATTTTCAGCATATTCGTCGGTAACTATTTCAAAAGTAATCGGCAAGACTTTATTTTCAGCACATTCGTCGGTTACTATTTCAAAAGTAATCGGCTAGACTTTATTTTCAGCACATTCGTCGCTTACTATTTCAAAAGTAATCGGCGAGATTTTTATCTTCAACATATTCGTCGGTTACTATTTCAAAAGTAATCGGCAAGATTTTTATTTTCAGCATATTTGTCGGTTACTATTTTAAAAGTAAGCGGCATGACTTTATTTTCAGCACATTCGTCGGTTACTATTTCAAAAGTAAATGGCAAGATTTTTATTTTCAATATATTCGTCGGTTACTATTTCAAAAATAATCGCCAAGATTTTTTTATTTTCAGCATATTTGTCGGTTACTAATTTAAAAGTAATCGGCAAGACTTTATTTTCAGCACATTCGTCGGTTACTATTTCAAAAGTAAGCGGCATGACTTTATTTTCAGCACATTCGTCGGTTACTATTTCAAAAGTAATCGGCAAGATTTTTTTTCTACATATTCGTCGGTTACTATTTCAAAAGTAATCGGCAAGATTTTTATTTTCAGCATATTCGGTGGTTACTATTTCAAAAGTAATCGGCAAAACTTTATTTTTAGCACATTCGTCGGTTACTATTTCAAAAGTAATCGGCGAGATTTTTATCTTCAACATATTCGTCGGTTACTATTTCAAAAGTAATCGGCAAGATTTTTATTTTCAGCATATTCGTCGGTTACTATTTCAAAAGTAATCGGCAAGACTTTATTTTCAGCACATTCGTCGGTTACTATTTCAAAAGTAATCGGCAAGATTTTTTTTCTGCATATTCGTCAGTTACTATTTCAAAAGTAATCGGCAAGATTTTTATTTTCAGCAAATTCGTCGGTTACTATTTGAAAAGTAATCGGCAAGCCTTTATTTTCAGCACATTCGTCGGTTACTATTTCAAAAGTAATCGGCTAGATTTTTATTTTCAGCATATTCGTCGGTTACTATTTCAAAAGTAATCGCCAAGATTTTTATTTTCAGCAAATTCGTCGGTTACTATTTCAAAAGTAATCGGCAAGCCTTTATTTTCAGCATATTCGTCGGTTACTATTTCAAAAGTAATCGGCAAAACTTTATTTTCAGCACATTCGTCGGTTACTATTTCAAAAGTAATCGGCAAGACTTTATTTTCAGCACATTCGTCGGTTACTATTTCAAAAGTAATCGGCAAGATTTTTTTTGTCAGCATATTCGTCGGTTACTATTTCAAAAGTAATCGGCAAGACTTTATTTTCAGCACATTCGTCGGTTACTATTTCAAAAGTAATCGGCAAGATTTTTTTTCTGCATATTCGTCGGTTACTATTTCAAAAGTAATCGGCAAGATTTTTATTTTCAGCATATTCGTCGGTAACTATTTCAAAAGTAATCGGCAAGACTTTATTTTCAGCACATTCGTCGGTTACTATTTCAAAAGTAATCGGCTAGACTTTATTTTCAGCACATTCGTCGCTTACTATTTCAAAAGTAATCGGCGAGATTTTTATCTTCAACATATTCGTCGGTTACTATTTCAAAAGTAATCGGCAAGATTTTTATTTTCAGCATATTTGTCGGTTACTATTTTAAAAGTAAGCGGCATGACTTTATTTTCAGCACATTCGTCGGTTACTATTTCAAAAGTAAATGGCAAGATTTTTATTTTCAATATATTCGTCGGTTACTATTTCAAAAATAATCGCCAAGATTTTTTTATTTTCAGCATATTTGTCGGTTACTAATTTAAAAGTAATCGGCAAGACTTTATTTTCAGCACATTCGTCGGTTACTATTTCAAAAGTAAGCGGCATGACTTTATTTTCAGCACATTCGTCGGTTACTATTTCAAAAGTAATCGGCAAGATTTTTTTTCTACATATTCGTCGGTTACTATTTCAAAAGTAATCGGCAAGATTTTTATTTTCAGCATATTCGGTGGTTACTATTTCAAAAGTAATCGGCAAAACTTTATTTTTAGCACATTCGTCGGTTACTATTTCAAAAGTAATCGGCGAGATTTTTATCTTCAACATATTCGTCGGTTACTATTTCAAAAGTAATCGGCAAGATTTTTATTTTCAGCATATTCGTCGGTTACTATTTCAAAAGTAATCGGCAAGACTTTATTTTCAGCACATTCGTCGGTTACTATTTCAAAAGTAATCGGCAAGATTTTTTTTCTGCATATTCGTCAGTTACTATTTCAAAAGTAATCGGCAAGATTTTTATTTTCAGCAAATTCGTCGGTTACTATTTGAAAAGTAATCGGCAAGCCTTTATTTTCAGCACATTCGTCGGTTACTATTTCAAAAGTAATCGGCTAGATTTTTATTTTCAGCATATTCGTCGGTTACTATTTCAAAAGTAATCGCCAAGATTTTTATTTTCAGCAAATTCGTCGGTTACTATTTCAAAAGTAATCGGCAAGCCTTTATTTTCAGCATATTCGTCGGTTACTATTTCAAAAGTAATCGGCAAAACTTTATTTTCAGCACATTCGTCGGTTACTATTTCAAAAGTAATCGGCAAGACTTTATTTTCAGCACATTCGTCGGTTACTATTTCAAAAGTAATCGGCAAGATTTTTTTTGTCAGCATATTCGTCGGTTACTATTTCAAAAGTAATCGGCAAGACTTTATTTTCAGCACATTCGTCGGTTACTATTTCAAAAGTAATCGGCAAGATTTTTTTTCTGCATATTCGTCGGTTACTATTTCAAAAGTAATCGGCAAGATTTTTATTTTCAGCATATTCGTCGGTAACTATTTCAAAAGTAATCGGCAAGACTTTATTTTCAGCACATTCGTCGGTTACTATTTCAAAAGTAATCGGCTAGACTTTATTTTCAGCACATTCGTCGCTTACTATTTCAAAAGTAATCGGCGAGATTTTTATCTTCAACATATTCGTCGGTTACTATTTCAAAAGTAATCGGCAAGATTTTTATTTTCAGCATATTTGTCGGTTACTATTTTAAAAGTAAGCGGCATGACTTTATTTTCAGCACATTCGTCGGTTACTATTTCAAAAGTAAATGGCAAGATTTTTATTTTCAATATATTCGTCGGTTACTATTTCAAAAATAATCGCCAAGATTTTTTTATTTTCAGCATATTTGTCGGTTACTAATTTAAAAGTAATCGGCAAGACTTTATTTTCAGCACATTCGTCGGTTACTATTTCAAAAGTAAGCGGCATGACTTTATTTTCAGCACATTCGTCGGTTACTATTTCAAAAGTAATCGGCAAGATTTTTTTTCTACATATTCGTCGGTTACTATTTCAAAAGTAATCGGCAAGATTTTTATTTTCAGCATATTCGGCGGTTACTATTTCAAAAGTAATCGGCAAAACTTTATTTTTAGCACATTCGTCGGTTACTATTTCAAAAGTAATCGGCGAGATTTTTATCTTCAACATATTCGTCGGTTACTATTTCAAAAGTAATCGGCAAGATTTTTATTTTCAGCATATTTGTCGGTTACTATTTTAAAAGTAAGCGGCATGACTTTATTTTCAGCACATTCGTCGGTTACTATTTCAAAAGTAATTGGCAAGATTTTTTTTTCTGCATATTCGTCGGTTACTATTTCAAATGTAATCGGAAAGATTTTAATTTTCAGCATATTCGTCGGTTACTATTTCAAAAGTAATCGGCAAGACTTTATTTTCAGCACATTCGTCGCTTACTATTTCAAAAGTAATCGGCATGATTTTTATTTTCAGCATATTCGTCGGTTACTATTTCAAAAGTAATCGCCAAGATTTTTATTTTCAGCATATTTGTCAGTTACTTTTTTAAAAGTAATCGGCAAGACTTTATTTTCAGCACATTCGTCGGTTACTATTTCAAAAGTAATCGGCAAGACTTTATTTTCATCACATTCGTCGGTTACAATTTCAAAAGTAATCGGCAAGACTTTATTTTCATCACATTCGTCGGTTACTATTTCAAAAGTAATCGGCAAGATTTTTATTTTCAGCATATTCGGCGGTTACTATTTCAAAAGTAATCGGCAAAACTTTATTTTTAGCACATTCGTCGGTTACTATTTCAAAAGTAATCGGCGAGATTTTTATCTTCAACATATTCGTCGGTTACTATTTCAAAAGTAATCGGCAAGATTTTTATTTTCAGCATATTCGTCGGTTACTATTTCAAAAGTAATCGGCAAGACTTTATTTTCAGCACATTCGTCGGTTACTATTTCAAAAGTAATCGGCAAGATTTTTTTTCTGCATATTCGTCAGTTACTATTTCAAAAGTAATCGGCAAGATTTTTATTTTCAGCAAATTCGTCGGTTACTATTTGAAAAGTAATCGGCAAGCCTTTATTTTCAGCACATTCGTCGGTTACTATTTCAAAAGTAATCGGCTAGATTTTTATTTTCAGCATATTCGTCGGTTACTATTTCAAAAGTAATCGCCAAGATTTTTATTTTCAGCAAATTCGTCGGTTACTATTTCAAAAGTAATCGGCAAGCCTTTATTTTCAGCATATTCGTCGGTTACTATTTCAAAAGTAATCGGCAAAACTTTATTTTCAGCACATTCGTCGGTTACTATTTCAAAAGTAATCGGCAAGACTTTATTTTCAGCACATTCGTCGGTTACTATTTCAAAAGTAATCGGCAAGATTTTTTTGTCAGCATATTCGTCGGTTACTATTTCAAAAGTAATCGGCAAGACTTTATTTTCAGCACATTCGTCGGTTACTATTTCAAAAGTAATCGGCAAGATTTTTTTTCTGCATATTCGTCGGTTACTATTTCAAAAGTAATCGGCAAGATTTTTATTTTCAGCATATTCGTCGGTAACTATTTCAAAAGTAATCGGCAAGACTTTATTTTCAGCACATTCGTCGGTTACTATTTCAAAAGTAATCGGCTAGACTTTATTTTCAGCACATTCGTCGCTTACTATTTCAAAAGTAATCGGCGAGATTTTTATCTTCAACATATTCGTCGGTTACTATTTCAAAAGTAATCGGCAAGATTTTTATTTTCAGCATATTTGTCGGTTACTATTTTAAAAGTAAGCGGCATGACTTTATTTTCAGCACATTCGTCGGTTACTATTTCAAAAGTAAATGGCAAGATTTTTATTTTCAATATATTCGTCGGTTACTATTTCAAAAATAATCGCCAAGATTTTTTTATTTTCAGCATATTTGTCGGTTACTAATTTAAAAGTAATCGGCAAGACTTTATTTTCAGCACATTCGTCGGTTACTATTTCAAAAGTAAGCGGCATGACTTTATTTTCAGCACATTCGTCGGTTACTATTTCAAAAGTAATCGGCAAGATTTTTTTTCTACATATTCGTCGGTTACTATTTCAAAAGTAATCGGCAAGATTTTTATTTTCAGCATATTCGGCGGTTACTATTTCAAAAGTAATCGGCAAAACTTTATTTTTAGCACATTCGTCGGTTACTATTTCAAAAGTAATCGGCGAGATTTTTATCTTCAACATATTCGTCGGTTACTATTTCAAAAGTAATCGGCAAGATTTTTATTTTCAGCATATTTGTCGGTTACTATTTTAAAAGTAAGCGGCATGACTTTATTTTCAGCACATTCGTCGGTTACTATTTCAAAAGTAATTGGCAAGATTTTTTTTTTCTGCATATTCGTCGGTTACTATTTCAAATGTAATCGGAAAGATTTTAATTTTCAGCATATTCGTCGGTTACTATTTCAAAAGTAATCGGCAAGACTTTATTTTCAGCACATTCGTCGCTTACTATTTCAAAAGTAATCGGCATGATTTTTATTTTCAGCATATTCGTCGGTTACTATTTCAAAAGTAATCGCCAAGATTTTTATTTTCAGCATATTTGTCAGTTACTTTTTTAAAAGTAATCGGCAAGACTTTATTTTCAGCACATTCGTCGGTTACTATTTCAAAAGTAATCGGCAAGACTTTATTTTCATCACATTCGTCGGTTACAATTTCAAAAGTAATCGGCAAGACTTTATTTTCAGCACATTCGTCGGTTACTATTTCAAAAGTAAACGGCAAGATTTTTATTTTTAGCATATTCGTCGGTTACTATTTCAAAAATAATCGCCAAGATTTTTTTATTTTCAGCATATTTGTCGGTTACTAATTTAAAAGTAATCGGCAAGACTTTATTTTCAGCACATTCGTCGGTTACTATTTCAAAAGTAAGCGGCATGACTTTATTTTCAGCACATTCGTCGGTTACTATTTCAAAAGTAATCGGCAAGATTTTTTTTCTGCATATTCGTCGGTTACTATTTCAAAAGTAATCGGCAAGATTTTTATTTTCAGCATATTCGGCGGTTACTATTTCAAAAGTAATCGGCAAAACTTTATTTTCAGCACATTCGTCGGTTACTATTTCAAAAGTAATCAGCGAGATTTTTATCTTCAACATATTCGTCGGTTACTATTTCAAAAGTAATCAGCAAGATTTTTATTTTCAGCATATTCGTCGGTTACAATTTCAAATGTAATCGGAAAGATTTTAATTTTCAGCATATTCGTCGGTTACTATTTCAAAAGTAATCGGCAAGACTTTATTTTCAGCACATTCGTCGCTTACTATTTCAAAAGTAATCGGCATGATTTTTATTTTCAGCATATTCGTCGGTTACTATTTCAAAAGTAATCGCCAAGATTTTTATTTTCAGCATATTTGTCGGTTACTATTTTAAAAGTAATCGGCAAGACTTTATTTTCAGCACATTCGTCGGTTACTATTTCAAAAGTAATCGGCAAGATTTTTATTTTCAGCATATTCGTCGGTTACTATTTCAAAAGTAATCGGCAAGACTTTATTTTCAGCACATTCGTCGGTTACTATATCAAAAGTAATCGGCAAGATTTTTTTTCTGCATATTCGTCAGTTACTATTTCAAAAGTAATCGGCAAGATTTTTATTTTCAGCAAATTCGTCGGTTACTATTTGAAAAGTAATCGGCAAGCCTTTATTTTCAGCACATTCGTCGGTTACTATTTCAAAAGTAATCGGCTAGATTTTTATTTTCAGCATATTCGTCGGTTACTATTTCAAAAGTAATCGCCAAGATTTTTATTTTCAGCAAATTCGTCGGTTACTATTTCAAAAGTAATCGGCAAGCCTTTATTTTCAGCATATTCGTCGGTTATTATTTCAAAAGTAATCGGCAAAACTTTATTTTCAGCACATTCGTCGGTTACTATTTCAAAAGTAATCGGCAAGACTTTATTTTCAGCACATTCGTCGGTTACTATTTCAAAAGTAATCGGCAAGATTTTTTTTGTCAGCATATTCGTCGGTTACTATTTCAAAAGTAATCGGCAAGACTTTATTTTCAGCACATTCGTCGGTTACTATTTCAAAAGTAATCGGCAAGATTTTTTTTCTGCATATTCGTCGGTTACTATTTCAAAAGTAATCGGCAAGATTTTTATTTTCAGCATATTCGTCGGTAACTATTTCAAAAGTAATCGGCAAGACTTTATTTTCAGCACATTCGTCGGTTACTATTTCAAAAGTAATCGGCTAGACTTTATTTTCAGCACATTCGTCGCTTACTATTTCAAAAGTAATCGGCAAGATTTTTATTTTCAGCATATTGGTCGGTTACTATTTTAAAAGTAATCGCCAAGATTTTTATTTTCAGCATATTTGTCGGTTACTGTTTTAAAAGTAATCGGCAAGACTTTATTTTCAGCACATTCGTCGGTTACTATTTCAAAAGTAATCGGCAAGACTTTATTTTCAGCACATTCGTCGGTTACTATTTCAAAAGTAATCGGCAAGATTTTTATTTTCAGCATATTCGTCGGTTACTATTTCAAAAGTAATCGCCAAGATTTTTATTTTCAGCATATTTGTCGGTTACTATTTTAAAAGTAATCGGCAAGACTTTATTTTCAGCACATTCGTCGGTTACTATTTCAAAAGTAATCGGCAAGATTTTTATTTTCAGCATATTCGTCGGTTACTATTTTAAAAGTAAGCGGCATGACTTTTTTTTCAGCACATTCGTCGGTTACTATTTCAAAAGTAATTGGCAAAATTTTTTTTCTGCTTATTCGTCGGTTACTATTTCAAATGTAATCGGAAAGATTTTAATTTTCAGCATATTCGTCGGTTACTATTTCAAAAGTAATCGGCAAGACTTTATTTTCAGCACATTCGTCGCTTACTATTTCAAATGTAATCGGCATGATTTTTATTTTCAGCATATTCGTCGGTTACTATTTCAAAAGTAATCGCCAAGATTTTTATTTTCAGCATATTTGTCAGTTACTTTTTTAAAAGTAATCGGCAAGACTTTATTTTCAGCACATTCGTCGGTTACTATTTCAAAAGTAATCGGCAAGACTTTATTTTCATCACATTCGTCGGTTACAATTTCAAAAGTAATCGGCAAGACTTTATTTTCAGCACATTCGTCGGTTACTATTTCAAAAGTAAACGGCAAGATTTTTATTTTCAGCATATTCGTCGGTTACTATTTCAAAAATAATCGCCAAGATTTTTTTATTTTCAGCATATTTGTCGGTTACTAATTTAAAAGTAATCGGCAAGACTTTATTTTCAGCACATTCGTCGGTTACTATTTCAAAAGTAAGCGGCATGACTTTATTTTCAGCACATTCGTCGGTTACTATTTCAAAAGTAATCGGCAAGATTTTTTTTCTGCATATTCGTCGGTTACTATTTCAAAAGTAATCGGCAAGATTTTTATTTTCAGCATATTCGGCGGTTACTATTTCAAAAGTAATCGGCAAAACTTTATTTTCAGCACATTCGTCGGTTACTATTTCAAAAGTAATCAGCGAGATTTTTATCTTCAACATATTCGTCGGTTACTATTTCAAAAGTAATCAGCAAGATTTTTATTTTCAGCATATTCGTCGGTTACTATTTCAAATGTAATCGGAAAGATTTTAATTTTCAGCATATTCGTCGGTTACTATTTCAAAAGTAATCGGCAAGACTTTATTTTCAGCAAATTCGTCGCTTACTATTTCAAAAGTAATCGGCATGATTTTTATTTTCAGCATATTCGTCGGTTACTATTTCAAAAGTAATCGCCAAGATTTTTATTTTCAGCATATTTGTCGGTTACTATTTTAAAAGTAATCGGCAAGACTTTATTTTCAGCACATTCGTCGGTTACTATTTCAAAAGTAATCGGCAAGATTTTTATTTTCAGCATATTCGTCGGTTACTATTTCAAAAGTAATCGGCAAGACTTTATTTTCAGCACATTCGTCGGTTACTATTTCAAAAGTAATCGGCAAGATTTTTTTTCTGCATATTCGTCAGTTACTATTTCAAAAGTAATCGGCAAGATTTTTATTTTCAGCAAATTCGTCGGTTACTATTTGAAAAGTAATCGGCAAGCCTTTATTTTCAGCACATTCGTCGGTTACTATTTCAAAAGTAATCGGCTAGATTTTTATTTTCAGCACATTCGTCGGTTACTATTTCAAAAGTAATCGGCAAGATTTTTTTTCTGCATATTCGTCGGTTACTATTTCAAAAGTAATCGGCAAGATTTTTATTTTCAGCATATTCGTCGGTAACTATTTCAAAAGTAATCGGCAAGACTTTATTTTCAGCACATTCGTCGGTTACTATTTCAAAAGTAATCGGCTAGACTTTATTTTCAGCACATTCGTCGCTTACTATTTCAAATGTAATCGGCATGATTTTTATTTTCAGCATATTCGTCGGTTACTATTTCAAAAGTAATCGCCAAGATTTTTATTTTCAGCATATTTGTCCGTTACTTTTTTAAAAGTAATCGGCAAGACTTTATTTTCAGCACATTCGTCGGTTACTATTTCAAAAGTAATCGGCAAGACTTTATTTTCATCACATTCGTCGGTTACTATTTCAAAAGTAATCGGCAAGACTTTATTTTCAGCACATTCGTCGGTTACTATTTCAAAAGTAAACAGCAAGATTTTTATTTTCAGCATATTCGTCGGTTACTATTTCAAAAATAATCGCCAAGATTTTTTTATTTTCAGCATATTTGGCGGTTACTAATTTAAAAGTAATCGGCAAGACTTTATTTTCAGCACATTCGTCGGTTACTATTTCAAAAGTAAGCGGCATGACTTTATTTTCAGCACATTCGTCGGTTACTATTTCAAAAGTAATCGGCAAGATTTTTTTTCTGCATATTCGTCGGTTACTATTTCAAAAGTAATCGGCAAGATTTTTATTTTCAGCATATTCGGCGGTTACTATTTCAAAAGTAATCGGCAAAACTTTATTTTCAGCACATTCGTCGGTTACTATTTCAAAAGTAATCAGCGAGATTTTTATCTTCAACATATTCGTCGGTTACTATTTCAAAAGTAATCAGCAAGATTTTTATTTTCAGCATATTCGTCGGTTACTATTTCAAATGTAATCGGAAAGATTTTAATTTTCAGCATATTCGTCGGTTACTATTTCAAAAGTAATCGGCAAGACTTTATTTTCAGCACATTCGTCGCTTACTATTTCAAAAGTAATCGGCATGATATTTATTTTCAGCATATTCGTCGGTTACTATTTCAAAAGTAATCGCCAAGATTTTTATTTTCAGCATATTTGTCGGTTACTATTTTAAAAGTAATCGGCAAGACTTTATTTTCAGCACATTCGTCGGTTACTATTTCAAAAGTAATCGGCAAGATTTTTATTTTCAGCATATTCGTCGGTTACTATTTCAAAAGTAATCGGCAAGACTTTATTTTCAGCACATTCGTCGGTTACTATTTCAAAAGTAATCGGCAAGATTTTTTTTCTGCATATTCGTCAGTTACTATTTCAAAAGTAATCGGCAAGATTTTTATTTTCAGCAAATTCGTCGGTTACTATTTGAAAAGAAATCGGCAAGCCTTTATTTTCAGCACATTCGTCGGTTACTATTTCAAAAGTAATCGGCTAGATTTTTATTTTCAGCACATTCGTCGGTTACTATTTCAAAAGTAATCGGCAAGATTTTTTTTCTGCATATTCGTCGGTTACTATTTCAAAGGTAATCGGCAAGATTTTTATTTTCAGCATATTCGTCGGTAACTATTTCAAAAGTAATCGGCAAGACTTTATTTTCAGCACATTCGTCGGTTACTATTTCAAAAGTAATCGGCTAGACTTTATTTTCAGCACATTCGTCGCTTACTATTTCAAAAGTAATCGGCAAGATTTTTATTTTCAGCATATTGGTCGGTTACTATTTTAAAAGTAATCGCCAAGATTTTTATGTTCAGCATATTTGTCGGTTACTGTTTTAAAAGTAATCGGCAAGACTTTATTTTCAGCACATTCGTCGGTTACTATTTCAAAAGTAATCGGCAAGACTTTATTTTCAGCACATTCGTCGGTTACTATTTCAAAAGTAATCGGCAAGATTTTTATTTTCAGCATATTCGTCGGTTACTATTTCAAAAGTAATCGCCAAGATTTTTATTTTCAGCATATTTGTCGGTTACTATTTTAAAAGTAATCGGCAAGACTTTATTTTCAGCACATTCGTCGGTTACTATTTCAAAAGTAATCGGCAAGATTTTTATTTTCAGCATATTCGTCGGTTACTATTTTAAAAGTAAGCGGCATGACTTTTTTTTCAGCACATTCGTCGGTTACTATTTCAAAAGTAATTGGCAAAATTTTTTTTCTGCTTATTCGTCGGTTACTATTTCAAATGTAATCGGAAAGATTTTAATTTTCAGCATATTCGTCGGTTACTATTTCAAAAGTAATCGGCAAGACTTTATTTTCAGCACATTCGTCGCTTACTATTTCAAATGTAATCGGCATGATTTTTATTTTCAGCATATTCGTCGGTTACTATTTCAAAAGTAATCGCCAAGATTTTTATTTTCAGCATATTTGTCAGTTACTTTTTTAAAAGTAATCGGCAAGACTTTATTTTCAGCACATTCGTCGGTTACTATTTCAAAAGTAATCGGCAAGACTTTATTTTCATCACATTCGTCGGTTACTATTTCAAAAGTAATCGGCAAGACTTTATTTTCAGCACATTCGTCGGTTACTATTTCAAAAGTAATCGGCTAGATTTTTATTTTCAGCACATTCGTCGGTTACTATTTCAAAAGTAATCGGCAAGATTTTTTTTCTGCATATTCGTCGGTTACTATTTCAAAAGTAATCGGCAAGATTTTTATTTTCAGCATATTCGTCGGTAACTATTTCAAAAGTAATCGGCAAGACTTTATTTTCAGCACATTCGTCGGTTACTATTTCAAAAGTAATCGGCTAGACTTTATTTTCAGCACATTCGTCGCTTACTATTTCAAAAGTAATCGGCAAGATTTTTATTTTCAGCATATTGGTCGGTTACTATTTTAAAAGTAATCGCCAAGATTTTTATTTTCAGCATATTTGTCGGTTACTGTTTTAAAAGTAATCGGCAAGACTTTATTTTCAGCACATTCGTCGGTTACTATTTCAAAAGTAATCGGCAAGACTTTATTTTCAGCACATTCGTCGGTTACTATTTCAAAAGTAATCGGCAAGATTTTTATTTTCAGCATATTCGTCGGTTACTATTTCAAAAGTAATCGCCAAGATTTTTATTTTCAGCATATTTGTCGGTTACTATTTTAAAAGTAATCGGCAAGACTTTATTTTCAGCACATTCGTCGGTTACTATTTCAAAAGTAATCGGCAAGATTTTTATTTTCAGCATATTCGTCGGTTACTATTTTAAAAGTAAGCGGCATGACTTTTTTTTCAGCACATTCGTCGGTTACTATTTCAAAAGTAATTGGCAAAAATTTTTTTCTGCTTATTCGTCGGTTACTATTTCAAATGTAATCGGAAAGATTTTAATTTTCAGCATATTCGTCGGTTACTATTTCAAAAGTAATCGGCAAGACTTTATTTTCAGCACATTCGTCGGTTACTATTTCAAAAGTAAGCGGCATGACTTTATTTTCAGCACATTCGTCGGTTACTATTTCAAAAGTAATCGGCAAGATTTTTTTTCTGCATATTCGTCGGTTACTATTTCAAAAGTAATCGGCAAGATTTTTATTTTCAGCATATTCGGCGGTTACTATTTCAAAAGTAATCGGCAAAACTTTATTTTCAGCACATTCGTCGGTTACTATTTCAAAAGTAATCAGCGAGATTTTTATCTTCAACATATTCGTCGGTTACTATTTCAAAAGTAATCAGCAAGATTTTTATTTTCAGCATATTCGTCGGTTACTATTTCAAATGTAATCGGAAAGATTTTAATTTTCAGCATATTCGTCGGTTACTATTTCAAAAGTAATCGGCAAGACTTTATTTTCAGCACATTCGTCGCTTACTATTTCAAAAGTAATCGGCATGATTTTTATTTTCAGCATATTGGTCGGTTACTATTTTAAAAGTAATCGCCAAGATTTTTATTTTCAGCATATTTGTCGGTTACTGTTTTAAAAGTAATCGGCAAGACTTTATTTTCAGCACATTCGTCGGTTACTATTTCAAAAGTAATCGGCAAGACTTTATTTTCAGCACATTCGTCGGTTACTATTTCAAAAGTAATCGGCAAGATTTTTATTTTCAGCATATTCGTCGGTTACTATTTCAAAAGTAATCGCCAAGATTTTTATTTTCAGCATATTTGTCGGTTACTATTTTAAAAGTAATCGGCAAGACTTTATTTTCAGCACATTCGTCGGTTACTATTTCAAAAGTAATCGGCAAGATTTTTATTTTCAGCATATTCGTCGGTTACTATTTTAAAAGTAAGCGGCATGACTTTTTTTTCAGCACATTCGTCGGTTACTATTTCAAAAGTAATTGGCAAAATTTTTTTTCTGCTTATTCGTCGGTTACTATTTCAAATGTAATCGGAAAGATTTTAATTTTCAGCATATTCGTCGGTTACTATTTCAAAAGTAATCGGCAAGACTTTATTTTCAGCACATTCGTCGCTTACTATTTCAAAAGTAATCGGCATGATTTTTATTTTCAGCATATTCGTCGGTTACTATTTCAAAAGTAATCGCCAAGATTTTTATTTTCAGCATATTTGTCAGTTACTTTTTTAAAAGTAATCGGCAAGACTTTATTTTCAGCACATTCGTGGGTTACTATTTCAAAAGTAATCGGCAAGACTTTATTTTCAGCACATTCGTCGGTTACTATTTCAAAAGTAAACGGCAAGATTTTTATTTTCAGCATATTCGTCGATTACTATTTCAAAAATAATCGCCAAGATTTTTTTATTTTCAGCACATTCGTCGGTTACTATTTCAAAAGTAATCGGCTAGATTTTTATTTTCAGCACATTCGTCGGTTACTATTTCAAAAGTAATCGGCAAGATTTTTTTTCTGCATATTCGTCGGTTACTATTTCAAAAGTAATCGGCAAGATTTTTATTTTCAGCATATTCGTCGGTAACTATTTCAAAAGTAATCGGCAAGACTTTATTTTCAGCACATTCGTCGGTTACTATTTCAAAAGTAATCGGCTAGACTTTATTTTCAGCACATTCGTCGCTTACTATTTCAAAAGTAATCGCCAAGATTTTTATTTTCAGCATATTTGTCGGTTACTATTTTAAAAGTAATCGGCAAGACTTTATTTTCAGCACATTCGTCGGTTACTATTTCAAAAGTAATCGGCAAGATTTTTATTTTCAGCATATTCGTCGGTTACTATTTTAAAAGTAAGCGGCATGACTTTTTTTTCAGCACATTCGTCGGTTACTATTTCAAAAGTAATTGGCAAAATTTTTTTTCTGCTTATTCGTCGGTTACTATTTCAAATGTAATCGGAAAGATTTTAATTTTCAGCATATTCGTCGGTTACTATTTCAAAAGTAATCGGCAAGACTTTATTTTCAGCACATTCGTCGGTTACTATTTCAAAAGTAAGCGGCATGACTTTATTTTCAGCACATTCGTCGGTTACTATTTCAAAAGTAATCGGCAAGATTTTTTTTCTGCATATTCGTCGGTTACTATTTCAAAAGTAATCGCCAAGATTTTTATTTTCAGCATATTTGTCGGTTACTATTTTAAAAGTAATCGGCAAGACTTTATTTTCAGCACATTCGTCGGTTACTATTTCAAAAGTAATCGGCAAGATTTTTATTTTCAGCATATTCGTCGGTTACTATTTTAAAAGTAAGCGGCATGACTTTTTTTTCAGCACATTCGTCGGTTACTATTTCAAAAGTAATTGGCAAAAATTTTTTTCTGCTTATTCGTCGGTTACTATTTCAAATGTAATCGGAAAGATTTTAATTTTCAGCATATTCGTCGGTTACTATTTCAAAAGTAATCGGCAAGACTTTATTTTCAGCACATTCGTCGGTTACTATTTCAAAAGTAAGCGGCATGACTTTATTTTCAGCACATTCGTCGGTTACTATTTCAAAAGTAATCGGCAAGATTTTTTTTCTGCATATTCGTCGGTTACTATTTCAAAAGTAATCGGCAAGATTTTTATTTTCAGCATATTCGGCGGTTACTATTTCAAAAGTAATCGGCAAAACTTTATTTTCAGCACATTCGTCGGTTACTATTTCAAAAGTAATCAGCGAGATTTTTATCTTCAACATATTCGTCGGTTACTATTTCAAAAGTAATCAGCAAGATTTTTATTTTCAGCATATTCGTCGGTTACTATTTCAAATGTAATCGGAAAGATTTTAATTTTCAGCATATTCGTCGGTTACTATTTCAAAAGTAATCGGCAAGACTTTATTTTCAGCACATTCGTCGCTTACTATTTCAAAAGTAATCGGCATGATTTTTATTTTCAGCATATTGGTCGGTTACTATTTTAAAAGTAATCGCCAAGATTTTTATTTTCAGCATATTTGTCGGTTACTGTTTTAAAAGTAATCGGCAAGACTTTATTTTCAGCACATTCGTCGGTTACTATTTCAAAAGTAATCGGCAAGACTTTATTTTCAGCACATTCGTCGGTTACTATTTCAAAAGTAATCGGCAAGATTTTTATTTTCAGCATATTCGTCGGTTACTATTTCAAAAGTAATCGCCAAGATTTTTATTTTCAGCATATTTGTCGGTTACTATTTTAAAAGTAATCGGCAAGACTTTATTTTCAGCACATTCGTCGGTTACTATTTCAAAAGTAATCGGCAAGATTTTTATTTTCAGCATATTCGTCGGTTACTATTTTAAAAGTAAGCGGCATGACTTTTTTTTCAGCACATTCGTCGGTTACTATTTCAAAAGTAATTGGCAAAATTTTTTTTCTGCTTATTCGTCGGTTACTATTTCAAATGTAATCGGAAAGATTTTAATTTTCAGCATATTCGTCGGTTACTATTTCAAAAGTAATCGGCAAGACTTTATTTTCAGCACATTCGTCGCTTACTATTTCAAAAGTAATCAGCAAGATTTTTATTTTCAGCATATTCGTCGGTTACTATTTCAAATGTAATCGGAAAGATTTTAATTTTCAGCATATTCGTCGGTTACTATTTCAAAAGTAATCGGCAAGACTTTATTTTCAGCAAATTCGTCGCTTACTATTTCAAAAGTAATCGGCATGATTTTTATTTTCAGCATATTCGTCGGTTACTATTTCAAAAGTAATCGCCAAGATTTTTATTTTCAGCATATTTGTCGGTTACTATTTTAAAAGTAATCGGCAAGACTTTATTTTCAGCACATTCGTCGGTTACTATTTCAAAAGTAATCGGCAAGATTTTTATTTTCAGCATATTCGTCGGTTACTATTTCAAAAGTAATCGGCAAGACTTTATTTTCAGCACATTCGTCGGTTACTATTTCAAAAGTAATCGGCAAGATTTTTTTTCTGCATATTCGTCAGTTACTATTTCAAAAGTAATCGGCAAGATTTTTATTTTCAGCAAATTCGTCGGTTACTATTTGAAAAGTAATCGGCAAGCCTTTATTTTCAGCACATTCGTCGGTTACTATTTCAAAAGTAATCGGCTAGATTTTTATTTTCAGCACATTCGTCGGTTACTATTTCAAAAGTAATCGGCAAGATTTTTTTTCTGCATATTCGTCGGTTACTATTTCAAAAGTAATCGGCAAGATTTTTATTTTCAGCATATTCGTCGGTAACTATTTCAAAAGTAATCGGCAAGACTTTATTTTCAGCACATTCGTCGGTTACTATTTCAAAAGTAATCGGCTAGACTTTATTTTCAGCACATTCGTCGCTTACTATTTCAAAAGTAATCGCCAAGATTTTTATTTTCAGCATATTTGTCGGTTACTATTTTAAAAGTAATCGGCAAGACTTTATTTTCAGCACATTCGTCGGTTACTATTTCAAAAGTAATCGGCAAGATTTTTATTTTCAGCATATTCGTCGGTTACTATTTTAAAAGTAAGCGGCATGACTTTTTTTTCAGCACATTCGTCGGTTACTATTTCAAAAGTAATTGGCAAAATTTTTTTTCTGCTTATTCGTCGGTTACTATTTCAAATGTAATCGGAAAGATTTTAATTTTCAGCATATTCGTCGGTTACTATTTCAAAAGTAATCGGCAAGACTTTATTTTCAGCACATTCGTCGGTTACTATTTCAAAAGTAAGCGGCATGACTTTATTTTCAGCACATTCGTCGGTTACTATTTCAAAAGTAATCGGCAAGATTTTTTTTCTGCATATTCGTCGGTTACTATTTCAAAAGTAATCGCCAAGATTTTTATTTTCAGCATATTTGTCGGTTACTATTTTAAAAGTAATCGGCAAGACTTTATTTTCAGCACATTCGTCGGTTACTATTTCAAAAGTAATCGGCAAGATTTTTATTTTCAGCATATTCGTCGGTTACTATTTTAAAAGTAAGCGGCATGACTTTTTTTTCAGCACATTCGTCGGTTACTATTTCAAAAGTAATTGGCAAAAATTTTTTTCTGCTTATTCGTCGGTTACTATTTCAAATGTAATCGGAAAGATTTTAATTTTCAGCATATTCGTCGGTTACTATTTCAAAAGTAATCGGCAAGACTTTATTTTCAGCACATTCGTCGGTTACTATTTCAAAAGTAAGCGGCATGACTTTATTTTCAGCACATTCGTCGGTTACTATTTCAAAAGTAATCGGCAAGATTTTTTTTCTGCATATTCGTCGGTTACTATTTCAAAAGTAATCGGCAAGATTTTTATTTTCAGCATATTCGGCGGTTACTATTTCAAAAGTAATCGGCAAAACTTTATTTTCAGCACATTCGTCGGTTACTATTTCAAAAGTAATCAGCGAGATTTTTATCTTCAACATATTCGTCGGTTACTATTTCAAAAGTAATCAGCAAGATTTTTATTTTCAGCATATTCGTCGGTTACTATTTCAAATGTAATCGGAAAGATTTTAATTTTCAGCATATTCGTCGGTTACTATTTCAAAAGTAATCGGCAAGACTTTATTTTCAGCACATTCGTCGCTTACTATTTCAAAAGTAATCGGCATGATTTTTATTTTCAGCATATTGGTCGGTTACTATTTTAAAAGTAATCGCCAAGATTTTTATTTTCAGCATATTTGTCGGTTACTGTTTTAAAAGTAATCGGCAAGACTTTATTTTCAGCACATTCGTCGGTTACTATTTCAAAAGTAATCGGCAAGACTTTATTTTCAGCACATTCGTCGGTTACTATTTCAAAAGTAATCGGCAAGATTTTTATTTTCAGCATATTCGTCGGTTACTATTTCAAAAGTAATCGCCAAGATTTTTATTTTCAGCATATTTGTCGGTTACTATTTTAAAAGTAATCGGCAAGACTTTATTTTCAGCACATTCGTCGGTTACTATTTCAAAAGTAATCGGCAAGATTTTTATTTTCAGCATATTCGTCGGTTACTATTTTAAAAGTAAGCGGCATGACTTTTTTTTCAGCACATTCGTCGGTTACTATTTCAAAAGTAATTGGCAAAATTTTTTTTCTGCTTATTCGTCGGTTACTATTTCAAATGTAATCGGAAAGATTTTAATTTTCAGCATATTCGTCGGTTACTATTTCAAAAGTAATCGGCAAGACTTTATTTTCAGCACATTCGTCGCTTACTATTTCAAAAGTAATCAGCAAGATTTTTATTTTCAGCATATTCGTCGGTTACTATTTCAAATGTAATCGGAAAGATTTTAATTTTCAGCATATTCGTCGGTTACTATTTCAAAAGTAATCGGCAAGACTTTATTTTCAGCAAATTCGTCGCTTACTATTTCAAAAGTAATCGGCATGATTTTTATTTTCAGCATATTCGTCGGTTACTATTTCAAAAGTAATCGCCAAGATTTTTATTTTCAGCATATTTGTCGGTTACTATTTTAAAAGTAATCGGCAAGACTTTATTTTCAGCACATTCGTCGGTTACTATTTCAAAAGTAATCGGCAAGATTTTTATTTTCAGCATATTCGTCGGTTACTATTTCAAAAGTAATCGGCAAGACTTTATTTTCAGCACATTCGTCGGTTACTATTTCAAAAGTAATCGGCAAGATTTTTTTTCTGCATATTCGTCAGTTACTATTTCAAAAGTAATCGGCAAGATTTTTATTTTCAGCAAATTCGTCGGTTACTATTTGAAAAGTAATCGGCAAGCCTTTATTTTCAGCACATTCGTAGGTTACTATTTCAAAAGTAATCGGCTAGATTTTTATTTTCAGCACATTCGTCGGTTACTATTTCAAAAGTAATCGGCAAGATTTTTTTTCTGCATATTCGTCGGTTACTATTTCAAAAGTAATCGGCAAGATTTTTATTTTCAGCATATTCGTCGGTAACTATTTCAAAAGTAATCGGCAAGACTTTATTTTCAGCACATTCGTCGGTTACTATTTCAAAAGTAATCGGCTAGACTTTATTTTCAGCACATTCGTCGCTTACTATTTCAAATGTAATCGGCATGATTTTTATTTTCAGCATATTCGTCGGTTACTATTTCAAAAGTAATCGCCAAGATTTTTATTTTCAGCATATTTGTCCGTTACTTTTTTAAAAGTAATCGGCAAGACTTTATTTTCAGCACATTCGTCGGTTACTATTTCAAAAGTAATCGGCAAGACTTTATTTTCATCACATTCGTCGGTTACTATTTCAAAAGTAATCGGCAAGACTTTATTTTCAGCACATTCGTCGGTTACTATTTCAAAAGTAAACAGCAAGATTTTTATTTTCAGCATATTCGTCGGTTACTATTTCAAAAATAATCGCCAAGATTTTTTTATTTTCAGCATATTTGGCGGTTACTAATTTAAAAGTAATCGGCAAGACTTTATTTTCAGCACATTCGTCGGTTACTATTTCAAAAGTAAGCGGCATGACTTTATTTTCAGCACATTCGTCGGTTACTATTTCAAAAGTAATCGGCAAGATTTTTTTTCTGCATATTCGTCGGTTACTATTTCAAAAGTAATCGGCAAGATTTTTATTTTCAGCATATTCGGCGGTTACTATTTCAAAAGTAATCGGCAAAACTTTATTTTCAGCACATTCGTCGGTTACTATTTCAAAAGTAATCAGCGAGATTTTTATCTTCAACATATTCGTCGGTTACTATTTCAAAAGTAATCAGCAAGATTTTTATTTTCAGCATATTCGTCGGTTACTATTTCAAATGTAATCGGAAAGATTTTAATTTTCAGCATATTCGTCGGTTACTATTTCAAAAGTAATCGGCAAGACTTTATTTTCAGCACATTCGTCGCTTACTATTTCAAAAGTAATCGGCATGATATTTATTTTCAGCATATTCGTCGGTTACTATTTCAAAAGTAATCGCCAAGATTTTTATTTTCAGCATATTTGTCGGTTACTATTTTAAAAGTAATCGGCAAGACTTTATTTTCAGCACATTCGTCGGTTACTATTTCAAAAGTAATCGGCAAGATTTTTATTTTCAGCATATTCGTCGGTTACTATTTCAAAAGTAATCGGCAAGACTTTATTTTCAGCACATTCGTCGGTTACTATTTCAAAAGTAATCGGCAAGATTTTTTTTCTGCATATTCGTCAGTTACTATTTCAAAAGTAATCGGCAAGATTTTTATTTTCAGCAAATTCGTCGGTTACTATTTGAAAAGAAATCGGCAAGCCTTTATTTTCAGCACATTCGTCGGTTACTATTTCAAAAGTAATCGGCTAGATTTTTATTTTCAGCACATTCGTCGGTTACTATTTCAAAAGTAATCGGCAAGATTTTTTTTCTGCATATTCGTCGGTTACTATTTCAAAGGTAATCGGCAAGATTTTTATTTTCAGCATATTCGTCGGTAACTATTTCAAAAGTAATCGGCAAGACTTTATTTTCAGCACATTCGTCGGTTACTATTTCAAAAGTAATCGGCTAGACTTTATTTTCAGCACATTCGTCGCTTACTATTTCAAAAGTAATCGGCAAGATTTTTATTTTCAGCATATTGGTCGGTTACTATTTTAAAAGTAATCGCCAAGATTTTTATGTTCAGCATATTTGTCGGTTACTGTTTTAAAAGTAATCGGCAAGACTTTATTTTCAGCACATTCGTCGGTTACTATTTCAAAAGTAATCGGCAAGACTTTATTTTCAGCACATTCGTCGGTTACTATTTCAAAAGTAATCGGCAAGATTTTTATTTTCAGCATATTCGTCGGTTACTATTTCAAAAGTAATCGCCAAGATTTTTATTTTCAGCATATTTGTCGGTTACTATTTTAAAAGTAATCGGCAAGACTTTATTTTCAGCACATTCGTCGGTTACTATTTCAAAAGTAATCGGCAAGATTTTTATTTTCAGCATATTCGTCGGTTACTATTTTAAAAGTAAGCGGCATGACTTTTTTTTCAGCACATTCGTCGGTTACTATTTCAAAAGTAATTGGCAAAATTTTTTTTCTGCTTATTCGTCGGTTACTATTTCAAATGTAATCGGAAAGATTTTAATTTTCAGCATATTCGTCGGTTACTATTTCAAAAGTAATCGGCAAGACTTTATTTTCAGCACATTCGTCGCTTACTATTTCAAATGTAATCGGCATGATTTTTATTTTCAGCATATTCGTCGGTTACTATTTCAAAAGTAATCGCCAAGATTTTTATTTTCAGCATATTTGTCAGTTACTTTTTTAAAAGTAATCGGCAAGACTTTATTTTCAGCACATTCGTCGGTTACTATTTCAAAAGTAATCGGCAAGACTTTATTTTCATCACATTCGTCGGTTACTATTTCAAAAGTAATCGGCAAGACTTTATTTTCAGCACATTCGTCGGTTACTATTTCAAAAGTAATCGGCTAGATTTTTATTTTCAGCACATTCGTCGGTTACTATTTCAAAAGTAATCGGCAAGATTTTTTTTCTGCATATTCGTCGGTTACTATTTCAAAAGTAATCGGCAAGATTTTTATTTTCAGCATATTCGTCGGTAACTATTTCAAAAGTAATCGGCAAGACTTTATTTTCAGCACATTCGTCGGTTACTATTTCAAAAGTAATCGGCTAGACTTTATTTTCAGCACATTCGTCGCTTACTATTTCAAAAGTAATCGGCAAGATTTTTATTTTCAGCATATTGGTCGGTTACTATTTTAAAAGTAATCGCCAAGATTTTTATTTTCAGCATATTTGTCGGTTACTGTTTTAAAAGTAATCGGCAAGACTTTATTTTCAGCACATTCGTCGGTTACTATTTCAAAAGTAATCGGCAAGACTTTATTTTCAGCACATTCGTCGGTTACTATTTCAAAAGTAATCGGCAAGATTTTTATTTTCAGCATATTCGTCGGTTACTATTTCAAAAGTAATCGCCAAGATTTTTATTTTCAGCATATTTGTCGGTTACTATTTTAAAAGTAATCGGCAAGACTTTATTTTCAGCACATTCGTCGGTTACTATTTCAAAAGTAATCGGCAAGATTTTTATTTTCAGCATATTCGTCGGTTACTATTTTAAAAGTAAGCGGCATGACTTTTTTTTCAGCACATTCGTCGGTTACTATTTCAAAAGTAATTGGCAAAAATTTTTTTCTGCTTATTCGTCGGTTACTATTTCAAATGTAATCGGAAAGATTTTAATTTTCAGCATATTCGTCGGTTACTATTTCAAAAGTAATCGGCAAGACTTTATTTTCAGCACATTCGTCGGTTACTATTTCAAAAGTAAGCGGCATGACTTTATTTTCAGCACATTCGTCGGTTACTATTTCAAAAGTAATCGGCAAGATTTTTTTTCTGCATATTCGTCGGTTACTATTTCAAAAGTAATCGGCAAGATTTTTATTTTCAGCATATTCGGCGGTTACTATTTCAAAAGTAATCGGCAAAACTTTATTTTCAGCACATTCGTCGGTTACTATTTCAAAAGTAATCAGCGAGATTTTTATCTTCAACATATTCGTCGGTTACTATTTCAAAAGTAATCAGCAAGATTTTTATTTTCAGCATATTCGTCGGTTACTATTTCAAATGTAATCGGAAAGATTTTAATTTTCAGCATATTCGTCGGTTACTATTTCAAAAGTAATCGGCAAGACTTTATTTTCAGCACATTCGTCGCTTACTATTTCAAAAGTAATCGGCATGATTTTTATTTTCAGCATATTGGTCGGTTACTATTTTAAAAGTAATCGCCAAGATTTTTATTTTCAGCATATTTGTCGGTTACTGTTTTAAAAGTAATCGGCAAGACTTTATTTTCAGCACATTCGTCGGTTACTATTTCAAAAGTAATCGGCAAGACTTTATTTTCAGCACATTCGTCGGTTACTATTTCAAAAGTAATCGGCAAGATTTTTATTTTCAGCATATTCGTCGGTTACTATTTCAAAAGTAATCGCCAAGATTTTTATTTTCAGCATATTTGTCGGTTACTATTTTAAAAGTAATCGGCAAGACTTTATTTTCAGCACATTCGTCGGTTACTATTTCAAAAGTAATCGGCAAGATTTTTATTTTCAGCATATTCGTCGGTTACTATTTTAAAAGTAAGCGGCATGACTTTTTTTTCAGCACATTCGTCGGTTACTATTTCAAAAGTAATTGGCAAAATTTTTTTTCTGCTTATTCGTCGGTTACTATTTCAAATGTAATCGGAAAGATTTTAATTTTCAGCATATTCGTCGGTTACTATTTCAAAAGTAATCGGCAAGACTTTATTTTCAGCACATTCGTCGCTTACTATTTCAAAAGTAATCGGCATGATTTTTATTTTCAGCATATTCGTCGGTTACTATTTCAAAAGTAATCGCCAAGATTTTTATTTTCAGCATATTTGTCAGTTACTTTTTTAAAAGTAATCGGCAAGACTTTATTTTCAGCACATTCGTGGGTTACTATTTCAAAAGTAATCGGCAAGACTTTATTTTCATCACATTCGTCGGTTACTATTTCAAAAGTAATCGGCAAGACTTTATTTTCAGCACATTCGTCGGTTACTATTTCAAAAGTAAACGGCAAGATTTTTATTTTCAGCATATTCGTCGATTACTATTTCAAAAATAATCGCCAAGATTTTTTTATTTTCAGCACATTCGTCGGTTACTATTTCAAAAGTAATCGGCTAGATTTTTATTTTCAGCACATTCGTCGGTTACTATTTCAAAAGTAATCGGCAAGATTTTTTTTCTGCATATTCGTCGGTTACTATTTCAAAAGTAATCGGCAAGATTTTTATTTTCAGCATATTCGTCGGTAACTATTTCAAAAGTAATCGGCAAGACTTTATTTTCAGCACATTCGTCGGTTACTATTTCAAAAGTAATCGGCTAGACTTTATTTTCAGCACATTCGTCGCTTACTATTTCAAAAGTAATCGCCAAGATTTTTATTTTCAGCATATTTGTCGGTTACTATTTTAAAAGTAATCGGCAAGACTTTATTTTCAGCACATTCGTCGGTTACTATTTCAAAAGTAATCGGCAAGATTTTTATTTTCAGCATATTCGTCGGTTACTATTTTAAAAGTAAGCGGCATGACTTTTTTTTCAGCACATTCGTCGGTTACTATTTCAAAAGTAATTGGCAAAATTTTTTTTCTGCTTATTCGTCGGTTACTATTTCAAATGTAATCGGAAAGATTTTAATTTTCAGCATATTCGTCGGTTACTATTTCAAAAGTAATCGGCAAGACTTTATTTTCAGCACATTCGTCGGTTACTATTTCAAAAGTAAGCGGCATGACTTTATTTTCAGCACATTCGTCGGTTACTATTTCAAAAGTAATCGGCAAGATTTTTTTTCTGCATATTCGTCGGTTACTATTTCAAAAGTAATCGGCAAGATTTTTATTTTCAGCATATTTGTCGGTTACTATTTTAAAAGTAATCGGCAAGACTTTATTTTCAGCACATTCGTCGGTTACTATTTCAAAAGTAATCGGCAAGATTTTTATTTTCAGCATATTCGTCGGTTACTATTTTAAAAGTAAGCGGCATGACTTTTTTTTCAGCACATTCGTCGGTTACTATTTCAAAAGTAATTGGCAAAAATTTTTTTCTGCTTATTCGTCGGTTACTATTTCAAATGTAATCGGAAAGATTTTAATTTTCAGCATATTCGTCGGTTACTATTTCAAAAGTAATCGGCAAGACTTTATTTTCAGCACATTCGTCGGTTACTATTTCAAAAGTAAGCGGCATGACTTTATTTTCAGCACATTCGTCGGTTACTATTTCAAAAGTAATCGGCAAGATTTTTTTTCTGCATATTCGTCGGTTACTATTTCAAAAGTAATCGGCAAGATTTTTATTTTCAGCATATTCGGCGGTTACTATTTCAAAAGTAATCGGCAAAACTTTATTTTCAGCACATTCGTCGGTTACTATTTCAAAAGTAATCAGCGAGATTTTTATCTTCAACATATTCGTCGGTTACTATTTCAAAAGTAATCAGCAAGATTTTTATTTTCAGCATATTCGTCGGTTACTATTTCAAATGTAATCGGAAAGATTTTAATTTTCAGCATATTCGTCGGTTACTATTTCAAAAGTAATCGGCAAGACTTTATTTTCAGCACATTCGTCGCTTACTATTTCAAAAGTAATCGGCATGATTTTTATTTTCAGCATATTGGTCGGTTACTATTTTAAAAGTAATCGCCAAGATTTTTATTTTCAGCATATTTGTCGGTTACTGTTTTAAAAGTAATCGGCAAGACTTTATTTTCAGCACATTCGTCGGTTACTATTTCAAAAGTAATCGGCAAGACTTTATTTTCAGCACATTCGTCGGTTACTATTTCAAAAGTAATCGGCAAGATTTTTATTTTCAGCATATTCGTCGGTTACTATTTCAAAAGTAATCGCCAAGATTTTTATTTTCAGCATATTTGTCGGTTACTATTTTAAAAGTAATCGGCAAGACTTTATTTTCAGCACATTCGTCGGTTACTATTTCAAAAGTAATCGGCAAGATTTTTATTTTCAGCATATTCGTCGGTTACTATTTTAAAAGTAAGCGGCATGACTTTTTTTTCAGCACATTCGTCGGTTACTATTTCAAAAGTAATTGGCAAAATTTTTTTTCTGCTTATTCGTCGGTTACTATTTCAAATGTAATCGGAAAGATTTTAATTTTCAGCATATTCGTCGGTTACTATTTCAAAAGTAATCGGCAAGACTTTATTTTCAGCACATTCGTCGCTTACTATTTCAAATGTAATCGGCATGATTTTTATTTTCAGCATATTCGTCGGTTACTATTTCAAAAGTAATCGCCAAGATTTTTATTTTCAGCATATTTGTCAGTTACTTTTTTAAAAGTAATCGGCAAGACTTTATTTTCAGCACATTCGTGGGTTACTATTTCAAAAGTAATCGGCAAGACTTTATTTTCATCACATTCGTCGGTTACTATTTCAAAAGTAATCGGCAAGACTTTATTTTCAGCACATTCGTCGGTTACTATTTCAAAAGTAAACGGCAAGATTTTTATTTTCAGCATATTCGTCGATTACTATTTCAAAAATAATCGCCAAGATTTTTTTATTTTCAGCACATTCGTCGGTTACTATTTCAAAAGTAATCGGCTAGATTTTTATTTTCAGCACATTCGTCGGTTACTATTTCAAAAGTAATCGGCAAGATTTTTTTTCTGCATATTCGTCGGTTACTATTTCAAAAGTAATCGGCAAGATTTTTATTTTCAGCATATTCGTCGGTAACTATTTCAAAAGTAATCGGCAAGACTTTATTTTCAGCACATTCGTCGGTTACTATTTCAAAAGTAATCGGCTAGACTTTATTTTCAGCACATTCGTCGCTTACTATTTCAAAAGTAATCGCCAAGATTTTTATTTTCAGCATATTTGTCGGTTACTATTTTAAAAGTAATCGGCAAGACTTTATTTTCAGCACATTCGTCGGTTACTATTTCAAAAGTAATCGGCAAGATTTTTATTTTCAGCATATTCGTCGGTTACTATTTTAAAAGTAAGCGGCATGACTTTTTTTTCAGCACATTCGTCGGTTACTATTTCAAAAGTAATTGGCAAAATTTTTTTTCTGCTTATTCGTCGGTTACTATTTCAAATGTAATCGGAAAGATTTTAATTTTCAGCATATTCGTCGGTTACTATTTCAAAAGTAATCGGCAAGACTTTATTTTCAGCACATTCGTCGGTTACTATTTCAAAAGTAAGCGGCATGACTTTATTTTCAGCACATTCGTCGGTTACTATTTCAAAAGTAATCGGCAAGATTTTTTTTCTGCATATTCGTCGGTTACTATTTCAAAAGTAATCGGCAAGATTTTTATTTTCAGCATATTCGGCGGTTACTATTTCAAAAGTAATCGGCAAAACTTTATTTTCAGCACATTCGTCGGTTACTATTTCAAAAGTAATCAGCGAGATTTTTATCTTCAACATATTCGTCGGTTACTATTTCAAAAGTAATCAGCAGGATTTTTATTTTCAGCATATTCGTCGGTTACTATTTCAAATGTAATCGGAAAGATTTTAATTTTCAGCATATTCGTCGGTTACTATTTCAAAAGTAATCGGCAAGACTTTATTTTCAGCACATTCGTCGCTTACTATTTCAAAAGTAATCGGCATGATTTTTATTTTCAGCATATTCGTCGGTTACTATTTCAAAAGTAATCGCCAAGATTTTTATTTTCAGCATATTTGTCGGTTACTATTTTAAAAGTAATCGGCAAGACTTTATTTTCAGCACATTCGTCGGTTACTATTTCAAAAGTAATCGGCAAGATTTTTTTTCTGCATATTCGTCAGTTACTATTTCAAAAGTAATCGGCAAGATTTTTATTTTCAGCAAATTCGTCGGTTACTATTTGAAAAGTAATCGGCAAGCCTTTATTTTCAGCACATTCGTCGGTTACTATTTCAAAAGTAATCGGCTAGATTTTTATTTTCAGCATATTCGTCGGTTACTATTTCAAAAGTAATCGCCAAGATTTTTATTTTCAGCAAATTCGTCGGTTACTATTTCAAAAGTAATCGGCAAGCCTTTATTTTCAGCATATTCGTCGGTTACTATTTCAAAAGTAATCGGCAAAACTTTATTTTCAGCACATTCGTCGGTTACTATTTCAAAAGTAATCAGCAAGATTTTTATTTTCAGCATATTCGTCGGTTACTATTTCAAATGTAATCGGAAAGATTTTAATTTTCAGCATATTCGTCGGTTACTATTTCAAAAGTAATCGGCAAGACTTTATTTTCAGCACATTCGTCGCTTACTATTTCAAAATAATCGGCATGAT
Source organism: Medicago lupulina (assembly GCA_958299785.1). Taxonomy (NCBI): domain Eukaryota; kingdom Viridiplantae; phylum Streptophyta; class Magnoliopsida; order Fabales; family Fabaceae; genus Medicago; species Medicago lupulina. The sequence continues at coordinate 39,802,779 of OY283143.1, read as the reverse complement.
TTTTATTTTCAGCATATTGGTCGGTTACTATTTTAAAAGTAATCGCCAAGATTTTTATTTTCAGCATATTTGTCGGTTACTGTTTTAAAAGTAATCGGCAAGACTTTATTTTCAGCACATTCGTCGGTTACTATTTCAAAAGTAATCGGCAAGACTTTATTTTCAGCACATTCGTCGGTTACTATTTCAAAAGTAATCGGCAAGATTTTTATTTTCAGCATATTCGTCGGTTACTATTTCAAAAGTAATCGCCAAGATTTTTATTTTCAGCATATTTGTCGGTTACTATTTTAAAAGTAATCGGCAAGACTTTATTTTCAGCACATTCGTCGGTTACTATTTCAAAAGTAATCGGCAAGATTTTTATTTTCAGCATATTCGTCGGTTACTATTTTAAAAGTAAGCGGCATGACTTTTTTTTCAGCACATTCGTCGGTTACTATTTCAAAAGTAATTGGCAAAATTTTTTTTCTGCTTATTCGTCGGTTACTATTTCAAATGTAATCGGAAAGATTTTAATTTTCAGCATATTCGTCGGTTACTATTTCAAAAGTAATCGGCAAGACTTTATTTTCAGCACATTCGTCGCTTACTATTTCAAATGTAATCGGCATGATTTTTATTTTCAGCATATTCGTCGGTTACTATTTCAAAAGTAATCGCCAAGATTTTTATTTTCAGCATATTTGTCAGTTACTTTTTTAAAAGTAATCGGCAAGACTTTATTTTCAGCACATTCGTGGGTTACTATTTCAAAAGTAATCGGCAAGACTTTATTTTCATCACATTCGTCGGTTACTATTTCAAAAGTAATCGGCAAGACTTTATTTTCAGCACATTCGTCGGTTACTATTTCAAAAGTAAACGGCAAGATTTTTATTTTCAGCATATTCGTCGATTACTATTTCAAAAATAATCGCCAAGATTTTTTTATTTTCAGCACATTCGTCGGTTACTATTTCAAAAGTAATCGGCTAGATTTTTATTTTCAGCACATTCGTCGGTTACTATTTCAAAAGTAATCGGCAAGATTTTTTTTCTGCATATTCGTCGGTTACTATTTCAAAAGTAATCGGCAAGATTTTTATTTTCAGCATATTCGTCGGTAACTATTTCAAAAGTAATCGGCAAGACTTTATTTTCAGCACATTCGTCGGTTACTATTTCAAAAGTAATCGGCTAGACTTTATTTTCAGCACATTCGTCGCTTACTATTTCAAAAGTAATCGCCAAGATTTTTATTTTCAGCATATTTGTCGGTTACTATTTTAAAAGTAATCGGCAAGACTTTATTTTCAGCACATTCGTCGGTTACTATTTCAAAAGTAATCGGCAAGATTTTTATTTTCAGCATATTCGTCGGTTACTATTTTAAAAGTAAGCGGCATGACTTTTTTTTCAGCACATTCGTCGGTTACTATTTCAAAAGTAATTGGCAAAATTTTTTTTCTGCTTATTCGTCGGTTACTATTTCAAATGTAATCGGAAAGATTTTAATTTTCAGCATATTCGTCGGTTACTATTTCAAAAGTAATCGGCAAGACTTTATTTTCAGCACATTCGTCGGTTACTATTTCAAAAGTAAGCGGCATGACTTTATTTTCAGCACATTCGTCGGTTACTATTTCAAAAGTAATCGGCAAGATTTTTTTTCTGCATATTCGTCGGTTACTATTTCAAAAGTAATCGGCAAGATTTTTATTTTCAGCATATTCGGCGGTTACTATTTCAAAAGTAATCGGCAAAACTTTATTTTCAGCACATTCGTCGGTTACTATTTCAAAAGTAATCAGCGAGATTTTTATCTTCAACATATTCGTCGGTTACTATTTCAAAAGTAATCAGCAGGATTTTTATTTTCAGCATATTCGTCGGTTACTATTTCAAATGTAATCGGAAAGATTTTAATTTTCAGCATATTCGTCGGTTACTATTTCAAAAGTAATCGGCAAGACTTTATTTTCAGCACATTCGTCGCTTACTATTTCAAAAGTAATCGGCATGATTTTTATTTTCAGCATATTCGTCGGTTACTATTTCAAAAGTAATCGCCAAGATTTTTATTTTCAGCATATTTGTCGGTTACTATTTTAAAAGTAATCGGCAAGACTTTATTTTCAGCACATTCGTCGGTTACTATTTCAAAAGTAATCGGCAAGATTTTTTTTCTGCATATTCGTCAGTTACTATTTCAAAAGTAATCGGCAAGATTTTTATTTTCAGCAAATTCGTCGGTTACTATTTGAAAAGTAATCGGCAAGCCTTTATTTTCAGCACATTCGTCGGTTACTATTTCAAAAGTAATCGGCTAGATTTTTATTTTCAGCATATTCGTCGGTTACTATTTCAAAAGTAATCGCCAAGATTTTTATTTTCAGCAAATTCGTCGGTTACTATTTCAAAAGTAATCGGCAAGCCTTTATTTTCAGCATATTCGTCGGTTACTATTTCAAAAGTAATCGGCAAAACTTTATTTTCAGCACATTCGTCGGTTACTATTTCAAAAGTAATCGGCAAGACTTTATTTTCAGCACATTCGTCGGTTACTATTTCAAAAGTAATCGGCAAGATTTTTTTTCTGCATATTCGTCAGTTACTATTTCAAAAGTAATCGGCAAGATTTTTATTTTCAGCAAATTCGTCGGTTACTATTTGAAAAGTAATCGGCAAGCCTTTATTTTCAGCACATTCGTCGGTTACTATTTCAAAAGTAATCGGCTAGATTTTTATTTTCAGCATATTCGTCGGTTACTATTTCAAAAGTAATCGCCAAGATTTTTATTTTCAGCAAATTCGTCGGTTACTATTTCAAAAGTAATCGGCAAGCCTTTATTTTCAGCATATTCGTCGGTTACTATTTCAAAAGTAATCGGCAAAACTTTATTTTCAGCACATTCGTCGGTTACTATTTCAAAAGTAATCAGCGAGATTTTTATCTTCAACATATTCGTCGGTTACTATTTCAAAAGTAATCAGCAAGATTTTTATTTTCAGCATATTCGTCGGTTACTATTTCAAATGTAATCGGAAAGATTTTAATTTTCAGCATATTCGTCGGTTACTATTTCAAAAGTAATCGGCAAGACTTTATTTTCAGCACATTCGTCGCTTACTATTTCAAAAGTAATCGGCATGATTTTTATTTTCAGCATATTGGTCGGTTACTATTTTAAAAGTAATCGCCAAGATTTTTATTTTCAGCATATTTGTCGGTTACTGTTTTAAAAGTAATCGGCAAGACTTTATTTTCAGCACATTCGTCGGTTACTATTTCAAAAGTAATCGGCAAGACTTTATTTTCAGCACATTCGTCGGTTACTATTTCAAAAGTAATCGGCAAGATTTTTATTTTCAGCATATTCGTCGGTTACTATTTCAAAAGTAATCGCCAAGATTTTTATTTTCAGCATATTTGTCGGTTACTATTTTAAAAGTAATCGGCAAGACTTTATTTTCAGCACATTCGTCGGTTACTATTTCAAAAGTAATCGGCAAGATTTTTATTTTCAGCATATTCGTCGGTTACTATTTTAAAAGTAAGCGGCATGACTTTTTTTTCAGCACATTCGTCGGTTACTATTTCAAAAGTAATTGGCAAAATTTTTTTTCTGCTTATTCGTCGGTTACTATTTCAAATGTAATCGGAAAGATTTTAATTTTCAGCATATTCGTCGGTTACTATTTCAAAAGTAATCGGCAAGACTTTATTTTCAGCACATTCGTCGCTTACTATTTCAAATGTAATCGGCATGATTTTTATTTTCAGCATATTCGTCGGTTACTATTTCAAAAGTAATCGCCAAGATTTTTATTTTCAGCATATTTGTCAGTTACTTTTTTAAAAGTAATCGGCAAGACTTTATTTTCAGCACATTCGTCGGTTACTATTTCAAAAGTAATCGGCAAGACTTTATTTTCATCACATTCGTCGGTTACTATTTCAAAAGTAATCGGCAAGACTTTATTTTCAGCACATTCGTCGGTTACTATTTCAAAAGTAAACGGCAAGATTTTTATTTTCAGCATATTCGTCGATTACTATTTCAAAAATAATCGCCAAGATTTTTTTATTTTCAGCACATTCGTCGGTTACTATTTCAAAAGTAATCGGCTAGATTTTTATTTTCAGCACATTCGTCGGTTACTATTTCAAAAGTAATCGGCAAGATTTTTTTTCTGCATATTCGTCGGTTACTATTTCAAAAGTAATCGGCAAGATTTTTATTTTCAGCATATTCGTCGGTAACTATTTCAAAAGTAATCGGCAAGACTTTATTTTCAGCACATTCGTCGGTTACTATTTCAAAAGTAATCGGCTAGACTTTATTTTCAGCACATTCGTCGCTTACTATTTCAAAATTAATCGGCAAGATTTTTATTTTCAGCATATTGGTCGGTTACTATTTTAAAAGTAATCGCCAAGATTTTTATTTTCAGCATATTTGTCGGTTACTGTTTTAAAAGTAATCGGCAAGACTTTATTTTCAGCACATTCGTCGGTTACTATTTCAAAAGTAATCGGCAAGACTTTATTTTCAGCACATTCGTCGGTTACTATTTCAAAAGTAATCGGCAAGATTTTTATTTTCAGCATATTCGTCGGTTACTATTTCAAAAGTAATCGCCAAGATTTTTATTTTCAGCATATTTGTCGGTTACTATTTTAAAAGTAATCGGCAAGACTTTATTTTCAGCACATTCGTCGGTTACTATTTCAAAAGTAATCGGCAAGATTTTTATTTTCAGCATATTCGTCGGTTACTATTTTAAAAGTAAGCGGCATGACTTTTTTTTCAGCACATTCGTCGGTTACTATTTCAAAAGTAATTGGCAAAAATTTTTTTCTGCTTATTCGTCGGTTACTATTTCAAATGTAATCGGAAAGATTTTAATTTTCAGCATATTCGTCGGTTACTATTTCAAATGTAATCGGCAAGACTTTATTTTCAGCACATTCGTCGGTTACTATTTCAAAAGTAAGCGGCATGACTTTATTTTCAGCACATTCGTCGGTTACTATTTCAAAAGTAATCGGCAAGATTTTTTTTCTGCATATTCGTCGGTTACTATTTCAAAAGTAATCGGCAAGATTTTTATTTTCAGCATATTCGGCGGTTACTATTTCAAAAGTAATCGGCAAAACTTTATTTTCAGCACATTCGTCGGTTACTATTTCAAAAGTAATCAGCGAGATTTTTATCTTCAACATATTCGTCGGTTACTATTTCAAAAGTAATCAGCAAGATTTTTATTTTCAGCATATTCGTCGGTTACTATTTCAAAAGTAATCGGCAAGATTTTTATTTTCAGCATATTCGTCGGTAACTATTTCAAAAGTAATCGGCAAGACTTTATTTTCAGCACATTCGTGGGTTACTATTTCAAAAGTAATCGGCTAGACTTTATTTTCAGCACATTCGTCGCTTACTATTTCAAAAGTAATCGGCAAGATTTTTATTTTCAGCATATTGGTCGGTTACTATTTTAAAAGTAATCGCCAAGATTTTTATTTTCAGCATATTTGTCGGTTACTGTTTTAAAAGTAATCGGCAAGACTTTATTTTCAGCACATTCGTCGGTTACTATTTCAAAAGTAATCGGCAAGACTTTATTTTCAGCACATTCGTCGGTTACTATTTCAAAAGTAATCGGCAAGATTTTTATTTTCAGCATATTCGTCGGTTACTATTTCAAAAGTAATCGCCAAGATTTTTATTTTCAGCATATTTGTCGGTTACTATTTTAAAAGTAATCGGCAAGACTTTATTTTCAGCACATTCGTCGGTTACTATTTCAAAAGTAATCGGCAAGATTTTTATTTTCAGCATATTCGTCGGTTACTATTTTAAAAGTAAGCGGCATGACTTTTTTTTCAGCACATTCGTCGGTTACTATTTCAAAAGTAATTGGCAAATTTTTTTTTCTGCTTATTCGTCGGTTACTATTTCAAATGTAATCGGAAAGATTTTAATTTTCAGCATATTCGTCGGTTACTATTTCAAAAGTAATCGGCAAGACTTTATTTTCAGCACATTCGTCGGTTACTATTTCAAAAGTAAGCGGCATGACTTTATTTTCAGCACATTCGTCGGTTACTATTTCAAAAGTAATCGGCAAGATTTTTTTTCTGCATATTCGTCGGTTACTATTTCAAAAGTAATCGGCAAGATTTTTATTTTCAGCATATTCGGCGGTTACTATTTCAAAAGTAATCGGCAAAACTTTATTTTCAGCACATTCGTCGGTTACTATTTCAAAAGTAATCAGCGAGATTTTTATCTTCAACATATTCGTCGGTTACTATTTCAAAAGTAATCAGCAAGATTTTTATTTTCAGCATATTCGTCGGTTACTATTTCAAATGTAATCGGAAAGATTTTAATTTTCAGCATATTCGTCGGTTACTATTTCAAAAGTAATCGGCAAGACTTTATTTTCAGCACATTCGTCGCTTACTATTTCAAAAGTAATCGGCATGATTTTTATTTTCAGCATATTCGTCGGTTACTATTTCAAAAGTAATCGCGAAGATTTTTATTTTCAGCATATTTGTCGGTTACTATTTTAAAAGTAATCGGCAAGACTTTATTTTCAGCACATTCGTCGGTTACTATTTCAAAAGTAATCGGCAAGATTTTTATTTTCAGCATATTCGTCGGTTACTATTTCAAAAGTAATCGGCAAGACTTTATTTTCAGCACATTCGTCGGTTACTATTTCAAAAGTAATCGGCAAGATTTTTTTTCTGCATATTCGTCCGTTACTATTTCAAAAGTAATCGGCAAGATTTTTATTTTCAGCAAATTCGTCGGTTACTATTTGAAAAGTAATCGGCAAGCCTTTATTTTCAGCACATTCGTCGGTTACTATTTCAAAAGTAATCGGCTAGATTTTTATTTTCAGCATATTCGTCGGTTACTATTTCAAAAGTAATCGCCAAGATTTTTATTTTCAGCAAATTCGTCGGTTACTATTTCAAAAGTAATCGGCAAGCCTTTATTTTCAGCATATTCGTCGGTTACTATTTCAAAAGTAATCGGCAAAACTTTATTTTCAGCACATTCGTCGGTTACTATTTCAAAAGTAATCGGCAAGACTTTATTTTCAGCACATTCGTCGGTTACTATTTCAAAAGTAATCGGCAAGATTTTTTTTGTCAGCATATTCGTCGGTTACTATTTCAAAAGTAATCGGCAAGACTTTATTTTCAGCACATTCGTCGGTTACTATTTCAAAAGTAATCGGCAAGATTTTTTTTCTGCATATTCGTCGGTTACTATTTCAAAAGTAATCGGCAAGATTTTTATTTTCAGCATATTCGTCGGTAACTATTTCAAAAGTAATCGGCATGATTTTTATTTTCAGCATATTCGTCGGTTACTATTTCAAAAGTAATCGCCAAGATTTTTATTTTCAGCATATTTGTCGGTTACTATTTTAAAAGTAATCGGCAAGACTTTATTTTCAGCACATTCGTCGGTTACTATTTCAAAAGTAATCGGCATGATTTTTATTTTCAGCATATTCGTCGGTTACTATTTCAAAAGTAATCGCCAAGATTTTTATTTTCAGCATATTTGTCGGTTACTATTTTAAAAGTAATCGGCAAGACTTTATTTTCAGCACATTCGTCGGTTACTATTTCAAAAGTAATCGGCAAGATTTTTATTTTCAGCATATTCGTCGGTTACTATTTCAAAAGTAATCGGCAAGACTTTATTTTCAGCACATTCGTCGGTTACTATTTCAAAAGTAATCGGCAAGATTTTTTTTCTGCATATTCGTCAGTTACTATTTCAAAAGTAATCGGCAAGATTTTTATTTTCAGCAAATTCGTCGGTTACTATTTGAAAAGTAATCGGCAAGCCTTTATTTTCAGCACATTCGTCGGTTACTATTTCAAAAGTAATCGGCTAGATTTTTATTTTCAGCACATTCGTCGGTTACTATTTCAAAAGTAATCGGCAAGATTTTTTTTCTGCATATTCGTCGGTTACTATTTCAAAAGTAATCGGCAAGATTTTTATTTTCAGCATATTCGTCGGTAACTATTTCAAAAGTAATCGGCAAGACTTTATTTTCAGCACATTCGTCGGTTACTATTTCAAAAGTAATCGGCTAGACTTTATTTTCAGCACATTCGTCGCTTACTATTTCAAAAGTAATCGGCAAGATTTTTATTTTCAGCATATTGGTCGGTTACTATTTTAAAAGTAATCGCCAAGATTTTTATTTTCAGCATATTTGTCGGTTACTGTTTTAAAAGTAATCGGCAAGACTTTATTTTCAGCACATTCGTCGGTTACTATTTCAAAAGTAATCGGCAAGACTTTATTTTCAGCACATTCGTCGGTTACTATTTCAAAAGTAATCGGCAAGATTTTTATTTTCAGCATATTCGTCGGTTACTATTTCAAAAGTAATCGCCAAGATTTTTATTTTCAGCATATTTGTCGGTTACTATTTCAAAAATAATCGCCAAGATTTTTTTATTTTCAGCATATTTGTCGGTTACTAATTTAAAAGTAATCGGCAAGACTTTATTTTCAGCACATTCGTCGGTTACTATTTCAAAAGTAAGCGGCATGACTTTATTTTCAGCACATTCGTCGGTTACTATTTCAAAAGTAATCGGCAAGATTTTTTTTCTGCATATTCGTCGGTTACTATTTCAAAAGTAATCGGCAAGATTTTTATTTTCAGCATATTCGGCGGTTACTATTTCAAAAGTAATCGGCAAAACTTTATTTTCAGCACATTCGTCGGTTACTATTTCAAAAGTAATCAGCGAGATTTTTATCTTCAACATATTCGTCGGTTACTATTTCAAAAGTAATCAGCAAGATTTTTATTTTCAGCATATTCGTCGGTTACTATTTCAAATGTAATCGGAAAGATTTTAATTTTCAGCATATTCGTCGGTTACTATTTCAAAAGTAATCGGCAAGACTTTATTTTCAGCACATTCGTCGCTTACTATTTCAAAAGTAATCGGCATGATTTTTATTTTCAGCATATTCGTCGGTTACTATTTCAAAAGTAATCGCCAAGATTTTTATTTTCAGCATATTTGTCGGTTACTATTTTAAAAGTAATCGGCAAGACTTTATTTTCAGCACATTCGTCGGTTACTATTTCAAAAGTAATCGGCAAGATTTTTATTTTCAGCATATTCGTCGGTTACTATTTCAAAAGTAATCGGCAAGACTTTATTTTCAGCACATTCGTCGGTTACTATTTCAAAAGTAATCGGCAAGATTTTTTTTCTGCATATTCGTCAGTTACTATTTCAAAAGTAATCGGCAAGATTTTTATTTTCAGCAAATTCGTCGGTTACTATTTGAAAAGTAATCGGCAAGCCTTTATTTTCAGCACATTCGTCGGTTACTATTTCAAAAGTAATCGGCTAGATTTTTATTTTCAGCACATTCGTCGGTTACTATTTCAAAAGTAATCGGCAAGATTTTTTTTCTGCATATTCGTCGGTTACTATTTCAAAAGTAATCGGCAAGATTTTTATTTTCAGCATATTCGTCGGTAACTATTTCAAAAGTAATCGGCAAGACTTTATTTTCAGCACATTCGTCGGTTACTATTTCAAAAGTAATCGGCTAGACTTTATTTTCAGCACATTCGTCGCTTACTATTTCAAAAGTAATCGGCAAGATTTTTATTTTCAGCATATTGGTCGGTTACTATTTTAAAAGTAATCGCCAAGATTTTTATTTTCAGCATATTTGTCGGTTACTGTTTTAAAAGTAATCGGCAAGACTTTATTTTCAGCACATTTGTCGGTTACTATTTCAAAAGTAATCGGCAAGACTTTATTTTCAGCACATTCGTCGGTTACTATTTCAAAAGTAATCGGCAAGATTTTTATTTTCAGCATATTCGTCGGTTACTATTTCAAAAGTAATCGCCAAGATTTTTATTTTCAGCATATTTGTCGGTTACTATTTCAAAAATAATCGCCAAGATTTTTTTATTTTCAGCATATTTGTCGGTTACTAATTTAAAAGTAATCGGCAAGACCTTATTTTCAGCACATTCGTCGGTTACTATTTCAAAAGTAAGCGGCATGACTTTATTTTCAGCACATTCGTCGGTTACTATTTCAAAAGTAATCGGCAAGATTTTTTTTCTGCATATTCGTCGGTTACTATTTCAAAAGTAATCGGCAAGATTTTTATTTTCAGCATATTCGGCGGTTACTATTTCAAAAGTAATCGGCAAAACTTTATTTTCAGCACATTCGTCGGTTACTATTTCAAAAGTAATCAGCGAGATTTTTATCTTCAACATATTCGTCGGTTACTATTTCAAAAGTAATCAGCAAGATTTTTATTTTCAGCATATTCGTCGGTTACTATTTCAAATGTAATCGGAAAGATTTTAATTTTCAGCATATTCGTCGGTTACTATTTCAAAAGTCATCGGCAAGACTTTATTTTCAGCACATTCGTCGCTTACTATTTCAAAAGTAATCGGCATGATTTTTATTTTCAGCATATTCGTCGGTTACTATTTCAAAAGTAATCGCCAAGATTTTTATTTTCAGCATATTTGTCGGTTACTATTTTAAAAGTAATCGGCAAGACTTTATTTTCAGCACATTCGTCGGTTACTATTTCAAAAGTAATCGGCAAGATTTTTATTTTCAGCATATTCGTCGGTTACTATTTCAAAAGTAATCGGCAAGACTTTATTTTCAGCACATTCGTCGGTTACTATTTCAAAAGTAATCGGCAAGATTTTTTTTCTGCATATTCGTCAGTTACTATTTCAAAAGTAATCGGCAAGATTTTTATTTTCAGCAAATTCGTCGGTTACTATTTGAAAAGAAATCGGCAAGCCTTTATTTTCAGCACATTCGTCGGTTACTATTTCAAAAGTAATCGGCTAGATTTTTATTTTCAGCACATTCGTCGGTTACTATTTCAAAAGTAATCGGCAAGATTTTTTTTCTGCATATTCGTCGGTTACTATTTCAAAAGTAATCGGCAAGATTTTTATTTTCAGCAAATTCGTCGGTAACTATTTCAAAAGTAATCGGCAAGACTTTATTTTCAGCACATTCGTCGGTTACTATTTCAAAAGTAATCGGCTAGACTTTATTATCAGCACATTCGTCGCTTACTATTTCAAAAGTAATCGGCAAGATTTTTATTTTCAGCATATTGGTCGGTTACTATTTTAAAAGTAATCGCCAAGATTTTTATTTTCAGCATATTTGTCGGTTACTGTTTTAAAAGTAATCGGCAAGACTTTATTTTCAGCACATTCGTCGGTTACTATTTCAAAAGTAATCGGCAAGACTTTATTTTCAGCACATTCGTCGGTTACTATTTCAAAAGTAATCGGCAAGATTTTTATTTTCAGCATATTCGTCGGTTACTATTTCAAAAGTAATCGCCAAGATTTTTATTTTCAGCATATTTGTCGGTTACTATTTTAAAAGTAATCGGCAAGACTTTATTTTCAGCACATTCGTCGGTTACTATTTCAAAAGTAATCGGCAAGATTTTTATTTTCAGCATATTCGTCGGTTACTATTTTAAAAGTAAGCGGCATGACTTTTTTTTCAGCACATTCGTCGGTTACTATTTCAAAAGTAATTGGCAAAATTTTTTTTCTGCTTATTCGTCGGTTACTATTTCAAATGTAATCGGAAAGATTTTAATTTTCAGCATATTCGTCGGTTACTATTTCAAAAGTAATCGGCAAGACTTTATTTTCAGCACATTCGTCGCTTACTATTTCAAATGTAATCGGCATGATTTTTATTTTCAGCATATTCGTCGGTTACTATTTCAAAAGTAATCGCCAAGATTTTTATTTTCAGCATATTTGTCAGTTACTTTTTTAAAAGTAATCGGCAAGACTTTATTTTCAGCACATTCGTCGGTTACTATTTCAAAAGTAATCGGCAAGACTTTATTTTCATCACATTCGTCGGTTACTATTTCAAAAGTAATCGGCAAGACTTTATTTTCAGCACATTCGTCGGTTACTATTTCAAAAGTAAACGGCAAGATTTTTATTTTCAGCATATTCGTCGGTTACTATTTCAAAAATAATCGCCAAGATTTTTTTATTTTCAGCATATTTGTCGGTTACTAATTTAAAAGTAATCGGCAAGACTTTATTTTCAGCACATTCGTCGGTTACTATTTCAAAAGTAAGCGGCATGACTTTATTTTCAGCACATTCGTCGGTTACTATTTCAAAAGTAATCGGCAAGATTTTTTTTCTGCATATTCGTCGGTTACTATTTCAAAAGTAATCGGCAAGATTTTTATTTTCAGCATATTCGGCGGTTACTATTTCAAAAGTAATCGGCAAAACTTTATTTTCAGCACATTCGTCGGTTACTATTTCAAAAGTAATCAGCGAGATTTTTATCTTCAACATATTCGTCGGTTACTAGTTCAAAAGTAATCAGCAAGATTTTTATCTTCAACATATTCGTCGGTTACTATTTCAAAAGTAATCAGCAAGATTTTTATTTTCAGCATATTCGTCGGTTACTATTTCAAATGTAATCGGAAAGATTTTAATTTTCAGCATATTCGTCGGTTACTATTTCAAAAGTAATCGGCAAGACTTTATTTTCAGCACATTCGTCGCTTACTATTTCAAAAGTAATCGGCATGATTTTTATTTTCAGCATATTCGTCGGTTACTATTTCAAAAGTAATCGCCAAGATTTTTATTTTCAGCATATTTGTCGGTTACTATTTTAAAAGTAATCGGCAAGACTTTATTTTCAGCACATTCGTCGGTTACTATTTCAAAAGTAATCGGCAAGATTTTTATTTTCAGCATATTCGTCGGTTACTATTTCAAAAGTAATCGGCAAGACTTTATTTTCAGCACATTCGTCGGTTACTATTTCAAAAGTAATCGGCAAGATTTTTTTTCTGCATATTCGTCAGTTACTATTTCAAAAGTAATCGGCAAGATTTTTATTTTCAGCAAATTCGTCGGTTACTATTTGAAAAGTAATCGGCAAGCCTTTATTTTCAGCACATTCGTCGGTTACTATTTCAAAAGTAATCGGCTAGATTTTTATTTTCAGCATATTCGTCGGTTACTATTTCAAAAGTAATCGCCAAGATTTTTATTTTCAGCAAATTCGTCGGTTACTATTTCAAAAGTAATCGGCAAGCCTTTATTTTCAGCATATTCGTCGGTTACTATTTCAAAAGTAATCGGCAAAACTTTATTTTCAGCACATTCGTCATTTTTATCTTCAACATATTCGTCGGTTACTATTTCAAAAGTAATCAGCAAGATTTTTATTTTCAGCATATTCGTCGGTTACTATTTCAAATGTAATCGGAAAGATTTTAATTTTCAGCATATTCGTCGGTTACTATTTCAAAAGTAATCGGCAAGACTTTATTTTCAGCACATTCGTCGCTTACTATTTCAAAAGTAATCGGCATGATTTTTATTTTCAGCATATTCGTCGGTTACTATTTCAAAAGTAATCGCCAAGATTTTTATTTTCAGCATATTTGTCGGTTACTATTTTAAAAGTAATCGGCAAGACTTTATTTTCAGCACATTCGTCGGTTACTATTTCAAAAGTAATCGGCAAGATTTTTATTTTCAGCATATTCGTCGGTTACTATTTCAAAAGTAATCGGCAAGACTTTATTTTCAGCACATTCGTCGGTTACTATTTCAAAAGTAATCGGCAAGATTTTTTTTCTGCATATTCGTCAGTTACTATTTCAAAAGTAATCGGCAAGATTTTTATTTTCAGCAAATTCGTCGGTTACTATTTGAAAAGTAATCGGCAAGCCTTTATTTTCAGCACATTCGTCGGTTACTATTTCAAAAGTAATCGGCTAGATTTTTATTTTCAGCATATTCGTCGGTTACTATTTCAAAAGTAATCGCCAAGATTTTTATTTTCAGCAAATTCGTCGGTTACTATTTCAAAAGTAATCGGCAAGCCTTTATTTTCAGCATATTCGTCGGTTACTATTTCAAAAGTAATCGGCAAAACTTTATTTTCAGCACATTCGTCGGTTACTATTTCAAAAGTAATCGGCAAGACTTTATTTTCAGCACATTCGTCGGTTACTATTTCAAAAGTAATCGGCAAGATTTTTTTTGTCAGCATATTCGTCGGTTACTATTTCAAAAGTAATCGGCAAGACTTTATTTTCAGCACATTCGTCGGTTACTATTTCAAAAGTAATCGGCAAGATTTTTTTTCTACATATTCGTCGGTTACTATTTCAAAAGTAATCGGCAAGATTTTTATTTTCAGCATATTCGTCGGTAACTATTTCAAAAGTAATCGGCATGATTTTTATTTTCAGCATATTTGTCGGTTACTATTTCAAAAGTAATCGCCAAGATTTTTATTTTCAGCATATTTGTCGGTTACTATTTTAAAAGTAATCGGCAAGACTTTATTTTCAGCACATTCGTCGGTTACTATTTCAAAAGTAATCGGCAAGATTTTTATTTTCAGCATATTCGTCGGTTACTATTTCAAAAGTAATCGGCAAGACTTTATTTTCAGCACATTCGTCGGTTACTATTTCAATAGTAATCGGCAAGATTTTTTTTCTGCATATTCGTCAGTTACTATTTCAAAAGTAATCGGCAAGATTTTTATTTTCAGCAAATTCGTCGGTTACTATTTGAAAAGTAATCGGCAAGCCTTTATTTTCAGCACATTCGTCGGTTACTATTTCAAAAGTAATCGGCTAGATTTTTATTTTCAGCATATTCGTCGGTTACTATTTCAAAAGTAATCGCCAAGATTTTTATTTTCAGCATATTCGTCGGTTACTATTTCAAAAGTAATCGGCAAAACTTTATTTTCAGCACATTCGTCGGTTACTATTTCAAAAGTAATCGGCAAGACTTTATTTTCAGCACATTCGTCGGTTACTATTTCAAAAGTAATCGGCAAGATTTTTTTTGTCAGCATATTCGTCGGTTACTATTTCAAAAGTAATCAGCAAGATTTTTATTTTCAGCATATTCGTCGGTTACTATTTCAAATGTAATCGGAAAGATTTTAATTTTCAGCATATTCGTCGGTTACTATTTCAAAAGTAATCGGCAAGACTTTATTTTCAGCACATTCGTCGCTTACTATTTCAAAAGTAATCGGCATGATTTTTATTTTCAGCATATTCGTCGGTTACTATTTCAAAAGTAATCGCCAAGATTTTTATTTTCAGCATATTTGTCGGTTACTATTTTAAAAGTAATCGGCAAGACTTTATTTTCAGCACATTCGTCGGTTACTATTTCAAAAGTAATCGGCAAGATTTTTATTTTCAGCATATTCGTCGGTTACTATTTCAAAAGTAATCGGCAAGACTTTATTTTCAGCACATTCGTCGGTTACTATTTCAAAAGTAATCGGCAAGATTTTTTTTCTGCATATTCGTCAGTTACTATTTCAAAAGTAATCGGCAAGATTTTTATTTTCAGCAAATTCGTCGGTTACTATTTGAAAAGTAATCGGCAAGCCTTTATTTTCAGCACATTCGTCGGTTACTATTTCAAAAGTAATCGGCTAGATTTTTATTTTCAGCATATTCGTCGGTTACTATTTCAAAAGTAATCGCCAAGATTTTTATTTTCAGCAAATTCGTCGGTTACTATTTCAAAAGTAATCGGCAAGCCTTTATTTTCAGCATATTCGTCGGTTACTATTTCAAAAGTAATCGGCAAAACTTTATTTTCAGCACATTCGTCGGTTACTATTTCAAAAGTAATCGGCAAGACTTTATTTTCAGCACATTCGTCGGTTACTATTTCAAAAGTAATCGGCAAGATTTTTTTTGTCAGCATATTCGTCGGTTACTATTTCAAAAGTAATCGGCAAGACTTTATTTTCAGCACATTCGTCGGTTACTATTTCAAAAGTAATCGGCAAGATTTTTTTTCTACATATTCGTCGGTTACTATTTCAAAAGTAATCGGCAAGATTTTTATTTTCAGCATATTCGTCGGTAACTATTTCAAAAGTAATCGGCATGATTTTTATTTTCAGCATATTTGTCGGTTACTATTTCAAAAGTAATCGCCAAGATTTTTATTTTCAGCATATTTGTCGGTTACTATTTTAAAAGTAATCGGCAAGACTTTATTTTCAGCACATTCGTCGGTTACTATTTCAAAAGTAATCGGCAAGATTTTTATTTTCAGCATATTCGTCGGTTACTATTTCAAAAGTAATCGGCAAGACTTTATTTTCAGCACATTCGTCGGTTACTATTTCAATAGTAATCGGCAAGATTTTTTTTCTGCATATTCGTCAGTTACTATTTCAAAAGTAATCGGCAAGATTTTTATTTTCAGCAAATTCGTCGGTTACTATTTGAAAAGTAATCGGCAAGCCTTTATTTTCAGCACATTCGTCGGTTACTATTTCAAAAGTAATCGGCTAGATTTTTATTTTCAGCATATTCGTCGGTTACTATTTCAAAAGTAATCGCCAAGATTTTTATTTTCAGCATATTCGTCGGTTACTATTTCAAAAGTAATCGGCAAAACTTTATTTTCAGCACATTCGTCGGTTACTATTTCAAAAGTAATCGGCAAGACTTTATTTTCAGCACATTCGTCGGTTACTATTTCAAAAGTAATCGGCAAGATTTTTTTTGTCAGCATATTCGTCGGTTACTATTTCAAAAGTAATCAGCAAGATTTTTATTTTCAGCATATTCGTCGGTTACTATTTCAAATGTAATCGGAAAGATTTTAATTTTCAGCATATTCGTCGGTTACTATTTCAAAAGTAATCGGCAAGACTTTATTTTCAGCACATTCGTCGCTTACTATTTCAAAAGTAATCGGCATGATTTTTATTTTCAGCATATTCGTCGGTTACTATTTCAAAAGTAATCGCCAAGATTTTTATTTTCAGCATATTTGTCGGTTACTATTTTAAAAGTAATCGGCAAGACTTTATTTTCAGCACATTCGTCGGTTACTATTTCAAAAGTAATCGGCAAGATTTTTATTTTCAGCATATTCGTCGGTTACTATTTCAAAAGTAATCGGCAAGACTTTATTTTCAGCACATTCGTCGGTTACTATTTCAAAAGTAATCGGCAAGATTTTTTTTCTGCATATTCGTCAGTTACTATTTCAAAAGTAATCGGCAAGATTTTTATTTTCAGCAAATTCGTCGGTTACTATTTGAAAAGTAATCGGCAAGCCTTTATTTTCAGCACATTCGTCGGTTACTATTTCAAAAGTAATCGGCTAGATTTTTATTTTCAGCATATTCGTCGGTTACTATTTCAAAAGTAATCGCCAAGATTTTTATTTTCAGCAAATTCGTCGGTTACTATTTCAAAAGTAATCGGCAAGCCTTTATTTTCAGCATATTCGTCGGTTACTATTTCAAAAGTAATCGGCAAAACTTTATTTTCAGCACATTCGTCGGTTACTATTTCAAAAGTAATCGGCAAGACTTTATTTTCAGCACATTCGTCGGTTACTATTTCAAAAGTAATCGGCAAGATTTTTTTTGTCAGCATATTCGTCGGTTACTATTTCAAAAGTAATCGGCAAGACTTTATTTTCAGCACATTCGTCGGTTACTATTTCAAAAGTAATCGGCAAGATTTTTTTTCTGCATATTCGTCGGTTACTATTTCAAAAGTAATCGGCAAGATTTTTATTTTCAGCATATTCGTCGGTAACTATTTCAAAAGTAATCGGCATGATTTTTATTTTCAGCATATTTGTCGGTTACTATTTCAAAAGTAATCGCCAAGATTTTTATTTTCAGCATATTTGTCGGTTACTATTTTAAAAGTAATCGGCAAGACTTTATTTTCAGCACATTCGTCGGTTACTATTTCAAAAGTAATCGGCAAGATTTTTATTTTCAGCATATTCGTCGGTTACTATTTCAAAAGTAATCGGCAAGACTTTATTTTCAGCACATTCGTCGGTTACTATTTCAAAAGTAATCGGCAAGATTTTTTTTCTGCATATTCGTCAGTTACTATTTCAAAAGTAATCGGCAAGATTTTTATTTTCAGCAAATTCGTCGGTTACTATTTGAAAAGTAATCGGCAAGCCTTTATTTTCAGCACATTCGTCGGTTACTATTTCAAAAGTAATCGGCTAGATTTTTATTTTCAGCATATTCGTCGGTTACTATTTCAAAAGTAATCGCCAAGATTTTTATTTTCAGCAATTTCGTCGGTTACTATTTCAAAAGTAATCGGCAAGCCTTTATTTTCAGCATATTCGTCGGTTACTATTTCAAAAGTAATCGGCAAAACTTTATTTTCAGCACATTCGTCGGTTACTATTTCAAAAGTAATCGGCAAGACTTTATTTTCAGCACATTCGTCGGTTACTATTTCAAAAGTAATCGGCAAGATTTTTTTTGTCAGCATATTCGTCGGTTACTATTTCAAAAGTAATCAGCAAGATTTTTATTTTCAGCATATTCGTCGGTTACTATTTCAAATGTAATCGGAAAGATTTTAATTTTCAGCATATTCGTCGGTTACTATTTCAAAAGTAATCGGCAAGACTTTATTTTCAGCACATTCGTCGCTTACTATTTCAAAAGTAATCGGCATGATTTTTATTTTCAGCATATTCGTCGGTTACTATTTCAAAAGTAATCGCCAAGATTTTTATTTTCAGCATATTTGTCGGTTAATATTTTAAAAGTAATCGGCAAGACTTTATTTTCAGCACATTCGTCGGTTACTATTTCAAAAGTAATCGGCAAGATTTTTATTTTCAGCATATTCGTCGGTTACTATTTCAAAAGTAATCGGCAAGACTTTATTTTCAGCACATTCGTCGGTTACTATTTCAAAAGTAATCGGCAAGATTTTTTTTCTGCATATTCGTCAGTTACTATTTCAAAAGTAATCGGCAAGATTTTTATTTTCAGCAAATTCGTCGGTTACTATTTGAAAAGTAATCGGCAAGCCTTTATTTTCAGCACATTCGTCGGTTACTATTTCAAAAGTAATCGGCTAGATTTTTATTTTCAGCATATTCGTCGGTTACTATTTCAAAAGTAATCGCCAAGATTTTTATTTTCAGCAAATTCGTCGGTTACTATTTCAAAAGTAATCGGCAAGCCTTTATTTTCAGCATATTCGTCGGTTACTATTTCAAAAGTAATCGGCAAAACTTTATTTTCAGCACATTCGTCGGTTACTATTTCAAAAGTAATCGGCAAGACTTTATTTTCAGCACATTCGTCGGTTACTATTTCAAAAGTAATCGGCAAGATTTTTTTTGTCAGCATATTCGTCGGTTACTATTTCAAAAGTAATCGGCAAGACTTTATTTTCAGCACATTCGTCGGTTACTATTTCAAAAGTAATCGGCAAGATTTTTTTTCTGCATATTCGTCGGTTACTATTTCAAAAGTAATCGGCAAGATTTTTATTTTCAGCATATTCGTCGGTAACTATTTCAAAAGTAATCGGCATGATTTTTATTTTCAGCATATTTGTCGGTTACTATTTCAAAAGTAATCGCCAAGATTTTTATTTTCAGCATATTTGTCGGTTACTATTTTAAAAGTAATCGGCAAGACTTTATTTTCAGCACATTCGTCGGTTACTATTTCAAAAGTAATCGGCAAGATTTTTATTTTCAGCATATTCGTCGGTTACTATTTCAAAAGTAATCGGCAAGACTTTATTTTCAGCACATTCGTCGGTTACTATTTCAAAAGTAATCGGCAAGATTTTTTTTCTGCATATTCGTCAGTTACTATTTCAAAAGTAATCGGCAAGATTTTTATTTTCAGCAAATTCGTCGGTTACTATTTGAAAAGTAATCGGCAAGCCTTTATTTTCAGCACATTCGTCGGTTACTATTTCAAAAGTAATCGGCTAGATTTTTATTTTCAGCATATTCGTCGGTTACTATTTCAAAAGTAATCGCCAAGATTTTTATTTTCAGCAATTTCGTCGGTTACTATTTCAAAAGTAATCGGCAAGCCTTTATTTTCAGCATATTCGTCGGTTACTATTTCAAAAGTAATCGGCAAAACTTTATTTTCAGCACATTCGTCGGTTACTATTTCAAAAGTAATCGGCAAGACTTTATTTTCAGCAAATTCGTCGGTTACTATTTCAAAAGTAATCGGCAAGATTTTTTTTGTCAGCATATTCGTCGGTTACTATTTCAAAAGTAATCGGCAAGACTTTATTTTCAGCACATTCGTCGGTTACTATTTCAAAAGTAATCGGCAAGATTTTTTTTCTGCATATTCGTCGGTTACTATTTCAAAAGTAATCGGCAAGATTTTTATTTTCAGCATATTCGTCGGTAACTATTTCAAAAGTAATCGGCAAGACTTTATTTTCAGCACATTCGTCGGTTACTATTTCAAAAGTAATCGGCTAGACTTTATTTTCAGCACATTCGTCGCTTACTATTTCAAAAGTAATCGGCAAGATTTTTATTTTCAGCATATTGGTCGGTTACTATTTTAAAAGTAATCGCCAAGATTTTTATTTTCAGCACATTCGTCGGTTACTATTTCAAAAGTAATCGGCAAGATTTTTATTTTCAGCATATTCGTCGGTTACTATTTCAAAAGTAATCGCCAAGATTTTTATTTTCAGCATATTTGTCGGTAACTATTTTAAAAGTAATCGGCAAGACTTTATTTTCAGCACATTCGTCGGTTACTATTTCAAAAGTAATCGGCAAGATTTTTTTTGTCAGCATATTCGTCGGTTACTATTTCAAAAGTAATCGGCAAGACTTTATTTTCAGCACATTCGTCGGTTACTATTTCAAAAGTAATCGGCAAGATTTTTTTTCTGCATATTCGTCGGTTACTATTTCAAAAGTAATCGGCAAGATTTTTATTTTCAGCATATTCGTCGGTAACTATTTCAAAAGTAATCGGCATGATTTTTATTTTCAGCATATTTGTCGGTTACTATTTCAAAAGTAATCGCCAAGATTTTTATTTTCAGCATATTTGTCGGTTACTATTTTAAAAGTAATCGGCAAGACTTTATTTTCAGCACATTCGTCGGTTACTATTTCAAAAGTAATCGGCAAGATTTTTATTTTCAGCATATTCGTCGGTTACTATTTCAAAAGTAATCGGCAAGACTTTATTTTCAGCACATTCGTCGGTTACTATTTCAAAAGTAATCGGCAAGATTTTTTTTCTGCATATTCGTCAGTTACTATTTCAAAAGTAATCGGCAAGATTTTTATTTTCAGCAAATTCGTCGGTTACTATTTGAAAAGTAATCGGCAAGCCTTTATTTTCAGCACATTCGTCGGTTACTATTTCAAAAGTAATCGGCTAGATTTTTATTTTCAGCATATTCGTCGGTTACTATTTCAAAAGTAATCGCCAAGATTTTTATTTTCAGCAATTTCGTCGGTTACTATTTGAAAAGTAATCGGCAAGCCTTTATTTTCAGCATATTCGTCGGTTACTATTTCAAAAGTAATCGGCAAAACTTTATTTTCAGCACATTCGTCGGTTACTATTTCAAAAGTAATCGGCAAGACTTTATTTTCAGCACATTCGTCGGTTACTATTTCAAAAGTAACCGGCAAGATTTTTTTTGTCAGCATATTCGTCGGTTACTATTTCAAAAGTAATCGGCAAGACTTTATTTTCAGCACATTCGTCGGTTACTATTTCAAAAGTAATCGGCAAGATTTTTTTTCTGCATATTCGTCGGTTACTATTTCAAAAGTAATCGGCAAGATTTTTATTTTCAGCATATTCGTCGGTAACTATTTCAAAAGTAATCGGCAAGACTTTATTTTCAGCACATTCGTCGGTTACTATTTCAAAAGTAATCGGCTAGACTTTATTTTCAGCACATTCGTCGCTTACTATTTCAAAAGTAATCGGCAAGATTTTTATTTTCAGCATATTGGTCGGTTACTATTTTAAAAGTAATCGCCAAGATTTTTATTTTCAGCACATTCGTCGGTTACTATTTCAAAAGTAATCGGCAAGATTTTTATTTTCAGCATATTCGTCGGTTACTATTTCAAAAGTAATCGCCAAGATTTTTATTTTCAGCATATTTGTCGGTTACTATTTTAAAAGTAATCGGCAAGACTTTATTTTCAGCACATTCGTCGGTTACTATTTCAAAAGTAATCGGCAAGATTTTTATTTTCAGCATATTCGTCGGTTACTATTTTAAAAGTAAGCGGCATGACTTTTTTTTCAGCACATTCGTCGGTTACTATTTCAAAAGTAATTGGCAAAATTTTTTTTCTGCTTATTCGTCGGTTACTATTTCAAATGTAATCGGAAAGATTTTAATTTTCAGCATATTCGTCGGTTACTATTTCAAAAGTAATCGGCAAGACTTTATTTTCAGCACATTCGTCGCTTACTATTTCAAATGTAATCGGCATAATTTTTATTTTCAGCATATTCGTCGGTTACTATTTCAAAAGTAATCGCCAAGATTTTTATTTTCAGCATATTTGTCGGTTACTATTTTAAAAGTAATCGGCAAGACTTTATTTTCAGCACATTCGTCGGTTACTATTTCAAAAGTAATCGGCAAGACTTTATTTTCAGCACATTCGTCGGTTACTATTTCAAAAGTAAATGGCAAGATTTTTATTTTCAATATATTCGTCGGTTACTATTTCAAAAATAATCGCCAAGATTTTTTTATTTTCAGCATATTTGTCGGTTACTAATTTAAAAGTAATCGGCAAGACTTTATTTTCAGCACATTCGTCGGTTACTATTTCAAAAGTAAGCGGCATGACTTTATTTTCAGCACATTCGTCGGTTACTATTTCAAAAGTAATCGGCAAGATTTTTATTTTCAGCATATTCGGCGGTTACTATTTCAAAAGTAATCGGCAAAACTTTATTTTCAGCACATTCGTCGGTTACTATTTCAAAAGTAATCAGCGAGATTTTTATCTTCAACATATTCGTCGGTTACTATTTCAAAAGTAATCAGCAAGATTTTTATTTTCAGCATATTCGTCGGTTACTATTTCAAATGTAATCGGAAAGATTTTAATTTTCAGCATATTCGTCGGTTACTATTTCAAAAGTAATCGGCAAGACTTTATTTTCAGCACATTCGTCGCTTACTATTTCAAAAGTAATCGGCATGATTTTTATTTTCAGCATATTCGTCGGTTACTATTTCAAAAGTAATCGCCAAGATTTTTATTTTCAGCATATTTGTCGGTTACTATTTTAAAAGTAATCGGCAAGACTTTATTTTCAGCACATTCGTCGGTTACTATTTCAAAAGTAATCGGCAAGATTTTTATTTTCAGCATATTCGTCGGTTACTATTTCAAAAGTAATCGGCAAGACTTTATTTTCAGCACATTCGTCGGTTACTATTTCAAAAGTAATCGGCAAGATTTTTTTTCTGCATATTCGTCAGTTACTATTTCAAAAGTAATCGGCAAGATTTTTATTTTCAGCAAATTCGTCGGTTACTATTTGAAAAGTAATCGGCAAGCCTTTATTTTCAGCACATTCGTCGGTTACTATTTCAAAAGTAATCGGCTAGATTTTTATTTTCAGCATATTCGTCGGTTACTATTTCAAAAGTAATCGCCAAGATTTTTATTTTCAGCAAATTCGTCGGTTACTATTTCAAAAGTAATCGGCAAGATTTTTTTTGTCAGCATATTCGTCGGTTACTATTTCAAAAGTAATCGGCAAGACTTTATTTTCAGCACATTCGTCGGTTACTATTTCAAAAGTAATCGGCAAGATTTTTTTTCTGCATATTCGTCGGTTACTATTTCAAAAGTAATCGGCAAGATTTTTATTTTCAGCATATTCGTCGGTAACGATTTCAAAAGTAATCGGCAAGACTTTATTTTCAGCACATTCGTCGGTTACTATTTCAAAAGTAATCGGCTAGACTTTATTTTCAGCACATTCGTCGCTTACTATTTCAAAAGTAATCGGCAAGACTTTATTTTCAGCACATTCGTCGGTTACTATTTCAAAAGTAATCGGCAAGATTTTTTTTCTGCATATTCGTCAGTTACTATTTCAAAAGTAATCGGCAAGATTTTTATTTTCATCAAATTCGTCGGTTACTATTTGAAAAGTAATCGGCAAGCCTTTATTTTCAGCACATTCGTCGGTTACTATTTCAAAAGTAATCGGCTAGATTTTTATTTTCAGCATATTCGTCGGTTACTATTTCAAAAGTAATCGCCAAGATTTTTATTTTCAGCAATTTCGTCGGTTACTATTTCAAAAGTAATCGGCAAGCCTTTATTTTCAGCATATTCGTCGGTTACTATTTCAAAAGTAATCGGCAAAACTTTATTTTCAGCACATTCGTCGGTTACTATTTCAAAAGTAATCGGCAAGACTTTATTTTCAGCACATTCGTCGGTTACTATTTCAAAAGTAATCGGCAAGATTTTTTTTGTCAGCATATTCGTCGGTTACTATTTCAAAAGTAATCGGCAAGACTTTATTTTCAGCACATTCGTCGGTTACTATTTCAAAAGTAATCGGCAAGATTTTTTTTCTGCATATTCGTCGGTTACTATTTCAAAAGTAATCGGCAAGATTTTTATTTTCAGCATATTCGTCGGTAACTATTTCAAAAGTAATCGGCAAGACTTTATTTTCAGCACATTCGTCGGTTACTATTTCAAAAGTAATCGGCTAGACTTTATTTTCAGCACATTCGTCGCTTACTATTTCAAAAGTAATCGGCAAGATTTTTATTTTCAGCATATTGGTCGGTTACTATTTTAAAAGTAATCGCCAAGATTTTTATTTTCAGCACATTCGTCGGTTACTATTTCAAAAGTAATCGGCAAGATTTTTATTTTCAGCATATTCGTCGGTTACTATTTCAAAAGTAATCGCCAAGATTTTTATTTTCAGCATATTTGTCGGTTACTATTTTAAAAGTAATCGGCAAGACTTTATTTTCAGCACATTCGTCGGTTACTATTTCAAAAGTAATCGGCAAGATTTTTATTTTCAGCATATTCGTCGGTTACTATTTTAAAAGTAAGCGGCATGACTTTTTTTTCAGCACATTCGTCGGTTACTATTTCAAAAGTAATTGGCAAAAATTTTTTTCTGCTTATTCGTCGGTTACTATTTCAAATGTAATCGGAAAGATTTTAATTTTCAGCATATTCGTCGGTTACTATTTCAAAAGTAATCGGCAAGACTTTATTTTCAGCACATTCGTCGCTTACTATTTCAAATGTAATCGGCATAATTTTTATTTTCAGCATATTCGTCGGTTACTATTTCAAAAGTAATCGCCAAGATTTTTATTTTCAGCATATTTGTCGGTTACTATTTTAAAAGTAATCGGCAAGACTTTATTTTCAGCACATTCGTCGGTTACTATTTCAAAAGTAATCGGCAAGACTTTATTTTCAGCACATTCGTCGGTTACTATTTCAAAAGTAAATGGCAAGATTTTTATTTTCAATATATTCGTCGGTTACTATTTCAAAAATAATCGCCAAGATTTTTTTATTTTCAGCATATTTGTCGGTTACTAATTTAAAAGTAATCGGCAAGACTTTATTTTCAGCACATTCGTCGGTTACTATTTCAAAAGTAAGCGGCATGACTTTATTTTCAGCACATTCGTCGGTTACTATTTCAAAAGTAATCGGCAAGATTTTTATTTTCAGCATATTCGGCGGTTACTATTTCAAAAGTAATCGGCAAAACTTTATTTTCAGCACATTCGTCGGTTACTATTTCAAAAGTAATCAGCGAGATTTTTATCTTCAACATATTCGTCGGTTACTATTTCAAAAGTAATCAGCAAGATTTTTATTTTCAGCATATTCGTCGGTTACTATTTCAAATGTAATCGGAAAGATTTTAATTTTCAGCATATTCGTCGGTTACTATTTCAAAAGTAATCGGCAAGACTTTATTTTCAGCACATTCGTCGCTTACTATTTCAAAAGTAATCGGCATGATTTTTATTTTCAGCATATTCGTCGGTTACTATTTCAAAAGTAATCGCCAAGATTTTTATTTTCAGCATATTTGTCGGTTACTATTTTAAAAGTAATCGGCAAGACTTTATTTTCAGCACATTCGTCGGTTACTATTTCAAAAGTAATCGGCAAGATTTTTATTTTCAGCATATTCGTCGGTTACTATTTCAAAAGTAATCGGCAAGACTTTATTTTCAGCACATTCGTCGGTTACTATTTCAAAAGTAATCGGCAAGATTTTTTTTCTGCATATTCGTCAGTTACTATTTCAAAAGTAATCGGCAAGATTTTTATTTTCAGCAAATTCGTCGGTTACTATTTGAAAAGTAATCGGCAAGCCTTTATTTTCAGCACATTCGTCGGTTACTATTTCAAAAGTAATCGGCTAGATTTTTATTTTCAGCATATTCGTCGGTTACTATTTCAAAAGTAATCGCCAAGATTTTTATTTTCAGCAAATTCGTCGGTTACTATTTCAAAAGTAATCGGCAAGATTTTTTTTGTCAGCATATTCGTCGGTTACTATTTCAAAAGTAATCGGCAAGACTTTATTTTCAGCACATTCGTCGGTTACTATTTCAAAAGTAATCGGCAAGATTTTTTTTCTGCATATTCGTCGGTTACTATTTCAAAAGTAATCGGCAAGATTTTTATTTTCAGCATATTCGTCGGTAACTATTTCAAAAGTAATCGGCAAGACTTTATTTTCAGCACATTCGTCGGTTACTATTTCAAAAGTAATCGGCTAGACTTTATTTTCAGCACATTCGTCGCTTACTATTTCAAAAGTAATCGGCAAGATTTTTATTTTCAGCATATTGGTCGGTTACTATTTTAAAAGTAATCGCCAAGATTTTTATTTTCAGCACATTCGTCGGTTACTATTTCAAAAGTAATCGGCAAGATTTTTATTTTCAGCATATTCGTCGGTTACTATTTCAAAAGTAATCGCCAAGATTTTTATTTTCAGCATATTTGTCGGTTACTATTTTAAAAGTAATCGGCAAGACTTTATTTTCAGCACATTCGTCGGTTACTATTTCAAAAGTAATCGGCAAGATTTTTATTTTCAGCATATTCGTCGGTTACTATTTTAAAAGTAAGCGGCATGACTTTTTTTTCAGCACATTCGTCGGTTACTATTTCAAAAGTAATTGGCAAAATTTTTTTTCTGCTTATTCGTCGGTTACTATTTCAAATGTAATCGGAAAGATTTTAATTTTCAGCATATTCGTCGGTTACTATTTCAAAAGTAATCGGCAAGACTTTATTTTCAGCACATTCGTCGCTTACTATTTCAAATGTAATCGGCATGATTTTTATTTTTAGCATATTCGTCGGTTACTATTTCAAAAGTAATCGCCAAGATTTTTATTTTCAGCATATTTGTCGGTTACTATTTTAAAAGTAATCGGCAAGACTTTATTTTCAGCACATTCGTCGGTTACTATTTCAAAAGTAATCGGCAAGACTTTATTTTCAGCACATTCGTCGGTTACTATTTCAAAAGTAAATGGCAAGATTTTTATTTTCAATATATTCGTCGGTTACTATTTCAAAAATAATCGCCAAGATTTTTTTATTTTCAGCATATTTGTCGGTTACTAATTTAAAAGTAATCGGCAAGACTTTATTTTCAGCACATTCGTCGGTTACTATTTCAAAAGTAAGCGGCATGACTTTATTTTCAGCACATTCGTCGGTTACTATTTCAAAAGTAATCGGCAAGATTTTTATTTTCAGCATATTCGGCGGTTACTATTTCAAAAGTAATCGGCAAAACTTTATTTTCAGCACATTCGTCGGTTACTATTTCAAAAGTAATCAGCGAGATTTTTATCTTCAACATATTCGTCGGTTACTATTTCAAAAGTAATCAGCAAGATTTTTATTTTCAGCATATTCGTCGGTTACTATTTCAAATGTAATCGGAAAGATTTTAATTTTCAGCATATTCGTCGGTTACTATTTCAAAAGTAATCGGCAAGACTTTATTTTCAGCACATTCGTCGCTTACTATTTCAAAAGTAATCGGCATGATTTTTATTTTCAGCATATTCGTCGGTTACTATTTCAAAAGTAATCGCCAAGATTTTTATTTTCAGCATATTTGTCGGTTACTATTTTAAAAGTAATCGGCAAGACTTTATTTTCAGCACATTCGTCGGTTACTATTTCAAAAGTAATCGGCAAGATTTTTATTTTCAGCATATTCGTCGGTTACTATTTCAAAAGTAATCGGCAAGACTTTATTTTCAGCACATTCGTCGGTTACTATTTCAAAAGTAATCGGCAAGATTTTTTTTCTGCATATTCGTCAGTTACTATTTCAAAAGTAATCGGCAAGATTTTTATTTTCAGCAAATTCGTCGGTTACTATTTGAAAAGTAATCGGCAAGCCTTTATTTTCAGCACATTCGTCGGTTACTATTTCAAAAGTAATCGGCTAGATTTTTATTTTCAGCATATTCGTCGGTTACTATTTCAAAAGTAATCGCCAAGATTTTTATTTTCAGCAAATTCGTCGGTTACTATTTCAAAAGTAATCGGCAAGATTTTTTTTGTCAGCATATTCGTCGGTTACTATTTCAAAAGTAATCGGCAAGACTTTATTTTCAGCACATTCGTCGGTTACTATTTCAAAAGTAATCGGCAAGATTTTTTTTCTGCATATTCGTCGGTTACTATTTCAAAAGTAATCGGCAAGATTTTTATTTTCAGCATATTCGTCGGTAACTATTTCAAAAGTAATCGGCAAGACTTTATTTTCAGCACATTCGTCGGTTACTATTTCAAAAGTAATCGGCTAGACTTTATTTTCAGCACATTCGTCGCTTACTATTTCAAAAGTAATCGGCAAGATTTTTATTTTCAGCATATTGGTCGGTTACTATTTTAAAAGTAATCGCCAAGATTTTTATTTTCAGCACATTCGTCGGTTACTATTTCAAAAGTAATCGGCAAGATTTTTATTTTCAGCATATTCGTCGGTTACTATTTCAAAAGTAATCGCCAAGATTTTTATTTTCAGCATATTTGTCGGTTACTATTTTAAAAGTAATCGGCAAGACTTTATTTTCAGCACATTCGTCGGTTACTATTTCAAAAGTAATCGGCAAGATTTTTATTTTCAGCATATTCGTCGGTTACTATTTTAAAAGTAAGCGGCATGACTTTTTTTTCAGCACATTCGTCGGTTACTATTTCAAAAGTAATTGGCAAAATTTTTTTTCTGCTTATTCGTCGGTTACTATTTCAAATGTAATCGGAAAGATTTTAATTTTCAGCATATTCGTCGGTTACTATTTCAAAAGTAATCGGCAAGACTTTATTTTCAGCACATTCGTCGCTTACTATTTCAAATGTAATCGGCATGATTTTTATTTTCAGCATATTCGTCGGTTACTATTTCAAAAGTAATCGCCAAGATTTTTATTTTCAGCATATTTGTCGGTTACTATTTTAAAAGTAATCGGCAAGACTTTATTTTCAGCACATTCGTCGGTTACTATTTCAAAAGTAATCGGCAAGACTTTATTTTCAGCACATTCGTCGGTTACTATTTCAAAAGTAAATGGCAAGATTTTTATTTTCAATATATTCGTCGGTTACTATTTCAAAAATAATCGCCAAGATTTTTTTATTTTCAGCATATTTGTCGGTTACTAATTTAAAAGTAATCGGCAAGACTTTATTTTCAGCACATTCGTCGGTTACTATTTCAAAAGTAAGCGGCATGACTTTATTTTCAGCACATTCGTCGGTTACTATTTCAAAAGTAATCGGCAAGATTTTTTTTCTGCATATTCGTCGGTTACTATTTCAAAAGTAATCGGCAAGATTTTTATTTTCAGCATATTCGGCGGTTATTATTTCAAAAGTAATCGGCTAAACTTTATTTTCAGCACATTCGTCGGTTACTATTTCAAAAGTAATCGGCGAGATTTTTATCTTCAACATATTCGTCGGTTACTATTTCAAAAGTAATCGGCAAGATTTTTATTTTCAGCATATTTGTCGGTTACTATTTTAAAAGTAAGCGGCATGACTTTATTTTCAGCACATTCGTCGGTTACTATTTCAAAAGTAATTGGCAAGATTTTTTTTTCTGCATATTCGTCGGTTACTATTTCAAATGTAATCGGAAAGATTTTAATTTTCAGCATATTCGTCGGTTACTATTTCAAAAGTAATCGGCAAGATTTTTATTTTCAGCATATTTGTCGGTTACTTTTTTAAAAGTAATCGGCAAGACTTTATTTTCAGCACATTCGTCGGTTACTATTTCAAAAGTAATCGGCAAGACTTTATTTTCATCACATTCGTCGGTTACTATTTCAAAAGTAATCGGCAAGACTTTATTTTCAGCACATTCGTCGGTTACTATTTCAAAAGTAAACGGCAAGATTTTTATTTTCAGCATATTCGTCGGTTACTATTTCAAAAATAATCGCCAGGATTTTTTTATTTTCAGCATATTTGTCGGTTACTAATTTAAAAGTAATCGGCAAGACTTTATTTTCAGCACATTCGTCGGTTACTATTTCAAAAGTAGGCGGCATGACTTTATTTTCAGCACATTCGTCGGTTACTATTTCAAAAGTAATCGGCAAGATTTTTTTCCTGCATATTCGTCGGTTACTATTTCAAAAGTAATCGGCAAGATTTTTATTTTCAGCATATTCGGCGGTTACTATTTCAAAAGTAATCGGCAAAACTTTATTTTCAGCACATTCGTCGGTTACTATTTCAAAAGTAATCGGCGAGATTTTTATCTTCAACATATTCGTCGGTTACTATTTCAAAAGTAATCGGCAAGATTTTTATTTTCAGCATATTTGTCGGTTACTATTTTAAAAGTAAGCGGCATGACTTTATTTTCAGCACATTCGTCGGTTACTATTTCAAAAGTAATTGGCAAGATTTTTTTTCTGCATATTCGTCGGTTACTATTTCAAATGTAATCGGAAAGATTTTAATTTTCAGCATATTCGTCGGTTACTATTTCAAAAGTAATCGGCAAGACTTTATTTTCAGCACATTCGTCGCTTACTATTTCAAAAGTAATCGGCATGATTTTTATTTTCAGCATATTCGTCGGTTACTATTTCAAAAGTAATCGCCAAGATTTTTATTTTCAGCATATTGGTCGGTTACTATTTTAAAAGTAAGCGGCATGACTTTATTTTCAGCACATTCGTCGGTTACTATTTCAAAAGTAATCGGCAAGATTTTTATTTTCAGCAAATTCGTCGATTACTATTTCAAAAGTAATCGGCAAGACTTTATTTTCAGCACATTCGTCGGTTACTATTTCAAAAGTAATCGGCAAGATTTTTATTTTCAGCATATTCGTCGGTTACTATTTCAAAAGTAATCGGCAAGACTTTATTTTCAGCACATTCGTCGGTTACTATTTCAAAAGTAATCGGCGAGATTTTTATCTTCAACATATTCGTCGGTTACTATTTCAAAAGTAATCGGCAAGATTTTTATTTTCAGCATATTTGTCGGTTACTATTTTAAAAGTAAGCGGCATGACTTTATTTTCAGCACATTCGTCGGTTACTATTTCAAAAGTAATTGGCAAGATTTTTTTTTCTGCATATTCGTCGGTTACTATTTCAAATGTAATCGGAAAGATTTTAATTTTCAGCATATTCGTCGGTTACTATTTCAAAAGTAATCGGCAAGATTTTTATTTTCAGCATATTTGTCGGTTACTTTTTTAAAAGTAATCGGCAAGACTTTATTTTCAGCACATTCGTCGGTTACTATTTCAAAAGTAATCGGCAAGACTTTATTTTCACCACATTCGTCGGTTACTATTTCAAAAGTAATCGGCAAGACTTTATTTTCAGCACATTCGTCGGTTACTATTTCAAAAGTAAACGGCAAGATTTTTATTTTCAGCATATTCGTCGGTTACTATTTCAAAAATAATCGGCAAGATTTTTTTATTTTCAGCATATTTGTCGGTTACTAATTTAAAAGTAATCGGCAAGACTTTATTTTCAGCACATTCGTCGGTTACTATTTCAAAAGTAAGCGGCATGACTTTATTTTCAGCACATTCATCGGTTACTATTTCAAAAGTAATCGGCAAGATTTTTTTTCTGCATATTCGTCGGTTACTATTTCAAAAGTAATCGGCAAGATTTTTATTTTCAGCATATTCGGCGGTTACTATTTCAAAAGTAATCGGCAAAACTTTATTTTCAGCACATTCGTCGGTTACTATTTCAAAAGTAATCGGCGAGATTTTTATCTTCAGCATATTTGTCGGTTACTATTTTAAAAGTAAGCGGCATGACTTTATTTTCAGGACATTCGTCGGTTACTATTTCAAAAGTAATTGGCAAGATTTTTTTTTCTGCATATTCGTCGGTTACTATTTCAAATGTAATCGGAAAGATTTTAATTTTCAGCATATTCGTCGGTTACTATTTCAAAAGTAATCGGCAAGACTTTATTTTCAGCACATTCGTCGCTTACTATTTCAAAAGTAATCGGCATGATTTTTATTTTCAGCATATTCGTCGGTTACTATTTCAAAAGTAATCGCCAAGATTTTTATTTTCAGCATATTTGTCGGTTACTATTTTAAAAGTAAGCGGCATGACTTTATTTTCAGCACATTCGTCGGTTACTTTTTCAAAAGTAATCGGCAAGATTTTTATTTTCAGCAAATTCGTCGATTACTATTTCAAAAGTAATCGGCAAGACTTTATTTTCAGCACATTCGTCGGTTACTATTTCAAAAGTAATCGGCAAGATTTTTATTTTCAGCATATTCGTCGGTTACTATTTCAAAAGTAATCGGCAAGACTTTATTTTCAGCACATTCGTCGGTTACTATTTCAAAAGTAATCGGCAAGATTTTTTTTTCTGCATATTCGTCAGTTACTATTTCAAAAGTAATCGGCAAGATTTTTATTTTCAGCAAATTCGTCGGTTACTATTTGAAAAGTAATCGGCAAGCCTTTATTTTCAGCACATTCGTCGGTTACTATTTCAAAAGTAATCGGCAAGATTTTTATTTTCAGCATATTCGTCGGTAACTATTTCAAAAGTAATCGCCAAGATTTTTATTTTCTGCATATTTGTCGGTTACTATTTTAAAAGTAATCGGCAAGACTTTATTTTCAGCACATTCGTTGGTTACTATTTCAAAAGTAATCGGCAAGACTTTATTTTCAGCACATTCGTCGTTTACTATTTCAAAAGTAAACGGCAAGATTTTTATTTTCAGCATATTCGTCGGTTACTATTTCAAAAATAATCGCCAAGATTTTTTTATTTTCAGCATATTTGTTGGTTACTAATTTAAAAGTAATCGGCAAGACTTTATTTTCAGCACATTCGTCGGTTACTATTTCAAAAGTAAGCGGCATGACTTTATTTTCAGCACATTCGTCGGTTACTATTTCAAAAGTAATCGGCAAGATTTTTTTTCTGCATATTCGTCGGTTACTATTTCAAAAGTAATCGGCAAGATTTTTATTGTCAGCATATTCGGCGGTTACTATTTCAAAAGTAATCGGCAAAACTTTATTTTCAGCACATTCGTCGGTTACTATTTCAAAAGTAATCGGCGAGATTTTTATCTTCAACATGTTCGTCAGTTACTATTTCAAAAGTAATCGGCAAGATTTTTATTTTCAGCATATTTGTCGGTTACTATTTTAAAAGTAAGCGGCATGACTTTATTTTCAGCACATTCGTCGGTTACTATTTCAAAAGTAATTGGCAAGATTTTTTTTCTGCATATTCGTCGGTTACTATTTCAAATGTAATCGGAAAGATTTTAATTTTCAGCATATTCGTCGGTTACTATTTCAAAAGTAATCGGCAAGACTTTATTTTCAGCACATTCGTCGCTTACTATTTCAAAAGTAATCGGCATGATTTTTATTTTCAGCATATTCGTCGGTTACTATTTCAAAAGTAATCGCCAAGATTTTTATTTTCAGCATATTTGTCGGTTACTATTTTAAAAGTAAGCGGCATGACTTTATTCTCAGCACATTCGTCGGTTACTATTTCAAAAGTAATCGGCAAGATTTTTATTTTCAGCAAATTCGTCGATTACTATTTCAAAAGTAATCGGCAAGACTTTATTTTCAGCACATTCGTCGGTTACTATTTCAAAAGTAATCGGCAAGATTTTTATTTTCAGCATATTCGTCGGTTACTATTTCAAAAGTAATCGGCAAGACTTTATTTTCAGCACATTCGTCGGTTACTATTTCAAAAGTAATCGGCGAGATTTTTATCTTCAACATATTCGTCGGTTACTATTTCAAAAGTAATCGGCAAGATTTTTATTTTCAGCATATTTGTCGGTTACTATTTTAAAAGTAAGCGGCATGACTTTATTTTCAGCACATTCGTCGGTTACTATTTCAAAAGTAATTGGCAAGATTTTTTTTTCTGCATATTCGTCGGTTACTATTTCAAATGTAATCGGAAAGATTTTAATTTTCAGCATATTCGTCGATTACTATTTCAAAAGTAATCGACAAGATTTTTATTTTCAGCATATTTGTCGGTTACTTTTGTAAAAGTAATCGGCAAGACTTTATTTTCAGCACATTCGTCGGTTACTATTTCAAAAGTAATCGGCAAGACTTTATTTTCATCACATTCGTCGGTTACTATTTCAAAAGTAATCGGCAAGACTTTATTTTCAGCACATTCGTCGGTTACTATTTCAAAAGTAAACGGCAAGATTTTTATTTTCAGCATATTCGTCGGTTACTATTTCAAAAATAATCGCCAAGATTTTTTTATTTTCAGCATATTTGTCGGTTACTAATTTAAAAGTAATCGGCAAGACTTTATTTTCAGCACATTCGTCGGTTACTATTTCAAAAGTAAGCGGCATGACTTTATTTTCAGCACATTCGTCGGTTACTATTTCAAAAGTAATCGGCAAGATTTTTATTTTCAGCATATTCGTCGATTACTATTTCAAAAGTAATCGGCAAGACTTTATTTTCAGCACATTCGTCGGTTACTATTTCAAAAGTAATCGGCAAGATTTTTATTTTCAGCATATTCGTCGGTTACTATTTCAAAAGTAATCGGCAAGACTTTATTTTCAGCACATTCGTCGGTTACTATTTCAAAAGTAATCGGCAAGATTTTTTTTCTGCATATTCGTCAGTTACTATTTCAAAAGTAATCGGCAAGATTTTTCTTTTCAGCAAATTCGTCAGTTACTATTTGAAAAGTAATCGGCAAGCCTTTATTTTCAGCACATTCGTCGGTTACTATTTCAAAAGTAATCGGCAAGATTTTTATTTTCAGCATATTCGTCGGTTACTATTTCAAAAGTAATCGCCAAGATTTTTATTTTTAGCATATTTGTCGGTTACTATTTTAAAAGTAATCGGCAAGACTTTATTTTCAGCACATTCGTTGGTTACTATTTCAAAAGTAATCGGCAAGACTTTATTTTCAGCACATTCGTCGGTTACTATTTCAAAAGTAATCGGCAAGACTTTATTTTCATCACATTCGTCGGTTACTATTTCAAAAGTAATCGGCAAGACTTTATTTTCAGCACATTCGTCGGTTACTATTTCAAAAGTAAACGGCAAGATTTTTATTTTCAGCATATTCGTCGGTTACTATTTCAAAAATAATCGCCAAGATTTTTTTATTTTCAGCATATTTGTCGGTTACTAATTTAAAAGTAATCGGCAAGACTTTATTTTCAGCACATTCGTCGGTTACTATTTCAAAAGTAAGCGGCATGACTTTATTTTCAGCACATTCGTCGGTTACTATTTCAAAAGTAATCGGAAAGATTTTTTTTCTGCATATTCGTCGGTTACTATTTCAAAAGTAATCGGCAAGATTTTTATTTTCAGCATATTCGGCGGTTACTATTTCAAAAGTAATCGGCAAAACTTTATTTTCAGCACATTCATCGGTTACTATTTCAAAAGTAATCGGCGAGATTTTTATCTTCAGCATATTTGTCGGTTACTATTTTAAAAGTAAGCGGCATGACTTTATTTTCAGGACATTCGTCGGTTACTATTTCAAAAGTAATTGGCAAGATTTTTTTTTCTGCATATTCGTCGGTTACTATTTCAAATGTAATCGGAAAGATTTTAATTTTCAGCATATTCGTCGGTTACTATTTCAAAAGTAATCGGCAAGACTTTATTTTCAGCACATTCGTCGCTTACTATTTCAAAAGTAATCGGCATGATTTTTATTTTCAGCATATTCGTCGGTTACTATTTCAAAAGTAATCGCCAAGATTTTTATTTTCAGCATATTTGTCGGTTACTATTTTAAAAGTAAGCGGCATGACTTTATTTTCAGCACATTCGTCGGTTACTATTTCAAAAGTAATCGGCAAGATTTTTATTTTCAGCAAATTCGTCGATTACTATTTCAAAAGTAATCGGCAAGACTTTATTTTCAGCACATTCGTCGGTTACTATTTCAAAAGTAATCGGCAAGATTCTTATTTTCAGCATATTCGTCGGTTACTATTTCAAAAGTAATCGGCAAGACTTTATTTTCAGCACATTCGTCGGTTACTATTTCAAAAGTAAACGGCAAGATTTTTATTTTCAGCATATTCGTCGGTTACTATTTCAAAAATAATCGCCAAGATTTTTTTATTTTCAGCATATTTGTCGGTTACTAATTTAAAAGTAATCGGCAAGACTTTATTTTCAGCACATTCGTCGGTTACTATTTCAAAAGTAAGCGGCATGACTTTATTTTCAGCACATTCGTCGGTTACTATTTCAAAAGTAATCGGAAAGATTTTTTTTCTGCATATTCGTCGGTTACTATTTCAAAAGTAATCGGCAAGATTTTTATTTTCAGCATATTCGGCGGTTACTATTTCAAAAGTAATCGGCAAAACTTTATTTTCAGCACATTCATCGGTTACTATTTCAAAAGTAATCGGCGAGATTTTTATCTTCAGCATATTTGTCGGTTACTATTTTAAAAGTAAGCGGCATGACTTTATTTTCAGGACATTCGTCGGTTACTATTTCAAAAGTAATTGGCAAGATTTTTTTTTCTGCATATTCGTCGGTTACTATTTCAAATGTAATCGGAAAGATTTTAATTTTCAGCATATTCGTCGGTTACTATTTCAAAAGTAATCGGCAAGACTTTATTTTCAGCACATTCGTCGCTTACTATTTCAAAAGTAATCGGCATGATTTTTATTTTCAGCATATTCGTCGGTTACTATTTCAAAAGTAATCGCCAAGATTTTTATTTTCAGCATATTTGTCGGTTACTATTTTAAAAGTAAGCGGCATGACTTTATTTTCAGCACATTCGTCGGTTACTATTTCAAAAGTAATCGGCAAGATTTTTATTTTCAGCAAATTCGTCGATTACTATTTCAAAAGTAATCGGCAAGACTTTATTTTCAGCACATTCGTCGGTTACTATTTCAAAAGTAATCGGCAAGATTCTTATTTTCAGCATATTCGTCGGTTACTATTTCAAAAGTAATCGGCAAGACTTTATTTTCAGCACATTCGTCGGTTACTATTTCAAAAGTAATCGGCAAGATTTTTTTTTCTGCATATTCGTCAGTTACTATTTCAAAAGTAATCGGCAAGATTTTTATTTTCAGCAAATTCGTCGGTTACTATTTGAAAAGTAATCGGCAAGCCTTTATTTTCAGCACATTCGTCGGTTACTATTTCAAAAGTAATCGGCAAGATTTTTATTTTCAGCATATTCGTCGGTAACTATTTCAAAAATAATCGCCAAGATTTTTTTATTTTCAGCATATTTGTTGGTTACTAATTTAAAAGTAATCGGCAAGACTTTATTTTCAGCACATTCGTCGGTTACTATTTCAAAAGTAAGCGGCATGACTTTATTTTCAGCACATTCGTCGGTTACTATTTCAAAAGTAATCGGCAAGATTTTTTTTCTGCATATTCGTCGGTTACTATTTCAAAAGTAATCGGCAAGATTTTTATTTTCAGCATATTCGGCGGTTACTATTTCAAAAGTAATCGGCAAAACTTTATTTTCAGCACATTCGTCGGTTACTATTTCAAAAGTAATCGGCGAGATTTTTATCTTCAACATATTCGTCGGTTACTATTTCAAAAGTAATCGGCAAGATTTTTATTTTCAGCATATTTGTCGGTTACTATTTTAAAAGTAAGCGGCATGACTTTATTTTCAGCACATTCGTCGGTTACTATTTCAAAAGTAATTGGCAAGATTTTTTTTCTGCATATTCGTCGGTTACTATTTCAAATGTAATCGGAAAGATTTTAATTTTCAGCATATTCGTCGGTTACTATTTCAAAAGTAATCGGCAAGACTTTATTTTCAGCACATTCGTCGCTTACTATTTCAAAAGTAATCGGCATGATTTTTATTTTCAGCATATTCGTCGGTTACTATTTCAAAAGTAATCGCCAAGATTTTTATTTTCAGCATATTTGTCGGTTACTATTTTAAAAGTAAGCGGCATGACTTTATTTTCAGCACATTCGTCGGTTACTATTTCAAAAGTAATCGGCAAGATTTTTATTTTCAGCAAATTCGTCGATTACTATTTCAAAAGTAATCGGCAAGACTTTATTTTCAGCACATTCGTCGGTTACTATTTCAAAAGTAATTGGCAAGATTTTTTTTCTGCATATTCGTCGGTTACTATTTCAAATGTAATCGGAAAGATTTTAATTTTCAGCATATTCGTCGGTTACTATTTCAAAAGTAATCGGCAAGATTTTTATTTTCAGCATATTTGTCGGTTACTTTTTTAAAAGTAATCGGCAAGACTTTATTTTCAGCACATTCGTCGGTTACTATTTCAAAAGTAATCGGCAAGACTTTATTTTCATCACATTCGTCGGTTACTATTTCAAAAGTAATCGGCAAGACTTTATTTTCAGCACATTCGTCGGTTACTATTTCAAAAGTAAACGGCAAGATTTTTATTTTCAGCATATTCGTCGGTTACTATTTCAAAAATAATCGCCAAGATTTTTTTATTTTCAGCATATTTGTCGGTTACTAATTTAAAAGTAATCGGCAAGACTTTATTTTCAGCACATTCGTCGGTTACTATTTCAAAAGTAAGCGGCATGACTTTATTTTCAGCACATTCGTCAGTTACTATTTCAAAAGTAATCGGCAAGATTTTTATTTTCAGCATATTCGTCGATTACTATTTCAAAAGTAATCGGCAAGACTTTATTTTCAGCACATTCGTCGGTTACTATTTCAAAAGTAATCGGCAAGATTTTTATTTTCAGCATATTCGTCGGTTACTATTTCAAAAGTAATCGGCAAGACTTTATTTTCAGCACATTCGTCGGTTACTATTTCAAAAGTAATCGGCAAGATTTTTTTTCTGCATATTCGTCAGTTACTATTTCAAAAGTAATCGGCAAGATTTTTATTTTCAGCAAATTCGTCAGTTACTATTTGAAAAGTAATCGGCAAGCCTTTATTTTTAGCACATTCGTCGGTTACTATTTCAAAAGTAATCGGCAAGATTTTTATTTTCAGCATATTCGTCGGTTACTATTTCAAAAGTAATCGCCAAGATTTTTATTTTTAGCATATTTGTCGGTTACTATTTTAAAAGTAATCGGCAAGACTTTATTTTCAGCACATTCGTCGGTTACTATTACAAAAGTAATCGGCAAGACTTTATTTTCAGCACATTCGTCGGTTACTATTTCAAAAGTAAACGACAAGATTTTTATTTTCAGCATATTCGTCGGTTACTATTTCAAAAATAATCGCCAAGATTTTTTTATTTTCAGCATATTGGTCGGTTACTAATTTAAAAGTAATCGGCAAGACTTTATTTTCAGCACATTCGTCGGTTACTATTTCAAAAGTAAGCGGCATGACTTTATTTTCAGCACATTCGTCGGTTACTATTTCAAAAGTAATCGGCATGATTTTTTTTCTGCATATTCGTCGGTTACTATTTCAAAAGTAATCGGCAAGATTTTTATTTTCAGCATATTCGGCGGTTACTATTTCAAAAGTAATCGGCAAAACTTTATTTTCAGCACATTCGTCGGTTACTATTTCAAAAGTAATCGGCGAGATTTTTATCTTCAACATATTCGTCGGTTACTATTTCAAAAGTAATCGGCAAGATTTTTATTTTCAGCATATTTGTCCGTTACTATATTAAAAGTAATCGACAAGATTTTTATTTTGAACATATTCGTCGGTTACTATTTCAAAAGTAATCGGCAAGACTTTATTTTCAGCACATTCGTCGGTTACTATTTCAAAAGTAATCGGCAAGACTTTAATTTCAGCACATTCGTCGGTTACTATTTCAAAAGTAATCGGCAAGATTTTTATTTTCAGCATATTCGTCGGTTACTATTTCAAAAGTAATCGCCAAGATTTTTATTTTCAGCATATTTATCGGTTACTATTTTAAAAGTAAGCGGCATGACTTTATTTTCAGCACATTCGTCGGTTACTATTTCAAAAGTAATCGGCAAGATTTTTTTTTTCTGCATATTCGTCGTTTACTATTTCAAAAGTAATCGGCAAGATTTTTATTTTCAGCAAATTCGTCAGTTACTATTTCAAAAGTAATCGGCAAGCCTTTATTTTCAGCACATTCATCGGTTACTATTTCAAAAGTAATCGGCAAGATTTTTATTTTCAGCATATTCGTCGGTTACTATTTCAAAAGTAATCGACAAGATTTTTATTTCCAGCATATTTGTCGGTTACTATTTTAAAAGTAATCGGCAAGACTTTATTTTCAGCACATTCGTCAGTTACTATTTCAAAGGTAATCGGCATGATTTATTTTCAGCACATTCGTCGGCTACTAATTCAAAAGTAATCAGCAAGACTTTATTTTCAGCATATTCGTAGGTTACTATTTCAAAAGTAATCGGCAAGACTTTATTTCAGCACATTCGTCGGTTACTATTTCAAAAGTAATCGACAAGATTTTTATTTTCAGCATATTCGTCAGTTACTATTTTAAAAGTAATCGGCAAGATTTTTATTTTTAGCATATTTGTCGGTTACTATTTTAAAAGTAAGCGGCATGACTTTATTTTCAGCACATTCGTCGGTTACTATTTCAAAAGTAATCGGCAAGACTTTATTTTCAGCACATTCGTCGGTTACTATTTCAAAAGTAATCGGCAAGACTTTATTTTCAGCACATTCGTCGGTTACTATTTCAAAAGTAATCGGCAAGACTTTATTTTCATCACATTCGTCGGTTACTATTTCAAAAGTAATCGGCAAGACTTTATTTTCAGCACATTCGTCGGTTACTATTTCAAAAGTAAACGGCAAGATTTTTATTTTCAGCATATTCGTCGGTTACTATTTCAAAAATAATCGCCAAGATTTTTTTATTTTCAGCATATTTGTCGGTTACTAATTTAAAAGTAATCGGCAAGACTTTATTTTCAGCACATTCGTCGGTTACTATTTCAAAAGTAAGCGGCATGACTTTATTTTCAGCACATTCGTCAGTTACTATTTCAAAAGTAATCGGCAAGATTTTTATTTTCAGCATATTCGTCGATTACTATTTCAAAAGTAATCGGCAAGACTTTATTTTCAGCACATTCGTCGGTTACTATTTCAAAAGTAATCGGCAAGATTTTTATTTTCAGCATATTCGTCGGTTACTATTTCAAAAGTAAT
Organism: Medicago lupulina; assembly: GCA_958299785.1. Lineage (NCBI taxonomy): Eukaryota > Viridiplantae > Streptophyta > Magnoliopsida > Fabales > Fabaceae > Medicago > Medicago lupulina. Next base: position 39,761,136 of record OY283143.1, on the reverse strand, counting down.
CGGCAAGACTTTATTTTCAGCACATTCGTCGGTTACTATTTCAAAAGTAATCGGCAAGATTTTTTTTCTGCATATTCGTCAGTTACTATTTCAAAAGTAATCGGCAAGATTTTTATTTTCAGCAAATTCGTCAGTTACTATTTGAAAAGTAATCGGCAAGCCTTTATTTTTAGCACATTCGTCGGTTACTATTTCAAAAGTAATCGGCAAGATTTTTATTTTCAGCATATTCGTCGGTTACTATTTCAAAAGTAATCGCCAAGATTTTTATTTTTAGCATATTTGTCGGTTACTATTTTAAAAGTAATCGGCAAGACTTTATTTTCAGCACATTCGTCGGTTACTATTTCAAAAGTAATCGGCAAGACTTTATTTTCAGCACATTCGTCGGTTACTATTTCAAAAGTAAACGACAAGATTTTTATTTTCAGCATATTCGTCGGTTACTATTTCAAAAATAATCGCCAAGATTTTTTTATTTTCAGCATATTGGTCGGTTACTAATTTAAAAGTAATCGGCAAGACTTTATTTTCAGCACATTCGTCGGTTACTATTTCAAAAGTAAGCGGCATGACTTTATTTTCAGCACATTCGTCGGTTACTATTTCAAAAGTAATCGGCATGATTTTTTTTCTGCATATTCGTCGGTTACTATTTCAAAAGTAATCGGCAAGATTTTTATTTTCAGCATATTCGGCGGTTACTATTTCAAAAGTAATCGGCAAAACTTTATTTTCAGCACATTCGTCGGTTACTATTTCAAAAGTAATCGGCGAGATTTTTATCTTCAACATATTCGTCGGTTACTATTTCAAAAGTAATCGGCAAGATTTTTATTTTCAGCATATTTGTCCGTTACTATATTAAAAGTAATCGACAAGATTTTTATTTTGAACATATTCGTCGGTTACTATTTCAAAAGTAATCGGCAAGACTTTATTTTCAGCACATTCGTCGGTTACTATTTCAAAAGTAATCGGCAAGACTTTAATTTCAGCACATTCGTCGGTTACTATTTCAAAAGTAATCGGCAAGATTTTTATTTTCAGCATATTCGTCGGTTACTATTTCAAAAGTAATCGCCAAGATTTTTATTTTCAGCATATTTATCGGTTACTATTTTAAAAGTAAGCGGCATGACTTTATTTTCAGCACATTCGTCGGTTACTATTTCAAAAGTAATCGGCAAGATTTTTTTTTTCTGCATATTCGTCGTTTACTATTTCAAAAGTAATCGGCAAGATTTTTATTTTCAGCAAATTCGTCAGTTACTATTTCAAAAGTAATCGGCAAGCCTTTATTTTCAGCACATTCATCGGTTACTATTTCAAAAGTAATCGGCAAGATTTTTATTTTCAGCATATTCGTCGGTTACTATTTCAAAAGTAATCGACAAGATTTTTATTTCCAGCATATTTGTCGGTTACTATTTTAAAAGTAATCGGCAAGACTTTATTTTCAGCACATTCGTCAGTTACTATTTCAAAGGTAATCGGCATGATTTATTTTCAGCACATTCGTCGGCTACTAATTCAAAAGTAATCAGCAAGACTTTATTTTCAGCATATTCGTAGGTTACTATTTCAAAAGTAATCGGCAAGACTTTATTTCAGCACATTCGTCGGTTACTATTTCAAAAGTAATCGAAGAGATTTTTATTTTCAGCATATTCGTCAGTTACTATTTTAAAAGTAATCGGCAAGATTTTTATTTTTAGCATATTTGTCGGTTACTATTTTAAAAGTAAGCGGCATGACTTTATTTTCAGCACATTCGTCGGTTACTATTTCAAAAGTAATCGGCAAGACTTTATTTTCAGCACATTCGTCGGTTACTATTTCAAAAGTAATCGGCAAGACTTTATTTTCAGCACATTCGTCGGTTACTATTTCAAAAGTAAACGGCAAGATTCTTATTTTCAGCATATTCGTCGGTTACTATTTCAAAAATAATCGCCAAGATTTTTTTATTTTCAGCATATTGGTCGGTTACTAATTTAAAAGTAATCGGCAAGACTTTATTTTCAGCACATTCGTCGGTTACTATTTCAAAAGTAAGCGGCATGACTTTATTTTCAGCACATTCGTCGGTTACTATTTCAAAAGTAATCGGCAAGATTTTTTTTCTGCATATTCGTCGGTTACTATTTCAAAAGTAATCGGCAAGATTTTTATTTTCAGCATATTCGGCGGTTACTATTTCAAAAGTAATCGGCAAAACTTTATTTTCAGCACATTCGTCGGTTACTATTTCAAAAGTAATCGGCGAGATTTTTATCTTCAACATATTCGTCGGTTACTATTTCAAAAGTAATCGGCAAGATTTTTATTTTCAGCATATTTGTCCGTTACTATATTAAAAGTAATCGACAAGATTTTTATTTTGAACATATTCGTCGGTTACTATTTCAAAAGTAATCGGCAAGACTTTATTTTCAGCACATTCGTCGGTTACTATTTCAAAAGTAATCGGCAAGACTTTAATTTCAGCACATTCGTCGGTTACTATTTCAAAAGTAATCGGCAAGATTTTTATTTTGAGCATATTCGTCGGTTACTATTTCAAAAGTAATCGCCAAGATTTTTATTTTCAGCATATTTATCGGTTACTATTTTAAAAGTAAGCGGCATGACTTTATTTTCAGCACATTCGTCGGTTACTATTTCAAAAGTAATCGGCAAGATTTTTTTTTTCTGCATATTCGTCGTTTACTATTTCAAAAGTAATCGGCAAGATTTTTATTTTCAGCAAATTCGTCAGTTACTATTTCAAAAGTAATCGGCAAGCCTTTATTTTCAGCACATTCATCGGTTACTATTTCAAAAGTAATCGGCAAGATTTTTATTTTCAGCATATTCGTCGGTTACTATTTCAAAAGTAATCGACAAGATTTTTATTTCCAGCATATTTGTCGGTTACTATTTTAAAAGTAATCGGCAAGACTTTATTTTCAGCACATTCGTCAGTTACTATTTCAAAGGTAATCGGCATGATTTATTTTCAGCACATTCGTCGGCTACTAATTCAAAAGTAATCAGCAAGACTTTATTTTCAGCATATTCGTAGGTTACTATTTCAAAAGTAATCGGCAAGACTTTATTTCAGCACATTCGTCGGTTACTATTTCAAAAGTAATCGACAAGATTTTTATTTTCAGCATATTCGTCAGTTACTATTTTAAAAGTAATCGGCAAGATTTTTATTTTTAGCATATTTGTCGGTTACTATTTTAAAAGTAAGCGGCATGACTTTATTTTCAGCACATTCGTCGGTTACTATTTCAAAAGTAATCGGCAAGACTTTATTTTCAGCACATTCGTCGGTTACTATTTCAAAAGTAATCTGCAAGACTTTATTTTCAACACATTCGTCGGTTACTATTTCAAAAGTAATCGGCAAGATTTTTATTTTCAGCATATTCGTCGGTTACTACTTCAAAAGTAATCGCCAAGATTTTTATTTTCAGCATATTTGTCGGTTACTATTTTAAAAGTAATCGGCAAGATTTTTATTTTCAGCATATTTGTCTGTTACTATATTAAAAGTAATCGACAAGATTTTTATTTTCAACATATTCGTCGGTTACTATTTCAAAAGTAACCGGCAAGACTTTATTTTCAGCACATTCGTCGGTTACTATTTCAAAAGTAATCGGCAAGACTTTAATTTCAGCACATTGATCGGTTACTATTTCAAAAGTAATCGGCAAGACTTTAATTTCAGCACATTCGTCGGTTACTATTTCAAAAGTAATCGGCAAGATTTTTATTTTCAGCATATTCGTCGGTTACTATTTCAAAAGTAATCGCCAAGATTTTTATTTTCAGCATATTGGTCGGTTACTATTTTAAAAGTAAGCGGCATGACTTTATTTTCAGCACATTCATCGGTTACTATTTCAAAAGTAATCGGCAAGATTTTTTTTCTGCATATTCGTCGGTTACTATTTCAAAAGTAATCGGCAAGATTTTTATTTTCAGCAAATTCGTCGGTTACTATTTCAAAAGTAATCGGCGAGACTTTATTTTAAGCACATTCGTCGCTTACTATTTCAAAAGTAATCGGCAAGATTTTTATTTTCAGCATATTCGTCGGTTACTATTTCAAAAGTAATCGGCAAGACTTTATTTTCAGCACATTCGTCGGTTACTATTTCAAAAGTAATCGGCGAGATTTTTATCTTCAACATATTCGTCGGTTACTATTTCAAAAGTAATCGGCAAGATTTTTATTTTCAGCATATTTGTCGGTTACTATTTTAAAAGTAAGCGGCATGACTTTATTTTCAGCACATTCGTCGGTTACTATTTCAAAAGTAATTGGCAAGATTTTTTTTTCTGCATATTCGTCGGTTACTATTTCAAATGTAATCGGAAAGATTTTAATTTTCAGCATATTCGTCGGTTACTATTTCAAAAGTAATCGGCAAGACATTATTTTCATCACATTCGTCGGTTACTATTTCAAAAGTAATCGGCAAGACTTTATTTTCAGCACATTCGTCGGTTACTATTTCAAAAGTAAACGGCAAGATTTTTATTTTCAGCATATTCGTCGGTTACTATTTCAAAAATAATCGCCAAGATTTTTTTATTTTCAGCATATTTGTCGGTTACTAATTTAAAAGTAATCGGCAAGACTTTATTTTCAGCACATTCGTCGGTTACTATTTCAAAAGTAAGCGGCATGACTTTATTTTCAGCACATTCGTTGGTTACTATTTCAAAAGTAATCGGCAAGATTTTTATTTTCAGCATATTCGTCGATTACTTTTTCAAAAGTAATCGGCAAGATTTTTATTTTCAGCATATTCGTCGGTTACTATTTCAAAAGTAATCGGCAAGACTTTATTTTCAGCACATTCGTCGGTTACTATTTCAAAAGTAAACGGCAAGATTCTTATTTTCAGCATATTCGTCGGTTACTATTTCAAAAATAATCGCCAAGATTTTTTTATTTTCAGCATATTGGTCGGTTACTAATTTAAAAGTAATCGGCAAGACTTTATTTTCAGCACATTCGTCGGTTACTATTTCAAAAGTAAGCGGCATGACTTTATTTTCAGCACATTCGTCGGTTACTATTTCAAAAGTAATCGGCAAGATTTTTTTTCTGCATATTCGTCGGTTACTATTTCAAAAGTAATCGGCAAGATTTTTATTTTCAGCATATTCGGCGGTTACTATTTCAAAAGTAATCGGCAAAACTTTATTTTCAGCACATTCGTCGGTTACTATTTCAAAAGTAATCGGCGAGATTTTTATCTTCAACATATTCGTCGGTTACTATTTCAAAAGTAATCGGCAAGATTTTTATTTTCAGCATATTTGTCCGTTACTATATTAAAAGTAATCGACAAGATTTTTATTTTGAACATATTCGTCGGTTACTATTTCAAAAGTAATCGGCAAGACTTTATTTTCAGCACATTCGTCGGTTACTATTTCAAAAGTAATCGGCAAGACTTTAATTTCAGCACATTCGTCGGTTACTATTTCAAAAGTAATCGGCAAGATTTTTATTTTCAGCATATTCGTCGGTTACTATTTCAAAAGTAATCGCCAAGATTTTTATTTTCAGCATATTTATCGGTTACTATTTTAAAAGTAAGCGGCATGACTTTATTTTCAGCACATTCGTCGGTTACTATTTCAAAAGTAATCGGCAAGATTTTTTTTTTCTGCATATTCGTCGTTTACTATTTCAAAAGTAATCGGCAAGATTTTTATTTTCAGCAAATTCGTCAGTTACTATTTCAAAAGTAATCGGCAAGCCTTTATTTTCAGCACATTCATCGGTTACTATTTCAAAAGTAATCGGCAAGATTTTTATTTTCAGCATATTCGTCGGTTACTATTTCAAAAGTAATCGACAAGATTTTTATTTCCAGCATATTTGTCGGTTACTATTTTAAAAGTAATCGGCAAGACTTTATTTTCAGCACATTCGTCAGTTACTATTTCAAAGGTAATCGGCATGATTTATTTTCAGCACATTCGTCGGCTACTAATTCAAAAGTAATCAGCAAGACTTTATTTTCAGCATATTCGTAGGTTACTATTTCAAAAGTAATCGGCAAGACTTTATTTCAGCACATTCGTCGGTTACTATTTCAAAAGTAATCGACAAGATTTTTATTTTCAGCATATTCGTCAGTTACTATTTTAAAAGTAATCGGCAAAATTTTTTTTTTAGCATATTTGTCGGTTACTATTTTAAAAGTAAGCGGCATGACTTTATTTTCAGCACATTCGTCGGTTACTATTTCAAAAGTAATCGGCAAGACTTTATTTTCAGCACATTCGTCGGTTACTATTTCAAAAGTAATCTGCAAGACTTTATTTTCAACACATTCGTCGGTTACTATTTCAAAAGTAATCGGCAAGATTTTTATTTTCAGCATATTCGTCGGTTACTACTTCAAAAGTAATCGCCAAGATTTTTATTTTCAGCATATTTGTCGGTTACTATTTTAAAAGTAATCGGCAAGATTTTTATTTTCAGCATATTTGTCTGTTACTATATTAAAAGTAATCGACAAGATTTTTATTTTCAACATATTCGTCGGTTACTATTTCAAAAGTAACCGGCAAGACTTTATTTTCAGCACATTCGTCGGTTACTATTTCAAAAGTAATCGGCAAGACTTTAATTTCAGCACATTGATCGGTTACTATTTCAAAAGTAATCGGCAAGACTTTAATTTCAGCACATTCGTCGGTTACTATTTCAAAAGTAATCGGCAAGATTTTTATTTTCAGCATATTCGTCGGTTACTATTTCAAAAGTAATCGCCAAGATTTTTATTTTCAGCATATTGGTCGGTTACTATTTTAAAAGTAAGCGGCATGACTTTATTTTCAGCACATTCATCGGTTACTATTTCAAAAGTAATCGGCAAGATTTTTTTTCTGCATATTCGTCGGTTACTATTTCAAAAGTAATCGGCAAGATTTTTATTTTCAGCAAATTCGTCGGTTACTATTTCAAAAGTAATCGGCGAGACTTTATTTTAAGCACATTCGTCGCTTACTATTTCAAAAGTAATCGGCAAGATTTTTATTTTCAGCATATTCGTCGGTTACTATTTCAAAAGTAATCGGCAAGACTTTATTTTCAGCACATTCGTCGGTTACTATTTCAAAAGTAATCGGCGAGATTTTTATCTTCAACATATTCGTCGGTTACTATTTCAAAAGTAATCGGCAAGATTTTTATTTTCAGCATATTTGTCGGTTACTATTTTAAAAGTAAGCGGCATGACTTTATTTTCAGCACATTCGTCGGTTACTATTTCAAAAGTAATTGGCAAGATTTTTTTTTCTGCATATTCGTCGGTTACTATTTCAAATGTAATCGGAAAGATTTTAATTTTCAGCATATTCGTCGGTTACTATTTCAAAAGTAATCGGCAAGATTTTTATTTTCAGCATATTTGTCGGTTACTTTTTTAAAAGTAATCGGCAAGACTTTATTTTCAGCACATTCGTCGGTTACTATTTCAAAAGTAATCGGCAAGACATTATTTTCATCACATTCGTCGGTTACTATTTCAAAAGTAATCGGCAAGACTTTATTTTCAGCACATTCGTCGGTTACTATTTCAAAAGTAAACGGCAAGATTTTTATTTTCAGCATATTCGTCGGTTACTATTTCAAAAATAATCGCCAAGATTTTTTTATTTTCAGCATATTTGTCGGTTACTAATTTAAAAGTAATCGGCAAGACTTTATTTTCAGCACATTCGTCGGTTACTATTTCAAAAGTAAGCGGCATGACTTTATTTTCAGCACATTCGTCGGTTACTATTTCAAAAGTAATCGGCAAGATTTTTATTTTCAGCATATTCGTCGGTTACTATTTCAAAAGTAATCGGCAAGACTTTATTTTCAGCACATTCGTCGGTTACTATTTCAAAAGTAATCGGCAAGATTTTTTTTCTGCATATTCGTCAGTTACTATTTCAAAAGTAATCGGCAAGATTTTTATTTTCAGCAAATTCGTCAGTTACTATTTGAAAAGTAATCGGCAAGCCTTTATTTTCAGCACATTCGTCGGTTACTATTTCAAAAGTAATCGGCAAGATTTTTATTTTCAGCATATTCGTCGGTTACTATTTCAAAAGTAATCGCCAAGATTTTTATTTTTAGCATATTTGTCGGTTACTATTTTAAAAGTAATCGGCAAGACTTTATTTTCAGCACATTCGTTGGTTACTATTTCAAAAGTAATCGGCAAGATTTTTTTTCTGCATATTCGTCAGTTACTATTTCAAAAGTAATCGGCAAGACTTTATTTTCAGCACATTCGTCGGTTACTATTTCAAAAGTAATCGGCAAGACTTTAATTTCAGCACATTCGTCGGTTACTATTTCAAAAGTAATCGGCAAGATTTTTATTTTCAGCATATTCGTCGGTTACTATTTCAAAAGTAATCGCCAAGATTTTTATTTTCAGCATATTTATCGGTTACTATTTTAAAAATATGCGGCATGACTTTATTTTCAGCACATTCGTCGGTTACTATTTCAAAAGTAATCGGCAAGATTTTTTTTTTCTGCATATTCGTCGTTTACTATTTCAAAAGTAATCGGCAAGCCTTTATTTTCAGCACATTCCTCGGTTACTATTTCAAAAGTAATCGGCAAGATTTTTATTTTCAGCATATTCGTCGGTTACTATTTCAAAAGTAATCGACAAGATTTTTATTTCCAGCATATTTGTCGGTTACTATTTTAAAAGTAATCGGCAAGACTTTATTTTCAGCACATTCGTCAGTTACTATTTCAAAGGTAATCGGCATGATTTATTTTCAGCACATTCGTCGGCTACTAATTCAAAAGTAATCAGCAAGACTTTATTTTCAGCATATTCGTAGGTTACTATTTCAAAAGTAATCGGCATGAGTTTATTTCAGCACATTCGTCGGTTACTATTTCAAAAGTAATCGACAAGATTTTTATTTTCAGCATATTCGTCAGTTACTATTTTAAAAGTAATCGGCAAGATTTTTATTTTCAGCATATTTGTCGGTTACTATTTTAAAAGTAATCGGCAAGATTTTTATTTTCAGCAGATTTGTCTGTTACTATATTAAAAGTAATCGACAAGATTTTTATTTTCAACATATTCGTCGGTTACTATTTCAAAAGTAACCGGCAAGACTTTATTTTCAGCACATTCGTCGGTTACTATTTCAAAAGTAATCGGCAAGATTTTTATTTTCAGCATATTCGTCGGTTACTATTTCAAAAGTAATCGCCAAGATTTTTATTTTCAGCATATTTGTCGGTTACTATTTTAAAAGTAAGCGGCATGACTTTATTTTCAGCACATTCATCGGTTACTATTTCAAAAGTAATCGGCAAGATTTTTTTTTGCATATTCGTCGGTTACTATTTCAAAAGTAATCGGCAAGATTTTTATTTTCAGCAAATTCGTCGGTTACTATTTCAAAAGAAATCGGCAAGACTTTATTTTAAGCACATTCGTCGCTTACTATTTCAAAAGTAATCGGCATGATTTTTATTTTCAGCATATTCGTCGTTTACTATTTCAAAAGTAATCGCCAAGATTTTTATTTTCAGCATATTTGTCCGTTACTATTTTAAAAGTAATCGGCAAGACTTTATTTTCAGCACATTCGTCGGTTACTATTTCAAAAGTAATCGGCAAGACTCTATTTTCAGCACATTCGTCGGTTACTATTTCAAAAGTAATCGGCAAGACTTTATTTTCAGCACATTCGTCGGTTACTATTTCAAAAGTAAACGGCAAGATTTTTATTTTCAGCATATTCGTCGGTTACTATTTCAAAAATAATCGCCAAGATTTTTTTATTTTCAGCATATTTGTCGGTTACTAATTTAAAAGTAATCGGCAAGACTTTATTTTCAGCACATTCGTCGGTTACTATTTCAAAAGTAAGCGGCATGACTTTATTTTCAGCACATTCGTCGGTTACTCTTTCAAAAGTAATCGGCAAGATTTTTTTTCTGCATATTCGTCGGTTACTATTTCAAAAGTAATCGGCAAGATTTTTATTTTCAGCATATTCGGCGGTTACTATTTCAAAAGTAATCGGTAAAACTTTATTTTCAGCACATTCGTCGGTTACTATTTCAAAAGTAATCGGCGAGATTTTTATCTTCAACTTATTCGTCGGTTACTATTTCAAAAGTAATCGGCAAGATTTTTATTTTCAGCATATTTGTCCGTTACTATATTAAAAGTAATCGACAAGATTTTTATTTTCAACATATTCGTCGGTTACTATTTCAAAAGTAATCAGCAAGACTTTATTTTTAGCACATTCGTCGGTTACTATTTCAAAAGTAATCGGCAAGACTTTAATTTCAGCACATTCGTCGGTTACTATTTCAAAAGTAATCGGCAAGATTTTTATTTTCAGCATATTCGTCGGTCACTATTTCAAAAGTAATCGGCAAGACTTTATTTTAAGCACATTCGTCGCTTACTATTTCAAAAGTAATCGGCATGATTTTTATTTTCAGCATATTCGTCGTTTACTATTTCAAAAGTAATCGCCAAGATTTTTATTTTCAACATATTTGTCGGTTACTATTTTAAAAGTAATCGGCAAGACTTTATTTTCAGCACATTCGTCGGTTACTATTTCAAAAGTAATCGGCAAGACTCTATTTTCAGCACATTCGTCGGTTACTATTTCAAAAGTAATCGGCAAGACTTTATTTTCAGCACATTCGTCGGTTACTATTTCAAAAGTAAACGGCAAGATTTTTATTTTCAGCATATTCGTCGGTTACTATTTCAAAAATAATCGCCAAGATTTTTTTATTTTCAGCATATTTGTCGGTTACTAATTTAAAAGTAATCGGCAAGACTTTATTTTCAGCACATTCGTCGGTTACTATTTCAAAAGTAATCGGCAAGATTTTTATTTTCAGCATATTCGTCGGTTACTATTTCAAAAGTAATCGCCAAGATTTTTATTTTCAGCATATTTATCGGTTACTATTTTAAAAATATGCGGCATGACTTTATTTTCAGCACATTCGTCGGTTACTATTTCAAAAGTAATCGGCAAGATTTTTTTTTTCTGCATATTCGTCGTTTACTATTTCAAAAGTAATCGGCAAGATTTTTATTTTCAGCAAATTCGTCAGTTACTATTTCAAAAGTAATCGGCAAGCCTTTATTTTCAGCACATTCATCGGTTACTATTTCAAAAGTAATCGGCAAGATTTTTATTTTCAGCATATTCGTCGGTTACTATTTCAAAAGTAATCGACAAGATTTTTATTTCCAGCATATTTGTCGGTTACTATTTTAAAAGTAATCGGCAAGACTTTATTTTCAGCACATTCGTCAGTTACTATTTCAAAGGTAATCGGCATGATTTATTTTCAGCACATTCGTCGGCTACTAATTCAAAAGTAATCAGCAAGACTTTATTTTCAGCATATTCGTAGGTTACTATTTCAAAAGTAATCGGCATGAGTTTATTTCAGCACATTCGTCGGTTACTATTTCAAAAGTAATCGACAAGATTTTTATTTTCAGCATATTCGTCAGTTACTATTTTAAAAGTAATCGGCAAGATTTTTATTTTCAGCATATTTGTCGGTTACTATTTTAAAAGTAAGCGGCATGACTTTATTTTCAGCACATTCGTCGGTTACTATTTCAAAAGTAATCGGCAAGACTTTATTTTCAGCACATTCATCGGTTACTATTTCAAAAGTAATCTGCAAGACTTTATTTTCAACACATTCGTCGGTTACTATTTCAAAAGTAATCGGCAAGATTTTTATTTTCAGCATATTCGTCGGTTACTATTTTAAAAGTAACCGGCAAGACTTTATTTTCAGCACATTCGTCGGTTACTATTTCAAAAGTAATCGGCAAGACTTTAATTTCAGCACATTTATCGGTTACTATTTCAAAAGTAATCGGCAAGACTTTAATTTCAGCACATTCGTCGGTTACTATTTCAAAAGTAATCGGCAAGATTTTTATTTTCAGCATATTTGTCGGTTACTATTTTAAAAGTAACCGGCAAGACTTTATTTTCAGCACATTCGTCGGTTACTATTTCAAAAGTAATCGGCAAGACTTTAATTTCAGCACATTTATCGGTTACTATTTCAAAAGTAATCGGCAAGACTTTAATTTCAGCACATTCGTCGGTTACTATTTCAAAAGTAATCGGCAAGATTTTTATTTTCAGCATATTCGTCGGTTACTATTTCAAAAGTAATCGCCAAGATTTTTATTTTCAGCATATTTGTCGGTTACTATTTTAAAAGTAAGCGGCATGACTTTATTTTCAGCACATTCATCGGTTACTATTTCAAAAGTAATCGGCAAGATTTTTTTTTGCATATTCGTCGGTTACTATTTCAAAAGTAATCGGCAAGATTTTTATTTTCAGCAAATTCGTCGGTTACTATTTCAAAAGAAATCGGCAAGACTTTATTTTAAGCACATTCGTCGCTTACTATTTCAAAAGTAATCGGCATGATTTTTATTTTCAGCATATTCGTCGTTTACTATTTCAAAAGTAATCGCCAAGATTTTTATTTTCAGCATATTTGTCCGTTACTATTTTAAAAGTAATCGGCAAGACTTTATTTTCAGCACATTCGTCGGTTACTATTTCAAAAGTAATCGGCAAGACTCTATTTTCAGCACATTCGTCGGTTACTATTTCAAAAGTAATCGGCAAGACTTTATTTTCAGCACATTCGTCGGTTACTATTTCAAAAGTAAACGGCAAGATTTTTATTTTCAGCATATTCGTCGGTTACTATTTCAAAAATAATCGCCAAGATTTTTTTATTTTCAGCATATTTGTCGGTTACTAATTTAAAAGTAATCGGCAAGACTTTATTTTCAGCACATTCGTCGGTTACTATTTCAAAAGTAAGCGGCATGACTTTATTTTCAGCACATTCGTCGGTTACTCTTTCAAAAGTAATCGGCAAGATTTTTTTTCTGCATATTCGTCGGTTACTATTTCAAAAGTAATCGGCAAGATTTTTATTTTCAGCATATTCGGCGGTTACTATTTCAAAAGTAATCGGTAAAACTTTATTTTCAGCACATTCGTCGGTTACTATTTCAAAAGTAATCGGCGAGATTTTTATCTTCAACTTATTCGTCGGTTACTATTTCAAAAGTAATCGGCAAGATTTTTATTTTCAGCATATTTGTCCGTTACTATATTAAAAGTAATCGACAAGATTTTTATTTTCAACATATTCGTCGGTTACTATTTCAAAAGTAATCAGCAAGACTTTATTTTTAGCACATTCGTCGGTTACTATTTCAAAAGTAATCGGCAAGACTTTAATTTCAGCACATTCGTCGGTTACTATTTCAAAAGTAATCGGCAAGATTTTTATTTTCAGCATATTCGTCGGTCACTATTTCAAAAGTAATCGGCAAGACTTTATTTTAAGCACATTCGTCGCTTACTATTTCAAAAGTAATCGGCATGATTTTTATTTTCAGCATATTCGTCGTTTACTATTTCAAAAGTAATCGCCAAGATTTTTATTTTCAACATATTTGTCGGTTACTATTTTAAAAGTAATCGGCAAGACTTTATTTTCAGCACATTCGTCGGTTACTATTTCAAAAGTAATCGGCAAGACTCTATTTTCAGCACATTCGTCGGTTACTATTTCAAAAGTAATCGGCAAGACTTTATTTTCAGCACATTCGTCGGTTACTATTTCAAAAGTAAACGGCAAGATTTTTATTTTCAGCATATTCGTCGGTTACTATTTCAAAAATAATCGCCAAGATTTTTTTATTTTCAGCATATTTGTCGGTTACTAATTTAAAAGTAAAAGGCAAGACTTTATTTTCAGCACATTCGTCGGTTACTATTTCAAAAGTAATCGGCAAGATTTTTATTTTCAGCATATTCGTCGGTTACTATTTCAAAAGTAATCGCCAAGATTTTTATTTTCAGCATATTTATCGGTTACTATTTTAAAAATATGCGGCATGACTTTATTTTCAGCACATTCGTCGGTTACTATTTCAAAAGTAATCGGCAAGATTTTTTTTTTCTGCATATTCGTCGTTTACTATTTCAAAAGTAATCGGCAAGATTTTTATTTTCAGCAAATTCGTCAGTTACTATTTCAAAAGTAATCGGCAAGCCTTTATTTTCAGCACATTCATCGGTTACTATTTCAAAAGTAATCGGCAAGATTTTTATTTTCAGCATATTCGTCGGTTACTATTTCAAAAGTAATCGACAAGATTTTTATTTCCAGCATATTTGTCGGTTACTATTTTAAAAGTAATCGGCAAGACTTTATTTTCAGCACATTCGTCAGTTACTATTTCAAAGGTAATCGGCATGATTTATTTTCAGCACATTCGTCGGCTACTAATTCAAAAGTAATCAGCAAGACTTTATTTTCAGCATATTCGTAGGTTACTATTTCAAAAGTAATCGGCATGAGTTTATTTCAGCACATTCGTCGGTTACTATTTCAAAAGTAATCGACAAGATTTTTATTTTCAGCATATTCGTCAGTTACTATTTTAAAAGTAATCGGCAAGATTTTTATTTTCAGCATATTTGTCGGTTACTATTTTAAAAGTAAGCGGCATGACTTTATTTTCAGCACATTCGTCGGTTACTATTTCAAAAGTAATCGGCAAGACTTTATTTTCAGCACATTCATCGGTTACTATTTCAAAAGTAATCTGCAAGACTTTATTTTCAACACATTCGTCGGTTACTATTTCAAAAGTAATCGGCAAGATTTTTATTTTCAGCATATTCGTCGGTTACTACTTCAAAAGTAATCGCCAAGATTTTTATTTTCAGCATATTTGTCGGTTACTATTTTAAAAGTAATCGGCAAGATTTTTATTTTCAGCAGATTTGTCTGTTACTATATTAAAAGTAATCGACAAGATTTTTATTTTCAACATATTCGTCGGTTACTATTTCAAAAGTAACCGGCAAGACTTTATTTTCAGCACATTCGTCGGTTACTATTTCAAAAGTAATCGGCAAGACTTTAATTTCAGCACATTTATCGGTTACTATTTCAAAAGTAATCGGCAAGACTTTAATTTCAGCACATTCGTCGGTTACTATTTCAAAAGTAATCGGCAAGATTTTTATTTTCAGCATATTCGTCGGTTACTATTTCAAAAGTAATCGCCAAGATTTTTATTTTCAGCATATTTGTCGGTTACTATTTTAAAAGTAAGCGGCATGACTTTATTTTCAGCACATTCATCGGTTACTATTTCAAAAGTAATCGGCAAGATTTTTTTTTGCATATTCGTCGGTTACTATTTCAAAAGTAATCGGCAAGATTTTTATTTTCAGCAAATTCGTCGGTTACTATTTCAAAAGAAATCGGCAAGACTTTATTTTAAGCACATTCGTCGCTTACTATTTCAAAAGTAATCGGCATGATTTTTATTTTCAGCATATTCGTCGTTTACTATTTCAAAAGTAATCGCCAAGATTTTTATTTTCAGCATATTTGTCCGTTACTATTTTAAAAGTAATCGGCAAGACTTTATTTTCAGCACATTCGTCGGTTACTATTTCAAAAGTAATCGGCAAGACTCTATTTTCAGCACATTCGTCGGTTACTATTTCAAAAGTAATCGGCAAGACTTTATTTTCAGCACATTCGTCGGTTACTATTTCAAAAGTAAACGGCAAGATTTTTATTTTCAGCATATTCGTCGGTTACTATTTCAAAAATAATCGCCAAGATTTTTTTATTTTCAGCATATTTGTCGGTTACTAATTTAAAAGTAATCGGCAAGACTTTATTTTCAGCACATTCGTGGGTTACTATTTCAAAAGTAAGCGGCATGACTTTATTTTCAGCACATTCGTCGGTTACTCTTTCAAAAGTAATCGGCAAGATTTTTTTTCTGCATATTCGTCGGTTACTATTTCAAAAGTAATCGGCAAGATTTTTATTTTCAGCATATTCGGCGGTTACTATTTCAAAAGTAATCGGCAAAACTTTATTTTCAGCACATTCGTCGGTTACTATTTCAAAAGTAATCGGCGAGATTTTTATCTTCAACTTATTCGTCGGTTACTATTTCAAAAGTAATCGGCAAGATTTTTATTTTCAGCATATTTGTCCGTTACTATATTAAAAGTAATCGACAAGATTTTTATTTTCAACATATTCGTCGGTTACTATTTCAAAAGTAATCAGCAAGACTTTATTTTTAGCACATTCGTCGGTTACTATTTCAAAAGTAATCGGCAAGACCTTAATTTCAGCACATTCGTCGGTTACTATTTCAAAAGTAATCGGCAAGATTTTTATTTTCAGCATATTCGTCGGTCACTATTTCAAAAGTAATCGGCAAGACTTTATTTTAAGCACATTCGTCGCTTACTATTTCAAAAGTAATCGGCATGATTTTTATTTTCAGCATATTCGTCGTTTACTATTTCAAAAGTAATCGCCAAGATTTTTATTTTCAACATATTTGTCGGTTACTATTTTAAAAGTAATCGGCAAGACTTTATTTTCAGCACATTCGTCGGTTACTATTTCAAAAGTAATCGGCAAGACTCTATTTTCAGCACATTCGTCGGTTACTATTTCAAAAGTAATCGGCAAGACTTTATTTTCAGCACATTCGTCGGTTACTATTTCAAAAGTAAACGGCAAGATTTTTATTTTCAGCATATTCGTCGGTTACTATTTCAAAAATAATCGCCAAGATTTTTTTATTTTCAGCATATTTGTCGGTTACTAATTTAAAAGTAATCGGCAAGACTTTATTTTCAGCACATTCGTCGGTTACTATTTCAAAAGTAAGCGGCATGACTTTATTTTCAGCACATTCGTCGGTTACTATTTCAAAAGTAATCGGCAAGATTTTTTTTCTGCATATTCGTCGGTTACTATTTCAAAAGTAATCGGCAAGATTTTTATTTTCAGCATATTCGGCGGTTACTATTTCAAAAGTAATCGGCAAAACTTTATTTTCAGCACATTCGTCGGTTACTATTTCAAAAGTAATCGGCGAGATTTTTATCTTCAACTTATTCGTCGCTTACTATTTCAAAAGTAATCGGCAAGATTTTTATTTTCAGCATATTTGTCCGTTACTATATTAAAAGTAATCGACAAGATTTTTATTTTCAACATATTCGTCGGTTACTATTTCAAAAGTAATCAGCAAGACTTTATTTTCAGCACATTCGTCGGTTACTATTTCAAAAGTAATCGGCAAGACTTTAATTTCAGCACATTCGTCGGTTACTATTTCAAAAGTAATCGGCAAGATTTTTATTTTCAGCATATTCGTCGGTTACTATTTCAAAAGTAATCGGCAAGACTTTATTTTAAGCACATTCGTCGCTTACTATTTCAAAAGTAATCGGCATGATTTTTATTTTCAGCATATTCGTCGTTTACTATTTCAAAAGTAATCGCCAAGATTTTTATTTTCAACATATTTGTCGGTTACTATTTTAAAAGTAATCGGCAAGACTTTATTTTCAGCACATTCGTCGGTTACTATTTCAAAAGTAATCGGCAAGACTCTATTTTCAGCACATTCGTCGGTTACTATTTCAAAAGTAATCGGCAAGACTTTATTTTCAGCACATTCGTCGGTTACTATTTCAAAAGTAAACGGCAAGATTTTTATTTTCAGCATATTCGTCGGTTACTATTTCAAAAGTAATCGCCAAGATTTTTATTTTCAGCATATTCGTCGGTTACTATTTTAAAAGTAAGCGGCATGACTTTATTTTCAGCACATTCGTCGGTTACTATTTCAAAAGTAATCGGCAAGACTTTAATTTCAGCACATTCGTCGGTTACTATTTCAAAAGTAATCGGCAAGATTTTTATTTTCAGCATATTCGTCGGTTACTATTTCAAAAGTAATCGCCAAGATTTTTATTTTCAGCATATTTGTCGGTTACTATTTTAAAAGCAAGCGGCATGACTTTATTTTCAGCACATTCGTCGGTTACTATTTCAAAAGTAATCGGCAAGATTTTTTTTCTGCATATTCGTCGGTCACTATTTCAAAAGTAATCGGCAAGATTTTTATTTTCAGCATATTCGTCGGTTACTATTTCAAAAGTAATCGGCAAGACTTTATTTTCAGCACATTCGTCGGTTACTATTTCAAAAGTAATCGGCAAGATTTTTTTTTCTGCATATTCGTCGGTTACTATTTCAAAAGTAATCGGCAGGATTTTTATTTTCAGCAAATTCGTCGGTTACTATTTCAAAAGTAATCGGCAAGCCTTTATTTTCAGCCAATTCGTCGGTTACTATTTCAAAAGTAATCGGCAAGATTTTTATTTTCAGCATATTCGTCGGTTACTATTTCAAAAGTAATCGGCAAGATTTTTATTTTCAGCATATTCGTCGGTTACTACTTCGAAAGTAATCGCCAAGATTTTTATTTTCAGCATATTTGTCAGTTACTATTTTAAAAGTAAGCGGCATGACTTTATTTTCAGCACATTCGTCGGTTAGTATTTCAAAAGTAATCGGCAAGACTCTATTTTCAGCACATTCGTCGGTTACTATTTCAAAAGTAATCGGCAAGACTTTATTTTCAGCACATTCGTCGGTTACTATTTCAAAAGTAATCGGCAAGACTCTATTTTCAGCACATTCGTCGGTTACTATTTCAAAAGTAATCGGCAAGACTTTATTTTCAGCACATTCGTCGGTTACTATTTCAAAAGTAAACGGCAAGATTTTTATTTTCAGCATATTCCTCGGTTACTATTTCAAAAATAATCGCCAAGATTTTTTTATTTTCAGCATATTTGTCGGTTACTAATTTAAAAGTAATCGGCAAGACTTTATTTTCAGCACATTCGTCGGTTACTATTTCAAAAGTAAGCGGCATGACTTTATTTTCAGCACATTCGTCGGTTACTATTTCAAAAGTAATCGGCAAGATTTTTTTTCTGCATATTCGTCGGTTACTATTTCAAAAGTAATCGGCAAGATTTTTATTTTCAGCATATTCGGCGGTTACTATTTCAAAAGTAATCGGCAAAACTTTATTTTCAGCACATTCGTCGGTTACTATTTCAAAAGTAATCGGCGAGATTTTTATCTTCAACATATTCGTCGGTTACTATTTCAAAAGTAATCGGCAAGATTTTTATTTTCAGCATATTTGTCCGTTACTATATTAAAAGTAATCGACAAGATTTTTATTTTCAACATATTCGTCGGTTACTATTTCAAAAGTAATCGGCAAGACTTTATTTTCAGCACATTCGTCGGTTACTATTTCAAAAGTAATCGGCAAGACTTTAATTTCAGCACATTCGTCGGTTACTATTTCAAAAGTAATCGGCAAGATTTTTATTTTCAGCATATTCGTCGGTTACTATTTCAAAAGTAATCGCCAAGATTTTTATTTTCAGCATATTTGTCGGTTACTATTTTAAAAGTAAGCGGCATGACTTTATTTTCAGCACATTCGTCGGTTACTATTTCAAAAGTAATCGGCAAGATTTTTTTTCTGCATATTCGTCGGTTACTATTTCAAAAGTAATCGGCAAGATTTTTATTTTCAGCATATTCGTCGGTTACTATTTCAAAAGTAATCGGCAAGACTTTATTTTCAGCACATTCGTCGGTTACTATTTCAAAAGTAATCGGCAAGATTTTTTTTTCTGCATATTCGTCGGTTACTATTTCAAAAGTAATCGGCAAGATTTTTATTTTCAGCATATTCGTCGGTTACTACTTCGAAAGTAATCGCCAAGATTTTTATTTTCAGCATATTTGTCAGTTACTATTTTAAAAGTAAGCGGCATGACTTTATTTTCAGCACATTCGTCGGTTACTATTTCAAAAGTAATCGGCAAGACTCTATTTTCAGCACATTCGTCGGTTACTATTTCAAAAGTAATCGGCAAGACTTTATTTTCAGCACATTCGTCGGTTACTATTTCAAAAGTAAACGGCAAGATTTTTATTTTCAGCATATTCGTCGGTTACTATTTCAAAAATAATCGCCAAGATTTTTTTATTTTCAGCATATTTGTCGGTTACTAATTTAAAAGTAATCGGCAAGACTTTATTTTCAGCACATTCGTCGGTTACTATTTCAAAAGTAAGCGGCATGACTTTATTTTCAGCACATTCGTCGGTTACTATTTCAAAAGTAATCGGCAAGATTTTTTTTCTGCATATTCGTCGGTTACTATTTCAAAAGTAATCGGCAAGATTTTTATTTTCAGCATATTCGGCGGTTACTATTTCAAAAGTAATCGGCAAAACTTTATTTTCAGCACATTCGTCGGTTACTATTTCAAAAGTAATCGGCGAGATTTTTATCTTCAACATATTCGTCGGTTACTATTTCAAAAGTAATCGGCAAGATTTTTATTTTCAGCATATTTGTCCGTTACTATATTAAAAGTAATCGACAAGATTTTTATTTTCAACATATTCGTCGGTTACTATTTCAAAAGTAATCGGCAAGACTTTATTTTCAGCACATTCGTCGGTTACTATTTCAAAAGTAATCGGCAAGACTTTAATTTCAGCACATTCGTCGGTTACTATTTCAAAAGTAATCGGCAAGACTTTATTTTCAGCACATTCGTCGGTTACTATTTCAAAAGTAATCGGCAAGACTTTAATTTCAGCACATTCGTCGGTTACTATTTCAAAAGTAATCGGCAAGATTTTTATTTTCAGCATATTCGTCGGTTACTATTTCAAAAGTAATCGCCAAGATTTTTATTTTCAGCATATTTGTCGGTTACTATTTTAAAAGTAAGCGGCATGACTTTATTTTCAGCACATTCGTCGGTTACTATTTCAAAAGTAATCGGCAAGATTTTTTTTCTGCATATTCGTCGGTTACTATTTCAAAAGTAATCGGCAAGATTTTTATTTTCAGCATATTCGTCGGTTACTATTTCAAAAGTAATCGGCAAGACTTTATTTTCAGCACATTCGTCGGTTACTATTTCAAAAGTAATCGGCAAGATTTTTTTTTCTGCATATTCGTCGGTTACTATTTCAAAAGTAATCGGCAAGATTTTTATTTTCAGCATATTCGTCGGTTACTACTTCGAAAGTAATCGCCAAGATTTTTATTTTCAGCATATTTGTCAGTTACTATTTTAAAAGTAAGCGGCATGACTTTATTTTCAGCACATTCGTCGGTTACTATTTCAAAAGTAATCGGCAAGACTCTATTTTCAGCACATTCGTCGGTTACTATTTCAAAAGTAATCGGCAAGACTTTATTTTCAGCACATTCGTCGGTTACTATTTCAAAAGTAAACGGCAAGATTTTTATTTTCAGCATATTCGTCGGTTACTATTTCAAAAATAATCGCCAAGATTTTTTTATTTTCAGCATATTTGTCGGTTACTAATTTAAAAGTAATCGGCAAGACTTTATTTTCAGCACATTCGTCGGTTACTATTTCAAAAGTAAGCGGCATGACTTTATTTTCAGCACATTCGTCGGTTACTATTTCAAAAGTAATCGGCAAGATTTTTTTTCTGCATATTCGTCGGTTACTATTTCAAAAGTAATCGGCAAGATTTTTATTTTCAGCATATTCGGCGGTTACTATTTCAAAAGTAATCGGCAAAACTTTATTTTCAGCACATTCGTCGGTTACTATTTCAAAAGTAATCGGCGAGATTTTTATCTTCAACATATTCGTCGGTTACTATTTCAAAAGTAATCGGCAAGATTTTTATTTTCAGCATATTTGTCCGTTACTATATTAAAAGTAATCGACAAGATTTTTATTTTCAACATATTCGTCGGTTACTATTTCAAAAGTAATCGGCAAGACTTTATTTTCAGCACATTCGTCGGTTACTATTTCAAAAGTAATCGGCAAGACTTTAATTTCAGCACATTCGTCGGTTACTATTTCAAAAGTAATCGGCAAGACTTTATTTTCAGCACATTCGTCGGTTACTATTTCAAAAGTAATCGGCAAGACTTTAATTTCAGCACATTCGTCGGTTACTATTTCAAAAGTAATCGGCAAGATTTTTATTTTCAGCATATTCGTCGGTTACTATTTCAAAAGTAATCGCCAAGATTTTTATTTTCAGCATATTTGTCGGTTACTATTTTAAAAGTAAGCGGCATGACTTTATTTTCAGCACATTCGTCGGTTACTATTTCAAAAGTAATCGGCAAGATTTTTTTTCTGCATATTCGTCGGTTACTATTTCAAAAGTAATCGGCAAGATTTTTATTTTCAGCATATTCGTCGGTTACTATTTCAAAAGTAATCGGCAAGACTTTATTTTCAGCACATTCGTCGGTTACTATTTCAAAAGTAATCGGCAAGATTTTTATTTTCAGCATATTCGTCGGTTACTACTTCGAAAGTAATCGCCAAGATTTTTATTTTCAGCATATTTGTCAGTTACTATTTTAAAAGTAAGTGGCATGACTTTATTTTCAGCACATTCGTCGGTTACTATTTCAAAAGTAATCGGCAAGACTCTATTTTCAGCACATTCGTCGGTTACTATTTCAAAAGTAATCGGCAAGACTTTATTTTCAGCACATTCGTCGGTTACTATTTCAAAAGTAAACGGCAAGATTTTTATTTTCAGCATATTCGTCGGTTACTATTTCAAAAATAATCGCCAAGATTTTTTTATTTTCAGCATATTTGTCGGTTACTAATTTAAAAGTAATCGGCAAGACTTTATTTTCAGCACATTCGTCGGTTACTATTTCAAAAGTAAGCGGCATGACTTTATTTTCAGCACATTTGTCGGTTACTATTTCAAAAGTAATCGGCAAGATTTTTTTTCTGCATATTCGTCGGTTACTATTTCAAAAGTAATCGGCAAGATTTTTATTTTCAGCATATTCGGCGGTTACTATTTCAAAAGTAATCGGCAAAACTTTATTTTCAGCACATTCGTCGGTTACTATTTCAAAAGTAATCGGCGAGATTTTTATCTTCAACATATTCGTCGGTTACTATTTCAAAAGTAATCGGCAAGATTTTTATTTTCAGCATATTTGTCCGTTACTATATTAAAAGTAATCGACAAGATTTTTATTTTCAACATATTCGTCGGTTACTATTTCAAAAGTAATCGGCAAGACTTTATTTTCAGCACATTCGTCGGTTACTATTTCAAAAGTAATCGGCAAGACTTTAATTTCAGCACATTCGTCGGTTACTATTTCAAAAGTAATCGGCAAGATTTTTATTTTCAGCATATTCGTCGGTTACTATTTCAAAAGTAATCGCCAAGATTTTTATTTTCAGCATATTCGTCGGTTACTATTTTAAAAGTAAGCGGCATGACTTTATTTTCAGCACATTCGTCGGTTACTATTTCAAAAGTAATCGGCAAGACTTTAATTTCAGCACATTCGTCGGTTACTATTTCAAAAGTAATCGGCAAGATTTTTATTTTCAGCATATTCGTCGGTTACTATTTCAAAAGTAATCGCCAAGATTTTTATTTTCAGCATATTTGTCGGTTACTATTTTAAAAGTAAGCGGCATGACTTTATTTTCAGCACATTCGTCGGTTACTATTTCAAAAGTAATCGGCAAGATTTTTTTTCTGCATATTCGTCGGTTACTATTTCAAAAGTAATCGGCAAGATTTTTATTTTCAGCATATTCGTCGGTTACTATTTCAAAAGTAATCGGCAAGACTTTATTTTCAGCACATTCGTCGGTTACTATTTCAAAAGTAAACGGCAAGATTTTTATTTTCAGCATATTCGTCGGTTACTATTTCAAAAATAATCGCCAAGATTTTTTTATTTTCAGCATATTTGTCGGTTACTAATTTAAAAGTAATCGGCAAGACTTTATTTTCAGCACATTCGTCGGTTACTATTTCAAAAGTAAGCGGCATGACTTTATTTTCAGCACATTCGTCGGTTACTATTTCAAAAGTAATCGGCAAGATTTTTTTTCTGCATATTCGTCGGTTACTATTTCAAAAGTAATCGGCAAGATTTTTATTTTCAGCATATTCGTCGGTTACTACTTCGAAAGTAATCGCCAAGATTTTTATTTTCAGCATATTTGTCAGTTACTATTTTAAAAGTAAGCGGCGTGACTTTATTTTCAGCACATTCGTCGGTTACTATTTCAAAAGTAATCGGCAAGACTCTATTTTCAGCACATTCGTCGGTTACTATTTCAAAAGTAATCGGCAAGACTTTATTTTCAGCACATTCGTCGGTTACTATTTCAAAAGTAATCGGCAAGATTTTTATTTTCAGCATATTCGTCGGTTACTATTTCAAAAGTAATCGCCAAGATTTTTATTTTCAGCATATTTGTCGGTTACTATTTTAAAAGTAAGCGGCATGACTTTATTTTCAGCACATTCGTCGGTTACTATTTCAAAAGTAATCGGCAAGATTTTTTTTCTGCATATTCGTCGGTTACTATTTCAAAAGTAATCGGCAAGATTTTTATTTTCAGCATATTCGTCGATTACTATTTCAAAAGTAATCGGCAAGACTTTATTTTCAGCACATTCGTCGGTTACTATTTCAAAAGTAAACGGCAAGATTTTTATTTTCAGCATATTCGTCGGTTACTATTTCAAAAATAATCGCCAAGATTTTTTTATTTTCAGCATATTTGTCGGTTACTAATTTAAAAGTAATCGGCAAGACTTTATTTTCAGCACATTCGTCGGTTACTATTTCAAAAGTAAGCGGCATGACTTTATTTTCAGCACATTCGTCGGTTACTATTTCAAAAGTAATCGGCAAGATTTTTTTTCTGCATATTCGTCGGTTACTATTTCAAAAGTAATCGGCAAGATTTTTATTTTCAGCATATTCGTCGGTTACTACTTCGAAAGTAATCGCCAAGATTTTTATTTTCAGCATATTTGTCAGTTACTATTTTAAAAGTAAGCGGCGTGACTTTATTTTCAGCACATTCGTCGGTTACTATTTCAAAAGTAATCGGCAAGACTCTATTTTCAGCACATTCGTCGGTTACTATTTCAAAAGTAATCGGCAAGACTTTATTTTCAGCACATTCGTCGGTTACTATTTCAAAAGTAAACGGCAAGATTTTTATTTTCAGCATATTCGTCGGTTACTATTTCAAAAATAATCGCCAAGATTTTTTTATTTTCAGCATATTTGTCGGTTACTAATTTAAAAGTAATCGGCAAGACTTTATTTTCAGCACATTCGTCGGTTACTATTTCAAAAGTAAGCGGCATGACTTTATTTTCAGCACATTCGTCGGTTACTATTTCAAAAGTAATCGGCAAGATTTTTTTTCTGCATATTCGTCGGTTACTATTTCAAAAGTAATCGGCAAGATTTTTATTTTCAGCATATTCGGCGGTTACTATTTCAAAAGTAATCGGCAAAACTTTATTTTCAGCACATTCGTCGGTTACTATTTCAAAAGTAATCGGCGAGATTTTTATCTTCAACATATTCGTCGGTTACTATTTCAAAAGTAATCGGCAAGATTTTTATTTTCAGCATATTTGTCCGTTACTATATTAAAAGTAATCGACAAGATTTTTATTTTCAACATATTCGTCGGTTACTATTTCAAAAGTAATCGGCAAGACTTTATTTTCAGCACATTCGTCGGTTACTATTTCAAAAGTAATCGGCAAGACTTTAATTTCAGCACATTCGTCGGTTACTATTTCAAAAGTAATCGGCAAGACTTTATTTTCAGCACATTCGTCGGTTACTATTTCAAAAGTAATCGGCAAGACTTTAATTTCAGCACATTCGTCGGTTACTATTTCAAAAGTAATCGGCAAGATTTTTATTTTCAGCATATTCGTCGGTTACTATTTCAAAAGTAATCGCCAAGATTTTTATTTTCAGCATATTTGTCGGTTACTATTTTAAAAGTAAGCGGCATGACTTTATTTTCAGCACATTCGTCGGTTACTATTTCAAAAGTAATCGGCAAGATTTTTTTTCTGCATATTCGTCGGTTACTATTTCAAAAGTAATCGGCAAGATTTTTATTTTCAGCATATTCGTCGGTTACTATTTCAAAAGTAATCGGCAAGACTTTATTTTCAGCACATTCGTCGGTTACTATTTCAAAAGTAATCGGCAAGATTTTTTTTTCTGCATATTCGTCGGTTACTATTTCAAAAGTAATCGGCAAGATTTTTATTTTCAGCATATTCGTCGGTTACTACTTCGAAAGTAATCGCCAAGATTTTTATTTTCAGCATATTTGTCAGTTACTATTTTAAAAGTAAGCGGCGTGACTTTATTTTCAGCACATTCGTCGGTTACTATTTCAAAAGTAATCGGCAAGACTCTATTTTCAGCACATTCGTCGGTTACTATTTCAAAAGTAATCGGCAAGACTTTATTTTCAGCACATTCGTCGGTTACTATTTCAAAAGTAATCGGCAAGACTCTATTTTCAGCACATTCGTCGGTTACTATTTCAAAAGTAATCGGCAAGACTTTATTTTCAGCACATTCGTCGGTTACTATTTCAAAAGTAAACGGCAAGATTTTTATTTTCAGCATATTCGTCGGTTACTATTTCAAAAATAATCGCCAAGATTTTTTTATTTTCAGCATATTTGTCGGTTACTAATTTAAAAGTAATCGGCAAGACTTTATTTTCAGCACATTCGTCGGTTACTATTTCAAAAGTAAGCGGCATGACTTTATTTTCAGCACATTCGTCGGTTACTATTTCAAAAGTAATCGGCAAGATTTTTTTTCTGCATATTCGTCGGTTACTATTTCAAAAGTAATCGGCAAGATTTTTATTTTCAGCATATTCGGCGGTTACTATTTCAAAAGTAATCGGCAAAACTTTATTTTCAGCACATTCGTCGGTTACTATTTCAAAAGTAATCGGCGAGATTTTTATCTTCAACATATTCATCGGTTACTATTTCAAAAGTAATCGGCAAGATTTTTATTTTCAGCATATTTGTCCGTTACTATATTAAAAGTAATCGACAAGATTTTTATTTTCAACATATTCGTCGGTTACTATTTCAAAAGTAATCGGCAAGACTTTATTTTCAGCACATTCGTCGGTTACTATTTCAAAAGTAATCGGCAAGACTTTAATTTCAGCACATTCGTCGGTTACTATTTCAAAAGTAATCGGCAAGATTTTTATTTTCAGCATATTCGTCGGTTACTATTTCAAAAGTAATCGCCAAGATTTTTATTTTCAGCATATTCGTCGGTTACTATTTTAAAAGTAAGCGGCATGACTTTATTTTCAGCACATTCGTCGGTTACTATTTCAAAAGTAATCGGCAAGACTTTAATTTCAGCACATTCGTCGGTTACTATTTCAAAAGTAATCGGCAAGATTTTTATTTTCAGCATATTCGTCGGTTACTATTTCAAAAGTAATCGCCAAGATTTTTATTTTCAGCATATTTGTCGGTTACTATTTTAAAAGTAAGCGGCATGACTTTATTTTCAGCACATTCGTCGGTTACTATTTCAAAAGTAATCGGCAAGATTTTTTTTCTGCATATTCGTCGGTTACTAATTCAAAAGTAATCGGCAAGATTTTTATTTTCAGCATATTCGTCGGTTACTATTTCAAAAGTAATCGGCAAGACTTTATTTTCAGCACATTCGTCGGTTACTATTTCAAAAGTAATCGGCAAGATTTTTTTTTCTGCATATTCGTCGGTTACTATTTCAAAAGTAATCGGCAAGATTTTTATTTTCAGCAAATTCGTCGGTTACTATTTCAAAAGTAATCGGCAAGCCTTTATTTTCAGCACATTCGTCGGTTACTATTTCAAAAGTAATCGGCAAGATTTTTATTTTCAGCATATTCGTCGGTTACTATTTCAAAAGTAATCGGCGAGATTTTTATCTTCAACTTATTCGTCGGTTACTATTTCAAAAGTAATCGGCAAGATTTTTATTTTCAGCATATTTGTCCGTTACTATATTAAAAGTAATCGACAAGATTTTTATTTTCAACATATTCGTCGGTTACTATTTCAAAAGTAATCAGCAAGACTTTATTTTCACCACATTCGTCGGTTACTATTTCAAAAGTAATCGGCAAGACTTTAATTTCAGCACATTCGTCGGTTACTATTTCAAAAGTAATCGGCAAGATTTTTATTTTCAGCATATTCGTCGGTTACTATTTCAAAAGTAATCGGCAAGACTTTATTTTAAGCACATTCGTCGCTTACTATTTCAAAAGTAATCGGCATGATTTTTATTTTCAGCATATTCGTCGTTTACTATTTCAAAAGTAATCGCCAAGATTTTTATTTTCAACATATTTGTCGGTTACTATTTTAAAAGTAATCGGCAAGACTTTATTTTCAGCACATTCGTCGGTTACTATTTCAAAAGTAATCGGCAAGACTCTATTTTCAGCACATTCGTCGGTTACTATTTCAAAATTAATCGGCAAGACTTTATTTTCAGCACATTCGTCGGTTACTATTTCAAAAGTAAACGGCAAGATTTTTATTTTCAGCATATTCGTCGGTTACTATTTCAAAAATAATCGCCAAGATTTTTTTATTTTCAGCATATTTGTCGGTTACTAATTTAAAAGTAATCGGCAAGACTTTATTTTCAGCACATTCGTCGGTTACTATTTCAAAAGTAATCGGCAAGACTTTAATTTCAGCACATTCGTCGGTTACTATTTCAAAAGTAATCGGCAAGACTTTATTTTCAGCACATTCGTCGGTTACTATTTCAAAAGTAATCGGCAAGACTTTAATTTCAGCACATTCGTCGGTTACTATTTCAAAAGTAATCGGCAAGATTTTTATTTTCAGCATATTCGTCGGTTACTATTTCAAAAGTAATCGCCAAGATTTTTATTTTCAGCATATTTGTCGGTTACTATTTTAAAAGTAAGCGGCATGACTTTATTTTCAGCACATTCGTCGGTTACTATTTCAAAAGTAATCGGCAAGATTTTTTTTCTGCATATTCGTCGGTTACTATTTCAAAAGTAATCGGCAAGATTTTTATTTTCAGCATATTCGTCGGTTACTATTTCAAAAGTAATCGGCAAGACTTTATTTTCAGCACATTCGTCGGTTACTATTTCAAAAGTAATCGGCAAGATTTTTTTTTCTGCATATTCGTCGGTTACTATTTCAAAAGTAATCGGCAAGATTTTTATTTTCAGCATATTCGTCGGTTACTACTTCGAAAGTAATCGCCAAGATTTTTATTTTCAGCATATTTGTCAGTTACTATTTTAAAAGTAAGCGGCATGACTTTATTTTCAGCACATTCGTCGGTTACTATTTCAAAAGTAATCGGCAAGACTCTATTTTCAGCACATTCGTCGGTTACTATTTCAAAAGTAATCGGCAAGACTTTATTTTCAGCACATTCGTCGGTTACTATTTCAAAAGTAAACGGCAAGATTTTAATTTCAGCACATTCGTCGGTTACTATTTCAAAAGTAATCGGCAAGATTTTTATTTTCAGCATATTCGTCGGTTACTATTTCAAAAGTAATCGCCAAGATTTTTATTTTCAGCATATTTGTCGGTTACTATTTTAAAAGTAAGCGGCATGACTTTATTTTCAGCACATTCGTCGGTTACTATTTCAAAAGTAATCGGCAAGATTTTTTTTCTGCATATTCGTCGGTTACTATTTCAAAAGTAATCGGCAAGATTTTTATTTTCAGCATATTCGTCGGTTACTATTTCAAAAGTAATCGGCAAGACTTTATTTTCAGCACATTCGTCGGTTACTATTTCAAAAGTAATCGGCAAGATTTTTTTTTCTGCATATTCGTCGGTTACTATTTCAAAAGTAATCGGCAAGATTTTTATTTTCAGCATATTCGTCGGTTACTACTTCGAAAGTAATCGCCAAGATTTTTATTTTCAGCATATTTGTCAGTTACTATTTTAAAAGTAAGCGGCATGACTTTATTTTCAGCACATTCGTCGGTTACTATTTCAAAAGTAATCGGCAAGACTCTATTTTCAGCACATTCGTCGGTTACTATTTCAAAAGTAATCGGCAAGACTTTATTTTCAGCACATTCGTCGGTTACTATTTCAAAAGTAAACGGCAAGATTTTTATTTTCAGCATATTCGTCGGTTACTATTTCAAAAATAATCGCCAAGATTTTTTTATTTTCAGCATATTTGTCGGTTACTAATTTAAAAGTAATCGGCAAGACTTTATTTTCAGCACATTCGTCGGTTACTATTTCAAAAGTAAGCGGCATGACTTTATTTTCAGCACATTCGTCGGTTACTATTTCAAAAGTAATCGGCAAGATTTTTTTTCTGCATATTCGTCGGTTACTATTTCAAAAGTAATCGGCAAGATTTTTATTTTCAGCATATTCGGCGGTTACTATTTCAAAAGTAATCGGCAAAACTTTATTTTCAGCACATTCGTCGGTTACTATTTCAAAAGTAATCGGCGAGATTTTTATCTTCAACATATTCATCGGTTACTATTTCAAAAGTAATCGGCAAGATTTTTATTTTCAGCATATTTGTCCGTTACTATATTAAAAGTAATCGACAAGATTTTTATTTTCAACATATTCGTCGGTTACTATTTCAAAAGTAATCGGCAAGACTTTATTTTCAGCACATTCGTCGGTTACTATTTCAAAAGTATTCGGCAAGACTTTAATTTCAGCACATTCGTCGGTTACTATTTCAAAAGTAATCGGCAAGATTTTTATTTTCAGCATATTCGTCGGTTACTATTTCAAAAGTAATCGCCAAGATTTTTATTTTCAGCATATTCGTCGGTTACTATTTTAAAAGTAAGCGGCATGACTTTATTTTCAGCACATTCGTCGGTTACTATTTCAAAAGTAATCGGCAAGACTTTAATTTCAGCACATTCGTCGGTTACTATTTCAAAAGTAATCGGCAAGATTTTTATTTTCAGCATATTCGTCGGTTACTATTTCAAAAGTAATCGCCAAGATTTTTATTTTCAGCATATTTGTCGGTTACTATTTTAAAAGTAAGCGGCATGACTTTATTTTCAGCACATTCGTCGGTTACTATTTCAAAAGTAATCGGCAAGATTTTTTTTCTGCATATTCGTCGGTTACTATTTCAAAAGTAATCGGCAAGATTTTTATTTTCAGCATATTCGTCGGTTACTATTTCAAAAGTAATCGGCAAGACTTTATTTTCAGCACATTCGTCGGTTACTATTTCAAAAGTAATCGGCAAGATTTTTTTTTCTGCATATTCGTCGGTTACTATTTCAAAAGTAATCGGCAAGATTTTTATTTTCAGCAAATTCGTCGGTTACTATTTCAAAAGTAATCGGCAAGCCTTTATTTTCAGCACATTCGTCGGTTACTATTTCAAAAGTAATCGGCAAGATTTTTATTTTCAGCATATTCGTCGGTTACTATTTCAAAAGTAATCGGCGAGATTTTTATCTTCAACTTATTCGTCGGTTACTATTTCAAAAGTAATCGGCAAGATTTTTATTTTCAGCATATTTGTCCGTTACTATATTAAAAGTAATCGACAAGATTTTTATTTTCAACATATTCGTCGGTTACTATTTCAAAAGTAATCAGCAAGACTTTATTTTCACCACATTCGTCGGTTACTATTTCAAAAGTAATCGGCAAGACTTTAATTTCAGCACATTCGTCGGTTACTATTTCAAAAGTAATCGGCAAGATTTTTATTTTCAGCATATTCGTCGGTTACTATTTCAAAAGTAATCGGCAAGACTTTATTTTAAGCACATTCGTCGCTTACTATTTCAAAAGTAATCGGCATGATTTTTATTTTCAGCATATTCGTCGTTTACTATTTCAAAAGTAATCGCCAAGATTTTTATTTTCAACATATTTGTCGGTTACTATTTTAAAAGTAATCGGCAAGACTTTATTTTCAGCACATTCGTCGGTTACTATTTCAAAAGTAATCGGCAAGACTCTATTTTCAGCACATTCGTCGGTTACTATTTCAAAATTAATCGGCAAGACTTTATTTTCAGCACATTCGTCGGTTACTATTTCAAAAGTAAACGGCAAGATTTTTATTTTCAGCATATTCGTCGGTTACTATTTCAAAAATAATCGCCAAGATTTTTTTATTTTCAGCATATTTGTCGGTTACTAATTTAAAAGTAATCGGCAAGACTTTATTTTCAGCACATTCGTCGGTTACTATTTCAAAAGTAATCGGCAAGACTTTATTTTCAGCATATTCGTCGGTTACTATTTCAAAAGTAATCGCCAAGATTTTTATTTTCAGCATATTTGTCGGTTACTATTTTAAAAGTAAGCGGCATGACTTTATTTTCAGCACATTCGTCGGTTACTATTTCAAAAGTAATCGGCAAGATTTTTTTTCTGCATATTCGTCGGTTACTATTTCAAAAGTAATCGGCAAGATTTTTATTTTCAGCATATTCGTCGGTTACTATTTCAAAAGTAATCGGCAAGACTTTATTTTCAGCACATTCGTCGGTTACTATTTCAAAAGTAATCGGCAAGATTTTTTTTTCTGCATATTCGTCGGTTACTATTTCAAAAGTAATCGGCAAGATTTTTATTTTCAGCATATTCGTCGGTTACTACTTCGAAAGTAATCGCCAAGATTTTTATTTTCAGCATATTTGTCAGTTACTATTTTAAAAGTAAGCGGCATGACTTTATTTTCAGCACATTCGTCGGTTACTATTTCAAAAGTAATCGGCAAGACTCTATTTTCAGCACATTCGTCGGTTACTATTTCAAAAGTAATCGGCAAGACTTTATTTTCAGCACATTCGTCGGTTACTATTTCAAAAGTAAACGGCAAGATTTTTATTTTCAGCATATTCGTCGGTTACTATTTCAAAAATAATCGCCAAGATTTTTTTATTTTCAGCATATTTGTCGGTTACTAATTTAAAAGTAATCGGCAAGACTTTATTTTCAGCACATTCGTCGGTTACTATTTCAAAAGTAAGCGGCATGACTTTATTTTCAGCACATTCGTCGGTTACTATTTCAAAAGTAATCGGCAAGATTTTTTTTCTGCATATTCGTCGGTTACTATTTCAAAAGTAATCGGCAAGATTTTTATTTTCAGCATATTCGGCGGTTACTATTTCAAAAGTAATCGGCAAAACTTTATTTTCAGCACATTCGTCGGTTACTATTTCAAAAGTAATCGGCGAGATTTTTATCTTCAACATATTCATCGGTTACTATTTCAAAAGTAATCGGCAAGATTTTTATTTTCAGCATATTTGTCCGTTACTATATTAAAAGTAATCGACAAGATTTTTATTTTCAACATATTCGTCGGTTACTATTTCAAAAGTAATCGGCAAGACTTTATTTTCAGCACATTCGTCGGTTACTATTTCAAAAGTATTCGGCAAGACTTTAATTTCAGCACATTCGTCGGTTACTATTTCAAAAGTAATCGGCAAGATTTTTATTTTCAGCATATTCGTCGGTTACTATTTCAAAAGTAATCGCCAAGATTTTTATTTTCAGCATATTCGTCGGTTACTATTTTAAAAGTAAGCGGCATGACTTTATTTTCAGCACATTCGTCGGTTACTATTTCAAAAGTAATCGGCAAGACTTTAATTTCAGCACATTCGTCGGTTACTATTTCAAAAGTAATCGGCAAGATTTTTATTTTCAGCATATTCGTCGGTTACTATTTCAAAAGTAATCGCCAAGATTTTTATTTTCAGCATATTTGTCGGTTACTATTTTAAAAGTAAGCGGCATGACTTTATTTTCAGCACATTCGTCGGTTACTATTTCAAAAGTAATCGGCAAGATTTTTTTTCTGCATATTCGTCGGTTACTATTTCAAAAGTAATCGGCAAGATTTTTATTTTCAGCATATTCGTCGGTTACTATTTCAAAAGTAATCGGCAAGACTTTATTTTCAGCACATTCGTCGGTTACTATTTCAAAAGTAATCGGCAAGATTTTTTTTTCTGCATATTCGTCGGTTACTATTTCAAAAGTAATCGGCAAGATTTTTATTTTCAGCAAATTCGTCGGTTACTATTTCAAAAGTAATCGGCAAGCCTTTATTTTCAGCACATTCGTCGGTTACTATTTCAAAAGTAATCGGCAAGATTTTTATTTTCAGCATATTCGTCGGTTACTATTTCAAAAGTAATCGGCGAGATTTTTATCTTCAACTTATTCGTCGGTTACTATTTCAAAAGTAATCGGCAAGATTTTTATTTTCAGCATATTTGTCCGTTACTATATTAAAAGTAATCGACAAGATTTTTATTTTCAACATATTCGTCGGTTACTATTTCAAAAGTAATCAGCAAGACTTTATTTTCACCACATTCGTCGGTTACTATTTCAAAAGTAATCGGCAAGACTTTAATTTCAGCACATTCGTCGGTTACTATTTCAAAAGTAATCGGCAAGATTTTTATTTTCAGCATATTCGTCGGTTACTATTTCAAAAGTAATCGGCAAGACTTTATTTTAAGCACATTCGTCGCTTACTATTTCAAAAGTAATCGGCATGATTTTTATTTTCAGCATATTCGTCGTTTACTATTTCAAAAGTAATCGCCAAGATTTTTATTTTCAACATATTTGTCGGTTACTATTTTAAAAGTAATCGGCAAGACTTTATTTTCAGCACATTCGTCGGTTACTATTTCAAAAGTAATCGGCAAGACTCTATTTTCAGCACATTCGTCGGTTACTATTTCAAAATTAATCGGCAAGACTTTATTTTCAGCACATTCGTCGGTTACTATTTCAAAAGTAAACGGCAAGATTTTTATTTTCAGCATATTCGTCGGTTACTATTTCAAAAATAATCGCCAAGATTTTTTTATTTTCAGCATATTTGTCGGTTACTAATTTAAAAGTAATCGGCAAGACTTTATTTTCAGCACATTCGTCGGTTACTATTTCAAAAGTAATCGGCAAGACTTTAATTTCAGCACATTCGTCGGTTACTATTTCAAAAGTAATCGGCAAGACTTTATTTTCAGCACATTCGTCGGTTACTATTTCAAAAGTAATCGGCAAGACTTTAATTTCAGCACATTCGTCGGTTACTATTTCAAAAGTAATCGGCAAGATTTTTATTTTCAGCATATTCGTCGGTTACTATTTCAAAAGTAATCGCCAAGATTTTTATTTTCAGCATATTTGTCGGTTACTATTTTAAAAGTAAGCGGCATGACTTTATTTTCAGCACATTCGTCGGTTACTATTTCAAAAGTAATCGGCAAGATTTTTTTTCTGCATATTCGTCGGTTACTATTTCAAAAGTAATCGGCAAGATTTTTATTTTCAGCATATTCGTCGGTTACTATTTCAAAAGTAATCGGCAAGACTTTATTTTCAGCACATTCGTCGGTTACTATTTCAAAAGTAATCGGCAAGATTTTTTTTTCTGCATATTCGTCGGTTACTATTTCAAAAGTAATCGGCAAGATTTTTATTTTCAGCATATTCGTCGGTTACTACTTCGAAAGTAATCGCCAAGATTTTTATTTTCAGCATATTTGTCAGTTACTATTTTAAAAGTAAGCGGCATGACTTTATTTTCAGCACATTCGTCGGTTACTATTTCAAAAGTAATCGGCAAGATTTTTATTTTCAGCATATTCGTCGGTTACTATTTCAAAAGTAATCGGCAAGACTTTATTTTCAGCACATTCGTCGGTTACTATTTCAAAAGTAATCGGCAAGATTTTTTTTTCTGCATATTCGTCGGTTACTATTTCAAAAGTAATCGGCAAGATTTTTATTTTCAGCACATTCGTCGGTTACTATTTCAAAAGTAATCGGCAAGATTTTTTTTTCTGCACATTCGTCGGTTACTATTTCAAAAGTAATCGGCAAGACTCTATTTTCAGCACATTCGTCGGTTACTATTTCAAAATTAATCGGCAAGACTTTATTTTCAGCACATTCGTCGGTTACTATTTCAAAAGTAAACGGCAAGATTTTTATTTTCAGCATATTCGTCGGTTACTATTTCAAAAATAATCGCCAAGATTTTTTTATTTTCAGCATATTTGTCGGTTACTAATTTAAAAGTAATCGGCAAGACTTTATTTTCAGCATATTCGTCGGTTACTATTTCAAAAGTAATCGGCAAGACTTTAATTTCAGCACATTCGTCGGTTACTATTTCAAAAGTAATCGGCAAGACTTTATTTTCAGCACATTCGTCGGTTACTATTTCAAAAGTAATCGGCAAGACTTTATTTTCAGCACATTCGTCGGTTACTATTTCAAAAGTAATCGGCAAGACTTTAATTTCAGCACATTCGTCGGTTACTATTTCAAAAGTAATCGGCAAGATTTTTATTTTCAGCATATTCGTCGGTTACTATTTCAAAAGTAATCGCCAAGATTTTTATTTTCAGCATATTTGTCGGTTACTATTTTAAAAGTAAGCGGCATGACTTTATTTTCAGCACATTCGTCGGTTACTATTTCAAAAGTAATCGGCAAGATTTTTTTTCTGCATATTCGTCGGTTACTATTTCAAAAGTAATCGGCAAGATTTTTATTTTCAGCATATTCGTCGGTTACTATTTCAAAAGTAATCGGCAAGATTTTTATTTTCAGCATATTCGTCGGTTACTACTTCGAAAGTAATCGCCAAGATTTTTATTTTCAGCATATTTGTCAGTTACTATTTTAAAAGTAAGCGGCATGACTTTATTTTCAGCACATTCGTCGGTTACTATTTCAAAAGTAATCGGCAAGACTCTATTTTCAGCACATTCGTCGGTTACTATTTCAAAAGTAATCGGCAAGACTTTATTTTCAGCACATTCGTCGGTTACTATTTCAAAAGTAAACGGCAAGATTTTTATTTTCAGCATATTCGTCGGTTACTATTTCAAAAATAATCGCCAAGATTTTTTTATTTTCAGCATATTTGTCGGTTACTAATTTAAAAGTAATCGGCAAGACTTTATTTTCAGCACATTCGTCGGTTACTATTTCAAAAGTAAGCGGCATGACTTTATTTTCAGCACATTCGTCGGTTACTATTTCAAAAGTAATCGGCAAGATTTTTTTTCTGCATATTCGTCGGTTACTATTTCAAAAGTAATCGGCAAGATTTTTATTTTCAGCATATTCGGCGGTTACTATTTCAAAAGTAATCGGCAAAACTTTATTTTCAGCACATTCGTCGGTTACTATTTCAAAAGTAATCGGCGAGATTTTTATCTTCAACATATTCATCGGTTACTATTTCAAAAGTAATCGGCAAGATTTTTATTTTCAGCATATTTGTCCGTTACTATATTAAAAGTAATCGACAAGATTTTTATTTTCAACATATTCGTCGGTTACTATTTCAAAAGTAATCGGCAAGACTTTATTTTCAGCACATTCGTCGGTTACTATTTCAAAAGTAATCGGCAAGACTTTAATTTCAGCACATTCGTCGGTTACTATTTCAAAAGTAATCGGCAAGATTTTTATTTTCAGCATATTCGTCGGTTACTATTTCAAAAGTAATCGCCAAGATTTTTATTTTCAGCATATTCGTCGGTTACTATTTTAAAAGTAAGCGGCATGACTTTATTTTCAGCACATTCGTCGGTTACTATTTCAAAAGTAATCGGCAAGACTTTAATTTCAGCACATTCGTCGGTTACTATTTCAAAAGTAATCGGCAAGATTTTTATTTTCAGCATATTCGTCGGTTACTATTTCAAAAGTAATCGCCAAGATTTTTATTTTCAGCATATTTGTCGGTTACTATTTTAAAAGTAAGCGGCATGACTTTATTTTCAGCACATTCGTCGGTTACTATTTCAAAAGTAATCGGCAAGATTTTTTTTCTGCATATTCGTCGGTTACTATTTCAAAAGTAATCGGCAAGATTTTTATTTTCAGCATATTCGTCGGTTACTATTTCAAAAGTAATCGGCAAGACTTTATTTTCAGCACATTCGTCGGTTACTATTTCAAAAGTAATCGGCAAGATTTTTTTTTCTGCATATTCGTCGGTTACTATTTCAAAAGTAATCGGCAAAATTTTTATTTTCAGCAAATTCGTCGGTTACTATTTCAAAAGTAATCGGCAAGCCTTTATTTTCAGCACATTCGTCGGTTACTATTTCAAAAGTAATCGGCAAGATTTTTATTTTCAGCATATTCGTCGGTTACTATTTCAAAAGTAATCGGCGAGATTTTTATCTTCAACTTATTCGTCGGTTACTATTTCAAAAGTAATCGGCAAGATTTTTATTTTCAGCATATTTGTCCGTTACTATATTAAAAGTAATCGACAAGATTTT
Organism: Medicago lupulina; assembly: GCA_958299785.1. NCBI lineage: Eukaryota > Viridiplantae > Streptophyta > Magnoliopsida > Fabales > Fabaceae > Medicago > Medicago lupulina. Next base: position 39,722,892 of record OY283143.1, on the reverse strand, counting down.
TATTTTCAACATATTCGTCGGTTACTATTTCAAAAGTAATCAGCAAGACTTTATTTTCACCACATTCGTCGGTTACTATTTCAAAAGTAATCGGCAAGACTTTAATTTCAGCACATTCGTCGGTTACTATTTCAAAAGTAATCGGCAAGATTTTTATTTTCAGCATATTCGTCGGTTACTATTTCAAAAGTAATCGGCAAGACTTTATTTTAAGCACATTCGTCGCTTAATATTTCAGAAGTAATCGGCATGATTTTTATTTTCAGCATATTCGTCGTTTACTATTTCAAAAGTAATCGCCAAGATTTTTATTTTCAACATATTTGTCGGTTACTATTTTAAAAGTAATCGGCAAGACTTTATTTTCAGCACATTCGTCGGTTACTATTTCAAAAGTAATCGGCAAGACTCTATTTTCAGCACATTCGTCGGTTACTATTTCAAAATTAATCGGCAAGACTTTATTTTCAGCACATTCGTCGGTTACTATTTCAAAAGTAAACGGCAAGATTTTTATTTTCAGCATATTCGTCGGTTACTATTTCAAAAATAATCGCCAAGATTTTTTTATTTTCAGCATATTTGTCGGTTACTAATTTAAAAGTAATCGGCAAGACTTTATTTTCAGCACATTCGTCGGTTACTATTTCAAAAGTAAGCGGCATGACTTTATTTTCAGCAGATTCGTCGGTTACTATTTCAAAAGTAATCGGCAAGATTTTTTTTATGCATATTCGTCGGTTACTATTTCAAAAGTAATCGGCAAGATTTTTATTTTCAGCATATTCGGCGGTTACTATTTCAAAAGTAATCGGCAAGACTTTATTTTCAGCATATTCGTCGGTTACTATTTCAAAAGTAATCGGCAAGACTTTAATTTCAGCACATTCGTCGGTTACTATTTCAAAAGTAATCGGCAAGACTTTATTTTCAGCACATTCGTCGGTTACTATTTCAAAAGTAATCGGCAAGACTTTAATTTCAGCACATTCGTCGGTTACTATTTCAAAAGTAATCGGCAAGATTTTTATTTTCAGCATATTCGTCGGTTACTATTTCAAAAGTAATCGCCAAGATTTTTATTTTCAGCATATTTGTCGGTTACTATTTTAAAAGTAAGCGGCATGACTTTATTTTCAGCACATTCGTCGGTTACTATTTCAAAAGTAATCGGCAAGATTTTTTTTCTGCATATTCGTCGGTTACTATTTCAAAAGTAATCGGCAAGATTTTTATTTTCAGCATATTCGTCGGTTACTATTTCAAAAGTAATCGGCAAGACTTTATTTTCAGCACATTCGTCGGTTACTATTTCAAAAGTAATCGGCAAGATTTTTTTTTCTGCATATTCGTCGGTTACTATTTCAAAAGTAATCGGCAAGATTTTTATTTTCAGCATATTCGTCGGTTACTACTTCGAAAGTAATCGCCAAGATTTTTATTTTCAGCATATTTGTCAGTTACTATTTTAAAAGTAAGCGGCATGACTTTATTTTCAGCACATTCGTCGGTTACTATTTCAAAAGTAATCGGCAAGACTCTATTTTCAGCACATTCGTCGGTTACTATTTCAAAAGTAATCGGCAAGACTTTATTTTCAGCACATTCGTCGGTTACTATTTCAAAAGTAAACGGCAAGATTTTTATTTTCAGCATATTCGTCGGTTACTATTTCAAAAATAATCGCCAAGATTTTTTTATTTTCAGCATATTTGTCGGTTACTAATTTAAAAGTAATCGGCAAGACTTTATTTTCAGCACATTCGTCGGTTACTATTTCAAAAGTAAGCGGCATGACTTTATTTTCAGCACATTCGTCGGTTACTATTTCAAAAGTAATCGGCAAGATTTTTTTTCTGCATATTCGTCGGTTACTATTTCAAAAGTAATCGGCAAGATTTTTATTTTCAGCATATTCGGCGGTTACTATTTCAAAAGTAATCGGCAAAACTTTATTTTCAGCACATTCGTCGGTTACTATTTCAAAAGTAATCGGCGAGATTTTTATCTTCAACATATTCATCGGTTACTATTTCAAAAGTAATCGGCAAGATTTTTATTTTCAGCATATTTGTCCGTTACTATATTAAAAGTAATCGACAAGATTTTTATTTTCAACATATTCGTCGGTTACTATTTCAAAAGTAATCGGCAAGACTTTATTTTCAGCACATTCGTCGGTTACTATTTCAAAAGTAATCGGCAAGACTTTAATTTCAGCACATTCGTCGGTTACTATTTCAAAAGTAATCGGCAAGATTTTTATTTTCAGCATATTCGTCGGTTACTATTTCAAAAGTAATCGCCAAGATTTTTATTTTCAGCATATTCGTCGGTTACTATTTTAAAAGTAAGCGGCATGACTTTATTTTCAGCACATTCGTCGGTTACTATTTCAAAAGTAATCGGCAAGACTTTAATTTCAGCACATTCGTCGGTTACTATTTCAAAAGTAATCGGCAAGATTTTTATTTTCAGCATATTCGTCGGTTACTATTTCAAAAGTAATCGCCAAGATTTTTATTTTCAGCATATTTGTCGGTTACTATTTTAAAAGTAAGCGGCATGACTTTATTTTCAGCACATTCGTCGGTTACTATTTCAAAAGTAATCGGCAAGATTTTTTTTCTGCATATTCGTCGGTTACTATTTCAAAAGTAATCGGCAAGATTTTTATTTTCAGCATATTCGTCGGTTACTATTTCAAAAGTAATCGGCAAGACTTTATTTTCAGCACATTCGTCGGTTACTATTTCAAAAGTAATCGGCAAGATTTTTTTTTCTGCATATTCGTCGGTTACTATTTCAAAAGTAATCGGCAAGATTTTTATTTTCAGCAAATTCGTCGGTTACTATTTCAAAAGTAATCGGCAAGCCTTTATTTTCAGCACATTCGTCGGTTACTATTTCAAAAGTAATCGGCAAGATTTTTATTTTCAGCATATTCGTCGGTTACTATTTCAAAAGTAATCGGCGAGATTTTTATCTTCAACTTATTCGTCGGTTACTATTTCAAAAGTAATCGGCAAGATTTTTATTTTCAGCATATTTGTCCGTTACTATATTAAAAGTAATCGACAAGATTTTTATTTTCAACATATTCGTCGGTTACTATTTCAAAAGTAATCAGCAAGACTTTATTTTCACCACATTCGTCGGTTACTATTTCAAAAGTAATCGGCAAGACTTTAATTTCAGCACATTCGTCGGTTACTATTTCAAAAGTAATCGGCAAGATTTTTATTTTCAGCATATTCGTCGGTTACTATTTCAAAAGTAATCGGCAAGACTTTATTTTAAGCACATTCGTCGCTTAATATTTCAAAAGTAATCGGCATGATTTTTATTTTCAGCATATTCGTCGTTTACTATTTCAAAAGTAATCGCCAAGATTTTTATTTTCAACATATTTGTCGGTTACTATTTTAAAAGTAATCGGCAAGACTTTATTTTCAGCACATTCGTCGGTTACTATTTCAAAAGTAATCGGCAAGACTCTATTTTCAGCACATTCGTCGGTTACTATTTCAAAATTAATCGGCAAGACTTTATTTTCAGCACATTCGTCGGTTACTATTTCAAAAGTAAACGGCAAGATTTTTATTTTCAGCATATTCGTCGGTTACTATTTCAAAAATAATCGCCAAGATTTTTTTATTTTCAGCATATTTGTCGGTTACTAATTTAAAAGTAATCGGCAAGACTTTATTTTCAGCACATTCGTCGGTTACTATTTCAAAAGTAAGCGGCATGACTTTATTTTCAGCAGATTCGTCGGTTACTATTTCAAAAGTAATCGGCAAGATTTTTTTTATGCATATTCGTCGGTTACTATTTCAAAAGTAATCGGCAAGATTTTTATTTTCAGCATATTCGGCGGTTACTATTTCAAAAGTAATCGGCAAAACTTTATTTTCAGCACATTCGTCGGTTACTATTTCAAAAGTAATCGGCGAGATTTTTATCTTCAACATATTCGTCGGTTACTATTTCAAAAGTAATCGGCAAGATTTTTATTTTCAGCATATTTGTCCGTTACTATATTAAAAGTAATCGACAAGATTTTTATTTTCAACATATTCGTCGGTTACTATTTCAAAAGTAATCGGCAAGACTTTATTTTCAACACATTCGTCGGTTACTATTTCAAAAGTAATCGGCAAGACTTTAATTTCAGCACATTCGTCGGTTACTATTTCAAAAGTAATCGGCAAGATTTTTATTTTCAGCATATTCGTCGGTTACTATTTCAAAAGTAATCGCCAAGATTTTTATTTTCAGCATATTCGTCGGTTACTATTTTAAAAGTAAGCGGCATGACTTTATTTTCAGCACATTCGTCGGTTACTATTTCAAAAGTAATCGGCAAGACTTTAATTTCAGCACATTCGTCGGTTACTATTTCAAAAGTAATCGGCAAGATTTTTATTTTCAGCATATTCGTCGGTTACTATTTCAAAAGTAATCGCCAAGATTTTTATTTTCAGCATATTTGTCGGTTACTATTTTAAAAGTAAGCGGCATGACTTTATTTTCAGCACATTCGTCGGTTACTATTTCAAAAGTAATCGGCAAGATTTTTTTTCTGCATATTCGTCGGTTACTATTTCAAAAGTAATCGGCAAGATTTTTATTTTCAGCATATTCGTCGGTTACTATTTCAAAAGTAATCGGCAAGACTTTATTTTCAGCACATTCGTCGGTTACTATTTCAAAAGTAATCGGCAAGATTTTTTTATTTTCAGCATATTTGTCGGTTACTATTTCAAAAGTAAACGGCAAGATTTTTATTTTCAGCACATTCGGCGGTTACTATTTCAAAAGTAATCAGCAAAAATTTATTTTCAGCACATTCGTCGGTTACTATTTCAAAAGTAATCGGCGAGATTTTTATCTTCAACATATTCGTCGGTTACTATTTCAAAAGTAATCGGCAAGATTTTTATTTTCAGCATATTTGTCTGTTACTATATTAAAAGTAATCGACAAGATTTTTATTTTCAACATATTCGTCGGTTACTATTTCAAAAGTAATCGGCAAGACTTTATTTTCAGCACATTCGTCGGTTACTATTTCAAAAGTAATCGCCAAGATTTTTATTTTCAGCATATTTGTCGGTTACTATTTCAAAAGTAATCGGCAAGATTTTTATTTTCAGCATATTCGTCGGTTACTATTTCAAAAGTAATCGCCAAGATTTTTATTTTCAGCATATTTGTCGGTTACTATTTCAAAAGTAATCGGCAAGACTTTATTTTCAGCACATTCGTCGGTTACTATTTCAAAAGTAATCGGCAAGACTTTATTTTCAGCACATTTGTCGGTTACTATTTCAAAAGTAATCGGCAAGACTTTATTTTCAGCACATTCGTCGGTTACTATTTCAAAAGTAAACGGCAAGATTTTTATTTTCAGCATATTCGTCGGTTATTATTTCAAAAATAATCGCCAAGATTTTTTTATTTTCAGCATATTTGTCGGTTACTATTTCAAAAGTAAACGGCAAGATTTTTATTTTCAGCACATTCGGCGGTTACTATTTCAAAAGTAATCAGCAAAAATTTATTTTCAGCACATTCGTCGGTTACTATTTCAAAAGTAATCGGCGAGATTTTTATCTTCAACATATTCGTCGGTTACTATTTCAAAAGTAATCGGCAAGATTTTTATTTTCAGCATATTTGTCTGTTACTATATTAAAAGTAATCGACAAGATTTTTATTTTCAACATATTCGTCGGTTACTATTTCAAAAGTAATCGGCAAGACTTTATTTTCAGCACATTCGTCGGTTACTATTTCCAAAGTAAACGACAAGATTTTTATTTCCAGCATATTTGTCGGTTACAATTTTAAAAGTAATCGGCATGACTTTATTTTCAGCACATTCGTCAGTTACTATTTCAAAGGTAATCGGCATGATTTATTTTCAGCACATTCGTCGGTTACTAATTCAAAAGTAATCAGCAAGACTTTATTTTCAGCATATTCGTAGGTTACTATTTCAAAAGTAATCTGCAAGACTTTATTTTCAGCACATTCGTCAGTTACTATTTCAAAAGTAATCGGCAAGATTTTTATTACAGCAAATTCGTCGGTTACTATTTCAAAAGTAATCGGCAAGCCTTTATTTTCAGCACATTCGTCGGTTACTATTTCAAAAGTAATCGGCAAGATTTTTATTTTCAGCATATTCGTCGGTTACTATTTCAAAAGTAATCGCCAAGATTTTTATTTTCAGCATATTTGTCGGTTACTATTTCAAAAGTAATCGGCAAGACTTTATTTTCAGCACATTCGTCGGTTACTATTTCAAAAGTAATCGGCAAGACTTTATTTTCAGCACATTTGTCGGTTACTATTTCAAAAGTAATCGGCAAGACTTTATTTTCAGCACATTCGTCGGTTACTATTTCAAAAGTAAACGGCAAGATTTTTATTTTCAGCATATTCGTCGGTTATTATTTCAAAAATAATCGCCAAGATTTTTTTATTTTCAGCATATTTGTCGGTTACTAATTTAAAAGTAATCGGCAAGACTTTATTTTCAGCACATTCGTCGGTTACTATTTCGAAAGTAAGCGGCATGACTTTATTTTCAGCACATTCGTCGGTTACTATTTCAAAAGTAATCGGCAAGATTTTTTTTCTGCATATTCGTCGGTTACTATTTCAAAAGTAATCGGCAAGATTTTTATTTTCAGCATATTCGGCGGTTACTATTTCAAAAGTAATCAGCAAAAATTTATTTTCAGCACATTCGTCGGTTACTATTTCAAAAGTAATCGGCGAGATTTTTATCTTCAACATATTCGTCGGTTACTATTTCAAAAGTAATCGGCAAGATTTTTATTTTCAGCATATTTGTCTGTTACTATATTAAAAGTAATCGACAAGATTTTTATTTTCAACATATTCGTCGGTTACTATTTCAAAAGTAATCGGCAAGACTTTATTTTCAACACATTCGTCGGTTACTATTTCAAAAGTAATCGGCAAGACTTTATTTTCAGCACATTCGTCGGTTAGTATTTCAAAAGTAATCGCCAAGATTTTTATTTTCAGCATATTTGTCGGTTACTATTTCAAAAGTAATCGGCAAGATTTTTATTTTCAGCATATTCGTCGGTTACTATTTCAAAAGTAATCGCCAAGATTTTTATTTTCAGCATATTTGTCGGTTACTATTTCAAAAGTAATCGGCAAGACTTTATTTTCAGCACATTCGTCGGTTACTATTTCAAAAGTAATCGGCAAGACTTTATTTTCAGCACATTTGTCGGTTACTATTTCAAAAGTAATCGGCAAGACTTTATTTTCAGCACATTCGTCGGTTACTATTTCAAAAGTAAACGGCAAGATTTTTATTTTCAGCATATTAGTCGGTTATTATTTCAAAAATAATCGCCAAGATTTTTTTATTTTCAGCATATTTGTCGGTTACTATTTCAAAAGTAAACGGCAAGATTTTTATTTTCAGCACATTCGGCGGTTACTATTTCAAAAGTAATCAGCAAAAATTTATTTTCAGCACATTCGTCGGTTACTATTTCAAAAGTAATCGGCGAGATTTTTATCTTCAACATATTCGTCGGTTACTATTTCAAAAGTAATCGGCAAGATTTTTATTTTCAGCATATTTGTCTGTTACTATATTAAAAGTAATCGACAAGATTTTTATTTTCAACATATTCGTCGGTTACTATTTCAAAAGTAATCGGCAAGACTTTATTTTCAGCACATTCGTCGGTTACTATTTCAAAAGTAAACGACAAGATTTTAATTTCCAGCATATTTGTCGGTTACAATTTTAAAAGTAATCGGCATGACTTTATTTTCAGCACATTCGTCAGTTACTATTTCAAAGGTAATCAGCATGATTTATTTTCAGCACATTCGTCGGTTACTAATTCAAAAGTAATCAGCAAGACTTTATTTTCAGCATATTCGTAGGTTACTATTTCAAAAGTAATCTGCAAGACTTTATTTTCAGCACATTCGTCAGTTACTATTTCAAAAGTAATCGGCAAGATTTTTATTTTCAGCAAATTCGTCGGTTACTATTTCAAAAGTAATCGGCAAGCCTTTATTTTCAGCACATTCGTCGGTTACTATTTCAAAAGTAATCGGCAAGATTTTTATTTTCAGCATATTCGTCGGTTACTATTTCAAAAGTAATCGCCAAGATTTTTATTTTCAGCATATTTGTCGGTTACTATTTCAAAAGTAATCGGCAAGACTTTATTTTCAGCACATTCGTCGGTTACTATTTCAAAAGTAATCGGCAAGACTTTATTTTCAGCACATTTGTCGGTTACTATTTCAAAAGTAATCGGCAAGACTTTATTTTCAGCACATTCGTCGGTTACTATTTCAAAAGTAAACGGCAAGATTTTTATTTTCAGCATATTCGTCGGTTATTATTTCAAAAATAATCGCCAAGATTTTTTTATTTTCAGCATATTTGTCGGTTACTAATTTAAAAGTAATCGGCAAGACTTTATTTTCAGCACATTCGTCGGTTACTATTTCGAAAGTAAGCGGCATGACTTTATTTTCAGCACATTCGTCGGTTACTATTTCAAAAGTAATCGGCAAGATTTTTTTTCTGCATATTCGTCGGTTACTATTTCAAAAGTAATCGGCAAGATTTTTATTTTCAGCATATTCGGCGGTTACTATTTCAAAAGTAATCAGCAAAAATTTATTTTCAGCACATTCGTCGGTTACTATTTCAAAAGTAATCGGCGAGATTTTTATCTTCAACATATTCGTCGGTTACTATTTCAAAAGTAATCGGCAAGATTTTTATTTTCAGCATATTTGTCTGTTACTATATTAAAAGTAATCGACAAGATTTTTATTTTCAACATATTCGTCGGTTACTATTTCAAAAGTAATCGGCAAGACTTTATTTTCAGCACATTCGTCGGTTACTATTTCAAAAGTAATCGGCAAGACTTTATTTTCAGCACATTCGTCGGTTACTATTTCAAAAGTAATCGCCAAGATTTTTATTTTCAGCATATTTGTCGGTTACTATTTCAAAGGTAATCGGCATGATTTATTTTCAGCACATTCGTCGGTTACTAATTCAAAAGTAATCAGCAAGACTTTATTTTCAGCATATTCGTAGGTTACTATTTCAAAAGTAATCTGCAAGACTTTATTTTCAGCACATTCGTCAGTTACTATTTCAAAAGTAATCGGCAAGATTTTTATTTTCAGCAAATTCGTCGGTTACTATTTCAAAAGTAATCGGCAAGCCTTTATTTTCAGCACATTCGTCGGTTACTATTTCAAAAGTAATCGGCAAGATTTTATTTTCAGCACATTTGTCGGTTACTATTTCAAAAGTAATCGGCAAGACTTTATTTTCAGCACATTCGTCGGTTACTATTTCAAAAGTAAACGGCAAGATTTTTATTTTCAGCATATTCGTCGGTTATTATTTCAAAAATAATCGCCAAGATTTTTTTATTTTCAGCATATTTGTCGGTTACTAATTTAAAAGTAATCGGCAAGACTTTATTTTCAGCACATTCGTCGGTTACTATTTCGAAAGTAAGCGGCATGACTTTATTTTCAGCACATTCGTCGGTTACTATTTCAAAAGTAATCGGCAAGATTTTTTTTCTGCATATTCGTCGGTTACTATTTCAAAAGTAATCGGCAAGATTTTTATTTTCAGCATATTCGGCGGTTACTATTTCAAAAGTAATCAGCAAAAATTTATTTTCAGCACATTCGTCGGTTACTATTTCAAAAGTAATCGGCGAGATTTTTATCTTCAACATATTCGTCGGTTACTATTTCAAAAGTAATCGGCAAGATTTTTATTTTCAGCATATTTGTCTGTTACTATATTAAAAGTAATCGACAAGATTTTTATTTTCAACATATTCGTCGGTTACTATTTCAAAAGTAATCGGCAAGACTTTATTTTCAGCACATTCGTCGGTTACTATTTCAAAAGTAATTGGCAAGACTTTAATTTCAGCACATTCGTCGGTTACTATTTCAAAAGTAATCGACAAGATTTTTATTTTCAGCATATTCGTCGGTTACTATTTTAAAAGTAAGCGGCATGACTTTATTTTCAGCACATTCGTCGGCTACTATTTCAAAAGTAATCGGCAAGATTTTTTTTTCTGCATATTCGTCGGTTACTATTTCAAAAGTAATCGGCAAGATTTTTATTTTCAGCATATTCGTCGGTTACTATTTCAAAAGTAATCGGCAAGATTTTTATTTTCAGCAAATTCGTCGGTTACTATTTCAAAAGTAATCGGCAAGCCTTTATTTTCAGCACATTCGTCGGTTACTATTTCAAAAGTAATCGGCAAGATTGTTATTTTCAGCATATTCGTCGGTTACTATTTCAAAAGTAATCGCCAAGATTTTTATTTTCAGCATATTTGTCGGTTACTATTTTAAAAGTAATCGGCAAGACTTTATTTTTAGCACATTCGTCGGTTACTATTTCAAAAGTAATCGGCAAGATTTTTATTTCCAGCATATTTGTCGGTTACTATTTTAAAAGTAATCGGCAAGATTTTTTTTTTCAGCATATTTGTCGGTTACTATTTTAAAAGTAAGCGGCATGACTTTATTTTCAGCACATTCGTCGGTTACTATTTCAAAAGTAATCGGCAAGATTTTTATTTTCAGCATATTCGTCGGTTACTATTTCAAAAGTAATCGGCAAGACTTTATTTTCAGCACATTCGTCGGTTACTATTTCAAAAGTAATCGGCAAGATTTTTTTTTCTGCATATTCGTCAGTTACTATTTCAAAAGTAATCGGCAAGATTTTTATTTTCAGCAAATTCGTCGGTTACTATTTCAAAAGTAATCGGCAAGCCTTTATTTTCAGCACATTCGTCGGTTACTATTTCAAAAGTAATCGGCAAGATTTTTATTTTCAGCATATTCGTCGGTTACTATTTCAAAAGTAATCGCCAAGATTTTTATTTTCAGCATATTTGTCGGTTACTATTTTAAAAGTAATCGACAAGACTTTATTTTCAGCACATTCGTCGGTTACTATTTCAAAAGTAATCGGCAAGACTTTATTTTCAGCACATTCGTCGGTTACTATTTCAAAAGTAATCGGCAAGACTTTATTTTCAGCACATTCGTCGGTTACTATTTCAAAAGTAAACGGCAAGATTTTTATTTTCAGCATATTCGTCGGTTATTATTTCAAAAATAATCGCCAAGATTTTTTTATTTTCAGCATATTTGTCGGTTACTAATTTAAAAGTAATCGGCAAGACTTTATTTTCAGCACATTCGTCGGTTACTATTTCGAAAGTAAGCGGCATGACTTTATTTTCAGCACATTCGTCGGTTACTATTTCAAAAGTAATCGGCAAGATTTTTTTTCTGCATATTCGTCGGTTACTATTTCAAAAGTAATCGGCAAGATTTTTATTTTCAGCATATTCGGCGGTTACTATTTCAAAAGTAATCAGCAAAAATTTATTTTCAGCACATTCGTCGGTTACTATTTCAAAAGTAATCGGCGAGATTTTTATCTTCAACATATTCGTCGGTTACTATTTCAAAAGTAATCGGCAAGATTTTTATTTTCAGCATATTTGTCTGTTACTATATTAAAAGTAATCGACAAGATTTTTATTTTCAACATATTCGTCGGTTACTATTTCAAAAGTAATCGGCAAGACTTTATTTTCAGCACATTCGTCGGTTACTATTTCAAAAGTAATCGGCAAGACTTTAATTTCAGCACATTCGTCGGTTACTATTTCAAAAGTAATCGACAAGATTTTTATTTTCAGCATATTCGTCGGTTACTATTTTAAAAGTAAGCGGCATGACTTTATTTTCAGCACATTCGTCGGCTACTATTTCAAAAGTAATCGGCAAGATTTTTTTTTCTGCATATTCGTCGGTTACTATTTCAAAAGTAATCGGCAAGATTTTTATTTTCAGCATATTCGTCGGTTACTATTTCAAAAGTAATCGGCAAGATTTTTATTTTCAGCAAATTCGTCGGTTACTATTTCAAAAGTAATCGGCAAGCCTTTATTTTCAGCACATTCGTCGGTTACTATTTCAAAAGTAATCGGCAAGATTGTTATTTTCAGCATATTCGTCGGTTACTATTTCAAAAGTAATCGCCAAGATTTTTATTTTCAGCATATTTGTCGGTTACTATTTTAAAAGTAATCGGCAAGACTTTATTTTTAGCACATTCGTCGGTTACTATTTCAAAAGTAATCGGCAAGATTTTTATTTCCAGCATATTTGTCGGTTACTATTTTAAAAGTAATCGGCAAGATTTTTTTTTTCAGCATATTTGTCGGTTACTATTTTAAAAGTAAGCGGCATGACTTTATTTTCAGCACATTCGTCGGTTACTATTTCAAAAGTAATCGGCAAGATTTTTATTTTCAGCATATTCGTCGGTTACTATTTCAAAAGTAATCGGCAAGACTTTATTTTCAGCACATTCGTCGGTTACTATTTCAAGAGTAATCGGCAAGATTTTTTTTTCTGCATATTCGTCAGTTACTATTTCAAAAGTAATCGGCAAGATTTTTATTTTCAGCAAATTCGTCGGTTACTATTTCAAAAGTAATCGGCAAGCCTTTATTTTCAGCACATTCGTCGGTTACTATTTCAAAAGTAATCGGCAAGATTTTTATTTTCAGCATATTCGTCGGTTACTATTTCAAAAGTAATCGCCAAGATTTTTATTTTCAGCATATTTGTCGGTTACTATTTTAACAGTAATCGACAAGACTTTATTTTCAGCACATTCGTCGGTTACTATTTCAAAAGTAATCGGCAAGACTTTATTTTCAGCACATTCGTCGGTTACTATTTCAAAAGTAATCGGCAAGACTTTATTTTCAGCACATTCGTCGGTTACTATTTCAAAAGTAAACGGCAAGATTTTTATTTTCAGCATATTCGTCGGTTACTATTTCAAAAATAATCGCCAAGATTTTTTTATTTTCAGCATATTTGTCGGTTACTAATTTAAAAGTAATCGGCAAGACTTTATTTTCAGCACATTCGTCGGTTACTATTTCGAAAGTAAGCGGCATGACTTTATTTTCAGCACATTCGTCGGTTACTATTTCAAAAGTAATCGGCAAGATTTTTTTTCTGCATATTCGTCGGTTACTATTTCAAAAGTAATCGGCAAGATTTTTATTTTCCGCATATTCGGCGGTTACTATTTCAAAAGTAATCAGCAAAAATTTATTTTCAGCACATTCGTCGGTTACTATTTCAAAAGTAATCGGCGAGATTTTTATCTTCAACATATTCGTCGGTTACTATTTCAAAAGTAATCGGCAAGATTTTTATTTTCAGCATATTTGTCTGTTACTATATTAAAAGTAATCGACAAGATTTTTATTTTCAACATATTCGTCGGTTACTATTTCAAAAGTAATCGGCAAGACTTTATTTTCAGCACATTCGTCGGTTACTATTTCAAAAGTAAACGACAAGATTTTTATTTCCAGCATATTTGTCGGTTACTATTTCAAAAGTAATCGGCAAGACTTTATTTTCAGCACATTTGTCGGTTACTATTTCAAAAGTAATCGGCAAGACTTTATTTTCAGCACATTTGTCGGTTACTATTTCAAAAGTAAACGGCAAGATTTTTATTTTCAGCATATTCGTCGGTTATTATTTCAAAAATAATCGCCAAGATTTTTTTATTTTCAGCATATTTGTCGGTTACTAATTTAAAAGTAATCGGCAAGACTTTATTTTCAGCACATTCGTCGGTTACTATTTCGAAAGTAAGCGGCATGACTTTATTTTCAGCACATTCGTCGGTTACTATTTCAAAAGTAATCGGCAAGATTTTTTTTCTGCATATTCGTCGGTTACTATTTCAAAAGTAATCGGCAAGATTTTTATTTTCAGCATATTCGGCGGTTACTATTTCAAAAGTAATCAGCAAAAATTTATTTTCAGCACATTCGTCGGTTACTATTTCAAAAGTAATCGGCGAGATTTTTATCTTCAACATATTCGTCGGTTACTATTTCAAAAGTAATCGGCAAGATTTTTATTTTCAGCATATTTGTCTGTTACTATATTAAAAGTAATCGACAAGATTTTTATTTTCAACATATTCGTCGGTTACTATTTCAAAAGTAATCGGCAAGACTTTATTTTCAGCACATTCGTCGGTTACTATTTCAAAAGTAATCGGCAAGACTTTAATTTCAGCACATTCGTCGGTTACTATTTCAAAAGTAATCGACAAGATTTTTATTTTCAGCATATTCGTCGGTTACTATTTTAAAAGTAAGCGGCATGACTTTATTTTCAGCACATTCGTCGGTTACTATTTCAAAAGTAATCGGCAAGATTTTTTTTTCTGCATATTCGTCGGTTACTATTTCAAAAGTAATCGGCAAGATTTTTATTTTCAGCATATTCGTCGGTTACTATTTCAAAAGTAATCGGCAAGATTTTTATTTTCAGCAAATTCGTCGGTTACTATTTCAAAAGTAATCGGCAAGCCTTTATTTTCAGCACATTCGTCGGTTACTATTTCAAAAGTAATCGGCAAGATTGTTATTTTCAGCATATTCGTCGGTTACTATTTCAAAAGTAATCGCCAAGATTTTTATTTTCAGCATATTTGTCGGTTACTATTTTAAAAGTAATCGGCAAGACTTTATTTTTAGCACATTCGTCGGTTATTATTTCAAAAGTAATCGGCAAGATTTTTATTTCCAGCATATTTGTCGGTTACTATTTTAAAAGTAATCGGCAAGATTTTTTTTTTCAGCATATTTGTCGGTTACTATTTTAAAAGTAAGCGGCATGACTTTATTTTCAGCACATTCGTCGGTTACTATTTCAAAAGTAATCGGCAAGATTTTTATTTTCAGCATATTCGTCGGTTACTATTTCAAAAGTAATCGGCAAGACTTTATTTTCAGCACATTCGTCGGTTACTATTTCAAAAGTAATCGGCAAGATTTTTTTTTCTGCATATTCGTCAGTTACTATTTCAAAAGTAATCGGCAAGATTTTTATTTTCAGCAAATTCGTCGGTTACTATTTCAAAAGTAATCGGCAAGCCTTTATTTTCAGCACATTCGTCGGTTACTATTTCAAAAGTAATCGGCAAGATTTTTATTTTCAGCATATTCGTCGGTTACTATTTTAAAAGTAAGCGGCATGACTTTATTTTCAGCACATTCGTCGGTTACTATTTCAAAAGTAATCGGCAAGATTTTTTTTTCTGCATATTCGTCGGTTACTATTTCAAAAGTAATCGGCAAGATTTTTATTTTCAGCATATTCGTCGGTTACTATTTCAAAAGTAATCGGCAAGATTTTTATTTTCAGCAAATTCGTCGGTTACTATTTCAAAAGTAATCGGCAAGCCTTTATTTTCAGCACATTCGTCGGTTACTATTTCAAAAGTAATCGGCAAGATTGTTATTTTCAGCATATTCGTCGGTTACTATTTCAAAAGTAATCGCCAAGATTTTTATTTTCAGCATATTTGTCGGTTACTATTTTAAAAGTAATCGGCAAGACTTTATTTTTAGCACATTCGTCGGTTACTATTTCAAAAGTAATCGGCAAGATTTTTATTTCCAGCATATTCGTCGGTTACTATTTCAAAAGTAATCGGCAAGACTTTATTTTCAGCACATTTGTCGGTTACTATTTCAAAAGTAAACGGCAAGATTTTTATTTTCAGCATATTCGTCGGTTATTATTTCAAAAATAATCGCCAAGATTTTTTTATTTTCAGCATATTTGTCGGTTACTAATTTAAAAGTAATCGGCAAGACTTTATTTTCAGCACATTCGTCGGTTACTATTTCGAAAGTAAGCGGCATGACTTTATTTTCAGCACATTCGTCGGTTACTATTTCAAAAGTAATCGGCAAGATTTTTTTTCTGCATATTCGTCGGTTACTATTTCAAAAGTAATCGGCAAGATTTTTATTTTCAGCATATTCGGCGGTTACTATTTCAAAAGTAATCAGCAAAAATTTATTTTCAGCACATTCGTCGGTTACTATTTCAAAAGTAATCGGCGAGATTTTTATCTTCAACATATTCGTCGGTTACTATTTCAAAAGTAATCGGCAAGATTTTTATTTTCAGCATATTTGTCTGTTACTATATTAAAAGTAATCGACAAGATTTTTATTTTCAACATATTCGTCGGTTACTATTTCAAAAGTAATCGGCAAGACTTTATTTTCAGCACATTCGTCGGTTACTATTTCAAAAGTAATCGGCAAGACTTTAATTTCAGCACATTCGTCGGTTACTATTTCAAAAGTAATCGCCAAGATTTTTATTTTCAGCATATTCGGCGGTTACTATTTCAAAAGTAATCAGCAAAAATTTATGTTCAGCACATTCGTCGGTTACTATTTCAAAAGTAATCGGCGAGATTTTTATCTTCAACATATTCGTCGGTTACTATTTCAAAAGTAATCGGCAAGATTTTTATTTTCAGCATATTCGTCGGTTACTATTTTAAAAGTAAGCGGCATGACTTTATTTTCAGCACATTCGTCGGTTACTATTTCAAAAGTAATCGGCAAGATTTTTTTTTCTGCATATTCGTCGGTTACTATTTCAAAAGTAATCGGCAAGATTTTTATTTTCAGCATATTCGTCGGTTACTATTTCAAAAGTAATCGGCAAGATTTTTATTTTCAGCAAATTCGTCGGTTACTATTTCAAAAGTAATCGGCAAGCCTTTATTTTCAGCACATTCGTCGGTTACTATTTCAAAAGTAATCGGCAAGATTGTTATTTTCAGCATATTCGTCGGTTACTATTTCAAAAGTAATCGCCAAGATTTTTATTTTCAGCATATTTGTCGGTTACTATTTTAAAAGTAATCGGCAAGACTTTATTTTTAGCACATTCGTCGGTTACTATTTCAAAAGTAATCGGCAAGATTTTTATTTCCAGCATATTCGTCGGTTACTATTTCAAAAGTAATCGGCAAGACTTTATTTTCAGCACATTTGTCGGTTACTATTTCAAAAGTAAACGGCAAGATTTTTATTTTCAGCATATTCGTCGGTTATTATTTCAAAAATAATCGCCAAGATTTTTTTATTTTCAGCATATTTGTCGGTTACTAATTTAAAAGTAATCGGCAAGACTTTATTTTCAGCACATTCGTCGGTTACTATTTCGAAAGTAAGCGGCATGACTTTATTTTCAGCACATTCGTCGGTTACTATTTCAAAAGTAATCGGCAAGATTTTTTTTCTGCATATTCGTCGGTTACTATTTCAAAAGTAATCGGCAAGATTTTTATTTTCAGCATATTCGGCGGTTACTATTTCAAAAGTAATCAGCAAAAATTTATTTTCAGCACATTCGTCGGTTACTATTTCAAAAGTAATCGGCGAGATTTTTATCTTCAACATATTCGTCGGTTACTATTTCAAAAGTAATCGGCAAGATTTTTATTTTCAGCATATTTGTCTGTTACTATATTAAAAGTAATCGACAAGATTTTTATTTTCAACATATTCGTCGGTTACTATTTCAAAAGTAATCGGCAAGACTTTATTTTCAGCACATTCGTCGGTTACTATTTCAAAAGTAATCGGCAAGACTTTAATTTCAGCACATTCGTCGGTTACTATTTCAAAAGTAATCGACAAGATTTTTATTTTCAGCATATTCGTCGGTTACTATTTTAAAAGTAAGCGGCATGACTTTATTTTCAGCACATTCGTCGGTTACTATTTCAAAAGTAATCGGCAAGATTTTTTTTTCTGCATATTCGTCGGTTACTATTTCAAAAGTAATCGGCAAGATTTTTATTTTCAGCATATTCGTCGGTTACTATTTCAAAAGTAATCGGCAAGATTTTTATTTTCAGCAAATTCGTCGGTTACTATTTCAAAAGTAATCGGCAAGCCTTTATTTTCAGCACATTCGTCGGTTACTATTTCAAAAGTAATCGGCAAGATTGTTATTTTCAGCATATTCGTCGGTTACTATTTCAAAAGTAATCGCCAAGATTTTTATTTTCAGCATATTTGTCGGTTACTATTTTAAAAGTAATCGGCAAGACTTTATTTTTAGCACATTCGTCGGTTACTATTTCAAAAGTAATCGGCAAGATTTTTATTTCCAGCATATTTGTCGGTTACTATTTTAAAAGTAATCGGCAAGATTTTTTTTTTCAGCATATTTGTCGGTTACTATTTTAAAAGTAAGCGGCATGACTTTATTTTCAGCACATTCGTCGGTTACTATTTCAAAAGTAATCGGCAAGATTTTTATTTTCAGCATATTCGTCGGTTACTATTTCAAAAGTAATCGGCAAGACTTTATTTTCAGCACATTCGTCGGTTACTATTTCAAAAGTAATCGGCAAGATTTTTTTTTCTGCATATTCGTCAGTTACTATTTCAAAAGTAATCGGCAAGATTTTTATTTTCAGCAAATTCGTCGGTTACTATTTCAAAAGTAATCGGCAAGCCTTTATTTTCAGCACATTCGTCGGTTACTATTTCAAAAGTAATCGGCAAGATTTTTATTTTCAGCATATTCGTCGGTTACTATTTTAAAAGTAAGCGGCATGACTTTATTTTCAGCACATTCGTCGGTTACTATTTCAAAAGTAATCGGCAAGATTTTTTTTTCTGCATATTCGTCGGTTACTATTTCAAAAGTAATCGGCAAGATTTTTATTTTCAGCATATTCGTCGGTTACTATTTCAAAAGTAATCGGCAAGATTTTTATTTTCAGCAAATTCGTCGGTTACTATTTCAAAAGTAATCGGCAAGCCTTTATTTTCAGCACATTCGTCGGTTACTATTTCAAAAGTAATCGGCAAGATTGTTATTTTCAGCATATTCGTCGGTTACTATTTCAAAAGTAATCGCCAAGATTTTTATTTTCAGCATATTTGTCGGTTACTATTTTAAAAGTAATCGGCAAGACTTTATTTTTAGCACATTCGTCGGTTACTATTTCAAAAGTAATCGGCAAGATTTTTATTTCCAGCATATTCGTCGGTTACTATTTCAAAAGTAATCGGCAAGACTTTATTTTCAGCACATTCGTCGGTTACTATTTCAAAAGTAATCGGCAAGATTTTTTTTTCTGCATATTCGTCAGTTACTATTTCAAAAGTAATCGGCAAGATTTTTATTTTCAGCAAATTCGTCGGTTACTATTTCAAAAGTAATCGGCAAGCCTTTATTTTCAGCACATTCGTCGGTTACTATTTCAAAAGTAATCGGCAAGATTTTTATTTTCAGCATATTCGTCGGTTACTATTTCAAAAGTAATCGCCAAGATTTTTATTTTCAGCATATTTGTCGGTTACTATTTTAAAAGTAATCGACAAGACTTTATTTTCAGCACATTCGTCGGTTACTATTTCAAAAGTAATCGGCAAGACTTTATTTTCAGCACATTCGTCGGTTACTATTTCAAAAGTAATCGGCAAGACTTTATTTTCAGCACATTCGTCGGTTACTATTTCAAAAGTAAACGGCAAGATTTTTATTTTCAGCATATTCGTCGGTTACTATTTCAAAAATAATCGCCAAGATTTTTTTATTTTCAGCATATTTGTCGGTTACTAATTTAAAAGTAATCGGCAAGACTTTATTTTCAGCTCATTCGTCGGTTACTATTTCGAAAGTAAGCGGCATGACTTTATTTTCAGCACATTCGTCGGTTACTATTTCAAAAGTAATCGGCAAGATTTTTTTTCTGCATATTCGTCGGTTACTATTTCAAAAGTAATCGGCAAGATTTTTATTTTCAGCATATTCGGCGGTTACTATTTCAAAAGTAATCAGCAAAAATTTATTTTCAGCACATTCGTCGGTTACTATTTCAAAAGTAATCGGCGAGATTTTTATCTTCAACATATTCGTCGGTTACTATTTCAAAAGTAATCGGCAAGATTTTTATTTTCAGCATATTTGTCTGTTACTATATTAAAAGTAATCGACAAGAGTTTTATTTTCAACATATTCGTCGGTTACTATTTCAAAAGTAATCGGCAAGACTTTATTTTCAGCACATTCGTCGGTTACTATTTCAAAAGTAAACGACAAGATTTTTATTTCCAGCATATTTGTCGGTTACAATTTTAAAAGTAATCGGCAAGACTTTATTTTCAGCACATTCGTCAGTTACTATTTCAAAGGTAATCGGCATGATTTATTTTCAGCACATTCGTCGGTTACTAATTCAAAAGTAATCAGCAAGACTTTATTTTCAGCATATTCGTAGGTTACTATTTCAAAGGTAATCGGCATGATTTATTTTCAGCACATTCGTCGGTTACTATTTCAAAAGTAATCGGCAAGACTTTATTTTCAGCACATTCGTCGGTTACTATTTCAAAAGTAATCGGCAAGACTTTATTTTCAGCACATTCGTCGGTTACTATTTCAAAAGTAAACGGCAAGATTTTTATTTTCAGCATATTCGTCGGTTACTATTTCAAAAATAATCGCCA
The DNA here is from genome assembly GCA_958299785.1 of Medicago lupulina. Lineage (NCBI taxonomy): Eukaryota > Viridiplantae > Streptophyta > Magnoliopsida > Fabales > Fabaceae > Medicago > Medicago lupulina. The sequence continues at coordinate 39,702,397 of OY283143.1, read as the reverse complement.
AGATTTTTTTATTTTCAGCATATTTGTCGGTTACTAATTTAAAAGTAATCGGCAAGACTTTATTTTCAGCACATTCGTCAGTTACTATTTCAAAGGTAATCGGCATGATTTATTTTCAGCACATTCGTCGGTTACTAATTCAAAAGTAATCAGCAAGACTTTATTTTCAGCATATTCGTAGGTTACTATTTCAAAAGTAATCTGCAAGACTTTATTTTCAGCACATTCGTCGGTTACTATTTCAAAAGTAATCGACAAGACTTTATTTTCAGCACATTCGTCGGTTACTATTTCAAAAGTAAACGACAAGATTTTTATTTCCAGCATATTTGTCGGTTACTATTTCAAAAGTAATCGGCAAGACTTTATTTTCAGCACATTCGTCGGTTACTATTTCAAAAGTAATCGGCAAGACTTTATTTTCAGCACATTTGTCGGTTACTATTTCAAAAGTAATCGGCAAGACTTTATTTTCAGCACATTTGTCGGTTACTATTTCAAAAGTAAACGGCAAGATTTTTATTTTCAGCATATTCGTCGGTTATTATTTCAAAAATAATCGCCAAGATTTTTTTATTTTCAGCATATTTGTCGGTTACTAATTTAAAAGTAATCGGCAAGACTTTATTTTCAGCACATTCGTCGGTTACTATTTCGAAAGTAAGCGGCATGACTTTATTTTCAGCACATTCGTCGGTTACTATTTCAAAAGTAATCGGCAAGATTTTTTTTCTGCATATTCGTCGGTTACTATTTCAAAAGTAATCGGCAAGATTTTTATTTTCAGCATATTCGGCGGTTACTATTTCAAAAGTAATCAGCAAAAATTTATTTTCAGCACATTCGTCGGTTACTATTTCAAAAGTAATCGGCGAGATTTTTATCTTCAACATATTCGTCGGTTACTATTTCAAAAGTAATCGGCAAGATTTTTATTTTCAGCATATTTGTCTGTTACTATATTAAAAGTAATCGACAAGATTTTTATTTTCAACATATTCGTCGGTTACTATTTCAAAAGTAATCGGCAAGACTTTATTTTCAGCACATTCGTCGGTTACTATTTCAAAAGTAATCGGCAAGACTTTAATTTCAGCACATTCGTCGGTTACTATTTCAAAAGTAATCGACAAGATTTTTATTTTCAGCATATTCGTCGGTTACTATTTTAAAAGTAAGCGGCATGACTTTATTTTCAGCACATTCGTCGGTTACTATTTCAAAAGTAATCGGCAAGATTTTTTTTTCTGCATATTCGTCGGTTACTATTTCAAAAGTAATCGGCAAGATTTTTATTTTCAGCATATTCGTCGGTTACTATTTCAAAAGTAATCGGCAAGATTTTTATTTTCAGCAAATTCGTCGGTTACTATTTCAAAAGTAATCGGCAAGCCTTTATTTTCAGCACATTCGTCGGTTACTATTTCAAAAGTAATCGGCAAGATTGTTATTTTCAGCATATTCGTCGGTTACTATTTCAAAAGTAATCGCCAAGATTTTTATTTTCAGCATATTTGTCGGTTACTATTTTAAAAGTAATCGGCAAGACTTTATTTTTAGCACATTCGTCGGTTACTATTTCAAAAGTAATCGGCAAGATTTTTATTTCCAGCATATTTGTCGGTTACTATTTTAAAAGTAATCGGCAAGATTTTTTTTTTCAGCATATTTGTCGGTTACTATTTTAAAAGTAAGCGGCATGACTTTATTTTCAGCACATTCGTCGGTTACTATTTCAAAAGTAATCGGCAAGATTTTTATTTTCAGCATATTCGTCGGTTACTATTTCAAAAGTAATCGGCAAGACTTTATTTTCAGCACATTCGTCGGTTACTATTTCAAAAGTAATCGGCAAGATTTTTTTTTCTGCATATTCGTCAGTTACTATTTCAAAAGTAATCGGCAAGATTTTTATTTTCAGCAAATTCGTCGGTTACTATTTCAAAAGTAATCGGCAAGCCTTTATTTTCAGCACATTCGTCGGTTACTATTTCAAAAGTAATCGGCAAGATTTTTATTTTCAGCATATTCGTCGGTTACTATTTTAAAAGTAAGCGGCATGACTTTATTTTCAGCACATTCGTCGGTTACTATTTCAAAAGTAATCGGCAAGATTTTTTTTTCTGCATATTCGTCGGTTACTATTTCAAAAGTAATCGGCAAGATTTTTATTTTCAGCATATTCGTCGGTTACTATTTCAAAAGTAATCGGCAAGATTTTTATTTTCAGCAAATTCGTCGGTTACTATTTCAAAAGTAATCGGCAAGCCTTTATTTTCAGCACATTCGTCGGTTACTATTTCAAAAGTAATCGGCAAGATTGTTATTTTCAGCATATTCGTCGGTTACTATTTCAAAAGTAATCGCCAAGATTTTTATTTTCAGCATATTTGTCGGTTACTATTTTAAAAGTAATCGGCAAGACTTTATTTTTAGCACATTCGTCGGTTACTATTTCAAAAGTAATCGGCAAGATTTTTATTTCCAGCATATTCGTCGGTTACTATTTCAAAAGTAATCGGCAAGACTTTATTTTCAGCACATTCGTCGGTTACTATTTCAAAAGTAATCGGCAAGATTTTTTTTTCTGCATATTCGTCAGTTACTATTTCAAAAGTAATCGGCAAGATTTTTATTTTCAGCAAATTCGTCGGTTACTATTTCAAAAGTAATCGGCAAGCCTTTATTTTCAGCACATTCGTCGGTTACTATTTCAAAAGTAATCGGCAAGATTTTTATTTTCAGCATATTCGTCGGTTACTATTTCAAAAGTAATCGCCAAGATTTTTATTTTCAGCATATTTGTCGGTTACTATTTTAAAAGTAATCGACAAGACTTTATTTTCAGCACATTCGTCGGTTACTATTTCAAAAGTAATCGGCAAGACTTTATTTTCAGCACATTCGTCGGTTACTATTTCAAAAGTAATCGGCAAGACTTTATTTTCAGCACATTCGTCGGTTACTATTTCAAAAGTAAACGGCAAGATTTTTATTTTCAGCATATTCGTCGGTTACTATTTCAAAAATAATCGCCAAGATTTTTTTATTTTCAGCATATTTGTCGGTTACTAATTTAAAAGTAATCGGCAAGACTTTATTTTCAGCACATTCGTCGGTTACTATTTCGAAAGTAAGCGGCATGACTTTATTTTCAGCACATTCGTCGGTTACTATTTCAAAAGTAATCGGCAAGATTTTTTTTCTGCATATTCGTCGGTTACTATTTCAAAAGTAATCGGCAAGATTTTTATTTTCAGCATATTCGGCGGTTACTATTTCAAAAGTAATCAGCAAAAATTTATTTTCAGCACATTCGTCGGTTACTATTTCAAAAGTAATCGGCGAGATTTTTATCTTCAACATATTCGTCGGTTACTATTTCAAAAGTAATCGGCAAGATTTTTATTTTCAGCATATTTGTCTGTTACTATATTAAAAGTAATCGACAAGAGTTTTATTTTCAACATATTCGTCGGTTACTATTTCAAAAGTAATCGGCAAGACTTTATTTTCAGCACATTCGTCGGTTACTATTTCAAAAGTAAACGACAAGATTTTTATTTCCAGCATATTTGTCGGTTACAATTTTAAAAGTAATCGGCAAGACTTTATTTTCAGCACATTCGTCAGTTACTATTTCAAAGGTAATCGGCATGATTTATTTTCAGCACATTCGTCGGTTACTAATTCAAAAGTAATCAGCAAGACTTTATTTTCAGCATATTCGTAGGTTACTATTTCAAAGGTAATCGGCATGATTTATTTTCAGCACATTCGTCGGTTACTATTTCAAAAGTAATCGGCAAGACTTTATTTTCAGCACATTCGTCGGTTACTATTTCAAAAGTAATCGGCAAGACTTTATTTTCAGCACATTCGTCGGTTACTATTTCAAAAGTAAACGGCAAGATTTTTATTTTCAGCATATTCGTCGGTTACTATTTCAAAAATAATCGCCAAGATTTTTTTATTTTCAGCATATTTGTCGGTTACTAATTTAAAAGTAATCGGCAAGACTTTATTTTCAGCACATTCGTCAGTTACTATTTCAAAGGTAATCGGCATGATTTATTTTCAGCACATTCGTCGGTTACTAATTCAAAAGTAATCAGCAAGACTTTATTTTCAGCATATTCGTAGGTTACTATTTCAAAAGTAATCTGCAAGACTTTATTTTCAGCACATTCGTCGGTTACTATTTCAAAAGTAATCGACAAGACTTTATTTTCAGCACATTCGTCGGTTACTATTTCAAAAGTAATCAGCAAGACTTTATTTTCAGCATATTCGTAGGTTACTATTTCAAAAGTAATCTACAAGACTTTATTTTCAGCACATTCGTCGGTTACTATTTCAAAAGTAATCGGCAAGACTTTATTTTCAGCACATTCGTCGGTTACTATTTCAAAAGTAATCGGCAAGACTTTATTTTCAGCACATTCGTCGGTTACTATTTCAAAAGTAATCGGCAAGACTTTATTTTCAGCACATTCGTCGGTTACTATTTCAAAAGTAAACGGCAAGATTTTTATTTTCAGCATATTCGTCGGTTACTATTTCAAAAATAATCGCCAAGATTTTTTTATTTTCAGCATATTTGTCGGTTACTAATTTAAAAGTAATCGACAAGACTTTATTTTCAGCACATTTGTCGGTTACTATTTCGAAAGTAAGCGGCTTGACTTTATTTTCAGCACATTCGTCGGTTACTATTTCAAAAGTAATCGGCAAGATTTTTTTCTGCATATTCGTCGGTTACTATTTCAAAAGTAATCGGCAAGATTTTTATTTTCAGCATATTCGGCGGTTACTATTTCAAAAGTAATCAGCAAAAATTTATGTTCAGCACATTCGTCGGTTACTATTTCAAAAGTAATCGGCGAGATTTTTATCTTCAACATATTCGTCGGTTACTATTTCAAAAGTAATCGGCAAGATTTTTATTTTCAGCATATTTGTCTGTTACTATATTAAAAGTAATCGACAAGACTTTATTTTCAGCACATTCGTCGGTTACTATTTCAAAAGTAATCGGCAAGACTTTATTTTCAGCACATTCGTCGGTTACTATTTCAAAAGTAAACGGCAAGATTTTTATTTTCAGCATATTCGTCGGTTACTATTTCAAAAATAATCGCCAAGATTTTTTTATTTTCAGCATATTTGTCGGTTACTAATTTAAAAGTAATCGGCAAGACTTTATTTTCAGCACATTCGTCGGTTACTATTTCGAAAGTAAGCGGCATGACTTTATTTTCAGCACATTCGTCGGTTACTATTTCAAAAGTAATCGGCAAGATTTTTTTTCTGCATATTCGTCGGTTACTATTTCAAAAGTAATCGGCAAGATTTTTATTTTCAGCATATTCGGCGGTTACTATTTCAAAAGTAATCAGCAAAAATTTATTTCAGCACATTCGTCGGTTACTATTTCAAAAGTAATCGGCGAGATTTTTATCTTCAACATATTCGTCGGTTACTATTTCAAAAGTAATCGGCAAGATTTTTATTTTCAGCATATTTGTCTGTTACTATATTAAAAGTAATCGACAAGATTTTTATTTTCAACATATTCGTCGGTTACTATTTCAAAAGTAATCGACAAGACTTTATTTTCAGCACATTCGTCGGTTACTATTTCAAAAGTAATCAGCAAGACTTTATTTTCAGCATATTCGTAGGTTACTATTTCAAAAGTAATCTACAAGACTTTATTTTCAGCACATTCGTCGGTTACTATTTCAAAAGTAATCGGCAAGACTTTATTTTCAGCACATTCGTCGGTTACTATTTCAAAAGTAATCGGCAAGACTTTATTTTCAGCACATTCGTCGGTTACTATTTCAAAAGTAAACGGCAAGATTTTTATTTTCAGCATATTCGTCGGTTACTATTTCAAAAATAATCGCCAAGATTTTTTTATTTTCAGCATATTTGTCGGTTACTAATTTAAAAGTAATCGACAAGACTTTATTTTCAGCACATTTGTCGGTTACTATTTCAAAAGTAAGCGGCATGACTTTATTTTCAGCACATTCGTCGGTTACTATTTCAAAAGTAATCGGCAAGATTTTTTTCTGCATATTCGTCGGTTACTATTTCAAAAGTAATCGGCAAGATTTTTATTTTCAGCATATTCGGCGGTTACTATTTCAAAAGTAATCAGCAAAAATTTATGTTCAGCACATTCGTCGGTTACTATTTCAAAAGTAATCGGCGAGATTTTTATCTTCAACATATTCGTCGGTTACTATTTCAAAAGTAATCGGCAAGATTTTTATTTTCAGCATATTTGTCTGTTACTATATTAAAAGTAATCGACAAGATTTTTATTTTCAACATATTCGTCGGTTACTATTTCAAAAGTAATCGGCAAGACTTTATTTTCAGCACATTCGTCGGTTACTATTTCAAAAGTAATCGACAAGATTTTTATTTCCAGCATATTTGTCGGTTACTATTTTAAAAGTAATCGGCAAGACTTTATTTTCAGCACATTCGTCAGTTACTATTTCAAAGGTAATCGGCATGATTTATTTTCAGCACATTCGTCGGTTACTAATTCAAAAGTAATCAGCAAGACTTTATTTTCAGCATATTCGTAGGTTACTATTTCAAAAGTAATCTGCAAGACTTTATTTTCAGCACATTCGTCGGTTACTATTTCAAAATTAATCGACAAGATTTTTATTTCCAGCATATTTGTCGGTTACTATTTTAAAAGTAATCGGCAAGACTTTATTTTCAGCACATTCGTCAGTTACTATTTCAAAGGTAATCGGCATGATTTATTTTCAGCACATTCGTCGGTTACTAATTCAAAAGTAATCAGCAAGACTTTATTTTCATCATATTCGTAGGTTACTATTTCAAAAGTAATCGGCAAGACTTTATTTTCAGCACATTCGTCGGTTACTATTTCAAAAGTAATCGACAAGATTTTTATTTTCAGCATATTCGTCAGTTAATATTTCAAAAGTAATCGGCAAGATTTTTTTTTTTCAGCATATTTGTCGGTTACTATTTTAAAAGTAAGCGGCATGACTTTATTTTCAGCACATTCGTCGGTTACTATTTCAAAAGTAATCGGCAAGACTTTATTTTCAGCACATTCGTCGGTTACTATTTCAAAAGTAATCGGCAAGACTTTATTTTCAACACATTCGTCGGTTACTATTTCAAAAGTAATCGGCAAGATTTTTATTTTCAGCATATTCGGCGGTTACTATTTCAAAAGTAATCAGCAAAAATTTATGTTCAGCACATTCGTCGGTTACTATTTCAAAAGTAATCGGCGAGATTTTTATCTTCAACATATTCGTCGGTTACTATTTCAAAAGTAATCGGCAAGATTTTTATTTTCAGCATATTTGTCTGTTACTATATTAAAAGTAATCGACAAGATTTTTATTTTCAACATATTCGTCGGTTACTATTTCAAAAGTAATCGGCAAGACTTTATTTTCAGCACATTCGTCGGTTACTATTTCAAAAGTAATCGACAAGATTTTTATTTCCAGCATATTTGTCGGTTACTATTTTAAAAGTAATCGGCAAGACTTTATTTTCAGCACATTCGTCAGTTACTATTTCAAAGGTAATCGGCATGATTTATTTTCAGCACATTCGTCGGTTACTAATTCAAAAGTAATCAGCAAGACTTTATTTTCAGCATATTCGTAGGTTACTATTTCAAAAGTAATCTGCAAGACTTTATTTTCAGCACATTCGTCGGTTACTATTTCAAAATTAATCGACAAGATTTTTATTTCCAGCATATTTGTCGGTTACTATTTTAAAAGTAATCGGCAAGACTTTATTTTCAGCACATTCGTCAGTTACTATTTCAAAGGTAATCGGCATGATTTATTTTCAGCACATTCGTCGGTTACTAATTCAAAAGTAATCAGCAAGACTTTATTTTCATCATATTCGTAGGTTACTATTTCAAAAGTAATCGGCAAGACTTTATTTTCAGCACATTCGTCGGTTACTATTTCAAAAGTAATCGACAAGATTTTTATTTTCAGCATATTCGTCAGTTAATATTTCAAAAGTAATCGGCAAGATTTTTTTTTTTCAGCATATTTGTCGGTTACTATTTTAAAAGTAAGCGGCATGACTTTATTTTCAGCACATTCGTCGGTTACTATTTCAAAAGTAATCGGCAAGACTTTATTTTCAGCACATTCGTCGGTTACTATTTCAAAAGTAATCGGCAAGACTTTATTTTCAACACATTCGTCGGTTACTATTTCAAAAGTAATCGGCAAGATTTTTATTTTCAGCATATTCGTCGGTTACTATTTCAAAAGTAATCGCCAAGATTTTTATTTTCAGCATATTTGTCGGTTACTATTTTAAAAGTAATCGGCAAGACTTTATTTTCAGCACATTCGTCGGTTACTATTTCAAAAGTAATCGGCAAGATTTTTATTTTCAGCATATTCGTCGGTTACTACTTCAAAAGTAATCGCCAAGATTTTTATTTTCAGCATATTTGCCGGTTACTATTTTAAAAGTAAGCGGCATGACTTTATTTTCAGCACATTCGTCGGTTACTATTTCAAAAGTAATCGGCAAGATTTTTATTTTCAGCATATTCCTCGGTTACTATTTCAAAAGTAATCGCCAAGATTTTTATTTTCAGCATATTTGTCGGTTACTATTTTAAAAGTAATCGCCAAGATTTTTATTTTCAGCATATTTGTCGGTTACTATTTTAAAAGTAATCGACAAGACCTTATTTTCAGCACATTCGTCGGTTACTATTTCAAAAGTAATCGGCAAGACTTTATTTTCAGCACATTCGTCGGTTACTATTTCAAAAGTAATCGGCAAGACTTTATTTTCAGCACATTCGTCGGTTACTATTTCAAAAGTAAACGGCAAGATTTTTATTTTCAGCATATTCGTCGGTTACTATTTCAAAAATAATCGCCAAGATTTTTTTATTTTCAGCATATTTGTCGGTTACTAATTTAAAAGTAATCGGCAAGACTTTATTTTCAGCACATTCGTCAGTTACTATTTCAAAGGTAATCGGCATGATTTATTTTCAGCACATTCGTCGGTTACTAATTCAAAAGTAATCAGCAAGACTTTATTTTCAGCATATTCGTAGGTTACTATTTCAAAAGTAATCTGCAAGACTTTATTTTCAGCACATTCGTCGGTTACTATTTCAAAAGTAATCGACAAGACTTTATTTTCAGCACATTCGTCGGTTACTATTTCAAAAGTAATCAGCAAGACTTTATTTTCAGCATATTCGTAGGTTACTATTTCAAAAGTAATCTACAAGACTTTATTTTCAGCACATTCGTCGGTTACTATTTCAAAAGTAATCGGCAAGACTTTATTTTCAGCACATTCGTCGGTTACTATTTCAAAAGTAATCGGCAAGACTTTATTTTCAGCACATTCGTCGGTTACTATTTCAAAAGTAATCGGCAAGACTTTATTTTCAGCACATTCGTCGGTTACTATTTCAAAAGTAAACGGCAAGATTTTTATTTTCAGCATATTCGTCGGTTACTATTTCAAAAATAATCGCCAAGATTTTTTTATTTTCAGCATATTTGTCGGTTACTAATTTAAAAGTAATCGACAAGACTTTATTTTCAGCACATTTGTCGGTTACTATTTCGAAAGTAAGCGGCTTGACTTTATTTTCAGCACATTCGTCGGTTACTATTTCAAAAGTAATCGGCAAGATTTTTTTCTGCATATTCGTCGGTTACTATTTCAAAAGTAATCGGCAAGATTTTTATTTTCAGCATATTCGGCGGTTACTATTTCAAAAGTAATCAGCAAAAATTTATGTTCAGCACATTCGTCGGTTACTATTTCAAAAGTAATCGGCGAGATTTTTATCTTCAACATATTCGTCGGTTACTATTTCAAAAGTAATCGGCAAGATTTTTATTTTCAGCATATTTGTCTGTTACTATATTAAAAGTAATCGACAAGACTTTATTTTCAGCACATTCGTCGGTTACTATTTCAAAAGTAATCGGCAAGACTTTATTTTCAGCACATTCGTCGGTTACTATTTCAAAAGTAAACGGCAAGATTTTTATTTTCAGCATATTCGTCGGTTACTATTTCAAAAATAATCGCCAAGATTTTTTTATTTTCAGCATATTTGTCGGTTACTAATTTAAAAGTAATCGGCAAGACTTTATTTTCAGCACATTCGTCGGTTACTATTTCGAAAGTAAGCGGCATGACTTTATTTTCAGCACATTCGTCGGTTACTATTTCAAAAGTAATCGGCAAGATTTTTTTTCTGCATATTCGTCGGTTACTATTTCAAAAGTAATCGGCAAGATTTTTATTTTCAGCATATTCGGCGGTTACTATTTCAAAAGTAATCAGCAAAAATTTATTTTCAGCACATTCGTCGGTTACTATTTCAAAAGTAATCGGCGAGATTTTTATCTTCAACATATTCGTCGGTTACTATTTCAAAAGTAATCGGCAAGATTTTTATTTTCAGCATATTTGTCTGTTACTATATTAAAAGTAATCGACAAGATTTTTATTTTCAACATATTCGTCGGTTACTATTTCAAAAGTAATCGACAAGACTTTATTTTCAGCACATTCGTCGGTTACTATTTCAAAAGTAATCAGCAAGACTTTATTTTCAGCATATTCGTAGGTTACTATTTCAAAAGTAATCTACAAGACTTTATTTTCAGCACATTCGTCGGTTACTATTTCAAAAGTAATCGGCAAGATTTTTATTTTCAGCATATTCGGCGGTTACTATTTCAAAAGTAATCAGCAAAAATTTATGTTCAGCACATTCGTCGGTTACTATTTCAAAAGTAATCGGCGAGATTTTTATCTTCAACATATTCGTCGGTTACTATTTCAAAAGTAATCGGCAAGATTTTTATTTTCAGCATATTTGTCTGTTACTATATTAAAAGTAATCGACAAGATTTTTATTTTCAACATATTCGTCGGTTACTATTTCAAAAGTAATCGGCAAGACTTTATTTTCAGCACATTCGTCGGTTACTATTTCAAAAGTAATCGACAAGATTTTTATTTCCAGCATATTTGTCGGTTACTATTTTAAAAGTAATCGGCAAGACTTTATTTTCAGCACATTCGTCAGTTACTATTTCAAAGGTAATCGGCATGATTTATTTTCAGCACATTCGTCGGTTACTAATTCAAAAGTAATCAGCAAGACTTTATTTTCAGCATATTCGTAGGTTACTATTTCAAAAGTAATCTGCAAGACTTTATTTTCAGCACATTCGTCGGTTACTATTTCAAAATTAATCGACAAGATTTTTATTTCCAGCATATTTGTCGGTTACTATTTTAAAAGTAATCGGCAAGACTTTATTTTCAGCACATTCGTCAGTTACTATTTCAAAGGTAATCGGCATGATTTATTTTCAGCACATTCGTCGGTTACTAATTCAAAAGTAATCAGCAAGACTTTATTTTCATCATATTCGTAGGTTACTATTTCAAAAGTAATCGGCAAGACTTTATTTTCAGCACATTCGTCGGTTACTATTTCAAAAGTAATCGACAAGATTTTTATTTTCAGCATATTCGTCAGTTAATATTTCAAAAGTAATCGGCAAGATTTTTTTTTTTCAGCATATTTGTCGGTTACTATTTTAAAAGTAAGCGGCATGACTTTATTTTCAGCACATTCGTCGGTTACTATTTCAAAAGTAATCGGCAAGACTTTATTTTCAGCACATTCGTCGGTTACTATTTCAAAAGTAATCGGCAAGACTTTATTTTCAACACATTCGTCGGTTACTATTTCAAAAGTAATCGGCAAGATTTTTATTTTCAGCATATTCGTCGGTTACTATTTCAAAAGTAATCGCCAAGATTTTTATTTTCAGCATATTTGTCGGTTACTATTTTAAAAGTAATCGGCAAGACTTTATTTTCAGCACATTCGTCGGTTACTATTTCAAAAGTAATCGGCAAGATTTTTATTTTCAGCATATTCGTCGGTTACTACTTCAAAAGTAATCGCCAAGATTTTTATTTTCAGCATATTTGCCGGTTACTATTTTAAAAGTAAGCGGCATGACTTTATTTTCAGCACATTCGTCGCTTACTATTTCAAAAGTAATCGGCAAGATTTTTATTTTCAGCATATTCCTCGGTTACTATTTCAAAAGTAATCGCCAAGATTTTTATTTTCAGCATATTTGTCGGTTACTATTTTAAAAGTAATCGCCAAGATTTTTATTTTCAGCATATTTGTCGGTTACTATTTTAAAAGTAATCGACAAGACCTTATTTTCAGCACATTCGTCGGTTACTATTTCAAAAGTAATCGGCAAGACTTTATTTTCAGCACATTCGTCGGTTACTATTTCAAAAGTAATCGGCAAGACTTTATTTTCAGCACATTCGTCGGTTACTATTTCAAAAGTAAACGGCAAGATTTTTATTTTCAGCATATTCGTCGGTTACTATTTCAAAAATAATCGCCAAGATTTTTTTATTTTCAGCATATTTGTCGGTTACTAATTTAAAAGTAATCGGCAAGACTTTATTTTCAGCACATTCGTCAGTTACTATTTCAAAGGTAATCGGCATGATTTATTTTCAGCACATTCGTCGGTTACTAATTCAAAAGTAATCAGCAAGACTTTATTTTCAGCATATTCGTAGGTTACTATTTCAAAAGTAATCTGCAAGACTTTATTTTCAGCACATTCGTCGGTTACTATTTCAAAAGTAATCGACAAGACTTTATTTTCAGCACATTCGTCGGTTACTATTTCAAAAGTAATCAGCAAGACTTTATTTTCAGCATATTCGTAGGTTACTATTTCAAAAGTAATCTACAAGACTTTATTTTCAGCACATTCGTCGGTTACTATTTCAAAAGTAATCGGCAAGACTTTATTTTCAGCACATTCGTCGGTTACTATTTCAAAAGTAATCGGCAAGACTTTATTTTCAGCACATTCGTCGGTTACTATTTCAAAAGTAATCGGCAAGACTTTATTTTCAGCACATTCGTCGGTTACTATTTCAAAAGTAAACGGCAAGATTTTTATTTTCAGCATATTCGTCGGTTACTATTTCAAAAATAATCGCCAAGATTTTTTTATTTTCAGCATATTTGTCGGTTACTAATTTAAAAGTAATCGACAAGACTTTATTTTCAGCACATTTGTCGGTTACTATTTCGAAAGTAAGCGGCTTGACTTTATTTTCAGCACATTCGTCGGTTACTATTTCAAAAGTAATCGGCAAGATTTTTTTCTGCATATTCGTCGGTTACTATTTCAAAAGTAATCGGCAAGATTTTTATTTTCAGCATATTCGGCGGTTACTATTTCAAAAGTAATCAGCAAAAATTTATGTTCAGCACATTCGTCGGTTACTATTTCAAAAGTAATCGGCGAGATTTTTATCTTCAACATATTCGTCGGTTACTATTTCAAAAGTAATCGGCAAGATTTTTATTTTCAGCATATTTGTCTGTTACTATATTAAAAGTAATCGACAAGACTTTATTTTCAGCACATTCGTCGGTTACTATTTCAAAAGTAATCGGCAAGACTTTATTTTCAGCACATTCGTCGGTTACTATTTCAAAAGTAAACGGCAAGATTTTTATTTTCAGCATATTCGTCGGTTACTATTTCAAAAATAATCGCCAAGATTTTTTTATTTTCAGCATATTTGTCGGTTACTAATTTAAAAGTAATCGGCAAGACTTTATTTTCAGCACATTCGTCGGTTACTATTTCGAAAGTAAGCGGCATGACTTTATTTTCAGCACATTCGTCGGTTACTATTTCAAAAGTAATCGGCAAGATTTTTTTTCTGCATATTCGTCGGTTACTATTTCAAAAGTAATCGGCAAGATTTTTATTTTCAGCATATTCGGCGGTTACTATTTCAAAAGTAATCAGCAAAAATTTATTTTCAGCACATTCGTCGGTTACTATTTCAAAAGTAATCGGCGAGATTTTTATCTTTAACATATTCGTCGGTTACTATTTCAAAAGTAATCGGCAAGATTTTTATTTTCAGCATATTTGTCTGTTACTATATTAAAAGTAATCGACAAGATTTTTATTTTCAACATATTCGTCGGTTACTATTTCAAAAGTAATCGACAAGACTTTATTTTCAGCACATTCGTCGGTTACTATTTCAAAAGTAATCAGCAAGACTTTATTTTCAGCATATTCGTAGGTTACTATTTCAAAAGTAATCTACAAGACTTTATTTTCAGCACATTCGTCGGTTACTATTTCAAAAGTAATCGGCAAGACTTTATTTTCAGCACATTCGTCGGTTACTATTTCAAAAGTAATCGGCAAGACTTTATTTTCAGCACATTCGTCGGTTACTATTTCAAAAGTAAACGGCAAGATTTTTATTTTCAGCATATTCGTCGGTTACTATTTCAAAAATAATCGCCAAGATTTTTTTATTTTCAGCATATTTGTCGGTTACTAATTTAAAAGTAATCGACAAGACTTTATTTTCAGCACATTTGTCGGTTACTATTTCAAAAGTAAGCGGCATGACTTTATTTTCAGCACATTCGTCGGTTACTATTTCAAAAGTAATCGGCAAGATTTTTTTCTGCATATTCGTCGGTTACTATTTCAAAAGTAATCGGCAAGATTTTTATTTTCAGCATATTCGGCGGTTACTATTTCAAAAGTAATCAGCAAAAATTTATGTTCAGCACATTCGTCGGTTACTATTTCAAAAGTAATCGGCGAGATTTTTATCTTCAACATATTCGTCGGTTACTATTTCAAAAGTAATCGGCAAGATTTTTATTTTCAGCATATTTGTCTGTTACTATATTAAAAGTAATCGACAAGATTTTTATTTTCAACATATTCGTCGGTTACTATTTCAAAAGTAATCGGCAAGACTTTATTTTCAGCACATTCGTCGGTTACTATTTCAAAAGTAATCGACAAGATTTTTATTTCCAGCATATTTGTCGGTTACTATTTTAAAAGTAATCGGCAAGACTTTATTTTCAGCACATTCGTCAGTTACTATTTCAAAGGTAATCGGCATGATTTATTTTCAGCACATTCGTCGGTTACTAATTCAAAAGTAATCAGCAAGACTTTATTTTCAGCATATTTGTAGGTTACTATTTCAAAAGTAATCTGCAAGACTTTATTTTCAGCACATTCGTCGGTTACTATTTCAAAATTAATCGACAAGATTTTTATTTCCAGCATATTTGTCGGTTACTATTTTAAAAGTAATCGGCAAGACTTTATTTTCAGCACATTCGTCAGTTACTATTTCAAAGGTAATCGGCATGATTTATTTTCAGCACATTCGTCGGTTACTAATTCAAAAGTAATCAGCAAGACTTTATTTTCATCATATTCGTAGGTTACTGTTTCAAAAGTAATCGGCAAGACTTTATTTTCAGCACATTCGTCGGTTACTATTTCAAAAGTAATCGACAAGATTTTTATTTTCAGCATATTCGTCAGTTAATATTTCAAAAGTAATCGGCAAGATTTTTTTTTTCAGCATATTTGTCGGTTACTATTTTAAAAGTAAGCGGCATGACTTTATTTTCAGCACATTCGTCGGTTACTATTTCAAAAGTAATCGGCAAGACTTTATTTTCAGCACATTCGTCGGTTACTATTTCAAAAGTAATCGGCAAGACTTTATTTTCAACACATTCGTCGGTTACTATTTCAAAAGTAATCGGCAAGATTTTTATTTTCAGCATATTCGTCGGTTACTATTTCAAAAGTAATCGCCAAGATTTTTATTTTCAGCATATTTGTCGGTTACTATTTTAAAAGTAATCGGCAAGACTTTATTTTCAGCACATTCGTCGGTTACTATTTCAAAAGTAATCGGCAAGATTTTTATTTTCAGCATATTCGTCGGTTACTACTTCAAAAGTAATCGCCAAGATTTTTATTTTCAGCATATTTGCCGGTTACTATTTTAAAAGTAAGCGGCATGACTTTATTTTCAGCACATTCGTCGGTTACTATTTCAAAAGTAATCGGCAAGATTTTTATTTTCAGCATATTCCTCGGTTACTATTTCAAAAGTAATCGCCAAGATTTTTATTTTCAGCATATTTGTCGGTTACTATTTTAAAAGTAATCGCCAAGATTTTTATTTTCAGCATATTTGTCGGTTACTATTTTAAAAGTAATCGACAAGACCTTATTTTCAGCACATTCGTCGGTTACTATTTCAAAAGTAATCGGCAAGACTTTATTTTCAGCACATTCGTCGGTTACTATTTCAAAAGTAATCGGCAAGACTTTATTTTCAGCACATTCGTCGGTTACTATTTCAAAAGTAAACGGCAAGATTTTTATTTTCAGCATATTCGTCGGTTATTATTTCAAAAATAATCGCCAAGATTTTTTTATTTTCAGCATATTTGTCGGTTACTAATTTAAAAGTAATCGGCAAGACTTTATTTTCAGCACATTCGTCGGTTACTATTTCGAAAGTAAGCGGCATGACTTTATTTTCAGCACATTCGTCGGTTACTATTTCAAAAGTAATCGGCAAGATTTTTTTTCTGCATATTCGTCGGTTACTATTTCAAAAGTAATCGGCAAGATTTTTATTTTCAGCATATTCGTCGGTTACTACTTCAAAAGTAATCGCCAAGATTTTCATTTTCAGCATATTTGTCAGTTACTATTTTAAAAGTAAACGGCATGACTTTATTTTCAGCAAATTCGTCGGTTACTATTTCAAAAGTAATCGGCAAGCCTTTATTTTCAGCACATTCGTCGGTTACTATTTCAAAAGTAATCGGCAAGATTTTTATTTTCAGCATATTCGTCGGTTACTATTTCAAAAGTAATCGCCAAGATTTTTTTTTTCAGCATATTTGTCGGTTACTATTTTAAAAGTAATCGACAAGACTTTATTTTCAGCACATTCGTCGGTTACTATTTCAAAAGTAATCGGCAAGACTTTATTTTCAGCACATTCGTCGGTTACTATTTCAAAAGTAATCGGCAAGACTTTATTTTCAGCACATTCGTCGGTTACTATTTCAAAAGTAAACGGCAAGATTTTTATTTTCAGCATATTCGTCGGTTATTATTTCAAAAATAATCGCCAAGATTTTTTTATTTTCAGCATATTTGTCGGTTACTAATTTAAAAGTAATCGGCAAGACTTTATTTTCAGCACATTCGTCGGTTACTATTTCGAAAGTAAGCGGCATGACTTTATTTTCAGCACATTCGTCGGTTACTATTTCAAAAGTAATCGGCAAGATTTTTTTCTGCATATTCGTCGGTTACTATTTCAAAAGTAATCGGCAAGATTTTTATTTTCAGCATATTCGGCGGTTACTATTTCAAAAGTAATCAGCAAAAATTTATTTTCAGCACATTCGTCGGTTACTATTTCAAAAGTAATCGGCGAGATTTTTATCTTCAACATATTCGTCGGTTACTATTTCAAAAGTAATCGGCAAGACTTTATTTTCAGCACATTCGTCGGTTACTATTTCAAAAGTAATCGGCAAGATTTTTATTTTACGCATATTCGTCGGTTACTATTTCAAAAGTAATCGCCAAGATTTTTATTTTCAGCATATTTGTCGGTTACTATTTTAAAAGTAATCGGCAAGACTTTATTTTCAGCACATTCGACGGTTACTATTTCAAAAGTAATCGGCAAGATTTTTATTTCCAGCATATTTGTCGGTTACTATTTTAAAAGTAATCGGCAAGACTTTATATTCAGCACATTCGTCAGTTACTATTTCAAAGGTAATCGGCATGATTTATTTTCAGCACATTCGTCGGTTACTAATTCAAAAGTAATCAGCAAGACTTTATTTTCATCATATTCGTAGGTTACTATTTCAAAATTAATCGGCAAGACTTTATTTTCAGCACATTCGTCGGTTACTATTTCAAAAGTAATCGACAAGATTTTTATTTTCAGCATATTCGTCAGTTAATATTTCAAAAGTAATCGGCAAGATTTTTTTTTTCAGCATATTTGTCGGTTACTATTTTAAAAGTAAGCGGCATGACTTTATTTTCAACACATTCGTCGGTTACTATTTCAAAAGTAATCGGCAAGACTTTATTTTCAGCACATTCGTCGGTTACTATT
The DNA here is from genome assembly GCA_958299785.1 of Medicago lupulina. NCBI lineage: Eukaryota > Viridiplantae > Streptophyta > Magnoliopsida > Fabales > Fabaceae > Medicago > Medicago lupulina. Next base: position 39,684,265 of record OY283143.1, on the reverse strand, counting down.
TCAAAAGTAATCGGCAAGACTTTATTTTCAACACATTCGTCGGTTACTATTTCAAAAGTAATCAGCAAGATTTTTATTTTCAGCATATTCGTCGGTTACTATTTCAAAAGTAATCGCCAAGATTTTTATTTTCAGCATATTTGTCGGTTACTATTTTAAAAGTAATCGGCAAGACTTTATTTTCAGCACATTCGTCGGTTACTATTTCAAAAGTAATCGGCAAGATTTTTATTTTCAGCATATTCGTCGGTTACTACTTCGAAAGTAATCGCCAAGATTTTTATTTTCAGCATATTTGTCAGTTACTATTTTAAAAGTAAGCGGCATGACTTTATTTTCAGCACATTCGTCGGTTACTATTTCAAAAGTAATCGGCAAGATTTTTATTTTCAGCATATTCGTCGGTTACTATTTCAAAAGTAATCGGCAAGACTTTATTTTCAGCACATTCGTCGGTTACTATTTCAAAAGTAATCGGCAAGATTTTTTTTTCTGCATATTCGTCGGTTACTATTTCAAAAGTAATCGGCAAGATTTTTATTTTCAGCATATTCGTCGGTTACTACTTCAAAAGTAATCGCCAAGATTTTCATTTTCAGCATATTTGTCAGTTACTATTTTAAAAGTAAGCGGCATGACTTTATTTTCAGCAAATTCGTCGGTTACTATTTCAAAAGTAATCGGCAAGCCTTTATTTTCAGCACATTCGTCGGTTACTATTTCAAAAGTAATCGGCAAGATTTTTTTTTCTGCATATTCGTCGGTTACTATTTCAAAAGTAATCGGCAAGACTTTATTTTCAGCACATTCGTCGGTTACTATTTCAAAAGTAATCGGCAAGATTTTTTTTTCTGCATATTCGTCGGTTACTATTTCAAAAGTAATCGGCAAGATTTTTATTTTCAGCATATTCGTCGGTTACTACTTCAAAAGTAATCGCCAAGATTTTCATTTTCAGCATATTTGTCAGTTACTTTTTTAAAAGTAAACGGCATGACTTTATTTTCAGCAAATTCGTCGGTTACTATTTCAAAAGTAATCGGCAAGCCTTTATTTTCAGCACATTCGTCGGTTACTATTTCAAAAGTAATCGGCAAGATTTTTATTTTCAGCATATTCGTCGGTTACTATTTCAAAAGTAATCGCCAAGATTTTTATTTTCAGCATATTTGTCGGTTACTATTTTAAAAGTAATCGACAAGACTTTATTTTCAGCACATTCGTCGGTTACTATTTCAAAAGTAATCGGCAAGACTTTATTTTCAGCACATTCGTCGGTTACTATTTCAAAAGTAATCGGCAAGACTTTATTTTCAGCACATTCGTCGGTTACTATTTCAAAAGTAAACGGCAAGATTTTTATTTTCAGCATATTCGTCAGTTAATATTTCAAAAGTAATCGGCAAGATTTTTTTTTTTCAGCATATTTGTCGGTTACTATTTTAAAAGTAAGCGGCATGACTTTATTTTCAGCACATTCGTCGGTTACTATTTCAAAAGTAATCGGCAAGACTTTATTTTCAGCACATTCGTCGGTTACTATTTCAAAAGTAATCGACAAGATTTTTATTTTCAGCATATTCGTCAGTTAATATTTCAAAAGTAATCGGCAAGATTTTTTTTTTTCAGCATATTTGTCGGTTACTATTTTAAAAGTAAGTGGCATGACTTTATTTTCAGCACATTCGTCGGTTACTATTTCAAAAGTAATCGGCAAGACTTTATTTTCAGCACATTCGTCGGTTACTATTTCAAAAGTAATCGGCAAGACTTTATTTTCAACACATTCGTCGGTTACTATTTCAAAAGTATTCGGCAAGATTTTTATTTTCAGCATATTCGTCGGTTACTATTTCAAAAGTAATCGCCAAGATTTTTATTTTCAGCATATTTGTCGGTTACTATTTGAAAAGTAATCGGCAAGACTTTATTTTCAGCACATTCGTCGGTTACTATTTCAAAAGTAATCGGCAAGATTTTTATTTTCAGCATATTCGTCGGTTACTACTTCGAAAGTAATCGCCAAGATTTTCATTTTCAGCATATTTGTCAGTTACTATTTTAAAAGTAAACGGCATGACTTTATTTTCAGCACATTCGTCGGTTACTATTTCAAAAGTAATCGGCAAGATTTTTATTTTCAGCATATTCGTCGGTTACTATTTCAAAAGTAATCGGCAAGACTTTATTTTCAGCACATTCGTCGGTTACTATTTCAAAAGTAATAGGCAAGATTTTTTTTTCTGCATATTCGTCAGTTACTATTTCAAAAGTAATCGGCAAGATTTTTATTTTCAGCAAATTCGTCGGTTACTATTTCAAAAGTAATCGGCAAGCCTTTATTTTCAGCACATTCGTCGGTTACTATTTCAAAAGTAATCGGCAAGATTTTTATTTTCAGCATATTCGTCGGTTACTATTTCAAAAGTAACCGGCAAGATTTTTATTTTCAGCAAATTCGTCGGTTACTATTTCAAAAGTAATCGGCAAGCCTTTATTTTCAGCACATTCGTCGGTTACTATTTCAAAAGTAATCGGCAAGATTTTTATTTTCAGCATATTCGTCAGTTACTATTTCAAAAGTAATCGGCAAGATTTTTATTTTCAGCAAATTCGTCGGTTACTATTTCAAAAGTAATCGGCAAGCCTTTATTTTCAGCACATTCGTCGGTTACTATTTCAAAAGTAATCGGCAAGACTTTATTTTCAGCACATTCGTCGGTTACTATTTCAAAAGTAATCGGCAAGATTTTTATTTTCAGCATATTCGTCGGTTACTATTTCAAAAGTAATCGCCAAGATTTTTATTTTCAGCATATTTGTCGGTTACTATTTTAAAAGTAATCGACAAGAATTTATTTTCAGCACATTCGTCGGTTACTATTTCAAAAGTAATCGGCAAGATTTTTATTTTCAGCATATTCGTCGGTTACTATTTCAAAATTAATCGGCAAGACTTTATTTTCAGCACATTCGTCGGTTACTATTTCAAAAGTAATCGGTAAGATTTTTTTTTCTGCATATTCGTCAGTTACTATTTCAAAAGTAATCGGCAAGATTTTTATTTTCAGCAAATTCGTCGGTTACTATTTCAAAAGTAATCGGCAAGCCTTTATTTTCAGCACATTCGTCGGTTACTATTTCAAAAGTAATTGGCAAGATTTTTATTTTCAGCATATTCGTCGGTTACTATTTCAAAAGTAATCGCCAAGATTTTTATTTTCAGCATATTTGTCGGTTACTATTTTAAAAGTAATCGACAAGACTTTATTTTCAGCACATTCGTCGGTTACTATTTCAAAAGTAATCGGCAAGACTTTATTTTCAGCACATTCGTCGGTTACTATTTCAAAAGTAATCGGCAAGACTTTATTTTCAGCACATTCGTCGGTTACTATTTCAAAAGTAAACGGCAAGATTTTTTTTTTTCAGCATATTTGTCGGTTACTATTTTAAAAGTAAGCGGCATGACTTTATTTTCAGCACATTCGTCGGTTACTATTTCAAAAGTAATCGGCAAGACTTTTCATCATATTCGTAGGTTACTATTTCAAAAGTAATCGGCAAGACTTTATTTTCAGCACATTCGTCGGTTACTATTTCAAAAGTAATCGACAAGATTTTTATTTTCAGCATATTCGTCAGTTAATATTTCAAAAGTAATCGGCAAGATTTTTTTTTTTCAGCATATTTGTCGGTTACTATTTTAAAAGTAAGCGGCATGACTTTATTTTCAGCACATTCGTCGGTTACTATTTCAAAAGTAATCGGCAAGACTTTATTTTCAGCACATTCGTCGGTTACTATTTCAAAAGTAATCGACAAGATTTTTATTTTCAGCATATTCGTCAGTTAATATTTCAAAAGTAATCGGCAAGATTTTTTTTTTTCAGCATATTTGTCGGTTACTATTTTAAAAGTAAGTGGCATGACTTTATTTTCAGCACATTCGTCGGTTACTATTTCAAAAGTAATCGGCAAGACTTTATTTTCAGCACATTCGTCGGTTACTATTTCAAAAGTAATCGGCAAGACTTTATTTTCAACACATTCGTCGGTTACTATTTCAAAAGTATTCGGCAAGATTTTTATTTTCAGCATATTCGTCGGTTACTATTTCAAAAGTAATCGCCAAGATTTTTATTTTCAGCATATTTGTCGGTTACTATTTGAAAAGTAATCGGCAAGACTTTATTTTCAGCACATTCGTCGGTTACTATTTCAAAAGTAATCGGCAAGATTTTTATTTTCAGCATATTCGTCGGTTACTACTTCGAAAGTAATCGCCAAGATTTTCATTTTCAGCATATTTGTCAGTTACTATTTTAAAAGTAAACGGCATGACTTTATTTTCAGCACATTCGTCGGTTACTATTTCAAAAGTAATCGGCAAGATTTTTATTTTCAGCATATTCGTCGGTTACTATTTCAAAAGTAATCGGCAAGACTTTATTTTCAGCACATTCGTCGGTTACTATTTCAAAAGTAATCGGCAAGATTTTTTTTTCTGCATATTCGTCAGTTACTATTTCAAAAGTAATCGGCAAGATTTTTATTTTCAGCAAATTCGTCGGTTAATATTTCAAAAGTAATCGGCAAGCCTTTATTTTCAGCACATTCGTCGGTTACTATTTCAAAAGTAATCGGCAAGATTTTTATTTTCAGCATATTCGTCGGTTACTATTTCAAAAGTAATCGGCAAGATTTTTATTTTCAGCAAATTCGTCGGTTACTATTTCAAAAGTAATCGGCAAGCCTTTATTTTCAGCACATTCGTCGGTTACTATTTCAAAAGTAATCGGCAAGATTTTTATTTTCAGCATATTCGTCGGTTACTATTTCAAAAGTAATCGCCAAGATTTTTAATTTCAGCATATTTGTCGGTTACTATTTTAAAAGTAATAGGCAAGACTTTATTTTCAGCACATTCGTCGGTTACTATTTCAAAAGTAATCGGCAAGATTTTTATTTCCAGCATATTTGTCGGTTACTATTTTAAAAGTAATCGGCAAGACTTTATTTTCAGCACATTCGTCAGTTACTATTTCAAAGGTAATCGGCATGATTTATTTTCAGCACATTCGTCGGTTACTAATTCAAAAGTAATCAGCAAGACTTTATTTTCATCATATTCGTAGGTTACTATTTCAAAAGTAATCGGCAAGACTTTATTTTCAGCACATTCGTCGGTTACTATTTCAAAAGTAATCGGCAAGATTTTTATTTTCAGCATATTCGTCGGTTACTATTTCAAAAGTAATCGCCAAGATTTTTATTTTCAGCATATTTGTCGGTTACTATTTTAAAAGTAATCGACAAGAATTTATTTTCAGCACATTCGTCGGTTACTATTTCAAAAGTAATCGGCAAGATTTTTATTTTCAGCATATTCCTCGGTTACTATTTCAAAATTAATCGGCAAGACTTTATTTTCAGCACATTCGTCGGTTACTATTTCAAAAGTAATCGACAAGATTTTTATTTTCAGCATATTCGTCGGTTACTATTTCAAAAGTAATCGCAAAGATTTTTATTTTCAGCATATTTGTCGGTTACTATTTTAAAAGTAATCGACAAGAATTTATTTTCAGCACATTCGTCGGTTACTATTTCAAAAGTAATCGGCAAGCCTTTATTTTCAGCACATTCGTCGGTTACTATTTCAAAAGTAATCGGCAAGATTTTTATTTTCAGCATATTCGTCGGTTACTATTTCAAAAGTAATCGGCAAGATTTTTATTTTCAGCAAATTCGTCGGTTACTATTTCAAAAGTAATCGGCAAGCCTTTATTTTCAGCACATTCGTCGGTTACTATTTCAAAAGTAATCGGCAAGATTTTTATTTTCAGCATATTCGTCGGTTACTATTTCAAAAGTAATCGCCAAGATTTTTAATTTCAGCATATTTGTCGGTTACTATTTTAAAAGTAATAGGCAAGACTTTATTTTCAGCACATTCGTCGGTTACTATTTCAAAAGTAATCGGCAAGATTTTTATTTCCAGCATATTTGTCGGTTACTATTTTAAAAGTAATCGGCAAGACTTTATTTTCAGCACATTCGTCAGTTACTATTTCAAAGGTAATCGGCATGATTTATTTTCAGCACATTCGTCGGTTACTAATTCAAAAGTAATCAGCAAGACTTTATTTTCATCATATTCGTAGGTTACTATTTCAAAAGTAATCGGCAAGACTTTATTTTCAGCACATTCGTCGGTTACTATTTCAAAAGTAATCGGCAAGATTTTTATTTTCAGCATATTCGTCGGTTACTATTTCAAAAGTAATCGCCAAGATTTTTATTTTCAGCATATTTGTCGGTTACTATTTTAAAAGTAATCGACAAGAATTTATTTTCAGCACATTCGTCGGTTACTATTTCAAAAGTAATCGGCAAGATTTTTATTTTCAGCATATTCCTCGGTTACTATTTCAAAATTAATCGGCAAGACTTTATTTTCAGCACATTCGTCGGTTACTATTTCAAAAGTAATCGACAAGATTTTTATTTTCAGCATATTCGTCGGTTACTATTTCAAAAGTAATCGCAAAGATTTTTATTTTCAGCATATTTGTCGGTTACTATTTTAAAAGTAATCGACAAGAATTTATTTTCAGCACATTCGTCGGTTACTATTTCAAAAGTAATCGGCAAGACTTTATTTTCAGCACATTCGTCGGTTACTATTTCAAAAGTAATCGGCAAGACTTTATTTTCAACACATTCGTCGGTTACTATTTCAAAAGTAATCAGCAAGATTTTTATTTTCAGCATATTCGTCGGTTACTATTTCAAAAGTAATCGCCAAGATTTTTATTTTCAGCATATTTGTCGGTTACTATTTTAAAAGTAATCGGCAAGACTTTATTTTCAGCACATTCGTCGGTTACTATTTCAAAAGTAATCGGCAAGATTTTTATTTTCAGCATATTCGTCGGTTACTACTTCGAAAGTAATCGCCAAGATTTTTATTTTCAGCATATTTGTCAGTTACTATTTTAAAAGTAAGCGGCATGACTTTATTTTCAGCACATTCGTCGGTTACTATTTCAAAAGTAATCGGCAAGATTTTTATTTTCAGCATATTCGTCGGTTACTATTTCAAAAGTAATCGGCAAGACTTTATTTTCAGCACATTCGTCGGTTACTATTTCAAAAGTAATCGGCAAGATTTTTTTTTCTGCATATTCGTCAGTTACTATTTCAAAAGTAATCGGCAAGATTTTTATTTTCAGCAAATTCGTCGGTTACTATTTCAAAAGTAATCGGCAAGACTTTATTTTCAGCACATTCGTCGGTTACTATTTCAAAAGTAATCGGCAAGATTTTTTTTTCTGCATATTCGTCAGTTACTATTTCAAAAGTAATCGGCAAGATTTTTATTTTCAGCAAATTCGTCGGTTACTATTTCAAAAGTAATCGGCAAGCCTTTATTTTCAGCACATTCGTCGGTTACTATTTCAAAAGTAATCGGCAAGATTTTTATTTTCAGCATATTCGTCGGTTACTATTTCAAAAGTAATCGCCAAGATTTTTATTTTCAGCATATTTGTCGGTTACTATTTTAAAAGTAATCGACAAGACTTTATTTTCAGCACATTCGTCGGTTACTATTTCAAAAGTAATCGGCAAGACTTTATTTTCAGCACATTCGTCGGTTACTATTTCAAAAGTAATCGGCAAGACTTTATTTTCAGCACATTCGTCGGTTACTATTTCAAAAGTAAACGGCAAGATTTTTTTTTTTCAGCATATTTGTCGGTTACTATTTTAAAAGTAAGCGGCATGACTTTATTTTCAGCACATTCGTCGGTTACTATTTCAAAAGTAATCGGCAAGACTTTTCATCATATTCGTAGGTTACTATTTCAAAAGTAATCGGCAAGACTTTATTTTCAGCACATTCGTCGGTTACTATTTCAAAAGTAATCGACAAGATTTTTATTTTCAGCATATTCGTCAGTTAATATTTCAAAAGTAATCGGCAAGATTTTTTTTTTTCAGCATATTTGTCGGTTACTATTTTAAAAGTAAGCGGCATGACTTTATTTTCAGCACATTCGTCGGTTACTATTTCAAAAGTAATCGGCAAGACTTTATTTTCAGCACATTCGTCGGTTACTATTTCAAAAGTAATCGACAAGATTTTTATTTTCAGCATATTCGTCAGTTAATATTTCAAAAGTAATCGGCAAGATTTTTTTTTTTTCAGCATATTTGTCGGTTACTATTTTAAAAGTAAGTGGCATGACTTTATTTTCAGCACATTCGTCGGTTACTATTTCAAAAGTAATCGGCAAGACTTTATTTTCAGCACATTCGTCGGTTACTATTTCAAAAGTAATCGGCAAGACTTTATTTTCAACACATTCGTCGGTTACTATTTCAAAAGTATTCGGCAAGATTTTTATTTTCAGCATATTCGTCGGTTACTATTTCAAAAGTAATCGCCAAGATTTTTATTTTCAGCATATTTGTCGGTTACTATTTGAAAAGTAATCGGCAAGACTTTATTTTCAGCACATTCGTCGGTTACTATTTCAAAAGTAATCGGCAAGATTTTTATTTTCAGCATATTCGTCGGTTACTACTTCGAAAGTAATCGCCAAGATTTTCATTTTCAGTATATTTGTCAGTTACTATTTTAAAAGTAAACGGCATGACTTTATTTTCAGCACATTCGTCGGTTACTATTTCAAAAGTAATCGGCAAGCCTTTATTTTCAGCACATTCGTCGGTTACTATTTCAAAAGTAATCGGCAAGATTTTTATTTTCAGCATATTCGTCGGTTACTATTTCAAAAGTAATCGGCAAGATTTTTATTTTCAGCAAATTCGTCGGTTACTATTTCAAAAGTAATCGGCAAGCCTTTATTTTCAGCACATTCGTCGGTTACTATTTCAAAAGTAATCGGCAAGATTTTTATTTTCAGCATATTCGTCGGTTACTATTTCAAAAGTAATCGCCAAGATTTTTAATTTCAGCATTTTTGTCGGTTACTATTTTAAAAGTAATCGGCAAGACTTTATTTTCAGCACATTCGTCGGTTACTATTTCAAAAGTAATCGGCAAGATTTTTATTTCCAGCATATTTGTCGGTTACTATTTTAAAAGTAATCGGCAAGACTTTATTTTCAGCACATTCGTCAGTTACTATTTCAAAGGTAATCGGCATGATTTATTTTCAGCACATTCGTCGGTTACTAATTCAAAAGTAATCAGCAAGACTTTATTTTCATCATATTCGTAGGTTACTATTTCAAAAGTAATCGGCAAGACTTTATTTTCAGCACATTCGTCGGTTACTATTTCAAAAGTAATCGGCAAGATTTTTATTTTCAGCATATTCGTCGGTTACTATTTCAAAAGTAATCGCCAAGATTTTTATTTTCAGCATATTTGTCGGTTACTATTTTAAAAGTAATCGACAAGAATTTATTTTCAGCACATTCGTCGGTTACTATTTCAAAAGTAATCGGCAAGACTTTATTTTCAGCACATTCGTCGGTTACTATTTCAAAAGTAATCGGTAAGCCTTTATTTTCAGCACATTCGTCGGTTACTATTTCAAAAGTAAACGGCAAGATTTTTATTTTCAGCATATTCGTCGGTTACTATTTCAAAAGTAATCGCCAAGATTTTTAATTTCAGCATATTTGTCGGTTACTATTTTAAAAGTAATCGGCAAGACTTTATTTTCAGCACATTCGTCGGTTACTATTTCAAAAGTAATCGGCAAGATTTTTATTTCCTGCATATTTGTCGGTTACTATTTTAAAAGTAATCGGCAAGACTTTATTTTCAGCACATTCGTCAGTTACTATTTCAAAGGTAATCGGCATGATTTATTTTCAGCACATTCGTCGGTTACTAATTCAAAAGTAATCAGCAAGACTTTATTTTCATCATATTCGTAGGTTACTATTTCAAAAGTAATCGGCAAGACTTTATTTTCAGCACATTCGTCGGTTACTATTTCAAAAGTAATCGGCAAGATTTTTATTTTCAGCATATTCGTCGGTTACTATTTCAAAAGTAATCGCCAAGATTTTTATTTTCAGCATATTATTCGGTTACTATTTTAAAAGTAATCGACAAGACTTTATTTTCAGCACATTCGTCGGTTACTATTTCAAAAGTAATCGGCAAGACTTTATTTTCAGCACATTCGTCGGTTACTATTTCAAAAGTAATCGGTAAGCCTTTATTTTCAGCACATTCGTCGGTTACTATTTCAAAAGTAAACGGCAAGATTTTTATTTTCAGCATATTCGTCGGTTACTATTTCAAAAATAATCGCCAAGATTTTTTTATTTTCAGCATATTTGTCGGTTACTAATTTAAAAGTAATCGGCAAGACTTTATTTTCAGCACATTCGTCGGTTACTATTTCAAAAGTAATCGGCAAGCCTTTATTTTCAGCACATTCGTCGGTTACTATTTCAAAAGTAATCGGCAAGATTTTTATTTTCAGCATATTCGTCGGTTACTATTTCAAAAGTAATCGCCAAGATTTTTAATTTCAGCATATTTGTCGGTTACTATTTTAAAAGTAATCGGCAAGACTTTATTTTCAGCACATTCGTCGGTTACTATTTCAAAAGTAATCGGCAAGATTTTTATTTCCAGCATATTTGTCGGTTACTATTTTAAAAGTAATCGGCAAGACTTTATTTTCAGCACATTCGTCAGTTACTATTTCAAAGGTAATCGGCATGATTTATTTTCAGCACATTCGTCGGTTACTAATTCAAAAGTAATCAGCAAGACTTTATTTTCATCATATTCGTAGGTTACTATTTCAAAAGTAATCGGCAAGACTTTATTTTCAGCACATTCGTCGGTTACTATTTCAAAAGTAATCGGCAAGATTTTTATTTCCTGCATATTTGTCGGTTACTATTTTAAAAGTAATCGGCAAGACTTTATTTTCAGCACATTCGTCAGTTACTATTTCAAAGGTAATCGGCATGATTTATTTTCAGCACATTCGTCGGTTACTAATTCAAAAGTAATCAGCAAGACTTTATTTTCATCATATTCGTAGGTTACTATTTCAAAAGTAATCGGCAAGACTTTATTTTCAGCACATTCGTCGGTTACTATTTCAAAAGTAATCGGCAAGATTTTTATTTTCAGCATATTCGTCGGTTACTATTTCAAAAGTAATCGCCAAGATTTTTATTTTCAGCATATTATTCGGTTACTATTTTAAAAGTAATCGACAAGACTTTATTTTCAGCACATTCGTCGGTTACTATTTCAAAAGTAATCGGCAAGACTTTATTTTCAGCACATTCGTCGGTTACTATTTCAAAAGTAATCGGTAAGCCTTTATTTTCAGCACATTCGTCGGTTACTATTTCAAAAGTAAACGGCAAGATTTTTATTTTCAGCATATTCGTCGGTTACTATTTCAAAAATAATCGCCAAGATTTTTTTATTTTCAGCATATTTGTCGGTTACTAATTTAAAAGTAATCGGCAAGACTTTATTTTCAGCACATTCGTCGGTTACTATTTCAAAAGTAATCGGCAAGCCTTTATTTTCAGCACATTCGTCGGTTACTATTACAAAAGTAATCGGCAAGATTTTTATTTTCAGCATATTCGTCGGTTACTATTTCAAAAGTAATCGCCAAGATTTTTAATTTCAGCATATTTGTCGGTTACTATTTTAAAAGTAATCGGCAAGACTTTATTTTCAGCACATTCGTCGGTTACTATTTCAAAAGTAATCGGCAAGATTTTTATTTCCAGCATATTTGTCGGTTACTATTTTAAAAGTAATCGGCAAGACTTTATTTTCAGCACATTCGTCAGTTACTATTTCAAAGGTAATCGGCATGATTTATTTTCAGCACATTCGTCGGTTACTAATTCAAAAGTAATCAGCAAGACTTTATTTTCATCATATTCGTAGGTTACTATTTCAAAAGTAATCGGCAAGACTTTATTTTCAGCACATTCGTCGGTTACTATTTCAAAAGTAATCGGCAAGATTTTTATTTTCAGCATATTCGTCGGTTACTATTTCAAAAGTAATCGCCAAGATTTTTATTTTCAGCATATTATTCGGTTACTATTTTAAAAGTAATCGACAAGACTTTATTTTCAGCACATTCGTCGGTTACTATTTCAAAAGTAATCGGCAAGACTTTATTTTCAGCACATTCGTCGGTTACTATTTCAAAAGTAATCGGTAAGCCTTTATTTTCAGCACATTCGTCGGTTACTATTTCAAAAGTAAACGGCAAGATTTTTATTTTCAGCATATTCGTCGGTTACTATTTCAAAAATAATCGCCAAGATTTTTTTATTTTCAGCATATTTGTCGGTTACTAATTTAAAAGTAATCGGCAAGACTTTATTTTCAGCACATTCGTCGGTTACTATTTCAAAAGTAATCGGCAAGCCTTTATTTTCAGCACATTCGTCGGTTACTATTACAAAAGTAATCGGCAAGATTTTTATTTTCAGCATATTCGTCGGTTACTATTTCAAAAGTAATCGCCAAGATTTTTAATTTCAGCATATTTGTCGGTTACTATTTTAAAAGTAATCGGCAAGACTTTATTTTCAGCACATTCGTCGGTTACTATTTCAAAAGTAATCGGCAAGATTTTTATTTCCAGCATATTTGTCGGTTACTATTTTAAAAGTAATCGGCAAGACTTTATTTTCAGCACATTCGTCAGTTACTATTTCAAAGGTAATCGGCATGATTTATTTTCAGCACATTCGTCGGTTACTAATTCAAAAGTAATCAGCAAGACTTTATTTTCATCATATTCGTAGGTTACTATTTCAAAAGTAATCGGCAAGACTTTATTTTCAGCACATTCGTCGGTTACTATTTCAAAAGTAATCGACAAGATTTTTATTTTCAGCATATTCGTCAGTTAATATTTCAAAAGTAATCGGCAAGATTTTTTTTTTCAGCATATTTGTCGGTTACTATTTTAAAAGTAAGCGGCATGACTTTATTTTCAACACATTCGTCGGTTACTATTTCAAAAGTAATCGGCAAGACTTTATTTTCAGCACATTCGTCGGTTACTATTTCAAAAGTAATCGGCAAGACTTTATTTTCAACACATTCGTCGGTTACTATTTCAAAAGTAATCAGCAAGATTTTTATTTTCAGCATATTCGTCGGTTACTATTTCAAAAGTAATCGCCAAGATTTTTATTTTCAGCATATTTGTCGGTTACTATTTTAAAAGTAATCGGCAAGACTTTATTTTCAGCACATTCGTCGGTTACTATTTCAAAAGTAATCGGCAAGATTTTTATTTTCAGCAGATTCGTCGGTTACTACTTCGAAAGTAATCGCCAAGATTTTTATTTTCAGCATATTTGTCAGTTACTATTTTAAAAGTAAGCGGCATGACTTTATTTTCAGCACATTCGTCGGTTACTATTTCAAAGGTAATCGGCAAGATTTTTATTTTCAGCATATTCGTCGGTTACTATTTCAAAAGTAATCGGCAAGACTTTATTTTCAGCACATTAGTCGGTTACTATTTCAAAAGTAATCGGCAAGATTTTTTTTCTGCATATTCGTCAGTTACTATTTCAAAAGTAATCGGCAAGATTTTTATTTTCAGCAAATTCGTCGGTTACTATTTCAAAAGTAATCGGTAAGCCTTTATTTTCAGCACATTCGTCGGTTACTATTTCAAAAGTAATCGGCAAGATTTTTATTTTCAGCATATTCGTCGGTTACTATTTCAAAAGTAATCGCCAAGATTTTTATTTTCAGCATATTTGTCGGTTACTATTTTAAAAGTAATCGACAAGACTTTATTTTCAGCACATTCGTCGGTTACTATTTCAAAAGTAATCGGCAAGACTTTATTTTCAGCACATTCGTCGGTTACTATTTCAAAAGTAATCGGCAAGATTTTTATTTTCAGCATATTCGTCGGTTACTATTTCAAAAGTAATCGCCAAGATTTTTATTTTCAGCATATTATTCGGTTACTATTTTAAAAGTAATCGACAAGACTTTATTTTCAGCACATTCGTCGGTTACTATTTCAAAAGTAATCGGCAAGACTTTATTTTCAGCACATTTGTCGGTTACTATTTCAAAAGTAATCGGTAAGCCTTTATTTTCAGCACATTCGTCGGTTACTATTTCAAAAGTAAACGGCAAGATTTTTATTTTCAGCATATTCGTCGGTTACTATTTCAAAAATAATCGCCAAGATTTTTTTATTTTCAGCATATTTGTCGGTTACTAATTTAAAAGTAATCGGCAAGACTTTATTTTCAGCACATTCGTCGGTTACTATTTCAAAAGTAATCGGCAAGCCTTTATTTTCAGCACATTCGTCGGTTACTATTACAAAAGTAATCGGCAAGATTTTTATTTTCAGCATATTCGTCGGTTACTATTTCAAAAGTAATCGCCAAGATTTTTAATTTCAGCATATTTGTCGGTTACTATTTTAAAAGTAATCGGCAAGACTTTATTTTCAGCACATTCGCCGGTTACTATTTCAAAAGTAATCGGCAAGATTTTTATTTCCAGCATATTTGTCGGTTACTATTTTAAAAGTAATCGGCAAGACTTTATTTTCAGCACATTCGTCAGTTACTATTTCAAAGGTAATCGGCATGATTTATTTTCAGCACATTCGTCGGTTACTAATTCAAAAGTAATCAGCAAGACTTTATTTTCATCATATTCGTAGGTTACTATTTCAAAAGTAATCGGCAAGACTTTATTTTCAGCACATTCGTCGGTTACTATTTCAAAAGTAATCGACAAGATTTTTATTTTCAGCATATTCGTCAGTTAATATTTCAAAAGTAATCGGCAAGATTTTTTTTTTCAGCATATTTGTCGGTTACTATTTTAAAAGTAAGCGGCATGACTTTATTTTCAACACATTCGTCGGTTACTATTTCAAAAGTAATCGGCAAGACTTTATTTTCAGCACATTCGTCGGTTACTATTTCAAAAGTAATCGGCAAGACTTTATTTTCAACACATTCGTCGGTTACTATTTCAAAAGTAATCAGCAAGATTTTTATTTTCAGCATATTCGTCGGTTACTATTTCAAAAGTAATCGCCAAGATTTTTATTTTCAGCATATTTGTCGGTTACTATTTTAAAAGTAATCGGCAAGACTTTATTTTCAGCACATTCGTCGGTTACTATTTCAAAAGTAATCGGCAAGATTTTTATTTTCAGCAGATTCGTCGGTTACTACTTCGAAAGTAATCGCCAAGATTTTTATTTTCAGCATATTTGTCAGTTACTATTTTAAAAGTAAGCGGCATGACTTTATTTTCAGCACATTCGTCGGTTACTATTTCAAAGGTAATCGGCAAGATTTTTATTTTCAGCATATTCGTCGGTTACTATTTCAAAAGTAATCGGCAAGACTTTATTTTCAGCACATTAGTCGGTTACTATTTCAAAAGTAATCGGCAAGATTTTTTTTCTGCATATTCGTCAGTTACTATTTCAAAAGTAATCGGCAAGATTTTTATTTTCAGCAAATTCGTCGGTTACTATTTCAAAAGTAATCGGTAAGCCTTTATTTTCAGCACATTCGTCGGTTACTATTTCAAAAGTAATCGGCAAGATTTTTATTTTCAGCATATTCGTCGGTTACTATTTCAAAAGTAATCGCCAAGATTTTTATTTTCAGCATATTTGTCGGTTACTATTTTAAAAGTAATCGACAAGACTTTATTTTCAGCACATTCGTCGGTTACTATTTCAAAAGTAATCGGCAAGACTTTATTTTCAGCACATTCGTCGGTTACTATTTCAAAAGTAATCGGTAAGCCTTTATTTTCAGCACATTCGTCGGTTACTATTTCAAAAGTAAACGGCAAGATTTTTATTTTCAGCATATTCGTCGGTTACTATTTCAAAAATAATCGCCAAGATTTTTTTATTTTCAGCATATTTGTCGGTTACTAATTTAAAAGTAATCGGCAAGACTTTATTTTCAGCACATTCGTCGGTTACTATTTCGAAAGTAAGCGGCATGACTTTATTTTCAGCACATTCGTCGGTTACTATTTCAAAAGTAATCGGCAAGATTTTTTTTCTGCATATTCGTCGGTTACTATTTCAAAAGTAATCGCCAAGATTTTTAATTTCAGCATATTTGTCGGTTACTATTTTAAAAGTAATCGGCAAGACTTTATTTTCAGCACATTCGTCGGTTACTATTTCAAAAGTAATCGGCAAGATTTTTATTTCCAGCATATTTGTCGGTTACTATTTTAAAAGTAATCGGCAAGACTTTATTTTCAGCACATTCGTCAGTTACTATTTCAAAGGTAATCGGCATGATTTATTTTCAGCACATTCGTCGGTTACTAATTCAAAAGTAATCAGCAAGACTTTATTTTCATCATATTCGTAGGTTACTATTTCAAAAGTAATCGGCAAGACTTTATTTTCAGCACATTCGTTGGTTACTATTTCAAAAGTAATCGACAAGATTTTTATTTTCAGCATATTCGTCAGTTAATATTTCAAAAGTAATCGGCAAGATTTTTTTTTCAGCATATTTGTCGGTTACTATTTTAAAAGTAAGCGGCATGACTTTATTTTCAACACATTCGTCGGTTACTATTTCAAAAGTAATCGGCAAGACTTTATTTTCAGCACATTCGTCGGTTACTATTTCAAAAGTAATCGGCAAGACTTTATTTTCAACACATTCGTCGGTTACTATTTCAAAAGTAATTAGCAAGATTTTTATTTTCAGCATATTCGTCGGTTACTATTTCAAAAGTAATCGCCAAGATTTTTATTTTCAGCATATTTGTCGGTTACTATTTTAAAAGTAATCGGCAAGACTTTATTTTCAGCACATTCGTCGGTTACTATTTCAAAAGTAATCGGCAAGATTTTTATTTTCAGCATATTCGTCGGTTACTACTTCGAAAGTAATCGCCAAGATTTTTATTTTTAGCATATTTGTCAGTTACTATTTTAAAAGTAAGCGGCATGACTTTATTTTCAGCACATTCGTCGGTTACTATTTCAAAGGTAATCGGCAAGATTTTTATTTTCAGCATATTCGTCGGTTACTATTTCAAAAGTAATCGGCAAGACTTTATTTTCAGCACATTAGTCGGTTACTATTTCAAAAGTAATCGGCAAGATTTTTTTTCTGCATATTCGTCAGTTACTATTTCAAAAGTAATCGGCAAGATTTTTATTTTCAGCAAATTCGTCGGTTACTATTTCAAAAGTAATCGGTAAGCCTTTATTTTCAGCACATTTGTCGGTTACTATTTCAAAAGTAATCGGCAAGATTTTTATTTTCAGCATATTCGTCGGTTACTATTTCAAAAGTAATCGCCAAGATTTTTATTTTCAGCATATTTGTCGGTTACTATTTTAAAAGTAATCGACAAGACTTTATTTTCAGCACATTCGTCGGTTACTATTTCAAAAGTAATCGGCAAGCCTTTATTTTCAGCACATTAGTCGGTTACTATTTCAAAAGTAATCGGCAAGATTTTTTTTCTGCATATTCGTCAGTTACTATTTCAAAAGTAATCGGCAAGATTTTTATTTTCAGCAAATTCGTCGGTTACTATTTCAAAAGTAATCGGTAAGCCTTTATTTTCAGCACATTCGTCGGTTACTATTTCAAAAGTAATCGGCAAGATTTTTATTTTCAGCATATTCGTCGGTTACTATTTCAAAAGTAATCGCCAAGATTTTTATTTTCAGCATATTTGTCGGTTACTATTTTAAAAGTAATCGACAAGACTTTATTTTCAGCACATTCGTCGGTTACTATTTCAAAAGTAATCGGCAAGACTTTATTTTCAGCACATTCGTCGGTTACTATTTCAAAAGTAATCGGCAAGATTTTTATTTTCAGCATATTCGTCGGTTACTATTTCAAAAGTAATCGCCAAGATTTTTATTTTCAGCATATTATTCGGTTACTATTTTAAAAGTAATCGACAAGACTTTATTTTCAGCACATTCGTCGGTTACTATTTCAAAAGTAATCGGCAAGACTTTATTTTCAGCACATTTGTCGGTTACTATTTCAAAAGTAATCGGTAAGCCTTTATTTTCAGCACATTCGTCGGTTACTATTTCAAAAGTAAACGGCAAGATTTTTATTTTCAGCATATTCGTCGGTTACTATTTCAAAAATAATCGCCAAGATTTTTTTATTTTCAGCATATTTGTCGGTTACTAATTTAAAAGTAATCGGCAAGACTTTATTTTCAGCACATTCGTCGGTTACTATTTCAAAAGTAATCGGCAAGCCTTTATTTTCAGCACATTCGTCGGTTACTATTACAAAAGTAATCGGCAAGATTTTTATTTTCAGCATATTCGTCGGTTACTATTTCAAAAGTAATCGCCAAGATTTTTAATTTCAGCATATTTGTCGGTTACTATTTTAAAAGTAATCGGCAAGACTTTATTTTCAGCACATTCGCCGGTTACTATTTCAAAAGTAATCGGCAAGATTTTTATTTCCAGCATATTTGTCGGTTACTATTTTAAAAGTAATCGGCAAGACTTTATTTTCAGCACATTCGTCAGTTACTATTTCAAAGGTAATCGGCATGATTTATTTTCAGCACATTCGTCGGTTACTAATTCAAAAGTAATCAGCAAGACTTTATTTTCATCATATTCGTAGGTTACTATTTCAAAAGTAATCGGCAAGACTTTATTTTCAGCACATTCGTCGGTTACTATTTCAAAAGTAATCGACAAGATTTTTATTTTCAGCATATTCGTCAGTTAATATTTCAAAAGTAATCGGCAAGATTTTTTTTTTCAGCATATTTGTCGGTTACTATTTTAAAAGTAAGCGGCATGACTTTATTTTCAACACATTCGTCGGTTACTATTTCAAAAGTAATCGGCAAGACTTTATTTTCAGCACATTCGTCGGTTACTATTTCAAAAGTAATCGGCAAGACTTTATTTTCAACACATTCGTCGGTTACTATTTCAAAAGTAATCAGCAAGATTTTTATTTTCAGCATATTCGTCGGTTACTATTTCAAAAGTAATCGCCAAGATTTTTATTTTCAGCATATTTGTCGGTTACTATTTTAAAAGTAATCGGCAAGACTTTATTTTCAGCACATTCGTCGGTTACTATTTCAAAAGTAATCGGCAAGATTTTTATTTTCAGCAGATTCGTCGGTTACTACTTCGAAAGTAATCGCCAAGATTTTTATTTTCAGCATATTTGTCAGTTACTATTTTAAAAGTAAGCGGCATGACTTTATTTTCAGCACATTCGTCGGTTACTATTTCAAAGGTAATCGGCAAGATTTTTATTTTCAGCATATTCGTCGGTTACTATTTCAAAAGTAATCGGCAAGACTTTATTTTCAGCACATTAGTCGGTTACTATTTCAAAAGTAATCGGCAAGATTTTTTTTCTGCATATTCGTCAGTTACTATTTCAAAAGTAATCGGCAAGATTTTTATTTTCAGCAAATTCGTCGGTTACTATTTCAAAAGTAATCGGTAAGCCTTTATTTTCAGCACATTCGTCGGTTACTATTTCAAAAGTAATCGGCAAGATTTTTATTTTCAGCATATTCGTCGGTTACTATTTCAAAAGTAATCGCCAAGATTTTTATTTTCAGCATATTTGTCGGTTACTATTTTAAAAGTAATCGACAAGACTTTATTTTCAGCACATTCGTCGGTTACTATTTCAAAAGTAATCGGCAAGACTTTATTTTCAGCACATTCGTCGGTTACTATTTCAAAAGTAATCGGTAAGCCTTTATTTTCAGCACATTCGTCGGTTACTATTTCAAAAGTAAACGGCAAGATTTTTATTTTCAGCATATTCGTCGGTTACTATTTCAAAAATAATCGCCAAGATTTTTTTATTTTCAGCATATTTGTCGGTTACTAATTTAAAAGTAATCGGCAAGACTTTATTTTCAGCACATTCGTCGGTTACTATTTCGAAAGTAAGCGGCATGACTTTATTTTCAGCACATTCGTCGGTTACTATTTCAAAAGTAATCGGCAAGATTTTTTTTCTGCATATTCGTCGGTTACTATTTCAAAAGTAATCGCCAAGATTTTTAATTTCAGCATATTTGTCGGTTACTATTTTAAAAGTAATCGGCAAGACTTTATTTTCAGCACATTCGTCGGTTACTATTTCAAAAGTAATCGGCAAGATTTTTATTTCCAGCATATTTGTCGGTTACTATTTTAAAAGTAATCGGCAAGACTTTATTTTCAGCACATTCGTCAGTTACTATTTCAAAGGTAATCGGCATGATTTATTTTCAGCACATTCGTCGGTTACTAATTCAAAAGTAATCAGCAAGACTTTATTTTCATCATATTCGTAGGTTACTATTTCAAAAGTAATCGGCAAGACTTTATTTTCAGCACATTCGTTGGTTACTATTTCAAAAGTAATCGACAAGATTTTTATTTTCAGCATATTCGTCAGTTAATATTTCAAAAGTAATCGGCAAGATTTTTTTTTCAGCATATTTGTCGGTTACTATTTTAAAAGTAAGCGGCATGACTTTATTTTCAACACATTCGTCGGTTACTATTTCAAAAGTAATCGGCAAGACTTTATTTTCAGCACATTCGTCGGTTACTATTTCAAAAGTAATCGGCAAGACTTTATTTTCAACACATTCGTCGGTTACTATTTCAAAAGTAATTAGCAAGATTTTTATTTTCAGCATATTCGTCGGTTACTATTTCAAAAGTAATCGCCAAGATTTTTATTTTCAGCATATTTGTCGGTTACTATTTTAAAAGTAATCGGCAAGACTTTATTTTCAGCACATTCGTCGGTTACTATTTCAAAAGTAATCGGCAAGATTTTTATTTTCAGCATATTCGTCGGTTACTACTTCGAAAGTAATCGCCAAGATTTTTATTTTTAGCATATTTGTCAGTTACTATTTTAAAAGTAAGCGGCATGACTTTATTTTCAGCACATTCGTCGGTTACTATTTCAAAGGTAATCGGCAAGATTTTTATTTTCAGCATATTCGTCGGTTACTATTTCAAAAGTAATCGGCAAGACTTTATTTTCAGCACATTAGTCGGTTACTATTTCAAAAGTAATCGGCAAGATTTTTTTTCTGCATATTCGTCAGTTACTATTTCAAAAGTAATCGGCAAGATTTTTATTTTCAGCAAATTCGTCGGTTACTATTTCAAAAGTAATCGGTAAGCCTTTATTTTCAGCACATTTGTCGGTTACTATTTCAAAAGTAATCGGCAAGATTTTTATTTTCAGCATATTCGTCGGTTACTATTTCAAAAGTAATCGCCAAGATTTTTATTTTCAGCATATTTGTCGGTTACTATTTTAAAAGTAATCGACAAGACTTTATTTTCAGCACATTCGTCGGTTACTATTTCAAAAGTAATCGGCAAGACTTTATTTTCAGCACATTCGTCGGTTACTATTTCAAAAGTAATCGGTAAGCCTTTATTTTCAGCACATTCTTCGGTTACTATTTCAAAAGTAAACGGCAAGATTTTTATTTTCAGCATATTCGTCGGTTACTATTTCAAAAATAATCGCCAAGATTTTTTTATTTTCAGCATATTTGTCGGTTACTAATTTAAAAGTAATCGGCAAGACTTTATTTTCAGCACATTCGTCGGTTACTATTTCGAAAGTAAGCGGCATGACTTTATTTTCAGCACATTCGTCGGTTACTATTTCAAAAGTAATCGGCAAGATTTTTTTTCTGCATATTCGTCGGTTACTATTTCAAAAGTAATCGGCAAGATTTTTATTTTCAGCATATTCGGCGGTTACTATTTCAAAAGTAATCAGCAAAAATTTATTTTCAGCACATTCGTCGGTTACTATTTCAAAAGTAATCGGCGAGATTTTTATCTTCAACGTATTCGTCGGTTACTATTTCAAAAGTAATCGGCAAGATTTTTATTTTCAGCATATTTGTCTGTTACTATATTAAAAGTAATCGACAAGATTTTTATTTTCAACATATTCGTCGGTTACTATTTCAAAAGTAATCGGCAAGACTTTATTTTCAGCACGTTCGTCGGTTACTATTTCAAAAGAAATCGGCAAGACTTTAATTTCAGCACATTCGTCGGTTACTATTTCAAAAGTAATCGGCAAGATTTTTTTTCTGCATATTCGTCGGTTACTATTTCAAAAGTAATCGGCAAGATTTTTATTTTCAGCATATTCGGCGGTTACTATTTCAAAAGTAATCAGCAAAAATTTATTTTCAGCACATTCGTCGGTTACTATTTCAAAAGTAATCGGCGAGATTTTTATCTTCAACATATTCGTCGGTTACTATTTCAAAAGTAATCGGCAAGATTTTTATTTTCAGCATATTTGTCTGTTACTATATTAAAAGTAATCGACAAGATTTTTATTTTCAACATATTCGTCGGTTACTATTTCAAAAGTAATCGGCAAGACTTTATTTTCAGCACATTCGTCGGTTACTATTTCAAAAGTAATCGGCAAGACTTTAATTTCAGCACATTCGTCGGTTACTATTTCAAAAGTAATCGGCAAGATTTTTATTTTCAGCATATTCGTCGGTTACTATTTCAAAAGTAATCGCCAAGATTTTTATTTTCAGCATATTTGTCGGTTACTATTTTAAAAGTAAGCGGCATGACTTTATTTTCAGCACATTCGTCGGTTACTATTTCAAAAGTAATCGGCAAGATTTTTTTTTCTGCATATTCGTCGGTTACTATTTCAAAAGTAATCGGCAAGATTTTTATTTTCAGCATATTCGTCGGTTACTATTTCAAAAGTAATCGGCAAGATTTTTATTTTTAGCAAATTCGTCGGTTACTATTTCAAAAGTAATCGGCAAGCCTTTATTTTTAGCACATTCGTCGGTTACTATTTCAAAAGTAATCGGCAAGATTTTTATTTTCAGCATATTCGTCGGTTACTATTTCAAAAGTAATCGCCAAGATTTTTATTTTCAGCATATTTGTCGGTTACTATTTTAAAAGTAATCGGCAAGACTTTATTTTCAGCACATTCGTCGGTTACTATTTCAAAAGTAATCGGCAAGATTTTTATTTCCAGCATATTTGTCGGTTACTATTTTAAAAGTAATCGGCAAGACTTTATATTCAGCACATTCGTCAGTTACTATTTCAAAGGTAATCGGCATGATTTATTTTCAGCACATTCGTCGGTTACTAATTCAAAAGTAATCAGCAAGACTTTATTTTCATCATATTCGTAGGTTACTATTTCAAAAGTAATCGGCAAGACTTTATTTTCAGCACATTTGTCGGTTACTATTTCAAAAGTAATCGACAAGATTTTTATTTTCAGCATATTCGTCAGTTAATATTTCAAAAGTAATCGGCAAGATTTTTTTTTTCAGCATATTTGTCGGTTACTATTTTAAAAGTAAGCGGCATGACTTTATTTTCAACACATTCGTCGGTTACTATTTCAAAAGTAATCGGCAAGACTTTATTTTCAGCACATTCGTCGGTTACTATTTCAAAAGTAATCGGCAAGACTTTATTTTGAACACATTCGTCGGTTACTATTTCAAAAGTAATCGCCAAGATTTTTATTTTCAGCATATTTGTCGGTTACTATTTTAAAAGTAATCGGCAAGACTTTATTTTCAGCACATTCGTCGGTTACTATTTCAAAAGTAATCGGAAAGATTTTTATTTTCAGCATATTCGTCGGTTACTACTTCGAAAGTAATCGCCAAGATTTTTATTTTCAGCATATTCGGCGGTTACTATTTCAAAAGTAATCAGCAAAAATTTATTTTCAGCACATTCGTCGGTTACTATTTCAAAAGTAATCGGCGAGATTTTTATCTTCAACGTATTCGTCGGTTACTATTTCAAAAGTAATCGGCAAGATTTTTATTTTCAGCATATTTGTCTGTTACTATATTAAAAGTAATCGACAAGATTTTTATTTTCAACATATTCGTCGGTTACTATTTCAAAAGTAATCGGCAAGACTTTATTTTCAGCACATTCGTCGGTTACTATTTCAAAAGAAATCGGCAAGACTTTAATTTCAGCACATTCGTCGGTTACTATTTCAAAAGTAATCGGCAAGATTTTTTTTCTGCATATTCGTCGGTTACTATTTCAAAAGTAATCGGCAAGATTTTTATTTTCAGCATATTCGGCGGTTACTATTTCAAAAGTAATCAGCAAAAATTTATTTTCAGCACATTCGTCGGTTACTATTTCAAAAGTAATCGGCGAGATTTTTATCTTCAACATATTCGTCGGTTACTATTTCAAAAGTAATCGGCAAGATTTTTATTTTCAGCATATTTGTCTGTTACTATATTAAAAGTAATCGACAAGATTTTTATTTTCAACATATTCGTCGGTTACTATTTCAAAAGTAATCGGCAAGACTTTATTTTCAGCACATTCGTCGGTTACTATTTCAAAAGTAATCGGCAAGACTTTAATTTCAGCACATTCGTCGGTTACTATTTCAAAAGTAATCGGCAAGATTTTTATTTTCAGGATATTCGTCGGTTACTATTTCAAAAGTAATCGCCAAGATTTTTATTTTCAGCATATTTGTCGGTTACTATTTTAAAAGTAAGCGGCATGACTTTATTTTCAGCACATTCGTCGGTTACTATTTCAAAAGTAATCGGCAAGATTTTTTTTTCTGCATATTCGTCGGTTACTATTTCAAAAGTAATCGGCAAGATTTTTATTTTCAGCATATTCGTCGGTTACTATTTCAAAAGTAATCGGCAAGATTTTTATTTTTAGCAAATTCGTCGGTTACTATTTCAAAAGTAATCGGCAAGCCTTTATTTTCAGCACATTCGTCGGTTACTATTTCAAAAGTAATCGGCAAGATTTTTATTTTCAGCATATTCGTCGGTTACTATTTCAAAAGTAATCGCCAAGATTTTTATTTTCAGCATATTTGTCGGTTACTATTTTAAAAGTAATCGGCAAGACTTTATTTTCAGCACATTCGTCGGTTACTATTTCAAAAGTAATCGGCAAGATTTTTATTTCCAGCATATTTGTCGGTTACTATTTTAAAAGTAATCGGCAAGACTTTATATTCAGCACATTCGTCAGTTACTATTTCAAAGGTAATCGGCATGATTTATTTTCAGCACATTCGTCGGTTACTAATTCAAAAGTAATCAGCAAGACTTTATTTTCATCATATTCGTAGGTTACTATTTCAAAAGTAATCGGCAAGACTTTATTTTCAGCACATTTGTCGGTTACTATTTCAAAAGTAATCGACAAGATTTTTATTTTCAGCATATTCGTCAGTTAATATTTCAAAAGTAATCGGCAAGATTTTTTTTTTCAGCATATTTGTCGGTTACTATTTTAAAAGTAAGCGGCATGACTTTATTTTCAACACATTCGTCGGTTACTATTTCAAAAGTAATCGGCAAGACTTTATTTTCAGCACATTCGTCGGATACTATTTCAAAAGTAATCGGCAAGACTTTATTTTCAACACATTCGTCGGTTAATATTTCAAAAGTAATCTGCAAGATTTTTATTTTCAGCATATTCGTCGGTTACTATTTCAAAAGTAATCGCCAAGATTTTTATTTTCAGCATATTTGTCGGTTACTATTTTAAAAGTAATCGGCAAGACTTTATTTTCAGCACATTCGTCGGTTACTATTTCAAAAGTAATCGGAAAGATTTTTATTTTCAGCATATTCGTCGGTTACTACTTCGAAAGTAATCGCCAAGATTTTTATTTTCAGCATATTTGTCAGTTACTATTTTAAAAGTAAGCGGCATGACTTTATTTTCAGCACATTCGTCGGTTACTATTTCAAAAGTAATCGGCAAGATTTTTATTTTCAGCATATTCGTCGGTTACTATTTCAAAAGTAATCGGCAAGACTTTATTTTCAGCACATTCGTCGGTTTTTATTTCAAAAGTAATCGGCAAGATTTTTTTTCTGCATATTCGTCAGTTACTATTTCAAAAGTAATCGGCAAGATTTTTATTTTCAGCAAATTCGTCGGTTACTATTTCAAAAGTAATCGGTAAGCCTTTATTTTCAGTACATTCGTCGGTTACTATTTCAAAAGTAATCGGCAAGATTTTTATTTTCAGCATATTCGTCGGTTACTATTTTAAAAGTAATCGGCAAGACTTTATTTTCAGCACATTCGTCGGTTACTATTTCAAAAGTAATCGGCAAGATTTTTATTTCCAGCATATTTGTCGGTTACTATTTTAAAAGTAATCGGCAAGACTTTATATTCAGCACATTCGTCAGTTACTATTTCAAAGGTAATCGGCATGATTTATTTTCATCATATTCGTAGGTTACTATTTCAAAAGTAATCGGCAAGACTTTATTTTCAGCACATTTGTCGGTTACTATTTCAAAAGTAATCGACAAGATTTTTATTTTCAGCATATTCGTCAGTTAATATTTCAAAAGTAATCGGCAAGATTTTTTTTTTCAGCATATTTGTCGGTTACTATTTTAAAAGTAAGCGGCATGACTTTATTTTCAACACATTCGTCGGTTACTATTTCAAAAGTAATCGGCAAGACTTTATTTTCAGC
Source organism: Medicago lupulina (assembly GCA_958299785.1). Taxonomy (NCBI): domain Eukaryota; kingdom Viridiplantae; phylum Streptophyta; class Magnoliopsida; order Fabales; family Fabaceae; genus Medicago; species Medicago lupulina. The sequence goes on along the minus strand of OY283143.1, from coordinate 39,657,694 downwards.
ACATTCGTCGGTTACTATTTCAAAAGTAATCGGCAAGATTTTTTTTTTCAGCATATTTGTCGGTTACTATTTTAAAAGTAAGCGGCATGACTTTATTTTCAGCACATTCGTCGGTGAATATTTCAAAAGTAATCAGCAAGATTTTTATTTTCAGCATATTCGTCGGTTACTATTTCAAAAGTAATCGCCAAGATTTTTATTTTCAGCATATTTGTCGGTTACTATTTTAAAAGTAATCGGCAAGACTTTATTTTCAGCACATTCGTCGGTTACTATTTCAAAAGTAATCGGAAAGATTTTTATTTTCAGCATATTCGTCGGTTACTACTTCGAAAGTAATCGCCAAGATTTTTATTTTCAGCATATTTGTCAGTTACTATTTTAAAAGTAAGCGGCATGACTTTATTTTCAGCACATTCGTCGGTTACTATTTCAAAAGTAATCGGCAAGATTTTTATTTTCAGCAAATTCGTCGGTTACTATTTCAAAAGTAATCGGTAAGCCTTTATTTTCAGTACATTCGTCGGTTACTATTTCAAAAGTAATCGGCAAGATTTTTATTTTCAGCATATTCGTCGGTTACTATTTCAAAAGTAATCGCCAAGATTTTTATTTTCAGCATATTTGTCGGTTACTATTTTAAAAGTAATCGACAAGACTTTATTTTCAGCACATTCGTCGGTTACTATTTCAAAAGTAATCGGCAAGACTTTATTTTCAGCACATTCGTCGGTTACTATTTCAAAAGTAATCGGTAAGCCTTTATTTTCAGCACATTCGTCGGTTACTATTTCAAAAGTAAACGACAAGATTTTTATTTTCAGCATATTCGTCGGTTACTATTTCAAAAATAATCGCCAAGATTTTTTTATTTTCAGCATATTTGTCGGTTACTAATTTAAAAGTAATCGGCAAGACTTTATTTTCAGCACATTCGTCGGTTACTATTTCGAAAGTAAGCGGCATGACTTTATTTTCAGCACATTCGTCGGTTACTATTTCAAAAGTAATCGGCAAGATTTTTTTTCTGCATATTCGTCGGTTACTATTTCAAAAGTAATCGGCAAGATTTTTATTTTCAGCATATTCGGCGGTTACTATTTCAAAAGTAATCAGCAAAAATTTATTTTCAGCACATTCGTCGGTTACTATTTCAAAAGTAATCGGCGAGATTTTTATCTTCAACATATTCGTCGGTTACTATTTCAAAAGTAATCGGCAAGATTTTTATTTTCAGCATATTTGTCTGTTACTATATTAAAAGTAATCGACAAGATTTTTATTTTCAACATATTCGTCGGTTACTATTTCAAAAGTAATCGGCAAGACTTTATTTTCAGCACATTCGTCGGTTACTATTTCAAAAGTAATCGGCAAGACTTTAATTTCAGCACATTCGTCGGTTACTATTTCAAAAGTAATCGGCAAGATTTTTATTTTCAGCATATTCGTCGGTTACTATTTCAAAAGTAATCGCCAAGATTTTTATTTTCAGCATATTTGTCGGTTACTATTTTAAAAGTAAGCGGCATGACTTTATTTTCAGCACATTCGTCGGTTACTATTTCAAAACTAATCGGCAAGATTTTTTTCTGCATATTCGTCGGTTACTATTTCAAAAGTAATCGGCAAGATTTTTATTTTCAGCATATTCGTCGGTTACTATTTCAAAAGTAATCGGCAAGACTTTATTTTCAGCACATTCGTCGGTTACTATTTCAAAAGTAATCGGCAAGATTTTTATTTCCAGCATATTTGTCGGTTACTATTTTAAAAGTAATCGGCAAGACTTTATATTCAGCACATTCCTCAGTTACTATTTCAAAGGTAATCGGCATGATTTATTTTCATCATATTCGTAGGTTACTATTTCAAAAGTAATCGGCAAGACTTTATTTTCAGCACATTTGTCGGTTACTATTTCAAAAGTAATCGACAAGATTTTTATTTTCAGCATATTCGTCAGTTAATATTTCAAAAGTAATCGGCAAGATTTTTTTTTTCAGCATATTTGTCGGTTACTATTTTAAAAGTAAGCGGCATGACTTTATTTTCAACACATTCGTCGGTTACTATTTCAAAAGTAATCGGCAAGACTTTATTTTCAGCACATTCGTCGGTTACTATTTCAAAAGTAATCGGCAAGATTTTTTTTTTCAGCATATTTGTCGGTTACTATTTTAAAAGTAAGCGGCATGACTTTATTTTCAGCACATTCGTCGGTGAATATTTCAAAAGTAATCAGCAAGATTTTTATTTTCAGCATATTCGTCGGTTACTATTTCAAAAGTAATCGCCAAGATTTTTATTTTCAGCATATTTGTCGGTTACTATTTTAAAAGTAATCGGCAAGACTTTATTTTCAGCACATTCGTCGGTTACTATTTCAAAAGTAATCGGAAAGATTTTTATTTTCAGCATATTCGTCGGTTACTACTTCGAAAGTAATCGCCAAGATTTTTATTTTCAGCATATTTGTCAGTTACTATTTTAAAAGTAAGCGGCATGACTTTATTTTCAGCACATTCGTCGGTTACTATTTCAAAAGTAATCGGCAAGATTTTTATTTTCAGCAAATTCGTCGGTTACTATTTCAAAAGTAATCGGTAAGCCTTTATTTTCAGTACATTCGTCGGTTACTATTTCAAAAGTAATCGGCAAGATTTTTATTTTCAGCATATTCGTCGGTTACTATTTCAAAAGTAATCGCCAAGATTTTTATTTTCAGCATATTTGTCGGTTACTATTTTAAAAGTAATCGACAAGACTTTATTTTCAGCACATTCGTCGGTTACTATTTCAAAAGTAATCGGCAAGACTTTATTTTCAGCACATTCGTCGGTTACTATTTCAAAAGTAATCGGTAAGCCTTTATTTTCAGCACATTCGTCGGTTACTATTTCAAAAGTAAACGACAAGATTTTTATTTTCAGCATATTCGTCGGTTACTATTTCAAAAATAATCGCCAAGATTTTTTTATTTTCAGCATATTTGTCGGTTACTAATTTAAAAGTAATCGGCAAGACTTTATTTTCAGCACATTCGTCGGTTACTATTTCGAAAGTAAGCGGCATGACTTTATTTTCAGCACATTCGTCGGTTACTATATCAAAAGTAATCGGCAAGATTTTTTTTCTGCATATTCGTCGGTTACTATTTCAAAAGTAATCGCCAAGATTTTTATTTTCAGCATATTTGTCGGTTACTATTTTAAAAGTAAGCGGCATGACTTTATTTTCAGCACATTCGTCGGTTACTATTTCAAAACTAATCGGCAAGATTTTTTTCTGCATATTCGTCGGTTACTATTTCAAAAGTAATCGGCAAGATTTTTATTTTCAGCATATTCGTCGGTTACTATTTCAAAAGTAATCGGCAAGACTTTATTTTCAGCACATTCGTCGGTTACTATTTCAAAAGTAATCGGCAAGATTTTTATTTCCAGCATATTTGTCGGTTACTATTTTAAAAGTAATCGGCAAGACTTTATATTCAGCACATTCCTCAGTTACTATTTCAAAGGTAATCGGCATGATTTATTTTCATCATATTCGTAGGTTACTATTTCAAAAGTAATCGGCAAGACTTTATTTTCAGCACATTTGTCGGTTACTATTTCAAAAGTAATCGACAAGATTTTTATTTTCAGCATATTCGTCAGTTAATATTTCAAAAGTAATCGGCAAGATTTTTTTTTTCAGCATATTTGTCGGTTACTATTTTAAAAGTAAGCGGCATGACTTTATTTTCAACACATTCGTCGGTTACTATTTCAAAAGTAATCGGCAAGACTTTATTTTCAGCACATTCGTCGGTTACTATTTCAAAAGTAATCGGCAAGATTTTTTTTTTCAGCATATTTGTCGGTTACTATTTTAAAAGTAAGCGGCATGACTTTATTTTCAGCACATTCGTCGGTGAATATTTCAAAAGTAATCAGCAAGATTTTTATTTTCAGCATATTCGTCGGTTACTATTTCAAAAGTAATCGCCAAGATTTTTATTTTCAGCATATTTGTCGGTTACTATTTTAAAAGTAATCGGCAAGACTTTATTTTCAGCACATTCGTCGGTTACTATTTCAAAAGTAATCGGAAAGATTTTTATTTTCAGCATATTCGTCGGTTACTACTTCGAAAGTAATCGCCAAGATTTTTATTTTCAGCATATTTGTCAGTTACTATTTTAAAAGTAAGCGGCATGACTTTATTTTCAGCACATTCGTCGGTTACTATTTCAAAAGTAATCGGCAAGATTTTTATTTTCAGCAAATTCGTCGGTTACTATTTCAAAAGTAATCGGTAAGCCTTTATTTTCAGTACATTCGTCGGTTACTATTTCAAAAGTAATCGGCAAGATTTTTATTTTCAGCATATTCGTCGGTTACTATTTCAAAAGTAATCGCCAAGATTTTTATTTTCAGCATATTTGTCGGTTACTATTTTAAAAGTAATCGACAAGACTTTATTTTCAGCACATTCGTCGGTTACTATTTCAAAAGTAATCGGCAAGACTTTATTTTCAGCACATTCGTCGGTTACTATTTCAAAAGTAATCGGTAAGCCTTTATTTTCAGCACATTCGTCGGTTACTATTTCAAAAGTAAACGACAAGATTTTTATTTTCAGCATATTCGTCGGTTACTATTTCAAAAATAATCGCCAAGATTTTTTTATTTTCAGCATATTTGTCGGTTACTAATTTAAAAGTAATCGGCAAGACTTTATTTTCAGCACATTCGTCGGTTACTATTTCGAAAGTAAGCGGCATGACTTTATTTTCAGCACATTCGTCGGTTACTATTTCAAAAGTAATCGGCAAGATTTTTTTTCTGCATATTCGTCGGTTACTATTTCAAAAGTAATCGGCAAGATTTTTATTTTCAGCATATTCGGCGGTTACTATTTCAAAAGTAATCAGCAAAAATTTATTTTCAGCACATTCGTCGGTTACTATTTCAAAAGTAATCGGCGAGATTTTTATCTTCAACATATTCGTCGGTTACTATTTCAAAAGTAATCGGCAAGATTTTTATTTTCAGCATATTTGTCTGTTACTATATTAAAAGTAATCGACAAGATTTTTATTTTCAACATATTCGTCGGTTACTATTTCAAAAGTAATCGGCAAGACTTTATTTTCAGCACATTCGTCGGTTACTATTTCAAAAGTAATCGGCAAGACTTTAATTTCAGCACATTCGTCGGTTACTATTTCAAAAGTAATCGGCAAGATTTTTATTTTCAGCATATTCGTCGGTTACTATTTCAAAAGTAATCGCCAAGATTTTTATTTTCAGCATATTTGTCGGTTACTATTTTAAAAGTAAGCGGCATGACTTTATTTTCAGCACATTCGTCGGTTACTATTTCAAAACTAATCGGCAAGATTTTTTTCTGCATATTCGTCGGTTACTATTTCAAAAGTAATCGGCAAGATTTTTATTTTCAGCATATTCGTCGGTTACTATTTCAAAAGTAATCGGCAAGACTTTATTTTCAGCACATTCGTCGGTTACTATTTCAAAAGTAATCGGCAATATTTTTTTTTCTGCATATTCGTCGGTTACTATTTCAAAAGTAATCGGCAAGATTTTTATTTTCAGCAAATTCGTCGGTTACTATTTCAAAAGTAATCGGCAAGCCCTTTATTTTCAGCACATTCGTCGGTTACTATTTCAAAAGTAATCGGCAAGATTTTTATTTTCAGCATATTCGTCGGTTACTATTTCAAAAGTAATCGGCAAGATTTTTATTTTCAGCATATTCGTCGGTTACTACTTCGAAAGTAATCGCCAAGATTTTTATTTTCAGCATATTTGTCAGTTACTATTTTAAAAGTAAGCGGCATGACTTTATTTTCAGCACATTCGTCGGTTACTATTTCAAAAGTAATCGGCAAGATTTTTATTTTCAGCATATTCGTCAGTTACTATTTCAAAAGTAATCGGCAAGACTTTATTTTCAGCACATTCGTCGGTTACTATTTCAAAAGTAATCGGCAAGATTTTTTTTTCTGCATATTCGTCAGTTACTATTTCAAAAGTAATCGGCAAGATTTTTATTTTCAGCAAATTCGTCGGTTACTATTTCAAAAGTAATCGGCAAGCCTTTATTTTCAGCACATTCGTCGGTTACTATTTCAAAAGTAATCGGCAAGATTCGTCGGTTACTATTTCAAAAGTAATCAGCAAGACTTTATTTTCAGCACATTCGTCGGTTACTATTTCAAAAGTAAGCGGCATGACTTTATTTTCAGCACATTCGTCGGTTACTATTTCAAAAGTAATCGGCAAGATTTTTTTTCTGCATATTCGTCGGTTACTATTTCAAAAGTAATCGGCAAGATTTTTATTTTCAGCATATTCGGCGGTTACTATTTCAAAAGTAATCGGCAAAACTTTATTTTCAGCACATTCGTCGGTTACTATTTCAAAAGTAATCGGCGAGATTTTTATCTTCAACATATTCGTCGGTTACGATTTCAAAAGTAATCGGCGAGATTTTTATTTTCAGCATATTTGTCTGTTACTATATTAAAAGTAATCGACAAGATTTTTTTTCAACATATTCGTCGGTTACTATTTCAAAAGTAATCGGCAAGACTTTATTTTCATCACATTCGTCGGTTACTATTTCAAAAGTAATCGGCAAGACTTTAATTTCAGCACATTCGTCGGTTACTATTTCAAAAGTAATCGGCAAGATTTTTATTTTCAGCATATTCGTCGGTTACTATTTCAAAAGTAATCGGCATGACTATATTTTCAGCACATTCGTCGGTTACTATTTCAAAAGTAATCGGCAAGATTTTTTTTCTGCATATTCGTCGGTTACTATTTCAAAAGTAATCGGCAAGATTTTTATTTTCAGCATATTCGTCGGTTACTATTTCAAAAGTAATCGGCAAGACTTTATTTTCAGCACATTCGTCGGTTACTATTTCAAAAGTAATCGGCAAGATTTTTTTTCTGCATATTCGTCGGTTACTATTTCAAAAGTAATTGGCAAGATTTTTATTTTCAGCAAATTCGTCCGTTACTATTTCAAAAGTAATCGGCAAGCCTTTATTTTCAGCACATTCGTCGGTTACTATTTCAAGAGTAATCGGCAAGATTTTTATTTTCAGCATATTCGTCGGTTACTATTTCAAAAGTAATCGCCAAGATTTTTATTTTCAACATATTTGTCGGTTACTATTTTAAAAGTAATCGGCAATACTTTATTTTCAGCACATTCGTCGGTTACTATTTCAAAAGTAATCGGCAAGATTTTTTTTCTGCATATTCGTCGGTTACTATTTCAAAAGTAATCGGCAAGATTTTTATTTTCAGCATATTCGTCGGTTACTATTTCAAAAGTAATCGGCAAGACTTTATTTTCAGCACATTCGTCGGTTACTATTTCAAAAGTAATCGGCAAGATTTTTTTTTCTGCATATTCGTCGGTTACTATTTCAAAAGTAATCGGCAAGATTTTTATTTTCAGCAAATTCGTCGGTTACTATTTCAAAAGTAATCGGCAAGACTTTATTTTCAGCACATTCGTCGGTTACTATTTCAAAAATAATCGCCAAGATTTTTTTATTTTCAGCATATTTGTCGGTTACTAATTTAAAAGTAATCGGCAAGACTTTATTTTCAGCACATTCGTCGGTTACTATTTCAAAAGTAATCGGCAAGACTTTAATTTCAGCACATTCGTCGGTTACTATTTCAAAAGTAATCGGCAAGATTTTTATTTTCAGCATATTCGTCGGTTACTATTTCAAAAGTAATCGGCATGACTATATTTTCAGCACATTCGTCGGTTACTATTTCAAAAGTAATCGGCAAGATTTTTTTTCTGCATATTCGTCGGTTACTATTTCAAAAGTAATCGGCAAGATTTTTATTTTCAGCATATTCGTCGGTTACTATTTCAAAAGTAATCGGCAAGACTTTCTTTTCAGCACATTCGTCGGTTACTATTTCAAAAGTAATCGGCAAGATTTTTTTTCTGCATATTCGTCGGTTACTATTTCAAAAGTAATTGGCAAGATTTTTATTTTCAGCAAATTCGTCCGTTACTATTTCAAAAGTAATCGGCAAGCCTTTATTTTCAGCACATTCGTCGGTTACTATTTCAAAAGTAATCGGCAAGATTTTTATTTTCAGCATATTCGTCGGTTACTATTTCAAAAGTAATCGCCAAGATTTTTATTTTCAGCATATTTGTCGATTACTATTTTAAAAGTAAGCGGCAATACTTTATTTTCAGCACATTCGTCGGTTACTATTTCAAAAGTAAACGACAAGATTTTTATTTTCAGCATATTCGTCGGTTACTATTTCAAAAATAATCGCCAAGATTTTTTTATTTTCAGCATATTTGTCGGTTACTAATTTAAAAGTAATCGGCAAGACTTTATTTTCAGCACATTCGTCGGTTACTATTTCGAAAGTAAGCGGCATGACTTTATTTTCAGCACATTCGTCGGTTACTATTTCAAAAGTAATCGGCAAGATTTTTTTTCTGCATATTCGTCGGTTACTATTTCAAAAGTAATCGGCAAGATTTTTATTTTCAGCATATTCGGCGGTTACTATTTCAAAAGTAATCAGCAAAAATTTATTTTCAGCACATTCGTCGGTTACTATTTCAAAAGTAATCGGCGAGATTTTTATCTTCAACATATTCGTCGGTTACTATTTCAAAAGTAATCGGCAAGATTTTTATTTTCAGCATATTTGTCTGTTACTATATTAAAAGTAATCGACAAGATTTTTATTTTCAACATATTCGTCGGTTACTATTTCAAAAGTAATCGGCAAGACTTTATTTTCAGCACATTCGTCGGTTACTATTTCAAAAGTAATCGGCAAGACTTTAATTTCAGCACATTCGTCGGTTACTATTTCAAAAGTAATCGGCAAGATTTTTATTTTCAGCATATTCGTCGGTTACTATTTCAAAAGTAATCGCCAAGATTTTTATTTTCAGCATATTTGTCGGTTACTATTTTAAAAGTAAGCGGCATGACTTTATTTTCAGCACATTCGTCGGTTACTATTTCAAAACTAATCGGCAAGATTTTTTTCTGCATATTCGTCGGTTACTATTTCAAAAGTAATCGGCAAGATTTTTATTTTCAGCATATTCGTCGGTTACTATTTCAAAAGTAATCGGCAAGACTTTATTTTCAGCACATTCGTCGGTTACTATTTCAAAAGTAATCGGCAATATTTTTTTTTCTGCATATTCGTCGGTTACTATTTCAAAAGTAATCGGCAAGATTTTTATTTTCAGCAAATTCGTCGGTTACTATTTCAAAAGTAATCGGCAAGCCCTTTATTTTCAGCACATTCGTCGGTTACTATTTCAAAAGTAATCGGCAAGATTTTTATTTTCAGCATATTCGTCGGTTACTATTTCAAAAGTAATCGGCAAGATTTTTATTTTCAGCATATTCGTCGGTTACTACTTCGAAAGTAATCGCCAAGATTTTTATTTTCAGCATCTTTGTCAGTTACTATTTTAAAAGTAAGCGGCATGACTTTATTTTCAGCACATTCGTCGGTTACTATTTCAAAAGTAATCGGCAAGATTTTTATTTTCAGCATATTCGTCAGTTACTATTTCAAAAGTAATCGGCAAGACTTTATTTTCAGCACATTCGTCGGTTACTATTTCAAAAGTAATCGGCAAGATTTTTTTTTTCTGCATATTCGTCAGTTACTATTTCAAAAGTAATCGGCAAGATTTTTATTTTCAGCAAATTCGTCGGTTACTATTTCAAAAGTAATCGGCAAGCCTTTATTTTCAGCACATTCGTCGGTTACTATTTCAAAAGTAATCGGCAAGATTCGTCGGTTACTATTTCAAAAGTAATCAGCAAGACTTTATTTTCAGCACATTCGTCGGTTACTATTTCAAAAGTAAGCGGCATGACTTTATTTTCAGCACATTCGTCGGTTACTATTTCAAAAGTAATCGGCAAGATTTTTTTTCTGCATATTCGTCGGTTACAATTTCAAAAGTAATCGGCAAGATTTATATTTTCAGCATATTCGGCGGTTACTATTTCAAAAGTAATCGCCAAAACTTTATTTTCAGCACATTCGTCGGTTACTATTTCAAAAGTAATCGGCGAGATTTTTATCTTCAACATATTCGTCGGTTACTATTTCAAAAGTAATCGGCGAGATTTTTATTTTCAGCATATTTGTCTGTTACTATATTAAAAGTAATCGACAAGATTTTTTTTTCAACATATTCGTCGGTTACTATTTCAAAAGTAATCGGCAAGACTTTATTTTCAGCACATTCGTCGGTTACTATTTCAAAAGTAATCGGCAAGACTTTAATTTCAGCACATTCGTCGGTTACTATTTCAAAAGTAATCGGCAAGATTTTTATTTTCAGCATATTCGTCGGTTACTATTTCAAAAGTAATCGGCATGACTATATTTTCAGCACATTCGTCGGTTACTATTTCAAAAGTAATCGGCAAGATTTTTTTTCTGCATATTCGTCGGTTACTATTTCAAAAGTAATCGGCAAGATTTTTATTTTCAGCATATTCGGCGGTTACTATTTCAAAAGTAATCGGCAAAACTTTATTTTCAGCACATTCGTCGGTTACTATTTCAAAAGTAATCGGCGAGATTTTTATCTTCAACATATTCGTCGGTTACTATTTCAAAAGTAATCGGCGAGATTTTTATTTTCAGCATATTTGTCTGTTACTATATTAAAAGTAATCGACAAGATTTTTTTTTCAACATATTCGTCGGTTACTATTTCAAAAGTAATCGGCAAGACTTTATTTTCAGCACATTCGTCGGTTACTATTTCAAAAGTAATCGGCAAGACTTTAATTTCAGCACATTCGTCGGTTACTATTTCAAAAGTAATCGGCAAGATTTTTATTTTCAGCATATTCGTCGGTTACTATTTCAAAAGTAATCGGCATGACTATATTTTCAGCACATTCGTCGGTTACTATTTCAAAAGTAATCGGCAAGATTTTTTTTCTGCATATTCGTCGGTTACTATTTCAAAAGTAATCGGCAAGATTTTTATTTTCAGCAAATTCGTCGGTTACTATTTCAAAAGTAATCGGCAAGACTTTATTTTCAGCACATTCGTCGGTTACTATTTCAAAAGTAATCGGCAAGATTTTTTTTCTGCATATTCGTCGGTTACTATTTCAAAAGTAATTGGCAAGATTTTTATTTTCAGCAAATTCGTCCGTTACTATTTCAAAAGTAATCGGCAAGCCTTTATTTTCAGCACATTCGTCGGTTACTATTTCAAAAGTAATCGGCAAGATTTTTATTTTCAGCATATTCGTCGGTTACTATTTCAAAAGTAATCGCCAAGATTTTTATTTTCAGCATATTTGTCGATTACTATTTTAAAAGTAAGCGGCAATACTTTATTTTCAGCACATTCGTCGGTTACTATTTCAAAAGTAAACGACAAGATTTTTATTTTCAGCATATTCGTCGGTTACTATTTCAAAAATAATCGCCAAGATTTTTTTATTTTCAGCATATTTGTCGGTTACTAATTTAAAAGTAATCGGCAAGACTTTATTTTCAGCACATTCGTCGGTTACTATTTCGAAAGTAAGCGGCATGACTTTATTTTCAGCACATTCGTCGGTTACTATTTCAAAAGTAATCGGCAAGATTTTTTTTCTGCATATTCGTCGGTTACTATTTCAAAAGTAATCGGCAAGATTTTTATTTTCAGCATATTCGGCGGTTACTATTTCAAAAGTAATCAGCAAAAATTTATTTTCAGCACATTCGTCGGTTACTATTTCAAAAGTAATCGGCGAGATTTTTATCTTCAACATATTCGTCGGTTACTATTTCAAAAGTAATCGGCAAGATTTTTATTTTCAGCATATTTGTCTGTTACTATATTAAAAGTAATCGACAAGATTTTTATTTTCAACATATTCGTCGGTTACTATTTCAAAAGTAATCGGCAAGACTTTATTTTCAGCACATTCGTCGGTTACTATTTCAAAAGTAATCGGCAAGACTTTAATTTCAGCACATTCGTCGGTTACTATTTCAAAAGTAATCGGCAAGATTTTTATTTTCAGCATATTCGTCGGTTACTATTTCAAAAGTAATCGCCAAGATTTTTATTTTCAGCATATTTGTCGGTTACTATTTTAAAAGTAAGCGGCATGACTTTATTTTCAGCACATTCGTCGGTTACTATTTCAAAACTAATCGGCAAGATTTTTTTCTGCATATTCGTCGGTTACTATTTCAAAAGTAATCGGCAAGATTTTTATTTTCAGCATATTCGTCGGTTACTATTTCAAAAGTAATCGGCAAGACTTTATTTTCAGCACATTCGTCGGTTACTATTTCAAAAGTAATCGGCAATATTTTTTTTTCTGCATATTCGTCGGTTACTATTTCAAAAGTAATCGGCAAGATTTTTATTTTCAGCAAATTCGTCGGTTACTATTTCAAAAGTAATCGGCAAGCCCTTTATTTTCAGCACATTCGTCGGTTACTATTTCAAAAGTAATCGGCAAGATTTTTATTTTCAGCATATTCGTCGGTTACTATTTCAAAAGTAATCGGCAAGATTTTTATTTTCAGCATATTCGTCGGTTACTACTTCGAAAGTAATCGCCAAGATTTTTATTTTCAGCATCTTTGTCAGTTACTATTTTAAAAGTAAGCGGCATGACTTTATTTTCAGCACATTCGTCGGTTACTATTTCAAAAGTAATCGGCAAGATTTTTATTTTCAGCATATTCGTCAGTTACTATTTCAAAAGTAATCGGCAAGACTTTATTTTCAGCACATTCGTCGGTTACTATTTCAAAAGTAATCGGCAAGATTTTTTTTTCTGCATATTCGTCAGTTACTATTTCAAAAGTAATCGGCAAGATTTTTATTTTCAGCAAATTCGTCGGTTACTATTTCAAAAGTAATCGGCAAGCCTTTATTTTCAGCACATTCGTCGGTTACTATTTCAAAAGTAATCGGCAAGATTCGTCGGTTACTATTTCAAAAGTAATCAGCAAGACTTTATTTTCAGCACATTCGTCGGTTACTATTTCAAAAGTAAGCGGCATGACTTTATTTTCAGCACATTCGTCGGTTACTATTTCAAAAGTAATCGGCAAGATTTTTTTTCTGCATATTCGTCGGTTACTATTTCAAAAGTAATCGGCAAGATTTATATTTTCAGCATATTCGGCGGTTACTATTTCAAAAGTAATCGCCAAAACTTTATTTTCAGCACATTCGTCGGTTACTATTTCAAAAGTAATCGGCGAGATTTTTATCTTCAACATATTCGTCGGTTACTATTTCAAAAGTAATCGGCGAGATTTTTATTTTCAGCATATTTGTCTGTTACTATATTAAAAGTAATCGACAAGATTTTTTTTTCAACATATTCGTCGGTTACTATTTCAAAAGTAATCGGCAAGACTTTATTTTCAGCACATTCGTCGGTTACTATTTCAAAAGTAATCGGCAAGACTTTAATTTCAGCACATTCGTCGGTTACTATTTCAAAAGTAATCGGCAAGATTTTTATTTTCAGCATATTCGTCGGTTACTATTTCAAAAGTAATCGGCATGACTATATTTTCAGCACATTCGTCGGTTACTATTTCAAAAGTAATCGGCAAGATTTTTTTTCTGCATATTCGTCGGTTACTATTTCAAAAGTAATCGGCAAGATTTTTATTTTCAGCATATTCGGCGGTTACTATTTCAAAAGTAATCGGCAAAACTTTATTTTCAGCACATTCGTCGGTTACTATTTCAAAAGTAATCGGCGAGATTTTTATCTTCAACATATTCGTCGGTTACTATTTCAAAAGTAATCGGCGAGATTTTTATTTTCAGCATATTTGTCTGTTACTATATTAAAAGTAATCGACAAGATTTTTTTTTCAACATATTCGTCGGTTACTATTTCAAAAGTAATCGGCAAGACTTTATTTTCAGCACATTCGTCGGTTACTATTTCAAAAGTAATCGGCAAGACTTTAATTTCAGCACATTCGTCGGTTACTATTTCAAAAGTAATCGGCAAGATTTTTATTTTCAGCATATTCGTCGGTTACTATTTCAAAAGTAATCGGCATGACTATATTTTCAGCACATTCGTCGGTTACTATTTCAAAAGTAATCGGCAAGATTTTTTTTCTGCATATTCGTCGGTTACTATTTCAAAAGTAATCGGCAAGATTTTTATTTTCAGCATATTCGTCGGTTACTATTTCAAAAGTAATCGGCAAGACTTTATTTTCAGCACATTCGTCGGTTACTATTTCAAAAGTAATCGGCAAGATTTTTTTTCTGCATATTCGTCGGTTACTATTTCAAAAGTAATTGGCAAGATTTTTATTTTCAGCAAATTCGTCCGTTACTATTTCAAAAGTAATCGGCAAGCCTTTATTTTCAGTACATTCGTCGGTTACTATTTCAAAAGTAATCGGCAAGATTTTTATTTTCAGCATATTCGTCGGTTACTATTTCAAAAGTAATCGCCAAGATTTTTATTTTCAACATATTTGTCGGTTACTATTTTAAAAGTAATCGGCAATACTTTATTTTCAGCACATTCGTCGGTTACTATTTCAAAAGTAATCGGCAAGATTTTTTTTCTGCATATTCGTCGGTTACTATTTCAAAAGTAATCGGCAAGACTTTATTTTCAGCACATTCGTCGGTTACTATTTCAAAAGTAATCGGCAAGATTTTTTTTTCTGCATATTCGTCGGTTACTATTTCAAAAGTAATCGGCAAGATTTTTATTTTCAGCAAATTCGTCGGTTACTATTTCAAAAGTAATCGGCAAGACTTTATTTTCAGCACATTCGTCGGTTACTATTTCAAAAATAATCGCCAAGATTTTTTTATTTTCAGCATATTTGTCGGTTACTAATTTAAAAGTAATCGGCAAGACTTTATTTTCAGCACATTCGTCGGTTACTATTTCAAAAGTAATCGGCAAGACTTTAATTTCAGCACATTCGTCGGTTACTATTTCAAAAGTAATCGGCAAGATTTTTATTTTCAGCATATTCGTCGGTTACTATTTCAAAAGTAATCGGCATGACTATATTTTCAGCACATTCGTCGGTTACTATTTCAAAAGTAATCGGCAAGATTTTTTTTCTGCATATTCGTCGGTTACTATTTCAAAAGTAATCGGCAAGATTTTTATTTTCAGCATATTCGTCGGTTACTATTTCAAAAGTAATCGGCAAGACTTTCTTTTCAGCACATTCGTCGGTTACTATTTCAAAAGTAATCGGCAAGATTTTTTTTCTGCATATTCGTCGGTTACTATTTCAAAAGTAATTGGCAAGATTTTTATTTTCAGCAAATTCGTCCGTTACTATTTCAAAAGTAATCGGCAAGCCTTTATTTTCAGCACATTCGTCGGTTACTATTTCAAAAGTAATCGGCAAGATTTTTATTTTCAGCATATTCGTCGGTTACTATTTCAAAAGTAATCGCCAAGATTTTTATTTTCAGCATATTTGTCGATTACTATTTTAAAAGTAAGCGGCAATACTTTATTTTCAGCACATTCGTCGGTTACTATTTCAAAAGTAAACGACAAGATTTTTATTTTCAGCATATTCGTCGGTTACTATTTCAAAAATAATCGCCAAGATTTTTTTATTTTCAGCATATTTGTCGGTTACTAATTTAAAAGTAATCGGCAAGACTTTATTTTCAGCACATTCGTCGGTTACTATTTCGAAAGTAAGCGGCATGACTTTATTTTCAGCACATTCGTCGGTTACTATTTCAAAAGTAATCGGCAAGATTTTTTTTCTGCATATTCGTCGGTTACTATTTCAAAAGTAATCGGCAAGATTTTTATTTTCAGCATATTCGGCGGTTACTATTTCAAAAGTAATCAGCAAAAATTTATTTTCAGCACATTCGTCGGTTACTATTTCAAAAGTAATCGGCGAGATTTTTATCTTCAACATATTCGTCGGTTACTATTTCAAAAGTAATCGGCAAGATTTTTATTTTCAGCATATTTGTCTGTTACTATATTAAAAGTAATCGACAAGATTTTTATTTTCAACATATTCGTCGGTTACTATTTCAAAAGTAATCGGCAAGACTTTATTTTCAGCACATTCGTCGGTTACTATTTCAAAAGTAATCGGCAAGACTTTAATTTCAGCACATTCGTCGGTTACTATTTCAAAAGTAATCGGCAAGATTTTTATTTTCAGCATATTCGTCGGTTACTATTTCAAAAGTAATCGCCAAGATTTTTATTTTCAGCATATTTGTCGGTTACTATTTTAAAAGTAAGCGGCATGACTTTATTTTCAGCACATTCGTCGGTTACTATTTCAAAACTAATCGGCAAGATTTTTTTCTGCATATTCGTCGGTTACTATTTCAAAAGTAATCGGCAAGATTTTTATTTTCAGCATATTCGTCGGTTACTATTTCAAAAGTAATCGGCAAGACTTTATTTTCAGCACATTCGTCGGTTACTATTTCAAAAGTAATCGGCAATATTTTTTTTTCTGCATATTCGTCGGTTACTATTTCAAAAGTAATCGGCAAGATTTTTATTTTCAGCAAATTCGTCGGTTACTATTTCAAAAGTAATCGGCAAGCCCTTTATTTTCAGCACATTCGTCGGTTACTATTTCAAAAGTAATCGGCAAGATTTTTATTTTCAGCATATTCGTCGGTTACTATTTCAAAAGTAATCGGCAAGATTTTTATTTTCAGCATATTCGTCGGTTACTACTTCGAAAGTAATCGCCAAGATTTTTATTTTCAGCATCTTTGTGAGTTACTATTTTAAAAGTAAGCGGCATGACTTTATTTTCAGCACATTCGTCGGTTACTATTTCAAAAGTAATCGGCAAGATTTTTATTTTCAGCATATTCGTCAGTTACTATTTCAAAAGTAATCGGCAAGACTTTATTTTCAGCACATTCGTCGGTTACTATTTCAAAAGTAATCGGCAAGATTTTTTTTTCTGCATATTCGTCAGTTACTATTTCAAAAGTAATCGGCAAGATTTTTATTTTCAGCAAATTCGTCGGTTACTATTTCAAAAGTAATCGGCAAGCCTTTATTTTCAGCACATTCGTCGGTTACTATTTCAAAAGTAATCGGCAAGATTCGTCGGTTACTATTTCAAAAGTAATCAGCAAGACTTTATTTTCAGCACATTCGTCGGTTACTATTTCAAAAGTAAGCGGCATGACTTTATTTTCAGCACATTCGTCGGTTACTATTTCAAAAGTAATCGGCAAGATTTTTTTTCTGCATATTCGTCGGTTACTATTTCAAAAGTAATCGGCAAGATTTTTATTTTCAGCATATTCGGCGGTTACTATTTCAAAAGTAATCGCCAAAACTTTATTTTCAGCACATTCGTCGGTTACTATTTCAAAAGTAATCGGCGAGATTTTTATCTTCAACATATTCGTCGGTTACTATTTCAAAAGTAATCGGCGAGATTTTTATTTTCAGCATATTTGTCTGTTACTATATTAAAAGTAATCGACAAGATTTTTTTTTCAACATATTCGTCGGTTACTATTTCAAAAGTAATCGGCAAGACTTTATTTTCAGCACATTCGTCGGTTACTATTTCAAAAGTAATCGGCAAGACTTTAATTTCAGCACATTCGTCGGTTACTATTTCAAAAGTAATCGGCAAGATTTTTATTTTCAGCATATTCGTCGGTTACTATTTCAAAAGTAATCGGCATGACTATATTTTCAGCACATTCGTCGGTTACTATTTCAAAAGTAATCGGCAAGATTTTTTTTCTGCATATTCGTCGGTTACTATTTCAAAAGTAATCGGCAAGATTTTTATTTTCAGCATATTCGGCGGTTACTATTTCAAAAGTAATCGGCAAAACTTTACTTTCAGCACATTCGTCGGTTACTATTTCAAAAGTAATCGGCGAGATTTTTATCTTCAACATATTCGTCGGTTACTATTTCAAAAGTAATCGGCGAGATTTTTATTTTCAGCATATTTGTCTGTTACTATATTAAAAGTAATCGACAAGATTTTTTTTTCAACATATTCGTCGGTTACTATTTCAAAAGTAATCGGCAAGACTTTATTTTCAGCACATTCGTCGGTTACTATTTCAAAAGTAATCGGCAAGACTTTAATTTCAGCACATTCGTCGGTTACTATTTCAAAAGTAATCGGCAAGATTTTTATTTTCAGCATATTCGTCGGTTACTATTTCAAAAGTAATCGGCATGACTATATTTTCAGCACATTCGTCGGTTACTATTTCAAAAGTAATCGGCAAGATTTTTTTTCTGCATATTCGTCGGTTACTATTTCAAAAGTAATCGGCAAGATTTTTATTTTCAGCATATTCGTCGGTTACTATTTCAAAAGTAATCGGCAAGACTTTATTTTCAGCACATTCGTCGGTTACTATTTCAAAAGTAATCGGCAAGATTTTTTTTCTGCATATTCGTCGGTTACTATTTCAAAAGTAATTGGCAAGATTTTTATTTTCAGCAAATTCGTCCGTTACTATTTCAAAAGTAATCGGCAAGTTTTTATTTTCAGTACATTCGTCGGTTACTATTTCAAAAGTAATCGGCAAGATTTTTATTTTCAGCATATTCGTCGGTTACTATTTCAAAAGTAATCGCCAAGATTTTTATTTTCAACATATTTGTCGGTTACTATTTTAAAAGTAATCGGCAATACTTTATTTTCAGCACATTCGTCGGTTACTATTTCAAAAGTAATCGGCAAGATTTTTTTTCTGCATATTCGTCGGTTACTATTTCAAAAGTAATCGGCAAGATTTTTATTTTCAACATATTTGTCGGTTACTATTTTAAAAGTAATCGGCAATACTTTATTTTCAGCACATTCGTCGGTTACTATTTCAAAAGTAATCGGCAAGATTTTTTTTCTGCATATTCGTCGGTTACTATTTCAAAAGTAATCGGCAAGATTTTTATTTTCAGCATATTCGTCGGTTACTATTTCAAAAGTAATCGGCAAGACTTTATTTTCAGCACATTCGTCGGTTACTATTTCAAAAGTAATCGGCAAGATTTTTTTTTCTGCATATTCGTCGGTTACTATTTCAAAAGTAATCGGCAAGATTTTTATTTTCAGCAAATTCGTCGGTTACTATTTCAAAAGTAATCGGCAAGCCTTTATTTTCAGCACATTTGTCGGTTACTATTTCAAAAGTAATCGGCAAGACTCTATTTTCAGCACATTCGTCGGTTACTATTTCAAAAGTAATCGGCAAGACTTTATTTTCAGCACATTCGTCGGTTACTATTTCAAAAATAATCGCCAAGATTTTTTTATTTTCAGCATATTTGTCGGTTACTATTTTAAAAGTAAGCGGCATGACTTTATTTTCAGCACATTCGTCGGTTACTATTTCAAAACTAATCGGCAAGATTTTTTTCTGCATATTCGTCGGTTACTATTTCAAAAGTAATCGGCAAGATTTTTATTTTCAGCATATTCGTCGGTTACTATTTCAAAAGTAATCGGCAAGACTTTATTTTCAGCACATTCGTCGGTTACTATTTCAAAAGTAATCGGCAATATTTTTTTTTCTGCATATTCGTCGGTTACTATTTCAAAAGTAATCGGCAAGATTTTTATTTTCAGCAAATTCGTCGGTTACTATTTCAAAAGTAATCGGCAAGCCCTTTATTTTCAGCACATTCGTCGGTTACTATTTCAAAAGTAATCGGCAAGATTTTTATTTTCAGCATATTCGTCGGTTACTATTTCAAAAGTAATCGGCAAGATTTTTATTTTCAGCATATTCGTCGGTTACTACTTCGAAAGTAATCGCCAAGATTTTTATTTTCAGCATCTTTGTGAGTTACTATTTTAAAAGTAAGCGGCATGACTTTATTTTCAGCACATTCGTCGGTTACTATTTCAAAAGTAATCGGCAAGATTTTTATTTTCAGCATATTCGTCAGTTACTATTTCAAAAGTAATCGGCAAGACTTTATTTTCAGCACATTCGTCGGTTACTATTTCAAAAGTAATCGGCAAGATTTTTTTTTCTGCATATTCGTCAGTTACTATTTCAAAAGTAATCGGCAAGATTTTTATTTTCAGCAAATTCGTCGGTTACTATTTCAAAAGTAATCGGCAAGCCTTTATTTTCAGCACATTCGTCGGTTACTATTTCAAAAGTAATCGGCAAGATTCGTCGGTTACTATTTCAAAAGTAATCAGCAAGACTTTATTTTCAGCACATTCGTCGGTTACTATTTCAAAAGTAAGCGGCATGACTTTATTTTCAGCACATTCGTCGGTTACTATTTCAAAAGTAATCGGCAAGATTTTTTTTCTGCATATTCGTCGGTTACTATTTCAAAAGTAATCGGCAAGATTTTTATTTTCAGCATATTCGGCGGTTACTATTTCAAAAGTAATCGCCAAAACTTTATTTTCAGCACATTCGTCGGTTACTATTTCAAAAGTAATCGGCGAGATTTTTATCTTCAACATATTCGTCGGTTACTATTTCAAAAGTAATCGGCGAGATTTTTATTTTCAGCATATTTGTCTGTTACTATATTAAAAGTAATCGACAAGATTTTTTTTTCAACATATTCGTCGGTTACTATTTCAAAAGTAATCGGCAAGACTTTATTTTCAGCACATTCGTCGGTTACTATTTCAAAAGTAATCGGCAAGACTTTAATTTCAGCACATTCGTCGGTTACTATTTCAAAAGTAATCGGCAAGATTTTTATTTTCAGCATATTCGTCGGTTACTATTTCAAAAGTAATCGGCATGACTATATTTTCAGCACATTCGTCGGTTACTATTTCAAAAGTAATCGGCAAGATTTTTTTTCTGCATATTCGTCGGTTACTATTTCAAAAGTAATCGGCAAGATTTTTATTTTCAGCATATTCGGCGGTTACTATTTCAAAAGTAATCGGCAAAACTTTACTTTCAGCACATTCGTCGGTTACTATTTCAAAAGTAATCGGCGAGATTTTTATCTTCAACATATTCGTCGGTTACTATTTCAAAAGTAATCGGCGAGATTTTTATTTTCAGCATATTTGTCTGTTACTATATTAAAAGTAATCGACAAGATTTTTTTTTCAACATATTCGTCGGTTACTATTTCAAAAGTAATCGGCAAGACTTTATTTTCAGCACATTCGTCGGTTACTATTTCAAAAGTAATCGGCAAGACTTTAATTTCAGCACATTCGTCGGTTACTATTTCAAAAGTAATCGGCAAGATTTTTATTTTCAGCATATTCGTCGGTTACTATTTCAAAAGTAATCGGCATGACTATATTTTCAGCACATTCGTCGGTTACTATTTCAAAAGTAATCGGCAAGATTTTTTTTCTGCATATTCGTCGGTTACTATTTCAAAAGTAATCGGCAAGATTTTTATTTTCAGCATATTCGTCGGTTACTATTTCAAAAGTAATCGGCAAGACTTTATTTTCAGCACATTCGTCGGTTACTATTTCAAAAGTAATCGGCAAGATTTTTTTTCTGCATATTCGTCGGTTACTATTTCAAAAGTAATTGGCAAGATTTTTATTTTCAGCAAATTCGTCCGTTACTATTTCAAAAGTAATCGGCAAGTTTTTATTTTCAGTACATTCGTCGGTTACTATTTCAAAAGTAATCGGCAAGATTTTTATTTTCAGCATATTCGTCGGTTACTATTTCAAAAGTAATCGCCAAGATTTTTATTTTCAACATATTTGTCGGTTACTATTTTAAAAGTAATCGGCAATACTTTATTTTCAGCACATTCGTCGGTTACTATTTCAAAAGTAATCGGCAAGATTTTTTTTCTGCATATTCGTCGGTTACTATTTCAAAAGTAATCGGCAAGATTTTTATTTTCAACATATTTGTCGGTTACTATTTTAAAAGTAATCGGCAATACTTTATTTTCAGCACATTCGTCGGTTACTATTTCAAAAGTAATCGGCAAGATTTTTTTTCTGCATATTCGTCGGTTACTATTTCAAAAGTAATCGGCAAGATTTTTATTTTCAGCATATTCGTCGGTTACTATTTCAAAAGTAATCGGCAAGACTTTATTTTCAGCACATTCGTCGGTTACTATTTCAAAAGTAATCGGCAAGATTTTTTTTTCTGCATATTCGTCGGTTACTATTTCAAAAGTAATCGGCAAGATTTTTATTTTCAGCAAATTCGTCGGTTACTATTTCAAAAGTAATCGGCAAGCCTTTATTTTCAGCACATTTGTCGGTTACTATTTCAAAAGTAATCGGCAAGACTCTATTTTCAGCACATTCGTCGGTTACTATTTCAAAAGTAATCGGCAAGACTTTATTTTCAGCACATTCGTCGGTTACTATTTCAAAAATAATCGCCAAGATTTTTTTATTTTCAGCATATTTGTCGGTTACTAATTTAAAAGTAATCGGCAAGACTTTATTTTCAGCACATTCGTCGGTTACTATTTCAAAAGTAATCGGCAAGACTTTAATTTCAGCACATTCGTCGGTTACTATTTCAAAAGTAATCGGCAAGATTTTTATTTTCAGCATATTCGTCGGTTACTATTTCAAAAGTAATCGGCATGACTATATTTTCAGCACATTCGTCGGTTACTATTTCAAAAGTAATCGGCAAGATTTTTTTTCTGCATATTCGTCGGTTACTATTTCAAAAGTAATCGGCAAGATTTTTATTTTCAGCATATTCGTCGGTTACTATTTCAAAAGTAATCGGCAAGACTTTATTTTCAGCACATTCGTCGGTTACTATTTCAAAAGTAATCGGCAAGATTTTTTTTCTGCATATTCGTCGGTTACTATTTCAAAAGTAATTGGCAAGATTTTTATTTTCAACAAATTCGTCCGTTACTATTTCAAAAGTAATCGGCAAGCCTTTATTTTCAGCACATTCGTCGGTTACTATTTCAAAAGTAATCGGCAAGATTTTTATTTTCAGCATATTCGTCGGTTACTATTTCAAAAGTAATCGCCAAGATTTTTATTTTCAGCATATTTGTCGATTACTATTTTAAAAGTAAGCGGCAATACTTTATTTTCAGCACATTCTTCGGTTACTATTTCAAAAGTAATCGGCAAGATTTTTTTTTCTGCATATTCGTCGGTTACTATTTCAAAAGTAATCGGCAAGATTTTTATTTTCAGCATATTCGTCGGTTACTATTTCAAAAGTAATCGGCAAGACTTTATTTTCAGCACATTCGTCGGTTACTATTTCAAAAGTAATCGGCAAGATTTTTTTTCTGCATATTCGTCGGTTACTATTTCAAAAGTAATCGGCAAGATTTTTATTTTCAGCAAATTCGTCGGTTACTATTTCAAAAGTAATCGGCAAGATTTTTATTTTCAGCATATTCGGCGGTTACTATTTCAAAAGTAATCGGCAAAACTTTATTTTCAGCACATTCGTCGGTTACTATTTCAAAAGTAATCGGCGAGATTTTTATCTTCAACATATTCGTCGGTTACTATTTCAAAAGTAATCGGCGAGATTTTTATTTTCAGCATATTTGTCTGTTACTATATTAAAAGTAATCGACAAGATTTTTATTTTCAACATATTCGTCGGTTACTATTTCAAAAGTAATCGGCAAGACTTTATTTTCAGCACATTCGTCGGTTACTATTTCAAAAGTAATCGGCAAGACTTTAATTTCAGCACATTCGTCGGTTACTATTTCAAAAGTAATCGGCAAGATTTTTATTTTCAGCATATTCGTCGGTTACTATTTCAAAAGTAATCGGCATGACTATATTTTCAGCACATTCGTCGGTTACTATTTCAAAAGTAATCGGCAAGATTTTTTTTTCTGCATATTCGTCGGTTACTATTTCAAAAGTAATCGGCAAGATTTTTATTTTCAGCATACTCGTCGGTTACTATTTCAAAAGTAATCGGCAAGACTTTATTTTCAGCACATTCGTCGGTTACTATTTCAAAAGTAATCGGCAAGATTTTTTTTCTGCATATTCGTCGGTTACTATTTCAAAAGTAATTGGCAAGATTTTTATTTTCAGCAAATTCGTCCGTTACTATTTCAAAAGTAATCGGCAAGCCTTTATTTTCAGCACATTCGTCGGTTACTATTTCAAAAGTAATCGGCAAGATTTTTATTTTCAGCATATTCATCGGTTACTATTTCAAAAGTAATCGCCAAGATTTTTATTTTCAACATATTTGTCGGTTACTATTTTAAAAGTAATCGGCAAGACTATATTTTCAGCACATTCGTCGGTTACTATTTCAAAAGTAATCGCCAAGATTTTTTTATTTTCAGCATATTTGTCGGTTACTAATTTAAAAGTAATCGGCAAGACTTTATTTTCAGCACATTCGTCGGTTACTATTTCAAAAGTAATCGGCAAGATTTTTTTTTCTGCATATTCGTCGGTTACTATTTCAAAAGTAATCGGCAAGATTTTTATTTTCAGCATATTCGTCGGTTACTATTTCAAAAGTAATCGGCAAGACTTTATTTTCAGCACATTCGTCGGTTACTATTTCAAAAGTAATCGGCAAGATTTTTTTTCTGCATATTCGTCGGTTACTATTTCAAAAGTAATCGGCAAGATTTTTATTTTCAGCAAATTCGTCGGTTACTATTTCAAAAGTAATCGGCAAGATTTTTATTTTCAGCATATTCGGCGGTTACTATTTCAAAAGTAATCGGCAAAACTTTATTTTCAGCACATTCGTCGGTTACTATTTCAAAAGTAATCGGCGAGATTTTTATTTTCAGCATATTTGTCTGTTACTATATTAAAAGTAATCGACAAGATTTTTTTTTCAACATATTAGTGGGTTACTATTTCAAAAGTAATCGGCAAGACTTTATTTTCAGCACATTCGTCGGTTACTATTTCAAAAGTAATCGGCAAGACTTTAATTTCAGCACATTCGTCGGTTACTATTTCAAAAGTAATCGGCAAGATTTTTATTTTCAGCATATTCGTCGGTTACTATTTCAAAAGTAATCGGCATGACTATATTTTCAGCACATTCGTCGGTTACTATTTCAAAAGTAATCGGCAAGATTTTTTTCTGCATATTCGTCGGTTACTATTTCAAAAGTAATCGGCAAGATTTTTATTTTCAGCATATTCGTCGGTTACTATTTCAAAAGTAATCGGCAAGACTTTATTTTCAGCACATTCGTCGGTTACTATTTCAAAAGTAATCGGCAAGATTTTTATTTTCAGCATATTCATCGGTTACTATTTCAAAAGTAATCGCCAAGATTTTTATTTTCAACATATTTGTCGGTTACTATTTTAAAAGTAATCGGCAATACTTTATTTTCAGCACATTCGTCGGTTACTATTTCAAAAGTAATCGGCAAGATTTTTTTTCTGCATATTCGTCGGTTACTATTTCAAAAGTAATCGGCAAGATTTTTATTTTCAGCATATTCGTCGGTTACTATTTCAAAAGTAATCGGCAAGACTTTATTTTCAGCACATTCGTCGGTTACTATTTCAAAAATAATCGCCAAGATTTTTTTATTTTCAGCATATTTGTCGGTTACTAATTTAAAAGTAATCGGCAAGACTTTATTTTCAGCACATTCGTCGGTTACTATTTCAAAAGTAATCGGCAAGACTTTAATTTCAGCACATTCGTCGGTTACTATTTCAAAAGTAATCGGCAAGATTTTTATTTTCAGCATATTCATCGGTTACTATTTCAAAAGTAATCGGCATGACTATATTTTCAGCACATTCGTCGGTTACTATTTCAAAAGTAATCGGCAAGATTTTTTTTCTGCATATTCGTCGGTTACTATTTCAAATGTAATCGGCAAGATTTTTATTTTCAGCATATTCGTCGGTTACTATTTCAAAAGTAATCGGCAAGACTTTATTTTCAGCACATTCGTCGGTTACTATATCAAAAGTAATCGGCAAGATTTTTTTTCTGCATATTCGTCGGTTACTATTTCAAAAGTAATTGGCAAGATTTTTATTTTCAGCAAATTCGTCCGTTACTATTTCAAAAGTAATCGGCAAGCCTTTATTTTCAGCACATTCGTCGGTTACTATTTCAAAAGTAATCGGCAAGATTTTTATTTTCAGCATATTCGTCGGTTACTATTTCAAAAGTAATCGGCAAGACTTTATTTTCAGCACATTCGTCGGTTACTATTTCAAAAGTAATCGGCAAGATTTTTTTTCTGCATATTCGTCGGTTACTATTTCAAAAGTAATTGGCAAGATTTTTATTTTCAGCAAATTCGTCCGTTACTATTTCAAAAGTAATCGGCAAGCCTTTATTTTCAGCACATTCGTCGGTTACTATTTCAAAAGTAATCGGCAAGATTCTTATTTTCAGCATATTCGTCGGTTACTATTTCAAAAGTAATCGGCAAGACTTTATTTTCAGCACATTCGTCGGTTACTATTTCAAAAATAATCGCCAAGATTTTTTTATTTTCAGCATATTTGTCGGTTACTAATTTAAAAGTAATCGGCAAGACTTTATTTTCAGCACATTCGTCGGTTACTATTTCAAAAGTAATCGGCAAGACTTTAATTTCAGCACATTCGTCGGTTACTATTTCAAAAGTAATCGGCAAGATTTTTATTTTCAGCATATTCATCGGTTACTATTTCAAAAGTAATCGGCATGACTATATTTTCAGCACATTCGTCGGTTACTATTTCAAAAGTAATCGGCAAGATTTTTTTTCTGCATATTCGTCGGTTACTATTTCAAAAGTAATCGGCAAGACTTTATTTTCAGCACATTCGTCGGTTACTATTTCAAAAGTAATCGGCAAGATTTTTATTTTCAGCATATTCATCGGTTACTATTTCAAAAGTAATCGCCAAGATTTTTATTTTCAACATATTTGTCGGTTACTATTTTAAAAGTAATCGGCAATACTTTATTTTCAGCACATTCGTCGGTTACTATTTCAAAAGTAATCGGCAAGATTTTTTTTCTGCATATTCGTCGGTTACTATTTCAAAAGTAATCGGCAAGATTTTTATTTTCAGCATATTCGTCGGTTACTATTTCAAAAGTAATCGGCAAGACTTTATTTTCAGCACATTCGTCGGTTACTATTTCAAAAGTAATCGGCAAGATTTTTTTTTCTGCATATTCGTCGGTTACTATTTCAAAAGTAATCGGCAAGATTTTTATTTTCAGCAAATTCGTCGGTTACTATTTCAAAAGTAATCGGCAAGCCTTTATTTTCAGCACATTTGTCGGTTACTATTTCAAAAGTAATCGGCAAGACTCTATTTTCAGCACATTCGTCGGTTACTATTTCAAAAGTAATCGGCAAGACTTTATTTTCAGCACATTCGTCGGTTACTATTTCAAAAATAATCGCCAAGATTTTTTTATTTTCAGCATATTTGTCGGTTACTAATTTAAAAGTAATCGGCAAGACTTTATTTTCAGCACATTCGTCGGTTACTATTTCAAAAGTAATCGGCAAGATTTTTTTTTCTGCATATTCGTCGGTTACTATTTCAAAAGTAATCGGCAAGATTTTTATTTTCAGCATATTCGTCGGTTACTATTTCAAAAGTAATCGGCAAGACTTTATTTTCAGCACATTCGTCGGTTACTATTTCAAAAGTAATCGGCAAGATTTTTTTTCTGCATATTCGTCGGTTACTATTTCAAAAGTAATCGGCAAGATTTTTATTTTCAGCAAATTCGTCGGTTACTATTTCAAAAGTAATCGGCAAGATTTTTATTTTCAGCATATTCGGCGGTTACTATTTCAAAAGTAATCGGCAAAACTTTATTTTCAGCACATTCGTCGGTTACTATTTCAAAAGTAATCGGCGAGATTTTTATCTTCAACATATTCGTCGGTTACTATTTCAAAAGTAATCGGCGAGATTTTTATTTTCAGCATATTTGTCTGTTACTATATTAAAAGTAATCGACAAGATTTTTTTTTCAACATATTAGTCGGTTACTATTTCAAAAGTAATCGGCAAGACTTTATTTTCAGCACATTCGTCGGTTACTATTTCAAAAGTAATCGGCAAGACTTTAATTTCAGCACATTCGTCGGTTACTATTTCAAAAGTAATCGGCAAGATTTTTATTTTCAGCATATTCGTCGGTTACTATTTCAAAAGTAATCGGCATGACTATATTTTCAGCACATTCGTCGGTTACTATTTCAAAAGTAATCGGCAAGATTTTTTTCTGCATATTCGTCGGTTACTATTTCAAAAGTAATCGGCAAGATTTTTATTTTCAGCATATTCGTCGGTTACTATTTCAAAAGTAATCGGCAAGACTTTATTTTCAGCACATTCGTCGGTTACTATTTCAAAAGTAATCGGCAAGATTTTTATTTTCAGCATATTCATCGGTTACTATTTCAAAAGTAATCGCCAAGATTTTTATTTTCAACATATTTGTCGGTTACTATTTTAAAAGTAATCGGCAATACTTTATTTTCAGCACATTCGTCGGTTACTATTTCAAAAGTAATCGGCAAGATTTTTTTTCTGCATATTCGTCGGTTACTATTTCAAAAGTAATCGGCAAGATTTTTATTTTCAGCATATTCGTCGGTTACTATTTCAAAAGTAATCGGCAAGACTTTATTTTCAGCACATTCGTCGGTTACTATTTCAAAAATAATCGCCAAGATTTTTTTATTTTCAGCATATTTGTCGGTTACTAATTTAAAAGTAATCGGCAAGACTTTATTTTCAGCACATTCGTCGGTTACTATTTCAAAAGTAATCGGCAAGACTTTAATTTCAGCACATTCGTCGGTTACTATTTCAAAAGTAATCGGCAAGATTTTTATTTTCAGCATATTCATCGGTTACTATTTCAAAAGTAATCGGCATGACTATATTTTCAGCACATTCGTCGGTTACTATTTCACAAGTAATCGGCAAGATTTTTTTTCTGCATATTCGTCGGTTACTATTTCAAAAGTAATCGGCAAGATTTTTATTTTCAGCATATTCGTCGGTTACTATTTCAAAAGTAATCGGCAAGACTTTATTTTCAGCACATTCGTCGGTTACTATATCAAAAGTAATCGGCAAGATTTTTTTTCTGCATATTCGTCGGTTACTATTTCAAAAGTAATTGGCAAGATTTTTATTTTCAGCAAATTCGTCCGTTACTATTTCAAAAGTAATCGGCAAGCCTTTATTTTCAGCACATTCGTCGGTTACTATTTCAAAAGTAATCGGCAAGATTTTTATTTTCAGCATATTCGTCGGTTACTATTTCAAAAGTAATCGGCAAGACTTTATTTTCAGCACATTCGTCGGTTACTATTTCAAAAGTAATCGGCAAGATTTTTTTTCTGCATATTCGTCGGTTACTATTTCAAAAGTAATTGGCAAGATTTTTATTTTCAGCAAATTCGTCCGTTACTATTTCAAAAGTAATCGGCAAGCCTTTATTTTCAGCACATTCGTCGGTTACTATTTCAAAAGTAATCGGCAAGATTTTTATTTTCAGCATATTCGTCGGTTACTATTTCAAAAGTAATCGGCAAGACTTTATTTTCAGCACATTCGTCGGTTACTATTTCAAAAATAATCGCCAAGATTTTTTTATTTTCAGCATATTTGTCGGTTACTAATTTAAAAGTAATCGGCAAGACTTTATTTTCAGCACATTCGTCGGTTACTATTTCAAAAGTAATCGGCAAGACTTTAATTTCAGCACATTCGTCGGTTACTATTTCAAAAGTAATCGGCAAGATTTTTATTTTCAGCATATTCGGCGGTTACTATTTCAAAAGTAATCGGCAAAACTTTATTTTCAGCACATTCGTCGGTTACTATTTCAAAAGTAATCGGCGAGATTTTTATCTTCAACATATTCGTCGGTTACTATTTCAAAAGTAATCGGCGAGATTTTTATTTTCAGCATATTTGTCTGTTACTATATTAAAAGTAATCGACAAGATTTTTTTTTCAACATATTCGTCGGTTACTATTTCAAAAGTAATCGGCAAGACTTTATTTTCAGCACATTCGTCGGTTACTATTTCAAAAGTAATCGGCAAGACTTTAATTTCAGCACATTCGTCGGTTACTATTTCAAAAGTAATCGGCAAGATTTTTATTTTCAGCATATTCGTCGGTTACTATTTCAAAAGTAATCGGCAAGACTTTATTTTCAGCACATTCGTCGGTTACTATTTCAAAAATAATCGCCAAGATTTTTATTTTCAGCATATTTGTCGATTACTATTTTAAAAGTAAGCGGCAATACTTTATTTTCAGCACATTCGTCGGTTACTATTTCAAAAATAATCGCCAAGATTTTTATTTTCAGCATATTTGTCGATTACTATTTTAAAAGTAAGCGGCAATACTTTATTTTCAGCACATTCGTCGGTTACTATTTCAAAAGTAATCGGCAAGATTTTTTTTTCTGCATATTCGTCGGTTACTATTTCAAAAGTAATCGGCAAGATTTTTATTTTCAGCATATTCGTCGGTTACTATTTCAAAAGTAATCGGCAAGACTTTATTTTCAGCACATTCGTCGGTTACTATTTCAAAAGTAATCGGCAAGATTTTTTTTCTGCATATTCGTCGGTTACTATTTCAAAAGTAATCGGCAAGATTTTTATTTTCAGCAAATTCGTCGGTTACTATTTCAAAAGTAATCGGCAAGATTTTTATTTTCAGCATATTCGGCGGTTACTATTTCAAAAGTAATCGGCAAAACTTTATTTTCAGCACATTCGTCGGTTACTATTTCAAAAGTAATCGGCGAGATTTTTATCTTCAACATATTCGTCGGTTACTATTTCAAAAGTAATCGGCGAGATTTTTATTTTCAGCATATTTGTCTGTTACTATATTAAAAGTAATCGACAAGATTTTTTTTTCAACATATTCGTCGGTTACTATTTCAAAAGTAATCGGCAAGACTTTATTTTCAGCACATTCGTCGGTTACTATTTCAAAAGTAATCGGCAAGACTTTAATTTCAGCACATTCGTCGGTTACTATTTCAAAAGTAATCGGCAAGATTTTTATTTTCAGCATATTCGTCGGTTACTATTTCAAAAGTAATCGGCATGACTATATTTTCAGCACATTCGTCGGTTACTATTTCAAAAGTAATCGGCAAGATTTTTTTTCTGCATATTCGTCGGTTACTATTTCAAAAGTAATCGGCAAGATTTTTATTTTCAGCATATTCGTCGGTTACTATTTCAAAAGTAATCGGCAAGACTTTATTTTCAGCACATTCGTCGGTTACTATTTCAAAAGTAATCGGCAAGATTTTTTTTCTGCATATTCGTCGGTTACTATTTCAAAAGTAATTGGCAAGATTTTTATTTTCAGCAAATTCGTCCGTTACTATTTCAAAAGTAATCGGCAAGCCTTTATTTTCAGCACATT
Organism: Medicago lupulina; assembly: GCA_958299785.1. Lineage (NCBI taxonomy): Eukaryota > Viridiplantae > Streptophyta > Magnoliopsida > Fabales > Fabaceae > Medicago > Medicago lupulina. Next base: position 39,626,282 of record OY283143.1, on the reverse strand, counting down.
CGTCGGTTACTATTTCAAAAGTAATCGGCAAGATTTTTATTTTCAGCATATTCATCGGTTACTATTTCAAAAGTAATCGCCAAGATTTTTATTTTCAACATATTTGTCGGTTACTATTTTAAAAGTAATCGGCAATACTTTATTTTCAGCACATTCGTCGGTTACTATTTCAAAAGTAATCGGCAAGATTTTTTTTCTGCATATTCGTCGGTTACTATTTCAAAAGTAATCGGCAAGATTTTTATTTTCAGCATATTCGTCGGTTACTATTTCAAAAGTAATCGGCAAGACTTTATTTTCAGCACATTCGTCGGTTACTATTTCAAAAGTAATCGGCAAGATTTTTTTTCTGCATATTCGTCGGTTACTATTTCAAAAGTAATCGGCAAGATTTTTATTTTCAGCAAATTCGTCGGTTACTATTTCAAAAGTAATCGACAAGCCTTTATTTTCAGCACATTTGTCGGTTACTATTTCAAAAGTAATCGGCAAGACTCTATTTTCAGCACATTCGTCGGTTACTATTTCAAAAGTAATCGGCAAGACTTTATTTTCAGCACATTCGTCGGTTACTATTTCAAAAATAATCGCCAAGATTTTTTTATTTTCAGCATATTTGTCGGTTACTAATTTAAAAGTAATCGGCAAGACTTTATTTTCAGCACATTCGTCGGTTACTATTTCAAAAGTAATCGGCAAGACTTTAATTTCAGCACATTCGTCGGTTACTATTTCAAAAGTAATCGGCAAGATTTTTATTTTCAGCATATTCGTCGGTTACTATTTCAAAAGTAATCGGCATGACTATATTTTCAGCACATTCGTCGGTTACTATTTCAAAAGTAATCGGCAAGATTTTTTTTCTGCATATTCGTCGGTTACTATTTCAAAAGTAATCGGCAAGATTTTTATTTTCAGCATATTCGTCGGTTACTATTTCAAAAGTAATCGGCAAGACTTTATTTTCAGCACATTCGTCGGTTACTATTTCAAAAGTAATCGGCAAGATTTTTTTTCTGCATATTCGTCGGTTACTATTTCAAAAGTAATTGGCAAGATTTTTATTTTCAGCAAATTCGTCCGTTACTATTTCAAAAGTAATCGGCAAGCCTTTATTTTCAGCACATTCGTCGGTTACTATTTCAAAAGTAATCGGCAAGATTTTTATTTTCAGCATATTCGTCGGTTACTATTTCAAAAGTAATCGCCAAGATTTTTATTTTCAGCATATTTGTCGATTACTATTTTAAAAGTAAGCGGCAATACTTTATTTTCAGCACATTCGTCGGTTACTATTTCAAAAGTAATCGGCAAGATTTTTTTTTCTGCATATTCGTCGGTTACTATTTCAAAAGTAATCGGCAAGATTTTTATTTTCAGCATATTCGTCGGTTACTATTTCAAAAGTAATCGGCAAGACTTTATTTTCAGCACATTCGTCGGTTACTATTTCAAAAGTAATCGGCAAGATTTTTTTTCTGCATATTCGTCGGTTACTATTTCAAAAGTAATCGGCAAGATTTTTATTTTCAGCAAATTCGTCGGTTACTATTTCAAAAGTAATCGGCAAGCCTTTATTTTCAGCACATTCGTCGGTTACTATTTCAAAAGTAATCGGCAAGATTTTTATTTTCAGCATATTCGTCGGTTACTATTTCAAAAGTAATCGCCAAGATTTTTATTTTCAGCATATTTGTCGGTTACTATTTTAAAAGTAATCTGCAAGACTTTATTTTCAGCACATTCGTCGGTTACTATTTCAAAAGTAATCAGCAAGACTTTATTTTCAGCACATTCGTCGGTTACTATTTCAAAAGTAAGCGGCATGACTTTATTTTCAGCACATTCGTCGGTTACTATTTCAAAAGTAATCGGCAAGATTTTTTTTCTGCATATTCGTCGGTTACTATTTCAAATGTAATCGGCAAGATTTTTATTTTCAGCATATTCGGCGGTTACTATTTCAAAAGTAATCGGCAAAACTTTATTTTCAGCACATTCGTCGGTTACTATTTCAAAAGTAATCGGCGAGATTTTTATCTTCAACATATTCGTCGGTTACTATTTCAAAAGTAATCGGCGAGATTTTTATTTTCAGCATATTTGTCTGTTACTATATTAAAAGTAATCGACAAGATTTTTATTTTCAACATATTCGTCGGTTACTATTTCAAAAGTAATCGGCAAGACTTTATTTTCAGCACATTCGTCGGTTACTATTTCAAAAGTAATCGGCAAGACTTTAATTTCAGCACATTCGTCGGTTACTATTTCAAAAGTAATCGGCAAGATTTTTATTTTCAGCATATTCGTCGGTTACTATTTCAAAAGTAATCGGCATGACTATATTTTCAGCACATTCGTCGGTTACTATTTCAAAAGTAATCGGCAAGACTTTAATTTCAGCACATTCGTCGGTTACTATTTCAAAAGTAATCGGCAAGATTTTTATTTTCAGCATATTCGTCGGTTACTATTTCAAAAGTAATCGGCATGACTATATTTTCAGCACATTCGTCGGTTACTATTTCAAAAGTAATCGGCAAGATTTTTTTTCTGCATATTCGTCGGTTACTATTTCAAAAGTAATCGGCAAGATTTTTATTTTCAGCATATTCGTCGGTTACTATTTCAAAAGTAATCGGCAAGACTTTATTTTCAGCACATTCGTCGGTTACTATTTCAAAAGTAATCGACAAGATTTTTTTTCGGCATATTCGTCGGTTACTATTTGAAAAGTAATTGGCAAGATTTTTATTTTCAGCAAATTCGTCCGTTACTATTTCAAAAGTAATCGGCAAGCCTTTATTTTCAGCACATTCGTCGGTTACTATTTCAAAAGTAATCGGCAAGATTTTTTTTTCTGCATATTCGTCGGTTACTATTTCAAAAGTAATCGGCAAGATTTTTATTTTCAGCATATTCGTCGGTTACTATTTCAAAAGTAATCGGCAAGACTTTATTTTCAGCACATTCGTCGGTTACTATTTCAAAAGTAATCGGCAAGATTTTTTTTCTGCATATTCGTCGGTTACTATTTCAAAAGTAATCGGCAAGATTTTTATTTTCAGCAAATTCGTCGGTTACTATTTCAAAAGTAATCGGCAAGCCTTTATTTTCAGCACATTCGTCGGTTACTATTTCAAAATTAATCGGCAAGACTTTATTTTCAGCACATTCGTCGGTTACTATTTCAAAAGTAATCGGCAAGATTTTTTTTCTGCATATTCGTCGGTTACTATTTCAAAAGTAATTGGCAAGATTTTTATTTTCAGCAAATTCGTCCGTTACTATTTCAAAAGTAATCGGCAAGCCTTTATTTTCAGCACATTCGTCGGTTACTATTTCAAAAGTAATCGGCAAGATTTTTATTTTCAGCATATTCGTCGGTTACTATTTCAAAAGTAATCGCCAAGATTTTTATTTTCAGCATATTTGTCGATTACTATTTTAAAAGTAAGCGGCAATACTTTATTTTCAGCACATTCGTCGGTTACTATTTCAAAAGTAATCGGCAAGATTTTTTTTTCTGCATATTCGTCGGTTACTATTTCAAAAGTAATCGGCAAGATTTTTATTTTCAGCATATTCGTCGGTTACTATTTCAAAAGTAATCGGCAAGACTTTATTTTCAGCACATTCGTCGGTTACTATTTCAAAAGTAATCGGCAAGATTTTTTTTCTGCATATTCGTCGGTTACTATTTCAAAAGTAATCGGCAAGATTTTTATTTTCAGCAAATTCGTCGGTTACTATTTCAAAAGTAATCGGCAAGCCTTTATTTTCAGCACATTCGTCGGTTACTATTTCAAAAGTAATCGGCAAGATTTTTATTTTCAGCATATTCGTCGGTTACTATTTCAAAAGTAATCGCCAAGATTTTTATTTTCAGCATATTTGTCGGTTACTATTTTAAAAGTAATCTGCAAGACTTTATTTTCAGCACATTCGTCGGTTACTATTTCAAAAGTAATCAGCAAGACTTTATTTTCAGCACATTCGTCGGTTACTATTTCAAAAGTAAGCGGCATGACTTTATTTTCAGCACATTCGTCGGTTACTATTTCAAAAGTAATCGGCAAGATTTTTTTTCTGCATATTCGTCGGTTACTATTTCAAATGTAATCGGCAAGATTTTTATTTTCAGCATATTCGGCGGTTACTATTTCAAAAGTAATCGGCAAAACTTTATTTTCAGCACATTCGTCGGTTACTATTTCAAAAGTAATCGGCGAGATTTTTATCTTCAACATATTCGTCGGTTACTATTTCAAAAGTAATCGGCGAGATTTTTATTTTCAGCATATTTGTCTGTTACTATATTAAAAGTAATCGACAAGATTTTTATTTTCAACATATTCGTCGGTTACTATTTCAAAAGTAATCGGCAAGACTTTATTTTCAGCACATTCGTCGGTTACTATTTCAAAAGTAATCGGCAAGACTTTAATTTCAGCACATTCGTCGGTTACTATTTCAAAAGTAATCGGCAAGATTTTTATTTTCAGCATATTCGTCGGTTACTATTTCAAAAGTAATCGGCATGACTATATTTTCAGCACATTCGTCGGTTACTATTTCAAAAGTAATCGGCAAGACTTTAATTTCAGCACATTCGTCGGTTACTATTTCAAAAGTAATCGGCAAGATTTTTATTTTCAGCATATTCGTCGGTTACTATTTCAAAAGTAATCGGCATGACTATATTTTCAGCACATTCGTCGGTTACTATTTCAAAAGTAATCGGCAAGATTTTTTTTCTGCATATTCGTCGGTTACTATTTCAAAAGTAATCGGCAAGATTTTTATTTTCAGCATATTCGTCGGTTACTATTTCAAAAGTAATCGGCAAGACTTTATTTTCAGCACATTCGTCGGTTACTATTTCAAAAGTAATCGACAAGATTTTTTTTCTGCATATTCGTCGGTTACTATTTGAAAAGTAATTGGCAAGATTTTTATTTTCAGCAAATTCGTCCGTTACTATTTCAAAAGTAATCGGCAAGCCTTTATTTTCAGCACATTCGTCGGTTACTATTTCAAAAGTAATCGGCAAGATTTTTTTTTCTGCATATTCGTCGGTTACTATTTCAAAAGTAATCGGCAAGATTTTTATTTTCAGCATATTCGTCGGTTACTATTTCAAAAGTAATCGGCAAGACTTTATTTTCAGCACATTCGTCGGTTACTATTTCAAAAGTAATCGGCAAGATTTTTTTTCTGCATATTCGTCGGTTACTATTTCAAAAGTAATCGGCAAGATTTTTATTTTCAGCAAATTCGTCGGTTACTATTTCAAAAGTAATCGGCAAGCCTTTATTTTCAGCACATTCGTCGGTTACTATTTCAAAATTAATCGGCAAGATTTTTATTTTCAGCATATTCGTCGGTTACTATTTCAAAAGTAATCGCCAAGATTTTTATTTTCAGCATATTTGTCGGTTACTATTTTAAAAGTAATCTGCAAGACTTTATTTTCAGCACATTCGTCGGTTACTATTTCAAAAGTAATCAGCAAGACTTTATTTTCAGCACATTCGTCGGTTACTATTTCAAAAGTAAGCGGCATGACTTTATTTTCAGCACATTCGTCGGTTACTATTTCAAAAGTAATCGGCAAGATTTTTTTATTTTCAGCATATTTGTCGGTTACTAATTTAAAAGTAATCGGCAAGACTTTATTTTCAGCACATTCGTCGGTTACTATTTCAAAAGTAAGCGGCATGACTTTATTTTTACCACATTCGTCGGTTACTATTTCAAAAATAATCGCCAAGATTTTTTTATTTTCAGCATATTTGTCGGTTACTAATTTAAAAGTAATCGGCAAGACTTTATTTTCAGCATATTCGTCGGTTACTATTTCAAAAGTAATCGGCAAGATTTTTTTTTCTGCATATTCGTCGGTTACTATTTCAAAAGTAATCGGCAAGATTTTTTTTCTGCATATTCGTCGGTTACTATTTCAAAAGTAATCGGCAAGATTTTTATTTTCAGCAAATTCGTCGGTTACTATTTCAAAAGTAATCGGCAAGATTTTTTTTCTGCATATTCGTCGGTTACTATTTCAAAAGTAATCGGCAAGATTTTTATTTTCAGCATATTCGTCGGTTACTATTTCAAAAGTAATCGGCAAGACTTTATTTTCAGCACATTCGTCGGTTACTATTTCAAAAGTAATCGGCAAGATTTTTTTTTCTGCATATTCGTCGGTTACTATTTCAAAAGTAATCGGCAAGATTTTTATTTTCAGCAAATTCGTCGGTTACTATTTCAAAAGTAATCGGCAAGCCTTTATTTTCAGCACATTTGTCGGTTACTATTTCAAAAGTAATCGGCAAGACTCTATTTTCAGCACATTCGTCGGTTACTATTTCAAAAGTAATCGGCAAGACTTTATTTTCAGCACATTCGTCGGTTACTATTTCAAAAATAATCGCCAAGATTTTTTTATTTTCAGCATATTTGTCGGTTACTAATTTAAAAGTAATCGGCAAGACTTTATTTTCAGCACATTCGTCGGTTACTATTTCAAAAGTAAGCGGCATGACTTTATTTTTACCACATTCGTCGGTTACTATTTCAAAAATAATCGCCAAGATTTTTTTATTTTCAGCATATTTGTCGGTTACTAATTTAAAAGTAATCGGCAAGACTTTATTTTCAGCACATTCGTCGGTTACTATTTCAAAAGTAAGCGGCATGACTTTATTTTTACCACATTCGTCGGTTACTATTTCAAAAGTAATCGGCAAGACTTTATTTTCAGCACATTCGTCGGTTACTATTTCAAAAGTAATCGGCAAGATTTTTTTTCTGCATATTCGTCGGTTACTATTTCAAAAGTAATTGGCAAGATTTTTATTTTCAGCAAATTCGTCCGTTACTATTTCAAAAGTAATCGGCAAGCCTTTATTTTCAGCACATTCGTCGGTTACTATTTCAAAAGTAATCGGCAAGATTTTTATTTTCAGCATATTCGTCGGTTACTATTTCAAAAGTAATCGCCAAGATTTTTATTTTCAGCATATTTGTCGATTACTATTTTAAAAGTAAGCGGCAATACTTTATTTTCAGCACATTCGTCGGTTACTATTTCAAAAGTAATCGGCAAGATTTTTTTTTCTGCATATTCGTCGGTTACTATTTCAAAAGTAATCGGCAAGATTTTTATTTTCAGCAGATTCGTCGGTTACTATTTCAAAAGTAATCGGCAAGACTTTATTTTCAGCACATTCGTCGGTTACTATTTCAAAAGTAATCGGCAAGATTTTTTTTCTGCATATTCGTCGGTTACTATTTCAAAAGTAATCGGCAAGATTTTTATTTTCAGCAAATTCGTCGGTTACTATTTCAAAAGTAATCGGCAAGACTTTAATTTCAGCACATTCGTCGGTTACTATTTCAAAAGTAATCGGCAAGATTTTTATTTTCAGCATATTCGTCGGTTACTATTTCAAAAGTAATCGGCATGACTATATTTTCAGCACATTCGTCGGTTACTATTTCAAAAGTAATCGGCAAGATTTTTTTTCTGCATATTCGTCGGTTACTATTTCAAAAGTAATCGGCAAGATTTTTATTTTCAGCATATTCGTCGGTTACTATTTCAAAAGTAATCGGCAAGATTTTTATTTTCAGCATATTTGTCGATTACTATTTTAAAAGTAAGCGGCAATACTTTATTTTCAGCACATTCGTCGGTTACTATTTCAAAAGTAATCGGCAAGACTTTATTTTCAGCACATTCGTCGGTTACTATTTCAAAAGTAATCGGCAAGATTTTTTTTCTGCATATTCGTCGGTTACTATTTCAAAAGTAATTGGCAAGATTTTTATTTTCAGCAAATTCGTCCGTTACTATTTCAAAAGTAATCGGCAAGCCTTTATTTTCAGCACATTCGTCGGTTACTATTTCAAAAGTAATCGGCAAGATTTTTATTTTCAGCATATTCGTCGGTTACTATTTCAAAAGTAATCGCCAAGATTTTTATTTTCAGCATATTTGTCGATTACTATTTTAAAAGTAAGCGGCAATACTTTATTTTCAGCACATTCGTCGGTTACTATTTCAAAAGTAATCGGCAAGATTTTTTTTTCTGCATATTCGTCGGTTACTATTTCAAAAGTAATCGGCAAGATTTTTATTTTCAGCAGATTCGTCGGTTACTATTTCAAAAGTAATCGGCAAGACTTTATTTTCAGCACATTCGTCGGTTACTATTTCAAAAGTAATCGGCAAGATTTTTTTTCTGCATATTCGTCGGTTACTATTTCAAAAGTAATCGGCAAGATTTTTATTTTCAGCAAATTCGTCGGTTACTATTTCAAAAGTAATCGGCAAGACTTTAATTTCAGCACATTCGTCGGTTACTATTTCAAAAGTAATCGGCAAGATTTTTATTTTCAGCATATTCGTCGGTTACTATTTCAAAAGTAATCGGCATGACTATATTTTCAGCACATTCGTCGGTTACTATTTCAAAAGTAATCGGCAAGATTTTTTTTCTGCATATTCGTCGGTTACTATTTCAAAAGTAATCGGCAAGATTTTTATTTTCAGCATATTCGTCGGTTACTATTTCAAAAGTAATCGGCAAGACTTTATTTTCAGCACATTCGTCGGTTACTATTTCAAAAGTAATCGGCAAGATTTTTTTTCTGCATATTCGTCGGTTACTATTTCAAAAGTAATTGGCAAGATTTTTATTTTCAGCAAATTCGTCCGTTACTATTTCAAAAGTAATCGGCAAGCCTTTATTTTCAGCACATTCGTCGGTTACTATTTCAAAAGTAATCGGCAAGATTTTTATTTTCAGCATATTCGTCGGTTACTATTTCAAAAGTAATCGCCAAGATTTTTATTTTCAGCATATTTGTCGATTACTATTTTAAAAGTAAGCGGCAATACTTTATTTTCAGCACATTCGTCGGTTACTATTTCAAAAGTAATCGGCAAGATTTTTTTTTCTGCATATTCGTCGGTTACTATTTCAAAAGTAATCGGCAAGATTTTTATTTTCAGCATATTCGTCGGTTACTATTTCAAAAGTAATCGGCAAGACTTTATTTTCAGCACATTCGTCGGTTACTATTTCAAAAGTAATCGGCAAGATTTTTTTTCTGCATATTCGTCGGTTACTATTTCAAAAGTAATCGGCAAGATTTTTATTTTCAGCAAATTCGTCGGTTACTATTTCAAAAGTAATCGGCAAGCCTTTATTTTCAGCACATTCGTCGGTTACTATTTCAAAAGTAATCGGCAAGATTTTTATTTTCAGCATATTCGTCGGTTACTATTTCAAAAGTAATCGCCAAGATTTTTATTTTCAGCATATTTGTCGGTTACTATTTTAAAAGTAATCTGCAAGACTTTATTTTCAGCACATTCGTCGGTTACTATTTCAAAAGTAATCAGCAAGACTTTATTTTCAGCACATTCGTCGGTTACTATTTCAAAAGTAAGCGGCATGACTTTATTTTCAGCACATTCGTCGGTTACTATTTCAAAAGTAATCGGCAAGATTTTTTTTCTGCATATTCGTCGGTTACTATTTCAAATGTAATCGGCAAGATTTTTATTTTCAGCATATTCGGCGGTTACTATTTCAAAAGTAATCGGCAAAACTTTATTTTCAGCACATTCGTCGGTTACTATTTCAAAAGTAATCGGCGAGATTTTTATCTTCAACATATTCGTCGGTTACTATTTCAAAAGTAATCGGCGAGATTTTTATTTTCAGCATATTTGTCTGTTACTATATTAAAAGTAATCGACAAGATTTTTATTTTCAACATATTCGTCGGTTACTATTTCAAAAGTAATCGGCAAGACTTTATTTTCAGCACATTCGTCGGTTACTATTTCAAAAGTAATCGGCAAGACTTTAATTTCAGCACATTCGTCGGTTACTATTTCAAAAGTAATCGGCAAGATTTTTATTTTCAGCATATTCGTCGGTTACTATTTCAAAAGTAATCGGCATGACTATATTTTCAGCACATTCGTCGGTTACTATTTCAAAAGTAATCGGCAAGACTTTAATTTCAGCACATTCGTCGGTTACTATTTCAAAAGTAATCGGCAAGATTTTTATTTTCAGCATATTCGTCGGTTACTATTTCAAAAGTAATCGGCATGACTATATTTTCAGCACATTCGTCGGTTACTATTTCAAAAGTAATCGGCAAGATTTTTTTTCTGCATATTCGTCGGTTACTATTTCAAAAGTAATCGGCAAGATTTTTATTTTCAGCATATTCGTCGGTTACTATTTCAAAAGTAATCGGCAAGACTTTATTTTCAGCACATTCGTCGGTTACTATTTCAAAAGTAATCGACAAGATTTTTTTTCTGCATATTCGTCGGTTACTATTTGAAAAGTAATTGGCAAGATTTTTATTTTCAGCAAATTCGTCCGTTACTATTTCAAAAGTAATCGGCAAGCCTTTATTTTCAGCACATTCGTCGGTTACTATTTCAAAAGTAATCGGCAAGATTTTTTTTCTGCATATTCGTCGGTTACTATTTCAAAAGTAATCGGCAAGATTTTTATTTTCAGCAAATTCGTCGGTTACTATTTCAAAAGTAATCGGCAAGCCTTTATTTTCAGCACATTCGTCGGTTACTATTTCAAAAGTAATCGGCAAGATTTTTATTTTCAGCATATTCGTCGGTTACTATTTCAAAAGTAATCGCCAAGATTTTTATTTTCAGCATATTTGTCGGTTACTATTTTAAAAGTAATCTGCAAGACTTTATTTTCAGCACATTCGTCGGTTACTATTTCAAAAGTAATCAGCAAGACTTTATTTTCAGCACATTCGTCGGTTACTATTTCAAAAGTAAGCGGCATGACTTTATTTTCAGCACATTCGTCGGTTACTATTTCAAAAGTAATCGGCAAGATTTTTTTTCTGCATATTCGTCGGTTACTATTTCAAATGTAATCGGCAAGATTTTTATTTTCAGCATATTCGGCGGTTACTATTTCAAAAGTAATCGGCAAAACTTTATTTTCAGCACATTCGTCGGTTACTATTTCAAAAGTAATCGGCGAGATTTTTATCTTCAACATATTCGTCGGTTACTATTTCAAAAGTAATCGGCGAGATTTTTATTTTCAGCATATTTGTCTGTTACTATATTAAAAGTAATCGACAAGATTTTTATTTTCAACATATTCGTCGGTTACTATTTCAAAAGTAATCGGCAAGACTTTATTTTCAGCACATTCGTCGGTTACTATTTCAAAAGTAATCGGCAAGACTTTAATTTCAGCACATTCGTCGGTTACTATTTCAAAAGTAATCGGCAAGATTTTTATTTTCAGCATATTCGTCGGTTACTATTTCAAAAGTAATCGGCATGACTATATTTTCAGCACATTCGTCGGTTACTATTTCAAAAGTAATCGGCAAGACTTTAATTTCAGCACATTCGTCGGTTACTATTTCAAAAGTAATCGGCAAGATTTTTATTTTCAGCATATTCGTCGGTTACTATTTCAAAAGTAATCGGCATGACTATATTTTCAGCACATTCGTCGGTTACTATTTCAAAAGTAATCGGCAAGATTTTTTTTCTGCATATTCGTCGGTTACTATTTCAAAAGTAATCGGCAAGATTTTTATTTTCAGCATATTCGTCGGTTACTATTTCAAAAGTAATCGGCAAGACTTTATTTTCAGCACATTCGTCGGTTACTATTTCAAAAGTAATCGACAAGATTTTTTTTCTGCATATTCGTCGGTTACTATTTGAAAAGTAATTGGCAAGATTTTTATTTTCAGCAAATTCGTCCGTTACTATTTCAAAAGTAATCGGCAAGCCTTTATTTTCAGCACATTCGTCGGTTACTATTTCAAAAGTAATCGGCAAGATTTTTTTTTCTGCATATTCGTCGGTTACTATTTCAAAAGTAATCGGCAAGATTTTTATTTTCAGCATATTCGTCGGTTACTATTTCAAAAGTAATCGGCAAGACTTTATTTTCAGCACATTCGTCGGTTACTATTTCAAAAGTAATCGGCAAGATTTTTTTTCTGCATATTCGTCGGTTACTATTTCAAAAGTAATCGGCAAGATTTTTATTTTCAGCAAATTCGTCGGTTACTATTTCAAAAGTAATCGGCAAGCCTTTATTTTCAGCACATTCGTCGGTTACTATTTCAAAATTAATCGGCAAGATTTTTATTTTCAGCATATTCGTCGGTTACTATTTCAAAAGTAATCGCCAAGATTTTTATTTTCAGCATATTTGTCGGTTACTATTTTAAAAGTAATCTGCAAGACTTTATTTTCAGCACATTCGTCGGTTACTATTTCAAAAGTAATCAGCAAGACTTTATTTTCAGCACATTCGTCGGTTACTATTTCAAAAGTAAGCGGCATGACTTTATTTTCAGCACATTCGTCGGTTACTATTTCAAAAGTAATCGGCAAGATTTTTTTATTTTCAGCATATTTGTCGGTTACTAATTTAAAAGTAATCGGCAAGACTTTATTTTCAGCACATTCGTCGGTTACTATTTCAAAAGTAAGCGGCATGACTTTATTTTTACCACATTCGTCGGTTACTATTTCAAAAATAATCGCCAAGATTTTTTTATTTTCAGCATATTTGTCGGTTACTAATTTAAAAGTAATCGGCAAGACTTTATTTTCAGCATATTCGTCGGTTACTATTTCAAAAGTAATCGGCAAGATTTTTTTTTCTGCATATTCGTCGGTTACTATTTCTAAAGTAATCGGCAAGATTTTTTTTCTGCATATTCGTCGGTTACTATTTCAAAAGTAATCGGCAAGATTTTTATTTTCAGCAAATTCGTCGGTTACTATTTCAAAAGTAATCGGCAAGATTTTTTTTCTGCATATTCGTCGGTTACTATTTCAAAAGTAATCGGCAAGATTTTTATTTTCAGCATATTCGTCGGTTACTATTTCAAAAGTAATCGGCAAGACTTTATTTTCAGCACATTCGTCGGTTACTATTTCAAAAGTAATCGGCAAGATTTTTTTTTCTGCATATTCGTCGGTTACTATTTCAAAAGTAATCGGCAAGATTTTTATTTTCAGCAAATTCGTCGGTTACTATTTCAAAAGTAATCGGCAAGCCTTTATTTTCAGCACATTTGTCGGTTACTATTTCAAAAGTAATCGGCAAGACTCTATTTTCAGCACATTCGTCGGTTACTATTTCAAAAGTAATCGGCAAGACTTTATTTTCAGCACATTCGTCGGTTACTATTTCAAAAGTAATCGGCAAAACTTTATTTTCAGCACATTCGTCGGTTACTATTTCAAAAGTAATCGGCGAGATTTTTATCTTCAACATATTCGTCGGTTACTATTTCAAAAGTAATCGGCGAGATTTTTATTTTCAGCATATTTGTCTGTTACTATATTAAAAGTAATCGACAAGATTTTTATTTTCAACATATTCGTCGGTTACTATTTCAAAAGTAATCGGCAAGACTTTATTTTCAGCACATTCGTCGGTTACTATTTCAAAAGTAATCGGCAAGACTTTAATTTCAGCACATTCGTCGGTTACTATTTCAAAAGTAATCGGCAAGATTTTTATTTTCAGCATATTCGTCGGTTACTATTTCAAAAGTAATCGGCATGACTATATTTTCAGCACATTCGTCGGTTACTATTTCAAAAGTAATCGGCAAGACTTTAATTTCAGCACATTCGTCGGTTACTATTTCAAAAGTAATCGGCAAGATTTTTATTTTCAGCATATTCGTCGGTTACTATTTCAAAAGTAATCGGCATGACTATATTTTCAGCACATTCGTCGGTTACTATTTCAAAAGTAATCGGCAAGATTTTTTTTCTGCATATTCGTCGGTTACTATTTCAAAAGTAATCGGCAAGATTTTTATTTTCAGCATATTCGTCGGTTACTATTTCAAAAGTAATCGGCAAGACTTTATTTTCAGCACATTCGTCGGTTACTATTTCAAAAGTAATCGACAAGATTTTTTTTCTGCATATTCGTCGGTTACTATTTGAAAAGTAATTGGCAAGATTTTTATTTTCAGCAAATTCGTCCGTTACTATTTCAAAAGTAATCGGCAAGCCTTTATTTTCAGCACATTCGTCGGTTACTATTTCAAAAGTAATCGGCAAGATTTTTTTTTCTGCATATTCGTCGGTTACTATTTCAAAAGTAATCGGCAAGATTTTTATTTTCAGCATATTCGTCGGTTACTATTTCAAAAGTAATCGGCAAGACTTTATTTTCAGCACATTCGTCGGTTACTATTTCAAAAGTAATCGGCAAGATTTTTTTTCTGCATATTCGTCGGTTACTATTTCAAAAGTAATCGGCAAGATTTTTATTTTCAGCAAATTCGTCGGTTACTATTTCAAAAGTAATCGGCAAGCCTTTATTTTCAGCACATTCGTCGGTTACTATTTCAAAATTAATCGGCAAGATTTTTATTTTCAGCATATTCGTCGGTTACTATTTCAAAAGTAATCGCCAAGATTTTTATTTTCAGCATATTTGTCGGTTACTATTTTAAAAGTAATCTGCAAGACTTTATTTTCAGCACATTCGTCGGTTACTATTTCAAAAGTAATCAGCAAGACTTTATTTTCAGCACATTCGTCGGTTACTATTTCAAAAGTAAGCGGCATGACTTTATTTTCAGCACATTCGTCGGTTACTATTTCAAAAGTAATCGGCAAGATTTTTTTATTTTCAGCATATTTGTCGGTTACTAATTTAAAAGTAATCGGCAAGACTTTATTTTCAGCACATTCGTCGGTTACTATTTCAAAAGTAAGCGGCATGACTTTATTTTTACCACATTCGTCGGTTACTATTTCAAAAATAATCGCCAAGATTTTTTTATTTTCAGCATATTTGTCGGTTACTAATTTAAAAGTAATCGGCAAGACTTTATTTTCAGCATATTCGTCGGTTACTATTTCAAAAGTAATCGGCAAGATTTTTTTTTCTGCATATTCGTCGGTTACTATTTCAAAAGTAATCGGCAAGATTTTTTTTCTGCATATTCGTCGGTTACTATTTCAAAAGTAATCGGCAAGATTTTTATTTTCAGCAAATTCGTCGGTTACTATTTCAAAAGTAATCGGCAAGATTTTTTTTCTGCATATTCGTCGGTTACTATTTCAAAAGTAATCGGCAAGATTTTTATTTTCAGCATATTCGTCGGTTACTATTTCAAAAGTAATCGGCAAGACTTTATTTTCAGCACATTCGTCGGTTACTATTTCAAAAGTAATCGGCAAGATTTTTTTTTCTGCATATTCGTCGGTTACTATTTCAAAAGTAATCGGCAAGATTTTTATTTTCAGCAAATTCGTCGGTTACTATTTCAAAAGTAATCGGCAAGCCTTTATTTTCAGCACATTTGTCGGTTACTATTTCAAAAGTAATCGGCAAGACTCTATTTTCAGCACATTCGTCGGTTACTATTTCAAAAGTAATCGGCAAGACTTTATTTTCAGCACATTCGTCGGTTACTATTTCAAAAATAATCGCCAAGATTTTTTTATTTTCAGCATATTTGTCGGTTACTAATTTAAAAGTAATCGGCAAGACTTTATTTTCAGCACATTCGTCGGTTACTATTTCAAAAGTAAGCGGCATGACTTTATTTTTACCACATTCGTCGGTTACTATTTCAAAAATAATCGCCAAGATTTTTTTATTTTCAGCATATTTGTCGGTTACTAATTTAAAAGTAATCGGCAAGACTTTATTTTCAGCACATTCGTCGGTTACTATTTCAAAAGTAAGCGGCATGACTTTATTTTTACCACATTCGTCGGTTACTATTTCAAAAGTAATCGGCAAGACTTTATTTTCAGCACATTCGTCGGTTACTATTTCAAAAGTAATCGGCAAGATTTTTTTTCTGCATATTCGTCGGTTACTATTTCAAAAGTAATTGGCAAGATTTTTATTTTCAGCAAATTCGTCCGTTACTATTTCAAAAGTAATCGGCAAGCCTTTATTTTCAGCACATTCGTCGGTTACTATTTCAAAAGTAATCGGCAAGATTTTTATTTTCAGCATATTCGTCGGTTACTATTTCAAAAGTAATCGCCAAGATTTTTATTTTCAGCATATTTGTCGATTACTATTTTAAAAGTAAGCGGCAATACTTTATTTTCAGCACATTCGTCGGTTACTATTTCAAAAGTAATCGGCAAGATTTTTTTTTCTGCATATTCGTCGGTTACTATTTCAAAAGTAATCGGCAAGATTTTTATTTTCAGCATATTCGTCGGTTACTATTTCAAAAGTAATCGGCAAGACTTTATTTTCAGCACATTCGTCGGTTACTATTTCAAAAGTAATCGGCAAGATTTTTTTTCTGCATATTCGTCGGTTACTATTTCAAAAGTAATCGGCAAGATTTTTATTTTCAGCAAATTCGTCGGTTACTATTTCAAAAGTAATCGGCAAGCCTTTATTTTCAGCACATTCGTCGGTTACTATTTCAAAAGTAATCGGCAAGATTTTTATTTTCAGCATATTCGTCGGTTACTATTTCAAAAGTAATCGCCAAGATTTTTATTTTCAGCATATTTGTCGGTTACTATTTTAAAAGTAATCTGCAAGACTTTATTTTCAGCACATTCGTCGGTTACTATTTCAAAAGTAATCAGCAAGACTTTATTTTCAGCACATTCGTCGGTTACTATTTCAAAAGTAAGCGGCATGACTTTATTTTCAGCACATTCGTCGGTTACTATTTCAAAAGTAATCGGCAAGATTTTTTTTCTGCATATTCGTCGGTTACTATTTCAAAAGTAATCGGCAAGATTTTTATTTTCAGCATATTCGGCGGTTACTATTTCAAAAGTAATCGGCAAAACTTTATTTTCAGCACATTCGTCGGTTACTATTTCAAAAGTAATCGGCGAGATTTTTATCTTCAACATATTCGTCGGTTACTATTTCAAAAGTAATCGGCGAGATTTTTATTTTCAGCATATTTGTCTGTTACTATATTAAAAGTAATCGACAAGATTTTTATTTTCAACATATTCGTCGGTTACTATTTCAAAAGTAATCGGCAAGACTTTATTTTCAGCACATTCGTCGGTTACTATTTCAAAAGTAATCGGCAAGACTTTAATTTCAGCACATTCGTCGGTTACTATTTCAAAAGTAATCGGCAAGATTTTTATTTTCAGCATATTCGTCGGTTACTATTTCAAAAGTAATCGGCATGACTATATTTTCAGCACATTCGTCGGTTACTATTTCAAAAGTAATCGGCAAGATTTTTTTTCTGCATATTCGTCGGTTACTATTTCAAAAGTAATCGGCAAGATTTTTATTTTCAGCATATTCGTCGGTTACTATTTCAAAAGTAATCGGCAAGACTTTATTTTCAGCACATTCGTCGGTTACTATTTCAAAAGTAATCGACAAGATTTTTTTTCTGCATATTCGTCGGTTACTATTTCAAAAGTAATTGGCAAGATTTTTATTTTCAGCAAATTCGTCCGTTACTATTTCAAAAGTAATCGGCAAGCCTTTATTTTCAGCACATTCGTCGGTTACTATTTCAAAAGTAATCGGCAAGATTTTTATTTTCAGCATATTCGTCGGTTACTATTTCAAAAGTAATCGCCAAGATTTTTATTTTCAACATATTTGTCGGTTACTATTTTAAAAGTAATCGGCAATACTTTATTTTCAGCACATTCGTCGGTTACTATTTCAAAAGTAATCGGCAAGATTTTTTTTTCTGCATATTCGTCGGTTACTATTTCAAAAGTAATCGGCAAGATTTTTATTTTCAGCATATTCGTCGGTTACTATTTCAAAAGTAATCGGCAAGACTTTATTTTCAGCACATTCGTCGGTTACTATTTCAAAAGTAATCGGCAAGATTTTTTTTCTGCATATTCGTCGGTTACTATTTCAAAAGTAATCGGCAAGATTTTTATTTTCAGCAAATTCGTCGGTTACTATTTCAAAAGTAATCGGCAAGCCTTTATTTTCAGCACATTCGTCGGTTACTATTTCAAAAGTAATCGGCAAGATTTTTATTTTCAGCATATTCGTCGGTTACTATTTCAAAAGTAATCGCCAAGATTTTTATTTTCAGCATATTTGTCGGTTACTATATTAAAAGTAATCTGCAAGACTTTATTTTCAGCACATTCGTCGGTTACTATTTCAAAAGTAATCAGCAAGACTTTATTTTCAGCACATTCGTCGGTTACTATTTCAAAAGTAAGCGGCATGACTTTATTTTCAGCACATTCGTCGGTTACTATTTCAAAAGTAATCGGCAAGATTTTTTTTCTGCATATTCGTCGGTTACTATTTCAAAAGTAATCGGCAAGATTTTTATTTTCAGCATATTCGGCGGTTACTATTTCAAAAGTAATCGGCAAAACTTTATTTTCAGCACATTCGTCGGTTACTATTTCAAAAGTAATCGGCGAGATTTTTATCTTCAACATATTCGTCGGTTACTATTTCAAAAGTAATCGGCGAGATTTTTATTTTCAGCATATTTGTCTGTTACTATATTAAAAGTAATCGACAAGATTTTTATTTTCAACATATTCGTCGGTTACTATTTCAAAAGTAATCGGCAAGACTTTATTTTCAGCACATTCGTCGGTTACTATTTCAAAAGTAATCGGCAAGATTTTTATTTTCAGCATATTCGTCGGTTACTATTTCAAAAGTAATCGGCATGACTATATTTTCAGCACATTCGTCGGTTACTATTTCAAAAGTAATCGGCAAGATTTTTTTTCTGCATATTCGTCGGTTACTATTTCAAAAGTAATCGGCAAGATTTTTATTTTCAGCATATTCGTCGGTTACTATTTCAAAACTAATCGGCAAGACTTTATTTTCAGCACATTCGTCGGTTACTATTTCAAAAGTAATCGACAAGATTTTTTTTCTGCATATTCGTCGGTTACTATTTCAAAAGTAATGGGCAAGATTTTTATTTTCAGCAAATTCGTCCGTTACTATTTCAAAAGTAATCGGCAAGCCTTTATTTTCAGCACATTCGTCGGTTACTATTTCAAAAGTAATCGGCAAGATTTTTATTTTCAGCATATTCGTCGGTTACTATTTCAAAAGTAATCGCCAAGATTTTTATTTTCAACATATAAGTCGGTTACTATTTTAAAAGTAATCGGCAATACTTTATTTTCAGCACATTCGTCGGTTACTATTTCAAAAGTAATCGGCAAGATTTTTTTTTCTGCATATTCGTCGGTTACTATTTCAAAAGTAATCGGCAAGATTTTTATTTTCAGCATATTCGTCGGTTACTATTTCAAAAGTAATCGGCAAGACTTTATTTTCAGCACATTCGTCGGTTACTATTTCAAAAGTAATCGGCAAGATTTTTTTTTCTGCATATTCGTCGGTTACTATTTCAAAAGTAATCGGCAAGATTTTTATTTTCAGCAAATTCGTCGGTTACTATTTCAAAAGTAATCGGCAAGCCTTTATTTTCAGCACATTTGTCGGTTACTATTTCAAAAGTAATCGGCAAGACTCTATTTTCAGCACATTCGTCGGTTACTATTTCAAAAGTAATCGGCAAGACTTTATTTCCAGCACATTCGTCGGTTACTATTTCCAAAATAATCGCCAAGATTTTTTTATTTTCAGCATATTTGTCGGTTACTAATTCAAAAGTAATCAGCAAGACTTTATTTTCAGCACATTCGTCGGTTACTATTTCAAAAGTAAGCGGCATGACTTTATTTTTACCACATTCGTCGGTTACTATTTCAAAAGTAATCGGCAAGATTTTTTTTCTGCATATTCGTCGGTTACTATTTCAAAAGTAATCGGCAAGATTTTTATTTTCAGCATATTCGGCGGTTACTCTTTCAAAAGTAATCGGCAAAACTTTATTTTCAGCACATTCGTCGGTTACTATTTCAAAAGTAATCGGCAAGATTTTTATTTTCAGCAAATTCGTCCGTTACTATTTCAAAAGTAATCGGCAAGCCTTTATTTTCAGCACATTCGTCGGTTACTATTTCAAAAGTAATCGGCAAGATTTTTTTTCTGCATATTCGTCGGTTACTATTTCAAAAGTAATCGGCAAGATTTTTATTTTCAGCAAATTCGTCGGTTACTATTTCAAAAGTAATCGGCAAGCCTTTATTTTCAGCACATTCGTCGGTTACTATTTCAAAAGTAATCGGCAAGATTTTTATTTTCAGCATATTCGTCGGTTACTATTTCAAAAGTAATCGCCAAGATTTTTATTTTCAGCATATTTGTCGGTTACTATTTTAAAAGTAATCGGCAAGACTTTATTTTCAGCACATTCGTCGGTTACTATTTCAAAAGTAATCGGCAAGACTTTATTTTCAGCACATTCGTCGGTTACTATTTCAAAAGTAAACGGCAAGACTTTATTTTCAGCACATTCGTCGGTTACTATTTCAAAAGTAATCGGCAAGACTTTATTTTCAGCACATTCGTCGGTTACTATTTCAAAAGTAAACGGCAAGATTTTTATTTTCAGCATATTCGTCGGTTACTATTTCAAAAATAATCGCCAAGATTTTTTTATTTTCAGCATATTTGTCGGTTACTAATTTAAAAGTAATCGGCAAGACTTTATTTTCAGCACATTCGTCGGTTACTATTTCAAAAGTAAGCGGCATGACTTTATTTTCAGCACATTCGTCGGTTACTATTTCAAAAGTAATCGGCAAGATTTTTATTTTCAGCATATTCGGCGGTTACTATTTCAAAAGTAATCGGCAAAACTTTATTTTCAGCACATTCGTCGGTTACTATTTCAAAAGTAATCGGCGAGATTTTTATCTTCAACATATTCGTCGGTTACTATTTCAAAAGTAATCGGCAAGAATTTTATTTTCAGCATATTTGTCTGTTACTATATTAAAAGTAATCGACAAGATTTTTATTTTCAACATATTCGTCGGTTACTATTTCAAAAGTAATCGGCAAGACTTTATTTTCAGCACATTCGTCGGTTACTATTTCAAAAGTAATCGGCAAGACTTTAATTTCAGCACATTCGTCGGTTACTATTTCAAAAGTAATCGGTAAGATTTTTATTTTCAGCATATTCGTCGGTTACTATTTCAAAAGTAATCGCCAAGATTTTTATTTTCAGCATATTTGTCGGTTACTATTTTAAAAGTAAGCGGCAATACTTTATTTTCAGCACATTCGTCGGTTACTATTTCAAAAGTAATCGGCAAGATTTTTTTTTCTGCATATTCGTCGGTTACTATTTCAAAAGTAATCGGCAAGATTTTTATTTTCAGCATATTCGTCGGTTACTATTTCAAAAGTAATCGGCAAGCCTTTATTTTCAGCACATTCGTCGGTTACTATTTCAAAAGTAATCGGCAAGACTTTATTTTCAGCACATTCGTCGGTTACTATTTCAAAAGTAATCAGCAAGACTTTATTTTCAGCACATTCGTCGGTTACTATTTCAAAAGTAAGCGGCATGACTTTATTTTCAGCACATTCGTCGGTTACTATTTCAAAAGTAATCGGCAAGATTTTTTTTCTGCATATTCGTCGGTTACTATTTCAAAAGTAATCGGCAAGATTTTTATTTTCAGCATATTCGGCGGTTACTATTTCAAAAGTAATCGGCAAAACTTTATTTTCAGCACATTCGTCGGTTACTATTTCAAAAGTAATCAGCAAGACTTTATTTTCAGCACATTCGTCGGTTACTATTTCAAAAGTAAGCGGCATGACTTTATTTTCAGCACATTCGTCGGTTACTATTTCAAAAGTAATCGGCAAGATTTTTTTTCTGCATATTCGTCGGTTACTATTTCAAAAGTAATCGGCAAGATTTTTTTCTGCATATTCGTCGGTTACTATTTCAAAAGTAATCGGCAAGATTTTTATTTTCAGCAAATTCGTCGGTTACTATTTCAAAAGTAATCGGCAAGCCTTTATTTTCAGCACATTCGTCGGTTACTATTTCAAAAGTAATCGGCAAGACTTTATTTTCAGCACATTCGTCGGTTACTATTTCAAAAGTAATCAGCAAGACTTTATTTTCAGCACATTCGTCGGTTACTATTTCAAAAGTAAGCGGCATGACTTTATTTTCAGCACATTCGTCGGTTACTATTTCAAAAGTAATCGGCAAGATTTTTTTTCTGCATATTCGTCGGTTACTATTTCAAAAGTAATCGGCAAGATTTTTATTTTCAGCATATTCGGCGGTTACTATTTCAAAAGTAATCGGCAAAACTTTATTTTCAGCACATTCGTTGGTTACTATTTCAAAAGTAATCGGCGAGATTTTTATCTTCAACATATTCGTCGGTTACTATTTCAAAAGTAATCGGCAAGATTTTTATTTTCAGCATATTTGTCTGTTACTATATTAAAAGTAATCGACAAGATTTTTATTTTCAACATATTCGTCGGTTACTATTTCAAAAGTAATCGGCAAGACTTTATTTTCAGCACATTCGTCGGTTACTATTTCAAAAGTAATCGGCAAGACTTTAATTTCAGCACATTCGTCGGTTACTATTTCAAAAGTAATCGGCAAGATTTTTATTTTCAGCATATTCGGCGGTTACTATTTCAAAAGTAATCGGCAAAACTTTATTTTCAGCACATTCGTCGGTTACTATTTCATGAGTAATCGGCAAGATTTTTTTCTGCATATTCGTCGGTTACTATTTCAAAAGTAATCGGCAAGATTTTTATTTTCAGCATATTCGGCGGTTACTATTTCAAAAGTAATCGGCAAAACTTTATTTTCAGCACATTCGTCGGTTACTATTTCAAAAGTAATCGGCGAGATTTTTATCTTCAACATATTCGTCGGTTACTATTTCAAAAGTAATCGGCAAGAATTTTATTTTCAGCATATTTGTCTGTTACTATATTAAAAGTAATCGACAAGATTTTTATTTTCAACATATTCGTCGGTTACTATTTCAAAAGTAATCGGCAAGACTTTATTTTCAGCACATTCGTCGGTTACTATTTCAAAAGTAATCGGCAAGACTTTAATTTCAGCACATTCGTCGGTTACTATTTCAAAAGTAATCGGTAAGATTTTTATTTTCAGCATATTCGTCGGTTACTATTTCAAAAGTAATCGCCAAGATTTTTATTTTCAGCATATTTGTCGGTTACTATTTTAAAAGTAAGCGGCAATACTTTATTTTCAGCACATTCGTCGGTTACTATTTCAAAAGTAATCGGCAAGATTTTTTTTTTCTGCATATTCGTCGGTTACTATTTCAAAAGTAATCGGCAAGATTTTTATTTTCAGCATATTCGTCGGTTACTATTTCAAAAGTAATCGGCAAGACTTTATTTTCAGCACATTCGTCGGTTACTATTTCAAAAGTAATCGGCAAGATTTTTTTTCTGCATATTCGTCGGTTACTATTTCAAAAGTAATCGGCAAGATTTTAATTTTCAGCAAATTCGTCGGTTACTATTTCAAAAGTAATCGGCAAGCCTTTATTTTCAGCACATTCGTCGGTTACTATTTCAAAAGTAATCGGCAAGACTTTATTTTCAGCACATTCGTCGGTTACTATTTCAAAAGTAATCGGCAAGATTTTTATTTTCAGCAGATTCGTCGGTTACTATTTCAAAAGTAATCGCCAAGATTTTTATTTTCAGCATATTTGTCGGTTACTATTTTAAAAGTAAGCGGCATGACTTTATTTTCAGCACATTCGTCGGTTACTATTTCAAAAGTAATCGGCAAGATTTTTTTTTCTGCATATTCGTCGGTTACTATTTCAAAAGTAATCGGCAAGATTTTTATTTTTAGCAGATTCGTCGGTTACTATTTCAAAAGTAATCGGCAAAACTTTATTTTCAGCACATTCTCGGTTACTATTTCAAAAGTAATCGGCAAGATTTTTTTTTTTGCATATTCGTCGGTTACTATTTCAAAAGTAATCGACAAGATTTTTATTTTCAGCAAATTCGTCGGTTACTATTTCAAAAGTAATCGGCAAGCCTTTATTTTCAGCACATTCGTCGGTTACTATTTCAAAAGTAATCGGCAAGATTTTTATTTTCAGCATATTCGTCGGTTACTATTTCAAAAGTAATCGCCAAGATTTTTATTTTCAGCATATTTGTCGGTTACTATTTTAAAAGTAATCGGCAAGACTTTATTTTCAGCACATTCGTCGGTTACTATTTCAAAAGTAATCGGCAAGACTTTATTTTCAGCACATTCGTCGGTTACTATTTCAAAAGTAATCGACAAGACTTTATTTTCAGCACATTCATCGGTTACTATTTCAAAAGTAAACGGCAAGATTTTTATTTTCAGCATATTCGTCGGTTACTATTTCAAAAATAATCGCCAAGATTTTTTTATTTTCAGCATATTTGTCGGTTACTAATTTAAAAGTAATCGGCAAGACTTTATTTTCAGCACATTCGTCGGTTACTATTTCAAAAGTAAGCGGCATGACTTTATTTTCAGCACATTCGTCGGTTACTATTTCATAAGTAATCGGCAAGATTTTTTTTCTGCATATTCGTCGGTTACTATTTCATAAGTAATCGGCAAGATTTTTATTTTCAGCATATTCGGCGGTTACTATTTCAAAAGTAATCGGCAAAACTTTATTTTCAGCACATTCGTCGGTTACTATTTCAAAAGTAATCGGCGAGATTTTTATCTTCAACATATTCGTCGGTTACTATTTCAAAAGTAATCGGCAAGAATTTTATTTTCAGCATATTTGTCTGTTACTATATTAAAAGTAATCGACAAGATTTTTATTTTCAACATATTCGTCGGTTACTATTTCAAAAGTAATCGGCAAGACTTTATTTTCAGCACATTCGTCGGTTACTATTTCAAAAGTAATCGGCAAGATTTTTATTTTCAGCATATTCGTCGGTTACTATTTCAAAAGTAATCGCCAAGATTTTTATTTTCAGCATATTTGTCGGTTACTATTTTAAAAGTAAGCGGCAAGACTTTATTTTCAGCACATTCGTCGGTTACTATTTCAAAAGTAATCGGCAAGATTTTTTTTCTGCATATTCGTCGGTTACTATTTCAAAAGTAATCGGCAAGATTTTTATTTTCAGCAAATTCGTCGGTTACTATTTCAAAAGTAATCGGCAAGCCTTTATTTTCAGCACATTCGTCGGTTACTATTTCAAAAGAAATCGGCAAGATTTTTATTTTCAGCATATTCGTCGGTTACTATTTCAAAAGTAATCGCCAAGATTTTTATTTTCAGCATATTTGTCGGTTACTATTTTAAAAGTAAGCGGCATCACTTTATTTTCAGCACATTCGTCGGTTACTATTTCAAAAGTAATCGGCAAGATTTTTTTTTCTGCATATTCGTCGGTTACTATTTCAAAAGTAATCGGCAAGATTTTTATTTTCAGCAAATTCGTCGGTTACTATTTCAAAAGTAATCGCCAAGCCTTTATTTTCAGCACATTCGTCGGTTACTATTTCAAAAGTAATCGGCAAGATTTTTATTTTCAGCATATTCGTCGGTTACTATTTCAAAAGTAATCGCCAAGATTTTTATTTTCAGCATATTTGTCGGTTACTATTTTAAAAGTAATCGGCAAGACTTTATTTTCAGCACATTCGTCGATTATTATTTCAAAAGTAATCGGCAAGACTTTATTTTCAGCACATTCGTCGGTTACTATTTCAAAAGTAATCGACAAGACTTTATTTTCAGCACATTCATCGGTTACTATTTCAAAAGTAAACGGCAATATTTTTATTTTCAGCATATTCGTCGGTTACTATTTCAAAAATAATCGCCAAGATTTTTTTATTTTCAGCATATTTGTCGGTTACTAATTTAAAAGTAATCGGCAAGACTTTATTTTCAGCACATTCGTTGGTTACTATTTCAAAAGTAAGCGGCATGAATTAATTTTCAGCACATTCGTCGGTTACTATTTCATAAGTAATCGGCAAGATTTTTTTTCTGCATATTCGTCGGTTACTATTTCAAAAGTAATCGGCAAGATTTTTATTTTCAGCATATTCGGCGGTTACTATTTCAAATGTAATCGGCAAAACTTTATTTTCAGCACATTCGTCGGTTACTATTTCAAAAGTAATCGGTGAGATTTT
Organism: Medicago lupulina; assembly: GCA_958299785.1. Taxonomy (NCBI): domain Eukaryota; kingdom Viridiplantae; phylum Streptophyta; class Magnoliopsida; order Fabales; family Fabaceae; genus Medicago; species Medicago lupulina. The sequence goes on along the minus strand of OY283143.1, from coordinate 39,600,167 downwards.
TATCTTCAACATATTCGTCGGTTACTATTTCAAAAGTAATCGGCAAGATTTTTTTTTCTGCATATTCGTCGGTTACTATTTCAAAAGTAATCTTCAAGATTTTTATTTTTAGCAGATTCGTCGGTTACTATTTCAAAAGTAATCGGCAAAACTTTATTTTCAGCAAATTCTCGGTTACTATTTCAAAAGTAATCGGCAAGATTTTTTTTTCTGCATATTCGTCGGTTACTATTTCAAAAGTAATCGGCAAGATTTTTATTTTCAGCAAATTCGTCGGTTACTATTTCAAAAGTAATCGGCAAGCCTTTATTTTCAGCACATTCGTCGGTTACTATTTCAAAAGTAATCGGCAAGATTTTTATTTTCAGCATATTCGTCGGTTACTATTTCAAAAGTAATCGCCAAGATTTTTATTTTCAGCATATTTGTCGGTTACTATTTTAAAAGTAATCGGCAAGACTTTATTTTCAGCACATTCGTCGGTTACTATTTCAAAAGTAAGCGGCATGACTTTATTTTCAGCACATTCGTCGGTTACTATTTCATAAGTAATCGGCAAGATTTTTTTTCTGCATATTCGTCGGTTACTATTTCAAAAGTAATCGGCAAGATTTTTATTTTCAGCATATTCGGCGGTTACTATTTCAAAAGTAATCGGCAAAACTTTATTTTCAGCACATTCGTCGGTTACTATTTCAAAAGTAATCGGCGAGATTTTTATCTTCAACATATTCGTCGGTTACTATTTCAAAAGTAATCGGCAAGAATTTTATTTTCAGCATATTTGTCTGTTACTATATTAAAAGTAATCGACAAGATTTTTATTTTCAACATATTCGTCGGTTACTATTTCAAAAGTAATCGGCAAGACTTTATTTTCAGCACATTCGTCGGTTACTATTTCAAAAGTAATCGGCAAGATTTTTATTTTCAGCATATTCGTCGGTTACTATTTCAAAAGTAATCGCCAAGATTTTTATTTTCAGCATATTTGTCGGTTACTATTTTAAAAGTAAGCGGCATGACTTTATTTTCAGCACATTCGTCGGTTACTATTTCATAAGTAATCGGCAAGATTTTTTTTCTGCATATTCGTCGGTTACTATTTCAAAAGTAATCGGCAAGATTTTTATTTTCAGCATATTCGGCGGTTACTATTTCAAAAGTAATCGGCAAAACTTTATTTTCAGCACATTCGTCGGTTACTATTTCAAAAGTAATCGGTGAGATTTTTATCTTCAACATATTCGTCGGTTACTATTTCAAAAGTAATCGCCAAGATTTTTATTTTCAGCATATTTGTCGGTTACTATTTTAAAAGTAAGCGGCATGACTTTATTTTCAGCACATTCGTCGGTTACTATTTCAAAAGTAATCGGCAAGATTTTTTTTTCTGCATATTCGTCGGTTACTATTTCAAAAGTAATCGGCAAGATTTTTATTTTCAGCAAATTCGTCGGTTACTATTTCAAAAGTAATCGCCAAGCCTTTATTTTCAGCACATTCGTCGGTTACTATTTCAAAAGTAATCGGCAGGATTTTTATTTTCAGCATATTCGTCGGTTACTATTTCAAAAGTAATCGCCAAGATTTTTATTTTCAGCATATTTGTCGGTTACTATTTTAAAAGTAATCGGCAAGACTTTATTTTCAGCACATTCGTCGGTTATTATTTCAAAAGTAATCGGCAAGACTTTATTTTCAGCACATTCGTCGGTTACTATTTCAAAAGTAATCGACAAGACTTTATTTTCAGCACATTCATCGGTTACTATTTCAAAAGTAAACGGCAAGATTTTTATTTTCAGCATATTCGTCGGTTACTATTTCAAAAATAATCGCCAAGATTTTTTTATTTTCAGCATATTTGTCGGTTACTAATTTAAAAGTAATCGGCAAGACTTTATTTTCAGTACATTCGTCGGTTACTATTTCAAAAGTAAGCGGCATGACTTTATTTTCAGCACATTCGTCGGTTACTATTTCATAAGTAATCGGCAAGATTTTTTTTCTGCATATTCGTCGGTTACTATTTCAAAAGTAATCGGCAAGATTTTTATTTTCAGCATATTCGGCGGTTACTATTTCAAAAGTAATCGGCAAAACTTTATTTTCAGCACATTCGTCGGTTACTATTTCAAAAGTAATCGGTGAGATTTTTATCTTCAACATATTCGTCGGTTACTATTTCAAAAGTAATCGGCAAGAATTTTATTTTCAGCATATTTGTCTGTTACTATATTAAAAGTAATCCACAAGATTTTTATTTTCAGCATATTCGTCGGTTACTATTTCAAAAGTAATCGGCAAGACTTTATTTTCAGCACATTCGTCGGTTACTATTTCAAAAGTAATCGGCAAGATTTTTATTTTCAGCAAATTCGTCGGTTACTATTTCAAAAGTAATCGGCAAGCCTTTATTTTCAGCACATTCGTCGGTTACTATTTCAAAAGTAATCGGCAAGATTTTTATTTTCAGCATATTCGTCGGTTACTATTTCAAAAGTAATCGCCAAGATTTTTATTTTCAGCATATTTGTCGGTTACTATTTTAAAAGTAATCGGCAAGACTTTATTTTCAGCACATTCGTCGGTTACTATTTCAAAAGTAATCGGCAAGACTTTATTTTCAGCACATTCGTCGGTTACTATTTCAAAAGTAATCGACAAGACTTTATTTTCAGCACATTCATCGGTTACTATTTCAAAAGTAAACGGCAAGATTTTTATTTTCAGCATATTCGTCGGTTACTATTTCAAAAATAATCGCCAAGATTTTTTTATTTTCAGCATATTTGTCGGTTACTAATTTAAAAGTAAGCGGCATGACTTTATTTTCAGCACATTCGTCGGTTACTATTTCATAAGTAATCGGCAAGATTTTTTTTCTGCATATTCGTCGGTTACTATTTCAAAAGTAATCGGCAAGATTTTTATTTTCAGCATATTCGGCGGTTACTATTTCAAAAGTAATCGGCAAAACTTTATTTTCAGCACATTCGTCGGTTACTATTTCAAAAGTAATCGGCGAGATTTTTATCTTCAACATATTCGTCGGTTACTATTTCAAAAGTAATCGGCAAGAATTTTATTTTCAGCATATTTGTCTGTTACTATATTAAAAGTAATCGACAAGATTTTTATTTTCAACATATTCGTCGGTTACTATTTCAAAAGTAATCGGCAAGACTTTATTTTTAGCACATTCGTCGGTTACTATTACAAAAGTAATCGGCAAGATTTTTATTTTCAGCATATTCGTCGGTTACTATTTCAAAAGTAATCGGCAAGATTTTTATTTTCAACATATTCGTCGGTTACTATTTCAAAAGTAATCGCCAAGCCTTTATTTTCAGCACATTCGTCGGTTACTATTTCAAAAGTAATCGGCAAGATTTTTATTTTCAGCATATTCGTCGGTTACTATTTCAAAAGTAATCGCCAAGATTTTTATTTTCAGCATATTTGTCGGTTACTATTTTAAAAGTAAGCGGCATGACTTTATTTTCAGCACATTCGTCGGTTACTATTTCAAAAGTAATCGGCAAGATTTTTTTTCTGCATATTCGTCGGTTACTATTTCAAAAGTAATCGGCAAGATTTTTATTTTTAGCAGATTCATCGGTTACTATTTCAAAAGTAAACGGCAATATTTTTATTTTCAGCATATTCGTCGGTTACTATTTCAAAAATAATCGCCAAGATTTTTTTATTTTCAGCATATTTGTCGGTTACTAATTTAAAAGTAATCGGCAAGACTTTATTTTCAGCACATTCGTCGGTTACTATTTCAAAAGTAAGCGGCATGAATTAATTTTCAGCACATTCGTCGGTTACTATTTCATAAGTAATCGGCAAGATTTTTTTTCTGCACATTCGTCGGTTACTATTTCAAAAGTAATCGGCAAGATTTTTATTTTCAGCATATTCGGCGGTTACTATTTCAAATGTAATCGGCAAAACTTTATTTTCAGCACATTCGTCGGTTACTATTTCAAAAGTAATCGGTGAGATTTTTATCTTCAACATATTCGTCGGTTACTATTTCAAAAGTAATCGGCAAGATTTTTTTTTCTGCATATTCGTCGGTTACTATTTCAAAAGTAATCTTCAAGATTTTTATTTTTAGCAGATTCGTCGGTTACTATTTCAAAAGTAATCGGCAAAACTTTATTTTCAGCAAATTCTCGGTTACTATTTCAAAAGTAATCGGCAAGATTTTTTTTTTCTGCATATTCGTCGGTTACTATTTCAAAAGTAATCGGCAAGATTTTTATTTTCAGCAAATTCGTCGGTTACTATTTCAAAAGTAATCGGCAAGCCTTTATTTTCAGCACATTCGTCGGTTACTATTTCAAAAGTAATCGGCAAGATTTTTATTTTCAGCATATTCGTCGGTTACTATTTCAAAAGTAATCGCCAAGATTTTTATTTTCAGCATATTTGTCGGTTACTATTTTAAAAGTAATCGGCAAGACTTTATTTTCAGCACATTCGTCGGTTACTATTTCAAAAGTAATCGGCAAGACTTTATTTTCAGCACATTCGTCGGTTACTATTTCAAAAGTAATCGACAAGACTTTATTTTCAGCACATTCATCGGTTACTATTTCAAAAGTAAACGGCAAGATTTTTATTTTCAGCATATTCGTCGGTTACTATTTCAAAAATAATCGCCAAGATTTTTTTATTTTCAGCATATTTGTCGGTTACTAATTTAAAAGTAATCGGCAAGACTTTATTTTCAGCACATTCGTCGGTTACTATTTCAAAAGTAAGCGGCATGACTTTATTTTCAGCACATTCGTCGGTTACTATTTCATAAGTAATCGGCAAGATTTTTTTTCTGCATATTCGTCGGTTACTATTTCAAAAGTAATCGGCAAGATTTTTATTTTCAGCATATTCGGCGGTTACTATTTCAAAAGTAATCGGCAAAACTTTATTTTCAGCACATTCGTCGGTTACTATTTCAAAAGTAATCGGCGAGATTTTTATCTTCAACATATTCGTCGGTTACTATTTCAAAAGTAATCGGCAAGATTTTTTTTTCTGCATATTCGTCGGTTACTATTTCAAAAGTAATCTTCAAGATTTTTATTTTTAGCAGATTCGTCGGTTACTATTTCAAAAGTAATCGGCAAAACTTTATTTTCAGCAAATTCTCGGTTACTATTTCAAAAGTAATCGGCAAGATTTTTTTTTTCTGCATATTCGTCGGTTACTATTTCAAAAGTAATCGGCAAGATTTTTATTTTCAGCAAATTCGTCGGTTACTATTTCAAAAGTAATCGGCAAGCCTTTATTTTCAGCACATTCGTCGGTTACTATTTCAAAAGTAATCGGCAAGATTTTTATTTTCAGCATATTCGTCGGTTACTATTTCAAAAGTAATCGCCAAGATTTTTATTTTCAGCATATTTGTCGGTTACTATTTTAAAAGTAATCGGCAAGACTTTATTTTCAGCACATTCGTCGGTTACTATTTCAAAAGTAATCGGCAAGACTTTATTTTCAGCACATTCGTCGGTTACTATTTCAAAAGTAATCGACAAGACTTTATTTTCAGCACATTCATCGGTTACTATTTCAAAAGTAAACGGCAAGATTTTTATTTTCAGCATATTCGTCGGTTACTATTTCAAAAATAATCGCCAAGATTTTTTTATTTTCAGCATATTTGTCGGTTACTAATTTAAAAGTAATCGGCAAGACTTTATTTTCAGCACATTCGTCGGTTACTATTTCAAAAGTAAGCGGCATGACTTTATTTTCAGCACATTCGTCGGTTACTATTTCATAAGTAATCGGCAAGATTTTTTTTCTGCATATTCGTCGGTTACTATTTCAAATGTAATCGGCAAGATTTTTATTTTCAGCATATTCGGCGGTTACTATTTCAAAAGTAATCGGCAAAACTTTATTTTCAGCACATTCGTCGGTTACTATTTCAAAAGTAATCGGCGAGATTTTTATCTTCAACATATTCGTCGGTTACTATTTCAAAAGTAATCGGCAAGAATTTTATTTTCAGCATATTTGTCTGTTACTATATTAAAAGTAATCGACAAGATTTTTATTTTCAACATATTCGTCGGTTACTATTTCAAAAGTAATCGGCAAGACTTTATTTTCAGCACATTCGTCGGTTACTATTTCAAAAGTAATCGGCAAGATTTTTATTTTCAGCATATTCGTCGGTTACTATTTCAAAAGTAATCGCCAAGATTTTTATTTTCAGCATATTTGTCGGTTACTATTTTAAAAGTAAGCGGCATGACTTTATTTTCAGCACATTCGTCGGTTACTATTTCATAAGTAATCGGCAAGATTTTTTTTCTGCATATTCGTCGGTTACTATTTCAAAAGTAATCGGCAAGATTTTTATTTTCAGCATATTCGGCGGTTACTATTTCAAAAGTAATCGGCAAAACTTTATTTTCAGCACATTCGTCGGTTACTATTTCAAAAGTAATCGGTGAGATTTTTATCTTCAACATATTCGTCGGTTACTATTTCAAAAGTAATCGCCAAGATTTTTATTTTCAGCATATTTGTCGGTTACTATTTTAAAAGTAAGCGGCATGACTTTATTTTCAGCACATTCGTCGGTTACTATTTCAAAAGTAATCGGCAAGATTTTTTTTCTGCATATTCGTCGGTTACTATTTCAAAAGTAATCGGCAAGATTTTTATTTTCAGCAAATTCGTCGGTTACTATTTCAAAAGTAATCGCCAAGCCTTTATTTTCAGCACATTCGTCGGTTACTATTTCAAAAGTAATCGGCAGGATTTTTATTTTCAGCATATTCGTCGGTTACTATTTCAAAAGTAATCGCCAAGATTTTTATTTTCAGCATATTTGTCGGTTACTATTTTAAAAGTAATCGGCAAGACTTTATTTTCAGCACATTCGTCGGTTATTATTTCAAAAGTAATCGGCAAGACTTTATTTTCAGCACATTCGTCGGTTACTATTTCAAAAGTAATCGACAAGACTTTATTTTCAGCACATTCATCGGTTACTATTTCAAAAGTAAACGGCAAGATTTTTATTTTCAGCATATTCGTCGGTTACTATTTCAAAAATAATCGCCAAGATTTTTTTATTTTCAGCATATTTGTCGGTTACTAATTTAAAAGTAATCGGCAAGACTTTATTTTCAGTACATTCGTCGGTTACTATTTCAAAAGTAAGCGGCATGACTTTATTTTCAGCACATTCGTCGGTTACTATTTCATAAGTAATCGGCAAGATTTTTTTTCTGCATATTCGTCGGTTACTATTTCAAAAGTAATCGGCAAGATTTTTATTTTCAGCATATTCGGCGGTTACTATTTCAAAAGTAATCGGCAAAACATTATTTTCAGCACATTCGTCGGTTACTATTTCAAAAGTAATCGGTGAGATTTTTATCTTCAACATATTCGTCGGTTACTATTTCAAAAGTAATCGGCAAGAATTTTATTTTCAGCATATTTGTCTGTTACTATATTAAAAGTAATCCACAAGATTTTTATTTTCAACATATTCGTCGGTTACTATTTCAAAAGTAATCGGCAAGACTTTATTTTCAGCACATTCGTCGGTTACTATTTCAAAAGTAATCGGCAAGATTTTTATTTTCAGCAAATTCGTCGGTTACTATTTCAAAAGTAATCGGCAAGCCTTTATTTTCAGCACATTCGTCGGTTACTATTTCAAAAGTAATCGGCAAGATTTTTATTTTCAGCATATTCGTCGGTTACTATTTCAAAAGTAATCGCCAAGATTTTTATTTTCAGCATATTTGTCGGTTACTATTTTAAAAGTAATCGGCAAGACTTTATTTTCAGCACATTCGTCGGTTACTATTTCAAAAGTAATCGGCAAGACTTTATTTTCAGCACATTCGTCGGTTACTATTTCAAAAGTAATCGACAAGACTTTATTTTCAGCACATTCATCGGTTACTATTTCAAAAGTAAACGGCAAGATTTTTATTTTCAGCATATTCGTCGGTTACTATTTCAAAAATAATCGCCAAGATTTTTTTATTTTCAGCATATTTGTCGGTTACTAATTTAAAAGTAAGCGGCATGACTTTATTTTCAGCACATTCGTCGGTTACTATTTCATAAGTAATCGGCAAGATTTTTTTTCTGCATATTCGTCGGTTACTATTTCAAAAGTAATCGGCAAGATTTTTATTTTCAGCATATTCGGCGGTTACTATTTCAAAAGTAATCGGCAAAACTTTATTTTCAGCACATTCGTCGGTTACTATTTCAAAAGTAATCGGCGAGATTTTTATCTTCAACATATTCGTCGGTTACTATTTCAAAAGTAATCGGCAAGAATTTTATTTTCAGCATATTTGTCTGTTACTATATTAAAAGTAATCGACAAGATTTTTATTTTCAACATATTCGTCGGTTACTATTTCAAAAGTAATCGGCAAGACTTTATTTTTAGCACATTCGTCGGTTACTATTTCAAAAGTAATCGGCAAGATTTTTATTTTCAGCATATTCGTCGGTTACTATTTCAAAAGTAATCGGCAAGATTTTTATTTTCAACATATTCGTCGGTTACTATTTCAAAAGTAATCGCCAAGCCTTTATTTTCAGCACATTCGTCGGTTACTATTTCAAAAGTAATCGGCAAGATTTTTATTTTCAGCATATTCGTCGGTTACTATTTCAAAAGTAATCGGCAAGATTTTTATTTTCAGCATATTCGTCGGTTACTATTTCAAAAGTAATCGCCAAGATTTTTATTTTCAGCATATTTGTCGGTTACTATTTTAAAAGTAAGCGGCATGACTTTATTTTCAGCACATTCGTCGGTTACTATTTCAAAAGTAATCGGCAAGATTTTTTTTCTGCATATTCGTCGGTTACTATTTCAAAAGTAATCGGCAAGATTTTTATTTTTAGCAGATTCATCGGTTACTATTTCAAAAGTAAACGACAAGATTTTTATTTTCAGCATATTCGTCGGTTACTATTTCAAAAGTAAGCGGCATGACTTTATTTTCAGCACATTCGTCGGTTACTATTTCAAAAGTAATCGGCAAGATTTTTTTTTCTGCATATTCGTCGGTTACTATTTATAAAGTAATCGGCAAGATTTTTATTTTCAGCAAATTCGTCGGTTACTATTTCAAAAGTAATCGCCAAGCCGTTATTTTCAGCACATTCGTCGGTTACTATTTCAAAAGTAATCGGCAAGATTTTTATTTTCAGCATATTCGTCGGTTACTATTTCAAAAGTAATCGCCAAGATTTTTATTTTCAGCATATTTGTCGGTTACTATTTTAAAAGTAATCGGCAAGACTTTATTTTCAGCACATTCGTCGGTTACTATTTCAAAAGTAAGCGGCATGACTTTATTTTCAGCACATTCGTCGGTTACTATTTCAAAAGTAATCGGCAAGATTTTTTTTCTGCATATTCGTCGGTTACTATTTCTAAAGTAATCGGCAAGATTTTTATTTTCAGCATATTCGGCGGTTACTATTTCAAAAGTAACCGGCGAGATTTTTATCTTCAACATATTCGTCGGTTACTATTTCAAAAGTAATCGGCAAGATTTTTATTTTCAGCATATTTGTCTGTTACTATATTAAAAGTAATCGACAAGATTTTTATTTTCAACATATTCGTCGGTTACTATTTCAAAAGTAATCGGCAAGACTTTATTTTCAGCACATTCGTCGGTTACTATTTCAAAAGTAATCGGCAAGACTTTAATTTCAGCACATTCGTCGGTTACTATTTCAAAAGTAATCGGCAAGATTTTTATTTTCAGCATATTCGTCGGTTACTATTTCAAAAGTAATCGCCAAGATTTTTATTTTCAGCATATTTGTCGGTTACTATTTTAAAAGTAAGCGGCATGACTTTATTTTCAGCACATTCGTCGGTTACTATTTCAAAAGTAATCGGCAAGATTTTTTTTTTCTGCATATTCGTCGGTTACTATTTCAAAAGTAATCGGCAAGATTTTTATTTTCAACATATTCGTCGGTTACTATTTCAAAAGTAATCGGCAAGACTTTATTTTCAGCACATTCGTCGGTTACTATTTCAAAAGTAATCGGCAAGATTTTTATTTTCAGCATATTCGTCGGTTACTATTTCAAAAGTAATCGCCAAGATTTTTATTTTCAGCATATTTGTCGGTTACTATTTTAAAAGTAAGCGGCATGACTTTATTTTCAGCACATTCGTCGGTTACTATTTCAAAAGTAATCGGCAAGATTTTTTTTCTGCATATTCGTCGGTTACTATTTCAAAAGTAATCGGCAAGATTTTTATTTTTAGCAGATTCGTCGGTTACTATTTCAAAAGTAATCGGCAAAACTTTATTTTCAGCACATTCTCGGTTACTATTTCAAAAGTAATCGGCAAGATTTTTTTTTCTGCATATTCGTCGGTTACTATTTCAAAAGTAATCGGCAAGATTTTTATTTTCAGCAAATTCGTCGGTTACTATTTCAAAAGTAATCGGCAAGCCTTTATTTTCAGCACATTCGTCGGTTACTATTTCAAAAGTAATCGGCAAGATTTTTATTTTCAGCATATTCGTCGGTTACTATTTCAAAAGTAATCGCCAAGATTTTTATTTTCAGCAAATTTGTCGGTTACTAATTTAAAAGTAATCGGCAAGACTTTATTTTCAGCACATTCGTCGGTTACTATTTCAAAAGTAAGCGGCATGACTTTATTTTCAGCACATTCGTCGGTTACTATTTCATAAGTAATCGGCAAGATTTTTTTTCTGCATATTCGTCGGTTACTATTTCAAAAGTAATCGGCAAGATTTTTATTTTCAGCATATTCGGCGGTTACTATTTCAAAAGTAATCGGCAAAACTTTATTTTCAGCACATTCGTCGGTTACTATTTCAAAAGTAATCGGCGAGATTTTTATCTTCAACATATTCGTCGGTTACTATTTCAAAAGTAATCGGCAAGAATTTTATTTTCAGCATATTTGTCTGTTACTATATTAAAAGTAATCGACAAGATTTTTATTTTCAACATATTCGTCGGTTACTATTTCAAAAGTAATCGGCAAGACTTTATTTTCAGCACATTCGTCGGTTACTATTTCAAAAGTAATCGGCAAGACTTTAATTTCAGCACACTCGTCGGTTACTATTTCAAAAGTAATCGGCAAGATTTTTATTTTCAGCATATTCGTCGGTTACTATTTCAAAAGTAATCGCCAAGATTTTTATTTTCAGCATATTTGTCGATTACTATTTTAAAAGTAAGCGGCAATACTTTATTTTCAGCACATTCGTCGGTTACTATTTCAAAAGTAATCGGCAAGATTTTTTTTTCTGCATATTCGTCGGTTACTATTTCAAAAGTAATCGGCAAGATTTTTATTTTCAGCATATTCGTCGGTTACTATTTCAAAAGTAATCGGCAAGACTTTATTTTCAGCACATTCGTCGGTTACTATTTCAAAAGTAATCGGCAAGATTTTTATTTTCAGCAAATTCGTTGGTTACTATTTCAAAAGTAATCGGCAAGCCTTTATTTTCGGCAAGACTTTAATTTCAGCACATTCGTCGGTTACTATTTTTTCAAAAGTAATCGGCAAGCCTTTATTTTCGGCAAGACTTTAATTTCAGCACATTCGTCGGTTACTATTTCAAAAGTAAGCGGCATGACTTTATTTTCAGCACATTCGTCGGTTACTATTTCAAAAGTAATCGGCAAGATTTTTTTTCTGCATATTCGTCGGTTACTATTTCAAAAGTAATCGGCAAGATTTTTATTTTCAGCATATTCGGCGGTTACTATTTCAAAAGTAATCGGCAAAACTTTATTTTCAGCACATTCGTTGGTTACTATTTCAAAAGTAATCGGCGAGATTTTTATCTTCAACATATTCGTCGGTTACTATTTCAAAAGTAATCGGCAAGATTTTTATTTTCAGCATATTTGTCTGTTACTATATTAAAAGTAATCGACAAGATTTTTATTTTCAACATATTCGTCGGTTACTATTTCAAAAGTAATCGGCAAGACTTTATTTTCAGCACATTCGTCGGTTACTATTTCAAAAGTAATCGGCAAGACTTTAATTTCAGCACATTCGTCGGTTACTATTTCAAAAGTAATCGCCAAGATTTTTATTTTCAGCATATTCGTCGGTTACTATTTCAAAAGTAATCGCCAAGATTTTTATTTTCAGCATATTTGTCGGTTACTATTTTAAACGTAATCGGCAAGACTTTATTTTCAGCACATTCGTCGGTTACTATTTCAAAAGTAATCGGCAAGATTTTTATTTTCAGCATATTCGTCGGTTACTATTTCAAAAGTAATCGCCAAGATTTTTATTTTCAGCATATTTGTCGGTTACTATTTTAAAAGTAATCTGCAAGACTTTATTTTCAGCACATTCGTCGGTTACTATTTCAAAAGTAATCAGCAAGACTTTATTTTCAGCACATTCGTCGGTTACTATTTCAAAAGTAAGCGGCATGACTTTATTTTCAGCACATTCGTCGGTTACTATTTCAAAAGTAATCGGCAAGATTTTTTTTCTGCATATTCGTCGGTTACTATTTCAAAAGTAATCGGCAAGATTTTTATTTTCAGCATATTCGGCGGTTACTATTTCAAAAGTAATCGGCAAAACTTTATTTTCAGCACATTCGTCGGTTACTATTTCAAAAGTAATCGGCGAGATTTTTATCTTCAACATATTCGTCGGTTACTATTTCAAAAGTAATCGGCGAGATTTTTATTTTCAGCATATTTGTCTGTTACTATATTAAAAGTAATCGACAAGATTTTTATTTTCAACATATTCGTCGGTTACTATTTCAAAAGTAATCGGCAAGACTTTATTTTCAGCACATTCGTCGGTTACTATTTCAAAAGTAATCGGCAAGACTTTAATTTCAGCACATTCGTCGGTTACTATTTCAAAAGTAATCGGCAAGATTTTTATTTTCAGCATATTCGTCGGTTACTATTTCAAAAGTAATCGGCATGACTATATTTTCAGCACATTCGTCGGTTACTATTTCAAAAGTAATCGGCAAGATTTTTTTTCTGCATATTCGTCGGTTACTATTTCAAAAGTAATCGGCAAGATTTTTATTTTCAGCATATTCGTCGGTTACTATTTCAAAAGTAATCGGCAAGACTTTATTTTCAGCACATTCGTCGGTTACTATTTCAAAAGTAATCGGCAAGATTTTTTTTTCTGCATATTCGTCGGTTACTATTTCAAAAGTAATCGGCAAGATTTTTATTTTCAGCAAATTCGTCGGTTACTATTTCAAAAGTAATCGGCAAGCCTTTATTTTCAGCACATTTGTCGGTTACTATTTCAAAAGTAATCGGCAAGACTCTATTTTCAGCACATTCGTCGGTTACTATTTCAAAAGTAATCGGCAAGACTTTATTTTCAGCACATTCGTCGGTTACTATTTCAAAAATAATCGCCAAGATTTTTTTATTTTCAGCATATTTGTCGGTTACTAATTTAAAAGTAATCGGCAAGACTTTATTTTCAGCACATTCGTCGGTTACTATTTCAAAAGTAATCGGCAAGACTTTAATTTCAGCACATTCGTCGGTTACTATTTCAAAAGTAATCGCCAAGATTTTTATTTTCAGCATATTCGTCGGTTACTATTTCAAAAGTAATCGCCAAGATTTTTATTTTCAGCATATTTGTCGGTTACTATTTTAAACGTAATCGGCAAGACTTTATTTTCAGCACATTCGTCGGTTACTATTTCAAAAGTAATCGGCAAGATTTTTATTTTCAGCATATTCGTCGGTTACTATTTCAAAAGTAATCGCCAAGATTTTTATTTTCAGCATATTTGTCGGTTACTATTTTAAAAGTAATCTGCAAGACTTTATTTTCAGCACATTCGTCGGTTACTATTTCAAAAGTAATCAGCAAGACTTTATTTTCAGCACATTCGTCGGTTACTATTTCAAAAGTAAGCGGCATGACTTTATTTTCAGCACATTCGTCGGTTACTATTTCAAAAGTAATCGGCAAGATTTTTTTTCTGCATATTCGTCGGTTACTATTTCAAAAGTAATCGGCAAGATTTTTATTTTCAGCATATTCGGCGGTTACTATTTCAAAAGTAATCGGCAAAACTTTATTTTCAGCACATTCATCGGTTACTATTTCAAAAGTAATCGGCGAGATTTTTATCTTCAACATATTCGTCGGTTACTATTTCAAAAGTAATCGGCGAGATTTTTATTTTCAGCATATTTGTCTGTTACTATATTAAAAGTAATCGACAAGATTTTTATTTTCAACATATTCGTCGGTTACTATTTCAAAAGTAATCGGCAAGACTTTATTTTCAGCACATTCGTCGGTTACTATTTCAAAAGTAATCGGCAAGACTTTAATTTCAGCACATTCGTCGGTTACTATTTCAAAAGTAATCGGCAAGATTTTTATTTTCAGCATATTCGTCGGTTACTATTTCAAAAGTAATCGGCATGACTATATTTTCAGCACATTCGTCGGTTACTATTTCAAAAGTAATCGGCAAGATTTTTTTTTCTGCATATTCGTCGGTTATTATTTCAAAAGTAATCGGCAAGATTTTTATTTTCAGCATATTCGTCGGTTACTATTTCAAAAGTAATCGGCAAGACTTTATTTTCAGCACATTCGTCGGTTACTATTTCAAAAGTAATCGGCAAGATTTTTTTTTCTGCATATTCGTCGGTTACTATTTCAAAAGTAATCGGCAAGATTTTTATTTTCAGCAAATTCGTCGGTTACTATTTCAAAAGTAATCGGCAAGCCTTTATTTTCAGCACATTTGTCGGTTACTATTTCAAAAGTAATCGGCAAGACTCTATTTTCAGCACATTCGTCGGTTACTATTTCAAAAGTAATCGGCAAGACTTTATTTTCAGCACATTCGTCGGTTACTATTTCAAAAATAATCGCCAAGATTTTTTTATTTTCAGCATATTTGTCGGTTACTAATTTAAAAGTAATCGGCAAGACTTTATTTTCAGCACATTCGTCGGTTACTATTTCAAAAGTAATCGGCAAGACTTTAATTTCAGCACATTCGTCGGTTACTATTTCAAAAGTAATCGGCAAGATTTTTATTTTCAGCATATTCGTCGGTTACTATTTCAAAAGTAATCGGCATGACTATATTTTCAGCACATTCGTCGGTTACTATTTCAAAAGTAATCGGCAAGATTTTTTTTCTGCATATTCGTCGGTTACTATTTCAAAAGTAATCGGCAAGATTTTTATTTTCAGCATATTCGTCGGTTACTATTTCAAAAGTAATCGGCAAGACTTTATTTTCAGCACATTCGTCGGTTACTATTTCAAAAGTAATCGGCAAGATTTTTTTTCTGCATATTCGTCGGTTACTATTTCAAA
Organism: Medicago lupulina; assembly: GCA_958299785.1. Lineage (NCBI taxonomy): Eukaryota > Viridiplantae > Streptophyta > Magnoliopsida > Fabales > Fabaceae > Medicago > Medicago lupulina. The sequence continues at coordinate 39,584,761 of OY283143.1, read as the reverse complement.
AGTAATTGGCAAGATTTTTATTTTCAGCAAATTCGTCCGTTACTATTTCAAAAGTAATCGGCAAGCCTTTATTTTCAGCACATTCGTAGGTTACTATTTCAAAAGTAATCGGCAAGATTTTTATTTTCAGCATATTCGTCGGTTACTATTTCAAAAGTAATCGCCAAGATTTTTATTTTCAGCATATTTGTCGATTACTATTTTAAAAGTAAGCGGCAATACTTTATTTTCAGCACATTCGTCGGTTACTATTTCAAAAGTAATCGGCAAGATTTTTTTTTCTGCATATTCGTCGGTTACTATTTCAAAAGTAATCGGCAAGATTTTTATTTTCAGCATATTCGTCGGTTACTATTTAAAAAGTAATCGGCAAGACTTTATTTTCAGCACATTCGTCGGTTACTATTTCAAAACTAATCGGCAAGATTTTTTTTCTACATATTCGTCGGTTACTATTTCAAAAGTAATCGGCAAGATTTTTATTTTCAGCAAATTCGTCGGTTACTATTTCAAAAGTAATCGGCAAGCCTTTATTTTCAGCACATTCGTCGGTTACTATTTCAAAAGTAATCGGCAAGATTTTTATTTTCAGCATATTCGTCGGTTACTATTTCAAAAGTAATCGCCAAGATTTTTATTTTCAGCATATTTGTCGGTTACTATTTTAAAAGTAATCTGCAAGACTTTATTTTCAGCACATTCGTCGGTTACTATTTCAAAAGTAATCAGCAAGACTTTATTTTCAGCACATTCGTCGGTTACTATTTCAAAAGTAAGCGGCATGACTTTATTTTCAGCACATTCGTCGGTTACTATTTCAAAAGTAATCGGCAAGATTTTTTTTCTGCATATTCGTCGGTTACTATTTCAAAAGTAATCGGCAAGATTTTTATTTTCAGCATATTCGGCGGTTACTATTTCAAAAGTAATCGGCAAAACTTTATTTTCAGCACATTCGTCGGTTACTATTTCAAAAGTAATCGGCGAGATTTTTATCTTCAACATATTCGTCGGTTACTATTTCAAAAGTAATCGGCGAGATTTTTATTTTCAGCATATTTGTCTGTTACTATATTAAAAGTAATCGACAAGATTTTTATTTTCAACATATTCGTCGGTTACTATTTCAAAAGTAATCGGCAAGACTTTATTTTCAGCACATTCGTCGGTTACTATTTCAAAAGTAATCGGCAAGACTTTAATTTCAGCACATTCGTCGGTTACTATTTCAAAAGTAATCGGCAAGATTTTTATTTTCAGCATATTCGTCGGTTACTATTTCAAAAGTAATCGGCATGACTATATTTTCAGCACATTCGTCGGTTACTATTTCAAAATATGAAGGTTGAGCTTGTTCCTTGATGTCCCGTGATGCGAAACATGATATTTGAACCTATTTGGTTCTAAATTCGGTAAATATAATGTATTGGGATGACCCTTGTCGGGAAAAAGAGATATTAACATATATATCGTTGCAAATTTGATAAATGAGAAGGTTGAATTTGTCCCTTGATTTAAAGCATGATTTGTGAACATATTTGGTTTTGTATTCGGTAAAATGAAAGTATTGAAATGTCCGTTGTCCCGAAAATGAGATTTTGGCCTATATACTTACAAGTTTGAGAAAAAAGAAGGTTAACATTTCCCTTGATTTAAAACATGATATGTGAACCTATTTGGTTTTGTATTCGGTAAAATGAAAGTATTGGAATGACCCTTGCGCAAAAATGAGATTTATCCTATATGGTTATATGTTTGATATATATGAAGGTTGAGCTTGTCCCTCGACGTTCCTTGGCGCGAAAGATGATATTTGAACCTATTGGGTTCTAAATTTGGTATATATAAAGTATTGGGATGACCCTTGTCGCGAAAATGAGATATTAGCCTATATGGTTGCAAATTTGATAAATGTGAAGGTTGAATTTCTCCCTTGATTTAATGCATGATTTGTGAACCTCTTTGGTTGTGTATTCGATAAAATAAAAGGATTGGAATGACCCTTGCGCAAAAATGAGATTTTGGCCTATATGATTACAAGTTTGAGAAATAAGAAGGTTAACATTTCCCTTGATTTAAATCATGATATATGAATCTATTTGGTTTTGTATTCGATAAAATGAAAGTATTGGAACGACCCTTGCGTAAAAATGAGATTTTAGCCTATATGGTTATATGTTTGATATATGTATGAAGGTTGAGCTTGTCCCTCGACGTTCCTTGGTGCGAAAGATGATATTTGAACCTATTGGGTTCTAAATTTGGTATATATAAAGTATTGGGATGACCCTTGTCGCGAAAATGAGATATTAGCCTATATGGTTGCAAATTTGATAAATGTGAAGGTTGAATTTCTCCCTTGATTTAATGCATGATTTGTGAACCTCTTTGGTTGTGTATTCGATAAAATAAAAGGATTGGAATGACCCTTGCGCAAAAATGAGATTTTGGCCTATATGATTACAAGTTTGAGAAATAAGAAGGTTAACATTTCCCTTGATTTAAATCATGATATATGAATCTATTTGGTTTTGTATTCGATAAAATGAAAGTATTGGAACGACCCTTGCGTAAAAATGAAATTTTAGCCTATATGGTTATATGTTTGATATATGTATGAAGGTTGAGCTTGTCCCTCGATGTTCCTTGGTGCGAAAGATGATATTTGAACCTATTGGGTTCTAAATTTGGTATATATAAAGTATTGGGATGACCCTTGTCGCGAAAATGAGATATTAGCCTATATGGTTGCAAATTTGATAAATGTGAAGGTTGAATTTCTCCCTTGATTTAATGCATGATTTGTGAACCTCTTTGGTTGTGTATTCGATAAAATAAAAGGATTGGAATGACCCTTGCGCAAAAATGAGATTTTGGCCTATATGATTACAAGTTTGAGAAATAAGAAGGTTAACATTTCCCTTGATTTAAATCATGATATATGAATCTATTTGGTTTTGTATTCGATAAAATGAAAGTATTGGAACGACCCTTGCGTAAAAATGAGATTTTAGCCTATATGGTTATATGTTTGATTTATGTATGAAGGTTGAGCTTGTCCCTCGACGTTCCTTGGTGCGAAAGATGATATTTGAACCTATTGGGTACTAAATTTGGTATATATAAAGTATTGGGATGACCCTTGTCGCGAAAATGAGATATTAGCCTATATGGTTGCAAATTTGATAAATGTGAAGGTTGAATTTCTCCCTTGATTTAATGCATGATTTGTGAACCTCTTTGGTTGTGTATTCGATAAAATAAAAGGATTGGAATGACCCTTGCGCAAAAATGAGATTTTGGCCTATATGATTACAAGCTTGAGAAATAAGAAGGTTAACATTTCCCTTGATTTAAATCATGATATATGAATCTATTTGGTTTTGTATTCGATAAAATGAAAGTATTGGAACGACCCTTGCGTAAAAATGAGATTTTAGCCTATATGGTTATATGTTTGATATATGTATGAAGGTTGAGCTTGTCCCTCGACGTTCCTTGGTGCGAAAGATGATATTTGAACCTATTGGGTTCTAAATTTGGTATATATAAAGTATTGGGATGACCCTTGTCCCGAAAATGAGATATTAGCCTATATGGTTGCAAATTTGATAAATATGAAGGTTGAATTTCTCCCTTGATTTAATGCATGATTTGTGAACCTCTTTGGTTGAGTATTCGATAAAATAAAAGTATTGGAATGACCCTTGCGCAAAAATGAGATTTTGGCCTATATGCTTATAAGTTTGAGAAAAAAGAAGGTCAACATTTCCCTTGATTTAAAACATGATATGTGAACCTATTGGGTTTTGTATTCGATAAAATGAAAGTATTGGAATGACCCTTGCGCAAAAATGAGATTTTAGCCTATATGGTTACATGTTTGACAAATATGAAGGTTGAGCTTGTTCCTTGATGTCCCGTGATGCGAAACATGATATTTGAACCTATTTGGTTCTAAATTCGGTAAATATAAAGTATTGGGATGACCCTTGTCGGGAAAAAGAGATATTAACATATATATCGTTGCAAATTTGATAAATGAGAAGGTTGAATTTGTCCCTTGATTTAAAGCATGATTTGTGAACATATTTGGTTTTGTATTCGGTAAAATGAAAGTATTGAAATGTCCGTTGTCCCGAAAATGAGATTTTGGCCTATATACTTACAAGTTTGAGAAAAAAGAAGGTTAACATTTCCCTTGATTTAAAACATGATATGTGAACCTATTTGGTTTTGTATTCGGTAAAATGAAAGTATTGGAACGACCCTTGCGCAAAAATGAGATTTATCCTATATGGTTATATGTTTGATATATATGAAGGTTGAGCTTGTCCCTCGACGTTCCTTGGCGCGAAAGATGATATTTGAACCTATTGGGTTCTAAATTTGGTATATATAAAGTATCTGGATGACCCTTGTCGCGAAAATGAGATATTAGCCTATATGGTTGCAAATTTGATAAATGTGAAGGTTGAATTTCTCCCTTGATTTAATGCATGATTTGTGAACCTCTTTGGTTGTGTATTCGATAAAATAAAAGGATTGGAATGACCCTTGCGCAAAAATGAGATTTTGGCCTATATGATTACAAGTTTGAGAAATAAGAAGGTTAACATTTCCCTTGATTTAAATCATGATATATGAATCTACTTGGTTTTGTATTCGATAAAATGAAAGTATTTGAACGACCCTTGCGTAAAAATGAGATTTTAGCCTATATGGTTATATGTTTGATATATGTATGAAGGTTGAGCTTGTCCCTCGACGTTCCTTGGTGCGAAAGATGATATTTGAACCTATTGGGTTCTAAATTTGGTATATATAAAGTATTGGGATGACCCTTGTCGCGAAAATGAGATATTAGCCTATATGGTTGCAAATTTGATAAATGTGAAGGTTGAATTTCTCCCTTGATTTAATGCATGATTTGTGAACCTCTTTGGTTGTGTATTCGATAAAATAAAAGGATTGGAATGACCCTTGCGCAAAAATGAGAGTTTTTCCTATGTGATTACAAGTTTGAGAAATAAGAAGGTTAACATTTCCCTTGATTTAAATCATGATATATGAATCTATTTGGTTTTTTATTCGATAAAATGAAAGTATTGGAAAGACCCTTGCGCAAAAATGAGATTTTAGCCTATATGGTTACATGTTTGACAAATATGAAGGTTGAGCTTGTTCCTTGATGTCCCGTGATGCGAAACATGATATTTGAACCTATTTGGTTCTAAATTCGGTAAATATAAAGTATTGGGATGACCCTTGTCGGGAAAAAGAGATATTAACATATATATCGTTGCAAATTTGATAAATGAGAAGGTTGAATTTGTCCCTTGATTTAAAGCATGATTTGTGAACATATTTGGTTTTGTATTCGGTAAAATGAAAGTATTGAAATGTCCGTTGTCCCGAAAATGAGATTTTGGCCTATATACTTACAAGTTTGAGAAAAAAGAAGGTTAACATTTCCCTTGATTTAAAACATGATATGTGAACCTATTTGGTTTTGTATTCGGTAAAATGAAAGTATTGGAATGACCCTTGCGCAAAAATGAGATTTATCCTATATGGTTATATGTTTGATATATATGAAGGTTGAGCTTGTCCCTCGACGTTCCTTGGCGCGAAAGATGATATTTGAACCTATTGGGTTCTAAATTTGGTATATATAAAGTATTGGGATGACCCTTGTCGCGAAAATGAGATATTAGCCTATATGGTTGCAAATTTGATAAATGTGAAGGTTGAATTTCTCCCTTGATTTAATGCATGATTTGTGAACCTCTTTGGTTGTGTATTCGATAAAATAAAAGGATTGGAATGACCCTTGCGCAAAAATGAGATTTTGGCCTATATGATTACAAGTTTGAGAAATAAGAAGGTTAACATTTCCCTTGATTTAAATCATGATATATGAATCTATTTGGTTTTGTATTCGATAAAATGAAAGTATTGGAACGACCCTTGCGTAAAAATGAGATTTTAGCCTATATGGTTATATGTTTGATATATGTATGAAGGTTGAGCTTGTCCCTCGACGTTCCTTGGTGCGAAAGATGATATTTGAACCTATTGGGTTCTAAATTTGGTATATATAAAGTATTGGGATGACCCTTGTCGCGAAAATGAGATATTAGCCTATATGGTTGCAAATTTGATAAATGTGAAGGTTGAATTTCTCCCTTGATTTAATGCATGATTTGTGAACCTCTTTGGTTGTGTATTCGATAAAATAAAAGGATTGGAATGACCCTTGCGCAAAAATGAGATTTTGGCCTATATGATTACAAGTTTGAGAAATAAGAAGGTTAACATTTCCCTTGATTTAAATCATGATATATGAATCTATTTGGTTTTGTATTCGATAAAATGAAAGTATTGGAACGACCCTTGCGTAAAAATGAAATTTTAGCCTATATGGTTATATGTTTGATATATGTATGAAGGTTGAGCTTGTCCCTCGATGTTCCTTGGTGCGAAAGATGATATTTGAACCTATTGGGTTCTAAATTTGGTATATATAAAGTATTGGGATGACCCTTGTCGCGAAAATGAGATATTAGCCTATATGGTTGCAAATTTGATAAATGTGAAGGTTGAATTTCTCCCTTGATTTAATGCATGATTTGTGAACCTCTTTGGTTGTGTATTCGATAAAATAAAAGGATTGGAATGACCCTTGCGCAAAAATGAGATTTTGGCCTATATGATTACAAGTTTGAGAAATAAGAAGGTTAACATTTCCCTTGATTTAAATCATGATATATGAATCTATTTGGTTTTGTATTCGATAAAATGAAAGTATTGGAACGACCCTTGCGTAAAAATGAGATTTTAGCCTATATGGTTATATGTTTGATTTATGTATGAAGGTTGAGCTTGTCCCTCGACGTTCCTTGGTGCGAAAGATGATATTTGAACCTATTGGGTACTAAATTTGGTATATATAAAGTATTGGGATGACCCTTGTCGCGAAAATGAGATATTAGCCTATATGGTTGCAAATTTGATAAATGTGAAGGTTGAATTTCTCCCTTGATTTAATGCATGATTTGTGAACCTCTTTGGTTGTGTATTCGATAAAATAAAAGGATTGGAATGACCCTTGCGCAAAAATGAGATTTTGGCCTATATGATTACAAGCTTGAGAAATAAGAAGGTTAACATTTCCCTTGATTTAAATCATGATATATGAATCTATTTGGTTTTGTATTCGATAAAATGAAAGTATTGGAACGACCCTTGCGTAAAAATGAGATTTTAGCCTATATGGTTATATGTTTGATATATGTATGAAGGTTGAGCTTGTCCCTCGACGTTCCTTGGTGCGAAAGATGATATTTGAACCTATTGGGTTCTAAATTTGGTATATATAAAGTATTGGGATGACCCTTGTCCCGAAAATGAGATATTAGCCTATATGGTTGCAAATTTGATAAATATGAAGGTTGAATTTCTCCCTTGATTTAATGCATGATTTGTGAACCTCTTTGGTTGAGTATTCGATAAAATAAAAGTATTGGAATGACCCTTGCGCAAAAATGAGATTTTGGCCTATATGCTTATAAGTTTGAGAAAAAAGAAGGTCAACATTTCCCTTGATTTAAAACATGATATGTGAACCTATTGGGTTTTGTATTCGATAAAATGAAAGTATTGGAATGACCCTTGCGCAAAAATGAGATTTTAGCCTATATGGTTACATGTTTGACAAATATGAAGGTTGAGCTTGTTCCTTGATGTCCCGTGATGCGAAACATGATATTTGAACCTATTTGGTTCTAAATTCGGTAAATATAAAGTATTGGGATGACCCTTGTCGGGAAAAAGAGATATTAACATATATATCGTTGCAAATTTGATAAATGAGAAGGTTGAATTTGTCCCTTGATTTAAAGCATGATTTGTGAACATATTTGGTTTTGTATTCGGTAAAATGAAAGTATTGAAATGTCCGTTGTCCCGAAAATGAGATTTTGGCCTATATACTTACAAGTTTGAGAAAAAAGAAGGTTAACATTTCCCTTGATTTAAAACATGATATGTGAACCTATTTGGTTTTGTATTCGGTAAAATGAAAGTATTGGAACGACCCTTGCGCAAAAATGAGATTTATCCTATATGGTTATATGTTTGATATATATGAAGGTTGAGCTTGTCCCTCGACGTTCCTTGGCGCGAAAGATGATATTTGAACCTATTGGGTTCTAAATTTGGTATATATAAAGTATCTGGATGACCCTTGTCGCGAAAATGAGATATTAGCCTATATGGTTGCAAATTTGATAAATGTGAAGGTTGAATTTCTCCCTTGATTTAATGCATGATTTGTGAACCTCTTTGGTTGTGTATTCGATAAAATAAAAGGATTGGAATGACCCTTGCGCAAAAATGAGATTTTGGCCTATATGATTACAAGTTTGAGAAATAAGAAGGTTAACATTTCCCTTGATTTAAATCATGATATATGAATCTACTTGGTTTTGTATTCGATAAAATGAAAGTATTTGAACGACCCTTGCGTAAAAATGAGATTTTAGCCTATATGGTTATATGTTTGATATATGTATGAAGGTTGAGCTTGTCCCTCGACGTTCCTTGGTGCGAAAGATGATATTTGAACCTATTGGGTTCTAAATTTGGTATATATAAAGTATTGGGATGACCCTTGTCGCGAAAATGAGATATTAGCCTATATGGTTGCAAATTTGATAAATGTGAAGGTTGAATTTCTCCCTTGATTTAATGCATGATTTGTGAACCTCTTTGGTTGTGTATTCGATAAAATAAAAGGATTGGAATGACCCTTGCGCAAAAATGAGAGTTTTTCCTATGTGATTACAAGTTTGAGAAATAAGAAGGTTAACATTTCCCTTGATTTAAATCATGATATATGAATCTATTTGGTTTTTTATTCGATAAAATGAAAGTATTGGAAAGACCCTTGCGCAAAAATGAGATTTTAGCCTATATGGTTACATGTTTGACAAATATGAAGGTTGAGCTTGTTCCTTGATGTCCCGTGATGCGAAACATGATATTTGAACCTATTTGGTTCTAAATTCGGTAAATATAAAGTATTGGGATGACCCTTGTCGGGAAAAAGAGATATTAACATATATATCGTTGCAAATTTGATAAATGAGAAGGTTGAATTTGTCCCTTGATTTAAAGCATGATTTGTGAACATATTTGGTTTTGTATTCGGTAAAATGAAAGTATTGAAATGTCCGTTGTCCCGAAAATGAGATTTTGGCCTATATACTTACAAGTTTGAGAAAAAAGAAGGTTAACATTTCCCTTGATTTAAAACATGATATGTGAACCTATTTGGTTTTGTATTTGGTAAAATGAAAGTATTGGAACGACCCTTGCGCAAAAATGAGATTTATCCTATATGGTTATATGTTTGATATATATGAAGGTTGAGCTTGTCCCTCGACGTTCCTTGGCGCGAAAGATGATATTTGAACCTATTGGGTTCTAAATTTGGTATATATAAAGTATTGGGATGACCCTTGTCGCGAAAATGAGATATTAGCCTATATAGTTGCAAATTTGATAAATGTGAAGGTTGAATTTCTCCCTTGATTTAATGCATGATTTGTGAACCTCTTTGGTTGTGTATTCGATAAAATAAAAGGATTGGAATGACCCTTGCGCAAAAATGAGATTTTGGCCTATATGATTACAAGTTTGAGAAATAAGAAGGTTAACATTTCCCTTGATTTAAATCATGATATATGAATCTATTTGGTTTTGTATTCGATAAAATGAAAGTATTGGAACGACCCTTGCGTAAAAATGAGATTTTAGCCTATATGGTTATATGTTTGATATATGTATGAAGGTTGAGCTTGTCCCTCGACGTTCCTTGGTGCGAAAGATGATATTTGAACCTATTGGGTTCTAAATTTGGTATATATAAAGTATTGGGATGACCCTTGTCCCGAAAATGAGATATTAGCCTATATGGTTGCAAATTTGATAAATATGAAGGTTGAATTTCTCCCTTGATTTAATGCATGATTTGTGAACCTCTTTGGTTGAGTATTCGATAAAATAAAAGTATTGGAATGACCCTTGCGCAAAAATGAGATTTTGGCCTATATGCTTATAAGTTTGAGAAAAAAGAAGGTCAACATTTCCCTTGATTTAAAACATGATATGTGAACCTATTGGGTTTTGTATTCGATAAAATGAAAGTATTGGAATGACCCTTGCGCAAAAATGAGATTTTAGCCTATATGGTTACATGTTTGACAAATATGAAGGTTGAGCTTGTTCCTTGATGTCCCGTGATGCGAAACATGATATTTGAACCTATTTGGTTCTAAATTCGGTAAATATAAAGTATTGGGATGACCCTTGTCGGGAAAAAGAGATATTAACATATATATCGTTGCAAATTTGATAAATGAGAAGGTTGAATTTGTCCCTTGATTTAAAGCATGATTTGTGAACATATTTGGTTTTGTATTCGGTAAAATGAAAGTATTGAAATGTCCGTTGTCCCGAAAATGAGATTTTGGCCTATATACTTACAAGTTTGAGAAAAAAGAAGGTTAACATTTCCCTTGATTTAAAACATGATATGTGAACCTATTTGGTTTTGTATTCGGTAAAATGAAAGTATTGGAACGACCCTTGCGCAAAAATGAGATTTATCCTATATGGTTATATGTTTGATATATATGAAGGTTGAGCTTGTCCCTCGACGTTCCTTGGCGCGAAAGATGATATTTGAACCTATTGGGTTCTAAATTTGGTATATATAAAGTATCTGGATGACCCTTGTCGCGAAAATGAGATATTAGCCTATATGGTTGCAAATTTGATAAATGTGAAGGTTGAATTTCTCCCTTGATTTAATGCATGATTTGTGAACCTCTTTGGTTGTGTATTCGATAAAATAAAAGGATTGGAATGACCCTTGCGCAAAAATGAGATTTTGGCCTATATGATTACAAGTTTGAGAAATAAGAAGGTTAACATTTCCCTTGATTTAAATCATGATATATGAATCTACTTGGTTTTGTATTCGATAAAATGAAAGTATTTGAACGACCCTTGCGTAAAAATGAGATTTTAGCCTATATGGTTATATGTTTGATATATGTATGAAGGTTGAGCTTGTCCCTCGACGTTCCTTGGTGCGAAAGATGATATTTGAACCTATTGGGTTCTAAATTTGGTATATATAAAGTATTGGGATGACCCTTGTCGCGAAAACGAGATATTAGCCTATATGGTTGCAAATTTGATAAATGTGAAGGTTGAATTTCTCCCTTGATTTAATGCATGATTTGTGAACCTCTTTGGTTGTGTATTCGATAAAATAAAAGAAGTGGAATGACCCTTGCGCAAAAATGAGATTTTGGCCTATGTGATTACAAGTTTGAGAAATAAGAAGGTTAACATTTCCCTTGATTTAAATCATGATATATGAATCTATTTGGTTTTTTATTCGATAAAATGAAAGTATTGGAAAGACCCTTGCGCAAAAATGAGATTTTAGCCTATATGGTTACATGTTTGACAAATATGAAGGTTGAGCTTGTTCCTTGATGTCCCGTGATGCGAAACATGATATTTGAACCTATTTGGTTCTAAATTCGGTAAATATAAAGTATTGGGATGACCCTTGTCGGGAAAAAGAGATATTAACATATATATCGTTGCAAATTTGATAAATGAGAAGGTTGAATTTGTCCCTTGATTTAAAGCATGATTTGTGAACATATTTGGTTTTGTATTCGGTAAAATGAAAGTATTGAAATGTCCGTTGTCCCGAAAATGAGATTTTGGCCTATATACTTACAAGTTTGAGAAAAAAGAAGGTTAACATTTCCCTTGATTTAAAACATGATATGTGAACCTATTTGGTTTTGTATTCGGTAAAATGAAAGTATTGGAACGACCCTTGCGCAAAAATGAGATTTATCCTATATGGTTATATGTTTGATATATATGAAGGTTGAGCTTGTCCCTCGACGTTCCTTGGCGCGAAAGATGATATTTGAACCTATTGGGTTCTAAATTTGGTATATATAAAGTATCTGGATGACCCTTGTCGCGAAAATGAGATATTAGCCTATATGGTTGCAAATTTGATAAATGTGAAGGTTGAATTTCTCCCTTGATTTAATGCATGATTTGTGAACCTCTTTGGTTGTGTATTCGATAAAATAAAAGGATTGGAATGACCCTTGCGCAAAAATGAGATTTTGGCCTATATGATTACAAGTTTGAGAAATAAGAAGGTTAACATTTCCCTTGATTTAAATCATGATATATGAATCTATTTGGTTTTGTATTCGATAAAATGAAAGTATTGGAACGACCCTTGCGTAAAAATGAGATTTTAGCCTATATGGTTATATGTTTGATATATGTATGAAGGTTGAGCTTGTCCCTCGACGTTCTTTGGTGCGAAAGATGATATTTGAACCTTTTTGGTTCTAAATTTGGTAAATATAATGTATTGGGATGGTTCTTGTCGCGAAAATGAGATATTAGCCTATATGGTTATTTGTTTGATATATATGAAGGTTGAGCTTGTCCCTCGATGTCCCTTGGTGCGAAAGATGATATTTGAACCTATTGGGTTCTAAATTTGGTATATATAAAGTATTGGGATGACCCTTGTCGCGAAAATGAGATATTAGCCTATATGGTTGCAAATTTGATAAATGTGAAGGTTGAATTTCTCCCTTGATTTAATGCATGATTTGTGAACCTCTTTGGTTGTGTATTCGATAAAATAAAAGGATTGGAATGACCCTTGCGCAAAAATGAGATTTTGGCCTATATGATTACAAGTTTGAGAAATAAGAAGGTTAACATTTCCCTTGATTTAAATCATGATATATGAATCTATTTGGTTTTGTATTCGATAAAATGAAAGTATTGGAACGACCCTTGCGTAAAAATGAGATTTTAGCCTATATGGTTATATGTTTGATATATGTATGAAGGTTGAGCTTGTCCCTCGACGTTCTTTGGTGCGAAAGATGATATTTGAACCTTTTTGGTTCTAAATTTGGTAAATATAATGTATTGGGATGGTTCTTGTCGCGAAAATGAGATATTAGCCTATATGGTTATTTGTTTGATATATATGAAGGTTGAGCTTGTCCCTCGATGTCCCTTGGTGCGAAAGATGATATTTGAACCTATTGGGTTCTAAATTTGGTATATATAAAGTATTGGGATGATCCTTGTCGCGAAAATGAGATATTAGCCTATATGGTTGCAAATTTGATAAATGTGAAGGTTGAATTTCTCCCTTGATTTAATGCATGATTTGTGAACCTCTTTGGTTGTGTATTCGATAAAATAAAAGGATTGGAATGACCCTTGCGCAAAAATGTGATTTTGGCCTATATGATTACAAGTTTGAGAAATAAGAAGGTTAACATTTCCCTTGATTTAAATCATGATATATGAATCTATTTGGTTTTGTATTCGATAAAATGAAAGTATTGGAACGACCCTTGCGTAAAAATGAGATTTTAGCCTATATGGTTATATGTTTGATATATGTATGAAGGTTGAGCTTGTCCCTCGACGTTCCTTGGTGCGAAAGATGATATTTGAACCTATTGGGTTCTAAATTTGGTATATATAAAGTATTGGGATGATCCTTGTCCCGAAAATGAGATATTAGCCTATATGGTTGCAAATTTGATAAATATGAAGGTTGAATTTCTCCCTTGATTTAATGCATGATTTGTGAACCTCTTTGGTTGAGTATTCGATAAAATAAAAGTATTGGAATGACCCTTGCGCAAAAATGAGATTTTGGCCTATATGCTTATAAGTTTGAGAAAAAAGAAGGTCAACATTTCCCTTGATTTAAAACATGATATGTGAACCTATTTGGTTTTGTATTCGATAAAATGAAAGTATTGGAATGACCCTTGCGCAAAAATGAGATTTTAGCCTATATGGTTATATGTTTGACAAATATGAAGGTTGAGCTTGTTCCTTGATGTCCCGTGATGCGAAACATGATATTTGAACCTATTTGGTTCTAAATTTGGTATATATAAAGTATCTGGATGACCCTTGTCGCGAAAATGAGATATTAGCCTATATGGTTGCAAATTTGATAAATGTGAAGGTTGAATTTCTCCCTTGATTTAATGCATGATTTGTGAACCTCTTTGGTTGTGTATTCGATAAAATAAAAGGATTGGAATGACCCTTGCGCAAAAATGAGATTTTGGCCTATATGATTACAAGTTTGAGAAATAAGAAGGTTAACATTTCCCTTGATTTAAATCATGATATATGAATCTACTTGGTTTTGTATTCGATAAAATGAAAGTATTGGAACGACCCTTGCGTAAAAATGAGATTTTAGCCTATATGGTTATATGTTTGATATATGTATGAAGGTTGAGCTTGTCCCTCGACGTTCCTTGGTGCGAAAGATGATATTTGAACCTATTGGGTTCTAAATTTGGTATATATAAAGTATTGGGATGACCCTTGTCGCGAAAATGAGATATTAGCCTATATGGTTGCAAATTTGATAAATGTGAAGGTTGAATTTCTCCCTTGATTTAATGCATGATTTGTGAACCTCTTTGGTTGTGTATTCGATAAAATAAAAGGATTGGAATGACCCTTGCGCAAAAATGAGATTTTGGCCTATATGATTACAAGTTTGAGAAATAAGAAGGTTAACATTTCCCTTGATTTAAATCATGATATATGAATCTATTTGGTTTTGTATTCGATAAAATGAAAGTATTGGAACGACCCTTGCGTAAAAATGAGATTTTAGCCTATATGGTTATATGTTTGATATATGTATGAAGGTTGAGCTTGTCCCTCGACGTTCTTTGGTGCGAAAGATGATATTTGAACCATTTTGGTTCTAAATTTGGTAAATATAATGTATTGGGATGGTTCTTGTCGCGAAAATGAGATATTAGCCTATATGGTTATTTGTTTGATATATATGAAGGTTGAGCTTGTCCCTCGATGTCCCTTGGTGCGAAAGATGATATTTGAACCTATTGGGTTCTAAATTTGGTATATATAAAGTATTGGGATGACCCTAGTCGCGAAAATGAGATATTAGCCTATATGGTTGCAAATTTGATAAATGTGAAGGTTGAATTTCTCCCTTGATTTAATGCATGATTTGTGAACCTCTTTGGTTGTGTATTCGATAAAATAAAAGGATTGGAATGACCCTTGCGCAAAAATGTGATTTTGGCCTATATGATTACAAGTTTGAGAAATAAGAAGGTTAACATTTCCCTTGATTTAAATCATGATATATGAATCTATTTGGTTTTGTATTCGATAAAATGAAAGTATTGGAACGACCCTTGCGTAAAAATGAGATTTTAGCCTATATGGTTATATGTTTGATATATGTATGAAGGTTGAGCTTGTCCCTCGACGTTCCTTGGTGCGAAAGATGATATTTGAACCTATTGGGTTCTAAATTTGGTATATATAAAGTATTGGGATGACCCTTGTCCCGAAAATGAGATATTAGCCTATATGGTTGCAAATTTGATAAATATGAAGGTTGAATTTCTCCCTTGATTTAATGCATGATTTGTGAACCTCTTTGGTTGAGTATTCGATAAAATAAAAGTATTGGAATGACCCTTGCGCAAAAATGAGATTTTGGCCTATATGCTTATAAGTTTGAGAAAAAAGAAGGTCAACATTTCCCTTGATTTAAAACATGATATGTGAACCTATTTGGTTTTGTATTCGATAAAATGAAAGTATTGGAATGACCCTTGCGCAAAAATGAGATTTTAGCCTATATGGTTATATGTTTGACAAATATGAAGGTTGAGCTTGTTCCTTGATGTCCCGTGATGCGAAACATGATATTTGAACCTATTTGGTTCTAAATTTGGTATATATAAAGTATCTGGATGACCCTTGTCGCGAAAATGAGATATTAGCCTATATGGTTGCAAATTTGATAAATGTGAAGGTTGAATTTATCCCTTGATTTAATGCATGATTTGTGAACCTCTTTGGTTGTGTATTCGATAAAATAAAAGGATTGGAATGACCCTTGCGCAAAAATGAGATTTTGGCCTATATGATTACAAGTTTGAGAAATAAGAAGGTTAACATTTCCCTTGATTTAAATCATGATATATGAATCTACTTGGTTTTGTATTCGATAAAATGAAAGTATTGGAACGACCCTTGCGTAAAAATGAGATTTTAGCCTATATGGTTATATGTTTGATATATGTATGAAGGTTGAGCTTGTCCCTCGACGTTCCTTGGTGCGAAAGATGATATTTGAACCTATTGGGTTCTAAATTTGGTATATATAAAGTATTGGGATGACCCTTGTCGCGAAAATGAGATATTAGCCTATATGGTTGCAAATTTGATAAATGTGAAGGTTGAATTTCTCCCTTGATTTAATGCATGATTTGTGAACCTCTTTGGTTGTGTATTCGATAAAATAAAAGGATTGGAATGACCCTTGCGCAAAAATGAGATTTTGGCCTATATGATTACAAGTTTGAGAAATAAGAAGGTTAACATTTCCCTTGATTTAAATCATGATATATGAATCTATTTGGTTTTGTATTCGATAAAATGAAAGTATTGGAACGACCCTTGCGTAAAAATGAGATTTTAGCCTATATGGTTATATGTTTGATATATGTATGAAGGTTGAGCTTGTCCCTCGACGTTCTTTGGTGCGAAAGATGATATTTGAACCATTTTGGTTCTAAATTTGGTAAATATAATGTATTGGGATGGTTCTTGTCGCGAAAATGAGATATTAGCCTATATGGTTATTTGTTTGATATATATGAAGGTTGAGCTTGTCCCTCGATGTCCCTTGGTGCGAAAGATGATATTTGAACCTATTGGGTTCTAAATTTGGTATATATAAAGTATTGGGATGACCCTAGTCGCGAAAATGAGATATTAGCCTATATGGTTGCAAATATGATAAATGTGAAGGTTGAATTTCTCCCTTGATTTAATGCATGATTTGTGAACCTCTTTGGTTGTGTATTCGATAAAATAAAAGGATTGGAATGACCCTTGCGCAAAAATGTGATTTTGGCCTATATGATTACAAGTTTGAGAAATAAGAAGGTTAACATTTCCCTTGATTTAAATCATGATATATGAATCTATTTGGTTTTGTATTCGATAAAATGAAAGTATTGGAACGACCCTTGCGTAAAAATGAGATTTTAGCCTATATGGTTATATGTTTGATATATGTATGAAGGTTGAGCTTGTCCCTCGACGTTCCTTGGTGCGAAAGATGATATTTGAACCTATTGGGTTCTAAATTTGGTATATATAAAGTATTGGGATGACCCTTGTCCCGAAAATGAGATATTAGCCTATATGGTTGCAAATTTGATAAATATGAAGGTTGAATTTCTCCCTTGATTTAATGCATGATTTGTGAACCTCTTTGGTTGAGTATTCGATAAAATAAAAGTATTGGAATGACCCTTGCGCAAAAATGAGATTTTGGCCTATATGCTTATAAGTTTGAGAAAAAAGAAGGTCAACATTTCCCTTGATTTAAAACATGATATGTGAACCTATTTGGTTTTGTATTCGATAAAATGAAAGTATTGGAATGACCCTTGCGCAAAAATGAGATTTTAGCCTATATGGTTACATGTTTGACAAATATGAAGGTTGAGCTTGTTCCTTGATGTCCCGTGATGCGAAACATGATATTTGAACCTATTTGGTTCTAAATTTGGTATATATAAAGTATCTGGATGACCCTTGTCGCGAAAATGAGATATTAGCCTATATGGTTGCAAATTTGATAAATGTGAAGGTTAAATTTCTCCCTTGATTTAATGCATGATTTGTGAACCTCTTTGGTTGTGTATTCGATAAAATAAAAGGATTGGAATGACCCTTGCGCAAAAATGAGATTTTGGCCTATATGATTACAAGTTTGAGAAATAAGAAGGTTAACATTTTCCTTGATTTAAATCATGATATATGAATCTACTTGGTTTTGTATTCGATAAAATGAAAGTATTGGAACGACCCTTGCGTAAAAATGAGATTTTAGCCTATATGGTTATATGTTTGATATATGTATGAAGGTTGAGCTTGTCCCTCGACGTTCTTTGGTGCGAAAGATGATATTTGAACCTTTTTGGTTCTAAATTTGGTAAATATAATGTATTGGGATGGTTCTTGTCGCGAAAATGAGATATTAGCCTATATGGTTATTTGTTTGATATATATGAAGGTTGAGCTTGTCCCTCGATGTCCCTTGGTGCGAAAGATGATATTTGAACCTATTGGGTTCTAAATTTGGTATATATAAAGTATTGGGATGACCCTTGTCGCGAAAATGAGATATTAGCCTATATGGTTGCAAATTTGATAAATGTGAAGGTTGAATTTCTCCCTTGATTTAATGCATGATTTGTGAACCTCTTTGGTTGTGTATTCGATAAAATAAAAGGATTGGAATGACCCTTGCGCAAAAATGTGATTTTGGCCTATATGATTACAAGTTTGAGAAATAAGAAGGTTAACATTTCCCTTGATTTAAATCATGATATATGAATCTATTTGGTTTTGTATTCGATAAAATGAAAGTATTGGAACGACCCTTGCGTAAAAATGAGATTTTAGCCTATATGGTTATATGTTTGATATATGTATGAAGGTTGAGCTTGTCCCTCGACGTTCCTTGGTGCGAAAGATGATATTTGAACCTATTGGGTTCTAAATTTGGTATATATAAAGTATTGGGATGACCCTTGTCCCGAAAATGAGATATTAGCCTATATGGTTGCAAATTTGATAAATATGAAGGTTGAATTTCTCCCTTGATTTAATGCATGATTTGTGAACCTCTTTGGTTGAGTATTCGATAAAATAAAAGTATTGGAATGACCCTTGTGCAAAAATGAGATTTTGGCCTATATGCTTATAAGTTTGAGAAAAAAGAAGGTCAACATTTCCCTTGATTTAAAACATGATATGTGAACCTATTTGGTTTTGTATTCGATAAAATGAAAGTATTGGAATGACCCTTGCGCAAAAATGAGATTTTAGCCTATATGGTTACATGTTTGACAAATATGAAGGTTGAGCTTGTTCCTTGATGTCCCGTGATGCGAAACATGATATTTGAACCTATTTGGTTCTAAATTCGGTAAATATAAAGTATTGGGATGACCCTTTTCGGGAAAAAGAGATATTAACATATATATCGTTGCAAATTTGATAAATGAGAAGGTTGAATTTGTCCCTTGATTTAAAGCATGATTTGTGAACATATTTGGTTTTGTATTCGGTAAAATGAAAGTATTGAAATGTCCGTTGTCCCGAAAATGAGATTTTGGCCTATATACTTACAAGTTTGAGAAAAAAGAAGGTTAACATTTCCCTTGATTTAAAACATGATATGTGAACCTATTTGGTTTTGTATTCGGTAAAATGAAAGTATTGGAACGACCCTTGCGCAAAAATGAGATTTATCCTATATGGTTATATGTTTGATATATATGAAGGTTGAGCTTGTCCCTCGACGTTCCTTGGCGCGAAAGATGATATTTGAACCTATTGGGTTCTAAATTTGGTATATATAAATTATCTGGATGACCCTTGTCGCAAAAATGAGATATTAGCCTATATGGTTGCAAATTTGATAAATGTGAAGGTTGAATTACTCCCTTGATTTAATGCATGATTTGTGAACCTCTTTGGTTGTGTATTCGATAAAATAAAAGGATTGGAATGACCCTTGCGCAAAAATGTGATTTTGGCCTATATGATTACAAGTTTGAGAAATAAGAAGGTTAACATTTCCCTTGATTTAAATCATGATATATGAATCTATTTGGTTTTGTATTCGATAAAATGAAAGTATTGGAACGACCCTTGCGTAAAAATGAGATTTTAGCCTATATGGTTATATGTTTGATATATGTATGAAGGTTGAGCTTGTCCCTCGACGTTCCTTGGTGCGAAAGATGATATTTGAACCTATTGGGTTCTAAATTTGGTATATATAAAGTATTGGGATGACCCTTGTCCCGAAAATGAGATATTAGCCTATATGGTTGCAAATTTGATAAATATGAAGGTTGAATTTCTCCCTTGATTTAATGCATGATTTGTGAACCTCTTTGGTTGAGTATTCTTTAAAATAAAAGTATTGGAATGACCCTTGCGCAAAAATGAGATTTTGGCCTATGTGATTACAAGTTTGAGAAATAAGAAGGTTAACATTTCCCTTGATTTAAATCATGATATATGAATCTATTTGGTTTTTTATTCGATAAAATGAAAGTATTGGAACGACCCTTGCGTAAAAATGAGATTTTAGCCTATATGGTTATATGTTTGATATATGTATGAAGGTTGAGCTTGTCCCTCGACGTTCTTTGGTGCGAAAGATGATATTTGAACCTTTTTGGTTCTAAATTTGGTAAATATAATGTATTGGGATGACCCTTGTCGCGAAAATGAGATATTAGCCTATATGGTTATTTGTTTGATATATATGAAGGTTGAGCTTGTCCCTCGATGTCCCTTGGTGCGAAAGATGATATTTGAACCTATTGGGTTCTAAATTTGGTATATATAAAGTATTGGGATGACCCTTGTCCCGAAAATGAGATATTAGCCTATATGGTTGCAAATTTGATAAATATGAAGGTTGAATTTCTCCCTTGATTTAATGCATGATTTGTGAACCTCTTTGGTTGAGTATTCGATAAAATAAAAGTATTGGAATGACCCTTGCGCAAAAATGAGATTTTGGCCTATATGCTTATAAGTTTGAGAAAAAAGAAGGTCAACATTTCCCTTGATTTAAAACATGATATGTGAACCTATTTGGTTTTGTATTCGATAAAATGAAAGTATTGGAATGACCCTTGCGCAAAAATGAGATTTTAGCCTATATGGTTACATGTTTGACAAATATGAAGGTTGAGCTTGTTCCTTGATGTCCCGTGATGCGAAACATGATATTTGAACCTATTTGGTTCTAAATTCGGTAAATATAAAGTATTGGGATGACCCTTGTCGGGAAAAAGAGATATTAACATATATATCGTTGCAAATTTGATAAATGAGAAGGTTGAATTTGTCCCTTGATTTAAAGCATGATTTGTGAACATATTTGGTTTTGTATTCGGTAAAATGAAAGTATTGAAATGTCCGTTGTCCCGAAAATGAGATTTTGGCCTATATACTTACAAGTTTGAGAAAAAAGAAGGTTAACATTTCCCTTGATTTAAAACATGATATGTGAACCTATTTGGTTTTGTATTCGGTAAAATGAAAGTATTGGAACGACCCTTGCGCAAAAATGAGATTTATCCTATATGGTTATATGTTTGATATATATGAAGGTTGAGCTTGTCCCTCGACGTTCCTTGGCGCGAAAGATGATATTTGAACCTATTGGGTTCTAAATTTGGTATATATAAATTATCTGGATGACCCTTGTCGCGAAAATGAGATATTAGCCTATATGGTTGCAAATTTGATAAATGTGAAGGTTGAATTTCTCCCTTGATTTAATGCATGATTTGTGAACCTCTTTGGTTGTGTATTCGATAAAATAAAAGGATTGGAATGACCCTTGCGCAAAAATGTGATTTTGGCCTATATGATTACAAGTTTGAGAAATAAGAAGGTTAACATTTCCCTTGATTTAAATCATGATATATGAATCTATTTGGTTTTGTATTCGATAAAATGAAAGTATTGGAACGACCCTTGCGTAAAAATGAGATTTTAGCCTATATGGTTATATGTTTGATATATGTATGAAGGTTGAGCTTGTCCCTCGACGTTCCTTGGTGCGAAAGATGATATTTGAACCTATTGGGTTCTAAATTTGGTATATATAAAGTATTGGGATGACCCTTGTCCCGAAAATGAGATATTAGCCTATATGGTTGCAAATTTGATAAATATGAAGGTTAAATTTCTCCCTTGATTTAATGCATGATTTGTGAACCTCTTTGGTTGAGTATTCTTTAAAATAAAAGTATTGGAATGACCCTTGCGCAAAAATGAGATTTTGGCCTATGTGATTACAAGTTTGAGAAATAAGAAGGTTAACATTTCCCTTGATTTAAATCATGATATATGAATCTATTTGGTTTTTTATTCGATAAAATGAAAGTATTGGAACGACCCTTGCGTAAAAATGAGATTTTAGCCTATATGGTTATATGTTTGATATATGTATGAAGGTTGAGCTTGTCCCTCGACGTTCTTTGGTGCGAAAGATGATATTTGAACCTTTTTGGTTCTAAATTTGGTAAATATAATGTATTGGGATGACCCTTGTCGCGAAAATGAGATATTAGCCTATATGGTTATTTGTTTGATATATATGAAGGTTGAGCTTGTCCCTCGATGTCCCTTGGTGCGAAAGATGATATTTGAACCTATTGGGTTCTAAATTTGGTATATATAAAGTATTGGGATGACCCTTGTCCCGAAAATGAGATATTAGCCTATATGGTTGCAAATTTGATAAATATGAAGGTTGAATTTCTCCCTTGATTTAATGCATGATTTGTGAACCTCTTTGGTTGAGTATTCGATAAAATAAAAGTATTGGAATGACCCTTGCGCAAAAATGAGATTTTGGCCTATATGCTTATAAGTTTGAGAAAAAAGAAGGTCAACATTTCCCTTGATTTAAAACATGATATGTGAACCTATTTGGTTTTGTATTCGATAAAATGAAAGTATTGGAATGACCCTTGCGCAAAAATGAGATTTTAGCCTATATGGTTACATGTTTGACAAATATGAAGGTTGAGCTTGTTCCTTGATGTCCCGTGATGCGAAACATGATATTTGAACCTATTTGGTTCTAAATTCGGTAAATATAAAGTATTGGGATGACCCTTGTCGGGAAAAAGAGATATTAACATATATATCGTTGCAAATTTGATAAATGAGAAGGTTGAATTTGTCCCTTGATTTAAAGCATGATTTGTGAACATATTTGGTTTTGTATTCGGTAAAATGAAAGTATTGAAATGTCCGTTGTCCCGAAAATGAGATTTTGGCCTATATACTTACAAGTTTGAGAAAAAAGAAGGTTAACATTTCCCTTGATTTAAAACATGATATGTGAACCTATTTGGTTTTGTATTCGGTAAAATGAAAGTATTGGAACGACCCTTGCGCAAAAATGAGATTTATCCTATATGGTTATATGTTTGATATATATGAAGGTTGAGCTTGTCCCTCGACGTTCCTTGGCGCGAAAGATGATATTTGAACCTATTGGGTTCTAAATTTGGTATATATAAAGTATCTGGATGACCCTTGTCGCGAAAATGAGATATTAGCCTATATGGTTTCAAATTTGATAAATGTGAAGGTTGAATTTCTCCCTTGATTTAATGCATGATTTGTGAACCTCTTTGGTTGTGTATTCGATAAAATAAAAGGATTGGAATGACCCTTGCGCAAAAATGAGATTTTGGCCTATATGATTACAAGTTTGAGAAATAAGAAGGTTAACATTTCCCTTGATTTAAATCATGATATATGAATCTATTTGGTTTTGTATTCGATAAAATGAAAGTATTGGAACGACCCTTGCGTAAAAATGAGATTTTAGCCTATATGGTTATATGTTTGATATATCTATGAAGGTTGAGCTTGTCCCTCGACGTTCCTTGGTGCGAAAGATGATATTTGAACCTATTGGGTTCTAAATTTGGTATATATAAAGTATTGGGATGACCCTTGTCCCGAAAATGAGATATTAGCCTATATTGTTGCAAATTTGATAAATATGAAGGTTGAATTTCTCCCTTGATTTAATGCATGATTTGTGAACCTCTTTGGTTGTGTATTCGATAAAATAAAAGGATTGGAATGACCCTTGCGCAAAAATGAGATTTTGGCCTATATGATTACAAGTTTGAGAAATAAGAAGGTTAACATTTCCCTTGATTTAAAACATGATATGTGAACCTATTTGGTTTTGTATTCGGTAAAATGAAAGTATTGGAACGACCCTTGCGCAAAAATGAGATTTATCCTATATGGTTATATGTTTGATATATATGAAGGTTGAGCTTGTCCCTCGACGTTCCTTGGCGCGAAAGATGATATTTGAACCTATTGGGTTCTAAATTTGGTATATATAAATTATCTGGATGACCCTTGTCGCGAAAATGAGATATTAGCCTATATGGTTGCAAATTTGATAAATGTGAAGGTTGAATTTCTCCCTTGATTTAATGCATGATTTGTGAACCTCTTTGGTTGTGTATTCGATAAAATAAAAGGATTGGAATGACCCTTGCGCAAAAATGTGATTTTGGCCTATATGATTACAAGTTTGAGAAATAAGAAGGTTAACATTTCCCTTGATTTAAATCATGATATATGAATCTATTTGGTTTTGTATTCGATAAAATGAAAGTATTGGAACGACCCTTGCGTAAAAATGAGATTTTAGCCTATATGGTTATATGTTTGATATATGTATGAAGGTTGAGCTTGTCCCTCGACGTTCCTTGGTGCGAAAGATGATATTTGAACCTATTGGGTTCTAAATTTGGTATATATAAAGTATTGGGATGACCCTTGTCCCGAAAATGAGATATTAGCCTATATGGTTGCAAATTTGATAAATATGAAGGTTAAATTTCTCCCTTGATTTAATGCATGATTTGTGAACCTCTTTGGTTGAGTATTCTTTAAAATAAAAGTATTGGAATGACCCTTGCGCAAAAATGAGATTTTGGCCTATGTGATTACAAGTTTGAGAAATAAGAAGGTTAACATTTCCCTTGATTTAAATCATGATATATGAATCTATTTGGTTTTTTATTCGATAAAATGAAAGTATTGGAACGACCCTTGCGTAAAAATGAGATTTTAGCCTATATGGTTATATGTTTGATATATGTATGAAGGTTGAGCTTGTCCCTCGACGTTCTTTGGTGCGAAAGATGATATTTGAACCTTTTTGGTTCTAAATTTGGTAAATATAATGTATTGGGATGACCCTTGTCGCGAAAATGAGATATTAGCCTATATGGTTATTTGTTTGATATATATGAAGGTTGAGCTTGTCCCTCGATGTCCCTTGGTGCGAAAGATGATATTTGAACCTATTGGGTTCTAAATTTGGTATATATAAAGTATTGGGATGACCCTTGTCCCGAAAATGAGATATTAGCCTATATGGTTGCAAATTTGATAAATATGAAGGTTGAATTTCTCCCTTGATTTAATGCATGATTTGTGAACCTCTTTGGTTGAGTATTCGATAAAATAAAAGTATTGGAATGACCCTTGCGCAAAAATGAGATTTTGGCCTATATGCTTATAAGTTTGAGAAAAAAGAAGGTCAACATTTCCCTTGATTTAAAACATGATATGTGAACCTATTTGGTTTTGTATTCGATAAAATGAAAGTATTGGAATGACCCTTGCGCAAAAATGAGATTTTAGCCTATATGGTTACATGTTTGACAAATATGAAGGTTGAGCTTGTTCCTTGATGTCCCGTGATGCGAAACATGATATTTGAACCTATTTGGTTCTAAATTCGGTAAATATAAAGTATTGGGATGACCCTTGTCGGGAAAAAGAGATATTAACATATATATCGTTGCAAATTTGATAAATGAGAAGGTTGAATTTGTCCCTTGATTTAAAGCATGATTTGTGAACATATTTGGTTTTGTATTCGGTAAAATGAAAGTATTGAAATGTCCGTTGTCCCGAAAATGAGATTTTGGCCTATATACTTACAAGTTTGAGAAAAAAGAAGGTTAACATTTCCCTTGATTTAAAACATGATATGTGAACCTATTTGGTTTTGTATTCGGTAAAATGAAAGTATTGGAACGACCCTTGCGCAAAAATGAGATTTATCCTATATGGTTATATGTTTGATATATATGAAGGTTGAGCTTGTCCCTCGACGTTCCTTGGCGCGAAAGATGATATTTGAACCTATTGGGTTCTAAATTTGGTATATATAAAGTATCTGGATGACCCTTGTCGCGAAAATGAGATATTAGCCTATATGGTTTCAAATTTGATAAATGTGAAGGTTGAATTTCTCCCTTGATTTAATGCATGATTTGTGAACCTCTTTGGTTGTGTATTCGATAAAATAAAAGGATTGGAATGACCCTTGCGCAAAAATGAGATTTTGGCCTATATGATTACAAGTTTGAGAAATAAGAAGGTTAACATTTCCCTTGATTTAAATCATGATATATGAATCTATTTGGTTTTGTATTCGATAAAATGAAAGTATTGGAACGACCCTTGCGTAAAAATGAGATTTTAGCCTATATGGTTATATGTTTGATATATCTATGAAGGTTGAGCTTGTCCCTCGACGTTCCTTGGTGCGAAAGATGATATTTGAACCTATTGGGTTCTAAATTTGGTATATATAAAGTATTGGGATGACCCTTGTCCCGAAAATGAGATATTAGCCTATATTGTTGCAAATTTGATAAATATGAAGGTTGAATTTCTCCCTTGATTTAATGCATGATTTGTGAACCTCTTTGGTTGTGTATTCGATAAAATAAAAGGATTGGAATGACCCTTGCGCAAAAATGAGATTTTGGCCTATATGATTACAAGTTTGAGAAATAAGAAGGTTAACATTTCCCTTGATTTAAAACATGATATGTGAACCTATTTGGTTTTGTATTCGGTAAAATGAAAGTATTGGAACGACCCTTGCGCAAAAATGAGATTTATCCTATATGGTTATATGTTTGATATATATGAAGGTTGAGCTTGTCCCTCGACGTTCCTTGGCGCGAAAGATGATATTTGAACCTATTGGGTTCTAAATTTGGTATATATAAAGTATCTGGATGACCCTTGTCGCGAAAATGAGATATTAGCCTATATGGTTTCAAATTTGATAAATGTGAAGGTTGAATTTCTCCCTTGATTTAATGCATGATTTGTGAACCTCTTTGGTTGTGTATTCGATAAAATAAAAGGATTGGAATGACCCTTGCGCAAAAATGAGATTTTGGCCTATATGATTACAAGTTTGAGAAATAAGAAGGTTAACATTTCCCTTGATTTAAATCATGATATATGAATCTATTTGGTTTTGTATTCGATAAAATGAAAGTATTGGAACGACCCTTGCGTAAAAATGAGATTTTAGCCTATATGGTTATATGTTTGATATATCTATGAAGGTTGAGCTTGTCCCTCGACGTTCCTTGGTGCGAAAGATGATATTTGAACCTATTGGGTTCTAAATTTGGTATATATAAAGTATTGGGATGACCCTTGTCCCGAAAATGAGATATTAGCCTATATTGTTGCAAATTTGATAAATATGAAGGTTGAATTTCTCCCTTGATTTAATGCATGATTTGTGAACCTCTTTGGTTGTGTATTCGATAAAATAAAAGGATTGGAATGACCCTTGCGCAAAAATGAGATTTTGGCCTATATGATTACAAGTTTGAGAAATAAGAAGGTTAACATTTCCCTTGATTTAAATCATGATATATGAATCTATTTGGTTTTGTATTCGATAAAATGAAAGTATTGGAACGACCCTTGCGTAAAAATGAGATTTTAGCCTATATGGTTATATGTTTGATATATCTATGAAGGTTGAGCTTGTCCCTCGACGTTCCTTGGTGCGAAAGATGATATTTGAACCTATTGGGTTCTAAATTTGGTATATATAAAGTATTGGGATGACCCTTGTCCCGAAAATGAGATATTAGCCTATATTGTTGCAAATTTGATAAATATGAAGGTTGAATTTCTCCCTTGATTTAATGCATGATTTGTGAACCTCTTTGGTTGAGTATTCTTTAAAATAAAAGTATTGGAATGACCCTTGCGCAAAAATAAGATTTTGGCCTATGTGATTACAAGTTTGAGAAATAAGAAGGTTAACATTTCCCTTGATTTAAATCATGATATATGAATCTATTTGGTTTTTTATTCGATAAAATGAAAGTATTGGAACGACCCTTGCGTAAAAATGAGATTTTAGCCTATATGGTTATATGTTTGATATATGTATGAAGGTTGAGCTTGTCACTCGACGTTCTTTGGTGCGAAAGATGATATTTGAACCTTTTTGGTTCTAAATTTGGTAAATATAATGTATTGGGATGACCCTTGTCGCGAAAATGAGATATTAGCCTATATGGTTATTTGTTTGATATATATGAAGGTTGAGCTTGTCCCTCGATGTCCCTTGGTGCGAAAGATGATATTTGAACCTATTGGGTTCTAAATTTGGTATATATAAAGTATTGGGATGACCCTTGTCGCGAAAATGAGATATTAGCCTATATGGTTGCAAATTTGATAAATGTGAAGGTTGAATTTCTCCCTTGATTTAATGCATGATTTGTGAACCTCTTTGGTTGTGTATTCGATAAAATAAAAGGATTGGAATGACCCTTGCGCAAAAATGAGATTTTGGCCTATATGATTACAAGTTTGAGAAATAAGAAGGTTAACATTTCCCTTGATTTAAATCATGATATATGAATCTATTTGGTTTTGTATTCGATAAAATGAAAGTATTGGAACGACCCTTGCGTAAAAATGAGATTTTAGCCTATATGGTTATATGTTTGATATATGTATGAAGGTTGAGCTTGTCCCTCGACGTTCCTTGGTGCGAAAGATGATATTTGAACCTATTGGGTTCTAAATTTGGTATATATAAAGTATTGGGATGACCCTTGTCCCGAAAATGAGATATTAGCCTATATGGTTGCAAATTTGATAAATATGAAGGTTGAATTTCTCCCTTGATTTAATGCATGATTTGTGAACCTCTTTGGTTGAGTATTCGATAAAATAAAAGTATTGGAATGACCCTTGCGCAAAAATGAGATTTTGGCCTATATGCTTATAAGTTTGAGAAAAAAGAAGGTCAACATTTCCCTTGATTTAAAACATGATATGTGAACCTATTTGGTTTTGTATTCGATAAAATGAAAGTATTGGAATGACCCTTGCGCAAAAATGAGATTTTAGCCTATATGGTTACATGTTTGACAAATATGAAGGTTGAGCTTGTTCCTTGATGTCCCGTGAAGCGAAACATGATATTTGAACCTATTTGGTTCTAAATTCGGTAAATATAAAGTATTGGGATGACCCTTGTCGGGAAAAAGAGATATTAACATATATATCGTTGCAAATTTGATAAATGAGAAGGTTGAATTTGTCCCTTGATTTAAAGCATGATTTGTGAACATATTTGGTTTTGTATTCGGTAAAATGAAAGTATTGAAATGTCCGTTGTCCCGAAAATGAGATTTTGGCCTATATACTTACAAGTTTGAGAAAAAAGAAGGTTAACATTTCCCTTGATTTAAAACATGATATGTGAACCTATTTGGTTTTGTATTCGGTAAAATGAAAGTATTGGAACGACCCTTGCGCAAAAATGAGATTTATCCTATATGGTTATATGTTTGATATATATGAAGGTTGAGCTTGTCCCTCGACGTTCCTTGGCGCGAAAGATGATATTTGAACCTATTGGGTTCTAAATTTGGTATATATAAAGTATCTGGATGACCCTTGTCACGAAAATGAGATATTAGCCTATATGGTTGCAAATTTGATAAATGTGAAGGTTGAATTTCTCCCTTGATTTAATGCATGATTTGTGAACCTCTTTGGTTGTGTATTCGATAAAATAAAAGGATTGGAATGACCCTTGCGCAAAAATGAGATTTTGGCCTATATGATTACAAGTTTGAGAAATAAGAAGGTTAACATTTCCCTTGATTTAAATCATGATCTATGAATCTATTTGGTTTTGTATTCGATAAAATGAAAGTATTGGAACGACCCTTGCGTAAAAATGAGATTTTAGCCTATATGGTTATATGTTTGATATATCTATGAAGGTTGAGCTTGTCCCTCGACGTTCCTTGGTGCGAAAGATGATATTTGAACCTATTGGGTTCTAAATTTGGTATATATAAAGTATTGGGATGACCCTTGTCCCGAAAATGAGATATTAGCCTATATTGTTGCAAATTTGATAAATATGAAGGTTGAATTTCTCCCTTGATTTAATGCATGATTTGTGAACCTCTTTGGTTGAGTATTCTTTAAAATAAAAGTATTGGAATGACCCTTGCGCAAAAATAAGATTTTGGCCTATGTGATTACAAGTTTGAGAAATAAGAAGGTTAACATTTCCCTTGATTTAAATCATGATATATGAATCTATTTGGTTTTTTATTCGATAAAATGAAAGTATTGGAACGACCCTTGCGTAAAAATGAGATTTTAGCCTATATGGTTATATGTTTGATATATGTATGAAGGTTGAGCTTGTCACTCGACGTTCTTTGGTGCGAAAGATGATATTTGAACCTTTTTGGTTCTAAATTTGGTAAATATAATGTATTGGGATGACCCTTGTCGCGAAAATGAGATATTAGCCTATATGGTTATTTGTTTGATATATATGAAGGTTGAGCTTGTCCCTCGATGTCCCTTGGTGCGAAAGATGATATTTGAACCTATTGGGTTCTAAATTTGGTATATATAAAGTATTGGGATGACCCTTGTCGCGAAAATGAGATATTAGCCTATATGGTTGCAAATTTGATAAATGTGAAGGTTGAATTTCTCCCTTGATTTAATGCATGATTTGTGAACCTCTTTGGTTGTGTATTCGATAAAATAAAAGGATTGGAATGACCCTTGCGCAAAAATGAGATTTTGGCCTATATGATTACAAGTTTGAGAAATAAGAAGGTTAACATTTCCCTTGATTTAAATCATGATATATGAATCTATTTGGTTTTGTATTCGATAAAATGAAAGTATTGGAACGACCCTTGCGTAAAAATGAGATTTTAGCCTATATGGTTATATGTTTGATATATGTATGAAGGTTGAGCTTGTCCCTCGACGTTCCTTGGTGCGAAAGATGATATTTGAACCTATTGGGTTCTAAATTTGGTATATATAAAGTATTGGGATGACCCTTGTCCCGAAAATGAGATATTAGCCTATATGGTTGCAAATTTGATAAATATGAAGGTTGAATTTCTCCCTTGATTTAATGCATGATTTGTGAACCTCTTTGGTTGAGTATTCGATAAAATAAAAGTATTGGAATGACCCTTGCGCAAAAATGAGATTTTGGCCTATATGCTTATAAGTTTGAGAAAAAAGAAGGTCAACATTTCCCTTGATTTAAAACATGATATGTGAACCTATTTGGTTTTGTATTCGATAAAATGAAAGTATTGGAATGACCCTTGCGCAAAAATGAGATTTTAGCCTATATGGTTACATGTTTGACAAATATGAAGGTTGAGCTTGTTCCTTGATGTCCCGTGAAGCGAAACATGATATTTGAACCTATTTGGTTCTAAATTCGGTAAATATAAAGTATTGGGATGACCCTTGTCGGGAAAAAGAGATATTAACATATATATCGTTGCAAATTTGATAAATGAGAAGGTTGAATTTGTCCCTTGATTTAAAGCATGATTTGTGAACATATTTGGTTTTGTATTCGGTAAAATGAAAGTATTGAAATGTCCGTTGTCCCGAAAATGAGATTTTGGCCTATATACTTACAAGTTTGAGAAAAAAGAAGGTTAACATTTCCCTTGATTTAAAACATGATATGTGAACCTATTTGGTTTTGTATTCGGTAAAATGAAAGTATTGGAACGACCCTTGCGCAAAAATGAGATTTATCCTATATGGTTATATGTTTGATATATATGAAGGTTGAGCTTGTCCCTCGACGTTCCTTGGCGCGAAAGATGATATTTGAACCTATTGGGTTCTAAATTTGGTATATATAAAGTATCTGGATGACCCTTGTCACGAAAATGAGATATTAGCCTATATGGTTGCAAATTTGATAAATGTGAAGGTTGAATTTCTCCCTTGATTTAATGCATGATTTGTGAACCTCTTTGGTTGTGTATTCGATAAAATAAAAGGATTGGAATGACCCTTGCGCAAAAATGAGATTTTGGCCTATATGATTACAAGTTTGAGAAATAAGAAGGTTAACATTTCCCTTGATTTAAATCATGATCTATGAATCTATTTGGTTTTGTATTCGATAAAATGAAAGTATTGGAACGACCCTTGCGTAAAAATGAGATTTTAGCCTATATGGTTATATGTTTGATATATCTATGAAGGTTGAGCTTGTCCCTCGACGTTCCTTGGTGCGAAAGATGATATTTGAACCTATTGGGTTCTAAATTTGGTATATATAAAGTATTGGGATGACCCTTGTCCCGAAAATGAGATATTAGCCTATATTGTTGCAAATTTGATAAATATGAAGGTTGAATTTCTCCCTTGATTTAATGCATGATTTGTGAACCTCTTTGGTTGAGTATTCTTTAAAATAAAAGTATTGGAATGACCCTTGCGCAAAAATAAGATTTTGGCCTATGTGATTACAAGTTTGAGAAATAAGAAGGTTAACATTTCCCTTGATTTAAATCATGATATATGAATCTATTTGGTTTTTTATTCGATAAAATGAAAGTATTGGAACGACCCTTGCGTAAAAATGAGATTTTAGCCTATATGGTTATATGTTTGATATATGTATGAAGGTTGAGCTTGTCACTCGACGTTCTTTGGTGCGAAAGATGATATTTGAACCTTTTTGGTTCTAAATTTGGTAAATATAATGTATTGGGATGACCCTTGTCGCGAAAATGAGATATTAGCCTATATGGTTATTTGTTTGATATATATGAAGGTTGAGCTTGTCCCTCGATGTCCCTTGGTGCGAAAGATGATATTTGAACCTATTGGGTTCTAAATTTGGTATATATAAAGTATTGGGATGACCCTTGTCGCGAAAATGAGATATTAGCCTATATGGTTGCAAATTTGATAAATGTGAAGGTTGAATTTCTCCCTTGATTTAATGCATGATTTGTGAACCTCTTTGGTTGTGTATTCGATAAAATAAAAGGATTGGAATGACCCTTGCGCAAAAATGAGATTTTGGCCTATATGATTACAAGTTTGAGAAATAAGAAGGTTAACATTTCCCTTGATTTAAATCATGATATATGAATCTATTTGGTTTTGTATTCGATAAAATGAAAGTATTGGAACGACCCTTGCGTAAAAATGAGATTTTAGCCTATATGGTTATATGTTTGATATATGTATGAAGGTTGAGCTTGTCCCTCGACGTTCCTTGGTGCGAAAGATGATATTTGAACCTATTGGGTTCTAAATTTGGTATATATAAAGTATTGGGATGACCCTTGTCCCGAAAATGAGATATTAGCCTATATGGTTGCAAATTTGATAAATATGAAGGTTGAATTTCTCCCTTGATTTAATGCATGATTTGTGAACCTCTTTGGTTGAGTATTCGATAAAATAAAAGTATTGGAATGACCCTTGCGCAAAAATGAGATTTTGGCCTATATGCTTATAAGTTTGAGAAAAAAGAAGGTCAACATTTCCCTTGATTTAAAACATGATATGTGAACCTATTTGGTTTTGTATTCGATAAAATGAAAGTATTGGAATGACCCTTGCGCAAAAATGAGATTTTAGCCTATATGGTTACATGTTTGACAAATATGAAGGTTGAGCTTGTTCCTTGATGTCCCGTGAAGCGAAACATGATATTTGAACCTATTTGGTTCTAAATTCGGTAAATATAAAGTATTGGGATGACCCTTGTCGGGAAAAAGAGATATTAACATATATATCGTTGCAAATTTGATAAATGAGAAGGTTGAATTTGTCCCTTGATTTAAAGCATGATTTGTGAACATATTTGGTTTTGTATTCGGTAAAATGAAAGTATTGAAATGTCCGTTGTCCCGAAAATGAGATTTTGGCCTATATACTTACAAGTTTGAGAAAAAAGAAGGTTAACATTTCCCTTGATTTAAAACATGATATGTGAACCTATTTGGTTTTGTATTCGGTAAAATGAAAGTATTGGAACGACCCTTGCGCAAAAATGAGATTTATCCTATATGGTTATATGTTTGATATATATGAAGGTTGAGCTTGTCCCTCGACGTTCCTTGGCGCGAAAGATGATATTTGAACCTATTGGGTTCTAAATTTGGTATATATAAAGTATCTGGATGACCCTTGTCACGAAAATGAGATATTAGCCTATATGGTTGCAAATTTGATAAATGTGAAGGTTGAATTTCTCCCTTGATTTAATGCATGATTTGTGAACCTCTTTGGTTGTGTATTCGATAAAATAAAAGGATTGGAATGACCCTTGCGCAAAAATGAGATTTTGGCCTATATGATTACAAGTTTGAGAAATAAGAAGGTTAACATTTCCCTTGATTTAAATCATGATCTATGAATCTATTTGGTTTTGTATTCGATAAAATGAAAGTATTGGAACGACCCTTGCGTAAAAATGAGATTTTAGCCTATATGGTTATATGTTTGATATATCTATGAAGGTTGAGCTTGTCCCTCGACGTTCCTTGGTGCGAAAGATGATATTTGAACCTATTGGGTTCTAAATTTGGTATATATAAAGTATTGGGATGACCCTTGTCCCGAAAATGAGATATTAGCCTATATTGTTGCAAATTTGATAAATATGAAGGTTGAATTTCTCCCTTGATTTAATGCATGATTTGTGAACCTCTTTGGTTGAGTATTCTTTAAAATAAAAGTATTGGAATGACCCTTGCGCAAAAATAAGATTTTGGCCTATGTGATTACAAGTTTGAGAAATAAGAAGGTTAACATTTCCCTTGATTTAAATCATGATATATGAATCTATTTGGTTTTTTATTCGATAAAATGAAAGTATTGGAACGACCCTTGCGTAAAAATGAGATTTTAGCCTATATGGTTATATGTTTGATATATGTATGAAGGTTGAGCTTGTCACTCGACGTTCTTTGGTGCGAAAGATGATATTTGAACCTTTTTGGTTCTAAATTTGGTAAATATAATGTATTGGGATGACCCTTGTCGCGAAAATGAGATATTAGCCTATATGGTTATTTGTTTGATATATATGAAGGTTGAGCTTGTCCCTCGATGTCCCTTGGTGCGAAAGATGATATTTGAACCTATTGGGTTCTAAATTTGGTATATATAAAGTATTGGGATGACCCTTGTCGCGAAAATGAGATATTAGCCTATATGGTTGCAAATTTGATAAATGTGAAGGTTGAATTTCTCCCTTGATTTAATGCATGATTTGTGAACCTCTTTGGTTGTGTATTCGATAAAATAAAAGGATTGGAATGACCCTTGCGCAAAAATGAGATTTTGGCCTATATGATTACAAGTTTGAGAAATAAGAAGGTTAACATTTCCCTTGATTTAAATCATGATATATGAATCTATTTGGTTTTGTATTCGATAAAATGAAAGTATTGGAACGACCCTTGCGTAAAAATGAGATTTTAGCCTATATGGTTATATGTTTGATATATGTATGAAGGTTGAGCTTGTCCCTCGACGTTCCTTTGTGCGAAAGATGATATTTGAACCTATTGGGTTCTAAATTTGGTATATATAAAGTATTGGGATGACCCTTGTCCCGAAAATGAGATATTAGCCTATATGGTTGCAAATTTGATAAATATGAAGGTTGAATTTCTCCCTTGATTTAATGCATGATTTGTGAACCTCTTTGGTTGAGTATTCGATAAAATAAAAGTATTGGAATGACCCTTGCGCAAAAATGAGATTTTGGCCTATATGCTTATAAGTTTGAGAAAAAAGAAGGTCAACATTTCCCTTGATTTAAAACATGATATGTGAACCTATTTGGTTTTGTATTCGATAAAATGAAAGTATTGGAATGACCCTTGCGCAAAAATGAGATTTTAGCCTATATGGTTACATGTTTGACAAATATGAAGGTTGAGCTTGTTCCTTGATGTCCCGTGAAGCAAAACATGATATTTGAACCTATTTGGTTCTAAATTCGGTAAATATAAAGTATTGGGATGACCCTTGTCGGGAAAAAGAGATATTAACATATATATCGTTGCAAATTTGATAAATGAGAAGGTTGAATTTGTCCCTTGATTTAAAGCATGATTTGTGAACATATTTGGTTTTGTATTCGGTAAAATGAAAGTATTGAAATGTCCGTTGTCCCGAAAATGAGATTTTGGCCTATATACTTACAAGTTTGAGAAAAAAGAAGGTTAACATTTCCCTTGATTTAAAACATGATATGTGAACCTATTTGGTTTTGTATTCGGTAAAATGAAAGTATTGGAACGACCCTTGCGCAAAAATGAGATTTATCCTATATGGTTATATGTTTGATATATATGAAGGTTGAGCTTGTCCCTCGACGTTCCTTGGCGCGAAAGATGATATTTGAACCTATTGGGTTCTAAATTTGGTATATATAAAGTATCTGGATGACCCTTGTCGCGAAAATGAGATATTAGCCTATATGGTTGCAAATTTGATAAATATGAAGGTTGAATTTCTCCCTTGATTTAATGCATGATTTGTGAACCTCTTTGGTTGAGTATTCGATAAAATAAAAGTATTGGAATGACCCTTGCGCAAAAATGAGATTTTGGCCTATATGCTTATAAGTTTGAGAAAAAAGAAGGTCAACATTTCCCTTGATTTAAAACATGATATGTGAACCTATTTGGTTTTGTATTCGATAAAATGAAAGTATTGGAATGACCCTTGCGCAAAAATGAGATTTTAGCCTATATGGTTACATGTTTGACAAATATGAAGGTTGAGCTTGTTCCTTGATGTCCCGTGAAGCGAAACATGATATTTGAACCTATTTGGTTCTAAATTCGGTAAATATAAAGTATTGGGATGACCCTTGTCGGGAAAAAGAGATATTAACATATATATCGTTGCAAATTTGATAAATGAGAAGGTTGAATTTGTCCCTTGATTTAAAGCATGATTTGTGAACATATTTGGTTTTGTATTCGGTAAAATGAAAGTATTGAAATGTCCGTTGTCCCGAAAATGAGATTTTGGCCTATATACTTACAAGTTTGAGAAAAAAGAAGGTTAACATTTCCCTTGATTTAAAACATGATATGTGAACCTATTTGGTTTTGTATTCGGTAAAATGAAAGTATTGGAACGACCCTTGCGCAAAAATGAGATTTATCCTATATGGTTATATGTTTGATATATATGAAGGTTGAGCTTGTCCCTCGACGTTCCTTGGCGCGAAAGATGATATTTGAACCTATTGGGTTCTAAATTTGGTATATATAAAGTATCTGGATGACCCTTGTCGCGAAAATGAGATATTAGCCTATATGGTTGCAAATTTGATAAATGTGAAGGTTGAATTTCTCCCTTGATTTAATGCATGATTTGTGAACCTCTTTGGTTGTGTATTCGATAAAATAAAAGGATTGGAATGACTCTTGCGCAAAAATGAGATTTTGGCCTATATGATTACAAGTTTGAGAAATAAGAAGGTTAACATTTCCCTTGATTTAAATCATGA
Organism: Medicago lupulina; assembly: GCA_958299785.1. Lineage (NCBI taxonomy): Eukaryota > Viridiplantae > Streptophyta > Magnoliopsida > Fabales > Fabaceae > Medicago > Medicago lupulina. Next base: position 39,547,275 of record OY283143.1, on the reverse strand, counting down.
TATATGAATCTATTTGGTTTTGTATTCGATAAAATGAAAGTATTGGAACGACCCTTGCGTAAAAATGAGATTTTAGCCTATATGGTTATATGTTTGATATATGTATGAAGGTTGAGCTTGTCCCTCGACGTTCCTTGGTGCGAAAGATGATATTTGAACCTATTGGGTTCTAAATTTGGTAAATATAATGTATTGGGATGACCCTTGTCGCGAAAATGAGATATTAGCCTATATGGTTATTTGTTTGATATATATGAAGGTTGAACTTGTCCCTCGATGTCCCTTGGTGCGAAAGATGATATTTGAACCTATTTGGTTCTAAATTCGTTAAATATAAAGTATTGGGATGACCCTTGCGCAAAAATGAGATTTTAGCCTATATGGTTATTTGTTTGATATATATGAAGGTTGAGCTTGTCCCTCGATGTCCCTTGGTGCGAAAGATGATATTGGAACCTATTTGGTTCTAAATTCGGTAAATATAAAATATTGGGATGACCCTTGGCGCGACAATGAGATATTATCCTATATGGTTGCAAATTTGATAAATGGTAAGGTTGAATTTGTCCCTTGATTTAGAGCATGATTTGTGAACCTATTTGGTCATGTATTCGGTAATATGAAAATATTAGAATGACCCTTGTGCAAAAATGAGATTGTAGCCTATATGGTTACATGTTTGATAAATATGGAGGTTGAGCTTGTCCCTCGATGTCCCTTGATGCGAAACATGATATTTGAACCTATTTGGTTCTAAATTTGGTAAATATAAAGTATTGGGATGACCCTTGTCGCGAAAATGAGATATTAGCCTATATGGTTGCAAATTTGATAAATGTGAAGGTTGAATTTCTCCCTTGATTTAATGCATGATTTGTGAACCTCTTTGGTTGTGTATTCGATAAAATAAAAGGATTGGAATGACCCTTGCGCAAAAATGAGATTTTGGCCTATATGATTACAAGTTTGAGAAATAAGAAGGTTAACATTTCCCTTGATTTAAATCATGATATATGAATCTATTTGGTTTTGTATTCGATAAAATGAAAGTATTGGAACGACCCTTGCGTAAAAATGAGATTTTAGCCTATATGGTTATATGTTTGATATATGTATGAAGGTTGAGCTTGTCCCTCGACGTTCCTTTGTGCGAAAGATGATATTTGAACCTATTGGGTTCTAAATTTGGTATATATAAAGTATTGGGATGACCCTTGTCCCGAAAATGAGATATTAGCCTATATGGTTGCAAATTTGATAAATATGAAGGTTGAATTTCTCCCTTGATTTAATGCATGATTTGTGAACCTCTTTGGTTGAGTATTCGATAAAATAAAAGTATTGGAATGACCCTTGCGCAAAAATGAGATTTTGGCCTATATGCTTATAAGTTTGAGAAAAAAGAAGGTCAACATTTCCCTTGATTTAAAACATGATATGTGAACCTATTTGGTTTTGTATTCGATAAAATGAAAGTATTGGAATGACCCTTGCGCAAAAATGAGATTTTAGCCTATATGGTTACATGTTTGACAAATATGAAGGTTGAGCTTGTTCCTTGATGTCCCGTGAAGCAAAACATGATATTTGAACCTATTTGGTTCTAAATTCGGTAAATATAAAGTATTGGGATGACCCTTGTCGGGAAAAAGAGATATTAACATATATATCGTTGCAAATTTGATAAATGAGAAGGTTGAATTTGTCCCTTGATTTAAAGCATGATTTGTGAACATATTTGGTTTTGTATTCGGTAAAATGAAAGTATTGAAATGTCCGTTGTCCCGAAAATGAGATTTTGGCCTATATACTTACAAGTTTGAGAAAAAAGAAGGTTAACATTTCCCTTGATTTAAAACATGATATGTGAACCTATTTGGTTTTGTATTCGGTAAAATGAAAGTATTGGAACGACCCTTGCGCAAAAATGAGATTTATCCTATATGGTTATATGTTTGATATATATGAAGGTTGAGCTTGTCCCTCGACGTTCCTTGGCGCGAAAGATGATATTTGAACCTATTGGGTTCTAAATTTGGTATATATAAAGTATCTGGATGACCCTTGTCGCGAAAATGAGATATTAGCCTATATGGTTGCAAATTTGATAAATGTGAAGGTTGAATTTCTCCCTTGATTTAATGCATGATTTGTGAACCTCTTTGGTTGTGTATTCGATAAAATAAAAGGATTGGAATGACTCTTGCGCAAAAATGAGATTTTGGCCTATATGATTACAAGTTTGAGAAATAAGAAGGTTAACATTTCGCTTGATTTAAATCATGATATATGAATCTATTTGGTTTTGTATTCGATAAAATGAAAGTATTGGAACGACCCTTGCGTAAAAATGAGATTTTAGCCTATATGGTTATATGTTTGATATATGTATGAAGGTTGAGCTTGTCCCTCGACGTTCCTTGGTGCGAAAGATGATATTTGAACCTATTGGGTTCTAAATTTGGTAAATATAATGTATTGGGACGACCCTTGTCGCGAAAATGAGATATTAGCCTATATGGTTATTTGTTTGATATATATGAAGGTTGAGCTTGTCCCTCGATGTCCCTTGGTGCGAAAGATGATATTTGAACCTATTTGGTTCTAAATTCGTTAAATATAAAGTATTGGGATGACCCTTGCGCAAAAATGAGATTTTAGCCTATATGGTTATTTGTTTGATATATATGAAGGTTGAGCTTGTCCCTCGATGTCCCTTGGTGCGAAAGATGATATTGGAACCTATTTGGTTCTAAATTCGGTAAATATAAAATATTGGGATGACCCTTGGCGCGACAATGAGATATTATCCTATATGGTTGCAAATTTGATAAATGGTAAGGTTGAATTTGTCCCTTGATTTAGAGCATGATTTGTGAACCTATTTGGTTATGTATTCGGTAATATGAAAGTATTAGAATGACCCTTGTGCAAAAATGAGATTGTAGCCTATATGGTTACATGTTTGATAAATATGGAGGTTGAGCTTGTCCCTCGATGTCCCTTGATGCGAAACATGATATTTGAACCTATTTGGTTCTAAATTTGGTAAATATAAAGTATTGGGATGACCCTTGTCGCGAAAATGAGATATTAGCCTATATGGTTGCAAATTTGATAAATGTGAAGGTTGAATTTCTCCCTTGATTTAATGCATGATTTGTGAACCTCTTTGGTTGTGTATTCGATAAAATAAAGGGATTGGAATGACCCTTGCGCAAAAATGAGATTTTGGCCTATATGATTACAAGTTTGAGAAATAAGAAGGTTAACAGTTCCCTTTATTTAAATCATGATATATGGATCTATTTGGTTTTGTATTCGATAAAATGAAAGTATTGGAACGACCCTTGCGTAAAAATGAGATTTTAGCCTATATGGTTATATGTTTGATATATATATATATATGAAGGTTGAGCTTGTCCCTCGACGTTCCTTGGCGCGAAAGATGATATTTGAACCTATTGGGTTCTAAATTTGGTATATATAAAGTATCTGGATGACCCTTGTCGCGAAAATGAGATATTAGCCTATATGGTTGCAAATTTGATAAATGTGAAGGTTGAATTTCTCCCTTGATTTAATGCATGATTTGTGAACCTCTTTGGTTGTGTATTCGATAAAATAAAAGGATTGGAATGACTCTTGCGCAAAAATGAGATTTTGGCCTATATGATTACAAGTTTGAGAAATAAGAAGGTTAACATTTCCCTTGATTTAAATCATGATATATGAATCTATTTGGTTTTGTATTCGATAAAATGAAAGTATTGGAACGACCCTTGCGTAAAAATGAGATTTTAGCCTATATGGTTATATGTTTGATATATGTATGAAGGTTGAGCTTGTCCCTCGACGTTCCTTGGTGCGAAAGATGATATTTGAACCTATTGGGTTCTAAATTTGGTAAATATAATGTATTGGGATGACCCTTGTCGCGAAAATGAGATATTAGCCTATATGGTTATTTGTTTGATATATATGAAGGTTGAGCTTGTCCCTCGATGTCCCTTGGTGCGAAAGATGATATTTGAACCTATTTGGTTCTAAATTCGTTAAATATAAAGTATTGGGATGACCCTTGCGCAAAAATGAGATTTTAGCCTATATGGTTATTTGTTTGATATATATGAAGGTTGAGCTTGTCCCTCGATGTCCCTTGGTGCGAAAGATGATATTGGAACCTATTTGGTTCTAAATTCGGTAAATATAAAATATTGGGATGACCCTTGGCGCGACAATGAGATATTATCCTATATGGTTGCAAATTTGATAAATGGTAAGGTTGAATTTGTCCCTTGATTTAGAGCATGATTTGTGAACCTATTTGGTCATGTATTCGGTAATATGAAAATATTAGAATGACCCTTGTGCAAAAATGAGATTGTAGCCTATATGGTTACATGTTTGATAAATATGGAGGTTGAGCTTGTCCCTCGATGTCCCTTGATGCGAAACATGATATTTGAACCTATTTGGTTCTAAATTTGGTAAATATAAAGTATTGGGATGACCCTTGTCGCGAAAATGAGATATTAGCCTATATGGTTGCAAATTTGATAAATGTGAAGGTTGAATTTCTCCCTTGATTTAATGCATGATTTGTGAACCTCTTTGGTTGTGTATTCGATAAAATAAAAGGATTGGAATGACCCTTGCGCAAAAATGAGATTTTGGCCTATATGATTACAAGTTTGAGAAATAAGAAGGTTAACATTTCCCTTGATTTAAATCATGATATATGAATCTATTTGGTTTTGTATTCGATAAAATGAAAGTATTGGAACGACCCTTGCGTAAAAATGAGATTTTAGCCTATATGGTTATATGTTTGATATATGTATGAAGGTTGAGCTTGTCCCTCGACGTTCCTTTGTGCGAAAGATGATATTTGAACCTATTGGGTTCTAAATTTGGTATATATAAAGTATTGGGATGACCCTTGTCCCGAAAATGAGATATTAGCCTATATGGTTGCAAATTTGATAAATATGAAGGTTGAATTTCTCCCTTGATTTAATGCATGATTTGTGAACCTCTTTGGTTGAGTATTCGATAAAATAAAAGTATTGGAATGACCCTTGCGCAAAAATGAGATTTTGGCCTATATGCTTATAAGTTTGAGAAAAAAGAAGGTCAACATTTCCCTTGATTTAAAACATGATATGTGAACCTATTTGGTTTTGTATTCGATAAAATGAAAGTATTGGAATGACCCTTGCGCAAAAATGAGATTTTAGCCTATATGGTTACATGTTTGACAAATATGAAGGTTGAGCTTGTTCCTTGATGTCCCGTGAAGCAAAACATGATATTTGAACCTATTTGGTTCTAAATTCGGTAAATATAAAGTATTGGGATGACCCTTGTCGGGAAAAAGAGATATTAACATATATATCGTTGCAAATTTGATAAATGAGAAGGTTGAATTTGTCCCTTGATTTAAAGCATGATTTGTGAACATATTTGGTTTTGTATTCGGTAAAATGAAAGTATTGAAATGTCCGTTGTCCCGAAAATGAGATTTTGGCCTATATACTTACAAGTTTGAGAAAAAAGAAGGTTAACATTTCCCTTGATTTAAAACATGATATGTGAACCTATTTGGTTTTGTATTCGGTAAAATGAAAGTATTGGAACGACCCTTGCGCAAAAATGAGATTTATCCTATATGGTTATATGTTTGATATATATGAAGGTTGAGCTTGTCCCTCGACGTTCCTTGGCGCGAAAGATGATATTTGAACCTATTGGGTTCTAAATTTGGTATATATAAAGTATCTGGATGACCCTTGTCGCGAAAATGAGATATTAGCCTATATGGTTGCAAATTTGATAAATGTGAAGGTTGAATTTCTCCCTTGATTTAATGCATGATTTGTGAACCTCTTTGGTTGTGTATTCGATAAAATAAAAGGATTGGAATGACTCTTGCGCAAAAATGAGATTTTGGCCTATATGATTACAAGTTTGAGAAATAAGAAGGTTAACATTTCGCTTGATTTAAATCATGATATATGAATCTATTTGGTTTTGTATTCGATAAAATGAAAGTATTGGAACGACCCTTGCGTAAAAATGAGATTTTAGCCTATATGGTTATATGTTTGATATATGTATGAAGGTTGAGCTTGTCCCTCGACGTTCCTTGGTGCGAAAGATGATATTTGAACCTATTGGGTTCTAAATTTGGTAAATATAATGTATTGGGACGACCCTTGTCGCGAAAATGAGATATTAGCCTATATGGTTATTTGTTTGATATATATGAAGGTTGAGCTTGTCCCTCGATGTCCCTTGGTGCGAAAGATGATATTTGAACCTATTTGGTTCTAAATTCGTTAAATATAAAGTATTGGGATGACCCTTGCGCAAAAATGAGATTTTAGCCTATATGGTTATTTGTTTGATATATATGAAGGTTGAGCTTGTCCCTCGATGTCCCTTGGTGCGAAAGATGATATTGGAACCTATTTGGTTCTAAATTCGGTAAATATAAAATATTGGGATGACCCTTGGCGCGACAATGAGATATTATCCTATATGGTTGCAAATTTGATAAATGGTAAGGTTGAATTTGTCCCTTGATTTAGAGCATGATTTGTGAACCTATTTGGTTATGTATTCGGTAATATGAAAGTATTAGAATGACCCTTGTGCAAAAATGAGATTGTAGCCTATATGGTTACATGTTTGATAAATATGGAGGTTGAGCTTGTCCCTCGATGTCCCTTGATGCGAAACATGATATTTGAACCTATTTGGTTCTAAATTTGGTAAATATAAAGTATTGGGATGACCCTTGTCGCGAAAATGAGATATTAGCCTATATGGTTGCAAATTTGATAAATGTGAAGGTTGAATTTCTCCCTTGATTTAATGCATGATTTGTGAACCTCTTTGGTTGTGTATTCGATAAAATAAAGGGATTGGAATGACCCTTGCGCAAAAATGAGATTTTGGCCTATATGATTACAAGTTTGAGAAATAAGAAGGTTAACAGTTCCCTTTATTTAAATCATGATATATGGATCTATTTGGTTTTGTATTCGATAAAATGAAAGTATTGGAACGACCCTTGCGTAAAAATGAGATTTTAGCCTATATGGTTATATGTTTGATATATATATATATGAAGGTTGAGCTTGTCCCTCGACGTTCCTTGGTGCGAAAGATGATATTTGAACCTATTGGGTTCTAAATTTGGTATATATAAAGTATCTGGATGACCCTTGTCGCGAAAATGAGATATTAGCCTATATGGTTGCAAATTTGATAAATGTGAAGGTTGAATTTCTCCCTTGATTTAATGCATGATTTGTGAACCTCTTTGGTTGTGTATTCGATAAAATAAAAGGATTGGAATGACCCTTGCGCAAAAATGAGATTTTGGCCTATATGATTACAAGTTTGAGAAATAAGAAGGTTAACATTTCCCTTGATTTAAATCATGATATATGAATCTATTTGGTTTTGTATTCGATAAAATGAAAGTATTGGAACGACCCTTGCGTAAAAATGAGATTTTAGCCTATATGGTTATATGTTTGATATATGTATGAAGGTTGAGCTTGTCCCTCGACGTTCCTTGGTGCGAAAGATGATATTTGAACCTATTGGGTTCTAAATTTGGTAAATATAATGTATTGGGATGACCCTTGTCGCGAAAATGAGATATTAGCCTATATGGTTATTTGTTTGATATATATGAAGGTTGAGCTTGTCCCTCGATGTCCCTTGGTGCGAAAGATGATATTTGAACCTATTTGGTTCTAAATTCGTTAAATATAAAGTATTGGGATGACCCTTGCGCAAAAATGAGATTTTAGCCTATATGGTTATTTGTTTGATATATATGAAGGTTGAGCTTGTCCCTCGATGTCCCTTGGTGCGAAAGATGATATTGGAACCTATTTGGTTCTAAATTCGGTAAATATAAAATATTGGGATGACCCTTGGCGCGACAATGAGATATTATCCTATATGGTTGCAAATTTGATAAATGGTAAGGTTGAATTTGTCCCTTGATTTAGAGCATGATTTGTGAACCTATTTGGTCATGTATTCGGTAATATGAAAATATTAGAATGACCCTTGTGCAAAAATGAGATTGTAGCCTATATGGTTACATGTTTGATAAATATGGAGGTTGAGCTTGTCCCTCGATGTCCCTTGATGCGAAACATGATATTTGAACCTATTTGGTTCTAAATTTGGTAAATATAAAGTATTGGGATGACCCTTGTCGCGAAAATGAGATATTAGCCTATATGGTTGCAAATTTGATAAATGTGAAGGTTGAATTTCTCCCTTGATTTAATGCATGATTTGTGAACCTCTTTGGTTGTGTATTCGATAAAATAAAAGGATTGGAATGACCCTTGCGCAAAAATGAGATTTTGGCCTATATGATTACAAGTTTGAGAAATAAGAAGGTTAACATTTCCCTTGATTTAAATCATGATATATGAATCTATTTGGTTTTGTATTCGATAAAATGAAAGTATTGGAACGACCCTTGCGTAAAAATGAGATTTTAGCCTATATGGTTATATGTTTGATATATGTATGAAGGTTGAGCTTGTCCCTCGACGTTCCTTTGTGCGAAAGATGATATTTGAACCTATTGGGTTCTAAATTTGGTATATATAAAGTATTGGGATGACCCTTGTCCCGAAAATGAGATATTAGCCTATATGGTTGCAAATTTGATAAATATGAAGGTTGAATTTCTCCCTTGATTTAATGCATGATTTGTGAACCTCTTTGGTTGAGTATTCGATAAAATAAAAGTATTGGAATGACCCTTGCGCAAAAATGAGATTTTGGCCTATATGCTTATAAGTTTGAGAAAAAAGAAGGTCAACATTTCCCTTGATTTAAAACATGATATGTGAACCTATTTGGTTTTGTATTCGATAAAATGAAAGTATTGGAATGACCCTTGCGCAAAAATGAGATTTTAGCCTATATGGTTACATGTTTGACAAATATGAAGGTTGAGCTTGTTCCTTGATGTCCCGTGAAGCAAAACATGATATTTGAACCTATTTGGTTCTAAATTCGGTAAATATAAAGTATTGGGATGACCCTTGTCGGGAAAAAGAGATATTAACATATATATCGTTGCAAATTTGATAAATGAGAAGGTTGAATTTGTCCCTTGATTTAAAGCATGATTTGTGAACATATTTGGTTTTGTATTCGGTAAAATGAAAGTATTGAAATGTCCGTTGTCCCGAAAATGAGATTTTGGCCTATATACTTACAAGTTTGAGAAAAAAGAAGGTTAACATTTCCCTTGATTTAAAACATGATATGTGAACCTATTTGGTTTTGTATTCGGTAAAATGAAAGTATTGGAACGACCCTTGCGCAAAAATGAGATTTATCCTATATGGTTATATGTTTGATATATATGAAGGTTGAGCTTGTCCCTCGACGTTCCTTGGCGCGAAAGATGATATTTGAACCTATTGGGTTCTAAATTTGGTATATATAAAGTATCTGGATGACCCTTGTCGCGAAAATGAGATATTAGCCTATATGGTTGCAAATTTGATAAATGTGAAGGTTGAATTTCTCCCTTGATTTAATGCATGATTTGTGAACCTCTTTGGTTGTGTATTCGATAAAATAAAAGGATTGGAATGACTCTTGCGCAAAAATGAGATTTTGGCCTATATGATTACAAGTTTGAGAAATAAGAAGGTTAACATTTCGCTTGATTTAAATCATGATATATGAATCTATTTGGTTTTGTATTCGATAAAATGAAAGTATTGGAACGACCCTTGCGTAAAAATGAGATTTTAGCCTATATGGTTATATGTTTGATATATGTATGAAGGTTGAGCTTGTCCCTCGACGTTCCTTGGTGCGAAAGATGATATTTGAACCTATTGGGTTCTAAATTTGGTAAATATAATGTATTGGGACGACCCTTGTCGCGAAAATGAGATATTAGCCTATATGGTTATTTGTTTGATATATATGAAGGTTGAGCTTGTCCCTCGATGTCCCTTGGTGCGAAAGATGATATTTGAACCTATTTGGTTCTAAATTCGTTAAATATAAAGTATTGGGATGACCCTTGCGCAAAAATGAGATTTTAGCCTATATGGTTATTTGTTTGATATATATGAAGGTTGAGCTTGTCCCTCGATGTCCCTTGGTGCGAAAGATGATATTGGAACCTATTTGGTTCTAAATTCGGTAAATATAAAATATTGGGATGACCCTTGGCGCGACAATGAGATATTATCCTATATGGTTGCAAATTTGATAAATGGTAAGGTTGAATTTGTCCCTTGATTTAGAGCATGATTTGTGAACCTATTTGGTTATGTATTCGGTAATATGAAAGTATTAGAATGACCCTTGTGCAAAAATGAGATTGTAGCCTATATGGTTACATGTTTGATAAATATGGAGGTTGAGCTTGTCCCTCGATGTCCCTTGATGCGAAACATGATATTTGAACCTATTTGGTTCTAAATTTGGAAAATATAAAGTATTGGGATGACCCTTGTCGCGAAAATGAGATATTAGCCTATATGGTTGCAAATTTGATAAATGTGAACGTTGAATTTCTCCCTTGATTTAATGCATGATTTGTGAACCTCTTTGGTTGTGTATTCGATAAAATAAAGGGATTGGAATGACCCTTGCGCAAAAATGAGATTTTGGCCTATATGATTACAAGTTTGAGAAATAAGAAGGTTAACAGTTCCCTTTATTTAAATCATGATATATGGATCTATTTGGTTTTGTATTCGATAAAATGAAAGTATTGGAACGACCCTTGCGTAAAAATGAGATTTTAGCCTATATGGTTATATGTTTGATATATATATATATGAAGGTTGAGCTTGTCCCTCGACGTTCCTTGGTGCGAAAGATGATATTTGAACCTATTGGGTTCTAAATTTGGTATATATAAAGTATCTGGATGACCCTTGTCGCGAAAATGAGATATTAGCCTATATGGTTGCAAATTTGATAAATGTGAAGGTTGAATTTCTCCCTTGATTTAATGCATGATTTGTGAACCTCTTTGGTTGTGTATTCGATAAAATAAAAGGATTGGAATGACCCTTGCGCAAAAATGAGATTTTGGCCTATATGATTACAAGTTTGAGAAATAAGAAGGTTAACATTTCCCTTGATTTAAATCATGATATATGAATCTATTTGGTTTTGTATTCGATAAAATGAAAGTATTGGAACGACCCTTGCGTAAAAATGAGATTTTAGCCTATATGGTTATATGTTTGATATATGTATGAAGGTTGAGCTTGTCCCTCGACGTTCCTTGGTGCGAAAGATGATATTTGAACCTATTGGGTTCTAAATTTGGTAAATATAATGTATTGGGATGACCCTTGTCGCGAAAATGAGATATTAGCCTATATGGTTATTTGTTTGATATATATGAAGGTTGAGCTTGTCCCTCGATGTCCCTTGGTGCGAAAGATGATATTTGAACCTATTTGGTTCTAAATTCGTTAAATATAAAGTATTGGGATGACCCTTGCGCAAAAATGAGATTTTAGCCTATATGGTTATTTGTTTGATATATATGAAGGTTGAGCTTGTCCCTCGATGTCCCTTGGTGCGAAAGATGATATTCGAACCTATTTGGTTCTAAATTCGGTAAATATAAATTATTGGGATGACCCTTGGCGCGACAATGAGATATTATCCTATATGGTTGCAAATTTGATAAATGGTAAGGTTGAATTTGTCCCTTGATTTAGAGCATGATTTGTGAACCTATTTGGTTATGTATTCCGTAATATGAAAGTATTAGAATGACCCTTGTGCAAAAATGAGATTGTAGCCTATATGGTTACATGTTTGATAAATATGGAGGTTGAGCTTGTCCCTCGATGTCCCTTGATGCGAAACATGATATTTGAACCTATTTGGTTCTAAATTTGGTATATATAAAGTATTGGGATGACCCTTGTCGCGAAAATGAGATATTAGCCTATATGGTTGCAAATTTGATAAATGTGAAGGTTGAATTTCTCCCTTGATTTAATGCATGATTTGTGAACCTCTTTGGTTGTGTATTCGATAAAATAAAAGGATTGGAATGACCCTTGCGCAAAAATGAGATTTTGGCCTATATGATTACAAGTTTGAGAAATAAGAAGATTAACATTTCCCTTGATTTAAATCATGATATATGAATCTATTTGGTTTTGTATTCGATAAAATGAAAGTATTGGAACGTCCCTTGCGTAAAAATGAGATTTTAGCCTATATGGTTATATGTTTGATATATGTATGAAGGTTGAGCTTGTCCCTCGACGTTCCTTGGTGCGAAAGATGATATTTGAACCTATTGGGTTCTAAATTTGGTATATATAAAGTATTGGGATGACCCTTGTCCCGAAAATGAGATATTAGCCTATATGGTTGCAAATTTGATAAATATGAAGGTTGAATTTCTCCCTTGATTTAATGCATGATTTGTGAACCTCTTTGGTTGAGTATTCGATAAAATAAAAGTATTGGAATGACCCTTGCGCAAAAATGAGATTTTGGCCTATATGCTTATAAGTTTGAGAAAAAAGAAGGTCAACATTTCCCTTGATTTAAAACATGATATGTGAACCTATTTGGTTTTGTATTCGATAAAATGAAAGTATTGGAATGACCCTTGCGCAAAAATGAGATTTTAGCCTATATGGTTACATGTTTGACAAATATGAAGGTTGAGCTTGTTCCTTGATGTCCCGTGAAGCAAAACATGATATTTGAACCTATTTGGTTCTAAATTCGGTAAATATAAAGTATTGGGATGACCCTTGTCGGGAAAAAGAGATATTAACATATATATCGTTGCAAATTTGATAAATGAGAAGGTTGAATTTGTCCCTTGATTTAAAGCATGATTTGTGAACATATTTGGTTTTGTATTCGGTAAAATGAAAGTATTGAAATGTCCGTTGTCCCGAAAATGAGATTTTGGCCTATATACTTACAAGTTTGAGAAAAAAGAAGGTTAACATTTCCCTTGATTTAAAACATGATATGTGAACCTATTTGGTTTTGTATTCGGTAAAATGAAAGTATTGGAACGACCCTTGCGCAAAAATGAGATTTATCCTATATGGTTATATGTTTGATATATATGAAGGTTGAGCTTGTCCCTCGACGTTCCTTGGCGCGAAAGATGATATTTGAACCTATTGGGTTCTAAATTTGGTATATATAAAGTATCTGGATGACCCTTGTCGCGAAAATGAGATATTAGCCTATATGGTTGCAAATTTGATAAATGTGAAGGTTGAATTTCTCCCTTGATTTAATGCATGATTTGTGAACCTCTTTGGTTGTGTATTCGATAAAATAAAAGGATTGGAATGACTCTTGCGCAAAAATGAGATTTTGGCCTATATGATTACAAGTTTGAGAAATAAGAAGGTTAACATTTCCCTTGATTTAAATCATGATATATGAATCTATTTGGTTTTGTATTCGATAAAATGAAAGTATTGGAACGACCCTTGCGTAAAAATGAGATTTTAGCCTATATGGTTATATGTTTGATATATGTATGAAGGTTGAGCTTGTCCCTCGACGTTCCTTGGTGCGAAAGATGATATTTGAACCTATTGGGTTCTAAATTTGGTAAATATAATGTATTGGGACGACCCTTGTCGCGAAAATGAGATATTAGCCTATATGGTTATTTGTTTGATATATATGAAGGTTGAGCTTGTCCCTCGATGTCCCTTGGTGCGAAAGATGATATTTGAACCTATTTGGTTCTAAATTCGTTAAATATAAAGTATTGGGATGACCCTTGCGCAAAAATGAGATTTTAGCCTATATGGTTATTTGTTTGATATATATGAAGGTTGAGCTTGTCCCTCGATGTCCCTTGGTGCGAAAGATGATATTGGAACCTATTTGGTTCTAAATTCGGTAAATATAAAATATTGGGATGACCCTTGGCGCGACAATGAGATATTATCCTATATGGTTGCAAATTTGATAAATGGTAAGGTTGAATTTGTCCCTTGATTTAGAGCATGATTTGTGAACCTATTTGGTTATGTATTCGGTAATATGAAAGTATTAGAATGACCCTTGTGCAAAAATGAGATTGTAGCCTATATGGTTACATGTTTGATAAATATGGAGGTTGAGCTTGTCCCTCGATGTCCCTTGATGCGAAACATGATATTTGAACCTATTTGGTTCTAAATTTGGTAAATATAAAGTATTGGGATGACCCTTGTCGCGAAAATGAGATATTAGCCTATATGGTTGCAAATTTGATAAATGTGAAGGTTGAATTTCTCCCTTGATTTAATGCATGATTTGTGAACCTCTTTGGTTGTGTATTCGATAAAATAAAGGGATTGGAATGACCCTTGCGCAAAAATGAGATTTTGGCCTATATGATTACAAGTTTGAGAAATAAGAAGGTTAACAGTTCCCTTGATTTAAATCATGATATATGGATCTATTTGGTTTTGTATTCGATAAAATGAAAGTATTGGAACGACCCTTGCGTAAAAATGAGATTTTAGCCTATATGGTTATATGTTTGATATATATATATATGAAGGTTGAGCTTGTCCCTCGACGTTCCTTGGTGCGAAAGATGATATTTGAACCTATTGGGTTCTAAATTTGGTATATATAAAGTATCTGGATGACCCTTGTCGCGAAAATGAGATATTAGCCTATATGGTTGCAAATTTGATAAATGTGAAGGTTGAATTTCTCCCTTGATTTAATGCATGATTTGTGAACCTCTTTGGTTGTGTATTCGATAAAATAAAAGGATTGGAATGACCCTTGCGCAAAAATGAGATTTTGGCCTATATGATTACAAGTTTGAGAAATAAGAAGGTTAACATTTCCCTTGATTTAAATCATGATATATGAATCTATTTGGTTTTGTATTCGATAAAATGAAAGTATTGGAACGACCCTTGCGTAAAAATGAGATTTTAGCCTATATGGTTATATGTTTGATATATGTATGAAGGTTGAGCTTGTCCCTCGACGTTCCTTGGTGCGAAAGATGATATTTGAACCTATTGGGTTCTAAATTTGGTAAATATAATGTATTGGGATGACCCTTGTCGCGAAAATGAGATATTAGCCTATATGGTTATTTGTTTGATATATATGAAGGTTGAGCTTGTCCCTCGATGTCCCTTGGTGCGAAAGATGATATTTGAACCTATTTGGTTCTAAATTCGTTAAATATAAAGTATTGGGATGACCCTTGCGCAAAAATGAGATTTTAGCCTATATGGTTATTTGTTTGATATATATGAAGGTTGAGCTTGTCCCTCGATGTCCCTTGGTGCGAAAGATGATATTCGAACCTATTTGGTTCTAAATTCGGTAAATATAAATTATTGGGATGACCCTTGGCGCGACAATGAGATATTATCCTATATGGTTGCAAATTTGATAAATGGTAAGGTTGAATTTGTCCCTTGATTTAGAGCATGATTTGTGAACCTATTTGGTTATGTATTCCGTAATATGAAAGTATTAGAATGACCCTTGTGCAAAAATGAGATTGTAGCCTATATGGTTACATGTTTGATAAATATGGAGGTTGAGCTTGTCCCTCGATGTCCCTTGATGCGAAACATGATATTTGAACCTATTTGGTTCTAAATTTGGTATATATAAAGTATTGGGATGACCCTTGTCGCGAAAATGAGATATTAGCCTATATGGTTGCAAATTTGATAAATGTGAAGGTTGAATTTCTCCCTTGATTTAATGCATGATTTGTGAACCTCTTTGGTTGTGTATTCGATAAAATAAAAGGATTGGAATGACCCTTGCGCAAAAATGAGATTTTGGCCTATATGATTACAAGTTTGAGAAATAAGAAGGTTAACAGTTCCCTTGATTTAAATCATGATATATGGATCTATTTGGTTTTGTATTCGATAAAATGAAAGTATTGGAACGACCCTTGCGTAAAAATGAGATTTTAGCCTATATGGTTATATGTTTGATATATATATATATATATATGAAGGTTGAGCTTGTCCCTCGACGTTCCTTGGTGCGAAAGATGATATTTGAACCTATTGGGTTCTAAATTTGGTATATATAAAGTATTGGGATGACCCTTGTCCCGAAAATGAGATATTAGCCTATATGGTTGCAAATTTGATAAATATGAAGGTTGAATTTCTCCCTTGATTTAATGCATGATTTGTGAACCTCTTTGGTTGAGTATTCTTTAAAATAAAAGTATTGGAATGACCCTTGCGCAAAAATGAGATTTTGGCCTATGTGATTACAAGTTTGAGAAATAAGAAGGTTAACATTTCCCTTGATTTAAATCATGATATATGAATCTATTTGGTTTTTTATTCGATAAAATGAAAGTATTGGAACGACCCTTGCGTAAAAATGAGATTTTAGCCTATATGGTTATATGTTTGATATATGTATGAAGGTTGAGCTTGTCCCTCGACGTTCTTTGGTGCGAAAGATGATATTTAAACCTTTTTGGTTCTAAATTTGGTAAATATAATGTATTGGGATGACCCTTGTCGCGAAAATGAGATATTAGCCTATATGGTTATTTGTTTGATATATATGAAGGTTGAGCTTGTCCCTCGATGTCCCTTGGTGCGAAAGATGATATTTGAACCTATTTGGTTCTAAATTCGTTAAATATAAAGTATTGGGATGACCCTTGCGCAAAAATGAGATTTTAGCCTATATGGTTATTTGTTTGATATATATGAAGGTTGAGCTTGTCCCTCGATGTCCCTTGGTGCGAAAGATGATATTTGAACCTATTTGGTTCTAAATTCGTTAAATATAAAGTATTGGGATGACCCTTGCGCAAAAATGAGATTTTAGCCTATATGGTTATTTGTTTGATATATATGAAGGTTGAGCTTGTCCCTCGATGTCCCTTGGTGCGAAAGATGATATTGGAACCTATTTGGTTCTAAATTCGGTAAATATAAATTATTGGGATGACCCTTGGCGCGACAATGAGATATTATCCTATATGGTTGCAAATTTGATAAATGGTAAGGTTGAATTTGTCCCTTGATTTAGAGCATGATTTGTGAACCTATTTGGTTATGTATTCGGTAATATGAAAGTATTAGAATGACCCTTGTGCAAAAATGAGATTGTAGCCAATATGGTTACATGTTTGATAAATATGGAGGTTGAGCTTGTCCCTCGATGTCCCTTGATGCGAAACATGATATTTGAACCTATTTGGTTCTAAATTTGGTAAATATAAAGTATTGGGATGACCCTTGTCGCGAAAATGAGATATTAGCCTATATGGTTGCAAATTTGATAAATGTGAAGGTTGAATTTCTCCCTTGATTTAATGCATGATTTGTGAACCTCTTTGGTTGTGTATTCGATAAAATAAAAGGATTGGAATGACCCTTGCGCAAAAATGAGATTTTGGCCTATATGATTACAAGTTTGAGAAATAAGAAGGTTAACAGTTCCCTTGATTTAAATCATGATATATGGATCTATTTGGTTTTGTATTCGATAAAATGAAAGTATTGGAACGACCCTTGCGTAAAAATGAGATTTTAGCCTATATGGTTATATGTTTGATATATATATATATATATGAAGGTTGAGCTTGTCCCTCGACGTTCCTTGGTGCGAAAGATGATATTTGAACCTATTGGGTTCTAAATTTGGTATATATAAAGTATTGGGATGACCCTTGTCCCGAAAATGAGATATTAGCCTATATGGTTGCAAATTTGATAAATATGAAGGTTGAATTTCTCCCTTGATTTAATGCATGATTTGTGAACCTCTTTGGTTGAGTATTCTTTAAAATAAAAGTATTGGAATGACCCTTGCGCAAAAATGAGATTTTGGCCTATGTGATTACAAGTTTGAGAAATAAGAAGGTTAACATTTCCCTTGATTTAAATCATGATATATGAATCTATTTGGTTTTTTATTCGATAAAATGAAAGTATTGGAACGACCCTTGCGTAAAAATGAGATTTTAGCCTATATGGTTATATGTTTGATATATGTATGAAGGTTGAGCTTGTCCCTCGACGTTCTTTGGTGCGAAAGATGATATTTAAACCTTTTTGGTTCTAAATTTGGTAAATATAATGTATTGGGATGACCCTTGTCGCGAAAATGAGATATTAGCCTATATGGTTATTTGTTTGATATATATGAAGGTTGAGCTTGTCCCTCGATGTCCCTTGGTGCGAAAGATGATATTTGAACCTATTTGGTTCTAAATTCGTTAAATATAAAGTATTGGGATGACCCTTGCGCAAAAATGAGATTTTAGCCTATATGGTTATTTGTTTGATATATATGAAGGTTGAGCTTGTCCCTCGATGTCCCTTGGTGCGAAAGATGATATTTGAACCTATTTGGTTCTAAATTCGTTAAATATAAAGTATTGGGATGACCCTTGCGCAAAAATGAGATTTTAGCCTATATGGTTATTTGTTTGATATATATGAAGGTTGAGCTTGTCCCTCGATGTCCCTTGGTGCGAAAGATGATATTGGAACCTATTTGGTTCTAAATTCGGTAAATATAAATTATTGGGATGACCCTTGGCGCGACAATGAGATATTATCCTATATGGTTGCAAATTTGATAAATGGTAAGGTTGAATTTGTCCCTTGATTTAGAGCATGATTTGTGAACCTATTTGGTTATGTATTCGGTAATATGAAAGTATTAGAATGACCCTTGTGCAAAAATGAGATTGTAGCCAATATGGTTACATGTTTGATAAATATGGAGGTTGAGCTTGTCCCTCGATGTCCCTTGATGCGAAACATGATATTTGAACCTATTTGGTTCTAAATTTGGTAAATATAAAGTATTGGGATGACCCTTGTCGCGAAAATGAGATATTAGCCTATATGGTTGCAAATTTGATAAATGTGAAGGTTGAATTTCTCCCTTGATTTAATGCATGATTTGTGAACCTCTTTGGTTGTGTATTCGATAAAATAAAAGGATTGGAATGACCCTTGCGCAAAAATGAGATTTTGGCCTATATGATTACAAGTTTGAGAAATAAGAAGGTTAACAGTTCCCTTGATTTAAATCATGATATATGGATCTATTTGGTTTTGTATTCGATAAAATGAAAGTATTGGAACGACCCTTGCGTAAAAATGAGATTTTAGCCTATATGGTTATATGTTTGATATATATATATATATGAAGGTTGAGCTTGTCCCTCGACGTTCCTTGGTGCGAAAGATGATATTTGAACCTATTGGGTTCTAAATTTGGTATATATAAAGTATTGGGATGACCCTTGTCCCGAAAATGAGATATTAGCCTATATGGTTGCAAATTTGATAAATATGAAGGTTGAATTTCTCCCTTGATTTAATGCATGATTTGTGAACCTCTTTGGTTGAGTATTCTTTAAAATAAAAGTATTGGAATGACCCTTGCGCAAAAATGAGATTTTGGCCTATGTGATTACAAGTTTGAGAAATAAGAAGGTTAACATTTCCCTTGATTTAAATCATGATATATGAATCTATTTGGTTTTTTATTCGATAAAATGAAAGTATTGGAACGACCCTTGCGTAAAAATTAGATTTTAGCCTATATGGTTATATGTTTGATATATGTATGAAGGTTGAGCTTGTCCCTCGACGTTCTTTGGTGCGAAAGATGATATTTGAACCTTTTTGGTTCTAAATTTGGTAAATATAATGTATTGGGATGACCCTTGTCGCGAAAATGAGATATTAGCCTATATGGTTATTTGTTTGATATATATGAAGGTTGAGCTTGTCCCTCGATGTCCCTTGGTGCGAAAGATGATATTTGAACCTATTTGGTTCTAAATTCGTTAAATATAAAGTATTGGGATGACCCTTGCGCAAAAATGAGATTTTAGCCTATATGGTTATTTGTTTGATATATATGAAGGTTGAGCTTGTCCCTCGATGTCCCTTGGTGCGAAAGATGATATTGGAACCTATTTGGTTCTAAATTCGGTAAATATAAAATATTGGGATGACCCTTGGCGCGACAATGAGATATTATCCTATATGGTTGCAAATTTGATAAATGGTAAGGTTGAATTTGTCCCTTGATTTAGAGCATGATTTGTGAACCTATTTGGTTATGTATTCGGTAATATGAAAGTATTAGAATGACCCTTGTGCAAAAATGAGATTGTAGCCTATATGGTTACATGTTTGATAAATATGGAGGTTGAGCTTGTCCCTCGATGTCCCTTGATGCGAAACATGATATTTGAACCTATTTGGTTCTAAATTTGGTATATATAAAGTATTGGGATGACCCTTGTCGCGAAAATGAGATATTAGCCTATATGGTTGCAAATTTGATAAATGTGAAGGTTGAATTTCTCCCTTGATTTAATGCATGATTTGTGAACCTCTTTGGTTGTGTATTCGATAAAATAAAAGGATTGGAATGACCCTTGCGCAAAAATGAGATTTTGGCCCATATGATTACAAGTTTGAGAAATAAGAAGGTTAACAGTTCCCTTGATTTAAATCATGATATATGGATCTATTTGGTTTTGTATTCGATAAAATGAAAGTATTGGAACGACCCTTGCGTAAAAATGAGATTTTAGCCTATATGGTTATATGTTTGATATATATATATATGAAGGTTGAGCTTGTCCTTCGACGTTCCTTGGTGCGAAAGATGATATTTGAACCTATTGGGTTCTAAATTTGGTATATATAAAGTATTGGGATGACCCTTGTCCCGAAAATGAGATATTAGCCTATATGGTTGCAAATTTGATAAATGTGAAGGTTGAATTTCTCCCTTGATTTAATGCATGATTTGTGAACCTCTTTGGTTGTGTATTCGATAAAATAAAAGGATTGGAATGACTCTTGCGCAAAAATGAGATTTTGGCCTATATGATTACAAGTTTGAGAAATAAGAAGGTTAACATTTCCCTTGATTTAAATCATGATATATGAATCTATTTGGTTTTGTATTCGATAAAATGAAAGTATTGGAACGACCCTTGCGTAAAAATGAGATTTTAGCCTATATGGTTATATGTTTGATATATGTATGAAGGTTGAGCTTGTCCCTCGACGTTCCTTGGTGCGAAAGATGATATTTGAACCTATTGGGTTCTAAATTTGGTAAATATAATGTATTGGGATGACCCTTGTCGCGAAAATGAGATATTAGCCTATATGGTTATTTGTTTGATATATATGAAGGTTGAGCTTGTCCCTCGATGTCCCTTGGTGCGAAAGATGATATTGGAACCTATTTGGTTCTAAATTCGGTAAATATAAAATATTGGGATGACCCTTGGCGCGACAATGAGATATTATCCTATATGGTTGCAAATTTGATAAATGGTAAGGTTGAATTTGTCCCTTGATTTAGAGCATGATTTGTGAACCTATTTGGTTATGTATTCGGTAATATGAAAGTATTAGAATGACCCTTGTGCAAAAATGAGATTGTAGCCTATATGGTTACATGTTTGATAAA
Source organism: Medicago lupulina (assembly GCA_958299785.1). NCBI lineage: Eukaryota > Viridiplantae > Streptophyta > Magnoliopsida > Fabales > Fabaceae > Medicago > Medicago lupulina. The sequence continues at coordinate 39,525,762 of OY283143.1, read as the reverse complement.
TATGGAGGTTGAGCTTGTCCCTCGATGTCCCTTGATGCGAAACATGATATTTGAACCTATTTGGTTCTAAATTTGGTAAATATAAAGTATTGGGATGACCCTTGTCGCGAAAATGAGATATTAGCCTATATGGTTGCAAATTTGATAAATGTGAAGGTTGAATTTCTCCCTTGATTTAATGCATGATTTGTGAACCTCTTTGGTTGTGTATTCGATAAAATAAAAGGATTGGAATGACCCTTGCGCAAAAATGAGATTTTGGCCTATATGATTACAAGTTTGAGAAATAAGAAGGTTAACAGTTCCCTTGATTTAAATCATGATATATGGATCTATTTGGTTTTGTATTCGATAAAATGAAAGTATTGGAACGACCCTTGCGTAAAAATGAGATTTTAGCCTATATGGTTATATGTTTGATATATATATATATGAAGGTTGAGCTTGTCCCTCGACGTTCCTTGGTGCGAAAGATGATATTTGAACCTATTGGGTTCTAAATTTGGTATATATAAAGTATCTGGATGACCCTTGTCGCGAAAATGAGATATTAGCCTATATGGTTGCAAATTTGATAAATGTGAAGGTTGAATTTCTCCCTTGATTTAATGCATGATTTGTGAACCTCTTTGGTTGTGTATTCGATAAAATAAAAGGATTGGAATGACCCTTGCGCAAAAATGAGATTTTGGCCCATATGATTACAAGTTTGAGAAATAAGAAGGTTAACAGTTCCCTTGATTTAAATCATGATATATGGATCTATTTGGTTTTGTATTCGATAAAATGAAAGTATTGGAACGACCCTTGCGTAAAAATGAGATTTTAGCCTATATGGTTATATGTTTGATATATATATATATATATATGAAGGTTGAGCTTGTCCCTCGATGTTCCTTGGTGCGAAAGATGATATTTGAACCTATTGGGTTCTAAATTTGGTATATATAAAGTATTGGGATGACCCTTGTCCCGAAAATGAGATATTAGCCTATATGGTTGCAAATTTGATAAATGTGAAGGTTGAATTTCTCCCTTGATTTAATGCATGATTTGTGAACCTCTTTGGTTGTGTATTCGATAAAATAAAAGGATTGGAATGACTCTTGCGCAAAAATGAGATTTTGGCCTATATGATTACAAGTTTGAGAAATAAGAAGGTTAACATTTCCCTTGATTTAAATCATGATATATGAATCTATTTGGTTTTGTATTCGATAAAATGAAAGTATTGGAACGACCCTTGCGTAAAAATGAGATTTTAGCCTATATGGTTATATGTTTGATATATGTATGAAGGTTGAGCTTGTCCCTCGACGTTCCTTGGTGCGAAAGATGATATTTGAACCTATTGGGTTCTAAATTTGGTAAATATAATGTATTGGGATGACCCTTGTCGCGAAAATGAGATATTAGCCTATATGGTTATTTGTTTGATATATATGAAGGTTGAGCTTGTCCCTCGATGTCCCTTGGTGCGAAAGATGATATTTGAACCTATTTGGTTCTAAATTCGTTAAATATAAAGTATTGGGATGACCCTTGCGCAAAAATGAGATTTTAGCCTATATGGTTATTTGTTTGATATATATGAAGGTTGAGCTTGTCCCTCGATGTCCCTTGGTGCGAAAGATGATATTGGAACCTATTTGGTTCTAAATTCGGTAAATATAAAATATTGGGATGACCCTTGGCGCGACAATGAGATATTATCCTATATGGTTGCAAATTTGATAAATGGTAAGGTTGAATTTGTCCCTTGATTTAGAGCATGATTTGTGAACCTATTTGGTTATGTATTCGGTAATATGAAAGTATTAGAATGACCCTTGTGCAAAAATGAGATTGTAGCCTATATGGTTACATGTTTGATAAATATGGAGGTTGAGCTTGTCCCTCGATGTCCCTTGATGCGAAACATGATATTTGAACCTATTTGGTTCTAAATTTGGTAAATATAAAGTATTGGGATGACCCTTGTCGCGAAAATGAGATATTAGCCTATATGGTTGCAAATTTGATAAATGTGAAGGTTGAATTTCTCCCTTGATTTAATGCATGATTTGTGAACCTCTTTGGTTGTGTATTCGATAAAATAAAAGGATTGGAATGACCCTTGCGCAAAAATGAGATTTTGGCCTATATGATTACAAGTTTGAGAAATAAGAAGGTTAACAGTTCCCTTGATTTAAATCATGATATATGGATCTATTTGGTTTTGTATTCGATAAAATGAAAGTATTGGAACGACCCTTGCGTAAAAATGAGATTTTAGCCTATATGGTTATATGTTTGATATATATATATATGAAGGTTGAGCTTGTCCCTCGACGTTCCTTGGTGCGAAAGATGATATTTGAACCTATTGGGTTCTAAATTTGGTATATATAAAGTATCTGGATGACCCTTGTCGCGAAAATGAGATATTAGCCTATATGGTTGCAAATTTGATAAATGTGAAGGTTGAATTTCTCCCTTGATTTAATGCATGATTTGTGAACCTCTTTGGTTGTGTATTCGATAAAATAAAAGGATTGGAATGACCCTTGCGCAAAAATGAGATTTTGGCCCATATGATTACAAGTTTGAGAAATAAGAAGGTTAACAGTTCCCTTGATTTAAATCATGATATATGGATCTATTTGGTTTTGTATTCGATAAAATGAAAGTATTGGAACGACCCTTGCGTAAAAATGAGATTTTAGCCTATATGGTTATATGTTTGATATATATATATATATATGAAGGTTGAGCTTGTCCCTCGACGTTCCTTGGTGCGAAAGATGATATTTGAACCTATTGGGTTCTAAATTTGGTATATATAAAGTATTGGGATGACCCTTGTCCCGAAAATGAGATATTAGCCTATATGGTTGCAAATTTGATAAATGTGAAGGTTGAATTTCTCCCTTGATTTAATGCATGATTTGTGAACCTCTTTGGTTGTGTATTCGATAAAATAAAAGGATTGGAATGACTCTTGCGCAAAAATGAGATTTTGGCCTATATGATTACAAGTTTGAGAAATAAGAAGGTTAACATTTCCCTTGATTTAAATCATGATATATGAATCTATTTGGTTTTGTATTCGATAAAATGAAAGTATTGGAACGACCCTTGCGTAAAAATGAGATTTTAGCCTATATGGTTATATGTTTGATATATGTATGAAGGTTGAGCTTGTCCCTCGACGTTCCTTGGTGCGAAAGATGATATTTGAACCTATTGGGTTCTAAATTTGGTAAATATAATGTATTGGGATGACCCTTGTCGCGAAAATGAGATATTAGCCTATATGGTTATTTGTTTGATATATATGAAGGTTGAGCTTGTCCCTCGATGTCCCTTGGTGCGAAAGATGATATTTGAACCTATTTGGTTCTAAATTCGTTAAATATAAAGTATTGGGATGACCCTTGCGCAAAAATGAGATTTTAGCCTATATGGTTATTTGTTTGATATATATGAAGGTTGAGCTTGTCCCTCGATGTCCCTTGGTGCGAAAGATGATATTGGAACCTATTTGGTTCTAAATTCGGTAAATATAAAATATTGGGATGACCCTTGGCGCGACAATGAGATATTATCCTATATGGTTGCAAATTTGATAAATGGTAAGGTTGAATTTGTCCCTTGATTTAGAGCATGATTTGTGAACCTATTTGGTTATGTATTCGGTAATATGAAAGTATTAGAATGACCCTTGTGCAAAAATGAGATTGTAGCCTATATGGTTACATGTTTGATAAATATGGAGGTTGAGCTTGTCCCTCGATGTCCCTTGATGCGAAACATGATATTTGAACCTATTTGGTTCTAAATTTGGTAAATATAAAGTATTGGGATGACCCTTGTCGCGAAAATGAGATATTAGCCTATATGGTTGCAAATTTGATAAATGTGAAGGTTGAATTTCTCCCTTGATTTAATGCATGATTTGTGAACCTCTTTGGTTGTGTATTCGATAAAATAAAAGGATTGGAATGACCCTTGCGCAAAAATGAGATTTTGGCCTATATGATTACAAGTTTGAGAAATAAGAAGGTTAACAGTTCCCTTGATTTAAATCATGATATATGGATCTATTTGGTTTTGTATTCGATAAAATGAAAGTATTGGAACGACCCTTGCGTAAAAATGAGATTTTAGCCTATATGGTTATATGTTTGATATATATATATATGAAGGTTGAGCTTGTCCCTCGACGTTCCTTGGTGCGAAAGATGATATTTGAACCTATTGGGTTCTAAATTTGGTATATATAAAGTATCTGGATGACCCTTGTCGCGAAAATGAGATATTAGCCTATATGGTTGCAAATTTGATAAATGTGAAGGTTGAATTTCTCCCTTGATTTAATGCATGATTTGTGAACCTCTTTGGTTGTGTATTCGATAAAATAAAAGGATTGGAATGACCCTTGCGCAAAAATGAGATTTTGGCCCATATGATTACAAGTTTGAGAAATAAGAAGGTTAACAGTTCCCTTGATTTAAATCATGATATATGGATCTATTTGGTTTTGTATTCGATAAAATGAAAGTATTGGAACGACCCTTGCGTAAAAATGAGATTTTAGCCTATATGGTTATATGTTTGATATATATATATATATGAAGGTTGAGCTTGTCCCTCGACGTTCCTTGGTGCGAAAGATGATATTTGAACCTATTGGGTTCTAAATTTGGTATATATAAAGTATTGGGATGACCCTTGTCCCGAAAATGAGATATTAGCCTATATGGTTGCAAATTTGATAAATGTGAAGGTTGAATTTCTCCCTTGATTTAATGCATGATTTGTGAACCTCTTTGGTTGTGTATTCGATAAAATAAAAGGATTGGAATGACTCTTGCGCAAAAATGAGATTTTGGCCTATATGATTACAAGTTTGAGAAATAAGAAGGTTAACATTTCCCTTGATTTAAATCATGATATATGAATCTATTTGGTTTTGTATTCGATAAAATGAAAGTATTGGAACGACCCTTGCGTAAAAATGAGATTTTAGCCTATATGGTTATATGTTTGATATATGTATGAAGGTTGAGCTTGTCCCTCGACGTTCCTTGGTGCGAAAGATGATATTTGAACCTATTGGGTTCTAAATTTGGTAAATATAATGTATTGGGATGACCCTTGTCGCGAAAATGAGATATTAGCCTATATGGTTATTTGTTTGATATATATGAAGGTTGAGCTTGTCCCTCGATGTCCCTTGGTGCGAAAGATGATATTTGAACCTATTTGGTTCTAAATTCGTTAAATATAAAGTATTGGGATGACCCTTGCGCAAAAATGAGATTTTAGCCTATATGGTTATTTGTTTGATATATATGAAGGTTGAGCTTGTCCCTCGATGTCCCTTGGTGCGAAAGATGATATTGGAACCTATTTGGTTCTAAATTCGGTAAATATAAAATATTGTGATGACCCTTGGCGCGACAATGAGATATTATCCTATATGGTTGCAAATTTGATAAATGGTAAGGTTGAATTTGTCCCTTGATTTAGAGCATGATTTGTGAACCTATTTGGTTATGTATTCGGTAATATGAAAGTATTAGAATGACCCTTGTGCAAAAATGAGATTGTAGCCTATATGGTTACATGTTTGATAAATATGGAGGTTGAGCTTGTCCCTCGATGTCCCTTGATGCGAAACATGATATTTGAACCTATTTGGTTCTAAATTTGGTAAATATAAAGTATTGGGATGACCCTTGTCGCGAAAATGAGATATTAGCCTATATGGTTGCAAATTTGATAAATGTGAAGGTTGAATTTCTCCCTTGATTTAATGCATGATTTGTGAACCTCTTTGGTTGTGTATTCGATAAAATAAAAGGATTGGAATGACCCTTGCGCAAAAATGAGATTTTGGCCTATATGATTACAAGTTTGAGAAATAAGAAGGTTAACAGTTCCCTTGATTTAAATCATGATATATGGATCTATTTGGTTTTGTATTCGATAAAATGAAAGTATTGGAACGACCCTTGCGTAAAAATGAGATTTTAGCCTATATGGTTATATGTTTGATATATATATATATGAAGGTTGAGCTTGTCCCTCGACGTTCCTTGGTGCGAAAGATGATATTTGAACCTATTGGGTTCTAAATTTGGTATATATAAAGTATCTGGATGACCCTTGTCGCGAAAATGAGATATTAGCCTATATGGTTGCAAATTTGATAAATGTGAAGGTTGAATTTCTCCCTTGATTTAATGCATGATTTGTGAACCTCTTTGGTTGTGTATTCGATAAAATAAAAGGATTGGAATGACCCTTGCGCAAAAATGAGATTTTGGCCCATATGATTACAAGTTTGAGAAATAAGAAGGTTAACAGTTCCCTTGATTTAAATCATGATATATGGATCTATTTGGTTTTGTATTCGATAAAATGAAAGTATTGGAACGACCCTTGCGTAAAAATGAGATTTTAGCCTATATGGTTATATGTTTGATATATATATATATATATGAAGGTTGAGCTTGTCCCTCGACGTTCCTTGGTGCGAAAGATGATATTTGAACCTATTGGGTTCTAAATTTGGTATATATAAAGTATTGGGATGACCCTTGTCCCGAAAATGAGATATTAGCCTATATGGTTGCAAATTTGATAAATGTGAAGGTTGAATTTCTCCCTTGATTTAATGCATGATTTGTGAACCTCTTTGGTTGTGTATTCGATAAAATAAAAGGATTGGAATGACTCTTGCGCAAAAATGAGATTTTGGCCTATATGATTACAAGTTTGAGAAATAAGAAGGTTAACATTTCCCTTGATTTAAATCATGATATATGAATCTATTTGGTTTTGTATTCGATAAAATGAAAGTATTGGAACGACCCTTGCGTAAAAATGAGATTTTAGCCTATATGGTTATATGTTTGATATATGTATGAAGGTTGAGCTTGTCCCTCGACGTTCCTTGGTGCGAAAGATGATATTTGAACCTATTGGGTTCTAAATTTGGTAAATATAATGTATTGGGATGACCCTTGTCGCGAAAATGAGATATTAGCCTATATGGTTATTTGTTTGATATATATGAAGGTTGAGCTTGTCCCTCGATGTCCCTTGGTGCGAAAGATGATATTTGAACCTATTTGGTTCTAAATTCGTTAAATATAAAGTATTGGGATGACCCTTGCGCAAAAATGAGATTTTAGCCTATATGGTTATTTGTTTGATATATATGAAGGTTGAGCTTGTCCCTCGATGTCCCTTGGTGCGAAAGATGATATTGGAACCTATTTGGTTCTAAATTCGGTAAATATAAAATATTGGGATGACCCTTGGCGCGACAATGAGATATTATCCTATATGGTTGCAAATTTGATAAATGGTAAGGTTGAATTTGTCCCTTGATTTAGAGCATGATTTGTGAACCTATTTGGTTATGTATTCGGTAATATGAAAGTATTAGAATGACCCTTGTGCAAAAATGAGATTGTAGCCTATATGGTTACATGTTTGATAAATATGGAGGTTGAGCTTGTCCCTCGATGTCCCTTGATGCGAAACATGATATTTGAACCTATTTGGTTCTAAATTTGGTAAATATAAAGTATTGGGATGACCCTTGTCGCGAAAATGAGATATTAGCCTATATGGTTGCAAATTTGATAAATGTGAAGGTTGAATTTCTCCCTTGATTTAATGCATGATTTGTGAACCTCTTTGGTTGTGTATTCGATAAAATAAAAGGATTGGAATGACCCTTGCGCAAAAATGAGATTTTGGCCTATATGATTACAAGTTTGAGAAATAAGAAGGTTAACAGTTCCCTTGATTTAAATCATGATATATGGATCTATTTGGTTTTGTATTCGATAAAATGAAAGTATTGGAACGACCCTTGCGTAAAAATGAGATTTTAGCCTATATGGTTATATGTTTGATATATATATATATGAAGGTTGAGCTTGTCCCTCGACGTTCCTTGGTGCGAAAGATGATATTTGAACCTATTGGGTTCTAAATTTGGTATATATAAAGTATCTGGATGACCCTTGTCGCGAAAATGAGATATTAGCCTATATGGTTGCAAATTTGATAAATGTGAAGGTTGAATTTCTCCCTTGATTTAATGCATGATTTGTGAACCTCTTTGGTTGTGTATTCGATAAAATAAAAGGATTGGAATGACCCTTGCGCAAAAATGAGATTTTGGCCCATATGATTACAAGTTTGAGAAATAAGAAGGTTAACAGTTCCCTTGATTTAAATCATGATATATGGATCTATTTGGTTTTGTATTCGATAAAATGAAAGTATTGGAACGACCCTTGCGTAAAAATGAGATTTTAGCCTATATGGTTATATGTTTGATATATATATATATATGAAGGTTGAGCTTGTCCCTCGACGTTCCTTGGTGCGAAAGATGATATTTGAACCTATTGGGTTCTAAATTTGGTATATATAAAGTATTGGGATGACCCTTGTCCCGAAAATGAGATATTAGCCTATATGGTTGCAAATTTGATAAATGTGAAGGTTGAATTTCTCCCTTGATTTAATGCATGATTTGTGAACCTCTTTGGTTGTGTATTCGATAAAATAAAAGGATTGGAATGACTCTTGCGCAAAAATGAGATTTTGGCCTATATGATTACAAGTTTGAGAAATAAGAAGGTTAACATTTCCCTTGATTTAAATCATGATATATGAATCTATTTGGTTTTGTATTCGATAAAATGAAAGTATTGGAACGACCCTTGCGTAAAAATGAGATTTTAGCCTATATGGTTATATGTTTGATATATGTATGAAGGTTGAGCTTGTCCCTCGACGTTCCTTGGTGCGAAAGATGATATTTGAACCTATTGGGTTCTAAATTTGGTAAATATAATGTATTGGGATGACCCTTGTCGCGAAAATGAGATATTAGCCTATATGGTTATTTGTTTGATATATATGAAGGTTGAGCTTGTCCCTCGATGTCCCTTGGTGCGAAAGATGATATTTGAACCTATTTGGTTCTAAATTCGTTAAATATAAAGTATTGGGATGACCCTTGCGCAAAAATGAGATTTTAGCCTATATGGTTATTTGTTTGATATATATGAAGGTTGAGCTTGTCCCTCGATGTCCCTTGGTGCGAAAGATGATATTGGAACCTATTTGGTTCTAAATTCGGTAAATATAAAATATTGTGATGACCCTTGGCGCGACAATGAGATATTATCCTATATGGTTGCAAATTTGATAAATGGTAAGGTTGAATTTGTCCCTTGATTTAGAGCATGATTTGTGAACCTATTTGGTTATGTATTCGGTAATATGAAAGTATTAGAATGACCCTTGTGCAAAAATGAGATTGTAGCCTATATGGTTACATGTTTGATAAATATGGAGGTTGAGCTTGTCCCTCGATGTCCCTTGATGCGAAACATGATATTTGAACCTATTTGGTTCTAAATTTGGTAAATATAAAGTATTGGGATGACCCTTGTCGCGAAAATGAGATATTAGCCTATATGGTTGCAAATTTGATAAATGTGAAGGTTGAATTTCTCCCTTGATTTAATGCATGATTTGTGAACCTCTTTGGTTGTGTATTCGATAAAATAAAAGGATTGGAATGACCCTTGCGCAAAAATGAGATTTTGGCCTATATGATTACAAGTTTGAGAAATAAGAAGGTTAACAGTTCCCTTGATTTAAATCATGATATATGGATCTATTTGGTTTTGTATTCGATAAAATGAAAGTATTGGAACGACCCTTGCGTAAAAATGAGATTTTAGCCTATATGGTTATATGTTTGATATATATATATATGAAGGTTGAGCTTGTCCCTCGACGTTCCTTGGTGCGAAAGATGATATTTGAACCTATTGGGTTCTAAATTTGGTATATATAAAGTATCTGGATGACCCTTGTCGCGAAAATGAGATATTAGCCTATATGGTTGCAAATTTGATAAATGTGAAGGTTGAATTTCTCCCTTGATTTAATGCATGATTTGTGAACCTCTTTGGTTGTGTATTCGATAAAATAAAAGGATTGGAATGACCCTTGCGCAAAAATGAGATTTTGGCCCATATGATTACAAGTTTGAGAAATAAGAAGGTTAACAGTTCCCTTGATTTAAATCATGATATATGGATCTATTTGGTTTTGTATTCGATAAAATGAAAGTATTGGAACGACCCTTGCGTAAAAATGAGATTTTAGCCTATATGGTTATATGTTTGATATATATATATATATGAAGGTTGAGCTTGTCCCTCGACGTTCCTTGGTGCGAAAGATGATATTTGAACCTATTGGGTTCTAAATTTGGTATATATAAAGTATTGGGATGACCCTTGTCCCGAAAATGAGATATTAGCCTATATGGTTGCAAATTTGATAAATGTGAAGGTTGAATTTCTCCCTTGATTTAATGCATGATTTGTGAACCTCTTTGGTTGTGTATTCGATAAAATAAAAGGATTGGAATGACTCTTGCGCAAAAATGAGATTTTGGCCTATATGATTACAAGTTTGAGAAATAAGAAGGTTAACATTTCCCTTGATTTAAATCATGATATATGAATCTATTTGGTTTTGTATTCGATAAAATGAAAGTATTGGAACGACCCTTGCGTAAAAATGAGATTTTAGCCTATATGGTTATATGTTTGATATATGTATGAAGGTTGAGCTTGTCCCTCGACGTTCCTTGGTGCGAAAGATGATATTTGAACCTATTGGGTTCTAAATTTGGTAAATATAATGTATTGGGATGACCCTTGTCGCGAAAATGAGATATTAGCCTATATGGTTATTTGTTTGATATATATGAAGGTTGAGCTTGTCCCTCGATGTCCCTTGGTGCGAAAGATGATATTTGAACCTATTTGGTTCTAAATTCGTTAAATATAAAGTATTGGGATGACCCTTGCGCAAAAATGAGATTTTAGCCTATATGGTTATTTGTTTGATATATATGAAGGTTGAGCTTGTCCCTCGATGTCCCTTGGTGCGAAAGATGATATTGGAACCTATTTGGTTCTAAATTCGGTAAATATAAAATATTGGGATGACCCTTGGCGCGACAATGAGATATTATCCTATATGGTTGCAAATTTGATAAATGGTAAGGTTGAATTTGTCCCTTGATTTAGAGCATGATTTGTGAACCTATTTGGTTATGTATTCGGTAATATGAAAGTATTAGAATGACCCTTGTGCAAAAATGAGATTGTAGCCTATATGGTTACATGTTTGATAAATATGGAGGTTGAGCTTGTCCCTCGACGTTCCTTGGTGCGAAAGATGATATTTGAACCTATTGGGTTCTAAATTTGGTATATATAAAGTATTGGGATGACCCTTGTCCCGAAAATGAGATATTAGCCTATATGGTTGCAAATTTGATAAATATGAAGGTTGAATTTCTCCCTTGATTTAATGCATGATTTGTGAACCTCTTTGGTTGAGTATTCTTTAAAATAAAAGTATTGGAATGACCCTTGCGCAAAAATGAGATTTTGGCCTATGTGATTACAAGTTTGAGAAATAAGAAGGTTAACATTTCCCTTGATTTAAATCATGATATATGAATCTATTTGGTTTTTTATTCGATAAAATGAAAGTATTGGAACGACCCTTGCGTAAAAATGAGATTTTAGCCTATATGGTTATATGTTTGATATATGTATGAAGGTTGAGCTTGTCCCTCGACGTTCTTTGGTGCGAAAGATGATATTTGAACCTTTTTGGTTCTAAATTTGGTAAATATAATGTATTGGGATGACCCTTGTCGCGAAAATGAGATATTAGCCTATATGGTTATTTGTTTGATATATATGAAGGTTGAGCTTGTCCCTCGATGTCCCTTGGTGCGAAAGATGATATTTGAACCTATATGGTTCTAAATTCGTTAAATATAAAGTATTGGGATGACCCTTGCGCAAAAATGAGATTTTAGCCTATATGGTTATTTGTTTGATATATATGAAGGTTGAGCTTGTCCCTCGATGTCCCTTGGTGCGAAAGATGATATTGGAACCTATTTGGTTCTAAATTCGGTAAATATAAATTATTGGGATGACCCTTGGCGCGACAATGAGATATTATCCTATATGGTTGCAAATTTGATAAATGGTAAGGTTGAATTTGTCCCTTGATTTAGAGCATGATTTGTGAACCTATTTGGTTATGTATTCGGTAATATGAAAGTATTAGAATGACCCTTGTGCAAAAATGAGATTGTAGCCTATATGGTTACATGTTTGATAAATATGGAGGTTGAGCTTGTCCCTCGATGTCCCTTGATGCGAAACATGATATTTGAACCTATTTGGTTCTAAATTTGGTATATATAAAGTATTGGGATGACCCTTGTCGCGAAAATGAGATATTAGCCTATATGGTTGCAAATTTGATAAATGTGAAGGTTGAATTTCTCCCTTGATTTAATGCATGATTTGTGAACCTCTTTGGTTGTGTATTCGATAAAATAAAAGGATTGGAATGACCCTTGCGCAAAAATAAGATTTTGGCCCATATGATTACAAGTTTGAGAAATAAGAAGGTTAACAGTTCCCTTGATTTAAATCATGATATATGGATCTATTTGGTTTTGTATTCGATAAAATGAAAGTATTGGAACGACCCTTGCGTAAAAATGAGATTTTAGCCTATATGGTTATATGTTTGATATATATATATATATGAAGGTTGAGCTTGTCCCTCGACGTTCCTTGGTGCGAAAGATGATATTTGAACCTATTGGGTTCTAAATTTGGTATATATAAAGTATTGGGATGACCCTTGTCCCGAAAATGAGATATTAGCCTATATGGTTGCAAATTTGATAAATGTGAAGGTTGAATTTCTCCCTTGATTTAATGCATGATTTGTGAACCTCTTTGGTTGTGTATTCGATAAAATAAAAGGATTGGAATGACTCTTGCGCAAAAATGAGATTTCGGCCTATATGATTACAAGTTTGAGAAATAAGAAGGTTAACATTTCCCTTGATTTAAATCATGATATATGAATCTATTTGGTTTTGTATTCGATAAAATGAAAGTATTGGAACGACCCTTGCGTAAAAATGAGATTTTAGCCTATATGGTTATATGTTTGATATATGTATGAAGGTTGAGCTTGTCCCTCGACGTTCCTTGGTGCGAAAGATGATATTTGAACCTATTGGGTTCTAAATTTGGTAAATATAATGTATTGGGATGACCCTTGTCGCGAAAATGAGATATTAGCCTATATGGTTATTTGTTTGATATATATGAAGGTTGAGCTTGTCCCTCGATGTCCCTTGGTGCGAAAGATGATATTTGAACCTATTTGGTTCTAAATTCGTTAAATATAAAGTATTGGGATGATCCTTGCGCAAAAATGAGATTTTAGCCTATATGGTTATTTGTTTGATATATATGAAGGTTGAGCTTGTCCCTCGATGTCCCTTGGTGCGAAAGATGATATTGGAACCTATTTGGTTCTAAATTCGGTAAATATAAATTATTGGGATGACCCTTGGCGCGACAATGAGATATTATCCTATATGGTTGCAAATTTGATAAATGGTAAGGTTGAATTTGTCCCTTGATTTAGAGCATGATTTGTGAACCTATTTGGTTATGTATTCCGTAATATGAAAGTATTAGAATGACCCTTGTGCAAAAATGAGATTGTAGCCTATATGGTTACATGTTTGATAAATATGGAGGTTGAGCTTGTCCCTCGATGTCCCTTGATGCGAAACATGATATTTGAACCTATTTGGTTCTAAATTTGGTATATATAAAGTATTGGGATGACCCTTGTTGCGAAAATGAGATATTAGCCTATATGGTTGCAAATTTGATAAATGTGAAGGTTGAATTTCTCCCTTGATTTAATGCATGATTTGTGAACCTCTTTGGTTGTGTATTCGATAAAATAAAAGGATTGGAATGACCCTTGCGCAAAAATGAGATTTTGGCCTATATGATTACAAGTTTGAGAAATAAGAAGGTTAACAGTTCCCTTGATTTAAATCATGATATATGGATCTATTTGGTTTTGTATTCGATAAAATGAAAGTATTGGAACGACCCTTGCGTAAAAATGAGATTTTAGCCTATATGGTTATATGTTTGATATATATATATATGAAGGTTGAGCTTGTCCCTCGACGTTCCTTGGTGCGAAAGATGATATTTGAACCTATTGGGTTCTAAATTTGGTATATATAAAGTATTGGGATGACCCTTGTCCCGAAAATGAGATATTAGCCTATATGGTTGCAAATTTGATAAATATGAAGGTTGAATTTCTCCCTTGATTTAATGCATGATTTGTGAACCTCTTTGGTTGAGTATTCTTTAAAATAAAAGTATTGGAATGACCCTTGCGCAAAAATGAGATTTTGGCCTATGTGATTACAAGTTTGAGAAATAAGAAGGTTAACATTTCCCTTGATTTAAATCATGATATATGAATCTATTTGGTTTTTTATTCGATAAAATGAAAGTATTGGAACGACCCTTGCGTAAAAATGAGATTTTAGCCTATATGGTTATATGTTTGATATATGTATGAAGGTTGAGCTTGTCCCTCGACGTTCTTTGGTGCGAAAGATGATATTTGAACCTTTTTGGTTCTAAATTTGGTAAATATAATGTATTGGGATGACCCTTGTCGCGAAAATGAGATATTAGCCTATATGGTTATTTGTTTGATATATATGAAGGTTGAGCTTGTCCCTCGATGTCCCTTGGTGCGAAAGATGATATTTGAACCTATATGGTTCTAAATTCGTTAAATATAAAGTATTGGGATGACCCTTGCGCAAAAATGAGATTTTAGCCTATATGGTTATTTGTTTGATATATATGAAGGTTGAGCTTGTCCCTCGATGTCCCTTGGTGCGAAAGATGATATTGGAACCTATTTGGTTCTAAATTCGGTAAATATAAATTATTGGGATGACCCTTGGCGCGACAATGAGATATTATCCTATATGGTTGCAAATTTGATAAATGGTAAGGTTGAATTTGTCCCTTGATTTAGAGCATGATTTGTGAACCTATTTGGTTATGTATTCGGTAATATGAAAGTATTAGAATGACCCTTGTGCAAAAATGAGATTGTAGCCTATATGGTTACATGTTTGATAAATATGGAGGTTGAGCTTGTCCCTCGATGTCCCTTGATGCGAAACATGATATTTGAACCTATTTGGTTCTAAATTTGGTATATATAAAGTATTGGGATGACCCTTGTCGCGAAAATGAGATATTAGCCTATATGGTTGCAAATTTGATAAATGTGAAGGTTGAATTTCTCCCTTGATTTAATGCATGATTTGTGAACCTCTTTGGTTGTGTATTCGATAAAATAAAAGGATTGGAATGACCCTTGCGCAAAAATAAGATTTTGGCCCATATGATTACAAGTTTGAGAAATAAGAAGGTTAACAGTTCCCTTGATTTAAATCATGATATATGGATCTATTTGGTTTTGTATTCGATAAAATGAAAGTATTGGAACGACCCTTGCGTAAAAATGAGATTTTAGCCTATATGGTTATATGTTTGATATATATATATATGAAGGTTGAGCTTGTCCCTCGACGTTCCTTGGTGCGAAAGATGATATTTGAACCTATTGGGTTCTAAATTTGGTATATATAAAGTATTGGGATGACCCTTGTCCCGAAAATGAGATATTAGCCTATATGGTTGCAAATTTGATAAATGTGAAGGTTGAATTTCTCCCTTGATTTAATGCATGATTTGTGAACCTCTTTGGTTGTGTATTCGATAAAATAAAAGGATTGGAATGACTCTTGCGCAAAAATGAGATTTCGGCCTATATGATTACAAGTTTGAGAAATAAGAAGGTTAACATTTCCCTTGATTTAAATCATGATATATGAATCTATTTGGTTTTGTATTCGATAAAATGAAAGTATTGGAACGACCCTTGCGTAAAAATGAGATTTTAGCCTATATGGTTATATGTTTGATATATGTATGAAGGTTGAGCTTGTCCCTCGACGTTCCTTGGTGCGAAAGATGATATTTGAACCTATTGGGTTCTAAATTTGGTAAATATAATGTATTGGGATGACCCTTGTCGCGAAAATGAGATATTAGCCTATATGGTTATTTGTTTGATATATATGAAGGTTGAGCTTGTCCCTCGATGTCCCTTGGTGCGAAAGATGATATTTGAACCTATTTGGTTCTAAATTCGTTAAATATAAAGTATTGGGATGATCCTTGCGCAAAAATGAGATTTTAGCCTATATGGTTATTTGTTTGATATATATGAAGGTTGAGCTTGTCCCTCGATGTCCCTTGGTGCGAAAGATGATATTGGAACCTATTTGGTTCTAAATTCGGTAAATATAAATTATTGGGATGACCCTTGGCGCGACAATGAGATATTATCCTATATGGTTGCAAATTTGATAAATGGTAAGGTTGAATTTGTCCCTTGATTTAGAGCATGATTTGTGAACCTATTTGGTTATGTATTCCGTAATATGAAAGTATTAGAATGACCCTTGTGCAAAAATGAGATTGTAGCCTATATGGTTACATGTTTGATAAATATGGAGGTTGAGCTTGTCCCTCGATGTCCCTTGATGCGAAACATGATATTTGAACCTATTTGGTTCTAAATTTGGTATATATAAAGTATTGGGATGACCCTTGTCGCGAAAATGAGATATTAGCCTATATGGTTGCAAATTTGATAAATGTGAAGGTTGAATTTCTCCCTTGATTTAATGCATGATTTGTGAACCTCTTTGGTTGTGTATTCGATAAAATAAAAGGATTGGAATGACCCTTGCGCAAAAATGAGATTTTGGCCTATATGATTACAAGTTTGAGAAATAAGAAGGTTAACAGTTCCCTTGATTTAAATCATGATATATGGATCTATTTGGTTTTGTATTCGATAAAATGAAAGTATTGGAACGACCCTTGCGTAAAAATGAGATTTTAGCCTATATGGTTATATGTTTGATATATATATATATATATATGAAGGTTGAGCTTGTCCCTCGACGTTCCTTGGTGCGAAAGATGATATTTGAACCTATTGGGTTCTAAATTTGGTATATATAAAGTATTGGGATGACCCTTGTCCCGAAAATGAGATATTAGCCTATATGGTTGCAAATTTGATAAATGTGAAGGTTGAATTTCTCCCTTGATTTAATGCATGATTTGTGAACCTCTTTGGTTGTGTATTCGATAAAATAAAAGGATTGGAATGACTCTTGCGCAAAAATGAGATTTTGGCCTATATGATTACAAGTTTGAGAAATAAGAAGGTTAACATTTCCCTTGATTTAAATCATGATATATGAATCTATTTGGTTTTGTATTCGATAAAATGAAAGTATTGGAACGACCCTTGCGTAAAAATGAGATTTTAGCCTATATGGTTATATGTTTGATATATGTATGAAGGTTGAGCTTGTCCCTCGACGTTCCTTGGTGCGAAAGATGATATTTGAACCTATTGGGTTCTAAATTTGGTAAATATAATGTATTGGGATGACCCTTGTCGCGAAAATGAGATATTAGCCTATATGGTTATTTGTTTGATATATATGAAGGTTGAGCTTGTCCCTCGATGTCCCTTGGTGCGAAAGATGATATTTGAACCTATTTGGTTCTAAATTCGTTAAATATAAAGTATTGGGATGACCCTTGCGCAAAAATGAGATTTTAGCCTATATGGTTATTTGTTTGATATATATGAAGGTTGAGCTTGTCCCTCGATGTCCCTTGGTGCGAAAGATGATATTGGAACCTATTTGGTTCTAAATTCGGTAAATATAAATTATTGGGATGACCCTTGGCGCGACAATGAGATATTATCCTATATGGTTGCAAATTTGATAAATGGTAAGGTTGAATTTGTCCCTTGATTTAGAGCATGATTTGTGAACCTATTTGGTTATGTATTCCGTAATATGAAAGTATTAGAATGACCCTTGTGCAAAAATGAGATTGTAGCCTATATGGTTACATGTTTGATAAATATGGAGGTTGAGCTTGTCCCTCGATGTCCCTTGATGCGAAACATGATATTTGAACCTATTTGGTTCTAAATTTGGTATATATAAAGTATTGGGATGACCCTTGTCGCGAAAATGAGATATTAGCCTATATGGTTGCAAATTTGATAAATGTGAAGGTTGAATTTCTCCCTTGATTTAATGCATGATTTGTGAACCTCTTTGGTTGTGTATTCGATAAAATAAAAGGATTGGAATGACCCTTGCGCAAAAATGAGATTTTGGCCTATATGATTACAAGTTTGAGAAATAAGAAGGTTAACAGTTCCCTTGATTTAAATCATGATATATGGATCTATTTGGTTTTGTATTCGATAAAATGAAAGTATTGGAACGACCCTTGCGTAAAAATGAGATTTTAGCCTATATGGTTATATGTTTGATATATGTATGAAGGTTGAGCTTGTCCCTCAACGTTCCTTGGTGCGAAAGATGATATTTGAACCTATTGGGTTCTAAATTTGGTATATATAAAGTATTGGGATGACCCTTGTCCCGAAAATGAGATATTAGCCTATATGGTTGCAAATTTGATAAATATGAAGGTTGAATTTCTCCCTTGATTTAATGCATGATTTGTGAACCTCTTTGGTTGAGTATTCTTTAAAATAAAAGTATTGGAATGACCCTTGCGCAAAAATGAGATTTTGGCCTATGTGATTACAAGTTTGAGAAATAAGAAGGTTAACATTTCCCTTGATTTAAATCATGATATATGAATCTATTTGGTTTTTTATTCGATAAAATGAAAGTATTGGAACGACCCTTGCGTAAAAATGAGATTTTAGCCTATATGGTTATATGTTTGATATATGTATGAAGGTTGAGCTTGTCCCTCGACGTTCTTTGGTGCGAAAGATGATATTTGAACCTTTTTGGTTCTAAATTTGGTAAATATAATGTATTGGGATGACCCTTGTCGCGAAAATGAGATATTAGCCTATATGGTTATTTGTTTGATATATATGAAGGTTGAGCTTGTCCCTCGATGTCCCTTGGTGCGAAAGATGATATTTGAACCTATTTGGTTCTAAATTCGTTAAATATAAAGTATTGGGATGACCCTTGCGCAAAAATGAGATTTTAGCCTATATGGTTATTTGTTTGATATATATGAAGGTTGAGCTTGTCCCTCGATGTCCCTTGGTGCGAAAGATGATATTGGAACCTATTTGGTTCTAAATTCGGTAAATATAAATTATTGGGATGACCCTTGGCGCGACAATGAGATATTTTCCTATATGGTTGCAAATTTGATAAATGGTAAGGTTGAATTTGTCCCTTGATTTAGAGCATGATTTGTGAACCTATTTGGTTATGTATTCCGTAATATGAAAGTATTAGAATGACCCTTGTGCAAAAATGAGATTGTAGCCTATATGGTTACATGTTTGATAAATATGGAGGTTGAGCTTGTCCCTCGATGTCCCTTGATGCGAAACATGATATTTGAACCTATTTGGTTCTAAATTTGGTATATATAAAGTATTGGGATGACCCTTGTCGCGAAAATGAGATATTAGCCTATATGGTTGCAAATTTGATAAATGTGAAGGTTGAATTTCTCCCTTGATTTAATGCATGATTTGTGAACCTCTTTGGTTGTGTATTCGATAAAATAAAAGGATTGGAATGACCCTTGCGCAAAAATGAGATTTTGGCCTATATGATTACAAGTTTGAGAAATAAGAAGGTTAACAGTTCCCTTGATTTAAATCATGATATATGGATCTATTTGGTTTTGTATTCGATAAAATGAAAGTATTGGAACGACCCTTGCGTAAAAATGAGATTTTAGCCTATATGGTTATATGTTTGATATATATATATATATGAAGGTTGAGCTTGTCCCTCGACGTTCCTTGGTGCGAAAGATGATATTTGAACCTATTGGGTTCTAAATTTGGTATATATAAAGTATTGGGATGACCCTTGTCCCGAAAATGAGATATTAGCCTATATGGTTGCAAATTTGATAAATGTGAAGGTTGAATTTCTCCCTTGATTTAATGCATGATTTGTGAACCTCTTTGGTTGTGTATTCGATAAAATAAAAGGATTGGAATGACTCTTGCGCAAAAATGAGATTTTGGCCTATATGATTACAAGTTTGAGAAATAAGAAGGTTAACATTTCCCTTGATTTAAATCATGATATATGAATCTATTTGGTTTTGTATTCGATAAAATGAAAGTATTGGAACGACCCTTGCGTAAAAATGAGATTTTAGCCTATATGGTTATATGTTTGATATATGTATGAAGGTTGAGCTTGTCCCTCGACGTTCCTTGGTGCGAAAGATGATATTTGAACCTATTGGGTTCTAAATTTGGTAAATATAATGTATTGGGATGACCCTTGTCGCGAAAATGAGATATTAGCCTATATGGTTATTTGTTTGATATATATGAAGGTTGAGCTTGTCCCTCGATGTCCCTTGGTGCGAAAGATGATATTTGAACCTATTTGGTTCTAAATTCGTTAAATATAAAGTATTGGGATGACCCTTGCGCAAAAATGAGATTTTAGCCTATATGGTTATTTGTTTGATATATATGAAGGTTGAGCTTGTCCCTCGATGTCCCTTGGTGCGAAAGATGATATTGGAACCTATTTGGTTCTAAATTCGGTAAATATAAATTATTGGGATGACCCTTGGCGCGACAATGAGATATTTTCCTATATGGTTGCAAATTTGATAAATGGTAAGGTTGAATTTGTCCCTTGATTTAGAGCATGATTTGTGAACCTATTTGGTTATGTATTCGGTAATATGAAAGTATTAGAATGACCCTTGTGCAAAAATGAGATTGTAGCCTATATGGTTACATGTTTGATAAATATGGAGGTTGAGCTTGTCCCTCGATGTCCCTTGATGCGAAACATGATATTTGAACCTATTTGGTTCTAAATTTGGTATATATAAAGTATTGGGATGACCCTTGTCGCGAAAATGAGATATTAGCCTATATGGTTGCAAATTTGATAAATGTGAAGGTTGAATTTCTCCCTTGATTTAATGCATGATTTGTGAACCTCTTTGGTTGTGTATTCGATAAAATAAAAGGATTGGAATGACCCTTGCGCAAAAATGAGATTTTGGCCTATATGATTACAAGTTTGAGAAATAAGAAGGTTAACAGTTCCCTTGATTTAAATCATGATATATGGATCTATTTGGTTTTGTATTCGATAAAATGAAAGTATTGGAACGACCCTTGCGTAAAAATGAGATTTTAGCCTATATGGTTATATGTTTGATATATATATATATATGAAGGTTGAGCTTGTCCCTCGACGTTCCTTGGTGCGAAAGATGATATTTGAACCTATTGGGTTCTAAATTTGGTATATATAAAGTATTGGGATGACCCTTGTCCCGAAAATGAGATATTAGCCTATATGGTTGCAAATTTGATAAATATGAAGGTTGAATTTCTCCCTTGATTTAATGCATGATTTGTGAACCTCTTTGGTTGAGTATTCTTTAAAATAAAAGTATTGGAATGACCCTTGCGCAAAAATGAGATTTTGGCCTATGTGATTACAAGTTTGAGAAATAAGAAGGTTAACATTTCCCTTGATTTAAATCATGATATATGAATCTATTTGGTTTTTTATTCGATAAAATGAAAGTATTGGAACGACCCTTGCGTAAAAATGAGATTTTAGCCTATATGGTTATATGTTTGATATATGTATGAAGGTTGAGCTTGTCCCTCGACGTTCTTTGGTGCGAAAGATGATATTTGAACCTTTTTGGTTCTAAATTTGGTAAATATAATGTATTGGGATGACCCTTGTCGCGAAAATGAGATATTAGCCTATATGGTTATTTGTTTGATATATATGAAGGTTGAGCTTGTCCCTCGATGTCCCTTGGTGCGAAAGATGATATTTGAACCTATTTGGTTCTAAATTCGTTAAATATAAAGTATTGGGATGACCCTTGCGCAAAAATGAGATTTTAGCCTATATGGTTATTTGTTTGATATATATGAAGGTTGAGCTTGTCCCTCGATGTCCCTTGGTGCGAAAGATGATATTGGAACCTATTTGGTTCTAAATTCGGTAAATATAAATTATTGGGATGACCCTTGGCGCGACAATGAGATATTTTCCTATATGGTTGCAAATTTGATAAATGGTAAGGTTGAATTTGTCCCTTGATTTAGAGCATGATTTGTGAACCTATTTGGTTATGTATTCGGTAATATGAAAGTATTAGAATGACCCTTGTGCAAAAATGAGATTGTAGCCTATATGGTTACATGTTTGATAAATATGGAGGTTGAGCTTGTCCCTCGATGTCCCTTGATGCGAAACATGATATTTGAACCTATTTGGTTCTAAATTTGGTATATATAAAGTATTGGGATGACCCTTGTCGCGAAAATGAGATATTAGCCTATATGGTTGCAAATTTGATAAATGTGAAGGTTGAATTTCTCCCTTGATTTAATGCATGATTTGTGAACCTCTTTGGTTGTGTATTCGATAAAATAAAAGGATTGGAATGACCCTTGCGCAAAAATGAGATTTTGGCCTATATGATTACAAGTTTGAGAAATAAGAAGGTTAACAGTTCCCTTGATTTAAATCATGATATATGGATCTATTTGGTTTTGTATTCGATAAAATGAAAGTATTGGAACGACCCTTGCGTAAAAATGAGATTTTAGCCTATATGGTTATATGTTTGATATATATATATATATGAAGGTTGAGCTTGTCCCTCGACGTTCCTTGGTGCGAAACATGATATTTGAACCTATTGGGTTCTAAATTTGGTATATATAAAGTATTGGGATGACCCTTGTCCCGAAAATGAGATATTAGCCTATATGGTTGCAAATTTGATAAATATGAAGGTTGAATTTCTCCCTTGATTTAATGCATGATTTGTGAACCTCTTTGGTTGAGTATTCTTTAAAATAAAAGTATTGGAATGACCCTTGCGCAAAAATGAGATTTTGGCCTATGTGATTACAAGTTTGAGAAATAAGAAGGTTAACATTTCCCTTGATTTAAATCATGATATATGAATCTATTTGGTTTTTTATTCGATAAAATGAAAGTATTGGAACGACCCTTGCGTAAAAATGAGATTTTAGCCTATATGGTTATATGTTTGATATATGTATGAAGGTTGAGCTTGTCCCTCGACGTTCTTTGGTGCGAAAGATGATATTTGAACCTTTTTGGTTCTAAATTTGGTAAATATAATGTATTGGGATGACCCTTGTCGCGAAAATGAGATATTAGCCTATATGGTTATTTGTTTGATATATATGAAGGTTGAGCTTGTCCCTCGATGTCCCTTGGTGCGAAAGATGATATTTGAACCTATTTGGTTCTAAATTCGTTAAATATAAAGTATTGGGATGACCCTTGCGCAAAAATGAGATTTTAGCCTATATGGTTATTTGTTTGATATATATGAAGGTTGAGCTTGTCCCTCGATGTCCCTTGGTGCGAAAGATGATATTGGAACCTATTTGGTTCTAAATTCGGTAAATATAAATTATTGGGATGACCCTTGGCGCGACAATGAGATATTTTCCTATATGGTTGCAAATTTGATAAATGGTAAGGTTGAATTTGTCCCTTGATTTAGAGCATGATTTGTGAACCTATTTGGTTATGTATTCGGTAATATGAAAGTATTAGAATGACCCTTGTGCAAAAATGAGATTGTAGCCTATATGGTTACATGTTTGATAAATATGGAGGTTGAGCTTGTCCCTCGATGTCCCTTGATGCGAAACATGATATTTGAACCTATTTGGTTCTAAATTTGGTATATATAAAGTATTGGGATGACCCTTGTCGCGAAAATGAGATATTAGCCTATATGGTTGCAAATTTGATAAATGTGAAGGTTGAATTTCTCCCTTGATTTAATGCATGATTTGTGAACCTCTTTGGTTGTGTATTCGATAAAATAAAAGGATTGGAATGACCCTTGCGCAAAAATGAGATTTTGGCCTATATGATTACAAGTTTGAGAAATAAGAAGGTTAACAGTTCCCTTGATTTAAATCATGATATATGGATCTATTTGGTTTTGTATTCGATAAAATGAAAGTATTGGAACGACCCTTGCGTAAAAATGAGATTTTAGCCTATATGGTTATATGTTTGATATATATATATATATGAAGGTTGAGCTTGTCCCTCGACGTTCCTTGGTGCGAAACATGATATTTGAACCTATTGGGTTCTAAATTTGGTATATATAAAGTATTGGGATGACCCTTGTCCCAAAAATGAGATATTAGCCTATATGGTTGCAAATTTGATAAATATGAAGGTTGAATTTCTCCCTTGATTTAATGCATGATTTGTGAACCTCTTTGGTTGAGTATTCTTTAAAATAAAAGTATTGGAATGACCCTTGCGCAAAAATGAGATTTTGGCCTATGTGATTACAAGTTTGAGAAATAAGAAGGTTAACATTTCCCTTGATTTAAATCATGATATATGAATCTATTTGGTTTTTTATTCGATAAAATGAAAGTATTGGAACGACCCTTGCGTAAAAATGAGATTTTAGCCTATATGGTTATATGTTTGATATATGTATGAAGGTTGAGCTTGTCCCTCGACGTTCTTTGGTGCGAAAGATGATATTTGAACCTTTTTGGTTCTAAATTTGGTAAATATAATGTATTGGGATGACCCTTGTCGCGAAAATGAGATATTAGCCTATATGGTTATTTGTTTGATATATATGAAGGTTGAGCTTGTCCCTCGATGTCCCTTGGTGCGAAAGATGATATTTGAACCTATTTGGTTCTAAATTCGTTAAATATAAAGTATTGGGATGACCCTTGCGCAAAAATGAGATTTTAGCCTA
Organism: Medicago lupulina; assembly: GCA_958299785.1. Lineage (NCBI taxonomy): Eukaryota > Viridiplantae > Streptophyta > Magnoliopsida > Fabales > Fabaceae > Medicago > Medicago lupulina. Next base: position 39,500,848 of record OY283143.1, on the reverse strand, counting down.
TATGGTTATTTGTTTGATATATATGAAGGTTGAGCTTGTCCCTCGATGTCCCTTGGTGCGAAAGATGATATTGGAACCTATTTGGTTCTAAATTCGGTAAATATAAATTATTGGGATGACCCTTGGCGCGACAATGAGATATTTTCCTATATGGTTGCAAATTTGATAAATGGTAAGGTTGAATTTGTCCCTTGATTTAGAGCATGATTTGTGAACCTATTTGGTTATGTATTCGGTAATATGAAAGTATTAGAATGACCCTTGTGCAAAAATGAGATTGTAGCCTATATGGTTACATGTTTGATAAATATGGAGGTTGAGCTTGTCCCTCGATGTCCCTTGATGCGAAACATGATATTTGAACCTATTTGGTTCTAAATTTGGTATATATAAAGTATTGGGATGACCCTTGTCGCGAAAATGAGATATTAGCCTATATGGTTGCAAATTTGATAAATGTGAAGGTTGAATTTCTCCCTTGATTTAATGCATGATTTGTGAACCTCTTTGGTTGTGTATTCGATAAAATAAAAGGATTGGAATGACCCTTGCGCAAAAATGAGATTTTGGCCTATATGATTACAAGTTTGAGAAATAAGAAGGTTAACAGTTCCCTTGATTTAAATCATGATATATGGATCTATTTGGTTTTGTATTCGATAAAATGAAAGTATTGGAACGACCCTTGCGTAAAAATGAGATTTTAGCCTATATGGTTATATGTTTGATATATATATATATATGAAGGTTGAGCTTGTCCCTCGACGTTCCTTGGTGCGAAAGATGATATTTGAACCTATTGGGTTCTAAATTTGGTATATATAAAGTATTGGGATGACCCTTGTCCCAAAAATGAGATATTAGCCTATATGGTTGCAAATTTGATAAATATGAAGGTTGAATTTCTCCCTTGATTTAATGCATGATTTGTGAACCTCTTTGGTTGAGTATTCTTTAAAATAAAAGTATTGGAATGACCCTTGCGCAAAAATGAGATTTTGGCCTATGTGATTACAAGTTTGAGAAATAAGAAGGTTAACATTTCCCTTGATTTAAATCATGATATATGAATCTATTTGGTTTTTTATTCGATAAAATGAAAGTATTGGAACGACCCTTGCGTAAAAATGAGATTTTAGCCTATATGGTTATATGTTTGATATATGTATGAAGGTTGAGCTTGTCCCTCGACGTTCTTTGGTGCGAAAGATGATATTTGAACCTTTTTGGTTCTAAATTTGGTAAATATAATGTATTGGGATGACCCTTGTCGCGAAAATGAGATATTAGCCTATATGGTTATTTGTTTGATATATATGAAGGTTGAGCTTGTCCCTCGATGTCCCTTGGTGCGAAAGATGATATTTGAACCTATTTGGTTCTAAATTCGTTAAATATAAAGTATTGGGATGACCCTTGCGCAAAAATGAGATTTTAGCCTATATGGTTATTTGTTTGATATATATGAAGGTTGAGCTTGTCCCTCGATGTCCCTTGGTGCGAAAGATGATATTGGAACCTATTTGGTTCTAAATTCGGTAAATATAAATTATTGGGATGACCCTTGGCGCGACAATGAGATATTTTCCTATATGGTTGCAAATTTGATAAATGGTAAGGTTGAATTTGTCCCTTGATTTAGAGCATGATTTGTGAACCTATTTGGTTATGTATTCGGTAATATGAAAGTATTAGAATGACCCTTGTGCAAAAATGAGATTGTAGCCTATATGGTTACATGTTTGATAAATATGGAGGTTGAGCTTGTCCCTCGATGTCTCTTGATGCGAAACATGATATTTGAACCTATTTGGTTCTAAATTTGGTATATATAAAGTATTGGGATGACCCTTGTCGCGAAAATGAGATATTAGCCTATATGGTTGCAAATTTGATAAATGTGAAGGTTGAATTTCTCCCTTGATTTAATGCATGATTTGTGAACCTCTTTGGTTGTGTATTCGATAAAATAAAAGGATTGGAATGACCCTTGCGCAAAAATGAGATTTTGGCCTATATGATTACAAGTTTGAGAAATAAGAAGGTTAACAGTTCCCTTGATTTAAATCATGATATATGGATCTATTTGGTTTTGTATTCGATAAAATGAAAGTATTGGAACGACCCTTGCGTAAAAATGAGATTTTAGCCTATATGGTTATATGTTTGATATATATATATATATGAAGGTTGAGCTTGTCCCTCGACGTTCCTTGGTGCGAAAGATGATATTTGAACCTATTGGGTTCTAAATTTGGTATATATAAAGTATTGGGATGACCCTTGTCCCAAAAATGAGATATTAGCCTATATGGTTGCAAATTTGATAAATATGAAGGTTGAATTTCTCCCTTGATTTAATGCATGATTTGTGAACCTCTTTGGTTGAGTATTCTTTAAAATAAAAGTATTGGAATGACCCTTGCGCAAAAATGAGATTTTGGCCTATGTGATTACAAGTTTGAGAAATAAGAAGGTTAACATTTCCCTTGATTTAAATCATGATATATGAATCTATTTGGTTTTTTATTCGATAAAATGAAAGTATTGGAACGACCCTTGCGTAAAAATGAGATTTTAGCCTATATGGTTATATGTTTGATATATGTATGAAGGTTGAGCTTGTCCCTCGACGTTCTTTGGTGCGAAAGATGATATTTGAACCTTTTTGGTTCTAAATTTGGTAAATATAATGTATTGGGATGACCCTTGTCGCGAAAATGAGATATTAGCCTATATGGTTATTTGTTTGATATATATGAAGGTTGAGCTTGTCCCTCGATGTCCCTTGGTGCGAAAGATGATATTTGAACCTATTTGGTTCTAAATTCGTTAAATATAAAGTATTGGGATGACCCTTGCGCAAAAATGAGATTTTAGCCTATATGGTTATTTGTTTGATATATATGAAGGTTGAGCTTGTCCCTCGATGTCCCTTGGTGCGAAAGATGATATTGGAACCTATTTGGTTCTAAATTCGGTAAATATAAATTATTGGGATGACCCTTGGCGCGACAATGAGATATTTTCCTATATGGTTGCAAATTTGATAAATGGTAAGGTTGAATTTGTCCCTTGATTTAGAGCATGATTTGTGAACCTATTTGGTTATGTATTCGGTAATATGAAAGTATTAGAATGACCCTTGTGCAAAAATGAGATTGTAGCCTATATGGTTATATGTTTGATAAATATGGAGGTTGAGCTTGTCCCTCGATGTCCCTTGATGCGAAACATGATATTTGAACCTATTTGGTTCTAAATTTGGTATATATAAAGTATTGGGATGACCCTTGTCGCGAAAATGAGATATTAGCCTATATGGTTGCAAATTTGATAAATGTGAAGGTTGAATTTCTCCCTTGATTTAATGCATGATTTGTGAACCTCTTTGGTTGTGTATTCGATAAAATAAAAGGATTGGAATGACCCTTGCGCAAAAATGAGATTTTGGCCTATATGATTACAAGTTTGAGAAATAAGAAGGTTAACAGTTCCCTTGATTTAAATCATGATATATGGATCTATTTGGTTTTGTATTCGATAAAATGAAAGTATTGGAACGACCCTTGCGTAAAAATGAGATTTTAGCCTATATGGTTATATGTTTGATATATATATATATATGAAGGTTGAGCTTGTCCCTCGACGTTCCTTGGTGCGAAAGATGATATTTGAACCTATTGGGTTCTAAATTTGGTATATATAAAGTATTGGGATGACCCTTGTCCCAAAAATGAGATATTAGCCTATATGGTTGCAAATTTGATAAATATGAAGGTTGAATTTCTCCCTTGATTTAATGCATGATTTGTGAACCTCTTTGGTTGAGTATTCTTTAAAATAAAAGTATTGGAATGACCCTTGCGCAAAAATGAGATTTTGGCCTATGTGATTACAAGTTTGAGAAATAAGAAGGTTAACATTTCCCTTGATTTAAATCATGATATATGAATCTATTTGGTTTTTTATTCGATAAAATGAAAGTATTGGAACGACCCTTGCGTAAAAATGAGATTTTAGCCTATATGGTTATATGTTTGATATATGTATGAAGGTTGAGCTTGTCCCTCGACGTTCTTTGGTGCGAAAGATGATATTTGAACCTTTTTGGTTCTAAATTTGGTAAATATAATGTATTGGGATGACCCTTGTCGCGAAAATGAGATATTAGCCTATATGGTTATTTGTTTGATATATATGAAGGTTGAGCTTGTCCCTCGATGTCCCTTGGTGCGAAAGATGATATTTGAACCTATTTGGTTCTAAATTCGTTAAATATAAAGTATTGGGATGACCCTTGCGCAAAAATGAGATTTTAGCCTATATGGTTATTTGTTTGATATATATGAAGGTTGAGCTTGTCCCTCGATGTCCCTTGGTGCGAAAGATGATATTGGAACCTATTTGGTTCTAAATTCGGTAAATATAAATTATTGGGATGACCCTTGGCGCGACAATGAGATATTTTCCTATATGGTTGCAAATTTGATAAATGGTAAGGTTGAATTTGTCCCTTGATTTAGAGCATGATTTGTGAACCTATTTGGTTATGTATTCGGTAATATGAAAGTATTAGAATGACCCTTGTGCAAAAATGAGATTGTAGCCTATATGGTTATATGTTTGATAAATATGGAGGTTGAGCTTGTCCCTCGATGTCCCTTGATGCGAAACATGATATTTGAACCTATTTGGTTCTAAATTTGGTATATATAAAGTATTGGGATGACCCTTGTCGCGAAAATGAGATATTAGCCTATATGGTTGCAAATTTGATAAATGTGAAGGTTGAATTTCTCCCTTGATTTAATGCATGATTTGTGAACCTCTTTGGTTGTGTATTCGATAAAATAAAAGGATTGGAATGACCCTTGCGCAAAAATGAGATTTTGGCCTATATGATTACAAGTTTGAGAAATAAGAAGGTTAACAGTTCCCTTGATTTAAATCATGATATATGGATCTATTTGGTTTTGTATTCGATAAAATGAAAGTATTGGAACGACCCTTGCGTAAAAATGAGATTTTAGCCTATATGGTTATATGTTTGATATATATATATATATATGAAGGTTGAGCTTGTCCCTCGACGTTCCTTGGTGCGAAAGATGATATTTGAACCTATTGGGTTCTAAATTTGGTATATATAAAGTATTGGGATGACCCTTGTCCCAAAAATGAGATATTAGCCTATATGGTTGCAAATTTGATAAATATGAAGGTTGAATTTCTCCCTTGATTTAATGCATGATTTGTGAACCTCTTTGGTTGAGTATTCTTTAAAATAAAAGTATTGGAATGACCCTTGCGCAAAAATGAGATTTTGGCCTATGTGATTACAAGTTTGAGAAATAAGAAGGTTAACATTTCCCTTGATTTAAATCATGATATATGAATCTATTTGGTTTTTTATTCGATAAAATGAAAGTATTGGAACGACCCTTGCGTAAAAATGAGATTTTAGCCTATATGGTTATATGTTTGATATATGTATGAAGGTTGAGCTTGTCCCTCGACGTTCTTTGGTGCGAAAGATGATATTTGAACCTTTTTGGTTCTAAATTTGGTAAATATAATGTATTGGGATGACCCTTGTCGCGAAAATGAGATATTAGCCTATATGGTTATTTGTTTGATATATATGAAGGTTGAGCTTGTCCCTCGATGTCCCTTGGTGCGAAAGATGATATTTGAACCTATTTGGTTCTAAATTCGTTAAATATAAAGTATTGGGATGACCCTTGCGCAAAAATGAGATTTTAGCCTATATGGTTATTTGTTTGATATATATGAAGGTTGAGCTTGTCCCTCGATGTCCCTTGGTGCGAAAGATGATATTGGAACCTATTTGGTTCTAAATTCGGTAAATATAAATTATTGGGATGACCCTTGGCGCGACAATGAGATATTTTCCTATATGGTTGCAAATTTGATAAATGGTAAGGTTGAATTTGTCCCTTGATTTAGAGCATGATTTGTGAACCTATTTGGTTATGTATTCGGTAATATGAAAGTATTAGAATGACCCTTGTGCAAAAATGAGATTGTAGCCTATATGGTTATATGTTTGATAAATATGGAGGTTGAGCTTGTCCCTCGATGTCCCTTGATGCGAAACATGATATTTGAACCTATTTGGTTCTAAATTTGGTATATATAAAGTATTGGGATGACCCTTGTCGCGAAAATGAGATATTAGCCTATATGGTTGCAAATTTGATAAATGTGAAGGTTGAATTTCTCCCTTGATTTAATGCATGATTTGTGAACCTCTTTGGTTGTGTATTCGATAAAATAAAAGGATTGGAATGACCCTTGCGCAAAAATGAGATTTTGGCCTATATGATTACAAGTTTGAGAAATAAGAAGGTTAACAGTTCCCTTGATTTAAATCATGATATATGGATCTATTTGGTTTTGTATTCGATAAAATGAAAGTATTGGAACGACCCTTGCGTAAAAATGAGATTTTAGCCTATATGGTTATATGTTTGATATATATATATATATGAAGGTTGAGCTTGTCCCTCGACGTTCCTTGGTGCGAAAGATGATATTTGAACCTATTGGGTTCTAAATTTGGTATATATAAAGTATTGGGATGACCCTTGTCCCAAAAATGAGATATTAGCCTATATGGTTGCAAATTTGATAAATATGAAGGTTGAATTTCTCCCTTGATTTAATGCATGATTTGTGAACCTCTTTGGTTGAGTATTCTTTAAAATAAAAGTATTGGAATGACCCTTGCGCAAAAATGAGATTTTGGCCTATGTGATTACAAGTTTGAGAAATAAGAAGGTTAACATTTCCCTTGATTTAAATCATGATATATGAATCTATTTGGTTTTTTATTCGATAAAATGAAAGTATTGGAACGACCCTTGCGTAAAAATGAGATTTTAGCCTATATGGTTATATGTTTGATATATGTATGAAGGTTGAGCTTGTCCCTCGACGTTCTTTGGTGCGAAAGATGATATTTGAACCTTTTTGGTTCTAAATTTGGTAAATATAATGTATTGGGATGACCCTTGTCGCGAAAATGAGATATTAGCCTATATGGTTATTTGTTTGATATATATGAAGGTTGAGCTTGTCCCTCGATGTCCCTTGGTGCGAAAGATGATATTTGAACCTATTTGGTTCTAAATTCGTTAAATATAAAGTATTGGGATGACCCTTGCGCAAAAATGAGATTTTAGCCTATATGGTTATTTGTTTGATATATATGAAGGTTGAGCTTGTCCCTCGATGTCCCTTGGTGCGAAAGATGATATTGGAACCTATTTGGTTCTAAATTCGGTAAATATAAATTATTGGGATGACCCTTGGCGCGACAATGAGATATTTTCCTATATGGTTGCAAATTTGATAAATGGTAAGGTTGAATTTGTCCCTTGATTTAGAGCATGATTTGTGAACCTATTTGGTTATGTATTCGGTAATATGAAAGTATTAGAATGACCCTTGTGCAAAAATGAGATTGTAGCCTATATGGTTATATGTTTGATAAATATGGAGGTTGAGCTTGTCCCTCGATGTCCCTTGATGCGAAACATGATATTTGAACCTATTTGGTTCTAAATTTGGTATATATAAAGTATTGGGATGACCCTTGTCGCGAAAATGAGATATTAGCCTATATGGTTGCAAATTTGATAAATGTGAAGGTTGAATTTCTCCCTTGATTTAATGCATGATTTGTGAACCTCTTTGGTTGTGTATTCGATAAAATAAAAGGATTGGAATGACCCTTGCGCAAAAATGAGATTTTGGCCTATATGATTACAAGTTTGAGAAATAAGAAGGTTAACAGTTCCCTTGATTTAAATCATGATATATGGATCTATTTGGTTTTGTATTCGATAAAATGAAAGTATTGGAACGACCCTTGCGTAAAAATGAGATTTTAGCCTATATGGTTATATGTTTGATATATATATATATATATGAAGGTTGAGCTTGTCCCTCGACGTTCCTTGGTGCGAAAGATGATATTTGAACCTATTGGGTTCTAAATTTGGTATATATAAAGTATTGGGATGACCCTTGTCCCAAAAATGAGATATTAGCCTATATGGTTGCAAATTTGATAAATATGAAGGTTGAATTTCTCCCTTGATTTAATGCATGATTTGTGAACCTCTTTGGTTGAGTATTCTTTAAAATAAAAGTATTGGAATGACCCTTGCGCAAAAATGAGATTTTGGCCTATGTGATTACAAGTTTGAGAAATAAGAAGGTTAACATTTCCCTTGATTTAAATCATGATATATGAATCTATTTGGTTTTTTATTCGATAAAATGAAAGTATTGGAACGACCCTTGCGTAAAAATGAGATTTTAGCCTATATGGTTATATGTTTGATATATGTATGAAGGTTGAGCTTGTCCCTCGACGTTCTTTGGTGCGAAAGATGATATTTGAACCTTTTTGGTTCTAAATTTGGTAAATATAATGTATTGGGATGACCCTTGTCGCGAAAATGAGATATTAGCCTATATGGTTATTTGTTTGATATATATGAAGGTTGAGCTTGTCCCTCGATGTCCCTTGGTGCGAAAGATGATATTTGAACCTATTTGGTTCTAAATTCGTTAAATATAAAGTATTGGGATGACCCTTGCGCAAAAATGAGATTTTAGCCTATATGGTTATTTGTTTGATATATATGAAGGTTGAGCTTGTCCCTCGATGTCCCTTGGTGCGAAAGATGATATTGGAACCTATTTGGTTCTAAATTCGGTAAATATAAATTATTGGGATGACCCTTGGCGCGACAATGAGATATTTTCCTATATGGTTGCAAATTTGATAAATGGTAAGGTTGAATTTGTCCCTTGATTTAGAGCATGATTTGTGAACCTATTTGGTTATGTATTCGGTAATATGAAAGTATTAGAATGACCCTTGTGCAAAAATGAGATTGTAGCCTATATGGTTATATGTTTGATAAATATGGAGGTTGAGCTTGTCCCTCGATGTCCCTTGATGCGAAACATGATATTTGAACCTATTTGGTTCTAAATTTGGTATATATAAAGTATTGGGATGACCCTTGTCGCGAAAATGAGATATTAGCCTATATGGTTGCAAATTTGATAAATGTGAAGGTTGAATTTCTCCCTTGATTTAATGCATGATTTGTGAACCTCTTTGGTTGTGTATTCGATAAAATAAAAGGATTGGAATGACCCTTGCGCAAAAATGAGATTTTGGCCTATATGATTACAAGTTTGAGAAATAAGAAGGTTAACAGTTCCCTTGATTTAAATCATGATATATGGATCTATTTGGTTTTGTATTCGATAAAATGAAAGTATTGGAACGACCCTTGCGTAAAAATGAGATTTTAGCCTATATGGTTATATGTTTGATATATATATATATATGAAGGTTGAGCTTGTCCCTCGACGTTCCTTGGTGCGAAAGATGATATTTGAACCTATTGGGTTCTAAATTTGGTATATATAAAGTATTGGGATGACCCTTGTCCCAAAAATGAGATATTAGCCTATATGGTTGCAAATTTGATAAATATGAAGGTTGAATTTCTCCCTTGATTTAATGCATGATTTGTGAACCTCTTTGGTTGAGTATTCTTTAAAATAAAAGTATTGGAATGACCCTTGCGCAAAAATGAGATTTTGGCCTATGTGATTACAAGTTTGAGAAATAAGAAGGTTAACATTTCCCTTGATTTAAATCATGATATATGAATCTATTTGGTTTTTTATTCGATAAAATGAAAGTATTGGAACGACCCTTGCGTAAAAATGAGATTTTAGCCTATATGGTTATATGTTTGATATATATATATATGAAGGTTGAGCTTGTCCCTCGACGTTCCTTGGTGCGAAAGATGATATTTGAACCTATTGGGTTCTAAATTTGGTATATATAAAGTATTGGGATGACCCTTGTCCCAAAAATGAGATATTAGCCTATATGGTTGCAAATTTGATAAATATGAAGGTTGAATTTCTCCCTTGATTTAATGCATGATTTGTGAACCTCTTTGGTTGAGTATTCTTTAAAATAAAAGTATTGGAATGACCCTTGCGCAAAAATGAGATTTTGGCCTATGTGATTACAAGTTTGAGAAATAAGAAGGTTAACATTTCCCTTGATTTAAATCATGATATATGAATCTATTTGGTTTTTTATTCGATAAAATGAAAGTATTGGAACGACCCTTGCGTAAAAATGAGATTTTAGCCTATATGGTTATATGTTTGATATATGTATGAAGGTTGAGCTTGTCCCTCGACGTTCTTTGGTGCGAAAGATGATATTTGAACCTTTTTGGTTCTAAATTTGGTAAATATAATGTATTGGGATGACCCTTGTCGCGAAAATGAGATATTAGCCTATATGGTTATTTGTTTGATATATATGAAGGTTGAGCTTGTCCCTCGATGTCCCTTGGTGCGAAAGATGATATTTGAACCTATTTGGTTCTAAATTCGTTAAATATAAAGTATTGGGATGACCCTTGCGCAAAAATGAGATTTTAGCCTATATGGTTATTTGTTTGATATATATGAAGGTTGAGCTTGTCCCTCGATGTCCCTTGGTGCGAAAGATGATATTGGAACCTATTTGGTTCTAAATTCGGTAAATATAAATTATTGGGATGACCCTTGGCGCGACAATGAGATATTTTCCTATATGGTTGCAAATTTGATAAATGGTAAGGTTGAATTTGTCCCTTGATTTAGAGCATGATTTGTGAACCTATTTGGTTATGTATTCGGTAATATGAAAGTATTAGAATGACCCTTGTGCAAAAATGAGATTGTAGCCTATATGGTTATATGTTTGATAAATATGGAGGTTGAGCTTGTCCCTCGATGTCCCTTGATGCGAAACATGATATTTGAACCTATTTGGTTCTAAATTTGGTATATATAAAGTATTGGGATGACCCTTGTCGCGAAAATGAGATATTAGCCTATATGGTTGCAAATTTGATAAATGTGAAGGTTGAATTTCTCCCTTGATTTAATGCATGATTTGTGAACCTCTTTGGTTGTGTATTCGATAAAATAAAAGGATTGGAATGACCCTTGCGCAAAAATGAGATTTTGGCCTATATGATTACAAGTTTGAGAAATAAGAAGGTTAACAGTTCCCTTGATTTAAATCATGATATATGGATCTATTTGGTTTTGTATTCGATAAAATGAAAGTATTGGAACGACCCTTGCGTAAAAATGAGATTTTAGCCTATATGGTTATATGTTTGATATATATATATATGAAGGTTGAGCTTGTCCCTCGACGTTCCTTGGTGCGAAAGATGATATTTGAACCTATTGGGTTCTAAATTTGGTATATATAAAGTATTGGGATGACCCTTGTCCCAAAAATGAGATATTAGCCTATATGGTTGCAAATTTGATAAATATGAAGGTTGAATTTCTCCCTTGATTTAATGCATGATTTGTGAACCTCTTTGGTTGAGTATTCTTTAAAATAAAAGTATTGGAATGACCCTTGCGCAAAAATGAGATTTTGGCCTATGTGATTACAAGTTTGAGAAATAAGAAGGTTAACATTTCCCTTGATTTAAATCATGATATATGAATCTATTTGGTTTTTTATTCGATAAAATGAAAGTATTGGAACGACCCTTGCGTAAAAATGAGATTTTAGCCTATATGGTTATATGTTTGATATATGTATGAAGGTTGAGCTTGTCCCTCGACGTTCTTTGGTGCGAAAGATGATATTTGAACCTTTTTGGTTCTAAATTTGGTAAATATAATGTATTGGGATGACCCTTGTCGCGAAAATGAGATATTAGCCTATATGGTTATTTGTTTGATATATATGAAGGTTGAGCTTGTCCCTCGATGTCCCTTGGTGCGAAAGATGATATTTGAACCTATTTGGTTCTAAATTCGTTAAATATAAAGTATTGGGATGACCCTTGCGCAAAAATGAGATTTTAGCCTATATGGTTATTTGTTTGATATATATGAAGGTTGAGCTTGTCCCTCGATGTCCCTTGGTGCGAAAGATGATATTGGAACCTATTTGGTTCTAAATTCGGTAAATATAAATTATTGGGATGACCCTTGGCGCGACAATGAGATATTTTCCTATATGGTTGCAAATTTGATAAATGGTAAGGTTGAATTTGTCCCTTGATTTAGAGCATGATTTGTGAACCTATTTGGTTATGTATTCGGTAATATGAAAGTATTAGAATGACCCTTGTGCAAAAATGAGATTGTAGCCTATATGGTTATATGTTTGATAAATATGGAGGTTGAGCTTGTCCCTCGATGTCCCTTGATGCGAAACATGATATTTGAACCTATTTGGTTCTAAATTTGGTATATATAAAGTATTGGGATGACCCTTGTCGCGAAAATGAGATATTAGCCTATATGGTTGCAAATTTGATAAATGTGAAGGTTGAATTTCTCCCTTGATTTAATGCATGATTTGTGAACCTCTTTGGTTGTGTATTCGATAAAATAAAAGGATTGGAATGACCCTTGCGCAAAAATGAGATTTTGGCCTATATGATTACAAGTTTGAGAAATAAGAAGGTTAACAGTTCCCTTGATTTAAATCATGATATATGGATCTATTTGGTTTTGTATTCGATAAAATGAAAGTATTGGAACGACCCTTGCGTAAAAATGAGATTTTAGCCTATATGGTTATATGTTTGATATATATATATATGAAGGTTGAGCTTGTCCCTCGACGTTCCTTGGTGCGAAAGATGATATTTGAACCTATTGGGTTCTAAATTTGGTATATATAAAGTATTGGGATGACCCTTGTCCCAAAAATGAGATATTAGCCTATATGGTTGCAAATTTGATAAATATGAAGGTTGAATTTCTCCCTTGATTTAATGCATGATTTGTGAACCTCTTTGGTTGAGTATTCTTTAAAATAAAAGTATTGGAATGACCCTTGCGCAAAAATGAGATTTTGGCCTATGTGATTACAAGTTTGAGAAATAAGAAGGTTAACATTTCCCTTGATTTAAATCATGATATATGAATCTATTTGGTTTTTTATTCGATAAAATGAAAGTATTGGAACGACCCTTGCGTAAAAATGAGATTTTAGCCTATATGGTTATATGTTTGATATATGTATGAAGGTTGAGCTTGTCCCTCGACGTTCTTTGGTGCGAAAGATGATATTTGAACCTTTTTGGTTCTAAATTTGGTAAATATAATGTATTGGGATGACCCTTGTCGCGAAAATGAGATATTAGCCTATATGGTTATTTGTTTGATATATATGAAGGTTGAGCTTGTCCCTCGATGTCCCTTGGTGCGAAAGATGATATTTGAACCTATTTGGTTCTAAATTCGTTAAATATAAAGTATTGGGATGACCCTTGCGCAAAAATGAGATTTTAGCCTATATGGTTATTTGTTTGATATATATGAAGGTTGAGCTTGTCCCTCGATGTCCCTTGGTGCGAAAGATGATATTGGAACCTATTTGGTTCTAAATTCGGTAAATATAAATTATTGGGATGACCCTTGGCGCGACAATGAGATATTTTCCTATATGGTTGCAAATTTGATAAATGGTAAGGTTGAATTTGTCCCTTGATTTAGAGCATGATTTGTGAACCTATTTGGTTATGTATTCGGTAATATGAAAGTATTAGAATGACCCTTGTGCAAAAATGAGATTGTAGCCTATATGGTTATATGTTTAATAAATATGGAGGTTGAGCTTGTCCCTCGATGTCCCTTGATGCGAAACATGATATTTGAACCTATTTGGTTCTAAATTTGGTATATATAAAGTATTGGGATGACCCTTGTCGCGAAAATGAGATATTAGCCTATATGGTTGCAAATTTGATAAATGTGAAGGTTGAATTTCTCCCTTGATTTAATGCATGATTTGTGAACCTCTTTGGTTGTGTATTCGATAAAATAAAAGGATTGGAATGACCCTTGCGCAAAAATGAGATTTTGGCCTATATGATTACAAGTTTGAGAAATAAGATGGTTAACAGTTCCCTTGATTTAAATCATGATATATGGATCTATTTGGTTTTGTATTCGATAAAATGAAAGTATTGGAACGACCCTTGCGTAAAAATGAGATTTTAGCCTATATGGTTATATGTTTGATATATATATATATGAAGGTTGAGCTTGTCCCTCGACGTTCCTTGGTGCGAAAGATGATATTTGAACCTATTGGGTTCTAAATTTGGTATATATAAAGTATTGGGATGACCCTTGTCCCAAAAATGAGATATTAGCCTATATGGTTGCAAATTTGATAAATATGAAGGTTGAATTTCTCCCTTGATTTAATGCATGATTTGTGAACCTCTTTGGTTGAGTATTCTTTAAAATAAAAGTATTGGAATGACCCTTGCGCAAAAATGAGATTTTGGCCTATGTGATTACAAGTTTGAGAAATAAGAAGGTTAACATTTCCCTTGATTTAAATCATGATATATGAATCTATTTGGTTTTTTATTCGATAAAATGAAAGTATTGGAACGACCCTTGCGTAAATATGAGATTTTAGCCTATATGGTTATATGTTTGATATATGTATGAAGGTTGAGCTTGTCCCTCGACGTTCTTTGGTGCGAAAGATGATATTTGAACCTTTTTGGTTCTAAATTTGGTAAATATAATGTATTGGGATGACCCTTGTCGCGAAAATGAGATATTAGCCTATATGGTTATTTGTTTGATATATATGAAGGTTGAGCTTGTCCCTCGATGTCCCTTGGTGCGAAAGATGATATTTGAACCTATTTGGTTCTAAATTCGTTAAATATAAAGTATTGGGATGACCCTTGCGCAAAAATGAGATTTTAGCCTATATGGTTATTTGTTTGATATATATGAAGGTTGAGCTTGTCCCTCGATGTCCCTTGGTGCGAAAGATGATATTGGAACCTATTTGGTTCTAAATTCGGTAAATATAAATTATTGGGATGACCCTTGGCGCGACAATGAGATATTTTCCTATATGGTTGCAAATTTGATAAATGGTAAGGTTGAATTTGTCCCTTGATTTAGAGCATGATTTGTGAACCTATTTGGTTATGTATTCGGTAATATGAAAGTATTAGAATGACCCTTGTGCAAAAATGAGATTGTAGCCTATATGGTTATATGTTTGATAAATATGGAGGTTGAGCTTGTCCCTCGATGTCCCTTGATGCGAAACATGATATTTGAACCTATTTGGTTCTAAATTTGGTATATATAAAGTATTGGGATGACCCTTGTCGCGAAAATGAGATATTAGCCTATATGGTTGCAAATTTGATAAATGTGAAGGTTGAATTTCTCCCTTGATTTAATGCATGATTTGTGAACCTCTTTGGTTGTGTATTCGATAAAATAAAAGGATTGGAATGACCCTTGCGCAAAAATGAGATTTTGGCCTATATGATTACAAGTTTGAGAAATAAGAAGGTTAACAGTTCCCTTGATTTAAATCATGATATATGGATCTATTTGGTTTTGTATTCGATAAAATGAAAGTATTGGAACGACCCTTGCGTAAAAATGAGATTTTAGCCTATATGGTTATATGTTTGATATATATATATATGAAGGTTGAGCTTGTCCCTCGACGTTCCTTGGTGCGAAAGATGATATTTGAACCTATTGGGTTCTAAATTTGGTATATATAAAGTATTGGGATGACCCTTGTCCCAAAAATGAGATATTAGCCTATATGGTTGCAAATTTGATAAATATGAAGGTTGAATTTCTCCCTTGATTTAATGCATGATTTGTGAACCTCTTTGGTTGAGTATTCTTTAAAATAAAAGTATTGGAATGACCCTTGCGCAAAAATGAGATTTTGGCCTATGTGATTACAAGTTTGAGAAATAAGAAGGTTAACATTTCCCTTGATTTAAATCATGATATATGAATCTATTTGGTTTTTTATTCGATAAAATGAAAGTATTGGAACGACCCTTGCGTAAAAATGAGATTTTAGCCTATATGGTTATATGTTTGATATATGTATGAAGGTTGAGCTTGTCCCTCGACGTTCTTTGGTGCGAAAGATGATATTTGAACCTTTTTGGTTCTAAATTTGGTAAATATAATGTATTGGGATGACCCTTGTCGCGAAAATGAGATATTAGCCTATATGGTTATTTGTTTGATATATATGAAGGTTGAGCTTGTCCCTCGATGTCCCTTGGTGCGAAAGATGATATTTGAACCTATTTGGTTCTAAATTCGTTAAATATAAAGTATTGGGATGACCCTTGCGCAAAAATGAGATTTTAGTCTATATGGTTATTTGTTTGATATATATGAAGGTTGAGCTTGTCCCTCGATGTCCCTTGGTGCGAAAGATGATATTGGAACCTATTTGGTTCTAAATTCGGTAAATATAAATTATTGGGATGACCCTTGGCGCGACAATGAGATATTTTCCTATATGGTTGCAAATTTGATAAATGGTAAGGTTGAATTTGTCCCTTGATTTAGAGCATGATTTGTGAACCTATTTGGTTATGTATTCGGTAATATGAAAGTATTAGAATGACCCTTGTGCAAAAATGAGATTGTAGCCTATATGGTTATATGTTTGATAAATATGGAGGTTGAGCTTGTCCCTCGATGTCCCTTGATGCGAAACATGATATTTGAACCTATTTGGTTCTAAATTTGGTATATATAAAGTATTGGGATGACCCTTGTCGCGAAAATGAGATATTAGCCTATATGGTTGCAAATTTGATAAATGTGAAGGTTGAATTTCTCCCTTGATTTAATGCATGATTTGTGAACCTCTTTGGTTGTGTATTCGATAAAATAAAAGGATTGGAATGACCCTTGCGCAAAAATGAGATTTTGGCCTATATGATTACAAGTTTGAGAAATAAGAAGGTTAACAGTTCCCTTGATTTAAATCATGATATATGGATCTATTTGGTTTTGTATTCGATAAAATGAAAGTATTGGAACGACCCTTGCGTAAAAATGAGATTTTAGCCTATATGGTTATATGTTTGATATATATATATATGAAGGTTGAGCTTGTCCCTCGACGTTCCTTGGTGCGAAAGATGATATTTGAACCTATTGGGTTCTAAATTTGGTATATATAAAGTATTGGGATGACCCTTGTCCCAAAAATGAGATATTAGCCTATATGGTTGCAAATTTGATAAATATGAAGGTTGAATTTCTCCCTTGATTTAATGCATGATTTGTGAACCTCTTTGGTTGAGTATTCTTTAAAATAAAAGTATTGGAATGACCCTTGCGCAAAAATGAGATTTTGGCCTATGTGATTACAAGTTTGAGAAATAAGAAGGTTAACATTTCCCTTGATTTAAATCATGATATATGAATCTATTTGGTTTTTTATTCGATAAAATGAAAGTATTGGAACGACCCTTGCGTAAAAATGAGATTTTAGCCTATATGGTTATATGTTTGATATATGTATGAAGGTTGAGCTTGTCCCTCGACGTTCTTTGGTGCGAAAGATGATATTTGAACCTTTTTGGTTCTAAATTTGGTAAATATAATGTATTGGGATGACCCTTGTCGCGAAAATGAGATATTAGCCTATATGGTTATTTGTTTGATATATATGAAGGTTGAGCTTGTCCCTCGATGTCCCTTGGTGCGAAAGATGATATTTGAACCTATTTGGTTCTAAATTCGTTAAATATAAAGTATTGGGATGACCCTTGCGCAAAAATGAGATTTTAGCCTATATGGTTATTTGTTTGATATATATGAAGGTTGAGCTTGTCCCTCGATGTCCCTTGGTGCGAAAGATGATATTTGAACCTATTTGGTTCTAAATTCGTTAAATATAAAGTATTGGGATGACCCTTGCGCAAAAATGAGATTTTAGCCTATATGGTTATTTGTTTGATATATATGAAGGTTGAGCTTGTCCCTCGATGTCCCTTGGTGCGAAAGATGATATTGGAACCTATTTGGTTCTAAATTCGGTAAATATAAATTATTGGGATGACCCTTGGCGCGACAATGAGATATTATCCTATATGGTTGCAAATTTGATAAATGGTAAGGTTGAATTTGTCCCTTGATTTAGAGCATGATTTGTGAACTTATTTGGTTATGTATTCGGTAATATGAAAGTATTAGAATGACCCTTGTGCAAAAATGAGATTGTAGCCTATATGGTTACATGTTTGATAAATATGGAGGTTGAGCTTGTCCCTCGATGTCCCTTGATGCGAAACATGATATTTGAACCTATTTGGTTCTAAATTTGGTAAATATAATGTATTGGGATGACCCTTGTCGCGAAAATGAGATATTAGCCTATATGGTTATTTGTTTGATATATATGAAGGTTGAGCTTGTCCCTCGATGTCCCTTGGTGCGAAAGATGATATTTGAACCTATTTGGTTCTAAATTCGGTAAATATAAAGTATTGGGATGACCCTTGGCGCGACAATGAGATATTATCCTCTATGGTTGCAAATTTGATAAATGGTAAGGTTGAATTTGTCCCTTGAATTAGAGCATGATTTGTGAACCTATTTGGTTATGTATTCGGTAATATGAAAGTATTAGAATGACCCTTGTGCAAAAATGAGATTGTAGCCTATATGGTTACATGTTTGATAAATATGGAGGTTGAGCTTGTCCCTCGATGTCCCTTGATGCGAAACATGATATTTGAACCTATTTGGTTCTAAATTTGGTATATATAAAGTATTGGGATGACCCTTGTCCCGAAAATGAGATATTAGCCTATATGGTTGCAAATTTGATAAATGTGAAGGTTGAATTTCTCCCTTGATTTAATGCTTGATTTGTGAACCTCTTTGGTTGTGTATTCGATAAAATAAAAGGATTGGAATGACCCTTGCGCAAAAATGAGATTTTGGCCTATATGATTACAAGTTTGAGAAATAAGAAGGTTAACATTTCCCTTGATTTAAATCATGATATATGGATCTATTTGCTTTTGTATTCGATAAAATGAAAGTATTGGAACGACCCTTGCGTAAAAATGAGATTTTAGCCTATACGGTTATATGTTTGATATATGTATGAAGGTTGAGCTTGTCCCTCGACGTTCCTTGGTGCGAAAGATGATATTTGAACCTATTGGGTTCTAAATTTGGTATATATAAAGTATTGGGATGACCCTTGTCCCGAAAATGAGATATTAGCCTATATGGTTGCAAATTTGATAAATATGAAGGTTGAATTTCTCCCTTGATTTAATGCATGATTTGTGAACCTCTTTGGTTGTGTATTCGATAAAATAAAAGGATTGGAATGACCCTTGCGCAAAAATGAGATTTTGGCCTATATGATTACAAGTTTGAGAAATAAGAAGGTTAACATTTCCCTTGATTTAAATCATGATATATGAATCTATTTGGTTTTGTATTCGATAAAATGAAAGTATTGGAACGACCCTTGCGTAAAAATGAGATTTTAGCCTATACGGTTATATGTTTGATATATGTATGAAGGTTGAGCTTGTCCCTCGACGTTCCTTGGTGCGAAAGATGATATTTGAACCTATTGGGTTCTAAATTTGGTAAATATAATGTATTGGGATGACCCTTGTCGCGAAAATGAGATATTAGCCTATATGGTTATTTGTTTGATATATATGAAGGTTGAGCTTGTCCCTCGATGTCCCTTGGTGCGAAAGATGATATTTGAACCTATTTGGTTCTAAATTCGTTAAATATAAAGTATTGGGATGACCCTTGCGCAAAAATGAGATTTTAGCCTATATGGTTATTTGTTTGATATATATGAAGGTTGAGCTTGTCCCTCGACGTTCTTTGGTGCGAAAGATGATATTTGAACCTTTTTGGTTCTAAATTTGGTAAATATAATGTATTGGGATGACCCTTGTCGCGAAAATGAGATATTAGCCTATATGGTTATTTGTTTGATATATATGAAGGTTGAGCTTGTCCCTCGATGTCCCTTGGTGCGAAAGATGATATTTGAACCTATTTGGTTCTAAATTCGGTAAATATAAAGTATTGGGATGACCCTTGGCGCGACAATGAGATATTATCCTCTATGGTTGCAAATTTGATAAATGGTAAGGTTGAATTTGTCCCTTGAATTAGAGCATGAATTGTGAACCTATTTGGTTATGTATTCGGTAATATGAAAGTATTAGAATGACCCTTGTGCAAAAATGAGATTGTAGCCTATATGGTTACATGTTTGATAAATATGGAGGTTGAGCTTGTCCCTCGACGTTCCTTGGTGCGAAAGATGATATTTGAACCTATTTGGTTCTAAATTTGGTATATATAAAGTATTGGGATGACCCTTGTCCCGAAAATGAGATATTAGCCTATATGGTTGCAAATTTGATAAATGTGAAGGTTGAATTTCTCCCTTGATTTAATGCTTGATTTGTGAACCTCTTTGGTTGTGTATTCGATAAAATAAAAGGATTGGAATGACCCTTGCGCAAAAATGAGATTTTGGCCTATATGATTACAAGTTTGAGAAATAAGAAGGTTAACATTTCCCTTGATTTAAATCATGATATATGGACCTATTTGCTTTTGTATTCGATAAAATGAAAGTATTGGAACGACCCTTGCGTAAAAATGAGATTTTAGCCTATACGGTTATATGTTTGATATATGTATGAAGGTTGAGCTTGTCCCTCGACGTTCCTTGGTGCGAAAGATGATATTTGAACCTATTGGATTCTAAATTTGGTATATATAAAGTATTGGGATGACCCTTGTCCCGAAAATGAGATATTA
Source organism: Medicago lupulina (assembly GCA_958299785.1). Taxonomy (NCBI): domain Eukaryota; kingdom Viridiplantae; phylum Streptophyta; class Magnoliopsida; order Fabales; family Fabaceae; genus Medicago; species Medicago lupulina. The sequence continues at coordinate 39,480,094 of OY283143.1, read as the reverse complement.
GCCTATATGGTTGCAAATTTGATAAATATGAAGGTTGAATTTCTCCCTTGATTTAATGCTTGATTTGTGAACCTCTTTGGTTGTGTATTCGATAAAATAAAAGGATTGGAATGACCCTTGCGCAAAAATGAGATTTTGGCCTATATGATTACAAGTTTGAGAAATAAGAAGGTTAACATTTCCCTTGATTTAAATCATGATATATGAATCTATTTGGTTTTGTATTCGATAAAATGAAAGTATTGGAACGACCCTTGCGTAAAAATGAGATTTTAGCCTATACGGTTATATGTTTGATATATGTATGAAGGTTGAGCTTGTCCCTCGACGTTCCTTGGTGCGAAAGATGATATTTGAACCTATTGGGTTCTAAATTTGGTAAATATAATGTATTGGGATGACCCTTGTCGCGAAAATGAGATATTAGCCTATATGGTTATTTGTTTGATATATATGAAGGTTGAGCTTGTCCCTCGTTGTCCCTTGGTGCGAAAGATGATATTTGAACCTATTTGGTTCTAAATTCGTTAAATATAAAGTATTGGGATGACCCTTGCGCAAAAATGAGATTTTAGCCTATATGGTTATTTGTTTGATATATATGAAGGTTGAGCTTGTCCCTCGACGTTCTTTGGTGCGAAAGATGATATTTGAACCTTTTTGGTTCTAAATTTGGTAAATATAATGTATTGGGATGACCCTTGTCGCGAAAATGAGATATTAGCCTATATGGTTATTTGTTTGATATATATGAAGGTTGAGCTTGTCCCTCGATGTCCCTTGGTGCGAAAGATGATATTTGAACCTATTTGGTTCTAAATTCGGTAAATATAAAGTATTGGGATGACCCTTGGCGCGACAATGAGATATTATCCTCTATGGTTGCAAATTTGATAAATGGTAAGGTTGAATTTGTCCCTTGATTTAGAGCATGATTTGTGAACTTATTTGGTTATGTATTCGGTAATATGAAAGTATTAGAATGACCCTTGTGCAAAAATGAGATTGTAGCCTATATGGTTACATGTTTGATAAATATGGAGGTTGAGCTTGTCCCTCGATGTCCCTTGATGCGAAACATGATATTTGAACCTATTTGGTTCTAAATTTGGTAAATATAATGTATTGGGATGACCCTTGTCGCGAAAATGAGATATTAGCCTATATGGTTATTTGTTTGATATATATGAAGGTTGAGCTTGTCCCTCGATGTCCCTTGGTGCGAAAGATGATATTTGAACCTATTTGGTTCTAAATTCGGTAAATATAAAGTATTGGGATGACCCTTGGCGCGACAATGAGATATTATCCTCTATGGTTGCAAATTTGATAAATGGTAAGGTTGAATTTGTCCCTTGAATTAGAGCATGATTTGTGAACCTATTTGGTTATGTATTCGGTAATATGAAAGTATTAGAATGACCCTTGTGCAAAAATGAGATTGTAGCCTATATGGTTACATGTTTGATAAATATGGAGGTTGAGCTTGTCCCTCGATGTCCCTTGATGCGAAACATGATATTTGAACCTATTTGGTTCTAAATTTGGTATATATAAAGTATTGGGATGACCCTTGTCCCGAAAATGAGATATTAGCCTATATGGTTGCAAATTTGATAAATGTGAAGGTTGAATTTCTCCCTTGATTTAATGCTTGATTTGTGAACCTCTTTGGTTGTGTATTCGATAAAATAAAAGGATTGGAATGACCCTTGCGCAAAAATGAGATTTTGGCCTATATGATTACAAGTTTGAGAAATAAGAAGGTTAACATTTCCCTTGATTTAAATCATGATATATGGATCTATTTGCTTTTGTATTCGATAAAATGAAAGTATTGGAACGACCCTTGCGTAAAAATGAGATTTTAGCCTATACGGTTATATGTTTGATATATGTATGAAGGTTGAGCTTGTCCCTCGACGTTCCTTGGTGCGAAAGATGATATTTGAACCTATTGGGTTCTAAATTTGGTATATATAAAGTATTGGGATGACCCTTGTCCCGAAAATGAGATATTAGCCTATATGGTTGCAAATTTGATAAATATGAAGGTTGAATTTCTCCCTTGATTTAATGCATGATTTGTGAACCTCTTTGGTTGTGTATTCGATAAAATAAAAGGATTGGAATGACCCTTGCGCAAAAATGAGATTTTGGCCTATATGATTACAAGTTTGAGAAATAAGAAGGTTAACATTTCCCTTGATTTAAATCATGATATATGAATCTATTTGGTTTTGTATTCGATAAAATGAAAGTATTGGAACGACCCTTGCGTAAAAATGAGATTTTAGCCTATACGGTTATATGTTTGATATATGTATGAAGGTTGAGCTTGTCCCTCGACGTTCCTTGGTGCGAAAGATGATATTTGAACCTATTGGGTTCTAAATTTGGTAAATATAATGTATTGGGATGACCCTTGTCGCGAAAATGAGATATTAGCCTATATGGTTATTTGTTTGATATATATGAAGGTTGAGCTTGTCCCTCGATGTCCCTTGGTGCGAAAGATGATATTTGAACCTATTTGGTTCTAAATTCGTTAAATATAAAGTATTGGGATGACCCTTGCGCAAAAATGAGATTTTAGCCTATATGGTTATTTGTTTGATATATATGAAGGTTGAGCTTGTCCCTCGACGTTCTTTGGTGCGAAAGATGATATTTGAACCTTTTTGGTTCTAAATTTGGTAAATATAATGTATTGGGATGACCCTTGTCGCGAAAATGAGATATTAGCCTATATGGTTATTTGTTTGATATATATGAAGGTTGAGCTTGTCCCTCGATGTCCCTTGGTGCGAAAGATGATATTTGAACCTATTTGGTTCTAAATTCGGTAAATATAAAGTATTGGGATGACCCTTGGCGCGACAATGAGATATTATCCTCTATGGTTGCAAATTTGATAAATGGTAAGGTTGAATTTGTCCCTTGAATTAGAGCATGAATTGTGAACCTATTTGGTTATGTATTCGGTAATATGAAAGTATTAGAATGACCCTTGTGCAAAAATGAGATTGTAGCCTATATGGTTACATGTTTGATAAATATGGAGGTTGAGCTTGTCCCTCGACGTTCCTTGGTGCGAAAGATGATATTTGAACCTATTTGGTTCTAAATTTGGTATATATAAAGTATTGGGATGACCCTTGTCCCGAAAATGAGATATTAGCCTATATGGTTGCAAATTTGATAAATGTGAAGGTTGAATTTCTCCCTTGATTTAATGCTTGATTTGTGAACCTCTTTGGTTGTGTATTCGATAAAATAAAAGGATTGGAATGACCCTTGCGCAAAAATGAGATTTTGGCCTATATGATTACAAGTTTGAGAAATAAGAAGGTTAACATTTCCCTTGATTTAAATCATGATATATGGACCTATTTGCTTTTGTATTCGATAAAATGAAAGTATTGGAACGACCCTTGCGTAAAAATGAGATTTTAGCCTATACGGTTATATGTTTGATATATGTATGAAGGTTGAGCTTGTCCCTCGACGTTCCTTGGTGCGAAAGATGATATTTGAACCTATTGGATTCTAAATTTGGTATATATAAAGTATTGGGATGACCCTTGTCCCGAAAATGAGATATTAGCCTATATGGTTGCAAATTTGATAAATATGAAGGTTGAATTTCTCCCTTGATTTAATGCTTGATTTGTGAACCTCTTTGGTTGTGTATTCGATAAAATAAAAGGATTGGAATGACCCTTGCGCAAAAATGAGATTTTGGCCTATATGATTACAAGTTTGAGAAATAAGAAGGTTAACATTTCCCTTGATTTAAATCATGATATATGAATCTATTTGGTTTTGTATTCGATAAAATGAAAGTATTGGAACGACCCTTGCGTAAAAATGAGATTTTAGCCTATACGGTTATATGTTTGATATATGTATGAAGGTTGAGCTTGTCCCTCGACGTTCCTTGGTGCGAAAGATGATATTTGAACCTATTGGGTTCTAAATTTGGTAAATATAATGTATTGGGATGACCCTTGTCGCGAAAATGAGATATTAGCCTATATGGTTATTTGTTTGATATATATGAAGGTTGAGCTTGTCCCTCGTTGTCCCTTGGTGCGAAAGATGATATTTGAACCTATTTGGTTCTAAATTCGTTAAATATAAAGTATTGGGATGACCCTTGCGCAAAAATGAGATTTTAGCCTATATGGTTATTTGTTTGATATATATGAAGGTTGAGCTTGTCCCTCGACGTTCTTTGGTGCGAAAGATGATATTTGAACCTTTTTGGTTCTAAATTTGGTAAATATAATGTATTGGGATGACCCTTGTCGCGAAAATGAGATATTAGCCTATATGGTTATTTGTTTGATATATATGAAGGTTGAGCTTGTCCCTCGATGTCCCTTGGTGCGAAAGATGATATTTGAACCTATTTGGTTCTAAATTCGGTAAATATAAAGTATTGGGATGACCCTTGGCGCGACAATGAGATATTATCCTCTATGGTTGCAAATTTGATAAATGGTAAGGTTGAATTTGTCCCTTGAATTAGAGCATGATTTGTGAACCTATTTGGTTATGTATTCGGTAATATGAAAGTATTAGAATGACCCTTGTGCAAAAATGAGATTGTAGCCTATATGGTTACATGTTTGATAAATATGGAGGTTGAGCTTGTCCCTCGATGTCCCTTGATGCGAAACATGATATTTGAACCTATTTGGTTCTAAATTTGGTATATATAAAGTATTGGGATGACCCTTGTCCCGAAAATGAGATATTAGCCTATATGGTTGCAAATTTGATAAATGTGAAGGTTGAATTTCTCCCTTGATTTAATGCTTGATTTGTGAACCTCTTTGGTTGTGTATTCGATAAAATAAAAGGATTGGAATGACCCTTGCGCAAAAATGAGATTTTGGCCTATATGATTACAAGTTTGAGAAATAAGAAGGTTAACATTTCCCTTGATTTAAATCATGATATATGGATCTATTTGCTTTTGTATTCGATAAAATGAAAGTATTGGAACGACCCTTGCGTAAAAATGAGATTTTAGCCTATACGGTTATATGTTTGATATATGTATGAAGGTTGAGCTTGTCCCTCGACGTTCCTTGGTGCGAAAGATGATATTTGAACCTATTGGGTTCTAAATTTGGTATATATAAAGTATTGGGATGACCCTTGTCCCGAAAATGAGATATTAGCCTATATGGTTGCAAATTTGATAAATATGAAGGTTGAATTTCTCCCTTGATTTAATGCATGATTTGTGAACCTCTTTGGTTGTGTATTCGATAAAATAAAAGGATTGGAATGACCCTTGCGCAAAAATGAGATTTTGGCCTATATGATTACAAGTTTGAGAAATAAGAAGGTTAACATTTCCCTTGATTTAAATCATGATATATGAATCTATTTGGTTTTGTATTCGATAAAATGAAAGTATTGGAACGACCCTTGCGTAAAAATGAGATTTTAGCCTATACGGTTATATGTTTGATATATGTATGAAGGTTGAGCTTGTCCCTCGACGTTCCTTGGTGCGAAAGATGATATTTGAACCTATTGGGTTCTAAATTTGGTAAATATAATGTATTGGGATGACCCTTGTCGCGAAAATGAGATATTAGCCTATATGGTTATTTGTTTGATATATATGAAGGTTGAGCTTGTCCCTCGTTGTCCCTTGGTGCGAAAGATGATATTTGAACCTATTTGGTTCTAAATTCGTTAAATATAAAGTATTGGGATGACCCTTGCGCAAAAATGAGATTTTAGCATATATGGTTATTTGTTTGATATATATGAAGGTTGAGCTTGTCCCTCGACGTTCTTTGGTGCGAAAGATGATATTTGAACCTTTTTGGTTCTAAATTTGGTAAATATAATGTATTGGGATGACCCTTGTCGCGAAAATGAGATATTAGCCTATATGGTTATTTGTTTGATATATATGAAGGTTGAGCTTGTCCCTCGATGTCCCTTGGTGCGAAAGATGATATTTGAACCTATTTGGTTCTAAATTCGGTAAATATAAAGTATTGGGATGACCCTTGGCGCGACAATGAGATATTATCCTCTATGGTTGCAAATTTGATAAATGGTAAGGTTGAATTTGTCCCTTGAATTAGAGCATGATTTGTGAACCTATTTGGTTATGTATTCGGTAATATGAAAGTATTAGAATGACCCTTGTGCAAAAATGAGATTGTAGCCTATATGGTTACATGTTTGATAAATATGGAGGTTGAGCTTGTCCCTCGATGTCCCTTGATGCGAAACATGATATTTGAACCTATTTGGTTCTAAATTTGGTATATATAAAGTATTGGGATGACCCTTGTCCCGAAAATGAGATATTAGCCTATATGGTTGCAAATTTGATAAATGTGAAGGTTGAATTTCTCCCTTGATTTAATGCTTGATTTGTGAACCTCTTTGGTTGTGTATTCGATAAAATAAAAGGATTGGAATGACCCTTGCGCAAAAATGAGATTTTGGCCTATATGATTACAAGTTTGAGAAATAAGAAGGTTAACATTTCCCTTGATTTAAATCATGATATATGGATCTATTTGCTTTTGTATTCGATAAAATGAAAGTATTGGAACGACCCTTGCGTAAAAATGAGATTTTAGCCTATACGGTTATATGTTTGATATATGTATGAAGGTTGAGCTTGTCCCTCGACGTTCCTTGGTGCGAAAGATGATATTTGAACCTATTGGGTTCTAAATTTGGTATATATAAAGTATTGGGATGACCCTTGTCCCGAAAATGAGATATTAGCCTATATGGTTGCAAATTTGATAAATATGAAGGTTGAATTTCTCCCTTGATTTAATGCATGATTTGTGAACCTCTTTGGTTGTGTATTCGATAAAATAAAAGGATTGGAATGACCCTTGCGCAAAAATGAGATTTTGGCCTATATGATTACAAGTTTGAGAAATAAGAAGGTTAACATTTCCCTTGATTTAAATCATGATATATGAATCTATTTGGTTTTGTATTCGATAAAATGAAAGTATTGGAACGACCCTTGCGTAAAAATGAGATTTTAGCCTATACGGTTATATGTTTGATATATGTATGAAGGTTGAGCTTGTCCCTCGACGTTCCTTGGTGCGAAAGATGATATTTGAACCTATTGGGTTCTAAATTTGGTAAATATAATGTATTGGGATGACCCTTGTCGCGAAAATGAGATATTAGCCTATATGGTTATTTGTTTGATATATATGAAGGTTGAGCTTGTCCCTCGTTGTCCCTTGGTGCGAAAGATGATATTTGAACCTATTTGGTTCTAAATTCGTTAAATATAAAGTATTGGGATGACCCTTGCGCAAAAATGAGATTTTAGCCTATATGGTTATTTGTTTGATATATATGAAGGTTGAGCTTGTCCCTCGACGTTCTTTGGTGCGAAAGATGATATTTGAACCTTTTTGGTTCTAAATTTGGTAAATATAATGTATTGGGATGACCCTTGTCGCGAAAATGAGATATTAGCCTATATGGTTATTTGTTTGATATATATGAAGGTTGAGCTTGTCCCTCGATGTCCCTTGGTGCGAAAGATGATATTTGAACCTATTTGGTTCTAAATTCGGTAAATATAAAGTATTGGGATGACCCTTGGCGCGACAATGAGATATTATCCTCTATGGTTGCAAATTTGATAAATGGTAAGGTTGAATTTGTCCCTTGAATTAGAGCATGATTTGTGAACCTATTTGGTTATGTATTCGGTAATATGAAAGTATTAGAATGACCCTTGTGCAAAAATGAGATTGTAGCCTATATGGTTACATGTTTGATAAATATGGAGGTTGAGCTTGTCCCTCGATGTCCCTTGATGCGAAACATGATATTTGAACCTATTTGGTTCTAAATTTGGTATATATAAAGTATTGGGATGACCCTTGTCCCGAAAATGAGATATTAGCCTATATGGTTGCAAATTTGATAAATGTGAAGGTTGAATTTCTCCCTTGATTTAATGCTTGATTTGTGAACCTCTTTGGTTGTGTATTCGATAAAATAAAAGGATTGGAATGACCCTTGCGCAAAAATGAGATTTTGGCCTATATGATTACAAGTTTGAGAAATAAGAAGGTTAACATTTCCCTTGATTTAAATCATGATATATGGATCTATTTGCTTTTGTATTCGATAAAATGAAAGTATTGGAACGACCCTTGCGTAAAAATGAGATTTTAGCCTATACGGTTATATGTTTGATATATGTATGAAGGTTGAGCTTGTCCCTCGACGTTCCTTGGTGCGAAAGATGATATTTGAACCTATTGGATTCTAAATTTGGTATATATAAAGTATTGGGATGACCCTTGTCCCGAAAATGAGATATTAGCCTATATGGTTGCAAATTTGATAAATATGAAGGTTGAATTTCTCCCTTGATTTAATGCATGATTTGTGAACCTCTTTGGTTGTGTATTCGATAAAATAAAAGGATTGGAATGACCCTTGCGCAAAAATGAGATTTTGGCCTATATGATTACAAGTTTGAGAAATAAGAAGGTTAACATTTCCCTTGATTTAAATCATGATATATGAATCTATTTGGTTTTGTATTCGATAAAATGAAAGTATTGGAACGACCCTTGCGTAAAAATGAGATTTTAGCCTATACGGTTATATGTTTGATATATGTATGAAGGTTGAGCTTGTCCCTCGACGTTCCTTGGTGCGAAAGATGATATTTGAACCTATTGGGTTCTAAATTTGGTAAATATAATGTATTGGGATGACCCTTGTCGCGAAAATGAGATATTAGCCTATATGGTTATTTGTTTGATATATATGAAGGTTGAGCTTGTCCCTCGTTGTCCCTTGGTGCGAAAGATGATATTTGAACCTATTTGGTTCTAAATTCGTTAAATATAAAGTATTGGGATGACCCTTGCGCAAAAATGAGATTTTAGCCTATATGGTTATTTGTTTGATATATATGAAGGTTGAGCTTGTCCCTCGACGTTCTTTGGTGCGAAAGATGATATTTGAACCTTTTTGGTTCTAAATTTGGTAAATATAATGTATTGGGATGACCCTTGTCGCGAAAATGAGATATTAGCCTATATGGTTATTTGTTTGATATATATGAAGGTTGAGCTTGTCCCTCGATGTCCCTTGGTGCGAAAGATGATATTTGAACCTATTTGGTTCTAAATTCGGTAAATATAAAGTATTGGGATGACCCTTGGCGCGACAATGAGATATTATCCTCTATGGTTGCAAATTTGATAAATGGTAAGGTTGAATTTGTCCCTTGAATTAGAGCATGATTTGTGAACCTATTTGGTTATGTATTCGGTAATATGAAAGTATTAGAATGACCCTTGTGCAAAAATGAGATTGTAGCCTATATGGTTACATGTTTGATAAATATGGAGGTTGAGCTTGTCCCTCGATGTCCCTTGATGCGAAACATGATATTTGAACCTATTTGGTTCTAAATTTGGTATATATAAAGTATTGGGATGACCCTTGTCCCGAAAATGAGATATTAGCCTATATGGTTGCAAATTTGATAAATGTGAAGGTTGAATTTCTCCCTTGATTTAATGCTTGATTTGTGAACCTCTTTGGTTGTGTATTCGATAAAATAAAAGGATTGGAATGACCCTTGCGCAAAAATGAGATTTTGGCCTATATGATTACAAGTTTGAGAAATAAGAAGGTTAACATTTCCCTTGATTTAAATCATGATATATGGATCTATTTGCTTTTGTATTCGATAAAATGAAAGTATTGGAACGACCCTTGCGTAAAAATGAGATTTTAGCCTATACGGTTATATGTTTGATATATGTATGAAGGTTGAGCTTGTCCCTCGACGTTCCTTGGTGCGAAAGATGATATTTGAACCTATTGGGTTCTAAATTTGGTATATATAAAGTATTGGGATGACCCTTGTCCCGAAAATGAGATATTAGCCTATATGGTTGCAAATTTGATAAATATGAAGGTTGAATTTCTCCCTTGATTTAATGCATGATTTGTGAACCTCTTTGGTTGTGTATTCGATAAAATAAAAGGATTGGAATGACCCTTGCGCAAAAATGAGATTTTGGCCTATATGATTACAAGTTTGAGAAATAAGAAGGTTAACATTTCCCTTGATTTAAATCATGATATATGAATCTATTTGGTTTTGTATTCGATAAAATGAAAGTATTGGAACGACCCTTGCGTAAAAATGAGATTTTAGCCTATACGGTTATATGTTTGATATATGTATGAAGGTTGAGCTTGTCCCTCGACGTTCCTTGGTGCGAAAGATGATATTTGAACCTATTGGGTTCTAAATTTGGTAAATATAATGTATTGGGATGACCCTTGTCGCGAAAATGAGATATTAGCCTATATGGTTATTTGTTTGATATATATGAAGGTTGAGCTTGTCCCTCGTTGTCCCTTGGTGCGAAAGATGATATTTGAACCTATTTGGTTCTAAATTCGTTAAATATAAAGTATTGGGATGACCCTTGCGCAAAAATGAGATTTTAGCCTATATGGTTATTTGTTTGATATATATGAAGGTTGAGCTTGTCCCTCGACGTTCTTTGGTGCGAAAGATGATATTTGAACCTTTTTGGTTCTAAATTTGGTAAATATAATGTATTGGGATGACCCTTGTCGCGAAAATGAGATATTAGCCTATATGGTTATTTGTTTGATATATATGAAGGTTGAGCTTGTCCCTCGATGTCCCTTGGTGCGAAAGATGATATTTGAACCTATTTGGTTCTAAATTCGGTAAATATAAAGTATTGGGATGACCCTTGGCGCGACAATGAGATATTATCCTCTATGGTTGCAAATTTGATAAATGGTAAGGTTGAATTTGTCCCTTGAATTAGAGCATGATTTGTGAACCTATTTGGTTATGTATTCGGTAATATGAAAGTATTAGAATGACCCTTGTGCAAAAATGAGATTGTAGCCTATATGGTTACATGTTTGATAAATATGGAGGTTGAGCTTGTCCCTCGATGTCCCTTGATGCGAAACATGATATTTGAACCTATTTGGTTCTAAATTTGGTATATATAAAGTATTGGGATGACCCTTGTCCCGAAAATGAGATATTAGCCTATATGGTTGCAAATTTGATAAATGTGAAGGTTGAATTTCTCCCTTGATTTAATGCTTGATTTGTGAACCTCTTTGGTTGTGTATTCGATAAAATAAAAGGATTGGAATGACCCTTGCGCAAAAATGAGATTTTGGCCTATATGATTACAAGTTTGAGAAATAAGAAGGTTAACATTTCCCTTGATTTAAATCATGATATATGGATCTATTTGCTTTTGTATTCGATAAAATGAAAGTATTGGAACGACCCTTGCGTAAAAATGAGATTTTAGCCTATACGGTTATATGTTTGATATATGTATGAAGGTTGAGCTTGTCCCTCGACGTTCCTTGGTGCGAAAGATGATATTTGAACCTATTGGGTTCTAAATTTGGTATATATAAAGTATTGGGATGACCCTTGTCCCGAAAATGAGATATTAGCCTATATGGTTGCAAATTTGATAAATATGAAGGTTGAATTTCTCCCTTGATTTAATGCATGATTTGTGAACCTCTTTGGTTGTGTATTCGATAAAATAAAAGGATTGGAATGACCCTTGCGCAAAAATGAGATTTTGGCCTATATGATTACAAGTTTGAGAAATAAGAAGGTTAACATTTCCCTTGATTTAAATCATGATATATGAATCTATTTGGTTTTGTATTCGATAAAATGAAAGTATTGGAACGACCCTTGCGTAAAAATGAGATTTTAGCCTATACGGTTATATGTTTGATATATGTATGAAGGTTGAGCTTGTCCCTCGACGTTCCTTGGTGCGAAAGATGATATTTGAACCTATTGGGTTCTAAATTTGGTAAATATAATGTATTGGGATGACCCTTGTCGCGAAAATGAGATATTAGCCTATATGGTTATTTGTTTGATATATATGAAGGTTGAGCTTGTCCCTCGTTGTCCCTTGGTGCGAAAGATGATATTTGAACCTATTTGGTTCTAAATTCGTTAAATATAAAGTATTGGGATGACCCTTGCGCAAAAATGAGATTTTAGCCTATATGGTTATTTGTTTGATATATATGAAGGTTGAGCTTGTCCCTCGACGTTCTTTGGTGCGAAAGATGATATTTGAACCTTTTTGGTTCTAAATTTGGTAAATATAATGTATTGGGATGACCCTTGTCGCGAAAATGAGATATTAGCCTATATGGTTATTTGTTTGATATATATGAAGGTTGAGCTTGTCCCTCGATGTCCCTTGGTGCGAAAGATGATATTTGAACCTATTTGGTTCTAAATTCGGTAAATATAAAGTATTGGGATGACCCTTGGCGCGACAATGAGATATTATCCTCTATGGTTGCAAATTTGATAAATGGTAAGGTTGAATTTGTCCCTTGAATTAGAGCATGATTTGTGAACCTATTTGGTTATGTATTCGGTAATATGAAAGTATTAGAATGACCCTTGTGCAAAAATGAGATTGTAGCCTATATGGTTACATGTTTGATAAATATGGAGGTTGAGCTTGTCCCTCGATGTCCCTTGATGCGAAACATGATATTTGAACCTATTTGGTTCTAAATTTGGTATATATAAAGTATTGGGATGACCCTTGTCCCGAAAATGAGATATTAGCCTATATGGTTGCAAATTTGATAAATGTGAAGGTTGAATTTCTCCCTTGATTTAATGCTTGATTTGTGAACCTCTTTGGTTGTGTATTCGATAAAATAAAAGGATTGGAATGACCCTTGCGCAAAAATGAGATTTTGGCCTATATGATTACAAGTTTGAGAAATAAGAAGGTTAACATTTCCCTTGATTTAAATCATGATATATGGATCTATTTGCTTTTGTATTCGATAAAATGAAAGTATTGGAACGACCCTTGCGTAAAAATGAGATTTTAGCCTATACGGTTATATGTTTGATATATGTATGAAGGTTGAGCTTGTCCCTCGACGTTCCTTGGTGCGAAAGATGATATTTGAACCTATTGGGTTCTAAATTTGGTATATATAAAGTATTGGGATGACCCTTGTCCCGAAAATGAGATATTAGCCTATATGGTTGCAAATTTGATAAATATGAAGGTTGAATTTCTCCCTTGATTTAATGCATGATTTGTGAACCTCTTTGGTTGTGTATTCGATAAAATAAAAGGATTGGAATGACCCTTGCGCAAAAATGAGATTTTGGCCTATATGATTACAAGTTTGAGAAATAAGAAGGTTAACATTTCCCTTGATTTAAATCATGATATATGAATCTATTTGGTTTTGTATTCGATAAAATGAAAGTATTGGAACGACCCTTGCGTAAAAATGAGATTTTAGCCTATACGGTTATATGTTTGATATATGTATGAAGGTTGAGCTTGTCCCTCGACGTTCCTTGGTGCGAAAGATGATATTTGAACCTATTGGGTTCTAAATTTGGTAAATATAATGTATTGGGATGACCCTTGTCGCGAAAATGAGATATTAGCCTATATGGTTATTTGTTTGATATATATGAAGGTTGAGCTTGTCCCTCGTTGTCCCTTGGTGCGAAAGATGATATTTGAACCTATTTGGTTCTAAATTCGTTAAATATAAAGTATTGGGATGACCCTTGCGCAAAAATGAGATTTTAGCCTATATGGTTATTTGTTTGATATATATGAAGGTTGAGCTTGTCCCTCGACGTTCTTTGGTGCGAAAGATGATATTTGAACCTTTTTGGTTCTAAATTTGGTAAATATAATGTATTGGGATGACCCTTGTCGCGAAAATGAGATATTAGCCTATATGGTTATTTGTTTGATATATATGAAGGTTGAGCTTGTCCCTCGATGTCCCTTGGTGCGAAAGATGATATTTGAACCTATTTGGTTCTAAATTCGGTAAATATAAAGTATTGGGATGACCCTTGGCGCGACAATGAGATATTATCCTCTATGGTTGCAAATTTGATAAATGGTAAGGTTGAATTTGTCCCTTGAATTAGAGCATGATTTGTGAACCTATTTGGTTATGTATTCGGTAATATGAAAGTATTAGAATGACCCTTGTGCAAAAATGAGATTGTAGCCTATATGGTTACATGTTTGATAAATATGGAGGTTGAGCTTGTCCCTCGATGTCCCTTGATGCGAAACATGATATTTGAACCTATTTGGTTCTAAATTTGGTATATATAAAGTATTGGGATGACCCTTGTCCCGAAAATGAGATATTAGCCTATATGGTTGCAAATTTGATAAATGTGAAGGTTGAATTTCTCCCTTGATTTAATGCTTGATTTGTGAACCTCTTTGGTTGTGTATTCGATAAAATAAAAGGATTGGAATGACCCTTGCGCAAAAATGAGATTTTGGCCTATATGATTACAAGTTTGAGAAATAAGAAGGTTAACATTTCCCTTGATTTAAATCATGATATATGGATCTATTTGGTTTTGTATTCGATAAAATGAAAGTATTGGAACGACCCTTGCGTAAAAATGAGATTTTAGCCTATACGGTTATATGTTTGATATATGTATGAAGGTTGAGCTTGTCCCTCGACGTTCCTTGGTGCGAAAGATGATATTTGAACCTATTGGATTCTAAATTTGGTATATATAAAGTATTGGGATGACCCTTGTCCCGAAAATGAGATATTAGCCTATATGGTTGCAAATTTGATAAATATGAAGGTTGAATTTCTCCCTTGATTTAATGCATGATTTGTGAACCTCTTTGGTTGTGTATTCGATAAAATAAAAGGATTGGAATGACCCTTGCGCAAAAATGAGATTTTGGCCTATATGATTACAAGTTTGAGAAATAAGAAGGTTAACATTTCCCTTGATTTAAATCATGATATATGAATCTATTTGGTTTTGTATTCGATAAAATGAAAGTATTGGAACGACCCTTGCGTAAAAATGAGATTTTAGCCTATACGGTTATATGTTTGATATATGTATGAAGGTTGAGCTTGTCCCTCGACGTTCCTTGGTGCGAAAGATGATATTTGAACCTATTGGGTTCTAAATTTGGTAAATATAATGTATTGGGATGACCCTTGTCGCGAAAATGAGATATTAGCCTATATGGTTATTTGTTTGATATATATGAAGGTTGAGCTTGTCCCTCGTTGTCCCTTGGTGCGAAAGATGATATTTGAACCTATTTGGTTCTAAATTCGTTAAATATAAAGTATTGGGATGACCCTTGCGCAAAAATGAGATTTTAGCCTATATGGTTATTTGTTTGATATATATGAAGGTTGAGCTTGTCCCTCGACGTTCTTTGGTGCGAAAGATGATATTTGAACCTTTTTGGTTCTAAATTTGGTAAATATAATGTATTGGGATGACCCTTGTCGCGAAAATGAGATATTAGCCTATATGGTTATTTGTTTGATATATATGAAGGTTGAGCTTGTCCCTCGATGTCCCTTGGTGCGAAAGATGATATTTGAACCTATTTGGTTCTAAATTCGGTAAATATAAAGTATTGGGATGACCCTTGGCGCGACAATGAGATATTATCCTCTATGGTTGCAAATTTGATAAATGGTAAGGTTGAATTTGTCCCTTGAATTAGAGCATGATTTGTGAACCTATTTGGTTATGTATTCGGTAATATGAAAGTATTAGAATGACCCTTGTGCAAAAATGAGATTGTAGCCTATATGGTTACATGTTTGATAAATATGGAGGTTGAGCTTGTCCCTCGATGTCCCTTGATGCGAAACATGATATTTGAACCTATTTGGTTCTAAATTTGGTATATATAAAGTATTGGGATGACCCTTATCCCGAAAATGAGATATTAGCCTATATGGTTGCAAATTTGATAAATGTGAAGGTTGAATTTCTCCCTTGATTTAATGCTTGATTTGTGAACCTCTTTGGTTGTGTATTCGATAAAATAAAAGGATTGGAATGACCCTTGCGCAAAAATGAGATTTTGGCCTATATGATTACAAGTTTGAGAAATAAGAAGGTTAACATTTCCCTTGATTTAAATCATGATATATGGATCTATTTGCTTTTGTATTCGATAAAATGAAAGTATTGGAACGACCCTTGCGTAAAAATGAGATTTTAGCCTATACGGTTATATGTTTGATATATGTATGAAGGTTGAGCTTGTCCCTCAACGTTCCTTGGTGCGAAAGATGATATTTGAACCTATTGGGTTCTAAATTTGGTATATATAAAGTATTGGGATGACCCTTGTCCCGAAAATGAGATATTAGCCTATATGGTTGCAAATTTGATAAATATGAAGGTTGAATTTCTCCCTTGATTTAATGCATGATTTGTGAACCTCTTTGGTTGTGTATTCGATAAAATAAAAGGATTGGAATGACCCTTGCGCAAAAATGAGATTTTGGCCTATATGATTACAAGTTTGAGAAATAAGAAGGTTAACATTTCCCTTGATTTAAATCATGATATATGAATCTATTTGGTTTTGTATTCGATAAAATGAAAGTATTGGAACGACCCTTGCGTAAAAATGAGATTTTAGCCTATACGGTTATATGTTTGATATATGTATGAAGGTTGAGCTTGTCCCTCGACGTTCCTTGGTGCGAAAGATGATATTTGAACCTATTGGGTTCTAAATTTGGTAAATATAATGTATTGGGATGACCCTTGTCGCGAAAATGAGATATTAGCCTATATGGTTATTTGTTTGATATATATGAAGGTTGAGCTTGTCCCTCGTTGTCCCTTGGTGCGAAAGATGATATTTGAACCTATTTGGTTCTAAATTCGTTAAATATAAAGTATTGGGATGACCCTTGCGCAAAAATGAGATTTTAGCCTATATGGTTATTTGTTTGATATATATGAAGGTTGAGCTTGTCCCTCGACGTTCTTTGGTGCGAAAGATGATATTTGAACCTTTTTGGTTCTAAATTTGGTAAATATAATGTATTGGGATGACCCTTGTCGCGAAAATGAGATATTAGCCTATATGGTTATTTGTTTGATATATATGAAGGTTGAGCTTGTCCCTCGATGTCCCTTGGTGCGAAAGATGATATTTGAACCTATTTGGTTCTAAATTCGGTAAATATAAAGTATTGGGATGACCCTTGGCGCGACAATGAGATATTATCCTCTATGGTTGCAAATTTGATAAATGGTAAGGTTGAATTTGTCCCTTGAATTAGAGCATGATTTGTGAACCTATTTGGTTATGTATTCGGTAATATGAAAGTATTAGAATGACCCTTGTGCAAAAATGAGATTGTAGCCTATATGGTTACATGTTTGATAAATATGGAGGTTGAGCTTGTCCCTCGATGTCCCTTGATGCGAAACATGATATTTGAACCTATTTGGTTCTAAATTTGGTATATATAAAGTATTGGGATGACCCTTGTCCCGAAAATGAGATATTAGCCTATATGGTTGCAAATTTGATAAATGTGAAGGTTGAATTTCTCCCTTGATTTAATGCTTGATTTGTGAACCTCTTTGGTTGTGTATTCGATAAAATAAAAGGATTGGAATGACCCTTGCGCAAAAATGAGATTTTGGCCTATATGATTACAAGTTTGAGAAATAAGAAGGTTAACATTTCCCTTGATTTAAATCATGATATATGGATCTATTTGCTTTTGTATTCGATAAAATGAAAGTATTGGAACGACCCTTGCGTAAAAATGAGATTTTAGCCTATACGGTTATATGTTTGATATATGTATGAAGGTTGAGCTTGTCCCTCGACGTTCCTTGGTGCGAAAGATGATATTTGAACCTATTGGGTTCTAAATTTGGTATATATAAAGTATTGGGATGACCCTTGTCCCGAAAATGAGATATTAGCCTATATGGTTGCAAATTTGATAAATATGAAGGTTGAATTTCTCCCTTGATTTAATGCATGATTTGTGAACCTCTTTGGTTGTGTATTCGATAAAATAAAAGGATTGGAATGACCCTTGCGCAAAAATGAGATTTTGGCCTATATGATTACAAGTTTGAGAAATAAGAAGGTTAACATTTCCCTTGATTTAAATCATGATATATGAATCTATTTGGTTTTGTATTCGATAAAATGAAAGTATTGGAACGACCCTTGCGTAAAAATGAGATTTTAGCCTATACGGTTATATGTTTGATATATGTATGAAGGTTGAGCTTGTCCCTCGACGTTCCTTGGTGCGAAAGATGATATTTGAACCTATTGGGTTCTAAATTTGGTAAATATAATGTATTGGGATGACCCTTGTCGCGAAAATGAGATATTAGCCTGTATGGTTATTTGTTTGATATATATGAAGGTTGAGCTTGTCCCTCGATGTCCCTTGGTGCGAAAGATGATATTTGAACCTATTTGGTTCTAAATTCGTTAAATATAAAGTATTGGGATGACCCTTGCGCAAAAATGAGATTTTAGCCTATATGGTTATTTGTTTGATATATATGAAGGTTGAGCTTGTCCCTCGACGTTCTTTGGTGCGAAAGATGATATTTGAACCTTTTTGGTTCTAAATTTGGTAAATATAATGTATTGGGATGACCCTTGTCGCGAAAATGAGATATTAGCCTATATGGTTATTTGTTTGATATATATGAAGGTTGAGCTTGTCCCTCGATGTCCCTTGGTGCGAAAGATGATATTTGAACCTATTTGGTTCTAAATTCGGTAAATATAAAGTATTGGGATGACCCTTGGCGCGACAATGAGATATTATCCTCTATGGTTGCAAATTTGATAAATGGTAAGGTTGAATTTGTCCCTTGAATTAGAGCATGATTTGTGAACCTATTTGGTTATGTATTCGGTAATATGAAAGTATTAGAATGACCCTTGTGCAAAAATGAGATTGTAGCCTATATGGTTACATGTTTGATAAATATGGAGGTTGAGCTTGTCCCTCGATGTCCCTTGATGCGAAACATGATATTTGAACCTATTTGGTTCTAAATTTGGTATATATAAAGTATTGGGATGACCCTTGTCCCGAAAATGAGATATTAGCCTATATGGTTGCAAATTTGATAAATGTGAAGGTTGAATTTCTCCCTTGATTTAATGCTTGATTTGTGAACCTCTTTGGTTGTGTATTCGATAAAATAAAAGGATTGGAATGACCCTTGCGCAAAAATGAGATTTTGGCCTATATGATTACAAGTTTGAGAAATAAGAAGGTTAACATTTCCCTTGATTTAAATCATGATATATGGATCTATTTGCTTTTGTATTCGATAAAATGAAAGTATTGGAACGACCCTTGCGTAAAAATGAGATTTTAGCCTATACGGTTATATGTTTGATATATGTATGAAGGTTGAGCTTGTCCCTCGACGTTCCTTGGTGCGAAAGATGATATTTGAACCTATTGGGTTCTAAATTTGGTATATATAAAGTATTGGGATGACCCTTGTCCCGAAAATGAGATATTAGCCTATATGGTTATTTGTTTGATATATATGAAGGTTGAGCTTGTCCCTCGTTGTCCCTTGGTGCGAAAGATGATATTTGAACCTATTTGGTTCTAAATTCGTTAAATATAAAGTATTGGGATGACCCTTGCGCAAAAATGAGATTTTAGCCTATATGGTTATTTGTTTGATATATATGAAGGTTGAGCTTGTCCCTCGACGTTCTTTGGTGCGAAAGATGATATTTGAACCTTTTTGGTTCTAAATTTGGTAAATATAATGTATTGGGATGACCCTTGTCGCGAAAATGAGATATTAGCCTATATGGTTATTTGTTTGATATATATGAAGGTTGAGCTTGTCCCTCGATGTCCCTTGGTGCGAAAGATGATATTTGAACCTATTTGGTTCTAAATTTGGTAAATATAAAGTATTGGGATGACCCTTGGCGCGACAATGAGATATTATCCTCTATGGTTGCAAATTTGATAAATGGTAAGGTTGAATTTGTCCCTTGAATTAGAGCATGATTTGTGAACCTATTTGGTTATGTATTCGGTAATATGAAAGTATTAGAATGACCCTTGTGCAAAAATGAGATTGTAGCCTATATGGTTACATGTTTGATAAATATGGAGGTTGAGCTTGTCCCTCGATGTCCCTTGATGCGAAACATGATATTTGAACCTATTTGGTTCTAAATTTGGTATATATAAAGTATTGGGATGACCCTTGTCCCGAAAATGAGATATTAGCCTATATGGTTACAAATTTGATAAATGTGAAGGTTGAATTTCTCCCTTGATTTAATGCTTGATTTGTGAACCTCTTTGGTTGTGTATTCGATAAAATAAAAGGATTGGAATGACCCTTGCGCAAAAATGAGATTTTGGCCTATATGATTACAAGTTTGAGAAATAAGAAGGTTAACATTTCCCTTGATTTAAATCATGATATATGGATCTATTTGCTTTTGTATTCGATAAAATGAAAGTATTGGAACGACCCTTGCGTAAAAATGAGATTTTAGCCTATACGGTTATATGTTTGATATATGTATGAAGGTTGAGCTTGTCCCTCGACGTTCCTTGGTGCGAAAGATGATATTTGAACCTATTGGGTTCTAAATTTGGTATATATAAAGTATTGGGATGACCCTTGTCCCGAAAATGAGATATTAGCCTATATGGTTGCAAATTTGATAAATATGAAGGTTGAATTTCTCCCTTGATTTAATGCATGATTTGTGAACCTCTTTGGTTGTGTATTCGATAAAATAAAAGGATTGGAATGACCCTTGCGCAAAAATGAGATTTTGGCCTATATGATTACAAGTTTGAGAAATAAGAAGGTTAACATTTCCCTTGATTTAAATCATGATATATGAATCTATTTGGTTTTGTATTCGATAAAATGAAAGTATTGGAACGACCCTTGCGTAAAAATGAGATTTTAGCCTATACGGTTATATGTTTGATATATGTATGAAGGTTGAGCTTGTCCCTCGACGTTCCTTGGTGCGAAAGATGATATTTGAACCTATTGGGTTCTAAATTTGGTAAATATAATGTATTGGGATGACCCTTGTCGCGAAAATGAGATATTAGCCTATATGGTTATTTGTTTGATATATATGAAGGTTGAGCTTGTCCCTCGTTGTCCCTTGGTGCGAAAGATGATATTTGAACCTATTTGGTTCTAAATTCGTTAAATATAAAGTATTGGGATGACCCTTGCGCAAAAATGAGATTTTAGCCTATATGGTTATTTGTTTGATATATATGAAGGTTGAGCTTGTCCCTCGACGTTCTTTGGTGCGAAAGATGATATTTGAACCTTTTTGGTTCTAAATTTGGTAAATATAATGTATTGGGATGACCCTTGTCGCGAAAATGAGATATTAGCCTATATGGTTATTTGTTTGATATATATGAAGGTTGAGCTTGTCCCTCGATGTCCCTTGGTGCGAAAGATGATATTTGAACCTATTTGGTTCTAAATTCGGTAAATATAAAGTATTGGGATGACCCTTGGCGCGACAATGAGATATTATCCTCTATGGTTGCAAATTTGATAAATGGTAAGGTTGAATTTGTCCCTTGAATTAGAGCATGATTTGTGAACCTATTTGGTTATGTATTCGGTAATATGAAAGTATTAGAATGACCCTTGTGCAAAAATGAGATTGTAGCCTATATGGTTACATGTTTGATAAATATGGAGGTTGAGCTTGTCCCTCGATGTCCCTTGATGCGAAACATGATATTTGAACCTATTTGGTTCTAAATTTGGTATATATAAAGTATTGGGATGACCCTTGTCCCGAAAATGAGATATTAGCCTATATGGTTGCAAATTTGATAAATGTGAAGGTTGAATTTCTCCCTTGATTTAATGCTTGATTTGTGAACCTCTTTGGTTGTGTATTCGATAAAATAAAAGGATTGGAATGACCCTTGCGCAAAAATGAGATTTTGGCCTATATGATTACAAGTTTGAGAAATAAGAAGGTTAACATTTCCCTTGATTTAAATCATGATATATGGATCTATTTGCTTTTGTATTCGATAAAATGAAAGTATTGGAACGACCCTTGCGTAAAAATGAGATTTTAGCCTATACGGTTATATGTTTGATATATGTATGAAGGTTGAGCTTGTCCCTCGACGTTCCTTGGTGCGAAAGATGATATTTGAACCTATTGGGTTCTAAATTTGGTATATATAAAGTATTGGGATGACCCTTGTCCCGAAAATGAGATATTAGCCTATATGGTTGCAAATTTGATAAATATGAAGGTTGAATTTCTCCCTTGATTTAATGCATGATTTGTGAACCTCTTTGGTTGTGTATTCGATAAAATAAAAGGATTGGAATGACCCTTGCGCAAAAATGAGATTTTGGCCTATATGATTACAAGTTTGAGAAATAAGAAGGTTAACATTTCCCTTGATTTAAATCATGATATATGAATCTATTTGGTTTTGTATTCGATAAAATGAAAGTATTGGAACGACCCTTGCGTAAAAATGAGATTTTAGCCTATACGGTTATATGTTTGATATATGTATGAAGGTTGAGCTTGTCCCTCGACGTTCCTTGGTGCGAAAGATGATATTTGAACCTATTGGGTTCTAAATTTGGTAAATATAATGTATTGGGATGACCCTTGTCGCGAAAATGAGATATTAGCCTATATGGTTATTTGTTTGATATATATGAAGGTTGAGCTTGTCCCTCGTTGTCCCTTGGTGCGAAAGATGATATTTGAACCTATTTGGTTCTAAATTCGTTAAATATAAAGTATTGGGATGACCCTTGCGCAAAAATGAGATTTTAGCCTATATGGTTATTTGTTTGATATATATGAAGGTTGAGCTTGTCCCTCGACGTTCTTTGGTGCGAAAGATGATATTTGAACCTTTTTGGTTCTAAATTTGGTAAATATAATGTATTGGGATGACCCTTGTCGCGAAAATGAGATATTAGCCTATATGGTTATTTGTTTGATATATATGAAGGTTGAGCTTGTCCCTCGATGTCCCTTGGTGCGAAAGATGATATTTGAACCTATTTGGTTCTAAATTCGGTAAATATAAAGTATTGGGATGACCCTTGGCGCGACAATGAGATATTATCCTCTATGGTTGCAAATTTGATAAATGGTAAGGTTGAATTTGTCCCTTGAATTAGAGCATGATTTGTGAACCTATTTGGTTATGTATTCGGTAATATGAAAGTATTAGAATGACCCTTGTGCAAAAATGAGATTGTAGCCTATATGGTTACATGTTTGATAAATATGGAGGTTGAGCTTGTCCCTCGATGTCCCTTGATGCGAAACATGATATTTGAACCTATTTGGTTCTAAATTTGGTATATATAAAGTATTGGGATGACCCTTGTCCCGAAAATGAGATATTAGCCTATATGGTTGCAAATTTGATAAATGTGAAGGTTGAATTTCTCCCTTGATTTAATGCTTGATTTGTGAACCTCTTTGGTTGTGTATTCGATAAAATAAAAGGATTGGAATGACCCTTGCGCAAAAATGAGATTTTGGCCTATATGATTACAAGTTTGAGAAATAAGAAGGTTAACATTTCCCTTGATTTAAATCATGATATATGGATCTATTTGCTTTTGTATTCGATAAAATGAAAGTATTGGAACGACCCTTGCGTAAAAATGAGATTTTAGCCTATACGGTTATATGTTTGATATATGTATGAAGGTTGAGCTTGTCCCTCGACGTTCCTTGGTGCGAAAGATGATATTTGAACCTATTGGGTTCTAAATTTGGTATATATAAAGTATTGGGATGACCCTTGTCCCGAAAATGAGATATTAGCCTATATGGTTGCAAATTTGATAAATATGAAGGTTGAATTTCTCCCTTGATTTAATGCATGATTTGTGAACCTCTTTGGTTGTGTATTCGATAAAATAAAAGGATTGGAATGACCCTTGCGCAAAAATGAGATTTTGGCCTATATGATTACAAGTTTGAGAAATAAGAAGGTTAACATTTCCCTTGATTTAAATCATGATATATGAATCTATTTGGTTTTGTATTCGATAAAATGAAAGTATTGGAACGACCCTTGCGTAAAAATGAGATTTTAGCCTATACGGTTATATGTTTGATATATGTATGAAGGTTGAGCTTGTCCCTCGACGTTCCTTGGTGCGAAAGATGATATTTGAACCTATTGGGTTCTAAATTTGGTAAATATAATGTATTGGGATGACCCTTGTCGCGAAAATGAGATATTAGCCTGTATGGTTATTTGTTTGATATATATGAAGGTTGAGCTTGTCCCTCGATGTCCCTTGGTGCGAAAGATGATATTTGAACCTATTTGGTTCTAAATTCGTTAAATATAAAGTATTGGGATGACCCTTGCGCAAAAATGAGATTTTAGCCTATATGGTTATTTGTTTGATATATATGAAGGTTGAGCTTGTCCCTCGACGTTCTTTGGTGCGAAAGATGATATTTGAACCTTTTTGGTTCTAAATTTGGTAAATATAATGTATTGGGATGACCCTTGTCGCGAAAATGAGATATTAGCCTATATGGTTATTTGTTTGATATATATGAAGGTTGAGCTTGTCCCTCGATGTCCCTTGGTGCGAAAGATGATATTTGAACCTATTTGGTTCTAAATTCGGTAAATATAAAGTATTGGGATGACCCTTGGCGCGACAATGAGATATTATCCTCTATGGTTGCAAATTTGATAAATGGTAAGGTTGAATTTGTCCCTTGAATTAGAGCATGATTTGTGAACCTATTTGGTTATGTATTCGGTAATATGAAAGTATTAGAATGACCCTTGTGCAAAAATGAGATTGTAGCCTATATGGTTACATGTTTGATAAATATGGAGGTTGAGCTTGTCCCTCGATGTCCCTTGATGCGAAACATGATATTTGAACCTATTTGGTTCTAAATTTGGTATATATAAAGTATTGGGATGACCCTTGTCCCGAAAATGAGATATTAGCCTATATGGTTGCAAATTTGATAAATGTGAAGGTTGAATTTCTCCCTTGATTTAATGCTTGATTTGTGAACCTCTTTGGTTGTGTATTCGATAAAATAAAAGGATTGGAATGACCCTTGCGCAAAAATGAGATTTTGGCCTATATGATTACAAGTTTGAGAAATAAGAAGGTTAACATTTCCCTTGATTTAAATCATGATATATGGATCTATTTGCTTTTGTATTCGATAAAATGAAAGTATTGGAACGACCCTTGCGTAAAAATGAGATTTTAGCCTATACGGTTATATGTTTGATATATGTATGAAGGTTGAGCTTGTCCCTCGACGTTCCTTGGTGCGAAAGATGATATTTGAACCTATTGGGTTCTAAATTTGGTATATATAAAGTATTGGGATGACCCTTGTCCCGAAAATGAGATATTAGCCTATATGGTTGCAAATTTGATAAATATGAAGGTTGAATTTCTCCCTTGATTTAATGCATGATTTGTGAACCTCTTTGGTTGTGTATTCGATAAAATAAAAGGATTGGAATGACCCTTGCGCAAAAATGAGATTTTGGCCTATATGATTACAAGTTTGAGAAATAAGAAGGTTAACATTTCCCTTGATTTAAATCATGATATATGAATCTATTTGGTTTTGTATTCGATAAAATGAAAGTATTGGAACGACCCTTGCGTAAAAATGAGATTTTAGCCTATACGGTTATATGTTTGATATATGTATGAAGGTTGAGCTTGTCCCTCGACGTTCCTTGGTGCGAAAGATGATATTTGAACCTATTGGGTTCTAAATTTGGTAAATATAATGTATTGGGATGACCCTTGTCGCGAAAATGAGATATTAGCCTGTATGGTTATTTATTTGATATATATGAAGGTTGAGCTTGTCCCTCGATGTCCCTTGGTGCGAAAGATGATATTTGAACCTATTTGGTTCTAAATTCGTTAAATATAAAGTATTGGGATGACCCTTGCGCAAAAATGAGATTTTAGCCTATATGGTTATTTGTTTGATATATATGAAGGTTGAGCTTGTCCCTCGACGTTCTTTGGTGCGAAAGATGATATTTGAACCTTTTTGGTTCTAAATTTGGTAAATATAATGTATTGGGATGACCCTTGTCGCGAAAATGAGATATTAGCCTATATGGTTATTTGTTTGATATATATGAAGGTTGAGCTTGTCCCTCGATGTCCCTTGGTGCGAAAGATGATATTTGAACCTATTTGGTTCTAAATTCGGTAAATATAAAGTATTGGGATGACCCTTGGCGCGACAATGAGATATTATCCTCTATGGTTGCAAATTTGATAAATGGTAAGGTTGAATTTGTCCCTTGAATTAGAGCATGATTTGTGAACCTATTTGGTTATGTATTCGGTAATATGAAAGTATTAGAATGACCCTTGTGCAAAAATGAGATTGTAGCCTATATGGTTACATGTTTGATAAATATGGAGGTTGAGCTTGTCCCTCGATGTCCCTTTATGCGAAACATGATATTTGAACCTATTTGGTTCTAAATTTGGTAAATATAAAGTATTGGGATGACCCTTGTCGCGAAAATGAGATATTAGCCTATATGGTTGCAAATTTGATAAATGTGAAGGTTGAATTTCTCCCTTGATTTAATGCATGATTTGTGAACCTCTTTGGTTGTGTATTCGATAAAATAAAAGGATTGGAATGACCCTTGCGCAAAAATGAGATTTTGGCCTATATGATTACAAGTTTGAGAAATAAGAAGGTTAACATTTCCCTTGATTTAATGCATGATTTGTGAACCTCTTTGGTTGTGTATTCGATAAAATAAAAGGATTGGAATGACCCTTGCGCAAAAATGAGATTTTGGCCTATATGATTACAAGTTTGAGAAATAAGAAGGTTAACATTTCCCTTGATTTAAATCATGATATATGGATCTATTTGCTTTTGTATTCGATAAAATGAAAGTATTGGAACGACCCTTGCGTAAAAATGAGATTTTAGCCTATACGGTTATATGTTTGATATATGTATGAAGGTTGAGCTTGTCCCTCGACGTTCTTTGGTGCGAAAGAGGATATTTGAACCTTTTTGGTTCTAAATTTGGTAAATATAATGTATTGGGATGACCCTTGTCCCGAAAATGAGATATTAGCCTATATGGTTGCAAATTTGATAAATATGAAGGTTGAATTTCTCCCTTGATTTAATGCATGATTTGTGAACCTCTTTGGTTGTGTATTCGATAAAATAAAAGGATTGGAATGACCCTTGCGCAAAAATGAGATTTTGGCCTATATGATTACAAGTTTGAGAAATAAGAAGGTTAACATTTCCCTTGATTTAAATCATGATATATGAATCTATTTGGTTTTGTATTCGATAAAATGAAAGTATTGGAACGACCCTTGCGTAAAAATGAGATTTTAGCCTATACGGTTATATGTTTGATATATGTATGAAGGTTGAGCTTGTCCCTCGACGTTCCTTGGTGCGAAAGATGATATTTGAACCTATTGGGTTCTAAATTTGGTAAATATAATGTATTGGGATGACCCTTGTCGCGAAAATGAGATATTAGCCTGTATGGTTATTTGTTTGATATATATGAAGGTTGAGCTTGTCCCTCGATGTCCCTTGGTGCGAAAGATGATATTTGAACCTATTTGGTTCTAAATTCGTTAAATATAAAGTATTGGGATGACCCTTGCGCAAAAATGAGATTTTAGCCTATATGGTTATTTGTTTGATATATATGAAGGTTGAGCTTGTCCCTCGACGTTCTTTGGTGCGAAAGATGATATTTGAACCTTTTTGGTTCTAAATTTGGTAAATATAATGTATTGGGATGACCCTTGTCGCGAAAATGAGATATTAGCCTATATGGTTATTTGTTTGATATATATGAAGGTTGAGCTTGTCCCTCGATGTCCCTTGGTGCGAAAGATGATATTTGAACCTATTTGGTTCTAAATTCGGTAAATATAAAGTATTGGGATGACCCTTGGCGCGACAATGAGATATTATCCTCTATGGTTGCAAATTTGATAAATGGTAAGGTTGAATTTGTCCCTTGAATTAGAGCATGATTTGTGAACCTATTTGGTTATGTATTCGGTAATATGAAAGTATTAGAATGACCCTTGTGCAAAAATGAGATTGTAGCCTATATGGTTACATGTTTGATAAATATGGAGGTTGAGCTTGTCCCTCGATGTCCCTTGATGCGAAACATGATATTTGAACCTATTTGGTTCTAAATTTGGTATATATAAAGTATTGGGATGACCCTTGTCCCGAAAATGAGATATTAGCCTATATGGTTGCAAATTTGATAAATGTGAAGGTTGAATTTCTCCCTTGATTTAATGCTTGATTTGTGAACCTCTTTGGTTGTGTATTCGATAAAATAAAAGGATTGGAATGACCCTTGCGCAAAAATGAGATTTTGGCCTATATGATTACAAGTTTGAGAAATAAGAAGGTTAACATTTCCCTTGATTTAAATCATGATATATGGATCTATTTGCTTTTGTATTCGATAAAATGAAAGTATTGGAACGACCCTTGCGTAAAAATGAGATTTTAGCCTATACGGTTATATGTTTGATATATGTATGAAGGTTGAGCTTGTCCCTCGACGTTCCTTGGTGCGAAAGATGATATTTGAACCTATTGGGTTCTAAATTTGGTATATATAAAGTATTGGGATGACCCTTGTCCCGAAAATGAGATATTAGCCTATATGGTTGCAAATTTGATAAATATGAAGGTTGAATTTCTCCCTTGATTTAATGCATGATTTGTGAACCTCTTTGGTTGTGTATTCGATAAAATAAAAGGATTGGAATGACCCTTGCGCAAAAATGAGATTTTGGCCTATATGATTACAAGTTTGAGAAATAAGAAGGTTAACATTTCCCTTGATTTAAATCATGATATATGAATCTATTTGGTTTTGTATTCGATAAAATGAAAGTATTGGAACGACCCTTGCGTAAAAATGAGATTTTAGCCTATACGGTTATATGTTTGATATATGTATGAAGGTTGAGCTTGTCCCTCGACGTTCCTTGGTGCGAAAGATGATATTTGAACCTATTGGGTTCTAAATTTGGTAAATATAATGTATTGGGATGACCCTTGTCGCGAAAATGAGATATTAGCCTGTATGGTTATTTATTTGATATATATGAAGGTTGAGCTTGTCCCTCGATGTCCCTTGGTGCGAAAGATGATATTTGAACCTATTTGGTTCTAAATTCGTTAAATATAAAGTATTGGGATGACCCTTGCGCAAAAATGAGATTTTAGCCTATATGGTTATTTGTTTGATATATATGAAGGTTGAGCTTGTCCCTCGACGTTCTTTGGTGCGAAAGATGATATTTGAACCTTTTTGGTTCTAAATTTGGTAAATATAATGTATTGGGATGACCCTTGTCGCGAAAATGAGATATTAGCCTATATGGTTATTTGTTTGATATATATGAAGGTTGAGCTTGTCCCTCGATGTCCCTTGGTGCGAAAGATGATATTTGAACCTATTTGGTTCTAAATTCGGTAAATATAAAGTATTGGGATGACCCTTGGCGCGACAATGAGATATTATCCTCTATGGTTGCAAATTTGATAAATGGTAAGGTTGAATTTGTCCCTTGAATTAGAGCATGATTTGTGAACCTATTTGGTTATGTATTCGGTAATATGAAAGTATTAGAATGACCCTTGTGCAAAAATGAGATTGTAGCCTATATGGTTACATGTTTGATAAATATGGAGGTTGAGCTTGTCCCTCGATGTCCCTTTATGCGAAACATGATATTTGAACCTATTTGGTTCTAAATTTGGTAAATATAAAGTATTGGGATGACCCTTGTCGCGAAAATGAGATATTAGCCTATATGGTTGCAAATTTGATAAATGTGAAGGTTGAATTTCTCCCTTGATTTAATGCATGATTTGTGAACCTCTTTGGTTGTGTATTCGATAAAATAAAAGGATTGGAATGACCCTTGCGCAAAAATGAGATTTTGGCCTATATGATTACAAGTTTGAGAAATAAGAAGGTTAACATTTCCCTTGATTTAATGCATGATTTGTGAACCTCTTTGGTTGTGTATTCGATAAAATAAAAGGATTGGAATGACCCTTGCGCAAAAATGAGATTTTGGCCTATATGATTACAAGTTTGAGAAATAAGAAGGTTAACATTTCCCTTGATTTAAATCATGATATATGGATCTATTTGCTTTTGTATTCGATAAAATGAAAGTATTGGAACGACCCTTGCGTAAAAATGAGATTTTAGCCTATACGGTTATATGTTTGATATATGTATGAAGGTTGTGCTTGTCCCTCGACGTTCCTTGGTGCGAAAGATGATATTTGAACCTATTGCGTTCTAAATTTGGTATATATAAAGTATTGGGATGACCCTTGTCGCGAAAATGAGATATTAGCCTATATGGTTGCAAATTTGATAAATGTGAAGGTTGAATTTCTCCCTTGATTTAATGCATGATTTGTGAACCTCTTTGGTTGAGTATTCGATAAAATAAAAGTATTGGAATGACCCTTGCGCAAAAATGAGATTTTGGCCTATGTGATTACAAGTTTGAGAAATAAGAAGGTTAACATTCCCTTGATTTAAATCATGATATATGAATCTATTTGGTTTTGTATTCGATAAAATGAAAGTATTGGAAGGACCCTTGCGTAAAAATGAGATTTTAGCCTATATGGTTATATGTTTGATATATGTATGAAGGTTGAGCTTGTCCCTCGACGTTCTTTGGTGCGAAAGAGGATATTTGAACCTTTTTGGTTCTAAATTTGGTAAATATAATGTATTGGGATGACCCTTGTCGCGAAAATGAGATATTAGCCTATATGGTTATTTGTTTGATATATATGAAGGTTGAGCTTGTCCCTCGATGTCCCTTGGTGCGAAAGATGATATTTGAACCTATTTGGTTCTAAATTCGTTAAATATAAAGTATTGGGATGACCCTTGCGCAAAAATGAGATTTTAGCCTATATGGTTATTTGTTTGATATATATGAAGGTTGAGCTAGTCCCTCGATGTCCCTTGGTGCGAAAGATGATATTGGAACCTATTTGGTTCTAAATTCGGTAAATATAAAGTATTGGGATGACCCTTGGCGCGACAATGAGATATTATCCTATATGGTTGCAAATTTGATAAATGGTAAGGTTGAATTTGTCCCTTGATTTAGGGCACGATTTGTGAACCTATTTGGTTATGTATTCGGTAATATGAAAGTATTAGAATGACCCTTGTGCAAAAATGAGATTGTAGCCTATATGGTTACATGTTTGATAAATATGGAGGTTGAGCTTGTCCCTCGATGTCCCTTGATGCGAAACATGATATTTGAACCTATTTGGTTCTAAATTTGGTAAATATAAAGTATTGGGATGACCCTTGTCGCGAAAATGAGATATTAGCCTATATGGTTGCAAATTTGATAAATGTGAAGGTTGAATTTCTCCCTTGATTTAATGCATGATTTGTGAACCTCTTTGGTTGTGTATTCGATAAAATAAAAGGATTGGAATGACCCTTGCGCAAAAATGAGATTTTGGCCTATATGATTACAAGTTTGAGAAATAAGAAGGTTAACATTTCCCTTGATTTAATGCATGATTTGTGAACCTCTTTGGTTGTGTATTCGATAAAATAAAAGGATTGGAATGACCCTTGCGCAAAAATGAGATTTTGGCCTATATGATTACAAGTTTGAGAAATAAGAAGGTTAACATTTCCCTTGATTTAAATCATGATATATGGATCTATTTGCTTTTGTATTCGATAAAATGAAAGTATTGGAGCGACCCTTGCGTAAAAATGAGATTTTAGCCTATACGGTTATATGTTTGATATATGTATGAAGGTTGTGCTTGTCCCTCGACGTTCCTTGGTGCGAAAGATGATATTTGAACCTATTGGGTTCTAAATTTGGTATATATAAAGTATTGGGATGACCCTTGTCGCGAAAATGAGATATTAGCCTATATGGTTGCAAATTTGATAAATGTGAAGGTTGAATTTCTCCCTTGATTTAATGCATGATTTGTGAACCTCTTTGGTTGAGTATTCGATAAAATAAAAGTATTGGAATGACCCTTGCGCAAAAATGAGATTTTGGCCTATGTGATTACAAGTTTGAGAAATAAGAAGGTTAACATTCCCTTGATTTAAATCATGATATATGAATCTATTTGGTTTTGTATTCGATAAAATGAAAGTATTGGAAGGACCCTTGCGTAAAAATGAGATTTTAGCCTATATGGTTATATGTTTGATATATGTATGAAGGTTGAGCTTGTCCCTCGACGTTCTTTGGTGCGAAAGAGGATATTTGAACCTTTTTGGTTCTAAATTTGGTAAATATAATGTATTGGGATGACCCTTGTCGCGAAAATGAGATATTAGCCTATATGGTTATTTGTTTGATATATATGAAGGTTGAGCTAGTCCCTCGATGTCCCTTGGTGCGAAAGATGATATTGGAACCTATTTGGTTCTAAATTCGGTAAATATAAAGTATTGGGATGACCCTTGGCGCGACAATGAGATATTATCCTATATGGTTGCAAATTTGATAAATGGTAAGGTTGAATTTGTCCCTTGATTTAGGGCACGATTTGTGAACCTATTTGGTTATGTATTCGGTAATATGAAAGTATTAGAATGACCCTTGTGCAAAAATGAGATTGTAGCCTATATGGTTACATGTTTGATAAATATGGAGGTTGAGCTTGTCCCTCGATGTCCCTTGATGCGAAACATGATATTTGAACCTATTTGGTTCTAAATTTGGTAAATATAAAGTATTGGGATGACCCTTGTCGCGAAAATGAGATATTAGCCTATATGGTTGCAAATTTGATAAATGTGAAGGTTGAATTTCTCCCTTGATTTAATGCATGATTTGTGAACCTCTTTGGTTGTGTATTCGATAAAATAAAAGGATTGGAATGACCCTTGCGCAAAAATGAGATTTTGGCCTATATGATTACAAGTTTGAGAAATAAGAAGGTTAACATTTCCCTTGATTTAAATCATGATATATGGATCTATTTGGTTTTGTATTCGATAAAATGAAAGTATTGGAACGACCCTTGCGTAAAAATGAGATTTTAGCCTATAGGGTTATATTTTGATATATGTATGAAGGTTGAGCTTGTCCCTCGACGTTCCTTGGTGCGAAAGATGATATTTGAACCTATTGGGTTCAAAATTTGGTATATATAAAGTATTGGGATGACCCTTGTCGCGAAAATGAGATATTAGCCTATATGGTTCCAAATTTGATAAATGTGAAGGTTGAATTTCTCCCTTGATTTAATGCATGATTTGTGAACCTCTTTGGTTGTGTATTCGATAAAATAAAAGGATTGGAATGACCCTTGCGCAAAAATGAGATTTTGGCCTATATGATTACAAGTTTGAGAAATAAGAAGGTTAACATTTCCCTTGATTTAAATCATGATATATGAATCTATTTGGTTTTGTATTCGATAAAATGAAAGTATTGGAAGGACCCTTGCGTAAAAATGAGATTTTAGCCTATATGGTTATATGTTTGATATATGTATGAAGGTTGAGCTTGTCCCTCGACGTTCTTTGGTGCGAAAGAGGATATTTGAACCTTTTTGGTTCTAAATTTGGTAAATATAATGTATTGGGATGACCCTTGTCGCGAAAATGAGATATTAGCCTATATGGTTATTTGTTTGATATATATGAAGGTTGAGCTTGTGCCTCGATGTCCCTTGGTGCGAAAGATGATATTTGAACCTATTTGGTTCTAAATTCGTTAAATATAAAGTATTGGGATGACCCTTGCGCAAAAATGAGATTTTAGCCTATATGGTTATTTGTTTGATATATATGAAGGTTGAGCTAGTCCCTCGATGTCCCTTGGTGCGAAAGATGATATTGGAACCTATTTGGTTCTAAATTCGGTAAATATAAAGTATTGGGATGACCCTTGGCGCGACAATGAGATATTATCCTATATGGTTGCAAATTTGATAAATGGTAAGGTTGAATTTGTCCCTTGATTTAGAGCACGATTTGTGAACCTATTTGGTTATGTATTCGGTAATATGAAAGTATTAGAATGACCCTTGTGCAAAAATGAGATTGTAGCCTATATGGTTACATGTTTGATAAATATGGAGGTTGAGCTTGTCCCTCGATGTCCCTTGATGCGAAACATGATATTTGAACCTATTTGGTTCTAAATTTGGTAAATATAAAGTATTGGGATGACCCTTGTCGCGAAAATGAGATATTAGCCTATATGGTTGCAAATTTGATAAATGTGAAGGTTGAATTTCTCCCTTGATTTAATGCATGATTTGTGAACCTCTTTGGTTGTGTATTCGATAAAATAAAAGGATTGGAATGACCCTTGCGCAAAAATGAGATTTTGGCCTATATGATTACAAGTTTGAGAAATAAGAAGGTTAACATTTCCCTTGATTTAAATCATGATATATGAATCTATTTGGTTTTGTATTCGATAAAATGAAAGTATTGGAAGGACCCTTGCGTAAAAATGAGATTTTAGCCTATATGGTTATATGTTTGATATATGTATGAAGGTTGAGCTTGTCCCTCGACGTTCTTTGGTGCGAAAGAGGATATTTGAACCTTTTTGGTTCTAAATTTGGTAAATATAATGTATTGGGATGACCCTTGTCGCGAAAATGAGATATTAGCCTATATGGTTATTTGTTTGATATATATGAAGGTTGAGCTTGTCCCTCGATGTCCCTTGGTGCGAAAGATGATATTTGAACCTATTTGGTTCTAAATTCGTTAAATATAAAGTATTGGGATGACCCTTGCGCAAAAATGAGATTTTAGCCTATATGGTTATTTGTTTGATATATATGAAGGTTGAGCTAGTCCCTCGATGTCCCTTGGTGCGAAAGATGATATTGGAACCTATTTGGTTCTAAATTCGGTAAATATAAAGTATTGGGATGACCCTTGGCGCGACAATGAGATATTATCCTATATGGTTGCAAATTTGATAAATGGTAAGGTTGAATTTGTCCCTTGATTTAGAGCACGATTTGTGAACCTATTTGGTTATGTATTCGGTAATATGAAAGTATTAGAATGACCCTTGTGCAAAAATGAGATTGTAGCCTATATGGTTACATGTTTGATAAATATGGAGGTTGAGCTTGTCCCTCGATGTCCCTTGATGCGAAACATGATATTTGAACCTATTTGGTTCTAAATTTGGTAAATATAAAGTATTGGGATGACCCTTGTCGCGAAAATGATATATTAGCCTATATGGTTGCAAATTTGATAAATGTGAAGGTTGAATTTCTCCCTTGATTTAAGGCATGATTTGTGAACCTCTTTGGTTGTGTATTCGATAAAATAAAAGGATTGGAATGACCCTTGCGCAAAAATGAGATTTTGGCCTATATGATTACAAGTTTGAGAAATAAGAAGGTTAACATTTCCCTTGATTTAAATCATGATATATGGATCTATTTGGTTTTGTATTCGATAAAATGAAAGTATTGGAACGACCCTTGCGTAAAAATGAGATTTTAGCCTATATGGTTATATTTTGATATATGTATGAAGGTTGAGCTTGTCCCTCGACGTTCCTTGGTGCGAAAGATGATATTTGAACCTATTGGGTTCAAAATTTGGTATATATAAAGTATTGGGATGACCCTTGTCGCGAAAATGAGATATTAGCCTATATGGTTCCAAATTTGATAAATGTGAAGGTTGAATTTCTCCCTTGATTTAATGCATGATTTGTGAACCTCTTTGGTTGTGTATTCGATAAAATAAAAGGATTGGAATGACCCTTGCGCAAAAATGAGATTTTGGCCTATATGATTACAAGTTTGAGAAATAAGAAGGTTAACATTTCCCTTGATTTAAATCATGATATATGAATCTATTTGGTTTTGTATTCGATAAAATGAAAGTATTGGAAGGACCCTTGCGTAAAAATGAGATTTTAGCCTATATGGTTATATGTTTGATATATGTATGAAGGTTGAGCTTGTCCCTCGACGTTCTTTGGTGCGAAAGAGGATATTTGAACCTTTTTGGTTCTAAATTTGGTAAATATAATGTATTGGGATGACCCTTGTCGCGAAAATGAGATATTAGCCTATATGGTTATTTGTTTGATATATATGAAGGTTGAGCTTGTCCCTCGATGTCCCTTGGTGCGAAAGATGATATTTGAACCTATTTGGTTCTAAATTCGTTAAATATAAAGTATTGGGATGACCCTTGCGCAAAAATGAGATTTTAGCCTATATGGTTATTTGTTTGATATATATGAAGGTTGAGCTAGTCCCTCGATGTCCCTTGGTGCGAAAGATGATATTGGAACCTATTTGGTTCTAAATTCGGTAAATATAAAGTATTGGGATGACCCTTGGCGCGACAATGAGATATTATCCTATATGGTTGCAAATTTGATAAATGGTAAGGTTGAATTTGTCCCTTGATTTAGAGCACGATTTGTGAACCTATTTGGTTATGTATTCGGTAATATGAAAGTATTAGAATGACCCTTGTGCAAAAATGAGATTGTAGCCTATATGGTTACATGTTTGATAAATATGGAGGTTGAGCTTGTCCCTCGATGTCCCTTGATGCGAAACATGATATTTGAACCTATTTGGTTCTAAATTTGGTAAATATAAAGTATTGGGATGACCCTTGTCGCGAAAATGAGATATTAGCCTATATGGTTGCAAATTTGATAAATGTGAAGGTTGAATTTCTCCCTTGATTTAATGCATGATTTGTGAACCTCTTTGGTTGTGTATTCGATAAAATAAAAGGATTGGAATGACCCTTGCGCAAAAATGAGATTTTGGCCTATATGATTACAAGTTTGAGAAATAAGAAGGTTAACATTTCCCTTGATTTAAATCATGATATATGGATCTATTTGGTTTTGTATTCGATAAAATGAAAGTATTGGAACGACCCTTGCGTAAAAATGAGATTTTAGCCTATATGGTTATATTTTGATATATGTATGAAGGTTGAGCTTGTCCCTCGACGTTCCTTGGTGCGAAAGATGATATTTGAACCTATTGGGTTCAAAATTTGGTATATATAAAGTATTGGGATGACCCTTGTCGCGAAAATGAGATATTAGCCTATATGGTTCCAAATTTGATAAATGTGAAGGTTGAATTTCTCCCTTGATTTAATGCATGATTTGTGAACCTCTTTGGTTGTGTATTCGATAAAATAAAAGGATTGGAATGACCCTTGCGCAAAAATGAGATTTTGGCCTATATGATTACAAGTTTGAGAAATAAGAAGGTTAACATTTCCCTTGATTTAAATCATGATATATGAATCTATTTGGTTTTGTATTCGATAAAATGAAAGTATTGGAAGGACCCTTGCGTAAAAATGAGATTTTAGCCTATATGGTTATATGTTTGATATATGTATGAAGGTTGAGCTCTTCCCTCGACGTTCTTTGGTGCGAAAGAGGATATTTGAACCTTTTTGGTTCTAAATTTGGTAAATATAATGTATTGGGATGACCCTTGTCGCGAAAATGAGATATTAGCCTATATGGTTATTTGTTTGATATATATGAAGGTTGAGCTTGTGCCTCGATGTCCCTTGGTGCGAAAGATGATATTTGAACCTATTTGGTTCTAAATTCGTTAAATATAAAGTATTGGGATGACCCTTGCGCAAAAATGAGATTTTAGCCTATATGGTTATTTGTTTGATATATATGAAGGTTGAGCTAGTCCCTCGATGTCCCTTGGTGCGAAAGATGATATTGGAACCTATTTGGTTCTAAATTCGGTAAATATAAAGTATTGGGATGACCCTTGGCGCGACAATGAGATATTATCCTATATGGTTGCAAATTTGATAAATGGTAAGGTTGAATTTGTCCCTTGATTTAGAGCACGATTTGTGAACCTATTTGGTTATGTATTCGGTAATATGAAAGTATTAGAATGACCCTTGTGCAAAAATGAGATTGTAGCCTATATGGTTACATGTTTGATAAATATGGAGGTTGAGCTTGTCCCTCGATGTCCCTTGATGCGAAACATGATATTTGAACCTATTTGGTTCTAAATTTGGTAAATATAAAGTATTGGGATGACCCTTGTCGCGAAAATGAGATATTAGCCTATATGGTTGTAAATTTGATAAATGTGAAGGTTGAATTTCTCCCTTGATTTAATGCATGATTTGTGAACCTCTTTGGTTGTGTATTCGATAAAATAAAAGGATTGGAATGACCCTTGCGCAAAAATGAGATTTTGGCCTATATGATTACAAGTTTGAGAAATAAGAAGGTTAACATTTCCCTTGATTTAAATCATGATATATGAATCTATTTGGTTTTGTATTCGATAAAATGAAAGTATTGGAAGGACCCTTGCGTAAAAATGAGATTTTAGCCTATATGGTTATATGTTTGATATATGTATGAAGGTTGAGCTTGTCCCTCGACGTTCTTTGGTGCGAAAGAGGATATTTGAACCTTTTTGGTTCTAAATTTGGTAAATATAATGTATTGGGATGACCCTTGTCGCGAAAATGAGATATTAGCCTATATGGTTATTTGTTTGATATATATGAAGGTTGAGCTTGTCCCTCGATGTCCCTTGGTGCGAAAGATGATATTTGAACCTATTTGGTTCTAAATTCGTTAAATATAAAGTATTGGGATGACCCTTGCGCAAAAATGAGATTTTAGCCTATATGGTTATTTGTTTGATATATATGAAGGTTGAGCTAGTCCCTCGATGTCCCTTGGTGCGAAAGATGATATTGGAACCTATTTGGTTCTAAATTCGGTAAATATAAAGTATTGGGATGACCCTTGGCGCGACAATGAGATATTATCCTATATGGTTGCAAATTTGATAAATGGTAAGGTTGAATTTGTCCCTTGATTTAGAGCACGATTTGTGAACCTATTTGGTTATGTATTCGGTAATATGAAAGTATTAGAATGACCCTTGTGCAAAAATGAGATTGTAGCCTATATGGTTACATGTTTGATAAATATGGAGGTTGAGCTTGTCCCTCGATGTCCCTTGATGCGAAACATGATATTTGAACCTATTTGGTTCTAAATTTGGTAAATATAAAGTATTGGGATGACCCTTGTCGCGAAAATGATATATTAGCCTATATGGTTGCAAATTTGATAAATGTGAAGGTTGAATTTCTCCCTTGATTTAATGCATGATTTGTGAACCTCTTTGGTTGTGTATTCGATAAAATAAAAGGATTGGAATGACCCTTGCGCAAAAATGAGATTTTGGCCTATATGATTACAAGTTTGAGAAATAAGAAGGTTAACATTTCCCTTGATTTAAATCATGATATATGGATCTATTTGGTTTTGTATTCGATAAAATGAAAGTATTGGAACGACCCTTGCGTAAAAATGAGATTTTAGCCTATATGGTTATATTTTGATATATGTATGAAGGTTGAGCTTGTCCCTCGACGTTCCTTGGTGCGAAAGATGATATTTGAACCTATTGGGTTCAAAATTTGGTATATATAAAGTATTGGGATGACCCTTGTCGCGAAAATGAGATATTAGCCTATATGGTTCCAAATTTGATAAATGTGAAGGTTGAATTTCTCCCTTGATTTAATGCATGATTTGTGAACCTCTTTGGTTGTGTATTCGATAAAATAAAAGGATTGGAATGACCCTTGCGCAAAAATGAGATTTTGGCCTATATGATTACAAGTTTGAGAAATAAGAAGGTTAACATTTCCCTTGATTTAAATCATGATATATGAATCTATTTGGTTTTGTATTCGATAAAATGAAAGTATTGGAAGGACCCTTGCGTAAAAATGAGATTTTAGCCTATATGGTTATATGTTTGATATATGTATGAAGGTTGAGCTTGTCCCTCGACGTTCTTTGGTGCGAAAGAGGATATTTGAACCTTTTTGGTTCTAAATTTGGTAAATATAATGTATTGGGATGACCCTTGTCGCGAAAATGAGATATTAGCCTATATGGTTATTTGTTTGATATATATGAAGGTTGAGCTTGTCCCTCGATGTCCCTTGGTGCGAAAGATGATATTTGAACCTATTTGGTTCTAAATTCGTTAAATATAAAGTATTGGGATGACCCTTGCGCAAAAATGAGATTTTAGCCTATATGGTTATTTGTTTGATATATATGAAGGTTGAGCTAGTCCCTCGATGTCCCTTGGTGCGAAAGATGATATTGGAACCTATTTGGTTCTAAATTCGGTAAATATAAAGTATTGGGATGACCCTTGGCGCGACAATGAGATATTATCCTATATGGTTGCAAATTTGATAAATGGTAAGGTTGAATTTGTCCCTTGATTTAGAGCACGATTTGTGAACCTATTTGGTTATGTATTCGGTAATATGAAAGTATTAGAATGACCCTTGTGCAAAAATGAGATTGTAGCCTATATGGTTACATGTTTGATAAATATGGAGGTTGAGCTTGTCCCTCGATGTCCCTTGATGCGAAACATGATATTTGAACCTATTTGGTTCTAAATTTGGTAAATATAAAGTATTGGGATGACCCTTGTCGCGAAAATGAGATATTAGCCTATATGGTTGCAAATTTGATAAATGTGAAGGTTGAATTTCTCCCTTGATTTAATGCATGATTTGTGAACCTCTTTGGTTGTGTATTCGATAAAATAAAAGGATTGGAATGACCCTTGCGCAAAAATGAGATTTTGGCCTATATGATTACAAGTTTGAGAAATAAGAAGGTTAACATTTCCCTTGATTTAAATCATGATATATGGATCTATTTGGTTTTGTATTCGATAAAATGAAAGTATTGGAACGACCCTTGCGTAAAAATGAGATTTTAGCCTATATGGTTATATTTTGATATATGTATGAAGGTTGAGCTTGTCCCTCGACGTTCCTTGGTGCGAAAGATGATATTTGAACCTAATGGGTTCAAAATTTGGTATATATAAAGTATTGGGATGACCCTTGTCGCGAAAATGAGATATTAGCCTATATGGTTCCAAATTTGATAAATGTGAAGGTTGAATTTCTCCCTTGATTTAATGCATGATTTGTGAACCTCTTTGGTTGTGTATTCGATAAAATAAAAGGATTGGAATGACCCTTGCGCAAAAATGAGATTTTGGCCTATATGATTACAAGTTTGAGAAATAAGAAGGTTAACATTTCCCTTGATTTAAATCATGATATATGAATCTATTTGGTTTTGTATTCGATAAAATGAAAGTATTGGAAGGACCCTTGCGTAAAAATGAGATTTTAGCCTATATGGTTATATGTTTGATATATGTATGAAGGTTGAGCTCTTCCCTCGACGTTCTTTGGTGCGAAAGAGGATATTTGAACCTTTTTGGTTCTAAATTTGGTAAATATAATGTATTGGGATGACCCTTGTCGCGAAAATGAGATATTAGCCTATATGGTTATTTGTTTGATATATATGAAGGTTGAGCTTGTCCCTCGATGTCCCTTGGTGCGAAAGATGATATTTGAACCTATTTGGTTCTAAATTCGTTAAATATAAAGTATTGGGATGACCCTTGCGCAAAAATGAGATTTTAGCCTATATGGTTATTTGTTTGATATATATGAAGGTTGAGCTAGTCCCTCGATGTCCCTTGGTGCGAAAGATGATATTGGAACCTATTTGGTTCTAAATTCGGTAAATATAAAGTATTGGGATGACCCTTGGCGCGACAATGAGATATTATCCTATATGGTTGCAAATTTGATAAATGGTAAGGTTGAATTTGTCCCTTGATTTAGAGCACGATTTGTGAACCTATTTGGTTATGTATTCGGTAATATGAAAGTATTAGAATGACCCTTGTGCAAAAATGAGATTGTAGCCTATATGGTTACATGTTTGATAAATATGGAGGTTGAGCTTGTCCCTCGATGTCCCTTGATGCGAAACATGATATTTGAACCTATTTGGTTCTAAATTTGGTAAATATAAAGTATTGGGATGACCCTTGTCGCGAAAATGATATATTAGCCTATATGGTTGCAAATTTGATAAATGTGAAGGTTGAATTTCTCCCTTGATTTAATGCATGATTTGTGAACCTCTTTGGTTGTGTATTCGATAAAATAAAAGGATTGGAATGACCCTTGCGCAAAAATGAGATTTTGGCCTATATGATTACAAGTTTGAGAAATAAGAAGGTTAACATTTCCCTTGATTTAAATCATGATATATGGATCTATTTGGTTTTGTATTCGATAAAATGAAAGTATTGGAACGACCCTTGCGTAAAAATGAGATTTTAGCCTATATGGT
Organism: Medicago lupulina; assembly: GCA_958299785.1. NCBI lineage: Eukaryota > Viridiplantae > Streptophyta > Magnoliopsida > Fabales > Fabaceae > Medicago > Medicago lupulina. Next base: position 39,437,781 of record OY283143.1, on the reverse strand, counting down.
TATATTTTGATATATGTATGAAGGTTGAGCTTGTCCCTCGACGTTCCTTGGTGCGAAAGATGATATTTGAACCTATTGGGTTCAAAATTTGGTATATATAAAGTATTGGGATGACCCTTGTCGCGAAAATGAGATATTAGCCTATATGGTTCCAAATTTGATAAATGTGAAGGTTGAATTTCTCCCTTGATTTAATGCATGATTTGTGAACCTCTTTGGTTGTGTATTCGATAAAATAAAAGGATTGGAATGACCCTTGCGCAAAAATGAGATTTTGGCCTATATGATTACAAGTTTGAGAAATAAGAAGGTTAACATTTCCCTTGATTTAAATCATGATATATGAATCTATTTGGTTTTGTATTCGATAAAATGAAAGTATTGGAAGGACCCTTGCGTAAAAATGAGATTTTAGCCTATATGGTTATATGTTTGATATATGTATGAAGGTTGAGCTTGTCCCTCGACGTTCTTTGGTGCGAAAGAGGATATTTGAACCTTTTTGGTTCTAAATTTGGTAAATATAATGTATTGGGATGACCCTTGTCGCGAAAATGAGATATTAGCCTATATGGTTATTTGTTTGATATATATGAAGGTTGAGCTTGTCCCTCGATGTCCCTTGGTGCGAAAGATGATATTTGAACCTATTTGGTTCTAAATTCGTTAAATATAAAGTATTGGGATGACCCTTGCGCAAAAATGAGATTTTAGCCTATATGGTTATTTGTTTGATATATATGAAGGTTGAGCTAGTCCCTCGATGTCCCTTGGTGCGAAAGATGATATTGGAACCTATTTGGTTCTAAATTCGGTAAATATAAAGTATTGGGATGACCCTTGGCGCGACAATGAGATATTATCCTATATGGTTGCAAATTTGATAAATGGTAAGGTTGAATTTGTCCCTTGATTTAGAGCACGATTTGTGAACCTATTTGGTTATGTATTCGGTAATATGAAAGTATTAGAATGACCCTTGTGCAAAAATGAGATTGTAGCCTATATGGTTACATGTTTGATAAATATGGAGGTTGAGCTTGTCCCTCGATGTCCCTTGATGCGAAACATGATATTTGAACCTATTTGGTTCTAAATTTGGTAAATATAAAGTATTGGGATGACCCTTGTCGCGAAAATGAGATATTAGCCTATATGGTTGCAAATTTGATAAATGTGAAGGTTGAATTTCTCCCTTGATTTAATGCATGATTTGTGAACCTCTTTGGTTGTGTATTCGATAAAATAAAAGGATTGGAATGACCCTTGCGCAAAAATGAGATTTTGGCCTATATGATTACAAGTTTGAGAAATAAGAAGGTTAACATTTCCCTTGATTTAAATCATGATATATGGATCTATTTGGTTTTGTATTCGATAAAATGAAAGTATTGGAACGACCCTTGCGTAAAAATGAGATTTTAGCCTATATGGTTATATTTTGATATATGTATGAAGGTTGAGCTTGTCCCTCGACGTTCCTTGGTGCGAAAGATGATATTTGAACCTATTGGGTTCAAAATTTGGTATATATAAAGTATTGGGATGACCCTTCTCGCGAAAATGAGATATTAGCCTATATGGTTCCAAATTTGATAAATGTGAAGGTTGAATTTCTCCCTTGATTTAATGCATGATTTGTGAACCTCTTTGGTTGTGTATTCGATAAAATAAAAGGATTGGAATGACCCTTGCGCAAAAATGAGATTTTGGCCTATATGATTACAAGTTTGAGAAATAAGAAGGTTAACATTTCCCTTGATTTAAATCATGATATATGAATCTATTTGGTTTTGTATTCGATAAAATGAAAGTATTGGAAGGACCCTTGCGTAAAAATGAGATTTTAGCCTATATGGTTATATGTTTGATATATGTATGAAGGTTGAGCTCTTCCCTCGACGTTCTTTGGTGCGAAAGAGGATATTTGAACCTTTTTGGTTCTAAATTTGGTAAATATAATGTATTGGGATGACCCTTGTCGCGAAAATGAGATATTAGCCTATATGGTTATTTGTTTGATATATATGAAGGTTGAGCTTGTCCCTCGATGTCCCTTGGTGCGAAAGATGATATTTGAACCTATTTGGTTCTAAATTCGTTAAATATAAAGTATTGGGATGACCCTTGCGCAAAAATGAGATTTTAGCCTATATGGTTATTTGTTTGATATATATGAAGGTTGAACTAGTCCCTCGATGTCCCTTGGTGCGAAAGATGATATTGGAACCTATTTGGTTCTAAATTCGGTAAATATAAAGTATTGGGATGACCTTTGGCGCGACAATGAGATATTATCCTATATGGTTGCAAATTTGATAAATGGTAAGGTTGAATTTGTCCCTTGATTTAGAGCACGATTTGTGAACCTATTTGGTTATGTATTCGGTAATATGAAAGTATTAGAATGACCCTTGTGCAAAAATGAGATTGTAGCCTATATGGTTACATGTTTGATAAATATGGAGGTTGAGCTTGTCCCTCGATGTCCCTTGATGCGAAACATGATATTTGAACCTATTTGGTTCTAAATTTGGTAAATATAAAGTATTGGGATGACCCTTGTCGCGAAAATGATATATTAGCCTATATGGTTGCAAATTTGATAAATGTGAAGGTTGAATTTCTCCCTTGATTTAATGCATGATTTGTGAACCTCTTTGGTTGTGTATTCGATAAAATAAAAGGATTGGAATGACCCTTGCGCAAAAATGAGATTTTGGCCTATATGATTACAAGTTTGAGAAATAAGAAGGTTAACATTTCCCTTGATTTAAATCATGATATATGGATCTATTTGGTTTTGTATTCGATAAAATGAAAGTATTGGAACGACCCTTGCGTAAAAATGAGATTTTAGCCTATATGGTTATATTTTGATATATGTATGAAGGTTGAGCTTGTCCCTCGACGTTCCTTGGTGCGAAAGATAATATTTGAACCTATTGGGTTCAAAATTTGGTATATATAAAGTATTGGGATGACCCTTGTCGCGAAAATGAGATATTAGCCTATATGGTTCCAAATTTGATAAATGTGAAGGTTGAATTTCTCCCTTGATTTAATGCATGATTTGTGAACCTCTTTGGTTGTGTATTCGATAAAATAAAAGGATTGGAATGACCCTTGCGCAAAAATGAGATTTTGGCCTATATGATTACAAGTTTGAGAAATAAGAAGGTTAACATTTCCCTTGATTTAAATCATGATATATGAATCTATTTGGTTTTGTATTCGATAAAATGAAAGTATTGGAAGGACCCTTGCGTAAAAATGAGATTTTAGCCTATATGGTTATATGTTTGATATATGTATGAAGGTTGAGCTTGTCCCTCGACGTTCTTTGGTGCGAAAGAGGATATTTGAACCTTTTTGGTTCTAAATTTGGTAAATATAATGTATTGGGATGACCCTTGTCGCGAAAATGAGATATTAGCCTATATGGTTATTTGTTTGATATATATGAAGGTTGAGCTTGTCCCTCGATGTCCCTTGGTGCGAAAGATGATATTTGAACCTATTTGGTTCTAAATTCGTTAAATATAAAGTATTGGGATGACCCTTGCGCAAAAATGAGATTTTAGCCTATATGGTTATTTGTTTGATATATATGAAGGTTGAGCTAGTCCCTCGATGTCCCTTGGTGCGAAAGATGATATTGGAACCTATTTGGTTCTAAATTCGGTAAATATAAAGTATTGGGATGACCCTTGGCGCGACAATGAGATATTATCCTATATGGTTGCAAATTTGATAAATGGTAAGGTTGAATTTGTCCCTTGATTTAGAGCACGATTTGTGAACCTATTTGGTTATGTATTCGGTAATATGAAAGTATTAGAATGACCCTTGTGCAAAAATGAGATTGTAGCCTATATGGTTACATGTTTGATAAATATGGAGGTTGAGCTTGTCCCTCGATGTCCCTTGATGCGAAACATGATATTTGAACCTATTTGGTTCTAAATTTGGTAAATATAAAGTATTGGGATGACCCTTGTCGCGAAAATGAGATATTAGCCTATATGGTTGCAAATTTGATAAATGTGAAGGTTGAATTTCTCCCTTGATTTAATGCATGATTTGTGAACCTCTTTGGTTGTGTATTCGATAAAATAAAAGGATTGGAATGACCCTTGCGCAAAAATGAGATTTTGGCCTATATGATTACAAGTTTGAGAAATAAGAAGGTTAACATTTCCCTTGATTTAAATCATGATATATGGATCTATTTGGTTTTGTATTCGATAAAATGAAAGTATTGGAACGACCCTTGCGTAAAAATGAGATTTTAGCCTATATGGTTATATTTTGATATATGTATGAAGGTTGAGCTTGTCCCTCGACGTTCCTTGGTGCGAAAGATGATATTTGAACCTATTGGGTTCAAAATTTGGTATATATAAAGTATTGGGATGACCCTTGTCGCGAAAATGAGATATTAGCCTATATGGTTCCAAATTTGATAAATGTGAAGGTTGAATTTCTCCCTTGATTTAATGCATGATTTGTGAACCTCTTTGGTTGTGTATTCGATAAAATAAAAGGATTGGAATGACCCTTGCGCAAAAATGAGATTTTGGCCTATATGATTACAAGTTTGAGAAATAAGAAGGTTAACATTTCCCTTGATTTAAATCATGATATATGAATCTATTTGGTTTTGTATTCGATAAAATGAAAGTATTGGAAGGACCCTTGCGTAAAAATGAGATTTTAGCCTATATGGTTATATGTTTGATATATGTATGAAGGTTGAGCTCTTCCCTCGACGTTCTTTGGTGCGAAAGAGGATATTTGAACCTTTTTGGTTCTAAATTTGGTAAATATAATGTATTGGGATGACCCTTGTCGCGAAAATGAGATATTAGCCTATATGGTTATTTGTTTGATATATATGAAGGTTGAGCTTGTCCCTCGATGTCCCTTGGTGCGAAAGATGATATTTGAACCTATTTGGTTCTAAATTCGTTAAATATAAAGTATTGGGATGACCCTTGCGCAAAAATGAGATTTTAGCCTATATGGTTATTTGTTTGATATATATGAAGGTTGAGCTAGTCCCTCGATGTCCCTTGGTGCGAAAGATGATATTGGAACCTATTTGGTTCTAAATTCGGTAAATATAAAGTATTGGGATGACCTTTGGCGCGACAATGAGATATTATCCTATATGGTTGCAAATTTGATAAATGGTAAGGTTGAATTTGTCCCTTGATTTAGAGCACGATTTGTGAACCTATTTGGTTATGTATTCGGTAATATGAAAGTATTAGAATGACCCTTGTGCAAAAATGAGATTGTAGCCTATATGGTTACATGTTTGATAAATATGGAGGTTGAGCTTGTCCCTCGATGTCCCTTGATGCGAAACATGATATTTGAACCTATTTGGTTCTAAATTTGGTAAATATAAAGTATTGGGATGACCCTTGTCGCGAAAATGATATATTAGCCTATATGGTTGCAAATTTGATAAATGTGAAGGTTGAATTTCTCCCTTGATTTAATGCATGATTTGTGAACCTCTTTGGTTGTGTATTCGATAAAATAAAAGGATTGGAATGACCCTTGCGCAAAAATGAGATTTTGGCCTATATGATTACAAGTTTGAGAAATAAGAAGGTTAACATTTCCCTTGATTTAAATCATGATATATGGATCTATTTGGTTTTGTATTCGATAAAATGAAAGTATTGGAACGACCCTTGCGTAAAAATGAGATTTTAGCCTATATGGTTATATTTTGATATATGTATGAAGGTTGAGCTTGTCCCTCGACGTTCCTTGGTGCGAAAGATAATATTTGAACCTATTGGGTTCAAAATTTGGTATATATAAAGTATTGGGATGACCCTTGTCGCGAAAATGAGATATTAGCCTATATGGTTCCAAATTTGATAAATGTGAAGGTTGAATTTCTCCCTTGATTTAATGCATGATTTGTGAACCTCTTTGGTTGTGTATTCGATAAAATAAAAGGATTGGAATGACCCTTGCGCAAAAATGAGATTTTGGCCTATATGATTACAAGTTTGAGAAATAAGAAGGTTAACATTTCCCTTGATTTAAATCATGATATATGAATCTATTTGGTTTTGTATTCGATAAAATGAAAGTATTGGAAGGACCCTTGCGTAAAAATGAGATTTTAGCCTATATGGTTATATGTTTGATATATGTATGAAGGTTGAGCTTGTCCCTCGACGTTCTTTGGTGCGAAAGAGGATATTTGAACCTTTTTGGTTCTAAATTTGGTAAATATAATGTATTGGGATGACCCTTGTCGCGAAAATGAGATATTAGCCTATATGGTTATTTGTTTGATATATATGAAGGTTGAGCTTGTCCCTCGATGTCCCTTGGTGCGAAAGATGATATTTGAACCTATTTGGTTCTAAATTCGTTAAATATAAAGTATTGGGATGACCCTTGCGCAAAAATGAGATTTTAGCCTATATGGTTATTTGTTTGATATATATGAAGGTTGAGCTAGTCCCTCGATGTCCCTTGGTGCGAAAGATGATATTGGAACCTATTTGGTTCTAAATTCGGTAAATATAAAGTATTGGGATGACCCTTGGCGCGACAATGAGATATTATCCTATATGGTTGCAAATTTGATAAATGGTAAGGTTGAATTTGTCCCTTGATTTAGAGCACGATTTGTGAACCTATTTGGTTATGTATTCGGTAATATGAAAGTATTAGAATGACCCTTGTGCAAAAATGAGATTGTAGCCTATATGGTTACATGTTTGATAAATATGGAGGTTGAGCTTGTCCCTCGATGTCCCTTGATGCGAAACATGATATTTGAACCTATTTGGTTCTAAATTTGGTAAATATAAAGTATTGGGATGACCCTTGTCGCGAAAATGAGATATTAGCCTATATGGTTGCAAATTTGATAAATGTGAAGGTTGAATTTCTCCCTTGATTTAATGCATGATTTGTGAACCTCTTTGGTTGTGTATTCGATAAAATAAAAGGATTGGAATGACCCTTGCGCAAAAATGAGATTTTGGCCTATATGATTACAAGTTTGAGAAATAAGAAGGTTAACATTTCCCTTGATTTAAATCATGATATATGGATCTATTTGGTTTTGTATTCGATAAAATGAAAGTATTGGAACGACCCTTGCGTAAAAATGAGATTTTAGCCTATATGGTTATATTTTGATATATGTATGAAGGTTGAGCTTGTCCCTCGACGTTCCTTGGTGCGAAAGATGATATTTGAACCTATTGGGTTCAAAATTTGGTATATATAAAGTATTGGGATGACCCTTGTCGCGAAAATGAGATATTAGCCTATATGGTTCCAAATTTGATAAATGTGAAGGTTGAATTTCTCCCTTGATTTAATGCATGATTTGTGAACCTCTTTGGTTGTGTATTCGATAAAATAAAAGGATTGGAATGACCCTTGCGCAAAAATGAGATTTTGGCCTATATGATTACAAGTTTGAGAAATAAGAAGGTTAACATTTCCCTTGATTTAAATCATGATATATGAATCTATTTGGTTTTGTATTCGATAAAATGAAAGTATTGGAACGACCCTTGCGTAAAAATGAGATTTTAGCCTATATGGTTATATGTTTGATATATGTATGAAGGTTGAGCTTGTCCCTCGACGTTCCTTGGTGCGAAAGATGATATTTGAACCTATTGGGTTCTAAATTTGGTATATATAAAGTATTGGGATGACCCTTGTCCCGAAAATGAGATATTAGCCTATATGGTTGCAAATTTGATAAATATGAAGGTTGAATTTCTCCCTTGATTTAATGCATGATTTGTGAACCTCTTTGGTTGAGTATTCGATAAAATAAAAGTATTGGAATGACCCTTGCGCAAAAATGAGATTTTGGCCAATGTGATTACAAGTTTGAGTAATAAGAAGGTTAACATTCCCTTGATTTAAATCATGATATATGAATCTATTTGGTTTTGTATTCGATAAAATGAAAGTATTGGAAGGACCCTTGCGTAAAAATGAGATTTTAGCCTATATGGTTATATGTTTGATATATGTATGAAGGTTGAGCTTGTCCCTCGACGTTCTTTGGTGCGAAAGAGGATATTTGAACCTTTTTGGTTCTAAATTTGGTAAATATAATGTATTGGGATGACCCTTGTCGCGAAAATGAGATATTAGCCTATATGGTTATTTGTTTGATATATATGAAGGTTGAACTTGTCCCTCGATGTCCCTTGGTACGAAAGATGATATTTGAACCTATTTGGTTCTAAATTCGTTAAATATAAAGTATTGGGATGACCCTTGCGCAAAAATGAGATTTTAGCCTATATGGTTATTTGTTTGATATATATGAAGGTTGAGCTAGTCCCTCGATGTCCCTTGGTGCGAAAGATGATATTGGAACCTATTTGGTTCTAAATTCGGTAAATATAAAGTATTGGGATGACCTTTGGCGCGACAATGAGATATTATCCTATATGGTTGCAAATTTGATAAATGGTAAGGTTGAATTTGTCCCTTGATTTAGAGCACGATTTGTGAACCTATTTGGTTATGTATTCGGTAATATGAAAGTATTAGAATGACCCTTGTGCAAAAATGAGATTGTAGCCTATATGGTTACATGTTTGATAAATATGGAGGTTGAGCTTGTCCCTCGATGTCCCTTGATGCGAAACATGATATTTGAACCTATTTGGTTCTAAATTTGGTAAATATAAAGTATTGGGATGACCCTTGTCGCGAAAATGATATATTAGCCTATATGGTTGCAAATTTGATAAATGTGAAGGTTGAATTTCTCCCTTGATTTAATGCATGATTTGTGAACCTCTTTGGTTGTGTATTCGATAAAATAAAAGGATTGGAATGACCCTTGCGCAAAAATGAGATTTTGGCCTATATGATTACAAGTTTGAGAAATAAGAAGGTTAACATTTCCCTTGATTTAAATCATGATATATGGATCTATTTGGTTTTGTATTCGATAAAATGAAAGTATTGGAACGACCCTTGCGTAAAAATGAGATTTTAGCCTATATGGTTATATTTTGATATATGTATCAAGGTTGAGCTTGTCCCTCGACGTTCCTTGGTGCGAAAGATGATATTTGAACCTATTGGGTTCAAAATTTGGTATATATAAAGTATTGGGATGACCCTTGTCGCAAAAATGAGATATTAGCCTATATGGTTCCAAATTTGATAAATGTGAAGGTTGAATTTCTCCCTTGATTTAATGCATGATTTGTGAACCTCTTTGGTTGTGTATTCGATAAAATAAAAGGATTGGAATGACCCTTGCGCAAAAATGAGATTTTGGCCTATATGATTACAAGTTTGAGAAATAAGAAGGTTAACATTTCCCTTGATTTAAATCATGATATATGAATCTATTTGGTTTTGTATTCGATAAAATGAAAGTATTGGAAGGACCCTTGCGTAAAAATGAGATTTTAGCCTATATGGTTATATGTTTGATATATGTATGAAGGTTGAGCTTGTCCCTCGACGTTCTTTGGTGCGAAAGAGGATATTTGAACCTTTTTGGTTCTAAATTTGGTAAATATAATGTATTGGGATGACCCTTGTCGCGAAAATGAGATATTAGCCTATATGGTTATTTGTTTGATATATATGAAGGTTGAGCTTGTCCCTCGATGTCCCTTGGTGCGAAAGATGATATTTGAACCTATTTGGTTCTAAATTCGTTAAATATAAAGTATTGGGATGACCCTTGCGCAAAAATGAGATTTTAGCCTATATGGTTATTTGTTTGATATATATGAAGGTTGAGCTAGTCCCTCGATGTCCCTTGGTGCGAAAGATGATATTGGAACCTATTTGGTTCTAAATTCGGTAAATATAAAGTATTGGGATGACCCTTGGCGCGACAATGAGATATTATCCTATATGGTTGCAAATTTGATAAATGGTAAGGTTGAATTTGTCCCTTGATTTAGAGCACGATTTGTGAACCTATTTGGTTATGTATTCGGTAATATGAAAGTATTAGAATGACCCTTGTGCAAAAATGAGATTGTAGCCTATATGGTTACATGTTTGATAAATATGGAGGTTGAGCTTGTCCCTCGATGTCCCTTGATGCGAAACATGATATTTGAACCTATTTGGTTCTAAATTTGGTAAATATAAAGTATTGGGATGACCCTTGTCGCGAAAATGAGATATTAGCCTATATGGTTGCAAATTTGATAAATGTGAAGGTTGAATTTCTCCCTTGATTTAATGCATGATTTGTGAACCTCTTTGGTTGTGTATTCGATAAAATAAAAGTATTGGAATGACCCTTGCGCAAAAATGAGATTTTGGCCTATGTGATTACAAGTTTGAGAAATAAGAAGGTTAACATTTCCCTTGATTTAAATCATGATATATGAATCTATTTGGTTTTGTATTCGATAAAATGAAAGTATTGGAACGACCCTTGCGTAAAAATGAGATTTTAGCCTATATGGTTATATGTTTGATATATGTATGAAGGTTGAGCTTGTCCCTCGACGTTCCTTGGTGCGAAAGATGATATTTGAACCTATTGGGTTCTAAATTTGGTATATATAAAGTATTGGGATGACCCTTGTCCCGAAAATGAGATATTAGCCTATATGGTTGCAAATTTGATAAATATGAAGGTTGAATTTCTCCCTTGATTTAATGCATGATTTGTGAACCTCTTTGGTTGAGTATTCGATAAAATAAAAGTATTGGAATGACCCTTGCGCAAAAATGAGATTTTGGCCAATGTGATTACAAGTTTGAGAAATAAGAAGGTTAACATTCCCTTGATTTAAATCATGATATATGAATCTATTTGGTTTTGTATTCGATAAAATGAAAGTATTGGAAGGACCCTTGCGTAAAAATGAGATTTTAGCCTATATGGTTATATGTTTGATATATGTATGAAGGTTGAGCTTGTCCCTCGACGTTCTTTGGTGCGAAAGAGGATATTTGAACCTTTTTGGTTCTAAATTTGGTAAATATAATGTATTGGGATGACCCTTGTCGCGAAAATGAGATATTAGCCTATATGGTTATTTGTTTGATATATATGAAGGTTGAGCTTGTCCCTCGATGTCCCTTGGTACGAAAGATGATATTTGAACCTATTTGGTTCTAAATTCGTTAAATATAAAGTATTGGGATGACCCTTGCGCAAAAATGAGATTTTAGCCTATATGGTTATTTGTTTGATATATATGAAGGTTGAGCTAGTCCCTCGATGTCCCTTGGTGCGAAAGATGATATTGGAACCTATTTGGTTCTAAATTCGGTAAATATAAAGTATTGGGATGACCCTTGGCGCGAAAATGAGATATTATCCTATATGGTTGCAAATTTGATAAATGGTAAGGTTGAATTTGTCCCTTGATTTAGAGCACGATTTGTGAACCTATTTGGTTATGTATTCGGTAATATGAAAGTATTAGAATGACCCTTGTGCAAAAATGAGATTGTAGCCTATATGGTTACATGTTTGATAAATATGGAGGTTGAGCTTGTCCCTCGATGTCCCTTGATGCGAAACATGATATTTGAACCTATTTGGTTCTAAATTTGGTAAATATAAAGTATTGGGATGACCCTTGTCGCGAAAATGAGATATTAGCCTATATGGTTGCAAATTTGATAAATGTGAAGGTTGAATTTCTCCCTTGATTTAATGCATGATTTGTGAACCTCTTTGGTTGTGTATTCGATAAAATAAAAGGATTGGAATGACCCTTGCGCAAAAATGAGATTTTGGCCTATATGATTACAGGTTTGAGAAATAAGAAGGTTAACATTTCCCTTGATTTAAATCATGATATATGGATCTATTTGGTTTTGTATTCGATAAAATGAAAGTATTGGAACGACCCTTGCGTAAAAATGAGATTTTAGCCTATATGGTTATATTTTGATATATGTATGAAGGTTGAGCTTGTCCCTCGACGTTCCTTGGTGCGAAAGATGATATTTGAACCTATTGGGTTCAAAATTTGGTATATATAAAGTATTGGGATGACCCTTGTCGCGAAAATGAGATATTAGCCTATATGGTTCCAAATTTGATAAATGTGAAGGTTGAATTTCTCCCTTGATTTAATGCATGATTTGTGAACCTCTTTGGTTGTGTATTCGATAAAATAAAAGGATTGGAATGACCCTTGCGCAAAAATGAGATTTTGGCCTATATGATTACAAGTTTGAGAAATAAGAAGGTTAACATTTCCCTTGATTTAAATCATGATATATGGATCTATTTGGTTTTGTATTCGATAAAATGAAAGTATTGGAACGACCCTTGCGTAAAAATGAGATTTTAGCCTATATGGTTATATTTTGATATATGTATGAAGGTTGAGCTTGTCCCTCGACGTTCCTTGGTGCGAAAGATGATATTTGAACCTATTGGGTTCAAAATTTGGTATATATAAAGTATTGGGATGACCCTTGTCGCGAAAATGAGATATTAGCCTATATGGTTCCAAATTTGATAAATGTGAAGGTTGAATTTCTCCCTTGATTTAATGCATGATTTGTGAACCTCTTTGGTTGTGTATTCGATAAAATAAAAGGATTGGAATGACCCTTGCGCAAAAATGAGATTTTGGCCTATATGATTACAAGTTTGAGAAATAAGAAGGTTAACATTTCCCTTGATTTAAATCATGATATATGGATCTATTTGGTTTTGAATTCGATAAAATGAAAGTATTGGAACGACCCTTGCGTAAAAATGAGATTTTAGCCTATATGGTTATGGTTTTGATATATGTATGAAGGTTGAGCTTGTCCCTCGACGTTCCTTGGTGCGAAAGATGATATTTGAACCTATTGGGTTCTAAATTTGGTATATATAAAGTATTGGGATGACCCTTGTCCCGAAAATGAGATATTAGCCTATATGGTTGCAAATTTGATAAATATGAAGGTTGAATTTCTCCCTTGATTTAATGCATGATTTGTGAACCTCTTTGGTTGAGTATTCGATAAAATAAAAGTATTGGAATGACCCTTGCGCAAAAATGAGATTTTGGCCAATGTGATTACAAGTTTGAGAAATAAGAAGGTTAACATTCCCTTGATTTAAATCATGATATATGAATCTATTTGGTTTTGTATTCGATAAAATGAAAGTATTGGAAGGACCCTTTCGTAAAAATGAGATTTTAGCCTATATGGTTATATGTTTGATATATGTATGAAGGTTGAGCTTGTCCCTCGACGTTCTTTGGTGCGAAAGAGGATATTTGAACCTTTTTGGTTCTAAATTTGGTAAATATAATGTATTGGGATGACCCTTGTCGCGAAAATGAGATATTAGCCTATATGGTTATTTGTTTGATATATATGAAGGTTGAGCTTGTCCCTCGATGTCCCTTGGTGCGAAAGATGATATTTGAACCTATTTGGTTCTAAATTCGTTAAATATAAAGTATTGGGATGACCCTTGCGCAAAAATGAGATTTTAGCCTATATGGTTATTTGTTTGATATATATGAAGGTTGAGCTAGTCCCTCGATGTCCCTTGGTGCGAAAGATGATATTGGAACCTATTTGGTTCTAAATTCGGTAAATATAAAGTATTGGGATGACCCTTGGCGCGACAATGAGATATTATCCTATATGGTTGCAAATTTGATAAATGGTAAGGTTGAATTTGTCCCTTGATTTAGAGCACGATTTGTGAACCTATTTGGTTATGTATTCGGTAATATGAAAGTATTAGAATGACCCTTGTGCAAAAATGAGATTGTAGCCTATATGGTTACATGTTTGATAAATATGGAGGTTGAGCTTGTCCCTCGATGTCCCTTGAAGCGAAACATGATATTTGAACCTATTTGGTTCTAAATTTGGTAAATATAAAGTATTGGGATGACCCTTGTCGCGAAAATGAGATATTAGCCTATATGGTTGCAAATTTGATAAATGTGAAGGTTGAATTTCTCCCTTGATTTAATGCATGATTTGTGAACCTCTTTGGTTGTGTATTCGATAAAATAAAAGGATTGGAATGACCCTTGCGCAAAAATGAGATTTTGGCCTATATGATTACAAGTTTGAGAAATAAGAAGGTTAACATTTCCCTTGATTTAAATCATGATATATGGATCTATTTGGTTTTGTATTTGATAAAATGAAAGTATTGGAACGACCCTTGCGTAAAAATGAGATTTTAGCCTATATGGTTATATTTTGATATATGTATGAAGGTTGAGCTTGTCCCTAGACGTTCCTTGGTGCGAAAGATGATATTTGAACCTATTGGGTTCAAAATTTGGTATATATAAAGTATTGGGATGACCCTTGTCGCGAAAATGAGATATTAGCCTATATGGTTCCAAATTTGATAAATGTGAAGGTTGAATTTCTCCCTTGATTTAATGCATGATTTGTGAACCTCTTTGGTTGTGTATTCGATAAAATAAAAGGATTGGAATGACCCTTGCGCAAAAATGAGATTTTGGCCTATATGATTACAAGTTTGAGAAATAAGAAGGTTAACATTTCCCTTGATTTAAATCATGATATATGGATCTATTTGGTTTTGTATTCGATAAAATGAAAGTATTGGAACGACCCTTGCGTAAAAATGAGATTTTAGCCTGTATGGTTATATTTTGATATATGTATGAAGGTTGAGCTTGTCCCTCGACGTTCCTTGGTGCGAAAGATGATATTTGAACCTATTGGGTTCAAAATTTGGTATATATAAAGTATTGGGATGACCCTTGTCGCGAAAATGAGATATTAGCCTATATGGTTCCAAATTTGATAAATGTGAAGGTTGAATTTCTCCCTTGATTTAATGCATGATTTGTGAACCTCTTTGGTTGTGTATTCGATAAAATAAAAGGATTGGAATGACCCTTGCGCAAAAATGAGATTTTGGCCTATATGATTACAAGTTTGAGAAATAAGAAGGTTAACATTTCCCTTGATTTAAATCATGATATATGGATCTATTTGGTTTTGAATTCGATAAAATGAAAGTATTGGAACGACCCTTGCGTAAAAATGAGATTTTAGCCTATATGGTTATGGTTTTGATATATGTATGAAGGTTGAGCTTGTCCCTCGACGTTCCTTGGTGCGAAAGATGATATTTGAACCTATTGGGTTCTAAATTTGGTATATATAAAGTATTGGGATGACCCTTGTCCCGAAAATGAGATATTAGCCTATATGGTTGCAAATTTGATAAATATGAAGGTTGAATTTCTCCCTTGATTTAATGCATGATTTGTGAACCTCTTTGGTTGAGTATTCGATAAAATAAAAGTATTGGAATGACCCTTGCGCAAAAATGAGATTTTGGCCAATGTGATTACAAGTTTGAGAAATAAGAAGGTTAACATTCCCTTGATTTAAATCATGATATATGAATCTATTTGGTTTTGTATTCGATAAAATGAAAGTATTGGAAGGACCCTTTCGTAAAAATGAGATTTTAGCCTATATGGTTATATGTTTGATATATGTATGAAGGTTGAGCTTGTCCCTCGACGTTCTTTGGTGCGAAAGAGGATATTTGAACCTTTTTGGTTCTAAATTTGGTAAATATAATGTATTGGGATGACCCTTGTCGCGAAAATGAGATATTAGCCTATATGGTTATTTGTTTGATATATATGAAGGTTGAGCTTGTCCCTCGATGTCCCTTGGTGCGAAAGATGATATTTGAACCTATTTGGTTCTAAATTCGTTAAATATAAAGTATTGGGATGACCCTTGCGCAAAAATGAGATTTTAGCCTATATGGTTATTTGTTTGATATATATGAAGGTTGAGCTAGTCCCTCGATGTCCCTTGGTGCGAAAGATGATATTGGAACCTATTTGGTTCTAAATTCGGTAAATATAAAGTATTGGGATGACCCTTGGCGCGACAATGAGATATTATCCTATATGGTTGCAAATTTGATAAATGGTAAGGTTGAATTTGTCCCTTGATTTAGAGCACGATTTGTGAACCTATTTGGTTATGTATTCGGTAATATGAAAGTATTAGAATGACCCTTGTGCAAAAATGAGATTGTAGCCTATATGGTTACATGTTTGATAAATATGGAGGTTGAGCTTGTCCCTCGATGTCCCTTGATGCGAAACATGATATTTGAACCTATTTGGTTCTAAATTTGGTAAATATAAAGTATTGGGATGACCCTTGTCGCGAAAATGAGATATTAGCCTATATGGTTGCAAATTTGATAAATGTGAAGGTTGAATTTCTCCCTTGATTTAATGCATGATTTGTGAACCTCTTTGGTTGTGTATTCGATAAAATAAAAGGATTGGAATGACCCTTGCGCAAAAATGAGATTTTGGCCTATATGATTACAAGTTTGAGAAATAAGAAGGTTAACATTTCCCTTGATTTAAATCATGATATATGGATCTATTTGGTTTTGTATTCGATAAAATGAAAGTATTGGAACGACCCTTGCGTAAAAATGAGATTTTAGCCTATATGGTTATATTTTGATATATGTATGAAGGTTGAGCTTGTCCCTAGACGTTCCTTGGTGCGAAAGATGATATTTGAACCTATTGGGTTCTAAATTTGGTATATATAAAGTATTGGGATGACCCTTGTCCCGAAAATGAGATATTAGCCTATATGGTTGCAAATTTGATAAATATGAAGGTTGAATTTCTCCCTTGATTTAATGCATGATTTGTGAACCTCTTTGGTTGAGTATTCGATAAAATAAAAGTATTGGAATGACCCTTGCGCAAAAATGAGATTTTGGCCAATGTGATTACAAGTTTGAGAAATAAGAAGGTTAACATTCCCTTGATTTAAATCATGATATATGAATCTATTTGGTTTTGTATTCGATAAAATGAAAGTATTGGAAGGACCCTTTCGTAAAAATGAGATTTTAGCCTATATGGTTATATGTTTGATATATGTATGAAGGTTGAGCTTGTCCCTCGACGTTCTTTGGTGCGAAAGAGGATATTTGAACCTTTTTGGTTCTAAATTTGGTAAATATAATGTATTGGGATGACCCTTGTCGCGAAAATGAGATATTAGCCTATATGGTTATTTGTTTGATATATATGAAGGTTGAGCTTGTCCCTCGATGTCCCTTGGTGCGAAAGATGATATTTGAACCTATTTGGTTCTAAATTCGTTAAATATAAAGTATTGGGATGACCCTTGCGCAAAAATGAGATTTTAGCCTATATGGTTATTTGTTTGATATATATGAAGGTTGAGCTAGTCCCTCGATGTCCCTTGGTGCGAAAGATGATATTGGAACCTATTTGGTTCTAAATTCGGTAAATATAAAGTATTGGGATGACCCTTGGCGCGACAATGAGATATTATCCTATATGGTTGCAAATTTGATAAATGGTAAGGTTGAATTTGTCCCTTGATTTAGAGCACGATTTGTGAACCTATTTGGTTATGTATTCGGTAATATGAAAGTATTAGAATGACCCTTGTGCAAAAATGAGATTGTAGCCTATATGGTTACATGTTTGATAAATATGGAGGTTGAGCTTGTCCCTCGATGTCCCTTGATGCGAAACATGATATTTGAACCTATTTGGTTCTAAATTTGGTAAATATAAAGTATTGGGATGACCCTTGTCGCGAAAATGAGATATTAGCCTATATGGTTGCAAATTTGATAAATGTGAAGGTTGAATTTCTCCCTTGATTTAATGCATGATTTGTGAACCTCTTTGGTTGTGTATTCGATAAAATAAAAGGATTGGAATGACCCTTGCGCAAAAATGAGATTTTGGCCTATATGATTACAAGTTTGAGAAATAAGAAGGTTAACATTTCCCTTGATTTAAATCATGATATATGGATCTATTTGGTTTTGTATTCGATAAAATGAAAGTATTGGAACGACCCTTGCGTAAAAATGAGATTTTAGCCTATATGGTTATATTTTGATATATGTATGAAGGTTGAGCTTGTCCCTAGACGTTCCTTGGTGCGAAAGATGATATTTGAACCTATTGGGTTCAAAATTTGGTATATATAAAGTATTGGGATGACCCTTGTCGCGAAAATGAGATATTAGCCTATATGGTTCCAAATTTGATAAATGTGAAGGTTGAATTTCTCCCTTGATTTAATGCATGATTTGTGAACGTCTTTGGTTGTGTATTCGATAAAATAAAAGGATTGGAATGACCCTTGCGCAAAAATGAGATTTTGGCCTATATGATTACAAGTTTGAGAAATAAGAAGGTTAACATTTCCCTTGATTTAAATCATGATATATGGATCTATTTGGTTTTGTATTCGATAAAATGAAAGTATTGGAACGACCCTTGCGTAAAAATGAGATTTTAGCCTATATGGTTATATTTTGATATATGTATGAAGGTTGAGCTTGTCCCTCGACGTTCCTTGGTGCGAAAGATGATATTTGAACCTATTGGGTTCAAAATTTGGTATATATAAAGTATTGGGATGACCCTTGTCGCGAAAATGAGATATTAGCCTATATGGTTCCAAATTTGATAAATGTGAAGGTTGAATTTCTCCCTTGATTTAATGCATGATTTGTGAACCTCTTTGGTTGTGTATTCGATAAAATAAAAGGATTGGAATGACCCTTGCGCAAAAATGAGATTTTGGCCTATATGATTACAAGTTTGAGAAATAAGAAGGTTAACATTTCCCTTGATTTAAATCATGATATATGGATCTATTTGGTTTTGTATTCGATAAAATGAAAGTATTGGAACGACCCTTGCGTAAAAATGAGATTTTAGCCTATATGGTTATATTTTGATATATGTATGAAGGTTGAGCTTGTCCCTCGACGTTCCTTGGTGCGAAAGATGATATTTGAACCTATTGGGTTCAAAATTTGGTATATATAAAGTATTGGGATGACCCTTGTCGCGAAAATGAGATATTAGCCTATATGGTTCCAAATTTGATAAATGTGAAGGTTGAATTTCTCCCTTGATTTAATGCATGATTTGTGAACCTCTTTGGTTGTGTATTCGATAAAATAAAAGGATTGGAATGACCCTTGCGCAAAAATGAGATTTTGGCCTATATGATTACAAGTTTGAGAAATAAGAAGGTTAACATTTCCCTTGATTTAAATCATGATATATGGATCTATTTGGTTTTGAATTCGATAAAATGAAAGTATTGGAACGACCCTTGCGTAAAAATGAGATTTTAGCCTATATGGTTATGGTTTTGATATATGTATGAAGGTTGAGCTTGTCCCTCGACGTTCCTTGGTGCGAAAGATGATATTTGAACCTATTGGGTTCTAAATTTGGTATATATAAAGTATTGGGATGACCCTTGTCCCGAAAATGAGATATTAGCCTATATGGTTGCAAATTTGATAAATATGAAGGTTGAATTTCTCCCTTGATTTAATGCATGATTTGTGAACCTCTTTGGTTGAGTATTCGATAAAATAAAAGTATTGGAATGACCCTTGCGCAAAAATGAGATTTTGGCCAATGTGATTACAAGTTTGAGAAATAAGAAGGTTAACATTCCCTTGATTTAAATCATGATATATGAATCTATTTGGTTTTGTATTCGATAAAATGAAAGTATTGGAAGGACCCTTGCGTAAAAATGAGATTTTAGCCTATATGGTTATATGTTTGATATATGTATGAAGGTTGAGCTTGTCCCTCGACGTTCTTTGGTGCGAAAGAGGATATTTGAACCTTTTTGGTTCTAAATTTGGTAAATATAATGTATTGGGATGACCCTTGTCGCGAAAATGAGATATTAGCCTATATGGTTATTTGTTTGATATATATGAAGGTTGAGCTTGTCCCTCGATGTCCCTTGGTGCGAAAGATGATATTTGAACCTATTTGGTTCTAAATTCGTTAAATATAAAGTATTGGGATGACCCTTGCGCAAAAATGAGATTTTAGCCTATATGGTTATTTGTTTGATATATATGAAGGTTGAGCTAGTCCCTCGATGTCCCTTGGTGCGAAAGATGATATTGGAACCTATTTGGTTCTAAATTCGGTAAATATAAAGTATTGGGATGACCCTTGGCGCGACAATGAGATATTATCCTATATGGTTGCAAATTTGATAAATGGTAAGGTTGAATTTGTCCCTTGATTTAGAGCACGATTTGTGAACCTATTTGGTTATGTATTCGGTAATATGAAAGTATTAGAATGACCCTTGTGCAAAAATGAGATTGTAGCCTATATGGTTACATGTTTGATAAATATGGAGGTTGAGCTTGTCCCTCGATGTCCCTTGATGCGAAACATGATATTTGAACCTATTTGGTTCTAAATTTGGTAAATATAAAGTATTGGGATGACCCTTGTCGCGAAAATGAGATATTAGCCTATATGGTTGCAAATTTGATAAATGTGAAGGTTGAATTTCTCCCTTGATTTAATGCATGATTTGTGAACCTCTTTGGTTGTGTATTCGATAAAATAAAAGGATTGGAATGACCCTTGCGCAAAAATGAGATTTTGGCCTATATGATTACAAGTTTGAGAAATAAGAAGGTTAACATTTCCCTTGATTTAAATCATGATATATGGATCTATTTGGTTTTGTATTCGATAAAATGAAAGTATTGGAACGACCCTTGCGTAAAAATGAGATTTTAGCCTATATGGTTATATTTTGATATATGTATGAAGGTTGAGCTTGTCCCTAGACGTTCCTTGGTGCGAAAGATGATATTTGAACCTATTGGGTTCAAAATTTGGTATATATAAAGTATTGGGATGACCCTTGTCGCGAAAATGAGATATTAGCCTATATGGTTCCAAATTTGATAAATGTGAAGGTTGAATTTCTCCCTTGATTTAATGCATGATTTGTGAACCTCTTTGGTTGTGTATTCGATAAAATAAAAGGATTGGAATGACCCTTGCGCAAAAATGAGATTTTGGCCTATATGATTACAAGTTTGAGAAATAAGAAGGTTAACATTTCCCTTGATTTAAATCATGATATATGGATCTATTTGGTTTTGTATTCGATAAAATGAAAGTATTGGAACGACCCTTGCGTAAAAATGAGATTTTAGCCTATATGGTTATATTTTGATATATGTATGAAGGTTGAGCTTGTCCCTCGACGTTCCTTGGTGCGAAAGATGATATTTGAACCTATTGGGTTCAAAATTTGGTATATATAAAGTATTGGGATGACCCTTGTCGCGAAAATGAGATATTAGCCTATATGGTTCCAAATTTGATAAATGTGAAGGTTGAATTTCTCCCTTGATTTAATGCATGATTTGTGAACCTCTTTGGTTGTGTATTCGATAAAATAAAAGGATTGGAATGACCCTTGCGCAAAAATGAGATTTTGGCCTATATGATTACAAGTTTGAGAAATAAGAAGGTTAACATTTCCCTTGATTTAAATCATGATATATGGATCTATTTGGTTTTGAATTCGATAAAATGAAAGTATTGGAACGACCCTTGCGTAAAAATGAGATTTTAGCTTATATGGTTATGGTTTTGATATATGTATGAAGGTTGAGCTTGTCCCTCGACGTTCCTTGGTGCGAAAGATGATATTTGAACCTATTGGGTTCTAAATTTGGTATATATAAAGTATTGGGATGACCCTTGTCCCGAAAATGAGATATTAGCCTATATGGTTGCAAATTTGATAAATATGAAGGTTGAATTTCTCCCTTGATTTAATGCATGATTTGTGAACCTCTTTGGTTGAGTATTCGATAAAATAAAAGTATTGGAATGACCCTTGCGCAAAAATGAGATTTTGGCCAATGTGATTACAAGTTTGAGAAATAAGAAGGTTAACATTCCCTTGATTTAAATCATGATATATGAATCTATTTGGTTTTGTATTCGATAAAATGAAAGTATTGGAAGGACCCTTTCGTAAAAATGAGATTTTAGCCTATATGGTTATATGTTTGATATATGTATGAAGGTTGAGCTTGTCCCTCGACGTTCTTTGGTGCGAAAGAGGATATTTGAACCTTTTTGGTTCTAAATTTGGTAAATATAATGTATTGGGATGACCCTTGTCGCGAAAATGAGATATTAGCCTATATGGTTATTTGTTTGATATATATGAAGGTTGAGCTTGTCCCTCGATGTCCCTTGGTGCGAAAGATGATATTTGAACCTATTTGGTTCTAAATTCGTTAAATATAAAGTATTGGGATGACCCTTGCGCAAAAATGAGATTTTAGCCTATATGGTTATTTGTTTGATATATATGAAGGTTGAGCTAGTCCCTCGATGTCCCTTGGTGCGAAAGATGATATTGGAACCTATTTGGTTCTAAATTCGGTAAATATAAAGTATTGGGATGACCCTTGGCGCGACAATGAGATATTATCCTATATGGTTGCAAATTTGATAAATGGTAAGGTTGAATTTGTCCCTTGATTTAGAGCACGATTTGTGAACCTATTTGGTTATGTATTCGGTAATATGAAAGTATTAGAATGACCCTTGTGCAAAAATGAGATTGTAGCCTATATGGTTACATGTTTGATAAATATGGAGGTTGAGCTTGTCCCTCGATGTCCCTTGATGCGAAACATGATATTTGAACCTATTTGGTTCTAAATTTGGTAAATATAAAGTATTGGGATGACCCTTGTCGCGAAAATGAGATATTAGCCTATATGGTTGCAAATTTGATAAATGTGAAGGTTGAATTTCTCCCTTGATTTAATGCATGATTTGTGAACCTCTTTGGTTGTGTATTCGATAAAATAAAAGGATTGGAATGACCCTTGCGCAAAAATGAGATTTTGGCCTATATGATTACAAGTTTGAGAAATAAGAAGGTTAACATTTCCCTTGATTTAAATCATGATATATGGATCTATTTGGTTTTGTATTGGATAAAATGAAAGTATTGGAACGACCCTTGCGTAAAAATGAGATTTTAGCCTATATGGTTATATTTTGATATATGTATGAAGGTTGAGCTTGTCCCTAGACGTTCCTTGGTGCGAAAGATGATATTTGAACCTATTGGGTTCAAAATTTGGTATATATAAAGTATTGGGATGACCCTTGTCGCGAAAATGAGATATTAGCCTATATGGTTCCAAATTTGATAAATGTGAAGGTTGAATTTCTCCCTTGATTTAATGCATGATTTGTGAACCTCTTTGGTTGTGTATTCGATAAAATAAAAGGATTGGAATGACCCTTGCGCAAAAATGAGATTTTGGCCTATATGATTACAAGTTTGAGAAATAAGAAGGTTAACATTTCCCTTGATTTAAATCATGATATATGAATCTATTTGGTTTTGTATTCGATAAAATGAAAGTATTGGAACGACCCTTGCGTAAAAATGAGATTTTAGCCTATATGGTTATATGTTTGATATATGTATGAAGGTTGAGCTTGTCCCTCGACGTTCCTTGGTGCGAAAGATGATATTTGAACCTATTGGGTTCTAAATTTGGTATATATAAAGTATTGGGATGACCCTTGTCGCGAAAATGAGATATTAGCCTATATGGTTGCAAATTTGATAAATATGAAGGTTGAATTTCTCCCTTGATTTAATGCATGATTTGTGAACCTCTTTGGTTGAGTATTCGATAAAATAAAAGTATTGGAATGACCCTTGCGCAAAAATGAGATTTTGGCCTATGTGATTACAAGTTTGAGAAATAAGAAGGTTAACATTTCCCTTGATTTAAATCATGATATATGAATCTATTTGGTTTTGTATTCGATAAAATGAAAGTATTGGAACGACCCTTGCGTAAAAATGAGATTTTAGCCTATATGGTTATATGTTTGATATATGTATGAAGGTTGAGCTTGTCCCTCGACGTTCTTTGGTGCGAAAGAGGATATTTGAACCTTTTTGGTTCTAAATTTGGTAAATATAATGTATTGGGATGACCCTTGTCGCGAAAATGAGATATTAGCCTATATGGTTATTTGTTTGATATATATGAAGGTTGAGCTTGTCCCTCGATGTCCCTTGGTGCGAAAGATGATATTTGAACCTATTTGGTTCTAAATTCGTTAAATATAAAGTATTGGGATGACCCTTGCGCAAAAATGAGATTTTAGCCTATATGGTTATTTGTTTGATATATATGAAGGTTGAGCTAGTCCCTCGATGTCCCTTGGTGCGAAAGATGATATTGGAACCTATTTGGTTCTAAATTCGGTAAATATAAAGTATTGGGATGACCCTTGGCGCGACAATGAGATATTATCCTATATGGTTGCAAATTTGATAAATGGTAAGGTTGAATTTGTCCCTTGATTTAGAGCACGATTTGTGAACCTATTTGGTTATGTATTCGGTAATATGAAAGTATTAGAATGACCCTTGTGCAAAAATGAGATTGTAGCCTATATGGTTACATGTTTGATAAATATGGAGGTTGAGCTTGTCCCTCGATGTCCCTTGATGCGAAACATGATATTTGAACCTATTTGGTTCTAAATTTGGTAAATATAAAGTATTGGGATGACCCTTGTCGCGAAAATGAGATATTAGCCTATATGGTTGCAAATTTGATAAATGTGAAGGTTGAATTTCTCCCTTGATTTAATGCATGATTTGTGAACCTCTTTGGTTGTGTATTCGATAAAATAAAAGGATTGGAATGACCCTTGCGCAAAAATGAGATTTTGGCCTATATGATTACAAGTTTGAGAAATAAGAAGGTTAACATTTCCCTTGATTTAAATCATGATATATGGATCTATTTGGTTTTGTATTCGATAAAATGAAAGTATTGGAACGACCCTTGCGTAAAAATGAGATTTTAGCCTATATGGTTATATTTTGATATATGTATGAAGGTTGAGCTTGTCCCTAGACGTTCCTTGGTGCGAAAGATGATATTTGAACCTATTGGGTTCAAAATTTGGTATATATAAAGTATTGGGATGACCCTTGTCGCGAAAATGAGATATTAGCCTATATGGTTCCAAATTTGATAAATGTGAAGGTTGAATTTCTCCCTTGATTTAATGCATGATTTGTGAACCTCTTTGGTTGTGTATTCGATAAAATAAAAGGATTGGAATGACCCTTGCGCAAAAATGAGATTTTGGCCTATATGATTACAAGTTTGAGAAATAAGAAGGTTAACATTTCCCTTGATTTAAATCATGATATATGGATCTATTTGGTTTTGTATTCGATAAAATGAAAGTATTGGAACGACCCTTGCGTAAAAATGAGATTTTAGCCTATATGGTTATATTTTGATATATGTATGAAGGTTGAGCTTGTCCCTCGACGTTCCTTGGTGCGAAAGATGATATTTGAACCTATTGGGTTCAAAATTTGGTATATATAAAGTATTGGGATGACCCTTGTCGCGAAAATGAGATATTAGCCTATATGGTTCCAAATTTGATAAATGTGAAGGTTGAATTTCTCCCTTGATTTAATGCATGATTTGTGAACCTCTTTGGTTGTGTATTCGATAAAATAAAAGGATTGGAATGACCCTTGCGCAAAAATGAGATTTTGGCCTATATGATTACAAGTTTGAGAAATAAGAAGGTTAACATTTCCCTTGATTTAAATCATGATATATGGATCTATTTGGTTTTGAATTCGATAAAATGAAAGTATTGGAACGACCCTTGCGTAAAAATGAGATTTTAGCTTATATGGTTATGGTTTTGATATATGTATGAAGGTTGAGCTTGTCCCTCGACGTTCCTTGGTGCGAAAGATGATATTTGAACCTATTGGGTTCTAAATTTGGTATATATAAAGTATTGGGATGACCCTTGTCCCGAAAATGAGATATTAGCCTATATGGTTGCAAATTTGATAAATATGAAGGTTGAATTTCTCCCTTGATTTAATGCATGATTTGTGAACCTCTTTGGTTGAGTATTCGATAAAATAAAAGTATTGGAATGACCCTTGCGCAAAAATGAGATTTTGGCCAATGTGATTACAAGTTTGAGAAATAAGAAGGTTAACATTCCCTTGATTTAAATCATGATATATGAATCTATTTGGTTTTGTATTCGATAAAATGAAAGTATTGGAAGGACCCTTTCGTAAAAATGAGATTTTAGCCTATATGGTTATATGTTTGATATATGTATGAAGGTTGAGCTTGTCCCTCGACGTTCTTTGGTGCGAAAGAGGATATTTGAACCTTTTTGGTTCTAAATTTGGTAAATATAATGTATTGGGATGACCCTTGTCGCGAAAATGAGATATTAGCCTATATGGTTATTTGTTTGATATATATGAAGGTTGAGCTTGTCCCTCGATGTCCCTTGGTGCGAAAGATGATATTTGAACCTATTTGGTTCTAAATTCGTTAAATATAAAGTATTGGGATGACCCTTGCGCAAAAATGAGATTTTAGCCTATATGGTTATTTGTTTGATATATATGAAGGTTGAGCTAGTCCCTCGATGTCCCTTGGTGCGAAAGATGATATTGGAACCTATTTGGTTCTAAATTCGGTAAATATAAAGTATTGGGATGACCCTTGGCGCGACAATGAGATATTATCCTATATGGTTGCAAATTTGATAAATGGTAAGGTTGAATTTGTCCCTTGATTTAGAGCACGATTTGTGAACCTATTTGGTTATGTATTCGGTAATATGAAAGTATTAGAATGACCCTTGTGCAAAAATGAGATTGTAGCCTATATGGTTACATGTTTGATAAATATGGAGGTTGAGCTTGTCCCTCGATGTCCCTTGATGCGAAACATGATATTTGAACCTATTTGGTTCTAAATTTGGTAAATATAAAGTATTGGGATGACCCTTGTCGCGAAAATGAGATATTAGCCTATATGGTTGCAAATTTGATAAATGTGAAGGTTGAATTTCTCCCTTGATTTAATGCATGATTTGTGAACCTCTTTGGTTGTGTATTCGATAAAATAAAAGGATTGGAATGACCCTTGCGCAAAAATGAGATTTTGGCCTATATGATTACAAGTTTGAGAAATAAGAAGGTTAACATTTCCCTTGATTTAAATCATGATATATGGATCTATTTGGTTTTGTATTGGATAAAATGAAAGTATTGGAACGACCCTTGCGTAAAAATGAGATTTTAGCCTATATGGTTATATGTTTGATATATGTATGAAGGTTGAGCTTGTCCCTCGACGTTCCTTGGTGCGAAAGATGATATTTGAACCTATTGGGTTCTAAATTTGGTATATATAAAGTATTGGGATGACCCTTGTCGCGAAAATGAGATATTAGCCTATATGGTTGCAAATTTGATAAATATGAAGGTTGAATTTCTCCCTTGATTTAATGCATGATTTGTGAACCTCTTTGGTTGAGTATTCGATAAAATAAAAGTATTGGAATGACCCTTGCGCAAAAATGAGATTTTGGCCTATGTGATTACAAGTTTGAGAAATAAGAAGGTTAACATTTCCCTTGATTTAAATCATGATATATGAATCTATTTGGTTTTGTATTCGATAAAATGAAAGTATTGGAACGACCCTTGCGTAAAAATGAGATTTTAGCCTATATGGTTATATGTTTGATATATGTATGAAGGTTGAGCTTGTCCCTCGACGTTCCTTGGTGCGAAAGATGATATTTGAACCTATTGGGTTCTAAATTTGGTATATATAAAGTATTGGGATGACCCTTGTCCCGAAAATGAGATATTAGCCTATATGGTTGCAAATTTGATAAATATGAAGGTTGAATTTCTCCCTTGATTTAATGCATGATTTGTGAACCTCTTTGGTTGAGTATTCGATAAAATAAAAGTATTGGAATGACCCTTGCGCAAAAATGAGATTTTGGCCAATGTGATTACAAGTTTGAGAAATAAGAAGGTTAACATTCCCTTGATTTAAATCATGATATATGAATCTATTTGGTTTTGTATTCGATAAAATGAAAGTATTGGAAGGACCCTTGCGTAAAAATGAGATTTTAGCCTATATGGTTATATGTTTGATATATGTATGAAGGTTGAGCTTGTCCCTCGACGTTCTTTGGTGCGAAAGAGGATATTTGAACCTTTTTGGTTCTAAATTTGGTAAATATAATGTATTGGGATGACCCTTGTCGCGAAAATGAGATATTAGCCTATATGGTTATTTGTTTGATATATATGAAGGTTGAGCTTGTCCCTCGATGTCCCTTGGTGCGAAAGATGATATTTGAACCTATTTGGTTCTAAATTCGTTAAATATAAAGTATTGGGATGACCCTTGCGCAAAAATGAGATTTTAGCCTATATGGTTATTTGTTTGATATATATGAAGGTTGAGCTAGTCCCTCGATGTCCCTTGGTGCGAAAGATGATATTGGAACCTATTTGGTTCTAAATTCGGTAAATATAAAGTATTGGGATGACCCTTGGCGCGACAATGAGATATTATCCTATATGGTTGCAAATTTGATAAATGGTAAGGTTGAATTTGTCCCTTGATTTAGAGCACGATTTGTGAACCTATTTGGTTATGTATTCGGTAATATGAAAGTATTAGAATGACCCTTGTGCAAAAATGAGATTGTAGCCTATATGGTTACATGTTTGATAAATATGGAGGTTGAGCTTGTCCCTCGATGTCCCTTGATGCGAAACATGATATTTGAACCTATTTGGTTCTAAATTTGGTAAATATAAAGTATTGGGATGACCCTTGTCGCGAAAATGAGATATTAGCCTATATGGTTGCAAATTTGATAAATGTGAAGGTTGAATTTCTCCCTTGATTTAATGCATGATTTGTGAACCTCTTTGGTTGTGTATTCGATAAAATAAAAGGATTGGAATGACCCTTGCGCAAAAATGAGATTTTGGCCTATATGATTACAAGTTTGAGAAATAAGAAGGTTAACATTTCCCTTGATTTAAATCATGATATATGAATCTATTTGGTTTTGTATTCGATAAAATGAAAGTATTGGAACGACCCTTGCGTAAAAATGAGATTTTAGCCTATATGGTTATATGTTTGATATATGTATGAAGGTTGAGCTTGTCCCTCGACGTTCCTTGGTGCGAAAGATGATATTTGAACCTATTGGGTTCTAAATTTGGTATATATAAAGTATTGGGATGACCCTTGTCGCGAAAATGAGATATTAGCCTATATGGTTGCAAATTTGATAAATATGAAGGTTGAATTTCTCCCTTGATTTAATGCATGATTTGTGAACCTCTTTGGTTGAGTATTCGATAAAATAAAAGTATTGGAATGACCCTTGCGCAAAAATGAGATTTTGGCCAATGTGATTACAAGTTTGAGAAATAAGAAGGTTAACATTCCCTTGATTTAAATCATGATATATGAATCTATTTGGTTTTGTATTCGATAAAATGAAAGTATTGGAAGGACCCTTGCGTAAAAATGAGATTTTAGCCTAT
The DNA here is from genome assembly GCA_958299785.1 of Medicago lupulina. Taxonomy (NCBI): domain Eukaryota; kingdom Viridiplantae; phylum Streptophyta; class Magnoliopsida; order Fabales; family Fabaceae; genus Medicago; species Medicago lupulina. Next base: position 39,408,450 of record OY283143.1, on the reverse strand, counting down.
ATGGTTATATGTTTGATATATGTATGAAGGTTGAGCTTGTCCCTCGACGTTCTTTGGTGCGAAAGAGGATATTTGAACCTTTTTGGTTCTAAATTTGGTAAATATAATGTATTGGGATGACCCTTGTCGCGAAAATGAGATATTAGCCTATATGGTTATTTGTTTGATATATATGAAGGTTGAGCTTGTCCCTCGATGTCCCTTGGTGCGAAAGATGATATTTGAACCTATTTGGTTCTAAATTCGTTAAATATAAAGTATTGGGATGACCCTTGCGCAAAAATGAGATTTTAGCCTATATGGTTATTTGTTTGATATATATGAAGGTTGAGCTAGTCCCTCGATGTCCCTTGGTGCGAAAGATGATATTGGAACCTATTTGGTTCTAAATTCGGTAAATATAAAGTATTGGGATGACCCTTGGCGCGACAATGAGATATTATCCTATATGGTTGCAAATTTGATAAATGGTAAGGTTGAATTTGTCCCTTGATTTAGAGCACGATTTGTGAACCTATTTGGTTATGTATTCGGTAATATGAAAGTATTAGAATGACCCTTGTGCAAAAATGAGATTGTAGCCTATATGGTTACATGTTTGATAAATATGGAGGTTGAGCTTGTCCCTCGATGTCCCTTGATGCGAAACATGATATTTGAACCTATTTGGTTCTAAATTTGGTAAATATAAAGTATTGGGATGACCCTTGTCGCGAAAATGAGATATTAGCCTATATGGTTGCAAATTTGATAAATGTGAAGGTTGAATTTCTCCCTTGATTTAATGCATGATTTGTGAACCTCTTTGGTTGTGTATTCGATAAAATAAAAGGATTGGAATGACCCTTGCGCAAAAATGAGATTTTGGCCTATATGATTACAAGTTTGAGAAATAAGAAGGTTAACATTTCCCTTGATTTAAATCATGATATATGGATCTATTTGGTTTTGTATTCGATAAAATGAAAGTATTGGAACGACCCTTGCGTAAAAATGAGATTTTAGCCTATATGGTTATATTTTGATATATGTATGAAGGTTGAGCTTGTCCCTCGACGTTCCTTGGTGCGAAAGATGATATTTGAACCTATTGGGTTCAAAATTTGGTATATATAAAGTACTGGGATGACCCTTGTCGCGAAAATGAGATATTAGCATATATGGTTGCAAATTTGATAAATGTGAAGGTTGAATTTCTCCCTTGATTTAATGCATGATTTGTGAACCTCTTTGGTTGTGTATTCGATAAAATAAGAGGATTGGAATGACCCTTGCGCAAAAATGAGATTTTGGCCTATATGATTACAAGTTTGAGAAATAAGAAGGTTAACATTTCCCTTGATTTAAATCATGATATATGAATCTATTTGGTTTTGTATTCGATAAAATGAAAGTATTGGAACGACCCTTGCGTAAAAATGAGATTTTAGCCTATATGGTTATATGTTTGATATATGTATGAAGGTTGAGCTTGTCCCTCGACGTTCTTTGGTGCGAAAGATGATATTTGAACCTTTTTGGTTCTAAATTGGGTAAATATAATGTATTGGGATGACCCTTGTCGCGAAAATGAGATATTAGCCTATATGGTTATTTGTTTGATATATATGAAGGTTGAGATTGTCCCTCGATGTCCCTTGGTGCGAAAGATGATATTTGAACCTATTTGGTTCTAAATTCGTTAAATATAAAGTATTGGGATGACCCTTGTCGCGAAAATGAGATATTAGCCTATATGGTTGCAAATTTGATAAATGTGAAGGTTGAATTTCTCCCTTGATTTAATGCATGATTTGTGAACCTCTTTGGTTGTGTATTCGATAAAATAAAAGGATTGGAATGACCCTTGCGCAAAAATGAGATTTTGGCCTATATGATTACAAGTTTGAGAAATAAGAAGGTTAACATTTCCCTTGATTTAAATCATGATATATGGATCTATTTGGTTTTGTATTCGATAAAATGAAAGTATTGGAACGACCCTTGCGTAAAAATGAGATTTTAGCCTATATGGTTATATTTTGATATATGTATCAAGGTTGAGCTTGTCCCTCGACGTTCCTTGGTGCGAAAGATGATATTTGAACCTATTGGGTTCAAAATTTGGTATATATAAAGTATTGGGATGACCCTTGTCGCGAAAATGAGATATTAGCCTATATGGTTGCAAATTTGATAAATGTGAAGGTTGAATTTCTCCCTTGATTTAATGCATGATTTGTGAACCTCTTTGGTTGTGTATTCGATAAAATAAAAGGATTGGAATGACCCTTGCGCAAAAATGAGATTTTGGCCTATATGATTACAAGTTTGAGAAATAAGAAGGTTAACATTTCCCTTGATTTAAATCATGATATATGGATCTATTTGGTTTTGAATTCGATAAAATGAAAGTATTGGAACGAACCTTGCGTAAAAATGAGATTTTAGCCTATATGGTTATATGTTTGATATATGTATGAAGGTTGAACTTGTCCCTCGACGTTCCTTGGTGCGAAAGATGATATTTGAACCTATTGGGTTCTAAATTTGGTATATATAAAGTATTGGGATGACCCTTGTCGCGAAAATGAGATATTAGCCTATATGGTTGCAAATTTGATAAATATGAAGGTTGAATTTCTCCCTTGATTTAATGCATGATTTGTGAACCTCTTTGGTTGAGTATTCGATAAAATAAAAGTATTGGAATGACCCTTGCGCAAAAATGAGATTTTGGCCTATGTGATTACAAGTTTGAGAAATAAGAAGGTTAACATTTCCCTTGATTTAAATCATGATATATGGATCTATTTGGTTTTGTATTCGATAAAATGAAAGTATTGGAACGACCCTTGCGTAAAAATGAGATTTTAGCCTATATGGTTATATTTTGATATATGTATGAAGGTTGAGCTTGTCCCTCGACGTTCCTTGGTGCGAAAGATGATATTTGAACCTATTGGGTTCAAAATTTGGTATATATAAAGTATTGGGATGACCCTTGTCGCGAAAATGAGATATTAGCCTATATGGTTGCAAATTTGATAAATGTGAAGGTTGAATTTCTCCCTTGATTTAATGCATGATTTGTGAACCTCTTTGGTTGAGTATTCGATAAAATAAAAGTATTGGAATGACCCTTGCGCAAAAATGAGATTTTGGCCAATGTGATTACAAGTTTGAGAAATAAGAAGGTTAACATTCCCTTGATTTAAATCATGATATATGAATCTATTTGGTTTTGTATTCGATAAAATGAAAGTATTGGAAGGACCCTTGCGTAAAAATGAGATTTTAGCCTATATGGTTATATGTTTGATATATGTATGAAGGTTGAGCTTGTCCCTCGACGTTCTTTGGTGCGAAAGAGGATATTTGAACCTTTTTGGTTCTAAATTTGGTAAATATAATGTATTGGGATGACCCTTGTCGCGAAAATGAGATATTAGCCTATATGGTTATTTGTTTGATATATATGAAGGTTGAGCTTGTCCCTCGATGTCCCTTGGTGCGAAAGATGATATTTGAACCTATTTGGTTCTAAATTCGTTAAATATAAAGTATTGGGATGACCCTTGCGCAAAAATGAGATTTTAGCCTATATGGTTATTTGTTTGATATATATGAAGGTTGAGCTAGTCCCTCGATGTCCCTTGGTGCGAAAGATGATATTGGAACCTATTTGGTTCTAAATTCGGTAAATATAAAGTATTGGGATGACCCTTGGCGCGACAATGAGATATTATCCTATATGGTTGCAAATTTGATAAATGGTAAGGTTGAATTTGTCCCTTGATTTAGAGCACGATTTGTGAACCTATTTGGTTATGTATTCGGTAATATGAAAGTATTAGAATGACCCTTGTGCAAAAATGAGATTGTAGCCTATATGGTTACATGTTTGATAAATATGGAGGTTGAGCTTGTCCCTCGATGTCCCTTGATGCGAAACATGATATTTGAACCTATTTGGTTCTAAATTTGGTAAATATAAAGTATTGGGATGACCCTTGTCGCGAAAATGAGATATTAGCCTATATGGTTGCAAATTTGATAAATGTGAAGGTTGAATTTCTCCCTTGATTTAATGCATGATTTGTGAACCTCTTTGGTTGTGTATTCGATAAAATAAAAGGATTGGAATGACCCTTGCGCAAAAATGAGATTTTGGCCTATATGATTACAAGTTTGAGAAATAAGAAGGTTAACATTTCCCTTGATTTAAATCATGATATATGGATCTATTTGGTTTTGTATTCGATAAAATGAAAGTATTGGAACGACCCTTGCGTAAAAATGAGATTTTAGCCTATATGGTTATATTTTGATATATGTATGAAGGTTGAGCTTGTCCCTCGACGTTCCTTGGTGCGAAAGATGATATTTGAACCTATTGGGTTCAAAATTTGGTATATATAAAGTACTGGGATGACCCTTGTCGCGAAAATGAGATATTAGCATATATGGTTGCAAATTTGATAAATGTGAAGGTTGAATTTCTCCCTTGATTTAATGCATGATTTGTGAACCTCTTTGGTTGTGTATTCGATAAAATAAGAGGATTGGAATGACCCTTGCGCAAAAATGAGATTTTGGCCTATATGATTACAAGTTTGAGAAATAAGAAGGTTAACATTTCCCTTGATTTAAATCATGATATATGGATCTATTTGGTTTTGAATTCGATAAAATGAAAGTATTGGAACGACCCTTGCGTAAAAATGAGATTTTACCCTATATGGTTATATGTTTGATATATGTATGAAGGTTGAGCTTGTCCCTCGACGTTCCTTGGTGCGAAAGATGATATTTGAACCTATTGGGTTCTAAATTTGGTATATATAAAGTATTGGGATGACCCTTGTCGCGAAAATGAGATATTAGCCTATATGGTTGCAAATTTGATAAATATGAAGGTTGAATTTCTCCCTTGATTTAATGCATGATTTGTGAACCTCTTTGGTTGAGTATTCGATAAAATAAAAGTATTGGAATGACCCTTGCGCAAAAATGAGATTTTGGCCTATATGATTACAAGTTTGAGAAATAAGAAGGTTAACATTTCCCTTGATTTAAATCATGATATATGAATCTATTTGGTTTTGTATTCGATAAAATGAAAGTATTGGAACGACCCTTGCGTAAAAATGAGATTTTAGCCTATATGGTTATATGTTTGATATATGTATGAAGGTTGAGCTTGTCCCTCGACGTTCTTTGGTGCGAAAGATGATATTTGAACCTTTTTGGTTCTAAATTGGGTAAATATAATGTATTGGGATGACCCTTGTCGCGAAAATGAGATATTAGCCTATATGGTTATTTGTTTGATATATATGAAGGTTGAGCTTGTCCCTCGATGTCCCTTGGTGCGAAAGATGATATTTGAACCTATTTGGTTCTAAATTCGTTAAATATAAAGTATTGGGATGACCCTTGTCGCGAAAATGAGATATTAGCCTATATGGTTGCAAATTTGATAAATGTGAAGGTTGAATTTCTCCCTTGATTTAATGCATGATTTGTGAACCTCTTTGGTTGTGTATTCGATAAAATAAAAGGATTGGAATGACCCTTGCGCAAAAATGAGATTTTGGCCTATATGATTACAAGTTTGAGAAATAAGAAGGTTAACATTTCCCTTGATTTAAATCATGATATATGGATCTATTTGGTTTTGTATTCGATAAAATGAAAGTATTGGAACGACCCTTGCGTAAAAATGAGATTTTAGCCTATATGGTTATATTTTGATATATGTATCAAGGTTGAGCTTGTCCCTCGACGTTCCTTGGTGCGAAAGATGATATTTGAACCTATTGGGTTCAAAATTTGGTATATATAAAGTATTGGGATGACCCTTGTCGCGAAAATGAGATATTAGCCTATATGGTTGCAAATTTGATAAATGTGAAGGTTGAATTTCTCCCTTGATTTAATGCATGATTTGTGAACCTCTTTGGTTGTGTATTCGATAAAATAAAAGGATTGGAATGACCCTTGCGCAAAAATGAGATTTTGGCCTATATGATTACAAGTTTGAGAAATAAGAAGGTTAACATTTCCCTTGATTTAAATCATGATATATGGATCTATTTGGTTTTGAATTCGATAAAATGAAAGTATTGGAACGAACCTTGCGTAAAAATGAGATTTTAGCCTATATGGTTATATGTTTGATATATGTATGAAGGTTGAACTTGTCCCTCGACGTTCCTTGGTGCGAAAGATGATATTTGAACCTATTGGGTTCTAAATTTGGTATATATAAAGTATTGGGATGACCCTTGTCGCGAAAATGAGATATTAGCCTATATGGTTGCAAATTTGATAAATATGAAGGTTGAATTTCTCCCTTGATTTAATGCATGATTTGTGAACCTCTTTGGTTGAGTATTCGATAAAATAAAAGTATTGGAATGACCCTTGCGCAAAAATGAGATTTTGGCCTATGTGATTACAAGTTTGAGAAATAAGAAGGTTAACATTTCCCTTGATTTAAATCATGATATATGGATCTATTTGGTTTTGTATTCGATAAAATGAAAGTATTGGAACGACCCTTGCGTAAAAATGAGATTTTAGCCTATATGGTTATATTTTGATATATGTATGAAGGTTGAGCTTGTCCCTCGACGTTCCTTGGTGCGAAAGATGATATTTGAACCTATTGGGTTCAAAATTTGGTATATATAAAGTATTGGGATGACCCTTGTCGCGAAAATGAGATATTAGCCTATATGGTTGCAAATTTGATAAATGTGAAGGTTGAATTTCTCCCTTGATTTAATGCATGATTTGTGAACCTCTTTGGTTGAGTATTCGATAAAATAAAAGTATTGGAATGACCCTTGCGCAAAAATGAGATTTTGGCCAATGTGATTACAAGTTTGAGAAATAAGAAGGTTAACATTCCCTTGATTTAAATCATGATATATGAATCTATTTGGTTTTGTATTCGATAAAATGAAAGTATTGGAAGGACCCTTGCGTAAAAATGAGATTTTAGCCTATATGGTTATATGTTTGATATATGTATGAAGGTTGAGCTTGTCCCTCGACGTTCTTTGGTGCGAAAGAGGATATTTGAACCTTTTTGGTTCTAAATTTGGTAAATATAATGTATTGGGATGACCCTTGTCGCGAAAATGAGATATTAGCCTATATGGTTATTTGTTTGATATATATGAAGGTTGAGCTTGTCCCTCGATGTCCCTTGGTGCGAAAGATGATATTTGAACCTATTTGGTTCTAAATTCGTTAAATATAAAGTATTGGGATGACCCTTGCGCAAAAATGAGATTTTAGCCTATATGGTTATTTGTTTGATATATATGAAGGTTGAGCTAGTCCCTCGATGTCCCTTGGTGCGAAAGATGATATTGGAACCTATTTGGTTCTAAATTCGGTAAATATAAAGTATTGGGATGACCCTTGGCGCGACAATGAGATATTATCCTATATGGTTGCAAATTTGATAAATGGTAAGGTTGAATTTGTCCCTTGATTTAGAGCACGATTTGTGAACCTATTTGGTTATGTATTCGGTAATATGAAAGTATTAGAATGACCCTTGTGCAAAAATGAGATTGTAGCCTATATGGTTACATGTTTGATAAATATGGAGGTTGAGCTTGTCCCTCGATGTCCCTTGATGCGAAACATGATATTTGAACCTATTTGGTTCTAAATTTGGTAAATATAAAGTATTGGGATGACCCTTGTCGCGAAAATGAGATATTAGCCTATATGGTTGCAAATTTGATAAATGTGAAGGTTGAATTTCTCCCTTGATTTAATGCATGATTTGTGAACCTCTTTGGTTGTGTATTCGATAAAATAAAAGGATTGGAATGACCCTTGCGCAAAAATGAGATTTTGGCCTATATGATTACAAGTTTGAGAAATAAGAAGGTTAACATTTCCCTTGATTTAAATCATGATATATGGATCTATTTGGTTTTGTATTCGATAAAATGAAAGTATTGGAACGACCCTTGCGTAAAAATGAGATTTTAGCCTATATGGTTATATTTTGATATATGTATGAAGGTTGAGCTTGTCCCTCGACGTTCCTTGGTGCGAAAGATGATATTTGAACCTATTGGGTTCAAAATTTGGTATATATAAAGTACTGGGATGACCCTTGTCGCGAAAATGAGATATTAGCATATATGGTTGCAAATTTGATAAATGTGAAGGTTGAATTTCTCCCTTGATTTAATGCATGATTTGTGAACCTCTTTGGTTGTGTATTCGATAAAATAAGAGGATTGGAATGACCCTTGCGCAAAAATGAGATTTTGGCCTATATGATTACAAGTTTGAGAAATAAGAAGGTTAACATTTCCCTTGATTTAAATCATGATATATGGATCTATTTGGTTTTGAATTCGATAAAATGAAAGTATTGGAACGACCCTTGCGTAAAAATGAGATTTTACCCTATATGGTTATATGTTTGATATATGTATGAAGGTTGAGCTTGTCCCTCGACGTTCCTTGGTGCGAAAGATGATATTTGAACCTATTGGGTTCTAAATTTGGTATATATAAAGTATTGGGATGACCCTTGTCGCGAAAATGAGATATTAGCCTATATGGTTGCAAATTTGATAAATATGAAGGTTGAATTTCTCCCTTGATTTAATGCATGATTTGTGAACCTCTTTGGTTGAGTATTCGATAAAATAAAAGTATTGGAATGACCCTTGCGCAAAAATGAGATTTTGGCCTATATGATTACAAGTTTGAGAAATAAGAAGGTTAACATTTCCCTTGATTTAAATCATGATATATGAATCTATTTGGTTTTGTATTCGATAAAATGAAAGTATTGGAACGACCCTTGCGTAAAAATGAGATTTTAGCCTATATGGTTATATGTTTGATATATGTATGAAGGTTGAGCTTGTCCCTCGACGTTCTTTGGTGCGAAAGATGATATTTGAACCTTTTTGGTTCTAAATTGGGTAAATATAATGTATTGGGATGACCCTTGTCGCGAAAATGAGATATTAGCCTATATGGTTATTTGTTTGATATATATGAAGGTTGAGCTTGTCCCTCGATGTCCCTTGGTGCGAAAGATGATATTTGAACCTATTTGGTTCTAAATTCGTTAAATATAAAGTATTGGGATGACCCTTGTCGCGAAAATGAGATATTAGCCTATATGGTTGCAAATTTGATAAATGTGAAGGTTGAATTTCTCCCTTGATTTAATGCATGATTTGTGAACCTCTTTGGTTGTGTATTCGATAAAATAAAAGGATTGGAATGACCCTTGCGCAAAAATGAGATTTTGGCCTATATGATTACAAGTTTGAGAAATAAGAAGGTTAACATTTCCCTTGATTTAAATCATGATATATGGATCTATTTGGTTTTGTATTCGATAAAATGAAAGTATTGGAACGACCCTTGCGTAAAAATGAGATTTTAGCCTATATGGTTATATTTTGATATATGTATCAAGGTTGAGCTTGTCCCTCGACGTTCCTTGGTGCGAAAGATGATATTTGAACCTATTGGGTTCAAAATTTGGTATATATAAAGTATTGGGATGACCCTTGTCGCGAAAATGAGATATTAGCCTATATGGTTGCAAATTTGATAAATGTGAAGGTTGAATTTCTCCCTTGATTTAATGCATGATTTGTGAACCTCTTTGGTTGTGTATTCGATAAAATAAAAGGATTGGAATGACCCTTGCGCAAAAATGAGATTTTGGCCTATATGATTACAAGTTTGAGAAATAAGAAGGTTAACATTTCCCTTGATTTAAATCATGATATATGGATCTATTTGGTTTTGTATTCGATAAAATGAAAGTATTGGAACGACCCTTGCGTAAAAATGAGATTTTAGCCTATATGGTTATATTTTGATATATGTATGAAGGTTGAGCTTGTCCCTCGACGTTCCTTGGTGCGAAAGATGATATTTGAACCTATTGGGTTCAAAATTTGGTATATATAAAGTACTGGGATGACCCTTGTCGCGAAAATGAGATATTAGCATATATGGTTGCAAATTTGATAAATGTGAAGGTTGAATTTCTCCCTTGATTTAATGCATGATTTGTGAACCTCTTTGGTTGTGTATTCGATAAAATAAGAGGATTGGAATGACCCTTGCGCAAAAATGAGATTTTGGCCTATATGATTACAAGTTTGAGAAATAAGAAGGTTAACATTTCCCTTGATTTAAATCATGATATATGGATCTATTTGGTTTTGAATTCGATAAAATGAAAGTATTGGAACGACCCTTGCGTAAAAATGAGATTTTACCCTATATGGTTATATGTTTGATATATGTATGAAGGTTGAGCTTGTCCCTCGACGTTCCTTGGTGCGAAAGATGATATTTGAACCTATTGGGTTCTAAATTTGGTATATATAAAGTATTGGGATGACCCTTGTCGCGAAAATGAGATATTAGCCTATATGGTTGCAAATTTGATAAATATGAAGGTTGAATTTCTCCCTTGATTTAATGCATGATTTGTGAACCTCTTTGGTTGAGTATTCGATAAAATAAAAGTATTGGAATGACCCTTGCGCAAAAATGAGATTTTGGCCTATATGATTACAAGTTTGAGAAATAAGAAGGTTAACATTTCCCTTGATTTAAATCATGATATATGAATCTATTTGGTTTTGTATTCGATAAAATGAAAGTATTGGAACGACCCTTGCGTAAAAATGAGATTTTAGCCTATATGGTTATATGTTTGATATATGTATGAAGGTTGAGCTTGTCCCTCGACGTTCTTTGGTGCGAAAGATGATATTTGAACCTTTTTGGTTCTAAATTGGGTAAATATAATGTATTGGGATGACCCTTGTCGCGAAAATGAGATATTAGCCTATATGGTTATTTGTTTGATATATATGAAGGTTGAGCTTGTCCCTCGATGTCCCTTGGTGCGAAAGATGATATTTGAACCTATTTGGTTCTAAATTCGTTAAATATAAAGTATTGGGATGACCCTTGTCGCGAAAATGAGATATTAGCCTATATGGTTGCAAATTTGATAAATGTGAAGGTTGAATTTCTCCCTTGATTTAATGCATGATTTGTGAACCTCTTTGGTTGTGTATTCGATAAAATAAAAGGATTGGAATGACCCTTGCGCAAAAATGAGATTTTGGCCTATATGATTACAAGTTTGAGAAATAAGAAGGTTAACATTTCCCTTGATTTAAATCATGATATATGGATCTATTTGGTTTTGTATTCGATAAAATGAAAGTATTGGAACGACCCTTGCGTAAAAATGAGATTTTAGCCTATATGGTTATATTTTGATATATGTATCAAGGTTGAGCTTGTCCCTCGACGTTCCTTGGTGCGAAAGATGATATTTGAACCTATTGGGTTCAAAATTTGGTATATATAAAGTATTGGGATGACCCTTGTCGCGAAAATGAGATATTAGCCTATATGGTTGCAAATTTGATAAATGTGAAGGTTGAATTTCTCCCTTGATTTAATGCATGATTTGTGAACCTCTTTGGTTGTGTATTCGATAAAATAAAAGGATTGGAATGACCCTTGCGCAAAAATGAGATTTTGGCCTATATGATTACAAGTTTGAGAAATAAGAAGGTTAACATTTCCCTTGATTTAAATCATGATATATGGATCTATTTGGTTTTGAATTCGATAAAATGAAAGTATTGGAACGAACCTTGCGTAAAAATGAGATTTTAGCCTATATGGTTATATGTTTGATATATGTATGAAGGTTGAACTTGTCCCTCGACGTTCCTTGGTGCGAGGGATGATATTTGAACCTATTGGGTTCTAAATTTGGTATATATAAAGTATTGGGATGACCCTTGTCGCGAAAATGAGATATTAGCCTATATGGTTGCAAATTTGATAAATATGAAGGTTGAATTTCTCCCTTGATTTAATGCATGATTTGTGAACCTCTTTGGTTGAGTATTCGATAAAATAAAAGTATTGGAATGACCCTTGCGCAAAAATGAGATTTTGGCCTATGTGATTACAAGTTTGAGAAATAAGAAGGTTAACATTTCCCTTGATTTAAATCATGATATATGGATCTATTTGGTTTTGTATTCGATAAAATGAAAGTATTGGAACGACCCTTGCGTAAAAATGAGATTTTAGCCTATATGGTTATATTTTGATATATGTATGAAGGTTGAGCTTGTCCCTCGACGTTCCTTGGTGCGAAAGATGATATTTGAACCTATTGGGTTCAAAATTTGGTATATATAAAGTATTGGGATGACCCTTGTCGCGAAAATGAGATATTAGCCTATATGGTTGCAAATTTGATAAATGTGAAGGTTGAATTTCTCCCTTGATTTAATGCATGATTTGTGAACCTCTTTGGTTGTGTATTCGATAAAATAAAAGGATTGGAATGACCCTTGCGCAAAAATGAGATTTTGGCCTATATGATTACAAGTTTGAGAAATAAGAAGGTTAACATTTCCCTTGATTTAAATCATGATATATGGATCTATTTGGTTTTGAATTCGATAAAATGAAAGTATTGGAACGAACCTTGCGTAAAAATGAGATTTTAGCCTATATGGTTATATGTTTGATATATGTATGAAGGTTGAACTTGTCCCTCGACGTTCCTTGGTGCGAAAGATGATATTTGAACCTATTGGGTTCTAAATTTGGTATATATAAAGTATTGGGATGACCCTTGTCGCGAAAATGAGATATTAGCCTATATGGTTGCAAATTTGATAAATATGAAGGTTGAATTTCTCCCTTGATTTAATGCATGATTTGTGAACCTCTTTGGTTGAGTATTCGATAAAATAAAAGTATTGGAATGACCCTTGCGCAAAAATGAGATTTTGGCCTATGTGATTACAAGTTTGAGAAATAAGAAGGTTAACATTTCCCTTGATTTAAATCATGATATATGGATCTATTTGGTTTTGTATTCGATAAAATGAAAGTATTGGAACGACCCTTGCGTAAAAATGAGATTTTAGCCTATATGGTTATATTTTGATATATGTATGAAGGTTGAGCTTGTCCCTCGACGTTCCTTGGTGCGAAAGATGATATTTGAACCTATTGGGTTCAAAATTTGGTATATATAAAGTATTGGGATGACCCTTGTCGCGAAAATGAGATATTAGCCTATATGGTTGCAAATTTGATAAATGTGAAGGTTGAATTTCTCCCTTGATTTAATGCATGATTTGTGAACCTCTTTGGTTGAGTATTCGATAAAATAAAAGTATTGGAATGACCCTTGCGCAAAAATGAGATTTTGGCCAATGTGATTACAAGTTTGAGAAATAAGAAGGTTAACATTCCCTTGATTTAAATCATGATATATGAATCTATTTGGTTTTGTATTCGATAAAATGAAAGTATTGGAAGGACCCTTGCGTAAAAATGAGATTTTAGCCTATATGGTTATATGTTTGATATATGTATGAAGGTTGAGCTTGTCCCTCGACGTTCTTTGGTGCGAAAGAGGATATTTGAACCTTTTTGGTTCTAAATTTGGTAAATATAATGTATTGGGATGACCCTTGTCGCGAAAATGAGATATTAGCCTATATGGTTATTTGTTTGATATATATGAAGGTTGAGCTTGTCCCTCGATGTCCCTTGGTGCGAAAGATGATATTTGAACCTATTTGGTTCTAAATTCGTTAAATATAAAGTATTGGGATGACCCTTGCGCAAAAATGAGATTTTAGCCTATATGGTTATTTGTTTGATATATATGAAGGTTGAGCTAGTCCCTCGATGTCCCTTGGTGCGAAAGATGATATTGGAACCTATTTGGTTCTAAATTCGGTAAATATAAAGTATTGGGATGACCCTTGGCGCGACAATGAGATATTATCCTATATGGTTGCAAATTTGATAAATGGTAAGGTTGAATTTGTCCCTTGATTTAGAGCACGATTTGTGAACCTATTTGGTTATGTATTCGGTAATATGAAAGTATTAGAATGACCCTTGTGCAAAAATGAGATTGTAGCCTATATGGTTACATGTTTGATAAATATGGAGGTTGAGCTTGTCCCTCGATGTCCCTTGATGCGAAACATGATATTTGAACCTATTTGGTTCTAAATTTGGTAAATATAAAGTATTGGGATGACCCTTGTCGCGAAAATGAGATATTAGCCTATATGGTTGCAAATTTGATAAATGTGAAGGTTGAATTTCTCCCTTGATTTAATGCATGATTTGTGAACCTCTTTGGTTGTGTATTCGATAAAATAAAAGGATTGGAATGACCCTTGCGCAAAAATGAGATTTTGGCCTATATGATTACAAGTTTGAGAAATAAGAAGGTTAACATTTCCCTTGATTTAAATCATGATATATGGATCTATTTGGTTTTGTATTCGATAAAATGAAAGTATTGGAACGACCCTTGCGTAAAAATGAGATTTTAGCCTATATGGTTATATTTTGATATATGTATGAAGGTTGAGCTTGTCCCTCGACGTTCCTTGGTGCGAAAGATGATATTTGAACCTATTGGGTTCAAAATTTGGTATATATAAAGTACTGGGATGACCCTTGTCGCGAAAATGAGATATTAGCATATATGGTTGCAAATTTGATAAATGTGAAGGTTGAATTTCTCCCTTGATTTAATGCATGATTTGTGAACCTCTTTGGTTGTGTATTCGATAAAATAAGAGGATTGGAATGACCCTTGCGCAAAAATGAGATTTTGGCCTATATGATTACAAGTTTGAGAAATAAGAAGGTTAACATTTCCCTTGATTTAAATCATGATATATGGATCTATTTGGTTTTGAATTCGATAAAATGAAAGTATTGGAACGACCCTTGCGTAAAAATGAGATTTTACCCTATATGGTTATATGTTTGATATATGTATGAAGGTTGAGCTTGTCCCTCGACGTTCCTTGGTGCGAAAGATGATATTTGAACCTATTGGGTTCTAAATTTGGTATATATAAAGTATTGGGATGACCCTTGTCGCGAAAATGAGATATTAGCCTATATGGTTGCAAATTTGATAAATATGAAGGTTGAATTTCTCCCTTGATTTAATGCATGATTTGTGAACCTCTTTGGTTGAGTATTCGATAAAATAAAAGTATTGGAATGACCCTTGCGCAAAAATGAGATTTTGGCCTATATGATTACAAGTTTGAGAAATAAGAAGGTTAACATTTCCCTTGATTTAAATCATGATATATGAATCTATTTGGTTTTGTATTCGATAAAATGAAAGTATTGGAACGACCCTTGCGTAAAAATGAGATTTTAGCCTATATGGTTATATGTTTGATATATGTATGAAGGTTGAGCTTGTCCCTCGACGTTCTTTGGTGCGAAAGATGATATTTGAACCTTTTTGGTTCTAAATTGGGTAAATATAATGTATTGGGATGACCCTTGTCGCGAAAATGAGATATTAGCCTATATGGTTATTTGTTTGATATATATGAAGGTTGAGCTTGTCCCTCGATGTCCCTTGGTGCGAAAGATGATATTTGAACCTATTTGGTTCTAAATTCGTTAAATATAAAGTATTGGGATGACCCTTGTCGCGAAAATGAGATATTAGCCTATATGGTTGCAAATTTGATAAATGTGAAGGTTGAATTTCTCCCTTGATTTAATGCATGATTTGTGAACCTCTTTGGTTGTGTATTCGATAAAATAAAAGGATTGGAATGACCCTTGCGCAAAAATGAGATTTTGGCCTATATGATTACAAGTTTGAGAAATAAGAAGGTTAACATTTCCCTTGATTTAAATCATGATATATGGATCTATTTGGTTTTGTATTCGATAAAATGAAAGTATTGGAACGACCCTTGCGTAAAAATGAGATTTTAGCCTATATGGTTATATTTTGATATATGTATCAAGGTTGAGCTTGTCCCTCGACGTTCCTTGGTGCGAAAGATGATATTTGAACCTATTGGGTTCAAAATTTGGTATATATAAAGTATTGGGATGACCCTTGTCGCGAAAATGAGATATTAGCCTATATGGTTGCAAATTTGATAAATGTGAAGGTTGAATTTCTCCCTTGATTTAATGCATGATTTGTGAACCTCTTTGGTTGTGTATTCGATAAAATAAAAGGATTGGAATGACCCTTGCGCAAAAATGAGATTTTGGCCTATATGATTACAAGTTTGAGAAATAAGAAGGTTAACATTTCCCTTGATTTAAATCATGATATATGGATCTATTTGGTTTTGAATTCGATAAAATGAAAGTATTGGAACGAACCTTGCGTAAAAATGAGATTTTAGCCTATATGGTTATATGTTTGATATATGTATGAAGGTTGAGCTTGTCCCTCGACGTTCCTTGGTGCGAAAGATGATATTTGAACCTATTGGGTTCTAAATTTGGTATATATAAAGTATTGGGATGACCCTTGTCGCGAAAATGAGATATTAGCCTATATGGTTGCAAATTTGATAAATATGAAGGTTGAATTTCTCCCTTGATTTAATGCATGATTTGTGAACCTCTTTGGTTGAGTATTCGATAAAATAAAAGTATTGGAATGACCCTTGCGCAAAAATGAGATTTTGGCCTATGTGATTACAAGTTTGAGAAATAAGAAGGTTAACATTTCCCTTGATTTAAATCATGATATATGGATCTATTTGGTTTTGTATTCGATAAAATGAAAGTATTGGAACGACCCTTGCGTAAAAATGAGATTTTAGCCTATATGGTTATATTTTGATATATGTATGAAGGTTGAGCTTGTCCCTCGACGTTCCTTGGTGCGAAAGATGATATTTGAACCTATTGGGTTCAAAATTTGGTATATATAAAGTATTGGGATGACCCTTGTCGCGAAAATGAGATATTAGCCTATATGGTTGCAAATTTGATAAATGTGAAGGTTGAATTTCTCCCTTGATTTAATGCATGATTTGTGAACCTCTTTGGTTGTGTATTCGATAAAATAAAAGGATTGGAATGACCCTTGCGCAAAAATGAGATTTTGGCCTATATGATTACAAGTTTGAGAAATAAGAAGGTTAACATTTCCCTTGATTTAAATCATGATATATGGATCTATTTGGTTTTGTATTCGATAAAATGAAAGTATTGGAACGACCCTTGCGTAAAAATGAGATTTTAGCCTATATGGTTATATTTTGATATATGTATGAAGGTTGAACTTGTCCCTCGACGTTCCTTGGTGCGAAAGATGATATTTGAACCTATTGGGTTCTAAATTTGGTATATATAAAGTATTGGGATGACCCTTGTCGCGAAAATGAGATATTAGCCTATATGGTTGCAAATTTGATAAATATGAAGGTTGAATTTCTCCCTTGATTTAATGCATGATTTGTGAACCTCTTTGGTTGAGTATTCGATAAAATAAAAGTATTGGAATGACCCTTGCGCAAAAATGAGATTTTGGCCTATGTGATTACAAGTTTGAGAAATAAGAAGGTTAACATTTCCCTTGATTTAAATCATGATATATGGATCTATTTGGTTTTGTATTCGATAAAATGAAAGTATTGGAACGACCCTTGCGTAAAAATGAGATTTTAGCCTATATGGTTATATTTTGATATATGTATGAAGGTTGAGCTTGTCCCTCGACGTTCCTTGGTGCGAAAGATGATATTTGAACCTATTGGGTTCAAAATTTGGTATATATAAAGTATTGGGATGACCCTTGTCGCGAAAATGAGATATTAGCCTATATGGTTGCAAATTTGATAAATGTGAAGGTTGAATTTCTCCCTTGATTTAATGCATGATTTGTGAACCTATTTGGTTATGTATTCGGTAATATGAAAGTATTAGAATGACCCTTGTGCAAAAATGAGATTGTAGCCTATATGGTTACATGTTTGATAAATATGGAGGTTGAGCTTGTCCCTCGATGTCCCTTGATGCGAAACATGATATTTGAACCTATTTGGTTCTAAATTTGGTAAATATAAAGTATTGGGATGACCCTTGTCGCGAAAATGAGATATTAGCCTATATGGTTGCAAATTTGATAAATGTGAAGGTTGAATTTCTCCCTTGATTTAATGCATGATTTGTGAACCTCTTTGGTTGTGTATTCGATAAAATAAAAGGATTGGAATGACCCTTGCGCAAAAATGAGATTTTGGCCTATATGATTACAAGTTTGAGAAATAAGAAGGTTAACATTTCCCTTGATTTAAATCATGATATATGGATCTATTTGGTTTTGTATTCGATAAAATGAAAGTATTGGAACGACCCTTGCGTAAAAATGAGATTTTAGCCTATATGGTTATATTTTGATATATGTATGAAGGTTGAGCTTGTCCCTCGACGTTCCTTGGTGCGAAAGATGATATTTGAACCTATTGGGTTCAAAATTTGGTATATATAAAGTATTGGGATGACCCTTGTCGCGAAAATGAGATATTAGCCTATATGGTTGCAAATTTGATAAATGTGAAGGTTGAATTTCTCCCTTGATTTAATGCATGATTTGTGAACCTCTTTGGTTGTGTATTCGATAAAATAAAAGGATTGGAATGACCCTTGCGCAAAAATGAGATTTTGGCCTATATGATTACAAGTTTGAGAAATAAGAAGGTTAACATTTCCCTTGATTTAAATCATGATATATGGATCTATTTGGTTTTGTATTCGATAAAATGAAAGTATTGGAACGACCCTTGCGTAAAAATGAGATTTTAGCCTATATGGTTATATTTTGATATATGTATCAAGGTTGAGCTTGTCCCTCGACGTTCCTTGGTGCGAAAGATGATATTTGAACCTATTGGGTTCAAAATTTGGTATATATAAAGTATTGGGATGACCCTTGTCGCGAAAATGAGATATTAGCCTATATGGTTGCAAATTTGATAAATGTGAAGGTTGAATTTCTCCCTTGATTTAATGCATGATTTGTGAACCTCTTTGGTTGTGTATTCGATAAAATAAAAGGATTGGAATGACCCTTGCGCAAAAATGAGATTTTGGCCTATATGATTACAAGTTTGAGAAATAAGAAGGTTAACATTTCCCTTGATTTAAATCATGATATATGGATCTATTTGGTTTTGAATTCGATAAAATGAAAGTATTGGAACGAACCTTGCGTAAAAATGAGATTTTAGCCTATATGGTTATATGTTTGATATATGTATGAAGGTTGAACTTGTCCCTCGACGTTCCTTGGTGCGAAAGATGATATTTGAACCTATTGGGTTCTAAATTTGGTATATATAAAGTATTGGGATGACCCTTGTCGCGAAAATGAGATATTAGCCTATATGGTTGCAAATTTGATAAATATGAAGGTTGAATTTCTCCCTTGATTTAATGCATGATTTGTGAACCTCTTTGGTTGAGTATTCGATAAAATAAAAGTATTGGAATGACCCTTGCGCAAAAATGAGATTTTGGCCTATGTGATTACAAGTTTGAGAAATAAGAAGGTTAACATTTCCCTTGATTTAAATCATGATATATGGATCTATTTGGTTTTGTATTCGATAAAATGAAAGTATTGGAACGACCCTTGCGTAAAAATGAGATTTTAGCCTATATGGTTATATTTTGATATATGTATGAAGGTTGAGCTTGTCCCTCGACGTTCCTTGGTGCGAAAGATGATATTTGAACCTATTGGGTTCAAAATTTGGTATATATAAAGTATTGGGATGACCCTTGTCGCGAAAATGAGATATTAGCCTATATGGTTGCAAATTTGATAAATGTGAAGGTTGAATTTCTCCCTTGATTTAATGCATGATTTGTGAACCTCTTTGGTTGTGTATTCGATAAAATAAAAGGATTGGAATGACCCTTGCGCAAAAATGAGATTTTGGCCTATATGATTACAAGTTTGAGAAATAAGAAGGTTAACATTTCCCTTGATTTAAATCATGATATATGGATCTATTTGGTTTTGTATTCGATAAAATGAAAGTATTGGAACGACCCTTGCGTAAAAATGAGATTTTAGCCTATATGGTTATATTTTGATATATGTATGAAGGTTGAGCTTGTCCCTCGACGTTCCTTGGTGCGAAAGATGATATTTGAACCTATTGGGTTCAAAATTTGGTATATATAAAGTATTGGGATGACCCTTGTCGCGAAAATGAGATATTAGCCTATATGGTTGCAAATTTGATAAATGTGAAGGTTGAATTTCTCCCTTGATTTAATGCATGATTTGTGAACCTATTTGGTTATGTATTCGGTAATATGAAAGTATTAGAATGACCCTTGTGCAAAAATGAGATTGTAGCCTATATGGTTACATGTTTGATAAATATGGAGGTTGAGCTTGTCCCTCGATGTCCCTTGATGCGAAACATGATATTTGAACCTATTTGGTTCTAAATTTGGTAAATATAAAGTATTGGGATGACCCTTGTCGCGAAAATGAGATATTAGCCTATATGGTTGCAAATTTGATAAATGTGAAGGTTGAATTTCTCCCTTGATTTAATGCATGATTTGTGAACCTCTTTGGTTGTGTATTCGATAAAATAAAAGGATTGGAATGACCCTTGCGCAAAAATGAGATTTTGGCCTATATGATTACAAGTTTGAGAAATAAGAAGGTTAACATTTCCCTTGATTTAAATCATGATATATGGATCTATTTGGTTTTGTATTCGATAAAATGAAAGTATTGGAACGACCCTTGCGTAAAAATGAGATTTTAGCCTATATGGTTATATTTTGATATATGTATGAAGGTTGAGCTTGTCCCTCGACGTTCCTTGGTGCGAAAGATGATATTTGAACCTATTGGGTTCAAAATTTGGTATATATAAAGTATTGGGATGACCCTTGTCGCGAAAATGAGATATTAGCCTATATGGTTGCAAATTTGATAAATGTGAAGGTTGAATTTCTCCCTTGATTTAATGCATGATTTGTGAACCTCTTTGGTTGTGTATTCGATAAAATAAAAGGATTGGAATGACCCTTGCGCAAAAATGAGATTTTGGCCTATATGATTACAAGTTTGAGAAATAAGAAGGTTAACATTTCCCTTGATTTAAATCATGATATATGGATCTATTTGGTTTTGTATTCGATAAAATGAAAGTATTGGAACGACCCTTGCGTAAAAATGAGATTTTAGCCTATATGGTTATATTTTGATATATGTATGAAGGTTGAGCTTGTCCCTCGACGTTCCTTGGTGCGAAAGATGATATTTGAACCTATTGGGTTCAAAATTTGGTATATATAAAGTATTGGGATGACCCTTGTCGCGAAAATGAGATATTAGCCTATATGGTTGCAAATTTGATAAATGTGAAGGTTGAATTTCTCCCTTGATTTAATGCATGATTTGTGAACCTATTTGGTTATGTATTCGGTAATATGAAAGTATTAGAATGACCCTTGTGCAAAAATGAGATTGTAGCCTATATGGTTACATGTTTGATAAATATGGAGGTTGAGCTTGTCCCTCGATGTCCCTTGATGCGAAACATGATATTTGAACCTATTTGGTTCTAAATTTGGTAAATATAAAGTATTGGGATGACCCTTGTCGCGAAAATGAGATATTAGCCTATATGGTTGCAAATTTGATAAATGTGAAGGTTGAATTTCTCCCTTGATTTAATGCATGATTTGTGAACCTCTTTGGTTGTGTATTCGATAAAATAAAAGGATTGGAATGACCCTTGCGCAAAAATGAGATTTTGGCCTATATGATTACAAGTTTGAGAAATAAGAAGGTTAACATTTCCCTTGATTTAAATCATGATATATGGATCTATTTGGTTTTGTATTCGATAAAATGAAAGTATTGGAACGACCCTTGCGTAAAAATGAGATTTTAGCCTATATGGTTATATTTTGATATATGTATGAAGGTTGAGCTTGTCCCTCGACGTTCCTTGGTGCGAAAGATGATATTTGAACCTATTGGGTTCAAAATTTGGTATATATAAAGTATTGGGATGACCCTTGTCGCGAAAATGAGATATTAGCCTATATGGTTGCAAATTTGATAAATGTGAAGGTTGAATTTCTCCCTTGATTTAATGCATGATTTGTGAACCTCTTTGGTTGTGTATTCGATAAAATAAAAGGATTGGAATGACCCTTGCGCAAAAATGAGATTTTGGCCTATATGATTACAAGTTTGAGAAATAAGAAGGTTAACATTTCCCTTGATTTAAATCATGATATATGGATCTATTTGGTTTTGAATTCGATAAAATGAAAGTATTGGAACGAACCTTGCGTAAAAATGAGATTTTAGCCTATATGGTTATATGTTTGATATATGTATGAAGGTTGAACTTGTCCCTCGACGTTCCTTGGTGCGAAAGATGATATTTGAACCTATTGGGTTCTAAATTTGGTATATATAAAGTATTGGGATGACCCTTGTCGCGAAAATGAGATATTAGCCTATATGGTTGCAAATTTGATAAATGTGAAGGTTGAATTTCTCCCTTGATTTAATGCATGATTTGTGAACCTCTTTGGTTGAGTATTCGATAAAATAAAAGTATTGGAATGACCCTTGCGCAAAAATGAGATTTTGGCCTATGTGATTACAAGTTTGAGAAATAAGAAGGTTAACATTTCCCTTGATTTAAATCATGATATATGGATCTATTTGGTTTTGTATTCGATAAAATGAAAGTATTGGAACGACCCTTGCGTAAAAATGAGATTTTAGCCTATATGGTTATATTTTGATATATGTATGAAGGTTGAGCTTGTCCCTCGACGTTCCTTGGTGCGAAAGATGATATTTGAACCTATTGGGTTCAAAATTTGGTATATATAAAGTATTGGGATGACCCTTGTCGCGAAAATGAGATATTAGCCTATATGGTTGCAAATTTGATAAATGTGAAGGTTGAATTTCTCCCTTGATTTAATGCATGATTTGTGAACCTCTTTGGTTGTGTATTCGATAAAATAAAAGGATTGGAATGACCCTTGCGCAAAAATGAGATTTTGGCCTATATGATTACAAGTTTGAGAAATAAGAAGGTTAACATTTCCCTTGATTTAAATCATGATATATGGATCTATTTGGTTTTGAATTCGATAAAATGAAAGTATTGGAACGAACCTTGCGTAAAAATGAGATTTTAGCCTATATGGTTATATGTTTGATATATGTATGAAGGTTGAGCTTGTCCCTCGACGTTCTTTGGTGCGAAAGATGATATTTGAACCTTTTTGGTTCTAAATTGGGTAAATATAATGTATTGGGATGACCCTTGTCGCGAAAATGAGATATTAGCCTATATGGTTATTTGTTTGATATATATGAAGGTTGAGCTTGTCCCTCGATGTCCCTTGGTGCGAAATATGATATTTGAACCTATTTGGTTCTAAATTCGTTAAATATAAAGTATTGGGATGACCCTTGTCGCGAAAATGAGATATTAGCCTATATGGTTGCAAATTTGATAAATGTGAAGGTTGAATTTCTCCCTTGATTTAATGCATGATTTGTGAACCTCTTTGGTTGTGTATTCGATAAAATAAAAGGATTGGAATGACCCTTGCGCAAAAATGAGATTTTGGCCTATATGATTACAAGTTTGAGAAATAAGAAGGTTAACATTTCCCTTGATTTAAATCATGATATATGGATCTATTTGGTTTTGTATTCGATAAAATGAAAGTATTGGAACGACCCTTGCGTAAAAATGAGATTTTAGCCTATATGGTTATATTTTGATATATGTATGAAGGTTGAGCTTGTCCCTCGACGTTCCTTGGTGCGAAAGATGATATTTGAACCTATTGGGTTCAAAATTTGGTATATATAAAGTATTGGGATGACCCTTGTCGCGAAAATGAGATATTAGCCTATATGGTTGCAAATTTGATAAATGTGAAGGTTGAATTTCTCCCTTGATTTAATGCATGATTTGTGAACCTATTTGGTTATGTATTCGGTAATATGAAAGTATTAGAATGACCCTTGTGCAAAAATGAGATTGTAGCCTATATGGTTACATGTTTGATAAATATGGAGGTTGAGCTTGTCCCTCGATGTCCCTTGATGCGAAACATGATATTTGAACCTATTTGGTTCTAAATTTGGTAAATATAAAGTATTGGGATGACCCTTGTCGCGAAAATGAGATATTAGCCTATATGGTTGCAAATTTGATAAATGTGAAGGTTGAATTTCTCCCTTGATTTAATGCATGATTTGTGAACCTCTTTGGTTGTGTATTCGATAAAATAAAAGGATTGGAATGACCCTTGCGCAAAAATGAGATTTTGGCCTATATGATTACAAGTTTGAGAAATAAGAAGGTTAACATTTCCCTTGATTTAAATCATGATATATGGATCTATTTGGTTTTGTATTCGATAAAATGAAAGTATTGGAACGACCCTTGCGTAAAAATGAGATTTTAGCCTATATGGTTATATTTTGATATATGTATGAAGGTTGAGCTTGTCCCTCGACGTTCCTTGGTGCGAAAGATGATATTTGAACCTATTGGGTTCAAAATTTGGTATATATAAAGTATTGGGATGACCCTTGTCGCGAAAATGAGATATTAGCCTATATGGTTCCAAATTTGATAAATGTGAAGGTTGAATTTCTCCCTTGATTTAATGCATGATTTGTGAACCTCTTTGGTTGTGTATTCGATAAAATAAAAGGATTGGAATGACCCTTGCGCAAAAATGAGATTTTGGCCTATATGATTACAAGTTTGAGAAATAAGAAGGTTAACATTTCCCTTGATTTAAATCATGATATATGGATCTATTTGGTTTTGTATTCGATAAAATGAAAGTATTGGAACGACCCTTGCGTAAAAATGAGATTTTAGCCTATATGGTTATGGTTTTGATATATGTATGAAGGTTGAGCTTGTCCCTCGACGTTCCTTGGTGCGAAAGATGATATTTGAACCTATTGGGTTCAAAATTTGGTATATATAAAGTATTGGGATGACCCTTGTCGCGAAAATGAGATATTAGCCTATATGGTTGCAAATTTGATAAATGTGAAGGTTGAATTTCTCCCTTGATTTAATGCATGATTTGTGAACCTCTTTGGTTGTGTATTCGATAAAATAAAAGGATTGGAATGACCCTTGCGCAAAAATGAGATTTTGGCCTATATGATTACAAGTTTGAGAAATAAGAAGGTTAACATTTCCCTTGATTTAAATCATGATATATGGATCTATTTGGTTTTGAATTCGATAAAATGAAAGTATTGGAACGAACCTTGCGTAAAAATGAGATTTTAGCCTATATGGTTATATGTTTGATATATGTATGAAGGTTGAACTTGTCCCTCGACGTTCCTTGGTGCGAAAGATGATATTTGAACCTATTGGGTTCTAAATTTGGTATATATAAAGTATTGGGATGACCCTTGTCGCGAAAATGAGATATTAGCCTATATGGTTGCAAATTTGATAAATGTGAAGGTTGAATTTCTCCCTTGATTTAATGCATGATTTGTGAACCTCTTTGGTTGAGTATTCGATAAAATAAAAGTATTGGAATGACCCTTGCGCAAAAATGAGATTTTGGCCTATGTGATTACAAGTTTGAGAAATAAGAAGGTTAACATTTCCCTTGATTTAAATCATGATATATGGATCTATTTGGTTTTGTATTCGATAAAATGAAAGTATTGGAACGACCCTTGCGTAAAAATGAGATTTTAGCCTATATGGTTATATTTTGATATATGTATGAAGGTTGAGCTTGTCCCTCGACGTTCCTTGGTGCGAAAGATGATATTTGAACCTATTGGGTTCAAAATTTGGTATATATAAAGTATTGGGATGACCCTTGTCGCGAAAATGAGATATTAGCCTATATGGTTGCAAATTTGATAAATGTGAAGGTTGAATTTCTCCCTTGATTTAATGCATGATTTGTGAACCTCTTTGGTTGTGTATTCGATAAAATAAAAGGATTGGAATGACCCTTGCGCAAAAATGAGATTTTGGCCTATATGATTACAAGTTTGAGAAATAAGAAGGTTAACATTTCCCTTGATTTAAATCATGATATATGGATCTATTTGGTTTTGAATTCGATAAAATGAAAGTATTGGAACGAACCTTGCGTAAAAATGAGATTTTAGCCTATATGGTTATATGTTTGATATATGTATGAAGGTTGAGCTTGTCCCTCGACGTTCTTTGGTGCGAAAGATGATATTTGAACCTTTTTGGTTCTAAATTGGGTAAATATAATGTATTGGGATGACCCTTGTCGCGAAAATGAGATATTAGCCTATATGGTTATTTGTTTGATATATATGAAGGTTGAGCTTGTCCCTCGATGTCCCTTGGTGCGAAATATGATATTTGAACCTATTTGGTTCTAAATTCGTTAAATATAAAGTATTGGGATGACCCTTGTCGCGAAAATGAGATATTAGCCTATATGGTTGCAAATTTGATAAATGTGAAGGTTGAATTTCTCCCTTGATTTAATGCATGATTTGTGAACCTCTTTGGTTGTGTATTCGATAAAATAAAAGGATTGGAATGACCCTTGCGCAAAAATGAGATTTTGGCCTATATGATTACAAGTTTGAGAAATAAGAAGGTTAACATTTCCCTTGATTTAAATCATGATATATGGATCTATTTGGTTTTGTATTCGATAAAATGAAAGTATTGGAACGACCCTTGCGTAAAAATGAGATTTTAGCCTATATGGTTATATTTTGATATATGTATGAAGGTTGAGCTTGTCCCTCGACGTTCCTTGGTGCGAAAGATGATATTTGAACCTATTGGGTTCAAAATTTGGTATATATAAAGTATTGGGATGACCCTTGTCGCGAAAATGAGATATTAGCCTATATGGTTGCAAATTTGATAAATGTGAAGGTTGAATTTCTCCCTTGATTTAATGCATGATTTGTGAACCTATTTGGTTATGTATTCGGTAATATGAAAGTATTAGAATGACCCTTGTGCAAAAATGAGATTGTAGCCTATATGGTTACATGTTTGATAAATATGGAGGTTGAGCTTGTCCCTCGATGTCCCTTGATGCGAAACATGATATTTGAACCTATTTGGTTCTAAATTTGGTAAATATAAAGTATTGGGATGACCCTTGTCGCGAAAATGAGATATTAGCCTATATGGTTGCAAATTTGATAAATGTGAAGGTTGAATTTCTCCCTTGATTTAATGCATGATTTGTGAACCTCTTTGGTTGTGTATTCGATAAAATAAAAGGATTGGAATGACCCTTGCGCAAAAATGAGATTTTGGCCTATATGATTACAAGTTTGAGAAATAAGAAGGTTAACATTTCCCTTGATTTAAATCATGATATATGGATCTATTTGGTTTTGTATTCGATAAAATGAAAGTATTGGAACGACCCTTGCGTAAAAATGAGATTTTAGCCTATATGGTTATATTTTGATATATGTATGAAGGTTGAGCTTGTCCCTCGACGTTCCTTGGTGCGAAAGATGATATTTGAACCTATTGGGTTCAAAATTTGGTATATATAAAGTATTGGGATGACCCTTGTCGCGAAAATGAGATATTAGCCTATATGGTTCCAAATTTGATAAATGTGAAGGTTGAATTTCTCCCTTGATTTAATGCATGATTTGTGAACCTCTTTGGTTGTGTATTCGATAAAATAAAAGGATTGGAATGACCCTTGCGCAAAAATGAGATTTTGGCCTATATGATTACAAGTTTGAGAAATAAGAAGGTTAACATTTCCCTTGATTTAAATCATGATATATGGATCTATTTGGTTTTGTATTCGATAAAATGAAAGTATTGGAACGACCCTTGCGTAAAAATGAGATTTTAGCCTATATGGTTATATTTTGATATATGTATGAAGGTTGAGCTTGTCCCTCGACGTTCCTTGGTGCGAAAGATGATATTTGAACCTATTGGGTTCAAAATTTGGTATATATAAAGTATTGGGATGACCCTTGTCGCGAAAATGAGATATTAGCCTATATGGTTCCAAATTTGATAAATGTGAAGGTTGAATTTCTCCCTTGATTTAATGCATGATTTGTGAACCTCTTTGGTTGTGTATTCGATAAAATAAAAGGATTGGAATGACCCTTGCGCAAAAATGAGATTTTGGCCTATATGATTACAAGTTTGAGAAATAAGAAGGTTAACATTTCCCTTGATTTAAATCATGATATATGGATCTATTTGGTTTTGAATTCGATAAAATGAAAGTATTGGAACGACCCTTGCGTAAAAATGAGATTTTAGCCTATATGGTTATGGTTTTGATATATGTATGAAGGTTGAGCTTGTCCCTCGACGTTCCTTGGTGCGAAAGATGATATTTGAACCTATTGGGTTCTAAATTTGGTATATATAAAGTATTGGGATGACCCTTGTCCCGAAAATGAGATATTAGCCTATATGGTTGCAAATTTGATAAATATGAAGGTTGAATTTCTCCCTTGATTTAATGCATGATTTGTGAACCTCTTTGGTTGAGTATTCGATAAAATAAAAGTATTGGAATGACCCTTGCGCAAAAATGAGATTTTGGCCAATGTGATTACAAGTTTGAGAAATAAGAAGGTTAACATTCCCTTGATTTAAATCATGATATATGAATCTATTTGGTTTTGTATTCGATAAAATGAAAGTATTGGAAGGACCCTTGCGTAAAAATGAGATTTTAGCCTATATGGTTATATGTTTGATATATGTATGAAGGTTGAGCTTGTCCCTCGACGTTCTTTGGTGCGAAAGAGGATATTTGAACCTTTTTGGTTCTAAATTTGGTAAATATAATGTATTGGGATGACCCTTGTCGCGAAAATGAGATATTAGCCTATATGGTTATTTGTTTGATATATATGAAGGTTGAGCTTGTCCCTCGATGTCCCTTGGTGCGAAAGATGATATTTGAACCTATTTGGTTCTAAATTCGTTAAATATAAAGTATTGGGATGACCCTTGCGCAAAAATGAGATTTTAGCCTATATGGTTATTTGTTTGATATATATGAAGGTTGAGCTAGTCCCTCGATGTCCCTTGGTGCGAAAGATGATATTGGAACCTATTTGGTTCTAAATTCGGTAAATATAAAGTATTGGGATGACCCTTGGCGCGACAATGAGATATTATCCTATATGGTTGCAAATTTGATAAATGGTAAGGTTGAATTTGTCCCTTGATTTAGAGCACGATTTGTGAACCTATTTGGTTATGTATTCGGTAATATGAAAGTATTAGAATGACCCTTGTGCAAAAATGAGATTGTAGCCTATATGGTTACATGTTTGATAAATATGGAGGTTGAGCTTGTCCCTCGATGTCCCTTGATGCGAAACATGATATTTGAACCTATTTGGTTCTAAATTTGGTAAATATAAAGTATTGGGATGACCCTTGTCGCGAAAATGAGATATTAGCCTATATGGTTGCAAATTTGATAAATGTGAAGGTTGAATTTCTCCCTTGATTTAATGCATGATTTGTGAACCTCTTTGGTTGTGTATTCGATAAAATAAAAGGATTGGAATGACCCTTGCGCAAAAATGAGATTTTGGCCTATATGATTACAAGTTTGAGAAATAAGAAGGTTAACATTTCCCTTGATTTAAATCATGATATACGGATCTATTTGGTTTTGTATTCGATAAAATGAAAGTATTGGAACGACCCTTGCGTAAAAATGAGATTTTAGCCTATATGGTTATATTTTGATATATGTATGAAGGTTGAGCTTGTCCCTAGACGTTCCTTGGTGCGAAAGATGATATTTGAACCTATTGGGTTCAAAATTTGGTATATATAAAGTATTGGGATGACCCTTGTCGCGAAAATGAGATATTAGCCTATATGGTTGCAAATTTGATAAATGTGAAGGTTGAATTTCTCCCTTGATTTAATGCATGATTTGTGAACCTCTTTGGTTGTGTATTCGATAAAATAAAAGGATTGGAATGACCCTTGCGCAAAAATGAGATTTTGGCCTATATGATTACAAGTTTGAGAAATAAGAAGGTTAACATTTCCCTTGATTTAAATCATGATATATGGATCTATTTGGTTTTGTATTCGATAAAATGAAAGTATTGGAACGACCCTTGCGTAAAAATGAGATTTTAGCCTATATGGTTATATTTTGATATATGTATGAAGGTTGAGCTTGTCCCTCGACGTTCCTTGGTGCGAAAGATGATATTTGAACCTATTGGGTTCAAAATTTGGTATATATAAAGTATTGGGATGACCCTTGTCGCGAAAATGAGATATTAGCCTATATGGTTCCAAATTTGATAAATGTGAAGGTTGAATTTCTCCCTTGATTTAATGCATGATTTGTGAACCTCTTTGGTTGTGTATTCGATAAAATAAAAGGATTGGAATGACCCTTGCGCAAAAATGAGATTTTGGCCTATATGATTACAAGTTTGAGAAATAAGAAGGTTAACATTTCCCTTGATTTAAATCATGATATATGGATCTATTTGGTTTTGAATTCGATAAAATGAAAGTATTGGAACGACCCTTGCGTAAAAATGAGATTTTAGCCTATATGGTTATGGTTTTGATATATGTATGAAGGTTGAGCTTGTCCCTCGACGTTCCTTGGTGCGAAAGATGATATTTGAACCTATTGGGTTCTAAATTTGGTATATATAAAGTATTGGGATGACCCTTGTCGCGAAAATGAGATATTAGCCTATATGGTTGCAAATTTGATAAATATGAAGGTTGAATTTCTCCCTTGATTTAATGCATGATTTGTGAACCTCTTTGGTTGAGTATTCGATAAAATAAAAGTATTGGAATGACCCTTGCGCAAAAATGAGATTTTGGCCTATGTGATTACAAGTTTGAGAAATAAGAAGGTTAACATTTCCCTTGATTTAAATCATGATATATGAATCTATTTGGTTTTGTATTCGATAAAATGAAAGTATTGGAACGACCCTTGCGTAAAAATGAGATTTTAGCCTATATGGTTATATGTTTGATATATGTATGAAGGTTGAGCTTGTCCCTCGACGTTCTTTGGTGCGAAAGAGGATATTTGAACCTTTTTGGTTCTAAATTTGGTAAATATAATGTATTGGGATGACCCTTGTCGCGAAAATGAGATATTAGCCTATATGGTTATTTGTTTGATATATATGAAGGTTGAGCTTGTCCCTCGATGTCCCTTGGTGCGAAAGATGATATTTGAACCTATTTGGTTCTAAATTCGTTAAATATAAAGTATTGGGATGACCCTTGCGCAAAAATGAGATTTTAGCCTATATGGTTATTTGTTTGATATATATGAAGGTTGAGCTAGTCCCTCGATGTCCCTTGGTGCGAAAGATGATATTGGAACCTATTTGGTTCTAAATTCGGTAAATATAAAGTATTGGGATGACCCTTGGCGCGACAATGAGATATTATCCTATATGGTTGCAAATTTGATAAATGGTAAGGTTGAATTTGTCCCTTGATTTAGAGCACGATTTGTGAACCTATTTGGTTATGTATTCGGTAATATGAAAGTATTAGAATGACCCTTGTGCAAAAATGAGATTGTAGCCTATATGGTTACATGTTTGATAAATATGGAGGTTGAGCTTGTCCCTCGATGTCCCTTGATGCGAAACATGATATTTGAACCTATTTGGTTCTAAATTTGGT
Source organism: Medicago lupulina (assembly GCA_958299785.1). Classification (NCBI taxonomy): domain Eukaryota; kingdom Viridiplantae; phylum Streptophyta; class Magnoliopsida; order Fabales; family Fabaceae; genus Medicago; species Medicago lupulina. The sequence goes on along the minus strand of OY283143.1, from coordinate 39,376,846 downwards.
AAATATAAAGTATTGGGATGACCCTTGTCGCGAAAATGAGATATTAGCCTATATGGTTGCAAATTTGATAAATGTGAAGGTTGAATTTCTCCCTTGATTTAATGCATGATTTGTGAACCTCTTTGGTTGTGTATTCGATAAAATAAAAGGATTGGAATGACCCTTGCGCAAAAATGAGATTTTGGCCTATATGATTACAAGTTTGAGAAATAAGAAGGTTAACATTTCCCTTGATTTAAATCATGATATATGGATCTATTTGGTTTTGTATTCGATAAAATGAAAGTATTGGAACGACCCTTGCGTAAAAATGAGATTTTAGCCTATATGGTTATATTTTGATATATGTATGAAGGTTGAGCTTGTCCCTAGACGTTCCTTGGTGCGAAAGATGATATTTGAACCTATTGGGTTCAAAATTTGGTATATATAAAGTATTGGGATGACCCTTGTCGCGAAAATGAGATATTAGCCTATATGGTTGCAAATTTGATAAATGTGAAGGTTGAATTTCTCCCTTGATTTAATGCATGATTTGTGAACCTCTTTGGTTGTGTATTCGATAAAATAAAAGGATTGGAATGACCCTTGCGCAAAAATGAGATTTTGGCCTATATGATTACAAGTTTGAGAAATAAGAAGGTTAACATTTCCCTTGATTTAAATCATGATATATGGATCTATTTGGTTTTGTATTCGATAAAATGAAAGTATTGGAACGACCCTTGCGTAAAAATGAGATTTTAGCCTATATGGTTATATTTTGATATATGTATGAAGGTTGAGCTTGTCCCTCGACGTTCCTTGGTGCGAAAGATGATATTTGAACCTATTGGGTTCAAAATTTGGTATATATAAAGTATTGGGATGACCCTTGTCGCGAAAATGAGATATTAGCCTATATGGTTCCAAATTTGATAAATGTGAAGGTTGAATTTCTCCCTTGATTTAATGCATGATTTGTGAACCTCTTTGGTTGTGTATTCGATAAAATAAAAGGATTGGAATGACCCTTGCGCAAAAATGAGATTTTGGCCTATATGATTACAAGTTTGAGAAATAAGAAGGTTAACATTTCCCTTGATTTAAATCATGATATATGGATCTATTTGGTTTTGAATTCGATAAAATGAAAGTATTGGAACGACCCTTGCGTAAAAATGAGATTTTAGCCTATATGGTTATGGTTTTGATATATGTATGAAGGTTGAGCTTGTCCCTCGACGTTCCTTGGTGCGAAAGATGATATTTGAACCTATTGGGTTCTAAATTTGGTATATATAAAGTATTGGGATGACCCTTGTCGCGAAAATGAGATATTAGCCTATATGGTTGCAAATTTGATAAATATGAAGGTTGAATTTCTCCCTTGATTTAATGCATGATTTGTGAACCTCTTTGGTTGAGTATTCGATAAAATAAAAGTATTGGAATGACCCTTGCGCAAAAATGAGATTTTGGCCTATGTGATTACAAGTTTGAGAAATAAGAAGGTTAACATTTCCCTTGATTTAAATCATGATATATGAATCTATTTGGTTTTGTATTCGATAAAATGAAAGTATTGGAACGACCCTTGCGTAAAAATGAGATTTTAGCCTATATGGTTATATGTTTGATATATGTATGAAGGTTGAGCTTGTCCCTCGACGTTCTTTGGTGCGAAAGAGGATATTTGAACCTTTTTGGTTCTAAATTTGGTAAATATAATGTATTGGGATGACCCTTGTCGCGAAAATGAGATATTAGCCTATATGGTTATTTGTTTGATATATATGAAGGTTGAGCTTGTCCCTCGATGTCCCTTGGTGCGAAAGATGATATTTGAACCTATTTGGTTCTAAATTCGTTAAATATAAAGTATTGGGATGACCCTTGCGCAAAAATGAGATTTTAGCCTATATGGTTATTTGTTTGATATATATGAAGGTTGAGCTAGTCCCTCGATGTCCCTTGGTGCGAAAGATGATATTGGAACCTATTTGGTTCTAAATTCGGTAAATATAAAGTATTGGGATGACCCTTGGCGCGACAATGAGATATTATCCTATATGGTTGCAAATTTGATAAATGGTAAGGTTGAATTTGTCCCTTGATTTAGAGCACGATTTGTGAACCTATTTGGTTATGTATTCGGTAATATGAAAGTATTAGAATGACCCTTGTGCAAAAATGAGATTGTAGCCTATATGGTTACATGTTTGATAAATATGGAGGTTGAGCTTGTCCCTCGATGTCCCTTGATGCGAAACATGATATTTGAACCTATTTGGTTCTAAATTTGGTAAATATAAAGTATTGGGATGACCCTTGTCGCGAAAATGAGATATTAGCCTATATGGTTGCAAATTTGATAAATGTGAAGGTTGAATTTCTCCCTTGATTTAATGCATGATTTGTGAACCTCTTTGGTTGTGTATTCGATAAAATAAAAGGATTGGAATGACCCTTGCGCAAAAATGAGATTTTGGCCTATATGATTACAAGTTTGAGAAATAAGAAGGTTAACATTTCCCTTGATTTAAATCATGATATATGGATCTATTTGGTTTTGTATTCGATAAAATGAAAGTATTGGAACGACCCTTGCGTAAAAATGAGATTTTAGCCTATATGGTTATATTTTGATATATGTATGAAGGTTGAGCTTGTCCCTAGACGTTCCTTGGTGCGAAAGATGATATTTGAACCTATTGGGTTCAAAATTTGGTATATATAAAGTATTGGGATGACCCTTGTCGCGAAAATGAGATATTAGCCTATATGGTTGCAAATTTGATAAATGTGAAGGTTGAATTTCTCCCTTGATTTAATGCATGATTTGTGAACCTCTTTGGTTGTGTATTCGATAAAATAAAAGGATTGGAATGACCCTTGCGCAAAAATGAGATTTTGGCCTATATGATTACAAGTTTGAGAAATAAGAAGGTTAACATTTCCCTTGATTTAAATCATGATATATGGATCTATTTGGTTTTGTATTCGATAAAATGAAAGTATTGGAACGACCCTTGCGTAAAAATGAGATTTTAGCCTATATGGTTATATTTTGATATATGTATGAAGGTTGAGCTTGTCCCTCGACGTTCCTTGGTGCGAAAGATGATATTTGAACCTATTGGGTTCAAAATTTGGTATATATAAAGTATTGGGATGACCCTTGTCGCGAAAATGAGATATTAGCCTATATGGTTCCAAATTTGATAAATGTGAAGGTTGAATTTCTCCCTTGATTTAATGCATGATTTGTGAACCTCTTTGGTTGTGTATTCGATAAAATAAAAGGATTGGAATGACCCTTGCGCAAAAATGAGATTTTGGCCTATATGATTACAAGTTTGAGAAATAAGAAGGTTAACATTTCCCTTGATTTAAATCATGATATATGGATCTATTTGGTTTTGAATTCGATAAAATGAAAGTATTGGAACGACCCTTGCGTAAAAATGAGATTTTAGCCTATATGGTTATGGTTTTGATATATGTATGAAGGTTGAGCTTGTCCCTAGACGTTCCTTGGTGCGAAAGATGATATTTGAACCTATTGGGTTCAAAATTTGGTATATATAAAGTATTGGGATGACCCTTGTCGCGAAAATGAGATATTAGCCTATATGGTTGCAAATTTGATAAATGTGAAGGTTGAATTTCTCCCTTGATTTAATGCATGATTTGTGAACCTCTTTGGTTGTGTATTCGATAAAATAAAAGGATTGGAATGACCCTTGCGCAAAAATGAGATTTTGGCCTATATGATTACAAGTTTGAGAAATAAGAAGGTTAACATTTCCCTTGATTTAAATCATGATATATGGATCTATTTGGTTTTGTATTCGATAAAATGAAAGTATTGGAACGACCCTTGCGTAAAAATGAGATTTTAGCCTATATGGTTATATTTTGATATATGTATGAAGGTTGAGCTTGTCCCTCGACGTTCCTTGGTGCGAAAGATGATATTTGAACCTATTGGGTTCAAAATTTGGTATATATAAAGTATTGGGATGACCCTTGTCGCGAAAATGAGATATTAGCCTATATGGTTCCAAATTTGATAAATGTGAAGGTTGAATTTCTCCCTTGATTTAATGCATGATTTGTGAACCTCTTTGGTTGTGTATTCGATAAAATAAAAGGATTGGAATGACCCTTGCGCAAAAATGAGATTTTGGCCTATATGATTACAAGTTTGAGAAATAAGAAGGTTAACATTTCCCTTGATTTAAATCATGATATATGGATCTATTTGGTTTTGAATTCGATAAAATGAAAGTATTGGAACGACCCTTGCGTAAAAATGAGATTTTAGCCTATATGGTTATGGTTTTGATATATGTATGAAGGTTGAGCTTGTCCCTCGACGTTCCTTGGTGCGAAAGATGATATTTGAACCTATTGGGTTCTAAATTTGGTATATATAAAGTATTGGGATGACCCTTGTCGCGAAAATGAGATATTAGCCTATATGGTTGCAAATTTGATAAATATGAAGGTTGAATTTCTCCCTTGATTTAATGCATGATTTGTGAACCTCTTTGGTTGAGTATTCGATAAAATAAAAGTATTGGAATGACCCTTGCGCAAAAATGAGATTTTGGCCTATGTGATTACAAGTTTGAGAAATAAGAAGGTTAACATTTCCCTTGATTTAAATCATGATATATGAATCTATTTGGTTTTGTATTCGATAAAATGAAAGTATTGGAACGACCCTTGCGTAAAAATGAGATTTTAGCCTATATGGTTATATGTTTGATATATGTATGAAGGTTGAGCTTGTCCCTCGACGTTCTTTGGTGCGAAAGAGGATATTTGAACCTTTTTGGTTCTAAATTTGGTAAATATAATGTATTGGGATGACCCTTGTCGCGAAAATGAGATATTAGCCTATATGGTTATTTGTTTGATATATATGAAGGTTGAGCTTGTCCCTCGATGTCCCTTGGTGCGAAAGATGATATTTGAACCTATTTGGTTCTAAATTCGTTAAATATAAAGTATTGGGATGACCCTTGCGCAAAAATGAGATTTTAGCCTATATGGTTATTTGTTTGATATATATGAAGGTTGAGCTAGTCCCTCGATGTCCCTTGGTGCGAAAGATGATATTGGAACCTATTTGGTTCTAAATTCGGTAAATATAAAGTATTGGGATGACCCTTGGCGCGACAATGAGATATTATCCTATATGGTTGCAAATTTGATAAATGGTAAGGTTGAATTTGTCCCTTGATTTAGAGCACGATTTGTGAACCTATTTGGTTATGTATTCGGTAATATGAAAGTATTAGAATGACCCTTGTGCAAAAATGAGATTGTAGCCTATATGGTTACATGTTTGATAAATATGGAGGTTGAGCTTGTCCCTCGATGTCCCTTGATGCGAAACATGATATTTGAACCTATTTGGTTCTAAATTTGGTAAATATAAAGTATTGGGATGACCCTTGTCGCGAAAATGAGATATTAGCCTATATGGTTGCAAATTTGATAAATGTGAAGGTTGAATTTCTCCCTTGATTTAATGCATGATTTGTGAACCTCTTTGGTTGTGTATTCGATAAAATAAAAGGATTGGAATGACCCTTGCGCAAAAATGAGATTTTGGCCTATATGATTACAAGTTTGAGAAATAAGAAGGTTAACATTTCCCTTGATTTAAATCATGATATATGGATCTATTTGGTTTTGTATTCGATAAAATGAAAGTATTGGAACGACCCTTGCGTAAAAATGAGATTTTAGCCTATATGGTTATATTTTGATATATGTATGAAGGTTGAGCTTGTCCCTAGACGTTCCTTGGTGCGAAAGATGATATTTGAACCTATTGGGTTCAAAATTTGGTATATATAAAGTATTGGGATGACCCTTGTCGCGAAAATGAGATATTAGCCTATATGGTTGCAAATTTGATAAATGTGAAGGTTGAATTTCTCCCTTGATTTAATGCATGATTTGTGAACCTCTTTGGTTGTGTATTCGATAAAATAAAAGGATTGGAATGACCCTTGCGCAAAAATGAGATTTTGGCCTATATGATTACAAGTTTGAGAAATAAGAAGGTTAACATTTCCCTTGATTTAAATCATGATATATGGATCTATTTGGTTTTGTATTCGATAAAATGAAAGTATTGGAACGACCCTTGCGTAAAAATGAGATTTTAGCCTATATGGTTATATTTTGATATATGTATGAAGGTTGAGCTTGTCCCTCGACGTTCCTTGGTGCGAAAGATGATATTTGAACCTATTGGGTTCAAAATTTGGTATATATAAAGTATTGGGATGACCCTTGTCGCGAAAATGAGATATTAGCCTATATGGTTCCAAATTTGATAAATGTGAAGGTTGAATTTCTCCCTTGATTTAATGCATGATTTGTGAACCTCTTTGGTTGTGTATTCGATAAAATAAAAGGATTGGAATGACCCTTGCGCAAAAATGAGATTTTGGCCTATATGATTACAAGTTTGAGAAATAAGAAGGTTAACATTTCCCTTGATTTAAATCATGATATATGGATCTATTTGGTTTTGAATTCGATAAAATGAAAGTATTGGAACGACCCTTGCGTAAAAATGAGATTTTAGCCTATATGGTTATGGTTTTGATATATGTATGAAGGTTGAGCTTGTCCCTCGACGTTCCTTGGTGCGAAAGATGATATTTGAACCTATTGGGTTCTAAATTTGGTATATATAAAGTATTGGGATGACCCTTGTCGCGAAAATGAGATATTAGCCTATATGGTTGCAAATTTGATAAATATGAAGGTTGAATTTCTCCCTTGATTTAATGCATGATTTGTGAACCTCTTTGGTTGAGTATTCGATAAAATAAAAGTATTGGAATGACCCTTGCGCAAAAATGAGATTTTGGCCTATGTGATTACAAGTTTGAGAAATAAGAAGGTTAACATTTCCCTTGATTTAAATCATGATATATGAATCTATTTGGTTTTGTATTCGATAAAATGAAAGTATTGGAACGACCCTTGCGTAAAAATGAGATTTTAGCCTATATGGTTATATGTTTGATATATGTATGAAGGTTGAGCTTGTCCCTCGACGTTCCTTGGTGCGAAAGATGATATTTGAACCTATTGGGTTCTAAATTTGGTATATATAAAGTATTGGGATGACCCTTGTCCCAAAAATGAGATATTAGCCTATATGGTTGCAAATTTGATAAATATGAAGGTTGAATTTCTCCCTTGATTTAATGCATGATTTGTGAACCTCTTTGGTTGAGTATTCGATAAAATAAAAGTATTGGAATGACCCTTGCGCAAAAATGAGATTTTGGCCAATGTGATTACAAGTTTGAGAAATAAGAAGGTTAACATTCCCTTGATTTAAATCATGATATATGAATCTATTTGGTTTTGTATTCGATAAAATGAAAGTATTGGAAGGACCCTTGCGTAAAAATGAGATTTTAGCCTATATGGTTATATGTTTGATATATGTATGAAGGTTGAGCTTGTCCCTCGACGTTCTTTGGTGCGAAAGAGGATATTTGAACCTTTTTGGTTCTAAATTTGGTAAATATAATGTATTGGGATGACCCTTGTCGCGAAAATGAGATATTAGCCTATATGGTTATTTGTTTGATATATATGAAGGTTGAGCTTGTCCCTCGATGTCCCATGGTGCGAAAGATTATATTTGAACCTATTTGGTTCTAAATTCGTTAAATATAAAGTATTGGGATGACCCTTGCGCAAAAATGAGATTTTAGCCTATATGGTTATTTGTTTGATAAATATGGAGGTTGAGCTTGTCCCTCGATGTCCCTTGATGCGAAACATGATATTTGAACCTATTTGGTTCTAAATTTGGTAAATATAAAGTATTGGGATGACCCTTGTCGCGAAAATGAGATATTAGCCTATATGGTTGCAAATTTGATAAATGTGAAGGTTGAATTTCTCCCTTGATTTAATGCATGATTTGTGAACCTCTTTGGTTGTGTATTCGATAAAATAAAAGGATTGGAATGACCCTTGCGCAAAAATGAGATTTTGGCCTATATGATTACAAGTTTGAGAAATAAGAAGGTTAACATTTCCCTTGATTTAAATCATGATATATGGATCTATTTGGTTTTGTATTCGATAAAATGAAAGTATTGGAACGACCCTTGCGTAAAAATGAGATTTTAGCCTATATGGTTATATTTTGATATATGTATGAAGGTTGAGCTTGTCCCTCGACGTTCCTTGGTGCGAAAGATGATATTTGAACCTATTGGGTTCAAAATTTGGTATATATAAAGTACTGGGATGACCCTTGTCGCGAAAATGAGATATTAGCATATATGGTTGCAAATTTGATAAATGTGAAGGTTGAATTTCTCCCTTGATTTAATGCATGATTTGTGAACCTCTTTGGTTGTGTATTCGATAAAATAAGAGGATTGGAATGACCCTTGCGCAAAAATGAGATTTTGGCCTATATGATTACAAGTTTGAGAAATAAGAAGGTTAACATTTCCCTTGATTTAAATCATGATATATGGATCTATTTGGTTTTGAATTCGATAAAATGAAAGTATTGGAACGACCCTTGCGTAAAAATGAGATTTTACCCTATATGGTTATATGTTTGATATATGTATGAAGGTTGAGCTTGTCCCTCGACGTTCCTTGGTGCGAAAGATGATATTTGAACCTATTGGGTTCTAAATTTGGTATATATAAAGTATTGGGATGACCCTTGTCGCGAAAATGAGATATTAGCCTATATGGTTGCAAATTTGATAAATATGAAGGTTGAATTTCTCCCTTGATTTAATGCATGATTTGTGAACCTCTTTGGTTGAGTATTCGATAAAATAAAAGTATTGGAATGACCCTTGCGCAAAAATGAGATTTTGGCCTATATGATTACAAGTTTGAGAAATAAGAAGGTTAACATTTCCCTTGATTTAAATCATGATATATGAATCTATTTGGTTTTGTATTCGATAAAATGAAAGTATTGGAACGACCCTTGCGTAAAAATGAGATTTTAGCCTATATGGTTATATGTTTGATATATGTATGAAGGTTGAGCTTGTCCCTCGACGTTCTTTGGTGCGAAAGATGATATTTGAACCTTTTTGGTTCTAAATTGGGTAAATATAATGTATTGGGATGACCCTTGTCGCGAAAATGAGATATTAGCCTATATGGTTATTTGTTTGATATATATGAAGGTTGAGCTTGTCCCTCGATGTCCCTTGGTGCGAAAGATGATATTTGAACCTATTTGGTTCTAAATTCGTTAAATATAAAGTATTGGGATGACCCTTGTCGCGAAAATGAGATATTAGCCTATATGGTTGCAAATTTGATAAATGTGAAGGTTGAATTTCTCCCTTGATTTAATGCATGATTTGTGAACCTCTTTGGTTGTGTATTCGATAAAATAAAAGGATTGGAATGACCCTTGCGCAAAAATGAGATTTTGGCCTATATGATTACAAGTTTGAGAAATAAGAAGGTTAACATTTCCCTTGATTTAAATCATGATATATGGATCTATTTGGTTTTGTATTCGATAAAATGAAAGTATTGGAACGACCCTTGCGTAAAAATGAGATTTTAGCCTATATGGTTATATTTTGATATATGTATGAAGGTTGAGCTTGTCCCTCGACGTTCCTTGGTGCGAAAGATGATATTTGAACCTATTGGGTTCAAAATTTGGTATATATAAAGTATTGGGATGACCCTTGTCGCGAAAATGAGATATTAGCCTATATGGTTGCAAATTTGATAAATGTGAAGGTTGAATTTCTCCCTTGATTTAATGCATGATTTGTGAACCTCTTTGGTTGTGTATTCGATAAAATAAAAGGATTGGAATGACCCTTGCGCAAAAATGAGATTTTGGCCTATATGATTACAAGTTTGAGAAATAAGAAGGTTAACATTTCCCTTGATTTAAATCATGATATATGGATCTATTTGGTTTTGAATTCGATAAAATGAAAGTATTGGAACGAACCTTGCGTAAAAATGAGATTTTAGCCTATATGGGTTATATGTTTGATATATGTATGAAGGTTGAACTTGTCCCTCGACGTTCCTTGGTGCGAAAGATGATATTTGAACCTATTGGGTTCTAAATTTGGTATATATAAAGTATTGGGATGACCCTTGTCGCGAAAATGAGATATTAGCCTATATGGTTGCAAATTTGATAAATATGAAGGTTGAATTTCTCCCTTGATTTAATGCATGATTTGTGAACCTCTTTGGTTGAGTATTCGATAAAATAAAAGTATTGGAATGACCCTTGCGCAAAAATGAGATTTTGGCCTATGTGATTACAAGTTTGAGAAATAAGAAGGTTAACATTTCCCTTGATTTAAATCATGATATATGGATCTATTTGGTTTTGTATTCGATAAAATGAAAGTATTGGAACGACCCTTGCGTAAAAATGAGATTTTAGCCTATATGGTTATATTTTGATATATGTATGAAGGTTGAGCTTGTCCCTCGACGTTCCTTGGTGCGAAAGATGATATTTGAACCTATTGGGTTCAAAATTTGGTATATATAAAGTATTGGGATGACCCTTGTCGCGAAAATGAGATATTAGCCTATATGGTTGCAAATTTGATAAATGTGAAGGTTGAATTTCTCCCTTGATTTAATGCATGATTTGTGAACCTCTTTGGTTGTGTATTCGATAAAATAAAAGGATTGGAATGACCCTTGCGCAAAAATGAGATTTTGGCCTATATGATTACAAGTTTGAGAAATAAGAAGGTTAACATTTCCCTTGATTTAAATCATGATATATGGATCTATTTGGTTTTGTATTCGATAAAATGAAAGTATTGGAACGACCCTTGCGTAAAAATGAGATTTTAGCCTATATGGTTATATTTTGATATATGTATGAAGGTTGAGCTTGTCCCTCGACGTTCCTTGGTGCGAAAGATGATATTTGAACCTATTGGGTTCAAAATTTGGTATATATAAAGTATTGGGATGACCCTTGTCGCGAAAATGAGATATTAGCCTATATGGTTGCAAATTTGATAAATGTGAAGGTTGAATTTCTCCCTTGATTTAATGCATGATTTGTGAACCTATTTGGTTATGTATTCGGTAATATGAAAGTATTAGAATGACCCTTGTGCAAAAATGAGATTGTAGCCTATATGGTTACATGTTTGATAAATATGGAGGTTGAGCTTGTCCCTCGATGTCCCTTGATGCGAAACATGATATTTGAACCTATTTGGTTCTAAATTTGGTAAATATAAAGTATTGGGATGACCCTTGTCGCGAAAATGAGATATTAGCCTATATGGTTGCAAATTTGATAAATGTGAAGGTTGAATTTCTCCCTTGATTTAATGCATGATTTGTGAACCTCTTTGGTTGTGTATTCGATAAAATAAAAGGATTGGAATGACCCTTGCGCAAAAATGAGATTTTGGCCTATATGATTACAAGTTTGAGAAATAAGAAGGTTAACATTTCCCTTGATTTAAATCATGATATATGGATCTATTTGGTTTTGTATTCGATAAAATGAAAGTATTGGAACGACCCTTGCGTAAAAATGAGATTTTAGCCTATATGGTTATATTTTGATATATGTATGAAGGTTGAGCTTGTCCCTCGACGTTCCTTGGTGCGAAAGATGATATTTGAACCTATTGGGTTCAAAATTTGGTATATATAAAGTACTGGGATGACCCTTGTCGCGAAAATGAGATATTAGCATAAATGGTTGCAAATTTGATAAATGTGAAGGTTGAATTTCTCCCTTGATTTAATGCATGATTTGTGAACCTCTTTGGTTGTGTATTCGATAAAATAAGAGGATTGGAATGACCCTTGCGCAAAAATGAGATTTTGGCCTATATGATTACAAGTTTGAGAAATAAGAAGGTTAACATTTCCCTTGATTTAAATCATGATATATGGATCTATTTGGTTTTGAATTCGATAAAATGAAAGTATTGGAACGACCCTTGCGTAAAAATGAGATTTTACCCTATATGGTTATATGTTTGATATATGTATGAAGGTTGAGCTTGTCCCTCGACGTTCCTTGGTGCGAAAGATGATATTTGAACCTATTGGGTTCTAAATTTGGTATATATAAAGTATTGGGATGACCCTTGTCGCGAAAATGAGATATTAGCCTATATGGTTGCAAATTTGATAAATATGAAGGTTGAATTTCTCCCTTGATTTAATGCATGATTTGTGAACCTCTTTGGTTGAGTATTCGATAAAATAAAAGTATTGGAATGACCCTTGCGCAAAAATGAGATTTTGGCCTATATGATTACAAGTTTGAGAAATAAGAAGGTTAACATTTCCCTTGATTTAAATCATGATATATGAATCTATTTGGTTTTGTATTCGATAAAATGAAAGTATTGGAACGACCCTTGCGTAAAAATGAGATTTTAGCCTATATGGTTATATGTTTGATATATGTATGAAGGTTGAGCTTGTCCCTCGACGTTCTTTGGTGCGAAAGATGATATTTGAACCTTTTTGGTTCTAAATTGGGTAAATATAATGTATTGGGATGACCCTTGTCGCGAAAATGAGATATTAGCCTATATGGTTATTTGTTTGATATATATGAAGGTTGAGCTTGTCCCTCGATGTCCCTTGGTGCGAAAGATGATATTTGAACCTATTTGGTTCTAAATTCGTTAAATATAAAGTATTGGGATGACCCTTGTCGCGAAAATGAGATATTAGCCTATATGGTTGCAAATTTGATAAATGTGAAGGTTGAATTTCTCCCTTGATTTAATGCATGATTTGTGAACCTCTTTGGTTGTGTATTCGATAAAATAAAAGGATTGGAATGACCCTTGCGCAAAAATGAGATTTTGGCCTATATGATTACAAGTTTGAGAAATAAGAAGGTTAACATTTCCCTTGATTTAAATCATGATATATGGATCTATTTGGTTTTGTATTCGATAAAATGAAAGTATTGGAACGACCCTTGCGTAAAAATGAGATTTTAGCCTATATGGTTATATTTTGATATATGTATGAAGGTTGAGCTTGTCCCTCGACGTTCCTTGGTGCGAAAGATGATATTTGAACCTATTGGGTTCAAAATTTGGTATATATAAAGTATTGGGATGACCCTTGTCGCGAAAATGAGATATTAGCCTATATGGTTGCAAATTTGATAAATGTGAAGGTTGAATTTCTCCCTTGATTTAATGCATGATTTGTGAACCTCTTTGGTTGTGTATTCGATAAAATAAAAGGATTGGAATGACCCTTGCGCAAAAATGAGATTTTGGCCTATATGATTACAAGTTTGAGAAATAAGAAGGTTAACATTTCCCTTGATTTAAATCATGATATATGGATCTATTTGGTTTTGAATTCGATAAAATGAAAGTATTGGAACGAACCTTGCGTAAAAATGAGATTTTAGCCTATATGGTTATATGTTTGATATATGTATGAAGGTTGAACTTGTCCCTCGACGTTCCTTGGTGCGAAAGATGATATTTGAACCTATTGGGTTCTAAATTTGGTATATATAAAGTATTGGGATGACCCTTGTCGCGAAAATGAGATATTAGCCTATATGGTTGCAAATTTGATAAATATGAAGGTTGAATTTCTCCCTTGATTTAATGCATGATTTGTGAACCTCTTTGGTTGAGTATTCGATAAAATAAAAGTATTGGAATGACCCTTGCGCAAAAATGAGATTTTGGCCTATGTGATTACAAGTTTGAGAAATAAGAAGGTTAACATTTCCCTTGATTTAAATCATGATATATGGATCTATTTGGTTTTGTATTCGATAAAATGAAAGTATTGGAACGACCCTTGCGTAAAAATGAGATTTTAGCCTATATGGTTATATTTTGATATATGTATGAAGGTTGAGCTTGTCCCTCGACGTTCCTTGGTGCGAAAGATGATATTTGAACCTATTGGGTTCAAAATTTGGTATATATAAAGTATTGGGATGACCCTTGTCGCGAAAATGAGATATTAGCCTATATGGTTGCAAATTTGATAAATGTGAAGGTTGAATTTCTCCCTTGATTTAATGCATGATTTGTGAACCTCTTTGGTTGTGTATTCGATAAAATAAAAGGATTGGAATGACCCTTGCGCAAAAATGAGATTTTGGCCTATATGATTACAAGTTTGAGAAATAAGAAGGTTAACATTTCCCTTGATTTAAATCATGATATATGGATCTATTTGGTTTTGTATTCGATAAAATGAAAGTATTGGAACGACCCTTGCGTAAAAATGAGATTTTAGCCTATATGGTTATATTTTGATATATGTATGAAGGTTGAGCTTGTCCCTCGACGTTCCTTGGTGCGAAAGATGATATTTGAACCTATTGGGTTCAAAATTTGGTATATATAAAGTATTGGGATGACCCTTGTCGCGAAAATGAGATATTAGCCTATATGGTTGCAAATTTGATAAATGTGAAGGTTGAATTTCTCCCTTGATTTAATGCATGATTTGTGAACCTATTTGGTTATGTATTCGGTAATATGAAAGTATTAGAATGACCCTTGTGCAAAAATGAGATTGTAGCCTATATGGTTACATGTTTGATAAATATGGAGGTTGAGCTTGTCCCTCGATGTCCCTTGATGCGAAACATGATATTTGAACCTATTTGGTTCTAAATTTGGTAAATATAAAGTATTGGGATGACCCTTGTCGCGAAAATGAGATATTAGCCTATATGGTTGCAAATTTGATAAATGTGAAGGTTGAATTTCTCCCTTGATTTAATGCATGATTTGTGAACCTCTTTGGTTGTGTATTCGATAAAATAAAAGGATTGGAATGACCCTTGCGCAAAAATGAGATTTTGGCCTATATGATTACAAGTTTGAGAAATAAGAAGGTTAACATTTCCCTTGATTTAAATCATGATATATGGATCTATTTGGTTTTGTATTCGATAAAATGAAAGTATTGGAACGACCCTTGCGTAAAAATGAGATTTTAGCCTATATGGTTATATTTTGATATATGTATGAAGGTTGAGCTTGTCCCTCGACGTTCCTTGGTGCGAAAGATGATATTTGAACCTATTGGGTTCAAAATTTGGTATATATAAAGTACTGGGATGACCCTTGTCGCGAAAATGAGATATTAGCATAAATGGTTGCAAATTTGATAAATGTGAAGGTTGAATTTCTCCCTTGATTTAATGCATGATTTGTGAACCTCTTTGGTTGTGTATTCGATAAAATAAGAGGATTGGAATGACCCTTGCGCAAAAATGAGATTTTGGCCTATATGATTACAAGTTTGAGAAATAAGAAGGTTAACATTTCCCTTGATTTAAATCATGATATATGGATCTATTTGGTTTTGAATTCGATAAAATGAAAGTATTGGAACGACCCTTGCGTAAAAATGAGATTTTACCCTATATGGTTATATGTTTGATATATGTATGAAGGTTGAGCTTGTCCCTCGACGTTCCTTGGTGCGAAAGATGATATTTGAACCTATTGGGTTCTAAATTTGGTATATATAAAGTATTGGGATGACCCTTGTCGCGAAAATGAGATATTAGCCTATATGGTTGCAAATTTGATAAATATGAAGGTTGAATTTCTCCCTTGATTTAATGCATGATTTGTGAACCTCTTTGGTTGAGTATTCGATAAAATAAAAGTATTGGAATGACCCTTGCGCAAAAATGAGATTTTGGCCTATATGATTACAAGTTTGAGAAATAAGAAGGTTAACATTTCCCTTGATTTAAATCATGATATATGAATCTATTTGGTTTTGTATTCGATAAAATGAAAGTATTGGAACGACCCTTGCGTAAAAATGAGATTTTAGCCTATATGGTTATATGTTTGATATATGTATGAAGGTTGAGCTTGTCCCTCGACGTTCTTTGGTGCGAAAGATGATATTTGAACCTTTTTGGTTCTAAATTGGGTAAATATAATGTATTGGGATGACCCTTGTCGCGAAAATGAGATATTAGCCTATATGGTTATTTGTTTGATATATATGAAGGTTGAGCTTGTCCCTCGATGTCCCTTGGTGCGAAAGATGATATTTGAACCTATTTGGTTCTAAATTCGTTAAATATAAAGTATTGGGATGACCCTTGTCGCGAAAATGAGATATTAGCCTATATGGTTGCAAATTTGATAAATGTGAAGGTTGAATTTCTCCCTTGATTTAATGCATGATTTGTGAACCTCTTTGGTTGTGTATTCGATAAAATAAAAGGATTGGAATGACCCTTGCGCAAAAATGAGATTTTGGCCTATATGATTACAAGTTTGAGAAATAAGAAGGTTAACATTTCCCTTGATTTAAATCATGATATATGGATCTATTTGGTTTTGTATTCGATAAAATGAAAGTATTGGAACGACCCTTGCGTAAAAATGAGATTTTAGCCTATATGGTTATATTTTGATATATGTATGAAGGTTGAGCTTGTCCCTCGACGTTCCTTGGTGCGAAAGATGATATTTGAACCTATTGGGTTCAAAATTTGGTATATATAAAGTATTGGGATGACCCTTGTCGCGAAAATGAGATATTAGCCTATATGGTTGCAAATTTGATAAATGTGAAGGTTGAATTTCTCCCTTGATTTAATGCATGATTTGTGAACCTCTTTGGTTGTGTATTCGATAAAATAAAAGGATTGGAATGACCCTTGCGCAAAAATGAGATTTTGGCCTATATGATTACAAGTTTGAGAAATAAGAAGGTTAACATTTCCCTTGATTTAAATCATGATATATGGATCTATTTGGTTTTGAATTCGATAAAATGAAAGTATTGGAACGAACCTTGCGTAAAAATGAGATTTTAGCCTATATGGTTATATGTTTGATATATGTATGAAGGTTGAACTTGTCCCTCGACGTTCCTTGGTGCGAAAGATGATATTTGAACCTATTGGGTTCTAAATTTGGTATATATAAAGTATTGGGATGACCCTTGTCGCGAAAATGAGATATTAGCCTATATGGTTGCAAATTTGATAAATATGAAGGTTGAATTTCTCCCTTGATTTAATGCATGATTTGTGAACCTCTTTGGTTGAGTATTCGATAAAATAAAAGTATTGGAATGACCCTTGCGCAAAAATGAGATTTTGGCCTATGTGATTACAAGTTTGAGAAATAAGAAGGTTAACATTTCGCTTGATTTAAATCATGATATATGGATCTATTTGGTTTTGTATTCGATAAAATGAAAGTATTGGAACGACCCTTGCGTAAAAATGAGATTTTAGCCTATATGGTTATATTTTGATATATGTATGAAGGTTGAGCTTGTCCCTCGACGTTCCTTGGTGCGAAAGATGATATTTGAACCTATTGGGTTCAAAATTTGGTATATATAAAGTATTGGGATGACCCTTGTCGCGAAAATGAGATATTAGCCTATATGGTTGCAAATTTGATAAATGTGAAGGTTGAATTTCTCCCTTGATTTAATGCATGATTTGTGAACCTCTTTGGTTGTGTATTCGATAAAATAAAAGGATTGGAATGACCCTTGCGCAAAAATGAGATTTTGGCCTATATGATTACAAGTTTGAGAAATAAGAAGGTTAACATTTCCCTTGATTTAAATCATGATATATGGATCTATTTGGTTTTGTATTCGATAAAATGAAAGTATTGGAACGACCCTTGCGTAAAAATGAGATTTTAGCCTATATGGTTATATTTTGATATATGTATGAAGGTTGAGCTTGTCCCTCGACGTTCCTTGGTGCGAAAGATGATATTTGAACCTATTGGGTTCAAAATTTGGTATATATAAAGTATTGGGATGACCCTTGTCGCGAAAATGAGATATTAGCCTATATGGTTGCAAATTTGATAAATGTGAAGGTTGAATTTCTCCCTTGATTTAATGCATGATTTGTGAACCTATTTGGTTATGTATTCGGTAATATGAAAGTATTAGAATGACCCTTGTGCAAAAATGAGATTGTAGCCTATATGGTTACATGTTTGATAAATATGGAGGTTGAGCTTGTCCCTCGATGTCCCTTGATGCGAAACATGATATTTGAACCTATTTGGTTCTAAATTTGGTAAATATAAAGTATTGGGATGACCCTTGTCGCGAAAATGAGATATTAGCCTATATGGTTGCAAATTTGATAAATGTGAAGGTTGAATTTCTCCCTTGATTTAATGCATGATTTGTGAACCTCTTTGGTTGTGTATTCGATAAAATAAAAGGATTGGAATGACCCTTGCGCAAAAATGAGATTTTGGCCTATATGATTACAAGTTTGAGAAATAAGAAGGTTAACATTTCCCTTGATTTAAATCATGATATATGGATCTATTTGGTTTTGTATTCGATAAAATGAAAGTATTGGAACGACCCTTGCGTAAAAATGAGATTTTAGCCTATATGGTTATATTTTGATATATGTATGAAGGTTGAGCTTGTCCCTCGACGTTCCTTGGTGCGAAAGATGATATTTGAACCTATTGGGTTCAAAATTTGGTATATATAAAGTATTGGGATGACCCTTGTCGCGAAAATGAGATATTAGCCTATATGGTTGCAAATTTGATAAATGTGAAGGTTGAATTTCTCCCTTGATTTAATGCATGATTTGTGAACCTCTTTGGTTGTGTATTCGATAAAATAAAAGGATTGGAATGACCTTTGCGCAAAAATGAGATTTTGGCCTATATGATTACAAGTTTGAGAAATAAGAAGGTTAACATTTCCCTTGATTTAAATCATGATATATGGATCTATTTGGTTTTGAATTCGATAAAATGAAAGTATTGGAACGAACCTTGCGTAAAAATGAGATTTTAGCCTATATGGTTATATGTTTGATATATGTATGAAGGTTGAACTTGTCCCTCGACGTTCCTTGGTGCGAAAGATGATATTTGAACCTATTGGGTTCTAAATTTGGTATATATAAAGTATTGGGATGACCCTTGTCGCGAAAATGAGATATTAGCCTATATGGTTGCAAATTTGATAAATATGAAGGTTGAATTTCTCCCTTGATTTAATGCATGATTTGTGAACCTCTTTGGTTGAGTATTCGATAAAATAAAAGTATTGGAATGACCCTTGCGCAAAAATGAGATTTTGGCCTATGTGATTACAAGTTTGAGAAATAAGAAGGTTAACATTTCCCTTGATTTAAATCATGATATATGGATCTATTTGGTTTTGTATTCGATAAAATGAAAGTATTGGAACGACCCTTGCGTAAAAATGAGATTTTAGCCTATATGGTTATATTTTGATATATGTATGAAGGTTGAGCTTGTCCCTCGACGTTCCTTGGTGCGAAAGATGATATTTGAACCTATTGGGTTCAAAATTTGGTATATATAAAGTATTGGGATGACCCTTGTCGCGAAAATGAGATATTAGCCTATATGGTTGCAAATTTGATAAATATGAAGGTTGAATTTCTCCCTTGATTTAATGCATGATTTGTGAACCTCTTTGGTTGAGTATTCGATAAAATAAAAGTATTGGAATGACCCTTGCGCAAAAATGAGATTTTGGCCTATGTGATTACAAGTTTGAGAAATAAGAAGGTTAACATTTCCCTTGATTTAAATCATGATATATGGATCTATTTGGTTTTGTATTCGATAAAATGAAAGTATTGGAACGACCCTTGCGTAAAAATGAGATTTTAGCCTATATGGTTATATTTTGATATATGTATGAAGGTTGAGCTTGTCCCTCGACGTTCCTTGGTGCGAAAGATGATATTTGAAGCTATTGGGTTCAAAATTTGGTATATATAAAGTATTGGGATGACCCTTGTCGCGAAAATGAGATATTAGCCTATATGGTTGCAAATTTGATAAATGTGAAGGTTGAATTTCTCCCTTGATTTAATGCATGATTTGTGAACCTCTTTGGTTGTGTATTCGATAAAATAAAAGGATTGGAATGACCCTTGCGCAAAAATGAGATTTTGGCCTATATGATTACAAGTTTGAGAAATAAGAAGGTTAACATTTCCCTTGATTTAAATCATGATATATGGATCTATTTGGTTTTGAATTCGATAAAATGAAAGTATTGGAACGAACCTTGCGTAAAAATGAGATTTTAGCCTATATGGTTATATGTTTGATATATGTATGAAGGTTGAGCTTGTCCCTCGACGTTCTTTGGTGCGAAAGATGATATTTGAACCTTTTTGGTTCTAAATTGGGTAAATATAATGTATTGGGATGACCCTTGTCGCGAAAATGAGATATTAGCCTATATGGTTATTTGTTTGATATATATGAAGGTTGAGCTTGTCCCTCGATGTCCCTTGGTGCGAAAGATGATATTTGAACCTATTTGGTTCTAAATTCGTTAAATATAAAGTATTGGGATGACCCTTGTCGCGAAAATGAGATATTAGCCTATATGGTTGCAAATTTGATAAATGTGAAGGTTGAATTTCTCCCTTGATTTAATGCATGATTTGTGAACCTCTTTGGTTGTGTATTCGATAAAATAAAAGGATTGGAATGACCCTTGCGCAAAAATGAGATTTTGGCCTATATGATTACAAGTTTGAGAAATAAGAAGGTTAACATTTCCCTTGATTTAAATCATGATATATGGATCTATTTGGTTTTGTATTCGATAAAATGAAAGTATTGGAACGACCCTTGCGTAAAAATGAGATTTTAGCCTATATGGTTATATTTTGATATATGTATGAAGGTTGAGCTTGTCCCTCGACGTTCCTTGGTGCGAAAGATGATATTTGAACCTATTGGGTTCAAAATTTGGTATATATAAAGTATTGGGATGACCCTTGTCGCGAAAATGAGATATTAGCCTATATGGTTGCAAATTTGATAAATGTGAAGGTTGAATTTCTCCCTTGATTTAATGCATGATTTGTGAACCTCCTTGGTTGTGTATTCGATAAAATAAAAAGATTGGAATGACCCTTGCGCAAAAATGAGATTTTGGCCTATATGATTACAAGTTTGAGAAATAAGAAGGTTAACATTTCCCTTGATTTAAATCATGATATATGGATCTATTTGGTTTTGAATTCGATAAAATGAAAGTATTGGAACGAACCTTGCGTAAAAATGAGATTTTAGCCTATATGGTTATATGTTTGATATATGTATGAAGGTTGAACTTGTCCCTCGACGTTCCTTGGTGCGAAAGATGATATTTGAACCTATTGGGTTCTAAATTTGGTATATATAAAGTATTGGGATGACCCTTGTCGCGAAAATGAGATATTAGCCTATATGGTTGCAAATTTGATAAATATGAAGGTTGAATTTCTCCCTTGATTTAATGCATGATTTGTGAACCTCTTTGGTTGAGTATTCGATAAAATAAAAGTATTGGAATGACCCTTGCGCAAAAATGAGATTTTGGCCTATGTGATTACAAGTTTGAGAAATAAGAAGGTTAACATTTCCCTTGATTTAAATCATGATATATGGATCTATTTGGTTTTGTATTCGATAAAATGAAAGTATTGGAACGACCCTTGCGTAAAAATGAGATTTTAGCCTATATGGTTATATTTTGATATATGTATGAAGGTTGAGCTTGTCCCTCGACGTTCCTTGGTGCGAAAGATGATATTTGAACCTATTGGGTTCAAAATTTGGTATATATAAAGTATTGGGATGACCCTTGTCGCGAAAATGAGATATTAGCCTATATGGTTGCAAATTTGATAAATGTGAAGGTTGAATTTCTCCCTTGATTTAATGCATGATTTGTGAACCTCTTTGGTTGTGTATTCGATAAAATAAAAGGATTGGAATGACCCTTGCGCAAAAATGAGATTTTGGCCTATATGATTACAAGTTTGAGAAATAAGAAGGTTAACATTTCCCTTGATTTAAATCATGATATATGGATCTATTTGGTTTTGTATTCGATAAAATGAAAGTATTGGAACGACCCTTGCGTAAAAATGAGATTTTAGCCTATATGGTTATATTTTGATATATGTATGAAGGTTGAGCTTGTCCCTCGACGTTCCTTGGTGCGAAAGATGATATTTGAACCTATTGGGTTCAAAATTTGGTATATATAAAGTATTGGGATGACCCTTGTCGCGAAAATGAGATATTAGCCTATATGGTTGCAAATTTGATAAATGTGAAGGTTGAATTTCTCCCTTGATTTAATGCATGATTTGTGAACCTCTTTGGTTGTGTATTCGATAAAATAAAAGGATTGGAATGACCCTTGCGCAAAAATGAGATTTTGGCCTATATGATTACAAGTTTGAGAAATAAGAAGGTTAACATTTCCCTTGATTTAAATCATGATATATGGATCTATTTGGTTTTGAATTCGATAAAATGAAAGTATTGGAACGAACCTTGCGTAAAAATGAGATTTTAGCCTATATGGTTATATGTTTGATATATGTATGAAGGTTGAGCTTGTCCCTCGACGTTCTTTGGTGCGAAAGATGATATTTGAACCTTTTTGGTTCTAAATTGGGTAAATATAATGTATTGGGATGACCCTTGTCGCGAAAATGAGATATTAGCCTATATGGTTATTTGTTTGATATATATGAAGGTTGAGCTTGTCCCTCGATGTCCCTTGGTGCGAAAGATGATATTTGAACCTATTTGGTTCTAAATTCGTTAAATATAAAGTATTGGGATGACCCTTGTCGCGAAAATGAGATATTAGCCTATATGGTTGCAAATTTGATAAATGTGAAGGTTGAATTTCTCCCTTGATTTAATGCATGATTTGTGAACCTCTTTGGTTGTGTATTCGATAAAATAAAAGGATTGGAATGACCCTTGCGCAAAAATGAGATTTTGGCCTATATGATTACAAGTTTGAGAAATAAGAAGGTTAACATTTCCCTTGATTTAAATCATGATATATGGATCTATTTGGTTTTGTATTCGATAAAATGAAAGTATTGGAACGACCCTTGCGTAAAAATGAGATTTTAGCCTATATGGTTATATTTTGATATATGTATGAAGGTTGAGCTTGTCCCTCGACGTTCCTTGGTGCGAAAGATGATATTTGAACCTATTGGGTTCAAAATTTGGTATATATAAAGTATTGGGATGACCCTTGTCGCGAAAATGAGATATTAGCCTATATGGTTGCAAATTTGATAAATGTGAAGGTTGAATTTCTCCCTTGATTTAATGCATGATTTGTGAACCTCCTTGGTTGTGTATTCGATAAAATAAAAAGATTGGAATGACCCTTGCGCAAAAATGAGATTTTGGCCTATATGATTACAAGTTTGAGAAATAAGAAGGTTAACATTTCCCTTGTTTTAAATCATGATATATGGATCTATTTGGTTTTGAATTCGATAAAATGAAAGTATTGGAACGAACCTTGCGTAAAAATGAGATTTTAGCCTATATGGTTATATGTTTGATATATGTATGAAGGTTGAACTTGTCCCTCGACGTTCCTTGGTGCGAAAGATGATATTTGAACCTATTGGGTTCTAAATTTGGTATATATAAAGTATTGGGATGACCCTTGTCGCGAAAATGAGATATTAGCCTATATGGTTGCAAATTTGATAAATATGAAGGTTGAATTTCTCCCTTGATTTAATGCATGATTTGTGAACCTCTTTGGTTGAGTATTCGATAAAATAAAAGTATTGGAATGACCCTTGCGCAAAAATGAGATTTTGGCCTATGTGATTACAAGTTTGAGAAATAAGAAGGTTAACATTTCCCTTGATTTAAATCATGATATATGGATCTATTTGGTTTTGTATTCGATAAAATGAAAGTATTGGAACGACCCTTGCGTAAAAATGAGATTTTAGCCTATATGGTTATATTTTGATATATGTATGAAGGTTGAGCTTGTCCCTCGACGTTCCTTGGTGCGAAAGATGATATTTGAACCTATTGGGTTCAAAATTTGGTATATATAAAGTATTGGGATGACCCTTGTCGCGAAAATGAGATATTAGCCTATATGGTTGCAAATTTGATAAATGTGAAGGTTGAATTTCTCCCTTGATTTAATGCATGATTTGTGAACCTCTTTGGTTGAGTATTCGATAAAATAAAAGTATTGGAATGACCCTTGCGCAAAAATGAGATTTTGGCCTATGTGATTACAAGTTTGAGAAATAAGAAGGTTAACATTTCCCTTGATTTAAATCATGATATATGGATCTATTTGGTTTTGTATTCGATAAAATGAAAGTATTGGAACGACCCTTGCGTAAAAATGAGATTTTAGCCTATATGGTTATATTTTGATATATGTATGAAGGTTGAGCTTGTCCCTCGACGTTCCTTGGTGCGAAAGATGATATTTGAACCTATTGGGTTCAAAATTTGGTATATATAAAGTATTGGGATGACCCTTGTCGCGAAAATGAGATATTAGCCTATATGGTTGCAAATTTGATAAATGTGAAGGTTGAATTTCTCCCTTGATTTAATGCATGATTTGTGAACCTCCTTGGTTGTGTATTCGATAAAATAAAAAGATTGGAATGACCCTTGCGCAAAAATGAGATTTTGGCCTATATGATTACAAGTTTGAGAAATAAGAAGGTTAACATTTCCCTTGATTTAAATCATGATATATGGATCTATTTGGTTTTGAATTCGATAAAATGAAAGTATTGGAACGAACCTTGCGTAAAAATGAGATTTTAGCCTATATGGTTATATGTTTGATATATGTATGAAGGTTGAACTTGTCCCTCGACGTTCCTTGGTGCGAAAGATGATATTTGAACCTATTGGGTTCTAAATTTGGTATATATAAAGTATTGGGATGACCCTTGTCGCGAAAATGAGATATTAGCCTATATGGTTGCAAATTTGATAAATGTGAAGGTTGAATTTCTCCCTTGATTTAATGCATGATTTGTGAACCTCCTTGGTTGTGTATTCGATAAAATAAAAAGATTGGAATGACCCTTGCGCAAAAATGAGATTTTGGCCTATATGATTACAAGTTTGAGAAATAAGAAGGTTAACATTTCCCTTGATTTAAATCATGATATATGGATCTATTTGGTTTTGAATTCGATAAAATGAAAGTATTGGAACGAACCTTGCGTAAAAATGAGATTTTAGCCTATATGGTTATATGTTTGATATATGTATGAAGGTTGAGCTTGTCCCTCGACGTTCTTTGGTGCGAAAGATGATATTTGAACCTTTTTGGTTCTAAATTGGGTAAATATAATGTATTGGGATGACCCTTGTCGCGAAAATGAGATATTAGCCTATATGGTTATTTGTTTGATATATATGAAGGTTGAGCTTGTCCCTCGATGTCCCTTGGTGCGAAAGATGATATTTGAACCTATTTGGTTCTAAATTCGTTAAATATAAAGTATTGGGATGACCCTTGTCGCGAAAATGAGATATTAGCCTATATGGTTGCAAATTTGATAAATGTGAAGGTTGAATTTCTCCCTTGATTTAATGCATGATTTGTGAACCTCTTTGGTTGTGTATTCGATAAAATAAAAGGATTGGAATGACCCTTGCGCAAAAATGAGATTTTGGCCTATATGATTACAAGTTTGAGAAATAAGAAGGTTAACATTTCCCTTGATTTAAATCATGATATATGGATCTATTTGGTTTTGTATTCGATAAAATGAAAGTATTGGAACGACCCTTGCGTAAAAATGAGATTTTAGCCTATATGGTTATATTTTGATATATGTATGAAGGTTGAGCTTGTCCCTCGACGTTCCTTGGTGCGAAAGATGATATTTGAACCTATTGGGTTCAAAATTTGGTATATATAAAGTATTGGGATGACCCTTGTCGCGAAAATGAGATATTAGCCTATATGGTTGCAAATTTGATAAATGTGAAGGTTGAATTTCTCCCTTGATTTAATGCATGATTTGTGAACCTCCTTGGTTGTGTATTCGATAAAATAAAAAGATTGGAATGACCCTTGCGCAAAAATGAGATTTTGGCCTATATGATTACAAGTTTGAGAAATAAGAAGGTTAACATTTCCCTTGATTTAAATCATGATATATGGATCTATTTGGTTTTGAATTCGATAAAATGAAAGTATTGGAACGAACCTTGCGTAAAAATGAGATTTTAGCCTATATGGTTATATGTTTGATATATGTATGAAGGTTGAACTTGTCCCTCGACGTTCCTTGGTGCGAAAGATGATATTTGAACCTATTGGGTTCTAAATTTGGTATATATAAAGTATTGGGATGACCCTTGTCGCGAAAATGAGATATTAGCCTATATGGTTGCAAATTTGATAAATATGAAGGTTGAATTTCTCCCTTGATTTAATGCATGATTTGTGAACCTCTTTGGTTGAGTATTCGATAAAATAAAAGTATTGGAATGACCCTTGCGCAAAAATGAGATTTTGGCCTATGTGATTACAAGTTTGAGAAATAAGAAGGTTAACATTTCCCTTGATTTAAATCATGATATATGGATCTATTTGGTTTTGTATTCGATAAAATGAAAGTATTGGAACGACCCTTGCGTAAAAATGAGATTTTAGCCTATATGGTTATATTTTGATATATGTATGAAGGTTGAGCTTGTCCCTCGACGTTCCTTGGTGCGAAAGATGATATTTGAACCTATTGGGTTCAAAATTTGGTATATATAAAGTATTGGGATGACCCTTGTCGCGAAAATGAGATATTAGCCTATATGGTTGCAAATTTGATAAATGTGAAGGTTGAATTTCTCCCTTGATTTAATGCATGATTTGTGAACCTCTTTGGTTGAGTATTCGATAAAATAAAAGTATTGGAATGACCCTTGCGCAAAAATGAGATTTTGGCCTATGTGATTACAAGTTTGAGAAATAAGAAGGTTAACATTTCCCTTGATTTAAATCATGATATATGGATCTATTTGGTTTTGTATTCGATAAAATGAAAGTATTGGAACGACCCTTGCGTAAAAATGAGATTTTAGCCTATATGGTTATATTTTGATATATGTATGAAGGTTGAGCTTGTCCCTCGACGTTCCTTGGTGCGAAAGATGATATTTGAACCTATTGGGTTCAAAATTTGGTATATATAAAGTATTGGGATGACCCTTGTCGCGAAAATGAGATATTAGCCTATATGGTTGCAAATTTGATAAATGTGAAGGTTGAATTTCTCCCTTGATTTAATGCATGATTTGTGAACCTCTTTGGTTGTGTATTCGATAAAATAAAAGGATTGGAATGACCCTTGCGCAAAAATGAGATTTTGGCCTATATGATTACAAGTTTGAGAAATAAGAAGGTTAACATTTCCCTTGATTTAAATCATGATATATGGATCTATTTGGTTTTGAATTCGATAAAATGAAAGTATTGGAACGAACCTTGCGTAAAAATGAGATTTTAGCCTATATGGTTATATGTTTGATATATGTATGAAGGTTGAGCTTGTCCCTCGACGTTCTTTGGTGCGAAAGATGATATTTGAACCTTTTTGGTTCTAAATTGGGTAAATATAATGTATTGGGATGACCCTTGTCGCGAAAATGAGATATTAGCCTATATGGTTATTTGTTTGATATATATGAAGGTTGAGCTTGTCCCTCGATGTCCCTTGGTGCGAAAGATGATATTTGAACCTATTTGGTTCTAAATTCGTTAAATATAAAGTATTGGGATGACCCTTGTCGCGAAAATGAGATATTAGCCTATATGGTTGCAAATTTGATAAATGTGAAGGTTGAATTTCTCCCTTGATTTAATGCATGATTTGTGAACCTCTTTGGTTGTGTATTCGATAAAATAAAAGGATTGGAATGACCCTTGCGCAAAAATGAGATTTTGGCCTATATGATTACAAGTTTGAGAAATAAGAAGGTTAACATTTCCCTTGATTTAAATCATGATATATGGATCTATTTGGTTTTGAATTCGATAAAATGAAAGTATTGGAACGAACCTTGCGTAAAAATGAGATTTTAGCCTATATGGTTATATGTTTGATATATGTATGAAGGTTGAACTTGTCCCTCGACGTTCCTTGGTGCGAAAGATGATATTTGAACCTATTGGGTTCTAAATTTGGTATATATAAAGTATTGGGATGACCCTTGTCGCGAAAATGAGATATTAGCCTATATGGTTGCAAATTTGATAAATATGAAGGTTGAATTTCTCCCTTGATTTAATGCATGATTTGTGAACCTCTTTGGTTGAGTATTCGATAAAATAAAAGTATTGGAATGACCCTTGCGCAAAAATGAGATTTTGGCCTATGTGATTACAAGTTTGAGAAATAAGAAGGTTAACATTTCCCTTGATTTAAATCATGATATATGGATCTATTTGGTTTTGTATTCGATAAAATGAAAGTATTGGAACGACCCTTGCGTAAAAATGAGATTTTAGCCTATATGGTTATATTTTGATATATGTATGAAGGTTGAGCTTGTCCCTCGACGTTCCTTGGTGCGAAAGATGATATTTGAACCTATTGGGTTCAAAATTTGGTATATATAAAGTATTGGGATGACCCTTGTCGCGAAAATGAGATATTAGCCTATATGGTTGCAAATTTGATAAATGTGAAGGTTGAATTTCTCCCTTGATTTAATGCATGATTTGTGAACCTCTTTGGTTGTGTATTCGATAAAATAAAAGGATTGGAATGACCCTTGCGCAAAAATGAGATTTTGGCCTATATGATTACAAGTTTGAGAAATAAGAAGGTTAACATTTCCCTTGATTTAAATCATGATATATGGATCTATTTGGTTTTGAATTCGATAAAATGAAAGTATTGGAACGAACCTTGCGTAAAAATGAGATTTTAGCCTATATGGTTATATGTTTGATATATGTATGAAGGTTGAACTTGTCCCTCGACGTTCCTTGGTGCGAAAGATGATATTTGAACCTATTGGGTTCTAAATTTGGTATATATAAAGTATTGGGATGACCCTTGTCGCGAAAATGAGATATTAGCCTATATGGTTGCAAATTTGATAAATATGAAGGTTGAATTTCTCCCTTGATTTAATGCATGATTTGTGAACCTCTTTGGTTGAGTATTCGATAAAATAAAAGTATTGGAATGACCCTTGCGCAAAAATGAGATTTTGGCCTATGTGATTACAAGTTTGAGAAATAAGAAGGTTAACATTTCCCTTGATTTAAATCATGATATATGGATCTATTTGGTTTTGTATTCGATAAAATGAAAGTATTGGAACGACCCTTGCGTAAAAATGAGATTTTAGCCTATATGGTTATATTTTGATATATGTATGAAGGTTGAGCTTGTCCCTCGACGTTCCTTGGTGCGAAAGATGATATTTGAACCTATTGGGTTCAAAATTTGGTATATATAAAGTATTGGGATGACCCTTGTCGCGAAAATGAGATATTAGCCTATATGGTTGCAAATTTGATAAATGTGAAGGTTGAATTTCTCCCTTGATTTAATGCATGATTTGTGAACCTCTTTGGTTGTGTATTCGATAAAATAAAAGGATTGGAATGACCCTTGCGCAAAAATGAGATTTTGGCCTATATGATTACAAGTTTGAGAAATAAGAAGGTTAACATTTCCCTTGATTTAAATCATGATATATGGATCTATTTGGTTTTGTATTCGATAAAATGAAAGTATTGGAACGACCCTTGCGTAAAAATGAGATTTTAGCCTATATGGTTATATTTTGATATATGTATGAAGGTTGAGCTTGTCCCTCGACGTTCCTTGGTGCGAAAGATGATATTTGAACCTATTGGGTTCAAAATTTGGTATATATAAAGTATTGGGATGACCCTTGTCGCGAAAATGAGATATTAGCCTATATGGTTGCAAATTTGATAAATGTGAAGGTTGAATTTCTCCCTTGATTTAATGCATGATTTGTGAACCTATTTGGTTATGTATTCGGTAATATGAAAGTATTAGAATGACCCTTGTGCAAAAATGAGATTGTAGCCTATATGGTTACATGTTTGATAAATATGGAGGTTGAGCTTGTCCCTCGATGTCCCTTGATGCGAAACATGATATTTGAACCTATTTGGTTCTAAATTTGGTAAATATAAAGTATTGGGATGACCCTTGTCGCGAAAATGAGATATTAGCCTATATGGTTGCAAATTTGATAAATGTGAAGGTTGAATTTCTCCCTTGATTTAATGCATGATTTGTGAACCTCTTTGGTTGTGTATTCGATAAAATAAAAGGATTGGAATGACCCTTGCGCAAAAATGAGATTTTGGCCTATATGATTACAAGTTTGAGAAATAAGAAGGTTAACATTTCCCTTGATTTAAATCATGATATATGGATCTATTTGGTTTTGTATTCGATAAAATGAAAGTATTGGAACGACCCTTGCGTAAAAATGAGATTTTAGCCTATATGGTTATATTTTGATATATGTATGAAGGTTGAGCTTGTCCCTCGACGTTCCTTGGTGCGAAAGATGATATTTGAACCTATTGGGTTCAAAATTTGGTATATATAAAGTACTGGGATGACCCTTGTCGCGAAAATGAGATATTAGCATAAATGGTTGCAAATTTGATAAATGTGAAGGTTGAATTTCTCCCTTGATTTAATGCATGATTTGTGAACCTCTTTGGTTGTGTATTCGATAAAATAAGAGGATTGGAATGACCCTTGCGCAAAAATGAGATTTTGGCCTATATGATTACAAGTTTGAGAAATAAGAAGGTTAACATTTCCCTTGATTTAAATCATGATATATGGATCTATTTGGTTTTGAATTCGATAAAATGAAAGTATTGGAACGACCCTTGCGTAAAAATGAGATTTTACCCTATATGGTTATATGTTTGATATATGTATGAAGGTTGAGCTTGTCCCTCGACGTTCCTTGGTGCGAAAGATGATATTTGAACCTATTGGGTTCTAAATTTGGTATATATAAAGTATTGGGATGACCCTTGTCGCGAAAATGAGATATTAGCCTATATGGTTGCAAATTTGATAAATATGAAGGTTGAATTTCTCCCTTGATTTAATGCATGATTTGTGAACCTCTTTGGTTGAGTATTCGATAAAATAAAAGTATTGGAATGACCCTTGCGCAAAAATGAGATTTTGGCCTATATGATTACAAGTTTGAGAAATAAGAAGGTTAACATTTCCCTTGATTTAAATCATGATATATGAATCTATTTGGTTTTGTATTCGATAAAATGAAAGTATTGGAACGACCCTTGCGTAAAAATGAGATTTTAGCCTATATGGTTATATGTTTGATATATGTATGAAGGTTGAGCTTGTCCCTCGACGTTCTTTGGTGCGAAAGATGATATTTGAACCTTTTTGGTTCTAAATTGGGTAAATATAATGTATTGGGATGACCCTTGTCGCGAAAATGAGATATTAGCCTATATGGTTATTTGTTTGATATATATGAAGGTTGAGCTTGTCCCTCGATGTCCCTTGGTGCGAAAGATGATATTTGAACCTATTTGGTTCTAAATTCGTTAAATATAAAGTATTGGGATGACCCTTGTCGCGAAAATGAGATATTAGCCTATATGGTTGCAAATTTGATAAATGTGAAGGTTGAATTTCTCCCTTGATTTAATGCATGATTTGTGAACCTCTTTGGTTGTGTATTCGATAAAATAAAAGGATTGGAATGACCCTTGCGCAAAAATGAGATTTTGGCCTATATGATTACAAGTTTGAGAAATAAGAAGGTTAACATTTCCCTTGATTTAAATCATGATATATGGATCTATTTGGTTTTGTATTCGATAAAATGAAAGTATTGGAACGACCCTTGCGTAAAAATGAGATTTTAGCCTATATGGTTATATTTTGATATATGTATGAAGGTTGAGCTTGTCCCTCGACGTTCCTTGGTGCGAAAGATGATATTTGAACCTATTGGGTTCAAAATTTGGTATATATAAAGTATTGGGATGACCCTTGTCGCGAAAATGAGATATTAGCCTATATGGTTGCAAATTTGATAAATGTGAAGGTTGAATTTCTCCCTTGATTTAATGCATGATTTGTGAACCTCTTTGGTTGTGTATTCGATAAAATAAAAGGATTGGAATGACCCTTGCGCAAAAATGAGATTTTGGCCTATATGATTACAAGTTTGAGAAATAAGAAGGTTAACATTTCCCTTGATTTAAATCATGATATATGGATCTATTTGGTTTTGAATTCGATAAAATGAAAGTATTGGAACGAACCTTGCGTAAAAATGAGATTTTAGCCTATATGGTTATATGTTTGATATATGTATGAAGGTTGAACTTGTCCCTCGACGTTCCTTGGTGCGAAAGATGATATTTGAACCTATTGGGTTCTAAATTTGGTATATATAAAGTATTGGGATGACCCTTGTCGCGAAAATGAGATATTAGCCTATATGGTTGCAAATTTGATAAATATGAAGGTTGAATTTCTCCCTTGATTTAATGCATGATTTGTGAACCTCTTTGGTTGAGTATTCGATAAAATAAAAGTATTGGAATGACCCTTGCGCAAAAATGAGATTTTGGCCTATGTGATTACAAGTTTGAGAAATAAGAAGGTTAACATTTCCCTTGATTTAAATCATGATATATGGATCTATTTGGTTTTGTATTCGATAAAATGAAAGTATTGGAACGACCCTTGCGTAAAAATGAGATTTTAGCCTATATGGTTATATTTTGATATATGTATGAAGGTTGAGCTTGTCCCTCGACGTTCCTTGGTGCGAAAGATGATATTTGAACCTATTGGGTTCAAAATTTGGTATATATAAAGTATTGGGATGACCCTTGTCGCGAAAATGAGATATTAGCCTATATGGTTGCAAATTTGATAAATGTGAAGGTTGAATTTCTCCCTTGATTTAATGCATGATTTGTGAACCTCTTTGGTTGTGTATTCGATAAAATAAAAGGATTGGAATGACCCTTGCGCAAAAATGAGATTTTGGCCTATATGATTACAAGTTTGAGAAATAAGAAGGTTAACATTTCCCTTGATTTAAATCATGATATATGGATCTATTTGGTTTTGTATTCGATAAAATGAAAGTATTGGAACGACCCTTGCGTAAAAATGAGATTTTAGCCTATATGGTTATATTTTGATATATGTATGAAGGTTGAGCTTGTCCCTCGACGTTCCTTGGTGCGAAAGATGATATTTGAACCTATTGGGTTCAAAATTTGGTATATATAAAGTATTGGGATGACCCTTGTCGCGAAAATGAGATATTAGCCTATATGGTTGCAAATTTGATAAATGTGAAGGTTGAATTTCTCCCTTGATTTAATGCATGATTTGTGAACCTATTTGGTTATGTATTCGGTAATATGAAAGTATTAGAATGACCCTTGTGCAAAAATGAGATTGTAGCCTATATGGTTACATGTTTGATAAATATGGAGGTTGAGCTTGTCCCTCGATGTCCCTTGATGCGAAACATGATATTTGAACCTATTTGGTTCTAAATTTGGTAAATATAAAGTATTGGGATGACCCTTGTCGCGAAAATGAGATATTAGCCTATATGGTTGCAAATTTGATAAATGTGAAGGTTGAATTTCTCCCTTGATTTAATGCATGATTTGTGAACCTCTTTGGTTGTGTATTCGATAAAATAAAAGGATTGGAATGACCCTTGCGCAAAAATGAGATTTTGGCCTATATGATTACAAGTTTGAGAAATAAGAAGGTTAACATTTCCCTTGATTTAAATCATGATATATGGATCTATTTGGTTTTGTATTCGATAAAATGAAAGTATTGGAACGACCCTTGCGTAAAAATGAGATTTTAGCCTATATGGTTATATTTTGATATATGTATGAAGGTTGAGCTTGTCCCTCGACGTTCCTTGGTGCGAAAGATGATATTTGAACCTATTGGGTTCAAAATTTGGTATATATAAAGTATTGGGATGACCCTTGTCGCGAAAATGAGATATTAGCCTATATGGTTGCAAATTTGATAAATGTGAAGGTTGAATTTCTCCCTTGATTTAATGCATGATTTGTGAACCTCTTTGGTTGTGTATTCGATAAAATAAAAGGATTGGAATGACCTTTGCGCAAAAATGAGATTTTGGCCTATATGATTACAAGTTTGAGAAATAAGAAGGTTAACATTTCCCTTGATTTAAATCATGATATATGGATCTATTTGGTTTTGAATTCGATAAAATGAAAGTATTGGAACGAACCTTGCGTAAAAATGAGATTTTAGCCTATATGGTTATATGTTTGATATATGTATGAAGGTTGAACTTGTCCCTCGACGTTCCTTGGTGCGAAAGATGATATTTGAACCTATTGGGTTCTAAATTTGGTATATATAAAGTATTGGGATGACCCTTGTCGCGAAAATGAGATATTAGCCTATATGGTTGCAAATTTGATAAATATGAAGGTTGAATTTCTCCCTTGATTTAATGCATGATTTGTGAACCTCTTTGGTTGAGTATTCGATAAAATAAAAGTATTGGAATGACCCTTGCGCAAAAATGAGATTTTGGCCTATGTGATTACAAGTTTGAGAAATAAGAAGGTTAACATTTCCCTTGATTTAAATCATGATATATGGATCTATTTGGTTTTGTATTCGATAAAATGAAAGTATTGGAACGACCCTTGCGTAAAAATGAGATTTTAGCCTATATGGTTATATTTTGATATATGTATGAAGGTTGAGCTTGTCCCTCGACGTTCCTTGGTGCGAAAGATGATATTTGAACCTATTGGGTTCAAAATTTGGTATATATAAAGTATTGGGATGACCCTTGTCGCGAAAATGAGATATTAGCCTATATGGTTGCAAATTTGATAAATATGAAGGTTGAATTTCTCCCTTGATTTAATGCATGATTTGTGAACCTCTTTGGTTGAGTATTCGATAAAATAAAAGTATTGGAATGACCCTTGCGCAAAAATGAGATTTTGGCCTATGTGATTACAAGTTTGAGAAATAAGAAGGTTAACATTTCCCTTGATTTAAATCATGATATATGGATCTATTTGGTTTTGTATTCGATAAAATGAAAGTATTGGAACGACCCTTGCGTAAAAATGAGATTTTAGCCTATATGGTTATATTTTGATATATGTATGAAGGTTGAGCTTGTCCCTCGACGTTCCTTGGTGCGAAAGATGATATTTGAACCTATTGGGTTCAAAATTTGGTATATATAAAGTATTGGGATGACCCTTGTCGCGAAAATGAGATATTAGCCTATATGGTTGCAAATTTGATAAATGTGAAGGTTGAATTTCTCCCTTGATTTAATGCATGATTTGTGAACCTCTTTGGTTGTGTATTCGATAAAATAAAAGGATTGGAATGACCCTTGCGCAAAAATGAGATTTTGGCCTATATGATTACAAGTTTGAGAAATAAGAAGGTTAACATTTCCCTTGATTTAAATCATGATATATGGATCTATTTGGTTTTGAATTCGATAAAATGAAAGTATTGGAACGAACCTTGCGTAAAAATGAGATTTTAGCCTATATGGTTATATGTTTGATATATGTATGAAGGTTGAGCTTGTCCCTCGACGTTCTTTGGTGCGAAAGATGATATTTGAACCTTTTTGGTTCTAAATTGGGTAAATATAATGTATTGGGATGACCCTTGTCGCGAAAATGAGATATTAGCCTATATGGTTATTTGTTTGATATATATGAAGGTTGAGCTTGTCCCTCGATGTCCCTTGGTGCGAAAGATGATATTTGAACCTATTTGGTTCTAAATTCGTTAAATATAAAGTATTGGGATGACCCTTGTCGCGAAAATGAGATATTAGCCTATATGGTTGCAAATTTGATAAATGTGAAGGTTGAATTTCTCCCTTGATTTAATGCATGATTTGTGAACCTCTTTGGTTGTGTATTCGATAAAATAAAAGGATTGGAATGACCCTTGCGCAAAAATGAGATTTTGGCCTATATGATTACAAGTTTGAGAAATAAGAAGGTTAACATTTCCCTTGATTTAAATCATGATATATGGATCTATTTGGTTTTGTATTCGATAAAATGAAAGTATTGGAACGACCCTTGCGTAAAAATGAGATTTTAGCCTATATGGTTATATTTTGATATATGTATGAAGGTTGAGCTTGTCCCTCGACGTTCCTTGGTGCGAAAGATGATATTTGAACCTATTGGGTTCAAAATTTGGTATATATAAAGTATTGGGATGACCCTTGTCGCGAAAATGAGATATTAGCCTATATGGTTGCAAATTTGATAAATGTGAAGGTTGAATTTCTCCCTTGATTTAATGCATGATTTGTGAACCTCCTTGGTTGTGTATTCGATAAAATAAAAAGATTGGAATGACCCTTGCGCAAAAATGAGATTTTGGCCTATATGATTACAAGTTTGAGAAATAAGAAGGTTAACATTTCCCTTGATTTAAATCATGATATATGGATCTATTTGGTTTTGAATTCGATAAAATGAAAGTATTGGAACGAACCTTGCGTAAAAATGAGATTTTAGCCTATATGGTTATATGTTTGATATATGTATGAAGGTTGAACTTGTCCCTCGACGTTCCTTGGTGCGAAAGATGATATTTGAACCTATTGGGTTCTAAATTTGGTATATATAAAGTATTGGGATGACCCTTGTCGCGAAAATGAGATATTAGCCTATATGGTTGCAAATTTGATAAATATGAAGGTTGAATTTCTCCCTTGATTTAATGCATGATTTGTGAACCTCTTTGGTTGAGTATTCGATAAAATAAAAGTATTGGAATGACCCTTGCGCAAAAATGAGATTTTGGCCTATGTGATTACAAGTTTGAGAAATAAGAAGGTTAACATTTCCCTTGATTTAAATCATGATATATGGATCTATTTGGTTTTGTATTCGATAAAATGAAAGTATTGGAACGACCCTTGCGTAAAAATGAGATTTTAGCCTATATGGTTATATTTTGATATATGTATGAAGGTTGAGCTTGTCCCTCGACGTTCCTTGGTGCGAAAGATGATATTTGAACCTATTGGGTTCAAAATTTGGTATATATAAAGTATTGGGATGACCCTTGTCGCGAAAATGAGATATTAGCCTATATGGTTGCAAATTTGATAAATGTGAAGGTTGAATTTCTCCCTTGATTTAATGCATGATTTGTGAACCTCTTTGGTTGTGTATTCGATAAAATAAAAGGATTGGAATGACCCTTGCGCAAAAATGAGATTTTGGCCTATATGATTACAAGTTTGAGAAATAAGAAGGTTAACATTTCCCTTGATTTAAATCATGATATATGGATCTATTTGGTTTTGTATTCGATAAAATGAAAGTATTGGAACGACCCTTGCGTAAAAATGAGATTTTAGCCTATATGGTTATATTTTGATATATGTATGAAGGTTGAGCTTGTCCCTCGACGTTCCTTGGTGCGAAAGATGATATTTGAACCTATTGGGTTCAAAATTTGGTATATATAAAGTATTGGGATGACCCTTGTCGCGAAAATGAGATATTAGCCTATATGGTTGCAAATTTGATAAATGTGAAGGTTGAATTTCTCCCTTGATTTAATGCATGATTTGTGAACCTCTTTGGTTGTGTATTCGATAAAATAAAAGGATTGGAATGACCCTTGCGCAAAAATGAGATTTTGGCCTATATGATTACAAGTTTGAGAAATAAGAAGGTTAACATTTCCCTTGATTTAAATCATGATATATGGATCTATTTGGTTTTGAATTCGATAAAATGAAAGTATTGGAACGAACCTTGCGTAAAAATGAGATTTTAGCCTATATGGTTATATGTTTGATATATGTATGAAGGTTGAGCTTGTCCCTCGACGTTCTTTGGTGCGAAAGATGATATTTGAACCTTTTTGGTTCTAAATTGGGTAAATATAATGTATTGGGATGACCCTTGTCGCGAAAATGAGATATTAGCCTATATGGTTATTTGTTTGATATATATGAAGGTTGAGCTTGTCCCTCGATGTCCCTTGGTGCGAAAGATGATATTTGAACCTATTTGGTTCTAAATTCGTTAAATATAAAGTATTGGGATGACCCTTGTCGCGAAAATGAGATATTAGCCTATATGGTTGCAAATTTGATAAATGTGAAGGTTGAATTTCTCCCTTGATTTAATGCATGATTTGTGAACCTCTTTGGTTGTGTATTCGATAAAATAAAAGGATTGGAATGACCCTTGCGCAAAAATGAGATTTTGGCCTATATGATTACAAGTTTGAGAAATAAGAAGGTTAACATTTCCCTTGATTTAAATCATGATATATGGATCTATTTGGTTTTGTATTCGATAAAATGAAAGTATTGGAACGACCCTTGCGTAAAAATGAGATTTTAGCCTATATGGTTATATTTTGATATATGTATGAAGGTTGAGCTTGTCCCTCGACGTTCCTTGGTGCGAAAGATGATATTTGAACCTATTGGGTTCAAAATTTGGTATATATAAAGTATTGGGATGACCCTTGTCGCGAAAATGAGATATTAGCCTATATGGTTGCAAATTTGATAAATGTGAAGGTTGAATTTCTCCCTTGATTTAATGCATGATTTGTGAACCTCCTTGGTTGTGTATTCGATAAAATAAAAAGATTGGAATGACCCTTGCGCAAAAATGAGATTTTGGCCTATATGATTACAAGTTTGAGAAATAAGAAGGTTAACATTTCCCTTGTTTTAAATCATGATATATGGATCTATTTGGTTTTGAATTCGATAAAATGAAAGTATTGGAACGAACCTTGCGTAAAAATGAGATTTTAGCCTATATGGTTATATGTTTGATATATGTATGAAGGTTGAACTTGTCCCTCGACGTTCCTTGGTGCGAAAGATGATATTTGAACCTATTGGGTTCTAAATTTGGTATATATAAAGTATTGGGATGACCCTTGTCGCGAAAATGAGATATTAGCCTATATGGTTGCAAATTTGATAAATATGAAGGTTGAATTTCTCCCTTGATTTAATGCATGATTTGTGAACCTCTTTGGTTGAGTATTCGATAAAATAAAAGTATTGGAATGACCCTTGCGCAAAAATGAGATTTTGGCCTATGTGATTACAAGTTTGAGAAATAAGAAGGTTAACATTTCCCTTGATTTAAATCATGATATATGGATCTATTTGGTTTTGTATTCGATAAAATGAAAGTATTGGAACGACCCTTGCGTAAAAATGAGATTTTAGCCTATATGGTTATATTTTGATATATGTATGAAGGTTGAGCTTGTCCCTCGACGTTCCTTGGTGCGAAAGATGATATTTGAACCTATTGGGTTCAAAATTTGGTATATATAAAGTATTGGGATGACCCTTGTCGCGAAAATGAGATATTAGCCTATATGGTTGCAAATTTGATAAATGTGAAGGTTGAATTTCTCCCTTGATTTAATGCATGATTTGTGAACCTCTTTGGTTGAGTATTCGATAAAATAAAAGTATTGGAATGACCCTTGCGCAAAAATGAGATTTTGGCCTATGTGATTACAAGTTTGAGAAATAAGAAGGTTAACATTTCCCTTGATTTAAATCATGATATATGGATCTATTTGGTTTTGTATTCGATAAAATGAAAGTATTGGAACGACCCTTGCGTAAAAATGAGATTTTAGCCTATATGGTTATATTTTGATATATGTATGAAGGTTGAGCTTGTCCCTCGACGTTCCTTGGTGCGAAAGATGATATTTGAACCTATTGGGTTCAAAATTTGGTATATATAAAGTATTGGGATGACCCTTGTCGCGAAAATGAGATATTAGCCTATATGGTTGCAAATTTGATAAATGTGAAGGTTGAATTTCTCCCTTGATTTAATGCATGATTTGTGAACCTCCTTGGTTGTGTATTCGATAAAATAAAAAGATTGGAATGACCCTTGCGCAAAAATGAGATTTTGGCCTATATGATTACAAGTTTGAGAAATAAGAAGGTTAACATTTCCCTTGATTTAAATCATGATATATGGATCTATTTGGTTTTGAATTCGATAAAATGAAAGTATTGGAACGAACCTTGCGTAAAAATGAGATTTTAGCCTATATGGTTATATGTTTGATATATGTATGAAGGTTGAACTTGTCCCTCGACGTTCCTTGGTGCGAAAGATGATATTTGAACCTATTGGGTTCTAAATTTGGTATATATAAAGTATTGGGATGACCCTTGTCGCGAAAATGAGATATTAGCCTATATGGTTGCAAATTTGATAAATGTGAAGGTTGAATTTCTCCCTTGATTTAATGCATGATTTGTGAACCTCCTTGGTTGTGTATTCGATAAAATAAAAAGATTGGAATGACCCTTGCGCAAAAATGAGATTTTGGCCTATATGATTACAAGTTTGAGAAATAAGAAGGTTAACATTTCCCTTGATTTAAATCATGATATATGGATCTATTTGGTTTTGAATTCGATAAAATGAAAGTATTGGAACGAACCTTGCGTAAAAATGAGATTTTAGCCTATATGGTTATATGTTTGATATATGTATGAAGGTTGAGCTTGTCCCTCGACGTTCTTTGGTGCGAAAGATGATATTTGAACCTTTTTGGTTCTAAATTGGGTAAATATAATGTATTGGGATGACCCTTGTCGCGAAAATGAGATATTAGCCTATATGGTTATTTGTTTGATATATATGAAGGTTGAGCTTGTCCCTCGATGTCCCTTGGTGCGAAAGATGATATTTGAACCTATTTGGTTCTAAATTCGTTAAATATAAAGTATTGGGATGACCCTTGTCGCGAAAATGAGATATTAGCCTATATGGTTGCAAATTTGATAAATGTGAAGGTTGAATTTCTCCCTTGATTTAATGCATGATTTGTGAACCTCTTTGGTTGTGTATTCGATAAAATAAAAGGATTGGAATGACCCTTGCGCAAAAATGAGATTTTGGCCTATATGATTACAAGTTTGAGAAATAAGAAGGTTAACATTTCCCTTGATTTAAATCATGATATATGGATCTATTTGGTTTTGTATTCGATAAAATGAAAGTATTGGAACGACCCTTGCGTAAAAATGAGATTTTAGCCTATATGGTTATATTTTGATATATGTATGAAGGTTGAGCTTGTCCCTCGACGTTCCTTGGTGCGAAAGATGATATTTGAACCTATTGGGTTCAAAATTTGGTATATATAAAGTATTGGGATGACCCTTGTCGCGAAAATGAGATATTAGCCTATATGGTTGCAAATTTGATAAATGTGAAGGTTGAATTTCTCCCTTGATTTAATGCATGATTTGTGAACCTCCTTGGTTGTGTATTCGATAAAATAAAAAGATTGGAATGACCCTTGCGCAAAAATGAGATTTTGGCCTATATGATTACAAGTTTGAGAAATAAGAAGGTTAACATTTCCCTTGATTTAAATCATGATATATGGATCTATTTGGTTTTGAATTCGATAAAATGAAAGTATTGGAACGAACCTTGCGTAAAAATGAGATTTTAGCCTATATGGTTATATGTTTGATATATGTATGAAGGTTGAACTTGTCCCTCGACGTTCCTTGGTGCGAAAGATGATATTTGAACCTATTGGGTTCTAAATTTGGTATATATAAAGTATTGGGATGACCCTTGTCGCGAAAATGAGATATTAGCCTATATGGTTGCAAATTTGATAAATATGAAGGTTGAATTTCTCCCTTGATTTAATGCATGATTTGTGAACCTCTTTGGTTGAGTATTCGATAAAATAAAAGTATTGGAATGACCCTTGCGCAAAAATGAGATTTTGGCCTATGTGATTACAAGTTTGAGAAATAAGAAGGTTAACATTTCCCTTGATTTAAATCATGATATATGGATCTATTTGGTTTTGTATTCGATAAAATGAAAGTATTGGAACGACCCTTGCGTAAAAATGAGATTTTAGCCTATATGGTTATATTTTGATATATGTATGAAGGTTGAGCTTGTCCCTCGACGTTCCTTGGTGCGAAAGATGATATTTGAACCTATTGGGTTCAAAATTTGGTATATATAAAGTATTGGGATGACCCTTGTCGCGAAAATGAGATATTAGCCTATATGGTTGCAAATTTGATAAATGTGAAGGTTGAATTTCTCCCTTGATTTAATGCATGATTTGTGAACCTCTTTGGTTGAGTATTCGATAAAATAAAAGTATTGGAATGACCCTTGCGCAAAAATGAGATTTTGGCCTATGTGATTACAAGTTTGAGAAATAAGAAGGTTAACATTTCCCTTGATTTAAATCATGATATATGGATCTATTTGGTTTTGTATTCGATAAAATGAAAGTATTGGAACGACCCTTGCGTAAAAATGAGATTTTAGCCTATATGGTTATATTTTGATATATGTATGAAGGTTGAGCTTGTCCCTCGACGTTCCTTGGTGCGAAAGATGATATTTGAACCTATTGGGTTCAAAATTTGGTATATATAAAGTATTGGGATGACCCTTGTCGCGAAAATGAGATATTAGCCTATATGGTTGCAAATTTGATAAATGTGAAGGTTGAATTTCTCCCTTGATTTAATGCATGATTTGTGAACCTCTTTGGTTGTGTATTCGATAAAATAAAAGGATTGGAATGACCCTTGCGCAAAAATGAGATTTTGGCCTATATGATTACAAGTTTGAGAAATAAGAAGGTTAACATTTCCCTTGATTTAAATCATGATATATGGATCTATTTGGTTTTGAATTCGATAAAATGAAAGTATTGGAACGAACCTTGCGTAAAAATGAGATTTTAGCCTATATGGTTATATGTTTGATATATGTATGAAGGTTGAGCTTGTCCCTCGACGTTCTTTGGTGCGAAAGATGATATTTGAACCTTTTTGGTTCTAAATTGGGTAAATATAATGTATTGGGATGACCCTTGTCGCGAAAATGAGATATTAGCCTATATGGTTATTTGTTTGATATATATGAAGGTTGAGCTTGTCCCTCGATGTCCCTTGGTGCGAAAGATGATATTTGAACCTATTTGGTTCTAAATTCGTTAAATATAAAGTATTGGGATGACCCTTGTCGCGAAAATGAGATATTAGCCTATATGGTTGCAAATTTGATAAATGTGAAGGTTGAATTTCTCCCTTGATTTAATGCATGATTTGTGAACCTCTTTGGTTGTGTATTCGATAAAATAAAAGGATTGGAATGACCCTTGCGCAAAAATGAGATTTTGGCCTATATGATTACAAGTTTGAGAAATAAGAAGGTTAACATTTCCCTTGATTTAAATCATGATATATGGATCTATTTGGTTTTGAATTCGATAAAATGAAAGTATTGGAACGAACCTTGCGTAAAAATGAGATTTTAGCCTATATGGTTATATGTTTGATATATGTATGAAGGTTGAACTTGTCCCTCGACGTTCCTTGGTGCGAAAGATGATATTTGAACCTATTGG
Organism: Medicago lupulina; assembly: GCA_958299785.1. NCBI lineage: Eukaryota > Viridiplantae > Streptophyta > Magnoliopsida > Fabales > Fabaceae > Medicago > Medicago lupulina. The sequence goes on along the minus strand of OY283143.1, from coordinate 39,333,456 downwards.
GTTCTAAATTTGGTATATATAAAGTATTGGGATGACCCTTGTCGCGAAAATGAGATATTAGCCTATATGGTTGCAAATTTGATAAATATGAAGGTTGAATTTCTCCCTTGATTTAATGCATGATTTGTGAACCTCTTTGGTTGAGTATTCGATAAAATAAAAGTATTGGAATGACCCTTGCGCAAAAATGAGATTTTGGCCTATGTGATTACAAGTTTGAGAAATAAGAAGGTTAACATTTCCCTTGATTTAAATCATGATATATGGATCTATTTGGTTTTGTATTCGATAAAATGAAAGTATTGGAACGACCCTTGCGTAAAAATGAGATTTTAGCCTATATGGTTATATTTTGATATATGTATGAAGGTTGAGCTTGTCCCTCGACGTTCCTTGGTGCGAAAGATGATATTTGAACCTATTGGGTTCAAAATTTGGTATATATAAAGTATTGGGATGACCCTTGTCGCGAAAATGAGATATTAGCCTATATGGTTGCAAATTTGATAAATGTGAAGGTTGAATTTCTCCCTTGATTTAATGCATGATTTGTGAACCTCTTTGGTTGAGTATTCGATAAAATAAAAGTATTGGAATGACCCTTGCGCAAAAATGAGATTTTGGCCTATGTGATTACAAGTTTGAGAAATAAGAAGGTTAACATTTCCCTTGATTTAAATCATGATATATGGATCTATTTGGTTTTGTATTCGATAAAATGAAAGTATTGGAACGACCCTTGCGTAAAAATGAGATTTTAGCCTATATGGTTATATGTTTGATATATGTATGAAGGTTGAGCTTGTCCCTCGACGTTCTTTGGTGCGAAAGATGATATTTGAACCTTTTTGGTTCTAAATTGGGTAAATATAATGTATTGGGATGACCCTTGTCGCGAAAATGAGATATTAGCCTATATGGTTATTTGTTTGATATATATGAAGGTTGAGCTTGTCCCTCGATGTCCCTTGGTGCGAAAGATGATATTTGAACCTATTTGGTTCTAAATTCGTTAAATATAAAGTATTGGGATGACCCTTGTCGCGAAAATGAGATATTAGCCTATATGGTTGCAAATTTGATAAATGTGAAGGTTGAATTTCTCCCTTGATTTAATGCATGATTTGTGAACCTCTTTGGTTGTGTATTCGATAAAATAAAAGGATTGGAATGACCCTTGCGCAAAAATGAGATTTTGGCCTATATGATTACAAGTTTGAGAAATAAGAAGGTTAACATTTCCCTTGATTTAAATCATGATATATGGATCTATTTGGTTTTGTATTCGATAAAATGAAAGTATTGGAACGACCCTTGCGTAAAAATGAGATTTTAGCCTATATGGTTATATTTTGATATATGTATGAAGGTTGAGCTTGTCCCTCGACGTTCCTTGGTGCGAAAGATGATATTTGAACCTATTGGGTTCAAAATTTGGTATATATAAAGTATTGGGATGACCCTTGTCGCGAAAATGAGATATTAGCCTATATGGTTGCAAATTTGATAAATGTGAAGGTTGAATTTCTCCCTTGATTTAATGCATGATTTGTGAACCTCCTTGGTTGTGTATTCGATAAAATAAAAAGATTGGAATGACCCTTGCGCAAAAATGAGATTTTGGCCTATATGATTACAAGTTTGAGAAATAAGAAGGTTAACATTTCCCTTGATTTAAATCATGATATATGGATCTATTTGGTTTTGAATTCGATAAAATGAAAGTATTGGAACGAACCTTGCGTAAAAATGAGATTTTAGCCTATATGGTTATATGTTTGATATATGTATGAAGGTTGAACTTGTCCCTCGACGTTCCTTGGTGCGAAAGATGATATTTGAACCTATTGGGTTCTAAATTTGGTATATATAAAGTATTGGGATGACCCTTGTCGCGAAAATGAGATATTAGCCTATATGGTTGCAAATTTGATAAATATGAAGGTTGAATTTCTCCCTTGATTTAATGCATGATTTGTGAACCTCTTTGGTTGAGTATTCGATAAAATAAAAGTATTGGAATGACCCTTGCGCAAAAATGAGATTTTGGCCTATGTGATTACAAGTTTGAGAAATAAGAAGGTTAACATTTCCCTTGATTTAAATCATGATATATGGATCTATTTGGTTTTGTATTCGATAAAATGAAAGTATTGGAACGACCCTTGCGTAAAAATGAGATTTTAGCCTATATGGTTATATTTTGATATATGTATGAAGGTTGAGCTTGTCCCTCGACGTTCCTTGGTGCGAAAGATGATATTTGAACCTATTGGGTTCAAAATTTGGTATATATAAAGTATTGGGATGACCCTTGTCGCGAAAATGAGATATTAGCCTATATGGTTGCAAATTTGATAAATGTGAAGGTTGAATTTCTCCCTTGATTTAATGCATGATTTGTGAACCTCTTTGGTTGAGTATTCGATAAAATAAAAGTATTGGAATGACCCTTGCGCAAAAATGAGATTTTGGCCTATGTGATTACAAGTTTGAGAAATAAGAAGGTTAACATTTCCCTTGATTTAAATCATGATATATGGATCTATTTGGTTTTGTATTCGATAAAATGAAAGTATTGGAACGACCCTTGCGTAAAAATGAGATTTTAGCCTATATGGTTATATTTTGATATATGTATGAAGGTTGAGCTTGTCCCTCGACGTTCCTTGGTGCGAAAGATGATATTTGAACCTATTGGGTTCAAAATTTGGTATATATAAAGTATTGGGATGACCCTTGTCGCGAAAATGAGATATTAGCCTATATGGTTGCAAATTTGATAAATGTGAAGGTTGAATTTCTCCCTTGATTTAATGCATGATTTGTGAACCTCTTTGGTTGTGTATTCGATAAAATAAAAGGATTGGAATGACCCTTGCGCAAAAATGAGATTTTGGCCTATATGATTACAAGTTTGAGAAATAAGAAGGTTAACATTTCCCTTGATTTAAATCATGATATATGGATCTATTTGGTTTTGAATTCGATAAAATGAAAGTATTGGAACGAACCTTGCGTAAAAATGAGATTTTAGCCTATATGGTTATATGTTTGATATATGTATGAAGGTTGAGCTTGTCCCTCGACGTTCTTTGGTGCGAAAGATGATATTTGAACCTTTTTGGTTCTAAATTGGGTAAATATAATGTATTGGGATGACCCTTGTCGCGAAAATGAGATATTAGCCTATATGGTTATTTGTTTGATATATATGAAGGTTGAGCTTGTCCCTCGATGTCCCTTGGTGCGAAAGATGATATTTGAACCTATTTGGTTCTAAATTCGTTAAATATAAAGTATTGGGATGACCCTTGTCGCGAAAATGAGATATTAGCCTATATGGTTGCAAATTTGATAAATGTGAAGGTTGAATTTCTCCCTTGATTTAATGCATGATTTGTGAACCTCTTTGGTTGTGTATTCGATAAAATAAAAGGATTGGAATGACCCTTGCGCAAAAATGAGATTTTGGCCTATATGATTACAAGTTTGAGAAATAAGAAGGTTAACATTTCCCTTGATTTAAATCATGATATATGGATCTATTTGGTTTTGAATTCGATAAAATGAAAGTATTGGAACGAACCTTGCGTAAAAATGAGATTTTAGCCTATATGGTTATATGTTTGATATATGTATGAAGGTTGAACTTGTCCCTCGACGTTCCTTGGTGCGAAAGATGATATTTGAACCTATTGGGTTCTAAATTTGGTATATATAAAGTATTGGGATGACCCTTGTCGCGAAAATGAGATATTAGCCTATATGGTTGCAAATTTGATAAATATGAAGGTTGAATTTCTCCCTTGATTTAATGCATGATTTGTGAACCTCTTTGGTTGAGTATTCGATAAAATAAAAGTATTGGAATGACCCTTGCGCAAAAATGAGATTTTGGCCTATGTGATTACAAGTTTGAGAAATAAGAAGGTTAACATTTCCCTTGATTTAAATCATGATATATGGATCTATTTGGTTTTGTATTCGATAAAATGAAAGTATTGGAACGACCCTTGCGTAAAAATGAGATTTTAGCCTATATGGTTATATTTTGATATATGTATGAAGGTTGAGCTTGTCCCTCGACGTTCCTTGGTGCGAAAGATGATATTTGAACCTATTGGGTTCAAAATTTGGTATATATAAAGTATTGGGATGACCCTTGTCGCGAAAATGAGATATTAGCCTATATGGTTGCAAATTTGATAAATGTGAAGGTTGAATTTCTCCCTTGATTTAATGCATGATTTGTGAACCTCTTTGGTTGAGTATTCGATAAAATAAAAGTATTGGAATGACCCTTGCGCAAAAATGAGATTTTGGCCTATGTGATTACAAGTTTGAGAAATAAGAAGGTTAACATTTCCCTTGATTTAAATCATGATATATGGATCTATTTGGTTTTGTATTCGATAAAATGAAAGTATTGGAACGACCCTTGCGTAAAAATGAGATTTTAGCCTATATGGTTATATGTTTGATATATGTATGAAGGTTGAGCTTGTCCCTCGACGTTCTTTGGTGCGAAAGATGATATTTGAACCTTTTTGGTTCTAAATTGGGTAAATATAATGTATTGGGATGACCCTTGTCGCGAAAATGAGATATTAGCCTATATGGTTATTTGTTTGATATATATGAAGGTTGAGCTTGTCCCTCGATGTCCCTTGGTGCGAAAGATGATATTTGAACCTATTTGGTTCTAAATTCGTTAAATATAAAGTATTGGGATGACCCTTGTCGCGAAAATGAGATATTAGCCTATATGGTTGCAAATTTGATAAATGTGAAGGTTGAATTTCTCCCTTGATTTAATGCATGATTTGTGAACCTCTTTGGTTGTGTATTCGATAAAATAAAAGGATTGGAATGACCCTTGCGCAAAAATGAGATTTTGGCCTATATGATTACAAGTTTGAGAAATAAGAAGGTTAACATTTCCCTTGATTTAAATCATGATATATGGATCTATTTGGTTTTGTATTCGATAAAATGAAAGTATTGGAACGACCCTTGCGTAAAAATGAGATTTTAGCCTATATGGTTATATTTTGATATATGTATGAAGGTTGAGCTTGTCCCTCGACGTTCCTTGGTGCGAAAGATGATATTTGAACCTATTGGGTTCAAAATTTGGTATATATAAAGTATTGGGATGACCCTTGTCGCGAAAATGAGATATTAGCCTATATGGTTGCAAATTTGATAAATGTGAAGGTTGAATTTCTCCCTTGATTTAATGCATGATTTGTGAACCTCCTTGGTTGTGTATTCGATAAAATAAAAAGATTGGAATGACCCTTGCGCAAAAATGAGATTTTGGCCTATATGATTACAAGTTTGAGAAATAAGAAGGTTAACATTTCCCTTGATTTAAATCATGATATATGGATCTATTTGGTTTTGAATTCGATAAAATGAAAGTATTGGAACGAACCTTGCGTAAAAATGAGATTTTAGCCTATATGGTTATATGTTTGATATATGTATGAAGGTTGAACTTGTCCCTCGACGTTCCTTGGTGCGAAAGATGATATTTGAACCTATTGGGTTCTAAATTTGGTATATATAAAGTATTGGGATGACCCTTGTCGCGAAAATGAGATATTAGCCTATATGGTTGCAAATTTGATAAATATGAAGGTTGAATTTCTCCCTTGATTTAATGCATGATTTGTGAACCTCTTTGGTTGAGTATTCGATAAAATAAAAGTATTGGAATGACCCTTGCGCAAAAATGAGATTTTGGCCTATGTGATTACAAGTTTGAGAAATAAGAAGGTTAACATTTCCCTTGATTTAAATCATGATATATGGATCTATTTGGTTTTGTATTCGATAAAATGAAAGTATTGGAACGACCCTTGCGTAAAAATGAGATTTTAGCCTATATGGTTATATTTTGATATATGTATGAAGGTTGAGCTTGTCCCTCGACGTTCCTTGGTGCGAAAGATGATATTTGAACCTATTGGGTTCAAAATTTGGTATATATAAAGTATTGGGATGACCCTTGTCGCGAAAATGAGATATTAGCCTATATGGTTGCAAATTTGATAAATGTGAAGGTTGAATTTCTCCCTTGATTTAATGCATGATTTGTGAACCTCCTTGGTTGTGTATTCGATAAAATAAAAAGATTGGAATGACCCTTGCGCAAAAATGAGATTTTGGCCTATGTGATTACAAGTTTGAGAAATAAGAAGGTTAACATTTCCCTTGATTTAAATCATGATATATGGATCTATTTGGTTTTGAATTCGATAAAATGAAAGTATTGGAACGAACCTTGCGTAAAATTGAGATTTTAGCCTATATGGTTATATGTTTGATATATGTATGAAGGTTGAGCTTGTCCCTCGACGTTCTTTGGTGCGAAAGATGATATTTGAACCTTTTTGGTTCTAAATTGGGTAAATATAATGTATTGGGATGACCCTTGTCGCGAAAATGAGATATTAGCCTATATGGTTATTTGTTTGATATATATGAAGGTTGAGCTTGTCCCTCGATGTCCCTTGGTGCGAAAGATGATATTTGAACCTATTTGGTTCTAAATTCGTTAAATATAAAGTATTGGGATGACCCTTGTCGCGAAAATGAGATATTAGCCTATATGGTTGCAAATTTGATAAATGTGAAGGTTGAATTTCTCCCTTGATTTAATGCATGATTTGTGAACCTCTTTGGTTGTGTATTCGATAAAATAAAAGGATTGGAATGACCCTTGCGCAAAAATGAGATTTTGGCCTATATGATTACAAGTTTGAGAAATAAGAAGGTTAACATTTCCCTTGATTTAAATCATGATATATGGATCTATTTGGTTTTGTATTCGATAAAATGAAAGTATTGGAACGACCCTTGCGTAAAAATGAGATTTTAGCCTATATGGTTATATTTTGATATATGTATGAAGGTTGAGCTTGTCCCTCGACGTTCCTTGGTGCGAAAGATGATATTTGAACCTATTGGGTTCAAAATTTGGTATATATAAAGTATTGGGATGACCCTTGTCGCGAAAATGAGATATTAGCCTATATGGTTGCAAATTTGATAAATGTGAAGGTTGAATTTCTCCCTTGATTTAATGCATGATTTGTGAACCTCCTTGGTTGTGTATTCGATAAAATAAAAAGATTGGAATGACCCTTGCGCAAAAATGAGATTTTGGCCTATATGATTACAAGTTTGAGAAATAAGAAGGTTAACATTTCCCTTGATTTAAATCATGATATATGGATCTATTTGGTTTTGAATTCGATAAAATGAAAGTATTGGAACGAACCTTGCGTAAAAATGAGATTTTAGCCTATATGGTTATATGTTTGATATATGTATGAAGGTTGAACTTGTCCCTCGACGTTCCTTGGTGCGAAAGATGATATTTGAACCTATTGGGTTCTAAATTTGGTATATATAAAGTATTGGGATGACCCTTGTCGCGAAAATGAGATATTAGCCTATATGGTTGCAAATTTGATAAATATGAAGGTTGAATTTCTCCCTTGATTTAATGCATGATTTGTGAACCTCTTTGGTTGAGTATTCGATAAAATAAAAGTATTGGAATGACCCTTGCGCAAAAATGAGATTTTGGCCTATGTGATTACAAGTTTGAGAAATAAGAAGGTTAACATTTCCCTTGATTTAAATCATGATATATGGATCTATTTGGTTTTGTATTCGATAAAATGAAAGTATTGGAACGACCCTTGCGTAAAAATGAGATTTTAGCCTATATGGTTATATTTTGATATATGTATGAAGGTTGAGCTTGTCCCTCGACGTTCCTTGGTGCGAAAGATGATATTTGAACCTATTGGGTTCAAAATTTGGTATATATAAAGTATTGGGATGACCCTTGTCGCGAAAATGAGATATTAGCCTATATGGTTGCAAATTTGATAAATGTGAAGGTTGAATTTCTCCCTTGATTTAATGCATGATTTGTGAACCTCTTTGGTTGTGTATTCGATAAAATAAAAGGATTGGAATGACCCTTGCGCAAAAATGAGATTTTGGCCTATATGATTACAAGTTTGAGAAATAAGAAGGTTAACATTTCCCTTGATTTAAATCATGATATATGGATCTATTTGGTTTTGTATTCGATAAAATGAAAGTATTGGAACGAACCTTGCGTAAAAATGAGATTTTAGCCTATATGGTTATATTTTGATATATGTATGAAGGTTGAGCTTGTCCCTCGACGTTCCTTGGTGCGAAAGATGATATTTGAACCTATTGGGTTCAAAATTTGGTATATATAAAGTATTGGGATGACCCTTGTCGCGAAAATGAGATATTAGCCTATATGGTTGCAAATTTGATAAATGTGAAGGTTGAATTTCTCCCTTGATTTAATGCATGATTTGTGAACCTCTTTGGTTGTGTATTCGATAAAATAAAAGGATTGGAATGACCCTTGCGCAAAAATGAGATTTTGGCCTATATGATTACAAGTTTGAGAAATAAGAAGGTTAACATTTCCCTTGATTTAAATCATGATATATGGATCTATTTGGTTTTGAATTCGATAAAATGAAAGTATTGGAACGAACCTTGCGTAAAAATGAGATTTTAGCCTATATGGTTATATGTTTGATATATGTATGAAGGTTGAGCTTGTCCCTCGACGTTCTTTGGTGCGAAAGATGATATTTGAACCTTTTTGGTTCTAAATTGGGTAAATATAATGTATTGGGATGACCCTTGTCGCGAAAATGAGATATTAGCCTATATGGTTATTTGTTTGATATATATGAAGGTTGAGCTTGTCCCTCGATGTCCCTTGGTGCGAAAGATGATATTTGAACCTATTTGGTTCTAAATTCGTTAAATATAAAGTATTGGGATGACCCTTGTCGCGAAAATGAGATATTAGCCTATATGGTTGCAAATTTGATAAATGTGAAGGTTGAATTTCTCCCTTGATTTAATGCATGATTTGTGAACCTCTTTGGTTGTGTATTCGATAAAATAAAAGGATTGGAATGACCCTTGCGCAAAAATGAGATTTTGGCCTATATGATTACAAGTTTGAGAAATAAGAAGGTTAACATTTCCCTTGATTTAAATCATGATATATGGATCTATTTGGTTTTGTATTCGATAAAATGAAAGTATTGGAACGACCCTTGCGTAAAAATGAGATTTTAGCCTATATGGTTATATTTTGATATATGTATGAAGGTTGAGCTTGTCCCTCGACGTTCCTTGGTGCGAAAGATGATATTTGAACCTATTGGGTTCAAAATTTGGTATATATAAAGTATTGGGATGACCCTTGTCGCGAAAATGAGATATTAGCCTATATGGTTGCAAATTTGATAAATGTGAAGGTTGAATTTCTCCCTTGATTTAATGCATGATTTGTGAACCTCTTTGGTTGTGTATTCGATAAAATAAAAGGATTGGAATGACCCTTGCGCAAAAATGAGATTTTGGCCTATATGATTACAAGTTTGAGAAATAAGAAGGTTAACATTTCCCTTGATTTAAATCATGATATATGGATCTATTTGGTTTTGAATTCGATAAAATGAAAGTATTGGAACGAACCTTGCGTAAAAATGAGATTTTAGCCTATATGGTTATATGTTTGATATATGTATGAAGGTTGAACTTGTCACTCGACGTTCCTTGGTGCGAAAGATGATATTTGAACCTATTGGGTTCTAAATTTGGTATATATAAAGTATTGGGATGACCCTTGTCGCGAAAATGAGATATTAGCCTATATGGTTGCAAATTTGATAAATATGAAGGTTGAATTTCTCCCTTGATTTAATGCATGATTTGTGAACCTCTTTGGTTGAGTATTCGATAAAATAAAAGTATTGGAATGACCCTTGCGCAAAAATGAGATTTTGGCCTATGTGATTACAAGTTTGAGAAATAAGAAGGTTAACATTTCCCTTGATTTAAATCATGATATATGGATCTATTTGGTTTTGTATTCGATAAAATGAAAGTATTGGAACGACCCTTGCGTAAAAATGAGATTTTAGCCTATATGGTTATATTTTGATATATGTATGAAGGTTGAGCTTGTCCCTCGACGTTCCTTGGTGCGAAAGATGATATTTGAACCTATTGGGTTCAAAATTTGGTATATATAAAGTATTGGGATGACCCTTGTCGCGAAAATGAGATATTAGCCTATATGGTTGCAAATTTGATAAATGTGAAGGTTGAATTTCTCCCTTGATTTAATGCATGATTTGTGAACCTCTTTGGTTGTGTATTCGATAAAATAAAAGGATTGGAATGACCCTTGCGCAAAAATGAGATTTTGGCCTATATGATTACAAGTTTGAGAAATAAGAAGGTTAACATTTCCCTTGATTTAAATCATGATATATGGATCTATTTGGTTTTGAATTCGATAAAATGAAAGTATTGGAACGAACGTTGCGTAAAAATGAGATTTTAGCCTATATGGTTATAAGTTTGATATATGTATGAAGGTTGAGCTTGTCCCTCGACGTTCTTTGGTGCGAAAGATGATAGTTGAACCTTTTTGGTTCTAAATTGGGTAAATATAATGTATTGGGATGACCCTTGTCGCGAAAATGAGATATTAGCCTATATGGTTATTTGTTTGAGATATATGAAGGTTGAGCTTGTCCCTCGATGTCCCTTGGTGCGAAAGATGATATTTGAACCTTTTTGGTTCTAAATTGGGTAAATATAATGTATTGGGATGACCCTTGTCGCGAAAATGAGATATTAGCCTATATGGTTATTTGTTTGATATATATGAAGGTTGAGCTTGTCCCTCGATGTCCCTTGGTGCGAAAGATGATATTTGAACCTATTTGGTTCTAAATTCGTTAAATATAAAGTATTGGGATGACCCTTGTCGCGAAAATGAGATATTAGCCTATATGGTTGCAAATTTGATAAATGTGAAGGTTGAATTTCTCCCTTGATTTAATGCATGATTTGTGAACCTCTTTGGTTGTGTATTCGATAAAATAAAAGGATTGGAATGACCCTTGCGCAAAAATGAGATTTTGGCCTATATGATTACAAGTTTGAGAAATAAGAAGGTTAACATTTCCCTTGATTTAAATCATGATATATGGATCTATTTGGTTTTGTATTCGATAAAATGAAAGTATTGGAACGACCCTTGCGTAAAAATGAGATTTTAGCCTATATGGTTATATTTTGATATATGTATGAAGGTTGAGCTTGTCCCTCGACGTTCCTTGGTGCGAAAGATGATATTTGAACCTATTGGGTTCAAAATTTGGTATATATAAAGTATTGGGATGACCCTTGTCGCGAAAATGAGATATTAGCCTATATGGTTGCAAATTTGATAAATGTGAAGGTTGAATTTCTCCCTTGATTTAATGCATGATTTGTGAACCTCTTTGGTTGTGTATTCGATAAAATAAAAGGATTGGAATGACCCTTGCGCAAAAATGAGATTTTGGCCTATATGATTACAAGTTTGAGAAATAAGAAGGTTAACATTTCCCTTGATTTAAATCATGATATATGGATCTATTTGGTTTTGAATTCGATAAAATGAAAGTATTGGAACGAACCTTGCGTAAAAATGAGATTTTAGCCTATATGGTTATATGTTTGATATATGTATGAAGGTTGAACTTGTCACTCGACGTTCCTTGGTGCGAAAGATGATATTTGAACCTATTGGGTTCTAAATTTGGTATATATAAAGTATTGGGATGACCCTTGTCGCGAAAATGAGATATTAGCCTATATGGTTGCAAATTTGATAAATATGAAGGTTGAATTTCTCCCTTGATTTAATGCATGATTTGTGAACCTCTTTGGTTGAGTATTCGATAAAATAAAAGTATTGGAATGACCCTTGCGCAAAAATGAGATTTTGGCCTATGTGATTACAAGTTTGAGAAATAAGAAGGTTAACATTTCCCTTGATTTAAATCATGATATATGGATCTATTTGGTTTTGTATTCGATAAAATGAAAGTATTGGAACGACCCTTGCGTAAAAATGAGATTTTAGCCTATATGGTTATATTTTGATATATGTATGAAGGTTGAGCTTGTCCCTCGACGTTCCTTGGTGCGAAAGATGATATTTGAACCTATTGGGTTCAAAATTTGGTATATATAAAGTATTGGGATGACCCTTGTCGCGAAAATGAGATATTAGCCTATATGGTTGCAAATTTGATAAATGTGAAGGTTGAATTTCTCCCTTGATTTAATGCATGATTTGTGAACCTCTTTGGTTCTGTATTCGATAAAATAAAAGGATTGGAATGACCCTTGCGCAAAAATGAGATTTTGGCCTATATGATTACAAGTTTGAGAAATAAGAAGGTTAACATTTCCCTTGATTTAAATCATGATATATGGATCTATTTGGTTTTGAATTCGATAAAATGAAAGTATTGGAACGAACGTTGCGTAAAAATGAGATTTTAGCCTATATGGTTATAAGTTTGATATATGTATGAAGGTTGAGCTTGTCCCTCGACGTTCTTTGGTGCGAAAGATGATAGTTGAACCTTTTTGGTTCTAAATTGGGTAAATATAATGTATTGGGATGACCCTTGTCGCGAAAATGAGATATTAGCCTATATGGTTATTTGTTTGAGATATATGAAGGTTGAGCTTGTCCCTCGATGTCCCTTGGTGCGAAAGATGATATTTGAACCTATTTGGTTCTAAATTCGTTAAATATAAAGTATTGGGATGACCCTTGTCGCGAAAATGAGATATTAGCCTATATGGTTGCAAATTTGATAAATGTGAAGGTTGAATTTCTCCCTTGATTTAATGCATGATTTGTGAACCTCTTTGGTTGTGTATTCGATAAAATAAAAGGATTGGAATGACCCTTGCGCAAAAATGAGATTTTGGCCTATATGATTACAAGTTTGAGAAATAAGAAGGTTAACATTTCCCTTGATTTAAATCATGATATATGGATCTATTTGGTTTTGTATTCGATAAAATGAAAGTATTGGAACGACCCTTGCGTAAAAATGAGATTTTAGCCTATATGGTTATATTTTGATATATGTATGAAGGTTGAGCTTGTCCCTCGACGTTCCTTGGTGCGAAAGATGATATTTGAACCTATTGGGTTCAAAATTTGGTATATATAAAGTATTGGGATGACCCTTGTCGCGAAAATGAGATATTAGCCTATATGGTTGCAAATTTGATAAATGTGAAGGTTGAATTTCTCCCTTGATTTAATGCATGATTTGTGAACCTCTTTGGTTGTGTATTCGATAAAATAAAAGGATTGGAATGACCCTTGCGCAAAAATGAGATTTTGGCCTATATGATTACAAGTTTGAGAAATAAGAAGGTTAACATTTCCCTTGATTTAAATCATGATATATGGATCTATTTGGTTTTGAATTCGATAAAATGAAAGTATTGGAACGAACCTTGCGTAAAAATGAGATTTTAGCCTATATGGTTATATGTTTGATATATGTATGAAGGTTGAGCTTGTCCCTCGACGTTCTTTGGTGCGAAAGATGATATTTGAACCTTTTTGGTTCTAAATTGGGTAAATATAATGTATTGGGATGACCCTTGTCGCGAAAATGAGATATTAGCCTATATGGTTATTTGTTTGATATATATGAAGGTTGAGCTTGTCCCTCGATGTCCCTTGGTGCGAAAGATGATATTTGAACCTATTTGGTTCTAAATTCGTTAAATATAAAGTATTGGGATGACCCTTGTCGCGAAAATGAGATATTAGCCTATATGGTTGCAAATTTGATAAATGTGAAGGTTGAATTTCTCCCTTGATTTAATGCATGATTTGTGAACCTCTTTGGTTGTGTATTCGATAAAATAAAAGGATTGGAATGACCCTTGCGCAAAAATGAGATTTTGGCCTATATGATTACAAGTTTGAGAAATAAGAAGGTTAACATTTCCCTTGATTTAAATCATGATATATGGATCTATTTGGTTTTGTATTCGATAAAATGAAAGTATTGGAACGACCCTTGCGTAAAAATGAGATTTTAGCCTATATGGTTATATTTTGATATATGTATGAAGGTTGAGCTTGTCCCTCGACGTTCCTTGGTGCGAAAGATGATATTTGAACCTATTGGGTTCAAAATTTGGTATATATAAAGTATTGGGATGACCCTTGTCGCGAAAATGAGATATTAGCCTATATGGTTGCAAATTTGATAAATGTGAAGGTTGAATTTCTCCCTTGATTTAATGCATGATTTGTGAACCTCTTTGGTTGTGTATTCGATAAAATAAAAGGATTGGAATGACCCTTGCGCAAAAATGAGATTTTGGCCTATATGATTACAAGTTTGAGAAATAAGAAGGTTAACATTTCCCTTGATTTAAATCATGATATATGGATCTATTTGGTTTTGTATTCGATAAAATGAAAGTATTGGAACGACCCTTGCGTAAAAATGAGATTTTAGCCTATATGGTTATATTTTGATATATGTATGAAGGTTGAGCTTGTCCCTCGACGTTCCTTGGTGCGAAAGATGATATTTGAACCTATTGGGTTCAAAATTTGGTATATATAAAGTATTGGGATGACCCTTGTCGCGAAAATGAGATATTAGCCTATATGGTTGCAAATTTGATAAATGTGAAGGTTGAATTTCTCCCTTGATTTAATGCATGATTTGTGAACCTCTTTGGTTGTGTATTCGATAAAATAAAAGGATTGGAATGACCCTTGCGCAAAAATGAGATTTTGGCCTATATGATTACAAGTTTGAGAAATAAGAAGGTTAACATTTCCCTTGATTTAAATCATGATATATGGATCTATTTGGTTTTGAATTCGATAAAATGAAAGTATTGGAACGAACCTTGCGTAAAAATGAGATTTTAGCCTATATGGTTATATGTTTGATATATGTATGAAGGTTGAACTTGTCCCTCGACGTTCCTTGGTGCGAAAGATGATATTTGAACCTATTGGGTTCTAAATTTGGTATATATAAAGTATTGGGATGACCCTTGTCGCGAAAATGAGATATTAGCCTATATGGTTGCAAATTTGATAAATATGAAGGTTGAATTTCTCCCTTGATTTAATGCATGATTTGTGAACCTCTTTGGTTGAGTATTCGATAAAATAAAAGTATTGGAATGACCCTTGTGCAAAAATGAGATTTTGGCCTATGTGATTACAAGTTTGAGAAATAAGAAGGTTAACATTTCCCTTGATTTAAATCATGATATATGGATCTATTTGGTTTTGTATTCGATAAAATGAAAGTATTGGAACGACCCTTGCGTAAAAATGAGATTTTAGCCTATATGGTTATATTTTGATATATGTATGAAGGTTGAGCTTGTCCCTCGACGTTCCTTGGTGCGAAAGATGATATTTGAACCTATTGGGTTCAAAATTTGGTATATATAAAGTATTGGGATGACCCTTGTCGCGAAAATGAGATATTAGCCTATATGGTTGCAAATTTGATAAATGTGAAGGTTGAATTTCTCCCTTGATTTAATGCATGATTTGTGAACCTCTTTGGTTGTGTATTCGATAAAATAAAAGGATTGGAATGACCCTTGCGCAAAAATGAGATTTTGGTCTATATGATTACAAGTTTGAGAAATAAGAAGGTTAACATTTCCCTTGATTTAAATCATGATATATGGATCTATTTGGTTTTGAATTCGATAAAATGAAAGTATTGGAACGAACCTTGCGTAAAAATGAGATTTTAGCCTATATGGTTATATGTTTGATATATGTATGAAGGTTGAACTTGTCCCTCGACGTTCCTTGGTGCGAAAGATGATATTTGAACCTATTGGGTTCTAAATTTGGTATATATAAAGTATTGGGATGACCCTTGTCGCGAAAATGAGATATTAGCCTATATGGTTGCAAATTTGATAAATATGAAGGTTGAATTTCTCCCTTGATTTAATGCATGATTTGTGAACCTCTTTGGTTGAGTATTCGATAAAATAAAAGTATTGGAATGACCCTTGCGCAAAAATGAGATTTTGGCCTATGTGATTACAAGTTTGAGAAATAAGAAGGTTAACATTTCCCTTGATTTAAATCATGATATATGAATCTATTTGGTTTTGTATTCGATAAAATGAAAGTATTGGAACGACCCTTGCGTAAAAATGAGATTTTAGCCTATATGGTTATATGTTTGATATATGTATGAAGGTTGAGCTTGTCCCTCGACGTTCTTTGGTGCGAAAGATGATATTTGAACCTTTTTGGTTCTTAATTGGGTAAATATAATGTATTGGGATGACCCTTGTCGCGAAAATGAGATATTAGCCTATATGGTTGCAAATTTGATAAATGTGAAGGTTGAATTTCTCCCTTGATTTAATGCATGATTTGTGAACCTCTTTGGTTGTGTATTCAATAAAATAAAAGGATTGGAATGACCCTTGCGCAAAAATGAGATTTTGGCCTATATGATTACAAGTTTGAGAAATAAGAAGGTTAACATTTCCCTTGATTTAAATCATGATATATGGATCTATTTGGTTTTGAATTCGATAAAATGAAAGTATTGGAACGAACCTTGCGTAAAAATGAGATTTTAGCCTATATGGTTATATGTTTGATATATGTATGAAGGTTGAACTTGTCCCTCGACGTTCCTTGGTGCGAAAGATGATATTTGAACCTATTGGGTTCTAAATTTGGTATATATAAAGTATTGGGATGACCCTTGTCGCGAAAATGAGATATTAGCCTATATGGTTGCAAATTTGATAAATATGAAGGTTGAATTTCTCCCTTGATTTAATGCATGATTTGTGAACCTCTTTGGTTGAGTATTCGATAAAATAAAAGTATTGGAATGACCCTTGCGCAAAAATGAGATTTTGGCCTATGTGATTACAAGTTTGAGAAATAAGAAGGTTAACATTTCCCTTGATTTAAATCATGATATATGGATCTATTTGGTTTTGTATTCGATAAAATGAAAGTATTGGAACGACCCTTGCGTAAAAATGAGATTTTAGCCTATATGGTTATATTTTGATATATGTATGAAGGTTGAGCTTGTCCCTCGACGTTCCTTGGTGCGAAAGATGATATTTGAACCTATTGGGTTCTAAATTTGGTATATATAAAGTATTGGGATGACCCTTGTCGCGAAAATGAGATATTAGCCTATATGGTTGCAAATTTGATAAATATGAAGGTTGAATTTCTCCCTTGATTTAATGCATGATTTGTGAACCTCTTTGGTTGAGTATTCGATAAAATAAAAGTATTGGAATGACCCTTGTGCAAAAATGAGATTTTGGCCTATGTGATTACAAGTTTGAGAAATAAGAAGGTTAACATTTCCCTTGATTTAAATCATGATATATGGATCTATTTGGTTTTGTATTCGATAAAATGAAAGTATTGGAACGACCCTTGCGTAAAAATGAGATTTTAGCCTATATGGTTATATTTTGATATATGTATGAAGGTTGAGCTTGTCCCTCGACGTTCCTTGGTGCGAAAGATGATATTTGAACCTATTGGGTTCAAAATTTGGTATATATAAAGTATTGGGATGACCCTTGTCGCGAAAATGAGATATTAGCCTATATGGTTGCAAATTTGATAAATGTGAAGGTTGAATTTCTCCCTTGATTTAATGCATGATTTGTGAACCTCTTTGGTTGTGTATTCGATAAAATAAAAGGATTGGAATGACCCTTGCGCAAAAATGAGATTTTGGCCTATATGATTACAAGTTTGAGAAATAAGAAGGTTAACATTTCCCTTGATTTAAATCATGATATATGGATCTATTTGGTTTTGTATTCGATAAAATGAAAGTATTGGAACGACCCTTGCGTAAAAATGAGATTTTAGCCTATATGGTTATATTTTGATATATGTATGAAGGTTGAGCTTGTCCCTCGACGTTCCTTGGTGCGAAAGATGATATTTGAACCTATTGGGTTCAAAATTTGGTATATATAAAGTATTGGGATGACCCTTGTCGCGAAAATGAGATATTAGCCTATATGGTTGCAAATTTGATAAATGTGAAGGTTGAATTTCTCCCTTGATTTAATGCATGATTTGTGAACCTCTTTGGTTGTGTATTCGATAAAATAAAAGGATTGGAATGACCCTTGCGCAAAAATGAGATTTTGGCCTATATGATTACAAGTTTGAGAAATAAGAAGGTTAACATTTCCCTTGATTTAAATCATGATATATGGATCTATTTGGTTTTGAATTCGATAAAATGAAAGTATTGGAACGAACCTTGCGTAAAAATGAGATTTTAGCCTATATGGTTATATGTTTGATATATGTATGAAGGTTGAACTTGTCCCTCGACGTTCCTTGGTGCGAAAGATGATATTTGAACCTATTGGGTTCTAAATTTGGTATATATAAAGTATTGGGATGACCCTTGTCGCGAAAATGAGATATTAGCCTATATGGTTGCAAATTTGATAAATATGAAGGTTGAATTTCTCCCTTGATTTAATGCATGATTTGTGAACCTCTTTGGTTGAGTATTCGATAAAATAAAAGTATTGGAATGACCCTTGTGCAAAAATGAGATTTTGGCCTATGTGATTACAAGTTTGAGAAATAAGAAGGTTAACATTTCCCTTGATTTAAATCATGATATATGGATCTATTTGGTTTTGTATTCGATAAAATGAAAGTATTGGAACGACCCTTGCGTAAAAATGAGATTTTAGCCTATATGGTTATATTTTGATATATGTATGAAGGTTGAGCTTGTCCCTCGACGTTCCTTGGTGCGAAAGATGATATTTGAACCTATTGGGTTCAAAATTTGGTATATATAAAGTATTGGGATGACCCTTGTCGCGAAAATGAGATATTAGCCTATATGGTTGCAAATTTGATAAATGTGAAGGTTGAATTTCTCCCTTGATTTAATGCATGATTTGTGAACCTCTTTGGTTGTGTATTCGATAAAATAAAAGGATTGGAATGACCCTTGCGCAAAAATGAGATTTTGGTCTATATGATTACAAGTTTGAGAAATAAGAAGGTTAACATTTCCCTTGATTTAAATCATGATATATGGATCTATTTGGTTTTGAATTCGATAAAATGAAAGTATTGGAACGAACCTTGCGTAAAAATGAGATTTTAGCCTATATGGTTATATGTTTGATATATGTATGAAGGTTGAACTTGTCCCTCGACGTTCCTTGGTGCGAAAGATGATATTTGAACCTATTGGGTTCTAAATTTGGTATATATAAAGTATTGGGATGACCCTTGTCGCGAAAATGAGATATTAGCCTATATGGTTGCAAATTTGATAAATATGAAGGTTGAATTTCTCCCTTGATTTAATGCATGATTTGTGAACCTCTTTGGTTGAGTATTCGATAAAATAAAAGTATTGGAATGACCCTTGCGCAAAAATGAGATTTTGGCCTATGTGATTACAAGTTTGAGAAATAAGAAGGTTAACATTTCCCTTGATTTAAATCATGATATATGAATCTATTTGGTTTTGTATTCGATAAAATGAAAGTATTGGAACGACCCTTGCGTAAAAATGAGATTTTAGCCTATATGGTTATATGTTTGATATATGTATGAAGGTTGAGCTTGTCCCTCGACGTTCTTTGGTGCGAAAGATGATATTTGAACCTTTTTGGTTCTTAATTGGGTAAATATAATGTATTGGGATGACCCTTGTCGCGAAAATGAGATATTAGCCTATATGGTTGCAAATTTGATAAATGTGAAGGTTGAATTTCTCCCTTGATTTAATGCATGATTTGTGAACCTCTTTGGTTGTGTATTCGATAAAATAAAAGGATTGGAATGACCCTTGCGCAAAAATGAGATTTTGGCCTATATGATTACAAGTTTGAGAAATAAGAAGGTTAACATTTCCCTTGATTTAAATCATGATATATGGATCTATTTGGTTTTGAATTCGATAAAATGAAAGTATTGGAACGAACCTTGCGTAAAAATGAGATTTTAGCCTATATGGTTATATGTTTGATATATGTATGAAGGTTGAACTTGTCCCTCGACGTTCCTTGGTGCGAAAGATGATATTTGAACCTATTGGGTTCTAAATTTGGTATATATAAAGTATTGGGATGACCCTTGTCGCGAAAATGAGATATTAGCCTATATGGTTGCAAATTTGATAAATATGAAGGTTGAATTTCTCCCTTGATTTAATGCATGATTTGTGAACCTCTTTGGTTGAGTATTCGATAAAATAAAAGTATTGGAATGACCCTTGCGCAAAAATGAGATTTTGGCCTATGTGATTACAAGTTTGAGAAATAAGAAGGTTAACATTTCCCTTGATTTAAATCATGATATATGGATCTATTTGGTTTTGTATTCGATAAAATGAAAGTATTGGAACGACCCTTGCGTAAAAATGAGATTTTAGCCTATATGGTTATATTTTGATATATGTATGAAGGTTGAGCTTGTCCCTCGACGTTCCTTGGTGCGAAAGATGATATTTGAACCTATTGGGTTCAAAATTTGGTATATATAAAGTATTGGGATGACCCTTGTCGCGAAAATGAGATATTAGCCTATATGGTTGCAAATTTGATAAATGTGAAGGTTGAATTTCTCCCTTGATTTAATGCATGATTTGTGAACCTCTTTGGTTGTGTATTCGATAAAATAAAAGGATTGGAATGACCCTTGCGCAAAAATGAGATTTTGGCCTATATGATTACAAGTTTGAGAAATAAGAAGGTTAACATTTCCCTTGATTTAAATCATGATATATGGATCTATTTGGTTTTGAATTCGATAAAATGAAAGTATTGGAACGAACCTTGCGTAAAAATGAGATTTTAGCCTATATGGTTATATGTTTGATATATGTATGAAGGTTGAGCTTGTCCCTCGACGTTCTTTGGTGCGAAAGATGATATTTGAACCTTTTTGGTTCTAAATTGGGTAAATATAATGTATTGGGATGACCCTTGTCGCGAAAATGAGATATTAGCCTATATGGTTATTTGTTTGATATATATGAAGGTTGAGCTTGTCCCTCGATGTCCCTTGGTGCGAAAGATGATATTTGAACCTATTTGGTTCTAAATTCGTTAAATATAAAGTATTGGGATGACCCTTGTCGCGAAAATGAGATATTAGCCTATATGGTTGCAAATTTGATAAATGTGAAGGTTGAATTTCTCCCTTGATTTAATGCATGATTTGTGAACCTCTTTGGTTGTGTATTCGATAAAATAAAAGGATTGGAATGACCCTTGCGCAAAAATGAGATTTTGGCCTATATGATTACAAGTTTGAGAAATAAGAAGGTTAACATTTCCCTTGATTTAAATCATGATATATGGATCTATTTGGTTTTGTATTCGATAAAATGAAAGTATTGGAACGACCCTTGCGTAAAAATGAGATTTTAGCCTATATGGTTATATTTTGATATATGTATGAAGGTTGAGCTTGTCCCTCGACGTTCCTTGGTGCGAAAGATGATATTTGAACCTATTGGGTTCAAAATTTGGTATATATAAAGTATTGGGATGACCCTTGTCGCGAAAATGAGATATTAGCCTATATGGTTGCAAATTTGATAAATGTGAAGGTTGAATTTCTCCCTTGATTTAATGCATGATTTGTGAACCTCTTTGGTTGTGTATTCGATAAAATAAAAGGATTGGAATGACCCTTGCGCAAAAATGAGATTTTGGCCTATATGATTACAAGTTTGAGAAATAAGAAGGTTAACATTTCCCTTGATTTAAATCATGATATATGGATCTATTTGGTTTTGTATTCGATAAAATGAAAGTATTGGAACGACCCTTGCGTAAAAATGAGATTTTAGCCTATATGGTTATATTTTGATATATGTATGAAGGTTGAGCTTGTCCCTCGACGTTCCTTGGTGCGAAAGATGATATTTGAACCTATTGGGTTCAAAATTTGGTATATATAAAGTATTGGGATGACCCTTGTCGCGAAAATGAGATATTAGCCTATATGGTTGCAAATTTGATAAATGTGAAGGTTGAATTTCTCCCTTGATTTAATGCATGATTTGTGAACCTCTTTGGTTGTGTATTCGATAAAATAAAAGGATTGGAATGACCCTTGCGCAAAAATGAGATTTTGGCCTATATGATTACAAGTTTGAGAAATAAGAAGGTTAACATTTCCCTTGATTTAAATCATGATATATGGATCTATTTGGTTTTGAATTCGATAAAATGAAAGTATTGGAACGAACCTTGCGTAAAAATGAGATTTTAGCCTATATGGTTATATGTTTGATATATGTATGAAGGTTGAACTTGTCCCTCGACGTTCCTTGGTGCGAAAGATGATATTTGAACCTATTGGGTTCTAAATTTGGTATATATAAAGTATTGGGATGACCCTTGTCGCGAAAATGAGATATTAGCCTATATGGTTGCAAATTTGATAAATATGAAGGTTGAATTTCTCCCTTGATTTAATGCATGATTTGTGAACCTCTTTGGTTGAGTATTCGATAAAATAAAAGTATTGGAATGACCCTTGTGCAAAAATGAGATTTTGGCCTATGTGATTACAAGTTTGAGAAATAAGAAGGTTAACATTTCCCTTGATTTAAATCATGATATATGGATCTATTTGGTTTTGTATTCGATAAAATGAAAGTATTGGAACGACCCTTGCGTAAAAATGAGATTTTAGCCTATATGGTTATATTTTGATATATGTATGAAGGTTGAGCTTGTCCCTCGACGTTCCTTGGTGCGAAAGATGATATTTGAACCTATTGGGTTCAAAATTTGGTATATATAAAGTATTGGGATGACCCTTGTCGCGAAAATGAGATATTAGCCTATATGGTTGCAAATTTGATAAATGTGAAGGTTGAATTTCTCCCTTGATTTAATGCATGATTTGTGAACCTCTTTGGTTGTGTATTCGATAAAATAAAAGGATTGGAATGACCCTTGCGCAAAAATGAGATTTTGGTCTATATGATTACAAGTTTGAGAAATAAGAAGGTTAACATTTCCCTTGATTTAAATCATGATATATGGATCTATTTGGTTTTGAATTCGATAAAATGAAAGTATTGGAACGAACCTTGCGTAAAAATGAGATTTTAGCCTATATGGTTATATGTTTGATATATGTATGAAGGTTGAACTTGTCCCTCGACGTTCCTTGGTGCGAAAGATGATATTTGAACCTATTGGGTTCTAAATTTGGTATATATAAAGTATTGGGATGACCCTTGTCGCGAAAATGAGATATTAGCCTATATGGTTGCAAATTTGATAAATATGAAGGTTGAATTTCTCCCTTGATTTAATGCATGATTTGTGAACCTCTTTGGTTGAGTATTCGATAAAATAAAAGTATTGGAATGACCCTTGCGCAAAAATGAGATTTTGGCCTATGTGATTACAAGTTTGAGAAATAAGAAGGTTAACATTTCCCTTGATTTAAATCATGATATATGAATCTATTTGGTTTTGTATTCGATAAAATGAAAGTATTGGAACGACCCTTGCGTAAAAATGAGATTTTAGCCTATATGGTTATATGTTTGATATATGTATGAAGGTTGAGCTTGTCCCTCGACGTTCTTTGGTGCGAAAGATGATATTTGAACCTTTTTGGTTCTTAATTGGGTAAATATAATGTATTGGGATGACCCTTGTCGCGAAAATGAGATATTAGCCTATATGGTTGCAAATTTGATAAATGTGAAGGTTGAATTTCTCCCTTGATTTAATGCATGATTTGTGAACCTCTTTGGTTGTGTATTCGATAAAATAAAAGGATTGGAATGACCCTTGCGCAAAAATGAGATTTTGGCCTATATGATTACAAGTTTGAGAAATAAGAAGGTTAACATTTCCCTTGATTTAAATCATGATATATGGATCTATTTGGTTTTGAATTCGATAAAATGAAAGTATTGGAACGAACCTTGCGTAAAAATGAGATTTTAGCCTATATGGTTATATGTTTGATATATGTATGAAGGTTGAACTTGTCCCTCGACGTTCCTTGGTGCGAAAGATGATATTTGAACCTATTGGGTTCTAAATTTGGTATATATAAAGTATTGGGATGACCCTTGTCGCGAAAATGAGATATTAGCCTATATGGTTGCAAATTTGATAAATATGAAGGTTGAATTTCTCCCTTGATTTAATGCATGATTTGTGAACCTCTTTGGTTGAGTATTCGATAAAATAAAAGTATTGGAATGACCCTTGCGCAAAAATGAGATTTTGGCCTATGTGATTACAAGTTTGAGAAATAAGAAGGTTAACATTTCCCTTGATTTAAATCATGATATATGGATCTATTTGGTTTTGTATTCGATAAAATGAAAGTATTGGAACGACCCTTGCGTAAAAATGAGATTTTAGCCTATATGGTTATATTTTGATATATGTATGAAGGTTGAGCTTGTCCCTCGACGTTCCTTGGTGCGAAAGATGATATTTGAACCTATTGGGTTCAAAATTTGGTATATATAAAGTATTGGGATGACCCTTGTCGCGAAAATGAGATATTAGCCTATATGGTTGCAAATTTGATAAATGTGAAGGTTAAATTTCTCCCTTGATTTAATGCATGATTTGTGAACCTCTTTGGTTGTGTATTCGATAAAATAAAAGGATTGGAATGACCCTTGCGCAAAAATGAGATTTTGGCCTATATGATTACAAGTTTGAGAAATAAGAAGGTTAACATTTCCCTTGATTTAAATCATGATATATGGATCTATTTGGTTTTAAATTCGATAAAATGAAAGTATTGGAACGAACCTTGCGTAAAAATGAGATTTTAGCCTATATGGTTATATGTTTGATATATGTATGAAGGTTGAGCTTGTCCCTCGACGTTCCTTGGTGCGAAAGATGATATTTGAACCTATTGGGTTCAAAATTTGGTATATATAAAGTATTGGGATGACCCTTGTCGCGAAAATGAGATATTAGCCTATATGGTTGCAAATTTGATAAATGTGAAGGTTGAATTTCTCCCTTGATTTAATGCATGATTTGTGAACCTCTTTGGTTGTGTATTCGATAAAATTAAAGGATTGGAATGACCCTTGCGCAAAAATGAGATTTTGGCCTATATGATTACAAGTTTGAGAAATAAGAAGGTTAACATTTCCCTTGATTTAAATCATGATATATGGATCTATTTGGTTTTGAATTCGATAAAATGAAAGTATTGGAACGAACCTTGCGTAAAAATGAGATTTTAGCCTATATGGTTATATGTTTGATATATGTATGAAGGTTGAACTTGTCCCTCGACGTTCCTTGGTGCGAAAGATGATATTTGAACCTATTGGGTTCTAAATTTGGTATATATAAAGTATTGGGATGACCCTTGTCGCGAAAATGAGATATTAGCCTATATGGTTGCAAATTTGATAAATATGAAGGTTGAATTTCTCCCTTGATTTAATGCATGATTTGTGAACCTCTTTGGTTGAGTATTCGATAAAATAAAAGTATTGGAATGTCCCTTGCGCAAAAATGAGATTTTGGCCTATGTGATTACAAGTTTGAGAAATAAGAAGGTTAACATTTCCCTTGATTTAAATCATGATATATGGATCTATTTGGTTTTGTATTCGATAAAATGAAAGTATTGGAACGACCCTTGCGTAAAAATGAGATTTTAGCCTATATGGTTATATGTTTGATATATGTATGAAGGTTGAGCTTGTCCCTCGACGTTCTTTGGTGCGAAAGATGATATTTGAACCTTTTTGGTTCTAAATTGTGTAAATATAATGTATTGGGATGACCCTTGTCGCGAAAATGAGATATTAGCCTATATGGTTGCAAATTTGATAAATGTGAAGGTTGAATTTCTCCCTTGATTTAATGCATGATTTGTGAACCTCTTTGGTTGTGTATTCGATAAAATAAAAGGATTGGAATGACCCTTGCGCAAAAATGAGATTTTGGCCTATATGATTACAAGTTTGAGAAATAAGAAGGTTAACATTTCCCTTGATTTAAATCATGATATATGGATCTATTTGGTTTTGAATTCGATAAAATGAAAGTATTGGAACGAACCTTGCGTAAAAATGAGATTTTAGCCTATATGGTTATATGTTTGATATATGTATGAAGGTTGAACTTGTCCCTCGACGTTCCTTGGTGCGAAAGATGATATTTGAACCTATTGGGTTCTAAATTTGGTATATATAAAGTATTGGGATGACCCTTGTCGCGAAAATGAGATATTAGCCTATATGGTTGCAAATTTGATAAATATGAAGGTTGAATTTCTCCCTTGATTTAATGCATGATTTGTGAACCTCTTTGGTTGAGTATTCGATAAAATAAAAGTATTGGAATGACCCTTGCGCAAAAATGAGATTTTGGCCTATGTGATTACAAGTTTGAGAAATAAGAAGGTTAACATTTCCCTTGATTTAAATCATGATATATGGATCTATTTGGTTTTGTATTCGATAAAATGAAAGTATTGGAACGACCCTTGCGTAAAAATGAGATTTTAGCCTATATGGTTATATTTTGATATATGTATGAAGGTTGAGCTTGTCCCTCGACGTTCCTTGGTGCGAAAGATGATATTTGAACCTATTGGGTTCAAAATTTGGTATATATAAAGTATTGGGATGACCCTTGTCGCGAAAATGAGATATTAGCCTATATGGTTGCAAATTTGATAAATGTGAAGGTTGAATTTCTCCCTTGATTTAATGCATGATTTGTGAACCTCTTTGGTTGTGTATTCGATAAAATAAAAGGATTGGAATGACCCTTGCGCAAAAATGAGATTTTGGCCTATATGATTACAAGTTTGAGAAATAAGAAGGTTAACATTTCCCTTGATTTAAATCATGATATATGGATCTATTTGGTTTTGAATTCGATAAAATGAAAGTATTGGAACGAACGTTGCGTAAAAATGAGATTTTAGCCTATATGGTTATAAGTTTGATATATGTATGAAGGTTGAGCTTGTCCCTCGACGTTCTTTGGTGCGAAAGATGATATTTGAACCTTTTTGGTTCTAAATTGGGTAAATATAATGTATTGGGATGACCCTTGTCGCGAAAATGAGATATTAGCCTATATGGTTATTTGTTTGAGATATATGAAGGTTGAGCTTGTCCCTCGATGTCCCTTGGTGCGAAAGATGATATTTGAACCTATTTGGTTCTAAATTCGTTAAATATAAAGTATTGGGATGACCCTTGTCGCGAAAATGAGATATTAGCCTATATGGTTGCAAATTTGATAAATGTGAAGGTTGAATTTCTCCCTTGATTTAATGCATGATTTGTGAACCTCTTTGGTTGTGTATTCGATAAAATAAAAGGATTGGAATGACCCTTGCGCAAAAATGAGATTTTGGCCTATATGATTACAAGTTTGAGAAATAAGAAGGTTAACATTTCCCTTGATTTAAATCATGATATATGGATCTATTTGGTTTTGAATTCGATAAAATGAAAGTATTGGAACGAACCTTGCGTAAAAATGAGATTTTAGCCTATATGGTTATATGTTTGATATATGTATGAAGGTTGAACTTGTCCCTCGACGTTCCTTGGTGCGAAAGATGATATTTGAACCTATTGGGTTCTAAATTTGGTATATATAAAGTATTGGGATGACCCTTGTCGCGAAAATGAGATATTAGCCTATATGGTTGCAAATTTGATAAATATGAAGGTTGAATTTCTCCCTTGATTTAATGCATGATTTGTGAACCTCTTTGGTTGAGTATTCGATAAAATAAAAGTATTGGAATGACCCTTGCGCAAAAATGAGATTTTGGCCTATGTGATTACAAGTTTGAGAAATAAGAAGGTTAACATTTCCCTTGATTTAAATCATGATATATGGATCTATTTGGTTTTGTATTCGATAAAATGAAAGTATTGGAACGACCCTTGCGTAAAAATGAGATTTTAGCCTATATGGTTATATTTTGATATATGTATGAAGGTTGAGCTTGTCCCTCGACGTTCCTTGGTGCGAAAGATGATATTTGAACCTATTGGGTTCAAAATTTGGTATATATAAAGTATTGGGATGACCCTTGTCGCGAAAATGAGATATTAGCCTATATGGTTGCAAATTTGATAAATGTGAAGGTTGAATTTCTCCCTTGATTTAATGCATGATTTGTGAACCTCTTTGGTTGTGTATTCGATAAAATAAAAGGATTGGAATGACCCTTGCGCAAAAATGAGATTTTGGCCTATATGATTACAAGTTTGAGAAATAAGAAGGTTAACATTTCCCTTGATTTAAATCATGATATATGGATCTATTTGGTTTTGAATTCGATAAAATGAAAGTATTGGAACGAACCTTGCGTAAAAATGAGATTTTAGCCTATATGGTTATATGTTTGATATATGTATGAAGGTTGAACTTGTCCCTCGACGTTCCTTGGTGCGAAAGATGATATTTGAACCTATTGGGTTCTAAATTTGGTATATATAAAGTATTGGGATGACCCTTGTCGCGAAAATGAGATATTAGCCTATATGGTTGCAAATTTGATAAATATGAAGGTTGAATTTCTCCCTTGATTTAATGCATGATTTGTGAACCTCTTTGGTTAAGTATTCGATAAAATAAAAGTATTGGAATGACCCTTGCGCAAAAATGAGATTTTGGCCTATGTGATTACAAGTTTGAGAAATAAGAAGGTTAACATTTCCCTTGATTTAAATCATGATATATGGATCTATTTGGTTTTGTATTCGATAAAATGAAAGTATTGGAACGACCCTTGCGTAAAAATGAGATTTTAGCCTATATGGTTATATTTTGATATATGTATGAAGGTTGAGCTTGTCCCTCGACGTTCCTTGGTGCGAAAGATGATATTTGAACCTATTGGGTTCAAAATTTGGTATATATAAAGTATTGGGATGACCCTTGTCGCGAAAATGAGATATTAGCCTATATGGTTGCAAATTTGATAAATGTGAAGGTTGAATTTCTCCCTTGATTTAATGCATGATTTGTGAACCTCTTTGGTTGTGTATTCGATAAAATAAAAGGATTGGAATGACCCTTGCGCAAAAATGAGATTTTGGCCTATATGATTACAAGTTTGAGAAATAAGAAGGTTAACATTTCCCTTGATTTAAATCATGATATATGGATCTATTTGGTTTTGAATTCGATAAAATGAAAGTATTGGAACGAACGTTGCGTAAAAATGAGATTTTAGCCTATATGGTTATAAGTTTGATATATGTATGAAGGTTGAGCTTGTCCCTCGACGTTCTTTGGTGCGAAAGATGATATTTGAACCTTTTTGGTTCTAAATTGGGTAAATATAATGTATTGGGATGACCCTTGTCGCGAAAATGAGATATTAGCCTATATGGTTATTTGTTTGAGATATATGAAGGTTGAGCTTGTCCCTCGATGTCCCTTGGTGCGAAAGATGATATTTGAACCTATTTGGTTCTAAATTCGTTAAATATAAAGTATTGGGATGACCCTTGTCGCGAAAATGAGATATTAGCCTATATGGTTGCAAATTTGATAAATGTGAAGGTTGAATTTCTCCCTTGATTTAATGCATGATTTGTGAACCTCTTTGGTTGTGTATTCGATAAAATAAAAGGATTGGAATGACCCTTGCGCAAAAATGAGATTTTGGCCTATATGATTACAAGTTTGAGAAATAAGAAGGTTAACATTTCCCTTGATTTAAATCATGATATATGGATCTATTTGGTTTTGAATTCGATAAAATGAAAGTATTGGAACGAACCTTGCGTAAAAATGAGATTTTAGCCTATATGGTTATATGTTTGATATATGTATGAAGGTTGAACTTGTCCCTCGACGTTCCTTGGTGCGAAAGATGATATTTGAACCTATTGGGTTCTAAATTTGGTATATATAAAGTATTGGGATGACCCTTGTCGCGAAAATGAGATATTAGCCTATATGGTTGCAAATTTGATAAATATGAAGGTTGAATTTCTCCCTTGATTTAATGCATGATTTGTGAACCTCTTTGGTTGAGTATTCGATAAAATAAAAGTATTGGAATGACCCTTGCGCAAAAATGAGATTTTGGCCTATGTGATTACAAGTTTGAGAAATAAGAAGGTTAACATTTCCCTTGATTTAAATCATGATATATGGATCTATTTGGTTTTGTATTCGATAAAATGAAAGTATTGGAACGACCCTTGCGTAAAAATGAGATTTTAGCCTATATGGTTATATTTTGATATATGTATGAAGGTTGAGCTTGTCCCTCGACGTTCCTTGGTGCGAAAGATGATATTTGAACCTATTGGGTTCAAAATTTGGTATATATAAAGTATTGGGATGACCCTTGTCGCGAAAATGAGATATTAGCCTATATGGTTGCAAATTTGATAAATGTGAAGGTTGAATTTCTCCCTTGATTTAATGCATGATTTGTGAACCTCTTTGGTTGTGTATTCGATAAAATAAAAGGATTGGAATGACCCTTGCGCAAAAATGAGATTTTGGCCTATATGATTACAAGTTTGAGAAATAAGAAGGTTAACATTTCCCTTGATTTAAATCTTGATATATGGATCTATTTGGTTTTGAATTCGATAAAATGAAAGTATTGGAACGAACCTTGCGTAAAAATGAGATTTTAGCCTATATGGTTATATGTTTGATATATGTATGAAGGTTGAACTTGTCCCTCGACGTTCCTTGGTGCGAAAGATGATATTTGAACCTATTGGGTTCTAAATTTGGTATATATAAAGTATTGGGATGACCCTTGTCGCGAAAATGAGATATTAGCCTATATGGTTGCAAATTTGATAAATATGAAGGTTGAATTTCTCCCTTGATTTAATGCATGATTTGTGAACCTCTTTGGTTGAGTATTCGATAAAATAAAAGTATTGGAATGACCCTTGCGCAAAAATGAGATTTTGGCCTATGTGATTACAAGTTTGAGAAATAAGAAGGTTAACATTTCCCTTGATTTAAATCATGATATATGGATCTATTTGGTTTTGTATTCGATAAAATGAAAGTATTGGAACGACCCTTGCGTAAAAATGAGATTTTAGCCTATATGGTTATATTTTGATATATGTATGAAGGTTGAGCTTGTCCCTCGACGTTCCTTGGTGCGAAAGATGATATTTGAACCTATTGGGTTCAAAATTTGGTATATATAAAGTATTGGGATGACCCTTGTCGCGAAAATGAGATATTAGCCTATATGGTTGCAAATTTGATAAATGTGAAGGTTGAATTTCTCCCTTGATTTAATGCATGATTTGTGAACCTCTTTGGTTGTGTATTCGATAAAATAAAAGGATTGGAATGACCCTTGCGCAAAAATGAGATTTTGGCCTATATGATTACAAGTTTGAGAAATAAGAAGGTTAACATTTCCCTTGATTTAAATCATGATATATGGATCTATTTGGTTTTGAATTCGATAAAATGAAAGTATTGGAACGAACCTTGCGTAAAAATGAGATTTTAGCCTATATGGTTATATGTTTGATATATGTATGAAGGTTGAACTTGTCCCTCGACGTTCCTTGGTGCGAAAGATGATATTTGAACCTATTGGGTTCTAAATTTGGTATATATAAAGTATTGGGATGACCCTTGTCGCGAAAATGAGATATTAGCCTATATGGTTGCAAATTTGATAAATGTGAAGGTTGAATTTCTCCCTTGATTTAATGCATGATTTGTGAACCTCTTTGGTTGTGTATTCGATAAAATAAAAGGATTGGAATGACCCTTGCGCAAAAATGAGATTTTGGCCTATGTGATTACAAGTTTGAGAAATAAGAAGGTTAACATTTCCCTTGATTTAAATCATGATATATGGATCTATTTGGTTTTGTATTCGATAAAATGAAAGTATTGGAACGACCCTTGCGTAAAAATGAGATTTTAGCCTATATGGTTATATTTTGATATATGTATGAAGGTTGAGCTTGTCCCTCGACGTTCCTTGGTGCGAAAGATGATATTTGAACCTATTGGGTTCAAAATTTGGTATATATAAAGTATTGGGATGACCCTTGTCGCGAAAATGACATATTAGCCTATATGGTTGCAAATTTGATAAATGTGAAGGTTGAATTTCTCCCTTGATTTAATGCATGATTTGTGAACCTCTTTGGTTGTGTATTCGATAAAATAAAAGGATTGGAATGACCCTTGCGCAAAAATGAGATTTTGGCCTATATGATTACAAGTTTGAGAAATAAGAAGGTTAACATTTCCCTTGATTTAAATCATGATATATGGATCTATTTGGTTTTGAATTCGATAAAATGAAAGTATTGGAACGAACCTTGCGTAAAAATGAGATTTTAGCCTATATGGTTATATGTTTGATATATGTATGAAGGTTGAACTTGTCCCTCGACGTTCCTTGGTGCGAAAGATGATATTTGAACCTATTGGGTTCTAAATTTGGTATATATAAAGTATTGGGATGACCCTTGTCGCGAAAATGAGATATTAGCCTATATGGTTGCAAATTTGATAAATATGAAGGTTGAATTTCTCCCTTGATTTAATGCATGATTTGTGAACCTCTTTGGTTGAGTATTCGATAAAATAAAAGTATTGGAATGACCCTTGCGCAAAAATGAGATTTTGGCCTATGTGATTACAAGTTTGAGAAATAAGAAGGTTAACATTTCCCTTGATTTAAATCATGATATATGGATCTATTTGGTTTTGTATTCGATAAAATGAAAGTATTGGAACGACCCTTGCGTAAAAATGAGATTTTAGCCTATATGGTTATATTTTGATATATGTATGAAGGTTGAGCTTGTCCCTCGACGTTCCTTGGTGCGAAAGATGATATTTGAACCTATTGGGTTCAAAATTTGGTATATATAAAGTATTGGGATGACCCTTGTCGCGAAAATGAGATATTAGCCTATATGGTTGCAAATTTGATAAATGTGAAGGTTGAATTTCTCCCTTGATTTAATGCATGATTTGTGAACCTCTTTGGTTGTGTATTCGATAAAATAAAAGGATTGGAATGACCCTTGCGCAAAAATGAGATTTTGGCCTATATGATTACAAGTTTGAGAAATAAGAAGGTTAACATTTCCCTTGATTTAAATCATGATATATGGATCTATTTGGTTTTGAATTCGATAAAATGAAAGTATTGGAACGAACGTTGCGTAAAAATGACTTTTTAGCCTATATGGTTATAAGTTTGATATATGTATGAAGGTTGAGCTTGTCCCTCGACGTTCTTTGGTGCGAAAGATGATATTTGAACCTTTTTGGTTCTAAATTGGGTAAATATAATGTATTGGGATGACCCTTGTCGCGAAAATGAGATATTAGCCTATATGGTTATTTGTTTGAGATATATGAAGGTTGAGCTTGTCCCTCGATGTCCCTTGGTGCGAAAGATGATATTTGAACCTATTTGGTTCTAAATTCGTTAAATATAAAGTATTGGGATGACCCTTGTCGCGAAAATGAGATATTAGCCTATATGGTTGCAAATTTGATAAATGTGAAGGTTGAATTTCTCCCTTGATTTAATGCATGATTTGTGAACCTCTTTGGTTGTGTATTCGATAAAATAAAAGGATTGGAATGACCCTTGCGCAAAAATGAGATTTTGGCCTATATGATTACAAGTTTGAGAAATAAGAAGGTTAACATTTCCCTTGATTTAAATCATGATATATGGATCTATTTGGTTTTGTATTCGATAAAATGAAAGTATTGGAACGACCCTTGCGTAAAAATGAGATTTTAGCCTATATGGTTATATTTTGATATATGTATGAAGGTTGAGCTTGTCCCTCGACGTTCCTTGGTGCGAAAGATGATATTTGAACCTATTGGGTTCAAAATTTGGTATATATAAAGTATTGGGATGACCCTTGTCGCGAAAATGAGATATTAGCCTATATGGTTGCAAATTTGATAAATGTGAAGGTTGAATTTCTCCCTTGATTTAATGCATGATTTGTGAACCTCTTTGGTTGTGTATTCGATAAAATAAAAGGATTGGAATGACCCTTGCGCAAAAATGAGATTTTGGCCTATATGATTACAAGTTTGAGAAATAAGAAGGTTAACATTTCCCTTGATTTAAATCATGATATATGGATCTATTTGGTTTTGAATTCGATAAAATGAAAGTATTGGAACGAACCTTGCGTAAAAATGAGATTTTAGCCTATATGGCTATATGTTTGATATATGTATGAAGGTTGAACTTGTCCCTCGACGTTCCTTGGTGCGAAAGATGATATTTGAACCTATTGGGTTCTAAATTTGGTATATATAAAGTATTGGGATGACCCTTGTCGCGAAAATGAGATATTAGCCTATATGGTTGCAAATTTGATAAATATGAAGGTTGAATTTCTCCCTTGATTTAATGCATGATTTGTGAACCTCTTTGGTTGAGTATTCGATAAAATAAAAGTATTGGAATGACCCTTGCGCAAAAATGAGATTTTGGCCTATGTGATTACAAGTTTGAGAAATAAGAAGGTTAACATTTCCCTTGATTTAAATCATGATATATGAATCTATTTGGTTTTGTATTCGATAAAATAAAAGTATTGGAATGAACCTTGCGCAAAAATGAGATTTTGGCCTATCTGATTACAAGTTTGAGAAATAAGAAGGTTAACATTTCCCTTGATTTAAATCATGATATATGAATCTATTTGGTTTTGTATTCGATAAAATGAAAGTATTGGAACGACCCTTGCGTAAAATTGAGATTTTAGCCTATATGGTTATATGTTTGATATATGTATGAAGGTTGAGCTTGTCCCTCGACGTTCCTTGGTGCGAAAGATGATATTTGAACCTATTGGGTTCTAAATTTGGTATATATAAAGTATTGGGATGACCCTTGTCCCGAAAATGAGATATTAGCCTATATGGTTGCAAATTTGATAAATATGAAGGTTGAATTTCTCCCTTGATTTAATGCATGATTTGTGAACCTCTTTGGTTGAGTATTCGATAAAATAAAAGTATTGGAATGACCCTTGCGCAAAAATGAGATTTTGGCCTATATGATTACAAGTTTGAGAAATAAGAAGGTTAACATTTCCCTTGATTTAAATCATGATATATGAATCTATTTGGTTTTGTATTCGATAAAATGAAAGTATTGGAACGACCCTTGCGTAAAAATGAGATTTTAGCCTATATGGTTATATGTTTGATATATGTATGAAGGTTGAGCTTGTCCCTCGACGTTCTTTGGTGCGAAAGATGATATTTGAACCTTTTTGGTTCTAAATTGGGTAAATATAATGTATTGGGATGACCCTTGTCGCGAAAATGAGATATTAGCCTATATGGTTATTTGTTTGATATATATGAAGGTTGAGCTTGTCCCTCGATGTCCCTTGGTGCGAAATATGATATTTGTACCTATTTGGTTCTAAATTCGTTAAATATAAAGTATTGGGATGACCCTTGCGCAAAAATGAGATTTTAGCCTATATGGTTGCAAATTTGATAAATGTGAAGGTTGAATTTCTCCCTTGATTTAATGCATGATTTGTGAACCTCTTTGGTTGTGTATTCGATAAAATAAAAGGATTGGAATGACCCTTGCGCAAAAATGAGATTTTGGCCTATATGATTACAAGTTTGAGAAATAAGAAGGTTAACATTTCCCTTGATTTAAATCATGATATATGGATCTATTTGGTTTTGAATTCGATAAAATGAAAGTATTGGAACGACCCTTGCGTAAAAATGAGATTTTAGCCTATATGGTTATATGTTTGATATATGTATGAAGGTTGAGCTTGTCCCTCGACGTTCCTTGGTGCGAAAGATGATATTTGAACCTATTGGGTTCTAAATTTGGTATATATAAAGTATTGGGATGACCCTTGTCGCGAAAATGAGATATTAGCCTATATGGTTGCAAATTTGATAAATATGAAGGTTGAATTTCTCCCTTGATTTAATGCATGATTTGTGAACCTCTTTGGTTGAGTATTCGATAAAATAAAAGTATTGGAATGACCCTTGCGCAAAAATGAGATTTTGGCCTATGTGATTACAAGTTTGAGAAATAAGGTTAACATTTCCCTTGATTTAAATCATGATATATGAATCTATTTGGTTTTGTATTCGATAAAATGAAAGTATTGGAACGACCCTTGCGTAAAAATGAGATTTTAGCCTATATGGTTATATGTTTGATATATTTATGA
Source organism: Medicago lupulina (assembly GCA_958299785.1). NCBI lineage: Eukaryota > Viridiplantae > Streptophyta > Magnoliopsida > Fabales > Fabaceae > Medicago > Medicago lupulina. Next base: position 39,297,250 of record OY283143.1, on the reverse strand, counting down.
AGGTTGAGCTTGTCCCTCGACGTTCCTTGGTGCGAAAGATGATATTTGAACCTATTGGGTTCTAAATTTGGTATATATAAAGTATTGGGATGACCCTTGTCCCGAAAATGAGATATTAGCCTATATGGTTGCAAATTTGATAAATATGAAGGTTGAATTTCTCCCTTGATTTAATGCATGATTTGTGAACCTCTTTGGTTGAGTATTCGATAAAATAAAAGTATTGGAATGACCCTTGCGCAAAAATGAGATTTTGGCCTATGTGATTACAAGTTTGAGAAATAAGAAGGTTAACATTTCCCTTGATTTAAATCATGATATATGAATCTATTTGGTTTTGTATTCGATAAAATGAAAGTATTGGAACGACCCTTGCGTAAAAATGAGATTTTAGCCTATATGGTTATATGTTTGATATATGTATGAAGGTTGAGCTTGTCCCTCGACGTTCTTTGGTGCGAAAGATGATATTTGAACCTTTTTGGTTCTAAATTGGGTAAATATAATGTATTGGGATGACCCTTGTCGCGAAAATGAGATATTAGCCTATATGGTTATTTGTTTGATATATATGAAGGTTGAGCTTGTCCCTCGATGTCCCTTGGTGCGAAAGATGATATTTGAACCTATTTGGTTCTAAATTCGTTAAATATAAAGTATTGGGATGACCCTTGCGCAAAAATGAGATTTTAGCCTATATGGTTATTTGTTTGATATATATGAAGGTTGAGCTTCTCCCTCGATGTCCCTTGGTGCGAAAGATGATATTGGAACCTATATGGTTCTAAATTCGGTAAATATAAAGTATTGGGATGACCCTTGGCGCGACAATGAGATATTATCCTATATGGTTGCAAATTTGATAAATGGTAAGGTTGAATTTGTCCCTTGATTTAGAGCATGATTTGTGAACCTATTTGGTAATGTATTCGGTAATATGAAAGTATTAGAATGACCCTTGTGCAAAAATGAGATTGTAGCCTATATGGTTACATGTTTGATAAATATGGAGGTTGAGCTTGTCCTTCGATGTCCCTTGATGCGAAACATGATATTTGAACCTATTTGGTTCTAAATTTGGTAAATATAAAGTATTGGGATGACCCTTGTCGCGAAAATGAGATATTGGCCTATATGGTTGCAAATTTGATAAATGTGAAGGTTGAATTTCTCCCTTGATTTAATGCATGATTTGTGAACCTCTTTGGTTGTGTATTCGATAAAATAAAAGGATTGGAATGACCCTTGCGCAAAAATGAGATTTTGGCCTATATGATTACAAGTTTGAGAAATAAGAAGGTTAACATTTCCCTTGATTTAAATCATGATATATGAATCTATTTGGTTTTGTATTCGATAAAATGAAAGTATTGGAACGACCCTTGCGTAAAAATGAGATTTTAGCCTATATGGTTATATGTTTGATATATGTATGAAGGTTGAGCTTGTCCCTCGACGTTCCTTGGTGCGAAATATAATATTTGAACCTATTGGGTTCTAAATTTGGTATATATAAAGTATTGGGATGACCCTTGTCCCGAAAATGAGATATTAGCCTATATGGTTGCAAATTTGATAAATATGAAGGTTGAATTTCTCCCTTGATTTAATGCATGATTTGTGAACCTCTTTGGTTGAGTATTCGATAAAATAAAAGTATTGGAATGACCCTTGCGCAAAAATGAGATTTTGGCCTATATGATTACAAGTTTGAGAAATAAGAAGGTTAACATTTCCCTTGATTTAAATCATGATATATGAATCTATTTGGTTTTGTATTCGATAAAATGAAAGTATTGGAACGACCCTTGCGTAAAAATGAGATTTTAGCCTATATGGTTATATGTTTGATATATGTATGAAGGTTGAGCTTGTCCCTCGACGTTCTTTGGTGCGAAAGATGATATTTGAACCTTTTTGGTTCTAAATTGGGTAAATATAATGTATTGGGATGACCCTTGTCGCGAAAATGAGATATTAGCCTATATGGTTATTTGTTTGATATATATGAAGGTTGAGCTTGTCCCTCGATGTCCCTTGGTGCGAAATATGATATTTGTACCTATTTGGTTCTAAATTCGTTAAATATAAAGTATTGGGATGACCCTTGCGCAAAAATGAGATTTTAGCCTATATGGTTGCAAATTTGATAAATGTGAAGGTTGAATTTCTCCCTTGATTTAATGCATGATTTGTGAACCTCTTTGGTTGTGTATTCGATAAAATAAAAGGATTGGAATGACCCTTGCGCAAAAATGAGATTTTGGCCTATATGATTACAAGTTTGAGAAATAAGAAGGTTAACATTTCCCTTGATTTAAATCATGATATATGGATCTATTTGGTTTTGAATTCGATAAAATGAAAGTATTGGAACGACCCTTGCGTAAAAATGAGATTTTAGCCTATATGGTTATATGTTTGATATATGTATGAAGGTTGAGCTTGTCCCTCGACGTTCCTTGGTGCGAAAGATGATATTTGAACCTATTGGGTTCTAAATTTGGTATATATAAAGTATTGGGATGACCCTTGTCGCGAAAATGAGATATTAGCCTATATGGTTGCAAATTTGATAAATATGAAGGTTGAATTTCTCCCTTGATTTAATGCATGATTTGTGAACCTCTTTGGTTGAGTATTCGATAAAATAAAAGTATTGGAATGACCCTTGCGCAAAAATGAGATTTTGGCCTATGTGATTACAAGTTTGAGAAATAAGGTTAACATTTCCCTTGATTTAAATCATGATATATGAATCTATTTGGTTTTGTATTCGATAAAATGAAAGTATTGGAACGACCCTTGCGTAAAAATGAGATTTTAGCCTATATGGTTATATGTTTGATATATTTATGAAGGTTGAGCTTGTCCCTCGACGTTCCTTGGTGCGAAAGATGATATTTGAACCTATTGGGTTCTAAATTTGGTATATATAAAGTATTGGGATGACCCTTGTCCCGAAAATGAGATATTAGCCTATATGGTTGCAAATTTGATAAATATGAAGGTTGAATTTCTCCCTTGATTTAATGCATGATTTGTGAACCTCTTTGGTTGAGTATTCGATAAAATAAAAGTATTGGAATGACCCTTGCGCAAAAATGAGATTTTGGCCTATGTGATTACAAGTTTGAGAAATAAGAAGGTTAACATTTCCCTTGATTTAAATCATGATATATGAATCTATTTGGTTTTGTATTCGATAAAATGAAAGTATTGGAACGACCCTTGCGTAAAAATGAGATTTTAGCCTATATGGTTATATGTTTGATATATGTATGAAGGTTGAGCTTGTCCCTCGACGTTCTTTGGTGCGAAAGATGATATTTGAACCTTTTTGGTTCTAAATTGGGTAAATATAATGTATTGGGATGACCCTTGTCGCGAAAATGAGATATTAGCCTATATGGTTATTTGTTTGATATATATGAAGGTTGAGCTTGTCCCTCGATGTCCCTTGGTGCGAAAGATGATATTTGAACCTATTTGGTTCTAAATTCGTTAAATATAAAGTATTGGGATGACCCTTGCGCAAAAATGAGATTTTAGCCTATATGGTTATTTGTTTGATATATATGAAGGTTGAGCTTCTCCCTCGATGTCCCTTGGTGCGAAAGATGATATTGGAACCTATATGGTTCTAAATTCGGTAAATATAAAGTATTGGGATGACCCTTGGCGCGACAATGAGATATTATCCTATATGGTTGCAAATTTGATAAATGGTAAGGTTGAATTTGTCCCTTGATTTAGAGCATGATTTGTGAACCTATTTGGTAATGTATTCGGTAATATGAAAGTATTAGAATGACCCTTGTGCAAAAATGAGATTGTAGCCTATATGGTTACATGTTTGATAAATATGGAGGTTGAGCTTGTCCTTCGATGTCCCTTGATGCGAAACATGATATTTGAACCTATTTGGTTCTAAATTTGGTAAATATAAAGTATTGGGATGACCCTTGTCGCGAAAATGAGATATTGGCCTATATGGTTGCAAATTTGATAAATGTGAAGGTTGAATTTCTCCCTTGATTTAATGCATGATTTGTGAACCTCTTTGGTTGTGTATTCGATAAAATAAAAGGATTGGAATGACCCTTGCGCAAAAATGAGATTTTGGCCTATATGATTACAAGTTTGAGAAATAAGAAGGTTAACATTTCCCTTGATTTAAATCATGATATATGAATCTATTTGGTTTTGTATTCGATAAAATGAAAGTATTGGAACGACCCTTGCGTAAAAATGAGATTTTAGCCTATATGGTTATATGTTTGATATATGTATGAAGGTTGAGCTTGTCCCTCGACGTTCCTTGGTGCGAAATATAATATTTGAACCTATTGGGTTCTAAATTTGGTATATATAAAGTATTGGGATGACCCTTGTCCCGAAAATGAGATATTAGCCTATATGGTTGCAAATTTGATAAATATGAAGGTTGAATTTCTCCCTTGATTTAATGCATGATTTGTGAACCTCTTTGGTTGAGTATTCGATAAAATAAAAGTATTGGAATGAACCTTGCGCAAAAATGAGATTTTGGCCTATATGATTACAAGTTTGAGAAATAAGAAGGTTAACATTTCCCTTGATTTAAATCATGATATATGAATCTATTTGGTTTTGTATTCGATAAAATGAAAGTATTGGAACGACCCTTGCGTAAAATTGAGATTTTAGCCTATATGGTTATATGTTTGATATATGTATGAAGGTTGAGCTTGTCCCTCGACGTTCCTTGGTGCGAAAGATGATATTTGAACCTATTGGGTTCTAAATTTGGTATATATAAAGTATTGGGATGACCCTTGTCCCGAAAATGAGATATTAGCCTATATGGTTGCAAATTTGATAAATATGAAGGTTGAATTTCTCCCTTGATTTAATGCATGATTTGTGAACCTCTTTGGTTGAGTATTCGATAAAATAAAAGTATTGGAATGACCCTTGCGCAAAAATGAGATTTTGGCCTATATGATTACAAGTTTGAGAAATAAGAAGGTTAACATTTCCCTTGATTTAAATCATGATATATGAATCTATTTGGTTTTGTATTCGATAAAATGAAAGTATTGGAACGACCCTTGCGTAAAAATGAGATTTTAGCCTATATGGTTATATGTTTGATATATGTATGAAGGTTGAGCTTGTCCCTCGACGTTCTTTGGTGCGAAAGATGATATTTGAACCTTTTTGGTTCTAAATTGGGTAAATATAATGTATTGGGATGACCCTTGTCGCGAAAATGAGATATTAGCCTATATGGTTATTTGTTTGATATATATGAAGGTTGAGCTTGTCCCTCGATGTCCCTTGGTGCGAAATATGATATTTGTACCTATTTGGTTCTAAATTCGTTAAATATAAAGTATTGGGATGACCCTTGCGCAAAAATGAGATTTTAGCCTATATGGTTGCAAATTTGATAAATGTGAAGGTTGAATTTCTCCCTTGATTTAATGCATGATTTGTGAACCTCTTTGGTTGTGTATTCGATAAAATAAAAGGATTGGAATGACCCTTGCGCAAAAATGAGATTTTGGCCTATATGATTACAAGTTTGAGAAATAAGAAGGTTAACATTTCCCTTGATTTAAATCATGATATATGGATCTATTTGGTTTTGTATTCGATAAAATGAAAGTATTGGAACGACCCTTGCGTAAAAATGAGATTTTAGCCTATATGGTTATATTTTGATATATGTATGAAGGTTGAGCTTGTCCCTCGACGTTCCTTGGTGCGAAAGATGATATTTGAACCTATTGGGTTCAAAATTTGGTATATATAAAGTATTGGGATGACCCTTGTCGCGAAAATGAGATATTAGCCTATATGGTTGCAAATTTGATAAATGTGAAGGTTGAATTTCTCCCTTGATTTAATGCATAATTTGTGAACCTCTTTGGTTGTGTATTCGATAAAATAAAAGGATTGGAATGACCCTTGCGCAAAAATGAGATTTTGGCCTATATGATTACAAGTTTGAGAAATAAGAAGGTTAACATTTCCCTTGATTTAAATCATGATATATGGATCTATTTGGTTTTGAATTCGATAAAATGAAAGTATTGGAACGACCCTTGCGTAAAAATGAGATTTTAGCCTATATGGTTATATGTTTGATATATGTATGAAGGTTGAGCTTGTCCCTCGACGTTCCTTGGTGCGAAAGATGATATTTGAACCTATTGGGTTCTAAATTTGGTATATATAAAGTATTGGGATGACCCTTGTCGCGAAAATGAGATATTAGCCTATATGGTTGCAAATTTGATAAATATGAAGGTTGAATTTCTCCCTTGATTTAATGCATGATTTGTGAACCTCTTTGGTTGAGTATTCGATAAAATAAAAGTATTGGAATGACCCTTGCGCAAAAATGAGATTTTGGCCTATGTGATTACAAGTTTGAGAAATAAGAAGGTTAACATTTCCCTTGATTTAAATCATGATATATGAATCTATTTGGTTTTGTATTCGATAAAATGAAAGTATTGGAACGACCCTTGCGTAAAAATGAGATTTTAGCCTATATGGTTATATGTTTGATATATTTATGAAGGTTGAGCTTGTCCCTCGACGTTCCTTGGTGCGAAAGATGATATTTGAACCTATTGGGTTCTAAATTTGGTATATATAAAGTATTGGGATGACCCTTGTCCCGAAAATGAGATATTAGCCTATATGGTTGCAAATTTGATAAATATGAAGGTTGAATTTCTCCCTTGATTTAATGCATGATTTGTGAACCTCTTTGGTTGAGTATTCGATAAAATAAAAGTATTGGAATGACCCTTGCGCAAAAATGAGATTTTGGCCTATGTGATTACAAGTTTGAGAAATAAGAAGGTTAACATTTCCCTTGATTTAAATCATGATATATGAATCTATTTGGTTTTGTATTCGATAAAATGAAAGTATTGGAACGACCCTTGCGTAAAAATGAGATTTTAGCCTATATGGTTATATGTTTGATATATGTATGAAGGTTGAGCTTGTCCCTCGACGTTCTTTGGTGCGAAAGATGATATTTGAACCTTTTTGGTTCTAAATTGGGTAAATATAATGTATTGGGATGACCCTTGTCGCGAAAATGAGATATTAGCCTATATGGTTATTTGTTTGATATATATGAAGGTTGAGCTTGTCCCTCGATGTCCCTTGGTGCGAAAGATGATATTTGAACCTATTTGGTTCTAAATTCGTTAAATATAAAGTATTGGGATGACCCTTGCGCAAAAATGAGATTTTAGCCTATATGGTTATTTGTTTGATATATATGAAGGTTGAGCTTGTCCCTCGATGTCCCTTGGTGCGAAAGATGATATTGGAACCTATATGGCTCTAAATTCGGTAAATATAAAGTATTGGGATGACGCTTGGCGCGACAATGAGATATTATCCTATATGGTTGCAAATTTGATAAATGGTAAGTTTGAATTTGTCCCTTGATTTAGAGCATGATTTGTGAACCTATTTGGTTATGTATTCGGTAATATGAAAGTATTAGAATGACCCTTGTGCAAAAATGAGATTGTAGCCTATATGGTTACATGTTTGATAAATATGGAGGTTGAGCTTGTCCCTCGATGTCCCTTGATGCGAAACATGATATTTGAACCTATTTGGTTCTAAATTTGGTAAATATAAAGTATTGGGATGACCCTTGTCGCGAAAATGAGATATTGGCCTATATGGTTGCAAATTTGATAAATGTGAAGGTTGAATTTCTCCCTTGATTTAATGCATGATTTGTGAACCTCTTTGGTTGTGTATTCGATAAAATAAAAGGATTGGAATGACCCTTGCGCAAAAATGAGATTTTGGCCTATATGATTACAAGTTTGAGAAATAAGAAGGTTAACATTTCCCTTGATTTAAATCATGATATATGAATCTATTTGGTTTTGTATTCGATAAAATGAAAGTATTGGAACGACCCTTGCGTAAAAATGAGATTTTAGCCTATATGGTTATATGTTTGATATATGTATGAAGGTTGAGCTTGTCCCTCGACGTTCTTTGGTGCGAAAGATGATATTTGAACCTTTTTGGTTCGAAATTTGGTAAATATAATGTATTGGGATGACCCTTGTCGCGAAAATGAGATATTAGCCTATATGGTTATTTGTTTGATATATATGAAGGTTGAGCTTGTCCCTCGATGTCCCTTGGTGCGAAAGATGATATTTGAACCTATTTGGTTCTAAATTCGTTAAATATAAAGTATTGGGATGACCCTTGCGCAAAAATGAGATTTTAGCCTATATGGTTATTTGTTTGATATATATGAAGGTTGAGCTTGTCCCTCGATGTCCCTTGGTGCGAAAGATGATATTGGAACCTATTTGGTTCTAAATTCGGTAAATATAAAGTATTGGGATGACCCTTGGCGCGACAATGAGATATTATCCTATATGGTTGCAAATTTGATAAATGGTAAGGTTGAATTTGTCCCTTGATTTAGAGCATGATTTGTGAACCTATTTGGTTATGTATTCGGTAATATGAAAGTATTAGAATGACCCTTGTGCAAAAATGAGATTGTAATCGGCATGATTTATTTTCAGCACATTTGTCGGTTACTATTTCAAAAGTAATCGGCATGACTTATTTTCAGCATATTCGTCGGTTACTATTTCAAAGGTAATCGGCATGATTTATTTTCAACACATTCGTCGGTTACTATTTCAAAAGTAATCGGCATGATCTATTTTCTGCACATTCGTCGGTTACTATTTCAAAAGTAATCGGCAAGATTTTTATTTTCAGCATATTCGTCGGTTACTATTTCAAAAGTAATCGACAAGATTTTTATTTTCAGCATATTTGTCGGTTACTATATTAAAAGTAATCGACAAGATTTTTATTTTCAACATATTCGTCGGTTACTATTTCAAACGTAATCGGCAAGACTTTATTATCAGCACATTCGTTGGTTACTATTTTAAAAGTAATCGGCAAGATTTTTATTTTCAACATATTCGTCGGTTACTATTTCAAAAGTAATCGGCAAGATTTTTTTTTTCAACATATTTTTCGGTTACTATTTTAAAAGTAATCGACATGACTTTATTTTCAGCACATTCGTCGGTTACTATTTCAAAAGTAATCGGCAAGATTTTTATTTTCAACATATTCGTCGGTTACTATTTCATAAGTAATCGGCATGATTTATTTTCAGCACATTCGTCGGTTACTATTTCAAAAGTAATCGGCAAGATTTTTATTTTCAACATATTCCTCAGTTACTATTTAAAAAGTAATCGGTGAGATTTTTATTTTCAACATATTCGTCGCTTACTATTTCAAAAGTAATCAGCAAGATTTTTATTTTCAACATATTCGTCTCTTAATATTTCAAAAGTAATCGGCATGATTTATTTTCAGCACATTCGTCGGTTACTATTTCAAAAGTAATCGGCAAGATTTTTATTTTGAGCACATTCGTCGGTTACTATTTTAAAAGTAATCGACAAGACTTTTATTTTCAGCACATTTGTCGGTTACTATTTCAAAAGTAATCGGCATGATTTATTTTCAGCACATTCGTCGGTTACTATTTCAAAAGTAATCGGCAAGACTTTATTTTCAACACATTCGTCGGTTACTATTTCAAAAGTAATCGGCAAGACTTTATTTTCAGCACTTTCGTCGGTTACTATTTCAAATGTAATCGGCAGGATTTTTATTTTCAGCATATTCGTCGGTTACTATTTCGAAAGTAATAGGCAAGATTTTTATTTTCAGCATATTTGTCGGTTACTATTTTAAAAGTAATCGACAAGATTTTTATTTTCAACATATTCGTCGGTTACTATTTCAAAAGTAATCGGCAAGACTTTATTTTCAACACATTCGTCGGTTACTATTTCAAAAGTAATCGGCAAGACTTTATTTTCAGCACTTTCGTCGGTTACTATTTCAAATGTAATCGGCAGGATTTTTATTTTCAGCATATTCGTCGGTTACTATTTCGAAAGTAATAGGCAAGATTTTTATTTTCAGCATATTTGTCGGTTACTATTTTAAAAGTAATCGACAAGATTTTTATTTTCAACATATTCGTCGGTTACTATTTCAAAAGTACTCGGCAAGACTTTATTTTCAGCATATTCGTTGGTTACTATTTCAAAAGTAATCGGTAAGATTTTTATTTTCAACATATTCGTCACTTACTATTTCAAAAGTAATCGGCATGATTTATTTTCAGCACATTTGTCGGTTACTATTTCAAAAGTAATCGGCATGATTTATTTTCAGCATATTCGTCGGTTACTATTTCAAAGGTAATCGGCATGATTTATTTTCAACACATTCGTCGGTTACTATTTCAAAAGTAATCGGCATGATCTATTTTCTGCACATTCGTCGGTTACTATTTCAAAAGTAATCGGCAAGATTTTTATTTTCAGCATATTCGTCGGTTACTATTTCAAAAGTAATCGGCAAGATTTTTATTTTCAGCATATTCGTCGGTTACTATTTCAAAAGTAATCGACAAGATTTTTATTTTCAGCATATTTGTCGGTTACTATATTAAAAGTAATCGACAAGATTTTAGCCTATATGGTTATATGTTTGATATATGTATGAAGGTTGAGCTTGTCCCTCGACGTTCTTTGGTGCGAAAGATGATATTTGAACCTTTTTGGTTCGAAATTTGGTAAATATAATGTATTGGGATGACCCTTGTCGCGAAAATGAGATATTAGCCTATATGGTTATTTGTTTGATATATATGAAGGTTGAGCTTGTCCCTCGATGTCCCTTGGTGCGAAAGATGATATTTGAACCTATTTGGTTCTAAATTCGTTAAATATAAAGTATTGGGATGACCCTTGCGCAAAAATGAGATTTTAGCCTATATGGTTATTTGTTTGATATATATGAAGGTTGAGCTTGTCCCTCGATGTCCCTTGGTGCGAAAGATGATATTGGAACCTATTTGGTTCTAAATTCGGTAAATATAAAGTATTGGGATGACCCTTGGCGCGACAATGAGATATTATCCTATATGGTTGCAAATTTGATAAATGGTAAGGTTGAATTTGTCCCTTGATTTAGAGCATGATTTGTGAACCTATTTGGTTATGTATTCGGTAATATGAAAGTATTAGAATGACCCTTGTGCAAAAATGAGATTGTAATCGGCATGATTTATTTTCAGCACATTTGTCGGTTACTATTTCAAAAGTAATCGGCATGACTTATTTTCAGCATATTCGTCGGTTACTATTTCAAAGGTAATCGGCATGATTTATTTTCAACACATTCGTCGGTTACTATTTCAAAAGTAATCGGCATGATCTATTTTCTGCACATTCGTCGGTTACTATTTCAAAAGTAATCGGCAAGATTTTTATTTTCAGCATATTCGTCGGTTACTATTTCAAAAGTAATCGACAAGATTTTTATTTTCAGCATATTTGTCGGTTACTATATTAAAAGTAATCGACAAGATTTTTATTTTCAACATATTCGTCGGTTACTATTTCAAACGTAATCGGCAAGACTTTATTATCAGCACATTCGTTGGTTACTATTTTAAAAGTAATCGGCAAGATTTTTATTTTCAACATATTCGTCGGTTACTATTTCAAAAGTAATCGGCAAGATTTTTTTTTTCAACATATTTTTCGGTTACTATTTTAAAAGTAATCGACATGACTTTATTTTCAGCACATTCGTCGGTTACTATTTCAAAAGTAATCGGCAAGATTTTTATTTTCAACATATTCGTCGGTTACTATTTCATAAGTAATCGGCATGATTTATTTTCAGCACATTCGTCGGTTACTATTTCAAAAGTAATCGGCAAGATTTTTATTTTCAACATATTCCTCAGTTACTATTTAAAAAGTAATCGGTGAGATTTTTATTTTCAACATATTCGTCGCTTACTATTTCAAAAGTAATCAGCAAGATTTTTATTTTCAACATATTCGTCTCTTAATATTTCAAAAGTAATCGGCATGATTTATTTTCAGCACATTCGTCGGTTACTATTTCAAAAGTAATCGGCAAGATTTTTATTTTGAGCACATTCGTCGGTTACTATTTTAAAAGTAATCGACAAGACTTTTATTTTCAGCACATTTGTCGGTTACTATTTCAAAAGTAATCGGCATGATTTATTTTCAGCACATTCGTCGGTTACTATTTCAAAAGTAATCGGCAAGACTTTATTTTCAACACATTCGTCGGTTACTATTTCAAAAGTAATCGGCAAGACTTTATTTTCAGCACTTTCGTCGGTTACTATTTCAAATGTAATCGGCAGGATTTTTATTTTCAGCATATTCGTCGGTTACTATTTCGAAAGTAATAGGCAAGATTTTTATTTTCAGCATATTTGTCGGTTACTATTTTAAAAGTAATCGACAAGATTTTTATTTTCAACATATTCGTCGGTTACTATTTCAAAAGTAATCGGCAAGACTTTATTTTCAACACATTCGTCGGTTACTATTTCAAAAGTAATCGGCAAGACTTTATTTTCAGCACTTTCGTCGGTTACTATTTCAAATGTAATCGGCAGGATTTTTATTTTCAGCATATTCGTCGGTTACTATTTCGAAAGTAATAGGCAAGATTTTTATTTTCAGCATATTTGTCGGTTACTATTTTAAAAGTAATCGACAAGATTTTTATTTTCAACATATTCGTCGGTTACTATTTCAAAAGTACTCGGCAAGACTTTATTTTCAGCATATTCGTTGGTTACTATTTCAAAAGTAATCGGTAAGATTTTTATTTTCAACATATTCGTCACTTACTATTTCAAAAGTAATCGGCATGATTTATTTTCAGCACATTTGTCGGTTACTATTTCAAAAGTAATCGGCATGATTTATTTTCAGCATATTCGTCGGTTACTATTTCAAAGGTAATCGGCATGATTTATTTTCAACACATTCGTCGGTTACTATTTCAAAAGTAATCGGCATGATCTATTTTCTGCACATTCGTCGGTTACTATTTCAAAAGTAATCGGCAAGATTTTTATTTTCAGCATATTCGTCGGTTACTATTTCAAAAGTAATCGGCAAGATTTTTATTTTCAGCATATTCGTCGGTTACTATTTCAAAAGTAATCGACAAGATTTTTATTTTCAGCATATTTGTCGGTTACTATATTAAAAGTAATCGACAAGATTTTTATTTTCAACATATTCGTCGGTTACTATTTCAAACGTAATCGGCAAGACTTTATTATCAGCACATTCGTTGGTTACTATTTTAAAAGTAATCGGCAAGATTTTTATTTTCAACATATTCGTCGGTTACTATTTCAAAAGTAATCGGCAAGACTTTATTTTCAGCACTTTCGTCGGTTACTATTTCAAATGTAATCGGCAGGATTTTTATTTTCAGCATATTCGTCGGTTACTATTTTGAAAGTAATCGGCAAGATTTTTATTTTCAGCATATTTGTCGGTTACTATTTTAAAAGTAATCGACAAGATTTTTATTTTCAACATATTCCTCGGTTACTATTTCAAAAGTAATCGGCAAGATTTTTATTTTCAGCATGTTCGTCGGTTACTATTTCAAAAGTAATCGGCAAGATTTTTTTTTCAACATATTTTTCGGTTACTATTTTAAAAGTAATCGACAAGACTTTATTTTCAGCACATTCGTCGGTTACTATTTCAAAAGTAATCGGCAAGATTTTTATTTTCAACATATTCGTCGGTTACTATTTCATAAGTAATCGGCATGATTTATTTTCAGCACATTCGTCGGTTACTATTTCAAAAGTAATCGGCAAGATTTTTATTTTCAACATATTCCTCAGTTACTATTTAAAAAGTAATCGGTGAGATTTTTATTTTCAACATATTCGTCGCTTACTATTTCAAAAGTAATCAGCAAGATTTTTATTTTCAACATATTCGTCGCTTAATATTTCAAAAGTAATCGGCATGATTTATTTTCAGCACATTCGTCGGTTACTATTTCAAAAGTAATCGGCAAGATTTTTATTTTGAGCACATTCGTCGGTTACTATTTTAAAAGTAATCGACAAGACTTTTATTTTCAGCACATTTGTCGGTTACTATTTCAAAAGTAATCGGCATGATTTATTTTCAGCACATTCGTCGGTTACTATTTCAAAAGTAATCGGCAAGATTTTTATTTTGAGCACATTCGTCGGTTACTATTTTAAAAGTAGTCGACACGACTTTTATTTTCAGCACATTTGTCGGTTACTATTTCAAAAGTAATCGGCATGATTTATTTTCAGCACATTCGTCGGTTACTATTTCAAAAGTAATCGGCAAGACTTTATTTTCAACACATTCGTCGGTTACTATTTCAAAAGTAATCGGCAAGACTTTATTTTCAGCACTTTCGTCGGTTACTATTTCAAATGTAATCGGCAGGATTTTTATTTTCAGCATATTCGTCGGTTACTATTTCGAAAGTAATAGGCAAGATTTTTATTTTCAGCATATTTGTCGGTTACTATTTTAAAAGTAATCGACAAGATTTTTATTTTCAACATATTCGTCGGTTACTATTTCAAAAGTAATCGGCAAGACTTTATTTTCAGCATATTCGTTGGTTACTATTTCAAAAGTAATCGGTAAGATTTTTATTTTCAACATATTCGTCACTTACTATTTCAAAAGTAATCGGCATGATTTATTTTCAGCACATTTGTCGGTTACTATTTCAAAAGTAATCGGCATGATTTATTTTCAGCATATTCGTCGGTTACTATTTCAAAGGTAATCGGCATGATTTATTTTCAACACATTCGTCGGTTACTATTTCAAAAGTAATCGGTATGATCTATTTTCTGCACATTCGTCGGTTACTATTTCAAAAGTAATCGGCAAGATTTTTATTTTCAGCATATTCGTCGGTTACTATTTCAAAAGTAATCGACAAGATTTTTATTTTCAGCATATTTGTCGGTTACTATATTAAAAGTAATCGACAAGATTTTTATTTTCAACATATTCGTCGGTTACTATTTCAAACGTAATCGGCAAGACTTTATTATCAGCACATTCGTTGGTTACTATTTTAAAAGTAATCGGCAAGATTTTTATTTTCAACATATTCGTCGGTTACTATTTCAAAAGTAATCGGCAAGACTTTATTTTCAGCACTTTCGTCGGTTACTATTTCAAATGTAATCGGCAGGATTTTTATTTTCAGCATATTCGTCGGTTACTATTTTGAAAGTAATCGGCAAGATTTTTATTTTCAGCATATTTGTCGGTTACTATTTTAAAAGTAATCGACAAGATTTTTATTTTCAACATATTCCTCGGTTACTATTTCAAAAGTAATCGGCAAGATTTTTATTTTCAGCATGTTCGTCGGTTACTATTTCAAAAGTAATCGGCAAGATTTTTTTTTCAACATATTTTTCGGTTACTATTTTAAAAGTAATCGACAAGACTTTATTTTCAGCACATTCGTCGGTTACTATTTCAAAAGTAATCGGCAAGATTTTTATTTTCAACATATTCGTCGGTTACTATTTCATAAGTAATCGGCATGATTTTTATTTTCAGCACATTCGTCGGTTACTATTTCAAAAGTAATCGGCAAGATTTTTATTTTCAACATATTCCTCAGTTACTATTTAAAAAGTAATCGGTGAGATTTTTATTTTCAACATATTCGTCGCTTACTATTTCAAAAGTAATCAGCAAGATTTTTATTTTCAACATATTCGTCGCTTAATATTTCAAAAGTAATCGGCATGATTTATTTTCAGCACATTCGTCGGTTACTATTTCAAAAGTAATCGGCAAGATTTTTATTTTGAGCACATTCGTCGGTTACTATTTTAAAAGTAATCGATAAGACTTTTATTTTCAGCACATTTGTCGGTTACTATTTCAAAAGTAATCGGCATGATTTATTTTCAGCACATTCGTCGGTTACTATTTCAAAAGTAATCGGCAAGATTTTTATTTTGAGCACATTCGTCGGTTACTATTTTAAAAGTAGTCGACACGACTTTTATTTTCAGCACATTTGTCGGTTACTATTTCAAAAGTAATCGGCATGATTTATTTTCAGCACATTCGTCGGTTACTATTTCAAAAGTAATCGGCAAGACTTTATTTTCAACACATTCGTCGGTTACTATTTCAAAAGTAATCGGCAAGACTTTATTTTCAGCACTTTCGTCGGTTACTATTTCAAATGTAATCGGCAGGATTTTTATTTTCAGCATATTCGTCGGTTACTATTTCGAAAGTAATAGGCAAGATTTTTATTTTCAGCATATTTGTCGGTTACTATTTTAAAAGTAATCGACAAGATTTTTATTTTCAACATATTCGTCGGTTACTATTTCAAAAGTAATCGGCAAGACTTTATTTTCAGCATATTCGTTGGTTACTATTTCAAAAGTAATCGGTAAGATTTTTATTTTCAACATATTCGTCACTTACTATTTCAAAAGTAATCGGCATGATTTATTTTCAGCACATTTGTCGGTTACTATTTCAAAAGTAATCGGCATGATTTATTTTCAGCATATTCGTCGGTTACTATTTCAAAGGTAATCGGCATGATTTATTTTCAACACATTCGTCGGTTACTATTTCAAAAGTAATCGGCATGATCTATTTTCTGCACATTCGTCGGTTACTATTTCAAAAGTAATCGGCAAGATTTTTATTTTCAGCATATTTGTCGGTTACTATTTTAAAAGTAATCGACAAGATTTTTATTTTCAGCATATTTGTCGGTTACTATATTAAAAGTAATCGACAAGATTTTTATTTTCAACATATTCGTCGGTTACTATTTCAAACGTAATCGGCAAGACTTTATTATCAGCACATTCGTTGGTTACTATTTTAAAAGTAATCTGCAAGATTTTTATTTTCAACATATTCGTCGGTTACTATTTCAAAAGTAATCGGCAAGACTTTATTTTCAGCACTTTCGTCGGTTACTATTTCAAATGTAATCGGCAGGATTTTTATTTTCAGCATATTCGTCGATTACTATTTCGAAAGTAATCGGCAAGATTTTTATTTTCAGCATATTTGTCGGTTACTATTTTAAAAGTAATCGACAAGATTTTTATTTTCAACATATTCCTCGGTTACTATTTCAAAAGTAATCGGCAAGATTTTTTTTTCTGCATGTTCGTCGGTTACTATTTCAAAAGTAATCGGCAAGATTTTTTTTTTCAACATATTTTTCGGTTACTATTTTAAAAGTAATCGACAAGACTTTATTTTCAGCACATTCGTCGGTTACTATTTCAAAAGTAATCGGCAAGATTTTTATTTTCAACATATTCGTCGGTTACTATTTCATAAGTAATCGGCATGATTTATTTTCAGCACATTCGTCGGTTACTATTTCAAAAGTAATCGGCAAGATTTTTATTTTCAACATATTCCTCAGTTACTATTTAAAAAGTAATCGGTGAGATTTTTATTTTCAACATATTCGTCGCTTACTATTTCAAAAGTAATCAGCAAGATTTTTATTTTCAACATATTCGTCGCTTAATATTTCAAAAGTAATCGGCATGATTTATTTTCAGCACATTCGTCGGTTACTATTTCAAAAGTAATCGGCAAGATTTTTATTTTGAGCACATTCGTCGGTTACTATTTTAAAAGTAATCGACAAGACTTTTATTTTCAGCACATTTGTCGGTTACTATTTCAAAAGTAATCGGCATGATTTATTTTCAGCACATTCGTCGGTTACTATTTCAAAAGTAATCGGCAAGATTTTTATTTTCAACATATTCCTCAGTTACTATTTAAAAAGTAATCGGTGAGATTTTTATTTTCAACATATTCGTCGCTTACTATTTCAAAAGTAATCAGCAAGATTTTTATTTTCAACATATTCGTCGCTTAATATTTCAAAAGTAATCGGCATGATTTATTTTCAGCACATTCGTCGGTTACTATTTCAAAAGTAATCGGCAAGATTTTTATTTTGAGCACATTCGTCGGTTACTATTTTAAAAGTAATCGACAAGACTTTTATTTTCAGCACATTTGTCGGTTACTATTTCAAAAGTAATCGGCATGATTTATTTTCAGCACATTCGTCGGTTACTATTTCAAAAGTAATCGGCAAGATTTTTATTTTGAGCACATTCGTCGGTTACTATTTTAAAAGTAGTCGACACGACTTTTATTTTCAGCACATTTGTCGGTTACTATTTCAAAAGTAATCGGCATGATTTATTTTCAGCACATTCGTCGGTTACTATTTCAAAAGTAATCGGCAAGACTTTATTTTCAACACATTCGTCGGTTACTATTTCAAAAGTAATCGGCAAGACTTTATTTTCAGCACTTTCGTCGGTTACTATTTCAAATGTAATCGGCAGGATTTTTATTTTCAGCACATTCGTCGGTTACTATTTCAAAAGTAATCGGCATGATCTATTTTCTGCACATTCGTCGGTTACTATTTCAAAAGTAATCGGCAAGATTTTTATTTTCAGCATATTCGTCGGTTACTATTTTAAAAGTAATCGACAAGATTTTTATTTTCAGCATATTTGTCGGTTACTATATTAAAAGTAATCGACAAGATTTTTATTTTCAACATATTCGTCGGTTACTATTTCAAACGTAATCGGCAAGACTTTATTATCAGCACATTCGTTGGTTACTATTTTAAAAGTAATCGGCAAGATTTTTATTTTCAACATATTCGTCGGTTACTATTTCAAAAGTAATCGGCAAGACTTTATTTTCAGCACTTTCGTCGGTTACTATTTCAAATGTAATCGGCAGGATTTTTATTTTCAGCATATTCGTCGGTTACTATTTCGAAAGTAATCGGCAAGATTTTTATTTTCAGCATATTTGTCGGTTACTATTTTAAAAGTAATCGACAAGATTTTTATTTTCAACATATTCCTCGATTACTATTTCAAAAGTAATCGGCAAGATTTTTTTTCTGCATGTTCGTCGGTTACTATTTCAAAAGTAATCGGCAAGATTTTTTTTTTCAACATATTTTTCGGTTACTATTTTAAAAGTAATCGACAAGACTTTATTTTCAGCACATTCGTCGGTTACTATTTCAAAAGTAATCGGCAAGATTTTTATTTTCAACATATTCGTCGGTTACTATTTCATAAGTAATCGGCATGATTTATTTTCAGCACATTCGTCGGTTACTATTTCAAAAGTAATCGGCAAGATTTTTATTTTCAACATATTCCTCAGTTACTATTTAAAAAGTAATCGGTGAGATTTTTATTTTCAACATATTCGTCGCTTACTATTTCAAAAGTAATCAGCAAGATTTTTATTTTCAACATATTCGTCGCTTAATATTTCAAAAGTAATCGGCATGATTTATTTTCAGCACATTCGTCGGTTACTATTTCAAAAGTAATCGGCAAGATTTTTATTTTGAGCACATTCGTCGGTTACTATTTTAAAAGTAATCGACAAGACTTTTATTTTCAGCACATTTGTCGGTTACTATTTCAAAAGTAATCGGCATGATTTATTTTCAGCACATTCGTCGGTTACTATTTCAAAAGTAATCGGCAAGATTTTTATTTTGAGCACATTCGTCGGTTACTATTTTAAAAGTAGTCGACACGACTTTTATTTTCAGCACATTTGTCGGTTACTATTTCAAAAGTAATCGGCATGATTTATTTTCAGCACATTCGTCGGTTACTATTTCAAAAGTAATCGGCAAGACTTTATTTTCAACACATTCGTCGGTTACTATTTCAAAAGTAATCGGCAAGACTTTATTTTCAGCACTTTCGTCGGTTACTATTTCAAATGTAATCGGCAGGATTTTTATTTTTAGCATATTCGTCGGTTACTATTTCGAAAGTAATAGGCAAGATTTTTATTTTCAGCATATTTGTCGGTTACTATTTTAAAAGTAATCGACAAGATTTTTATTTTCAACATATTCGTCGGTTACTATTTCAAAAGTAATCGGCAAGACTTTATTTTCAGCATATTCGTTGGTTACTATTTCAAAAGTAATCGGTAAGATTTTTATTTTCAACATATTCGTCACTTACTATTTCAAAAGTAATCGGCATGATTTATTTTCAGCACATTTGTCGGTTACTATTTCAAAAGTAATCGGCATGATTTATTTTCAGCATATTCGTCGGTTACTATTTCAAAGGTAATCGGCATGATTTATTTTCAACACATTCGTCGGTTACTATTTCAAAAGTAATCGGCATGATCTATTTTCTGCACATTCGTAGGTTACTATTTCAAAAGTAATCGGCAAGATTTTTATTTTCAGCATATTCGTCGGTTACTATTTTAAAAGTAATCGACAAGATTTTTATTTTCAGCATATTTGTCGGTTACTATATTAAAAGTAATCGACAAGATTTTTATTTTCAACATATTCGTCGGTTACTATTTCAAACGTAATCGGCAAGACTTTATTATCAGCACATTCGTTGGTTACTATTTTAAAAGTAATCGGCAAGATTTTTATTTTCAACATATTCGTCGGTTACTATTTCAAAAGTAATCGGCAAGACTTTATTTTCAGCACTTTCGTCGGTTACTATTTCAAATGTAATCGGCAGGATTTTTATTTTCAGCATATTCGTCGGTTACTATTTCGAAAGTAATCAGCAAGATTTTTATTTTCAGCATATTTGTCGGTTACTATTTTAAAAGTAATCGACAAGATTTTTATTTTCAACATATTCCTCGGTTACTATTTCAAAAGTAATCGGCAAGATTTTTATTTTCAGCATGTTCGTCGGTTACTATTTCAAAAGTAATCGGCAAGATTTTTTTTTTCAACATATTTTTCGGTTACTATTTTAAAAGTAATCGACAAGACTTTATTTTCAGCACATTCGTCGGTTACTATTTCAAAAGTAATCGGCAAGATTTTTATTTTCAACATATTCGTCGGTTACTATTTCATAAGTAATCGGCATGATTTATTTTCAGCACATTCGTCGGTTACTATTTCAAAAGTAATCGGCAAGATTTTTATTTTCAACATATTCCTCAGTTACTATTTAAAAAGTAATCGGTGAGATTTTTATTTTCAACATATTCGTCGCTTACTATTTCAAAAGTAATCAGCAAGATTTTTATTTTCAACATATTCGTCGCTTAATATTTCAAAAGTAATCGGCATGATTTATTTTCAGCACATTCGTCGGTTACTATTTCAAAAGTAATCGGCAAGATTTTTATTTTGAGCACATTCGTCGGTTACTATTTTAAAAGTAATGGACAAGACTTTTATTTTCAGCACATTTGTCGGTTACTATTTCAAAAGTAATCGGCATGATTTATTTTCAGCACATTCGTCGGTTACTATTTCAAAAGTAATCGGCAAGATTTTTATTTTGAGCACATTCGTCGGTTACTATTTTAAAAGTAGTCGACACGACTTTTATTTTCAGCACATTTGTCGGTTACTATTTCAAAAGTAATCGGCATGATTTTTATTTTCAGCATATTCGTCGGTTACTATTTCGAAAGTAATAGGCAAGATTTTTATTTTCAGCATATTTGTCGGTTACTATTTTAAAAGTAATCGACAAGATTTTTATTTTCAACATATTCGTCGGTTACTATTTCAAAAGTAATCGGCAAGACTTTATTTTCAACACATTCGTCGGTTACTATTTCAAAAGTAATCGACAAGACTTTATTTTCAGCACTTTCGTCGGTTACTATTTCAAATGTAATCGGCAGGATTTTTATTTTCAGCATATTCGTCGGTTACTATTTCGAAAGTAATAGGCAAGATTTTTATTTTCAGCATATTTGTCGGTTACTATTTTAAAAGTAATCGACAAGATTTTTATTTTCAACATATTCGTCGGTTACTATTTCAAAAGTAATCGGCAAGACTTTATTTTCAGCATATTCGTTGGTTACTATTTCAAAAGTAATCGGTAAGATTTTTATTTTCAACATATTCGTCACTTACTATTTCAAAAGTAATCGGCATGATTTATTTTCAGCACATTTGTCGGTTACTATTTCAAAAGTAATCGGCATGATTTATTTTCAGCATATTCGTCGGTTACTATTTCAAAGGTAATCGGCATGATTTATTTTCAACACATTCGTCGGTTACTATTTCAAAAGTAATCGGCATGATCTATTTTCTGCACATTCGTAGGTTACTATTTCAAAAGTAATCGGCAAGATTTTTATTTTCAGCATATTCGTCGGTTACTATTTTAAAAGTAATCGACAAGATTTTTATTTTCAGCATATTTGTCGGTTACTATATTAAAAGTAATCGACAAGATTTTTATTTTCAACATATTCGTCGGTTACTATTTCAAACGTAATCGGCAAGACTTTATTATCAGCACATTCGTTGGTTACTATTTTAAAAGTAATCGGCAAGATTTTTATTTTCAACATATTCGTCGGTTACTATTTCAAAAGTAATCGGCAAGACTTTATTTTCAGCACTTTCGTCGGTTACTATTTCAAATGTAATCGGCAGGATTTTTATTTTCAGCATATTCGTCGGTTACTATTTCGAAAGTAATCAGCAAGATTTTTATTTTCAGCATATTTGTCGGTTACTATTTTAAAAGTAATCGACAAGATTTTTATTTTCAACATATTCCTCGGTTACTATTTCAAAAGTAATCGGCAAGATTTTTATTTTCAGCATGTTCGTCGGTTACTATTTCAAAAGTAATCGGCAAGATTTTTTTTTTCAACATATTTTTCGGTTACTATTTTAAAAGTAATCGACAAGACTTTATTTTCAGCACATTCGTCGGTTACTATTTCAAAAGTAATCGGCAAGATTTTTATTTTCAACATATTCGTCGGTTACTATTTCATAAGTAATCGGCATGATTTATTTTCAGCACATTCGTCGGTTACTATTTCAAAAGTAATCGGCAAGATTTTTATTTTCAACATATTCCTCAGTTACTATTTAAAAAGTAATCGGTGAGATTTTTATTTTCAACATATTCGTCGCTTACTATTTCAAAAGTAATCAGCAAGATTTTTATTTTCAACATATTCGTCGCTTAATATTTCAAAAGTAATCGGCATGATTTATTTTCAGCACATTCGTCGGTTACTATTTCAAAAGTAATCGGCAAGATTTTTATTTTGAGCACATTCGTCGGTTACTATTTTAAAAGTAATGGACAAGACTTTTATTTTCAGCACATTTGTCGGTTACTATTTCAAAAGTAATCGGCATGATTTATTTTCAGCACATTCGTCGGTTACTATTTCAAAAGTAATCGGCAAGATTTTTATTTTGAGCACATTCGTCGGTTACTATTTTAAAAGTAGTCGACACGACTTTTATTTTCAGCACATTTGTCGGTTACTATTTCAAAAGTAATCGGCATGATTTTTATTTTCAGCATATTCGTCGGTTACTATTTCGAAAGTAATAGGCAAGATTTTTATTTTCAGCATATTTGTCGGTTACTATTTTAAAAGTAATCGACAAGATTTTTATTTTCAACATATTCGTCGGTTACTATTTCAAAAGTAATCGGCAAGACTTTATTTTCAACACATTCGTCGGTTACTATTTCAAAAGTAATCGACAAGACTTTATTTTCAGCACTTTCGTCGGTTACTATTTCAAATGTAATCGGCAGGATTTTTATTTTCAGCATATTCGTCGGTTACTATTTCGAAAGTAATAGGCAAGATTTTTATTTTCAGCATATTTGTCGGTTACTATTTTAAAAGTAATCGACAAGATTTTTATTTTCAACATATTCGTCGGTTACTATTTCAAAAGTAATCGGCAAGACTTTATTTTCAGCATATTCGTTGGTTACTATTTCAAAAGTAATCGGTAAGATTTTTATTTTCAACATATTCGTCACTTACTATTTCAAAAGTAATCGGCATGATTTATTTTCAGCACATTTGTCGGTTACTATTTCAAAAGTAATCGGCATGATTTATTTTCAGCATATTCGTCGGTTACTATTTCAAAGGTAATCGGCATGATATATTTTCAACACATTCGTCGGTTACTATTTCAAAAGTAATCGGTATGATCTATTTTCTGCACATTCGTCGGTTACTATTTCAAAAGTAATCGGCAAGATTTTTATTTTCAGCATATTCGTCGGTTACTATTTCAAAAGTAATCGACAAGATTTTTATTTTCAGCATATTTGTCGGTTACTATATTAAAAGTAATCGACAAGATTTTTATTTTCAACATATTCGTCGGTTACTATTTCAAACGTAATCGGCAAGACTTTATTATCAGCACATTCGTTGGTTACTATTTTAAAAGTAATCGGCAAGATTTTTATTTTCAACATATTCGTCGGTTACTATTTCAAAAGTAATCGGCAAGACTTTATTTTCAGCACTTTCGTCGGTTACTATTTCAAATGTAATCGGCAGGATTTTTATTTTCAGCATATTCGTCGGTTACTATTTCGAAAGTAATAGGCAAGATTTTTATTTTCAACATATTTGTCGGTTACTATTTTAAAAGTAATCGACAAGATTTTTATTTTCAACATATTCGTCGGTTACTATTTCAAAAGTAATCGGCAAGACTTTATTTTCAGCATATTCGTTGGTTACTATTTCAAAAGTAATCGGTAAGATTTTTATTTTCAACATATTCGTCACTTACTATTTCAAAAGTAATCGGCATGATTTATTTTCAGCACATTTGTCGGTTACTATTTCAAAAGTAATCGGCAAGACTTTATTTTCAGCACTTTCGTCGGTTACTATTTCAAATGTAATCGGCAGGATTTTTATTTTCAGCATATTCGTCGGTTACTATTTCGAAAGTAATAGGCAAGATTTTTATTTTCAGCATATTTGTCGGTTACTATTTTAGAAGTAATCGACAAGATTTTTATTTTCAACATATTCGTCGGTTATTATTTCAAAAGTAATCGGCAAGACTTTATTTTCAGCATATTCGTTGGTTACTATTTCAAAAGTAATCGGTAAGATTTTTATTTTCAACATATTCGTCACTTACTATTTCAAAAGTAATCCGCATGATTTATTTTCAGCACATTTGTCGGTTACTATTTCAAAAGTAATCGGCATGATTTATTTTCAGCATATTCGTCGGTTACAATTTCAAAGGTAATCGGCATGATTTATTTTCAACACATTCGTCGGTTACTATTTCAAAAGTAATCGGCATGATCTATTTTCTGCACATTCGTCGGTTACTATTTCAAAAGTAATCGGCAAGATTTTTATTTTCAGCATATTCGTCGGTTACTATTTCAAAAGTAATCGACAAGATTTTTATTTTCAGCATATTTGTCGGTTACTATATTAAAAGTAATCGACAAGATTTTTATTTTCAACATATTCGTCGGTTACTATTTCAAACGTAATCGGCAAGACTTTATTATCAGCACATTCGTTGGTTACTATTTTAAAAGTAATCGGCAAGATTTTTATTTTCAACATATTCGTCGGTTACTATTTCAAAAGTAATCGGCAAGACTTTATTTTCAGCACTTTCGTCGGTTACTATTTCAAATGTAATCGGCAGGATTTTTATTTTCAGCATATTCGTCGGTTACTATTTCGAAAGTAATCGGCAAGATTTTTATTTTCAGCATATTTGTCGGTTACTATTTTAAAAGTAATCGACAAGATTTTTATTTTCAACATATTCCTCGGTTACTATTTCAAAAGTAATCGGCAAGATTTTTATTTTCAGCATGTTCGTCGGTTACTATTTCAAAAGTAATCGGCAAGATTTTTTTTTTTCAACATATTTTTCGGTTACTATTTTAAAAGTAATCGACAAGACTTTATTTTCAGCACATTCGTCGGTTACTATTTCAAAAGTAATCGGCAAGATTTTTATTTTCAACATATTCGTCGGTTACTATTTCATAAGTAATCGGCATGATTTATTTTCAGCACATTCGTCGGTTACTATTTCAAAAGTAATCGGCAAGATTTTTATTTTCAACATATTCCTCAGTTACTATTTAAAAAGTAATCAGTGAGATTTTTATTTTCAACATATTCGTCGCTTACTATTTCAAAAGTAATCAGCAAGATTTTTATTTTCAACATATTCGTCGCTTAATATTTCAAAAGTAATCGGCATGATTTATTTTCAGCACATCCGTCGGTTACTATTTCAAAAGTAATCGGCAAGATTTTTATTTTGAGCACATTCGTCGGTTACTATTTTAAAAGTAATCGACAAGACTTTTATTTTCAGCACATTTGTCGGTTACTATTTCAAAAGTAATCGGCATGATTTATTTTCAGCACATTCGTCGGTTACTATTTCAAAAGTAATCGGCAAGATTTTTATTTTCAACATATTCGTCGGTTACTATTTCATAAGTAATCGGCATGATTTTTATTTTCAGCACATTCGTCGGTTACTATTTCAAAAGTAATCGGCAAGATTTTTATTTTCAACATATTCCTCAGTTACTATTTAAAAAGTAATCGGTGAGATTTTTATTTTCAACATATTCGTCGCTTACTATTTCAAAAGTAATCAGCAAGATTTTTATTTTCAACATATTCGTCGCTTAATATTTCAAAAGTAATCGGCATGATTTATTTTCAGCACATTCGTCGGTTACTATTTCAAAAGTAATCGGCAAGATTTTTATTTTGAGCACATTCGTCGGTTACTATTTTAAAAGTAATCGATAAGACTTTTATTTTCAGCACATTTGTCGGTTACTATTTCAAAAGTAATCGGCATGATTTATTTTCAGCACATTCGTCGGTTACTATTTCAAAAGTAATCGGCAAGATTTTTATTTTGAGCACATTCGTCGGTTACTATTTTAAAAGTAGTCGACACGACTTTTATTTTCAGCACATTTGTCGGTTACTATTTCAAAAGTAATCGGCATGATTTATTTTCAGCACATTCGTCGGTTACTATTTCAAAAGTAATCGGCAAGACTTTATTTTCAACACATTCGTCGGTTACTATTTCAAAAGTAATCGGCAAGACTTTATTTTCAGCACTTTCGTCGGTTACTATTTCAAATGTAATCGGCAGGATTTTTATTTTCAGCATATTCGTCGGTTACTATTTCGAAAGTAATAGGCAAGATTTTTATTTTCAGCATATTTGTCGGTTACTATTTTAAAAGTAATCGACAAGATTTTTATTTTCAACATATTCGTCGGTTACTATTTCAAAAGTAATCGGCAAGACTTTATTTTCAGCATATTCGTTGGTTACTATTTCAAAAGTAATCGGTAAGATTTTTATTTTCAACATATTCGTCACTTACTATTTCAAAAGTAATCGGCATGATTTATTTTCAGCACATTTGTCGGTTACTATTTCAAAAGTAATCGGCATGATTTATTTTCAGCATATTCGTCGGTTACTATTTCAAAGGTAATCGGCATGATTTATTTTCAACACATTCGTCGGTTACTATTTCAAAAGTAATCGGCATGATCTATTTTCTGCACATTCGTCGGTTACTATTTCAAAAGTAATCGGCAAGATTTTTATTTTCAGCATATTTGTCGGTTACTATTTTAAAAGTAATCGACAAGATTTTTATTTTCAGCATATTTGTCGGTTACTATATTAAAAGTAATCGACAAGATTTTTATTTTCAACATATTCGTCGGTTACTATTTCAAACGTAATCGGCAAGACTTTATTATCAGCACATTCGTTGGTTACTATTTTAAAAGTAATCTGCAAGATTTTTATTTTCAACATATTCGTCGGTTACTATTTCAAAAGTAATCGGCAAGACTTTATTTTCAGCACTTTCGTCGGTTACTATTTCAAATGTAATCGGCAGGATTTTTATTTTCAGCATATTCGTCGATTACTATTTCGAAAGTAATCGGCAAGATTTTTATTTTCAGCATATTTGTCGGTTACTATTTTAAAAGTAATCGACAAGATTTTTATTTTCAACATATTCCTCGGTTACTATTTCAAAAGTAATCGGCAAGATTTTTTTTTCTGCATGTTCGTCGGTTACTATTTCAAAAGTAATCGGCAAGATTTTTTTTTTCAACATATTTTTCGGTTACTATTTTAAAAGTAATCGACAAGACTTTATTTTCAGCACATTCGTCGGTTACTATTTCAAAAGTAATCGGCAAGATTTTTATTTTCAACATATTCGTCGGTTACTATTTCATAAGTAATCGGCATGATTTATTTTCAGCACATTCGTCGGTTACTATTTCAAAAGTAATCGGCAAGATTTTTATTTTCAACATATTCCTCAGTTACTATTTAAAAAGTAATCGGTGAGATTTTTATTTTCAACATATTCGTCGCTTACTATTTCAAAAGTAATCAGCAAGATTTTTATTTTCAACATATTCGTCGCTTAATATTTCAAAAGTAATCGGCATGATTTATTTTCAGCACATTCGTCGGTTACTATTTCAAAAGTAATCGGCAAGATTTTTATTTTGAGCACATTCGTCGGTTACTATTTTAAAAGTAATCGACAAGACTTTTATTTTCAGCACATTTGTCGGTTACTATTTCAAAAGTAATCGGCATGATTTATTTTCAGCACATTCGTCGGTTACTATTTCAAAAGTAATCGGCAAGATTTTTATTTTCAACATATTCCTCAGTTACTATTTAAAAAGTAATCGGTGAGATTTTTATTTTCAACATATTCGTCGCTTACTATTTCAAAAGTAATCAGCAAGATTTTTATTTTCAACATATTCGTCGCTTAATATTTCAAAAGTAATCGGCATGATTTATTTTCAGCACATTCGTCGGTTACTATTTCAAAAGTAATCGGCAAGATTTTTATTTTGAGCACATTCGTCGGTTACTATTTTAAAAGTAATCGACAAGACTTTTATTTTCAGCACATTTGTCGGTTACTATTTCAAAAGTAATCGGCATGATTTATTTTCAGCACATTCGTCGGTTACTATTTCAAAAGTAATCGGCAAGATTTTTATTTTGAGCACATTCGTCGGTTACTATTTTAAAAGTAGTCGACACGACTTTTATTTTCAGCACATTTGTCGGTTACTATTTCAAAAGTAATCGGCATGATTTATTTTCAGCACATTCGTCGGTTACTATTTCAAAAGTAATCGGCAAGACTTTATTTTCAACACATTCGTCGGTTACTATTTCAAAAGTAATCGGCAAGACTTTATTTTTAGCACTTTCGTCGGTTACTATTTCAAATGTAATCGGCAGGATTTTTATTTTCAGCACATTCGTCGGTTACTATTTCAAAAGTAATCGGCATGATCTATTTTCTGCACATTCGTCGGTTACTATTTCAAAAGTAATCGGCAAGATTTTTATTTTCAGCATATTCGTCGGTTACTATTTTAAAAGTAATCGACAAGATTTTTATTTTCAGCATATTTGTCGGTTACTATATTAAAAGTAATCGACAAGATTTTTATTTTCAACATATTCGTCGGTTACTATTTCAAACGTAATCGGCAAGACTTTATTATCAGCACATTCGTTGGTTACTATTTTAAAAGTAATCGGCAAGATTTTTATTTTCAACATATTCGTCGGTTACTATTTCAAAAGTAATCGGCAAGACTTTATTTTCAGCACTTTCGTCGGTTACTATTTCAAATGTAATCGGCAGGATTTTTATTTTCAGCATATTCGTCGGTTACTATTTCGAAAGTAATCGGCAAGATTTTTATTTTCAGCATATTTGTCGGTTACTATTTTAAAAGTAATCGACAAGATTTTTATTTTCAACATATTCCTCGATTACTATTTCAAAAGTAATCGGCAAGATTTTTTTTCTGCATGTTCGTCGGTTACTATTTCAAAAGTAATCGGCAAGATTTTTTTTTTCAACATATTTTTCGGTTACTATTTTAAAAGTAATCGACAAGACTTTATTTTCAGCACATTCGTCGGTTACTATTTCAAAAGTAATCGGCAAGATTTTTATTTTCAACATATTCGTCGGTTACTATTTCATAAGTAATCGGCATGATTTATTTTCAGCACATTCGTCGGTTACTATTTCAAAAGTAATCGGCAAGATTTTTATTTTCAACATATTCCTCAGTTACTATTTAAAAAGTAATCGGTGAGATTTTTATTTTCAACATATTCGTCGCTTACTATTTCAAAAGTAATCAGCAAGATTTTTATTTTCAACATATTCGTCGCTTAATATTTCAAAAGTAATCGGCATGATTTATTTTCAGCACATTCGTCGGTTACTATTTCAAAAGTAATCGGCAAGATTTTTATTTTGAGCACATTCGTCGGTTACTATTTTAAAAGTAATCGACAAGACTTTTATTTTCAGCACATTTGTCGGTTACTATTTCAAAAGTAATCGGCATGATTTATTTTCAGCACATTCGTCGGTTACTATTTCAAAAGTAATCGGCAAGATTTTTATTTTGAGCACATTCGTCGGTTACTATTTTAAAAGTAGTCGACACGACTTTTATTTTCAGCACATTTGTCGGTTACTATTTCAAAAGTAATCGGCATGATTTATTTTCAGCACATTCGTCGGTTACTATTTCAAAAGTAATCGGCAAGACTTTATTTTCAACACATTCGTCGGTTACTATTTCAAAAGTAATCGGCAAGACTTTATTTTCAGCACTTTCGTCGGTTACTATTTCAAATGTAATCGGCAGGATTTTTATTTTTAGCATATTCGTCGGTTACTATTTCGAAAGTAATAGGCAAGATTTTTATTTTCAGCATATTTGTCGGTTACTATTTTAAAAGTAATCGACAAGATTTTTATTTTCAACATATTCGTCGGTTACTATTTCAAAAGTAATCGGCAAGACTTTATTTTCAGCATATTCGTTGGTTACTATTTCAAAAGTAATCGGTAAGATTTTTATTTTCAACATATTCGTCACTTACTATTTCAAAAGTAATCGGCATGATTTATTTTCAGCACATTTGTCGGTTACTATTTCAAAAGTAATCGGCATGATTTATTTTCAGCATATTCGTCGGTTACTATTTCAAAGGTAATCGGCATGATTTATTTTCAACACATTCGTCGGTTACTATTTCAAAAGTAATCGGCATGATCTATTTTCTGCACATTCGTAGGTTACTATTTCAAAAGTAATCGGCAAGATTTTTATTTTCAGCATATTCGTCGGTTACTATTTTAAAAGTAATCGACAAGATTTTTATTTTCAGCATATTTGTCGGTTACTATATTAAAAGTAATCGACAAGATTTTTATTTTCAACATATTCGTCGGTTACTATTTCAAACGTAATCGGCAAGACTTTATTATCAGCACATTCGTTGGTTACTATTTTAAAAGTAATCGGCAAGATTTTTATTTTCAACATATTCGTCGGTTACTATTTCAAAAGTAATCGGCAAGACTTTATTTTCAGCACTTTCGTCGGTTACTATTTCAAATGTAATCGGCAGGATTTTTATTTTCAGCATATTCGTCGGTTACTATTTCGAAAGTAATCAGCAAGATTTTTATTTTCAGCATATTTGTCGGTTACTATTTTAAAAGTAATCGACAAGATTTTTATTTTCAACATATTCCTCGGTTACTATTTCAAAAGTAATCGGCAAGATTTTTATTTTCAGCATGTTCGTCGGTTACTATTTCAAAAGTAATCGGCAAGATTTTTTTTTTCAACATATTTTTCGGTTACTATTTTAAAAGTAATCGACAAGACTTTATTTTCAGCACATTCGTCGGTTACTATTTCAAAAGTAATCGGCAAGATTTTTATTTTCAACATATTCGTCGGTTACTATTTCATAAGTAATCGGCATGATTTATTTTCAGCACATTCGTCGGTTACTATTTCAAAAGTAATCGGCAAGATTTTTATTTTCAACATATTCCTCAGTTACTATTTAAAAAGTAATCGGTGAGATTTTTATTTTCAACATATTCGTCGCTTACTATTTCAAAAGTAATCAGCAAGATTTTTATTTTCAACATATTCGTCGCTTAATATTTCAAAAGTAATCGGCATGATTTATTTTCAGCACATTCGTCGGTTACTATTTCAAAAGTAATCGGCAAGATTTTTATTTTGAGCACATTCGTCGGTTACTATTTTAAAAGTAATGGACAAGACTTTTATTTTCAGCACATTTGTCGGTTACTATTTCAAAAGTAATCGGCATGATTTATTTTCAGCACATTCGTCGGTTACTATTTCAAAAGTAATCGGCAAGATTTTTATTTTGAGCACATTCGTCGGTTACTATTTTAAAAGTAGTCGACACGACTTTTATTTTCAGCACATTTGTCGGTTACTATTTCAAAAGTAATCGGCATGATTTTTATTTTCAGCATATTCGTCGGTTACTATTTCGAAAGTAATAGGCAAGATTTTTATTTTCAGCATATTTGTCGGTTACTATTTTAAAAGTAATCGACAAGATTTTTATTTTCAACATATTCGTCGGTTACTATTTCAAAAGTAATCGGCAAGACTTTATTTTCAACACATTCGTCGGTTACTATTTCAAAAGTAATCGACAAGACTTTATTTTCAGCACTTTCGTCGGTTACTATTTCAAATGTAATCGGCAGGATTTTTATTTTCAGCATATTCGTCGGTTACTATTTCGAAAGTAATAGGCAAGATTTTTATTTTCAGCATATTTGTCGGTTACTATTTTAAAAGTAATCGACAAGATTTTTATTTTCAACATATTCGTCGGTTACTATTTCAAAAGTAATCGGCAAGACTTTATTTTCAGCATATTCGTTGGTTACTATTTCAAAAGTAATCGGTAAGATTTTTATTTTCAACATATTCGTCACTTACTATTTCAAAAGTAATCGGCATGATTTATTTTCAGCACATTTGTCGGTTACTATTTCAAAAGTAATCGGCATGATTTATTTTCAGCATATTCGTCGGTTACTATTTCAAAGGTAATCGGCATGATTTATTTTCAACACATTCGTCGGTTACTATTTCAAAAGTAATCGGCATGATCTATTTTCTGCACATTCGTAGGTTACTATTTCAAAAGTAATCGGCAAGATTTTTATTTTCAGCATATTCGTCGGTTACTATTTTAAAAGTAATCGACAAGATTTTTATTTTCAGCATATTTGTCGGTTACTATATTAAAAGTAATCGACAAGATTTTTATTTTCAACATATTCGTCGGTTACTATTTCAAACGTAATCGGCAAGACTTTATTATCAGCACATTCGTTGGTTACTATTTTAAAAGTAATCGGCAAGATTTTTATTTTCAACATATTCGTCGGTTACTATTTCAAAAGTAATCGGCAAGACTTTATTTTCAGCACTTTCGTCGGTTACTATTTCAAATGTAATCGGCAGGATTTTTATTTTCAGCATATTCGTCGGTTACTATTTCGAAAGTAATCAGCAAGATTTTTATTTTCAGCATATTTGTCGGTTACTATTTTAAAAGTAATCGACAAGATTTTTATTTTCAACATATTCCTCGGTTACTATTTCAAAAGTAATCGGCAAGATTTTTATTTTCAGCATGTTCGTCGGTTACTATTTCAAAAGTAATCGGCAAGATTTTTTTTTTCAACATATTTTTCGGTTACTATTTTAAAAGTAATCGACAAGACTTTATTTTCAGCACATTCGTCGGTTACTATTTCAAAAGTAATCGGCAAGATTTTTATTTTCAACATATTCGTCGGTTACTATTTCATAAGTAATCGGCATGATTTATTTTCAGCACATTCGTCGGTTACTATTTCAAAAGTAATCGGCAAGATTTTTATTTTCAACATATTCCTCAGTTACTATTTAAAAAGTAATCGGTGAGATTTTTATTTTCAACATATTCGTCGCTTACTATTTCAAAAGTAATCAGCAAGATTTTTATTTTCAACATATTCGTCGCTTAATATTTCAAAAGTAATCGGCATGATTTATTTTCAGCACATTCGTCGGTTACTATTTCAAAAGTAATCGGCAAGATTTTTATTTTGAGCACATTCGTCGGTTACTATTTTAAAAGTAATGGACAAGACTTTTATTTTCAGCACATTTGTCGGTTACTATTTCAAAAGTAATCGGCATGATTTATTTTCAGCACATTCGTCGGTTACTATTTCAAAAGTAATCGGCAAGATTTTTATTTTGAGCACATTCGTCGGTTACTATTTTAAAAGTAGTCGACACGACTTTTATTTTCAGCACATTTGTCGGTTACTATTTCAAAAGTAATCGGCATGATTTTTATTTTCAGCATATTCGTCGGTTACTATTTCGAAAGTAATAGGCAAGATTTTTATTTTCAGCATATTTGTCGGTTACTATTTTAAAAGTAATCGACAAGATTTTTATTTTCAACATATTCGTCGGTTACTATTTCAAAAGTAATCGGCAAGACTTTATTTTCAACACATTCGTCGGTTACTATTTCAAAAGTAATCGACAAGACTTTATTTTCAGCACTTTCGTCGGTTACTATTTCAAATGTAATCGGCAGGATTTTTATTTTCAGCATATTCGTCGGTTACTATTTCGAAAGTAATAGGCAAGATTTTTATTTTCAGCATATTTGTCGGTTACTATTTTAAAAGTAATCGACAAGATTTTTATTTTCAACATATTCGTCGGTTACTATTTCAAAAGTAATCGGCAAGACTTTATTTTCAGCATATTCGTTGGTTACTATTTCAAAAGTAATCGGTAAGATTTTTATTTTCAACATATTCGTCACTTACTATTTCAAAAGTAATCGGCATGATTTATTTTCAGCACATTTGTCAGTTACTATTTCAAAAGTAATCGGCATGATTTATTTTCAGCATATTCGTCGGTTACTATTTCAAAGGTAATCGGCATGATTTATTTTCAACACATTCGTCGGTTACTATTTCAAAAGTAATCGGCATGATCTATTTTCTGCACATTCGTCGGTTACTATTTCAAAAGTAATCGGCAAGATTTTTATTTTCAGCATATTCGTCGGTTACTATTTTAAAAGTAATCGACAAGATTTTTATTTTCAGCATATTTGTCGGTTACTATATTAAAAGTAATCGACAAGATTTTTATTTTCAACATATTCGTCGGTTACTATTTCAAACGTAATCGGCAAGACTTTATTATCAGCACATTCGTTGGTTACTATTTTAAAAGTAATCGGCAAGATTTTTATTTTCAACATATTCGTCGGTTACTATTTCAAAAGTAATCGGCAAGACTTTATTTTCAGCACTTTCGTCGGTTACTATTTCAAATGTAATCGGCAGGATTTTTATTTTCAGCATATTCGTCGGTTACTATTTCGAAAGTAATCAGCAAGATTTTTATTTTCAGCATATTTGTCGGTTACTATTTTAAAAGTAATCGACAAGATTTTTATTTTCAACATATTCCTCGGTTACTATTTCAAAAGTAATCGGCAAGATTTTTATTTTCAGCATGTTCGTCGGTTACTATTTCAAAAGTAATCGGCAAGATTTTTTTTTTCAACATATTTTTCGGTTACTATTTTAAAAGTAATCGACAAGACTTTATTTTCAGCACATTCGTCGGTTACTATTTCAAAAGTAATCGGCAAGATTTTTATTTTCAACATATTCGTCGGTTACTATTTCATAAGTAATCGGCATGATTTATTTTCAGCACATTCGTCGGTTACTATTTCAAAAGTAATCGGCAAGATTTTTATTTTCAACATATTCCTCAGTTACTATTTAAAAAGTAATCGGTGAGATTTTTATTTTCAACATATTCGTCGCTTACTATTTCAAAAGTAATCAGCAAGATTTTTATTTTCAACATATTCGTCGCTTAATATTTCAAAAGTAATCGGCATGATTTATTTTCAGCACATTCGTCGGTTACTATTTCAAAAGTAATCGGCAAGATTTTTATTTTGAGCACATTCGTCGGTTACTATTTTAAAAGTAATGGACAAGACTTTTATTTTCAGCACATTTGTCGGTTACTATTTCAAAAGTAATCGGCATGATTTATTTTCAGCACATTCGTCGGTTACTATTTCAAAAGTAATCGGCAAGATTTTTATTTTGAGCACATTCGTCGGTTACTATTTTAAAAGTAGTCGACACGACTTTTATTTTCAGCACATTTGTCGGTTACTATTTCAAAAGTAATCGGCATGATTTTTATTTTCAGCATATTCGTCGGTTACTATTTCGAAAGTAATAGGCAAGATTTTTATTTTCAGCATATTTGTCGGTTACTATTTTAAAAGTAATCGACAAGATTTTTATTTTCAACATATTCGTCGGTTACTATTTCAAAAGTAATCGGCAAGACTTTATTTTCAACACATTCGTCGGTTACTATTTCAAAAGTAATCGACAAGACTTTATTTTCAGCACTTTCGTCGGTTACTATTTCAAATGTAATCGGCAGGATTTTTATTTTCAGCATATTCGTCGGTTACTATTTCGAAAGTAATAGGCAAGATTTTTATTTTCAGCATATTTGTCGGTTACTATTTTAAAAGTAATCGACAAGATTTTTATTTTCAACATATTCGTCGGTTACTATTTCAAAAGTAATCGGCAAGACTTTATTTTCAGCATATTCGTTGGTTACTATTTCAAAAGTAATCGGTAAGATTTTTATTTTCAACATATTCGTCACTTACTATTTCAAAAGTAATCGGCATGATTTATTTTCAGCACATTTGTCGGTTACTATTTCAAAAGTAATCGGCATGATTTATTTTCAGCATATTCGTCGGTTACTATTTCAAAGGTAATCGGCATGATATATTTTCAACACATTCGTCGGTTACTATTTCAAAAGTAATCGGTATGATCTATTTTCTGCACATTCGTCGGTTACTATTTCAAAAGTAATCGGCAAGATTTTTATTTTCAGCATATTCGTCGGTTACTATTTCAAAAGTAATCGACAAGATTTTTATTTTCAGCATATTTGTCGGTTACTATATTAAAAGTAATCGACAAGATTTTTATTTTCAACATATTCGTCGGTTACTATTTCAAACGTAATCGGCAAGACTTTATTATCAGCACATTCGTTGGTTACTATTTTAAAAGTAATCGGCAAGATTTTTATTTTCAACATATTCGTCGGTTACTATTTCAAAAGTAATCGGCAAGACTTTATTTTCAGCACTTTCGTCGGTTACTATTTCAAATGTAATCGGCAGGATTTTTATTTTCAGCATATTCGTCGGTTACTATTTCGAAAGTAATAGGCAAGATTTTTATTTTCAACATATTTGTCGGTTACTATTTTAAAAGTAATCGACAAGATTTTTATTTTCAACATATTCGTCGGTTACTATTTCAAAAGTAATCGGCAAGACTTTATTTTCAGCATATTCGTTGGTTACTATTTCAAAAGTAATCGGTAAGATTTTTATTTTCAACATATTCGTCACTTACTATTTCAAAAGTAATCGGCATGATTTATTTTCAGCACATTTGTCGGTTACTATTTCAAAAGTAATCGGCAAGACTTTATTTTCAGCACTTTCGTCGGTTACTATTTCAAATGTAATCGGCAGGATTTTTATTTTCAGCATATTCGTCGGTTACTATTTCGAAAGTAATAGGCAAGATTTTTATTTTCAGCATATTTGTCGGTTACTATTTTAGAAGTAATCGACAAGATTTTTATTTTCAACATATTCGTCGGTTATTATTTCAAAAGTAATCGGCAAGACTTTATTTTCAGCATATTCGTTGGTTACTATTTCAAAAGTAATCGGTAAGATTTTTATTTTCAACATATTCGTCACTTACTATTTCAAAAGTAATCCGCATGATTTATTTTCAGCACATTTGTCGGTTACTATTTCAAAAGTAATCGGCATGATTTATTTTCAGCATATTCGTCGGTTACAATTTCAAAGGTAATCGGCATGATTTATTTTCAACACATTCGTCGGTTACTATTTCAAAAGTAATCGGCATGATCTATTTTCTGCACATTCGTCGGTTACTATTTCAAAAGTAATCGGCAAGATTTTTATTTTCAGCATATTCGTCGGTTACTATTTCAAAAGTAATCGACAAGATTTTTATTTTCAGCATATTTGTCGGTTACTATATTAAAAGTAATCGACAAGATTTTTATTTTCAACATATTCGTCGGTTACTATTTCAAACGTAATCGGCAAGACTTTATTATCAGCACATTCGTTG
The DNA here is from genome assembly GCA_958299785.1 of Medicago lupulina. NCBI lineage: Eukaryota > Viridiplantae > Streptophyta > Magnoliopsida > Fabales > Fabaceae > Medicago > Medicago lupulina. The sequence continues at coordinate 39,259,176 of OY283143.1, read as the reverse complement.
GTTACTATTTTAAAAGTAATCGGCAAGATTTTTATTTTCAACATATTCGTCGGTTACTATTTCAAAAGTAATCGGCAAGACTTTATTTTCAGCACTTTCGTCGGTTACTATTTCAAATGTAATCGGCAGGATTTTTATTTTCAGCATATTCGTCGGTTACTATTTCGAAAGTAATCGGCAAGATTTTTATTTTCAGCATATTTGTCGGTTACTATTTTAAAAGTAATCGACAAGATTTTTATTTTCAACATATTCCTCGGTTACTATTTCAAAAGTAATCGGCAAGATTTTTATTTTCAGCATGTTCGTCGGTTACTATTTCAAAAGTAATCGGCAAGATTTTTTTTTTTCAACATATTTTTCGGTTACTATTTTAAAAGTAATCGACAAGACTTTATTTTCAGCACATTCGTCGGTTACTATTTCAAAAGTAATCGGCAAGATTTTTATTTTCAACATATTCGTCGGTTACTATTTCATAAGTAATCGGCATGATTTATTTTCAGCACATTCGTCGGTTACTATTTCAAAAGTAATCGGCAAGATTTTTATTTTCAACATATTCCTCAGTTACTATTTAAAAAGTAATCAGTGAGATTTTTATTTTCAACATATTCGTCGCTTACTATTTCAAAAGTAATCAGCAAGATTTTTATTTTCAACATATTCGTCGCTTAATATTTCAAAAGTAATCGGCATGATTTATTTTCAGCACATCCGTCGGTTACTATTTCAAAAGTAATCGGCAAGATTTTTATTTTGAGCACATTCGTCGGTTACTATTTTAAAAGTAATCGACAAGACTTTTATTTTCAGCACATTTGTCGGTTACTATTTCAAAAGTAATCGGCATGATTTATTTTCAGCACATTCGTCGGTTACTATTTCAAAAGTAATCGGCAAGATTTTTATTTTCAACATATTCGTCACTTACTATTTCAAAAGTAATCGGCATGATTTATTTTCAGCACATTTGTCGGTTACTATTTCAAAAGTAATCGGCAAGACTTTATTTTCAGCACTTTCGTCGGTTACTATTTCAAATGTAATCGGCAGGATTTTTATTTTCAGCATATTCGTCGGTTACTATTTCGAAAGTAATAGGCAAGATTTTTATTTTCAGCATATTTGTCGGTTACTATTTTAGAAGTAATCGACAAGATTTTTATTTTCAACATATTCGTCGGTTATTATTTCAAAAGTAATCGGCAAGACTTTATTTTCAGCATATTCGTTGGTTACTATTTCAAAAGTAATCGGTAAGATTTTTATTTTCAACATATTCGTCACTTACTATTTCAAAAGTAATCCGCATGATTTATTTTCAGCACATTTGTCGGTTACTATTTCAAAAGTAATCGGCATGATTTATTTTCAGCATATTCGTCGGTTACAATTTCAAAGGTAATCGGCATGATTTATTTTCAACACATTCGTCGGTTACTATTTCAAAAGTAATCGGCATGATCTATTTTCTGCACATTCGTCGGTTACTATTTCAAAAGTAATCGGCAAGATTTTTATTTTCAGCATATTCGTCGGTTACTATTTCAAAAGTAATCGACAAGATTTTTATTTTCAGCATATTTGTCGGTTACTATATTAAAAGTAATCGACAAGATTTTTATTTTCAACATATTCGTCGGTTACTATTTCAAACGTAATCGGCAAGACTTTATTATCAGCACATTCGTTGGTTACTATTTTAAAAGTAATCGGCAAGATTTTTATTTTCAACATATTCGTCGGTTACTATTTCAAAAGTAATCGGCAAGACTTTATTTTCAGCACTTTCGTCGGTTACTATTTCAAATGTAATCGGCAGGATTTTTATTTTCAGCATATTCGTCGGTTACTATTTCGAAAGTAATCGGCAAGATTTTTATTTTCAGCATATTTGTCGGTTACTATTTTAAAAGTAATCGACAAGATTTTTATTTTCAACATATTCCTCGGTTACTATTTCAAAAGTAATCGGCAAGATTTTTATTTTCAGCATGTTCGTCGGTTACTATTTCAAAAGTAATCGGCAAGATTTTTTTTTTTCAACATATTTTTCGGTTACTATTTTAAAAGTAATCGACAAGACTTTATTTTCAGCACATTCGTCGGTTACTATTTCAAAAGTAATCGGCAAGATTTTTATTTTCAACATATTCGTCGGTTACTATTTCATAAGTAATCGGCATGATTTATTTTCAGCACATTCGTCGGTTACTATTTCAAAAGTAATCGGCAAGATTTTTATTTTCAACATATTCCTCAGTTACTATTTAAAAAGTAATCAGTGAGATTTTTATTTTCAACATATTCGTCGCTTACTATTTCAAAAGTAATCAGCAAGATTTTTATTTTCAACATATTCGTCGCTTAATATTTCAAAAGTAATCGGCATGATTTATTTTCAGCACATCCGTCGGTTACTATTTCAAAAGTAATCGGCAAGATTTTTATTTTGAGCACATTCGTCGGTTACTATTTTAAAAGTAATCGACAAGACTTTTATTTTCAGCACATTTGTCGGTTACTATTTCAAAAGTAATCGGCATGATTTATTTTCAGCACATTCGTCGGTTACTATTTCAAAAGTAATCGGCAAGATTTTTATTTTGAGCACATTCGTCGGTTACTATTTTAAAAGTAGTCGACACGACTTTTATTTTCAGCACATTTGTCGGTTACTATTTCAAAAGTAATCGGCATGATTTATTTTCAGCACATTCGTCGGTTACTATTTCAAAAGTAATCGGCAAGACTTTATTTTCAACACATTCGTCGGTTACTATTTCAAAAGTAATCGGCAAGACTTTATTTTCAGCACTTTCGTCGGTTACTATTTCAAATGTAATCGGCAGGATTTTTATTTTCAGCATATTCGTCGGTTACTATTTCGAAAGTAATAGGCAAGATTTTTATTTTCAGCATATTTGTCGGTTACTATTTTAAAAGTAATCGACAAGTTTTTTATTTTCAACATATTCGTCGGTTACTATTTCAAAAGTAATCGGCAAGACTTTATTTTCAGAATATTCGTTGGTTACTATTTCAAAAGTAATCGATAAGATTTTTATTTTCAACATATTCGTCACTTACTATTTAAAAAGTAATCGGCATGATTTATTTTCAGCACATTTGTCGGTTACTATTTCAAAAGTAATCGGCATGATTTATTTTCAGCATATTCGTCGGTTACAATTTCAAAGGTAATCGGCATGATTTATTTTCAACACATTCGTCGGTTACTATTTCAAAAGTAATCGGCATGATCTATTTTCTGCACATTCGTCGGTTACTATTTCAAAAGTAATCGGCAAGATTTTTATTTTCAGCATATTCGTCGGTTACTATTTCAAAAGTAATCGACAAGATTTTTATTTTCAGCATATTTGTCGGTTACTATATTAAAAGTAATCGACAAGATTTTTATTTTCAACATATTCGTCGGTTACTATTTCAAAAGTAATCGGCAAGACTTTATTTTCAGCATATTCGTTGGTTACTATTTCAAAAGTAATCGGTAAGATTTTTATTTTCAACATATTCGTCACTTACTATTTCAAAAGTAATCGGCATGATTTATTTTCAGCACATTTGTCGGTTACTATTTCAAAAGTAATCGGCAAGACTTTATTTTCAGCACTTTCGTCGGTTACTATTTCAAATGTAATCGGCAGGATTTTTATTTTCAGCATATTCGTCGGTTACTATTTCGAAAGTAATAGGCAAGATTTTTATTTTCAGCATATTTGTCGGTTACTATTTTAAAAGTAATCGACAAGATTTTTATTTTCAACATATTCGTCGGTTACTATTTCAAAAGTAATCGGCAAGACTTTATTTTCAGAATATTCGTTGGTTACTATTTCAAAAGTAATCGGTAAGATTTTTATTTTCAACATATTCGTCACTTACTATTTAAAAAGTAATCGGCATGATTTATTTTCAGCACATTTGTCGGTTACTATTTCAAAAGTAATCGGCATGATTTATTTTCAGTATATTCGTCGGTTACAATTTCAAAGGTAATCGGCATGATTTATTTTCAACACATTCGTCGGTTACTATTTCAAAAGTAATCGGCATGATCTATTTTCTGCACATTCGTCGGTTACTATTTCAAAAGTAATCGGCAAGATTTTTATTTTCAGCATATTCGTCGGTTACTATTTCAAAAGTAATCGACAAGATTTTTATTTTCAGCATATTTGTCGGTTACTATATTAAAAGTAATCGACAAGATTTTTATTTTCAACATATTCGTCGGTTACTATTTCAAACGTAATCGGCAAGACTTTATTATCAGCACATTCGTTGGTTACTATTTTAAAAGTAATCGGCAAGATTTTTATTTTCAACATATTCGTCGGTTACTATTTCAAAAGTAATCGGCAAGACTTTATTTTCAGCACTTTCGTCGGTTACTATTTCAAATGTAATCGGCAAGATTTTTATTTTCAGCATATTCGTCGGTTACTATTTCGAAAGTAATCGGCAAGATTTTTATTTTCAGCATATTTGTCGGTTACTATTTTAAAAGTAATCGACAAGATTTTTATTTTCAACATATTCCTCGGTTACTATTTCAAAAGTAATCGGCAAGATTTTTATTTTCAGCATGTTCGTCGGTTACTATTTCAAAAGTAATCGGCAAGATTTTTTTTTTTCAACATATTTTTCGGTTACTATTTTAAAAGTAATCGACAAGACTTTATTTTCAGCACATTCGTCGGTTACTATTTCAAAAGTAATCGGCAAGTTTTTATATTCAACATATTCGTCGGTTACTATTTCATAAGTAATCGGCATGATTTATTTTCAGCACATTCGTCGGTTACTATTTCAAAAGTAATCGGCAAGATTTTTATTTTCAACATATTCCTCAGTTACTATTTAAAAAGTAATCAGTGAGATTTTTATTTTCAACATATTCGTCGCTTACTATTTCAAAAGTAATCAGCAAGATTTTTATTTTCAACATATTCGTCGCTTAATATTTCAAAAGTAATCGGCATGATTTATTTTCAGCACATTCGTCGGTTACTATTTCAAAAGTAATCGGCAAGATTTTTATTTTGAGCACATTCGTCGGTTACTATTTTAAAAGTAATCGACAAGACTTTTATTTTCAGCACATTTGTCGGTTACTATTTCAAAAGTAATCGGCATGATTTATTTTCAGCACATTCGTCGGTTACTATTTCTAAAGTAATCGGCAAGATTTTTATTTTGAGCACATTCGTCGGTTACTATTTTAAAAGTAGTCGACACGACTTTTATTTTCAGCACATTTGTCGGTTACTATTTCAAAAGTAATCGGCATGATTTATTTTCAGCACATTCGTCGGTTACTATTTCAAAAGTAATCGGCAAGACTTTATTTTCAACACATTCGTCGGTTACTATTTCAAAAGTAATCGGCAAGACTTTATTTTCAGCACTTTCGTCGGTTACTATTTCAAATGTAATCGGCAGGATTTTTATTTTCAGCATATTCGTCGGTTACTATTTCGAAAGTAATAGGCAAGATTTTTATTTTCAGCATATTTGTCGGTTACTATTTTAAAAGTAATCGACAAGATTTTTATTTTCAACATATTCGTCGGTTACTATTTCAAAAGTAATCGGCAAGACTTTATTTTCAGAATATTCGTTGGTTACTATTTCAATAGTAATCGGTAAGATTTTTATTTTCAACATATTCGTCACTTACTATTTAAAAAGTAATCGGCATGATTTATTTTCAGCACATTTGTCGGTTACTATTTCAAAAGTACTCGGCATGATTTATTTTCAGCATATTCGTCGGTTACAATTTCAAAGGTAATCGGCATGATTTATTTTCAACACATTCGTCGGTTACTATTTCAAAAGTAATCGGCATGATCTATTTTCTGCACATTCGTCGGTTACTATTTCAAAAGTAATCGGCAAGATTTTTATTTTCAGCATATTCGTCGGTTACTATTTCAAAAGTAATCGACAAGATTTTTATTTTCAGCATATTTGTCGGTTACTATATTAAAAGTAATCGACAAGATTTTTATTTTCAACATATTCGTCGGTTACTATTTCAAACGTAATCGGCAAGACTTTATTATCAGCACATTCGTTGGTTACTATTTTAAAAGTAATCGGCAAGATTTTTATTTTCAACATATTCGTCGGTTACTATTTCAAAAGTAATCGGCAAGACTTTATTTTCAGCACTTTCGTCGGTTACTATTTCAAATGTAATCGGCAGGATTTTTATTTTCAGCATATTCGTCGGTTACTATTTCGAAAGTAATCGGCAAGATTTTTATTTTCAGCATATTTGTCGGTTACTATTTTAAAAGTAATCGACAAGATTTTTATTTTCAACATATTCCTCGGTTACTATTTCAAAAGTAATCGGCAAGATTTTTATTTTCAGCATGTTCGTCGGTTACTATTTCAAAAGTAATCGGCAAGATTTTTTTTTTTCAACATATTTTTCGGTTACTATTTTAAAAGTAATCGACAAGACTTTATTTTCAGCACATTCGTCGGTTACTATTTCAAAAGTAATCGGCAAGATTTTTATTTTCAACATATTCGTCGGTTACTATTTCATAAGTAATCGGCATGATTTATTTTCAGCACATTCGTCGGTTACTATTTCAAAAGTAATCGGCAAGATTTTTATTTTCAACATATTCCTCAGTTACTATTTAAAAAGTAATCAGTGAGTTTTTTATTTTCAACATATTCGTCGCTTACTATTTCAAAAGTAATCAGCAAGATTTTTATTTTCAACATATTCGTCGCTTAATATTTCAAAAGTAATCGGCATGATTTATTTTCAGCACGTTCGTCGGTTACTATTTCAAAAGTAATCGGCAAGATTTTTATTTTGAGCACATTCGTCGGTTACTATTTTAAAAGTAATCGACAAGACTTTTATTTTCAGCACATTTGTCGGTTACTATTTCAAAAGTAATCGGCATGATTTATTTTCAGCACATTCGTCGGTTACTATTTCAAAAGTAATCGGCAAGATTTTTATTTTGAGCACATTCGTCGGTTACTATTTTAAAAGTAGTCGACACGACTTTTATTTTCAGCACATTTGTCGGTTACTATTTCAAAAGTAATCGGCATGATTTATTTTCAGCACATTCGTCGGTTACTATTTCAAAAGTAATCGGCAAGACTTTATTTTCAACACATTCGTCGGTTACTATTTCAAAAGTAATCGGCAAGACTTTATTTTCAGCACTTTCGTCGGTTACTATTTCAAATGTAATCGGCAGGATTTTTATTTTCAGCATATTCGTCGGTTACTATTTCGAAAGTAATAGGCAAGATTTTTATTTTCAGCATATTTGTCGGTTACTATTTTAAAAGTAATCGTCAAGATTTTTATTTTCAACATATTCGTCGGTTACTATTTCAAAAGTAATCGGCAAGACTTTATTTTCAGCATATTCGTTGGTTACTATTTCAAAAGTAATCGGTAAGATTTTTATTTTCAACATATTCGTCACTTACTATTTCAAAAGTAATCGGCATGATTTATTTTCAGCACATTTGTCGGTTACTATTTCAAAAGTAATCGGCAAGACTTTATTTTCAGCACTTTCGTCGGTTACTATTTCAAATGTAATCGGCAGGATTTTTATTTTTAGCATATTCGTCGGTTACTATTTCGAAAGTAATAGGCAAGATTTTTATTTTCAGCATATTTGTCGGTTACTATTTTAAAAGTAATCGACAAGATTTTTATTTTCAACATATTCGTCGGTTACTATTTCAAAAGTAATCGGCAAGACTTTATTTTCAGCATATTCGTTGGTTACTATTTCAAAAGTAATCGGTAAGATTTTTATTTTCAACATATTCGTCACTTACTATTTAAAAAGTAATCGGCATGATTTATTTTCAGCACATTTGTCGGTTACTATTTCAAAAGTAATCGGCATGATTTATTTTCAGCATATTCGTCGGTTACAATTTCAAAGGTAATCGGCATGATTTATTTTCAACACATTCGTCGGTTACTATTTCAAAAGTAATCGGCATGATCTATTTTCTGCACATTCGTCGGTTACTATTTCAAAAGTAATCGGCAAGATTTTTATTTTCAGCATATTCGTCGGTTACTATTTCAAAAGTAATCGACAAGATTTTTATTTTCAGCATATTTGTCGGTTACTATATTAAAAGTAATCGACAAGATTTTTATTTTCAACATATTCGTCGGTTACTATTTCAAACGTAATCGGCAAGACTTTATTATCAGCACATTCGTTGGTTACTATTTTAAAAGTAATCGGCAAGATTTTTATTTTCAACATATTCGTCGGTTACTATTTCAAAAGTAATCGGCAAGACTTTATTTTCTGCACTTTCGTCGGTTACTATTTCAAATGTAATCGGCAGGATTTTTATTTTCAGCATATTCGTCGGTTACTATTTCGAAAGTAATCGGCAAGATTTTTATTTTCAGCATATTTGTCGGTTACTATTTTAAAAGTAATCGACAAGATTTTTATTTTCAACATATTCCTCGGTTACTATTTCAAAAGTAATCGGCAAGATTTTTATTTTCAGCATGTTCGTCGGTTACTATTTCAAAAGTAATCGGCAAGATTTTTTTTTTTCAACATATTTTTCGGTTACTATTTTAAAAGTAATCGACAAGACTTTATTTTCAGCACATTCGTCGGTTACTATTTCAAAAGTAATCGGCAAGATTTTTATTTTCAACATATTCGTCGGTTACTATTTCATAAGTAATCGGCATGATTTATTTTCAGCACATTCGTCGGTTACTATTTCAAAAGTAATCGGCAAGATTTTTATTTTCAACATATTCCTCAGTTACTATTTAAAAAGTAATCAGTGAGATTTTTATTTTCAACATATTCGTCGCTTACTATTTCAAAAGTAATCAACAAGATTTTTATTTTCAACATATTCGTCGCTTAATATTTCAAAAGTAATCGGCATGATTTATTTTCAGCACATTCGTCGGTTACTATTTCAAAAGTAATCGGCAAGATTTTTATTTTGAGCACATTCGTCGGTTACTATTTTAAAAGTAATCGACAAGACTTTTATTTTCAGCACATTTGTCGGTTACTATTTCAAAAGTAATCGGCATGATTTATTTTCAGCACATTCGTCGGTTACTATTTCAAAAGTAATCGGCAAGATTTTTATTTTGAGCACATTCGTCGGTTACTATTTTAAAAGTAGTCGACACGACTTTTATTTTCAGCACATTTGTCGGTTACTATTTCAAAAGTAATCGGCATGATTTATTTTCAGCACATTCATCGGTTACTATTTCAAAAGTAATCGGCAAGACTTTATTTTCAACACATTCGTCGGTTACTATTTCAAAAGTAATCGGCAAGACTTTATTTTCAGCACTTTCGTCGGTTACTATTTCAAATGTAATCGGCAGGATTTTTATTTTCAGCATATTCGTCGGTTACTATTTCGAAAGTAATAGGCAAGATTTTTATTTTCAGCATATTTGTCGGTTACTATTTTAAAAGTAATCGACAAGATTTTTATTTTCAACATATTCGTCGGTTACTATTTCAAAAGTAATCGGCAAGACTTTATTTTCAGCATATTCGTTGGTTACTATTTCAAAAGTAATCGGTAAGATTTTTATTTTCAACATATTCGTCACTTACTATTTCAAAAGTAATCGGCATGATTTATTTTCAGCACATTTGTCGGTTACTATTTCAAAAGTAATCGGCATGATTTATTTTCAGCATATTCGTCGGTTACTATTTCAAAGGTAATCGGCATGATTTATTTTCAACACATTCGTCGGTTACTATTTCAAAAGTAATCGGCATGATCTATTTTCTGCACATTCGTCGGTTACTATTTCAAAAGTAATCGGCAAGATTTTTATTTTCAGCATATTCGTCGGTTACTATTTCAAAAGTAATCGACAAGATTTTTATTTTCAGCATATTTGTCGGTTACTATATTAAAAGTAATCGACAAGATTTTTATTTTCAACATATTCGTCGGTTACTATTTCAAACGTAATCGGCAAGACTTTATTATCAGCACATTCGTTGGTTACTATTTTAAAAGTAAACGGCAAGATTTTTATTTTCAACATATTCGTCGGTTACTATTTCAAAAGTAATCGGCAAGACTTTATTTTCAGCACTTTCGTCGGTTACTATTTCAAATGTAATCGGCAGGATTTTTATTTTCAGCATATTCGTCGGTTACTATTTCGAAAGTAATCGGCAAGATTTTTATTTTCAGCATATTTGTCGGTTACTATTTTAAAAGTAATCGACAAGATTTTTATTTTCAACATATTCCTCGGTTACTATTTCAAAAGTAATCGGCAAGATTTTTATTTTCAGCATGTTCGTCGGTTAGTATTTCAAAAGTAATCGGCAAGATTTTTTTTTTTCAACATATTTGTCGGTTACTATTTTAAAAGTAATCGACAAGACTTTATTTTCAGCACATTCGTCGGTTACTATTTCAAAAGTAATCGGCAAGATTTTTATTTTCAACATATTCGTCGGTTACTATTTCATAAGTAATCGGCATGATTTATTTTCAGCACATTCGTCGGTTACTATTTCAAAAGTAATCGGCAAGATTTTTATTTTCAACATATTCCTCAGTTACTATTTAAAAAGTAATCGGTGAGATTTTTATTTTCAACATATTCGTCGCTTACTATTTCAAAAGTAATCAGCAAGATTTTTATTTTCAACATATTCGTCGCTTAATATTTCAAAAGTAATCGGCATGATTTATTTTCAGCACATTCGTAGGTTACTATTTCAAAAGTAATCGGCAAGATTTTTATTTTGAGCACATTCGTCGGTTACTATTTTAAAAGTAATCGACAAGACTTTTATTTTCAGCACATTTGTCGGTTACTATTTCAAAAGTAATCGGCATGATTTATTTTCAGCACATTCGTCGGTTACTATTTCAAAAGTAATCGGCAAGATTTTTATTTTGAGCACATTCGTCGGTTACTATTTTAAAAGTAGTCGACACGACTTTTATTTTCAGCACATTTGTCGGTTACTATTTCAAAAGTAATCGGCATGATTTATTTTCAGCACATTCGTCGGTTACTATTTCAAAAGTAATCGGCAAGACTTTATTTTCAGCACTTTCGTCGGTTACTATTTCAAATGTAATCGGCAGGATTTTTATTTTCAGCATATTCGTCGGTTACTATTTCGAAAGTAATAGGCAAGATTTTTATTTTCAGCATATTTGTCGGTTACTATTTTAAAAGTAATCGACAAGATTTTTATTTTCAACATATTCCTCGGTTACTATTTCAAAAGTAATCGGCAAGATTTTTATTTTCAGCATATTCGTCGGTTACTATTTCGAAAGTAATAGGCAAGATTTTTATTTTCAGCATATTTGTCGGTTACTATTTTAAAAGTAATCGACAAGACTTTATTTTCAGCACATTCGTCGGTTACTATTTCAAAAGTAATCGGCAAGATTTTTATTTTCAACATATTCGTCGGTTACTATTTCATAAGTAATCGGCATGATTTATTTTCAGCACATTCGTCGATTACTATTTCAAAAGTAATCGGCAAGATTTTTATTTTCAACATATTCCTCAGTTACTATTTAAAAAGTAATCGGTGAGATTTTTATTTTCAACATATTCGTCGCTTACTATTTCAAAAGTAATCAGCAAGATTTTTATTTTCAACATATTCGTCGCTTAATATTTCAAAAGTAATCGGCATGATTTATTTTCAGCACATTCGTCGGTTACTATTTCAAAAGTAATCGGCAAGATTTTTATTTTGAGCACATTCGTCGGTTACTATTTTAAAAGTAATCGACAAGACTTTTATTTTCAGCACATTTGTCGGTTACTATTTCAAAAGTAATCGGCATGATTTATTTTCAGCACATTCGTCGGTTACTATTTCAAAAGTAATCGGCAAGATTTTTATTTTGAGCACATTCGTCGGTTACTATTTTAAAAGTAGTCGACACGACTTTTATTTTCAGCACATTTGTCGGTTACTATTTCAAAAGTAATCGGCATGATTTATTTTCAGCACATTCGTCGGTTACTATTTCAAAAGTAATCGGCAAGACTTTATTTTCAACACATTCGTCGGTTACTATTTCAAAAGTAATCGGCAAGACTTTATTTTCAGCACTTTCGTCGGTTACTATTTCAAATGTAATCGGCAGGATTTTTATTTTCAGCATATTCGTCGGTTACTATTTCGAAAGTAATAGGCAAGATTTTTATTTTCAGCATATTTGTCGGTTACTATTTTAAAAGTAATCGACAAGATTTTTATTTTCAACATATTCGTAGGTTACTATTTCAAAAGTAATCGACAAGATTTTTATTTTCAGCATATTTGTCGGTTACTATATTAAAAGTAATCGAAAAGATTTTTATTTTCAACATATTCGTCGGTTACTATTTCAAACGTAATCGGCAAGACTTTATTATCAGCACATTCGTTGGTTACTATTTTAAAAGTAAATGGCAAGATTTTTATTTTCAACATATTCGTCGGTTACTATTTCAAAAGTAATCGGCAAGACTTTATTTTCAGCACTTTCGTCGGTTACTATTTCAAATGTAATCGGCAGGATTTTTATTTTCAGCATATTCGTCGGTTACTATTTCGAAAGTAATCGGCAAGATTTTTATTTTCAGCATATTTGTCGGTTACTATTTTAAAAGTAATCGACAAGATTTTTATTTTCAACATATTCCTCGGTTACTATTTCAAAAGTAATCGGCAAGATTTTTATTTTCAGCATGTTCGTCGGTTACTATTTCAAAAGTAATCGGCAAGATTTTTTTTTTCAACATATTTGTCGGTTACTATTTTAAAAGTAATCGACAAGACTTTATTTTCAGCACATTCGTCGGTTACTATTTCAAAAGTAATCGGCAAGATTTTTATTTTCAACATATTCGTCGGTTACTATTTCATAAGTAATCGGCATGATTTATTTTCAGCACATTCGTCGGTTACTATTTCAAAAGTAATCGGCAAGATTTTTATTTTCAACATATTCCTCGGTTACTATTTAAAAAGTAATCGGTTAGATTTTTATTTTCAACATATTCGTCGCTTACTATTTCAAAAGTAATCAGCAAGATTTTTATTTTCAACATATTCGTCGTTTAATATTTCAAAAGTAATCGGCATGATTTATTTTCAGCACATTCGTCGGTTACTATTTCAAAAGTAATCGGCAAGATTTTTATTTTGAGCACATTCGTCGGTTACTATTTTAAAAGTAATCGACAAGACTTTTATTTTCAGCACATTTGTCGGTTACTATTTCAAAAGTAATCGGCATGATTTATTTTCAGCACATTCGTCGGTTACTATTTCAAAAGTAATCGGCAAGATTTTTATTTTGAGCACATTCGTCGGTTACTATTTTAAAAGTAATCGACAAGACTTTTATTTTCAGCACATTTGTCGGTTACTATTTCAAAAGTAATCGGCATGATTTATTTTCAGCACATTCGTCGGTTACTATTTCAAAAGTAATCGGCAAGATTTTTATTTTGAGCACATTCGTCGGTTACTATTTTAAAAGTAGTCGACACGACTTTTATTTTCAGCACATTTGTCGGTTACTATTTCAAAAGTAATCGGCATGATTTATTTTCAGCACTTTCGTCGGTTACTATTTCAAATGTAATCGGCAGGATTTTTATTTTCAGCATATTCGTCGGTTACTATTTCGAAAGTAATAGGCAAGATTTTTATTTTCAGCATATTTGTCGGTTACTATTTTAAAAGTAATCGACAAGATTTTTATTTTCAACATATTCCTCGGTTACTATTTCAAAAGTAATCGGCAAGATTTTTATTTTCAGCATATTCGTCGGTTACTATTTCGAAAGTAATAGGCAAGATTTTTATTTTCAGCATATTTGTCGGTTACTATTTTAAAAGTAATCGACAAGACTTTATTTTCAGCACATTCGTCGGTTACTATTTCAAAAGTAATCGGCAAGATTTTTATTTTCAACATATTCGTCGGTTACTATTTCATAAGTAATCGGCATGATTTATTTTCAGCACATTCGTCGATTACTATTTCAAAAGTAATCGGCAAGATTTTTATTTTCAACATATTCCTCAGTTACTATTTAAAAAGTAATCGGTGAGATTTTTATTTTCAACATATTCGTCGCTTACTATTTCAAAAGTAATCAGCAAGATTTTTATTTTCAACATATTCGTCGCTTAATATTTCAAAAGTAATCGGCATGATTTATTTTCAGCACATTCGTCGGTTACTATTTCAAAAGTAATCGGCAAGATTTTTATTTTGAGCACATTCGTCGGTTACTATTTTAAAAGTAATCGACAAGACTTTTATTTTCAGCACATTTGTCGGTTACTATTTCAAAAGTAATCGGCATGATTTATTTTCAGCACATTCGTCGGTTACTATTTCAAAAGTAATCGGCAAGATTTTTATTTTGAGCACATTCGTCGGTTACTATTTTAAAAGTAGTCGACACGACTTTTATTTTCAGCACATTTGTCGGTTACTATTTCAAAAGTAATCGGCATGATTTATTTTCAGCACATTCGTCGGTTACTATTTCAAAAGTAATCGGCAAGACTTTATTTTCAACACATTCGTCGGTTACTATTTCAAAAGTAATCGGCAAGACTTTATTTTCAGCACTTTCGTCGGTTACTATTTCAAATGTAATCGGCAGGATTTTTATTTTCAGCATATTCGTCGGTTACTATTTCGAAAGTAATAGGCAAGATTTTTATTTTCAGCATATTTGTCGGTTACTATTTTAAAAGTAATCGACAAGATTTTTATTTTCAACATATTCGTAGGTTACTATTTCAAAAGTAATCGACAAGATTTTTATTTTCAGCATATTTGTCGGTTACTATATTAAAAGTAATCGAAAAGATTTTTATTTTCAACATATTCGTCGGTTACTATTTCAAACGTAATCGGCAAGACTTTATTATCAGCACATTCGTTGGTTACTATTTTAAAAGTAAATGGCAAGATTTTTATTTTCAACATATTCGTCGGTTACTATTTCAAAAGTAATCGGCAAGACTTTATTTTCAGCACTTTCGTCGGTTACTATTTCAAATGTAATCGGCAGGATTTTTATTTTCAGCATATTCGTCGGTTACTATTTCGAAAGTAATCGGCAAGATTTTTATTTTCAGCATATTTGTCGGTTACTATTTTAAAAGTAATCGACAAGATTTTTATTTTCAACATATTCCTCGGTTACTATTTCAAAAGTAATCGGCAAGATTTTTATTTTCAGCATGTTCGTCGGTTACTATTTCAAAAGTAATCGGCAAGATTTTTTTTTTCAACATATTTGTCGGTTACTATTTTAAAAGTAATCGACAAGACTTTATTTTCAGCACATTCGTCGGTTACTATTTCAAAAGTAATCGGCAAGATTTTTATTTTCAACATATTCGTCGGTTACTATTTCATAAGTAATCGGCATGATTTATTTTCAGCACATTCGTCGGTTACTATTTCAAAAGTAATCGGCAAGATTTTTATTTTCAACATATTCCTCGGTTACTATTTAAAAAGTAATCGGTGAGATTTTTATTTTCAACATATTCGTCGCTTACTATTTCAAAAGTAATCAGCAAGATTTTTATTTTCAACATATTCGTCGTTTAATATTTCAAAAGTAATCGGCATGATTTATTTTCAGCACATTCGTCGGTTACTATTTCAAAAGTAATCGGCAAGATTTTTATTTTGAGCACATTCGTCGGTTACTATTTTAAAAGTAATCGACAAGACTTTTATTTTCAGCACATTTGTCGGTTACTATTTCAAAAGTAATCGGCATGATTTATTTTCAGCACATTCGTCGGTTACTATTTCAAAAGTAATCGGCAAGTTTTTTATTTTGAGCACATTCGTCGGTTACTATTTTAAAAGTAATCGACAAGACTTTTATTTTCAGCACATTTGTCGGTTACTATTTCAAAAGTAATCGGCATGATTTATTTTCAGCACATTCGTCGGTTACTATTTCAAAAGTAATCGGCAAGATTTTTATTTTGAGCACATTCGTCGGTTACTATTTTAAAAGTAGTCGACACGACTTTTATTTTCAGCACATTTGTCGGTTACTATTTCAAAAGTAATCGGCATGATTTATTTTCAGCACATTCGTCGGTTACTATTTCAAAAGTAATCGGCAAGACTTTATTTTCAGCACTTTCGTCGGTTACTATTTCAAATGTAATCGGCAGGATTTTTATTTTCAGCATATTCGTCGGTTACTATTTCGAAAGTAATAGGCAAGATTTTTATTTTCAGCATATTTGTCGGTTACTATATTAAAAGTAATCGACAAGATTTTTATTTTCAACATATTCGTCGGTTACTATTTCAAACGTAATCGGCAAGACTTTATTATCAGCACATTCGTTGGTTACTATTTTAAAAGTAAATGGCAAGATTTTTATTTTCAACATATTCGTCGGTTACTATTTCAAAAGTAATCGGCAAGACTTTATTTTCAGCACTTTCGTCGGTTACTATTTCAAATGTAATCGGCAGGATTTTTATTTTCAGCATATTCGTCGGTTACTATTTCGAAAGTAATCGGCAAGATTTTTATTTTCAGCATATTTGTCGGTTACTATTTTAAAAGTAATCGACAAGATTTTTATTTTCAACATATTCCTCGGTTACTATTTCAAAAGTAATCGGCAAGATTTTTATTTTCAGCATGTTCGTCGGTTACTATTTCAAAAGTAATCGGCAAGATTTTTTTTTTCAACATATTTGTCGGTTACTATTTTAAAAGTAATCGACAAGACTTTATTTTCAGCACATTCGTCGGTTACTATTTCAAAAGTAATCGGCAAGATTTTTATTTTCAACATATTCGTCGGTTACTATTTCATAAGTAATCGGCATGATTTATTTTCAGCACATTCGTCGGTTACTATTTCAAAAGTAATCGGCAAGATTTTTATTTTCAACATATTCCTCGGTTACTATTTAAAAAGTAATCGGTGAGATTTTTATTTTCAACATATTCGTCGCTTACTATTTCAAAAGTAATCAGCAAGATTTTTATTTTCAACATATTCGTCGTTTAATATTTCAAAAGTAATCGGCATGATTTATTTTCAGCACATTCGTCGGTTACTATTTCAAAAGTAATCGGCAAGATTTTTATTTTGAGCACATTCGTCGGTTACTATTTTAAAAGTAATCGACAAGACTTTTATTTTCAGCACATTTGTCGGTTACTATTTCAAAAGTAATCGGCATGATTTATTTTCAGCACATTCGTCGGTTACTATTTCAAAAGTAATCGGCAAGTTTTTTATTTTGAGCACATTCGTCGGTTACTATTTTAAAAGTAATCGACAAGACTTTTATTTTCAGCACATTTGTCGGTTACTATTTCAAAAGTAATCGGCATGATTTATTTTCAGCACATTCGTCGGTTACTATTTCAAAAGTAATCGGCAAGATTTTTATTTTGAGCACATTCGTCGGTTACTATTTTAAAAGTAGTCGACACGACTTTTATTTTCAGCACATTTGTCGGTTACTATTTCAAAAGTAATCGGCATGATTTATTTTCAGCACATTCGTCGGTTACTATTTCAAAAGTAATCGGCAAGACTTTATTTTCAGCACTTTCGTCGGTTACTATTTCAAATGTAATCGGCAGGATTTTTATTTTCAGCATATTCGTCGGTTACTATTTCGAAAGTAATAGGCAAGATTTTTATTTTCAGCATATTTGTCGGTTACTATTTTAAAAGTAATCGACAAGATTTTTATTTTCAACATATTCCTCGGTTACTATTTCAAAAGTAATCGGCAAGATTTTTATTTTCAGCATGTTCGTCGGTTACTATTTCAAAAGTAATCGGCAAGATTTTTTTTTTCAACATATTTGTCGGTTACTATTTTAAAAGTAATCGACAAGACTTTATTTTCAGCACATTCGTCGGTTACTATTTCAAAAGTAATCGGCAAGATTTTTATTTTCAACATATTCGTCGGTTACTATTTCATAAGTAATCGGCATGATTTATTTTCAGCACATTCGTCGGTTACTATTTCAAAAGTAATCGGCAAGATTTTTATTTTCAACATATTCCTCAGTTACTATTTAAAAAGTAATCGGTGAGATTTTTATTTTCAACATATTCGTCGCTTACTATTTCAAAAGTAATCAGCAAGATTTTTATTTTCAACATATTCGTCGCTTAATATTTCAAAAGTAATCGGCATGATTTATTTTCAGCACATTCGTCGGTTACTATTTCAAAAGTAATCGGCAAGATTTTTATTTTGAGCACATTCGTCGGTTACTATTTTAAAAGTAATCGACAAGACTTTTATTTTCAGCACATTTGTCGGTTACTATTTCAAAAGTAATCGGCATGATTTATTTTCAGCACATTCGTCGGTTACTATTTCAAAAGTAATCGGCAAGATTTTTATTTTGAGCACATTCGTCGGTTACTATTTTAAAAGTAGTCGACACGACTTTTATTTTGCAGCACATTTGTCGGTTACTATTTCAAAAGTAATCGGCATGATTTATTTTCAGCACATTCGTCGGTTACTATTTCAAAAGTAATCGGCAAGACTTTATTTTCAGCACTTTCGTCGGTTACTATTTCAAATGTAATCGGCAGGATTTTTATTTTCAGCATATTCGTCGGTTACTATTTCGAAAGTAATAGGCAAGATTTTTATTTTCAGCATATTTGTCGGTTACTATTTTAAAAGTAATCGACAAGATTTTTATTTTCAACATATTCCTCGGTTACTATTTCAAAAGTAATCGGCAAGATTTTTATTTTCAGCATGTTCGTCGGTTACTATTTCAAAAGTAATCGGCAAGATTTTTTTTTTCAACATATTTGTCGGTTACTATTTTAAAAGTAATCGACAAGACTTTATTTTCAGCACATTCGTCGGTTACTATTTCAAAAGTAATCGGCAAGATTTTTATTTTCAACATATTCGTCGGTTACTATTTCATAAGTAATCGGCATGATTTATTTTCAGCACATTCGTCGGTTACTATTTCAAAAGTAATCGGCAAGATTTTTATTTTCAACATATTCCTCAGTTACTATTTAAAAAGTAATCGGTGAGATTTTTATTTTCAACATATTCGTCGCTTACTATTTCAAAAGTAATCAGCAAGATTTTTATTTTCAACATATTCGTCGCTTAATATTTCAAAAGTAATCGGCATGATTTATTTTCAGCACATTCGTCGGTTACTATTTCAAAAGTAATCGGCAAGATTTTTATTTTGAGCACATTCGTCGGTTACTATTTTAAAAGTAATCGACAAGACTTTTATTTTCAGCACATTTGTCGGTTACTATTTCAAAAGTAATCGGCATGATTTATTTTCAGCACATTCGTCGGTTACTATTTCAAAAGTAATCGGCAAGATTTTTATTTTGAGCACATTCGTCGGTTACTATTTTAAAAGTAGTCGACACGACTTTTATTTTCAGCACATTTGTCGGTTACTATTTCAAAAGTAATCGGCATGATTTATTTTCAGCACATTCGTCGGTTACTATTTCAAAAGTAATCGGCAAGACTTTATTTTCAGCACTTTCGTCGGTTACTATTTCAAATGTAATCGGCAGGATTTTTATTTTCAGCATATTCGTCGGTTACTATTTCGAAAGTAATAGGCAAGATTTTTATTTTCAGCATATTTGTCGGTTACTATTTTAAAAGTAATCGACAAGATTTTTATTTTCAACATATTCGTCGGTTACTATTTCAAAAGTAATCGACAAGATTTTTATTTTCAGCATATTTGTCGGTTACTATATTAAAAGTAATCGACAAGATTTTTATTTTCAACATATTCGTCGGTTACTATTTCAAACGTAATCGGCAAGACTTTATTATCAGCACATTCGTTGGTTACTATTTTAAAAGTAAACGGCAAGATATTTATTTTCAACATATTCGTCGGTTACTATTTCAAAAGTAATCGGCAAGACTTTATTTTCAGCACTTTCGTCGGTTACTATTTCAAATGTAATCGGCAGGATTTTTATTTTCAGCATATTCGTCGGTTACTATTTCGAAAGTAATCGGCAAGATTTTTATTTTCAGCATATTTGTCGGTTACTATTTTAAAAGTAATCGACAAGATTTTTATTTTCAACATATTCCTCGGTTACTATTTCAAAAGTAATCGGCAAGATTTTTATTTTCAGCATGTTCGTCGGTTACTATTTCAAAAGTAATCGGCAAGATTTTTTTTTTCAACATATTTGTCGGTTACTATTTTAAAAGTAATCGACAAGACTTTATTTTCAGCACATTCGTCGGTTACTATTTCAAAAGTAATCGGCAAGATTTTTATTTTCAACATATTCGTCGGTTACTATTTCATAAGTAATCGGCATGATTTATTTTCAGCACATTCGTCGGTTACTATTTCAAAAGTAATCGGCAAGATTTTTATTTTCAACATATTCCTCGGTTACTATTTAAAAAGTAATCGGTGAGATTTTTATTTTCAACATATTCGTCGCTTACTATTTCAAAAGTAATCAGCAAGATTTTTATTTTCAACATATTCGTCGTTTAATATTTCAAAAGTAATCGGCATGATTTATTTTCAGCACATTCGTCGGTTACTATTTCAAAAGTAATCGGCAAGATTTTTATTTTGAGCACATTCGTCGGTTACTATTTTAAAAGTAATCGACAAGACTTTTATTTTCAGCACATTTGTCGGTTACTATTTCAAAAGTAATCGGCATGATTTATTTTCAGCACATTCGTCGGTTACTATTTCAAAAGTAATCGGCAAGATTTTTATTTTGAGCACATTCGTCGGTTACTATTTTAAAAGTAGTCGACACGACTTTTTTTTTCAGCACATTTGTCGGTTACTATTTCAAAAGTAATCGGCATGATTTATTTTCAGCACATTCGTCGGTTACTATTTCAAAAGTAATCGGCAAGATTTTTATTTTCAGCATATTCGTCGGTTACTATTTCAAAAGTAATCGGCAAGATTTTTATTTTTAGCATATTTGTCGGTTACTATATTAAAAGTAATCGACAAGATTTTTATTTTCAACATATTCGTCGGTTACTATTTCGAAAGTAATCGGCAAGATTTTTATTTTTAGCATATTTGTCGGTTACTATATTAAAAGTAATCGACAAGATTTTTAGTTTTAACACAATCGTCGGTTACTATTTCAAAAGTAATCGGCATGATCTATTTTCAGCACATTCGTCGGTAACTATTTCAAAAGTAATCGGCAAGACTTTATTTTCAACACATTCGTCGGTTACTATTTCAAAAGTAATCGGCAAGACTTTATTTTCAGCACTTTCGTCGGTTACTATTTCAAATGTAATCGGCAGGATTTTTATTTTCAGCATATTCGTCGGTTACTATTTCGAAAGTAATCGGCAAGATTTTTATTTTCAGCATATTTGTCGGTTACTATTTTAAAAGTAATCGACAAGATTTTTATTTTCAACATATTCGTCGGTTACTATTTCAAAAGTAATCGGCAAGACTTTATTTTCAGCATATTCGTTGGTTACTATTTCAAAAGTAATCGGTAAGATTTTTATTTTCAACATATTCGTCACTTACTATTTCAAAAGTAATCGGCATGATTTATTTTCAGCACATTTGTCGGTTACTATTTCAAAAGTAATCAACATGATTTATTTTCAGCATATTCGTCGGTTACTATTTCAAAGGTAATCGGCATGATTTATTTTCAACACATTCGTCGGTTACTATTTCAAAAGTAATCGGCATGATCTATTTTCTGCACATTCGTCGGTTACTATTTCAAAAGTAATCGGCAAGATTTTTATTTTCAGCATATTCGTCGGTTACTATTTCAAAAGTAATCGGCAAGATTTTTATTTTTAGCATATTTGTCGGTTACTATATTAAAAGTAATCAACAAGATTTTTATTTTCAACATATTCGTCGGTTACTATTTCGAAAGTAATCGGCAAGATTTTTATTTTTAGCATATTTGTCGGTTACTATATTAAAAGTAATCGACAAGATTTTTAGTTTTAACACAATCGTCGGTTACTATTTCAAAAGTAATCGGCATGATCTATTTTCAGCACATTCGTCGGTAACTATTTCAAAAGTAATCGGCAAGACTTTATTTTCAACACATTCGTCGGTTACTATTTCAAAAGTAATCGGCAAGACTTTATTTTCAGCACTTTCGTCGGTTACTATTTCAAATGTAATCGGCAGGATTTTTATTTTCAGCATATTCGTCGGTTACTATTTCGAAAGTAATCGGCAAGATTTTTATTTTCAGCATATTTGTCGGTTACTATTTTAAAAGTAATCGACAAGATTTTTATTTTCAACATATTCGTCGGTTACTATTTCAAAAGTAATCGGCAAGACTTTATTTTCAGCATATTCGTTGGTTACTATTTCAAAAGTAATCGGTAAGATTTTTATTTTCAACATATTCGTCACTTACTATTTCAAAAGTAATCGGCATGATTTATTTTCAGCACATTTGTCGGTTACTATTTCAAAAGTAATCAGCATGATTTATTTTCAGCATATTCGTCGGTTACTATTTCAAAGGTAATCGGCATGATTTATTTTCAACACATTCGTCGGTTACTATTTCAAAAGTAATCGGCATGATCTATTTTCTGCACATTCGTCGGTTACTATTTCAAAAGTAATCGGCAAGATTTTTATTTTCAGCATATTCGTCGGTTACTATTTCAAAAGTAATCGGCAAGATTTTTATTTTTAGCATATTTGTCGGTTACTATATTAAAAGTAATCAACAAGATTTTTATTTTCAACATATTCGTCGGTTACTATTTCGAAAGTAATCGGCAAGATTTTTATTTTCAGCATATTTGTCGGTTACTATTTTAAAAGTAATCGACAAGATTTTTATTTTCAACATATTCCTCGGTTACTATTTCAAAAGTAATCGGCAAGATTTTTATTTTCAGCATGTTCGTCGGTTACTATTTCAAAAGTAATCGGCAAGATTTTTTTTTTCAACATATTTGTCGGTTACTATTTTAAAAGTAATCGACAAGACTTTATTTTCAGCACATTCGTCGGTTACTATTTCAAAAGTAATCGGCAAGATTTTTATTTTCAACATATTCGTCGGTTACTATTTCATAAGTAATCGGCATGATTTATTTTCAGCACATTCGTCGGTTACTGTTTCAAAAGTAATCGGCAAGATTTTTATTTTCAACATATTCCTCGGTTACTATTTAAAAAGTAATCGGTGAGATTTTTATTTTCAACATATTCGTCGCTTACTATTTCAAAACTAATCAGCAAGATTTTTATTTTCAACATATTCGTCGCTTAATATTTCAAAAGTAATCGGCATGATTTATTTTCAGCACATTCGTCGGTTACTATTTCAAAAGTAATCGGCAAGATTTTTATTTTGAGCACATTCGTCGGTTACTATTTTAAAAGTAATCGACAAGACTTTTATTTTCAGCACATTTGTCGGTTACTATTTCAAAAGTAATCGGCATGATTTATTTTCAGCACATTCGTCGGTTACTATTTCAAAAGTAATCGGCAAGATTTTTATTTTGAGCACATTCGTCGGTTACTATTTTAAAAGTAGTCGACACGAATTTTATTTTCAGCACATTTGTCGGTTACTATTTCAAAAGTAATCGGCATGATTTATTTTCAGCACATTCGTCGGTTACTATTTCAAAAGTAATCGGCAAGACTTTATTTTCAACACATTCGTCGGTTACTATTTTAAAAGTAATCGGCAAGACTTTATTTTCAGCACTTTCGTCGGTTACTATTTCAAATGTAATCGGCAGGATTTTTATTTTCAGCATATTCGTCGGTTACTATTTCGAAAGTAATAGGCAAGATTTTTATTTTCAGCATATTTGTCGGTTACTATTTTAAAAGTAATCGACAAGATTTTTATTTTCAACATATTCGTCGGTTACTATTTCAAAAGTAATCGGCAAGACTTTATTTTCAGCATATTCGTTGGTTACTATTTCAAAAGTAATCGGTAAGATTTTTATTTTCAACATATTCGTCACTTACTATTTCAAAAGTAATCGGCATGATTTATTTTCAGCACATTTGTCGGTTACTATTTCAAAAGTAATCGGCATGATTTATTTTTAGCATATTCGTCGGTTACTATTTCAAAGGTAATCGGCATGATTTATTTTCAACACATTCGTCGGTTACTATTTCAAAAGTAATCGGCATGATCTATTTTCTGCACATTTGTCGGTTACTATTTCAAAAGTAATCGGCATAAATTATTTTCAGCACATTCGTCGGTTACTATTTCAAAAGTAATCGGCAAGACTTTATTTTCAACACATTCGTCGGTTACTATTTCAAAAGTAATCGGCAAGACTTTATTTCCAGCACTTTCGTCGGTTACTATTTCAAATGTAATCGGCAGGATTTTTATTTTCAGCATATTCGTCGGTTACTATTTCGAAAGTAATCGGCAAGATTTTTATTTTCAGCATATTTGTCGGTTACTATTTTAAAAGTAATCGACAAGATTTTTATTTTCAACATATTCGTCGTTTACTATTTCAAAAGTAATCGGCAAGACTTTATTTTCAGCATATTCGTTGGTTACTATTTCAAAAGTAATCGGTAAGATTTTTATTTTCAACATATTCGTCACTTACTATTTCAAAAGTAATCGGCATGATTTATTTTCAGCACATTTGTCGGTTACTATTTCAAAAGTAATCGGCATGATTTATTTTCAGCATATTCGTCGGTTACTATTTCAAAGGTAATCGGCATGATTTATTTTCAACACATTCGTCGGTTACTATTTCAAAAGTAATCGGCATGATCTATTTTCTGCACATTCGTCGGTTACTATTTCAAAAGTAATCGGCAAGATTTTTATTTTCAGCATATTCGTCGGTTACTATTTCAAAAGTAATCGGCAAGATTTTTATTTTTAGCATATTTGTCGGTTACTATATTAAAAGTAATCGACAAGATTTTTATTTTCAACATATTCGTCGGTTACTATTTCAAACGTAATCGGCAAGACTTTATTATCAGCACATTCGTTGGTTACTATTTTAAAAGTAATCGGCAAGATTTTTATTTTCAACATATTCGTCGGTTACTATTTCAAAAGTAATCGGCAAGACTTTATTTTCAGCACTTTCGTCGGTTACTATTTCAAATGTAATCGGCAGGATTTTTATTTTCAGCATATTCGTCGGTTACTATTTCGAAAGTAATCGGCAAGATTTTTATTTTCAGCATATTTGTCGGTTACTATTTTAAAAGTAATCGACAAGATTTTTATTTTCAACATATTCCTCGGTTACTATTTCAAAAGTAATCGGCAAGATTTTTATTTTCAGCATGTTCGTCGGTTACTATTTCAAAAGTAATCGGCAAGATTTTTTTTTTCAACATATTTGTCGGTTACTATTTTAAAAGTAATCGACAAGACTTTATTTTCAGCACATTCGTCGGTTACTATTTCAAAAGTAATCGGCAAGATTTTTATTTTCAACATATTCGTCGCTTACTATTTCAAAAGTAATCGGCATGATTTATTTTCAGCACATTCGTCGGTTACTATTTCAAAAGTAATCGACAAGATTTTTATTTTCAACATATTCCTCGGTTACTATTTCAAAAGTAATCGGCAAGATTTTTATTTTCAGCATATTTGTCGGTTACTATTTTAAAAGTAATCGACAAGATTTTTATTTTCAACATATTCCTCGGTTACTATTTCAAAAGTAATCGGCAAGATTTTTATTTTCAGCATGTTCGTCGGTTACTATTTCAAAAGTAATCGGCAAGATTTTTATTTTGAGCACATTCGTCGGTTACTATTTTAAAAGTAGTCGACACGAATTTTATTTTCAGCACATTTGTCGGTTACTATTTCAAAAGTAATCGGCATGATTTATTTTCAGCACATTCGTCGGTTACTATTTCAAAAGTAATCGGCAAGACTTTATTTTCAACACATTCGTCGGTTACTATTTTAAAAGTAATCGGCAAGACTTTATTTTCAGCACTTTCGTCGGTTACTATTTCAAATGTAATCGGCAGGATTTTTATTTTCAGCATATTCGTCGGTTACTATTTCGAAAGTAATAGGCAAGATTTTTATTTTCAGCATATTTGTCGGTTACTATTTTAAAAGTAATCGACAAGATTTTTATTTTCAACATATTCGTCGGTTACTATTTCAAAAGTAATCGGCAAGACTTTATTTTCAGCATATTCGTTGGTTACTATTTCAAAAGTAATCGGTAAGATTTTTATTTTCAACATATTCGTCACTTACTATTTCAAAAGTAATCGGCATGATTTATTTTCAGCACATTTGTCGGTTACTATTTCAAAAGTAATCGGCATGATTTATTTTTAGCATATTCGTCGGTTACTATTTCGAAGGTAATCGGCATGATTTATTTTCAACACATTCGTCGGTTACTATTTCAAAAGTAATCGGCATGATCTATTTTCTGCACATTTGTCGGTTACTATTTCAAAAGTAATCGGCATAAATTATTTTCAGCACATTCGTCGGTTACTATTTCAAAAGCAATCGGCAAGACTTTATTTTCAACACATTCGTCGGTTACTATTTCAAAAGTAATCGGCAAGACTTTATTTCCAGCACTTTCGTCGGTTACTATTTCAAATGTAATCGGCAGGATTTTTATTTTCAGCATATTCGTCGGTTACTATTTCGAAAGTAATCGGCAAGATTTTTATTTTCAGCATATTTGTCGGTTACTATTTTAAAAGTAATCGACAAGATTTTTATTTTCAACATATTCGTCGGTTACTATTTCAAAAGTAATCGGCAAGACTTTATTTTCAGCATATTCGTTGGTTACTATTTCAAAAGTAATCGGTAAGATTTTTATTTTCAACATATTCGTCACTTACTATTTCAAAAGTAATCGGCATGATTTATTTTCAGCACATTTGTCGGTTACTATTTCAAAAGTAATCGGCATGATTTATTTTCAGCATATTCGTCGGTTACTATTTCAAAGGTAATCGGCATGATTTATTTTCAACACATTCGTCGGTTACTATTTCAAAAGTAATCGGCATGATCTATTTTCTGCACATTCGTCGGTTACTATTTCAAAAGTAATCGGCAAGATTTTTATTTTCAGCATATTCGTCGGTTACTATTTCAAAAGTAATCGGCAAGATTTTTATTTTTAGCATATTTGTCGGTTACTATATTAAAAGTAATCGACAAGATTTTTATTTTCAACATATTCGTCGGTTACTATTTCAAACGTAATCGGCAAGACTTTATTATCAGCACATTCGTTGGTTACTATTTTAAAAGTAATCGGCAAGATTTTTATTTTCAACATATTCGTCGGTTACTATTTCAAAAGTAATCGGCAAGACTTTATTTTCAACACATTCGTCGGTTACTATTTCAAAAGTAATCGGCAAGACTTTATTTCCAGCACTTTCGTCGGTTACTATTTCAAATGTAATCGGCAGGATTTTTATTTTCAGCATATTCGTCGGTTACTATTTCGAAAGTAATCGGCAAGATTTTTATTTTCAGCATATTTGTCGGTTACTATTTTAAAAGTAATCGACAAGATTTTTATTTTCAACATATTCCTCGGTTACTATTTCAAAAGTAATCGGCAAGATTTTTATTTTCAGCATGTTCGTCGGTTACTATTTCAAAAGTAATCGGCAAGATTTTTTTTTTCAACATATTTGTCGGTTACTATTTTAAAAGTAATCGACAAGACTTTATTTTCAGCACATTCGTCGGTTACTATTTCAAAAGTAATCGGCAAGATTTTTATTTTCAACATATTCGTCGCTTACTATTTCAAAAGTAATCGGCATGATTTATTTTCAGCACATTCGTCGGTTACTATTTCAAAAGTAATCGACAAGATTTTTATTTTCAACATATTCCTCGGTTACTATTTCAAAAGTAATCGGCAAGATTTTTATTTTCAGCATGTTCGTCGGTTACTATTTCAAAAGTAATCGGCAAGATTTTTTTTTTCAACATATTTGTCGGTGACTATTTTAAAAGTAATCAACAAGACTTTATTTTCAGCACATTCGTCGGTTACTATTTCAAAAGTAATCGGCAAGATTTTTATTTTCAACATATTCCTCGGTTACTATTTCATAAGTAATCGGCATGATTTATTTTCAGCACATTCGTCGGTTACTATTTCAAAAGTAATCGGCAAGATTTTTATTTTCAACATATTCCTCGGTTACTATTTAAAAAGTAATCCGTAAGATTTTTATTTTCAACATATTCCTCGGTTACTATTTAAAAAGTAATCGGTGAGATTTTTATTTTCAACATATTCGTCGCTTACTATTTCAAAACTAATCAGCAAGATTTTTATTTTCAACATATTCGTCGCTTAATATTTCAAAAGTAATCGGCATGATTTATTTTCAGCACATTCGTCGGTTACTATTTCAAAAGTAATCGGCAAGATTTTTATTTTGAGCACATTCGTCGGTTACTATTTTAAAAGTAATCGACAAGACTTTTATTTTCAGCACATTTGTCGGTTACTATTTCAAAAGTAATCGGCATGATTTATTTTCAGCACATTCGTCGGTTACTATTTCAAAAGTAATCGGCAAGATTTTTATTTTGAGCACATTCGTCGGTTACTATTTTAAAAGTAGTCGACACGAATTTTATTTTCAGCACATTTGTCGGTTACTATTTCAAAAGTAATCGGCATGATTTATTTTCAGCACATTCGTCGGTTACTATTTCAAAAGTAATCGGCAAGACTTTATTTTCAACACATTCGTCGGTTACTATTTTAAAAGTAATCGGCAAGACTTTATTTTCAGCACTTTCGTCGGTTACTATTTCAAATGTAATCGGCAGGATTTTTATTTTCAGCATATTCGTCGGTTACTATTTCGAAAGTAATAGGCAAGATTTTTATTTTCAGCATATTTGTCGGTTACTATTTTAAAAGTAATCGACAAGATTTTTATTTTCAACATATTCGTCGGTTACTATTTCAAAAGTAATCGGCAAGACTTTATTTTCAGCATATTCGTTGGTTACTATTTCAAAAGTAATCGGTAAGATTTTTATTTTCAACATATTCGTCACTTACTATTTCAAAAGTAATCGGCATGATTTATTTTCAGCACATTTGTCGGTTACTATTTCAAAAGTAATCGGCATGATTTATTTTTAGCATATTCGTCGGTTACTATTTCGAAGGTAATCGGCATGATTTATTTTCAACACATTCGTCGGTTACTATTTCAAAAGTAATCGGCATGATCTATTTTCTGCACATTTGTCGGTTACTATTTCAAAAGTAATCGGCATAAATTATTTTCAGCACATTCGTCGGTTACTATTTCAAAAGCAATCGGCAAGACTTTATTTTCAACACATTCGTCGGTTACTATTTCAAAAGTAATCGGCAAGACTTTATTTCCAGCACTTTCGTCGGTTACTATTTCAAATGTAATCGGCAGGATTTTTATTTTCAGCATATTCATCGGTTACTATTTCGAAAGTAATCGGCAAGATTTTTATTTTCAGCATATTTGTCGGTTACTATTTTAAAAGTAATCGACAAGATTTTTATTTTCAACATATTCGTCGGTTACTATTTCAAAAGTAATCGGCAAGACTTTATTTTCAGCATATTCGTTGGTTACTATTTCAAAAGTAATCGGTAAGATTTTTATTTTCAACATATTCGTCACTTACTATTTCAAAAGTAATCGGCATGATTTATTTTCAGCACATTTGTCGGTTACTATTTCAAAAGTAATCGGCATGATTTATTTTCAGCATATTCGTCGGTTACTATTTCAAAGGTAATCGGCATGATTTATTTTCAACACATTCGTCGGTTACTATTTCAAAAGTAATCGGCATGATCTATTTTCTGCACATTCGTCGGTTACTATTTCAAAAGTAATCGGCAAGATTTTTATTTTCAGCATATTCGTCGGTTACTATTTCAAAAGTAATCGGCAAGATTTTTATTTTTAGCATATTTGTCGGTTACTATATTAAAAGTAATCGACAAGATTTTTATTTTCAACATATTCGTCGGTTACTATTTCAAACGTAATCGGCAAGACTTTATTATCAGCACATTCGTTGGTTACTATTTTAAAAGTAATCGGCAAGATTTTTATTTTCAACATATTCGTCGGTTACTATTTCAAAAGTAATCGGCAAGACTTTATTTTCAGCACTTTCGTCGGTTACTATTTCAAATGTAATCGGCAGGATTTTTATTTTCAGCATATTCGTCGGTTACTATTTCGAAAGTAATCGGCAAGATTTTTATTTTCAGCATATTTGTCGGTTACTATTTTAAAAGTAATCGACAAGATTTTTATTTTCAACATATTCCTCGGTTACTATTTCAAAAGTAATCGGCAAGATTTTTATTTTCAGCATGTTCGTCGGTTACTATTTCAAAAGTAATCGGCAAGATTTTTTTTTTCAACATATTTGTCGGTTACTATTTTAAAAGTAATCGACAAGACTTTATTTTCAGCACATTCGTCGGTTACTATTTCAAAAGTAATCGGCAAGATTTTTATTTTCAACATATTCGTCGCTTACTATTTCAAAAGTAATCGGCATGATTTATTTTCAGCACATTCGTCGGTTACTATTTCAAAAGTAATCGACAAGATTTTTATTTTCAACATATTCCTCGGTTACTATTTCAAAAGTAATCGGCAAGATTTTTATTTTCAGCATGTTCGTCGGTTACTATTTCAAAAGTAATCGGCAAGATTTTTTTTTTCAACATATTTGTCGGTGACTATTTTAAAAGTAATCAACAAGACTTTATTTTCAGCACATTCGTCGGTTACTATTTCAAAAGTAATCGGCAAGATTTTTATTTTCAACATATTCCTCGGTTACTATTTCATAAGTAATCGGCATGATTTATTTTCAGCACATTCGTCGGTTACTATTTCAAAAGTAATCGGCAAGATTTTTATTTTCAACATATTCCTCGGTTACTATTTAAAAAGTAATCCGTAAGATTTTTATTTTCAACATATTCCTCGGTTACTATTTAAAAAGTAATCGGTGAGATTTTTATTTTCAACATATTCGTCGCTTACTATTTCAAAACTAATCAGCAAGATTTTTATTTTCAACATATTCGTCGCTTAATATTTCAAAAGTAATCGGCATGATTTATTTTCAGCACATTCGTCGGTTACTATTTCAAAAGTAATCGGCAAGATTTTTATTTTGAGCACATTCGTCGGTTACTATTTTAAAAGTAATCGACAAGACTTTTATTTTCAGCACATTTGTCGGTTACTATTTCAAAAGTAATCGGCATGATTTATTTTCAGCACATTCGTCGGTTACTATTTCAAAAGTAATCGGCAAGATTTTTATTTTGAGCACATTCGTCGGTTACTATTTTAAAAGTAGTCGACACGAATTTTATTTTCAGCACATTTGTCGGTTACTATTTCAAAAGTAATCGGCATGATTTATTTTCAGCACATTCGTCGGTTACTATTTCAAAAGTAATCGGCAAGACTTTATTTTCAACACATTCGTCGGTTACTATTTTAAAAGTAATCGGCAAGACTTTATTTTCAGCACTTTCGTCGGTTACTATTTCAAATGTAATCGGCAGGATTTTTATTTTCAGCATATTCGTCGGTTACTATTTCGAAAGTAATAGGCAAGATTTTTATTTTCAGCATATTTGTCGGTTACTATTTTAAAAGTAATCGACAAGATTTTTATTTTCAACATATTCGTCGGTTACTATTTCAAAAGTAATCGGCAAGACTTTATTTTCAGCATATTCGTTGGTTATTATTTCAAAAGTAATCGGTAAGATTTTTATTTTCAACATATTCGTCACTTACTATTTCAAAAGTAATCGGCATGATTTATTTTCAGCACATTTGTCGGTTACTATTTCAAAAGTAATCGGCATGATTTATTTTTAGCATATTCGTCGGTTACTATTTCGAAGGTAATCGGCATGATTTATTTTCAACACATTCGTCGGTTACTATTTCAAAAGTAATCGGCATGATCTATTTTCTGCACATTTGTCGGTTACTATTTCAAAAGTAATCGGCATAAATTATTTTCAGCACATTCGTCGGTTACTATTTCAAAAGCAATCGGCAAGACTTTATTTTCAACACATTCGTCGGTTACTATTTCAAAAGTAATCGGCAAGACTTTATTTCCAGCACTTTCGTCGGTTACTATTTCAAATGTAATCGGCAGGATTTTTATTTTCAGCATATTCGTCGGTTACTATTTCGAAAGTAATCGGCAAGATTTTTATTTTCAGCATATTTGTCGGTTACTATTTTAAAAGTAATCGACAAGATTTTTATTTTCAACATATTCGTCGGTTACTATTTCAAAAGTAATCGGCAAGACTTTATTTTCAGCATATTCGTTGGTTACTATTTCAAAAGTAATCGGTAAGATTTTTATTTTCAACATATTCGTCACTTACTATTTCAAAAGTAATCGGCATGATTTATTTTCAGCACATTTGTCGGTTACTATTTCAAAAGTAATCGGCATGATTTATTTTCAGCATATTCGTCGGTTACTATTTCAAAGGTAATCGGCATGATTTATTTTCAACACATTCGTCGGTTACTATTTCAAAAGTAATCGGCATGATCTATTTTCTGCACATTCGTCGGTTACTATTTCAAAAGTAATCGGCAAGATTTTTATTTTCAGCATATTCGTCGGTTACTATTTCAAAAGTAATCGGCAAGATTTTTATTTTTAGCATATTTGTCGGTTACTATATTAAAAGTAATCGACAAGATTTTTATTTTCAACATATTCGTCGGTTACTATTTCAAACGTAATCGGCAAGACTTTATTATCAGCACATTCGTTGGTTACTATTTTAAAAGTAATCGGCAAGATTTTTATTTTCAACATATTCGTCGGTTACTATTTCAAAAGTAATCGGCAAGACTTTATTTTCAGCACTTTCGTCGGTTACTATTTCAAATGTAATCGGCAGGATTTTTATTTTCAGCATATTCGTCGGTTACTATTTCGAAAGTAATCGGCAAGATTTTTATTTTCAGCATATTTGTCGGTTACTATTTTAAAAGTAATCGACAAGATTTTTATTTTCAACATATTCCTCGGTTACTATTTCAAAAGTAATCGGCAAGATTTTTATTTTCAGCATGTTCGTCGGTTACTATTTCAAAAGTAATCGGCAAGATTTTTTTTTTCAACATATTTGTCGGTTACTATTTTAAAAGTAATCGACAAGACTTTATTTTCAGCACATTCGTCGGTTACTATTTCAAAAGTAATCGGCAAGATTTTTATTTTCAACATATTCGTCGCTTACTATTTCAAAAGTAATCGGCATGATTTATTTTCAGCACATTCGTCGGTTACTATTTCAAAAGTAATCGACAAGATTTTTATTTTCAACATATTCCTCGGTTACTATTTCAAAAGTAATCGGCAAGATTTTTATTTTCAGCATGTTCGTCGGTTACTATTTCAAAAGTAATCGGCAAGATTTTTTTTTTCAACATATTTGTCGGTGACTATTTTAAAAGTAATCAACAAGACTTTATTTTCAGCACATTCGTCGGTTACTATTTCAAAAGTAATCGGCAAGATTTTTATTTTCAACATATTCCTCGGTTACTATTTCATAAGTAATCGGCATGATTTATTTTCAGCACATTCGTCGGTTACTATTTCAAAAGTAATCGGCAAGATTTTTATTTTCAACATATTCCTCGGTTACTATTTAAAAAGTAATCCGTAAGATTTTTATTTTCAACATATTCCTCGGTTACTATTTAAAAAGTAATCGGTGAGATTTTTATTTTCAACATATTCGTCGCTTACTATTTCAAAACTAATCAGCAAGATTTTTATTTTCAACATATTCGTCGCTTAATATTTCAAAAGTAATCGGCATGATTTATTTTCAGCACATTCGTCGGTTACTATTTCAAAAGTAATCGGCAAGATTTTTATTTTGAGCACATTCGTCGGTTACTATTTTAAAAGTAATCGACAAGACTTTTATTTTCAGCACATTTGTCGGTTACTATTTCAAAAGTAATCGGCATGATTTATTTTCAGCACATTCGTCGGTTACTATTTCAAAAGTAATCGGCAAGATTTTTATTTTGAGCACATTCGTCGGTTACTATTTTAAAAGTAGTCGACACGAATTTTATTTTCAGCACATTTGTCGGTTACTATTTCAAAAGTAATCGGCATGATTTATTTTCAGCACATTCGTCGGTTACTATTTCAAAAGTAATCGGCAAGACTTTATTTTCAACACATTCGTCGGTTACTATTTTAAAAGTAATCGGCAAGACT
Source organism: Medicago lupulina (assembly GCA_958299785.1). NCBI lineage: Eukaryota > Viridiplantae > Streptophyta > Magnoliopsida > Fabales > Fabaceae > Medicago > Medicago lupulina. Next base: position 39,224,713 of record OY283143.1, on the reverse strand, counting down.
TTATTTTCAGCACTTTCGTCGGTTACTATTTCAAATGTAATCGGCAGGATTTTTATTTTCAGCATATTCGTCGGTTACTATTTCGAAAGTAATAGGCAAGATTTTTATTTTCAGCATATTTGTCGGTTACTATTTTAAAAGTAATCGACAAGATTTTTATTTTCAACATATTCGTCGGTTACTATTTCAAAAGTAATCGGCAAGACTTTATTTTCAGCATATTCGTTGGTTACTATTTCAAAAGTAATCGGTAAGATTTTTATTTTCAACATATTCGTCACTTACTATTTCAAAAGTAATCGGCATGATTTATTTTCAGCACATTTGTCGGTTACTATTTCAAAAGTAATCGGCATGATTTATTTTTAGCATATTCGTCGGTTACTATTTCAAAGGTAATCGGCATGATTTATTTTCAACACATTCGTCGGTTACTATTTCAAAAGTAATCGGCATGATCTATTTTCTGCACATTTGTCGGTTACTATTTCAAAAGTAATCGGCATAAATTATTTTCAGCACATTCGTCGGTTACTATTTCAAAAGCAATCGGCAAGACTTTATTTTCAACACATTCGTCGGTTACTATTTCAAAAGTAATCGGCAAGACTTTATTTCCAGCACTTTCGTCGGTTACTATTTCAAATGTAATCGGCAGGATTTTTATTTTCAGCATATTCGTCGGTTACTATTTCGAAAGTAATCGGCAAGATTTTTATTTTCAGCATATTTGTCGGTTACTATTTTAAAAGTAATCGACAAGATTTTTATTTTCAACATATTCGTCGGTTACTATTTCAAAAGTAATCGGCAAGACTTTATTTTCAGCATATTCGTTGGTTACTATTTCAAAAGTAATCGGTAAGATTTTTATTTTCAACATATTCGTCACTTACTATTTCAAAAGTAATCGGCATGATTTATTTTCAGCACATTTGTCGGTTACTATTTCAAAAGTAATCGGCATGATTTATTTTCAGCATATTCGTCGGTTACTATTTCAAAGGTAATCGGCATGATTTATTTTCAACACATTCGTCGGTTACTATTTCAAAAGTAATCGGCATGATCTATTTTCTGCACATTCGTCGGTTACTATTTCAAAAGTAATCGGCAAGATTTTTATTTTCAGCATATTCGTCGGTTACTATTTCAAAAGTAATCGGCAAGATTTTTATTTTTAGCATATTTGTCGGTTACTATATTAAAAGTAATCGACAAGATTTTTATTTTCAACATATTCGTCGGTTACTATTTCAAACGTAATCGGCAAGACTTTATTATCAGCACATTCGTTGGTTACTATTTTAAAAGTAATCGGCAAGATTTTTATTTTCAACATATTCGTCGGTTACTATTTCAAAAGTAATCGGCAAGACTTTATTTTCAGCACTTTCGTCGGTTACTATTTCAAATGTAATCGGCAGGATTTTTATTTTCAGCATATTCGTCGGTTACTATTTCGAAAGTAATCGGCAAGATTTTTATTTTCAGCATATTTGTCGGTTACTATTTTAAAAGTAATCGACAAGATTTTTATTTTCAACATATTCCTCGGTTACTATTTCAAAAGTAATCGGCAAGATTTTTATTTTCAGCATGTTCGTCGGTTACTATTTCAAAAGTAATCGGCAAGATTTTTTTTTTCAACATATTTGTCGGTTACTATTTTAAAAGTAATCGACAAGACTTTATTTTCAGCACATTCGTCGGTTACTATTTCAAAAGTAATCGGCAAGATTTTTATTTTCAACATATTCGTCGCTTACTATTTCAAAAGTAATCGGCATGATTTATTTTCAGCACATTCGTCGGTTACTATTTCAAAAGTAATCGACAAGATTTTTATTTTCAACATATTCCTCGGTTACTATTTCAAAAGTAATCGGCAAGATTTTTATTTTCAGCATGTTCGTCGGTTATTATTTCAAAAGTAATCGGCAAGATTTTTTTTTTCAACATATTTGTCGGTGACTATTTTAAAAGTAATCAACAAGACTTTATTTTCAGCACATTCGTCGGTTACTATTTCAAAAGTAATCGGCAAGATTTTTATTTTCAACATATTCCTCGGTTACTATTTCATAAGTAATCGGCATGATTTATTTTCAGCACATTCGTCGGTTACTATTTCAAAAGTAATCGGCAAGATTTTTATTTTCAACATATTCCTCGGTTACTATTTAAAAAGTAATCCGTAAGATTTTTATTTTCAACATATTCGTCGCTTACTATGTCAAAAGTAATCAGCAAGATTTTTATTTTCAACATATTCGTCGCTTACTATTTCAAAAGTAATCGGCATGATTTATTTTCAGCACATTCGTCGGTTACTATTTCAAAAGTAATCGGCAAGACTTAATTTTCAACACATTCGTCGGTTACTATTTCAAAAGTAATCGGCATGATCTATTTTCTGCACATTCGTCGGTTACTATTTCAAAAGTAATCGGCAAGATTTTTATTTTTATCATATTTGTCGGTTACTATTTCAAAAGTAATCGGCAAGATTTTTATTTTCAACATATTCCTCGGTTACTATTTAAAAAGTAATCGGTGAGATTTTTATTTTCAACATATTCGTCGCTTACTATTTCAAAAGTAATCAGCAAGATTTTTATTTTCAACATATTCGTCGCTTACTATTTCAAAAGTAATCGGCATGATTTATTTTCAGCACATTCGTCGGTTACTATTTCAAAAGTAATCGGCAAGATTTTTATTTTGAGCACATTCGTCGGTTACTATTTTAAAAGTAGTCGACAAGACTTTTATTTTCAGCACATTTGTCGGTTACTATTTCAAAAGTAATCGGCATAAATTATTTTCAGCACATTCGTCGGTTACTATTTCAAAAGTAATCGGCAAGACTTTATTTTCAACACATTCGTCGGTTACTATTTCAAAAGTAATCGGCAAGACTTTATTTTCAGCACTTTCGTCGGTTACTATTTCAAATGTAATCGGCAGGATTTTTATTTTCAGCATATTCGTCGGTTACTATTTCGAAAGTAATCGGCAAGATTTTTATTTTCAGCATATTTGTCGGTTACTATTTTAAAAGTAATCGACAAGATTTTTATTTTCAACATATTCGTCGGTTACTATTTCAAAAGTAATCGGCAAGACTTTATTTTCAGCATATTCGTTGGTTACTATTTCAAAAGTAATCGGTAAGATTTTTATTTTCAACATATTCGTCACTTACTATTTCAAAAGTAATCGGCATGATTTATTTTCAGCACATTTGTCGGTTACTATTTCAAAAGTAATCGGCATGATTTATTTTCAGCATATTCGTCGGTTACTATTTCAAAGGTAATCGGCATGATTTATTTTCAACACATTCGTCGGTTACTATTTCAAAAGTAATCGGCATGATCTATTTTCTGCACATTCGTCGGTTACTATTTCAAAAGTAATCGGCAAGATTATTATTTTCAGCATATTCGTCGGTTACTATTTCAAAAGTAATCGGCAAGATTTTTATTTTTAGCATATTTGTCGGTTACTATATTAAAAGTAATCGACAAGATTTTTATTTTCAACATATTCGTCGGTTACTATTTCGAAAGTAATCGGCAAGATTTTTATTTTCAGCATATTTGTCGGTTACTATTTTAAAAGTAATCGACAAGATTTTTATTTTCAACATATTCCTCGGTTACTATTTCAAAAGTAATCGGCAAGATTTTTATTTTCAGCATGTTCGTCGGTTACTATTTCAAAAGTAATCGGCAAGATTTTTTTTTTCAACATATTTGTCGGTTACTATTTTAAAAGTAATCGACAAGACTTTATTTTCAGCACATTCGTCGGTTACTATTTCAAAAGTAATCGGCAAGATTTTTATTTTCAACATATTCGTCGCTTACTATTTCAAAAGTAATCGGCATGATTTATTTTCAGCACATTCGTCGGTTACTATTTCAAAAGTAATCGACAAGATTTTTATTTTCAACATATTCCTCGGTTACTATTTCAAAAGTAATCGGCAAGATTTTTATTTTCAGCATGTTCGTCGGTTATTATTTCAAAAGTAATCGGCAAGATTTTTTTTTTCAACATATTTGTCGGTGACTATTTTAAAAGTAATCAACAAGACTTTATTTTCAGCACATTCGTCGGTTACTATTTCAAAAGTAATCGGCAAGATTTTTATTTTCAACATATTCCTCGGTTACTATTTCATAAGTAATCGGCATGATTTATTTTCAGCACATTCGTCGGTTACTATTTCAAAAGTAATCGGCAAGATTTTTATTTTCAACATATTCCTCGGTTACTATTTAAAAAGTAATCCGTAAGATTTTTATTTTCAACATATTCGTCGCTTACTATGTCAAAAGTAATCAGCAAGATTTTTATTTTCAACATATTCGTCGCTTACTATTTCAAAAGTAATCGGCATGATTTATTTTCAGCACATTCGTCGGTTACTATTTCAAAAGTAATCGGCAAGACTTAATTTTCAACACATTCGTCGGTTACTATTTCAAAAGTAATCGGCATGATCTATTTTCTGCACATTCGTCGGTTACTATTTCAAAAGTAATCGGCAAGATTTTTATTTTTATCATATTTGTCGGTTACTATTTCAAAAGTAATCGGCAAGATTTTTATTTTCAACATATTCCTCGGTTACTATTTAAAAAGTAATCGGTGAGATTTTTATTTTCAACATATTCGTCGCTTACTATTTCAAAAGTAATCAGCAAGATTTTTATTTTCAACATATTCGTCGCTTACTATTTCAAAAGTAATCGGCATGATTTATTTTCAGCACATTCGTCGGTTACTATTTCAAAAGTAATCGGCAAGATTTTTATTTTGAGCACATTCGTCGGTTACTATTTTAAAAGTAGTCGACAAGACTTTTATTTTCAGCACATTTGTCGGTTACTATTTCAAAAGTAATCGGCATAAATTATTTTCAGCACATTCGTCGGTTACTATTTCAAAAGTAATCGGCAAGACTTTATTTTCAACACATTCGTCGGTTACTATTTCAAAAGTAATCGGCAAGACTTTATTTTCAGCACTTTCGTCGGTTACTATTTCAAATGTAATCGGCAGGATTTTTATTTTCAGCATATTCGTCGGTTACTATTTCGAAAGTAATCGGCAAGATTTTTATTTTCAGCATATTTGTCGGTTACTATTTTAAAAGTAATCGACAAGATTTTTATTTTCAACATATTCGTCGGTTACTATTTCAAAAGTAATCGGCAAGACTTTATTTTCAGCATATTCGTTGGTTACTATTTCAAAAGTAATCGGTAAGATTTTTATTTTCAACATATTCGTCACTTACTATTTCAAAAGTAATCGGCATGATTTATTTTCAGCACATTTGTCGGTTACTATTTCAAAAGTAATCGGCATGATTTATTTTCAGCATATTCGTCGGTTACTATTTCAAAGGTAATCGGCATGATTTATTTTCAACACATTCGTCGGTTACTATTTCAAAAGTAATCGGCATGATCTATTTTCTGCACATTCGTCGGTTACTATTTCAAAAGTAATCGGCAAGATTATTATTTTCAGCATATTCGTCGGTTACTATTTCAAAAGTAATCGGCAAGATTTTTATTTTTAGCATATTTGTCGGTTACTATATTAAAAGTAATCGACAAGATTTTTATTTTCAACATATTCGTCGGTTACTATTTCGAAAGTAATCGGCAAGATTTTTATTTTCAGCATATTTGTCGGTTACTATTTTAAAAGTAATCGACAAGATTTTTATTTTCAACATATTCCTCGGTTACTATTTCAAAAGTAATCGGCAAGATTTTTATTTTCAGCATGTTCGTCGGTTACTATTTCAAAAGTAATCGGCAAGATTTTTTTTTTCAACATATTTGTCGGTTACTATTTTAAAAGTAATCGACAAGACTTTATTTTCAGCACATTCGTCGGTTACTATTTCAAAAGTAATCGGCAAGATTTTTATTTTCAACATATTCGTCGGTTACTATTTCATAAGTAATCGGCATGATTTATTTTCAGCACATTCGTCGGTTACTATTTCAAAAGTAATCGGCAAGATTTTTATTTTCAACATATTCCTCGGTTACTATTTAAAAAGTAATCGGTGAGATTTTTATTTTCAACATATTCGTCGCTTACTATTTCAAAACTAATCAGCAAGATTTTTATTTTCAACATATTCGTCGCTTAATATTTCAAAAGTAATCGGCATGATTTATTTTCAGCACATTCGTCGGTTACTATTTCAAAAGTAATCAGCAAGATTTTTATTTTGAGCACATTCGTCGGTTACTATTTTAAAAGTAATCGACAAGACTTTTATTTTCAGCACATTTGTCGGTTACTATTTCAAAAGTAATCGGCATGATTTATTTTCAGCACATTCGTCGGTTACTATTTCAAAAGTAATCGGCAAGATTTTTATTTTGAGCACATTCGTCGGTTACTATTTTAAAAGTAGTCGACACGAATTTTATTTTCAACACATTCGTCGGTTACTATTTCAAAAGTAATCGGCATGATCTATTTTCTGCACATTTGTCGGTTACTATTTCAAAAGTAATCGGCATAAATTATTTTCAGCACATTCGTCGGTTACTATTTCAAAAGTAATCGGCAAGACTTTATTTTCAACACATTCGTCGGTTACTATTTCAAAAGTAATCGGCAAGACTTTATTTTCAGCACTTTCGTCGGTTACTATTTCAAATGTAATCGGCAGGATTTTTATTTTCAGCATATTCGTCGGTTACTATTTCGAAAGTAATCGGCAAGATTTTTATTTTCAGCATATTTGTCGGTTACTATTTTAAAAGTAATCGACAAGATTTTTATTTTCAACATATTCGTCGGTTACTATTTCAAAAGTAATCGGCAAGACTTTATTTTCAGCATATTCGTTGGTTACTATTTCAAAAGTAATCGGTAAGATTTTTATTTTCAACATATTCGTCACTTACTATTTCAAAAGTAATCGGCATGATTTATTTTCAGCACATTTGTCGGTTACTATTTCAAAAGTAATCAGCATGATTTATTTTCAGCATATTCGTCGGTTACTATTTCAAAGGTAATCGGCATGATTTATTTTCAACACATTCGTCGGTTACTATTTCAAAAGTAATCGGCATGATCTATTTTCTGCACATTCGTCGGTTACTATTTCAAAAGTAATCGGCAAGATTTTTATTTTCAGCATATTCGTCGGTTACTATTTCAAAAGTAATCGGCAAGATTTTTATTTTCAGCATATTTGTCGGTTACTATTTTAAAAGTAATCGACAAGATTTTTATTTTCAACATATTCCTCGGTTACTATTTCAAAAGTAATCGGCAAGATTTTTATTTTCAGCATGTTCGTCGGTTACTATTTCAAAAGTAATCGGCAAGATTTTTATTTTCAACATATTCCTCGGTTACTATTTCATAAGTAATCGGCATGATTTATTTTCAGCACATTCGTCGGTTACTATTTCAAAAGTAATCGGCAAGATTTTTATTTTCAACATATTCCTCGGTTACTATTTAAAAAGTAATCCGTAAGATTTTTATTTTCAACATATTTGTCGCTTACTATGTCAAAAGTAATCAGCAAGATTTTTATTTTCAACATATTCGTCGCTTACTATTTCAAAAGTAATCGGCATGATTTATTTTCAGCACATTCGTCGGTTACTATTTCAAAAGTAATCGGCAAGACTTAATTTTCAACACATTCGTCGGTTACTATTTCAAAAGTAATCGGCATGATCTATTTTCTGCACATTCGTCGGTTACTATTTCAAAAGTAATCGGCAAGATTTTTATTTTTATCATATTTGTCGGTTACTATTTCAAAAGTAATCGGCAAGATTTTTATTTTCAACATATTCCTCGGTTACTATTTAAAAAGTAATCGGTGAGATTTTTATTTTCAACATATTCGTCGCTTACTATTTCAAAAGTAATCAGCAAGATTTTTATTTTCAACATATTCGTCGCTTACTATTTCAAAAGTAATCGGCATGATTTATTTTCAGCACATTCGTCGGTTACTATTTCAAAAGTAATCGGCAAGATTTTTATTTTGAGCACATTCGTCGGTTACTATTTTAAAAGTAGTCGACAAGACTTTTATTTTCAGCACATTTGTCGGTTACTATTTCAAAAGTAATCGGCATAAATTATTTTCAGCACATTCGTCGGTTACTATTTCAAAAGTAATCGGCAAGACTTTATTTTCAACACATTCGTCGGTTACTATTTCAAAAGTAATCGGCAAGATTTTTATTTTTAGCATATTTGTCGGTTACTATATTAAAAGTAATCGACAAGATTTTTATTTTCAACATATTCGTCGGTTACTATTTCAAACGTAATCGGCAAGACTTTATTATCAGCACATTCGTTGGTTACTATTTTAAAAGTAATCGGCAAGATTTTTATTTTCAACATATTCGTCGGTTACTATTTCAAAAGAAATCGGCAAGACTTTATTTTCAGCACTTTCGTCGGTTACTATTTCAAATGTAATCGGCAGGATTTTTATTTTCAGCATATTCGTCGGTTACTATTTCGAAAGTAATCGGCAAGATTTTTATTTTCAGCATATTTGTCGGTTACTATTTTAAAAGTAATCGACAAGATTTTTATTTTCAACATATTCCTCGGTTACTATTTCAAAAGTAATCGGCAAGATTTTTATTTTCAGCATGTTCGTCGGTTACTATTTCAAAAGTAATCGGCAAGATTTTTATTTTCAACATATTCCTCGGTTACTATTTCATAAGTAATCGGCATGATTTATTTTCAGCACATTCGTCGGTTACTATTTCAAAAGTAATCGGCAAGATTTTTATTTTCAACATATTCCTCGGTTACTATTTAAAAAGTAATCCGTAAGATTTTTATTTTCAACATATTCGTCGCTTACTATGTCAAAAGTAATCAGCAAGATTTTTATTTTCAACATATTCGTCGCTTACTATTTTAAAAGTAATCGACAAGATTTTTATTTTCAACATATTCCTCGGTTACTATTTCAAAAGTAATCGGCAAGATTTTTATTTTCAGCATGTTCGTCGGTTACTATTTCAAAAGTAATCGGCAAGATTTTTATTTTCAACATATTCCTCGGTTACTATTTCATAAGTAATCGGCATGATTTATTTTCAGCACATTCGTCGGTTACTATTTCAAAAGTAATCGGCAAGATTTTTATTTTCAACATATTCCTCGGTTACTATTTAAAAAGTAATCCGTAAGATTTTTATTTTCAACATATTCGTCGCTTACTATGTCAAAAGTAATCAGCAAGATTTTTATTTTCAACATATTCGTCGGTTACTATTTCAAAAGTAATCGGCAAGACTTAATTTTCAACACATTCGTCGGTTACTATTTCAAAAGTAATCGGCATGATCTATTTTCTGCACATTCGTCGGTTACTATTTCAAAAGTAATCGGCAAGATTTTTATTTTTATCATATTTGTCGGTTACTATTTCAAAAGTAATCGGCAAGATTTTTATTTTCAACATATTCCTCGGTTACTATTTAAAAAGTAATCGGTGAGATTTTTATTTTCAACATATTCGTCGCTTACTATTTCAAAAGTAATCAGCAAGATTTTTATTTTCAACATATTCGTCGCTTACTATTTCAAAAGTAATCGGCATGATTTATTTTCAGCACATTCGTCGGTTACTATTTCAAAAGTAATCGGCAAGATTTTTATTTTGAGCACATTCGTCGGTTACTATTTTAAAAGTAGTCGACAAGACTTTTATTTTCAGCACATTTGTCGGTTACTATTTCAAAAGTAATCGGCATAAATTATTTTCAGCACATTCGTCGGTTACTATTTCAAAAGTAATCGGCAAGACTTTATTTTCAACACATTCGTCGGTTACTATTTCAAAAGTAATCGGCAAGACTTTATTTTCAGCACTTTCGTCGGTTACTATTTCAAATGTAATCGGCAGGATTTTTATTTTCAGCATATTCGTCGGTTACTATTTCGAAAGTAATCGGCAAGATTTTTATTTTCAGCATATTTGTCGGTTACTATTTTAAAAGTAATCGACAAGATTTTTATTTTCAACATATTCGTCGGTTACTATTTCAAAAGTAATCGGCAAGACTTTATTTTCAGCATATTCGTTGGTTACTATTTCAAAAGTAATCGGTAAGATTTTTATTTTCAACATATTCGTCACTTACTATTTCAAAAGTAATCGGCATGATTTATTTTCAGCACATTTGTCGGTTACTATTTCAAAAGTAATCGGCATGATTTATTTTCAGCATATTCGTCGGTTACTATTTCAAAGGTAATCGGCATGATTTATTTTCAACACATTCGTCGGTTACTATTTCAAAAGTAATCGGCATGATCTATTTTCTGCACATTCGTCGGTTACTATTTCAAAAGTAATCGGCAAGATTATTATTTTCAGCATATTCGTCGGTTACTATTTCAAAAGTAATCGGCAAGATTTTTATTTTTAGCATATTTGTCGGTTACTATATTAAAAGTAATCGACAAGATTTTTATTTTCAACATATTCGTCGGTTACTATTTCGAAAGTAATCGGCAAGATTTTTATTTTCAGCATATTTGTCGGTTACTATTTTAAAAGTAATCGACAAGATTTTTATTTTCAACATATTCCTCGGTTACTATTTCAAAAGTAATCGGCAAGATTTTTATTTTCAGCATGTTCGTCGGTTACTATTTCAAAAGTAATCGGCAAGATTTTTTTTTTCAACATATTTGTCGGTTACTATTTTAAAAGTAATCGACAAGACTTTATTTTCAGCACATTCGTCGGTTACTATTTCAAAAGTAATCGGCAAGATTTTTATTTTCAACATATTCGTCGGTTACTATTTCATAAGTAATCGGCATGATTTATTTTCAGCACATTCGTCGGTTACTATTTCAAAAGTAATCGGCAAGATTTTTATTTTCAACATATTCCTCGGTTACTATTTAAAAAGTAATCGGTGAGATTTTTATTTTCAACATATTCGTCGCTTACTATTTCAAAACTAATCAGCAAGATTTTTATTTTCAACATATTCGTCGCTTAATATTTCAAAAGTAATCGGCATGATTTATTTTCAGCACATTCGTCGGTTACTATTTCAAAAGTAATCAGCAAGATTTTTATTTTGAGCACATTCGTCGGTTACTATTTTAAAAGTAATCGACAAGACTTTTATTTTCAGCACATTTGTCGGTTACTATTTCAAAAGTAATCGGCATGATTTATTTTCAGCACATTCGTCGGTTACTATTTCAAAAGTAATCGGCAAGATTTTTATTTTGAGCACATTCGTCGGTTACTATTTTAAAAGTAGTCGACACGAATTTTATTTTCAACACATTCGTCGGTTACTATTTCAAAAGTAATCGGCATGATCTATTTTCTGCACATTTGTCGGTTACTATTTCAAAAGTAATCGGCATAAATTATTTTCAGCACATTCGTCGGTTACTATTTCAAAAGTAATCGGCAAGACTTTATTTTCAACACATTCGTCGGTTACTATTTCAAAAGTAATCGGCAAGACTTTATTTTCAGCACTTTCGTCGGTTACTATTTCAAATGTAATCGGCAGGATTTTTATTTTCAGCATATTCGTCGGTTACTATTTCGAAAGTAATCGGCAAGATTTTTATTTTCAGCATATTTGTCGGTTACTATTTTAAAAGTAATCGACAAGATTTTTATTTTCAACATATTCGTCGGTTACTATTTCAAAAGTAATCGGCAAGACTTTATTTTCAGCATATTCGTTGGTTACTATTTCAAAAGTAATCGGTAAGATTTTTATTTTCAACATATTCGTCACTTACTATTTCAAAAGTAATCGGCATGATTTATTTTCAGCACATTTGTCGGTTACTATTTCAAAAGTAATCGGCATGATTTATTTTCAGCATATTCGTCGGTTACTATTTCAAAGGTAATCGGCATGATTTATTTTCAACACATTCGTCGGTTACTATTTCAAAAGTAATCGGCATGATCTATTTTCTGCACATTCGTCGGTTACTATTTCAAAAGTAATCGGCAAGATTTTTATTTTCAGCATATTCGTCGGTTACTATTTCAAAAGTAATCGGCAAGATTTTTATTTTTAGCATATTTGTCGGTTACTATATTAAAAGTAATCGACAAGATTTTTATTTTCAACATATTCGTCGGTTACTATTTCAAACGTAATCGGCAAGACTTTATTATCAGCACATTCGTTGGTTACTATTTTAAAAGTAATCGGCAAGATTTTTATTTTCAACATATTCGTCGGTTACTATTTCAAAAGAAATCGGCAAGACTTTATTTTCAGCACTTTCGTCGGTTACTATTTCAAATGTAATCGGCAGGATTTTTATTTTCAGCATATTCGTCGGTTACTATTTCGAAAGTAATCGGCAAGATTTTTATTTTCAGCATATTTGTCGGTTACTATTTTAAAAGTAATCGACAAGATTTTTATTTTCAACATATTCCTCGGTTACTATTTCAAAAGTAATCGGCAAGATTTTTATTTTCAGCATGTTCGTCGGTTACTATTTCAAAAGTAATCGGCAAGATTTTTATTTTCAACATATTCCTCGGTTACTATTTCATAAGTAATCGGCATGATTTATTTTCAGCACATTCGTCGGTTACTATTTCAAAAGTAATCGGCAAGATTTTTATTTTCAACATATTCCTCGGTTACTATTTAAAAAGTAATCCGTAAGATTTTTATTTTCAACATATTTGTCGCTTACTATGTCAAAAGTAATCAGCAAGATTTTTATTTTCAACATATTCGTCGCTTACTATTTCAAAAGTAATCGGCATGATTTATTTTCAGCACATTCGTCGGTTACTATTTCAAAAGTAATCGGCAAGACTTAATTTTCAACACATTCGTCGGTTACTATTTCAAAAGTAATCGGCATGATCTATTTTCTGCACATTCGTCGGTTACTATTTCAAAAGTAATCGGCAAGATTTTTATTTTTATCATATTTGTCGGTTACTATTTCAAAAGTAATCGGCAAGATTTTTATTTTCAACATATTCCTCGGTTACTATTTAAAAAGTAATCGGTGAGATTTTTATTTTCAACATATTCGTCGCTTACTATTTCAAAAGTAATCAGCAAGATTTTTATTTTCAACATATTCGTCGCTTACTATTTCAAAAGTAATCGGCATGATTTATTTTCAGCACATTCGTCGGTTACTATTTCAAAAGTAATCGGCAAGATTTTTATTTTGAGCACATTCGTCGGTTACTATTTTAAAAGTAGTCGACAAGACTTTTATTTTCAGCACATTTGTCGGTTACTATTTCAAAAGTAATCGGCATAAATTATTTTCAGCACATTCGTCGGTTACTATTTCAAAAGTAATCGGCAAGACTTTATTTTCAACACATTCGTCGGTTACTATTTCAAAAGTAATCGGCAAGATTTTTATTTTTAGCATATTTGTCGGTTACTATATTAAAAGTAATCGACAAGATTTTTATTTTCAACATATTCGTCGGTTACTATTTCAAACGTAATCGGCAAGACTTTATTATCAGCACATTCGTTGGTTACTATTTTAAAAGTAATCGGCAAGATTTTTATTTTCAACATATTCGTCGGTTACTATTTCAAAAGAAATCGGCAAGACTTTATTTTCAGCACTTTCGTCGGTTACTATTTCAAATGTAATCGGCAGGATTTTTATTTTCAGCATATTCGTCGGTTACTATTTCGAAAGTAATCGGCAAGATTTTTATTTTCAGCATATTTGTCGGTTACTATTTTAAAAGTAATCGACAAGATTTTTATTTTCAACATATTCCTCGGTTACTATTTCAAAAGTAATCGGCAAGATTTTTATTTTCAGCATGTTCGTCGGTTACTATTTCAAAAGTAATCGGCAAGATTTTTATTTTCAACATATTCCTCGGTTACTATTTCATAAGTAATCGGCATGATTTATTTTCAGCACATTCGTCGGTTACTATTTCAAAAGTAATCGGCAAGATTTTTATTTTCAACATATTCCTCGGTTACTATTTAAAAAGTAATCCGTAAGATTTTTATTTTCAACATATTCGTCGCTTACTATGTCAAAAGTAATCAGCAAGATTTTTATTTTCAACATATTCGTCGCTTACTATTTTAAAAGTAATCGACAAGATTTTTATTTTCAACATATTCCTCGGTTACTATTTCAAAAGTAATCGGCAAGATTTTTATTTTCAGCATGTTCGTCGGTTACTATTTCAAAAGTAATCGGCAAGATTTTTATTTTCAACATATTCCTCGGTTACTATTTCATAAGTAATCGGCATGATTTATTTTCAGCACATTCGTCGGTTACTATTTCAAAAGTAATCGGCAAGATTTTTATTTTCAACATATTCCTCGGTTACTATTTAAAAAGTAATCCGTAAGATTTTTATTTTCAACATATTCGTCGCTTACTATGTCAAAAGTAATCAGCAAGATTTTTATTTTCAACATATTCGTCGGTTACTATTTCAAAAGTAATCGGCAAGACTTAATTTTCAACACATTCGTCGGTTACTATTTCAAAAGTAATCGGCATGATCTATTTTCTGCACATTCGTCGGTTACTATTTCAAAAGTAATCGGCAAGATTTTTATTTTTATCATATTTGTCGGTTACTATTTCAAAAGTAATCGGCAAGATTTTTATTTTCAACATATTCCTCGGTTACTATTTAAAAAGTAATCGGTGAGATTTTTATTTTCAACATATTCGTCGCTTACTATTTCAAAAGTAATCAGCAAGATTTTTATTTTCAACATATTCGTCGCTTACTATTTCAAAAGTAATCGGCATGATTTATTTTCAGCACATTCGTCGGTTACTATTTCAAAAGTAATCGGCAAGATTTTTATTTTGAGCACATTCGTCGGTTACTATTTTAAAAGTAGTCGACAAGACTTTTATTTTCAGCACATTTGTCGGTTACTATTTCAAAAGTAATCGGCATAAATTATTTTCAGCACATTCGTCGGTTACTATTTCAAAAGTAATCGGCAAGACTTTATTTTCAACACATTCGTCGGTTACTATTTCAAAAGTAATCGGCAAGACTTTATTTTCAGCACTTTCGTCGGTTACTATTTCAAATGTAATCGGCAGGATTTTTATTTTCAGCATATTCGTCGGTTACTATTTCGAAAGTAATCGGCAAGATTTTTATTTTCAGCATATTTGTCGGTTACTATTTTAAAAGTAATCGACAAGATTTTTATTTTCAACATATTCGTCGGTTACTATTTCAAAAGTAATCGGCAAGACTTTATTTTCAGCATATTCGTTGGTTACTATTTCAAAAGTAATCGGTAAGATTTTTATTTTCAACATATTCGTCACTTACTATTTCAAAAGTAATCGGCATGATTTATTTTCAGCACATTTGTCGGTTACTATTTCAAAAGTAATCGGCATGATTTATTTTCAGCATATTCGTCGGTTACTATTTCAAAGGTAATCGGCATGATTTATTTTCAACACATTCGTCGGTTACTATTTCAAAAGTAATCGGCATGATCTATTTTCTGCACATTCGTCGGTTACTATTTCAAAAGTAATCGGCAAGATTATTATTTTCAGCATATTCGTCGGTTACTATTTCAAAAGTAATCGGCAAGATTTTTATTTTTAGCATATTTGTCGGTTACTATATTAAAAGTAATCGACAAGATTTTTATTTTCAACATATTCGTCGGTTACTATTTCGAAAGTAATCGGCAAGATTTTTATTTTCAGCATATTTGTCGGTTACTATTTTAAAAGTAATCGACAAGATTTTTATTTTCAACATATTCCTCGGTTACTATTTCAAAAGTAATCGGCAAGATTTTTATTTTCAGCATGTTCGTCGGTTACTATTTCAAAAGTAATCGGCAAGATTTTTTTTTTCAACATATTTGTCGGTTACTATTTTAAAAGTAATCGACAAGACTTTATTTTCAGCACATTCGTCGGTTACTATTTCAAAAGTAATCGGCAAGATTTTTATTTTCAACATATTCGTCGGTTACTATTTCATAAGTAATCGGCATGATTTATTTTCAGCACATTCGTCGGTTACTATTTCAAAAGTAATCGGCAAGATTTTTATTTTCAACATATTCCTCGGTTACTATTTAAAAAGTAATCGGTGAGATTTTTATTTTCAACATATTCGTCGCTTACTATTTCAAAACTAATCAGCAAGATTTTTATTTTCAACATATTCGTCGCTTAATATTTCAAAAGTAATCGGCATGATTTATTTTCAGCACATTCGTCGGTTACTATTTCAAAAGTAATCAGCAAGATTTTTATTTTGAGCACATTCGTCGGTTACTATTTTAAAAGTAATCGACAAGACTTTTATTTTCAGCACATTTGTCGGTTACTATTTCAAAAGTAATCGGCATGATTTATTTTCAGCACATTCGTCGGTTACTATTTCAAAAGTAATCGGCAAGATTTTTATTTTGAGCACATTCGTCGGTTACTATTTTAAAAGTAGTCGACACGAATTTTATTTTCAACACATTCGTCGGTTACTATTTCAAAAGTAATCGGCATGATCTATTTTCTGCACATTTGTCGGTTACTATTTCAAAAGTAATCGGCATAAATTATTTTCAGCACATTCGTCGGTTACTATTTCAAAAGTAATCGGCAAGACTTTATTTTCAACACATTCGTCGGTTACTATTTCAAAAGTAATCGGCAAGACTTTATTTTCAGCACTTTCGTCGGTTACTATTTCAAATGTAATCGGCAGGATTTTTATTTTCAGCATATTCGTCGGTTACTATTTCGAAAGTAATCGGCAAGATTTTTATTTTCAGCATATTTGTCGGTTACTATTTTAAAAGTAATCGACAAGATTTTTATTTTCAACATATTCGTCGGTTACTATTTCAAAAGTAATCGGCAAGACTTTATTTTCAGCATATTCGTTGGTTACTATTTCAAAAGTAATCGGTAAGATTTTTATTTTCAACATATTCGTCACTTACTATTTCAAAAGTAATCGGCATGATTTATTTTCAGCACATTTGTCGGTTACTATTTCAAAAGTAATCGGCATGATTTATTTTCAGCATATTCGTCGGTTACTATTTCAAAGGTAATCGGCATGATTTATTTTCAACACATTCGTCGGTTACTATTTCAAAAGTAATCGGCATGATCTATTTTCTGCACATTCGTCGGTTACTATTTCAAAAGTAATCGGCAAGATTTTTATTTTCAGCATATTCGTCGGTTACTATTTCAAAAGTAATCGGCAAGATTTTTATTTTTAGCATATTTGTCGGTTACTATATTAAAAGTAATCGACAAGATTTTTATTTTCAACATATTCGTCGGTTACTATTTCAAACGTAATCGGCAAGACTTTATTATCAGCACATTCGTTGGTTACTATTTTAAAAGTAATCGGCAAGATTTTTATTTTCAACATATTCGTCGGTTACTATTTCAAAAGAAATCGGCAAGACTTTATTTTCAGCACTTTCGTCGGTTACTATTTCAAATGTAATCGGCAGGATTTTTATTTTCAGCATATTCGTCGGTTACTATTTCGAAAGTAATCGGCAAGATTTTTATTTTCAGCATATTTGTCGGTTACTATTTTAAAAGTAATCGACAAGATTTTTATTTTCAACATATTCCTCGGTTACTATTTCAAAAGTAATCGGCAAGATTTTTATTTTCAGCATGTTCGTCGGTTACTATTTCAAAAGTAATCGGCAAGATTTTTTTTTCAACATATTTGTCGGTTACTATTTTAAAAGTAATCGACAAGACTTTATTTTCAGCACATTCGTCGGTTACTATTTCAAAAGTAATCGGCAAGATTTTTATTTTCAACATATTCGTCGCTTACTATTTCAAAAGTAATCGGCATGATTTATTTTCAGCACATTCGTCGGTTACTATTTCAAAAGTAATCGACAAGATTTTTATTTTCAACATATTCCTCGGTTACTATTTCAAAAGTAATCGGCAAGATTTTTATTTTCAGCATGTTCGTCGGTTACTATTTCAAAAGTAATCGGCAAGATTTTTTTTTTCAACATATTTGTCGGTTACTATTTTAAAAGTAATCAACAAGACTTTATTTTCAGCACATTCGTCGGTTACTATTTCAAAAGTAATCGGCAAGATTTTTATTTTCAACATATTCCTCGGTTACTATTTCATAAGTAATCGGCATGATTTATTTTCAGCACATTCGTCGGTTACTATTTCAAAAGTAATCGGCAAGATTTTTATTTTCAACATATTCCTCGGTTGCTATTTAAAAAGTAATCCGTAAGATTTTTATTTTCAACATATTCGTCGCTTACTATGTCAAAAGTAATCAGCAAGATTTTTATTTTCAACATATTCGTCGCTTACTATTTCAAAAGTAATCGGCATGATTTATTTTCAGCACATTCGTCGGTTACTATTTCAAAAGTAATCGGCAAGACTTAATTTTCAACACATTCGTCGGTTACTATTTCAAAAGTAATCGGCATGATCTATTTTCTGCACATTCGTCGGTTACTATTTCAAAAGTAATCGGCAAGATTTTTATTTTTAGCATATTTGTCGGTTACTATTTCAAAAGTAATCGGCAAGATTTTTATTTTCAACATATTCCTCGGTTACTATTTAAAAAGTAATCGGTGAGATTTTTATTTTCAACATATTCGTCGGTTACTATTTCAAACGTAATCGGCAAGACTTTATTATCAGCACATTCGTTGGTTACTATTTTAAAAGTAATCGGCAAGATTTTTATTTTCAACATATTCGTCGGTTACTATTTCAAAAGAAATCGGCAAGACTTTATTTTCAGCACTTTCGTCGGTTACTATTTCAAATGTAATCGGCAGGATTTTTATTTTCAGCATATTCGTCGGTTACTATTTCGAAAGTAATCGGCAAGATTTTTATTTTCAGCATATTTGTCGGTTACTATTTTAAAAGTAATCGACAAGATTTTTATTTTCAACATATTCCTCGGTTACTATTTCAAAAGTAATCGGCAAGATTTTTATTTTCAGCATGTTCGTCGGTTACTATTTCAAAAGTAATCGGCAAGATTTTTATTTTCAACATATTCCTCGGTTACTATTTCATAAGTAATCGGCATGATTTATTTTCAGCACATTCGTCGGTTACTATTTCAAAAGTAATCGGCAAGATTTTTATTTTCAACATATTCCTCGGTTACTATTTAAAAAGTAATCCGTAAGATTTTTATTTTCAACATATTCGTCGCTTACTATGTCAAAAGTAATCAGCAAGATTTTTATTTTCAACATATTCGTCGCTTACTATTTTAAAAGTAATCGACAAGATTTTTATTTTCAACATATTCCTCGGTTACTATTTCAAAAGTAATCGGCAAGATTTTTAT
This sequence comes from Medicago lupulina, assembly GCA_958299785.1. Lineage (NCBI taxonomy): Eukaryota > Viridiplantae > Streptophyta > Magnoliopsida > Fabales > Fabaceae > Medicago > Medicago lupulina. Next base: position 39,205,287 of record OY283143.1, on the reverse strand, counting down.
TTTCAGCATGTTCGTCGGTTACTATTTCAAAAGTAATCGGCAAGATTTTTATTTTCAACATATTCCTCGGTTACTATTTCATAAGTAATCGGCATGATTTATTTTCAGCACATTCGTCGGTTACTATTTCAAAAGTAATCGGCAAGATTTTTATTTTCAACATATTCCTCGGTTACTATTTAAAAAGTAATCCGTAAGATTTTTATTTTCAACATATTCGTCGCTTACTATGTCAAAAGTAATCAGCAAGATTTTTATTTTCAACATATTCGTCGCTTACTATTTCAAAAGTAATCGGCATGATTTATTTTCAGCACATTCGTCGGTTACTATTTCAAAAGTAATCGGCAAGACTTAATTTTCAACACATTCGTCGGTTACTATTTCAAAAGTAATCGGCATGATCTATTTTCTGCACATTCGTCGGTTACTATTTCAAAAGTAATCGGCAAGATTTTTATTTTTATCATATTTGTCGGTTACTATTTCAAAAGTAATCGGCAAGATTTTTATTTTCAACATATTCCTCGGTTACTATTTAAAAAGTAATCGGTGAGATTTTTATTTTCAACATATTCGTCGCTTACTATTTCAAAAGTAATCAGCAAGATTTTTATTTTCAACATATTCGTCGCTTACTATTTCAAAAGTAATCGGCATGATTTATTTTCAGCACATTCGTCGGTTACTATTTCAAAAGTAATCGGCAAGATTTTTATTTTGAGCACATTCGTCGGTTACTATTTTAAAAGTAGTCGACAAGACTTTTATTTTCAGCACATTTGTCGGTTACTATTTCAAAAGTAATCGGCATAAATTATTTTCAGCACATTCGTCGGTTACTATTTCAAAAGTAATCGGCAAGACTTTATTTTCAACACATTCGTCGGTTACTATTTCAAAAGTAATCGGCAAGACTTTATTTTCAGCACTTTCGTCGGTTACTATTTCAAATGTAATCGGCAGGATTTTTATTTTCAGCATATTCGTCGGTTACTATTTCGAAAGTAATCGGCAAGATTTTTATTTTCAGCATATTTGTCGGTTACTATTTTAAAAGTAATCGACAAGATTTTTATTTTCAACATATTCGTCGGTTACTATTTCAAAAGTAATCGGCAAGACTTTATTTTCAGCATATTCGTTGGTTACTATTTCAAAAGTAATCGGTAAGATTTTTATTTTCAACATATTCGTCACTTACTATTTCAAAAGTAATCGGCATGATTTATTTTCAGCACATTTGTCGGTTACTATTTCAAAAGTAATCGGCATGATTTATTTTCAGCATATTCGTCGGTTACTATTTCAAAGGTAATCGGCATGATTTATTTTCAACACATTCGTCGGTTACTATTTCAAAAGTAATCGGCATGATCTATTTTCTGCACATTCGTCGGTTACTATTTCAAAAGTAATCGGCAAGATTATTATTTTCAGCATATTCGTCGGTTACTATTTCAAAAGTAATCGGCAAGATTTTTATTTTTAGCATATTTGTCGGTTACTATATTAAAAGTAATCGACAAGATTTTTATTTTCAATATATTCGTCGGTTACTATTTCGAAAGTAATCGGCAAGATATTTATTTTCAGCATATTTGTCGGTTACTATTTTAAAAGTAATCGACAAGATTTTTATTTTCAACATATTCCTCGGTTACTATTTCAAAAGTAATCGGCAAGATTTTTATTTTCAGCATGTTCGTCGGTTACTATTTCAAAAGTAATCGGCAAGATTTTTTTTTTCAACATATTTGTCGGTTACTATTTTAAAAGTAATCGACAAGACTTTATTTTCAGCACATTCGTCGGTTACTATTTCAAAAGTAATCGGCAAGATTTTTATTTTCAACATATTCGTCGGTTACTATTTCATAAGTAATCGGCATGATTTATTTTCAGCACATTCGTCGGTTACTATTTCAAAAGTAATCGGCAAGATTTTTATTTTCAACATATTCCTCGGTTACTATTTAAAAAGTAATCGGTGACATTTTTATTTTCAACATATTCGTCGCTTACTATTTCAAAACTAATCAGCAAGATTTTTATTTTCAACATATTCGTCGCTTAATATTTCAAAAGTAATCGGCATGATTTATTTTCAGCACATTCGTCGGTTACTATTTCAAAAGTAATCAGCAAGATTTTTATTTTGAGCACATTCGTCGGTTACTATTTTAAAAGTAATCGACAAGACTTTTATTTTCAGCACATTTGTCGGTTACTATTTCAAAAGTAATCGGCATGATTTATTTTCAGCACATTCGTCGGTTACTATTTCAAAAGTAATCGGCAAGAATTTTATTTTGAGCACATTCGTCGGTTACTATTTTAAAAGTAGTCGACACGAATTTTATTTTCAACACATTCGTCGGTTACTATTTCAAAAGTAATCGGCATGATCTATTTTCTGCACATTTGTCGGTTACTATTTCAAAAGTAATCGGCATAAATTATTTTCAGCACATTCGTCGGTTACTATTTCAAAAGTAATCGGCAAGACTTTATTTTCAACACATTCGTCGGTTACTATTTCAAAAGTAATCGGCAAGACTTTATTTTCAGCACTTTCGTCGGTTACTATTTCAAATGTAATCGGCAGGATTTTTATTTTCAGCATATTCGTCGGTTACTATTTCGAAAGTAATCGGCAAGATTTTTATTTTCAGCATATTTGTCGGTTACTATTTTAAAAGTAATCGACAAGATTTTTATTTTCAACATATTCGTCGGTTACTATTTCAAAAGTAATCGGCAAGACTTTATTTTCAGCATATTCGTTGGTTACTATTTCAAAAGTAATCGGTAAGATTTTTATTTTCAACATATTCGTCACTTACTATTTCAAAAGTAATCGGCATGATTTATTTTCAGCACATTTGTCGGTTACTATTTCAAAAGTAATCGGCATGATTTATTTTCAGCATATTCGTCGGTTACTATTTCAAAGGTAATCGGCATGATTTATTTTCAACACATTCGTCGGTTACTATTTCAAAAGTAATCGGCATGATCTATTTTCTGCACATTCGTCGGTTACTATTTCAAAAGTAATCGGCAAGATTTTTATTTTCAGCATATTCGTCGGTTACTATTTCAAAAGTAATCGGCAAGATTTTTATTTTTAGCATATTTGTCGGTTACTATATTAAAAGTAATCGACAAGATTTTTATTTTCAACATATTCGTCGGTTACTATTTCAAACGTAATCGGCAAGACTTTATTATCAGCACATTCGTTGGTTACTATTTTAAAAGTAATCGGCAAGATTTTTATTTTCAACATATTCGTCGGTTACTATTTCAAAAGAAATCGGCAAGACTTTATTTTCAGCACTTTCGTCGGTTACTATTTCAAATGTAATCGGCAGGATTTTTATTTTCAGCATATTCGTCGGTTACTATTTCGAAAGTAATCGGCAAGATTTTTATTTTCAGCATATTTGTCGGTTACTATTTTAAAAGTAATCGACAAGATTTTTATTTTCAACATATTCCTCGGTTACTATTTCAAAAGTAATCGGCAAGATTTTTATTTTCAGCATGTTCGTCGGTTACTATTTCAAAAGTAATCGGCAAGATTTTTTTTTCAACATATTTGTCGGTTACTATTTTAAAAGTAATCGACAAGACTTTATTTTCAGCACATTCGTCGGTTACTATTTCAAAAGTAATCGGCAAGATTTTTATTTTCAACATATTCGTCGCTTACTATTTCAAAAGTAATCGGCATGATTTATTTTCAGCACATTCGTCGGTTACTATTTCAAAAGTAATCGACAAGATTTTTATTTTCAACATATTCCTCGGTTACTATTTCAAAAGTAATCGGCAAGATTTTTATTTTCAGCATGTTCGTCGGTTACTATTTCAAAAGTAATCGGCAAGATTTTTTTTTTCAACATATTTGTCGGTTACTATTTTAAAAGTAATCAACAAGACTTTATTTTCAGCACATTCGTCGGTTACTATTTCAAAAGTAATCGGCAAGATTTTTATTTTCAACATATTCCTCGGTTACTATTTCATAAGTAATCGGCATGATTTATTTTCAGCACATTCGTCGGTTACTATTTCAAAAGTAATCGGCAAGATTTTTATTTTCAACATATTCCTCGGTTGCTATTTAAAAAGTAATCCGTAAGATTTTTATTTTCAACATATTCGTCGCTTACTATGTCAAAAGTAATCAGCAAGATTTTTATTTTCAACATATTCGTCGCTTACTATTTCAAAAGTAATCGGCATGATTTATTTTCAGCACATTCGTCGGTTACTATTTCAAAAGTAATCGGCAAGACTTAATTTTCAACACATTCGTCGGTTACTATTTCAAAAGTAATCGGCATGATCTATTTTCTGCACATTCGTCGGTTACTATTTCAAAAGTAATCGGCAAGATTTTTATTTTTAGCATATTTGTCGGTTACTATTTCAAAAGTAATCGGCAAGATTTTTATTTTCAACATATTCCTCGGTTACTATTTAAAAAGTAATCGGTGAGATTTTTATTTTCAACATATTCGTCGCTTACTATTTCAAAAGTAATCAGCAAGAATTTTATTTTCAACATATTCGTCGCTTACTATTTCAAAAGTAATCGGCATGATTTATTTTCAGCACATTCGTCGGTTACTATTTCAAAAGTAATCGGCAAGATTTTTATTTTGAGCACATTCGTCGGTTACTATTTTAAAAGTAGTCGACAAGACTTTTATTTTCAGCACATTTGTCGGTTACTATTTCAAAAGTAATCGGCATAAATTATTTTCAGCACATTCGTCGGTTACTATTTCAAAAGTAATCGGCAAGACTTTATTTTCAACACATTCGTCGGTTACTATTTCAAAAGTAATCGGCAAGACTTTATTTTCAGCACTTTCGTCGGTTACTATTTCAAATGTAATCGGCAGGATTTTTATTTTCAGCATATTCGTCGGTTACTATTTCGAAAGTAATCGGCAAGATTTTTATTTTCAGCATATTTGTCGGTTACTATTTTAAAAGTAATCGACAAGATTTTTATTTTCAACATATTCGTCGGTTACTATTTCAAAAGTAATCGGCAAGACTTTATTTTCAGCATATTCGTTGGTTACTATTTCAAAAGTAATCGGTAAGATTTTTATTTTCAACATATTCGTCACTTACTATTTCAAAAGTAATCGGCATGATTTATTTTCAGCACATTTGTCGGTTACTATTTCAAAAGTAATCGGCATGATTTATTTTCAGCATATTCGTCGGTTACTATTTCAAAGGTAATCGGCATGATTTATTTTCAACACATTCGTCGGTTACTATTTCAAAAGTAATCGGCATGATCTATTTTCTGCACATTCGTCGGTTACTATTTCAAAAGTAATCGGCAAGATTTTTATTTTCAACATATTCCTCGGTTACTATTTAAAAAGTAATCCGTAAGATTTTTATTTTCAACATATTCGTCGCTTACTATGTCAAAAGTAATCAGCAAGATTTTTATTTTCAACATATTCGTCGCTTACTATTTCAAAAGTAATCGGCATGATTTATTTTCTGCACATTCGTCGGTTACTATTTCAAAAGTAATCGGCAAGACTTAATTTTCAACACATTCGTCGGTTACTATTTCAAAAGTAATCGGCATGATCTATTTTCTGCACATTCGTCGGTTACTATTTCAAAAGTAATCGGCAAGATTTTTATTTTCAGCATAATCGCCGGTTACTATTTCAAAGGTAATCAGCAGTATTTATTTTCAGCACATTCGTCAGTTACTATTTCAAAAGTAATCGGCAAGATTTTTATTTTTAGCATATTTGTCGGGTACTATTTTAAAAGTAATCGACAAGATTTTTATTTCCAACATATTCGTCGCTTACTATTTCAAAAGTAATCGGCAAGACTTTATTTTCAGCACTTTCGTCGGTTACTATTTCAAATGTAATCGGCAGGATTTTTATTTTCAGCATATTCGTCGGTTACTATTTCGAAAGTAATCGGCAAGATTTTTATTTTCAGCATATTTGTCGGTTACTATTTTAAAAGTAATCGACAAGATTTTTATTTTCAACATATTCGTCGGTTACTATTTCAAAAGTAATCGGCAAGACTTTATTTTCAGCATATTCGTTGGTTACTATTTCAAAAGTAATCGGTAAGATTTTTATTTTCAACATATTCGTCACTTACTATTTCAAAAGTAATCGGCATGATTTATTTTCAGCACATTTGTCGGTTACTATTTCAAAAGTTATCGGCATGATTTATTTTCAGCATATTCGTCGGTTACTATTTCAAAGGTAATCGGCATGATTTATTTTCAACACATTCGTCGGTTACTATTTCAAAAGTAATCGGCATGATCTATTTTCTACACATTCGTCGGTTACTATTTCAAAAGTAATCGGCAAGATTTTTATTTTCAGCATATTCGTCGGTTACTATTTCAAAAGTGATCCGGCAAGATTTTTATTTTTAGCATATTTGTCGGTTACTATTTCAAAAGTAATCGGCAAGATTTTTATTTTCAACATATTCCTCGGTTACTATTTAAAAAGTAATTGGTGAGATTTTTATTTTCAACATATTCGTCGCTTACTATTTCAAAAGTAATCAGCAAGATTTTTATTTTCAACATATTCGTCGCTTACTATTTCAAAAGTAATCAGCAAGATTTTTATTTTCAACATATTCGTCGGTTACTATTTCAAACGTAATCGGCATGATTTATTTTCAGCATATTCGTCGGTTACTATTTCAAAGGTAATCGGCATGATTTATTTTCAACACATTCGTCGGTTACTATTTCAAAAGTAATCGGCATGATCTATTTTCTGCACATTCGTCGGTTACTATTTCAAAAGTAATCGGCAAGATTTTTATTTTCAGCATATTCGTCGGTTACTATTTCAAAAGTAATCGGCAAGATTTTTATTTTTAGCATATTTGTCGGTTACTATATTAAAAGTAAACGACAAGATTTTTATTTTCAACATATTCGTCGGTTACTATTTCAAACGTAATCGGCAAGACTTTATTATCAGCACATTCGTTGGTTACTATTTTAAAAGTAATCGGCAAGATTTTTATTTTCAACATATTCGTCGGTTACTATTTCAAAAGTAATCGGTAAGATTTTTATTTTCAACATATTCGTCGGTTACTATTTCAAAAGTAATCGGCAAGACTTTATTTTCAGCATATTCGTTGGTTACTATTTCAAAAGTAATCGGTAAGATTTTTATTTTCAACATATTCGTCACTTACTATTTCAAAAGTAATCGGCATGATTTATTTTCAGCACATTTGTCGGTTACTATTTCAAAAGTAATCGGCATGATTTATTTTCAGCATATTCGTCGGTTACTATTTCAAAGGTAATCGGCATGATTTATTTTCAACACATTCGTCGGTTACTATTTCAAAAGTAATCGGCATGATCTATTTTCTGCACATTCGTCGGTTACTATTTCAAAGTAATCGGCAAGATTTTTATTTTCAGCATATTCGTCGGTTACTATTTCAAAAGTAATCGGCAAGATTTTTATTTTTAGCATATTTGTCGGTTACTATATTAAAAGTAATCGACAAGATTTTTATTTTCAACATATTCGTCGGTTACTATTTCAAACGTAATCGGCAAGACTTTATTATCAGCACATTCGTTGGTTACTATTTTAAAAGTAATCGGCAAGATTTTTATTTTCAACATATTCGTCACTTACTATTTCAAAAGTAATCGGCATGATTTATTTTCAGCACATTTGTCGGTTACTATTTCAAAAGTAATCGGCATGATTTATTTTTAGCATATTCGTCGGTTACTATTTCAAAGGTAATCGGCATGATTTATTTTCAACACATTCGTCGGTTACTGTTTCAAAAGTAATCGGCATGATCTATTTTCTGCACATTTGTCGGTTACTATTTCAAAAGTAATCGGCATAAATTATTTTCAGCACATTCGTCGGTTACTATTTCAAAAGTAATCGGCAAGACTTTATTTTCAACACATTCGTCGGTTACTATTTCAAAAGTAATCGGCAAGACTTTATTTTCAGCACTTTCGTCGGTTACTATTTCAAATGTAATCGGCAGGATTTTTATTTTCAGCATATTCGTCGGTTACTATTTCGAAAGTAATCGGCAAGATTTTTATTTTCAGCATATTTGTCGGTTACTATTTTAAAAGTAATCGACAAGATTTTTATTTTCAACATATTCGTCGGTTACTATTTCAAAAGTAATCGGCAAGACTTTATTTTCAGCATATTCGTTGGTTACTATTTCAAAAGTAATCGGTAAGATTTTTATTTTCAACATATTCGTCACTTACTATTTCAAAAGTAATCGGCATGATTTATTTTCAGCACATTTGTCGGTTACTATTTCAAAAGTAATCGGCATGATTTATTTTCAGCATATTCGTCGGTTACTATTTCAAAGGTAATCGGCATGATTTATTTTCAACACATTCGTCGGTTACTATTTCAAAAGTAATCGGCATGATCTATTTTCTGCACATTCGTCGGTTACTATTTCAAAGTAATCGGCAAGATTTTTATTTTCAGCATATTCGTCGGTTACTATTTCAAAAGTAATCGGCAAGATTTTTATTTTTAGCATATTTGTCGGTTACTATATTAAAAGTAATCGACAAGATTTTTATTTTCAACATATTCGTCGGTTACTATTTCAAACGTAATCGGCAAGACTTTATTATCAGCACATTCGTTGGTTACTATTTTAAAAGTAATCGGCAAGATTTTTATTTTCAACATATTCGTCACTTACTATTTCAAAAGTAATCGGCATGATTTATTTTCAGCACATTTGTCGGTTACTATTTCAAAAGTAATCGGCATGATTTATTTTTAGCATATTCGTCGGTTACTATTTCAAAGGTAATCGGCATGATTTATTTTCAACACATTCGTCGGTTACTGTTTCAAAAGTAATCGGCATGATCTATTTTCTGCACATTTGTCGGTTACTATTTCAAAAGTAATCGGCATAAATTATTTTCAGCACATTCGTCGGTTACTATTTCAAAAGTAATCGGCAAGACTTTATTTTCAACACATTCGTCGGTTACTATTTCAAAAGTAATCGGCAAGACTTTATTTTCAGCACTTTCGTCGGTTACTATTTCAAATGTAATCGGCAGGATTTTTATTTTCAGCATATTCGTCGGTTACTATTTCGAAAGTAATCGGCAAGATTTTTATTTTCAGCATATTTGTTGGTTACTATTTTAAAAGTAATCGACAAGATTTTTATTTTCAACATATTCGTCGGTTACTATTTCAAAAGTAATCGGCAAGACTTTATTTTCAGCATATTCGTTGGTTACTATTTCAAAAGTAATCGGTAAGATTTTTATTTTCAACATATTCGTCACTTACTATTTCAAAAGTAATCGGCATGATTTATTTTCAGCACATTTGTCGGTTACTATTTCAAAAGTAATCGGCATGATTTATTTTCAGCATATTCGTCGGTTACTAATTCAAAGGTAATCGGCATGATTTATTTTCAACACATTCGTCGGTTACTATTTCAAAAGTAATCGGCATGATCTATTTTCTGCACATTCGTCGGTTACTATTTCAAAGTAATCGGCAAGATTTTTATTTTCAGCATATTCGTCGGTTACTATTTCAAAAGTAATCGGCAAGATTTTTATTTTTAGCATATTTGTCGGTTACTATATTAAAAGTAATCGACAAGATTTTTATTTTCAACATATTCGTCGGTTACTATTTCAAACGTAATCGGCAAGACTTTATTATCAGCACATTCGTTGGTTACTATTTTAAAAGTAATCGGCAAGATTTTTATTTTCAACATATTCGTCACTTACTATTTCAAAAGTAATCGGCATGATTTATTTTCAGCACATTTGTCGGTTACTATTTCAAAAGTAATCGGCATGATTTATTTTCAGCATATTCGTCGGTTACTATTTCAAAGGTAATCGGCATGATTTATTTTCAACACATTCGTCGGTTACTATTTCAAAAGTAATCGGCATGATCTATTTTCTGCACATTCGTCGGTTACTATTTCAAAGTAATCGGCAAGATTTTTATTTTCAGCATATTCGTCGGTTACTATTTCAAAAGTAATCGGCAAGATTTTTATTTTTAGCATATTTGTCGGTTACTATATTAAAAGTAATCGACAAGATTTTTATTTTCAACATATTCGTCGGTTACTATTTCAAACGTAATCGGCAAGACTTTATTATCAGCACATTCGTTGGTTACTATTTTAAAAGTAATCGGCAAGATTTTTATTTTCAACATATTCGTCACTTACTATTTCAAAAGTAATCGGCATGATTTATTTTCAGCACATTTGTCGGTTACTATTTCAAAAGTAATCGGCATGATTTATTTTTAGCATATTCGTCGGTTACTATTTCAAAGGTAATCGGCATGATTTATTTTCAACACATTCGTCGGTTACTGTTTCAAAAGTAATCGGCATGATCTATTTTCTGCACATTTGTCGGTTACTATTTCAAAAGTAATCGGCATAAATTATTTTCAGCACATTCGTCGGTTACTATTTCAAAAGTAATCGGCAAGACTTTATTTTCAACACATTCGTCGGTTACTATTTCAAAAGTAATCGGCAAGACTTTATTTTCAGCACTTTCGTCGGTTACTATTTCAAATGTAATCGGCAGGATTTTTATTTTCAGCATATTCGTCGGTTACTATTTCGAAAGTAATCGGCAAGATTTTTATTTTCAGCATATTTGTCGGTTACTATTTTAAAAGTAATCGACAAGATTTTTATTTTCAACATATTCGTCGGTTACTATTTCAAAAGTAATCGGCAAGACTTTATTTTCAGCATATTCGTTGGTTACTATTTCAAAAGTAATCGGTAAGATTTTTATTTTCAACATATTCGTCACTTACTATTTCAAAAGTAATCGGCATGATTTATTTTCAGCACATTTGTCGGTTACTATTTCAAAAGTAATCGGCATGATTTATTTTCAGCATATTCGTCGGTTACTATTTCAAAGGTAATCGGCATGATTTATTTTCAACACATTCGTCGGTTACTATTTCAAAAGTAATCGGCATGATCTATTTTCTGCACATTCGTCGGTTACTATTTCAAAGTAATCGGCAAGATTTTTATTTTCAGCATATTCGTCGGTTACTATTTCAAAAGTAATCGGCAAGATTTTTATTTTTAGCATATTTGTCGGTTACTATATTAAAAGTAATCGACAAGATTTTTATTTTCAACATATTCGTCGGTTACTATTTCAAACGTAATCGGCAAGACTTTATTATCAGCACATTCGTTGGTTACTATTTTAAAAGTAATCGGCAAGATTTTTATTTTCAACATATTCGTCACTTACTATTTCAAAAGTAATCGGCATGATTTATTTTCAGCACATTTGTCGGTTACTATTTCAAAAGTAATCGGCATGATTTATTTTTAGCATATTCGTCGGTTACTATTTCAAAGGTAATCGGCATGATTTATTTTCAACACATTCGTCGGTTACTGTTTCAAAAGTAATCGGCATGATCTATTTTCTGCACATTTGTCGGTTACTATTTCAAAAGTAATCGGCATAAATTATTTTCAGCACATTCGTCGGTTACTATTTCAAAAGTAATCGGCAAGACTTTATTTTCAACACATTCGTCGGTTACTATTTCAAAAGTAATCGGCAAGACTTTATTTTCAGCACTTTCGTCGGTTACTATTTCAAATGTAATCGGCAGGATTTTTATTTTCAGCATATTCGTCGGTTACTATTTCGAAAGTAATCGGCAAGATTTTTATTTTCAGCATATTTGTCGGTTACTATTTTAAAAGTAATCGACAAGATTTTTATTTTCAACATATTCGTCGGTTACTATTTCAAAAGTAATCGGCAAGACTTTATTTTCAGCATATTCGTTGGTTACTATTTCAAAAGTAATCGGTAAGATTTTTATTTTCAACATATTCGTCACTTACTATTTCAAAAGTAATCGGCATGATTTATTTTCAGCACATTTGTCGGTTACTATTTCAAAAGTAATCGGCATGATTTATTTTCAGCATATTCGTCGGTTACTAATTCAAAGGTAATCGGCATGATTTATTTTCAACACATTCGTCGGTTACTATTTCAAAAGTAATCGGCATGATCTATTTTCTGCACATTCGTCGGTTACTATTTCAAAGTAATCGGCAAGATTTTTATTTTCAGCATATTCGTCGGTTACTATTTCAAAAGTAATCGGCAAGATTTTTATTTTTAGCATATTTGTCGGTTACTATATTAAAAGTAATCGACAAGATTTTTATTTTCAACATATTCGTCGGTTACTATTTCAAACGTAATCGGCAAGACTTTATTATCAGCACATTCGTTGGTTACTATTTTAAAAGTAATCGGCAAGATTTTTATTTTCAACATATTCGTCACTTACTATTTCAAAAGTAATCGGCATGATTTATTTTCAGCACATTTGTCGGTTACTATTTCAAAAGTAATCGGCATGATTTATTTTTAGCATATTCGTCGGTTACTATTTCAAAGGTAATCGGCATGATTTATTTTCAACACATTCGTCGGTTACTGTTTCAAAAGTAATCGGCATGATCTATTTTCTGCACATTTGTCGGTTACTATTTCAAAAGTAATCGGCATAAATTATTTTCAGCACATTCGTCGGTTACTATTTCAAAAGTAATCGGCAAGACTTTATTTTCAACACATTCGTCGGTTACTATTTCAAAAGTAATCGGCAAGACTTTATTTTCAGCACTTTCGTCGGTTACTATTTCAAATGTAATCGGCAGGATTTTTATTTTCAGCATATTCGTCGGTTACTATTTCGAAAGTAATCGGCAAGATTTTTATTTTCAGCATATTTGTCGGTTACTATTTTAAAAGTAATCGACAAGATTTTTATTTTCAACATATTCGTCGGTTACTATTTCAAAAGTAATCGGCAAGACTTTATTTTCAGCATATTCGTTGGTTACTATTTCAAAAGTAATCGGTAAGATTTTTATTTTCAACATATTCGTCACTTACTATTTCAAAAGTAATCGGCATGATTTATTTTCAGCACATTTGTCGGTTACTATTTCAAAAGTAATCGGCATGATTTATTTTCAGCATATTCGTCGGTTACTATTTCAAAGGTAATCGGCATGATTTATTTTCAACACATTCGTCGGTTACTATTTCAAAAGTAATCGGCATGATCTATTTTCTGCACATTCGTCGGTTACTATTTCAAAGTAATCGGCAAGATTTTTATTTTCAGCATATTCGTCGGTTACTATTTCAAAAGTAATCGGCAAGATTTTTATTTTTAGCATATTTGTCGGTTACTATATTAAAAGTAATCGACAAGATTTTTATTTTCAACATATTCGTCGGTTACTATGTCAAACGTAATCGGCAAGACTTTATTATCAGCACATTCGTTGGTTACTATTTTAAAAGTAATCGGCAAGATTTTTATTTTCAACATATTCGTCACTTACTATTTCAAAAGTAATCGGCATGATTTATTTTCAGCACATTTGTCGGTTACTATTTCAAAAGTAATCGGCATGATTTATTTTTAGCATATTCGTCGGTTACTATTTCAAAGGTAATCGGCATGATTTATTTTCAACACATTCGTCGGTTACTGTTTCAAAAGTAATCGGCATGATCTATTTTCTGCACATTTGTCGGTTACTATTTCAAAAGTAATCGGCATAAATTATTTTCAGCACATTCGTCGGTTACTATTTCAAAAGTAATCGGCAAGACTTTATTTTCAACACATTCGTCGGTTACTATTTCAAAAGTAATCGGCAAGACTTTATTTTCAGCACTTTCGTCGGTTACTATTTCAAATGTAATCGGCAGGATTTTTATTTTCAGCATATTCGTCGGTTACTATTTCGAAAGTAATCGGCAAGATTTTTATTTTCAGCATATTTGTCGGTTACTATTTTAAAAGTAATCGACAAGATTTTTATTTTCAACATATTCGTCGGTTACTATTTCAAAAGTAATCGGCAAGACTTTATTTTCAGCATATTCGTTGGTTACTATTTCAAAAGTAATCGGTAAGATTTTTATTTTCAACATATTCGTCACTTACTATTTCAAAAGTAATCGGCATGATTTATTTTCAGCACATTTGTCGGTTACTATTTCAAAAGTAATCGGCATGATTTATTTTCAGCATATTCGTCGGTTACTAATTCAAAGGTAATCGGCATGATTTATTTTCAACACATTCGTCGGTTACTATTTCAAAAGTAATCGGCATGATCTATTTTCTGCACATTCGTCGGTTACTATTTCAAAGTAATCGGCAAGATTTTTATTTTCAGCATATTCGTCGGTTACTATTTCAAAAGTAATCGGCAAGATTTTTATTTTTAGCATATTTGTCGGTTACTATATTAAAAGTAATCGACAAGATTTTTATTTTCAACATATTCGTCGGTTACTATTTCAAACGTAATCGGCAAGACTTTATTATCAGCACATTCGTTGGTTACTATTTTAAAAGTAATCGGCAAGATTTTTATTTTCAACATATTCGTCACTTACTATTTCAAAAGTAATCGGCATGATTTATTTTCAGCACATTTGTCGGTTACTATTTCAAAAGTAATCGGCATGATTTATTTTTAGCATATTCGTCGGTTACTATTTCAAAGGTAATCTGCATGATTTATTTTCAACACATTCGTCGGTTACTGTTTCAAAAGTAATCGGCATGATCTATTTTCTGCACATTTGTCGGTTACTATTTCAAAAGTAATCGGCATAAATTATTTTCAGCACATTCGTCGGTTACTATTTCAAAAGTAATCGGCAAGACTTTATTTTCAACACATTCGTCGGTTACTATTTCAAAAGTAATCGGCAAGACTTTATTTTCAGCACTTTCGTCGGTTACTATTTCAAATGTAATCGGCAGGATTTTTATTTTCAGCATATTCGTCGGTTACTATTTCGAAAGTAATCGGCAAGATTTTTATTTTCAGCATATTTGTCGGTTACTATTTTAAAAGTAATCGACAAGATTTTTATTTTCAACATATTCGTCGGTTACTATTTCAAAAGTAATCGGCAAGACTTTATTTTCAGCATATTCGTTGGTTACTATTTCAAAAGTAATCGGTAAGATTTTTATTTTCAACATATTCGTCACTTACTATTTCAAAAGTAATCGACATGATTTATTTTCAGCACATTTGTCGGTTACTATTTCAAAAGTAATCGGCATGATTTATTTTCAGCATATTCGTCGGTTACTATTTCAAAGGTAATCGGCATGATTTATTTTCAACACATTCGTCGGTTACTATTTCAAAAGTAATCGGCATGATCTATTTTCTGCACATTCGTCGATTACTATTTCAAAAGTAATCGGCAAGATTTTTATTTTCAGCATATTCGTCGGTTACTATTTCAAAAGTAATCGGCAAGATTTTTATTTTTAGCATATTTGTCGGTTACTATATTAAAAGTAATCGACAAGATTTTTATTTTCAACATATTCGTCGGTTACTATTTCAAACGTAATCGGCAAGACTTTATTATCAGCACATTCGTTGGTTACTATTTTAAAAGTAATCGGCAAGATTTTTATTTTCAACATATTCGTCGGTTACTATTTCAAAAGTAATCGGCAAGACTTTATTTTCAGCACTTTCGTCGGTTACTATTTCAAATGTAATCGGCAGGATTTTTATTTTCAGCATATTCGTCGGTTACTATTTCGAAAGTAATCGGCAAGATTTTTATTTTCAGCATATTTGTCGGTTACTATTTTAAAAGTAATCGACAAGATTTTTATTTTCAACATATTCCTCGGTTACTATTTCAAAAGTAATCGGCAAGATTTTTATTTTCAGCATGTTCGTCGGTTACTATTTCAAAAGTAATCGGCAAGATTTTTTTTTTCAACATATTTGTCGGTTACTATTTTAAAAGTAATCGACAAGACTTTATTTTCAGCACATTCGTCGGTTACTATTTCAAAAGTAATCGGCAAGATTTTTATTTTCAACATATTCGTCGCTTACTATTTCAAAAGTAATCGGCATGATTTATTTTCAGCACATTCGTCGGTTACTATTTCAAAAGTAATCGACAAGATTTTTATTTTCAACATATTCCTCGGTTACTATTTCAAAAGTAATCGGCAAGATTTTTATTTTCAGCATGTTCGTCGGTTACTATTTCAAAAGTAATCGGCAAGATTTTTTTTTTCAACATATTTGTCGGTTACTATTTTAAAAGTAATCAACAAGACTTTATTTTCAGCACATTCGTCGGTTACTATTTCAAAAGTAATCGGCAAGATTTTTATTTTCAACATATTCCTCGGTTACTATTTCATAAGTAATCGGCATGATTTATTTTCAGCACATTCGTCGGTTACTATTTCAAAAGTAATCGGCAAGATTTTTATTTTCAACATATTCCTCGGTTACTATTTAAAAAGTAATCCGTAAGATTTTTATTTTCAACATATTCGTCGCTTACTATGTCAAAAGTAATCAGCAAGATTTTTATTTTCAACATATTCGTCGCTTACTATTTCAAAAGTAATCGGCATGATTTATTTTCAGCACATTCGTCGGTTACTATTTCAAAAGTAATCGGCAAGACTTAATTTTCAACACATTCGTCGGTTACTATTTCAAAAGTAATCGGCATGATCTATTTTCTGCACATTCGTCGGTTACTATTTCAAAAGTAATCGGCAAGATTTTTATTTTTAGCATATTTGTCGGTTACTATTTCAAAAGTAATCGGCAAGATTTTTATTTTCAACATATTCCTCGGTTACTATTTAAAAAGTAATCGGTGAGATTTTTATTTTCAGCATATTCGTTGGTTACTATTTCAAAAGTAATCGGTAAGATTTTTATTTTCAACATATTCGTCGCTTACTATTTCAAAAGTAATCGGCATGATTTATTTTCAGCACATTCGTCGGTTACTATTTCAAAAGTAATCGGCAAGACTTAATTTTCAACACATTCGTCGGTTACTATTTCAAAAGTAATCGGCATGATCTATTTTCTGCACATTCGTCGGTTACTATTTCAAAAGTAATCGGCAAGATTTTTATTTTTAGCATATTTGTCGGTTACTATTTCAAAAGTAATCGGCAAGATTTTTATTTTCAACATATTCCTCGGTTACTATTTAAAAAGTAATCGGTGAGATTTTTATTTTCAACATATTCGTCGCTTACTATTTCAAAAGTAATCAGCAAGATTTTTATTTTCAACATATTCGTCGCTTACTATTTCAAAAGTAATCGGCATGATTTATTTTCAGCACATTCGTCGGTTACTATTTCAAAAGTAATCGGCAAGATTTTTATTTTGAGCACATTCGTCGGTTACTATTTTAAAAGTAGTCGACAAGACTTTTATTTTCAGCACATTTGTCGGTTACTATTTCAAAAGTAATCGGCATAAATTATTTTCAGCACATTCGTCGGTTACTATTTCAAAAGTAATCGGCAAGACTTTATTTTCAACACATTCGTCGGTTACTATTTCAAAAGTAATCGGCAAGACTTTATTTTCAGCACTTTCGTCGGTTACTATTTCAAATGTAATCGGCAGGATTTTTATTTTCAGCATATTCGTCGGTTACTATTTCGAAAGTAATCGGCAAGATTTTTATTTTCAGCATATTTGTCGGTTACTATTTTAAAAGTAATCGACAAGATTTTTATTTTCAACATATTCGTCGGTTACTATTTCAAAAGTAATCGGCAAGACTTTATTTTCAGCATATTCGTTGGTTACTATTTCAAAAGTAATCGGTAAGATTTTTATTTTCAACATATTCGTCACTTACTATTTCAAAAGTAATCTGCATGATTTATTTTCAGCACATTTGTCGGTTACTATTTCAAAAGTAATCGGCATGATTTATTTTCAGCATATTCGTCGGTTACTATTTCAAAGGTAATCGGCATGATTTATTTTCAACACATTCGTCGGTTACTATTTCAAAAGTAATCGGCATGATCTATTTTCTGCACATTCGTCGGTTACTATTTCAAAAGTAATCGGCAAGATTTTTATTTTTAGCATATTTGTCGGTTACTATATTAAAAGCAATCGACAAGATTTATTTTCTGCACATTCGTCGGTTACTATTTCAAAAGTAATCGGCAAGACTTAATTTTCAACACATTCGTCGGTTACTATTTCAAAAGTAATCGGCATGATCTATTTTCTGCACATTCGTCGGTTACTATTTCAAAAGTAATCGGCAAGATTTTTATTTTCAGCATAATCGCCGGTTACTATTTCAAAGGTAATCAGCAGTATTTATTTTCAGCACATTCGTCGGTTACTATTTCAAAAGTAATCGGCAAGATTTTTATTTTTAGCATATTTGTCGGGTACTATTTTAAAAGTAATCGACAAGATTTTTATTTCCAACATATTCGTCGCTTACTATTTCAAAAGTAATCGGCAAGACTTTATTTTCAGCACTTTCGTCGGTTACTATTTCAAATGTAATCGGCAGGATTTTTATTTTCAGCATATTCGTCGGTTACTATTTCGAAAGTAATCGGCAAGATTTTTATTTTCAGCATATTTGTCGGTTACTATTTTAAAAGTAATCGACAAGATTTTTATTTTCAACATATTCGTCGGTTACTATTTCAAAAGTAATCGGCAAGACTTTATTTTCAGCATATTCGTTGGTTACTATTTCAAAAGTAATCGGTAAGATTTTTATTTTCAACATATTCGTCACTTACTATTTCAAAAGTAATCGGCATGATTTATTTTCAGCACATTTGTCGGTTACTATTTCAAAAGTTATCGGCATGATTTATTTTCAGCATATTCGTCGGTTACTATTTCAAAGGTAATCGGCATGATTTATTTTCAACACATTCGTCGGTTACTATTTCAAAAGTAATCGGCATGATCTATTTTCTACACATTCGTCGGTTACTATTTCAAAAGTAATCGGCAAGATTTTTATTTTCAGCATATTCGTCGGTTACTATTTCAAAAGTGATCCGGCAAGATTTTTATTTTTAGCATATTTGTCGGTTACTATTTCAAAAGTAATCGGCAAGATTTTTATTTTCAACATATTCCTCGGTTACTATTTAAAAAGTAATTGGTGAGATTTTTATTTTCAACATATTCGTCGCTTACTATTTCAAAAGTAATCAGCAAGATTTTTATTTTCAACATATTCGTCGCTTACTATTTCAAAAGTAATCAGCAAGATTTTTATTTTCAACATATTCGTCGGTTACTATTTCAAACGTAATCGGCATGATTTATTTTCAGCATATTCGTCGGTTACTATTTCAAAGGTAATCGGCATGATTTATTTTCAACACATTCGTCGGTTACTATTTCAAAAGTAATCGGCATGATCTATTTTCTGCACATTCGTCGGTTACTATTTCAAAAGTAATCGGCAAGATTTTTATTTTCAGCATATTCGTCGGTTACTATTTCAAAAGTAATCGGCAAGATTTTTATTTTTAGCATATTTGTCGGTTACTATATTAAAAGTAAACGACAAGATTTTTATTTTCAACATATTCGTCGGTTACTATTTCAAACGTAATCGGCAAGACTTTATTATCAGCACATTCGTTGGTTACTATTTTAAAAGTAATCGGCAAGATTTTTATTTTCAACATATTCGTCGGTTACTATTTCAAAAGTAATCGGTAAGATTTTTATTTTCAACATATTCGTCGGTTACTATTTCAAAAGTAATCGGCAAGACTTTATTTTCAGCATATTCGTTGGTTACTATTTCAAAAGTAATCGGTAAGATTTTTATTTTCAACATATTCGTCACTTACTATTTCAAAAGTAATCGGCATGATTTATTTTCAGCACATTTGTCGGTTACTATTTCAAAAGTAATCGGCATGATTTATTTTCAGCATATTCGTCGGTTACTATTTCAAAGGTAATCGGCATGATTTATTTTCAACACATTCGTCGGTTACTATTTCAAAAGTAATCGGCATGATCTATTTTCTGCACATTCGTCGGTTACTATTTCAAAGTAATCGGCAAGATTTTTATTTTCAGCATATTCGTCGGTTACTATTTCAAAAGTAATCGGCAAGATTTTTATTTTTAGCATATTTGTCGGTTACTATATTAAAAGTAATCGACAAGATTTTTATTTTCAACATATTCGTCGGTTACTATTTCAAACGTAATCGGCAAGACTTTATTATCAGCACATTCGTTGGTTACTATTTTAAAAGTAATCGGCAAGATTTTTATTTTCAACATATTCGTCACTTACTATTTCAAAAGTAATCGGCATGATTTATTTTCAGCACATTTGTCGGTTACTATTTCAAAAGTAATCGGCATGATTTATTTTTAGCATATTCGTCGGTTACTATTTCAAAGGTAATCGGCATGATTTATTTTCAACACATTCGTCGGTTACTGTTTCAAAAGTAATCGGCATGATCTATTTTCTGCACATTTGTCGGTTACTATTTCAAAAGTAATCGGCATAAATTATTTTCAGCACATTCGTCGGTTACTATTTCAAAGGTAATCGGCATGATTTATTTTCAACACATTCGTCGGTTACTATTTCAAAAGTAATCGGCATGATCTATTTTCTACACATTCGTCGGTTACTATTTCAAAAGTAATCGGCAAGATTTTTATTTTCAGCATATTCGTCGGTTACTATTTCAAAAGTGATCCGGCAAGATTTTTATTTTTAGCATATTTGTCGGTTACTATTTCAAAAGTAATCGGCAAGATTTTTATTTTCAACATATTCCTCGGTTACTATTTAAAAAGTAATTGGTGAGATTTTTATTTTCAACATATTCGTCGCTTACTATTTCAAAAGTAATCAGCAAGATTTTTATTTTCAACATATTCGTCGCTTACTATTTCAAAAGTAATCAGCAAGATTTTTATTTTCAACATATTCGTCGGTTACTATTTCAAACGTAATCGGCATGATTTATTTTCAGCATATTCGTCGGTTACTATTTCAAAGGTAATCGGCATGATTTATTTTCAACACATTCGTCGGTTACTATTTCAAAAGTAATCGGCATGATCTATTTTCTGCACATTCGTCGGTTACTATTTCAAAAGTAATCGGCAAGATTTTTATTTTCAGCATATTCGTCGGTTACTATTTCAAAAGTAATCGGCAAGATTTTTATTTTTAGCATATTTGTCGGTTACTATATTAAAAGTAAACGACAAGATTTTTATTTTCAACATATTCGTCGGTTACTATTTCAAACGTAATCGGCAAGACTTTATTATCAGCACATTCGTTGGTTACTATTTTAAAAGTAATCGGCAAGATTTTTATTTTCAACATATTCGTCGGTTACTATTTCAAAAGTAATCGGTAAGATTTTTATTTTCAACATATTCGTCGGTTACTATTTCAAAAGTAATCGGCAAGACTTTATTTTCAGCATATTCGTTGGTTACTATTTCAAAAGTAATCGGTAAGATTTTTATTTTCAACATATTCGTCGGTTACTATTTCGAAAGTAATCGGCAAGATTTTTATTTTCAGCATATTTGTCGGTTACTATTTTAAAAGTAATCGACAAGATTTTTATTTTCAACATATTCGTCGGTTACTATTTCAAAAGTAATCGGCAAGACTTTATTTTCAGCATATTCGTTGGTTACTATTTCAAAAGTAATCGGTAAGATTTTTATTTTCAACATATTCGTCACTTACTATTTCAAAAGTAATCGACATGATTTATTTTCAGCACATTTGTCGGTTACTATTTCAAAAGTAATCGGCATGATTTATTTTCAGCATATTCGTCGGTTACTATTTCAAAGGTAATCGGCATGATTTATTTTCAACACATTCGTCGGTTACTATTTCAAAAGTAATCGGCATGATCTATTTTCTGCACATTCGTCGATTACTATTTCAAAAGTAATCGGCAAGATTTTTATTTTCAGCATATTCGTCGGTTACTATTTCAAAAGTAATCGGCAAGATTTTTATTTTTAGCATATTTGTCGGTTACTATATTAAAAGTAATCGACAAGATTTTTATTTTCAACATATTCGTCGGTTACTATTTCAAACGTAATCGGCAAGACTTTATTATCAGCACATTCGTTGGTTACTATTTTAAAAGTAATCGGCAAGATTTTTATTTTCAACATATTCGTCGGTTACTATTTCAAAAGTAATCGGCAAGACTTTATTTTCAGCACTTTCGTCGGTTACTATTTCAAATGTAATCGGCAGGATTTTTATTTTCAGCATATTCGTCGGTTACTATTTCGAAAGTAATCGGCAAGATTTTTATTTTCAGCATATTTGTCGGTTACTATTTTAAAAGTAATCGACAAGATTTTTATTTTCAACATATTCCTCGGTTACTATTTCAAAAGTAATCGGCAAGATTTTTATTTTCAGCATGTTCGTCGGTTACTATTTCAAAAGTAATCGGCAAGATTTTTTTTTTCAACATATTTGTCGGTTACTATTTTAAAAGTAATCGACAAGACTTTATTTTCAGCACATTCGTCGGTTACTATTTCAAAAGTAATCGGCAAGATTTTTATTTTCAACATATTCGTCGCTTACTATTTCAAAAGTAATCGGCATGATTTATTTTCAGCACATTCGTCGGTTACTATTTCAAAAGTAATCGACAAGATTTTTATTTTCAACATATTCCTCGGTTACTATTTCAAAAGTAATCGGCAAGATTTTTATTTTCAGCATGTTCGTCGGTTACTATTTCAAAAGTAATCGGCAAGATTTTTTTTTTCAACATATTTGTCGGTTACTATTTTAAAAGTAATCAACAAGACTTTATTTTCAGCACATTCGTCGGTTACTATTTCAAAAGTAATCGGCAAGATTTTTATTTTCAACATATTCCTCGGTTACTATTTCATAAGTAATCGGCATGATTTATTTTCAGCACATTCGTCGGTTACTATTTCAAAAGTAATCGGCAAGATTTTTATTTTCAACATATTCCTCGGTTACTATTTAAAAAGTAATCCGTAAGATTTTTATTTTCAACATATTCGTCGCTTACTATGTCAAAAGTAATCAGCAAGATTTTTATTTTCAACATATTCGTCGCTTACTATTTCAAAAGTAATCGGCATGATTTATTTTCAGCACATTCGTCGGTTACTATTTCAAAAGTAATCGGCAAGACTTAATTTTCAACACATTCGTCGGTTACTATTTCAAAAGTAATCGGCATGATCTATTTTCTGCACATTCGTCGGTTACTATTTCAAAAGTAATCGGCAAGATTTTTATTTTTAGCATATTTGTCGGTTACTATTTCAAAAGTAATCGGCAAGATTTTTATTTTCAACATATTCCTCGGTTACTATTTAAAAAGTAATCGGTGAGATTTTTATTTTCAACATATTCGTCGCTTACTATTTCAAAAGTAATCAGCAAGATTTTTATTTTCAACATATTCGTCGCTTACTATTTCAAAAGTAATCGGCATGATTTATTTTCAGCACATTCGTCGGTTACTATTTCAAAAGTAATCGGCAAGATTTTTATTTTGAGCACATTCGTCGGTTACTATTTTAAAAGTAGTCGACAAGACTTTTATTTTCAGCACATTTGTCGGTTACTATTTCAAAAGTAATCGGCATAAATTATTTTCAGCACATTCGTCGGTTACTATTTCAAAAGTAATCGGCAAGACTTTATTTTCAACACATTCGTCGGTTACTATTTCAAAAGTAATCGGCAAGACTTTATTTTCAGCACTTTCGTCGGTTACTATTTCAAATGTAATCGGCAGGATTTTTATTTTCAGCATATTCGTCGGTTACTATTTCGAAAGTAATCGGCAAGATTTTTATTTTCAGCATATTTGTCGGTTACTATTTTAAAAGTAATCGACAAGATTTTTATTTTCAACATATTCGTCGGTTACTATTTCAAAAGTAATCGGCAAGACTTTATTTTCAGCATATTCGTTGGTTACTATTTCAAAAGTAATCGGTAAGATTTTTATTTTCAACATATTCGTCACTTACTATTTCAAAAGTAATCTGCATGATTTATTTTCAGCACATTTGTCGGTTACTATTTCAAAAGTAATCGGCATGATTTATTTTCAGCATATTCGTCGGTTACTATTTCAAAGGTAATCGGCATGATTTATTTTCAACACATTCGTCGGTTACTATTTCAAAAGTAATCGGCATGATCTATTTTCTGCACATTCGTCGGTTACTATTTCAAAAGTAATCGGCAAGATTTTTATTTTTAGCATATTTGTCGGTTACTATATTAAAAGCAATCGACAAGATTTTTATTTTCAACATATTCGTCGGTTACTATTTCAAACGTAATCGGCAAGACTTTATTATCAGCACATTCGTTGGTTACTATTTTAAAAGTAATCGGAAAGATTTTTATTTTCAACATATTCGTCGGTTACTATTTCAAAAGTAATCGGCAAGACTTTATTTTCAGCACTTTCGTCGGTTACTATTTCAAATGTAATCGGCAGGATTTTTATTTTCAGCATATTCGTCGGTTACTATTTCGAAAGTAATCGGCAAGATTTTTATTTTCAGCATATTTGTCGGTTACTATTTTAAAAGTAATCGACAAGATTTTTATTTTCAACATATTCCTCGGTTACTATTTCAAAAGTAATCGGCAAGATTTTTATTTTCAGCATGTTCGTCGGTTACTATTTCAAAAGTAATCGGCAAGATTTTTTTTTTCAACATATTTGTCGGTTACTATTTTAAAAGTATTTGACAAGACTTTATTTTCAGCACATTCGTCGGTTACTATTTCAAAAGTAATCGGCAAGATTTTTATTTTCAACATATTCCTCGGTTACTATTTCATAAGTAATCGGCATGATTTATTTTCAGCACATTCGTCGGTTACTATTTCAAAAGTAATCGGCAAGATTTTTATTTTCAACATATTCCTCGGTTACTATTTAAAAAGTAATCCGTAAGATTTTTATTTTCAACATATTCGTCGCTTACTATGTCAAAAGTAATCAGCAAGATTTTTATTTTCAACATATTCGTCGCTTACTATTTCAAAAGTAATCGGTATGATTTATTTTCAGCACATTCGTCGGTTACTATTTCAAAAGTAATCGGCAAGACTTAATTTTCAACACATTCGTCGGTTACTATTTCAAAAGTAATCGGCATGATCTATTTTCTGCACATTCGTCGGTTACTATTTCAAAAGTAATCGGCAAGATTTTTATTTTCAGCATATTCGCCTGTTACTATTTCAAAGGTAATCAGCAGTATTTATTTTCAGCACATTCGTCGGTTACTATTTCAAAAGTAATCGGCAAGATTTTTATTTTTAGCATATTTGTCGGGTACTATTTTAAAAGTAATCGACAAGATTTTTATTTCCAACATATTCGTCGCTTATTATTTCAAAAGTAATCGGCAAGACTTTATTTTCAGCACTTTCGTCGGTTACTATTTCAAATGTAATCGGCAGGATTTTTATTTTCAGCATATTCGTCGGTTACTATTTCGAAAGTAATCGGCAAGATTTTTATTTTCAGCATATTTGTCGGTTACTATTTTAAAAGTAATCGACAAGATTTTTATTTTCAACATATTCGTCGGTTACTATTTCAAAAGTAATCGGCAAGACTTTATTTTCAGCATATTCGTTGGTTACTATTTCAAAAGTAATCGGCAAGATTTTTATTTTCAGCATATTCGTCGGTTACTATTTCAAAAGTAATCGGCAAGATTTTTATTTTTAGCATATTTGTCGGTTACTATTTCAAAAGTAATCGGCAAGATTTTTATTTTCAACATATTCCTCGGTTACTATTTAAAAAGTAATCGGTGAGATTTTTATTTTCAACATATTCGTCGCTTACTATTTCAAAAGTAATCAGCAAGATTTTTATTTTCAACATATTCGTCGCTTACTATTTCAAAAGTAATCGGCATGATTTATTTTCAGCACATTCGTCGGTTACTATTTCAAAAGTAATCGGCAAGATTTTTATTTTGAGCACATTCGTCGGTTACTATTTTAAAAGTAGTCGACAAGACTTTTATTTTCAGCACATTTGTCGGTTACTATTTCAAAAGTAATCGGCATAAATTATTTTCAGCACATTCGTCGGTTACTATTTCAAAAGTAATCGGCAAGACTTTATTTTCAACACATTCGTCGGTTACTATTTCAAAAGTAATCGGCAAGACTTTATTTTCAGCACTTTCGTCGGTTACTATTTCAAATGTAATCGGCAGGATTTTTATTTTCAGCATATTCGTCGGTTACTATTTCGAAAGTAATCGGCAAGATTTTTATTTTCAGCATATTTGTCGGTTACTATTTTAAAAGTAATCGACAAGATTTTTATTTTCAACATATTCGTCGGTTACTATTTCAAAAGTAATCGGCAAGACTTTATTTTCAGCATATTCGTTGGTTACTATTTCAAAAGTAATCGGTAAGATTTTTATTTTCAACATATTCGTCACTTACTATTTCAAAAGTAATCGGCATGATTTATTTTCAGCACATTTGTCGGTTACTATTTCAAAAGTAATCGGCATGATTTATTTTCAGCATATTCGTCGGTTACTATTTCAAAGGTAATCGGCATGATTTATTTTCAACACATTCGTCGGTTACTATTTCAAAAGTAATCGGCATGATCTATTTTCTGCACATTCGTCGGTTACTATTTCAAAAGTAATCGGCAGGATTTTTATTTTCAGCATATTCGTCGGTTACTATTTCGAAAGTAATCGGCAAGATTTTTTTTTTCAACATATTTGTCGGTTACTATTTTAAAAGTATTTGACAAGACTTTATTTTCAGCACATTCGTCGGTTACTATTTCAAAAGTAATCGGCAAGATTTTTATTTTCAACATATTCCTCGGTTACTATTTCATAAGTAATCGGCATGATTTATTTTCAGCACATTCGTCGGTTACTATTTCAAAAGTAATCGGCAAGATTTTTATTTTCAACATATTCCTCGGTTACTATTTAAAAAGTAATCCGTAAGATTTTTATTTTCAACATATTCGTCGCGTACTATGTCAAAAGTAATCAGCAAGATTTTTATTTTCAACATATTCGTCGCTTACTATTTCAAAAGTAATCGGCATGATTTATTTTCAGCACATTCGTCGGTTACTATTTCAAAAGTAATCGGCAAGACTTAATTTTCAACACATTCGTCGGTTACTATTTCAAAAGTAATCGGCATGATCTATTTTCTGCACATTCGTCGGTTACTATTTCAAAAGTAATCGGCAAGATTTTTATTTTCAGCATATTCGCCTGTTACTATTTCAAAGGTAATCAGCAGTATTTATTTTCAGCACATTCGTCGGTTACTATTTCAAAAGTAATCGGCAAGATTTTTATTTTTAGCATATTTGTCGGGTACTATTTTAAAAGTAATCGACAAGATTTTTATTTCCAACATATTCGTCGCTTATTATTTCAAAAGTAATCGGCAAGACTTTATTTTCAGCACTTTCGTCGGTTACTATTTCAAATGTAATCGGCAGGATTTTTATTTTCAGCATATTCGTCGGTTACTATTTCGAAAGTAATCGGCAAGATTTTTATTTTCAGCATATTTGTCGGTTACTATTTTAAAAGTAATCGACAAGATTTTTATTTTCAACATATTCGTCGGTTACTATTTCAAAAGTAATCGGCAAGACTTTATTTTCAGCATATTCGTTGGTTACTATTTCAAAAGTAATCGGCAAGATTTTTATTTTCAGCATATTCGTCGGTTACTATTTCAAAAGTAATCGGCAAGATTTTTATTTTTAGCATATTTGTCGGTTACTATTTCAAAAGTAATCGGCAAGATTTTTATTTTCAACATATTCCTCGGTTACTATTTAAAAAGTAATCGGTGAGATTTTTATTTTCAACATATTCGTCGCTTACTATTTCAAAAGTAATCAGCAAGATTTTTATTTTCAACATATTCGTCGCTTACTATTTCAAAAGTAATCGGCATGATTTATTTTCAGCACATTCGTCGGTTACTATTTCAAAAGTAATCGGCAAGATTTTTATTTTGAGCACATTCGTCGGTTACTATTTTAAAAGTAGTCGACAAGACTTTTATTTTCAGCACATTTGTCGGTTACTATTTCAAAAGTAATCGGCATAAATTATTTTCAGCACATTCGTCGGTTACTATTTCAAAAGTAATCGGCAAGACTTTATTTTCAACACATTCGTCGGTTACTATTTCAAAAGTAATCGGCAAGACTTTATTTTCAGCACTTTCGTCGGTTACTATTTCAAATGTAATCGGCAGGATTTTTATTTTCAGCATATTCGTCGGTTACTATTTCGAAAGTAATCGGCAAGATTTTTATTTTCAGCATATTTGTCGGTTACTATTTTAAAAGTAATCGACAAGATTTTTATTTTCAACATATTCGTCGGTTACTATTTCAAAAGTAATCGGCAAGACTTTATTTTCAGCATATTCGTTGGTTACTATTTCAAAAGTAATCGGTAAGATTTTTATTTTCAACATATTCGTCACTTACTATTTCAAAAGTAATCGGCATGATTTATTTTCAGCACATTTGTCGGTTACTATTTCAAAAGTAATCGGCATGATTTATTTTCAGCATATTCGTCGGTTACTATTTCAAAGGTAATCGGCATGATTTATTTTCAACACATTCGTCGGTTACTATTTCAAAAGTAATCGGCATGATCTATTTTCTGCACATTCGTCGGTTACTATTTCAAAAGTAATCGGCAAGATTTTTATTTTCAGCATATTCGTCGGTTACTATTTCAAAAGTAATCGGCAAGATTTTTATTTTTAGCATATTTGTCGGTTACTATATTAAAAGTAATCGACAAGATTTTTATTTTCAACATATTCGTCGGTTACTATTTCAAACGTAATCGGCAAGACTTTATTATCAGCACATTCGTTGGTTACTATTTTAAAAGTAATCGGCAAGATTTTTATTTTCAACATATTCGTCGGTTACTATTTCAAAAGTAATCGGCAAGACTTTATTTTCAGCACTTTCGTCGGTTACTATTTCAAATGTAATCGGCAGGATTTTTATTTTCAGCATATTCGTCGGTTACTATTTCGAAAGTAATCGGCAAGATTTTTATTTTCAGCATATTTGTCGGTTACTATTTTAAAAGTAATCGACAAGATTTTTATTTTCAACATATTCCTCGGTTACTATTTCAAAAGTAATCGGCAAGATTTTTATTTTCAGCATGTTCGTCGGTTACTATTTTAAAAGTAATCGGCAAGATTTTTTTTTTCAACATATTTGTCGGTTACTATTTTAAAAGTAATCGACAAGACTTTATTTTCAGCACATTCGTCGGTTACTATTTCAAAAGTAATCGGCAAGATTTTTATTTTCAACATATTCCTCGGTTACTATTTCATAAGTAATCGGCATGATTTATTTTCAGCACATTCGTCGGTTACTATTTCAAAAGTAATCGGCAAGATTTTTATTTTCAACATATTCCTCGGTTACTATTTAAAAAGTAATCCGTAAGATTTTTATTTTCAACATATTCGTCGCTTACTATGTCAAAAGTAATCAGCAAGATTTTTATTTTCAACATATTCGTCGCTTACTATTTCAAAAGTAATCGGCATGATTTATTTTCAGCACATTCGTCGGTTACTATTTCAAAAGTAATCGGCAAGACTTAATTTTCAACACATTCGTCGGTTACTATTTCAAAAGTAATCGGCATGATCTATTTTCTGCACATTCGTCGGTTACTATTTCAAAAGTAATCGGCAAGATTTTTATTTTCAGCATATTCACCGGTTACTATTTCAAAGGTAATCAGCAGTATTTATTTTCAGCACATTCGTCGGTTACTATTTCAAAAGTAATCGGCAAGATTTTTATTTTTAGCATATTTGTCGGGTACTATTTTAAAAGTAATCGACAAGATTTTTATTTCCAACATATTCGTCGCTTACTATTTCAAAAGTAATCGGCAAGACTTTATTTTCAGCACTTTCGTCGGTTACTATTTCAAATGTAATCGGCAGGATTTTTATTTTCAGCATATTCGTCGGTTACTATTTCGAAAGTAATCGGCAAGATTTTTATTTTCAGCATATTTGTCGGTTACTATTTTAAAAGTAATCGACAAGATTTTTATTTTCAACATATTCGTCGGTTACTATTTCAAAAGTAATCGGCAAGACTTTATTTTCAGCATATTCGTTGGTTACTATTTCAAAAGTAATCGGCAAGATTTTTATTTTCAGCATATTCGTCGGTTACTATTTCAAAAGTAATCGGCAAGATTTTTATTTTTAGCATATTTGTCGGTTACTATTTCAAAAGTAATCGGCAAGATTTTTATTTTCAACATATTCCTCGGTTACTATTTAAAAAGTAATCGGTGAGATTTTTATTTTCAACATATTCGTCGCTTACTATTTCAAAAGTAATCAGCAAGATTTTTATTTTCAACATATTCGTCGCTTACTATTTCAAAAGTAATCGGCATGATTTATTTTCAGCACATTCGTCGGTTACTATTTCAAAAGTAATCGGCAAGATTTTTATTTTGAGCACATTCGTCGGTTACTATTTTAAAAGTAGTCGACAAGACTTTTATTTTCAGCACATTTGTCGGTTACTATTTCAAAAGTAATCGGCATAAATTATTTTCAGCACATTCGTCGGTTACTATTTCAAAAGTAATCGGCAAGACTTTATTTTCAACACATTCGTCGGTTACTATTTCAAAATTAATCGGCATGATTTATTTTCAGCATATTCGTCGGTTACTATTTCAAAGGTAATCGGCATGATTTATTTTCAACACATTCGTCGGTTACTATTTCAAAAGTAATCGGCATGATCTATTTTCTGCACATTCGTCGGTTACTATTTCAAAAGTAATCGGCAAGATTTTTATTTTCAGCATATTCGTCGGTTACTATTTCAAAAGTAATCGGCAAGATTTTTATTTTTAGCATATTTGTCGGTTACTATATTAAAAGTAAACGACAAGATTTTTATTTTCAACATATTCGTCGGTTACTATTTCAAACGTAATCGGCAAGACTTTATTATCAGCACATTCGTTGGTTACTATTTTAAAAGTAATCGGCAAGATTTTTATTTTCAACATATTCGTCGGTTACTATTTCAAAAGTAATCGGTAAGATTTTTATTTTCAACATATTCGTCGGTTACTATTTCAAAAGTAATCGGCAAGACTTTATTTTCAGCATATTCGTTGGTTACTATTTCAAAAGTAATCGGTAAGATTTTTATTTTCAACATATTCGTCACTTACTATTTCAAAAGTAATCGGCATGATTTATTTTCAGCACATTTGTCGGTTACTATTTCAAAAGTAATCGGCATGATTTATTTTCAGCATATTCGTCGGTTACTATTTCAAAGGTAATCGGCATGATTTATTTTCAACACATTCGTCGGTTACTATTTCAAAAGTAATCGGCAAGATTTTTATTTTCAGCATGTTCGTCGGTTACTATTTCAAAAGTAATCGGCAAGATTTTTTTTTTCAACATATTTGTCGGTTACTATTTTAAAAGTATTTGACAAGACTTTATTTTCAGCACATTCGTCGGTTACTATTTCAAAAGTAATCGGCAAGATTTTTATTTTCAACATATTCCTCGGTTACTATTTCATAAGTAATCGGCATGATTTATTTTCAGCACATTCGTCGGTTACTATTTCAAAAGTAATCGGCAAGATTTTTATTTTCAACATATTCCTCGGTTACTATTTAAAAAGTAATCCGTAAGATTTTTATTTTCAACATATTCGTCGCTTACTATGTCAAAAGTAATCAGCAAGATTTTTATTTTCAACATATTCGTCGCTTACTATTTCAAAAGTAATCGGCATGATTTATTTTCAGCACATTCGTCGGTTACTATTTCAAAAGTAATCGGCAAGACTTAATTTTCAACACATTCGTCGGTTACTATTTCAAAAGTAATCGGCATGATCTATTTTCTGCACATTCGTCGGTTACTATTTCAAAAGTAATCGGCAAGATTTTTATTTTCAGCATATTCGCCTGTTACTATTTCAAAGGTAATCAGCAGTATTTATTTTCAGCACATTCGTCGGTTACTATTTCAAAAGTAATCGGCAAGATTTTTATTTTTAGCATATTTGTCGGGTACTATTTTAAAAGTAATCGACAAGATTTTTATTTCCAACATATTCGTCGCTTATTATTTCAAAAGTAATCGGCAAGACTTTATTTTCAGCACTTTCGTCGGTTACTATTTCAAATGTAATCGGCAGGATTTTTATTTTCAGCATATTCGTCGGTTACTATTTCGAAAGTAATCGGCAAGATTTTTATTTTCAGCATATTTGTCGGTTACTATTTTAAAAGTAATCGACAAGATTTTTATTTTCAACATATTCGTCGGTTACTATTTCAAAAGTAATCGGCAAGACTTTATTTTCAGCATATTCGTTGGTTACTATTTCAAAAGTAATCGGCAAGATTTTTATTTTCAGCATATTCGTCGGTTACTATTTCAAAAGTAATCGGCAAGATTTTTATTTTTAGCATATTTGTCGGTTACTATTTCAAAAGTAATCGGCAAGATTTTTATTTTCAACATATTCCTCGGTTACTATTTAAAAAGTAATCGGTGAGATTTTTATTTTCAACATATTCGTCGCTTACTATTTCAAAAGTAATCAGCAAGATTTTTATTTTCAACATATTCGTCGCTTACTATTTCAAAAGTAATCGGCATGATTTATTTTCAGCACATTCGTCGGTTACTATTTCAAAAGTAATCGGCAAGATTTTTATTTTGAGCACATTCGTCGGTTACTATTTTAAAAGTAGTCGACAAGACTTTTATTTTCAGCACATTTGTCGGTTACTATTTCAAAAGTAATCGGCATAAATTATTTTCAGCACATTCGTCGGTTACTATTTCAAAAGTAATCGGCAAGACTTTATTTTCAACACATTCGTCGGTTACTATTTCAAAAGTAATCGGCAAGACTTTATTTTCAGCACTTTCGTCGGTTACTATTTCAAATGTAATCGGCAGGATTTTTATTTTCAGCATATTCGTCGGTTACTATTTCGAAAGTAATCGGCAAGATTTTTATTTTCAGCATATTTGTCGGTTACTATTTTAAAAGTAATCGACAAGATTTTTATTTTCAACATATTCGTCGGTTACTATTTCAAAAGTAATCGGCAAGACTTTATTTTCAGCATATTCGTTGGTTACTATTTCAAAAGTAATCGGTAAGATTTTTATTTTCAACATATTCGTCACTTACTATTTCAAAAGTAATCGGCATGATTTATTTTCAGCACATTTGTCGGTTACTATTTCAAAAGTAATCGGCATGATTTATTTTCAGCATATTCGTCGGTTACTATTTCAAAGGTAATCGGCATGATTTATTTTCAACACATTCGTCGGTTACTATTTCAAAAGTAATCGGCATGATCTATTTTCTGCACATTCGTCGGTTACTATTTCAAAAGTAATCGGCAAGATTTTTATTTTCAGCATATTCGTCGGTTACTATTTCAAAAGTAATCGGCAAGATTTTTATTTTTAGCATATTTGTCGGTTACTATATTAAAAGTAATCGACAAGATTTTTATTTTCAACATATTCGTCGGTTACTATTTCAAACGTAATCGGCAAGACTTTATTATCAGCACATTCGTTGGTTACTATTTTAAAAGTAATCGGCAAGATTTTTATTTTCAACATATTCGTCGGTTACTATTTCAAAAGTAATCGGCAAGACTTTATTTTCAGCACTTTCGTCGGTTACTATTTCAAATGTAATCGGCAGGATTTTTATTTTCAGCATATTCGTCGGTTACTATTTCGAAAGTAATCGGCAAGATTTTTATTTTCAGCATATTTGTCGGTTACTATTTTAAAAGTAATCGACAAGATTTTTATTTTCAACATATTCCTCGGTTACTATTTCAAAAGTAATCGGCAAGATTTTTATTTTCAGCATGTTCGTCGGTTACTATTTTAAAAGTAATCGGCAAGATTTTTTTTTTTCAACATATTTGTCGGTTACTATTTTAAAAGTAATCGACAAGACTTTATTTTCAGCACATTCGTCGGTTACTATTTCAAAAGTAATCGGCAAGATTTTTATTTTCAACATATTCCTCGGTTACTATTTCATAAGTAATCGGCATGATTTATTTTCAGCACATTCGTCGGTTACTATTTCAAAAGTAATCGGCAAGATTTTTATTTTCAACATATTCCTCGGTTACTATTTAAAAAGTAATCCGTAAGATTTTTATTTTCAACATATTCGTCGCTTACTATGTCCAAAGTAATCAGCAAGATTTTTATTTTCAACATATTCGTCGCTTACTATTTCAAAAGTAATCGGCATGATTTATTTTCAGCACATTCGTCGGTTACTATTTCAAAAGTAATCGGCAAGACTTAATTTTCAACACATTCGTCGGTTACTATTTCAAAAGTAATCGGCATGATCTATTTTCTGCACATTCGTCGGTTACTATTTCAAAAGTAATCGGCAAGATTTTTATTTTCAGCATATTCACCGGTTACTATTTCAAAGGTAATCAGCAGTATTTATTTTCAGCACATTCGTCGGTTACTATTTCAAAAGTAATCGGCAAGATTTTTATTTTTAGCATATTTGTCGGGTACTATTTTAAAAGTAATCGACAAGATTTTTATTTCCAACATATTCGTTGCTTACTATTTCAAAAGTAATCGGCAAGACTTTATTTTCAGCACTTTCGTCGGTTACTATTTCAAATGTAATCGGCAGGATTTTTATTTTCAGCATATTCGTCGGTTACTATTTCGAAAGTAATCGGCAAGATTTTTATTTTCAGCATATTTGTCGGTTACTATTTTAAAAGTAATCGACAAGATTTTTATTTTCAACATATTCGTCGGTTACTATTTCAAAAGTAATCGGCAAGACTTTATTTTCAGCATATTCGTTGGTTACTATTTCAAAAGTAATCGGCAAGATTTTTATTTTCAGCATATTCGTCGGTTACTATTTCAAAAGTAATCGGCAAGATTTTTATTTTTAGCATATTTGTCGGTTACTATTTCAAAAGTAATCGGCAAGATTTTTATTTTCAACATATTCCTCGGTTACTATTTAAAAAGTAATCGGTGAGATTTTTATTTTCAACATATTCGTCGCTTACTATTTCAAAAGTAATCAGCAAGATTTTTATTTTCAACATATTCGTCGCTTACTATTTCAAAAGTAATCGGCATGATTTATTTTCAGCACATTCGTCGGTTACTATTTCAAAAGTAATCGGCAAGATTTTTATTTTGAGCACATTCGTCGGTTACTATTTTAAAAGTAGTCGACAAGACTTTTATTTTCAGCACATTTGTCGGTTACTATTTCAAAAGTAATCGGCATAAATTATTTTCAGCACATTCGTCGGTTACTATTTCAAAAGTAATCGGCAAGACTTTATTTTCAACACATTCGTCGGTTACTATTTCAAAATTAATCGGCATGATTTATTTTCAGCATATTCGTCGGTTACTATTTCAAAGGTAATCGGCATGATTTATTTTCAACACATTCGTCGGTTACTATTTCAAAAGTAATCGGCATGATCTATTTTCTGCACATTCGTCGGTTACTATTTCAAAAGTAATCGGCAAGATTTTTATTTTCAGCATATTCGTCGGTTACTATTTCAAAAGTAATCGGCAAGATTTTTATTTTTAGCATATTTGTCGGTTACTATATTAAAAGTAAACGACAAGATTTTTATTTTCAACATATTCGTCGGTTACTATTTCAAACGTAATCGGCAACACTTTATTATCAGCACATTCGTTGGTTACTATTTTAAAAGTAATCGGCAAGATTTTTATTTTCAACATATTCGTCGGTTACTATTTCAAAAGTAATCGGTAAGATTTTTATTTTCAACATATTCGTCGGTTACTATTTCAAAAGTAATCGGCAAGACTTTATTTTCAGCATATTCGTTGGTTACTATTTCAAAAGTAATCGGTAAGATTTTTATTTTCAACATATTCGTCACTTACTATTTCAAAAGTAATCGGCATGATTTATTTTCAGCACATTTGTCGGTTACTATTTCAAAAGTAATCGGCATGATTTATTTTCAGCATATTCGTCGGTTACTATTTCAAAGGTAATCGGCATGATTTATTTTCAACACATTCGTCGGTTACTATTTCAAAAGTAATCGGCATGATCTATTTTCTGCACATTCGTCGGTTACTATTTCAAAGTAATCGGCAAGATTTTTATTTTCAGCATATTCGTCGGTTACTATTTCAAAAGTAATCGGCAAGATTTTTATTTTTAGCATATTTGTCGGTTACTATATTAAAAGTAATCGACAAGATTTTTATTTTCAACATATTCGTCGGTTACTATTTCAAACGTAATCGGCAAGACTTTATTATCAGCACATTCGTTGGTTACTATTTTAAAAGTAATCGGCAAGATTTTTATTTTCAACATATTCGTCACTTACTATTTCAAAAGTAATCGGCATGATTTATTTTCAGCACATTTGTCGGTTACTATTTCAAAAGTAATCGGCATGATTTATTTTTAGCATATTCGTCGGTTACTATTTCAAAGGTAATCGGCATGATTTATTTTCAACACATTCGTCGGTTACTGTTTCAAAAGTAATCGGCATGATCTATTTTCTGCACATTTGTCGGTTACTATTTCAAAAGTAATCGGCATAAATTATTTTCAGCACATTCGTCGGTTACTATTTCAAAAGTAATCGGCAAGACTTTATTTTCAACACATTCGTCGGTTACTATTTCAAAAGTAATCGGCAAGACTTTATTTTCAGCACTTTCGTCGGTTACTATTTCAAATGTAATCGGCAGGATTTTTATTTTCAGCATATTCGTCGGTTACTATTTCGAAAGTAATCGGCAAGATTTTTATTTTCAGCATATTTGTCGGTTACTATTTTAAAAGTAATCGACAAGATTTTTATTTTCAACATATTCGTCGGTTACTATTTCAAAAGTAATCGGCAAGACTTTATTTTCAGCATATTCGTTGGTTACTATTTCAAAAGTAATCGGTAAGATTTTTATTTTCAACATATTCGTCACTTACTATTTCAAAAGTAATCGGCATGATTTATTTTCAGCACATTTGTCGGTTACTATTTCAAAAGTAATCGGCATGATTTATTTTCAGCATATTCGTCGGTTACTATTTCAAAGGTAATCGGCATGATTTATTTTCAACACATTCGTCGGTTACTATTTCAAAAGTAATCGGCATGATCTATTTTCTGCACATTCGTCGGTTACTATTTCAAAAGTAATCGGCAAGATTTTTATTTTCAGCATATTCGTCGGTTACTATTTCAAAAGTAATCGGCAAGATTTTTATTTTTAGCATATTTGTCGGTTACTATATTAAAAGTAATCGACAAGATTTTTATTTTCAACATATTCGTCGGTTACTATTTCAAACGTAATCGGCAAGACTTTATTATCAGCACATTCGTTGGTTACTATTTTAAAAGTAATCGGCAAGATTTTTATTTTCAACATATTCGTCGGTTACTATTTCAAAAGTAATCGGCAAGACTTTATTTTCAGCACTTTCGTCGGTTACTATTTCAAATGTAATCGGCAGGATTTTTATTTTCAGCATATTCGTCGGTTACTATTTCGAAAGTAATCGGCAAGATTTTTATTTTCAGCATATTTGTCGGTTACTATTTTAAAAGTAATCGACAAGATTTTTATTTTCAACATATTCCTCGGTTACTATTTCAAAAGTAATCGGCAAGATTTTTATTTTCAGCATGTTCGTCGGTTACTATTTCAAAAGTAATCGGCAAGATTTTTATTTTCAACATATTCCTCGGTTACTATTTAAAAAGTAATCGGTGAGATTTTTATTTTCAACATATTCGTCACTTACTATTTCAAAAGTAATCGGCATGATTTATTTTCAGCACATTTGTCGGTTACTATTTCAAAAGTAATCGGCATGATTTATTTTTAGCATATTTGTCGGTTACTATTTCAAAGGTAATCGGCATGATTTATTTTCAACACATTCGTCGGTTACTGTTTCAAAAGTAATCGGCATGATCTATTTTCTGCACATTTGTCGGTTACTATTTCAAAAGTAATCGGCATAAATTATTTTCAGCACATTCGTCGGTTACTATTTCAAAAGTAATCGGCAAGACTTTATTTTCAACACATTCGTCGGTTACTATTTCAAAAGTAATCGGCAAGACTTTATTTTCAGCACTTTCGTCGGTTACTATTTCAAATGTAATCGGCAGGATTTTTATTTTCAGCATATTCGTCGGTTACTATTTCGAAAGTAATCGGCAAGATTTTTATTTTCAGCATATTTGTCGGTTACTATTTTAAAAGTAATCGACAAGATTTTTATTTTCAACATATTCGTCGGTTACTATTTCAAAAGTAATCGGCAAGACTTTATTTTCAGCATATTCGTTGGTTACTATTTCAAAAGTAATCGGTAAGATTTTTATTTTCAACATATTCGTCACTTACTATTTCAAAAGTAATCGGCATGATTTATTTGCAGCACATTTGTCGGTTACTATTTCAAAAGTAATCGGCATGATTTATTTTCAGCATATTCGTCGGTTACTATTTCAAAGGTAATCGGCATGATTTATTTTCAACACATTCGTCGGTTACTATTTCAAAAGTAATCGGCATGATCTATTTTCTGCACATTCGTCGGTTACTATTTCAAAAGTAATCGGCAAGATTTTTATTTTCAGCATATTCGTCGGTTACTATTTCAAAAGTAATCGGCAAGATTTTTATTTTTAGCATATTTGTCGGTTACTATATTAAAAGTAATCGACAAGATTTTTATTTTCAACATATTCGTCGGTTACTATTTCAAACGTAATCGGCAAGACTTTATTATCAGCACATTCGTTGGTTACTATTTTAAAAGTAATCGGCAAGATTTTTATTTTCAACATATTCGTCGGTTACTATTTCAAAAGTAATCGGCAAGACTTTATTTTCAGCACTTTCGTCGGTTACTATTTCAAATGTAATCGGCAGGATTTTTATTTTCAGCATATTCGTCGGTTACTATTTCGAAAGTAATCGGCAAGATTTTTATTTTCAGCATATTTGTCGGTTACTATTTTAAAAGTAATCGACAAGATTTTTATTTTCAACATATTCCTCGGTTACTATTTCAAAAGTAATCGGCAAGATTTTTATTTTCAGCATGTTCGTCGGTTACTATTTCAAAAGTAATCGGCAAGATTTTTTTTTTCAACATATTTGTCGGTTACTATTTTAAAAGTAATCGACAAGACTTTATTTTCAGCACATTCGTCGGTTACTATTTCAAAAGTAATCGGCAAGATTTTTATTTTCAACATATTCGTCGCTTACTATTTCAAAAGTAATCGGCATGATTTATTTTCAGCACATTCGTCGGTTACTATTTCAAAAGTAATCGACAAGATTTTTATTTTCAACATATTCCTCGGTTACTATTTCAAAAGTAATCGGCAAGATTTTTATTTTCAGCATGTTCGTCGGTTACTATTTCAAAAGTAATCGGCAAGATTTTTTTTTTCAACATATTTGTCAGTTACTATTTTAAAAGTAATCAACAAGACTTTATTTTCAGCACATTCGTCGGTTACTATTTCAAAAGTAATCGGCAAGATTTTTATTTTCAACATATTCCTCAGTTACTATTTCATAAGTAATCGGCATGATTTATTTTCAGCACATTCGTCGGTTACTATTTCAAAAGTAATCGGCAAGATTTTTATTTTCAACATATTCCTCGGTTACTATTTAAAAAGTAATCCGTAAGATTTTTATTTTCAACATATTCGTCGCTTACTATGTCAAAAGTAATCAGCAAGATTTTTATTTTCAACATATTCGTCGCTTACTATTTCAAAAGTAATCGGCATGATTTATTTTCAGCACATTCGTCGGTTACTATTTCAAAAGTAATCGGCAAGACTTAATTTTCAACACATTCGTCGGTTACTATTTCAAAAGTAATCGGCATGATCTATTTTCTGCACATTCGTCGGTTACTATTTCAAAAGTAATCGGCAAGATTTTTATTTTTAGCATATTTGTCGGTTACTATTTCAAAAGTAATCGGCAAGATTTTTATTTTCAACATATTCCTCGGTTACTATTTAAAAAGTAATCGGTGAGATTTTTATTTTCAACATATTCGTCGCTTACTATTTCAAAAGTAATCAGCAAGATTTTTATTTTCAACATATTCCTCGGTTACTATTTCATAAGTAATCGGCATGATTTATTTTCAGCACATTCGTCGGTTACTATTTCAAAAGTAATCGGAAAGATTTTTATTTTCAACATATTCCTCGGTTACTATTTAAAAAGTAATCGGTGAGATTTTTATTTTCAACATATTCGTCGCTTACTATTTCAAAAGTAATCAGCAAGATTTTTATTTTCAACATATTCGTCGCTTACTATTTCAAAAGTAATCGGCATGATTTATTTTCAGCACATTCGTCGGTTACTATTTCAAAAGTAATCGGCAAGATTTTTATTTTGAGCACATTCGTCGGTTACTATTTTAAAAGTAGTCGACAAGACTTTTATTTTCAGCACATTTGTCGGTTACTATTTCAAAAGTAATCGGCATAAATCATTTTCAGCACATTCGTCGGTTACTATTTCAAAAGTAATCGGCAAGACTTTATTTTCAACACATTTGTCGGTTACTATTTCAAAAGTAATCGGCAAGACTTTATTTTCAGCACTTTCGTCGGTTACTATTTCAAATGTAATCGGCAGGATTTTTATTTTCAGCATATTCGTCGGTTACTATTTCGAAAGTAATCGGCAAGATTTTTATTTTCAGCATATTTGTCGGTTACTATTTTAAAAGTAATCGACAAGATTTTTATTTTCAACATATTCGTCGGTTACTATTTCAAAAGTAATCGGCAAGACTTTATTTTCAGCATATTCGTTGGTTACTATTTCAAAAGTAATCGGCAAGACTTTATTTTCAACATATTCGTCACTTACTATTTCAAAAGTAATCGGCAT
Source organism: Medicago lupulina (assembly GCA_958299785.1). Taxonomy (NCBI): domain Eukaryota; kingdom Viridiplantae; phylum Streptophyta; class Magnoliopsida; order Fabales; family Fabaceae; genus Medicago; species Medicago lupulina. The sequence continues at coordinate 39,164,108 of OY283143.1, read as the reverse complement.
GATTTATTTTCAGCACATTTGTCGGTTACTATTTCAAAAGTAATCGGCATGATTTATTTTCAGCATATTCGTCGGTTACTATTTCAAAGGTAATCGGCATGATTTATTTTCAACACATTCGTCGGTTACTATTTCAAAAGTAATCGGCATGATCTATTTTCTGCACATTCGTCGGTTACTATTTCAAAAGTAATCGGCAAGATTTTTATTTTCAGCATATTCGTCGGTTACTATTTCAAAAGTAATCGGCATGATTTATTTTCAGCACATTTGTCGGTTACTATTTCAAAAGTAATCGGCATGATTTATTTTCAGCATATTCGTCGGTTACTATTTCAAAGGTAATCGGCATGATTTATTTTCAACACATTCGTCGGTTACTATTTCAAAAGTAATCGGCATGATCTATTTTCTGCACATTCGTCGGTTACTATTTCAAAAGTAATCGGCAAGATTTTTATTTTTAGCATATTTGTCGGTTACTATATTAAAAGCAATCGACAAGATTTTTATTTTCAACATATTCGTCGGTTACTATTTCAAACGTAATCGGCAAGACTTTATTATCAGCACATTCGTTGGTTACTATTTTAAAAGTAATCGGAAAGATTTTTATTTTCAACATATTCGTCGGTTACTATTTCAAAAGTAATCGGCAAGACTTTATTTTCAGCACTTTCGTCGGTTACTATTTCAAATGTAATCGGCAGGATTTTTATTTTCAGCATATTCGTCGGTTACTATTTCGAAAGTAATCGGCAAGATTTTTATTTTCAGCATATTTGTCGGTTACTATTTTAAAAGTAATCGACAAGATTTTTATTTTCAACATATTCCTCGGTTACTATTTCAAAAGTAATCGGCAAGATTTTTATTTTCAGCATGTTCGTCGGTTACTATTTCAAAAGTAATCGGCAAGATTTTTTTTTTCAACATATTTGTCGGTTACTATTTTAAAAGTAATCGACAAGACTTTATTTTCAGCACATTCGTCGGTTACTATTTCAAAAGTAATCGGCAAGATTTTTATTTTCAACATATTCCTCGGTTACTATTTCATAAGTAATCGGCATGATTTATTTTCAGCACATTCGTCGGTTACTATTTCAAAAGTAATCGGAAAGATTTTTATTTTCAACATATTCCTCGGTTACTATTTAAAAAGTAATCGGTGAGATTTTTATTTTCAACATATTCGTCGCTTACTATTTCAAAAGTAATCAGCAAGATTTTTATTTTCAACATATTCGTCGCTTACTATTTCAAAAGTAATCGGCATGATTTATTTTCAGCACATTCGTCGGTTACTATTTCAAAAGTAATCGGCAAGATTTTTATTTTGAGCACATTCGTCGGTTACTATTTTAAAAGTAGTCGACAAGACTTTTATTTTCAGCACATTTGTCGGTTACTATTTCAAAAGTAATCGGCATAAATTATTTTCAGCACATTCGTCGGTTACTATTTCAAAAGTAATCGGCAAGACTTTATTTTCAACACATTTGTCGGTTACTATTTCAAAAGTAATCGGCAAGACTTTATTTTCAGCACTTTCGTCGGTTACTATTTCAAATGTAATCGGCAGGATTTTTATTTTCAGCATATTCGTCGGTTACTATTTCGAAAGTAATCGGCAAGATTTTTATTTTCAGCATATTTGTCGGTTACTATTTTAAAAGTAATCGACAAGATTTTTATTTTCAACATATTCGTCGGTTACTATTTCAAAAGTAATCGGCAAGACTTTATTTTCAGCATATTCGTTGGTTACTATTTCAAAAGTAATCGGCAAGACTTTATTTTCAACATATTCGTCACTTACTATTTCAAAAGTAATCGGCATGATTTATTTTCAGCACATTTGTCGGTTACTATTTCAAAAGTAATCGGCATGATTTATTTTCAGCATATTCGTCGGTTACTATTTCAAAGGTAATCGGCATGATTTATTTTCAACACATTCGTCGGTTACTATTTCAAAAGTAATCGGCATGATCTATTTTCTGCACATTCGTCGGTTACTATTTCAAAAGTAATCGGCAAGATTTTTATTTTCAGCATATTCGTCGGTTACTATTTCAAAAGTAATCGGCAAGATTTTTATTTTTAGCATATTTGTCGGTTACTATATTAAAAGTAATCGACAAGATTTTTATTTTCAACATATTCGTCGGTTACTATTTCAAACGTAATCGGCAAGACTTTATTATCAGCACATTCGTTGGTTACTATTTTAAAAGTAATCGGCAAGATTTTTATTTTCAACATATTCGTCGGTTACTATTTCAAAAGTAATCGGCAAGACTTTATTTTCAGCACTTTCGTCGGTTACTATTTCAAATGTAATCGGCAGGATTTTTATTTTCAGCATATTCGTCGGTTACTATTTCGAAAGTAATCGGCAAGATTTTTATTTTCAGCATATTTGTCGGTTACTATTTTAAAAGTAATCGACAAGATTTTTATTTTCAACATATTCCTCGGTTACTATTTCAAAAGTAATCGGCAAGATTTTTATTTTCAGCATGTTCGTCGGTTACTATTTCAAAAGTAATCGGCAAGATTTTTTTTTCAACATATTTGTCGGTTACTATTTTAAAAGTAATCGACAAGACTTTATTTTCAGCACATTCGTCGGTTACTATTTCAAAAGTAATCGGCAAGATTTTTATTTTCAACATATTCCTCGGTTACTATTTCATAAGTAATCGGCATGATTTATTTTCAGCACATTCGTCGGTTACTATTTCAAAAGTAATCGGCAAGATTTTTATTTTCAACATATTCCTCGGTTACTATTTAAAAAGTAATCCGTAAGATTTTTATTTTCAACATATTCGTCGCTTACTATGTCAAAAGTAATCAGCAAGATTTTTATTTTCAACATATTCGTCGCTTACTATTTCAAAAGTAATCGGCATGATTTATTTTCAGCACATTCGTCGGTTACTATTTCAAAAGTAATCGGCAAGACTTAATTTTCAACACATTCGTCGGTTACTATTTCAAAAGTAATCGGCATGATCTATTTTCTGCACATTCGTCGGTTACTATTTCAAAAGTAATCGGCAAGATTTTTATTTTCAACATATTCCTCGGTTACTATTTAAAAAGTAATCCGTAAGATTTTTATTTTCAACATATTCGTCGCTTACTATGTCAAAAGTAATCAGCAAGATTTTTATTTTCAACATATTCGTCGCTTACTATTTCAAAAGTAATCGGCATGATTTATTTTCAGCACATTCGTCGGTTACTATTTCAAAAGTAATCGGCAAGACTTAATTTTCAACACATTCGTCGGTTACTATTTCAAAAGTAATCGGCATGATCTATTTTCTGCACATTCGTCGGTTACTATTTCAAAAGTAATCGGCAAGATTTTTATTTTTAGCATATTTGTCGGTTACTATTTCAAAAGTAATCGGCAAGATTTTTATTTTCAACATATTCCTCGGTTACTATTTAAAAAGTAATCGGTGAGATTTTTATTTTCAACATATTCGTCGCTTACTATTTCAAAAGTAATCAGCAAGATTTTTATTTTCAACATATTCCTCGGTTACTATTTCATAAGTAATCGGCATGATTTATTTTCAGCACATTCGTCGGTTACTATTTCAAAAGTAATCGGAAAGATTTTTATTTTCAACATATTCCTCGGTTACTATTTAAAAAGTAATCGGTGAGATTTTTATTTTCAACATATTCGTCGCTTACTATTTCAAAAGTAATCAGCAAGATTTTTATTTTCAACATATTCGTCGCTTACTATTTCAAAAGTAATCGGCATGATTTATTTTCAGCACATTCGTCGGTTACTATTTCAAAAGTAATCGGCAAGATTTTTATTTTGAGCACATTCGTCGGTTACTATTTTAAAAGTAGTCGACAAGACTTTTATTTTCAGCACATTTGTCGGTTACTATTTCAAAAGTAATCGGCATAAATCATTTTCAGCACATTCGTCGGTTACTATTTCAAAAGTAATCGGCAAGACTTTATTTTCAACACATTTGTCGGTTACTATTTCAAAAGTAATCGGCAAGACTTTATTTTCAGCACTTTCGTCGGTTACTATTTCAAATGTAATCGGCAGGATTTTTATTTTCAGCATATTCGTCGGTTACTATTTCGAAAGTAATCGGCAAGATTTTTATTTTCAGCATATTTGTCGGTTACTATTTTAAAAGTAATCGACAAGATTTTTATTTTCAACATATTCGTCGGTTACTATTTCAAAAGTAATCGGCAAGACTTTATTTTCAGCATATTCGTCGGTTACTATTTCAAACGTAATCGGCAAGACTTTATTATCAGCACATTCGTTGGTTACTATTTTAAAAGTAATCGGCAAGATTTTTATTTTCAACATATTCGTCGGTTACTATTTCAAAAGTAATCGGCAAGACTTTATTTTCAGCACTTTCGTCGGTTACTATTTCAAATGTAATCGGCAGGATTTTTATTTTCAGCATATTCGTCGGTTACTATTTCGAAAGTAATCGGCAAGATTTTTATTTTCAGCATATTTGTCGGTTACTATTTTAAAAGTAATCGACAAGATTTTTATTTTCAACATATTCCTCGGTTACTATTTCAAAAGTAATCGGCAAGATTTTTATTTTCAGCATGTTCGTCGGTTACTATTTCAAAAGTAATCGGCAAGATTTTTTTTTCAACATATTTGTCGGTTACTATTTTAAAAGTAATCGACAAGACTTTATTTTCAGCACATTCGTCGGTTACTATTTCAAAAGTAATCGGCAAGATTTTTATTTTCAACATATTCCTCGGTTACTATTTCATAAGTAATCGGCATGATTTATTTTCAGCACATTCGTCGGTTACTATTTCAAAAGTAATCGGCAAGATTTTTATTTTCAACATATTCCTCGGTTACTATTTAAAAAGTAATCCGTAAGATTTTTATTTTCAACATATTCGTCGCTTACTATGTCAAAAGTAATCAGCAAGATTTTTATTTTCAACATATTCGTCGCTTACTATTTCAAAAGTAATCGGCATGATTTATTTTCAGCACATTCGTCGGTTACTATTTCAAAAGTAATCGGCAAGACTTAATTTTCAACACATTCGTCGGTTACTATTTCAAAAGTAATCGGCATGATCTATTTTCTGCACATTCGTCGGTTACTATTTCAAAAGTAATCGGCAAGATTTTTATTTTCAACATATTCCTCGGTTACTATTTAAAAAGTAATCCGTAAGATTTTTATTTTCAACATATTCGTCGCTTACTATGTCAAAAGTAATCAGCAAGATTTTTATTTTCAACATATTCGTCGCTTACTATTTCAAAAGTAATCGGCATGATTTATTTTCAGCACATTCGTCGGTTACTATTTCAAAAGTAATCGGCAAGACTTAATTTTCAACACATTCGTCGGTTACTATTTCAAAAGTAATCGGCATGATCTATTTTCTGCACATTCGTCGGTTACTATTTCAAAAGTAATCGGCAAGATTTTTATTTTTAGCATATTTGTCGGTTACTATTTCAAAAGTAATCGGCAAGATTTTTATTTTCAACATATTCCTCGGTTACTATTTAAAAAGTAATCGGTGAGATTTTTATTTTCAACATATTCGTCGCTTACTATTTCAAAAGTAATCAGCAAGATTTTTATTTTCAACATATTCCTCGGTTACTATTTCATAAGTAATCGGCATGATTTATTTTCAGCACATTCGTCGGTTACTATTTCAAAAGTAATCGGAAAGATTTTTATTTTCAACATATTCCTCGGTTACTATTTAAAAAGTAATCGGTGAGATTTTTATTTTCAACATATTCGTCGCTTACTATTTCAAAAGTAATCAGCAAGATTTTTATTTTCAACATATTCGTCGCTTACTATTTCAAAAGTAATCGGCATGATTTATTTTCAGCACATTCGTCGGTTACTATTTCAAAAGTAATCGGCAAGATTTTTATTTTGAGCACATTCGTCGGTTACTATTTTAAAAGTAGTCGACAAGACTTTTATTTTCAGCACATTTGTCGGTTACTATTTCAAAAGTAATCGGCATAAATCATTTTCAGCACATTCGTCGGTTACTATTTCAAAAGTAATCGGCAAGACTTTATTTTCAACACATTTGTCGGTTACTATTTCAAAAGTAATCGGCAAGACTTTATTTTCAGCACTTTCGTCGGTTACTATTTCAAATGTAATCGGCAGGATTTTTATTTTCAGCATATTCGTCGGTTACTATTTCGAAAGTAATCGGCAAGATTTTTATTTTCAGCATATTTGTCGGTTACTATTTTAAAAGTAATCGACAAGATTTTTATTTTCAACATATTCGTCGGTTACTATTTCAAAAGTAATCGGCAAGACTTTATTTTCAGCATATTCGTTGGTTACTATTTCAAAAGTAATCGGCAAGACTTTATTTTCAACATATTCGTCACTTACTATTTCAAAAGTAATCGGCATGATTTATTTTCAGCACATTTGTCGGTTACTATTTCAAAAGTAATCGGCATGATTTATTTTCAGCATATTCGTCGGTTACTATTTCAAAGGTAATCGGCATGATTTATTTTCAACACATTCGTCGGTTACTATTTCAAAAGTAATCGGCATGATCTATTTTCTGCACATTCGTCGGTTACTATTTCAAAAGTAATCGGCAAGATTTTTATTTTCAGCATATTCGTCGGTTACTATTTCAAAAGTAATCGGCATGATTTATTTTCAGCACATTTGTCGGTTACTATTTCAAAAGTAATCGGCATGATTTATTTTCAGCATATTCGTCGGTTACTATTTCAAAGGTAATCGGCATGATTTATTTTCAACACATTCGTCGGTTACTATTTCAAAAGTAATCGGCAAGATTTTTATTTTCAACATATTCCTCGGTTACTATTTAAAAAGTAATCCGTAAGATTTTTATTTTCAACATATTCGTCGCTTACTATGTCAAAAGTAATCAGCAAGATTTTTATTTTCAACATATTCGTCGCTTACTATTTCAAAAGTAATCGGCATGATTTATTTTCAGCACATTCGTCGGTTACTATTTCAAAAGTAATCGGCAAGACTTAATTTTCAACACATTCGTCGGTTACTATTTCAAAAGTAATCGGCATGATCTATTTTCTGCACATTCGTCGGTTACTATTTCAAAAGTAATCGGCAAGATTTTTATTTTCAACATATTCCTCGGTTACTATTTAAAAAGTAATCCGTAAGATTTTTATTTTCAACATATTCGTCGCTTACTATGTCAAAAGTAATCAGCAAGATTTTTATTTTCAACATATTCGTCGCTTACTATTTCAAAAGTAATCGGCATGATTTATTTTCAGCACATTCGTCGGTTACTATTTCAAAAGTAATCGGCAAGACTTAATTTTCAACACATTCGTCGGTTACTATTTCAAAAGTAATCGGCATGATCTATTTTCTGCACATTCGTCGGTTACTATTTCAAAAGTAATCGGCAAGATTTTTATTTTTAGCATATTTGTCGGTTACTATTTCAAAAGTAATCGGCAAGATTTTTATTTTCAACATATTCCTCGGTTACTATTTAAAAAGTAATCGGTGAGATTTTTATTTTCAACATATTCGTCGCTTACTATTTCAAAAGTAATCAGCAAGATTTTTATTTTCAACATATTCCTCGGTTACTATTTCATAAGTAATCGGCATGATTTATTTTCAGCACATTCGTCGGTTACTATTTCAAAAGTAATCGGAAAGATTTTTATTTTCAACATATTCCTCGGTTACTATTTAAAAAGTAATCGGTGAGATTTTTATTTTCAACATATTCGTCGCTTACTATTTCAAAAGTAATCAGCAAGATTTTTATTTTCAACATATTCGTCGCTTACTATTTCAAAAGTAATCGGCATGATTTATTTTCAGCACATTCGTCGGTTACTATTTCAAAAGTAATCGGCAAGATTTTTATTTTGAGCACATTCGTCGGTTACTATTTTAAAAGTAGTCGACAAGACTTTTATTTTCAGCACATTTGTCGGTTACTATTTCAAAAGTAATCGGCATAAATCATTTTCAGCACATTCGTCGGTTACTATTTCAAAAGTAATCGGCAAGACTTTATTTTCAACACATTTGTCGGTTACTATTTCAAAAGTAATCGGCAAGACTTTATTTTCAGCACTTTCGTCGGTTACTATTTCAAATGTAATCGGCAGGATTTTTATTTTCAGCATATTCGTCGGTTACTATTTCGAAAGTAATCGGCAAGATTTTTATTTTCAGCATATTTGTCGGTTACTATTTTAAAAGTAATCGACAAGATTTTTATTTTCAACATATTCGTCGGTTACTATTTCAAAAGTAATCGGCAAGACTTTATTTTCAGCATATTCGTTGGTTACTATTTCAAAAGTAATCGGCAAGACTTTATTTTCAACATATTCGTCACTTACTATTTCAAAAGTAATCGGCATGATTTATTTTCAGCACATTTGTCGGTTACTATTTCAAAAGTAATCGGCATGATTTATTTTCAGCATATTCGTCGGTTACTATTTCAAAGGTAATCGGCATGATTTATTTTCAACACATTCGTCGGTTACTATTTCAAAAGTAATCGGCATGATCTATTTTCTGCACATTCGTCGGTTACTATTTCAAAAGTAATCGGCAAGATTTTTATTTTCAGCATATTCGTCGGTTACTATTTCAAAAGTAATCGGCATGATTTATTTTCAGCACATTTGTCGGTTACTATTTCAAAAGTAATCGGCATGATTTATTTTCAGCATATTCGTCGGTTACTATTTCAAAGGTAATCGGCATGATTTATTTTCAACACATTCGTCGGTTACTATTTCAAAAGTAATCGGCATGATCTATTTTCTGCACATTCGTCGGTTACTATTTCAAAAGTAATCGGCAAGATTTTTATTTTTAGCATATTTGTCGGTTACTATATTAAAAGCAATCGACAAGATTTTTATTTTCAACATATTCGTCGGTTACTATTTCAAACGTAATCGGCAAGACTTTATTATCAGCACATTCGTTGGTTACTATTTTAAAAGTAATCGGAAAGATTTTTATTTTCAACATATTCGTCGGTTACTATTTCAAAAGTAATCGGCAAGACTTTATTTTCAGCACTTTCGTCGGTTACTATTTCAAATGTAATCGGCAGGATTTTTATTTTCAGCATATTCGTCGGTTACTATTTCGAAAGTAATCGGCAAGATTTTTATTTTCAGCATATTTGTCGGTTACTATTTTAAAAGTAATCGACAAGATTTTTATTTTCAACATATTCCTCGGTTACTATTTCAAAAGTAATCGGCAAGATTTTTATTTTCAGCATGTTCGTCGGTTACTATTTCAAAAGTAATCGGCAAGATTTTTTTTTTCAACATATTTGTCGGTTACTATTTTAAAAGTAATCGACAAGACTTTATTTTCAGCACATTCGTCGGTTACTATTTCAAAAGTAATCGGCAAGATTTTTATTTTCAACATATTCCTCGGTTACTATTTCATAAGTAATCGGCATGATTTATTTTCAGCACATTCGTCGGTTACTATTTCAAAAGTAATCGGAAAGATTTTTATTTTCAACATATTCCTCGGTTACTATTTAAAAAGTAATCGGTGAGATTTTTATTTTCAACATATTCGTCGCTTACTATTTCAAAAGTAATCAGCAAGATTTTTATTTTCAACATATTCGTCGCTTACTATTTCAAAAGTAATCGGCATGATTTATTTTCAGCACATTCGTCGGTTACTATTTCAAAAGTAATCGGCAAGATTTTTATTTTGAGCACATTCGTCGGTTACTATTTTAAAAGTAGTCGACAAGACTTTTATTTTCAGCACATTTGTCGGTTACTATTTCAAAAGTAATCGGCATAAATTATTTTCAGCACATTCGTCGGTTACTATTTCAAAAGTAATCGGCAAGACTTTATTTTCAACACATTTGTCGGTTACTATTTCAAAAGTAATCGGCAAGACTTTATTTTCAGCACTTTCGTCGGTTACTATTTCAAATGTAATCGGCAGGATTTTTATTTTCAGCATATTCGTCGGTTACTATTTCGAAAGTAATCGGCAAGATTTTTATTTTCAGCATATTTGTCGGTTACTATTTTAAAAGTAATCGACAAGATTTTTATTTTCAACATATTCGTCGGTTACTATTTCAAAAGTAATCGGCAAGACTTTATTTTCAGCATATTCGTTGGTTACTATTTCAAAAGTAATCGGCAAGACTTTATTTTCAACATATTCGTCACTTACTATTTCAAAAGTAATCGGCATGATTTATTTTCAGCACATTTGTCGGTTACTATTTCAAAAGTAATCGGCATGATTTATTTTCAGCATATTCGTCGGTTACTATTTCAAAGGTAATCGGCATGATTTATTTTCAACACATTCGTCGGTTACTATTTCAAAAGTAATCGGCATGATCTATTTTCTGCACATTCGTCGGTTACTATTTCAAAAGTAATCGGCAAGATTTTTATTTTCAGCATATTCGTCGGTTACTATTTCAAAAGTAATCGGCAAGATTTTTATTTTTAGCATATTTGTCGGTTACTATATTAAAAGTAATCGACAAGATTTTTATTTTCAACATATTCGTCGGTTACTATTTCAAACGTAATCGGCAAGACTTTATTATCAGCACATTCGTTGGTTACTATTTTAAAAGTAATCGGCAAGATTTTTATTTTCAACATATTCGTCGGTTACTATTTCAAAAGTAATCGGCAAGACTTTATTTTCAGCACTTTCGTCGGTTACTATTTCAAATGTAATCGGCAGGATTTTTATTTTCAGCATATTCGTCGGTTACTATTTCGAAAGTAATCGGCAAGATTTTTATTTTCAGCATATTTGTCGGTTACTATTTTAAAAGTAATCGACAAGATTTTTATTTTCAACATATTCCTCGGTTACTATTTCAAAAGTAATCGGCAAGATTTTTATTTTCAGCATGTTCGTCGGTTACTATTTCAAAAGTAATCGGCAAGATTTTTTTTTCAACATATTTGTCGGTTACTATTTTAAAAGTAATCGACAAGACTTTATTTTCAGCACATTCGTCGGTTACTATTTCAAAAGTAATCGGCAAGATTTTTATTTTCAACATATTCCTCGGTTACTATTTCATAAGTAATCGGCATGATTTATTTTCAGCACATTCGTCGGTTACTATTTCAAAAGTAATCGGCAAGATTTTTATTTTCAACATATTCCTCGGTTACTATTTAAAAAGTAATCCGTAAGATTTTTATTTTCAACATATTCGTCGCTTACTATGTCAAAAGTAATCAGCAAGATTTTTATTTTCAACATATTCGTCGCTTACTATTTCAAAAGTAATCGGCATGATTTATTTTCAGCACATTCGTCGGTTACTATTTCAAAAGTAATCGGCAAGACTTAATTTTCAACACATTCGTCGGTTACTATTTCAAAAGTAATCGGCATGATCTATTTTCTGCACATTCGTCGGTTACTATTTCAAAAGTAATCGGCAAGATTTTTATTTTCAGCATATTCACCGGTTACTATTTCAAAGGTAATCAGCAGTATTTATTTTCAGCACATTCGTCGGTTACTATTTCAAAAGTAATCGGCAAGATTTTTATTTTTAGCATATTTGTCGGGTACTATTTTAAAAGTAATCGACAAGATTTTTATTTCCAACATATTCGTCGCTTACTATTTCAAAAGTAATCGGCAAGACTTTATTTTCAGCACTTTCGTCGGTTACTATTTCAAATGTAATCGGCAGGATTTTTATTTTCAGCATATTCGTCGGTTACTATTTCGAAAGTAATCGGCAAGATTTTTATTTTCAGCATATTTGTCGGTTACTATTTTAAAAGTAATCGACAAGATTTTTATTTTCAACATATTCGTCGGTTACTATTTCAAAAGTAATCGGCAAGACTTTATTTTCAGCATATTCGTTGGTTACTATTTCAAAAGTAATCGGCAAGATTTTTATTTTCAGCATATTCGTCGGTTACTATTTCAAAAGTAATCGGCAAGATTTTTATTTTTAGCATATTTGTCGGTTACTATTTCAAAAGTAATCGGCAAGATTTTTATTTTCAACATATTCCTCGGTTACTATTTAAAAAGTAATCGGTGAGATTTTTATTTTCAACATATTCGTCGCTTACTATTTCAAAAGTAATCAGCAAGATTTTTATTTTCAACATATTCGTCGCTTACTATTTCAAAAGTAATCGGCATGATTTATTTTCAGCACATTCGTCGGTTACTATTTCAAAAGTAATCGGCAAGATTTTTATTTTGAGCACATTCGTCGGTTACTATTTTAAAAGTAGTCGACAAGACTTTTATTTTCAGCACATTTGTCGGTTACTATTTCAAAAGTAATCGGCATAAATTATTTTCAGCACATTCGTCGGTTACTATTTCAAAAGTAATCGGCAAGACTTTATTTTCAACACATTCGTCGGTTACTATTTCAAAAGTAATCGGCAAGACTTTATTTTCAGCACTTTCGTCGGTTACTATTTCAAATGTAATCGGCAGGATTTTTATTTTCAGCATATTCGTCGGTTACTATTTCGAAAGTAATCGGCAAGATTTTTATTTTCAGCATATTTGTCGGTTACTATTTTAAAAGTAATCGACAAGATTTTTATTTTCAACATATTCGTCGGTTACTATTTCAAAAGTAATCGGCAAGACTTTATTTTCAGCATATTCGTTGGTTACTATTTCAAAAGTAATCGGTAAGATTTTTATTTTCAACATATTCGTCACTTACTATTTCAAAAGTAATCGGCATGATTTATTTTCAGCACATTTGTCGGTTACTATTTCAAAAGTAATCGGCATGATTTATTTTCAGCATATTCGTCGGTTACTATTTCAAAGGTAATCGGCATGATTTATTTTCAACACATTCGTCGGTTACTATTTCAAAAGTAATCGGCATGATCTATTTTCTGCACATTCGTCGGTTACTATTTCAAAAGTAATCGGCAAGATTTTTATTTTCAGCAAATTCGTCGGTTACTATTTCAAAAGTAATCGGCAAGATTTTTATTTTTAGCATATTTGTCGGTTACTATATTAAAAGTAATCGACAAGATTTTTATTTTCAACATATTCGTCGGTTACTATTTCAAACGTAATCGGCAAGACTTTATTATCAGCACATTCGTTGGTTACTATTTTAAAAGTAATCGGCAAGATTTTTATTTTCAACATATTCGTCGGTTACTATTTCAAAAGTAATCGGCAAGACTTTATTTTCAGCACTTTCGTCGGTTACTATTTCAAATGTAATCGGCAGGATTTTTATTTTCAGCATATTCGTCGGTTACTATTTCGAAAGTAATCGGCAAGATTTTTATTTTCAGCATATTTGTCGGTTACTATTTTAAAAGTAATCGACAAGATTTTTATTTTCAACATATTCCTCGGTTACTATTTCAAAAGTAATCGGCAAGATTTTTATTTTCAGCATGTTCGTCGGTTACTATTTCAAAAGTAATCGGCAAGATTTTTTTTTTCAACATATTTGTCGGTTACTATTTTAAAAGTAATCGACAAGACTTTATTTTCAGCACATTCGTCGGTTACTATTTCAAAAGTAATCGGCAAGATTTTTATTTTCAACATATTCCTCGGTTACTATTTCATAAGTAATCGGCATGATTTATTTTCAGCACATTCGTCGGTTACTATTTCAAAAGTAATCGGCAAGATTTTTATTTTCAACATATTCCTCGGTTACTATTTAAAAAGTAATCCGTAAGATTTTTATTTTCAACATATTCGTCGCTTACTATGTCAAAAGTAATCAGCAAGATATTTATTTTCAACATATTCGTCGCTTACTATTTCAAAAGTAATCGGCATGATTTATTTTCAGCACATTCGTCGGTTACTATTTCAAAAGTAATCGGCAAGACTTAATTTTCAACACATTCGTCGGTTACTATTTCAAAAGTAATCGGCATGATCTATTTTCTGCACATTCGTCGGTTACTATTTCAAAAGTATTCGGCAAGATTTTTATTTTCAGCATATTCGCCGGTTACTATTTCAAAGGTAATCAGCAGTATTTATTTTCAGCACATTCGTCGGTTACTATTTCAAAAGTAATCGGCAAGATTTTTATTTTTAGCATATTTGTCGGGTACTATTTTAAAAGTAATCGACAAGATTTTTATTTCCAACATATTCGTCGCTTACTATTTCAAAAGTAATCGGCAAGACTTTATTTTCAGCACTTTCGTCGGTTACTATTTCAAATGTAATCGGCAGGATTTTTATTTTCAGCATATTCGTCGGTTACTATTTCGAAAGTAATCGGCAAGATTTTTATTTTCAGCATATTTGTCGGTTACTATTTTAAAAGTAATCGACAAGATTTTTATTTTCAACATATTCGTCGGTTACTATTTCAAAAGTAATCGGCAAGACTTTATTTTCAGCATATTCGTTGGTTACTATTTCAAAAGTAATCGGTAAGATTTTTATTTTCAACATATTCGTCACTTACTATTTCAAAAGTAATCGGCATGATTTATTTTCAGCACATTTGTCGGTTACTATTTCAAAAGTTATCGGCATGATTTATTTTCAGCATATTCGTCGGTTACTATTTCAAAGGTAATCGACATGATTTATTTTCAACACATTCGTCGATTACTATTTCAAAAGTAATCGGCATGATCTATTTTCTACACATTCGTCGGTTACTATTTCAAAAGTAATCGGCAAGATTTTTATTTTCAACATATTCCTCGGTTACTATTTCATAAGTAATCGGCATGATTTATTTTCAGCACATTCGTCGGTTACTATTTCAAAAGTAATCGGCAAGATTTTTATTTTCAACATATTCCTCGGTTACTATTTAAAAAGTAATCCGTAAGATTTTTATTTTCAACATATTCGTCGCTTACTATGTCAAAAGTAATCAGCAAGATTTTTATTTTCAACATATTCGTCGCTTACTATTTCAAAAGTAATCGGCATGATTTATTTTCAGCACATTCGTCGGTTACTATTTCAAAAGTAATCGGCAAGACTTAATTTTCAACACATTCGTCGGTTACTATTTCAAAAGTAATCGGCATGATCTATTTTCTGCACATTCGTCGGTTACTATTTCAAAAGTAATCGGCAAGATTTTTATTTTCAGCATATTCACCGGTTACTATTTCAAAGGTAATCAGCAGTATTTATTTTCAGCACATTCGTCGGTTACTATTTCAAAAGTAATCGGCAAGATTTTTATTTTTAGCATATTTGTCGGGTACTATTTTAAAAGTAATCGACAAGATTTTTATTTCCAACATATTCGTCGCTTACTATTTCAAAAGTAATCGGCAAGACTTTATTTTCAGCACTTTCGTCGGTTACTATTTCAAATGTAATCGGCAGGATTTTTATTTTCAGCATATTCGTCGGTTACTATTTCGAAAGTAATCGGCAAGATTTTTATTTTCAGCATATTTGTCGGTTACTATTTTAAAAGTAATCGACAAGATTTTTATTTTCAACATATTCGTCGGTTACTATTTCAAAAGTAATCGGCAAGACTTTATTTTCAGCATATTCGTTGGTTACTATTTCAAAAGTAATCGGCAAGATTTTTATTTTTAGCATATTCGTCGGTTACTATTTCAAAAGTAATCGGCAAGATTTTTATTTTTAGCATATTTGTCGGTTACTATTTCAAAAGTAATCGGCAAGATTTTTATTTTCAACATATTCCTCGGTTACTATTTAAAAAGTAATCGGTGAGATTTTTATTTTCAACATATTCGTCGCGTACTATTTCAAAAGTAATCAGCAAGATTTTTATTTTCAACATATTCGTCGCTTACTATTTCAAAAGTAATCGGCATGATTTATTTTCAGCACATTCGTCGGTTACTATTTCAAAAGTAATCGGCAAGATTTTTATTTTGAGCACATTCGTCGGTTACTATTTTAAAAGTAGTCGACAAGACTTTTATTTTCAGCACATTTGTCGGTTACTATTTCAAAAGTAATCGGCATAAATTATTTTCAGCACATTCGTCGGTTACTATTTCAAAAGTAATCGGCAAGACTTTATTTTCAACACATTCGTCGGTTACTATTTCAAAAGTAATCGGCAAGACTTTATTTTCAGCACTTTCGTCGGTTACTATTTCAAATGTAATCGGCAGGATTTTTATTTTCAGCATATTCGTCGGTTACTATTTCGAAAGTAATCGGCAAGATTTTTATTTTCAGCATATTTGTCGGTTACTATTTTAAAAGTAATCGACAAGATTTTTATTTTCAACATATTCGTCGGTTACTATTTCAAAAGTAATCGGCAAGACTTTATTTTCAGCATATTCGTTGGTTACTATTTCAAAAGTAATCGGTAAGATTTTTATTTTCAACATATTCGTCACTTACTATTTCAAAAGTAATCGGCATGATTTATTTTCAGCACATTTGTCGGTTACTATTTCAAAAGTAATCGGCATGATTTATTTTCAGCATATTCGTCGGTTACTATTTCAAAGGTAATCGGCATGATTTATTTTCAACACATTCGTCGGTTACTATTTCAAAAGTAATCGGCATGATCTATTTTCTGCACATTCGTCGGTTACTATTTCAAAAGTAATCGGCAAGATTTTTATTTTCAGCAAATTCGTCGGTTACTATTTCAAAAGTAATCGGCAAGATTTTTATTTTTAGCATATTTGTCGGTTACTATATTAAAAGTAATCGACAAGATTTTTATTTTCAACATATTCGTCGGTTACTATTTCAAACGTAATCGGCAAGACTTTATTATCAGCACATTCGTTGGTTACTATTTTAAAAGTAATCGGCAAGATTTTTATTTTCAACATATTCGTCGGTTACTATTTCAAAAGTAATCGGCAAGACTTTATTTTCAGCACTTTCGTCGGTTACTATTTCAAATGTAATCGGCAGGATTTTTATTTTCAGCATATTCGTCGGTTACTATTTCGAAAGTAATCGGCAAGATTTTTATTTTCAGCATATTTGTCGGTTACTATTTTAAAAGTAATCGACAAGATTTTTATTTTCAACATATTCCTCGGTTACTATTTCAAAAGTAATCGGCAAGATTTTTATTTTCAGCATGTTCGTCGGTTACTATTTCAAAAGTAATCGGCAAGATTTTTTTTTTCAACATATTTGTCGGTTACTATTTTAAAAGTAATCGACAAGACTTTATTTTCAGCACATTCGTCGGTTACTATTTCAAAAGTAATCGGCAAGATTTTTATTTTCAACATATTCCTCGGTTACTATTTCATAAGTAATCGGCATGATTTATTTTCAGCACATTCGTCGGTTACTATTTCAAAAGTAATCGGCAAGATTTTTATTTTCAACATATTCCTCGGTTACTATTTAAAAAGTAATCCGTAAGATTTTTATTTTCAACATATTCGTCGCTTACTATGTCAAAAGTAATCAGCAAGATATTTATTTTCAACATATTCGTCGCTTACTATTTCAAAAGTAATCGGCATGATTTATTTTCAGCACATTCGTCGGTTACTATTTCAAAAGTAATCGGCAAGACTTAATTTTCAACACATTCGTCGGTTACTATTTCAAAAGTAATCGGCATGATCTATTTTCTGCACATTCGTCGGTTACTATTTCAAAAGTATTCGGCAAGATTTTTATTTTCAGCATATTCGCCGGTTACTATTTCAAAGGTAATCAGCAGTATTTATTTTCAGCACATTCGTCGGTTACTATTTCAAAAGTAATCGGCAAGATTTTTATTTTTAGCATATTTGTCGGGTACTATTTTAAAAGTAATCGACAAGATTTTTATTTCCAACATATTCGTCGCTTACTATTTCAAAAGTAATCGGCAAGACTTTATTTTCAGCACTTTCGTCGGTTACTATTTCAAATGTAATCGGCAGGATTTTTATTTTCAGCATATTCGTCGGTTACTATTTCGAAAGTAATCGGCAAGATTTTTATTTTCAGCATATTTGTCGGTTACTATTTTAAAAGTAATCGACAAGATTTTTATTTTCAACATATTCGTCGGTTACTATTTCAAAAGTAATCGGCAAGACTTTATTTTCAGCATATTCGTTGGTTACTATTTCAAAAGTAATCGGTAAGATTTTTATTTTCAACATATTCGTCACTTACTATTTCAAAAGTAATCGGCATGATTTATTTTCAGCACATTTGTCGGTTACTATTTCAAAAGTTATCGGCATGATTTATTTTCAGCATATTCGTCGGTTACTATTTCAAAGGTAATCGACATGATTTATTTTCAACACATTCGTCGATTACTATTTCAAAAGTAATCGGCATGATCTATTTTCTACACATTCGTCGGTTACTATTTCAAAAGTAATCGGCAAGATTTTTATTTTCAACATATTCCTCGGTTACTATTTCATAAGTAATCGGCATGATTTATTTTCAGCACATTCGTCGGTTACTATTTCAAAAGTAATCGGCAAGATTTTTATTTTCAACATATTCCTCGGTTACTATTTAAAAAGTAATCCGTAAGATTTTTATTTTCAACATATTCGTCGCTTACTATGTCAAAAGTAATCAGCAAGATTTTTATTTTCAACATATTCGTCGCTTACTATTTCAAAAGTAATCGGCATGATTTATTTTCAGCACATTCGTCGGTTACTATTTCAAAAGTAATCGGCAAGACTTAATTTTCAACACATTCGTCGGTTACTATTTCAAAAGTAATCGGCATGATCTATTTTCTGCACATTCGTCGGTTACTATTTCAAAAGTAATCGGCAAGATTTTTATTTTCAGCATATTCACCGGTTACTATTTCAAAGGTAATCAGCAGTATTTATTTTCAGCACATTCGTCGGTTACTATTTCAAAAGTAATCGGCAAGATTTTTATTTTTAGCATATTTGTCGGGTACTATTTTAAAAGTAATCGACAAGATTTTTATTTCCAACATATTCGTCGCTTACTATTTCAAAAGTAATCGGCAAGACTTTATTTTCAGCACTTTCGTCGGTTACTATTTCAAATGTAATCGGCAGGATTTTTATTTTCAGCATATTCGTCGGTTACTATTTCGAAAGTAATCGGCAAGATTTTTATTTTCAGCATATTTGTCGGTTACTATTTTAAAAGTAATCGACAAGATTTTTATTTTCAACATATTCGTCGGTTACTATTTCAAAAGTAATCGGCAAGACTTTATTTTCAGCATATTCGTTGGTTACTATTTCAAAAGTAATCGGCAAGATTTTTATTTTTAGCATATTCGTCGGTTACTATTTCAAAAGTAATCGGCAAGATTTTTATTTTTAGCATATTTGTCGGTTACTATTTCAAAAGTAATCGGCAAGATTTTTATTTTCAACATATTCCTCGGTTACTATTTAAAAAGTAATCGGTGAGATTTTTATTTTCAACATATTCGTCGCGTACTATTTCAAAAGTAATCAGCAAGATTTTTATTTTCAACATATTCGTCGCTTACTATTTCAAAAGTAATCGGCATGATTTATTTTCAGCACATTCGTCGGTTACTATTTCAAAAGTAATCGGCAAGATTTTTATTTTGAGCACATTCGTCGGTTACTATTTTAAAAGTAGTCGACAAGACTTTTATTTTCAGCACATTTGTCGGTTACTATTTCAAAAGTAATCGGCATAAATTATTTTCAGCACATTCGTCGGTTACTATTTCAAAAGTAATCGGCAAGACTTTATTTTCAACACATTCGTCGGTTACTATTTCAAAAGTAATCGGCAAGACTTTATTTTCAGCACTTTCGTCGGTTACTATTTCAAATGTAATCGGCAGGATTTTTATTTTCAGCATATTCGTCGGTTACTATTTCGAAAGTAATCGGCAAGATTTTTATTTTCAGCATATTTGTCGGTTACTATTTTAAAAGTAATCGACAAGATTTTTATTTTCAACATATTCGTCGGTTACTATTTCAAAAGTAATCGGCAAGACTTTATTTTCAGCATATTCGTTGGTTACTATTTCAAAAGTAATCGGTAAGATTTTTATTTTCAACATATTCGTCACTTACTATTTCAAAAGTAATCGGCATGATTTATTTTCAGCACATTTGTCGGTTACTATTTCAAAAGTAATCGGCATGATTTATTTTCAGCATATTCGTCGGTTACTATTTCAAAGGTAATCGGCATGATTTATTTTCAACACATTCGTCGGTTACTATTTCAAAAGTAATCGGCATGATCTATTTTCTGCACATTCGTCGGTTACTATTTCAAAAGTATTCGGCAAGATTTTTATTTTCAGCATATTCGCCGGTTACTATTTCAAAGGTAATCAGCAGTATTTATTTTCAGCACATTCGTCGGTTACTATTTCAAAAGTAATCGGCAAGATTTTTATTTTTAGCATATTTGTCGGGTACTATTTTAAAAGTAATCGACAAGATTTTTATTTCCAACATATTCGTCGCTTACTATTTCAAAAGTAATCGGCAAGACTTTATTTTCAGCACTTTCGTCGGTTACTATTTCAAATGTAATCGGCAGGATTTTTATTTTCAGCATATTCGTCGGTTACTATTTCGAAAGTAATCGGCAAGATTTTTATTTTCAGCATATTTGTCGGTTACTATTTTAAAAGTAATCGACAAGATTTTTATTTTCAACATATTCGTCGGTTACTATTTCAAAAGTAATCGGCAAGACTTTATTTTCAGCATATTCGTTGGTTACTATTTCAAAAGTAATCGGTAAGATTTTTATTTTCAACATATTCGTCACTTACTATTTCAAAAGTAATCGGCATGATTTATTTTCAGCACATTTGTCGGTTACTATTTCAAAAGTTATCGGCATGATTTATTTTCAGCATATTCGTCGGTTACTATTTCAAAGGTAATCGACATGATTTATTTTCAACACATTCGTCGATTACTATTTCAAAAGTAATCGGCATGATCTATTTTCTACACATTCGTCGGTTACTATTTCAAAAGTAATCGGCAAGATTTTTATTTTCAACATATTCCTCGGTTACTATTTCATAAGTAATCGGCATGATTTATTTTCAGCACATTCGTCGGTTACTATTTCAAAAGTAATCGGCAAGATTTTTATTTTCAACATATTCCTCGGTTACTATTTAAAAAGTAATCCGTAAGATTTTTATTTTCAACATATTCGTCGCTTACTATGTCAAAAGTAATCAGCAAGATTTTTATTTTCAACATATTCGTCGCTTACTATTTCAAAAGTAATCGGCATGATTTATTTTCAGCACATTCGTCGGTTACTATTTCAAAAGTAATCGGCAAGACTTAATTTTCAACACATTCGTCGGTTACTATTTCAAAAGTAATCGGCATGATCTATTTTCTGCACATTCGTCGGTTACTATTTCAAAAGTAATCGGCAAGATTTTTATTTTCAGCATATTCACCGGTTACTATTTCAAAGGTAATCAGCAGTATTTATTTTCAGCACATTCGTCGGTTACTATTTCAAAAGTAATCGGCAAGATTTTTATTTTTAGCATATTTGTCGGGTACTATTTTAAAAGTAATCGACAAGATTTTTATTTCCAACATATTCGTCGCTTACTATTTCAAAAGTAATCGGCAAGACTTTATTTTCAGCACTTTCGTCGGTTACTATTTCAAATGTAATCGGCAGGATTTTTATTTTCAGCATATTCGTCGGTTACTATTTCGAAAGTAATCGGCAAGATTTTTATTTTCAGCATATTTGTCGGTTACTATTTTAAAAGTAATCGACAAGATTTTTATTTTCAACATATTCGTCGGTTACTATTTCAAAAGTAATCGGCAAGACTTTATTTTCAGCATATTCGTTGGTTACTATTTCAAAAGTAATCGGCAAGATTTTTATTTTTAGCATATTCGTCGGTTACTATTTCAAAAGTAATCGGCAAGATTTTTATTTTTAGCATATTTGTCGGTTACTATTTCAAAAGTAATCGGCAAGATTTTTATTTTCAACATATTCCTCGGTTACTATTTAAAAAGTAATCGGTGAGATTTTTATTTTCAACATATTCGTCGCGTACTATTTCAAAAGTAATCAGCAAGATTTTTATTTTCAACATATTCGTCGCTTACTATTTCAAAAGTAATCGGCATGATTTATTTTCAGCACATTCGTCGGTTACTATTTCAAAAGTAATCGGCAAGATTTTTATTTTGAGCACATTCGTCGGTTACTATTTTAAAAGTAGTCGACAAGACTTTTATTTTCAGCACATTTGTCGGTTACTATTTCAAAAGTAATCGGCATAAATTATTTTCAGCACATTCGTCGGTTACTATTTCAAAAGTAATCGGCAAGACTTTATTTTCAACACATTCGTCGGTTACTATTTCAAAAGTAATCGGCAAGACTTAATTTTCAACACATTCGTCGGTTACTATTTCAAAAGTAATCGGCATGATCTATTTTCTGCACATTCGTCGGTTACTATTTCAAAAGTAATCGGCAAGATTTTTATTTTCAGCATATTCACCGGTTACTATTTCAAAGGTAATCAGCAGTATTTATTTTCAGCACATTCGTCGGTTACTATTTCAAAAGTAATCGGCAAGATTTTTATTTTTAGCATATTTGTCGGGTACTATTTTAAAAGTAATCGACAAGATTTTTATTTCCAACATATTCGTCGCTTACTATTTCAAAAGTAATCGGCAAGACTTTATTTTCAGCACTTTCGTCGGTTACTATTTCAAATGTAATCGGCAGGATTTTTATTTTCAGCATATTCGTCGGTTACTATTTCGAAAGTAATCGGCAAGATTTTTATTTTCAGCATATTTGTCGGTTACTATTTTAAAAGTAATCGACAAGATTTTTATTTTCAACATATTCGTCGGTTACTATTTCAAAAGTAATCGGCAAGACTTTATTTTCAGCATATTCGTTGGTTACTATTTCAAAAGTAATCGGCAAGATTTTTATTTTTAGCATATTCGTCGGTTACTATTTCAAAAGTAATCGGCAAGATTTTTATTTTTAGCATATTTGTCGGTTACTATTTCAAAAGTAATCGGCAAGATTTTTATTTTCAACATATTCCTCGGTTACTATTTAAAAAGTAATCGGTGAGATTTTTATTTTCAACATATTCGTCGCGTACTATTTCAAAAGTAATCAGCAAGATTTTTATTTTCAACATATTCGTCGCTTACTATTTCAAAAGTAATCGGCATGATTTATTTTCAGCACATTCGTCGGTTACTATTTCAAAAGTAATCGGCAAGATTTTTATTTTGAGCACATTCGTCGGTTACTATTTTAAAAGTAGTCGACAAGACTTTTATTTTCAGCACATTTGTCGGTTACTATTTCAAAAGTAATCGGCATAAATTATTTTCAGCACATTCGTCGGTTACTATTTCAAAAGTAATCGGCAAGACTTTATTTTCAACACATTCGTCGGTTACTATTTCAAAAGTAATCGGCAAGACTTTATTTTCAGCACTTTCGTCGGTTACTATTTCAAATGTAATCGGCAGGATTTTTATTTTCAGCATATTCGTCGGTTACTATTTCGAAAGTAATCGGCAAGATTTTTATTTTCAGCATATTTGTCGGTTACTATTTTAAAAGTAATCGACAAGATTTTTATTTTCAACATATTCGTCGGTTACTATTTCAAAAGTAATCGGCAAGACTTTATTTTCAGCATATTCGTTGGTTACTATTTCAAAAGTAATCGGTAAGATTTTTATTTTCAACATATTCGTCACTTACTATTTCAAAAGTAATCGGCATGATTTATTTTCAGCACATTTGTCGGTTACTATTTCAAAAGTAATCGGCATGATTTATTTTCAGCATATTCGTCGGTTACTATTTCAAAGGTAATCGGCATGATTTATTTTCAACACATTCGTCGGTTACTATTTCAAAAGTAATCGGCATGATCTATTTTCTGCACATTCGTCGGTTACTATTTCAAAAGTAATCGGCAAGATTTTTATTTTCAGCATATTCGTCGGTTACTATTTCAAAAGTAATCGGCAAGATTTTTATTTTTAGCATATTTGTCGGTTACTATATTAAAAGTAATCGACAAGATTTTTATTTTCAACATATTCGTCGGTTACTATTTCAAAAGTAATCGGCAAGACTTTATTTTCAGCACTTTCGTCGGTTACTATTTCAAATGTAATCGGCAGGATTTTTATTTTCAGCATATTCGTCGGTTACTATTTCGAAAGTAATCGGCAAGATTTTTATTTTCAGCATATTTGTCGGTTACTATTTTAAAAGTAATCGACAAGATTTTTATTTTCAACATATTCCTCGGTTACTATTTCAAAAGTAATCGGCAAGATTTTTATTTTCAGCATGTTCGTCGGTTACTATTTCAAAAGTAATCGGCAAGATTTTTTTTTTCAACATATTTGTCGGTTACTATTTTAAAAGTAATCGACAAGACTTTATTTTCAGCACATTCGTCGGTTACTATTTCAAAAGTAATCGGCAAGATTTTTATTTTCAACATATTCCTCGGTTACTATTTCATAAGTAATCGGCATGATTTATTTTCAGCACATTCGTCGGTTACTATTTCAAAAGTAATCGGCAAGATTTTTATTTTCAACATATTCCTCGGTTACTATTTAAAAAGTAATCCGTAAGATTTTTATTTTCAACATATTCGTCGCTTACTATGTCAAAAGTAATCAGCAAGATATTTATTTTCAACATATTCGTCGCTTACTATTTCAAAAGTAATCGGCATGATTTATTTTCAGCACATTCGTCGGTTACTATTTCAAAAGTAATCGGCAAGACTTAATTTTCAACACATTCGTCGGTTACTATTTCAAAAGTAATCGGCATGATCTATTTTCTGCACATTCGTCGGTTACTATTTCAAAAGTAATCGGCAAGATTTTTATTTTCAGCATATTCGCCGGTTACTATTTCAAAGGTAGTCAGCAGTATTTATTTTCAGCACATTCGTCGGTTACTATTTCAAAAGTAATCGGCAAGATTTTTATTTTTAGCATATTTGTCGGGTATTATTTTAAAAGTAATCGACAAGATTTTTATTTCCAACATATTCGTCGCTTACTATTTCAAAAGTAATCGGCAAGACTTTATTTTCAGCACTTTCGTCGGTTACTATTTCAAATGTAATCGGCAGGATTTTTATTTTCAGCATATTCGTCGGTTACTATTTCGAAAGTAATCGGCAAGATTTTTATTTTCAGCATATTTGTCGGTTACTATTTTAAAAGTAATCGACAAGATTTTTATTTTCAACATATTCGTCGGTTACTATTTCAAAAGTAATCGGCAAGACTTTATTTTCAGCATATTCGTTGGTTACTATTTCAAAAGTAATCGGTAAGATTTTTATTTTCAACATATTCGTCATTTACTATTTCAAAAGTAATCGGCATGATTTATTTTCAGCACATTTGTCGGTTACTATTTCAAAAGTTATCGGCATGATTTATTTTCAGCATATTTGTCGGTTACTATTTCAAAGGTAATCGACATGATTTATTTTCAACACATTCGTCGGTTACTATTTCAAAAGTAATCGGCATGATCTATTTTCTACACATTCGTCGGTTACTATTTCAAAAGTAATCGGCAAGATTTTTATTTTCAGCATATTCGTCGGTTACTATTTCAAAAGTGATCCGGCAAGATTTTTATTTTTAGCATATTTGTCGGTTACTATTTCAAAAGTAATCGGCAAGATTTTTATTTTCAACATATTCCTCGGTTACTATTTAAAAAGTAATCGGTGAGATTTTTATTTTCAACATATTCGTCGCTTACTATTTCAAAAGTAATCAGCAAGATTTTTATTTTCAACATATTCGTCGCTTACTATTTCAAAAGTAATCGGCATGATTTATTTTCACCACATTCGTCGGTTACTATTTCAAAAGTAATCGGCAAGATTTTTATTTTGAGCACATTCGTCGGTTACTATTTCAAAAGTAATCGGCAAGATTTTTATTTTCAGCACATTTGTCGGTTACTATTTCAAAAGTAATCGGCATGATTTATTTTCAGCACATTCGTCGGTTACTATTTCAAAAGTAATCGGCAAGACTTTATTTTCAACACTTTCGTCGGTTACTATTTCAAATGTAATCGGCAAGACTTTATTTTCAGCACTTTCGTCGGTTACTATTTCAAATGTAATCGGCAGGATTTTTATTTTCAGCATATTCGTCGGTTACTATTTCGAAAGTAATCGGCAAGATTTTTATTTTCAGCATATTTGTCGGTTACTAATTTAAAAGTAATCGACAAGATTTTTATTTTCAACATATTCGTCGGTTACTATTTCAAAAGTAATCGGCAAGACATTATTTTCAGCATATTCGTTGGTTACTATTTCAAAAGTAATCGGTAAGATTTTTATTTTCAACATATTCGTCACTTACTATTTCAAAAGTAATCGGCATGATTTATTTTCAGCACATTTGTCGGTTACTATTTCAAAAGTAATCGGCATGATTTATTTTCAGCATATTCGTCGGTTACTATTTCAAAGGTAATCGACATGATTTATTTTCAACACATTCGTCGGTTACTATTTCAAAAGTAATCGGCATGATCTATTTTCTGCACATTCGTCGGTTACTATTTCAAAAGTAATCGGCAAGATTTTTATTTTCAGCATATTCGTCGGTTACTATTTCAAAAGTAATCGGCAAGATTTTTATTTTTAGCATATTTGTCGGTTACTATATTAAAAGTAATCGACAAGATTTTTATTTTCAACATATTCGTCGGTTACTATTTCAAACGTAATCGGCAAGACTTTATTATCAGCACATTCGTTGGTTACTATTTTAAAAGTAATCGGCAAGATTTTTATTTTAAACATATTCGTCGGTTACTATTTCAAAAGTAATCGGCAAGACTTTATTTTCAGCACTTTCGTCGGTTACTATTTCAAATGTAATCGGCAGGATTTTTATTTTCAGCATATTCGTCGGTTACTATTTCAAAAGTAATCGGCAAGATTTTTATTTTTAGCATATTTGTCGATTACTATATTAAAAGTAATCGACAAGATTTTTATTTTCAACATATTCGTCGGTTACTATTTCAAAAGTAATCGGCAAGACTTTATTTTCAGCACTTTCGTCGGTTACTATTTCAAATGTAATCGGCAGGATTTTTATTTTCAGCATATTCGTCGGTTACTATTTCGAAAGTAATCGGCAAGATTTTTATTTTCAGCATATTTGTCGGTTACTATTTTAAAAGTAATCGACAAGATTTTTATTTTCAACATATTCCTCGGTTACTATTTCAAAAGTAATCGGCAAGATTTTTATTTTCAGCATGTTCGTCGGTTACTATTTCAAAAGTAATCGGCAAGATTTTTTTTTTCAACATATTTGTCGGTTACTATTTTAAAAGTAATCGACAAGACTTTATTTTCAGCACATTCGTCGGTTACTATTTCAAAAGTAATCGGCAAGATTTTTATTTTCAACATATTCCTCGGTTACTATTTCATAAGTAATCGGCATGATTTATTTTCAGCACATTCGTCGGTTACTATTTCAAAAGTAATCGGCAAGATTTTTATTTTCAACATATTCCTCGGTTACTATTTAAAAAGTAATCCGTAAGATTTTTATTTTCAACATATTCGTCGCTTACTATGTCAAAAGTAATCAGCAAGATATTTATTTTCAACATATTCGTCGCTTACTATTTCAAAAGTAATCGGCATGATTTATTTTCAGCACATTCGTCGGTTACTATTTCAAAAGTAATCGGCAAGACTTAATTTTCAACACATTCGTCGGTTACTATTTCAAAAGTAATCGGCATGATCTATTTTCTGCACATTCGTCGGTTACTATTTCAAAAGTAATCGGCAAGATTTTTATTTTGAGCACATTCGTCGGTTACTATTTCAAAAGTAATCGGCAAGATTTTTATTTTCAGCACAATTGTCGGTTACTATTTCAAAAGTAATCGGCATGATTTATTTTCAGCACATTCGTCGGTTACTATTTCAAAAGTAATCGGCAAGACTTTATTTTCAACACTTTCGTCGGTTACTATTTCAAATGTAATCGGCAAGACTTTATTTTCAGCACTTTCGTCGGTTACTATTTCAAATGTAATCGGCAGGATTTTTATTTTCAGCATATTCGTCGGTTACTATTTCGAAAGTAATCGGCAAGATTTTTATTTTCAGCATATTTGTCGGTTACTAATTTAAAAGTAATCGACAAGATTTTTATTTTCAACATATTCGTCGGTTACTATTTCAAAAGTAATCGGCAAGACATTATTTTCAGCATATTCGTTGGTTACTATTTCAAAAGTAATCGGTAAGATTTTTATTTTCAACATATTCGTCACTTACTATTTCAAAAGTAATCGGCATGATTTATTTTCAGCACATTTGTCGGTTACTATTTCAAAAGTAATCGGCATGATTTATTTTCAGCATATTCGTCGGTTACTATTTCAAAGGTAATCGACATGATTTATTTTCAACACATTCGTCGGTTACTATTTCAAAAGTAATCGGCATGATCTATTTTCTGCACATTCGTCGGTTACTATTTCAAAAGTAATCGGCAAGATTTTTATTTTCAGCATATTCGTCGGTTACTATTTCAAAAGTAATCGGCAAGATTTTTATTTTTAGCATATTTGTCGGTTACTATATTAAAAGTAATCGACAAGATTTTTATTTTCAACATATTCGTCGGTTACTATTTCAAACGTAATCGGCAAGACTTTATTATCAGCACATTCGTTGGTTACTATTTTAAAAGTAATCGGCAAGATTTTTATTTTAAACATATTCGTCGGTTACTATTTCAAAAGTAATCGGCAAGACTTTATTTTCAGCACTTTCGTCGGTTACTATTTCAAATGTAATCGGCAGGATTTTTATTTTCAGCATATTCGTTGGTTACTATTTCGAAAGTAATCGGCAAGATTTTTATTTTCAGCATATTTGTCGGTTACTATTTTAAAAGTAATCGACAAGATTTTTATTTTCAACATATTCGTCGGTTACTATTTCAAAAGTAATCGGCAAGACTTTATTTTCAGCATATTCTTTGGTTACTATTTCAAAAGTAATCGGTAAGATTTTTATTTTCAACATATTCGTCACTTAGTATTTCAAAAGTAATCGGCATGATTTATTTTCAGCACATTTGTCGGTTACTATTTCAAAAGTAATCGGCAAGATTTTTATTTTCAGCATATTCGTCGGTTACTATTTCAAAAGTAATCGGCAAGATTTTTATTTTTAGCATATTTGTCGGTTACTATATTAAAAGTAATCGACAAGATTTTTATTTTCAACATATTCGTCGGTTACTATTTCAAACGTAATCGGCAAGACTTTATTATCAGCACATTCGTTGGTTACTATTTTGAAAGTAATCGGCAAGATTTTTATTTTCAACATATTCGTCGGTTACTATTTCAAAAGTAATCGGCAAGACTTTATTTTCAGCACTTTCGTCGGTTACTATTTCAAAAGTAATCGGCATGATTTATTTTCAGCATATTCGTCGGTTACTATTTCAAAGGTAATCGGCATGATTTATTTTCAACACATTCGTCGGTTACTATTTCAAAAGTAATCGGCATGATCTATTTTCTGCACATTCGTCGGTTACTATTTCAAAAGTAATCGGCAAGATTTTTATTTTCAGCATATTCGTCGGTTACTATTTCAAAAGTAATCGGCAAGATTTTTATTTTTAGCATATTTGTCGGTTACTATATTAAAAGTAAACGACAAGATTTTTATTTTCAACATATTCGTCGGTTACTATTTCAAACGTAATCGGCAAGACTTTATTATCAGCACATTCGTTGGTTACTATTTTAAAAGTAATCGGCAAGATTTTTATTTTCAACATATTCGTCGGTTACTATTTCAAAAGTAATCGGTAAGATTTTTATTTTCAACATATTCGTCGGTTACTATTTCAAAAGTAATCGGCAAGACTTTATTTTCAGCATATTCGTTGGTTACTATTTCAAAAGTAATCGGTAATGTAACGCCCTAGTTGTTATTTATTTATTTTAGTTGATTTGTGTGTGTTTTATGTGCTTTAGAATTATTTATGTTGATTTATGTGAATTGTTGATGTTGCTATTTTATTATATTTTATTATATGGGAGGTAGTAATGATTTTTTATTATTTAAGTGGAGTAGAAGAAATAATATTATTTTTGAAAATAGGAGGATAATAGTTATTTAGAATTATTAGAATTAAGGAGGGTTAATGAAAATTAAAAGGAATTAGTGGGGAGTTAAGATAGAAAGAGGGAGTTATACTTTGTTAAGAGATAGAATAGCAAAAGTCAGTAAAAAGGAAATAAGGAACAGAGCACGTATCAGTAAAACAAGAACAGACCTTTGGAGAGAAAACCAGGAAGAGAGCTAGGGAGAAGAACCAAGAGGAGAATTGCTAGGAATTGCTTTGTTTAATTCGTCTAATCAGGTAAGGGTGGGTTTACCTTTCAATTGTTAATATATATGTATATGATTTCATGAAAATGGATTGAAAATGGTGGTTTTTGGAATTAGGTTTAAGAACATGATAATTTGCTCTATGATGTTGTTTTATGTTGTTGATGATGTTTCCATGATATGTTTCTGATGTTTTGTTGTATAATGAACCCATAAACAATGTAACAATTCATTTTGGGTGATAAAGGGATCAAAGTTGGGATTTTTGGGGTAAAACCATGCTGAAATCGCATTTCTGAAAAAGCTGTTTTTTTGACCTGATACTGTCAAACCGTGCCGCGATTTTGGCAACCATAACGCGATTTTGATGGCAGAATGCTAAGTGGTTCTGGACGTAAAAACGCGTCGCGATTTGCAAAATCGTGACACGATTTTTGTGAACCAGATCCTTCATATTTCACTATTTTTCACCCATTTCTGCTTTGAACTAGCTTTTGGTGTAAACATGAAAGTTTTAGGTAATTAAGTTAGCTTTCTAATGGCGTTGGTTGGGCTTGAAAATGATTTGTAGATTTTGAGTTATGATGAAAATAGTCCAGGTGGGTCTCTAGAAAACTCTAAGAAAACTTAGCATAACTAGTTCCAAGTTAGTCCAAAACCTATGGTTAGTTCCCAAACTTCAAACTTAAGTATTAGAGGTTTAATTGAGGTGTTTTATGAGTATTTAGCTTATGTCTTATTGATCAAACTTGGTTTGCTCTTGAAGGATGTTTTAGACTTTGGTATGAATGTAATTGATTAATGTATATGTTGCTATTGTTGTTGATACGATGGATTAATGTATGTTTACATGAGAATATTATATTTTGCTAAACTTGAGTTGTTTTGGATGGGGTTGAGTGGTGTTATCCAGTTGGGGAGGGTATCCTAAGTTGTTGTTGTTGTTGGTTGCATGCTGATATGCTCCTTTAAGATGTTGGGTTGTATGCTGATATACACCATAGAGTCATTTCATACTCATTTGCATTTGTTGGGGGCTTATTGCCCTGGAATGTTTATCATTCACCTGTTGGGGGCTTATTGCCCTGGAACGCTTTATCGTTCACCTGTTGGGGGCTTATTGCCCTGGAACGCTTTATCGTTCACCTGTTGGGGGCTTATTGCCCTGGGATGCTTTAACCATCCAACTGTTGGGGGCTTATTGCCCTGGAATGCTTAGCATTCAACGCGCGTAGTTGGTACCACATGCATAATGCATTAGATGTTGATGGAGTCTTGCATTAGTTGTAGGAGTGAGTTGTCCTTTTTGGGGGATTATGTTGGTGAGATGTTGCCACAATTGTGTTGTTGTTGTTGCAGATATTAATCAAAGATGTATTTAATTTATAAAGTTGAGATGATGTTGATAATGTTGCTGTTTGTTGTTGTTGTTTTCAATTTACTTTGATGATTCATATATCTGTATATTTACCTTTGATTTGTGAACTCACCCCTTCTGCTGGAATTGCCGCCTTGTGGGCAAGTGCAGGTAGCGAAGACTAGTGATGTTGGCTCTTGCGTCTAGGGCTCTGATACATAGTAGGGATGGGGGAACGTTGTCTTTCTTGTATTCCTTTATGTATCATTTCTTTGAAGAAGATGTTGATGAGATTTGATTGTCAAACAATTTTATTATGTTAATGGTCTTTGTGCCAAGATTATGATGTAGTTGTTGAATATGATTTTTATATAAAGACTTTCCGCTGCAGAATTTTAATATGATGATGGTTTTAAATAGTTTTATATTCTATTTAAAAGAAATTTGAAATAGTAGTGTGATACTCCGTTGTATTGTTGAATAACTCTGATTAGGATTATTAGTATTATTATTATTACGTTATTTCGGGAACGGGGTGTTACAATTGGTATCAGAGCAAGTCGGTCCGTCCGGCCATTAGGAGAGTCGTGTTGAGCCAATAGTGTAGTGTTGTGTGACAGCTTTAAACTGTCTTTTGTTGCCCTGTTTTGTTGTTTGTTGCGTAGAGAACTGGTTAGAGTATAACCATGTTCGTAGTAGTTGTTTTAGCAAGACGGTGAGATTTTCTTCTGCTGAAGAAGAGAGTGGGGCAGAATTTTTATCCACTAAGGAGATGAAGCGGCTAGAACAAGATGGCGTGTTGATGTTTTCTTTGTTGGCATTCTTGTCGGTGGAGAACCAAGCTGTGATTGATGGGCTGCCTGTTGTGAAGGAATTTCCTGAAGTTTTCCCTGATGAGATTCCAGATGTGCCACCGGAGAGAGAGGTTGAGTTTTCGATAGACCTGGTGCCGGGTACGAAGCCTGTGTCGATGGCTCCTTACCGTATGTCAGCTTCAGAGTTGGCTGAATTGAAGAGACAATTAGAAGACTTGCTTGACAAGAAGTTTGTAAGACCGAGTGTTTCACCGTGGGGAGCGCCGGTGTTGTTGGTAAAGAAGAAGGATGGTAGCATGCGGTTATGTATCGATTACCGTCAGTTGAATAAAGTGACGATAAAGAATAGGTATCCACTTCCGAGAATTGACGATTTGATGGATCAATTCGTGGGTGCCCGTGTGTTTAGCAAAATTGACTTGAGGTCAGGTTACCATCAGATAAAGGTGAAGGATGAGGATATGCAAAAGACGGCATTTAGGACGCGTTATGGTCATTATGAATATAAGGTGATGCCTTTCGGTGTTACTAATGCGCCTGGTGTGTTTATGGAATATATGAACCGAATTTTTCATGAGTATCTGGATCAATTTGTTGTGGTTTTTATTGATGATATTTTAATATATTCTAAGACTGAAGCTGAGCATGCAGAACATTTGAAGATTGTATTGCAAGTGCTGAAAGAGAAGAAGCTGTATGCCAAGTTATCCAAGTGCGAGTTCTGGCTGAGTGAAGTAAGTTTTCTTGGCCACATTATTTCTGGTAATGGTATTGCTGTAGATCCTTCGAAGGTTGATGCTGTGTCGCAGTGGGAGACACCAAAGTCAGTTACTGAGGTGAGAAGTTTTCTTGGTTTGGCTGGTTATTACCGCAGATTTATTGAAGGATTTTCGAAGTTGGCACTTCCTTTGACGCAGCTGACCTGTAAAGGTAAAGCATTTGTGTGGGATGCTCAATGTGAGAGTAGTTTCAATGAGTTGAAGCAAAGATTGACGACTGCTCCTATTTTGATTTTACCAAAGCCAGAAGAACCTTTTGTTGTTTATTGTGATGCATCTAAGTTGGGCATGTTGAAGATTAATAGTGACTTCTTGAATGATATCAAAGAGGCGCAGAAGCTTGATGTTAAGTTTGTGGATTTGATGGCTGTTAGTGACCAAAATGCAGATGGTGACTTTAAAATCGATGACCAATGTGTGTTGAGGTTTAGAGGAAGGATTTGTATTCCGGATGATGAGGATTTGAAGAAGTTGATCTTAGAAGAAAGTCATAAGAGTAGTTTGAGCATTCATCCTGGAGCTACTAAAATGTATCATGACCTGAAGAAATTGTTTTGGTGGTCCGGTTTGAAGAGGGATGTTGCTCAATTTGTTTATGCATGTTTGACTTGTCAGAAGTCTAAGGTAGAGCACCAGAAGCCTGCAGGGCTGTTGACTCCACTAGATGTACCTGAATGGAAGTGGGATAGCATTTCTATGGACTTTGTAACGAGTTTACCGAATACTCCAAGAGGGCATGATGCCATTTGGGTCGTGGTCGACAGGTTGACTAAGTCGGCGCACTTTATTCCGATCAATATTACTTATCCGGTAGCTCAGTTGGCGGAGATTTATATCCGGGACATTGTGAAGTTGCATGGTGTTCCATCTAGTATTGTGTCGGATAGAGATCCGAGGTTTACTTCAAGGTTTTGGAAGAGTTTGCAAGATGCCTTGGGTTCGAAATTGAGATTGAGTTCGGCTTATCATCCGCAGACAGATGGTCAGTCGGAGAGAACTATCCAATCCTTGGAGGATTTGTTGAGGGTGTGTGTACTCGAGCAAGGTGGAGCTTGGGACAGCCATTTGCCGTTGATAGAGTTTACCTATAATAATAGTTACCATTCGAGTATTGGTATGGCACCGTTCGAAGCTTTGTATGGTCGAAGGTGTAGAACTCCTCTATGTTGGTTTGAGTCGGGTGAAAGTATCGTGTTAGGACCTGAGTTAGTGCAACAGACTACAGAAAAGGTCAAGATGATAAGAGAAAAGATGAAAGCATCTCAAGATCGTCAGAAGAGTTACCATGATAAGCGTAGAAAAGCCCTTGAGTTTCAGGAGGGTGAGCATGTGTTCTTGAGGGTTACTCCGATGACGGGTGTAGGACGCGCATTGAAGTCGAAGAAGTTGACTCCAAAGTTCATTGGTCCTTATCAAATTTCTGAGAGGGTTGGAACCGTGGCATACAGGATTGGATTGCCACCCCATCTATCAAACTTGCATGATGTGTTTCATGTGTCGCAGTTGAGAAAGTATGTAGCGGATCCTTCACATGTTATCCCTAGAGATGATGTGCAAGTCAGGGATAATCTTACTGTTGAGACTTTACCTTTGAGGATTGATGATCGCAAGGTGAAGCAGTTGAGAGGTAAGGAGATACCTCTGGTTAGAGTTGTTTGGGGCGGTGTAACCGGTGAGAGTTTGACTTGGGAGTTGGAGAGCAAGATGCAAGAGTCCTATCCTGAGTTGTTTGTTGCTTAAGGTATTATTTCGAGGACGAAATTCTCTAAGTTGGGGAGAGTTGTAACGCCCTAGTTGTTATTTATTTATTTTAGTTGATTTGTGTGTGTTTTATGTGCTTTAGAATTATTTATGTTGATTTATGTGAATTGTTGATGTTGCTATTTTATTATATTTTATTATATGGGAGGTAGTAATGATTTTTTATTATTTAAGTGGAGTAGAAGAAATAATATTATTTTTGAAAATAGGAGGATAATAGTTATTTAGAATTATTAGAATTAAGGAGGGTTAATGAAAATTAAAAGGAATTAGTGGGGAGTTAAGATAGAAAGAGGGAGTTATACTTTGTTAAGAGATAGAATAGCAAAAGTCAGTAAAAAGGAAATAAGGAACAGAGCACGTATCAGTAAAACAAGAACAGACCTTTGGAGAGAAAACCAGGAAGAGAGCTAGGGAGAAGAACCAAGAGGAGAATTGCTAGGAATTGCTTTGTTTAATTCGTCTAATCAGGTAAGGGTGGGTTTACCTTTCAATTGTTAATATATATGTATATGATTTCATGAAAATGGATTGAAAATGGTGGTTTTTGGAATTAGGTTTAAGAACATGATAATTTGCTCTATGATGTTGTTTTATGTTGTTGATGATGTTTCCATGATATGTTTCTGATGTTTTGTTGTATAATGAACCCATAAACAATGTAACAATTCATTTTGGGTGATAAAGGGATCAAAGTTGGGATTTTTGGGGTAAAACCATGCTGAAATCGCATTTCTGAAAAAGCTGTTTTTTTGACCTGATACTGTCAAACCGTGCCGCGATTTTGGCAACCATAACGCGATTTTGATGGCAGAATGCTAAGTGGTTCTGGACGTAAAAACGCGTCGCGATTTGCAAAATCGTGACACGATTTTTGTGAACCAGATCCTTCATATTTCACTATTTTTCACCCATTTCTGCTTTGAACTAGCTTTTGGTGTAAACATGAAAGTTTTAGGTAATTAAGTTAGCTTTCTAATGGCGTTGGTTGGGCTTGAAAATGATTTGTAGATTTTGAGTTATGATGAAAATAGTCCAGGTGGGTCTCTAGAAAACTCTAAGAAAACTTAGCATAACTAGTTCCAAGTTAGTCCAAAACCTATGGTTAGTTCCCAAACTTCAAACTTAAGTATTAGAGGTTTAATTGAGGTGTTTTATGAGTATTTAGCTTATGTCTTATTGATCAAACTTGGTTTGCTCTTGAAGGATGTTTTAGACTTTGGTATGAATGTAATTGATTAATGTATATGTTGCTATTGTTGTTGATACGATGGATTAATGTATGTTTACATGAGAATATTATATTTTGCTAAACTTGAGTTGTTTTGGATGGGGTTGAGTGGTGTTATCCAGTTGGGGAGGGTATCCTAAGTTGTTGTTGTTGTTGGTTGCATGCTGATATGCTCCTTTAAGATGTTGGGTTGTATGCTGATATACACCATAGAGTCATTTCATACTCATTTGCATTTGTTGGGGGCTTATTGCCCTGGAATGTTTATCATTCACCTGTTGGGGGCTTATTGCCCTGGAACGCTTTATCGTTCACCTGTTGGGGGCTTATTGCCCTGGAACGCTTTATCGTTCACCTGTTGGGGGCTTATTGCCCTGGGATGCTTTAACCATCCAACTGTTGGGGGCTTATTGCCCTGGAATGCTTAGCATTCAACGCGCGTAGTTGGTACCACATGCATAATGCATTAGATGTTGATGGAGTCTTGCATTAGTTGTAGGAGTGAGTTGTCCTTTTTGGGGGATTATGTTGGTGAGATGTTGCCACAATTGTGTTGTTGTTGTTGCAGATATTAATCAAAGATGTATTTAATTTATAAAGTTGAGATGATGTTGATAATGTTGCTGTTTGTTGTTGTTGTTTTCAATTTACTTTGATGATTCATATATCTGTATATTTACCTTTGATTTGTGAACTCACCCCTTCTGCTGGAATTGCCGCCTTGTGGGCAAGTGCAGGTAGCGAAGACTAGTGATGTTGGCTCTTGCGTCTAGGGCTCTGATACATAGTAGGGATGGGGGAACGTTGTCTTTCTTGTATTCCTTTATGTATCATTTCTTTGAAGAAGATGTTGATGAGATTTGATTGTCAAACAATTTTATTATGTTAATGGTCTTTGTGCCAAGATTATGATGTAGTTGTTGAATATGATTTTTATATAAAGACTTTCCGCTGCAGAATTTTAATATGATGATGGTTTTAAATAGTTTTATATTCTATTTAAAAGAAATTTGAAATAGTAGTGTGATACTCCGTTGTATTGTTGAATAACTCTGATTAGGATTATTAGTATTATTATTATTACGTTATTTCGGGAACGGGGTGTTACAGGTAAGATTTTTATTTTCAACATATTCGTCACTTACTATTTCAAAAGTAATCGGCATGATTTATTTTCAGCATATTCGTCGGTTACTATTTCAAAGGTAATCGGCATGATTTATTTTCAACACATTCGTCGGTTACTATTTCAAAAGTAATCGGCATGATCTATTTTCTGCACATTCGTCGGTTACTATTTCAAAGTAATCGGCAAGATTTTTATTTTCAGCATATTCGTCGGTTACTATTTCAAAAGTAATCGGCAAGATTTTTATTTTTAGCATATTTGTCGGTTACTATATTAAAAGTAATCGACAAGATTTTTATTTTCAACATATTCGTCGGTTACTATTTCAAACGTAATCGGCAAGACTTTATTATCAGCACATTCGTTGGTTACTATTTTAAAAGTAATCGGCAAGATTTTTATTTTCAACATATTCGTCGGTTACTATTTCAAAAGTAATCGGCAAGACTTTATTTTCAGCACTTTCGTCGGTTACTATTTCAAATGTAATCGGCAGGATTTTTATTTTCAGCATATTCGTCGGTTACTATTTCGAAAGTAATCGGCAAGATTTTTATTTTCAGCATATATGTCGGTTACTATTTTAAAAGTAATCGACAAGATTTTTATTTTCAACATATTCCTCGGTTACTATTTCAAAAGTAATCAACAAGATTTTTATTTTCAGCATGTTCGTCGGTTACTATTTCAAAAGTAATCGGCAAGTTTTTTTTTTCAACATATTTGTCGGTTACTATTTTAAAAGTAATCGACAAGACTTTATTTTCAGCACATTCGTCGGTTACTATTTCAAAAGTAATCGGCAAGATTTTTATTTTCAACATATTCGTCGCTTACTATTTCAAAAGTAATCGGCATGATTTATTTTCAGCACATTCGTCGGTTACTATTTCAAAAGTAATCGGCAAGACTTAATTTTCAACACATTCGTCGGTTACTATTTCAAAAGTAATCGGCATGATCTATTTTCTGCACATTCGTCGGTTACTATTTCAAAAGTAATCGGCAAGATTTTTATTTTCAGCATAATCGCCGGTTACTATTTCAAAGGTAATCAGCAGTATTTATTTTCAGCACATTCGTCGGTTACTATTTCAAAAGTAATCGGCAAGATTTTTATTTTTAGCATATTTGTCGGGTACTATTTTAAAAGTAATCGACAAGATTTTTATTTCCAACATATTCGTCGCTTACTATTTCAAAAGTAATCGGCAAGACTTTATTTTCAGCACTTTCGTCGGTTACTATTTCAAATGTAATCGGCAGGATTTTTATTTTCAGCATATTCGTCGGTTACTATTTCGAAAGTAATCGGCAAGATTTTTATTTTCAGCATATTTGTCGGTTACTATTTTAAAAGTAATCGACAAGATTTTTATTTTCAACATATTCGTCGGTTACTATTTCAAAAGTAATCGGCAAGACTTTATTTTCAGCATATTCGTTGGTTACTATTTCAAAAGTAATCGGTAAGATTTTTATTTTCAACATATTCGTCACTTACTATTTCAAAAGTAATCGGCATGATTTATTTTCAGCACATTTGTCGGTTACTATTTCAAAAGTTATCGGCATGATTTATTTTCAGCATATTCGTCGGTTACTATTTCAAAGGTAATCGGCATGATTTATTTTCAACACATTCGTCGGTTACTATTTCAAAAGTAATCGGCATGATCTATTTTCTACACATTCGTCGGTTACTATTTCAAAAGTAATCGGCAAGATTTTTATTTTCAGCATATTCGTCGGTTACTATTTCAAAAGTGATCCGGCAAGATTTTTATTTTTAGCATATTTGTCGGTTACTATTTCAAAAGTAATCGGCAAGATTTTTATTTTCAACATATTCCTCGGTTACTATTTAAAAAGTAATCGGTGAGATTTTTATTTTCAACATATTCGTCGCTTACTATTTCAAAAGTAATCAGCAAGATTTTTATTTTCAACATATTCGTCGCTTACTATTTCAAAAGTAATCAGCAAGATTTTTATTTTCAACATATTCGTCGGTTACTATTTCAAACGTAATCGGCATGATTTATTTTCAGCATATTCGTCGGTTACTATTTCAAAGGTAATCGGCATGATTTATTTTCAACACATTCGTCGGTTACTATTTCAAAAGTAATCGGCATGATCTATTTTCTGCACATTCGTCGGTTACTATTTCAAAAGTAATCGGCAAGATTTTTATTTTCAGCATATTCGTCGGTTACTATTTCAAAAGTAATCGGCAAGATTTTTATTTTTAGCATATTTGTCGGTTACTATATTAAAAGTAATCGACAAGATTTTTATTTTCAACATATTCGTCGGTTACTATTTCAAACGTAATCGGCAAGACTTTATTATCAGCACATTCGTTGGTTACTATTTTGAAAGTAATCGGCAAGATTTTTATTTTCAACATATTCGTCGGTTACTATTTCAAAAGTAACCGGCAAGACTTTATTTTCAGCACTTTCGTCGGTTACTATTTCAAAAGTAATCGGCATGATTTATTTTCAGCATATTCGTCGGTTACTATTTCAAAGGTAATCGGCATGATTTATTTTCAACACATTCGTCGGTTACTATTTCAAAAGTAATCGGCATGATCTATTTTCTGCACATTCGTCGGTTACTATTTCAAAAGTAATCAGCAAGACTTTATTTTTAACACATTCGTCGGTTACTATTTCAAAAGTAATCGGCAAGATTTTTATTTTCTACATATTCGTCGGTTACTATTTCAAAACTAATCAGCAAGACTTTATTTTCAGCACATTCGTTGGTTACTATTTCAAAAGTAGTCGGCAAGATTTTTATTTTCAGCATATTTGTCGGTTACTAATTTAAAAGTAATTGGCAAGACTTTATTTTCAGCACATTCGTCGGTTACTTTTTCAAAAGTAATCGGCAAGATTTTTATTTTCAGCATATTCGTCCGTTAATATTTCAAAAGTAATCGCCAAGATTTTTATTTTCAGCATATTTGTCGGTTACTATTTTAAAAGTAAGCGGCATGACTTTATTTTCAGCACATTCGTCGGTTACTATTTCAAAAGTAATCGGCAAGATTTTTTTTTCTGCATATTCGTCGGTTACTATTTCAAAAGTAATCGGCATGATTTTTATTTTTAGCATATTTGTCGGTTACTATATTAAAAGTAAACGACAAGATTTTTATTTTCAACATATTCGTCGGTTACTATTTCAAACGTAATCGGCAAGACTTTATTATCAGCACATTCGTTGGTTACTATTTTAAAAGTAATCGGCAAGATTTTTATTTTCAACATATTCGTCGGTTACTATTTCAAAAGTAATCGGTAAGATTTTTATTTTCAACATATTCGTCGGTTACTATTTCAAAAGTAATCGGCAAGACTTTATTTTCAGCATATTCGTTGGTTACTATTTCAAAAGTAATCGGTAAGATTTTTATTTTCAACATATTCGTCACTTACTATTTCAAAAGTAATCGGCATGATTTATTTTCAGCACATTTGTCGGTTACTATTTCAAAAGTAATCGGCATGATTTATTTTCAGCATATTCGTCGGTTACTATTTCAAAGGTAATCGGCATGATTTATTTTCAACACATTCGTCGGTTACTATTTCAAAAGTAATCGGCATGATCTATTTTCTGCACATTCGTCGGTTACTATTTCAAAGTAATCGGCAAGATTTTTATTTTCAGCATATTCGTCGGTTACTATTTCAAAAGTAATCGGCAAGATTTTTATTTTTAGCATATTTGTCGGTTACTATATTAAAAGTAATCGACAAGATTTTTATTTTCAACATATTCGTCGGTTACTATTTCAAACGTAATCGGCAAGACTTTATTATCAGCACATTCGTTGGTTACTATTTTAAAAGTAATCGGCAAGATTTTTATTTTCAACATATTCGTCGGTTACTATTTCAAAAGTAATCGGCAAGACTTTATTTTCAGCACTTTCGTCGGTTACTATTTCAAATGTAATCGGCAGGATTTTTATTTTCAGCATATTCGTCGGTTACTATTTCGAAAGTAATCGGCAAGATTTTTATTTTCAGCATATATGTCGGTTACTATTTTAAAAGTAATCGACAAGATTTTTATTTTCAACATATTCCTCGGTTACTATTTCAAAAGTAATCGGCAAGATTTTTATTTTCAGCATGTTCGTCGGTTACTATTTCAAAAGTAATCGGCAAGTTTTTTTTTTCAACATATTTGTCGGTTACTATTTTAAAAGTAATCGACAAGACTTTATTTTCAGCACATTCGTCGGTTACTATTTCAAAAGTAATCGGCAAGATTTTTATTTTCAACATATTCGTCGCTTACTATTTCAAAAGTAATCGGCATGATTTATTTTCAGCACATTCGTCGGTTACTATTTCAAAAGTAATCGGCAAGACTTAATTTTCAACACATTCGTCGGTTACTATTTCAAAAGTAATCGGCATGATCTATTTTCTGCACATTCGTCGGTTACTATTTCAAAAGTAATCGGCAAGATTTTTATTTTCAGCATAATTGCCGGTTACTATTTCAAAGGTAATCAGCAGTATTTATTTTCAGCACATTCGTCGGTTACTATTTCAAAAGTAATCGGCAAGATTTTTATTTTTAGCATATTTGTCGGGTACTATTTTAAAAGTAATCGACAAGATTTTTATTTCCAACATATTCGTCGCTTACTATTTCAAAAGTAATCGGCAAGACTTTATTTTCAGCACTTTCGTCGGTTACTATTTCAAATGTAATCGGCAGGATTTTTATTTTCAGCATATTCGTCGGTTACTATTTCGAAAGTAATCGGCAAGATTTTTATTTTCAGCATATTTGTCGGTTACTATTTTAAAAGTAATCGACAAGATTTTTATTTTCAACATATTCGTCGGTTACTATTTCAAAAGTAATCGGCAAGACTTTATTTTCAGCATATTCGTTGGTTACTATTTCAAAAGTAATCGGTAAGATTTTTATTTTCAACATATTCGTCACTTACTATTTCAAAAGTAATCGGCATGATTTATTTTCAGCACATTTGTCGGTTACTATTTCAAAAGTTATCGGCATGATTTATTTTCAGCATATTCGTCGGTTACTATTTCAAAGGTAATCGGCATGATTTATTTTCAACACATTCGTCGGTTACTATTTCAAAAGTAATCGGCATGATCTATTTTCTACACATTCGTCGGTTACTATTTCAAAAGTAATCGGCAAGATTTTTATTTTCAGCATATTCGTCGGTTACTATTTCAAAAGTGATCCGGCAAGATTTTTATTTTTAGCATATTTGTCGGTTACTATTTCAAAAGTAATCGGCAAGATTTTTATTTTCAACATATTCCTCGGTTACTATTTAAAAAGTAATCGGTGAGATTTTTATTTTCAACATATTCGTCGCTTACTATTTCAAAAGTAATCAGCAAGATTTTTATTTTCAACATATTCGTCGCTTACTATTTCAAAAGTAATCAGCAAGATTTTTATTTTCAACATATTCGTCGGTTACTATTTCAAACGTAATCGGCATGATTTATTTTCAGCATATTCGTCGGTTACTATTTCAAAGGTAATCGGCAAGATTTATTTTCAACACATTCGTCGGTTACTATTTCAAAAGTAATCGGCATGATCTATTTTCTGCACATTCGTCGGTTACTATTTCAAAAGTAATCGGCAAGATTTTTATTTTCAGCATATTCGTCGGTTACTATTTCAAAAGTAATCGGCAAGATTTTTATTTTTAGCATATTTGTCGGTTACTATATTAAAAGTAATCGACAAGATTTTTATTTTCAACATATTCGTCGGTTACTATTTCAAACGTAATCGGCAAGACTTTATTATCAGCACATTCGTTGGTTACTATTTTGAAAGTAATCGGCAAGATTTTTATTTTCAACATATTCGTCGGTTACTATTTCAAAAGTAACCGGCAAGACTTTATTTTCAGCACTTTCGTCGGTTACTATTTCAAAAGTAATCGGCATGATTTATTTTCAGCATATTCGTCGGTTACTATTTCAAAGGTAATCGGCATGATTTATTTTCAACACATTCGTCGGTTACTATTTCAAAAGTAATCGGCATGATCTATTTTC
The DNA here is from genome assembly GCA_958299785.1 of Medicago lupulina. Taxonomy (NCBI): domain Eukaryota; kingdom Viridiplantae; phylum Streptophyta; class Magnoliopsida; order Fabales; family Fabaceae; genus Medicago; species Medicago lupulina. The sequence goes on along the minus strand of OY283143.1, from coordinate 39,120,458 downwards.
TGCACATTCGTCGGTTACTATTTCAAAAGTAATCAGCAAGACTTTATTTTTAACACATTCGTCGGTTACTATTTCAAAAGTAATCGGCAAGATTTTTATTTTCTACATATTCGTCGGTTACTATTTCAAAACTAATCAGCAAGACTTTATTTTCAGCACATTCGTTGGTTACTATTTCAAAAGTAGTCGGCAAGATTTTTATTTTCAGCATATTTGTCGGTTACTAATTTAAAAGTAATTGGCAAGACTTTATTTTCAGCACATTCGTCGGTTACTTTTTCAAAAGTAATCGGCAAGATTTTTATTTTCAGCATATTCGTCCGTTAATATTTCAAAAGTAATCGCCAAGATTTTTATTTTCAGCATATTTGTCGGTTACTATTTTAAAAGTAAGCGGCATGACTTTATTTTCAGCACATTCGTCGGTTACTATTTCAAAAGTAATCGGCAAGATTTTTTTTTCTGCATATTCGTCGGTTACTATTTCAAAAGTAATCGGCATGATTTTTATTTTTAGCATATTTGTCGGTTACTATATTAAAAGTAAACGACAAGATTTTTATTTTCAACATATTCGTCGGTTACTATTTCAAACGTAATCGGCAAGACTTTATTATCAGCACATTCGTTGGTTACTATTTTAAAAGTAATCGGCAAGATTTTTATTTTCAACATATTCGTCGGTTACTATTTCAAAAGTAATCGGTAAGATTTTTATTTTCAACATATTCGTCGGTTACTATTTCAAAAGTAATCGGCAAGACTTTATTTTCAGCATATTCGTTGGTTACTATTTCAAAAGTAATCGGTAAGATTTTTATTTTCAACATATTCGTCACTTACTATTTCAAAAGTAATCGGCATGATTTATTTTCAGCACATTTGTCGGTTACTATTTCAAAAGTAATCGGCATGATTTATTTTCAGCATATTCGTCGGTTACTATTTCAAAGGTAATCGGCATGATTTATTTTCAACACATTCGTCGGTTACTATTTCAAAAGTAATCGGCATGATCTATTTTCTGCACATTCGTCGGTTACTATTTCAAAGTAATCGGCAAGATTTTTATTTTCAGCATATTCGTCGGTTACTATTTCAAAAGTAATCGGCAAGATTTTTATTTTTAGCATATTTGTCGGTTACTATATTAAAAGTAATCGACAAGATTTTTATTTTCAACATATTCGTCGGTTACTATTTCAAACGTAATCGGCAAGACTTTATTATCAGCACATTCGTTGGTTACTATTTTAAAAGTAATCGGCAAGATTTTTATTTTCAACATATTCGTCGGTTACTATTTCAAAAGTAATCGGCAAGACTTTATTTTCAGCACTTTCGTCGGTTACTATTTCAAATGTAATCGGCAGGATTTTTATTTTCAGCATATTCGTCGGTTACTATTTCGAAAGTAATCGGCAAGATTTTTATTTTCAGCATATATGTCGGTTACTATTTTAAAAGTAATCGACAAGATTTTTATTTTCAACATATTCCTCGGTTACTATTTCAAAAGTAATCGGCAAGATTTTTATTTTCAGCATGTTCGTCGGTTACTATTTCAAAAGTAATCGGCAAGTTTTTTTTTTCAACATATTTGTCGGTTACTATTTTAAAAGTAATCGACAAGACTTTATTTTCAGCACATTCGTCGGTTACTATTTCAAAAGTAATCGGCAAGATTTTTATTTTCAACATATTCGTCGCTTACTATTTCAAAAGTAATCGGCATGATTTATTTTCAGCACATTCGTCGGTTACTATTTCAAAAGTAATCGGCAAGACTTAATTTTCAACACATTCGTCGGTTACTATTTCAAAAGTAATCGGCATGATCTATTTTCTGCACATTCGTCGGTTACTATTTCAAAAGTAATCGGCAAGATTTTTATTTTCAGCATAATCGCCGGTTACTATTTCAAAGGTAATCAGCAGTATTTATTTTCAGCACATTCGTCGGTTACTATTTCAAAAGTAATCGGCAAGATTTTTATTTTTAGCATATTTGTCGGGTACTATTTTAAAAGTAATCGACAAGATTTTTATTTCCAACATATTCGTCGCTTACTATTTCAAAAGTAATCGGCAAGACTTTATTTTCAGCACTTTCGTCGGTTACTATTTCAAATGTAATCGGCAGGATTTTTATTTTCAGCATATTCGTCGGTTACTATTTCGAAAGTAATCGGCAAGATTTTTATTTTCAGCATATTTGTCGGTTACTATTTTAAAAGTAATCGACAAGATTTTTATTTTCAACATATTCGTCGGTTACTATTTCAAAAGTAATCGGCAAGACTTTATTTTCAGCATATTCGTTGGTTACTATTTCAAAAGTAATCGGTAAGATTTTTATTTTCAACATATTCGTCACTTACTATTTCAAAAGTAATCGGCATGATTTATTTTCAGCACATTTGTCGGTTACTATTTCAAAAGTTATCGGCATGATTTATTTTCAGCATATTCGTCGGTTACTATTTCAAAGGTAATCGGCATGATTTATTTTCAACACATTCGTCGGTTACTATTTCAAAAGTAATCGGCATGATCTATTTTCTACACATTCGTCGGTTACTATTTCAAAAGTAATCGGCAAGATTTTTATTTTCAGCATATTCGTCGGTTACTATTTCAAAAGTGATCCGGCAAGATTTTTATTTTTAGCATATTTGTCGGTTACTATTTCAAAAGTAATCGGCAAGATTTTTATTTTCAACATATTCCTCGGTTACTATTTAAAAAGTAATCGGTGAGATTTTTATTTTCAACATATTCGTCGCTTACTATTTCAAAAGTAATCAGCAAGATTTTTATTTTCAACATATTCGTCGCTTACTATTTCAAAAGTAATCAGCAAGATTTTTATTTTCAACATATTCGTCGGTTACTATTTCAAACGTAATCGGCATGATTTATTTTCAGCATATTCGTCGGTTACTATTTCAAAGGTAATCGGCAAGATTTATTTTCAACACATTCGTCGGTTACTATTTCAAAAGTAATCGGCATGATCTATTTTCTGCACATTCGTCGGTTACTATTTCAAAAGTAATCGGCAAGATTTTTATTTTCAGCATATTCGTCGGTTACTATTTCAAAAGTAATCGGCAAGATTTTTATTTTTAGCATATTTGTCGGTTACTATATTAAAAGTAATCGACAAGATTTTTATTTTCAACATATTCGTCGGTTACTATTTCAAACGTAATCGGCAAGACTTTATTATCAGCACATTCGTTGGTTACTATTTTGAAAGTAATCGGCAAGATTTTTATTTTCAACATATTCGTCACTTACTATTTCAAAAGTAATCGGCATGATTTATTTTCAGCACATTTGTCGGTTACTATTTCAAAAGTTATCGGCATGATTTATTTTCAGCATATTCGTCGGTTACTATTTCAAAGGTAATCGGCATGATTTATTTTCAACACATTCGTCGGTTACTATTTCAAAAGTAATCGGCATGATCTATTTTCTACACATTCGTCGGTTACTATTTCAAAAGTAATCGGCAAGATTTTTATTTTCAGCATATTCGTCGGTTACTATTTCAAAAGTGATCCGGCAAGATTTTTATTTTTAGCATATTTGTCGGTTACTATTTCAAAAGTAATCGGCAAGATTTTTATTTTCAACATATTCCTCGGTTACTATTTAAAAAGTAATCGGTGAGATTTTTATTTTCAACATATTCGTCGCTTACTATTTCAAAAGTAATCAGCAAGATTTTTATTTTCAACATATTCGTCGCTTACTATTTCAAAAGTAATCAGCAAGATTTTTATTTTCAACATATTCGTCGGTTACTATTTCAAACGTAATCGGCATGATTTATTTTCAGCATATTCGTCGGTTACTATTTCAAAGGTAATCGGCAAGATTTATTTTCAACACATTCGTCGGTTACTATTTCAAAAGTAATCGGCATGATCTATTTTCTGCACATTCGTCGGTTACTATTTCAAAAGTAATCGGCAAGATTTTTATTTTCAGCATATTCGTCGGTTACTATTTCAAAAGTAATCGGCAAGATTTTTATTTTTAGCATATTTGTCGGTTACTATATTAAAAGTAATCGACAAGATTTTTATTTTCAACATATTCGTCGGTTACTATTTCAAACGTAATCGGCAAGACTTTATTATCAGCACATTCGTTGGTTACTATTTTGAAAGTAATCGGCAAGATTTTTATTTTCAACATATTCGTCGGTTACTATTTCAAAAGTAATCGGCAAGACTTTATTTTCAGCACTTTCGTTGGTTACTATTTCAAAAGTAATCGGCATGATTTATTTTCAGCATATTCGTCGGTTACTATTTCAAAGGTAATCGGCATGATTTATTTTCAACACATTCGTCGGTTACTATTTCAAAAGTAATCGGCATGATCTATTTTCTGCACATTCGTCGGTTACTATTTCAAAAGTAATCAGCAAGACTTTATTTTTAACACATTCGTCGGTTACTATTTCAAAAGTAATCGGCAAGATTTTTATTTTCTACATATTCGTCGGTTACTATTTCAAAACTAATCAGCAAGACTTTATTTTCAGCACATTCGTTGGTTACTATTTCAAAAGTAGTCGGCAAGATTTTTATTTTCAGCATATTTGTCGGTTACTAATTTAAAAGTAATTGGCAAGACTTTATTTTCAGCACATTCGTCGGTTACTTTTTCAAAAGTAATCGGCAAGATTTTTATTTTCAGCATATTCGTCGGTTAATATTTCAAAAGTAATCGCCAAGATTTTTATTTTCAGCATATTTGTCGGTTACTATTTTAAAAGTAAGCGGCATGACTTTATTTTCAGCACATTCGTCGGTTACTATTTCAAAAGTAATCGGCAAGATTTTTTTTTCTGCATATTCGTCGGTTACTATTTCAAAAGTAATCGGCATGATTTTTATTTTCAGCATATTCGGCGGTTACTATTTCAAAAGTAATCGCCATGATTTTTATTTTCAGCATATTTGTCGGTTACTATTTTAAAAGTAAGCGGCATGACTTTATTTTCAGCACATTCGTCGGTTACTATTTCAAAATTAATCGGCAAGATTTTTATTTTCAGCATATTTGTCTGTTACTATATTAAAAGTAATCGACAAGATTTTTATTTTCAACATATTCGTCGGTTACTATTTCAAAAGTAATCGGCAAGACTTTATTTTCAGCACATTCGTCGATTGCTATTTCAAAAGTAATCGGCAAGACTTTAATTTCAGCACATTCGTCGGTTACTATTTCAAAAGTAATCGGCAAGACTTTATTTTCAGCACATTCGTCGGTTACTATTTCAAAAGTAATCGGCAAGACTTTATTTTCAGCACATTCGTCGGTTACTATTTCAAAAGTAATCGGCAAGATTTTTATTTTCAGCATATTTGTCGGTTACTATATTAAAAGTAATCGACAAGATTTTTATTTTCAACATATTCGTCGGTTACTATTTCAAAAGTAATCAGCAAGACTTTATTTTCAGCATATTCGTCGGTTACTATTTCAAAAGTAATCGGCAAGCCTTTATTTTCAGCACATTCGTCGGTTACTATTTCAAAAGTAATCGGCAAGATTTTTATTTTCAGCATATTCGTCGGTTACTATTTTAAAAGTAATCGGCAAGACTTTAATTTCAGCACATTCGTTGGTTACTATTTCAAAAGTAATCAGCAAGACTTTATTTTCAGCATATTCGTCGGTTACTATTTCAAAAGTAATCGGCAAGCCTTTATTTTCAGCACATTCGTCGGTTACTATTTCAAAAGTAATCGGCAAGATTTTTATTTTCAGCATATTCGTCGGTTACTAGTTCAAAAGTAATCGCCAAGATTTTTATTTTCAGCATATTTGTCAGTTACTATTTTAAAAGTAATCGGCAAGACTTTATTTTCAGCACATTCATCGGTTACTATTTCAAAAGTAATCGGCAAGATTTTTATTTTCAGCATATTCGTCGGTTACTATTTCAAAAGTAATCGCCATGATTTTTATTTTCAGCATATTTGTCGGTTACTATTTTAAAAGTAAGCGGCATGACTTTATTTTCAGCACATTCGTCAGTTACTATTTCAAAAGTAATCGGCAAGATTTTTTTTCTGCATATTCGTCGGTTACTATTTCAAAAGTAATCGGCAAGATTTTTATTTTCAGCATATTCGGCGGTTACTATTTCAAAAGTAATCGGCAAGACTTTATTTTCAGCACATTCGTCGGTTACTATTTCAAAAGTAATCGGCAAGACTTTAATTTCAGCACATTCGTCGGTTACTATTTCAAAAGTAATCGACAAGATTTTTATTTTCAGCACATTCGTCGGTTACTATTTCAAAAGTAATCAGCAAGACTTTATTTTTAACACATTCGTCGGTTACTATTTCAAAAGTAATCGGCAAGATTTTTATTTTCTACATATTCGTCGGTTACTATTTCAAAAGTAATCGGCAAGATTTTTATTTTCAGCATATTTGTCGGTTACTATATTAAAAGTAATCGACAAGATTTTTATTTTCAACATATTCGTCAGTTACTATTTCAAAACTAATCAGCAAGACTTTATTTTCAGCACATTCGTTGGTTACTATTTGAAAAGTAGTCGGCAAGATTTTTATTTTCAGCATATTTGTCGGTTACTAATTTAAAAGTAATTGGCAAGACTTTATTTTCAGCACATTCGTTGGTTACTATTTCAAAAGTAGTCGGCAAGATTTTTATTTTCAGCATATTTGTCGGTTACTAATTTAAAAGTAATTGGCAAGATTTTTTTTTCTGCATATTCGTCGGTTACTATTTCAAAAGTAATCGGCAAGATTTTTATTTTCAGCATATTCGGCGGTTACTATTTCAAAAGTAATCGCCAAGATTTTTATTTTCAGCATATTTGTCGGTTACTATTTCAAAAGTAATCAGCAAGACTTAATTTTTAACACATTCGTCGGTTACTATTTCAAAAGTAATCGGCAAGATTTTTATTTTCAGCATATTTGTCGGTTACTATATTAAAAGTAATCGGCAAGATTTTTATTTTCAACACATTCGTCGGTTACTATTTCAAAAGTAATCAGCAAGACTTTATTTTTAACACATTCGTCGGTTACTATTTCAAAAGTAATCGGCAAGATTTTTATTTTCAGCATATTCGTCGGTTACTATTTCAAAAGTAATCGTCAAAATTTTCTATTTTCAGCATATTTGTGGGTTACTATTTTAAAGGTAATCGGCAAGACTTTATTTTCAGCACATTCGTCGGTTACTATTTCAAAAGTAATCGCAAGACTTTATTTTCAGCACATTCGTCGGTTACTATTTCAAAAGTAATCGGCAAGACTTTATTTTCAGCACATTCGTCGGTTACTATTTCAAAAGTAATCGCCAAGATTTTTATTTTCAGCATATTCGTCGGTTACTATTTCAAAAGTAATCGCCAAGATTTTTATTTTCAGCAAATTTGTCGGTTACTATTTCAAAAGTAATCGGCAAGATTTTTATTTTCAACATATTCCTCGGTTACTATTTAAAAAGTAATCGGTGAGATTTTTATTTTCAACATATTCGTCGCTTACTATTTCAAAAGTAATCAGCAAGATTTTTATTTTCAACATATTCGTCGCTTACTATTTCAAAAGTAATCAGCAAGATTTTTATTTTCAACATATTCGTCGGTTACTATTTCAAACGTAATCGGCATGATTTATTTTCAGCATATTCGTCGGTTACTATTTCAAAGGTAATCGGCAAGATTTATTTTCAACACATTCGTCGGTTACTATTTCAAAAGTAATCGGCATGATCTATTTTCTGCACATTCGTCGGTTACTATTTCAAAAGTAATCGGCAAGATTTTTATTTTCAGCATATTCGTCGGTTACTATTTCAAAAGTAATCGGCAAGATTTTTATTTTTAGCATATTTGTCGGTTACTATATTAAAAGTAATCGACAAGATTTTTATTTTCAACATATTCGTCGGTTACTATTTCAAAAGTAATCGGCAAGACTTTATTTTCAGCACATTCGTCGATTGCTATTTCAAAAGTAATCGGCAAGACTTTAATTTCAGCACATTCGTCGGTTACTATTTCAAAAGTAATCGGCAAGACTTTATTTTCAGCACATTCGTCGGTTACTATTTCAAAAGTAATCGGCAAGACTTTATTTTCAGCACATTCGTCGGTTACTATTTCAAAAGTAATCGGCAAGATTTTTATTTTCAGCATATTTGTCGGTTACTATATTAAAAGTAATCGACAAGATTTTTATTTTCAACATATTCGTCGGTTACTATTTCAAAAGTAATCAGCAAGACTTTATTTTCAGCATATTCGTCGGTTACTATTTCAAAAGTAATCGGCAAGCCTTTATTTTCAGCACATTCGTCGGTTACTATTTCAAAAGTAATCGGCAAGATTTTTATTTTCAGCATATTCGTCGGTTACTATTTTAAAAGTAATCGGCAAGACTTTATTTTCAGCACATTCGTCGGTTACTATTTCAAAAGTAATCGCAAGACTTTATTTTCAGCACATTCGTCGGTTACTATTTCAAAAGTAATCGGCAAGACTTTATTTTCAGCACATTCGTCGGTTACTATTTCAAAAGTAATCGCCAAGATTTTTATTTTCAGCATATTCGTCGGTTACTATTTCAAAAGTAATCGCCAAGATTTTTATTTTCAGCAAATTTGTCGGTTACTAATTTAAAAGTAATCGGCAAGACTTTATTTTCAGCACATTCGTCGGTTACTATTTCAAAAGTAATCGGCAAGATTTTTATTTTCAGCATATTCGTCGGTTACTATTTCAAAAGTAATCGCCAAGATTTTTATTTTCAGCATATTTGTCGGTTACTATTTTAAAAGTAAGCGGCATGACTTTATTTTCAGCACATTCGTCGGTTACTATGTCAAAAGTAATCGGCGAGATTTTTTTTCTGCATATTCGTCGGTTACTATTTCAAAAGTAATCGGCAAGATTTTTATTTTCAGCATATTCGGCGGTTACTATTTCAAAAGTAATCGGCAAGACTTTATTTTCAGCACATTCGTCGGTTACTATTTCAAAAGTAATCGGCAAGACTTTAATTTCAGCACATTCGTCGGTTACTATTTCAAAAGTAATCGACAAGATTTTTATTTTCAGCACATTCGTCGGTTACTATTTCAAAAGTAATCAGCAAGACTTTATTTTTAACACATTCGTCGGTTACTATTTCAAAAGTAATCGGCAAGATTTTTATTTTCTACATATTCGTCGGTTACTATTTCAAAACTAATCAGCAAGACTTTATTTTCAGCACATTCGTTGGTTACTATTTCAAAAGTAGTCGGCAAGATTTTTATTTTCAGCATATTTGTCGGTTACTAATTTAAAAGTAATTGGCAAGACTTTATTTTCAGCACATTCGTTGGTTACTATTTCAAAAGTAGTCGGCAAGATTTTTATTTTCAGCATATTTGTCGGTTACTAATTTAAAAGTAATTGGCAAGATTTTTTTTTCTGCATATTCGTCGGTTACTATTTCAAAAGTAATCGGCAAGATTTTTATTTTCAGCATATTCGGCGGTTACTATTTCAAAAGTAATCGCCAAGATTTTTATTTTCAGCATATTTGTCGGTTACTATTTCAAAAGTAATCAGCAAGACTTAATTTTTAACACATTCGTCGGTTACTATTTCAAAAGTAATCGGCAAGATTTTTATTTTCAGCATATTTGTCGGTTACTATATTAAAAGTAATCGGCAAGATTTTTATTTTCAACACATTCGTCGGTTACTATTTCAAAAGTAATCAGCAAGACTTTATTTTTAACACATTCGTCGGTTACTATTTCAAAAGTAATCGGCAAGATTTTTATTTTCAGCATATTCGTCGGTTACTATTTCAAAAGTAATCGTCAAAATTTTTTATTTTCAGCATATTTGTCGGTTACTATTTTAAAGGTAATCGGCAAGACTTTATTTTCAGCACATTCGTCGGTTACTATTTCAAAAGTAATCGCAAGACTTTATTTTCAGCACATTCGTCGGTTACTATTTCAAAAGTAATCGCCAAGATTTTTATTTTCAGCATATTCGTCGGTTACTATTTCAAAAGTAATCGCCAAGATTTTTATTTTCAGCAAATTTGTCGGTTACTAATTTAAAAGTAATCGGCAAGACTTTATTTTCAGCACATTCGTCGGTTACTATTTCAAAAGTAATCGGCAAGATTTTTATTTTCAGCATATTCGTCGGTTACTATTTCAAAAGTAATCGCCAAGATTTTTATTTTCAGCAAATTTGTCGGTTACTAATTTAAAAGTAATCGGCAAGACTTTATTTTCAGCACATTCGTCGGTTACTATTTCAAAAGTAATCGGCAAGATTTTTATTTTCAGCATATTCGTCGGTTACTATTTCAAAAGTAATCGCCAAGATTTTTATTTTCAGCATATTTGTCGGTTACTATTTTAAAAGTAAGCGGCATGACTTTATTTTCAGCACATTCGTCGGTTACTATGTCAAAAGTAATCGGCGAGATTTTTTTTCTGCATATTCGTCGGTTACTATTTCAAAAGTAATCGGCAAGATTTTTATTTTCAGCATATTCGGCGGTTACTATTTCAAAAGTAATCGGCAAGACTTTATTTTCAGCACATTCGTCGGTTACTATTTCAAAAGTAATCGGCAAGACTTTAATTTCAGCACATTCGTCGGTTACTATTTCAAAAGTAATCGACAAGATTTTTATTTTCAGCACATTCGTCGGTTACTATTTCAAAAGTAATCAGCAAGACTTTATTTTTAACACATTCGTCGGTTACTATTTCAAAAGTAATCGGCAAGATTTTTATTTTCTACATATTCGTCGGTTACTATTTCAAAACTAATCAGCAAGACTTTATTTTCAGCACATTCGTTGGTTACTATTTCAAAAGTAGTCGGCAAGATTTTTATTTTCAGCATATTTGTCGGTTACTAATTTAAAAGTAATTGGCAAGACTTTATTTTCAGCACATTCGTTGGTTACTATTTCAAAAGTAGTCGGCAAGATTTTTATTTTCAGCATATTTGTCGGTTACTAATTTAAAAGTAATTGGCAAGATTTTTTTTTCTGCATATTCGTCGGTTACTATTTCAAAAGTAATCGGCAAGATTTTTATTTTCAGCATATTCGGCGGTTACTATTTCAAAAGTAATCGCCAACATTTTTATTTTCAGCATATTTGTCGGTTACTATTTCAAAAGTAATCAGCAAGACTTAATTTTTAACACATTCGTCGGTTACTATTTCAAAAGTAATCGGCAAGATTTTTATTTTCAGCATATTTGTCGGTTACTATATTAAAAGTAATCGGCAAGATTTTTATTTTCAACACATTCGTCGGTTACTATTTCAAAAGTAATCAGCAAGACTTTATTTTTAACACATTCGTCGGTTACTATTTCAAAAGTAATCGGCAAGATTTTTATTTTCAGCATATTCGTCGGTTACTATTTCAAAAGTAATCGTCAAAATTTTTTATTTTCAGCATATTTGTCGGTTACTATTTTAAAGGTAATCGGCAAGACTTTATTTTCAGCACATTCGTCGGTTACTATTTCAAAAGTAATCGCAAGACTTTATTTTCAGCACATTCGTCGGTTACTATTTCAAAAGTAATCGCCAAGATTTTTATTTTCAGCATATTCGTCGGTTACTATTTCAAAAGTAATCGCCAAGATTTTTATTTTCAGCACATTCGTCGGTTACTATTTCAAAAGTAATCGGCAAGACTTTAATTTCAGCACATTCGTCGGTTACTATTTCAAAAGTAATCGACAAGATTTTTATTTTCAGCACATTCGTCGGTTACTATTTCAAAAGTAATCAGCAAGACTTTATTTTTAACACATTCGTCGGTTACTATTTCAAAAGTAATCGGCAAGATTTTTATTTTCTACATATTCGTCGGTTACTATTTCAAAACTAATCAGCAAGACTTTATTTTCAGCACATTCGTTGGTTACTATTTCAAAAGTAGTCGGCAAGATTTTTATTTTCAGCATATTTGTCGGTTACTAATTTAAAAGTAATTGGCAAGACTTTATTTTCAGCACATTCGTTGGTTACTATTTCAAAAGTAGTCGGCAAGATTTTTATTTTCAGCATATTTGTCGGTTACTAATTTAAAAGTAATTGGCAAGATTTTTTTTTCTGCATATTCGTCGGTTACTATTTCAAAAGTAATCGGCAAGATTTTTATTTTCAGCATATTCGGCGGTTACTATTTCAAAAGTAATCGCCAACATTTTTATTTTCAGCATATTTGTCGGTTACTATTTCAAAAGTAATCAGCAAGACTTAATTTTTAACACATTCGTCGGTTACTATTTCAAAAGTAATCGGCAAGATTTTTATTTTCAGCATATTTGTCGGTTACTATATTAAAAGTAATCGGCAAGATTTTTATTTTCAACACATTCGTCGGTTACTATTTCAAAAGTAATCAGCAAGACTTTATTTTTAACACATTCGTCGGTTACTATTTCAAAAGTAATCGGCAAGATTTTTATTTTCAGCATATTCGTCGGTTACTATTTCAAAAGTAATCGTCAAAATTTTTTATTTTCAGCATATTTGTCGGTTACTATTTTAAAGGTAATCGGCAAGACTTTATTTTCAGCACATTCGTCGGTTACTATTTCAAAAGTAATCGCAAGACTTTATTTTCAGCACATTCGTCGGTTACTATTTCAAAAGTAATCGCCAAGATTTTTATTTTCAGCATATTCGTCGGTTACTATTTCAAAAGTAATCGCCAAGATTTTTATTTTCAGCAAATTTGTCGGTTACTAATTTAAAAGTAATCGGCAAGACTTTATTTTCAGCACATTCGTCGGTTACTATTTCAAAAGTAATCGGCAAGATTTTTATTTTCAGCATATTCGTCGGTTACTATTTCAAAAGTAATCGCCAAGATTTTTATTTTCAGCATATTTGTCGGTTACTATTTTAAAAGTAAGCGGCATGACTTTATTTTCAGCACATTCGTCGGTTACTATTTCAAAAGTAATCGGCGAGATTTTTTTTCTGCATATTCGTCGGTTACTATTTCAAAAGTAATCGGCAAGATTTTTATTTTCAGCATATTCGGCGGTTACTATTTCAAAAGTAATCGGCAAGACTTTATTTTCAGCACATTCGTCGGTTACTATTTCAAAAGTAATCGGCAAGACTTTAATTTCAGCACATTCGTCGGTTACTATTTCAAAAGTAATCGACAAGATTTTTATTTTCAGCACATTCGTCGGTTACTATTTCAAAAGTAATCAGCAAGACTTTATTTTTAACACATTCGTCGGTTACTATTTCAAAAGTAATCGGCAAGATTTTTATTTTCTACATATTCGTCGGTTACTATTTCAAAACTAATCAGCAAGACTTTATTTTCAGCACATTCGTTGGTTACTATTTCAAAAGTAGTCGGCAAGATTTTTATTTTCAGCATATTTGTCGGTTACTAATTTAAAAGTAATTGGCAAGACTTTATTTTCAGCACATTCGTCGGTTACTTTTTCAAAAGTAATCGGCAAGATTTTTATTTTCAGCATATTCGTCGGTTAATATTTCAAAAGTAATCGCCAAGATTTTTATTTTCAGCATATTTGTCGGTTACTATTTTAAAAGTAAGCGGCATGACTTTATTTTCAGCACATTCGTCGGTTACTATTTCAAAAGTAATCGGCAAGATTTTTTTTTCTGCATATTCGTCGGTTACTATTTCAAAAGTAATCGGCATGATTTTTATTTTCAGCATATTCGGCGGTTACTATTTCAAAAGTAATCGCCATGATTTTTATTTTCAGCATATTTGTCGGTTACTATTTTAAAAGTAAGCAGCATGACTTTATTTTCAGCACATTCGTCGGTTACTATTTCAAAATTAATCGGCAAGATTTTTATTTTCAGCATATTTGTCTGTTACTATATTAAAAGTAATCGACAAGATTTTTATTTTCAACATATTCGTCGGTTACTATTTCAAAAGTAATCGGCAAGACTTTATTTTCAGCACATTCGTCGATTGCTATTTCAAAAGTAATCGGCAAGACTTTAATTTCAGCACATTCGTCGGTTACTATTTCAAAAGTAATCGGCAAGACTTTATTTTCAGCACATTCGTCGGTTACTATTTCAAAAGTAATCGGCAAGACTTTATTTTCAGGACATTCGTCGGTTCAAAAGTAATCGGCAAGATTTTTATTTTCAGCATATTTGTCGGTTACTATATTAAAAGTAATCGACAAGATTTTTATTTTCAACATATTCGTCGGTTACTATTTCAAAAGTAATCAGCAAGACTTTATTTTCAGCATATTCGTCGGTTACTATTTCAAAAGTAATCGGCAAGCCTTTATTTTCAGCACATTCGTCGGTTACTATTTCAAAAGTAATCGGCAAGATTTTTATTTTCAGCATATTCGTCGGTTACTATTTCAAAAGTAATCGCCAAGATTTTTATTTTCAGCATATTTGTCAGTTACTATTTTAAAAGTAATCGGCAAGACTTTATTTTCAGCACATTCATCGGTTACTATTTCAAAAGTAATCGGCAAGATTTTTATTTTCAGCATATTTGTCGGTTACTATATTAAAAGTAATCGGCAAGATTTTTATTTTCAACACATTCGTCGGTTACTATTTCAAAAGTAATCAGCAAGACTTTATTTTTAACACATTCGTCGGTTACTATTTCAAAAGTAATCGGCAAGATTTTTATTTTCAGCATATTCGTCGGTTACTATTTCAAAAGTAATCGTCAAAATTTTTTATTTTCAGCATATTTGTCGGTTACTATTTTAAAGGTAATCGGCAAGACTTTATTTTCAGCACATTCGTCGGTTACTATTTCAAAAGTAATCGCAAGACTTTATTTTCAGCACATTCGTCGGTTACTATTTCAAAAGTAATCGGCAAGACTTTATTTTCAGCACATTCGTCGGTTACTATTTCAAAAGTAATCGCCAAGATTTTTATTTTCAGCATATTCGTCGGTTACTATTTCAAAAGTAATCGCCAAGATTTTTATTTTCAGCAAATTTGTCGGTTACTAATTTAAAAGTAATCGGCAAGACTTTATTTTCAGCACATTCGTCGGTTACTATTTCAAAAGTAATCGGCAAGATTTTTATTTTCAGCACATTCGTCGGTTACTATTTCAAAAGTAATCAGCAAGACTTTATTTTTAACACATTCGTCGGTTACTATTTCAAAAGTAATCGGCAAGATTTTTATTTTCTACATATTCGTCGGTTACTATTTCAAAACTAATCAGCAAGACTTTATTTTCAGCACATTCGTTGGTTACTATTTCAAAAGTAGTCGGCAAGATTTTTATTTTCAGCATATTTGTCGGTTACTAATTTAAAAGTAATTGGCAAGACTTTATTTTCAGCACATTCGTCGGTTACTTTTTCAAAAGTAATCGGCAAGATTTTTATTTTCAGCATATTCGTCGGTTAATATTTCAAAAGTAATCGCCAAGATTTTTATTTTCAGCATATTTGTCGGTTACTATTTTAAAAGTAAGCGGCATGACTTTATTTTCAGCACATTCGTCGGTTACTATTTCAAAAGTAATCGGCAAGATTTTTTTTTCTGCATATTCGTCGGTTACTATTTCAAAAGTAATCGGCATGATTTTTATTTTCAGCATATTCGGCGGTTACTATTTCAAAAGTAATCGCCATGATTTTTATTTTCAGCATATTTGTCGGTTACTATTTCAAAAGTAATCGGCAAGATTTTTATTTTCAGCATATTCGTCGGTTACTATTTCAAAAGTAATCGTCAAAATTTTTTATTTTCAGCATATTTGTCGGTTACTATTTTAAAGGTAATCGGCAAGACTTTATTTTCAGCACATTCGTCGGTTACTATTTCAAAAGTAATCGCAAGACTTTATTTTCAGCACATTCGTCGGTTACTATTTCAAAAGTAATCGGCAAGACTTTATTTTCAGCACATTCGTCGGTTACTATTTCAAAAGTAATCGCCAAGATTTTTATTTTCAGCATATTCGTCGGTTACTATTTCAAAAGTAATCGCCAAGATTTTTATTTTCAGCATATTTGTCGGTTACTATTTTAAAAGTAAGCGGCATGACTTTATTTTCAGCACATTCGTCGGTTACTATGTCAAAAGTAATCGGCGAGATTTTTTTTCTGCATATTCGTCGGTTACTATTTCAAAAGTAATCGGCAAGATTTTTATTTTCAGCATATTCGGCGGTTACTATTTCAAAAGTAATCGGCAAGACTTTATTTTCAGCACATTCGTCGGTTACTATTTCAAAAGTAATCGGCAAGACTTTAATTTCAGCACATTCGTCGGTTACTATTTCAAAAGTAATCGACAAGATTTTTATTTTCAGCACATTCGTCGGTTACTATTTCAAAAGTAATCAGCAAGACTTTATTTTTAACACATTCGTCGGTTACTATTTCAAAAGTAATCGGCAAGATTTTTATTTTCTACATATTCGTCGGTTACTATTTCAAAACTAATCAGCAAGACTTTATTTTCAGCACATTCGTTGGTTACTATTTCAAAAGTAGTCGGCAAGATTTTTATTTTCAGCATATTTGTCGGTTACTAATTTAAAAGTAATTGGCAAGACTTTATTTTCAGCACATTCGTCGGTTACTTTTTCAAAAGTAATCGGCAAGATTTTTATTTTCAGCATATTCGTCGGTTAATATTTCAAAAGTAATCGCCAAGATTTTTATTTTCAGCATATTTGTCGGTTACTATTTTAAAAGTAAGCGGCATGACTTTATTTTCAGCACATTCGTCGGTTACTATTTCAAAAGTAATCGGCAAGATTTTTTTTTCTGCATATTCGTCGGTTACTATTTCAAAAGTAATCGGCATGATTTTTATTTTCAGCATATTCGGCGGTTACTATTTCAAAAGTAATCGCCATGATTTTTATTTTCAGCATATTTGTCGGTTACTATTTTAAAAGTAAGCAGCATGACTTTATTTTCAGCACATTCGTCGGTTACTATTTCAAAATTAATCGGCAAGATTTTTATTTTCAGCATATTTGTCTGTTACTATATTAAAAGTAATCGACAAGATTTTTATTTTCAACATATTCGTCGGTTACTATTTCAAAAGTAATCGGCAAGACTTTATTTTCAGCACATTCGTCGATTGCTATTTCAAAAGTAATCGGCAAGACTTTAATTTCAGCACATTCGTCGGTTACTATTTCAAAAGTAATCGGCAAGACTTTATTTTCAGCACATTCGTCGGTTACTATTTCAAAAGTAATCGGCAAGACTTTATTTTCAGGACATTCGTCGGTTCAAAAGTAATCGGCAAGATTTTTATTTTCAGCATATTTGTCGGTTACTATATTAAAAGTAATCGACAAGATTTTTATTTTCAACATATTCGTCGGTTACTATTTCAAAAGTAATCAGCAAGACTTTATTTTCAGCATATTCGTCGGTTACTATTTCAAAAGTAATCGGCAAGCCTTTATTTTCAGCACATTCGTCGGTTACTATTTCAAAAGTAATCGGCAAGATTTTTATTTTCAGCATATTCGTCGGTTACTATTTCAAAAGTAATCGCCAAGATTTTTATTTTCAGCATATTTGTCAGTTACTATTTTAAAAGTAATCGGCAAGACTTTATTTTCAGCACATTCATCGGTTACTATTTCAAAAGTAATCGGCAAGATTTTTATTTTCAGCATATTTGTCGGTTACTATATTAAAAGTAATCGGCAAGATTTTTATTTTCAACACATTCGTCGGTTACTATTTCAAAAGTAATCAGCAAGACTTTATTTTTAACACATTCGTCGGTTACTATTTCAAAAGTAATCGGCAAGATTTTTATTTTCAGCATATTCGTCGGTTACTATTTCAAAAGTAATCGTCAAAATTTTTTATTTTCAGCATATTTGTCGGTTACTATTTTAAAGGTAATCGGCAAGACTTTATTTTCAGCACATTCGTCGGTTACTATTTCAAAAGTAATCGCAAGACTTTATTTTCAGCACATTCGTCGGTTACTATTTCAAAAGTAATCGGCAAGACTTTATTTTCAGCACATTCGTCGGTTACTATTTCAAAAGTAATCGCCAAGATTTTTATTTTCAGCATATTCGTCGGTTACTATTTCAAAAGTAATCGCCAAGATTTTTATTTTCAGCAAATTTGTCGGTTACTAATTTAAAAGTAATCGGCAAGACTTTATTTTCAGCACATTCGTCGGTTACTATTTCAAAAGTAATCGGCAAGATTTTTATTTTCAGCACATTCGTCGGTTACTATTTCAAAAGTAATCAGCAAGACTTTATTTTTAACACATTCGTCGGTTACTATTTCAAAAGTAATCGGCAAGATTTTTATTTTCTACATATTCGTCGGTTACTATTTCAAAACTAATCAGCAAGACTTTATTTTCAGCACATTCGTTGGTTACTATTTCAAAAGTAGTCGGCAAGATTTTTATTTTCAGCATATTTGTCGGTTACTAATTTAAAAGTAATTGGCAAGACTTTATTTTCAGCACATTCGTCGGTTACTTTTTCAAAAGTAATCGGCAAGATTTTTATTTTCAGCATATTCGTCGGTTAATATTTCAAAAGTAATCGCCAAGATTTTTATTTTCAGCATATTTGTCGGTTACTATTTTAAAAGTAAGCGGCATGACGTTATTTTCAGCACATTCGTCGGTTACTATTTCAAAAG
This sequence comes from Medicago lupulina, assembly GCA_958299785.1. NCBI lineage: Eukaryota > Viridiplantae > Streptophyta > Magnoliopsida > Fabales > Fabaceae > Medicago > Medicago lupulina. The sequence continues at coordinate 39,101,722 of OY283143.1, read as the reverse complement.
TAATCGGCAAGATTTTTTTTTCTGCATATTCGTCGGTTACTATTTCAAAAGTAATCGGCATGATTTTTATTTTCAGCATATTCGGCGGTTACTATTTCAAAAGTAATCGCCATGATTTTTATTTTCAGCATATTTGTCGGTTACTATTTTAAAAGTAAGCGGCATGACTTTATTTTCAGCACATTCGTCGGTTACTATTTCAAAATTAATCGGCAAGATTTTTATTTTCAGCATATTTGTCTGTTACTATATTAAAAGTAATCGACAAGATTTTTATTTTCAACATATTCGTCGGTTACTATTTCAAAAGTAATCGGCAAGACTTTATTTTCAGCACATTCGTCGATTGCTATTTCAAAAGTAATCGGCAAGACTTTAATTTCAGCACATTCGTCGGTTACTATTTCAAAAGTAATCGGCAAGACTTTATTTTCAGCACATTCGTCGGTTACTATTTCAAAAGTAATCGGCAAGACTTTATTTTCAGGACATTCGTCGGTTCAAAAGTAATCGGCAAGATTTTTATTTTCAGCATATTTGTCGGTTACTATATTAAAAGTAATCGACAAGATTTTTATTTTCAACATATTCGTCGGTTACTATTTCAAAAGTAATCAGCAAGACTTTATTTTCAGCATATTCGTCGGTTACTATTTCAAAAGTAATCGGCAAGCCTTTATTTTCAGCACATTCGTCGGTTACTATTTCAAAAGTAATCGGCAAGATTTTTATTTTCAGCATATTCGTCGGTTACTATTTCAAAAGTAATCGCCAAGATTTTTATTTTCAGCATATTTGTCAGTTACTATTTTAAAAGTAATCGGCAAGACTTTATTTTCAGCACATTCATCGGTTACTATTTCAAAAGTAATCGGCAAGATTTTTATTTTCAGCATATTTGTCGGTTACTATATTAAAAGTAATCGGCAAGATTTTTATTTTCAACACATTCGTCGGTTACTATTTCAAAAGTAATCAGCAAGACTTTATTTTTAACACATTCGTCGGTTACTATTTCAAAAGTAATCGGCAAGATTTTTATTTTCAGCATATTCGTCGGTTACTATTTCAAAAGTAATCGTCAAAATTTTTTATTTTCAGCATATTTGTCGGTTACTATTTTAAAGGTAATCGGCAAGACTTTATTTTCAGCACATTCGTCGGTTACTATTTCAAAAGTAATCGCAAGACTTTATTTTCAGCACATTCGTCGGTTACTATTTCAAAAGTAATCGGCAAGACTTTATTTTCAGCACATTCGTCGGTTACTATTTCAAAAGTAATCGCCAAGATTTTTATTTTCAGCATATTCGTCGGTTACTATTTCAAAAGTAATCGCCAAGATTTTTATTTTCAGCAAATTTGTCGGTTACTAATTTAAAAGTAATCGGCAAGACTTTATTTTCAGCACATTCGTCGGTTACTATTTCAAAAGTAATCGGCAAGATTTTTATTTTCAGCATATTCGTCGGTTACTATTTCAAAAGTAATCGCCAAGATTTTTATTTTCAGCATATTTGTCGGTTACTATTTTAAAAGTAAGCGGCATGACTTTATTTTCAGCACATTCGTCGGTTACTATTTCAAAAGTAATCGGCGAGATTTTTTTTCTGCATATTCGTCGGTTACTATTTCAAAAGTAATCGGCAAGATTTTTATTTTCAGCATATTCGGCGGTTACTATTTCAAAAGTAATCGGCAAGACTTTATTTTCAGCACATTCGTCGGTTACTATTTCAAAAGTAATCGGCAAGACTTTAATTTCAGCACATTCGTCGGTTACTATTTCAAAAGTAATCGACAAGATTTTTATTTTCAGCACATTCGTCGGTTACTATTTCAAAAGTAATCAGCAAGACTTTATTTTTAACACATTCGTCGGTTACTATTTCAAAAGTAATCGGCAAGATTTTTATTTTCTACATATTCGTCGGTTACTATTTCAAAACTAATCAGCAAGACTTTATTTTCAGCACATTCGTTGGTTACTATTTCAAAAGTAGTCGGCAAGATTTTTATTTTCAGCATATTTGTCGGTTACTAATTTAAAAGTAATTGGCAAGAATTTATTTTCAGCACATTCGTCGGTTACTTTTTCAAAAGTAATCGGCAAGATTTTTATTTTCAGCATATTCGTCGGTTAATATTTCAAAAGTAATCGCCAAGATTTTTATTTTCAGCATATTTGTCGGTTACTATTTTAAAAGTAAGCGGCATGACTTTATTTTCAGCACATTCGTCGGTTACTATTTCAAAAGTAATCGGCAAGATTTTTTTTTCTGCATATTCGTCGGTTACTATTTCAAAAGTAATCGGCATGATTTTTATTTTCAGCATATTCGGCGGTTACTATTTCAAAAGTAATCGCCATGATTTTTATTTTCAGCATATTTGTCGGTTACTATTTTAAAAGTAAGCGGCATGACTTTATTTTCAGCACATTCGTCGGTTACTATTTCAAAATTAATCGGCAAGATTTTTATTTTCAGCATATTTGTCTGTTACTATATTAAAAGTAATCGACAAGATTTTTATTTTCAACATATTCGTCGGTTACTATTTCAAAAGTAATCGGCAAGACTTTATTTTCAGCACATTCGTCGATTGCTATTTCAAAAGTAATCGGCAAGACTTTAATTTCAGCACATTCGTCGGTTACTATTTCAAAAGTAATCGGCAAGACTTTATTTTCAGCACATTCGTCGGTTACTATTTCAAAAGTAATCGGCAAGACTTTATTTTCAGGACATTCGTCGGTTACTATTTCAAAAGTAATCGGCAAGATTTTTATTTTCAGCATATTTGTCGGTTACTATATTAAAAGTAATCGACAAGATTTTTATTTTCAACATATTCGTCGGTTACTATTTCAAAAGTAATCAGCAAGACTTTATTTTCAGCATATTCGTCGGTTACTATTTCAAAAGTAATCGGCAAGCCTTTATTTTCAGCACATTCGTCGGTTACTATTTCAAAAGTAATCGGCAAGATTTTTATTTTCAGCATATTCGTCGGTTACTATTTCAAAAGTAATCGCCAAGATTTTTATTTTCAGCATATTTGTCAGTTACTATTTTAAAAGTAATCGGCAAGACTTTATTTTCAGCACATTCATCGGTTACTATTTCAAAAGTAATCGGCAAGATTTTTATTTTCAGCATATTTGTCGGTTACTATTTCAAAAGTAATCGCCAAGATTTTTATTTTCAGCATATTTGTCGGTTACTATTTTAAAAGTAAGCGGCATGACTTTATTTTCAGCACATTCGTCGGTTACTATTTCAAAAGTAATCGGCAAGATTCTTTTTCTGCATATTCGTCGGTTACTATTTCAAAAGTAATCGGCAAGATTTTTATTTTCAGCATATTCGGCGGTTACTATTTCAAAAGTAATCGGCAAGACTTTATTTTCAGCACATTCGTCGGTTACTATTTCAAAAGTAATCGGCAAGACTTTAATTTCAGCACATTCGTCGGTTACTATTTCAAAAGTAATCGACAAGATTTTTATTTTCAGCACATTCGTCGGTTACTATTTCAAAAGTAATCAGCAAGACTTTATTTTTAACACATTCGTCGGTTACTATTTCAAAAGTAATCGGCAAGATTTTTATTTTCTACATATTCGTCGGTTACTATTTCAAAAGTAATCGGCAAGATTTTTATTTTCAGCATATTTGTCGGTTACTATATTAAAAGTAATCGACAAGATTTTTATTTTCAACATATTCGTCAGTTACTATTTCAGAACTAATCAGCAAGACTTTATTTTCAGCACATTCGTTGGTTACTATTTCAAAAGTAGTCGGCAAGATTTTTATTTTCAGCATATTTGTCGGTTACTAATTTAAAAGTAATTGGCAAGACTTTATTTTCAGCACATTCGTTGGTTACTATTTCAAAAGTAGTCGGCAAGATTTTTATTTTCAGCATATTTGTCGGTTACTAATTTAAAAGTAATTGGCAAGATTTTTTTTTCTGCATATTCGTCGGTTACTATTTCAAAAGTAATCGACAAGATTTTTATTTTCAGCACATTCGTCGGTTACTATTTCAAAAGTAATCAGCAAGACTTTATTTTTAACACATTCGTCGGTTACTATTTCAAAAGTAATCGGCAAGATTTTTATTTTCTACATATTCGTCGGTTACTATTTCAAAAGTAATCGACAAGATTTTTATTTTCAGCATATTTGTCGGTTACTATATTAAAAGTAATCGACAAGATTTTTATTTTCAACATATTCGTCAGTTACTATTTCAAAACTAATCAGCAAGACTTTATTTTCAGCACATTCGTTGGTTACTATTTCAAAAGTAATCGGCAAGATTTTTATTTTCAGCATATTCGGCGGTTACTATTTCAAAAGTAATCGCCAAGATTTTTATTTTCAGCATATTTGTCGGTTACTATTTCAAAAGTAATCAGCAAGACTTAATTTTTAACACATTCGTCGGTTACTATTTCAAAAGTAAGCGGCATGACTTTATTTTCAGCACATTCGTCGGTTACTATTTCAAAATAAATCGGCAAGATTTTTATTTTCAGCATATTTGTCTGTTACTATATTAAAAGTAATCGACAAGATTTTTATTTTCAACATATTCGTCGGTTACTATTTCAAAAGTAATCGGCAAGACTTTATTTTCAGCACATTCGTCGATTGCTATTTCAAAAGTAATCGGCAAGACTTTAATTTCAGCACATTCGTCGGTTACTATTTCAAAAGTAATCGGCAAGACTTTATTTTCAGCACATTCGTCGGTTACTATTTCAAAAGTAATCGGCAAGACTTTATTTTCAGGACATTCGTCGGTTCAAAAGTAATCGGCAAGATTTTTATTTTCAGCATATTTGTCGGTTACTATATTAAAAGTAATCGACAAGATTTTTATTTTCAACATATTCGTCTGTTACTATTTCAAAAGTAATCAGCAAGACTTTATTTTCAGCATATTCGTCGGTTACTATTTCAAAAGTAATCGGCAAGCCTTTATTTTCAGCACATTCGTCGGTTACTATTTCAAAAGTAATCGGCAAGATTTTTATTTTCAGCATATTCGTCGGTTACTATTTCAAAAGTAATCGCCAAGATTTTTATTTTCAGCATATTTGTCAGTTACTATTTTAAAAGTAATCGGCAAGACTTTATTTTCAGCACATTCATCGGTTACTATTTCAAAAGTAATCGGCAAGATTTTTATTTTCAGCATATTTGTCGGTTACTATATTAAAAGTAATCGGCAAGATTTTTATTTTCAAAACATTCGTCGGTTACTATTTCAAAAGTAATCAGCAAGACTTTATTTTTAACACATTCGTCGGTTACTATTTCAAAAGTAATCGGCAAGATTTTTATTTTCAGCATATTCGTCGGTTACTATTTCAAAAGTAATCGTCAAAATTTTTTATTTTCAGCATATTTGTCGGTTACTATTTTAAAGGTAATCGGCAAGACTTTATTTTCAGCACATTCGTCGGTTACTATTTCAAAAGTAATCGCAAGACTTTATTTTCAGCACATTCGTCGGTTACTATTTCAAAAGTAATCGGCAAGACTTTATTTTCAGCACATTCGTCGGTTACTATTTCAAAAGTAATCGCCAAGATTTTTATTTTCAGCATATTCGTCGGTTACTATTTCAAAAGTAATCGCCAAGATTTTTATTTTCAGCAAATTTGTCGGTTACTAATTTAAAAGTAATCGGCAAGACTTTATTTTCAGCACATTCGTCAGTTACTATTTCAAAAGTAATCGGCAAGATTTTTATTTTCAGCATATTCGTCGGTTACTATTTCAAAAGTAATCGCCAAGATTTTTATTTTCAGCATATTTGTCGGTTACTATTTTAAAAGTAAGCGGCATGACTTTATTTTCAGCACATTCGTCGGTTACTATTTCAAAAGTAATCGGCGAGATTTTTTTTCTGCATATTCGTCGGTTACTATTTCAAAAGTAATCGGCAAGATTTTTATTTTCAGCATATTTGGCGGTTACTATTTCAAAAGTAATCGGCAAGACTTTATTTTCAGCACATTCGTCGGTTACTATTTCAAAAGTAATCGGCAAGACTTTAATTTCAGCACATTCGTCGGTTACTATTTCAAAAGTAATCGACAAGATTTTTATTTTCAGCACATTCGTCGGTTACTATTTCAAAAGTAATCAGCAAGACTTTATTTTTAACACATTCGTCGGTTACTATTTCAAAAGTAATCGGCAAGATTTTTATTTTCTACATATTCGTCGGTTACTATTTCAAAACTAATCAGCAAGACTTTATTTTCAGCACATTCGTTGGTTACTATTTCAAAAGTAGTCGGCAAGATTTTTATTTTCAGCATATTTGTCGGTTACTAATTTAAACGTAATTGGCAAGACTTTATTTTCAGCACATTCGTCGGTTACTTTTTCAAAAGTAATCGGCAAGATTTTTATTTTCAGCATATTCGTCGGTTAATATTTCAAAAGTAATCGCCAAGATTTTTATTTTCAGCATATTTGTCGGTTACTATTTTAAAAGTAAGCGGCATGACTTTATTTTCAGCACATTCGTCGGTTACTATTTCAAAAGTAATCGGCAAGATTTTTTTTTCTGCATATTCGTCGGTTACTATTTCAAAAGTAATCGGCATGATTTTTATTTTCAGCATATTCGGCGGTTACTATTTCAAAAGTAATCGCCATGATTTTTATTTTCAGCATATTTGTCGGTTACTATTTTAAAAGTAAGCGGCATGACTTTATTTTCAGCACATTCGTCGGTTACTATTTCAAAATTAATCGGCAAGATTTTTATTTTCAGCATATTTGTCTGTTACTATATTAAAAGTAATTGACAAGATTTTTATTTTCAACATATTCGTCGGTTACTATTTCAAAAGTAATCGGCAAGACTTTATTTTCAGCACATTCGTCGATTGCTATTTCAAAAGTAATCGGCAAGACTTTAATTTCAGCACATTCGTCGGTTACTATTTCAAAAGTAATCGGCAAGACTTTATTTTCAGCACATTCGTCGGTTACTATTTCAAAAGTAATCGGCAAGACTTTATTTTCAGGACATTCGTCGGTTACTATTTCAAAAGTAATCGGCAAGATTTTTATTTTCAGCATATTTGTCGGTTACTATATTAAAAGTAATCGACAAGATTTTTATTTTCAACATATTCGTCGGTTACTATTTCAAAAGTAATCAGCAAGACTTTATTTTCAGCATATTCGTCGGTTACTATTTCAAAAGTAATCGGCAAGCCTTTATTTTCAGCACATTCGTCGGTTACTATTTCAAAAGTAATCGGCAAGATTTTTATTTTCAGCATATTCGTCGGTTACTATTTCAAAAGTAATCGCCAAGATTTTTATTTTCAGCATATTTGTCAGTTACTATTTTAAAAGTAATCGGCAAGACTTTATTTTCAGCACATTCATCGGTTACTATTTCAAAAGTAATCGGCAAGATTTTTATTTTCAGCATATTTGTCGGTTACTATTTCAAAAGTAATCGCCAAGATTTTTATTTTCAGCATATTTGTCGGTTACTATTTTAAAAGTAAGCGGCATGACTTTATTTTCAGCACATTCGTCGGTTACTATTTCAAAAGTAATCGGCAAGATTTTTTTTCTGCATATTCGTCGGTTACTATTTCAAAAGTAATCGGCAAGATTTTTATTTTCAGCATATTCGGCGGTTACTATTTCAAAAGTAATCGGCAAGACTTTATTTTCAGCACATTCGTCGGTTACTATTTCAAAAGTAATCGGCAAGACTTTAATTTCAGCACATTCGTCGGTTACTATTTCAAAAGTAATCGACAAGATTTTTATTTTCAGCACATTCGTCGGTTACTATTTCAAAAGTAATCAGCAAGACTTTATTTTTAACACATTCGTCGGTTACTATTTCAAAAGTAATCGGCAAGATTTTTATTTTCTACATATTCGTCGGTTACTATTTCAAAAGTAATCGGCAAGATTTTTATTTTCAGCATATTTGTCGGTTACTATATTAAAAGTAATCGACAAGATTTTTATTTTCAACATATTCGTCAGTTACTATTTCAAAACTAATCAGCAAGACTTTATTTTCAGCACATTCGTTGGTTACTATTTCAAAAGTAGTCGGCAAGATTTTTATTTTCAGCATATTTGTCGGTTACTAATTTAAAAGTAATTGGCAAGACTTTATTTTCAGCACATTCGTTGGTTACTATTTCAAAAGTAGTCGGCAAGATTTTTATTTTCAGCATATTTGTCGGTTACTAATTTAAAAGTAATTGGCAAGATTTTTTTTTCTACATATTCGTCGGTTACTATTTCAAAAGTAATCGACAAGATTTTTATTTTCAGCACATTCGTCGGTTACTATTTCAAAAGTAATCAGCAAGACTTTATTTTTAACACATTCGTCGGTTACTATTTCAAAAGTAATCGGCAAGATTTTTATTTTCTACATATTCGTCGGTTACTATTTCAAAAGTAATCGGCAAGATTTTTATTTTCAGCATATTTGTCGGTTACTATATTAAAAGTAATCGACAAGATTTTTATTTTCAACATATTCGTCAGTTACTATTTCAAAACTAATCAGCAAGACTTTATTTTCAGCACATTCGTTGGTTACTATTTCAAAAGTAATCGGCAAGATTTTTATTTTCAGCATATTCGGCGGTTACTATTTCAAAAGTAATCGCCAAGATTTTTATTTTCAGCATATTTGTCGGTTACTATTTCAAAAGTAATCAGCAAGACTTAATTTTTAACACATTCGTCGGTTACTATTTCAAAAGTAATCGGCAAGATTTTTATTTTCAGCATATTTGTCGGTTACTATATTAAAAGTAATCGGGAAGATTTTTATTTTCAACACATTCGTCGGTTACTATTTCAAAAGTAATCAGCAAGACTTTATTTTTAACACATTCGTCGGTTACTATTTCAAAAGTAATCGGCAAGATTTTTATTTTCAGCATATTTGTCGGTTACTATATTAAAAGTAATCGGCAAGATTTTTATTTTCAGCATATTCGTCGGTTACTATTTCAAAAGTAATCGGCAAGACTTTATTTTCAGCACATTCGTCGGTTACTATTTCAAAAGTAATCGGCAAGACCTTATTTTCAGCACATTCGTCGCTTACTATTTTAAAAGTAATCGGCAAGATTTTTATTTTCAGCATATTCGTCGGTTACTATTTCAAAAGTAATCGTCAAAATTTTTTATTTTCAGCATATTTGTCGGTTACTATTTTAAAGGTAATCGGCAAGACTTTATTTTCAGCACATTCGTCGGTTACTATTTCAAAAGTAATCGCAAGACTTTATTTTCAGCACATTCGTCGGTTACTATTTCAAAAGTAAGCGGCAAGACTTTATTTTCAGCACATTCGTCGGTTACTATTTCAAAAGTAATCGCCAAGATTTTTATTTTCAGCATATTCGTCGGTTACTATTTCAAAAGTAATCGCCAAGATTTTTATTTTCAGCAAATTTGTCGGTTACTAATTTAAAAGTAATCGGCAAGACTTTATTTTCAGCACATTCGTCGGTTACTATTTCAAAAGTAATCGGCAAGATTTTTATTTTCAGCATATTCGTCGGTTACTATTTCAAAAGTAATCGCCAAGATTTTTATTTTCAGCATATTTGTCGGTTACTATTTTAAAAGTAAGCGGCATGACTTTATTTTCAGCACATTCGTCGGTTACTATTTCAAAAGTAATCGGCGAGATTTTTTTTCTGCATATTCGTCGGTTACTATTTCAAAAGTAATCGGCAAGATTTTTATTTTCAGCATATTCGGCGGTTACTATTTCAAAAGTAATCGGCAAGACTTTATTTTCAGCACATTCGTCGGTTACTATTTCAAAAGTAATCGGCAAGACTTTAATTTCAGCACATTCGTCGGTTACTATTTCAAAAGTAATCGACAAGATTTTTATTTTCAGCACATTCGTCGGTTACTATTTCAAAAGTAATCAGCAAGACTTTATTTTTAACACATTCGTCGGTTACTATTTCAAAAGTAATCGGCAAGATTTTTATTTTCTACATATTCGTCGGTTACTATTTCAAAACTAATCAGCAAGACTTTATTTTCAGCACATTCGTTGGTTACTATTTCAAAAGTAGTCGGCAAGATTTTTATTTTCAGCATATTTGTCGGTTACTAATTTAAAAGTAATTGGCAAGACTTTATTTTCAGCACATTCGTCGGTTACTTTTTCAAAAGTAATCGGCAAGATTTTTATTTTCAGCATATTCGTCGGTTAATATTTCAAAAGTAATCGCCAAGATTTTTATTTTCAGCATATTTGTCGGTTACTATTTTAAAAGTAAGCGGCATGACTTTATTTTCAGCACATTCGTCGGTTACTATTTCAAAAGTAATCGGCAAGATTTTTTTTTCTGCATATTCGTCGGTTACTATTTCAAAAGTAATCGGCATGATTTTTATTTTCAGCATATTCGGCGGTTACTATTTCAAAAGTAATCGCCATGATTTTTATTTTCAGCATATTTGTCGGTTACTATTTTAAAAGTAAGCGGCATGACTTTATTTTCAGCACATTCGTCGGTTACTATTTCAAAATTAATCGGCAAGATTTTTATTTTCAGCATATTTGTCGGTTACTATTTCAAAAGTAATCGGCAAGATTTTTATTTTCAGCATATTCGTCGGTTACTATTTCAAAAGTAATCGGCAAGATTTTTATTTTCAGCATATTTGTCGGTTACTATATTAAAAGTAATCGACAAGATTTTTATTTTCAACATATTCGTCGGTTACTATTTCAAAAGTAATCAGCAAGACTTTATTTTCAGCATATTCGTCGGTTACTATTTCAAAAGTAATCGGCAAGCCTTTATTTTCAGCACATTCGTCGGTTACTATTTCAAAAGTAATCGGCAAGATTTTTATTTTCAGCATATTCGTCGGTTACTATTTTAAAAGTAATCGGCAAGACTTTAATTTCAGCACATTCGTCGGTTACTATTTCAAAAGTAATCAGCAAGACTTTATTTTCAGCATATTCGTCGGTTACTATTTCAAAAGTAATCGGCAAGCCTTTATTTTCAGCACATTCGTCGGTTACTATTTCAAAAGTAATCGGCAAGATTTTTATTTTCAGCATATTCGTCGGTTACTATTTCAAAAGTAATCGCCAAGATTTTTATTTTCAGCATATTTGTCAGTTACTATTTTAAAAGTAATCGGCAAGACTTTATTTTCAGCACATTCGTCGGTTACTATTTCAAAAGTAATCGGCAAGATTTTTATTTTCAGCATATTCGTCGGTTACTATTTCAAAAGTAATCGCCAAGATTTTTATTTTCAGCATATTTGTCGGATACTATTTTAAAAGTAAGCGGCATGACTTTATTTTCAGCACATTCGTCGGTTACTATTTCAAAAGGAATCGGCAAGATTTTTTTTCTGCATATTCGTCGGTTACAATTTCAAAAGTAATCAGCAAGATTTTTATTTTCAGCATATTCGGCGGTTACTATTTCAAAAGTAATCGGCAAGACTTTATTTTCAGCACATTCGTCGGTTACTATTTCAAAAGTAATCGGCAAGACTTTAATTTCAGCACATTCGTCGGTTACTATTTCAAAAGTAATCGACAAGATTTTTATTTTCAGCACATTCGTCGGTTACTATTTCAAAAGTAATCAGCAAGACTTTATTTTTAACACATTCGTCGGTTACTATTTCAAAAGTAATCGGCAAGATTTTTATTTTCTACATATTCGTCGGTTACTATTTCAAAAGTAATCGGCAAGATTTTTATTTTCAGCATATTTGTCGGTTACTATATTAAAAGTAATCGACAAGATTTTTATTTTCAACATATTCGTCAGTTACTATTTCAAAACTAATCAGCAAGACTTTATTTTCAGCACATTCGTTGGTTACTATTTCAAAAGTAGTCGGCAAGATTTTTATTTTCAGCATATTTGTCGGTTACTAATTTAAAAGTAATTGGCAAGACTTTATTTTCAGCACATTCGTTGGTTACTATTTCAAAAGTAGTCGGCAAGATTTTTATTTTCAGCATATTTGTCGGTTACTAATTTAAAAGTAATTGGCAAGATTTTTTTTTCTGCATATTCGTCGGTTACTATTTCAAAAGTAATCGGCAAGATTTTTATTTTCAGCATATTCGGCGGTTACTATTTCAAAAGTAATCGCCAAGATTTTTATTTTCAGCATATTTGTCGGTTACTATTTCAAAAGTAATCAGCAAGACTTAATTTTTAACACATTCGTCGGTTACTATTTCAAAAGTAATCGGCAAGATTTTTATTTTCAGCATATTTGTCGGTTACTATATTAAAAGTAATCGGCAAGATTTTTATTTTCAACACATTCGTCGGTTACTATTTCAAAAGTAATCAGCAAGACTTTATTTTTAACACATTCGTCGGTTACTATTTCAAAAGTAATCGGCAAGATTTTTATTTTCAGCATATTTGTCGGTTACTATATTAAAAGTAATCGGCAAGATTTTTATTTTCAGCATATTCGTCGGTTACTATTTCAAAAGTAATCGGCAAGACTTTATTTTCAGCACATTCGTCGGTTACTATTTCAAAAGTAATCGGCAAGACCTTATTTTCAGCACATTCGTCGCTTACTATTTTAAAAGTAATCGGCAAGATTTTTATTTTCAGCATATTCGTCGGTTACTATTTCAAAAGTAATCGTCAAAATTTTTTATTTTCAGCATATTTGTCAGTTACTATTTTAAAGGTAATCGGCAAGACTTTATTTTCAGCACATTCGTCGGTTACTATTTCAAAAGTAATCGGCAAGATTTTTTTTCTGCATATTCGTCGGTTACTATTTCAAAAGTAATCGGCAAGATTTTTATTTTCAGCATTTTCGGCGGTTACTATTTCAAAAGTAATCGGCAAGACTTTATTTTCAGCACATTCGTCGGTTACTATTTCAAAAGTAATCGGCAAGACTTTAATTTCAGCACATTCGTCGGTTACTATTTCAAAAGTAATCGACAAGATTTTTATTTTCAGCACATTCGTCGGTTACTATTTCAAAAGTAATCAGCAAGACTTTATTTTTAACACATTCGTCGGTTACTATTTCAAAAGTAATCAGCAAGATTTTTATTTTCTACATATTCGTCGGTTACTATTTCAAAAGTAATCGGCAAGATTTTTATTTTCAGCATATTTGTCGGTTACTATATTAAAAGTAATCGACAAGATTTTTATTTTCAACATATTCGTCAGTTACTATTTCAAAACTAATCAGCAAGACTTTATTTTCAGCACATTCGTTGGTTACTATTTGAAAAGTAGTCGGCAAGATTTTTATTTTCAGCATATTTGTCGGTTACTAATTTAAAAGTAATTGGCAAGATTTTTTTTTCTGCATATTCGTCGGTTACTATTTCAAAAGTAATCGGCAAGATTTTTATTTTCAGCATATTCGGCGGTTACTATTTCAAAAGTAATCGCCAAGATTTTTATTTTCATCATATTTGTCGGTTACTATTTCAAAAGTAATCAGCAAGACTTAATTTTTAACACATTCGTCGTTTACTATTTCAAAAGTAATCGGCAAGATTTTTATTTTCAGCATATTTGTCGGTTACTATATTAAAAGTAATCGGCAAGATTTTTATTTTCAACACATTCGTCGGTTACTATTTCAAAAGTAATCAGCAAGACTTTATTTTTAACACATTCGTCGGTTACTATTTCAAAAGTAATCGGCAAGATTTTTATTTTCAGCATATTTGTCGGTTACTATATTAAAAGTAATCGGCAAGATTTTTATTTTCAGCATATTCGTCGGTTACTATTTCAAAAGTAATCGGCAAGACTTTATTTTCAGCACATTCGTCGGTTACTATTTCAAAAGTAATCGGCAAGACCTTATTTTCAGCACATTCGTCGCTTACTATTTTAAAAGTAATCGGCAAGATTTTTATTTTCAGCATATTCGTCGGTTACTATTTCAAAAGTAATCGTCAAAATTTTTTATTTTCAGCATATTTGTCGGTTACTATTTTAAAGGTAATCGGCAAGACTTTATTTTCAGCACATTTGTCGGTTACTATTTCAAAAGTAATCGGCAAGATTTTTTTTCTGCATATTCGTCGGTTACTATTTCAAAAGTAATCGGCAAGATTTTTATTTTCAGCATTTTCGGCGGTTACTATTTCAAAAGTAATCGGCAAGACTTTATTTTCAGCACATTCGTCGGTTACTATTTCAAAAGTAATCGGCAAGACTTTAATTTCAGCACATTCGTCGGTTACTATTTCAAAAGTAATCGACAAGATTTTTATTTTCAGCACATTCGTCGGTTACTATTTCAAAGTAATCAGCAAGACTTTATTTTTAACACATTCGTCGGTTACTATTTCAAAAGTAATCAGCAAGATTTTTATTTTCTACATATTCGTCGGTTACTATTTCAAAAGTAATCGGCAAGATTTTTATTTTCAGCATATTTGTCGGTTACTATATTAAAAGTAATCGACAAGATTTTTATTTTCAACATATTCGTCAGTTACTATTTCAAAACTAATCAGCAAGACTTTATTTTCAGCACATTCGTTGGTTACTATTTCAAAAGTAGTCGGCAAGATTTTTATTTTCAGCATATTTGTCGGTTACTAATTTAAAAGTAATTGGCAAGATTTTTTTTTCTGCATATTCGTCGGTTACTATTTCAAAAGTAATCGGCAAGATTTTTATTTTCAGCATATTCGGCGGTTACTATTTCAAAAGTAATCGCCAAGATTTTTATTTTCATCATATTTGTCGGTTACTATTTCAAAAGTAATCAGCAAGACTTAATTTTTAACACATTCGTCGTTTACTATTTCAAAAGTAATCGGCAAGATTTTTATTTTCAGCATATTTGTCGGTTACTATATTAAAAGTAATCGGCAAGATTTTTATTTTCAACACATTCGTCGGTTACTATTTCAAAAGTAATCAGCAAGACTTTATTTTTAACACATTCGTCGGTTACTATTTCAAAAGTAATCGGCAAGATTTTTATTTTCAGCATATTTGTCGGTTACTATATTAAAAGTAATCGGCAAGATTTTTATTTTCAGCATATTCGTCGGTTACTATTTCAAAAGTAATCGGCAAGACTTTATTTTCAGCACATTCGTCGGTTACTATTTCAAAAGTAATCGGCAAGACCTTATTTTCAGCACATTCGTCGCTTACTATTTTAAAAGTAATCGGCAAGATTTTTATTTTCAGCATATTCGTCGGTTACTATTTCAAAAGTAATCGTCAAAATTTTTTATTTTCAGCATATTTGTCGGTTACTATTTTAAAGGTAATCGGCAAGACTTTATTTTCAGCACATTTGTCGGTTACTATTTCAAAAGTAATCGGCAAGATTTTTTTTCTGCATATTCGTCGGTTACTATTTCAAAAGTAATCGGCAAGATTTTTATTTTCAGCATTTTCGGCGGTTACTATTTCAAAAGTAATCGGCAAGACTTTATTTTCAGCACATTCGTCGGTTACTATTTCAAAAGTAATCGGCAAGACTTTAATTTCAGCACATTCGTCGGTTACTATTTCAAAAGTAATCGACAAGATTTTTATTTTCAGCACATTCGTCGGTTACTATTTCAAAGTAATCAGCAAGACTTTATTTTTAACACATTCGTCGGTTACTATTTCAAAAGTAATCAGCAAGATTTTTATTTTCTACATATTCGTCGGTTACTATTTCAAAAGTAATCGGCAAGATTTTTATTTTCAGCATATTTGTCGGTTACTATATTAAAAGTAATCGACAAGATTTTTATTTTCAACATATTCGTCAGTTACTATTTCAAAACTAATCAGCAAGACTTTATTTTCAGCACATTCGTTGGTTACTATTTCAAAAGTAGTCGGCAAGATTTTTATTTTCAGCATATTTGTCGGTTACTAATTTAAAAGTAATTGGCAAGATTTTTTTTTCTGCATATTCGTCGGTTACTATTTCAAAAGTAATCGGCAAGATTTTTATTTTCAGCATATTCGGCGGTTACTATTTCAAAAGTAATCGCCAAGATTTTTATTTTCATCATATTTGTCGGTTACTATTTCAAAAGTAATCAGCAAGACTTAATTTTTAACACATTCGTCGGTTACTATTTCAAAAGTAATCGGCAAGATTTTTATTTTCAGCATATTTGTCGGTTACTATATTAAAAGTAATCGGCAAGATTTTTATTTTCAACACATTCGTCGGTTACTATTTCAAAAGTAATCAGCAAGACTTTATTTTTAACACATTCGTCGGTTACTATTTCAAAAGTAATCGGCAAGATTTTTATTTTCAGCATATTTGTCGGTTACTATATTAAAAGTAATCGGCAAGATTTTTATTTTCAGCATATTCGTCGGTTACTATTTCAAAAGTAATCGGCAAGACTTTATTTTCAGCACATTCGTCGGTTACTATTTCAAAAGTAATCGGCAAGACCTTATTTTCAGCACATTCGTCGCTTACTATTTTAAAAGTAATCGGCAAGATTTTTATTTTCAGCATATTCGTCGGTTACTATTTCAAAAGTAATCGTCAAAATTTTTTATTTTCAGCATATTTGTCGGTTACTATTTTAAAGGTAATCGGCAAGACTTTATTTTCAGCACATTCGTCGGTTACTATTTCAAAAGTAATCGGCAAGATTTTTTTTCTGCATATTCGTCGGTTACTATTTCAAAAGTAATCGGCAAGATTTTTATTTTCAGCATTTTCGGCGGTTACTATTTCAAAAGTAATCGGCAAGACTTTATTTTCAGCACATTCGTCGGTTACTATTTCAAAAGTAATCGGCAAGACTTTAATTTCAGCACATTCGTCGGTTACTATTTCAAAAGTAATCGACAAGATTTTTATTTTCAGCACATTCGTCGGTTACTATTTCAAAAGTAATCAGCAAGACTTTATTTTTAACACATTCGTCGGTTACTATTTCAAAAGTAATCAGCAAGATTTTTATTTTCTACATATTCGTCGGTTACTATTTCAAAAGTAATCGGCAAGATTTTTTATTTTCAGCATATTTGTCGGTTACTATATTAAAAGTAATCGACAAGATTTTTATTTTCAACATATTCGTCAGTTACTATTTCAAAACTAATCAGCAAGACTTTATTTTCAGCACATTTGTTGGTTACTATTTCAAAAGTAGTCGGCAAGATTTTTATTTTCAGCATATTTGTCGGTTACTAATTTAAAAGTAATTGGCAAGATTTTTTTTTCTGCATATTCGTCGGTTACTATTTCAAAAGTAATCGGCAAGATTTTTATTTTCAGCATATTCGGCGGTTACTATTTCAAAAGTAATCGCCAAGATTTTTATTTTCATCATATTTGTTGGTTACTATTTCAAAAGTAATCAGCAAGACTTAATTTTTAACACATTCGTCGGTTACTATTTCAAAAGTAATCGGCAAGATTTTTATTTTCAGCATATTTGTCGGTTACTATATTAAAAGTAATCGGCAAGATTTTTATTTTCAACACATTCGTCGGTTACTATTTCAAAAGTAATCAGCAAGACTTTATTTTTAACACATTCGTCGGTTACTATTTCAAAAGTAATCGGCAAGATTTTTATTTTCAGCATATTTGTCGGTTACTATATTAAAAGTAATCGGCAAGATTTTTATTTTCAGCATATTCGTCGGTTACTATTTCAAAAGTAATCGGCAAGACTTTATTTTCAGCACATTCGTCGGTTACTATTTCAAAAGTAATCGGCAAGACCTTATTTTCAGCACATTCGTCGCTTACTATTTTAAAAGTAATCGGCAAGATTTTTATTTTCAGCATATTCGTCGGTTACTATTTCAAAAGTAATCGTCAAAATTTTTTATTTTCAGCATATTTGTCGGTTACTATTTTAAAGGTAATCGGCAAGACTTTATTTTCAGCACATTCGTCGGTTACTATTTCAAAAGTAATCGGCAAGATTTTTTTTCTGCATATTCGTCGGTTACTATTTCAAAAGTAATCGGCAAGATTTTTATTTTCAGCATTTTCGGCGGTTACTATTTCAAAAGTAATCGGCAAGACTTTATTTTCAGCACATTCGTCGGTTACTATTTCAAAAGTAATCGGCAAGACTTTAATTTCAGCACATTCGTCGGTTACTATTTCAAAAGTAATCGACAAGATTTTTATTTTCAGCACATTCGTCGGTTACTATTTCAAAAGTAATCAGCAAGACTTTATTTTTAACACATTCGTCGGTTACTATTTCAAAAGTAATCAGCAAGATTTTTATTTTCTACATATTCGTCGGTTACTATTTCAAAAGTAATCGGCAAGATTTTTATTTTCAGCATATTTGTCGGTTACTATATTAAAAGTAATCGACAAGATTTTTATTTTCAACATATTCGTCAGTTACTATTTCAAAAGTAGTCGGCAAGATTTTTATTTTCAGCATATTTGTCGGTTACTAATTTAAAAGTAATTGGCAAGATTTTTTTTTCTGCATATTCGTCGAATACTATTTCAAAAGTAATCGGCAAGATTTTTATTTTCAGCATATTTGTCGGTTACTATTTTAAAAGTAAGCGGCATGACTTTATTTTCAGCACATTCGTCGGCTACTATTTCAAAAGTAATCGCCAAGATTTTTATTTTCAGCATATTTGTCGGTTACTATTTTAAAAGTAATCGGAAAGACTTTATTTTCAGCACATTCGTCGGTTACTATTTCAAAAGTAATCGGCAAGACTTTATTTTCAGCACATTCGTGGGTTACTATTTCAAAAGTAATCGCAAGACTTTATTTTCAGCACATTCGTCGGTTACTATTTCAAAAGTAATCGGCAAGACTTTATTTTCAGCACATTCGTCGGTTACTATTTCAAAAGTAATCGCCAAGATTTTTATTTTCAGCATATTCGTCGGTTACTATTTCAAAAGTAATCGCCAAGATTTTTATTTTCAGCATATTTGTCGGTTACTAATTTAAAAGTAATCGGCAAGACTTTATTTTCAGCACATTCGTCGGTTACTATTTCAAAAGTAATCGGCAAGATTTTTATTTTCAGCATATTCGTCGGTTACTATTTCAAAAGTAATCGCCAAGATTTTTATTTTCAGCATATTTGTCGGTTACTATTTTAAAAGTAAGCGGCATGACTTTATTTTCAGCACATTCGTCGGTTACTATTTCAAAAGTAATCGGCAAGATTTTTTTTCTGCATATTCGTCGGTTACTATTTCAAAAGTAATCGGCAAGATTTTTATTTTCAGCATATTCGGCGGTTACTATTTCAAAAGTAATCGGCAAGACTTTATTTTCAGCACATTCGTCGGTTACTATTTCAAAAGTAATCGGCAAGACTTTAATTTCAGCACATTCGTCGGTTACTATTTCAAAAGTAATCGACAAGATTTTTATTTTCAGCACATTCGTCGGTTACTATTTCAAAAGTAATCAGCAAGACTTTATTTTTAACACATTCGTCGGTTACTATTTCAAAAGTAATCAGCAAGATTTTTATTTTCTACATATTCGTCGGTTACTATTTCAAAAGTAATCGGCAAGATTTTTATTTTCAGCATATTTGTCGGTTACTATATTAAAAGTAATCGACAAGATTTTTATTTTCAGCATATTTGTCGGTTACTATATTAAAAGTAATCGGCAAGATTTTTATTTTCAACACATTCGTCGGTTACTATTTCAAAAGTAATCCGCAAGACTTTATTTTTAACACATTCGTCGGTTACTATTTCAAAAGTAATCGGCAAGATTTTTATTTTCAGCATATTTGTCGGTTACTATATTAAAACTAATCGGCAAGATTTTTATTTTCAGCATATTCGTCGGTTACTATTTCAAAAGTAATCGGCAAGACTTTATTTTCAGCACATTCGTCGGTTACTATTTCAAAAGTAATCGCCAAGATTTTTATTTTCAGCATATTTGTCGGTTACTAATTTAAAAGTAATCGGCAAGACTTTATTTTCAGCACATTCGTCGGTTACTATTTCAAAAGTAATCGGCAAGATTTTTATTTTCAGCATATTCGTCGGTTACTATTTCAAAAGTAATCGCCAAGATTTTTATTTTCAGCATATTCGGCGGTTACTATTTCAAAAGTAATCGCCAAGATTTTTATTTTCAGCATATTTGTCGGTTACTATTTCAAAAGTAATCAGCAAGACTTAATTTTTAACACATTCGTCGGTTACTATTTCAAAAGTAATTGGCAAGATTTTTATTTTCAGCATATTTGTCGGTTACTATATTAAAAGTAATCGGCAAGATTTTTATTTTCAACACATTCGTCGGTTACTATTTCAAAAGTAATCCGCAAGACTTTATTTTTAACACATTCGTCGGTTACTATTTCAAAAGTAATCGGCAAGATTTTTATTTTCAGCATATTTGTCGGTTACTATATTAAAATTAATCGGCAAGATTTTTATTTTCAGCATATTCGTCGGTTACTATTTCAAAAGTAATCGGCAAGACTTTATTTTCAGCACATTCGTCGGTTACTATTTCAAAAGTAATCGCCAAGATTTTTATTTTCAGAATATTTGTCGGTTACTAATTTAAAAGTAATCGGCAAGACTTTATTTTCAGCACATTCGTCGGTTACTATTTCAAAAGTAATCGGCAAGATTTTTATTTTCAGCATATTCGTCGGTTACTATTTCAAAAGTAATCGGCAAGATTTTTATTTTCAGCATATTCGTCGGTTACTATTTCAAAAGTAATCGCCAAGATTTTTATTTTCAGCATATTTGTCTGTTACTATATTAAAAGTAATCGACAAGATTTTTATTTTCAACATATTCGTCGGTTACTATTTCAAAAGTAATCGGCAAGACTTTATTTTCAGCACATTCGTCGGTTACTATTTCAAAAGTAATCGGCAAGATTTTTATTTTCAGCATATTCGTCGGTTACTATTTCAAAAGTAATCGCCAAGATTTTTATTTTCAGCATATTTGTCGGTTACTATTTTAAAAGTAAGCGGCATGACTTTATTTTCAGCACATTCGTCGGTTACTATTTCAAAAGTAATCGGCAAGATTTTTTTTCTGCATATTCGTCGGCTACTATTTCAAAAGTAATCGGCAAGATTTTTATTTTCAGCATATTCGGCGGTTACTATTTCAAAAGTAATCGGCAAGACTTTATTTTCAGCACATTCGTCGGTTACTATTTCAAAAGTAATCGGCAAGACTTTAATTTCAGCACATTCGTCGGTTACTATTTCAAAAGTAATCGACAAGATTTTTATTTTCAGCACATTCGTCGGTTACTATTTCAAAAGTAATCAGCAAGACTTTATTTTTAACACATTCGTCGGTTACTATTTCAAAAGTAATCGGCAAGATTTTTATTTTCTACATATTCGTCGGTTACTATTTCAAAAGTAATCGGCAAGATTTTTATTTTCAGCATATTTGTCGGTTACTATATTAAAAGTAATCGACAAGATTTTTATTTTCAACATATTCGTCAGTTACTATTTCAAAACTAATCAGCAAGACTTTATTTTCAGCACATTCGTTGGTTACTATTTCAAAAGTAGTCGGCAAGATTTTTATTTTCAGCATATTTGTCGGTTACTAATTTAAAAGTAATTGGCAAGATTTTTTTTTCTGCATATTCGTCGGTTACTATTTCAAAAGTAATCGGCAAGATTTTTATTTTCAGCATATTCGGCGGTTACTATTTCAAAAGTAATCGCCAGGATTTTTATTTTCAGCATATTTGTCGGTTACTATTTCAAAAGTAATCAGCAAGACTTAATTTTTAACACATTCGTCGGTTACTATTTCAAAAGTAATCGGCAAGATTTTTATTTTCAGCATATTTGTCGGTTACTATATTAAAAGTAATCGGCAAGATTTTTATTTTCAACACATTCGTCGGTTACTATTTCAAAAGTAATCCGCAAGACTTTATTTTTAACACATTCGTCGGTTACTATTTCAAAAGTAATCGGCAAGATTTTTATTTTCAGCATATTTGTCGGTTACTATATTAAAAGTAATCGGCAAGATTTTTATTTTCAGCATATTCGTCGGTTACTATTTCAAAAGTAATCGGCAAGACTTTATTTTCAGCACATTCGTCGGTTACTATTTCAAAAGTAATCGGCCAGATTTTTATTTTCAGCATATTCGTCGGTTACTATTTCAAAAGTAATCGGCAAGACTTTATTTTCAGCACATTCGTCGGTTACTATTTCAAAAGTAATCGGCAAGATTTTTATTTTCAGCATATTCGTCGGTTACTATTTCAAAAGTAATCGGCAAGACTTTATTTTCAGCACATTCGTCGGTTACTATTTCAAAAGTAATCGGCAAGATTTTTATTTTCAGCATATTCGTCGGTTACTATTTCAAAAGTAATCGCCAAGATTTTTATTTTCAGCATATTTGTCGGTTACTATTTTAAAAGTAAGCGGCATGACTTTATTTTCAGCACATTCGTCGGTTACTATTTCAAAAGTAATCGGCAAGATTTTTTTTCTGCATATTCGTCGGCTACTATTTCAAAAGTAATCGGCAAGATTTTTATTTTCAGCATATTCGGCGGTTACTATTTCAAAAGTAATCGGCAAGACTTTATTTTCAGCACATTCGTCGGTTACTATTTCAAAAGTAATCGGCAAGACTTTAATTTCAGCACATTCGTCGGTTACTATTTCAAAAGTAATCGACAAGATTTTTATTTTCAGCACATTCGTCGGTTACTATTTCAAAAGTAATCAGCAAGACTTTATTTTTAACACATTCGTCGGTTACTATTTCAAAAGTAATCGGCAAGATTTTTATTTTCTACATATTCGTCGGTTACTATTTCAAAAGTAATCGGCAAGATTTTTATTTTCAGCATATTTGTCGGTTACTATATTAAAAGTAATCGACAAGATTTTTATTTTCAACATATTCGTCAGTTACTATTTCAAAACTAATCAGCAAGACTTTATTTTCAGCACATTCGTTGGTTACTATTTCAAAAGTAGTCGGCAAGATTTTTATTTTCAGCATATTTGTCGGTTACTAATTTAAAAGTAATTGGCAAGATTTTTTTTTCTGCATATTCGTCGGTTACTATTTCAAAAGTAATCGGCAAGATTTTTATTTTCAGCATATTCGGCGGTTACTATTTCAAAAGTAATCGCCAGGATTTTTATTTTCAGCATATTTGTCGGTTACTATTTCAAAAGTAATCAGCAAGACTTAATTTTTAACACATTCGTCGGTTACTATTTCAAAAGTAATCGGCAAGATTTTTATTTTCAGCATATTTGTCGGTTACTATATTAAAAGTAATCGGCAAGATTTTTATTTTCAACACATTCGTCGGTTACTATTTCAAAAGTAATCCGCAAGACTTTATTTTTAACACATTCGTCGGTTACTATTTCAAAAGTAATCGGCAAGATTTTTATTTTCAGCATATTTGTCGGTTACTATATTAAAAGTAATCGGCAAGATTTTTATTTTCAGCATATTCGTCGGTTACTATTTCAAAAGTAATCGGCAAGACTTTATTTTCAGCACATTCGTCGGTTACGATTTCAAAAGTAATCGGCAAGACCTTATTTTCAGCACATTCGTCGCTTACTATTTTAAAAGTAATCGGCAAGATTTTTATTTTCAGCATATTCGTCGGTTACTATTTCAAAAGTAATCGTCAAAATTTTTTATTTTCAGCATATTTGTCGGTTACTATTTTAAAGGTAATCGGCAAGACTTTATTTTCAGCACATTCGTCGGTTACTATTTCAAAAGTAATCGCAAGACTTTATTTTCAGCACATTCGTCGGTTACTATTTCAAAAGTAATCGGCAAGACTTTATTTTCAGCACATTCGTCGGTTACTATTTCAAAAGTAATCGGCAAGATTTTTATTTTCAGCATATTCGTCGGTTACTATTTCAAAAGTAATCGCCAAGATTTTTATTTTCAGCATATTTGTCGGTTACTATTTTAAAAGTAAGCGGCATGACTTTATTTTCAGCACATTCGTCGGTTACTATTTCAAAAGTAATCGGCAAGATTTTTTTTCTGCATATTCGTCGGTTACTATTTCAAAAGTAATCGGCAAGATTTTTATTTTCAGCATATTCGGCGGTTACTATTTCAAAAGTAATCGGCAAGACTTTATTTTCAGCACATTCGTCGGTTACTATTTCAAAAGTAATCGGCAAGACTTTAATTTCAGCACATTCGTCGGTTACTATTTCAAAAGTAATCGACAAGATTTTTATTTTCAGCACATTCGTCGGTTACTATTTCAAAAGTAATCAGCAAGACTTTATTTTTAACACATTCGTCGGTTACTATTTCAAAAGTAATCGGCAAGATTTTTATTTTCTACATATTCGTCGGTTACTATTTCAAAAGTAATCGGCAAGATTTTTATTTTCAGCATATTTGTCGGTTACTATATTAAAAGTAATCGACAAGATTTTTATTTTCAACATATTCGTCAGTTACTATTTCAAAACTAATCAGCAAGACTTTATTTTCAGCACATTCGTTGGTTACTATTTCAAAAGTAGTCGGCAGGATTTTTATTTTCGGCATATTTGTCGGTTACTAATTTAAAAGTAATCGGCAAGACTTTATTTTCAGCACATTCGTCGGTTACTATTTCAAAAGTAATCGGCAAGATTTTTATTTTCAGCATATTCGTCGGTTACTATTTCAAAAGTAATCGGCAAGATTTTTATTTTCAGCATATTCGTCGGTTACTATTTCAAAAGTAATCGCCAAGATTTTTATTTTCAGCATATTTGTCTGTTACTATATTAAAAGTAATCGACAAGATTTTTATTTTCAACATATTCGTCGGTTACTATTTCAAAAGTAATCGGCAAGACTTTATTTTCAGCACATTCGTCGGTTACTATTTCAAAAGTAATCGGCAAGATTTTTATTTTCAGCATATTCGTCGGTTACTATTTCAAAAGTAATCGCCAAGATTTTTATTTTCAGCATATTCGGCGGTTACTATTTCAAAAGTAATCGCCAAGATTTTTATTTTCAGCATATTTGTCGGTTACTATTTTAAAAGTAAGCGGCATGACTTTATTTTCAGCACATTCGTCGGTTACTATTTCAAAAGTAATCGGCAAGATTTTTTTTCTGCATATTCGTCGGTTACTATTTCAAAAGTAATCGGCAAGATTTTTATTTTCAGCATATTCGGCGGTTACTATTTCAAAAGTAATCGGCAAGACTTTATTTTCAGCACATTCGTCGGTTACTATTTCAAAAGTAATCGGCAAGACTTTAATTTCAGCACATTCGTCGGTTACTATTTCAAAAGTAATCGACAAGATTTTTATTTTCAGCACATTCGTCGGTTACTATTTCAAAAGTAATCGGCAAGACTTTATTTTCAGCACATTCGTCGGTTACTATTTCGAAAGTAATCGGCAAGATTTTTATTTTCAGCATATTCGTCGGTTACTATTTCAAAAGTAATCGCCAAGATTTTTATTTTCAGCATATTTGTCGGTTACTATTTTAAAAGTAAGCGGCATGACTTTATTTTCAGCACATTCGTCGGTTACTATTTCAAAAGTAATCGGCAAGATTTTTTTTCTGCATATTCGTCGGTTACTATTTCAAAAGTAATCGGCAAGATTTTTATTTTCAGCATATTCGGCGGTTACTATTTCAAAAGTAATCGGCAAGACTTTATTTTCAGCACATTCGTCGGTTACTATTTCAAAAGTAATCGGCAAGACTTTAATTTCAGCACATTCGTCGGTTACTATTTCAAAAGTAATCGACAAGATTTTTATTTTCAGCACATTCGTCGGTTACTATTTCAAAAGTAATCAGCAAGACTTTATTTTTAACACATTCGTCGGTTACTATTTCAAAAGTAATCGGCAAGATTTTTATTTTCTACATATTCGTCGGTTACTATTTCAAAAGTAATTGGTAAGATTTTTATTTTCAGCATATTTGTCGGTTACTATATTAAAAGTAATCGACAAGATTTTTATTTTCAACATATTCGTCAGTTACTATTTCAAAACTAATCAGCAAGACTTTATTTTCAGCACATTCGTTGGTTACTATTTCAAAAGTAGTCGGCAAGATTTTTATTTTCAGCATATTTGTCGGTTACTAATTTAAAAGTAATCGGCAAGACTTTATTTTCAGCACATTCGTCGGTTACTATTTCAAAAGTAATCGGCAAGATTTTTTTTCTGCATATTCGTCGGTTACTATTTCAAAAGTAATCGGCAAGATTTTTATTTTCAGCATATTCGGCGGTTACTATTTTAAAAGTAAGCGGCATGACTTTATTTTCAGCACATTCGTCGGTTACTATTTCAAAAGTAATCGGCAAGATTTTTTTTCTGCATATTCGTCGGTTACTATTTCAAAAGTAATCGGCAAGATTTTTATTTTCAGCATATTCGGCGGTTACTATTTCAAAAGTAATCGGCAAGACTTTATTTTCAGCACATTCGTCGGTTACTATTTCAAAAGTAATCGGCAAGACTTTAATTTCAGCACATTCGTCGGTTACTATTTCAAAAGTAATCGACAAGATTTTTATTTTCAGCACATTCGTCGGTTACTATTTCAAAAGTAATCAGCAAGACTTTATTTTTAACACATTCGTCGGTTACTATTTCAAAAGTAATCGGCAAGATTTTTATTTTCTACATATTCGTCGGTTACTATTTCAAAAGTAATTGGTAAGATTTTTATTTTCAGCATATTTGTCGGTTACTATATTAAAAGTAATCGACAAGATTTTTATTTTCAACATATTCGTCAGTTACTATTTCAAAACTAATCAGCAAGACTTTATTTTCAGCACATTCGTTGGTTACTATTTCAAAAGTAGTCGGCAAGATTTTTATTTTCAGCATATTTGTCGGTTACTAATTTAAAAGTAATCGGCAAGACTTTATTTTCAGCACATTCGTCGGTTACTATTTCAAAAGTAATCGGCAAGATTTTTATTTTCAGCATATTCGTCGGTTACTATTTCAAAAGTAATCGCCAAGATTTTTATTTTCAGCATATTCGGCGGTTACTATTTCAAAAGTAATCGCCAAGATTTTTATTTTCAGCATATTTGTCGGTTACTATTTCAAAAGTAATCAGCAAGACTTAATTTTTAACACATTCGTCGGTTACTATTTCAAAAGTAATCGGCAAGATTTTTATTTTCAGCATATTTGTCGGTTACTATATTAAAAGTAATCGGCAAGATTTTTATTTTCAACACATTCGTCGGTTACTATTTCAAAAGTAATCCGCAAGACTTTATTTTTAACACATTCGTCGGTTACTATTTCAAAAGTAATCGGCAAGATTTTTATTTTCAGCATATTTGTCGGTTACTATATTAAAACTAATCGGCAAGATTTTTATTTTCAGCATATTCGTCGGTTACTATTTCAAAAGTAATCGGCAAGACTTTATTTTCAGCACATTCGTCGGTTACTATTTCAAAAGTAATCGGCAAGACATTATTTTCAGCACATTCGTCGCTTACTATTTTAAAAGTAATCGGCAAGATTTTTATTTTCAGCATATTCGTCGGTTACTATTTCAAAAGTAATCGTCAAAATTTTTTATTTTCAGCATATTTGTCGGTTACTATTTTAAAAGTAAGCGGCATGACTTTATTTTCAGCACATTCGTCGGTTACTATTTCAAAAGTAATCGGCAAGATTTTTTTTCTGCACATTCGTCGGTTACTATTTCAAAAGTAATCGGCAAGATTTTTATTTTCAGCATATTCGGCGGTTACTATTTCAAAAGTAATCGGCAAGACTTTATTTTCAGCACATTCGTCGGTTACTATTTCAAAAGTAATCGGCAAGACTTTAATTTCAGCACATTCGTCGGTTACTATTTCAAAAGTAATCGACAAGATTTTTATTTTCAGCACATTCGTCGGTTACTATTTCAAAAGTAATCAGCAAGACTTTATTTTTAACACATTCGTCGGTTACTATTTCAAAAGTAATCGGCAAGATTTTTATTTTCTACATATTCGTCGGTTACTATTTCAAAAGTAATCGGCAAGATTTTTATTTTCAGCATATTTGTCGGTTACTATATTAAAAGTAATCGACAAGATTTTTATTTTCAACATATTCGTCAGTTACTATTTCAAAACTAATCAGCAAGACTTTATTTTCAGCACATTCGTTGGTTACTATTTCAAAAGTAGTCGGCAAGATTTTTATTTTCAGCATATTTGTCGGTTACTAATTTAAAAGTAATTGGCAAGATTTTTTTTTCTGCATATTCGTCGGTTACTATTTCAAAAGTAATCAGCAAGATTTTTATTTTCAGCATATTCGGTGGTTACTATTTCAAAAGTAATCGCCAGGATTTTTATTTTCAGCATATTTGTCGGTTACTATTTCAAAAGTAATCAGCAAGACTTAATTTTTAACACATTCGTCGGTTACTATTTCAAAAGTAATCGGCAAGATTTTTATTTTCAGCATATTTGTCGGTTACTATATTAAAAGTAATCGGCAAGATTTTTATTTTCAACACATTCGTCGGTTACTATTTCAAAAGTAATCCGCAAGACTTTATTTTTAACACATTCGTCGGTTACTATTTCAAAAGTAATCGGCAAGATTTTTATTTTCAGCATATTTGTCGGTTACTATATTAAAAGTAATCGGCAAGATTTTTATTTTCAGCATATTCGTCGGTTACTATTTCAAAAGTAATCGGCAAGACTTTATTTTCAGCACATTCGTCGGTTACTATTTCAAAAGTAATCGGCAAGACCTTATTTTCAGCACATTCGTCGCTTACTATTTTAAAAGTAATCGGCAAGATTTTTATTTTCAGCATATTCGTTGGTTACTATTTCAAAAGTAATCGTCAAAATTTTTTATTTTCAGCATATTTGTCGGTTACTATTTTAAAGGTAATCGGCAAGACTTTATTTTCAGCACATTCGTCGGTTACTATTTCAAAAGTAATCGCAAGACTTTATTTTCAGCACATTCGTCGGTTACTATTTCAAAAGTAATCGGCAAGACTTTATTTTCAGCACATTCGTCGGTTACTATTTCAAAAGTAATCGGCAAGATTTTTATTTTCAGCATATTCGTCGGTTACTATTTCAAAAGTAATCGCCAAGATTTTTATTTTCAGCATATTTGTCGGTTACTATTTTAAAAGTAAGCGGCATGACTTTATTTTCAGCACATTCGTCGGTTACTATTTCAAAAGTAATCGGCAAGATTTTTTTTCTGCATATTCGTCGGTTACTATTTCAAAAGTAATCGGCAAGATTTTTATTTTCAGCATATTCGGCGGTTACTATTTCAAAAGTAATCGGCAAGACTTTATTTTCAGCACATTCGTCGGTTACTATTTCAAAAGTAATCGGCAAGACTTTAATTTCAGCACATTCGTCGGTTACTATTTCAAAAGTAATCGACAAGATTTTTATTTTCAGCACATTCGTCGGTTACTATTTCAAAAGTAATCAGCAAGACTTTATTTTTAACACATTCGTCGGTTACTATTTCAAAAGTAATCGGCAAGATTTTTATTTTCTACATATTCGTCGGTTATTATTTCAAAAGTAATCGGCAAGATTTTTATTTTCAGCATATTTGTCGGTTACTATATTAAAAGTAATCGACAAGATTTTTATTTTCAACATATTCGTCAGTTACTATTTCAAAACTAATCAGCAAGACTTTATTTTCAGCACATTCGTTGGTTACTATTTCAAAAGTAGTCGGCAAGATTTTTATTTTCAGCATATTTGTCGGTTACTAATTTAAAAGTAATTGGCAAGATTTTTTTTTCTGCATATTCGTCGGTTACTATTTCAAAAGTAATCGGCAAGATTTTTATTTTCAGCATATTCGGTGGTTACTATTTCAAAAGTAATCGCCAGGATTTTTATTTTCAGCATATTTGTCGGTTACTATTTCAAAAGTAATCAGCAAGACTTAATTTTTAACACATTCGTCGGTTACTATTTCAAAAGTAATCGGCAAGATTTTTATTTTCAGCATATTTGTCGGTTACTATATTAAAAGTAATCGGCAAGATTTTTATTTTCAACACATTCGTCGGTTACTATTTCAAAAGTAATCCGCAAGACTTTATTTTTAACACATTCGTCGGTTACTATTTCAAAAGTAATCGGCAAGATTTTTATTTTCAGCATATTTGTCGGTTACTATATTAAAAGTAATCGGCAAGATTTTTATTTTCAGCATATTCGTCGGTTACTATATTAAAAGTAATCGACAAGATTTTTA
The DNA here is from genome assembly GCA_958299785.1 of Medicago lupulina. Taxonomy (NCBI): domain Eukaryota; kingdom Viridiplantae; phylum Streptophyta; class Magnoliopsida; order Fabales; family Fabaceae; genus Medicago; species Medicago lupulina. The sequence goes on along the minus strand of OY283143.1, from coordinate 39,071,427 downwards.
TTTTCAACATATTCGTCAGTTACTATTTCAAAACTAATCAGCAAGACTTTATTTTCAGCACATTCGTTGGTTACTATTTCAAAAGTAGTCGGCAAGATTTTTATTTTCGGCATATTTGTCGGTTACTAATTTAAAAGTAATCGGCAAGACATTATTTTCAGCACATTCGTCGCTTACTATTTTAAAAGTAATCGGCAAGATTTTTATTTTCAGCATATTCGTCGGTTACTATTTCAAAAGTAATCGTCAAAATTTTTTATTTTCAGCATATTTGTCGGTTACTATTTTAAAAGTAAGCGGCATGACTTTATTTTCAGCACATTCGTCGGTTACTATTTCAAAAGTAATCGGCAAGATTTTTTTTCTGCACATTCGTCGGTTACTATTTCAAAAGTAATCGGCAAGATTTTTATTTTCAGCATATTCGGCGGTTACTATTTCAAAAGTAATCGGCAAGACTTTATTTTCAGCACATTCGTCGGTTACTATTTCAAAAGTAATCGGCAAGACTTTAATTTCAGCACATTCGTCGGTTACTATTTCAAAAGTAATCGACAAGATTTTTATTTTCAGCACATTCGTCGGTTACTATTTCAAAAGTAATCAGCAAGACTTTATTTTTAACACATTCGTCGGTTACTATTTCAAAAGTAATCGGCAAGATTTTTATTTTCTACATATTCGTCGGTTACTATTTCAAAAGTAATCGGCAAGATTTTTATTTTCAGCATATTTGTCGGTTACTATATTAAAAGTAATCGACAAGATTTTTATTTTCAACATATTCGTCAGTTACTATTTCAAAACTAATCAGCAAGACTTTATTTTCAGCACATTCGTTGGTTACTATTTCAAAAGTAGTCGGCAAGATTTTTATTTTCAGCATATTTGTCGGTTACTAATTTAAAAGTAATTGGCAAGATTTTTTTTTCTGCATATTCGTCGGTTACTATTTCAAAAGTAATCAGCAAGATTTTTATTTTCAGCATATTCGGTGGTTACTATTTCAAAAGTAATCGCCAGGATTTTTATTTTCAGCATATTTGTCGGTTACTATTTCAAAAGTAATCAGCAAGACTTAATTTTTAACACATTCGTCGGTTACTATTTCAAAAGTAATCGGCAAGATTTTTATTTTCAGCATATTTGTCGGTTACTATATTAAAAGTAATCGGCAAGATTTTTATTTTCAACACATTCGTCGGTTACTATTTCAAAAGTAATCCGCAAGACTTTATTTTTAACACATTCGTCGGTTACTATTTCAAAAGTAATCGGCAAGATTTTTATTTTCAGCATATTTGTCGGTTACTATATTAAAAGTAATCGGCAAGATTTTTATTTTCAGCATATTCGTCGGTTACTATTTCAAAAGTAATCGGCAAGACTTTATTTTCAGCACATTCGTCGGTTACTATTTCAAAAGTAATCGGCAAGACCTTATTTTCAGCACATTCGTCGCTTACTATTTTAAAAGTAATCGGCAAGATTTTTATTTTCAGCATATTCGTTGGTTACTATTTCAAAAGTAATCGTCAAAATTTTTTATTTTCAGCATATTTGTCGGTTACTATTTTAAAGGTAATCGGCAAGACTTTATTTTCAGCACATTCGTCGGTTACTATTTCAAAAGTAATCGCAAGACTTTATTTTCAGCACATTCGTCGGTTACTATTTCAAAAGTAATCGGCAAGACTTTATTTTCAGCACATTCGTCGGTTACTATTTCAAAAGTAATCGGCAAGATTTTTATTTTCAGCATATTCGTCGGTTACTATTTCAAAAGTAATCGCCAAGATTTTTATTTTCAGCATATTTGTCGGTTACTATTTTAAAAGTAAGCGGCATGACTTTATTTTCAGCACATTCGTCGGTTACTATTTCAAAAGTAATCGGCAAGATTTTTTTTCTGCATATTCGTCGGTTACTATTTCAAAAGTAATCGGCAAGATTTTTATTTTCAGCATATTCGGCGGTTACTATTTCAAAAGTAATCGGCAAGACTTTATTTTCAGCACATTCGTCGGTTACTATTTCAAAAGTAATCGGCAAGACTTTAATTTCAGCACATTCGTCGGTTACTATTTCAAAAGTAATCGACAAGATTTTTATTTTCAGCACATTCGTCGGTTACTATTTCAAAAGTAATCAGCAAGACTTTATTTTTAACACATTCGTCGGTTACTATTTCAAAAGTAATCGGCAAGATTTTTATTTTCTACATATTCGTCGGTTACTATTTCAAAAGTAATCGGCAAGATTTTTATTTTCAGCATATTTGTCGGTTACTATATTAAAAGTAATCGACAAGATTTTTATTTTCAACATATTCGTCAGTTACTATTTCAAAACTAATCAGCAAGACTTTATTTTCAGCACATTCGTTGGTTACTATTTCAAAAGTAGTCGGCAAGATTTTTATTTTCAGCATATTTGTCGGTTACTAATTTAAAAGTAATTGGCAAGATTTTTTTTTCTGCATATTCGTCGGTTACTATTTCAAAAGTAATCGGCAAGATTTTTATTTTCAGCATATTCGGTGGTTACTATTTCAAAAGTAATCGCCAGGATTTTTATTTTCAGCATATTTGTCGGTTACTATTTCAAAAGTAATCAGCAAGACTTAATTTTTAACACATTCGTCGGTTACTATTTCAAAAGTAATCGGCAAGATTTTTATTTTCAGCATATTTGTCGGTTACTATATTAAAAGTAATCGGCAAGATTTTTATTTTCAACACATTCGTCGGTTACTATTTCAAAAGTAATCCGCAAGACTTTATTTTTAACACATTCGTCGGTTACTATTTCAAAAGTAATCGGCAAGATTTTTATTTTCAGCATATTTGTCGGTTACTATATTAAAAGTAATCGGCAAGATTTTTATTTTCAGCATATTCGTCGGTTACTATATTAAAAGTAATCGACAAGATTTTTATTTTCAACATATTCGTCAGTTACTATTTCAAAACTAATCAGCAAGACTTTATTTTCAGCACATTCGTTGGTTACTATTTCAAAAGTAGTCGGCAAGATTTTTATTTTCGGCATATTTGTCGGTTACTAATTTAAAAGTAATCGGCAAGACTTTATTTTCAGCACATTCGTCGGTTACTATTTCAAAAGTAATCGGCAAGATTTTTATTTTCAGCATATTCGTCGGTTACTATTTCAAAAGTAATCGGCAAGATTTTTATTTTCATCATATTCGTCGGTTACTATTTCAAAAGTAATCGCCAAGATTTTTATTTTCAGCATATTTGTCTGTTACTATATTAAAAGTAATCGACAAGATTTTTATTTTCAACATATTCGTCGGTTACTATTTCAAAAGTAATCGGCAAGACTTTATTTTCAGCACATTCGTCGGTTACTATTTCAAAAGTAATCGGCAAGATTTTTATTTTCAGCATATTCGTCGGTTACTATTTCAAAAGTAATCGCCAAGATTTTTATTTTCAGCATATTCGGCGGTTACTATTTCAAAAGTAATCGCCAAGATTTTTATTTTCAGCATATTTGTCGGTTACTATTTTAAAAGTAAGCGGCATGACTTTATTTTCAGCACATTCGTCGGTTACTATTTCAAAAGTAATCAGCAAGACTTAATTTTTAACACATTCGTCGGTTACTATTTCAAAAGTAATCAGCAAGACTTTATTTTTAACACATTCGTCGGTTACTATTTCAAAAGTAATCGGCAAGATTTTTATTTTCTACATATTCGTCGGTTACTATTTCAAAAGTAATCGGCAAGATTTTTATTTTCAGCATATTTGTCGGTTACTATATTAAAAGTAATCGACAAGATTTTTATTTTCAACATATTCGTCAGTTACTATTTCAAAACTAATCAGCAAGACTTTATTTTCAGCACATTCGTTGGTTACTATTTCAAAAGTAGTCGGCAAGATTTTTATTTTCGGCATATTTGTCGGTTACTAATTTAAAAGTAATCGGCAAGACTTTATTTTCAGCACATTCGTCGGTTACTATTTCAAAAGTAATCGGCAAGATTTTTATTTTCAGCATATTCGTCGGTTACTATTTCAAAAGTAATCGGCAAGATTTTTATTTTCAGCATATTCGTCGGTTACTATTTCAAAAGTAATCGCCAAGATTTTTATTTTCAGCATATTTGTCTGTTACTATATTAAAAGTAATCGACAAGATTTTTATTTTCAACATATTCGTCGGTTACTATTTCAAAAGTAATCGGCAAGACTTTATTTTCAGCACATTCGTCGGTTACTATTTCAAAAGTAATCGGCAAGATTTTTATTTTCAGCATATTCGTCGGTTACTATTTCAAAAGTAATCGCCAAGATTTTTATTTTCAGCATATTCGGCGGTTACTATTTCAAAAGTAATCGCCAAGATTTTTATTTTCAGCATATTTGTCGGTTACTATTTTAAAAGTAAGCGGCATGACTTTATTTTCAGCACATTCGTCGGTTACTATTTCAAAAGTAATCGGCAAGATTTTTTTTCTGCATATTCGTCGGTTACTATTTCAAAAGTAATCGGCAAGATTTTTATTTTCAGCATATTCGGCGGTTACTATTTCAAAAGTAATCGGCAAGACTTTATTTTCAGCACATTCGTCGGTTACTATTTCAAAAGTAATCGGCAAGACTTTAATTTCAGCACATTCGTCGGTTACTATTTCAAAAGTAATCGACAAGATTTTTATTTTCAGCACATTCGTCGGTTACTATTTCAAAAGTAATCGGCAAGACTTTATTTTCAGCACATTCGTCGGTTACTATTTCGAAAGTAATCGGCAAGATTTTTATTTTCAGCATATTCGTCGGTTACTATTTCAAAAGTAATCGCCAAGATTTTTATTTTCAGCATATTTGTCGGTTACTATTTTAAAAGTAAGCGGCATGACTTTATTTTCAGCACATTCGTCGGTTACTATTTCAAAAGTAATCGGCAAGATTTTTTTTCTGCATATTCGTCGGTTACAATTTCAAAAGTAATCGGCAAGATTTTTATTTTCAGCATATTCGGCGGTTACTATTTCAAAAGTAATCGGCAAGACTTTATTTTCAGCACATTCGTCGGTTACTATTTCAAAAGTAATCGGCAAGACTTTAATTTCAGCACATTCGTCGGTTACTATTTCAAAAGTAATCGACAAGATTTTTATTTTCAGCACATTCGTCGGTTACTATTTCAAAAGTAATCAGCAAGACTTTATTTTTAACACATTCGTCGGTTACTATTTCAAAAGTAATCGGCAAGATTTTTATTTTCTACATATTCGTCGGTTACTATTTCAAAAGTAATTGGTAAGATTTTTATTTTCAGCATATTTGTCGGTTACTATATTAAAAGTAATCGACAAGATTTTTATTTTCAACATATTCGTCAGTTACTATTTCAAAACTAATCAGCAAGACTTTATTTTCAGCACATTCGTTGGTTACTATTTCAAAAGTAGTCGGCAAGATTTTTATTTTCAGCATATTTGTCGGTTACTAATTTAAAAGTAATCGGCAAGACTTTATTTTCAGCACATTCGTCGGTTACTATTTCAAAAGTAATCGGCAAGATTTTTTTTCTGCATATTCGTCGGTTACTATTTCAAAAGTAATCGGCAAGATTTTTATTTTCAGCATATTCGGCGGTTACTATTTTAAAAGTAAGCGGCATGACTTTATTTTCAGCACATTCGTCGGTTACTATTTCAAAAGTAATCGGCAAGATTTTTTTTCTGCATATTCGTCGGTTACTATTTCAAAAGTAATCGGCAAGATTTTTATTTTCAGCATATTCGGCGGTTACTATTTCAAAAGTAATCGGCAAGACTTTATTTTCAGCACATTCGTCGGTTACTATTTCAAAAGTAATCGGCAAGACTTTAATTTCAGCACATTCGTCGGTTACTATTTCAAAAGTAATCGACAAGATTTTTATTTTCAGCACATTCGTCGGTTACTATTTCAAAAGTAATCAGCAAGACTTTATTTTTAACACATTCGTCGGTTACTATTTCAAAAGTAATCGGCAAGATTTTTATTTTCTACATATTCGTCGGTTACTATTTCAAAAGTAATTGGTAAGATTTTTATTTTCAGCATATTTGTCGGTTACTATATTAAAAGTAATCGACAAGATTTTTATTTTCAACATATTCGTCAGTTACTATTTCAAAACTAATCAGCAAGACTTTATTTTCAGCACATTCGTTGGTTACTATTTCAAAAGTAGTCGGCAAGATTTTTATTTTCAGCATATTTGTCGGTTACTAATTTAAAAGTAATCGGCAAGACTTTATTTTCAGCACATTCGTCGGTTACTATTTCAAAAGTAATCGGCAAGATTTTTATTTTCAGCATATTCGTCGGTTACTATTTCAAAAGTAATCGCCAAGATTTTTATTTTCAGCATATTCGGCGGTTACTATTTCAAAAGTAATCGCCAAGATTTTTATTTTCAGCATATTTGTCGGTTACTATTTCAAAAGTAATCAGCAAGACTTAATTTTTAACACATTCGTCGGTTACTATTTCAAAAGTAATCGGCAAGATTTTTATTTTCAGCATATTTGTCGGTTACTATATTAAAAGTAATCGGCAAGATTTTTATTTTCAACACATTCGTCGGTTACTATTTCAAAAGTAATCCGCAAGACTTTATTTTTAACACATTCGTCGGTTACTATTTCAAAAGTAATCGGCAAGATTTTTATTTTCAGCATATTTGTCGGTTACTATATTAAAACTAATCGGCAAGATTTTTATTTTCAGCATATTCGTCGGTTACTATTTCAAAAGTAATCGGCAAGACTTTATTTTCAGCACATTCGTCGGTTACTATTTCAAAAGTAATCGGCAAGACATTATTTTCAGCACATTCGTCGCTTACTATTTTAAAAGTAATCGGCAAGATTTTTATTTTCAGCATATTCGTCGGTTACTATTTCAAAAGTAATCGTCAAAATTTTTTATTTTCAGCATATTTGTCGGTTACTATTTTAAAAGTAAGCGGCATGACTTTATTTTCAGCACATTCGTCGGTTACTATTTCAAAAGTAATCGGCAAGATTTTTTTTCTGCACATTCGTCGGTTACTATTTCAAAAGTAATCGGCAAGATTTTTATTTTCAGCATATTCGGCGGTTACTATTTCAAAAGTAATCGGCAAGACTTTATTTTCAGCACATTCGTCGGTTACTATTTCAAAAGTAATCGGCAAGACTTTAATTTCAGCACATTCGTCGGTTACTATTTCAAAAGTAATCGACAAGATTTTTATTTTCAGCACATTCGTCGGTTACTATTTCAAAAGTAATCAGCAAGACTTTATTTTTAACACATTCGTCGGTTACTATTTCAAAAGTAATCGGCAAGATTTTTATTTTCTACATATTCGTCGGTTACTATTTCAAAAGTAATCGGCAAGATTTTTATTTTCAGCATATTTGTCGGTTACTATATTAAAAGTAATCGACAAGATTTTTATTTTCAACATATTCGTCAGTTACTATTTCAAAACTAATCAGCAAGACTTTATTTTCAGCACATTCGTTGGTTACTATTTCAAAAGTAGTCGGCAAGATTTTTATTTTCAGCATATTTGTCGGTTACTAATTTAAAAGTAATTGGCAAGATTTTTTTTTCTGCATATTCGTCGGTTACTATTTCAAAAGTAATCAGCAAGATTTTTATTTTCAGCATATTCGGTGGTTACTATTTCAAAAGTAATCGCCAGGATTTTTATTTTCAGCATATTTGTCGGTTACTATTTCAAAAGTAATCAGCAAGACTTAATTTTTAACACATTCGTCGGTTACTATTTCAAAAGTAATCGGCAAGATTTTTATTTTCAGCATATTTGTCGGTTACTATATTAAAAGTAATCGGCAAGATTTTTATTTTCAACACATTCGTCGGTTACTATTTCAAAAGTAATCCGCAAGACTTTATTTTTAACACATTCGTCGGTTACTATTTCAAAAGTAATCGGCAAGATTTTTATTTTCAGCATATTTGTCGGTTACTATATTAAAAGTAATCGGCAAGATTTTTATTTTCAGCATATTCGTCGGTTACTATTTCAAAAGTAATCGGCAAGACTTTATTTTCAGCACATTCGTCGGTTACTATTTCAAAAGTAATCGGCAAGACCTTATTTTCAGCACATTCGTCGCTTACTATTTTAAAAGTAATCGGCAAGATTTTTATTTTCAGCATATTCGTTGGTTACTATTTCAAAAGTAATCGTCAAAATTTTTTATTTTCAGCATATTTGTCGGTTACTATTTTAAAGGTAATCGGCAAGACTTTATTTTCAGCACATTCGTCGGTTACTATTTCAAAAGTAATCGCAAGACTTTATTTTCAGCACATTCGTCGGTTACTATTTCAAAAGTAATCGGCAAGACTTTATTTTCAGCACATTCGTCGGTTACTATTTCAAAAGTAATCGGCAAGATTTTTATTTTCAGCATATTCGTCGGTTACTATTTCAAAAGTAATCGCCAAGATTTTTATTTTCAGCATATTTGTCGGTTACTATTTTAAAAGTAAGCGGCATGACTTTATTTTCAGCACATTCGTCGGTTACTATTTCAAAAGTAATCGGCAAGATTTTTTTTCTGCATATTCGTCGGTTACTATTTCAAAAGTAATCGGCAAGATTTTTATTTTCAGCATATTCGGCGGTTACTATTTCAAAAGTAATCGGCAAGACTTTATTTTCAGCACATTCGTCGGTTACTATTTCAAAAGTAATCGGCAAGACTTTAATTTCAGCACATTCGTCGGTTACTATTTCAAAAGTAATCGACAAGATTTTTATTTTCAGCACATTCGTCGGTTACTATTTCAAAAGTAATCAGCAAGACTTTATTTTTAACACATTCGTCGGTTACTATTTCAAAAGTAATCGGCAAGATTTTTATTTTCTACATATTCGTCGGTTACTATTTCAAAAGTAATCGGCAAGATTTTTATTTTCAGCATATTTGTCGGTTACTATATTAAAAGTAATCGACAAGATTTTTATTTTCAACATATTCGTCAGTTACTATTTCAAAACTAATCAGCAAGACTTTATTTTCAGCACATTCGTTGGTTACTATTTCAAAAGTAGTCGGCAAGATTTTTATTTTCAGCATATTTGTCGGTTACTAATTTAAAAGTAATTGGCAAGATTTTTTTTTCTGCATATTCGTCGGTTACTATTTCAAAAGTAATCGGCAAGATTTTTATTTTCAGCATATTCGGTGGTTACTATTTCAAAAGTAATCGCCAGGATTTTTATTTTCAGCATATTTGTCGGTTACTATTTCAAAAGTAATCAGCAAGACTTAATTTTTAACACATTCGTCGGTTACTATTTCAAAAGTAATCGGCAAGATTTTTATTTTCAGCATATTTGTCGGTTACTATATTAAAAGTAATCGGCAAGATTTTTATTTTCAACACATTCGTCGGTTACTATTTCAAAAGTAATCCGCAAGACTTTATTTTTAACACATTCGTCGGTTACTATTTCAAAAGTAATCGGCAAGATTTTTATTTTCAGCATATTTGTCGGTTACTATATTAAAAGTAATCGGCAAGATTTTTATTTTCAGCATATTCGTCGGTTACTATTTCAAAAGTAATCGGCAAGACTTTATTTTCAGCACATTCGTCGGTTACTATTTCAAAAGTAATCGGCAAGACCTTATTTTCAGCACATTCGTCGCTTACTATTTTAAAAGTAATCGGCAAGATTTTTATTTTCAGCATATTCGTCGGTTACTATTTCAAAAGTAATCGTCAAAATTTTTTATTTTCAGCATATTTGTCGGTTACTATTTTAAAGGTAATCGGCAAGACTTTATTTTCAGCACATTCGTCGGTTACTATTTCAAAAGTAATCGCAAGACTTTATTTTCAGCACATTCGTCGGTTACTATTTCAAAAGTAATCGGCAAGACTTTATTTTCAGCACATTCGTCGGTTACTATTTCAAAAGTAATCGGCAAGATTTTTATTTTCAGCATATTCGTCGGTTACTATTTCAAAAGTAATCGCCAAGATTTTTATTTTCAGCATATTTGTCGGTTACTATTTTAAAAGTAAGCGGCATGACTTTATTTTCAGCACATTCGTCGGTTACTATTTCAAAAGTAATCGGCAAGATTTTTTTTCTGCATATTCGTCGGTTACTATTTCAAAAGTAATCGGCAAGATTTTTATTTTCAGCATATTCGGCGGTTACTATTTCAAAAGTAATCGGCAAGACTTTATTTTCAGCACATTCGTCGGTTACTATTTCAAAAGTAATCGGCAAGACTTTAATTTCAGCACATTCGTCGGTTACTATTTCAAAAGTAATCGACAAGATTTTTATTTTCAGCACATTCGTCGGTTACTATTTCAAAAGTAATCAGCAAGACTTTATTTTTAACACATTCGTCGGTTACTATTTCAAAAGTAATCGGCAAGATTTTTATTTTCTACATATTCGTCGGTTACTATTTCAAAAGTAATCGGCAAGATTTTTATTTTCAGCATATTTGTCGGTTACTATATTAAAAGTAATCGACAAGATTTTTATTTTCAACATATTCGTCAGTTACTATTTCAAAACTAATCAGCAAGACTTTATTTTCAGCACATTCGTTGGTTACTATTTCAAAAGTAGTCGGCAAGATTTTTATTTTCAGCATATTTGTCGGTTACTAATTTAAAAGTAATTGGCAAGATTTTTTTTTCTGCATATTCGTCGGTTACTATTTCAAAAGTAATCGGCAAGATTTTTATTTTCAGCATATTCGGCGGTTACTATTTCAAAAGTAATCGCCAGGATTTTTATTTTCAGCATATTTGTCGGTTACTATTTCAAAAGTAATCAGCAAGACTTAATTTTTAACACATTCGTCGGTTACTATTTCAAAAGTAATCGGCAAGATTTTTATTTTCAGCATATTTGTCGGTTACTATATTAAAAGTAATCGGCAAGATTTTTATTTTCAACACATTCGTCGGTTACTATTTCAAAAGTAATCCGCAAGACTTTATTTTTAACACATTCGTCGGTTACTATTTCAAAAGTAATCGGCAAGATTTTTATTTTCAGCATATTTGTCGGTTACTATATTAAAAGTAATCGGCAAGATTTTTATTTTCAGCATATTCGTCGGTTACTATTTCAAAAGTAATCGGCAAGACTTTATTTTCAGCACATTCGTCGGTTACTATTTCAAAAGTAATCGGCAAGACCTTATTTTCAGCACATTCGTCGCTTACTATTTTAAAAGTAATCGGCAAGATTTTTATTTTCAGCATATTCGTCGGTTACTATTTCAAAAGTAATCGTCAAAATTTTTTATTTTCAGCATATTTGTCGGTTACTATTTTAAAGGTAATCGGCAAGACTTTATTTTAAGCACATTCGTCGGTTACTATTTCAAAAGTAATCGCAAGACTTTATTTTCAGCACATTCGTCGGTTACTATTTCAAAAGTAATCGGCAAGACTTTAATTTCAGCACATTCGTCGGTTACTATTTCAAAAGTAATCGACAAGATTTTTATTTTCAGCACATTCGTCGGTTACTATTTCAAAAGTAATCAGCAAGACTTTATTTTTAACACATTCGTCGGTTACTATTTCAAAAGTAATCGGCAAGATTTTTATTTTCTACATATTCGTCGGTTACTATTTCAAAAGTAATCGGCAAGATTTTTATTTTCAGCATATTTGTCGGTTACTATATTAAAAGTAATCGACAAGATTTTTATTTTCAACATATTCGTCAGTTACTATTTCAAAACTAATCAGCAAGACTTTATTTTCAGCACATTCGTTGGTTACTATTTCAAAAGTAGTCGGCAAGATTTTTATTTTCAGCATATTTGTCGGTTACTAATTTAAAAGTAATTGGCAAGATTTTTTTTTCTGCATATTCGTCGGTTACTATTTCAAAAGTAATCGGCAAGATTTTTATTTTCAGCATATTCGGCGGTTACTATTTCAAAAGTAATCGCCAGGATTTTTATTTTCAGCATATTTGTTGGTTACTATTTCAAAAGTAATCAGCAAGACTTAATTTTTAACACATTCGTCGGTTACTATTTCAAAAGTAATCGGCAAGATTTTTATTTTCAGCATATTTGTCGGTTACTATATTAAAAGTAATCGGCAAGATTTTTATTTTCAACACATTCGTCGGTTACTATTTCAAAAGTAATCCGCAAGACTTTATTTTTAACACATTCGTCGGTTACTATTTCAAAAGTAATCGGCAAGATTTTTATTTTCAGCATATTTGTCGGTTACTATATTAAAAGTAATCGGCAAGATTTTTATTTTCAGCATATTCGTCGGTTACTATTTCAAAAGTAATCGGCAAGACTTTATTTTCAGCACATTCGTCGGTTACTATTTCAAAAGTAATCGGCAAGACCTTATTTTCAGCACATTCGTCGCTTACTATTTTAAAAGTAATCGGCAAGATTTTTATTTTCAGCATATTCGTCGGTTACTATTTCAAAAGTAATCGTCAAAATTTTTTATTTTCAGCATATTTGTCGGTTACTATTTTAAAGGTAATCGGCAAGACTTTATTTTAAGCACATTCGTCGGTTACTATTTCAAAAGTAATCGCAAGACTTTATTTTCAGCACATTCGTCGGTTACTATTTCAAAAGTAATCGGCAAGACTTTATTTTCAGCACATTCGTCGGTTACTATTTCAAAAGTAATCGCCAAGATTTTTATTTTCAGCATATTCGTCGGTTACTATTTCAAAAGTAATCGCCAAGATTTTGATTTTCAGCATATTTGTCGGTTACTAATTTAAAAGTAATCGGCAAGACTTTATTTTCAGCACATTCGTCGGTTACTATTTCAAAAGTAATCGGCAAGATTTTTATTTTCAGCATATTCGTCGGTTACTATTTCAAAAGTAATCGCCAAGATTTTTATTTTCAGCATATTTGTCGGTTACTATTTTAAAAGTAAGCGGCATGACTTTATTTTCAGCACATTCGTCGGTTACTATTTCAAAAGTAATCGGCAAGATTTTTTTTTCTGCATATTCGGCGGTTACTATTTCAAAAGTAATCGCCAAGATTTTTATTTTCAGCATATTCGGCGGTTACTATTTCAAAAGTAATCGCCAAGATTTTTCTTTTCAGCATATTTGTCGGTTACTAATTTAAAAGTAATCGGCAAGACTTTATTTTCAGCACATTCGTCGGTTACTATTTCAAAAGTAATCGGCAAGATTTTTATTTTCAGCATATTCGCCGATTACTATTTCAAAAGTAATCGCCAAGATTTTTATTTTCAGCATATTTATCGGTTACTATTTTAAAAGTAAGCGGCATGACTTTATTTTCAGCACATTTGTCGGTTACTATTTCAAAAGTAATCGGCAAGATTTTTTTTCTGCATATTCGTCGGTTACTATTTCAAAAGTAATCGGCAAGATTTTTATTTTCAGCATATTCGGCGGTTACTATTTCAAAAGTAATCGCCAAGACTTTATTTTCAGCACATTCGTGGGTTACTATTTCAAAAGTAATCGGCTAGATTTTTATTTTCAACACATTCGTCGGTTACTATTTCAAAAGTAATCGGCAAGACTTTAATTTCAGCACATTCGTCGGTTACTATTTCAAAAGTAATCGACAAGATTTTTATTTTCAGCACATTCGTCGGTTACTATTTCAAAAGTAATCAGCAAGACTTTATTTTTATCACATTCGTCGGTTACAATTTCAAAAGTAATCGGCAAGATTTTTATTTTCTACATATTCGTCGGTTACTATTTCAAAAGTAATCGGCAAGATTTTTATTTTCAGCATATTTGTCGGTTACTATATTAAAAGTAATCGACAACATTTTTATTTTCAACATATTCGTCGGTTACTATTTCAAAACTAATCAGCAAGACTTTATTTTCAGCACATTCGTTGGTTACTATTTCAAAAGTAGTCGGCAAGATTTTTATTTTCAGCATATTTGTCGGTTACTAATTTAAAAGTAATTGGCAAGACTTTATTTTCAGCACATTCGTCGGTTACTTTTTCAAAATTAATCGGCAAGATTTTTATTTTCAGCATATTCGTCGGTTACTATTTCAAAAGTAATCGCCAAGATTTTTATTTTCAGCATATTTGTCGGTTACTATTTTAAAAGTAAGCGGCATGACTTTATTTTCAGCACATTCGTCGGTTACTATTTCAAAAGTAATCGGCAAGATTTTTTTTTCTGCATATTCGTCGGTTACTATTTCAAAAGTAATCGGCAAGATTTTTATTTTCAGCATATTCGGCGGTTACTATTTCAAAAGTAATCGGCAAGACTTTATTTTCAGCACATTCGTCGGTTACTATTTCAAAAGTAATCGGCAAGACTTTAATTTCAGCACATTCGTCGGTTACTATTTCAAAAGTAATCGACAAGATTTTTATTTTCAGCACATTCGTCGGTTACTATTTCAAAAGTAATCAGCAAGACTTTATTTTTAACACATTCGTCGGTTACTATTTCAAAAGTAATCGGCAAGATTTTTATTTTCTACATATTCGTCGGTTACTATTTCAAAAGTAATCGGCAAGATTTTTATTTTCAGCATATTTGTCGGTTACTATATTAAAAGTAATCGACAAGATTTTTATTTTCAACATATTCGTCAGTTACTATTTCAAAACTAATCAGCAAGACTTTATTTTCAGCACATTCGTTGGTTACTATTTCAAAAGTAGTCGGCAAGATTTTTATTTTCAGCATATTTGTCGGTTACTAATTTAAAAGTAATTGGCAAGATTTTTTTTTCTGCATATTCGTCGGTTACTATTTCAAAAGTAATCGGCAAGATTTTTATTTTCAGCATATTCGGCGGTTACTATTTCAAAAGTAATCGCCAGGATTTTTATTTTCAGCATATTTGTCGGTTACTATTTCAAAAGTAATCAGCAAGACTTAATTTTTAACACATTCGTCGGTTACTATTTCAAAAGTAATCGGCAAGATTTTTATTTTCAGCATATTTGTCGGTTACTATATTAAAAGTAATCGGCAAGATTTTTATTTTCAACACATTCGTCGGTTACTATTTCAAAAGTAATCCGCAAGACTTTATTTTTAACACATTCGTCGGTTACTATTTCAAAAGTAATCGGCAAGATTTTTATTTTCAGCATATTTGTCGGTTACTATATTAAAAGTAATCGGCAAGATTTTTATTTTCAGCATATTCGTCGGTTACTATTTCAAAAGTAATCGGCAAGACTTTATTTTCAGCACATTCGTCGGTTACTATTTCAAAAGTAATCGGCAAGACCTTATTTTCAGCACATTCGTCGCTTACTATTTTAAAAGTAATCGGCAAGATTTTTATTTTCAGCATATTCGTCGGTTACTATTTCAAAAGTAATCGTCAAAATTTTTTATTTTCAGCATATTTGTCGGTTACTATTTTAAAGGTAATCGGCAAGACTTTATTTTAAGCACATTCGTCGGTTACTATTTCAAAAGTAATCGCAAGACTTTATTTTCAGCACATTCGTCGGTTACTATTTCAAAAGTAATCGGCAAGACTTTAATTTCAGCACATTCGTCGGTTACTATTTCAAAAGTAATCGACAAGATTTTTATTTTCAGCACATTCGTCGGTTACTATTTCAAAAGTAATCAGCAAGACTTTATTTTTAACACATTCGTCGGTTACTATTTCAAAAGTAATCGGCAAGATTTTTATTTTCTACATATTCGTCGGTTACTATTTCAAAAGTAATCGGCAAGATTTTTATTTTCAGCATATTTGTCGGTTACTATATTAAAAGTAATCGACAAGATTTTTATTTTCAACATATTCGTCAGTTACTATTTCAAAACTAATCAGCAAGACTTTATTTTCAGCACATTCGTTGGTTACTATTTCAAAAGTAGTCGGCAAGATTTTTATTTTCAGCATATTTGTCGGTTACTAATTTAAAAGTAATTGGCAAGATTTTTTTTTCTGCATATTCGTCGGTTACTATTTCAAAAGTAATCGGCAAGATTTTTATTTTCAGCATATTCGGCGGTTACTATTTCAAAAGTAATCGCCAGGATTTTTATTTTCAGCATATTTGTTGGTTACTATTTCAAAAGTAATCAGCAAGACTTAATTTTTAACACATTCGTCGGTTACTATTTCAAAAGTAATCGGCAAGATTTTTATTTTCAGCATATTTGTCGGTTACTATATTAAAAGTAATCGGCAAGATTTTTATTTTCAACACATTCGTCGGTTACTATTTCAAAAGTAATCCGCAAGACTTTATTTTTAACACATTCGTCGGTTACTATTTCAAAAGTAATCGGCAAGATTTTTATTTTCAGCATATTTGTCGGTTACTATATTAAAAGTAATCGGCAAGATTTTTATTTTCAGCATATTCGTCGGTTACTATTTCAAAAGTAATCGGCAAGACTTTATTTTCAGCACATTCGTCGGTTACTATTTCAAAAGTAATCGGCAAGACCTTATTTTCAGCACATTCGTCGCTTACTATTTTAAAAGTAATCGGCAAGATTTTTATTTTCAGCATATTCGTCGGTTACTATTTCAAAAGTAATCGTCAAAATTTTTTATTTTCAGCATATTTGTCGGTTACTATTTTAAAGGTAATCGGCAAGACTTTATTTTAAGCACATTCGTCGGTTACTATTTCAAAAGTAATCGCAAGACTTTATTTTCAGCACATTCGTCGGTTACTATTTCAAAAGTAATCGGCAAGACTTTATTTTCAGCACATTCGTCGGTTACTATTTCAAAAGTAATCGCCAAGATTTTTATTTTCAGCATATTCGTCGGTTACTATTTCAAAAGTAATCGCCAAGATTTTGATTTTCAGCATATTTGTCGGTTACTAATTTAAAAGTAATCGGCAAGACTTTATTTTCAGCACATTCGTCGGTTACTATTTCAAAAGTAATCGGCAAGATTTTTATTTTCAGCATATTCGTCGGTTACTATTTCAAAAGTAATCGCCAAGATTTTTATTTTCAGCATATTTGTCGGTTACTATTTTAAAAGTAAGCGGCATGACTTTATTTTCAGCACATTCGTCGGTTACTATTTCAAAAGTAATCGGCAAGATTTTTTTTTCTGCATATTCGGCGGTTACTATTTCAAAAGTAATCGCCAAGATTTTTATTTTCAGCATATTCGGCGGTTACTATTTCAAAAGTAATCGCCAAGATTTTTCTTTTCAGCATATTTGTCGGTTACTAATTTAAAAGTAATCGGCAAGACTTTATTTTCAGCACATTCGTCGGTTACTATTTCAAAAGTAATCGGCAAGATTTTTATTTTCAGCATATTCGCCGATTACTATTTCAAAAGTAATCGCCAAGATTTTTATTTTCAGCATATTTATCGGTTACTATTTTAAAAGTAAGCGGCATGACTTTATTTTCAGCACATTTGTCGGTTACTATTTCAAAAGTAATCGGCAAGATTTTTTTTCTGCATATTCGTCGGTTACTATTTCAAAAGTAATCGGCAAGATTTTTATTTTCAGCATATTCGGCGGTTACTATTTCAAAAGTAATCGCCAAGACTTTATTTTCAGCACATTCGTGGGTTACTATTTCAAAAGTAATCGGCTAGATTTTTATTTTCAACACATTCGTCGGTTACTATTTCAAAAGTAATCGGCAAGACTTTAATTTCAGCACATTCGTCGGTTACTATTTCAAAAGTAATCGACAAGATTTTTATTTTCAGCACATTCGTCGGTTACTATTTCAAAAGTAATCAGCAAGACTTTATTTTTATCACATTCGTCGGTTACAATTTCAAAAGTAATCGGCAAGATTTTTATTTTCTACATATTCGTCGGTTACTATTTCAAAAGTAATCGGCAAGATTTTTATTTTCAGCATATTTGTCGGTTACTATATTAAAAGTAATCGACAACATTTTTATTTTCAACATATTCGTCGGTTACTATTTCAAAACTAATCAGCAAGACTTTATTTTCAGCACATTCGTTGGTTACTATTTCAAAAGTAGTCGGCAAGATTTTTATTTTCAGCATATTTGTCGGTTACTAATTTAAAAGTAATTGGCAAGACTTTATTTTCAGCACATTCGTCGGTTACTTTTTCAAAAGTAATCGGCAAGATTTTTATTTTCAGCATATTCGTCGGTTACTATTTCAAAAGTAATCGCCAAGATTTTTATTTTCAGCATATTTGTCGGTTACTATTATAAAAGTAAGCGGCATGACTTTATTTTCAGCACATTCGTCGGTTACTATTTCAAAAGTAATCGGCAAGATTTTTTTTCTGCATATTCGTCGGTTACTATTTCAAAAGTAATCGGCAAGATTTTTATTTTCAGCATATTCGGCGGTTACTATTTCAAAAGTAATCGGCAAGACTTTATTTTCAGCACATTCGTCGGTTACTATTTCAAAAGTAATCGGCAAGACTTTAATTTCAGCACATTCGTCGGTTACTATTTCAAAAGTAATCGACAAGATTTTTATTTTCAGCACATTCGTCGGTTACTATTTCAAAAGTAATCAGCAAGACTTTATTTTTAACACATTCGTCGGTTACTATTTCAAAAGTAATCGGCAAGATTTTTATTTTCTACATATTCGTCGGTTACTATTTCAAAAGTAATCGGCAAGATTTTTATTTTCAGCATATTTGTCGGTTACTATATTAAAAGTAATCGACAAGATTTTTATTTTCAACATATTCGTCAGTTACTATTTCAAAACTAATCAGCAAGACTTTATTTTCAGCACATTCGTTGGTTACTATTTCAAAAGTAGTCGGCAAGATTTTTATTTTCAGCATATTTGTCGGTTACTAATTTAAAAGTAATTGGCAAGATTTTTTTTTCTGCATATTCGTCGGTTACTATTTCAAAAGTAATCGGCAAGATTTTTATTTTCAGCATATTCGGCGGTTACTATTTCAAAAGTAATCGCCAGGATTTTTATTTTCAGCATATTTGTCGGTTACTATTTCAAAAGTAATCAGCAAGACTTAATTTTTAACACATTCGTCGGTTACTATTTCAAAAGTAATCGGCAAGATTTTTATTTTCAGCATATTTGTCGGTTACTATATTAAAAGTAATCGGCAAGATTTTTATTTTCAACACATTCGTCGGTTACTATTTCAAAAGTAATCCGCAAGACTTTATTTTTAACACATTCGTCGGTTACTATTTCAAAAGTAATCGGCAAGATTTTTATTTTCAGCAAATTTGTCGGTTACTATATTAAAAGTAATCGGCAAGATTTTTATTTTCAGCATATTCGTCGGTTACTATTTCAAAAGTAATCGGCAAGACTTTATTTTCAGCACATTCGTCGGTTACTATTTCATAAGTAATCGGCAAGACCTTATTTTCAGCACATTCGTCGCTTACTATTTTAAAAGTAATCGGCAAGATTTTTATTTTCAGCATATTCGTCGGTTACTATTTCAAAAGTAATCGTCAAAATTTTTTATTTTCATCATATTTGTCGGTTACTATTTTAAAGGTAATCGGCAAGACTTTATTTTCAGCACATTCGTCGGTTACTATTTCAAAAGTAATCGCAAGACTTTATTTTCAGCACATTCGTCGGTTACTATTTCAAAAGTAATCGGCAAGACTTTATTTTCAGCACATTCGTCGGTTACTATTTCAAAAGTAATCGCCAAGATTTTTATTTTCAGCATATTCGTCGGTTACTATTTCAAAAGTAATCGCCAAGATTTTGATTTTCAGCATATTTGTCGGTTACTAATTTAAAAGTAATCGGCAAGACTTTATTTTCAGCACATTCGTCGGTTACTATTTCAAAAGTAATCGGCAAGATTTTTATTTTCAGCATATTCGTCGGTTACTATTTCAAAAGTAATCGCCAAGATTTTTATTTTCAGCATATTTGTCGGTTACTATTTTAAAAGTAAGCGGCATGACTTTATTTTCAGCACATTCGTCGGTTACTATTTCAAAAGTAATCGGCAAGATTTTTTTTTCTGCATATTCGGCGGTTACTATTTCAAAAGTAATCGCCAAGATTTTTATTTTCAGCATATTCGGCGGTTACTATTTCAAAAGTAATCGCCAAGATTTTTCTTTTCAGCATATTTGTCGGTTACTAATTTAAAAGTAATCGGCAAGACTTTATTTTCAGCACATTCGTCGGTTACTATTTCAAAAGTAATCGGCAAGATTTTTATTTTCAGCATATTCGCCGATTACTATTTCAAAAGTAATCGCCAAGATTTTTATTTTCAGCATATTTATCGGTTACTATTTTAAAAGTAAGCGGCATGACTTTATTTTCAGCACATTTGTCGGTTACTATTTCAAAAGTAATCGGCAAGATTTTTTTTCTGCATATTCGTCGGTTACTATTTCAAAAGTAATCGGCAAGATTTTTATTTTCAGCATATTCGGCGGTTACTATTTCAAAAGTAATCGCCAAGACTTTATTTTCAGCACATTCGTCGGTTACTATTTCAAAAGTAATCGGCAAGATTTTTTTTTCTGCATATTCGGCGGTTACTATTTCAAAAGTAATCGCCAAGATTTTTATTTTCAGCATATTCGGCGGTTACTATTTCAAAAGTAATCGCCAAGATTTTTCTTTTCAGCATATTTGTCGGTTACTAATTTAAAAGTAATCGGCAAGACTTTATTTTCAGCACATTCGTCGGTTACTATTTCAAAAGTAATCGGCAAGATTTTTATTTTCAGCATATTCGCCGATTACTATTTCAAAAGTAATCGCCAAGATTTTTATTTTCAGCATATTTATCGGTTACTATTTTAAAAGTAAGCGGCATGACTTTATTTTCAGCACATTTGTCGGTTACTATTTCAAAAGTAATCGGCAAGATTTTTTTTCTGCATATTCGTCGGTTACTATTTCAAAAGTAATCGGCAAGATTTTTATTTTCAGCATATTCGGCGGTTACTATTTCAAAAGTAATCGCCAAGACTTTATTTTCAGCACATTCGTGGGTTACTATTTCAAAAGTAATCGGCTAGATTTTTATTTTCAACACATTCGTCGGTTACTATTTCAAAAGTAATCGGCAAGACTTTAATTTCAGCACATTCGTCGGTTACTATTTCAAAAGTAATCGACAAGATTTTTATTTTCAGCACATTCGTCGGTTACTATTTCAAAAGTAATCAGCAAGACTTTATTTTTAACACATTCGTCGGTTACAATTTCAAAAGTAATCGGCAAGATTTTTATTTTCTACATATTCGTCGGTTACTATTTCAAAAGTAATCGGCAAGATTTTTATTTTCAGCATATTTGTCGGTTACTATATTAAAAGTAATCGACAACATTTTTATTTTCAACATATTCGTCGGTTACTATTTCAAAACTAATCAGCAAGACTTTATTTTCAGCACATTCGTTGGTTACTATTTCAAAAGTAGTCGGCAAGATTTTTCTTTTCAGCATATTTGTCGGTTACTAATTTAAAAGTAATTGGCAAGACTTTATTTTCAGCACATTCGTCGGTTACTTTTTCAAAAGTAATCGGCAAGATTTTTATTTTCAGCATATTCGTCGGTTAATATTTCAAAAGTAATCGCCAAGATTTTTCTTTTCAGCATATTTGTCGGTTACTAATTTAAAAGTAATCGGCAAGACTTTATTTTCAGCACATTCGTCGGTTACTATTTCAAAAGTAATCGGCAAGATTTTTATTTTCAGCATATTCGCCGATTACTATTTCAAAAGTAATCGCCAAGATTTTTATTTTCAGCATATTTATCGGTTACTATTTTAAAAGTAAGCGGCATGACTTTATTTTCAGCACATTTGTCGGTTACTATTTCAAAAGTAATCGGCAAGATTTTTTTTCTGCATATTCGTCGGTTACTATTTCAAAAGTAATCGGCAAGATTTTTATTTTCAGCATATTCGGCGGTTACTATTTCAAAAGTAATCGCCAAGACTTTATTTTCAGCACATTCGTCGGTTACTATTTCAAAAGTAATCGGCAAGATTTTTTTTTCTGCATATTCGGCGGTTACTATTTCAAAAGTAATCGCCAAGATTTTTATTTTCAGCATATTCGGCGGTTACTATTTCAAAAGTAATCGCCAAGATTTTTCTTTTCAGCATATTTGTCGGTTACTAATTTAAAAGTAATCGGCAAGACTTTATTTTCAGCACATTCGTCGGTTACTATTTCAAAAGTAATCGGCAAGATTTTTATTTTCAGCATATTCGCCGATTACTATTTCAAAAGTAATCGCCAAGATTTTTATTTTCAGCATATTTATCGGTTACTATTTTAAAAGTAAGCGGCATGACTTTATTTTCAGCACATTTGTCGGTTACTATTTCAAAAGTAATCGGCAAGATTTTTTTTCTGCATATTCGTCGGTTACTATTTCAAAAGTAATCGGCAAGATTTTTATTTTCAGCATATTCGGCGGTTACTATTTCAAAAGTAATCGCCAAGACTTTATTTTCAGCACATTCGTGGGTTACTATTTCAAAAGTAATCGGCTAGATTTTTATTTTCAACACATTCGTCGGTTACTATTTCAAAAGTAATCGGCAAGACTTTAATTTCAGCACATTCGTCGGTTACTATTTCAAAAGTAATCGACAAGATTTTTATTTTCAGCACATTCGTCGGTTACTATTTCAAAAGTAATCAGCAAGACTTTATTTTTAACACATTCGTCGGTTACAATTTCAAAAGTAATCGGCAAGATTTTTATTTTCTACATATTCGTCGGTTACTATTTCAAAAGTAATCGGCAAGATTTTTATTTTCAGCATATTTGTCGGTTACTATATTAAAAGTAATCGACAACATTTTTATTTTCAACATATTCGTCGGTTACTATTTCAAAACTAATCAGCAAGACTTTATTTTCAGCACATTCGTTGGTTACTATTTCAAAAGTAGTCGGCAAGATTTTTCTTTTCAGCATATTTGTCGGTTACTAATTTAAAAGTAATTGGCAAGACTTTATTTTCAGCACATTCGTCGGTTACTTTTTCAAAAGTAATCGGCAAGATTTTTATTTTCAGCATATTCGTCGGTTAATATTTCAAAAGTAATCGCCAAGATTTTTATTTTCAGCATATTTGTCGGTTACTATTTTAAAAGTAAGCGGCATGACTTTATTTTCAGCACATTCGTCGGTTACTATTTCAAAAGTAATCGGCAAGATTTTTTTTTCTGCATATTCGTCGGTTACTATTTCAAAAGTAATCGGCATGATTTTTATTTTCAGCATATTCGGCGGTTACTATTTCAAAAGTAATCGCCAAGATTTTTATTTTCAGCATATTTGTCGGTTACTATTTGAAAAGTAAGCGGCATGACTTTATTTTCAGCACATTCGTCGGTTACTATTTCAAAATTAATCGGCAAGATTTTTATTTTCAGCATATTTGTCTGTTACTATATTAAAAGTAATCGACAAGATTTTTATTTTCAACATATTCGTCGGTTACTATTTCAAAAGTAATCGGCAAGACTTTATTTTCAGCACATTCGTCGATTACTATTTCAAAAGTAATCGGCAAGACTTTAATTTCAGCACATTCGTCGGTTACTATTTCAAAAGTAATCGGCAAGACATTATTTTCAGCACATTCGTCGGTTACTATTTCAAAAGTAATCGACAAGATTTTTATTTTCAGCATATTCGTCGGTTACTATTTCAAAAGTAATCGGCAAGATTTTTATTTTCAGTAGATTCGTCGGTTACTATTTCAAAAGTAATCGGCAAAACTTTATTTTTGGCAGATTCGTCGATTACTATTTCAAAAGTAATCGGCAAGATTTTTATTTTCAGCATATTTGTCGGTTACTATATTAAAAGTAATCGACAAGATTTTTATTTTCAACATATTCGTCGGTTACTATTTCAAAAGTAATCAGCAAGACTTTATTTTCAGCATATTCGTCGGTTACTATTTCAAAAGTAATCGGCAAGCCTTTATTTTCAACACATTCGTCGGTTACTATTTCAAAAGTAATCGGCAAGATTTTTATTTTCAGCATATTCGTCGGTTACTATTTCAAAAGTAATCGCCAAGATTTTTATTTTCAACATATTTGTCAGTTACTATTTTAAAAGTTATCGGCAAGACTTTATTTTCAGCACATTCGTCGGTTACTATTTCAAAAGTAATCGGCAAGACTTTATTTTCAGCACATTCGTCGGTTACTATTTCAAAAGTAATCGGCAAGACTTTATTTTCAGCACATTCGTCGGTTACTATTTCAAAAGTAATCGGCAAGATTTTTATTTTCAGCTTATTCGTCGGTTACTATTTCAAAAGTAATCGCCAAGATTTTTATTTTCAGCATATTTGTCGGTTACTATTTTAAAAGTAAGCGGCATGACTTTATTTTCAGCACATTCGTCGGTTACTATTTCAAAAGTAATCGGCAAGATTTTTTTTTCTGCATATTCGGCGGTTACTATTTCAAAAGTAATCGCCAAGATTTTTATTTTCAGCATATTCGGCGGTTACTATTTCAAAAGTAATCGCCAAGATTTTTCTTTTCAGCATATTTGTCGGTTACTAATTTAAAAGTAATCGGCAAGACTTTATTTTCAGCACATTCGTCGGTTACTATTTCAAAAGTAATCGGCAAGATTTTTATTTTCAGCATATTCGCCGATTACTATTTCAAAAGTAATCGCCAAGATTTTTATTTTCAGCATATTTATCGGTTACTATTTTAAAAGTAAGCGGCATGACTTTATTTTCAGCACATTTGTCGGTTACTATTTCAAAAGTAATCGGCAAGATTTTTTTTCTGCATATTCGTCGGTTACTATTTCAAAAGTAATCGGCAAGATTTTTATTTTCAGCATATTCGGCGGTTACTATTTCAAAAGTAATCGCCAAGACTTTATTTTCAGCACATTCGTGGGTTACTATTTCAAAAGTAATCGGCTAGATTTTTATTTTCAACACATTCGTCGGTTACTATTTCAAAAGTAATCGGCAAGACTTTAATTTCAGCACATTCGTCGGTTACTATTTCAAAAGTAATCGACAAGATTTTTATTTTCAGCACATTCGTCGGTTACTATTTCAAAAGTAATCAGCAAGACTTTATTTTTAACACATTCGTCGGTTACAATTTCAAAAGTAATCGGCAAGATTTTTATTTTCTACATATTCGTCGGTTACTATTTCAAAAGTAATCGGCAAGATTTTTATTTTCAGCATATTTGTCGGTTACTATATTAAAAGTAATCGACAACATTTTTATTTTCAACATATTCGTCGGTTACTATTTCAAAACTAATCAGCAAGACTTTATTTTCAGCACATTCGTTGGTTACTATTTCAAAAGTAGTCGGCAAGATTTTTCTTTTCAGCATATTTGTCGGTTACTAATTTAAAAGTAATTGGCAAGACTTTATTTTCAGCACATTCGTCGGTTACTTTTTCAAAAGTAATCGGCAAGATTTTTATTTTCAGCATATTCGTCGGTTAATATTTCAAAAGTAATCGCCAAGATTTTTATTTTCAGCATATTTGTCGGTTACTATTTTAAAAGTAAGCGGCATGACTTTATTTTCAGCACATTCGTCGGTTACTATTTCAAAAGTAATCGGCAAGATTTTTTTTTCTGCATATTCGTCGGTTACTATTTCAAAAGTAATCGGCATGATTTTTATTTTCAGCATATTCGGCGGTTACTATTTCAAAAGTAATCGCCAAGATTTTTATTTTCAGCATATTTGTCGGTTACGATTTGAAAAGTAAGCGGCATGACTTTATTTTCAGCACATTCGTCGGTTACTATTTCAAAATTAATCGGCAAGATTTTTATTTTCAGCATATTTGTCTGTTACTATATTAAAAGTAATCGACAAGATTTTTATTTTCAACATATTCGACGGTTACTATTTCAAAAGTAATCGGCAAGACTTTATTTTCAGCACATTCGTCGATTACTATTTCAAAAGTAATCGGCAAGACTTTAATTTCAGCACATTCGTCGGTTACTATTTCAAAAGTAATCGGCAAGACATTATTTTCAGCACATTCGTCGGTTACTATTTCAAAAGTAATCGACAAGATTTTTATTTTCAGCATATTCGTCGGTTACTATTTCAAAAGTAATCGGCAAGATTTTTATTTTCAGTAGATTCGTCGGTTACTATTTCAAAAGTAATCGGCAAAACTTTATTTTTGGCAGATTCGTCGATTACTATTTCAAAAGTAATCGGCAAGATTTTTATTTTCAGCATATTTGTCGGTTACTATATTAAAAGTAATCGACAAGATTTTTATTTTCAACATATTCGTCGGTTACTATTTCAAAAGTAATCAGCAAGACTTTATTTTCAGCATATTCGTCGGTTACTATTTCAAAAGTAATCGGCAAGCCTTTATTTTCAACACATTCGTCGGTTACTATTTCAAAAGTAATCGGCAAGATTTTTATTTTCAGCATATTCGTCGGTTACTATTTCAAAAGTAATCGCCAAGATTTTTATTTTCAACATATTTGTCAGTTACTATTTTAAAAGTTATCGGCAAGACTTTATTTTCAGCACATTCGTCGGTTACTATTTCAAAAGTAATCGGCAAGACTTTATTTTCAGCACATTCGTCGGTTACTATTTCAAAAGTAATCGGCAAGACTTTATTTTCAGCACATTCGTCGGTTACTATTTCAAAAGTAATCGGCAAGATTTTTATTTTCAGCTTATTCGTCGGTTACTATTTCAAAAGTAATCGCCAAGATTTTTATTTTCAGCATATTTGTCGGTTACTATTTTAAAAGTAAGCGGCATGACTTT
Source organism: Medicago lupulina (assembly GCA_958299785.1). Lineage (NCBI taxonomy): Eukaryota > Viridiplantae > Streptophyta > Magnoliopsida > Fabales > Fabaceae > Medicago > Medicago lupulina. The sequence goes on along the minus strand of OY283143.1, from coordinate 39,044,637 downwards.
ATTTTCAGCACATTCGTCGGTTACTATTTCAAAAGTAATCGGCAAGATTTTTTTTTCTGCATATTCGGCGGTTACTATTTCAAAAGTAATCGCCAAGATTTTTATTTTCAGCATATTCGGCGGTTACTATTTCAAAAGTAATCGCCAAGATTTTTCTTTTCAGCATATTTGTCGGTTACTAATTTAAAAGTAATCGGCAAGACTTTATTTTCAGCACATTCGTCGGTTACTATTTCAAAAGTAATCGGCAAGATTTTTATTTTCAGCATATTCGCCGATTACTATTTCAAAAGTAATCGCCAAGATTTTTATTTTCAGCATATTTATCGGTTACTATTTTAAAAGTAAGCGGCATGACTTTATTTTCAGCACATTTGTCGGTTACTATTTCAAAAGTAATCGGCAAGATTTTTTTTCTGCATATTCGTCGGTTACTATTTCAAAAGTAATCGGCAAGATTTTTATTTTCAGCATATTCGGCGGTTACTATTTCAAAAGTAATCGCCAAGACTTTATTTTCAGCACATTCGTGGGTTACTATTTCAAAAGTAATCGGCTAGATTTTTATTTTCAACACATTCGTCGGTTACTATTTCAAAAGTAATCGGCAAGACTTTAATTTCAGCACATTCGTCGGTTACTATTTCAAAAGTAATCGACAAGATTTTTATTTTCAGCACATTCGTCGGTTACTATTTCAAAAGTAATCAGCAAGACTTTATTTTTAACACATTCGTCGGTTACAATTTCAAAAGTAATCGGCAAGATTTTTATTTTCTACATATTCGTCGGTTACTATTTCAAAAGTAATCGGCAAGATTTTTATTTTCAGCATATTTGTCGGTTACTATATTAAAAGTAATCGACAACATTTTTATTTTCAACATATTCGTCGGTTACTATTTCAAAACTAATCAGCAAGACTTTATTTTCAGCACATTCGTTGGTTACTATTTCAAAAGTAGTCGGCAAGATTTTTCTTTTCAGCATATTTGTCGGTTACTAATTTAAAAGTAATTGGCAAGACTTTATTTTCAGCACATTCGTCGGTTACTTTTTCAAAAGTAATCGGCAAGATTTTTATTTTCAGCATATTCGTCGGTTAATATTTCAAAAGTAATCGCCAAGATTTTTATTTTCAGCATATTTGTCGGTTACTATTTTAAAAGTAAGCGGCATGACTTTATTTTCAGCACATTCGTCGGTTACTATTTCAAAAGTAATCGGCAAGATTTTTTTTTCTGCATATTCGTCGGTTACTATTTCAAAAGTAATCGGCATGATTTTTATTTTCAGCATATTCGGCGGTTACTATTTCAAAAGTAATCGCCAAGATTTTTATTTTCAGCATATTTGTCGGTTACGATTTGAAAAGTAAGCGGCATGACTTTATTTTCAGCACATTCGTCGGTTACTATTTCAAAATTAATCGGCAAGATTTTTATTTTCAGCATATTTGTCTGTTACTATATTAAAAGTAATCGACAAGATTTTTATTTTCAACATATTCGTCGGTTACTATTTCAAAAGTAATCGGCAAGACTTTATTTTCAGCACATTCGTCGATTACTATTTCAAAAGTAATCGGCAAGACTTTAATTTCAGCACATTCGTCGGTTACTATTTCAAAAGTAATCGGCAAGACATTATTTTCAGCACATTCGTCGGTTACTATTTCAAAAGTAATCGACAAGATTTTTATTTTCAGCATATTCGTCGGTTACTATTTCAAAAGTAATCGGCAAGATTTTTATTTTCAGTAGATTCGTCGGTTACTATTTCAAAAGTAATCGGCAAAACTTTATTTTTGGCAGATTCGTCGATTACTATTTCAAAAGTAATCGGCAAGATTTTTATTTTCAGCATATTTGTCGGTTACTATATTAAAAGTAATCGACAAGATTTTTATTTTCAACATATTCGTCGGTTACTATTTCAAAAGTAATCAGCAAGACTTTATTTTCAGCATATTCGTCGGTTACTATTTCAAAAGTAATCGGCAAGATTTTATTTTCTACATATTCGTCGGTTACTATTTCAAAAGTAATCGGCAAGACTTTATTTTCAGCACATTCGTCGATTACTATTTCAAAAGTAATCGGCAAGACTTTATTTTCAGCACATTCGTCGGTTACTATTTCAAAAGTAATCGGCAAGACATTATTTTCAGCACATTCGTCGGTTACTATTTCAAAAGTAATCGACAAGATTTTTATTTTCAGCATATTCGTTGGTTACTATTTCAAAAGTAATCGGCAAGATTTTTATTTTCAGTAGATTCGTCGGTTACTATTTCAAAAGTAATCGGCAAAACTTTATTTTTGGCAGATTCGTCGATTACTATTTCAAAAGTAATCGGCAAGATTTTTATTTTCAGCATATTTGTCGGTTACTATATTAAAAGTAATCGACAAGATTTTTATTTTCAACATATTCGTCGGTTACTATTTCAAAAGTAATCAGCAAGACTTTATTTTCAGCATATTCGTCGGTTACTATTTCAAAAGTAATCGGCAAGCCTTTATTTTCAACACATTCGTCGGTTACTATTTCAAAAGTAATCGGCAAGATTTTTATTTTCAGCATATTCGTCGGTTACTATTTCAAAAGTAATCGCCAAGATTTTTATTTTCAACATATTTGTCAGTTACTATTTTAAAAGTAATCGGCAAGACTTTATTTTCAGCACATTCGTCGGTTACTATTTCAAAAGTAATCGGCAAGACTTTATTTTCAGCACATTCGTCGGTTACTATTTCAAAAGTAATCGGCAAGACTTTATTTTCAGCACATTCGTCGGTTACTATTTCAAAAGTAATCCGCAAGATTTTTATTTTCAGCATATTCGTCGGGTACTATTTCAAAAGTAATCGGCAAGATTTTATTTTCAGCATATTTGTCGGTTACTATATTAAAAGTAATCGACAAGATTTTTATTTTCAACATATTCGTCGGTTACTATTTCAAAAGTAATCAGCAAGACTTTATTTTCAGCATATTCGTCGGTTACTATTTCAAAAGTAATTGGCAAGCCTTTATTTTCAGCACATTCGTCGGTTACTATTTCAAAAGTAATCGGCAAGATTTTTATTTTCAGCATATTCGTCGGTTACTATTTTAAAAGTAATCGGCAAGACTTTAATTTCAGCACATTCGTCGGTTACTATTTCAAAAGTAATCAGCAAGACTTTATTTTCAGCATATTCGTTGGTTACTATTTCAAAAGTAATCGGCAAGCCTTTATTCTCAGCACATTCGTCGGTTACTATTTCAAAAGTAATCGGCAAGATTTTTATTTTCAGCATATTCGTCGGTTACTATTTCAAAAGTAATCGCCAAGATTTTTTTATTTTCAGCATATTTGTCGGTTACTATTTTAAAAGTAATCGGCAAGACTTTATTTTCAGCACATTCGTCGGTTACTATTTCAAAAGTAATCGGCAAGATTTTTATTTTCAGCCTATTCGTCGGTTACTATTTCAAATGTAATCGCCAAGATTTTTATTTTCAGCATATTTGTCGGTTACTATTTTAAAAGTAAGCGGCATGACTTTATTTTCAGCACATTCGTCGGTTACTATTTCAAAAGTAATCGGCAAGATTTTTTTTTCTGCATATTCGTCGGTTACTATTTCAAAAGTAATCGGCAAGATTTTTATTTTCAGCATATTCGGCGGTTACTATTTCAAAAGTAATCGCCAAGATTTTTATTTTCAGCATATTTGTCGTTTACTATTTTAAAAGTAAGCGGCATGACTTTATTTTCAGCACATTCGTCGGTTACTATTTCAAAAGTAATCGGCAAGATTTTTATTTTCAGCATATTTGTCTGTTACTATATTAAAAGTAATCGACAAGATTTTTATTTTCAACATATTCGTCGGTTACTATTTCAAATGTAATCGCCAAGATTTTTATTTTCAGCATATTTGTCGGTTACTATTTTAAAAGTAAGCGGCATGACTTTATTTTCAGCACATTCGTCGGTTACTATTTCAAAAGTAATCGGCAAGATTTTTTTTTCTGCATATTCGTCGGTTACTATTTCAAAAGTAATCGGCAAGATTTTTATTTTCAGCATATTCGGCGGTTACTATTTCAAAAGTAATCGCCAAGATTTTTATTTTCAGCATATTTGTCGGTTACTATTTTAAAAGTAAGCGGCATGACTTTATTTTCAGCACATTCGTCGGTTACTATTTCAAAAGTAATCGGCAAGATTTTTATTTTCAGCATATTTGTCTGTTACTATATTAAAAGTAATCGACAAGATTTTTATTTTCAACATATTCGTCGGTTACTATTTCAAAAGTAATCGGCAAGACTTTATTTTCAGCACATTCGTCGGTTACTATTTCAAAAGTAATCGGCAAGACTTTAATTTCAGCACATTCGTCGGTTACTATTTCAAAAGTAATCGACAAGATTTTTATTTTCAGCACATTCGTCGGTTACTATTTCAAAAGTAATCAGCAAGACTTTATTTTTAACACATTCGTCGGTTACAATTTCAAAAGTAATCGGCAAGATTTTTATTTTCTACATATTCGTCGGTTACTATTTCAAAAGTAATCGGCAAGATTTTTATTTTCAGCATATTTGTCGGTTACTATATTAAAAGTAATCGACAACATTTTTATTTTCAACATATTCGTCGGTTACTATTTCAAAACTAATCAGCAAGACTTTATTTTCAGCACATTCGTTGGTTACTATTTCAAAAGTAGTCGGCAAGATTTTTCTTTTCAGCATATTTGTCGGTTACTAATTTAAAAGTAATTGGCAAGACTTTATTTTCAGCACATTCGTCGGTTACTTTTTCAAAAGTAATCGGCAAGATTTTTATTTTCAGCATATTCGTCGGTTAATATTTCAAAAGTAATCGCCAAGATTTTTATTTTCAGCATATTTGTCGGTTACTATTTTAAAAGTAAGCGGCATGACTTTATTTTCAGCACATTCGTCGGTTACTATTTCAAAAGTAATCGGCAAGATTTTTTTTTCTGCATATTCGTCGGTTACTATTTCAAAAGTAATCGGCATGATTTTTATTTTCAGCATATTCGGCGGTTACTATTTCAAAAGTAATCGCCAAGATTTTTATTTTCAGCATATTTGTCGGTTACGATTTGAAAAGTAAGCGGCATGACTTTATTTTCAGCACATTCGTCGGTTACTATTTCAAAATTAATCGGCAAGATTTTTATTTTCAGCATATTTGTCTGTTACTATATTAAAAGTAATCGACAAGATTTTTATTTTCAACATATTCGTCGGTTACTATTTCAAAAGTAATCGGCAAGACTTTATTTTCAGCACATTCGTCGATTACTATTTCAAAAGTAATCGGCAAGACTTTAATTTCAGCACATTCGTCGGTTACTATTTCAAAAGTAATCGGCAAGACATTATTTTCAGCACATTCGTCGGTTACTATTTCAAAAGTAATCGACAAGATTTTTATTTTCAGCATATTCGTCGGTTACTATTTCAAAAGTAATCGGCAAGATTTTTATTTTCAGTAGATTCGTCGGTTACTATTTCAAAAGTAATCGGCAAAACTTTATTTTTGGCAGATTCGTCGATTACTATTTCAAAAGTAATCGGCAAGATTTTTATTTTCAGCATATTTGTCGGTTACTATATTAAAAGTAATCGACAAGATTTTTATTTTCAACATATTCGTCGGTTACTATTTCAAAAGTAATCAGCAAGACTTTATTTTCAGCATATTCGTCGGTTACTATTTCAAAAGTAATCGGCAAAATTTTATTTTCTACATATTCGTCGGTTACTATTTCAAAAGTAATCGGCAAGACTTTATTTTCAGCACATTCGTCGATTACTATTTCAAAAGTAATCGGCAAGACTTTATTTTCAGCACATTCGTCGGTTACTATTTCAAAAGTAATCGGCAAGACATTATTTTCAGCACATTCGTCGGTTACTATTTCAAAAGTAATCGACAAGATTTTTATTTTCAGCATATTCGTCGGTTACTATTTCAAAAGTAATCGGCAAGATTTTTATTTTCAGTAGATTCGTCGGTTACTATTTCAAAAGTAATCGGCAAAACTTTATTTTTGGCAGATTCGTCGATTACTATTTCAAAAGTAATCGGCAAGATTTTTATTTTCAGCATATCTGTCGGTTACTATATTAAAAGTAATCGACAAGATTTTTATTTTCAACATATTCGTCGGTTACTATTTCAAAAGTAATCAGCAAGACTTTATTTTCAGCATATTCGTCGGTTACTATTTCAAAAGTAATCGGCAAGCCTTTATTTTCAACACATTCGTCGGTTACTATTTCAAAAGTAATCGGCAAGATTTTTATTTTCAGCATATTCGTCGGTTACTATTTCAAAAGTAATCGCCAAGATTTTTATTTTCAACATATTTGTCAGTTACTATTTTAAAAGTAATCGGCAAGACTTTATTTTCAGCACATTCGTCGGTTACTATTTCAAAAGTAATCGGCAAGACTTTATTTTCAGCACATTCGTCGGTTACTATTTCAAAAGTAATCGGCAAGACTTTATTTTCAGCACATTCGTCGGTTACTATTTCGAAAGTAATCCGCAAGATTTTTATTTTCAGCATATTCGTCGGTTACTATTTCAAAAGTAATCGGCAAGATTTTATTTTCAGCATATTTGTCGGTTACTATATTAAAAGTAATCGACAAGATTTTTATTTTCAACATATTCGTCGGTTACTATTTCAAAAGTAATCAGCAAGACTTTATTTTCAGCATATTCGTCGGTTACTATTTCAAAAGTAATTGGCAAGCCTTTATTTTCAGCACATTCGTCGGTTACTATTTCAAAAGTAATCGGCAAGATTTTTATTTTCAGCATATTCGTCGGTTACTATTTTAAAAGTAATCGGCAAGACTTTAATTTCAGCACATTCGTCGGTTACTATTTCAAAAGTAATCAGCAAGACTTTATTTTCAGCATATTCGTTGGTTACTATTTCAAAAGTAATCGGCAAGCCTTTATTCTCAGCACATTCGTCGGTTACTATTTCAAAAGTAATCGGCAAGATTTTTATTTTCAGCATATTCGTCGGTTACTATTTCAAAAGTAATCGCCAAGATTTTTTTATTTTCAGCATATTTGTCGGTTACTATTTTAAAAGTAATCGGCAAGACTTTATTTTCAGCACATTCGTCGGTTACTATTTCAAAAGTAATCGGCAAGATTTTTATTTTCAGCCTATTCGTCGGTTACTATTTCAAATGTAATCGCCAAGATTTTTATTTTCAGCATATTTGTCGGTTACTATTTTAAAAGTAAGCGGCATGACTTTATTTTCAGCACATTCGTCGGTTACTATTTCAAAAGTAATCGGCAAGATTTTTTTTTCTGCATATTCGTCGGTTACTATTTCAAAAGTAATCGGCAAGATTTTTATTTTCAGCATATTCGGCGGTTACTATTTCAAAAGTAATCGCCAAGATTTTTATTTTCAGCATATTTGTCGGTTACTATTTTAAAAATAAGCGGCATGACTTTATTTTCAGCACATTCGTCGGTTACTATTTCAAAAGTAATCGGCAAGATTTTTATTTTCAGCATATTTGTCTGTTACTATATTAAAAGTAATCGACAAGATTTTTATTTTCAACATATTCGTCGGTTACTATTTCAAATGTAATCGCCAAGATTTTTATTTTCAGCATATTTGTCGGTTACTATTTTAAAAGTAAGCGGCATGACTTTATTTTCAGCACATTCGTCGGTTACTATTTCAAAAGTAATCGGCAAGATTTTTTTTCTGCATATTCGTCGGTTACTATTTCAAAAGTAATCGGCAAGATTTTTATTTTCAGCATATTCGGCGGTTACTATTTCAAAAGTAATCGCCAAGATTTTTATTTTCAGCATATTTGTCGGTTACTATTTTAAAAGTAAGCGGCATGACTTTATTTTCAGCACATTCGTCGGTTACTATTTCAAAAGTAATCGGCAAGATTTTTATTTTCAGCATATTTGTCTGTTACTATATTAAAAGTAATCGACAAGATTATTATTTTCAACATATTCGTCGGTTACTATTTCAAAAGTAATCGGCAAGACTTTATTTTCAGCACATTCGTCGGTTACTATTTCAAAAGTAATCGGCAAGACTTTAATTTCAGCACATTCGTTGGTTACTATTTCAAAAGTAATCGGCAAGACTTTATTTTCAGCACATTCGTCGGTTACTATTTCAAAAGTAATCGACAAGATTTTTATTTTCAGCATATTCGTCGGTTACTATTTCAAAAGTAATCGGCAAGATTTTTATTTTCAGTAGATTCGTCGGTTACTATTTCAAAAGTAATCGGCAAGACTTTATTTTGGGCAGATTCGTCGATTACTATTTCAAAAGTAATCGGCAAGATTTTTATTTTCAGCATATTTGTCGGTTACTATATTAATAGTAATCGACAAGATTTTTATTTTCAATATATTCGTCGGTTACTATTTCAAAAGTAATCAGCAAGACTTTATTTTCAGCATATTCGTCGGTTACTATTTCAAAAGTAATCGGCAAGCCTTTATTTTCAGCACATTCGTCGGTTACTATTTCAAAAGTAATCGGCAAGATTTTTATTTTAAGCATATTCGTCGGTTACTATTTCAAAAGTAATCGCCAAGATTTTTATTTTCAGCATATTTGTCAGTTACTATTTTAAAAGTATTGGAACGACCCTTGCGCAAAAATGAGATTTTAGTCTATATGGTTATTTGTTTGATATATATGAAGGTTGAGCTTTTCCATCGATGTCCCTTGGTGCGAAAGATGATATTTGAACCTATTTTGTTCTAAATTCGGTAAATATAAAGTATTGGGATGACCCTTGTCGCAAAAATGAGATATTAGCCTATATGGTTGCAAATTTGATAAATGTGAAGGTTGAATTTGTCCCTTGATTTAAAGCATGATTTGTGAACCTATTTGGTTATGTATTCTGTAAAATGAAAACATTAGAATGACCGTTGTGCAAAAATGAGATTGTAGCCTATATGATTACATCTTTGATAAATATGAACATTTAACTTGTCCCTCGATGTTCTTTGATGCGAAACATGATATTTGAACCTATTTGGTTCTAAATTCGGTAAATATAAAGTATTGGGATGACCATTGTCACGAAAATGAGATATTAGCCTATATGGTTGCAAATTTGATAAATGGGAAAGTTGAATTTGTCCCTTGATTTAAAGCATGATTTGTGAACCTATTTGGTTTTGTATTTGGTAAAATGAAAGTATTGAAATGTCCGTTGTCCCGAAAATGAGATTTTGGCCTATATGCTTATAAGTTTGAGAAAAAAGAATGTCAACATTTCCCTTGATTTAAAACATGATATGTGAACCTATTTGGTTTTGTATTGGATAAAATGAAAGTATTGGAATGACCCTTGCGCAAAAATGAGATTTTAGTCTATATGGTTACATGTTTGACAAATATGAAGGTTAAGCTTGTCCCTCGATGTCCCGAGATGCGAAACATGATATTTGAACCTATTTGGTTCTAAATTCGGTAAATATAAAGTATTGGGATGACCCTTGTCGGGAAAAAGAGATATTAACCTATATATCGTTGTAAATTTGATAAATTGGAAGGTTGAATTTGTCCCTTGATTTAAAGCATGATTTGTGAACATATTTGGTTTTGTATTCGGTAAAATGAAAGTATTGAAATGTCCGTTGTCCCGAAAATGAGATTTTGGCCTATATACTTACAAGTTTGAGAAAAAAGAAGGTTAACATTTCCCTTGATTTAAAACATGATATGTGAACCTATTTGGTTTTGTATTCGGTAAAATGAAAGTATTGGAACGACCCTTGCGCAAAAATGAGATTTATCCTATATGGTTATATGTTTGATATATATGAAGGTTGAGCTTGTCCCTCGATGTCTCTTGGTGCGAAACATGATATTTGAACCTATTTGGTTCTAAATTCGGTAAATATAAAGTATAGGGATGACCCTTGTCGCGAAAATGAGATATTAGCCTATATGGTTGCAAATTTGATAAATGGGAAGGGTTAATTTGTCGCTTGATTTAAAGCATGATTTGTGAACCTCTTTGGTTGTGTATTCGGTAAAATAAAAGTATTGGAATAACCCTTTCGCAAAAATGAGATTTTGGCCTATATGATACAAGTTTGAGAAATAAGAAGGTTAACATTTCCCTTGATTTAAATCATGATATATGAACCTATATGGTTTTGTATTCGATAAAATGAAAGTATTGGAACGACCCTTGCGTAAAAATGAGATTTTAGCCTATATGGTTATATGTTTGATATATGTATGAAGGTTGAGCTTGTCCCTTGATGTTCTTTGGTGCGAAAGATGATATTTAAACCTTTTTGGTTCTAAATTTGGTAAATATAATGTATTGGGATGACCCTTGTTGCGAAAATGAGATACGAAAATGAGATATTAGCCTATATGGTTGCATATTTGATAAATGGGAAGGTTGAATATGTTCCTTGATTTAAAGCATGATTTTTGAACCAATTTGATTATGTATTCGGCAAAATGAAAGTATTAGAATGACCCTTGCGCAAAAATGAAATTTTAGCCTATATGGTTATTTGTTTGATAAATATGAAGGTTGAGCTTGTCCATCGATGTCCCTTGGTGCGAAAGATGATATTTGAACCTATTTGGTTCTAAATTCGGTAAATATAAAGTATTGGGATGACCCTTGTCGGGAAAAAGAGATATTAACATATATATCGTTGCAAATTTGATAAATGAGAAGGTTGAATTTGTCCCTTGATTTAAAACATGATATGTGAACCTATTTAGTTTTGTATTCGGTAAAATGAAAGTATTGGAACGACCCTTGCGCAAAAATGAGATTTTAGTCTATATGGTTATTTGTTTGATATATATATATATATATATATATATATATATATATATATATATGGTTATTTGTTTGATATATATGAAGGTTGAGATTGTCCATCGATGTCCCTTGGTGCGAAAGATGATATTTGAACCTATTTTGTTCTAAATTCGGTAAATATAAAGTATTGGGATGACCCTTGTCGCGAAAATGAGATTTATCCTATATGGTTATATGTTTGATATATATGAAGGTTGAGCTTGTCCCTCGATGTCTCTTGGTGCGAAACATGATATTTGAACTTATTTGGTTCTAAATTCGGTAAATATAAAGTATAGGGATGACCCTTGTCGCGAAAATGAGATATTAGCCTATATGCTTGCAAATTTGATATTTGGGAAGGGTTAATTTGTCGCTTGATTTAAAGCATGATTTGTGAACCTCTTTGGTTGTGTATTCGGTAAAATAAAAGTATTGGAATAACCCTTTCGCAAAAATGAGATTTTGGCCTATATGATACAAGTTTGAGAAATAAGAAGGTTAACATTTCCCTTTATTTAAATCATGATATATGAACCTATATGGTTTTGTATTCGATAAAATGAAAGTATTGGAACAACCCTTGCGTAAAAATGAGATTTTAGCCTATATGGTTATATGTTTGATATATGTATGAAGGTTGAGCTTGTCCCTCGATGTTCTTTGGTGCGAAAGATGATATTTGAACCTTTTTGGTTCTAAATTGGGTAAATATAATGTATTGGGATGACCCTTGTCGCGAAAATGAGATATTAGCCTATATGGTTGCAAATTTGATAAATGTGAAGGTTGAATTTGTCCCTTGATTTAAAGCATGATTTGTGAACCTATTTGGTTATTTATTCGGTAAAATGAAAGCATTTTAATGACCCTTGTGCAAAAATGAGATTGTAGCCTATATGGTTACATTTTTTTTATAAATATGAAGATTGAACTTGTCCCACGATGTTCCTTGGTGTGAAAGATGATATTTGAACCTATTTGGTTCTAAATTCGGTAAATATAAAGTATTGGGATGACCCTTGTCGCGAAAATGAGATATTAGCCTATATGGTTGCAAATTTGATAAATGTGAAGGTTGAGCTTGTCCATCGATGTCCCTTGGTGCGAAAGATGATATTTGACCCTATTTGGTTGTAAATTAGGTAAATATAAAGTATTGGGATGACCCTTGTCGGGAAAAAGAGATACTAACATATATATCGTTGCAAATTTGATAAATGAGAAGGTTGAATTTGTCCCTTGATTTAAAACATGATATGTGAACCTATTTAGTTTTGTATTCGGTAAAATGAAAGTATTGGAACTACCTTTGCGCAAAAATGAGATTTTAGTCTATATGGTTATTTGTTTGATATATATGAAGGTTGAGCTTGTCCATCGATGTCCCTTGGTGTGAAAGATGATATTTGAACCTATTTGGTTCTAAATTCGGTAAATATAAAGTATTGGGATGACCCTTGTCACGAAAATGAGATATTAGCATATGTGGTTGCAAATTTGATAAATGAGAAGGTTGAATTTGTCCCTTGATTTAAAGCATGATTTGTGAACATATTTGGTTTTGTATTCGGTAAAATGAAAGTATTGAAATGTCCGTTGTCCCGAAAATGAGATTTTGGCCTATATACTTACAAGTTTGAGAAAAAAGAAGGTTAACATTTCCCTTGATTTAAAACATGATATGTGAACCTATTTGGTTTTGTATTCGGTAAAATGAAAGTATTGGAATGACCCTTGCGCAAAAATGAGATTTATCCTATATTGTTAGATGTTTGATATATATGAAGGTTGAGCTTGTCCCTCGATGTCTCTTGGTGCGAAACATGATATTTGAAACCTATTTGGTTCTAAATTCGGTAAATATAAAGTATAGGGATGACCCTTGTCGCGAAAATGAGATACGAAAATGAGATATTAGCCTATATGGTTGCATATTTGATAAATGGGAAGGTTGAATATGTTCCTTGATTTAAAGCATGATTTTTGAACCAATTTGATTATGTATTCGGCAAAATGAAAGTATTAGAATGACCCTTGCGCGAAAATTAGATATTAGCCTATATGGTTGCAAATTTGATAAATGGGAAGGGTTAAATTGTAGCTTGATTTAAAGCATGATTTGTGAACTTCTTTGGTTGTGTATTCGGTAAAATAAAAGTATTGGAATAACCCTTTCGCAAAAATGAGATTTTGGCCTATATGATACAAGTTTGAGAAATAAGAAGGTTAACATTTCCCTTGATTTAAATCATGATATATGAACCTATATGGTTTTGTATTCGATAAAATGAAAGTATTGGAACGACCCTTGCGTAAAAATGAGATTTTAGCCTATATGGTTATATGTTTGATATATGTATGAAGGTTGAGCTTGTCCCTCGATGTTCTTTGGTGCGAAAGATGATATTTGAACCTTTTTGGTTCTAAATTTGGTAAATATAATGTATTGGGATGACCCTTGTCGCGAAAATGAGATACGAAAATGAGATATTAGCCTATATGGTTGCATATTTGATAAATGGGAAGGTTGAATATGTTCCTTGATTTAAAGCATGATTTTTGAACCAATTTGATTATGTATTCGGCAAAATGAAAGTATTAGAATGACCCTTGCGCAAAAATGAAATTTTAGCCTTTATGGTTATTTGTTTGATATATATGAAGGTTGAGCTTGTCCATCGAAGTCCCTTGGTGCGAAAGATGATATTTGACCCTATTTGGTTCTAAATTCGGTAAATATAAAGTATTGGGATGACCCTTGTCGGGAAAAAGAGATATTAACATATATATCGTTGCAAATTTGATAAATGAGAAGGTTGAATTTGTCCCATGATTTAAAACATGATATGTGAACCTATTTAGTTTTGTATTCGGTAAAATGAAAGTATTGGAACTACCCTTGCGCAAAAATGAGATTTTAGTCTATATGGTTATTTGTTTGATATATATGAAGGTTGAGCTTGTCCATCGATGTCCCTTGGTGTGAAAGATGATATTTGAACCTATTTGGTTCTAAATTCGGTAAATATAAAGTATTGGGATGACCCTTGTCGCGAAAATGAGATATTAGCCTATATGGTTGCAAATTTGATAAATGTGAAGGTTGAATTTGTCCCTTGATTTAAAGCATGTTTGTGAACCTATTTGGTTATTTATTCGGTAAAATGAAAGCATTTTAATGACCCTTGTGCAAAAATGAGATTGTAGCCTATATGGTTACATTTTTTTATAAATATGAAGATTGAACTTGTCCCTCGATGGTCCTTGATGCGAAACATGATATTTGAACCTATTTGGTTCTAAATTCGGTAAATATAAAGTATTGGGATGACCCTTGTCACGAAAATGAGATATTAGCATATGTGGTTGCAAATTTGATAAATGGGAAAGTTGAATTTGTCCCTTGATTTAAAGCATGATTTGTGAACCTATTTCGTTTTGTATTTGGTAAAATGAAAGTATTGAAATGTCCGTTGTCCCGAAAATGAGATTTTGGCCTATATGCTTATAAGTTTGAGAAAAAAGAAGGTCAACATTTCCCTTGATTTAAAACATGATATGTGAACCTATTTGGTTTTGTATTCGATAAAATGAAAGTATTGGAATGACCCTTGCGCAAAAATGAGATTTTAGCCTATATGGTTACATGTTTGACAAATATGAAGGTTGAGCTTGTTCCTTGATGTCCCGTGATGCGAAACATGATATTTGAACCTATTTGGTTCTAAATTCGGTAAATATAAAGTATTGGGATGACCCTTGTCGGGAAAAAGAGATATTAACATATATATCGTTGCAAATTTGATAAATGAGAAGGTTGAATTTGTCCCTTGATTTAAAGCATGATTTGTGAACATATTTGGTTTTGTATTCGGTAAAATGAAAGTATTGAAATGTCCGTTGTCCCGAAAATGAGATTTTGGCCTATATACTTACAAGTTTGAGAAAAAAGAAGGTTAACATTTCCCTTGATTTAAAACATGATATGTGAACCTATTTGGTTTTGTATTCGGTAAAATGAAAGTATTGGAATGACCCTTGCGCAAAAATGAGATTTATCCTATATTGTTAGATGTTTGATATATATGAAGGTTGAGCTTGTCCCTCGATGTCTCTTGGTGCGAAACATGATATTTGAAACCTATTTGGTTCTAAATTCGGTAAATATAAAGTATAGGGATGACCCTTGTCGCGAAAATGAGATATTAGCCTATATGGTTGCAAATTTGATAAATGGGAAGGGTTAAATTGTCGCTTGATTTAAAGCATGATTTGTGAACCTCTTTGGTTGTGTATTCGGTAAAATAAAAGTATTGGAATAACCCTTTCGCAAAAATGAGATTTTAACCTATATGATACAAGTTTGAGAAATAAGAAGGTTAACATTTCCCTTGATTTAAATCATGATATATGAACCTATATGGTTTTGTATTCGATAAAATGAAAGTATTGGAACGACCCTTGCGTAAAAATGAGATTTTAGCCTATATGGTTATATGTTTGATATATGTATGAAGGTTGAGCTTGTCCCTCGATGTTCTTTGGTGCGAAAGATGATATTTGAACCTTTTTGGTTCTAAATTTGGTAAATATAATGTATTGGGCTGACCCTTGTCGCGAAAATGAGATACGAAAATGAGATATTAGCCTATATGGTTGCATATTTGATAAATGGGAAGGTTGAATATGTTCCTTGATTTAAAGCATGATTTTTGAACCAATTTGATTATGTATTCGGCAAAATGAAAGTATTAGAATGACCCTTGCGCAAAAATGAAATTTTAGCCTTTATGGTTATTTGTTTGATATATATGAAGGTTGAGCTTGTCCATCGATGTCCCTTGGTGCGAAAGATGATATTTGACCCTATTTGGTTCTAAATTCGGTAAATATAAAGTATTGGGATGACCCTTGTCGGGAAAAAGAGATATTAACATATATATCGTTGCAAATTTGATAAATGAGAAGGTTGAATTTGTGCCTTGATTTAAAACATGATATGTGAACCTATTTAGTTTGTATTCGGTAAAATGAAAGTATTGGAACTACCCTTGCGCAAAAATGAGATTTTAGTCTATATGGTTATTTGTTTGATATATATGAAGGTTGAGCTTGTCCATCGATGTCCCTTGGTGTGAAAGATGATATTTGAACCTATTTGGTTCTAAATTCGGTAAATATAAAGTATTGGGATGATCCTTGTCGCGAAAATGAGATATTAGCCTATATGGTTGCAAATTTGATAAATGTGAAGGTTGAATTTGTCCCTTGATTTAAAGCATGATTTGTGAACCTATTTGGTTATTTATTCGGTAAAATGAAAGCATTTTAATGACCCTTGTGCAAAAATGAGATTGTAGCCTATATGGTTACATTTTTTTATAAATATGAAGATTGAACTTGTCCCTCGATGGTCCTTGATGCGAAACATGATATTTGAACCTATTTGGTTCTAAATTCGGTAAATATAAAGTATTGGGATGACCCTTGTCACGAAAATGAGATATTAGCATATGTGGTTGCAAATTTGATAAATGGGAAAGTTGAATTTGTCCCTTGATTTAAAGCATGATTTGTGAACCTATTTCGTTTTGTATTTGGTAAAATGAAAGTATTGAAATGTCCGTTGTCCCGAAAATGAGAATTTGGCCTATATGCTTATAAGTTTGAGAAAAAAGAAGGTCAACATTTCCCTTGATTTAAAACATGATATGTGAACCTATTTGGTTTTGTATTCGATAAAATGAAAGTATTGGAATGACCCTTGCGCAAAAATGAGATTTTAGCCTATATGGTTACATGTTTGACAAATATGAAGGTTGAGCTTGTTCCTTGATGTCCCGTGATGCGAAACATGATATTTGAACCTATTTGGTTCTAAATTCGGTAAATATAAAGTATTGGGATGACCCTTGTCGGGAAAAAGAGATATTAACATATATATCGTTGCAAATTTGATAAATGAGAAGGTTGAATTTGTCCCTTGATTTAAAGCATGATTTGTGAACATATTTGGTTTTGTATTCGGTAAAATGAAAGTATTGAAATGTCCGTTGTCCCGAAAATGAGATTTTGGCCTATATACTTACAAGTTTGAGAAAAAAGAAGGTTAACATTTCCCTTGATTTAAAACATGATATGTGAACCTATTTGGTTTTGTATTCGGTAAAATGAAAGTATTGGAATGACCCTTGCGCAAAAATGAGATTTATCCTATATTGTTAGATGTTTGATATATATGAAGGTTGAGCTTGTCCCTCGATGTCTCTTGGTGCGAAACATGATATTTGAAACCTATTTGGTTCTAAATTCGGTAAATATAAAGTATAGGGATGACCCTTGTCGCGAAAATGAGATATTAGCCTATATGGTTGCAAATTTGATAAATGGGAAGGGTTAAATTGTCGCTTGATTTAAAGCATGATTTGTGAACCTCTTTGGTTGTGTATTCGGTAAAATAAAAGTATTGGAATAACCCTTTCGCAAAAATGAGATTTTGGCCTATATGATACAAGTTTGAGAAATAAGAAGGTTAACATTTCCCTTGATTTAAATCATGATATATGAACCTATATGGTTTTGTATTCGATAAAATGAAAGTATTGGAACGACCCTTGCGTAAAAATGAGATTTTAGCCTATATGGTTATATGTTTGATATATGTATGAAGGTTGAGCTTGTCCCTCGATGTTCTTTGGTGCGAAAGATGATATTTGAACCTTTTTGGTTCTAAATTTGGTAAATATAATGTATTGGGATGACCCTTGTCGCGAAAATGAGATACGAAAATGAGATATTAGCCTATATGGTTGCATATTTGATAAATGGGAAGGTTGAATATGTTCCTTGATTTAAAGCATGATTTTTGAACCAATTTGATTATGTATTCGGCAAAATGAAAGTATTAGAATGACCCTTGCGCAAAAATGAAATTTTAGCCTTTATGGTTATTTGTTTGATATATATGAAGGTTGAGCTTGTCCATCGATGTCCCTTGGTGCGAAAGATGATATTTGACCCTATTTGGTTCTAAATTCGGTAAATATAAAGTATTGGGATGACCCTTGTCGGGAAAAAGAGATATTAACATATATATCGTTGCAAATTTGATAAATGAGAAGGTTGAATTTGTGCCTTGATTTAAAACATGATATGTGAACCTATTTAGTTTGTATTCGGTAAAATGAAAGTATTGGAACTACCCTTGCGCAAAAATGAGATTTTAGTCTATATGGTTATTTGTTTGATATATATGAAGGTTGAGCTTGTCCATCGATGTCCCTTGGTGTGAAAGATGATATTTGAACCTATTTGGTTCTAAATTCGGTAAATATAAAGTATTGGGATGATCCTTGTCGCGAAAATGAGATATTAGCCTATATGGTTGCAAATTTGATAAATGTGAAGGTTGAATTTGTCCCTTGATTTAAAGCATGATTTGTGAACCTATTTGGTTATTTATTCGGTAAAATGAAAGCATTTTAATGACCCTTGTGCAAAAATGAGATTGTAGCCTATATGGTTACATTTTTTTATAAATATGAAGATTGAACTTGTCCCTCGATGGTCCTTGATGCGAAACATGATATTTGAACCTATTTGGTTCTAAATTCGGTAAATATAAAGTATTGGGATGACCCTTGTCACGAAAATGAGATATTAGCATATGTGGTTGCAAATTTGATAAATGGGAAAGTTGAATTTGTCCCTTGATTTAAAGCATGATTTGTGAACCTATTTCGTTTTGTATTTGGTAAAATGAAAGTATTGAAATGTCCGTTGTCCCGAAAATGAGAATTTGGCCTATATGCTTATAAGTTTGAGAAAAAAGAAGGTCAACATTTCCCTTGATTTAAAACATGATATGTGAACCTATTTGGTTTTGTATTCGATAAAATGAAAGTATTGGAATGACCCTTGCGCAAAAATGAGATTTTAGCCTATATGGTTACATGTTTGACAAATATGAAGGTTGAGCTTGTTCCTTGATGTCCCGTGATGCGAAACATGATATTTGAACCTATTTGGTTCTAAATTCGGTAAATATAAAGTATTGGGATGACCCTTGTCGGGAAAAAGAGATATTAACATATATATCGTTGCAAATTTGATAAATGAGAAGGTTGAATTTGTCCCTTGATTTAAAGCATGATTTGTGAACATATTTGGTTTTGTATTCGGTAAAATGAAAGTATTGAAATGTCCGTTGTCCCGAAAATGAGATTTTGGCCTATATACTTACATGTTTGAGAAAAAAGAAGGTTAACATTTCCCTTGATTTAAAACATGATATGTGAACCTATTTGGTTTTGTCTTCGGTAAAATGAAAGTATTGGAATGACCCTTGCGCAAAAATGAGATTTATCCTATATGGTTATATGTTTGATATATATGAAGGTTGAGCTTGTCCCTTGATGTCTCTTGGTGCGAAACATGATATTTGAAACCTATTTGGTTCTAAATTCGGTAAATATAAAGTATAGGGATGACCCTTGTCGCGAAAATGAGATATTAGCCTATATGGTTGCAAATTTGATAAATGGGAAGGGTTAAATTGTCGCTTGATTTAAAGCATGATTTGTGAACCTCTTTGGTTGTGTATTCGGTAAAATAAAAGTATTGGAATAACCCTTTCGCAAAAATGAGATTTTGGCCTATATGATACAAGTTTGAGAAATAAGAAGGTTAACATTTCCCTTGATTTAAATCATGATATATGAACCTATATGGTTTTGTATTCGATAAAATGAAAGTATTGGAACGACCCTTGCGTAAAAATGAGATTTTAGCCTATATGGTTATATGTTTGATATATGTATGAAGGTTGAGCTTGTCCCTCGATGTTCTTGGGTGCGAAAGATGATATTTGAACCTTTTTGGTTCTAAATTTGGTAAATATAATGTATTGGGATTACCCTTGTCGCGAAAATGAGATATTAGCCTATATGGTTGCATATTTGATAAATGGGAAGGTTGAATATGTTCCTTGATTTAAAGCATGATTTTCGAACCAATTTGATTATGTATTCGGCAAAATGAAAGTATTAGAATGACCCTTGCGCAAAAATGAGATTTTAGCCTATATGGTTATTTGTTTGATATATATGAAGGTTGAGCTTGTCCATCGATGTCCCTTGGTGCGAAAGATGATATTTGAACCTATTTGGTTCTAAATTCGGTAAATATAAAGTATTATAAAGTATTGGGATGATCCTTGTCGGTAAAAAGAGATATTAACATATATATCGTTGCAAATTTGATAAATGAGAAGGTTGAATTTGTCCCTTGATTTAAAACATGATATGTGAACCTATTTAGTTTTGTATTCGGTAAAATGAAAGTATTGGAACGACCCTTGCGCAAAAATGAGATTTTAGTCTATATGGTTATTTGTTTGATATATATGAAGGTTGAGCTTGTCCATCGATGTCCCTTGGTGCGAAAGATGATATTTGAACCTATTTTGTTCTAAATTCGGTAAATATAAAGTATTGGGATGACCCTTGTCGCGAAAATGAGATATTAGCCTATATGGTTGCAAATTTGATAAATGTGAAGGTTGAATTTGTCCCTTGATTTAAAGCATGATTTGTGAACCTATTTGGTTATGTATTCGGTAAAATGAAAGCATTAGAATGACCGTTGTGCAAAAATGAGATTGTAGCCTATATGGTTACATCTTTGATAAATATGAACATTTAACTTGTCCCTCGATGTTCCTTGATGCGAAACATGATATTTGAACCTATTTGGTTCTAAATTCGGTAAATATAAAGTATTGGGATGACCGTTGTCACGAAAATGAGATATTAGCCTATATGGTTGCAAATTTGATAAATGGGAAAGTTGAATTTGTCCCTTGATTTAAAGCAAGATTTGTGAACCTATTTGGTTTTGTATTTGGTAAAATGAAAGTATTGAAATGTCCGTTGTCCCGAAAATGAGATTTTGGCCTAGATGCTTACAAGTTTGAGAAAAAAGAAGGTTAACATTTCCCTTGATTCAAAACATGATATGTGAACCTATTTGGTTTTGTATTCGATAAAATGAAAGTATTGGAATGACCCTTGAGCAAAAATGAGATTTTAGCCTATATGGTTACATGTTTGACAAATATAAAGGTTGAGCTTGTCCATCGATGTCCCTTGGTGCGAAAGATGATATTTGAACCTATTTTGTTCTAAATTCGGTAAATATAAAGTATTGGGATGACCCTTGTCGCGAAAATGAGATATTAGCCTATATGGTTGCAAATTTGATAAATGTGAAGGTTGAATTTGTCCCTTGATTTAAAGCATGATTTGTGAACCTATTTGGTTATGTATTCGGTAAAATGAAAGCATTAGAATGACCGTTGTGCAAAAATGAGATTGTAGCCTATATGGTTACATCTTTGATAAATATGAACATTTAACTTGTCCCTCGATGTTCCTTGATGCGAAACATGATATTTGAACCTATTTGGTTCTAAATTCGGTAAATATAAAGTATTGGGATGACCGTTGTCACGAAAATGAGATATTAGCCTATATGGTTGCAAATTTGATAAATGGGAAAGTTGAATTTGTCCCTTGATTTAAAGCAAGATTTGTGAACCTATTTGGTTTTGTATTTGGTAAAATGAAAGTATTGAAATGTCCGTTGTCCCGAAAATGAGATTTTGGCCTAGATACTTACAAGTTTGAGAAAAAAGAAGGTTAACATTTCCCTTGATTCAAAACATGATATGTGAACCTATTTGGTTTTGTATTCGATAAAATGAAAGTATTGGAATGACCCTTGAGCAAAAATGAGATTTTAGCCTATATGGTTACATGTTTGACAAATATAAAGGTTGAGCTTGTCCATCGATGTCCCTTGGTGCGAAAGATGATATTTGAACCTATTTTGTTCTAAATTCGGTAAATATAAAGTATTGGGATGACCCTTGTCGCGAAAATGAGATATTAGCCTATATGGTTGCAAATTTGATAAATGTGAAGGTTGAATTTGTCCCTTGATTTAAAGCATGATTTGTGAACCTATTTGGTTATGTATTCGGTAAAATGAAAGCATTAGAATGACCGTTGTGCAAAAATGAGATTGTAGCCTATATGGTTACATCTTTGATAAATATGAACATTTAACTTGTCCCTCGATGTTCCTTGATGCGAAACATGATATTTGAACCTATTTGGTTCTAAATTCGGTAAATATAAAGTATTGGGATGACCGTTGTCACGAAAATGAGATATTAGCCTATATGGTTGCAAATTTGATAAATGGGAAAGTTGAATTTGTCCCTTGATTTAAAGCAAGATTTGTGAACCTATTTGGTTTTGTATTTGGTAAAATGAAAGTATTGAAATGTCCGTTGTCCCGAAAATGAGATTTTGGCCTAGATACTTACAAGTTTGAGAAAAAAGAAGGTTAACATTTCCCTTGATTCAAAACATGATATGTGAACCTATTTGGTTTTGTATTCGATAAAATGAAAGTATTGGAATGACCCTTGAGCAAAAATGAGATTTTAGCCTATATGGTTACATGTTTGACAAATATAAAGGTTGAGCTTGTCCATCGATGTCCCTTGGTGCGAAAGATGATATTTGAACCTATTTTGTTCTAAATTCGGTAAATATAAAGTATTGGGATGACCCTTGTCGCGAAAATGAGATATTAGCCTATATGGTTGCAAATTTGATAAATGTGAAGGTTGAATTTGTCCCTTGATTTAAAGCATGATTTGTGAACCTATTTGGTTATGTATTCGGTAAAATGAAAGCATTAGAATGACCGTTGTGCAAAAATGAGATTGTAGCCTATATGGTTACATCTTTGATAAATATGAACATTTAACTTGTCCCTCGATGTTCCTTGATGCGAAACATGATATTTGAACCTATTTGGTTCTAAATTCGGTAAATATAAAGTATTGGGATGACCGTTGTCACGAAAATGAGATATTAGCCTATATGGTTGCAAATTTGATAAATGGGAAAGTTGAATTTGTCCCTTGATTTAAAGCAAGATTTGTGAACCTATTTGGTTTTGTATTTGGTAAAATGAAAGTATTGAAATGTCCGTTGTCCCGAAAATGAGATTTTGGCCTAGATACTTACAAGTTTGAGAAAAAAGAAGGTTAACATTTCCCTTGATTCAAAACATGATATGTGAACCTATTTGGTTTTGTATTCGATAAAATGAAAGTATTGGAATGACCCTTGCGCAAAAATGAGATTTTAGCCTATATGGTTACATGTTTGACAAATATGAAGGTTGAGCTTGTTCCTTGATGTCCCGTGATGCGAAACATGATATTTGAACCTATTTGGTTCTAAATTCGGTAAATATAATGTATTGGGATGACCCTTGTCGGGAAAAAGAGATATTAACATATATATCGTTGCAAATTTGATAAATGAGAAGGTTGAATTTGTCCCTTGATTTAAAGCATGATTTGTGAACATATTTGGTTTTGTATTCGGTAAAATGAAAGTATTGAAATGTCCGTTGTCCCGAAAATGAGATTTTGGCCTATATACTTACAAGTTTGAGAAAAAAGAAAGTTAACATTTCCCTTGATTTAAAACATGATATGTGAACCTATTTGGTTTTGTATTCGGTAAAATGAAAGTATTGGAATGACCCTTGCGCAAAAATGAGATTTATCCTATATGGTTATATGTTTGATATATATGAAGGTTGAGCTTGTCCCTCGACGTTCCTTGGCGCGAAAGATGATATTTGAACCTATTGGGTTCTAAATTTGGTATATATAAAGTATTGGGATGACCCTTGTCGCGAAAATGAGATATTAGCCTATATGGTTGCAAATTTGATAAATGTGAAGGTTGAATTTCTCCCTTGATTTAATGCATGATTTGTGAACCTCTTTGGTTGTGTATTCGATAAAATAAAAGGATTGGAATGACCCTTGCGCAAAAATGAGATTTTGGCCTATATGATTACAAGTTTGAGAAATAAGAAGGTTAACATTTCCCTTGATTTAAATCATGATATATGAATCTATTTGGTTTTGTATTCGATAAAATGAAAGTATTGGAACGACCCTTGCGTAAAAATGAAATTTTAGCCTATATGGTTATATGTTTGATATATGTATGAAGGTTGAGCTTGTCCCTCGACGTTCCTTGGTGCGAAAGATGATATTTGAACCTATTGGGTTCTAAATTTGGTATATATAAAGTATTGGGATGACCCTTGTCGCGAAAATGAGATATTAGCCTATATGGTTGCAAATTTGATAAATGTGAAGGTTGAATTTCTCCCTTGATTTAATGCATGATTTGTGAACCTCTTTGGTTGTGTATTCGATAAAATAAAAGGATTGGAATGACCCTTGCGCAAAAATGAGATTTTGGCCTATATGATTACAAGTTTGAGAAATAAGAAGGTTAACATTTCCCTTGATTTAAATCATGATATGTGAACCTATTTGGTTTTGTATTCGGTAAAATGAAAGTATTGGAATGACCCTTGCGCAAAAATGAGATTTATCCTATATGGTTATATGTTTGATATATATGAAGGTTGAGCTTGTCCCTCGACGTTCCTTGGCGCGAAAGATGATATTTGAACCTATTGGGTTCTAAATTTGGTATATATAAAGTATTGGGATGACCCTTGTCGCGAAAATGAGATATTTGCCTATATGGTTGCAAATTTGATAAATGTGAAGGTTGAATTTCTCCCTTGATTTAATGCATGATTTGTGAACCTCTTTGGTTGTGTATTCGATAAAATAAAAGGATTGGAATGACCCTTGCGCAAAAATGAGATTTTGGCCTATATGATTACAAGTTTGAGAAATAAGAAGGTTAACATTTCCCTTGATTTAAATCATGATATATGAATCTATTTGGTTTTGTATTCGATAAAATGAAAGTATTGGAACGACCCTTGCGTAAAAATGAGATTTTAGCCTATATGGTTATATGTTTGATATATGTATGAAGGTTGAGCTTGTCCCTCGACGTTCCTTGGTGCGAAAGATGATATTTGAACCTATTGGGTTCTAAATTTGGTATATATAAAGTATTGGGATGACCCTTGTCGCGAAAATGAGATATTAGCCTATATGGTTGCAAATTTGATAAATGTGAAGGTTGAATTTCTCCCTTGATTTAATGCATGATTTGTGAACCTCTTTGGTTGTGTATTCGATAAAATAAAAGGATTGGAATGACCCTTGCGCAAAAATGAGATTTTAGCCTATATGGTTATTTGTTTGATATATATGAAGGTTGAGCTTGTCCATCGATGTCCCTTGGTGCGAAAGATGATATTTGAACCTATTTGGTTCTAAATTCGGTAAATATAAAGTATTATAAAGTATTGGGATGATCCTTGTCGGTAAAAAGAGATATTAACATATATATCGTTGCAAATTTGATAAATGAGAAGGTTGAATTTGTCCCTTGATTTAAAACATGATATGTGAACCTATTTAGTTTTGTATTCGGTAAAATGAAAGTATTGGAACGACCCTTGCGCAAAAATGAGATTTTAGTCTATATGGTTATTTGTTTGATATATATGAAGGTTGAGCTTGTCCATCGATGTCCCTTGGTGCGAAAGATGATATTTGAACCTATTTTGTTCTAAATTCGGTAAATATAAAGTATTGGGATGACCCTTGTCGCGAAAATGAGATATTAGCCCATATGGTTGCAAATTTGATAAATGTGAAGGTTGAATTTGTCCCTTGATTTAAAGCATGATTTGTGAACCTATTTGGTTATGTATTCGGTAAAATGAAAGCATTAGAATGACCGTTGTGCAAAAATGAGATTGTAGCCTATATGGTTACATCTTTGATAAATATGAACATTTAACTTGTCCCTCGATGTTCCTTGATGCGAAACATGATATTTGAACCTATTTGGTTCTAAATTCGGTAAATATAAAGTATTGGGATGACCGTTGTCACGAAAATGAGATATTAGCCTATATGGTTGCAAATTTGATAAATGGGAAAGTTGAATTTGTCCCTTGATTTAAAGCAAGATTTGTGAACCTATTTGGTTTTGTATTTGGTAAAATGAAAGTATTGAAATGTCCGTTGTCCCGAAAATGAGATTTTGGCCTAGATACTTACAAGTTTGAGAAAAAAGAAGGTTAACATTTCCCTTGATTCAAAACATGATATGTGAACCTATTTGGTTTTGTATTCGATAAAATGAAAGTATTGGAATGACCCTTGAGCAAAAATGAGATTTTAGCCTATATGGTTACATGTTTGACAAATATAAAGGTTGAGCTTGTCCATCGATGTCCCTTGGTGCGAAAGATGATATTTGAACCTATTTTGTTCTAAATTCGGTAAATATAAATTATTGGGATGACCCTTGTCGCGAAAATGAGATATTAGCCTATATGGTTGCAAATTTGATAAATGTGAAGGTTGAATTTGTCCCTTGATTTAAAGCATGATTTGTGAACCTATTTGGTTATGTATTCGGTAAAATGAAAGCATTAGAATGACCGTTGTGCAAAAATGAGATTGTAGCCTATATGGTTACATCTTTGATAAATATGAACATTTAACTTGTCCCTCGATGTTCCTTGATGCGAAACATGATATTTGAACCTATTTGGTTCTAAATTCGGTAAATATAAAGTATTGGGATGACCGTTGTCACGAAAATGAGATATTAGCCTATATGGTTGCAAATTTGATAAATGGGAAAGTTGAATTTGTCCCTTGATTTAAAGCAAGATTTGTGAACCTATTTGGTTTTGTATTTGGTAAAATGAAAGTATTGAAATGTCCGTTGTCCCGAAAATGAGATTTTGGCCTAGATACTTACAAGTTTGAGAAAAAAGAAGGTTAACATTTCCCTTGATTCAAAACATGATATGTGAACCTATTTGGTTTTGTATTCGATAAAATGAAAGTATTGGAACGACCCTTGCGTAAAAATGAGATTTTAGCCTATATGGTTATATGTTTGATATATGTATGAAGGTTGAGCTTGTCCCTCGATGTTCTTTGGTGCGAAAGATGATATTTGAACCTTTTTGGTTCTAAATTTGGTAAATATAATGTATTGGGATGACCCTTGTCGCGAAAATGAGATACGAAAATGAGATATTAGCCTATATGGTTGCATATTTGATAAATGGGAAGGTTGAATATGTTCCTTGATTTAAAGCATGATTTTTGAACCAATTTGATTATGTATTCGGTAAAATGAAAGTATTAGAATGACCCTTGCGCAAAAATGAAATTTTAGCCTTTATGGTTATTTGTTTGATATATATGAAGGTTGAGCTTGTCCATCGATGTCCCTTGGTGCGAAAGATGATATTTGACCCTATTTGGTTCTAAATTCGGTAAATATAAAGTATTGGGATGACCCTTGTCGGGAAAAAGAGATATTAACATATATATCGTTGCAAATTTGATAAATGAGAAGGTTGAATTTGTGCCTTGATTTAAAACATGATATGTGAACCTATTTAGTTTGTATTCGGTAAAATGAAAGTATTGGAACTACCCTTGCGCAAAAATGAGATTTTAGTCTATATGGTTATTTGTTTGATATATATGAAGGTTGAGCTTGTCCATCGATGTCCCTTGGTGTGAAAGATGATATTTGAACCTATTTGGTTCTAAATTCGGTAAATATAAAGTATTGGGATGATCCTTGTCGCGAAAATGAGATATTAGCCTATATGGTTGCAAATTTGATAAATGTGAAGGTTGAATTTGTCCCTTGATTTAAAGCATGATTTGTGAACCTATTTGGTTATTTATTCGGTAAAATGAAAGCATTTTAATGACCCTTGTGCAAAAATGAGATTGTAGCCTATATGGTTACATTTTTTTATAAATATGAAGATTGAACTTGTCCCTCGATGGTCCTTGATGCGAAACATGATATTTGAACCTATTTGGTTCTAAATTCGGTAAATATAAAGTATTGGGATGACCCTTGTCACGAAAATGAGATATTAGCATATGTGGTTGCAAATTTGATAAATGGGAAAGTTGAATTTGTCCCTTGATTTAAAGCATGATTTGTGAACCTATTTCGTTTTGTATTTGGTAAAATGAAAGTATTGAAATGTCCGTTGTCCCGAAAATGAGAATTTGGCCTATATGCTTATAAGTTTGAGAAAAAAGAAGGTCAACATTTCCCTTGATTTAAAACATGATATGTGAACCTATTTGGTTTTGTATTCGATAAAATGAAAGTATTGGAATGACCCTTGCGCAAAAATGAGATTTTAGCCTATATGGTTACATGTTTGACAAATATGAAGGTTGAGCTTGTTCCTTGATGTCCCGTGATGCGAAACATGATATTTGAACCTATTTGGTTCTAAATTCGGTAAATATAAAGTATTGGGATGACCCTTGTCGGGAAAAAGAGATATTAACATATATATCGTTGCAAATTTGATAAATGAGAAGGTTGAATTTGTCCCTTGATTTAAAGCATGATTTGTGAACATATTTGGTTTTGTATTCGGTAAAATGAAAGTATTGAAATGTCCGTTGTCCCGAAAATGAGATTTTGGCCTATATACTTACAAGTTTGAGAAAAAAGAAGGTTAACATTTCCCTTGATTTAAAACATGATATGTGAACCTATTTGGTTTTGTCTTCGGTAAAATGAAAGTATTGGAATGACCCTTGCGCAAAAATGAGATTTATCCTATATGGTTATATGTTTGATATATATGAAGGTTGAGCTTGTCCCTCGATGTCTCTTGGTGCGAAACATGATATTTGAAACCTATTTGGTTCTAAATTCGGTAAATATAAAGTATAGGGATGACCCTTGTCGCGAAAATGAGATATTAGCCTATATGGTTGCAAATTTGATAAATGGGAAGGGTTAAATTGTCGCTTGATTTAAAGCATGATTTGTGAACCTCTTTGGTTGTGTATTCGGTAAAATAAAAGTATTGGAATAACCCTTTCGCAAAAATGAGATTTTGGCCTATATGATACAAGTTTGAGAAATAAGAAGGTTAACATTTCCCTTGATTTAAATCATGATATATGAACCTATATGGTTTTGTATTCGATAAAATGAAAGTATTGGAACGACCCTTGCGTAAAAATGAGATTTTAGCCTATATGGTTATATGTTTGATATATGTATGAAGGTTGAGCTTGTCCCTCGATGTTCTTGGGTGCGAAAGATGATATTTGAACCTTTTTGGTTCTAAATTTGGTAAATATAATGTATTGGGATTACCCTTGTCGCGAAAATGAGATATTAGCCTATATGGTTGCATATTTGATAAATGGGAAGGTTGAATATGTTCCTTGATTTAAAGCATGATTTTCGAACCAATTTGATTATGTATTCGGCAAAATGAAAGTATTAGAATGACCCTTGCGCAAAAATGAGATTTTAGCCTATATGGTTATTTGTTTGATATATATGAAGGTTGAGCTTGTCCATCGATGTCCCTTGGTGCGAAAGATGATATTTGAACCTATTTGGTTCTAAATTCGGTAAATATAAAGTATTATAAAGTATTGGGATGATCCTTGTCGGTAAAAAGAGATATTAACATATATATCGTTGCAAATTTGATATATGAGAAGGTTGAATTTGTCCCTTGATTTAAAACATGATATGTGAACCTATTTAGTTTTGTATTCGGTAAAATGAAAGTATTGGAACGACCCTTGCGCAAAAATGAGATTTTAGTCTATATGGTTATTTGTTTGATATATATGAAGGTTGAGCTTGTCCATCGATGTCCCTTGGTGCGAAAGATGATATTTGAACCTATTTTGTTCTAAATTCGGTAAATATAAAGTATTGGGATGACCCTTGTCGCGAAAATGAGATATTAGCCTATATGGTTGCAAATTTGATAAATGTGAAGGTTGAATTTGTCCCTTGATTTAAAGCATGATTTGTGAACCTATTTGGTTATGTATTCGGTAAAATGAAAGCATTAGAATGACCGTTGTGCAAAAATGAGATTGTAGCCTATATGGTTACATCTTTGATAAATATGAACATTTAACTTGTCCCTCGATGTTCCTTGATGCGAAACATGATATTTGAACCTATTTGGTTCTAAATTCGGTAAATATAAAGTATTGGGATGACCGTTGTCACGAAAATGAGATATTAGCCTATATGGTTGCAAATTTGATAAATGGGAAAGTTGAATTTGTCCCTTGATTTAAAGCAAGATTTGTGAACCTATTTGGTTTTGTATTTGGTAAAATGAAAGTATTGAAATGTCCGTTGTCCCGAAAATGAGATTTTGGCCTAGATACTTACAAGTTTGAGAAAAAAGAAGGTTAACATTTCCCTTGATTCAAAACATGATATGTGAACCTATTTGGTTTTGTATTCGATAAAATGAAAGTATTGGAATGACCCTTGAGCAAAAATGAGATTTTAGCCTATATGGTTACATGTTTGACAAATATAAAGGTTGAGCTTGTCCATCGATGTCCCTTGGTGCGAAAGATGATATTTGAACCTATTTTGTTCTAAATTCGGTAAATATAAAGTATTGGGATGACCCTTGTCGCGAAAATGAGATATTAGCCTATATGGTTGCAAATTTGATAAATGTGAAGGTTGAATTTGTCCCTTGATTTAAAGCATGATTTGTGAACCTATTTGGTTATGTATTCGGTAAAATGAAAGCATTAGAATGACCGTTGTGCAAAAATGAGATTGTAGCCTATATGGTTACATCTTTGATAAATATGAACATTTAACTTGTCCCTCGATGTTCCTTGATGCGAAACATGATATTTGAACCTATTTGGTTCTAAATTCGGTAAATATAAAGTATTGGGATGACCGTTTTCACGAAAATGAGATATTAGCCTATATGGTTGCAAATTTGATAAATGGGAAAGTTGAATTTGTCCCTTGATTTAAAGCAAGATTTGTGAACCTATTTGGTTTTGTATTTGGTAAAATGAAAGTATTGAAATGTCCGTTGTCCCGAAAATGAGATTTTGGCCTAGATACTTACAAGTTTGAGAAAAAAGAAGGTTAACATTTCCCTTGATTCAAAACATGATATGTGAACCTATTTGGTTTTGTATTCGATAAAATGAAAGTATTGGAATGACCCTTGCGCAAAAATGAGATTTTAGCCTATATGGTTACATGTTTGACAAATATGAAGGTTGAGCTTGTTCCTTGATGTCCCGTGATGCGAAACATGATATTTGAACCTATTTGGTTCTAAATTCGGTAAATATAATGTATTGGGATGACCCTTGTCGCGAAAATGAGATATTAGCCTATATGGTTGCAAATTTGATAAATGTGAAGGTTGAATTTGTCCCTTGATTTAAAGCATGATTTGTGAACCTATTTGGTTATGTATTCGGTAAAATGAAAGCATTAGAATGACCGTTGTGCAAAAATGAGATTGTAGCCTATATGGTTACATCTTTGATAAATATGAACATTTAACTTGTCCCTCGATGTTCCTTGATGCGAAACATGATATTTGAACCTATTTGGTTCTAAATTCGGTAAATATAAAGTATTGGGATGACCGTTTTCACGAAAATGAGATATTAGCCTATATGGTTGCAAATTTGATAAATGGGAAAGTTGAATTTGTCCCTTGATTTAAAGCAAGATTTGTGAACCTATTTGGTTTTGTATTTGGTAAAATGAAAGTATTGAAATGTCCGTTGTCCCGAAAATGAGATTTTGGCCTAGATACTTACAAGTTTGAGAAAAAAGAAGGTTAACATTTCCCTTGATTCAAAACATGATATGTGAACCTATTTGGTTTTGTATTCGATAAAATGAAAGTATTGGAATGACCCTTGCGCAAAAATGAGATTTTAGCCTATATGGTTACATGTTTGACAAATATGAAGGTTGAGCTTGTTCCTTGATGTCCCGTGATGCGAAACATGATATTTGAACCTATTTGGTTCTAAATTCGGTAAATATAATGTATTGGGATGACCCTTGTCGGGAAAAAGAGATATTAACATATATATCGTTGCAAATTTGATAAATGAGAAGGTTGAATTTGTCCCTTGATTTAAAGCATGATTTGTGAACATATTTGGTTTTGTATTCGGTAAAATGAAAGTATTGAAATGTCCGTTGTCCCGAAAATGAGATTTTGGCCTATATACTTACAAGTTTGAGAAAAAAGAAGGTTAACATTTCCCTTGATTTAAAACATGATATGTGAACCTATTTGGTTTTGTCTTCGGTAAAATGAAAGTATTGGAATGACCCTTGCGCAAAAATGAGATTTATCCTATATGGTTATATGTTTGATATATATGAAGGTTGAGCTTGTCCCTCGATGTCTCTTGGTGCGAAACATGATATTTGAAACCTATTTGTTTCTAAATTCGGTAAATATAAAGTATAGGGATGACCCTTGTCGCGAAAATGAGATATTAGCCTATATGGTTGCAAATTTGATAAATGGGAAGGGTTAAATTGTCGCTTGATTTAAAGCATGATTTGTGAACCTCTTTGGTTGTGTATTCGGTAAAATAAAAGTATTGGAATAACCCTTTCGCAAAAATGAGATTTTGGCCTATATGATACAAGTTTGAGAAATAAGAAGGTTAACATTTCCCTTGATTTAAATCATGATATATGAACCTATATGGTTTTGTATTCGATAAAATGAAAGTATTGGAACGACCCTTGCGTAAAAATGAGATTTTAGCCTATATGGTTATATGTTTGATATATGTATGAAGGTTGAGCTTGTCCCTCGAAGTTCTTGGGTGCGAAAGATGATATTTGAACCTTTTTGGTTCTAAATTTGGTAAATATAATGTATTGGGATTACCCTTGTCGCGAAAATGAGATATTAGCCTATATGGTTGCATATTTGATAAATGGGAAGGTTGAATATGTTCCTTGATTTAAAGCATGATTTTCGAACCAATTTGATTATGTATTCGGCAAAATGAAAGTATTAGAATGACCCTTGCGCAAAAATGAGATTTTAGCCTATATGGTTATTTGTTTGATATATATGAAGGTTGAGCTTGTCCATCGATGTCCCTTGGTGCGAAAGATGATATTTGAACCTATTTGGTTCTAAATTCGGTAAATATAAAGTATTATAAAGTATTGGGATGATCCTTGTCGGTAAAAAGAGATATTAACATATATATCGTTGCAAATTTGATAAATGAGAAGGTTGAATTTGTCCCTTGATTTAAAGCATGATTTGTGAACCTATTTGGTTATGTATTCGGTAAAATGAAAGCATTAGAATGACCGTTGTGCAAAAATGAGATTGTAGCCTATATGGTTACATCTTTGATAAATATGAACATTTAACTTGTCCCTCGATGTTCCTTGATGCGAAACATGATATTTGAACCTATTTGGTTCTAAATTCGGTAAATATAAAGTATTGGGATGACCGTTTTCACGAAAATGAGATATTAGCCTATATGGTTGCAAATTTGATAAATGGGAAAGTTGAATTTGTCCCTTGATTTAAAGCAAGATTTGTGAACCTATTTGGTTTTGTATTTGGTAAAATGAAAGTATTGAAATGTCCGTTGTCCCGAAAATGAGATTTTGGCCTAGATACTTACAAGTTTGAGAAAAAAGAAGGTTAACATTTCCCTTGATTCAAAACATGATATGTGAACCTATTTGGTTTTGTATTCGATAAAATGAAAGTATTGGAATGACCCTTGCGCAAAAATGAGATTTTAGCCTATATGGTTACATGTTTGACAAATATGAAGGTTGAGCTTGTTCCTTGATGTCCCGTGATGCGAAACATGATATTTGAACCTATTTGGTTCTAAATTCGGTAAATATAATGTATTGGGATGACCCTTGTCGCGAAAATGAGATATTAGCCTATATGGTTGCAAATTTGATAAATGTGAAGGTTGAATTTGTCCCTTGATTTAAAGCATGATTTGTGAACCTATTTGGTTATGTATTCGGTAAAATGAAAGCATTAGAATGACCGTTGTGCAAAAATGAGATTGTAGCCTATATGGTTACATCTTTGATAAATATGAACATTTAACTTGTCCCTCGATGTTCCTTGATGCGAAACATGATATTTGAACCTATTTGGTTCTAAATTCGGTAAATATAAAGTATTGGGATGACCGTTTTCACGAAAATGAGATATTAGCCTATATGGTTGCAAATTTGATAAATGGGAAAGTTGAATTTGTCCCTTGATTTAAAGCAAGATTTGTGAACCTATTTGGTTTTGTATTTGGTAAAATGAAAGTATTGAAATGTCCGTTGTCCCGAAAATGAGATTTTGGCCTAGATACTTACAAGTTTGAGAAAAAAGAAGGTTAACATTTCCCTTGATTCAAAACATGATATGTGAACCTATTTGGTTTTGTATTCGATAAAATGAAAGTATTGGAATGACCCTTGCGCAAAAATGAGATTTTAGCCTATATGGTTACATGTTTGACAAATATGAAGGTTGAGCTTGTTCCTTGATGTCCCGTGATGCGAAACATGATATTTGAACCTATTTGGTTCTAAATTCGGTAAATATAATGTATTGGGATGACCCTTGTCGCGAAAATGAGATATTAGCCTATATGGTTGCAAATTTGATAAATGTGAAGGTTGAATTTGTCCCTTGATTTAAAGCATGATTTGTGAACCTATTTGGTTATGTATTCGGTAAAATGAAAGCATTAGAATGACCGTTGTGCAAAAATGAGATTGTAGCCTATATGGTTACATCTTTGATAAATATGAACATTTAACTTGTCCCTCGATGTTCCTTGATGCGAAACATGATATTTGAACCTATTTGGTTCTAAATTCGGTAAATATAAAGTATTGGGATGACCGTTTTCACGAAAATGAGATATTAGCCTATATGGTTGCAAATTTGATAAATGGGAAAGTTGAATTTGTCCCTTGATTTAAAGCAAGATTTGTGAACCTATTTGGTTTTGTATTTGGTAAAATGAAAGTATTGAAATGTCCGTTGTCCCGAAAATGAGATTTTGGCCTAGATACTTACAAGTTTGAGAAAAAAGAAGGTTAACATTTCCCTTGATTCAAAACATGATATGTGAACCTATTTGGTTTTGTATTCGATAAAATGAAAGTATTGGAATGACCCTTGCGCAAAAATGAGATTTTAGCCTATATGGTTACATGTTTGACAAATATGAAGGTTGAGCTTGTTCCTTGATGTCCCGTGATGCGAAACATGATATTTGAACCTATTTGGTTCTAAATTCGGTAAATATAATGTATTGGGATGACCCTTGTCGGGAAAAAGAGATATTAACATATATATCGTTGCAAATTTGATAAATGAGAAGGTTGAATTTGTCCCTTGATTTAAAGCATGATTTGTGAACATATTTGGTTTTGTATTCGGTAAAATGAAAGTATTGAAATGTCCGTTGTCCCGAAAATGAGATTTTGGCCTATATACTTACAAGTTTGAGAAAAAAGAAGGTTAACATTTCCCTTGATTTAAAACATGATATGTGAACCTATTTGGTTTTGTCTTCGGTAAAATGAAAGTATTGGAATGACCCTTGCGCAAAAATGAGATTTATCCTATATGGTTATATGTTTGATATATATGAAGGTTGAGCTTGTCCCTCGATGTCTCTTGGTGCGAAACATGATATTTGAAACCTATTTGTTTCTAAATTCGGTAAATATAAAGTATAGGGATGACCCTTGTCGCGAAAATGAGATATTAGCCTATATGGTTGCAAATTTGATAAATGGGAAGGGTTAAATTGTCGCTTGATTTAAAGCATGATTTGTGAACCTCTTTGGTTGTGTATTCGGTAAAATAAAAGTATTGGAATAACCCTTTCGCAAAAATGAGATTTTGGCCTATATGATACAAGTTTGAGAAATAAGAAGGTTAACATTTCCCTTGATTTAAATCATGATATATGAACCTATATGGTTTTGTATTCGATAAAATGAAAGTATTGGAACGACCCTTGCGTAAAAATGAGATTTTAGCCTATATGGTTATATGTTTGATATATGTATGAAGGTTGAGCTTGTCCCTCGAAGTTCTTGGGTGCGAAAGATGATATTTGAACCTTTTTGGTTCTAAATTTGGTAAATATAATGTATTGGGATTACCCTTGTCGCGAAAATGAGATATTAGCCTATATGGTTGCATATTTGATAAATGGGAAGGTTGAATATGTTCCTTGATTTAAAGCATGATTTTCGAACCAATTTGATTATGTATTCGGCAAAATGAAAGTATTAGAATGACCCTTGCGCAAAAATGAGATTTTAGCCTATATGGTTATTTGTTTGATATATATGAAGGTTGAGCTTGTCCATCGATGTCCCTTGGTGCGAAAGATGATATTTGAACCTATTTGGTTCTAAATTCGGTAAATATAAAGTATTATAAAGTATTGGGATGATCCTTGTCGGTAAAAAGAGATATTAACATATATATCGTTGCAAATTTGATAAATGAGAAGGTTGAATTTGTCCCTTGATTTAAAGCATGATTTGTGAACCTATTTGGTTATGTATTCGGTAAAATGAAAGCATTAGAATGACCGTTGTGCAAAAATGAGATTGTAGCCTATATGGTTACATCTTTGATAAATATGAACATTTAACTTGTCCCTCGATGTTCCTTGATGCGAAACATGATATTTGAACCTATTTGGTTCTAAATTCGGTAAATATAAAGTATTGGGATGACCGTTTTCACGAAAATGAGATATTAGCCTATATGGTTGCAAATTTGATAAATGGGAAAGTTGAATTTGTCCCTTGATTTAAAGCAAGATTTGTGAACCTATTTGGTTTTGTATTTGGTAAAATGAAAGTATTGAAATGTCCGTTGTCCCGAAAATGAGATTTTGGCCTAGATACTTACAAGTTTGAGAAAAAAGAAGGTTAACATTTCCCTTGATTCAAAACATGATATGTGAACCTATTTGGTTTTGTATTCGATAAAATGAAAGTATTGGAATGACCCTTGCGCAAAAATGAGATTTTAGCCTATATGGTTACATGTTTGACAAATATGAAGGTTGAGCTTGTTCCTTGATGTCCCGTGATGCGAAACATGATATTTGAACCTATTTGGTTCTAAATTCGGTAAATATAATGTATTGGGATGACCCTTGTCGCGAAAATGAGATATTAGCCTATATGGTTGCAAATTTGATAAATGTGAAGGTTGAATTTGTCCCTTGATTTAAAGCATGATTTGTGAACCTATTTGGTTATGTATTCGGTAAAATGAAAGCATTAGAATGACCGTTGTGCAAAAATGAGATTGTAGCCTATATGGTTACATCTTTGATAAATATGAACATTTAACTTGTCCCTCGATGTTCCTTGATGCGAAACATGATATTTGAACCTATTTGGTTCTAAATTCGGTAAATATAAAGTATTGGGATGACCGTTTTCACGAAAATGAGATATTAGCCTATATGGTTGCAAATTTGATAAATGGGAAAGTTGAATTTGTCCCTTGATTTAAAGCAAGATTTGTGAACCTATTTGGTTTTGTATTTGGTAAAATGAAAGTATTGAAATGTCCGTTGTCCCGAAAATGAGATTTTGGCCTAGATACTTACAAGTTTGAGAAAAAAGAAGGTTAACATTTCCCTTGATTCAAAACATGATATGTGAACCTATTTGGTTTTGTATTCGATAAAATGAAAGTATTGGAATGACCCTTGCGCAAAAATGAGATTTTAGCCTATATGGTTACATGTTTGACAAATATGAAGGTTGAGCTTGTTCCTTGATGTCCCGTGATGCGAAACATGATATTTGAACCTATTTGGTTCTAAATTCGGTAAATATAATGTATTGGGATGACCCTTGTCGCGAAAATGAGATATTAGCCTATATGGTTGCAAATTTGATAAATGTGAAGGTTGAATTTGTCCCTTGATTTAAAGCATGATTTGTGAACCTATTTGGTTATGTATTCGGTAAAATGAAAGCATTAGAATGACCGTTGTGCAAAAATGAGATTGTAGCCTATATGGTTACATCTTTGATAAATATGAACATTTAACTTGTCCCTCGATGTT
The DNA here is from genome assembly GCA_958299785.1 of Medicago lupulina. Classification (NCBI taxonomy): domain Eukaryota; kingdom Viridiplantae; phylum Streptophyta; class Magnoliopsida; order Fabales; family Fabaceae; genus Medicago; species Medicago lupulina. Next base: position 39,006,716 of record OY283143.1, on the reverse strand, counting down.
CCTTGATGCGAAACATGATATTTGAACCTATTTGGTTCTAAATTCGGTAAATATAAAGTATTGGGATGACCGTTTTCACGAAAATGAGATATTAGCCTATATGGTTGCAAATTTGATAAATGGGAAAGTTGAATTTGTCCCTTGATTTAAAGCAAGATTTGTGAACCTATTTGGTTTTGTATTTGGTAAAATGAAAGTATTGAAATGTCCGTTGTCCCGAAAATGAGATTTTGGCCTAGATACTTACAAGTTTGAGAAAAAAGAAGGTTAACATTTCCCTTGATTCAAAACATGATATGTGAACCTATTTGGTTTTGTATTCGATAAAATGAAAGTATTGGAATGACCCTTGCGCAAAAATGAGATTTTAGCCTATATGGTTACATGTTTGACAAATATGAAGGTTGAGCTTGTTCCTTGATGTCCCGTGATGCGAAACATGATATTTGAACCTATTTGGTTCTAAATTCGGTAAATATAATGTATTGGGATGACCCTTGTCGGGAAAAAGAGATATTAACATATATATCGTTGCAAATTTGATAAATGAGAAGGTTGAATTTGTCCCTTGATTTAAAGCATGATTTGTGAACATATTTGGTTTTGTATTCGGTAAAATGAAAGTATTGAAATGTCCGTTGTCCCGAAAATGAGATTTTGGCCTATATACTTACAAGTTTGAGAAAAAAGAAGGTTAACATTTCCCTTGATTTAAAACATGATATGTGAACCTATTTGGTTTTGTCTTCGGTAAAATGAAAGTATTGGAATGACCCTTGCGCAAAAATGAGATTTATCCTATATGGTTATATGTTTGATATATATGAAGGTTGAGCTTGTCCCTCGATGTCTCTTGGTGCGAAACATGATATTTGAAACCTATTTGTTTCTAAATTCGGTAAATATAAAGTATAGGGATGACCCTTGTCGCGAAAATGAGATATTAGCCTATATGGTTGCAAATTTGATAAATGGGAAGGGTTAAATTGTCGCTTGATTTAAAGCATGATTTGTGAACCTCTTTGGTTGTGTATTCGGTAAAATAAAAGTATTGGAATAACCCTTTCGCAAAAATGAGATTTTGGCCTATATGATACAAGTTTGAGAAATAAGAAGGTTAACATTTCCCTTGATTTAAATCATGATATATGAACCTATATGGTTTTGTATTCGATAAAATGAAAGTATTGGAACGACCCTTGCGTAAAAATGAGATTTTAGCCTATATGGTTATATGTTTGATATATGTATGAAGGTTGAGCTTGTCCCTCGAAGTTCTTGGGTGCGAAAGATGATATTTGAACCTTTTTGGTTCTAAATTTGGTAAATATAATGTATTGGGATTACCCTTGTCGCGAAAATGAGATATTAGCCTATATGGTTGCATATTTGATAAATGGGAAGGTTGAATATGTTCCTTGATTTAAAGCATGATTTTCGAACCAATTTGATTATGTATTCGGCAAAATGAAAGTATTAGAATGACCCTTGCGCAAAAATGAGATTTTAGCCTATATGGTTATTTGTTTGATATATATGAAGGTTGAGCTTGTCCATCGATGTCCCTTGGTGCGAAAGATGATATTTGAACCTATTTGGTTCTAAATTCGGTAAATATAAAGTATTATAAAGTATTGGGATGATCCTTGTCGGTAAAAAGAGATATTAACATATATATCGTTGCAAATTTGATAAATGAGAAGGTTGAATTTGTCCCTTGATTTAAAGCATGATTTGTGAACCTATTTGGTTATGTATTCGGTAAAATGAAAGCATTAGAATGACCGTTGTGCAAAAATGAGATTGTAGCCTATATGGTTACATCTTTGATAAATATGAACATTTAACTTGTCCCTCGATGTTCCTTGATGCGAAACATGATATTTGAACCTATTTGGTTCTAAATTCGGTAAATATAAAGTATTGGGATGACCGTTTTCACGAAAATGAGATATTAGCCTATATGGTTGCAAATTTGATAAATGGGAAAGTTGAATTTGTCCCTTGATTTAAAGCAAGATTTGTGAACCTATTTGGTTTTGTATTTGGTAAAATGAAAGTATTGAAATGTCCGTTGTCCCGAAAATGAGATTTTGGCCTAGATACTTACAAGTTTGAGAAAAAAGAAGGTTAACATTTCCCTTGATTCAAAACATGATATGTGAACCTATTTGGTTTTGTATTCGATAAAATGAAAGTATTGGAATGACCCTTGCGCAAAAATGAGATTTTAGCCTATATGGTTACATGTTTGACAAATATGAAGGTTGAGCTTGTTCCTTGATGTCCCGTGATGCGAAACATGATATTTGAACCTATTTGGTTCTAAATTCGGTAAATATAATGTATTGGGATGACCCTTGTCGCGAAAATGAGATATTAGCCTATATGGTTGCAAATTTGATAAATGTGAAGGTTGAATTTGTCCCTTGATTTAAAGCATGATTTGTGAACCTATTTGGTTATGTATTCGGTAAAATGAAAGCATTAGAATGACCGTTGTGCAAAAATGAGATTGTAGCCTATATGGTTACATCTTTGATAAATATGAACATTTAACTTGTCCCTCGATGTTCCTTGATGCGAAACATGATATTTGAACCTATTTGGTTCTAAATTCGGTAAATATAAAGTATTGGGATGACCGTTTTCACGAAAATGAGATATTAGCCTATATGGTTGCAAATTTGATAAATGGGAAAGTTGAATTTGTCCCTTGATTTAAAGCAAGATTTGTGAACCTATTTGGTTTTGTATTTGGTAAAATGAAAGTATTGAAATGTCCGTTGTCCCGAAAATGAGATTTTGGCCTAGATACTTACAAGTTTGAGAAAAAAGAAGGTTAACATTTCCCTTGATTCAAAACATGATATGTGAACCTATTTGGTTTTGTATTCGATAAAATGAAAGTATTGGAATGACCCTTGCGCAAAAATGAGATTTTAGCCTATATGGTTACATGTTTGACAAATATGAAGGTTGAGCTTGTTCCTTGATGTCCCGTGATGCGAAACATGATATTTGAACCTATTTGGTTCTAAATTCGGTAAATATAATGTATTGGGATGACCCTTGTCGGGAAAAAGAGATATTAACATATATATCGTTGCAAATTTGATAAATGAGAAGGTTGAATTTGTCCCTTGATTTAAAGCATGATTTGTGAACATATTTGGTTTTGTATTCGGTAAAATGAAAGTATTGAAATGTCCGTTGTCCCGAAAATGAGATTTTGGCCTATATACTTACAAGTTTGAGAAAAAAGAAGGTTAACATTTCCCTTGATTTAAAACATGATATGTGAACCTATTTGGTTTTGTCTTCGGTAAAATGAAAGTATTGGAATGACCCTTGCGCAAAAATGAGATTTATCCTATATGGTTATATGTTTGATATATATGAAGGTTGAGCTTGTCCCTCGATGTCTCTTGGTGCGAAACATGATATTTGAAACCTATTTGTTTCTAAATTCGGTAAATATAAAGTATAGGGATGACCCTTGTCGCGAAAATGAGATATTAGCCTATATGGTTGCAAATTTGATAAATGGGAAGGGTTAAATTGTCGCTTGATTTAAAGCATGATTTGTGAACCTCTTTGGTTGTGTATTCGGTAAAATAAAAGTATTGGAATAACCCTTTCGCAAAAATGAGATTTTGGCCTATATGATACAAGTTTGAGAAATAAGAAGGTTAACATTTCCCTTGATTTAAATCATGATATATGAACCTATATGGTTTTGTATTCGATAAAATGAAAGTATTGGAACGACCCTTGCGTAAAAATGAGATTTTAGCCTATATGGTTATATGTTTGATATATGTATGAAGGTTGAGCTTGTCCCTCGAAGTTCTTGGGTGCGAAAGATGATATTTGAACCTTTTTGGTTCTAAATTTGGTAAATATAATGTATTGGGATTACCCTTGTCGCGAAAATGAGATATTAGCCTATATGGTTGCATATTTGATAAATGGGAAGGTTGAATATGTTCCTTGATTTAAAGCATGATTTTCGAACCAATTTGATTATGTATTCGGCAAAATGAAAGTATTAGAATGACCCTTGCGCAAAAATGAGATTTTAGCCTATATGGTTATTTGTTTGATATATATGAAGGTTGAGCTTGTCCATCGATGTCCCTTGGTGCGAAAGATGATATTTGAACCTATTTGGTTCTAAATTCGGTAAATATAAAGTATTATAAAGTATTGGGATGATCCTTGTCGGTAAAAAGAGATATTAACATATATATCGTTGCAAATTTGATAAATGAGAAGGTTGAATTTGTCCCTTGATTTAAAGCATGATTTGTGAACATATTTGGTTTTGTATTCGGTAAAATGAAAGTATTGAAATGTCCGTTGTCCCGAAAATGAGATTTTGGCCTATATACTTACAAGTTTGAGAAAAAAGAAAGTTAACATTTCCCTTGATTTAAAACATGATATGTGAACCTATTTGGTTTTGTATTCGGTAAAATGAAAGTATTGGAATGACCCTTGCGCAAAAATGAGATTTATCCTATATGGTTATATGTTTGATATATATGAAGGTTGAGCTTGTCCCTCGACGTTCCTTGGCGCGAAAGATGATATTTGAACCTATTGGGTTCTAAATTTGGTATATATAAAGTATTGGGATGACCCTTGTCGCGAAAATGAGATATTAGCCTATATGGTTGCAAATTTGATAAATGTGAAGGTTGAATTTCTCCCTTGATTTAATGCATGATTTGTGAACCTCTTTGGTTGTGTATTCGATAAAATAAAAGGATTGGAATGACCCTTGCGCAAAAATGAGATTTTGGCCTATATGATTACAAGTTTGAGAAATAAGAAGGTTAACATTTCCCTTGATTTAAATCATGATATATGAATCTATTTGGTTTTGTATTCGATAAAATGAAAGTATTGGAACGACCCTTGCGTAAAAATGAGATTTTAGCCTATATGGTTATATGTTTGATATATGTATGAAGGTTGAGCTTGTCCCTCGACGTTCCTTGGTGCGAAAGATGATATTTGAACCTTTTTGGTTCTAAATTGGGTAAATATAATGTATTGGGATGACCCTTGTCGCGAAAATGAGATATTAGCCTATATGGTTATTTGTTTGATATATATGAAGGTTGACCTTGTCCCTCGATGTCCCTTGGTGCGAAAGATGATATTTGAACCTATTTGGTTCTAAATTCGTTAAATATAAAGTATTGGGATGACCCTTGCGCAAAAATGAGATTTTGGCCTATATGATTACAAGTTTGAGAAATAAGAAGGTTAACATTTCCCTTGATTTAAATCATGATATATGAATCTATTTGGTTTTGTATTCGATAAAATGAAAGTATTGGAACGACCCTTGCGTAAAAATGAGATTTTAGCCTATATGGTTATATGTTTGATATATGTATGAAGGTTGAGCTTGTCCCTCGACGTTCCTTGGTGCGAAAGATGATATTTGAACCTATTGGGTTCTAAATTTGGTATATATAAAGTATTGGGATGACCCTTGTCGCGAAAATGAGATATTAGCCTATATGGTTGCAAATTTGATAAATGTGAAGGTTGAATTTCTCCCTTGATTTAATGCATGATTTGTGAACCTCTTTGGTTGTGTATTCGATAAAATAAAAGGATTGGAATGACCCTTGCGCAAAAATGAGATTTTGGCCTATATGATTACAAGTTTGAGAAATAAGAAGGTTAACATTTCCCTTGATTTAAATCATGATATATGAATCTATTTGGTTTTGTATTCGATAAAATGAAAGTATTGGAACGACCCTTGCGTAAAAATGAAATTTTAGCCTATATGGTTATATGTTTGATATATGTATGAAGGTTGAGCTTGTCCCTCGACGTTCCTTGGTGCGAAAGATGATATTTGAACCTATTGGGTTCTAAATTTGGTATATATAAAGTATTGGGATGACCCTTGTCGCGAAAATGAGATATTAGCCTATATGGTTGCAAATTTGATAAATGTGAAGGTTGAATTTCTCCCTTGATTTAATGCATGATTTGTGAACCTCTTTGGTTGTGTATTCGATAAAATAAAAGGATTGGAATGACCCTTGCGCAAAAATGAGATTTTGGCCTATATGATTACAAGTTTGAGAAATAAGAAGGTTAACATTTCCCTTGATTTAAATCATGATATGTGAACCTATTTGGTTTTGTATTCGGTAAAATGAAAGTATTGGAATGACCCTTGCGCAAAAATGAGATTTATCCTATATGGTTATATGTTTGATATATATGAAGGTTGAGCTTGTCCCTCGACGTTCCTTGGCGCGAAAGATGATATTTGAACCTATTGGGTTCTAAATTTGGTATATATAAAGTATTGGGATGACCCTTGTCGCGAAAATGAGATATTAGCCTATATGGTTGCAAATTTGATAAATGTGAAGGTTGAATTTCTCCCTTGATTTAATGCATGATTTGTGAACCTCTTTGGTTGTGTATTCGATAAAATAAAAGGATTGGAATGACCCTTGCGCAAAAATGAGATTTTGGCCTATATGATTACAAGTTTGAGAAATAAGAAGGTTAACATTTCCCTTGATTTAAATCATGATATGTGAACCTATTTGGTTTTGTATTCGGTAAAATGAAAGTATTGGAATGACCCTTGCGCAAAAATGAGATTTATCCTATATGGTTATATGTTTGATATATATGAAGGTTGAGCTTGTCCCTCGACGTTCCTTGGCGCGAAAGATGATATTTGAACCTATTGGGTTCTAAATTTGGTATATATAAAGTATTGGGATGACCCTTGTCGCGAAAATGAGATATTAGCCTATATGGTTGCAAATTTGATAAATGTGAAGGTTGAATTTCTCCCTTGATTTAATGCATGATTTGTGAACCTCTTTGGTTGTGTATTCGATAAAATAAAAGGATTGGAATGACCCTTGCGCAAAAATGAGATTTTGGCCTATATGATTACAAGTTTGAGAAATAAGAAGGTTAACATTTCCCTTGATTTAAATCATGATATATGAATCTATTTGGTTTTGTATTCGATAAAATGAAAGTATTGGAACGACCCTTGCGTAAAAATGAGATTTTAGCCTATATGGTTATATGTTTGATATATGTATGAAGGTTGAGCTTGTCCCTCGACGTTCCTTGGTGCGAAAGATGATATTTGAACCTTTTTGGTTCTAAATTGGGTAAATATAATGTATTGGGATGACCCTTGTCGCGAAAATGAGATATTAGCCTATATGGTTATTTGTTTGATATATATGAAGGTTGACCTTGTCCCTCGATGTCCCTTGGTGCGAAAGATGATATTTGAACCTATTTGGTTCTAAATTCGTTAAATATAAAGTATTGGGATGACCCTTGCGCAAAAATGAGATTTTGGCCTATATGATTACAAGTTTGAGAAATAAGAAGGTTAACATTTCCCTTGATTTAAATCATGATATATGAATCTATTTGGTTTTGTATTCGATAAAATGAAAGTATTGGAACGACCCTTGCGTAAAAATGAGATTTTAGCCTATATGGTTATATGTTTGATATATGTATGAAGGTTGAGCTTGTCCCTCGACGTTCCTTGGTGCGAAAGATGATATTTGAACCTATTGGGTTCTAAATTTGGTATATATAAAGTATTGGGATGACCCTTGTCGCGAAAATGAGATATTAGCCTATATGGTTGCAAATTTGATAAATGTGAAGGTTGAATTTCTCCCTTGATTTAATGCATGATTTGTGAACCTCTTTGGTTGTGTATTCGATAAAATAAAAGGATTGGAATGACCCTTGCGCAAAAATGAGATTTTGGCCTATATGATTACAAGTTTGAGAAATAAGAAGGTTAACATTTCCCTTGATTTAAATCATGATATATGAATCTATTTGGTTTTGTATTCGATAAAATGAAAGTATTGGAACGACCCTTGCGTAAAAATGAAATTTTAGCCTATATGGTTATATGTTTGATATATGTATGAAGGTTGAGCTTGTCCCTCGACGTTCCTTGGTGCGAAAGATGATATTTGAACCTATTGGGTTCTAAATTTGGTATATATAAAGTATTGGGATGACCCTTGTCGCGAAAATGAGATATTAGCCTATATGGTTGCAAATTTGATAAATGTGAAGGTTGAATTTCTCCCTTGATTTAATGCATGATTTGTGAACCTCTTTGGTTGTGTATTCGATAAAATAAAAGGATTGGAATGACCCTTGCGCAAAAATGAGATTTTGGCCTATATGATTACAAGTTTGAGAAATAAGAAGGTTAACATTTCCCTTGATTTAAATCATGATATGTGAACCTATTTGGTTTTGTATTCGGTAAAATGAAAGTATTGGAATGACCCTTGCGCAAAAATGAGATTTATCCTATATGGTTATATGTTTGATATATATGAAGGTTGAGCTTGTCCCTCGACGTTCCTTGGCGCGAAAGATGATATTTGAACCTATTGGGTTCTAAATTTGGTATATATAAAGTATTGGGATGACCCTTGTCGCGAAAATGAGATATTAGCCTATATGGTTGCAAATTTGATAAATGTGAAGGTTGAATTTCTCCCTTGATTTAATGCATGATTTGTGAACCTCTTTGGTTGTGTATTCGATAAAATAAAAGGATTGGAATGACCCTTGCGCAAAAATGAGATTTTGGCATATATGATTACAAGTTTGAGAAATAAGAAGGTTAACATTTCCCTTGATTTAAATCATGATATATGAATCTATTTGGTTTTGTATTCGATAAAATGAAAGTATTGGAACGACCCTTGCGTAAAAATGAGATTTTAGCCTATATGGTTATATGTTTGATATATGTATGAAGGTTGAGCTTGTCCCTCGATGTTCCTTGGTGCGAAAGATGATATTTGAACCTTTTTGGTTCTAAATTGGGAAAATATAATGTATTGGGATGACCCTTGTCGCGAAAATGAGATATTAGCCTATATGGTTATTTGTTTGATATATATGAAGGTTGACCTTGTCCCTCGATGTCCCTTGGTGCGAAAGATGATATTTGAACCTATTTGGTTCTAAATTCGTTAAATATAAAGTATTGGGATGACCCTTGCGCAAAAATGAGATTTTGGCCTATATGATTACATGTTTGAGAAATAAGAAGGTTAACATTTCCCTTGATTTAAATCATGATATATGAATCTATTTGGTTTTGTATTCGATAAAATGAAAGTATTGGAACGACCCTTGCGTAAAAATGAGATTTTAGCCTATATGGTTATATGTTTGATATATGTATGAAGGTTGAGCTTGTCCCTCGACGTTCCTTGGTGCGAAAGATGATATTTGAACCTATTGGGTTCTAAATTTGGTATATATAAAGTATTGGGATGACCCTTGTCGCGAAAATGAGATATTAGCCTATATGGTTGCAAATTTGATAAATGTGAAGGTTGAATTTCTCCCTTGATTTAATGCATGATTTGTGAACCTCTTTGGTTGTGTATTCGATAAAATAAAAGGATTGGAATGACCCTTGCGCAAAAATGAGATTTTGGCCTATATGATTACAAGTTTGAGAAATAAGAAGGTTAACATTTCCCTTGATTTAAATCATGATATATGAATCTATTTGGTTTTGTATTCGATAAAATGAAAGTATTGGAACGACCCTTGCGTAAAAATGAGATTTTAGCCTATATGGTTATATGTTTGATATATGTATGAAGGTTGAGCTTGTCCCTCGACGTTCCTTGGTGCGAAAGATGATATTTGAACCTATTGGGTTCTAAATTTGGTATATATAAAGTATTGGGATGACCCTTGTCGCGAAAATGAGATATTAGCCTATATGGTTGCAAATTTGATAAATGTGAAGGTTGAATTTCTCCCTTGATTTAATGCATGATTTGTGAACCTCTTTGGTTGTGTATTCGATAAAATAAAAGGATTGGAATGACCCTTGCGCAAAAATGAGATTTTGGCCTATATGATTACAAGTTTGAGAAATAAGAAGGTTAACATTTCCCTTGATTTAAATCATGATATATGAATCTATTTGGTTTTGTATTCGATAAAATGAAAGTATTGGAACGACCCTTGCGTAAAAATGAAATTTTAGCCTATATGGTTATATGTTTGATATATGTATGAAGGTTGAGCTTGTCCCTCGACGTTCCTTGGTGCGAAAGATGATATTTGAACCTATTGGGTTCTAAATTTGGTATATATAAAGTATTGGGATGACCCTTGTCGCGAAAATGAGATATTAGCCTATATGGTTGCAAATTTGATAAATGTGAAGGTTGAATTTCTCCCTTGATTTAATGCATGATTTGTGAACCTCTTTGGTTGTGTATTCGATAAAATAAAAGGATTGGAATGACCCTTGCGCAAAAATGAGATTTTGGCCTATATGATTACAAGTTTGAGAAATAAGAAGGTTAACATTTCCCTTGATTTAAATCATGATATGTGAACCTATTTGGTTTTGTATTCGGTAAAATGAAAGTATTGGAATGACCCTTGCGCAAAAATGAGATTTATCCTATATGGTTATATGTTTGATATATATGAAGGTTGAGCTTGTCCCTCGACGTTCCTTGGCGCGAAAGATGATATTTGAACCTATTGGGTTCTAAATTTGGTATATATAAAGTATTGGGATGACCCTTGTCGCGAAAATGAGATATTAGCCTATATGGTTGCAAATTTGATAAATGTGAAGGTTGAATTTCTCCCTTGATTTAATGCATGATTTGTGAACCTCTTTGGTTGTGTATTCGATAAAATAAAAGGATTGGAATGACCCTTGCGCAAAAATGAGATTTTGGCCTATATGATTACAAGTTTGAGAAATAAGAAGGTTAACATTTCCCTTGATTTAAATCATGATATGTGAACCTATTTGGTTTTGTATTCGGTAAAATGAAAGTATTGGAATGACCCTTGCGCAAAAATGAGATTTATCCTATATGGTTATATGTTTGATATATATGAAGGTTGAGCTTGTCCCTCGACGTTCCTTGGCGCGAAAGATGATATTTGAACCTATTGGGTTCTAAATTTGGTATATATAAAGTATTGGGATGACCCTTGTCGCGAAAATGAGATATTAGCCTATATGGTTGCAAATTTGATAAATGTGAAGGTTGAATTTCTCCCTTGATTTAATGCATGATTTGTGAACCTCTTTGGTTGAGTATTCTTTAAAATAAAAGTATTGGAATGACCCTTGCGCAAAAATGAGATTTTGGCCTATGTGATTACAAGTTTGAGAAATAAGAAGGTTAACATTTCCCTTGATTTAAATCTTGATATATGAATCTATTTGGTTTTGTATTCGATAAAATGAAAGTATTGGAACGACCCTTGCGTAAAAATGAGATTTTAGCCTATATGGTTATATGTTTGATATATGTATGAAGGTTGAGCTTGTCCCTCGACGTTCCTTGGTGCGAAAGATGATATTTGAACCTATTGGGTTCTAAATTTGGTATATATAAAGTATTGGGATGACCCTTGTCGCGAAAATGAGATATTAGCCTATATGGTTGCAAATTTGATAAATGTGAAGGTTGAATTTCTCCCTTGATTTAATGCATGATTTGTGAACCTCTTTGGTTGTGTATTCGATAAAATAAAAGGATTGGAATGACCCTTGCGCAAAAATGAGATTTTGGCCTATATGATTACAAGTTTGAGAAATAAGAAGGTTAACATTTCCCTTGATTTAAATCATGATATATGAATCTATTTGGTTTTGTATTCGATAAAATGAAAGTATTGGAACGACCCTTGCGTAAAAATGAAATTTTAGCCTATATGGTTATATGTTTGATATATGTATGAAGGTTGAGCTTGTCCCTCGACGTTCCTTGGTGCGAAAGATGATATTTGAACCTATTGGGTTCTAAATTTGGTATATATAAAGTATTGGGATGACCCTTGTCGCGAAAATGAGATATTAGCCTATATGGTTGCAAATTTGATAAATGTGAAGGTTGAATTTCTCCCTTGATTTAATGCATGATTTGTGAACCTCTTTGGTTGTGTATTCGATAAAATAAAAGGATTGGAATGACCCTTGCGCAAAAATGAGATTTTGGCCTATATGATTACAAGTTTGAGAAATAAGAAGGTTAACATTTCCCTTGATTTAAATCATGATATGTGAACCTATTTGGTTTTGTATTCGGTAAAATGAAAGTATTGGAATGACCCTTGCGCAAAAATGAGATTTATCCTATATGGTTATATGTTTGATATATATGAAGGTTGAGCTTGTCCCTCGACGTTCCTTGGCGCGAAAGATGATATTTGAACCTATTGGGTTCTAAATTTGGTATATATAAAGTATTGGGATGACCCTTGTCGCGAAAATGAGATATTAGCCTATATGGTTGCAAATTTGATAAATGTGAAGGTTGAATTTCTCCCTTGATTTAATGCATGATTTGTGAACCTCTTTGGTTGTGTATTCGATAAAATAAAAGGATTGGAATGACCCTTGCGCAAAAATGAGATTTTGGCCTATATGATTACAAGTTTGAGAAATAAGAAGGTTAACATTTCCCTTGATTTAAATCATGATATATGAATCTATTTGGTTTTGTATTCGATAAAATGAAAGTATTGGAACGACCCTTGCGTAAAAATGAGATTTTAGCCTATATGGTTATATGTTTGATATATGTATGAAGGTTGAGCTTGTCCCTCGATGTTCCTTGGTGCGAAAGATGATATTTGAACCTTTTTGGTTCTAAATTGGGAAAATATAATGTATTGGGATGACCCTTGTCGCGAAAATGAGATATTAGCCTATATGGTTATTTGTTTGATATATATGAAGGTTGACCTTGTCCCTCGATGTCCCTTGGTGCGAAAGATGATATTTGAACCTATTTGGTTCTAAATTCGTTAAATATAAAGTATTGGGATGACCCTTGCGCAAAAATGAGATTTTGGCCTATATGATTACATGTTTGAGAAATAAGAAGGTTAACATTTCCCTTGATTTAAATCATGATATATGAATCTATTTGGTTTTGTATTCGATAAAATGAAAGTATTGGAACGACCCTTGCGTAAAAATGAGATTTTAGCCTATATGGTTATATGTTTGATATATGTATGAAGGTTGAGCTTGTCCCTCGATGTTCTTGGGTGCGAAAGATGATATTTGAACCTTTTTCGTTCTAAATTTGGTAAATATAATGTATTGGGATTACCCTTGTCGCGAAAATGAGATATTAGCCTATATGGTTGCATATTTGATAAATGGGAAGGTTGAATATGTTCCTTGATTTAAAGCATGATTTTCGAACCAATTTGATTATGTATTCGGCAAAATGAAAGTATTAGAATGACCCTTGCGCAAAAATGAGATTTTAGCCTATATGGTTATTTGTTTGATATATATGAAGGTTGAGCTTGTCCATCGATGTCCCTTGGTGCGAAAGATGATATTTGAACCTATTTGGTTCTAAATTCGGTAAATATAAAGTATTATAAAGTATTGGGATGATCCTTGTCGGTAAAAAGAGATATTAACATATATATCGTTGCAAATTTGATAAATGAGAAGGTTGAATTTGTCCCTTGATTTAAAACATGATATGTGAACCTATTTAGTTTTGTATTCGGTAAAATGAAAGTATTGGAACGACCCTTGCGCAAAAATGAGATTTTAGTCTATATGGTTATTTGTTTGATATATATGAAGGTTGAGCTTGTCCATCGATGTCCCTTGGTGCGAAAGATGATATTTGAACATATTTTGTTCTAAATTCGGTAAATATAAAGTATTGGGATGACCCTTGTCGCGAAAATGAGATATTAGCCTATATGGTTGCAAATTTGATAAATGTGAAGGTTGAATTTGTCCCTTGATTTAAAGCATGATTTGTGAACCTATTTGGTTATGTATTCGGTAAAATGAAAGCATTAGAATGACCGTTGTGCAAAAATGAGATTGTAGCCTATATGGTTACATCTTTGATAAATATGAACATTTAACTTGTCCCTCGATGTTCCTTGATGCGAAACATGATATTTGAACCTATTTGGTTCTAAATTCCGTAAATATAAAGTATTGGGATGACCGTTGTCACGAAAATGAGATATTAGCCTATATGGTTGCAAATTTGATAAATGGGAAAGTTGAATTTGTCCCTTGATTTAAAGCAAGATTTGTGAACCTATTTGGTTTTGTATTTGGTAAAATGAAAGTATTGAAATGTCCGTTGTCCCGAAAATGAGATTTTGGCCTAGATACTTACAAGTTTGAGAAAAAAGAAGGTTAACATTTCCCTTGATTCAAAACATGATATGTGAACCTATTTGGTTTTGTATTCGATAAAATGAAAGTATTGGAATGACCCTTGCGCAAAAATGAGATTTTAGCCTATATGGTTACATGTTTGACAAATATGAAGGTTGAGCTTGTTCCTTGATGTCCGGTGATGCGAAACATGATATTTGAACCTATTTGGTTCTAAATTCGGTAAATATAATGTATTGGGATGACCCTTGTCGGGAAAAAGAGATATTAACATATATATCGTTGCAAATTTGATAAATGAGAAGGTTGAATTTGTCCCTTGATTTAAAGAATGATTTGTGAACATATTTGGTTTTGTATTCGGTAAAATGAAAGTATTGAAATGTCCGTTGTCCCGAAAATGAGATTTTGGCCTATATACTTACAAGTTTGACAAAAAAGAAGGTTAACATTTCCCTTGATTTAAAACATGATATGTGAACCTATTTGGTTTTGTCTTCGGTAAAATGAAAGTATTGGAATGACGCTTGCGCAAAAATGAGATTTATCCTATATGGTTATATGTTTGATATATATGAAGGTTGAGCTTGTCCCTCGATGTCTCTTGGTGCGAAACATGATATTTGAAACCTATTTGGTTCTAAATTCGGTAAATATAAAGTATAGGGATGACCCTTGTCCCGAAAATGAGATATTAGCCTATATGGTTGCAAATTTGATAAATGGGAAGGGTTAAATTGTCGCTTGATTTAAAGCATGATTTGTTAACCTCTTTGGTTGTGTATTCGGTAAAATAAAAGTATTGGAATAACCCTTTCGCAAAAATGAGATTTTGGCCTATATGATACAAGTTTGAGAAATAAGAAGGTTAACATTTCCCTTGATTTAAATCATGATATATGAACCTATATGGTTTTGTATTCGATAAAATGAAAGTATTGGAACGACCCTTGCGTAAAAATGAGATTTTAGCCTATATGGTTATATGTTTGATATATGTATGAAGGTTGAGCTTGTCCCTCGAAGTTCTTGGGTGCGAAAGATGATATTTGAACCTTTTTGGTTCTAAATTTGGTAAATATAATGTATTGGGATTACCCTTGTCGCGAAAATGAGATATTAGCCTATATGGTTGCATATTTGATAAATGGGAAGGTTGAATATGTTCCTTGATTTAAAGCATGATTTTCGAACCAATTTGATTATGTATTCGGCAAAATGAAAGTATTAGAATGACCCTTGCGCAAAAATGAGATTTTAGCCTATATGGTTATTTGTTTGATATATATGAAGGTTGAGCTTGTCCATCGATGTCCCTTGGTGCGAAAGATGATATTTGAACCTATTTGGTTCTAAATTCGGTAAATATAAAGTATTATAAAGTATTGGGATGATCCTTGTCGGTAAAAAGAGATATTAACATATATATCGTTGCAAATTTGATAAATGAGAAGGTTGAATTTGTCCCTTGATTTAAAGCATGATTTGTGAACATATTTGGTTTTGTATTCGGTAAAATGAAAGTATTGAAATGTCCGTTGTCCCGAAAATGAGATTTTGGCCTATATACTTACAAGTTTGAGAAAAAAGAAAGTTAACATTTCCCTTGATTTAAAACATGATATGTGAACCTATTTGGTTTTGTATTCGGTAAAATGAAAGTATTGGAATGACCCTTGCGCAAAAATGAGATTTATCCTATATGGTTATATGTTTGATATATATGAAGGTTGAGCTTGTCCCTCGACGTTCCTTGGCGCGAAAGATGATATTTGAACCTATTGGGTTCTAAATTTGGTATATATAAAGTATTGGGATGACCCTTGTCGCGAAAATGAGATATTAGCCTATATGGTTGCAAATTTGATAAATGTGAAGGTTGAATTTCTCCCTTGATTTAATGCATGATTTGTGAACCTCTTTGGTTGTGTATTCGATAAAATAAAAGGATTGGAATGACCCTTGCGCAAAAATGAGATTTTGGCCTATATGATTACAAGTTTGAGAAATAAGAAGGTTAACATTTCCCTTGATTTAAATCATGATATATGAATCTATTTGGTTTTGTATTCGATAAAATGAAAGTATTGGAACGACCCTTGCGTAAAAATGAGATTTTAGCCTATATGGTTATATGTTTGATATATGTATGAAGGTTGAGCTTGTCCCTCGACGTTCCTTGGTGCGAAAGATGATATTTGAACCTATTGGGTTCTAAATTTGGTATATATAAAGTATTGGGATGACCCTTGTCGCGAAAATGAGATATTAGCCTATATGGTTGCAAATTTGATAAATGTGAAGGTTGAATTTGTCCCTTGATTTAAAGCATGATTTGTGAACCTATTTGGTTATGTATTCGGTAAAATGAAAGCATTAGAATGACCGTTGTGCAAAAATGAGATTGTAGCCTATATGGTTACATCTTTGATAAATATGAACATTTAACTTGTCCCTCGATGTTCCTTGATGCGAAACATGATATTTGAACCTATTTGGTTCTAAATTCGGTAAATATAAAGTATTGGGATGACCGTTGTCACGAAAATGAGATATTAGCCTATATGGTTGCAAATTTGATAAATGGGAAAGTTGAATTTGTCCCTTGATTTAAAGCAAGATTTGTGAACCTATTTGGTTTTGTATTTGGTAAAATGAAAGTATTGAAATGTCCGTTGTCCCGAAAATGAGATTTTGGCCTAGATACTTACAAGTTTGAGAAAAAAGAAGGTTAACATTTCCCTTGATTCAAAACATGATATTTGAACCTATTTGGTTTTGTATTCGATAAAATGAAAGTATTGGAATGACCCTTGAGCAAAAATGAGATTTTAGCCTATATGGTTACATGTTTGACAAATATGAAGGTTGAGCTTGTCCATCGATGTCCCTTGGTGCGAAAGATGATATTTGAACCTATTTTGTTCTAAATTCGGTAAATATAAAGTATTGGGATGACCCTTGTCGCGAAAATGAGATATTAGCCTATATGGTTGCAAATTTGATAAATGTGAAGGTTGAATTTGTCCCTTGATTTAAAGCATGATTTGTGAACCTATTTGGTTATGTATTCGGTAAAATGAAAGCATTAGAATGACCGTTGTGCAAAAATGAGATTGTAGCCTATATGGTTACATCTTTGATAAATATGAACATTTAACTTGTCCCTCGATGTTCCTTGATGCGAAACATGATATTTGAACCTATTTGGTTCTAAATTCGGTAAATATAAAGTATTGGGATGACCGTTGTCACGAAAATGAGATATTAGCCTATATGGTTGCAAATTTGATAAATGGGAAAGTTGAATTTGTCCCTTGATTTAAAGCAAGATTTGTGAACCTATTTGGTTTTGTATTTGGTAAAATGAAAGTATTGAAATGTCCGTTGTCCCGAAAATGAGATTTTGGCCTAGATACTTACAAGTTTGAGAAAAAAGAAGGTTAACATTTCCCTTGATTCAAAACATGATATGTGAACCTATTTGGTTTTGTATTCGATAAAATGAAAGTATTGGAATGACCCTTGCGCAAAAATGAGATTTTAGCCTATATGGTTACATGTTTGACAAATATGAAGGTTGAGCTTGTTCCTTGATGTCCCGTGATGCGAAACATGATATTTGAACCTATTTGGTTCTAAATTCGGTAAATATAATGTATTGGGATGACCCTTGTCGGGAAAAAGAGATATTAACATATATATCGTTGCAAATTTGATAAATGAGAAGGTTGAATTTGTCCCTTGATTTAAAGCATGATTTGTGAACATATTTGGTTTTGTATTCGGTAAAATGAAAGTATTGAAATGTCCGTTGTCCCGAAAATGAGATTTTGGCCTATATACTTACAAGTTTGAGAAGTAAGAAGGTTAACATTTCCCTTGATTTAAATCATGATATATGAATCTATTCGGTTTTGTATTCGATAAAATGAAAGTATTGGAACGACCCTTGCGTAAAAATGAGATTTTAGCCTATATGGTTATATGTTTGATATATGTATGAAGGTTGAGCTTGTCCCTCGACGTTCCTTGGCGCGAAAGATGATATTTGAACCTATTGGGTTCTAAATTTGGTATATATAAAGTATTGGGATGACCCTTGTCGCGAAAATGAGATATTAGCCTATATGGTTGCAAATTTGATAAATGTGAAGGTTGAATTTCTCCCTTGATTTAATGCATGATTTGTGAACCTCTTTGGTTGTGTATTCGATAAAATAAAAGGATTGGAATGACCCTTGCGCAAAAATGAGATTTTGGCCTATATGATTACAAGTTTGAGAAATAAGAAGGTTAACATTTCCCTTGATTTAAATCATGATATATGAATCTATTTGGTTTTGTATTCGATAAAATGAAAGTATTGGAACGACCCTTGCGTAAAAATGAGATTTTAGCCTATATGGTTATATGTTTGATATATGTATGAAGGTTGAGCTCGTCCCTCGACGTTCCTTGGTGCGAAAGATGATATTTGAACCTATTGGGTTCTAAATTTGGTATATATAAAGTGACCCTTGTCGCGAAAATGAGATATTAGCCTATATGGTTGCAAATTTGATAAATGTGAAGGTTGAATTTCTCCCTTGATTTAATGCATGATTTGTGAACCTCTTTGGTTGTGTATTCGATAAAATAAAAGGATTGGAATGACCCTTGCGCAAAAATGAGATTTTGGCCTATATGATTACAAGTTTGAGAAATAAGAAGGTTAACATTTCCCTTGATTTAAATCATGATATATGAATCTATTTGGTTTTGTATTCGATAAAATGAAAGTATTGGAACGACCCTTGCGTAAAAATGAGATTTTAGCCTATATGGTTATATGTTTGATATATGTATGAAGGTTGAGCTTGTCCCTCGACGTTCCTTGGTGCGAAAGATGATATTTGAACCTATTGGGTTCTAAATTTGGTATATATAAAGTATTGGGATGACCCTTGTCGCGAAAATGAGATATTAGCCTATATGGTTGCAAATTTGATAAATGTGAAGGTTGAATTTCTCCCTTGATTTAATGCATGATTTATGGAAGATCTTGCTGTGGTTAAAATTTTGGAAGGTTCAATTGGGATAGTTGATCCTAATCAAGCCAGTGACTTGTATGACTCCATGCACTCTTATCTTGCTGAATCTGGTGTCACCGGAGTCAAAATTGACGTCATTCATGTGAGTTTTCTAATGTTATTTTCCTTTTCATAGCTATTAGGAATATTATAACCGGATAGAAACCCACTTGGGTTTGCCTCGTGAAGTGGCTTGGGACTTTAAAGTGTGCTTATCTCAAGATCTTGTATTCGATTCTTCAAGTGCCAATTTTGGTGGGATAGTTTGGTTTCTTCCAAAAAAGAAATTAAAAACTAGTTAAGAGTCTGTAAGCTTTTTACAATATGAATAAACAAGTTAAGTAATAGTTAGCAGTACTTGGTTAGAAATATAATAATCATAATTTTATTTTTTTTATTTGTATGCAGTGTCTCGAATATGTGTGTGATAAATATGGAGGCAGAGTTGACCTTGCAAAAGCTTACTATGAAGGGTTGACAAAATCCATTGCTAAGAATTTTGATGGAAATGGAATCATTGCTAGCATGCAACAGTGTAACGACTTTTTCTTCCTTGGAACACATCAAGTTTCCTTGGGAAGAGTTGGTAAGCATTATATATAAGCACTGGATCAAAGAATTTTGATATTTTCTTTATTCATTCATACATACATATGCAAGCAAAAAAAAAATGTTATTTACAAAAGTTTGCAATTTTTTTGTGTAGGGGACGACTTTTGGTTTCAAGATCCTAATGGTGATCCAATGGGAGCTTTTTGGTTACAAGGTGTACACATGATTCATTGTTCCTACAATAGCTTATGGATGGGACAAATGATTCGACCTGATTGGGACATGTTTCAATCTAACCATGTTTGTGCTAAATTTCATGCTGGTTCAAGAGCTATTTGTGGTGGTCCAATTTATTTGAGTGATAGTGTTGGCTCTCATGACTTTGATTTGATTAAGAAACTTGTGTTCCCTGATGGTACAATCCCGAAATGCATACATTTTTCTCTTCCTACTAGAGATTGTCTTTTCAAAAATCCTCTATTTGACAAAACAACTGTTCTCAAAATTTGGAACTTCAATAAGGTAACCTATTTTCACTCACATTTTTATACCAAATTTCAATACTGGGCCTACTAAATATTTTCCATATTTAAAGTTTAAGTTGATTACTAATCAGTTACTATCGATGATGTCTCAACTGTTCGACAGACACATGTAGTCACATTTATGTTTGTGTCAGTGTCTAGTATTCGAGTGTTCATGTATGTGTAAATGTTTCTTATGTTACGATATATGCTATTATGTAATAACAAATTCTTTTCATATATACAACAGTATGGGGGAGTGATTGGTGCATTCAACTGTCAAGGGGCCGGGTGGAACCCAAAAGAGCAGAAGTTTAGGGGCTTCCCTGAATGCTACAAGCCTATAACTGGCACTGTGCATGTAACTGAAGTTGAATGGAATCAGAAGAAAGAAGCATCTCATTTGGGTAAGGCAGAAGAATATGCAGTCTACTTCAATCAAGCTCAAGAACTTTCTTTAATGACTCCAAAATCTGAACCAATTCACTTTATCATTCAACCATCCACATTTGAGCTATACAATTTTGTTCCGGTCACAAAGTTTGGTGGCAACATCAAATTTGCACCAATTGGATTGACAAACATGTTCAACAGTGGCGGAACGATTCTTGATTTGGAATATGTTGAAAGTGGTGCTAAGATTAAGGTTAAAGGTGGTGGGAATTTCCTTGCTTATTCAAGTGAATCACCAAAGAAGTTTCAACTGAATGGTTCTGATGTGGATTTTGAGTGGCTAGGTGATGGAAAATTGTCTCTCAATGTTCCTTGGATTGAAGAGGCTTGTGGTGTTTCTGATTTGTCAATTTTCTTCTAGACTACTAGAATATTAGTATTAAAATAACAACGTGCTTCTATTTTTTAATATAAAAGAAATGGAAGTTTACTTATGAATAATACAATGTGCGACGAATTGATCGTAACATTTCTCTTAACCTAATATTTTTTAAATGTTAAATTATATTTTTAATTATGCAAATCCAGAAGAAAAAAAATACTTTTAACATATATTCAAGATCCTTGGTCTCAAATTTTTGTAATGTTTTTAAAAAAAATCTCAACATTCGAATTAACAGAGGTATTTAATATTTTTTAGGTCAGTCAGATACTTGCATAATACCAACTAGTGATATCTTCAGAGACAATAAAATTGAACTCACTCTCTTGTTGTGTATGGTATAATGTGAGCAACTTTTACCGATCAAACCAACCTGAATCGCTAATATTCACATTGAGAAGTAAAGGAATACATGATAAAATCATCAATAATTCTAACTCATCCACATTGTCTTAAAAATAAAATTGTTTATCTCAAGAAAAGTGTAATCTTCTGGTTTTCAACATTTTCCCGCCTTTTCAACATGGTTTTACACCGTACTAACCATAAAAATGCATAATCACTCGTATAATTGATCAAGGGTCTCCAACACCTACATGAATTCAAATTTGCACATTTGAAAAAACATTTCAAAATTACACTTTTAGACAAATTATGTAGTCCGAAAACACACTTACAGAAACATGTTTGTTTTAGAAATTTGGAAATAAAAAAGTACACCTGGATCAATGTACACAAACTATAGAACCTTAATGGGTAAACAAATTTTAGCTAGAAGCTTCTTAAACTACTCGCCTCTAACACACACACACACACATATGCTTTCATAAACTACACCCTTTTTATTTCTTAAATAAATATTCAACTTTCATTTGTTGACCCTTCTATTTTAACATAATAACTGGATGAGTCTAACTCCAACAAGGAGGTAAGCGTACTAGATCATAGAATGTGCATTTATCATTAAGCATATTTCAAGAGAAGTGAGACTGATTTGGAAATTTTTCCTGAACTAAAAGGCAATCCATACAAGACCTATGCTGTTTATTAATTAGAAACTAAGTTTGTTTGAATTACTTTATATATAAGGCTATGTAAATTATGTACTGATAAAGCAAATAAAATATTATCATTGTAACTCAACGTAAAAGCCTATAAGTCCAACGTTGGAAATAATTGATGAATGTGGAAATGATGTATTCAAAATGCCCCAAGTGACAGGAATCATATTTGACGATTGACATAGATATTACAAATACATGACTTGTGGGCAACATGCTCTTACAATTTTGGATATAAAAACATCACCTGTTTTTCATTCTCGAATGAGACTAATTGAAAGGGTAAGCATTAAAACAAATTAGGCATCAATATGATGAAAATAAGTTGTTTATTTTCATGTGATTATACAGGGGATAGAGATGCTATATAAGAACCATCACAGTACTTTACACTTTTTAGTGTACATGAACATAGGGAAGACGTAACTGCAGCTTCTGGAATGCCAAAGGAATTACTGCAGCCTCGCAAGCTTTCACTGCCAGCAGCTTTTGATTCAGGTTTTTCACAAGTTGATTTCAAAGCAACATTCAGGCCACTGGAGACCGGTTCAGTCACAAAACTGTAACATAAAAAATAAACCAAGCACCACTCAGGTTTCAAATAACTAGGTAAGGAGATTCCAGTTTTAATTCATTGGCATGCACGGTCAAACATGTCCAGAAGCTCATGAAATTCTACTTACTTGAGCTCATCGCAACTCAAGACTAATCAGCAGGTTAGCACAATGAAGTGTCACTGCGAAAGGATATGCTCAATGTATTGGAGCTCAAGCTCGTAGAAACACAAGCACGGACATGGTAATGGGCAGAAGGAAAATCTCAAGATCATGTAATTTCTCTATCATTTTGTTTGTGATTACTAAACCCGTACTGCTAAATTTATGAGGTATTCTTATAGCCAACGCCCGTCTTTATTTGTAATAATACACTTGCACCTAACACTCCTTTTGGTAGTATTCTAAATTTCTAACAACATTGCCTCATGTAAATCAGAATGGATCCCAGCTATTCTCTATAAATCTCAAATCACCCTGAAATTTTAGTAATGGAAAAAATGGGAAGGATCCATTTCCAGGTAAATAATATATAGTGAGAGAAAACGTAAATAAATTCCTAAAATAAAATTCAATAAACCTTCAAAAACATACCTAAGTTTTCTCAATTACATATTTGAAAGCCTAGTTATCATAGCTCAACATATGGACTTAATCCTATCTAAACAATTACATTTTAATAATGTAATAAATATTACCGAGCAAAAGCTCCACGTACCTTGCCTCAAAGCTCCTCCCTTCAGAGCCCATCAATGCACATATACCGCTGATAATCCAAGGTGGAATAAATGTATCCTTAACTTCAATGCTACATAAAAGACCATCTGACGATCCTTGTGCAAACTTGTTATCTTTCCAAATAGACCCATTATTAGCCGCAATATCTTCAGCTCTTCTCATCTCCATGCATTTAATCTGAGAAAGAGGGGGAGGGGGGGATAATATCAACATAGAAAGAAGAATTTAGATTCTAATGTGTATTATTAAATGAGCTAGAAAAGGAAAAACAACTATGGTAGCTTTACAGTTTACACAAACAGGAGAAAATAATTCTAATTCCCAAGCAGTGGATTAAAGGATTATTTAAATTGACAAATTGCGGAAACACGACATGGAAAGAACAAACTAAAGGGAAATTATGTTAAGGACTTGTCAACTGTCACATACATCAGGAGAAGTCAAAGCAGAACTTCGAAACGGAACAGGAGAACACAAGACAGGCACATCCACACTAGACAGTGAGGTCACGAGAGTTCTGCAGAGTGCAGACAATTAAAGTTAGTCAGCAACTAGATAAAAATATAAGAATGAACATCATTTGAAGTCAATGAAGTGTGAAAACGGGATAGGAAGCTTCCCTTACCTGTAATTCAGCAATAGGTCAAATAAACCATGCACATTGTTGCTGCCACTGAAAACCAGCAATGATTCTGGGCTATTATCAACATCAGAGAATGACCTTGAGCGTCGGGTCTGCATTGTTCCAAATGAAAAATAAATCAATACAAACCATATAAATAGAGCTTAAATACGGTGTTAGAGTTGAGTGATAAACTTTAAAATCAGGTCTACTGTATACAAAAAGTAACGATAAAAAACGATCACAAAAAGCCACAGCTCCAACACAATAAATGATTTGAAAAATATTTACATGTTTTTATCAATGAAATTCTCATAAATCAATTAGTTGACTTTAATTCCAGTATACTTGTCAAAAAACAAAATACACTGTGAAGTATTATCTAATCATGTGAAGAGTTTGTTAGGTCAGTCAAACTCTTTTAATCATACAACAGCATATAATTAAAAGATGGTGTAAGAAAATTTTACAGGCAGAATTTAAACTCCAAATAGTTCAGTTAATACTGATACTAATTAGGAGACAACAAAGGGGTGTGATTTCAGTATGTAGTACAGATTTATCAATAGAAGCAAAAAGAGGTAAGCACAAAAAGTTGGGAATTGTTCTCCATGATCATTAACAGGGATTAATAGTTTAACATAAACATCCCATGAAAAAACAACAACCACCAAGCCTTATCCCACTAAGTGGGGTCGACTAATCCCATGAAAAAACAAATGATATGTAAATAACATATAGAGACAGACCTGCCCCAAGTTTTGCTTCTCTATCTCTGACAGCTCAACCAAATCCTCAGTTGTAACTTGCTCCTCTTTTGAACGGCAAAGAGGCATGGAGAAACAAAGATCCTAGAAAAGAGGGTATACAGCCAAAATAAGTTCAAAGACCCTCGCCAAAGTATATATCAATGAAAGTATATATAGTGTATAAAGCCACATGAAGGTAGTCAAATTTGAGATTGTACTTAAAATTGTGAGGGAGAAACTGTGGAATTATAATAGAAATCCTAAGATTTTACAAAGTTCAAAAAACTCATTAGCCCTGAAGTGCTCAAATCATCTCATTTAGAAACTCTTCTTATTTTGTCCATTCGTTTACAACGTATATAAGTCAAAATGTCCATTTGTTTAATCTGGCCAAATAAAAAACTGGTCTTTGTTGGTTTCACCCAGCTCTGTTCTGCAGAGAGATATGTGCATGCTCCATATCTCTTTCTCTTCACCGGGCAGCCCTCTTCAAATTCCAAACATTGCATGGATGTTACTTCACACAAATCTCATCACTATAGTGTCAACCAATGACTCTAATCGTGGAAATAAAAAAAATTCCCAGTTTCATGAGTTAACGATTTCCCCAAACGCAGACAACGATTTTAGTTGTTAGTGGTTACAGAATCACTTAGGCTGAAAATAATCATAGAATCAAGGTTTCCGCTATTTGAATCACAGTTTTGACTCTCGTTGGCAGAAAAGGAGGTTCTAGCATCAAACAGCAGACGATAAAACCCTAAAAAATCGTACACATTTCGACCTGTTATTGACCCAACAGGCGCAACACTAAAGACTCATAATGCTAGCCAATTTGTAAAAACTACATTTTTTGATTAAAAATGTTAGTGGTCAAAGTCTAGAACCAAGTCCAGAAAAGTACTTCCCTTGTTGAGCTGCATGCTTCTTGCCAGGGATCTATTGAAAAACTCTCAAATTGATGAGCATGCATCTAGGATGACGCTACTCATTGGAAGAAAAAAAAAATTACAAGATAAATAACATATCTTATACCTACTACACTTTTTTCAGATAAATAATTGACCGGAGGGAGTATTTTCATAGAAATATGGCCATCAATGAAAAAATATTATTATCCTGAGGCAAACATTACCAGAAAGAGAGGCCTATTCTCTCTGTACTTGTATGATGCTAGCTGATTGGTAGCTCTAAGATAAACTGCACAGATCATAATGTGTTATAGAAATACGGCTTACATGCTCTCTTAACAATGATCTGAAACCTCTGGTTGACTGAGAAATATAAGCATAGCACGAGCATTTGGATTTACCAGAGCCATCACCACCAGTGAACATCACAATAAACTGGGAAGTGCAGACTACAATACAGAAGGGGAGAAAAACCATTACAAAGTTTCATATATTATTTTATATATAAATAAATATATGCATAGTAGAAATGCACAGAAATTGGTGGCCTCAAAAAATGACAAATTAAATCTGCATTTATAACACCACAGGCACATGAAGATTTAGCAATAAAAGAAACAGGTATATTTTCATCATAATAATAAACTTAAGGGTCAAATGCACTTTCCTCCCCGATTTATAAGAGCACTTTCCATCCTAGAGTATTAAGAATTAATCATTCTACTCTGTCCTATTAATGTTAACGTTCCTATCTGAACTATTTTCACTGTTAAAGATAACATTAAAAAAAGGTTCAAAAGTTAAGCTCTACAAGTGAAACGAAAAATTTATACAAACCATAAATCTTCAAGAAGTCCCGTATCCTGTGTACCTCTTATGAATATAACCAGTGCAAGCAGAACTCAAGGGTTTAATTTATTTATTAACACAAGGCAGGGGGAGCTCTACTTCAATCGGTTCTCCCTGTTTGATGTTCCTTAGGTTGGAAAATGAAGTGTAGAGAGAGAGTTTGGAGAGTTCTGAACTTTGTAACTCTGAAATGATAGCTATCAACGTTTTACAGACGGGTAGCTGACTTCTTAACTAACTGATTAGTCACAAATTTCTCCTAAATTACTAATAACTATCCAAATAATATTCAATCCTATATACAGATAAAGCTGCACGAATTACAAGTGCACAAATACACAGGTAACATAAACCTTGCAATTCTAGCAATTTCAGCCACAAAGGAACAAACTCAGTAAGGGAGAGATAGCTTTAACAAACTGAGTTGAAATGTCAGCATAGTGATTGGTGGTTAGAATGTGACTGACAATTAGGCTTGTGTTGAGTACCTTCTCTTCTATCTAACAAAATATATGTCCAGTTTCATATGCTTGGTTACTGTACTTAGATTGTCATGGGAATGAAGAGTTCTGAAGGGAACTTTGCAACTTTATAACTAGTCATTGGATACAAGGGTGAAGGGAGGTCAGCTGTTATACTGGTCAGAGCTCCCATCTTTAATTAATAAAGGGATTAAACTTTGGGAAGTATGCTTCATATTTAGTATGTGGAGTTTGAAAGTTTCTAAAATTTAAGGTTTGGGTTATTGTCTTTTCACTGGTATTAATAACTTGTTAAACTTTTCTTGACATCTTTTAGCAGAAAAATGATATAAAAAGGGAAAGTGAAAATAAGCAATGTTAAATTAAGAGTAAAATGTTTGACTAATAAATTGGGGTGGAAATTTGCAACTAAACATATAAATTAGGAGCATGAAGTGCATTTGACTCAATATTTAAATTACAAATCACAAATACGGAGAACAGTGAAAATGCAGAACATAAAAACATGATATAAGATGTCTATAATCAGTTAGTTCCATCTGACAAAAAAGTAAAGGACATGTATAAATACCATAAAAGAGGCCACATATGTTCTTCCGAAGCATGTAATAGAGGTCATGAAAGGATTCTTCCCAAGCCACTTGTCGTTTCCTTAAGAACTCCAATTCTATTTTATAAAAAGGAAAAATGGAACATGAGGAAAATAGAGAAACGAAAATCACAGAGAAGAAGCTGTAAACGAGTTAAGTCAGAAGCAGTTTAACAACCTCCTTCTGCAGTTGATGAGCTCAACACTGATATGATAGAAGTCGGAAGAACAGATTGGGGATACATCCATGAATGCAAAACTTTGAAGCCCTGGGAACTTCTCATATTTTCATTCCTGTAAGGACAGTGCAGGTAGGTTAACTGAGGCATACGATACCACACATAACTAACATATGTATCGTAGAATTTGGAAATAATAAAAGCTTTCATAAAAAAGAAAACAATGTACAGCAACGATAGCTGATATCAAAGTAAGCATAAAAAAAACTAAACAAATCAGATAAATAAGAGGGTAGCTCAACTACATAACACAGAAACAGTAGGGTCTAGTTTCCTTTTCATGTATCAATGCATATGAATAAATTGTTATGTGGGAAAAACAGAATTTTATGATAGAAACATGAAGGGAAAAAAGTCATGTATCATGTTACTATGATAGAAAAAGAATTGTCTAAGCAATATATTGCCTCACTCGTTCAATGGTGAAAAAACAGAGAATTAGAAAAACAAGTTATGAAAAAAATATTGTTCTACATGCAGCATCAGCATTTTTTTTTTTTGAATCGGCAAATATTATTCTCGTCAAGATTGTGTAAGAAACACAAAAATCTCGCAGATCAAAAAAGACCAAGATACAGCAGTGCGTGCCAATAGCAAACGAGCAATCACCTTCCAACCCAAAACCGGCAATTCCCAAAAAAACAAAAACTATGTAAGACCAAGATCAGCATTAGCATTCATGATAAATGCTTAGTGACATCAACATTACTTTTCTCACAACAAATGCAAAAACGTTTTTCTTACAAAAAATTCGGAAATAACATGAAATTGGACTTGCATCTTACAGCCCAACACAGTGTCTTCGGTGTTCATCAAACAAAACGCCCAGGTGATAATACAAACAAGGGGATGGGCACAACCTAACTGTTATGTTTATCAAGTTTAACTGCCACTGCATCTATAAAATATAGATAGAAATCCAAAACACTTGGTGTAACAAGTACAACATTTGGTAAGGTCTTCGTAGGACTCTATCATCATTGAGCATAAAATTAAATGATATTTTATACAGGCATCAATTCAACTTAAAATAGTACCACGCTATTTTAAACTATACACTAAGAATCTCATTGTATAAGTGTTTTTATTTGCTTTGGTGTATCTTATTCCTGCCAGGCTTGATGCCAATATATTAATCAATCAAAGGTACTTACCAATTCGCAGAAGCAGGGGATACTATTCGCATACTGGTTTTTAAAGTAAGATCCAAAGGAGCCTTCTTGCCAGGTATATGACATTCAGAGGAAGAATTTACTGCAATGGTTGGTGCTGAATCTCCACGTCCATCGGATGAATCGGTAGCTAATCCATTATCACCACGTGGTCCAAGCGAGGCTAGTCCTCTCAATGCTTTTCCCTAAAAAACGTTTATTTCGGCAAAACCATATTCATAATACATCCTAGTAAACATCTGATATGAAGAAAAACCATGAAGAAAAGGTTGGTTAATGCATCATATACCATGTCAATATTTGCGGCTCCAGAAGATCTATCAACAGCTGAAGAAAGATCGGCAACACTAAGAAACTTTCCTTCGCTGCATTTTTCATTTGTTTCACCCGCCTGCAACACACCATCTTTGGTAACCTCTCCTGAGGTAGCAGATTTATCCAAGCTGAAAACAAAAACATCATCAACATAGGAAAAACATAACCTGTGACCAAGCAAACAAGTAAGCTTCGAGACAAACCGTGAAACCCCGTGCTGTCTCTTAACCGCCGAAGTAGAAAAAATGGAATCCATAGATGAATTTTCCTGAACATAGTAACAATATCAACCTCGGATCAATAATAGAACAAAGATGTCAACAGTCAACTAAATAAAGTTAATAAATATTAGTCGAGGTTTGAGCAAATATACTAACCTTCACATTTTCCTTCCCCGATGGAATCTTAAACCTCGGCTTTTTACCAGCAAATACTTCATCAAGTCGTGTGTCATTGTATCTCGGTGCCCTAAACAATCCTGGTTTTTTAAATCTATTATCCACCTCAATGGCACTGCAAACATAAATAAATAAGTAAATTCTCAGCAAATTGAAACAATTAATTAAAATTAATTAAGAAGCAGAAGAAGAAACTAACTTTGTGGATCCACTGGATTGAGAACATTCATCAGTGAGGTCCACGACACTTTCCCGCTTCAATTGCTCTCCCTGCCAATATAAAACATCGAAGATGAGATTCATCCGCGTCACATTTCAATTGAAGATTTGAATAAATAAATAGTATAACCTTAACACTAAGTTAAAATGCAGTTATATTATAAATTGAGATTGAAAACTTACCCTAAGTTCTGAAGGTGTTTTTCTTTTACCAATAGAAACACCATTTCGAATTCGGTGAGAACTCGGAGGCATAGCACTTGGAGTAGCTACTTTCGCCATTCAGGAAATACAACAAACACTTTATCGAGTAAAACACGTGCACCAAATCGAT
The DNA here is from genome assembly GCA_958299785.1 of Medicago lupulina. Lineage (NCBI taxonomy): Eukaryota > Viridiplantae > Streptophyta > Magnoliopsida > Fabales > Fabaceae > Medicago > Medicago lupulina. The sequence goes on along the minus strand of OY283143.1, from coordinate 38,976,262 downwards.
CTACACAAGTTAAGCTTAAATTAACGAAAATGAGATTGCGCATAAATTTTGAATGAAAATATTCATATAAAGATTGAGAAGAAGAAATAACAGAAGTGAAATTTGAGGGTACCCTAGCGCGAGATTCAATTCGACGAAAAGCGGGTGTCGTATCAGTGAATGGGAAGAACCGAAATAATAGGGATAAAGTGAAAAATGAAAATCTACTTAATAATTATTCCAAAAAACAAATAAAATAAAATAAACCTAGTTAATAAATTTGTGTTGACATCTCAAAGTATAACATACAAGATATGTTATTTAATGGCATCTAGTTTATACGTGTCAAAGATTAATCGAGTTTTTCCCTATCGGTAACACCTATTAACATGAGATATGTTTCATCTAGCATATCACACCAACAGACTTGATGAAATCCAATATGATATTAACCTTGAAGCTATAAAGCACGGACACACATGGACACCGGACACAACACTGACAACCACTAAAAATTTGAAAAATGAATTAATTACATGTATTCACATGTTTTGAAAAATGAATTAATTACATGTAATCATATGTGTTGGTATCTTGTCTGTGTCGAACACTGACACGTAGTGTCAGTGCTACATAACCTCGAAGGCTCCAACACTTAGTCCTAATACGTTACACTACCGATCCCGAAATTCTAGGATTTAATAAAACTAAATCCAAAATTCATTTCATCTAAAAAATTGCAAGATTCCACCTATTTATTCACACCCACCGATATCTCTGTCTACCACAGAAAATAACTTCCTGATAAATTTCAGCAAAATCAATTTTTCAAAAGCGCAAAAATGATCAATTAAAACTGTCCAAATACTTGTATGAATGGAACCATTCCATGTAATTTCATAAATACTATACTTATTCTTTTTCATATTCGCACAAATTCAATATCAAAGGGAATTAATAGATTCAGATAAACCGATGATAGATCGAATACTAGTAAAGACGAAAATCAATTCAAATCGATCATAAACTAACCGTATCGAATCAAAGCAATTTAATATGAAAACCTAAATAGCATAAACAAAAATTCATGATTGAAAATAACAACAGAAAAGAAAAATCGGAAGGGAAATAACGAAAACGGAAAAACGTAGATCGGATTAGAGATGAAGATACCTGAAATCGGAGAAGAGATCTGAAAGAGTAGCGAGGGAAAGAGTGAATGAGAGAGAAGAAGAGCGAAGGAAGGAAGGAACAGCAGTTACAATCGCAAGTAGAGGTGCCAGGTCATACTCGTTTTGTTTCACAGTAATATTTAAAAATTAAATAAAAAATAAATAAAAGCATTTCTAAAATATAATCATTTTTTTAACATAACAAACTTTGAATTTTTTTTTTGAAGTACACAAACTTTGAGAAAATTATTTACTCAAAAAAAAAAACTTTGAGAAAATTATGAATACAGGTTAATGATATGAATTTAGTTAAGAATCACGCGAAAGTCAGTAGGAAATGAATTCAAGTTCATTCGTTTTTATGCGCTAATGAATATGAATATTATTGACTCAGATTAGATGATACAAGTCTCTTTTATCTTAACCAATGTTTGGGGTTCAAATTCAGTCTTAGACATGCAGCAGCGTTAAGAATAGTTTGTCGTTCATTTGAATTCCATAAGGCTTGATGGATTAGTAACGGTAGTTGCGTGCGCAGATAATACTTGATTTACAAAAAAAATCTAGCATGACGTATGTCTTTATTGCTTTTTTTTTTGTTACACAAATTTTGGGGTGAGGGGATGATGCCCCCGTCCAAGGCAAGGAAGACATTCGGGCTCAAAGAGCACTTACAAAGGTAATTACATTTACCTCCCTATAAAGACACTAGCGGGGCTCGAACACGAGTTCTCTCGGATTCAAGACCTGTCTTTTTACCACTAGACCAAGCCTTTGGAGTTCAGACATATGTCTTTATACTCATCAAGATATGTAATTTATACTCATTGGCGCAGTCTTTATTGCGCCAACGAGTATAAATTACGAACATTATTTTTTATTTTATAATTTTAATTATAATTATAAGTATAAACATTTTCCACTTTTATTTTGTAACAAATTATTTTATTTTTTTTTCAATAGCACCAACGATATAATAGATATGATATAATAGATATGATATAAATTATTATCTTTTTGAATGGTACTAAAAATTATATATTCTTATAGACAAAATTGTTACGAGTATACTTAGAAGTGGAAAAATTCATCCCAAAACCAATTATTTGGATGTATTTGTTTCAAGTTATATTTATACATTTTCAGAAATAAAATGATAAAAACATACATTTTAATGTTTGTTGCAATTTTATTAAATTTTATTAGTGTATAAACGATTCCTAGGAAAGAAAAATATTTTGATAAAAAATGGTTAAGGCATTTCATTGTTTTTAATAATTCCAGCCAAAATAAGGTTTTTTAATAATCAGTTTCTTAAAGTAAGGTTTTCTAATAATCAGTTTTTTAGAGTATAAAGAATTATCAATGTTACAGATCGAATCCTGATATCGTGCATATAGTTCTATCATATTTCTAATAAATAATTAACTAATTGTTTGTCTATAGATAGAATGATAAATACCAGATAAAAACATACATAAATTGAAGGTATTGAGCTTAAACTCATGATACCACATATATTCAAAATAACAATTTCAGCATTTGTTAATTGAACTATTAATTATAGATATAATAAATATTTTATTTTATTACTTAAAAGAATAAGAATATCTTTAAAAGTGTTTCTCTCACCCCACATCTTTAAAAGTGTTGATATAAAAATTATTCCCTAAAAATAAAGAGTTTTTTTTGGTTACACCTAAAAATAAAGAGTTGTTGTGAATACACCAAAAAAATGAGTTATTGTGAAATAAAGTTGGAACAATGTTTTATGAATAATATTTATCAAATAAAGTGAAACTATTCAATCATTTAAATTTATTTAATTTAATAAATTTAAATATGAATGTTTTTCATAACCAGATTAATTAATTAATTAAACTTTAGGGTGTGCAATGTGTGCTGTGTACAGCGCGTAAAGGCGGTGTCTTTTGCCTGGGCGACGGGGCCAGCATTTGAATTCAATGAATGAAGCAATAAATAAATAAATAAATCATACTGTACATTATTGTGATTTGTTTGTGCCTTTATGGTGTCCTTCGTTCATAATAATTGAAGTACAACTTGCCGGTTTGAACATTCTGCGTTACAAGCGAGCAAATCAACCACAGGTACAGATACTACATGAGGACTGGTGACAAAATTAACACTACCAAAAGTTAGTGGAAGAGATTTTTTTTGACAAAAAGTTCGAAGAAGAGATAAATGAACAGTATAGTCGATTTGTTAGATGTATAATTTAAACTCCAAGTAGTCGGTTTGTTAGTTGCTTAAGCTACAAGTTAGTTAAATAAGATTTAGTTAGTTAGTTAGATATTATCTTGATCACACAATTACTTGTTAATCAAGTAATTTTACATACAGATCAACGCACCTTGTATTGTATCTTTTTCTTTCAATACATTTACACAGTTTTCGTTCATATTCTTTCATTCTTCTTCTAAATATTTCATCGCACACAATTGATAAATGTGAAGGTTGAATTTCTCCCTTGATTTAATGCATGATTTGTGAACCTCTTTGGTTGTGTATTCGATAAAATAAAAGGATTGGAATGACCCTTGCGCAAAAATGAGATTTTGGCCTATATGATTACAAGTTTGAGAAATAAGAAGGTTAACATTTCCCTTGATTTAAATCATGATATATGAATCTATTTGGTTTTGTATTCGATAAAATGAAAGTATTGGAACGACCCTTGCGTAAAAATGAGATTTTAGCCTATATGGTTATATGTTTGATATATGTATGAAGGTTGAGCTTGTCCCTCGACGTTCCTTGGTGCGAAAGATGATATTTGAACCTATTGGGTTCTAAATTTGGTATATATAAAGTATTGGGATGACCCTTGTCGCGAAAATGAGATATTAGCCTATATGGTTGCAAATTTGATAAATGTGAAGGTTGAATTTCTCCCTTGATTTAATGCATGATTTGTGAACCTCTTTGGTTGTGTATTCGATAAAATAAAAGGATTGGAATGACCCTTGCGCAAAAATGAGATTTTGGCCTATATGATTACAAGTTTGAGAAATAAGAAGGTTAACATTTCCCTTGATTTAAATCATGATATATGAATCTATTTGGTTTTGTATTCGATAAAATGAAAGTATTGGAACGACCCTTGCGTAAAAATGAGATTTTAGCCTATATGGTTATATGTTTGATATATGTATGAAGGTTGAGCTTGTCCCTCGACGTTCCTTGGTGCGAAAGATGATATTTGAACCCATTGGGTTCTAAATTTGGTATATATAAAGTATTGGGATGACCCTTGTCGCGAAAATGAGATATTAGCCTATATGGTTGCAAATTTGATAAATGTGAAGGTTGAATTTCTCCCTTGATTTAATGCATGATTTGTGAACCTCTTTGGTTGTGTATTCGATAAAATAAAAGGATTGGAATGACCCTTGCGCAAAAATGAGATTTTGGCCTATATGATTACAAGTTTGAGAAATAAGAAGGTTAACATTTCCCTTGATTTAAATCATGATATATGAATCTATTTGGTTTTGTATTCGATAAAATGAAAGTATTGGAACGACCCTTGCGTAAAAATGAGATTTTAGCCTATATGGTTATATGTTTGATATATGTATGAAGGTTGAGCTCGTCCCTCGACGTTCCTTGGTGCGAAAGATGATATTTGAACCTATTGGGTTCTAAATTTGGTATATATAAAGTATTGGGATGACCCTTGTCGCGAAAATGAGATATTAGCCTATATGGTTGCAAATTTGATAAATGTGAAGGTTGAATTTCTCCCTTGATTTAATGCATGATTTGTGAACCTCTTTGGTTGTGTATTCGATAAAATAAAAGGATTGGAATGACCCTTGCGCAAAAATGAGATTTTGGCCTATATGATTACAAGTTTGAGAAATAAGAAGGTTAACATTTCCCTTGATTTAAATCATGATATATGAATCTATTTGGTTTTGTATTCGATAAAATGAAAGTATTGGAACGACCCTTGCGTAAAAATGAGATTTTAGCCTATACGGTTATATGTTTGATATATGTATGAAGGTTGAGCTTGTCCCTCGACGTTCCTTGGTGCGAAAGATGATATTTGAACCTATTGGGTTCTAAATTTGGTATATATAAAGTATTGGGATGACCCTTGTCGCGAAAATGAGATATTAGCCTATATGGTTGCAAATTTGATAAATGTGAAGGTTGAATTTCTCCCTTGATTTAATGCATGATTTGTGAACCTCTTTGGTTGTGTATTCGATAAAATAAAAGGATTGGAATGACCCTTGCGCAAAAATGAGATTTTGGCCTATATGATTACAAGTTTGAGAAATAAGAAGGTTAACATTTCCCTTGATTTAAATCATGATATATGAATCTATTTGGTTTTGTATTCGATAAAATGAAAGTATTGGAACGACCCTTGCGTAAAAATGAGATTTTAGCCTATATGGTTATATGTTTGATATATGTATGAAGGTTGAGCTTGTCCCTCGACGTTCCTTGGTGCGAAAGATGATATTTGAACCTATTGGGTTCTAAATTTGGTATATATAAAGTATTGGGATGACCCTTGTCGCGAAAATGAGATATTAGCCTATATGGTTGCAAATTTGATAAATGTGAAGGTTGAATTTCTCCCTTGATTTAATGCATGATTTGTGAACCTCTTTGGTTGTGTATTCGATAAAATAAAAGGATTGGAATGACCCTTGCGCAAAAATGAGATTTTGGCCTATATGATTACAAGTTTGAGAAATAAGAAGGTTAACATTTCCCTTGATTTAAATCATGATATATGAATCTATTTGGTTTTGTATTCGATAAAATGAAAGTATTGGAACGACCCTTGCGTAAAAATGAGATTTTAGCCTGTATGGTTATATGTTTGATATATGTATGAAGGTTGAGCTTGTCCCTCGACGTTCCTTGGTGCGAAAGATGATATTTGAACCTATTGGGTTCTAAATTTGGTATATATTAAGTATTGGGATGACCCTTGTCGCGAAAATGAGATATTAGCCTATATGGTTGCAAATTTGATAAATGTGAAGGTTGAATTTCTCCCTTGATTCAATGCATGATTTGTGAACCTCTTTGGTTGTGTATTCGATAAAATAAAAGGATTGGAATGACCCTTGCGCAAAAATGAGATTTTGGCCTATATGATTACAAGTTTGAGAAATAAGAAGGTTAACATTTCCCTTGATTTAAATCATGATATATGAATCTATTTGGTTTTGTATTCGATAAAATGAAAGTATTGGAACGACCCTTGCGTAAAAATGAGATTTTAGCCTGTATGGTTATATGTTTGATATATGTATGAAGGTTGAGCTTGTCCCTCGACGTTCCTTGGTGCGAAAGATGATATTTGAACCTATTGGGTTCTAAATTTGGTATATATTAAGTATTGGGATGACCCTTGTCGCGAAAATGAGATATTAGCCTATATGGTTGCAAATTTGATAAATGTGAAGGTTGAATTTCTCCCTTGATTTAATGCATGATTTGTGAACCTCTTTGGTTGTGTATTCGATAAAATAAAAGGATTGGAATGACCCTTGCGCAAAAATGAGATTTTGGCCTATATGATTACAAGTTTGAGAAATAAGAAGGTTAACATTTCCCTTGATTTAAATCATGATATATGAATCTATTTGGTTTTGTATTCGATAAAATGAAAGTATTGGAACGACCCTTGCGTAAAAATGAGATTTTAGCCTATATGGTTATATGTTTGATATATGTATGAAGGTTGAGCTCGTCCCTCGACGTTCCTTGGTGCGAAAGATGATATTTGAACCTATTGGGTTCTAAATTTGGTATATATAAAGTATTGGGATGACCCTTGTCGCGAAAATGAGATATTAGCCTATATGGTTGCAAATTTGATAAATGTGAAGGTTGAATTTCTCCCTTGATTTAATGCATGATTTGTGAACCTCTTTGGTTGTGTATTCGATAAAATAAAAGGATTGGAATGACCCTTGCGCAAAAATGAGATTTTGGCCTATATGATTACAAGTTTGAGAAATAAGAAGGTTAACATTTCCCTTGATTTAAATCATGATATATGAATCTATTTGGTTTTGTATTCGATAAAATGAAAGTATTGGAACGACCCTTGCGTAAAAATGAGATTTTAGCCTGTATGGTTATATGTTTGATATATGTATGAAGGTTGAGCTTGTCCCTCGACGTTCCTTGGTGCGAAAGATGATATTTGAACCTATTGGGTTCTAAATTTGGTATATATTAAGTATTGGGATGACCCTTGTCGCGAAAATGAGATATTAGCCTATATGGTTGCAAATTTGATAAATGTGAAGGTTGAATTTCTCCCTTGATTCAATGCATGATTTGTGAACCTCTTTGGTTGTGTATTCGATAAAATAAAAGGATTGGAATGACCCTTGCGCAAAAATGAGATTTTGGCCTATATGATTACAAGTTTGAGAAATAAGAAGGTTAACATTTCCCTTGATTTAAATCATGATATATGAATCTATTTGGTTTTGTATTCGATAAAATGAAAGTATTGGAACGACCCTTGCGTAAAAATGAGATTTTAGCCTGTATGGTTATATGTTTGATATATGTATGAAGGTTGAGCTTGTCCCTCGACGTTCCTTGGTGCGAAAGATGATATTTGAACCTATTGGGTTCTAAATTTGGTATATATTAAGTATTGGGATGACCCTTGTCGCGAAAATGAGATATTAGCCTATATGGTTGCAAATTTGATAAATGTGAAGGTTGAATTTCTCCCTTGATTTAATGCATGATTTGTGAACCTCTTTGGTTGTGTATTCGATAAAATAAAAGGATTGGAATGACCCTTGCGCAAAAATGAGATTTTGGCCTATATGATTACAAGTTTGAGAAATAAGAAGGTTAACATTTCCCTTGATTTAAATCATGATATATGAATCTATTTGGTTTTGTATTCGATAAAATGAAAGTATTGGAACGACCCTTGCGTAAAAATGAGATTTTAGCCTATATGGTTATATGTTTGATATATGTATGAAGGTTGAGCTCGTCCCTCGACGTTCCTTGGTGCGAAAGATGATATTTGAACCTATTGGGTTCTAAATTTGGTATATATAAAGTATTGGGATGACCCTTGTCGCGAAAATGAGATATTAGCCTATATGGTTGCAAATTTGATAAATGTGAAGGTTGAATTTCTCCCTTGATTTAATGCATGATTTGTGAACCTCTTTGGTTGTGTATTCGATAAAATAAAAGGATTGGAATGACCCTTGCGCAAAAATGAGATTTTGGCCTATATGATTACAAGTTTGAGAAATAAGAAGGTTAACATTTCCCTTGATTTAAATCATGATATATGAATCTATTTGGTTTTGTATTCGATAAAATGAAAGTATTGGAACGACCCTTGCGTAAAAATGAGATTTTAGCCTATATGGTTATATGTTTGATATATGTATGAAGGTTGAGCTTGTCCCTCGACGTTCCTTGGTGCGAAATATGATATTTGAACCTATTGGGTTCTAAATTTGGTATATATAAAGTATTGGGATGACCCTTGTCCCGAAAATGAGATATTAGCCTATATGGTTGCAAATTTGATAAATATGAAGGTTGAATTTCTCCCTTGATTTAATGCATGATTTGTGAACCTCTTTGGTTGAGTATTCTTTAAAATAAAAGTATTGGAATGACCCTTGCGCAAAAATGAGATTTTGGCCTATGTGATTACAAGTCTGAGAAATAAGAAGGTTAACATTTCCCTTGATTTAAATCATGATATATGAATCTATTTGGTTTTTTATTCGGTAAAATGAAAGTATTGGAACGACCCTTGCGCAAAAATGAGATTTATCCTATATGGTTATATGTTTGATATATATGAAGGTTGAGCTTGTCCCACGACGTTCCTTGGCGCGAAAGATGATATTTGAACCTATTGGGTTCTAAATTTGGTATATATAAAGTATCTGGATGACCCTTGTCGCGAAAATGAGATATTAGCCTATATGGTTGCAAATTTGATAAATGTGAAGGTTGAATTTCTCCCTTGATTTAATGCATGATTTGTGAACCTCTTTGGTTGTGTATTCGATAAAATAAAAGGATTGGAATGACCCTTGCGCAAAAATGAGATTTTGGCCTATATGATTACAAGTTTGAGAAATAAGAAGGTTAACATTTCCCTTGATTTAAATCATGATATTTGAATCTATTTGGTTTTGTATTCGATAAAATGAAAGTATTGGAACGACCCTTGCGTAAAAATGAGATTTTAGCCTATATGGTTATATGTTTGATATATGTATGAAGGTTGAGCTTGTCCCTCGACGTTCCTTGGTGCGAAAGATGATATTTGAACCTATTGGGTTCTAAATTTGGTATATATAAAGTATTGGGATGACCCTTGTCCCGAAAATGAGATATTAGCCTATATGGTTGCAAATTTGATAAATATGAAGGTTGAATTTCTCCCTTGATTTAATGCATGATTTGTGAACCTCTTTGGTTGAGTATTCGATAAAATAAAAGTATTGGAATGACCCTTGCGCAAAAATGAGATTTTGGCCTATATGCTTATAAGTTTGAGAAAAAAGAAGGTCAACATTTCCCTTGATTTAAAACATGATATGTGAACCTATTTGGTTTTGTATTCGATAAAATGAAAGTATTGGAATGACCCTTGCGCAAAAATGAGATTTTAGCCTATATGGTTACATGTTTGACAAATATGAAGGTTGAGCTTGTTCCTTGATGTCCCGTGATGCGAAACATGATATTTGAACCTATTTGGTTCTAAATTCGGTAAATATAAAGTATTGGGATGACCCTTGTCGGGAAAAAGAGATATTAACATATATATCGTTGCAAATTTGATAAATGAGAAGGTTGAATTTGTCCCTTGATTTAAAGCATGATTTGTGAACATATTTGGTTTTGTATTCGGTAAAATGAAAGTATTGAAATGTCCGTTGTCCCGAAAATGAGATTTTGGCCTATATACTTACAAGTTTGAGAAAAAAGAAGGTTAACATTTCCCTTGATTTAAAACATGATATGTGAACCTATTTGGTTTTGTATTCGGTAAAATGAAAGTATTGGAACGACCCTTGCGCAAAAATGAGATTTATCCTATATGGTTATATGTTTGATATATATGAAGGTTGAGCTTGTCCCTCGACGTTCCTTGGCGCGAAAGATGATATTTGAACCTATTGGGTTCTAAATTTGGTATATATAAAGTATCTGGATGACCCTTGTCGCGAAAATGAGATATTAGCCTATATGGTTGCAAATTTGATAAATGTGAAGGTTGAATTTCTCCCTTGATTTAATGCATGATTTGTGAACCTCTTTGGTTGTGTATTCGATAAAATAAAAGGATTGGAATGACCCTTGCGCAAAAGTGAGATTTTGGCCTATATGATTACAAGTTTGAGAAATAAGAAGGTTAACATTTCCCTTGATTTAAATCATGATATATGAATCTATTTGGTTTTGTATTCGATAAAATGAAAGTATTGGAACGACCCTTGCGTAAAAATGAGATTTTAGCCTATATGGTTATATGTTTGATATATGTATGAAGGTTGAGCTTGTCCCTCGACGTTCCTTGGTGCGGAAGATGATATTTGAACCTATTGGGTTCTAAATTTGGTATATATAAAGTATTGGGATGACCCTTGTCCCGAAAATGAGATATTTGCCTATATAGTTGCAAATTTGATAAATATGAAGGTTGAATTTCTCCCTTGATTTAATGAATGATTTGTGAACCTCTTTGGTTGAGTATTCTTTAAAATAAAAGTATTGGAATGACCCTTGCGCAAAAATGAGATTTTGGCCTATGTGATTACAAGTTTGAGAAATAAGAAGGTTAACATTTCCCTTGATTTAAATCATGATATATGAATCTATTTGGTTTTTTATTCGATAAAATGAAAGTATTGGAACGACCCTTGCGTAAAAATGAGATTTTAGCCTATATGGTTATATGTTTGATATATGTATGAAGGTTGAGCTTGTCCCTCGACGTTCTTTGGTGGGAAAGATGATATTTGAACCTTTTTGGTTCTAAATTTGGTAAATATAATGTATTGGGATGACCCTTGTCGCGAAAATGAGATATTAGCCTATATGGTTATTTGTTTGATATATATGAAGGTTGAGCTTGTCCCTCGATGTCCCTTGGTGCGAAAGATGATATTTGAACCTATTGGGTTCTAAATTTGGTATATATAAAGTATTGGGATGACCCTTGTCGCGAAAATGAGATATTAGCCTATATGGTTGCAAATTTGATAAATGTGAAGGTTGAATTTCTCCCTTGATTTAATGCATGATTTGTGAACCTCTTTGGTTGTGTATTCGATAAAATAAAAGGATTGGAATGACCCTTGCGCAAAAATGAGATTTTGGCCTATATGATTACAAGTTTGAGAAATAAGAAGGTTAACATTTCCCTTGATTTAAATCATGATATATGAATCTATTTGGTTTTGTATTCAATAAAATGAAAGTATTGGAACGACCCTTGCGTAAAAATGAGATTTTAGCCTATATGGTTATATGTTTGATATATGTATGAAGGTTGAGCTTGTCCCTCGACGTTCTTTGGTGGGAAAGATGATATTTGAACCTTTTTGGTTCTAAATTTGGTAAATATAATGTATTGGGATGACCCTTGTCGCGAAAATGAGATATTAGCCTATATGGTTATTTGTTTGATATATATGAAGGTTGAGCTTGTCCCTCGATGTCCCTTGGTGCGAAAGATGATATTTGAACCTATTGGGTTCTAAATTTGGTATATATAAAGTATTGGGATGACCCTTGTCGCGAAAATGAGATATTAGCCTATATGGTTGCAAATTTGATAAATGTGAAGGTTGAATTTCTCCCTTGATTTAATGCATGATTTGTGAACCTCTTTGGTTGAGTATTCGATAAAATAAAAGTATTGGAATGACCCTTGCGCAAAAATGAGATTTTGGCCTATATGCTTATAAGTTTGAGAAAAAAGAAGGTCAACATTTCCCTTGATTTAAAACATGATATGTGAACCTATTTGGTTTTGTATTCGATAAAATGAAAGTATTGGAATGACCCTTGCGCAAAAATGAGATTTTAGCCTATATGGTTACATGTTTGACAAATATGAAGGTTGAGCTTGTTCCTTGATGTCCCGTGATGCGAAACATGATATTTGAACCTATTTGGTTCTAAATACGGTAAATATAAAGTATTGGGATGACCCTTGTCGGGAAAAAGAGATATTAACATATATATCGTTGCAAATTTGATAAATGAGAAGGTTGAATTTGTCCCTTGATTTAAAGCATGATTTGTGAACATATTTGGTTTTGTATTCGGTAAAATGAAAGTATTGAAATGTCCGTTGTCCCGAAAATGAGATTTTGGCCTATATACTTACAAGTTTGAGAAAAAAGAAGGTTAACATTTCCCTTGATTTAAAACATGATTTGTGAACCTATTTGGTTTTGTATTCGGTAAAATGAAAGTATTGGAACGACCCTTGCGCAAAAATGAGATTTATCCTATATGGTTATATGTTTGATATATATGAAGGTTGAGCTTGTCCCTCGACGTTCCTTGGCGCGAAAGATGATATTTGAACCTATTGGGTTCGTCAGTTACTATTTCAAAAGTAATCGGCAACACTTTATTTTCAGCACTTTCGTCGGTTACTATTTCAAATGTAATTGGCAGGATTTTTATTTTCAGCATATTCGTCGGTTACTATTTCGAAAGTAATCGGCAAGATTTTTATTTTCAGCATATTTGACGGTTACTATTTTAAAAGTAATCGACAAGATTTTTATTTTCAACATATTCCTCGGTTACTATTTCAAAAGTAATCGGCAAGATTTTTATTTTCAGCATGTTCGTCGGTTACTATTTCAAAAGTAATCGGCAAGATTTTTTTTTTCAACATATTTGTCGGTTACTATTTTAAAAGTAATCGACAAGACTTTATTTTCAGCACATTCGTCGGTTACTATTTCAAAAGTAATCGGCAAGATTTTTATTTTCAACATATTCGTCGGTTACTATTTCATAAGTAATCGGCATGATTTATTTTCAGCACATTCGTCGGTTACTATTTCAAAAGTAATCGGCAAGATTTTTATTTTGAGCACATTCGTCGGTTACTATTTTAATAGTAATCGACAAGACTTTTATTTTCAGCACATTTGTCGGTTACTATTTCAAAAGTAATCGGCATGATTTATTTTCAGCACATTCGTCGGTTACTATTTCAAAAGTAATCGGCAAGACTTTATTTTCAACACATTCGTCAGTTACTCTTTCAAAAGTAATCGGCATGATCTATTTTCTGCACATTCGTCGGTTACTATATTAATAGTAATCGACAAGACTTTTATTTTCAGCACATTTGTCGGTTACTATTTCAAAAGTAATCGGCATGATTTATTTTCAGCACATTCGTCGGTTACTATTTCAAAAGTAATCGGCAAGACTTTATTTTCAACACATTCGTCGGTTACTCTTTCAAAAGTAATCGGCATGATCTATTTTCTGCACATTCGTCGGTGACTATTTCAAAAGTAATCGGCAAGATTTTTATTTTCAGCATATTTGTCGGTTACTATTTGAAAAGTAATCGACAAGATTTTTATTTTCAACATATTCGTCGGTTACTATTTCAAAAGTAATCGGCAAGACTTTATTTTCAGCATATTCGTTGGTTACTATTTCAAAAGTAATCGGCAAGACTTTATTTTCAGCACTTTCGTCGGTTACTATTTCAAATGTAATCGGCAGGATTTTTATTTTCAGCATATTTGTCGGTTACTATTTTAAAAGTAATCGACGAGATTTTTATTTTCAACATATTCCTCGGTTACTATTTCAAAAGTAATCGGCAAGATTTTTATTTTCAGCATGTTCGTCGGTTACTATTTCAAAAGTAATCGGCAAGATTTTTTTTTTCAACATATTTGTCGGTTACTATTTTAAAAGTAATCGACAAGACTTTATTTTCAGCACATTCGTCGGTTGCTATTTCAAAAGTAATCGGCAAGATTTTTATTTTCAACATATTCGTCGGTTACTATTTCATAAGTAATCGGCATTATTTATTTTCAGCACATTCGTCGGTTACTATTTCAAAAGTAATCGGCAAGATTTTTATTTTCAACATATTCCTCGGTTACTATTTAAAAAGTAAACGGTAAGATTTTTATTTTCAACATATTCGTCGCTTACTATTTCAAAAGTAATCAGCAAGATTTGTATTTTCAACATATTCGTCGCTTACTATTTCAAAAGTAATCGGCATGATTTATTTTCAGCACATTCGTCGGTTACTATTTCAAAAGTAATCGGCAAGATTTTTATTTTGAGCACATTCGTCGGTTACTATTTTAATAGTAATCGACAAGACTTTTATTTTCAGCACATTTGTCGGTTACTATTTCAAAAGTAATCGGCATGATTTATTTTCAGCACATTCGTCGGTTACTATTTCAAAAGTAATCGGCAAGACTTTATTTTCAACACATTCGTCGGTTACTCTTTCAAAAGTAATCGGCATGATCTATTTTCTGCACATTCGTCGGTTACTATTTCAAAAGTAATCGGCAAGATTTTTATTTTCAGCATATTCGTCGGTTATTATTTCAAAGGTAATCAGCAGTATTTATTTTCAGCACATTCGTCGGTTACTATTTCAAAAGTAATCGGCAAGATTTTTATTTTTAGCATATTTGTCGGGTACTATTTTAAAAGTAATCGACAAGATTTTTATTTTCAACATATTCGTCGGTTACTATTTCAAAAGTAATCGGCAAGACTTTATTTTCAGCACTTTCGTCGGTTACTATTTCAAATGTAATCGGCAGGATTTTTATTTTCAGCATATTCGTCGGTTACTATTTCGAAAGTAATCGGCAAGATTTTTATTTTCAGCATATTTGTCGGTTACTATTTTAAAAGTAATCGACAAGATTTTTATTTTCAACATATTCCTCGGTTACTATTTCAAAAGTAATCGGCAAGATTTTTATTTTCAGCATGTTCGTCGGTTACTATTTCAAAAGTAATCGGCAAGATTTTTATTTTCAACATATTTGTCGGTTACAATTTTAAAAGTAATCGACAAGACTTTATTTTCAGCACATTCGTCGGTTACTATTTCAAAAGTAATCGGCAAGATTTTTATTTTCAACATATTCGTCGGTTACTATTTCATAAGTAATCGGGAAGATTTTATATTCAGCACATTGATTGGTTACTTTTTTAAAAGTAATCGGTAAGATTTTTATTTCCAACATATTCGTCGCTTACTATTTCAAAAGTAATCAGCATGATTTATTTTCAGCACATTCGTCGGTGATTATTTCAAAAGTAATCGGCAAGATTTTTATTTTCAGCATATTTGTCGGTTACTATTTGAAAAGTAATCGACAAGATTTTAATTTTCAACATATTCGTCGGTTACTATTTCAAAAGTAATCGGCAAGACTTTATTTTCAGCATATTCGTTGGTTACTATTTCAAAAGTAATCGGCAAGACTTTATTTTCAGCACTTTCGTCGGTTACTATTTTAAAAGTAATCGACAAGACTTTTATTTTCAGCATATTCGTCGGTGACTATTTCAAAAGTAATCGGCAAGATTTTTATTTTCAGCATATTTGTCGGTTACTATTTGAAAAGTAATCGACAAGATTTTTATTTTCAACATATTCGTCGGTTACTATTTCAAAAGTAATCGGCAAGACTTTATTTTCAGCATATTCGTTGGTTACTATTTCAAAAGTAATCGGCAAGACTTTATTTTCAGCACTTTCGTCGGTTACTATTTCAAATGTAATCGGCAGGATTTTTATTTTCAGCATATTCGTCGTTTACTATTTCGAAAGTAATCGGCAAGATTTTTATTTTCAGCATATTTGTCGGTTACTATTTTAAAAGTAATCGACGAGATTTTTATTTTCAACATATTCCTCGGTTACTATTTCAAAAGTAATCGGCAAGATTTTTATTTTCAGCATGTTCGTCGGTTACTATTTCAAAAGTAATCGGCAAGATTTTTTTTTTCAACATATTTGTCGGTTACTATTTTAAAAGTAATCGACAAGACTTTATTTTCAGCACATTCGTCGGTTACTATTTCAAAAGTAATCGGCAAGATTTTTATTTTCAACATATTCGTCGGTTACTATTTCATAATTAATCGGCATTATTTATTTTCAGCACATTCGTCGGTTACTATTTCAAAAGTAATCGGCAAGATTTTTATTTTCAACATATTCCTTGGTTACTATTTAAAAAGTAATCGGTAAGATTTTTATTTTCAACATATTCGTCGCTTACTATTTCAAAAGTAATCAGCAAGATTTGTATTTTCAACATATTCGTCGCTTACTATTTCAAAAGTAATCGGCATGATTTATTTTCAGCACATTCGTCGGTTACTATTTCAAAAGTAATCGGCAAGATTTTTATTTTGAGCACATTCGTCGGTTACTATTTTAATAGTAATCGACAAGACTTTTATTTTCAGCACATTTGTCGGTTACTATTTCAAAAGTAATCGGCAAGATTTTTATTTTTAGCATATTTGTCGGGTACTATTTTAAAAGTAATCGACAAGATTTTTATTTTCAACATATTCGTCGGTTACTATTTCAAAAGTAATCGGCAAGACTTTATTTTCAGCACTTTCGTCGGTTACTATTTCAAATGTAATCGGCAGGATTTTTATTTTCAGCATATTCGTCGGTTACTATTTCGAAAGTAATCGGCAAGATTTTTATTTTCAGCATATTTGTCGGTTACTATTTTAAAAGTAATCGACGAGATTTTTATTTTCAACATATTCCTCGGTTACTATTTCAAAAGTAATCGGCAAGATTTTTATTTTCAGCATGTTCGTCGGTTACTATTTCAAAAGTAATCGGCAAGATTTTTTTTTTCAACATATTTGTCGGTTACTATTTTAAAAGTAATCGACAAGACTTTATTTTCAGCACATTCGTCGGTTACTATTTCAAAAGTAATCGGCAAGATTTTTATTTTCAACATATTCGTCGGTTACTATTTCATAATTAATCGGCATTATTTATTTTCAGCACATTCGTCGGTTACTATTTCAAAAGTAATCGGCAAGATTTTTATTTTCAACATATTCCTTGGTTACTATTTAAAAAGTAATCGGTAAGATTTTTATTTTCAACATATTCGTCGCTTACTATTTCAAAAGTAATCAGCAAGATTTGTATTTTCAACATATTCGTCGCTTACTATTTCAAAAGTAATCGGCATGATTTATTTTCAGCACATTCGTCGGTTACTATTTCAAAAGTAATCGGCAAGATTTTTATTTTGAGCACATTCGTCGGTTACTATTTTAATAGTAATCGACAAGATTTTTATTTTCAGCACATTCGTCGGTTACTATTTCAAATGTAATCGGCAGGATTTTTATTTTCAGCATATTCGTCGGTTACTATTTCGAAAGTAATCGGCAAGATTTTTATTTTCAGCATATTTGTCGGTTACTATTTTAAAAGTAATCGACGAGATTTTTATTTTCAACATATTCCTCGGTTACTATTTCAAAAGTAATCGGCAAGATATTTATTTTCAGCATGTTCGTCGGTTACTATTTCAAAAGTAATCGGCAAGATTTTTTTTTTCAACATATTTGTCGGTTACTATTTTAAAAGTAATCGACAAGACTTTATTTTCAGCACATTCGTCGGTTACTATTTCAAAAGTAATCGGCAAGATTTTTATTTTCAACATATTCGTCGGTTACTATTTCATAAGTAATCGGCATTATTTATTTTCAGCACATTCGTCGGTTGCTATTTCAAAAGTAATCGGCAAGATTTTTATTTTCAACATATTCCTCGGTTACTATTTAAAAAGTAATCGGTAAGATTTTTATTTTCAACATATTCGTCGCTTACTATTTCAAAAGTAATCAGCAAGATTTGTATTTTCAACATATTCGTCGCTTACTATTTCAAAAGTAATCGGCATGATTTATTTTCAGCACATTCGTCGGTTACTATTTCAAAAGTAATCGGCAAGATTTTTATTTTGAGCACATTCGTCGGTTACTATTTTAATAGTAATCGACAAGACTTTTATTTTCAGCACATTTGTCGGTTACTATTTCAAAAGTAATCGGCATGATTTATTTTCAGCACATTCGTCGGTTACTATTTCAAAAGTAATCGGCAAGACTTTATTTTCAACACATTCGTCGGTTACTCTTTCAAAAGTAATCGGCATGATCTATTTTCTGCACATTCGTCGGTTACTATTTCAAAAGTAATCGGCAAGATTTTTATTTTCAGCATATTCGTCGGTTATTATTTCAAAGGTAATCAGCAGTATTTATTTTCAGCACATTCGTCGGTTACTATTTCAAAAGTAATCGGCAAGATTTTTATTTTTAGCATATTTGTCGGGTACTATTTTAAAAGTAATCGACAAGATTTTTATTTTCAACATATTCGTCGGTTACTATTTCAAAAGTAATCGGCAAGACTTTATTTTCAGCACTTTCGTCGGTTACTATTTCAAATGTAATCGGCAGGATTTTTATTTTCAGCATATTCGTCGGTTACTATTTCGAAAGTAATCGGCAAGATTTTTATTTTCAGCATATTTGTCGGTTACTATTTTAAAAGTAATCGACAAGATTTTTATTTTCAACATATTCCTCGGTTACTATTTCAAAAGTAATCGGCAAGATTTTTATTTTCAGCATGTTCGTCGGTTACTATTTCAAAAGTAATCGGCAAGATTTTTATTTTCAACATATTTGTCGGTTACAATTTTAAAAGTAATCGACAAGACTTTATTTTCAGCACATTCGTCGGTTACTATTTCAAAAGTAATCGGCAAGATTTTTATTTTCAACATATTCGTCGGTTACTATTTCATAAGTAATCGGGAAGATTTTATATTCAGCACATTGATTGGTTACTTTTTTAAAAGTAATCGGTAAGATTTTTATTTCCAACATATTCGTCGCTTACTATTTCAAAAGTAATCAGCATGATTTATTTTCAGCACATTCGTCGGTGATTATTTCAAAAGTAATCGGCAAGATTTTTATTTTCAGCATATTTGTCGGTTACTATTTGAAAAGTAATCGACAAGATTTTTATTTTCAACATATTCGTCGGTTACTATTTCAAAAGTAATCGGCAAGACTTTATTTTCAGCATATTCGTTGGTTACTATTTCAAAAGTAATCGGCAAGACTTTATTTTCAGCACTTTCGTCGGTTACTATTTTAAAAGTAATCGACAAGACTTTTATTTTCAGCATATTCGTCGGTGACTATTTCAAAAGTAATCGGCAAGATTTTTATTTTCAGCATATTTGTCGGTTACTATTTGAAAAGTAATCGACAAGATTTTTATTTTCAACATATTCGTCGGTTACTATTTCAAAAGTAATCGGCAAGACTTTATTTTCAGCATATTCGTTGGTTACTATTTCAAAAGTAATCGGCAAGACTTTATTTTCAGCACTTTCGTCGGTTACTATTTCAAATGTAATCGGCAGGATTTTTATTTTCAGCATATTCGTCGGTGACTATTTCAAAAGTAATCGGCAAGATTTTTATTTTCAGCATATTTGTCGGTTACTATTTGAAAAGTAATCGACAAGATTTTTATTTTCAACATATTCGTCGGTTACTATTTCAAAAGTAATCGGCAAGACTTTATTTTCAGCATATTCGTTGGTTACTATCTCAAAAGTAATCGGCAAGACTTTATTTTCAGCACTTTCGTCGGTTACTATTTCAAATGTAATCGGCAGGATTTTTATTTTCAGCATATTCGTCGTTTACTATTTCGAAAGTAATCGGCAAGATTTTTATTTTCAGCATATTTGTCGGTTACTATTTTAAAAGTAATCGACGAGATTTTTATTTTCAACATATTCCTCGGTTACTATTTCAAAAGTAATCGGCAAGATTTTTATTTTCAGCATGTTCGTCGGTTACTATTTCAAAAGTAATCGGCAAGATTTTTTTTTTCAACATATTTGTCGGTTACTATTTTAAAAGTAATCGACAAGACTTTATTTTCAGCACATTCGTCGGTTACTATTTCAAAAGTAATCGGCAAGATTTTTATTTTCAACATATTCGTCGGTTACTATTTCATAAGTAATCGACATTATTTATTTTCAGCACATTCGTCGGTTACTATTTCAAAAGTAATCGGCAAGATTTTTATTTTCAACATATTCCTCGGTTACTATTTAAAAAGTAATCGGTAAGATTTTTATTTTCAACATATTCGTCGCTTACTATTTCAAAAGTAATCAGCAAGATTTGTATTTTCAACATATTCGTCGCTTACTATTTCAAAAGTAATCGGCATGATTTATTTTCAGCACATTCGTCGGTTACTATTTCAAAAGTAATCGGCAAGATTTTTATTTTGAGCACATTCGTCGGTTACTATTTTAATAGTAATCGACAAGACTTTTATTTTCAGCACATTGGTCGGTTACTATTTCAAAAGTAATCGGCATGATTTATTTTCAGCACATTCGTCGGTTACTATTTCAAAAGTAATCGGCAAGACTTTATTTTCAACACATTCGTCGGTTACTCTTTCAAAAGTAATCGGCATGATCTATTTTCTGCACATTCGTCGGTTACTATTTCAAAAGTAATCGGCAAGATTTTTATTTTCAGCATATTCGTCGGTTATTATTTCAAAGGTAATCAGCAGTATTTATTTTCAGCACATTCGTCGGTTACTATTTCAAAAGTAATCGGCAAGATTTTTATTTTTAGCATATTTGTCGGGTACTATTTTAAAAGTAATCGACAAGATTTTTATTTTCAACATATTCGTCGGTTACTATTTCAAAAGTAATCGGCAAGACTTTATTTTCAGCACTTTCGTCGGTTACTATTTCAAATGTAATCGGCAGGATTTTTATTTTCAGCATATTCGTCGGTTACTATTTCGAAAGTAATCGGCAAGATTTTTATTTTCAGCATATTTGTCGGTTACTATTTTAAAAGTAATCGACAAGATTTTTATTTTCAACATATTCCTCGGTTACTATTTCAAAAGTAATCGGCAAGATTTTTATTTTCAGCATGTTCGTCGGTTACTATTTCAAAAGTAATCGGCAAGATTTTTATTTTCAACATATTTGTCGGTTACAATTTTAAAAGTAATCGACAAGACTTTATTTTCAGCACATTCGTCGGTTACTATTTCAAAAGTAATCGGCAAGATTTTTATTTTCAACATATTCGTCGGTTACTATTTCATAAGTAATCGGGAAGATTTTATATTCAGCACATTGATTGGTTACTTTTTTAAAAGTAATCGGTAAGATTTTTATTTCCAACATATTCGTCGCTTACTATTTCAAAAGTAATCAGCATGATTTATTTTCAGCACATTCGTCGGTGATTATTTCAAAAGTAATCGGCAAGATTTTTATTTTCAGCATATTTGTCGGTTACTATTTGAAAAGTAATCGACAAGATTTTTATTTTCAACATATTCGTCGGTTACTATTTCAAAAGTAATCGGCAAGACTTTATTTTCAGCATATTCGTTGGTTACTATTTCAAAAGTAATCGGCAAGACTTTATTTTCAGCACTTTCGTCGGTTACTATTTTAAAAGTAATCGACAAGACTTTTATTTTCAGCATATTCGTCGGTGACTATTTCAAAAGTAATCGGCAAGATTTTTATTTTCAGCATATTTGTCGGTTACTATTTGAAAAGTAATCGACAAGATTTTTATTTTCAACATATTCGTCGGTTACTATTTCAAAAGTAATCGGCAAGACTTTATTTTCAGCATATTCGTTGGTTACTATTTCAAAAGTAATCGGCAAGACTTTATTTTCAGCACTTTCGTCGGTTACTATTTTAAAAGTAATCGACAAGACTTTTATTTTCAGCATATTCGTCGGTGACTATTTCAAAAGTAATCGGCAAGATTTTTATTTTCAGCATATTTGTCGGTTACTATTTGAAAAGTAATCGACAAGATTTTTATTTTCAACATATTCGTCGGTTACTATTTCAAAAGTAATCGGCAAGACTTTATTTTCAGCATATTCGTTGGTTACTATTTCAAAAGTAATCGGCAAGACTTTATTTTCAGCACTTTCGTCGGTTACTATTTCAAATGTAATCGGCAGGATTTTTATTTTCAGCATATTCGTCGGTGACTATTTCAAAAGTAATCGGCAAGATTTTTATTTTCAGCATATTTGTCGGTTACTATTTGAAAAGTAATCGACAAGATTTTTATTTTCAACATATTCGTCGGTTACTATTTCAAAAGTAATCGGCAAGACTTTATTTTTAGCATATTCGTTGGTTACTATCTCAAAAGTAATCGGCAAGACTTTATTTTCAGCACTTTCGTCGGTTACTATTTCAAATGTAATCGGCAGGATTTTTATTTTCAGCATATTCGTCGTTTACTATTTCGAAAGTAATCGGCAAGATTTTTATTTTCAGCATATTTGTCGGTTACTATTTTAAAAGTAATCGACGAGATTTTTATTTTCAACATATTCCTCGGTTACTATTTCAAAAGTAATCGGCAAGATTTTTATTTTCAGCATGTTCGTCGGTTACTATTTCAAAAGTAATCGGCAAGATTTTTTTTTTCAACATATTTGTCGGTTACTATTTTAAAAGTAATCGACAAGACTTTATTTTCAGCACATTCGTCGGTTACTATTTCAAAAGTAATCGGCAAGATTTTTATTTTCAACATATTCGTCGGTTACTATTTCATAAGTAATCGACATTATTTATTTTCAGCACATTCGTCGGTTACTATTTCAAAAGTAATCGGCAAGATTTTTATTTTCAACATATTCCTCGGTTACTATTTAAAAAGTAATCGGTAAGATTTTTATTTTCAACATATTCGTCGCTTACTATTTCAAAAGTAATCAGCAAGATTTGTATTTTCAACATATTCGTCGCTTACTATTTCAAAAGTAATCGGCATGATTTATTTTCAGCACATTCGTCGGTTACTATTTCAAAAGTAATCGGCAAGATTTTTATTTTGAGCACATTCGTCGGTTACTATTTTAATAGTAATCGACAAGACTTTTATTTTCAGCACATTTGTCGGTTACTATTTCAAAAGTAATCGGCATGATTTATTTTCAGCACATTCGTCGGTTACTATTTCAAAAGTAATCGGCAAGACTTTATTTTCAACACATTCGTCGGTTACTCTTTCAAAAGTAATCGGCATGATCTATTTTCTGCACATTCGTCGGTTACTATTTCAAAAGTAATCGGCAAGATTTTTATTTTCAGCATATTCGTCGGTTATTATTTCAAAGGTAATCAGCAGTATTTATTTTCAGCACATTCGTCGGTTACTATTTCAAAAGTAATCGGCAAGATTTTTATTTTTAGCATATTTGTCGGGTACTATTTTAAAAGTAATCGACAAGATTTTTATTTTCAACATATTCGTCGGTTACTATTTCAAAAGTAATCGGCAAGACTTTATTTTCAGCACTTTCGTCGGTTACTATTTCAAATGTAATCGGCAGGATTTTTATTTTCAGCATATTCGTCGGTTACTATTTCGAAAGTAATCGGCAAGATTTTTATTTTCAGCATATTTGTCGGTTACTATTTGAAAAGTAATCGACAAGATTTTTATTTTCAACATATTCGTCGGTTACTATTTCAAAAGTAATCGGCAAGACTTTATTTTCAGCATATTCGTTGGTTACTATTTCAAAAGTAATCGGCAAGACTTTATTTTCAGCACTTTCGTCGGTTACTATTTTAAAAGTAATCGACAAGACTTTTATTTTCAGCATATTCGTCGGTGACTATTTCAAAAGTAATCGGCAAGATTTTTATTTTCAGCATATTTGTCGGTTACTATTTGAAAAGTAATCGACAAGATTTTTATTTTCAACATATTCGTCGGTTACTATTTCAAAAGTAATCGGCAAGACTTTATTTTCAGCATATTCGTTGGTTACTATTTCAAAAGTAATCGGCAAGACTTTATTTTCAGCACTTTCGTCGGTTACTATTTCAAATGTAATCGGCAGGATTTTTATTTTCAGCATATTCGTCGGTGACTATTTCAAAAGTAATCGGCAAGATTTTTATTTTCAGCATATTTGTCGGTTACTATTTGAAAAGTAATCGACAAGATTTTTATTTTCAACATATTCGTCGGTTACTATTTCAAAAGTAATCGGCAAGACTTTATTTTTAGCATATTCGTTGGTTACTATCTCAAAAGTAATCGGCAAGACTTTATTTTCAGCACTTTCGTCGGTTACTATTTCAAATGTAATCGGCAGGATTTTTATTTTCAGCATATTCGTCGTTTACTATTTCGAAAGTAATCGGCAAGATTTTTATTTTCAGCATATTTGTCGGTTACTATTTTAAAAGTAATCGACGAGATTTTTATTTTCAACATATTCCTCGGTTACTATTTCAAAAGTAATCGGCAAGATTTTTATTTTCAGCATGTTCGTCGGTTACTATTTCAAAAGTAATCGGCAAGATTTTTTTTTTCAACATATTTGTCGGTTACTATTTTAAAAGTAATCGACAAGACTTTATTTTCAGCACATTCGTCGGTTACTATTTCAAAAGTAATCGGCAAGATTTTTATTTTCAACATATTCGTCGGTTACTATTTCATAAGTAATCGACATTATTTATTTTCAGCACATTCGTCGGTTACTATTTCAAAAGTAATCGGCAAGATTTTTATTTTCAACATATTCCTCGGTTACTATTTAAAAAGTAATCGGTAAGATTTTTATTTTCAACATATTCGTCGCTTACTATTTCAAAAGTAATCAGCAAGATTTGTATTTTCAACATATTCGTCGCTTACTATTTCAAAAGTAATCGGCATGATTTATTTTCAGCACATTCGTCGGTTACTATTTCAAAAGTAATCGGCAAGATTTTTATTTTGAGCACATTCGTCGGTTACTATTTTAATAGTAATCGACAAGACTTTTATTTTCAGCACATTTGTCGGTTACTATTTCAAAAGTAATCGGCATGATTTATTTTCAGCACATTCGTCGGTTACTATTTCAAAAGTAATCGGCAAGACTTTATTTTCAACACATTCGTCGGTTACTCTTTCAAAAGTAATCGGCATGATCTATTTTCTGCACATTCGTCGGTTACTATTTCAAAAGTAATCGGCAAGATTTTTATTTTCAGCATATTCGTCGGTTATTATTTCAAAGGTAATCAGCAGTATTTATTTTCAGCACATTCGTCGGTTACTATTTCAAAAGTAATCGGCAAGATTTTTATTTTTAGCATATTTGTCGGGTACTATTTTAAAAGTAATCGACAAGATTTTTATTTTCAACATATTCGTCGGTTACTATTTCAAAAGTAATCGGCAAGACTTTATTTTCAGCACTTTCGTCGGTTACTATTTCAAATGTAATCGGCAGGATTTTTATTTTCAGCATATTCGTCGGTTACTATTTCGAAAGTAATCGGCAAGATTTTTATTTTCAGCATATTTGTCGGTTACTATTTTAAAAGTAATCGACAAGATTTTTATTTTCAACATATTCCTCGGTTACTATTTCAAAAGTAATCGGCAAGATTTTTATTTTCAGCATGTTCGTCGGTTACTATTTCAAAAGTAATCGGCAAGATTTTTATTTTCAACATATTTGTCGGTTACAATTTTAAAAGTAATCGACAAGACTTTATTTTCAGCACATTCGTCGGTTACTATTTCAAAAGTAATCGGCAAGATTTTTATTTTCAACATATTCGTCGGTTACTATTTCATAAGTAATCGGGAAGATTTTATATTCAGCACATTGATTGGTTACTTTTTTAAAAGTAATCGGTAAGATTTTTATTTCCAACATATTCGTCCCTTACTATTTCAAAAGTAATCAGCATGATTTAATTTCAGCATATTCGTCGGTGACTATTTCAAAAGTAATCGGCAAGATTTTTATTTTCAGCATATTTGTCGGTTACTATTTGAAAAGTAATCGACAAGATTTTTATTTTCAACATATTCGTCGGTTACTATTTCAAAAGTAATCGGCAAGACTTTATTTTCAGCATATTCGTTGGTTACTATTTCAAAAGTAATCGGCAAGACTTTATTTTCAGCACTTTCGTCGGTTACTATTTCAAATGTAATCGGCAGGATTTTTATTTTCAGCATATTCGTCGATTACTATTTCGAAAGTAATCGGCAAGATTTTTATTTTCAGCATATTTGTCGGTTACTATTTTAAAAGTAATCGACGAGATTTTTATTTTCAACATATTCCTCGGTTACTATTTCAAAAGTAATCAGCAAGATTTTTATTTTCAGCATGTTCGTCGGTTACTATTTCAAAAGTAATCGGCAAGATTTTTTTTTTCAACATATTTGTCGGTTACTATTTTAAAAGTAATCGACAAGACTTTATTTTCAGCACATTCGTCGGTTACTATTTCAAAAGTAATCGGCAAGATTTTTATTTTCAACATATTCGTCGGTTACTATTTCATAAGTAATCGGCATTATTTATTTTCAGCACATTCGTCGGTTACTATTTCAAAAGTAATCGGCAAGATTTTTATTTTCAACATATTCCTCGGTTACTATTTAAAAAGTAATCGGTAAGATTTTTATTTTCAACATATTCGTCGCTTACTATTTCAAAAGTAATCAGCAAGATTTGTATTTTCAACATATTCGTCGCTTACTATTTCAAAAGTAATCGGCATGATTTATTTTCAGCACATTCGTCGGTTACTATTTCAAAAGTAATCGGCAAGATTTTTATTTTGAGCACATTCGTCGGTTACTATTTTAATAGTAATCGACAAGACTTTTATTTTCAGCACATTTGTCGGTTACTATTTCAAAAGTAATCGGCATGATTTATTTTCAGCACATTCGTCGGTTACTATTTCAAAAGTAATCGGCAAGACTTTATTTTCAACACATTCGTCGGTTACTCTTTCAAAAGTAATCGGCATGATCTATTTTCTGCACATTCGTCGGTTACTATTTCAAAAGTAATCGGCAAGATTTTTATTTTCAGCATATTCGTCGGTTATTATTTCAAAGGTAATCAGCAGTATTTATTTTCAGCACATTCGTCGGTTACTATTTCAAAAGTAATCGGCAAGATTTTTATTTTTAGCATATTTGTCGGGTACTATTTTAAAAGTAATCGACAAGATTTTTATTTTCAACATATTCGTCGGTTACTATTTCAAAAGTAATCGGCAAGACTTTATTTTCAGCACTTTCGTAGGTTACTATTTCAAATGTAATCGGCAGGATTTTTATTTTCAGCATATTCGTCGGTTACTATTTCGAAAGTAATCGGCAAGATTTTTATTTTCAGCATATTTGTCGGTTACTATTTTAAAAGTAATCGACAAGATTTTTATTTTCAACATATTCCTCGGTTACTATTTCAAAAGTAATCGGCAAGATTTTTATTTTCAGCATGTTCGTCGGTTACTATTTCAAAAGTAATCGGCAAGATTTTTATTTTCAACATATTTGTCGGTTACAATTTTAAGAGTAATCGACAAGACTTTATTTTCAGCACATTCGTCGGTTACTATTTCAAAAGTAATCGGCAAGATTTTTATTTTCAACATATTCGTCGGTTACTATTTCGTAAGTAATCGGGAAGATTTTATATTCAGCACATTGATTGGTTACTTTTTTAAAAGTAATCGGTAAGATTTTTATTTCCAACATATTCGTCGCTTACTATTTCAAAAGTAATCAGCATGATTTATTTTCAGCACATTCGTCGGTGATTATTTCAAAAGTAATCGGCAAGATTTTTATTTTCAGCATATTTGTCGGTTACTATTTGAAAAGTAATCGACAAGATTTTTATTTTCAACATATTCGTCGGTTACTATTTCAAAAGTAATCGGCAAGACTTTATTTTCAGCATATTCGTTGGTTACTATTTCAAAAGTAATCGGCAAGACTTTATTTTCAGCACTTTCGTCGGTTACTATTTCAAATGTAATCGGCAGGATTTTTATTTTCAGCATATTCGTCGATTACTATTTCGAAAGTAATCGGCAAGATTTTTATTTTCAGCATATTTGTCGGTTACTATTTTAAAAGTAATCGACGAGATTTTTATTTTCAACATATTCCTCGGTTACTATTTCAAAAGTAATCGGCAAGATTTTTATTTTCAGCATGTTCGTCGGTTACTATTTCAAAAGTAATCGGCAAGATTTTTTTTTTCAACATATTTGTCGGTTACTATTTTAAAAGTAATCGACAAGACTTTATTTTCAGCACATTCGTCGGTTACTATTTCAAAAGTAATCGGCAAGATTTTTATTTTCAACATATTCGTCGGTTACTATTTCATAAGTAATCGGCATTATTTATTTTCAGCACATTCGTCGGTTACTATTTCAAAAGTAATCGGCAAGATTTTTATTTTCAACATATTCCTCGGTTACTATTTAAAAAGTAATCGGTAAGATTTTTATTTTCAACATATTCGTCGCTTACTATTTCAAAAGTAATCAGCAAGATTTGTATTTTCAACATATTCGTCGCTTACTATTTCAAAAGTAATCGGCATGATTTATTTTCAGCACATTCGTCGGTTACTATTTCAAAAGTAATCGGCAAGATTTTTATTTTGAGCACATTCGTCGGTTACTATTTTAATAGTAATCGACAAGACTTTTATTTTCAGCACATTTGTCGGTTACTATTTCAAAAGTAATCGGCATGATTTATTTTCAGCACATTCGTCGGTTACTATTTCAAAAGTAATCGGCAAGACTTTATTTTCAACACATTCGTCGGTTACTCTTTCAAAAGTAATCGGCATGATCTATTTTCTGCACATTCGTCGGTTACTATTTCAAAAGTAATCGGCAAGATTTTTATTTTCAGCATATTCGTCGGTTATTATTTCAAAGGTAATCAGCAGTATTTATTTTCAGCACATTCGTCGGTTACTATTTCAAAAGTAATCGGCAAGATTTTTATTTTTAGCATATTTGTCGGGTACTATTTTAAAAGTAATCGACAAGATTTTTATTTTCAACATATTCGTCGGTTACTATTTCAAAAGTAATCGGCAAGACTTTATTTTCAGCACTTTCGTAGGTTACTATTTCAAATGTAATCGGCAGGATTTTTATTTTCAGCATATTCGTCGGTTACTATTTCGAAAGTAATCGGCAAGATTTTTATTTTCAGCATATTTGTCGGTTACTATTTTAAAAGTAATCGACAAGATTTTTATTTTCAACATATTCCTCGGTTACTATTTCAAAAGTAATCGGCAAGATTTTTATTTTCAGCATGTTCGTCGGTTACTATTTCAAAAGTAATCGGCAAGATTTTTATTTTCAACATATTTGTCGGTTACAATTTTAAGAGTAATCGACAAGACTTTATTTTCAGCACATTCGTCGGTTACTATTTCAAAAGTAATCGGCAAGATTTTTATTTTCAACATATTCGTCGGTTACTATTTCGTAAGTAATCGGGAAGATTTTATATTCAGCACATTGATTGGTTACTTTTTTAAAAGTAATCGGTAAGATTTTTATTTCCAACATATTCGTCGCTTACTATTTCAAAAGTAATCAGCATGATTTATTTTCAGCACATTCGTCGGTGATTATTTCAAAAGTAATCGGCAAGATTTTTATTTTCAGCATATTTGTCGGTTACTATTTGAAAAGTAATCGACAAGATTTTTATTTTCAACATATTCGTCGGTTACTATTTCAAAAGTAATCGGCAAGACTTTATTTTCAGCATATTCGTTGGTTACTATTTCAAAAGTAATCGGCAAGACTTTATTTTCAGCACTTTCGTCGGTTACTATTTCAAATGTAATCGGCAGGATTTTTATTTTCAGCATATTCGTCGATTACTATTTCGAAAGTAATCGGCAAGATTTTTATTTTCAGCATATTTGTCGGTTACTATTTTAAAAGTAATCGACGAGATTTTTATTTTCAACATATTCCTCGGTTACTATTTCAAAAGTAATCGGCAAGATTTTTATTTTCAGCATGTTCGTCGGTTACTATTTCAAAAGTAATCGGCAAGATTTTTTTTTTCAACATATTTGTCGGTTACTATTTTAAAAGTAATCGACAAGACTTTATTTTCAGCACATTCGTCGGTTACTATTTCAAAAGTAATCGGCAAGATTTTTATTTTCAACATATTCGTCGGTTACTATTTCATAAGTAATCGGCATTATTTATTTTCAGCACATTCGTCGGTTACTATTTCAAAAGTAATCGGCAAGATTTTTATTTTCAACATATTCCTCGGTTACTATTTAAAAAGTAATCGGTAAGATTTTTATTTTCAACATATTCGTCGCTTACTATTTCAAAAGTAATCAGCAAGATTTGTATTTTCAACATATTCGTCGCTTACTATTTCAAAAGTAATCGGCATGATTTATTTTCAGCACATTCGTCGGTTACTATTTCAAAAGTAATCGGCAAGATTTTTATTTTGAGCACATTCGTCGGTTACTATTTTAATAGTAATCGACAAGACTTTTATTTTCAGCACATTTGTCGGTTACTATTTCAAAAGTAATCGGCATGATTTATTTTCAGCACATTCGTCGGTTACTATTTCAAAAGTAATCGGCAAGACTTTATTTTCAACACATTCGTCGGTTACTCTTTCAAAAGTAATCGGCATGATCTATTTTCTGCACATTCGTCGGTTACTATTTCAAAAGTAATCGGCAAGATTTTTATTTTCAGCATATTCGTCGGTTATTATTTCAAAGGTAATCAACAGTATTTATTTTCAGCACATTCGTCGGTTACTATTTCAAAAGTAATCGGCAAGATTTTTATTTTTAGCATATTTGTCGGGTACTATTTTAAAAGTAATCGACAAGATTTTTATTTTCAACATATTCGTCGGTTACTATTTCAAAAGTAATCGGCAAGACTTTATTTTCAGCACTTTCGTAGGTTACTATTTCAAATGTAATCGGCAGGATTTTTATTTTCAGCATATTCGTCGGTTACTATTTCGAAAGTAATCGGCAAGATTTTTATTTTCAGCATATTTGTCGGTTACTATTTTAAAAGTAATCGACAAGATTTTTATTTTCAACATATTCCTCGGTTACTATTTCAAAAGTAATCGGCAAGATTTTTATTTTCAGCATGTTCGTCGGTTACTATTTCAAAAGTAATCGGCAAGATTTTTATTTTCAACATATTTGTCGGTTACAATTTTAAAAGTAATCGACAAGACTTTATTTTCAGCACATTCGTCGGTTACTATTTCAAAAGTAATCGGCAAGATTTTTATTTTCAACATATTCGTCGGTTACTATTTCGTAAGTAATCGGGAAGATTTTATATTCAGCACATTGATTGGTTACTTTTTTAAAAGTAATCGGTAAGATTTTTATTTCCAACATATTCGTCGCTTACTATTTCAAAAGTAATCAGCATGATTTATTTTCAGCACATTCGTCGGTGATTATTTCAAAAGTAATCGGCAAGATTTTTATTTTCAGCATATTTGTCGGTTACTATTTGAAAAGTAATCGACAAGATTTTTATTTTCAACATATTCGTCGGTTACTATTTCAAAAGTAATCGGCAAGACTTTATTTTCAGCATATTCGTTGGTTACTATTTCAAAAGTAATCGACAAGACTTTATTTTCAGCACTTTCGTCGGTTACTATTTTAAAAGTAATCGACAAGACTTTTATTTTCAGCATATTCGTCGGTGACTATTTCAAAAGTAATCGGCAAGATTTTTATTTTCAGCATATTTGTCGGTTACTATTTGAAAAGTAATCGACAAGATTTTTATTTTCAACATATTCGTCGGTTACTATTTCAAAAGTAATCGACAAGACTTTATTTTCAGCATATTCGTTGGTTACTATTTCAAAAGTAATCGGCAAGACTTTATTTTCAGCACTTTCGTCGGTTACTATTTCAAATGTAATCGGCAGGATTTTTATTTTCAGCTTATTCGTCGTTTACTATTTCGAAAGTAATCGGCAAGATTTTTATTTTCAGCATATTTGTCGGTTACTATTTTAAAAGTAATCGACGAGATTTTTATTTTCAACATATTCCTCGGTTACTATTTCAAAAGTAATCGGCAAGATTTTTATTTTCAGCATGTTCGTCGGTTACTATTTCAAAAGTAATCGGCAAGATTTTTATTTTCAACATATTTGTCGGTTACAATTTTAAAAGTAATCGACAAGACTTTATTTTCAGCACATTCGTCGGTTACTATTTCAAAAGTAATCGGCAAGATTTTTATTTTCAACATATTCGTCGGTTACTATTTCATAAGTAATCGGCATTATTTATTTTCAGCACATTCGTCGGTTACTATTTCAAAAGTAATCGGCAAGATTTTTATTTTCAACATATTCCTCGGTTACTATTTAAAAAGTAATCGGTAAGATTTTTATTTTCAACATATTCGTCGCTTACTATTTCAAAAGTAATCAGCAAGATTTGTATTTTCAACATATTCGTCGCTTACTATTTCAAAAGTAATCGGCATGATTTATTTTCAGCACATTCGTCGGTTACTATTTCAAAAGTAATCGGCAAGATTTTTATTTTGAGCACATTCGTCGGTTACTATTTTAATAGTAATCGACAAGACTTTTATTTTCAGCACATTTGTCGGTTACTATTTCAAAAGTAATCGGCATGATTTATTTTCAGCACATTCGTCGGTTACTATTTCAAAAGTAATCGGCAAGACTTTATTTTCAACACATTCGTCGGTTACTCTTTCAAAAGTAATCGGCATGATCTATTTTCTGCACATTCGTCGGTTACTATTTCAAAAGTAATCGGCAAGATTTTTATTTTCAGCATATTCGTCGGTTATTATTTCAAAGGTAATCAGCAGTATTTATTTTCAGCACATTCGTCGGTTACTATTTCAAAAGTAATCGGCAAGATTTTTATTTTTAGCATATTTGTCGGGTACTATTTTAAAAGTAATCGACAAGATTTTTATTTTCAACATATTCGTCGGTTACTATTTCAAAAGTAATCGGCAAGACTTTATTTTCAGCATATTCGTTGGTTACTATTTCAAAAGTAATCGACAAGACTTTATTTTCAGCACTTTCGTCGGTTACTATTTTAAAAGTAATCGACAAGACTTTTATTTTCAGCATATTCGTCGGTGACTATTTCAAAAGTAATCGGCAAGATTTTTATTTTCAGCATATTTGTCGGTTACTATTTGAAAAGTAATCGACAAGATTTTTATTTTCAACATATTCGTCGGTTACTATTTCAAAAGTAATCGACAAGACTTTATTTTCAGCATATTCGTTGGTTACTATTTCAAAAGTAATCGGCAAGACTTTATTTTCAGCACTTTCGTCGGTTACTATTTCAAATGTAATCGGCAGGATTTTTATTTTCAGCATATTCGTCGTTTACTATTTCGAAAGTAATCGGCAAGATTTTTATTTTCAGCATATTTGTCGGTTACTATTTTAAAAGTAATCGACGAGATTTTTATTTTCAACATATTCCTCGGTTACTATTTCAAAAGTAATCGGCAAGATTTTTATTTTCAGCATGTTCGTCGGTTACTATTTCAAAAGTAATCGGCAAGATTTTTATTTTCAACATATTTGTCGGTTACAATTTTAAAAGTAATCGACAAGACTTTATTTTCAGCACATTCGTCGGTTACTATTTCAAAAGTAATCGGCAAGATTTTTATTTTCAACATATTCGTCGGTTACTATTTCATAAGTAATCGGCATTATTTATTTTCAGCACATTCGTCGGTTACTATTTCAAAAGTAATCGGCAAGATTTTTATTTTCAACATATTCCTCGGTTACTATTTAAAAAGTAATCGGTAAGATTTTTATTTTCAACATATTCGTCGCTTACTATTTCAAAAGTAATCAGCAAGATTTGTATTTTCAACATATTCGTCGCTTACTATTTCAAAAGTAATCGGCATGATTTATTTTCAGCACATTCGTCGGTTACTATTTCAAAAGTAATCGGCAAGATTTTTATTTTGAGCACATTCGTCGGTTACTATTTTAATAGTAATCGACAAGACTTTTATTTTCAGCACATTTGTCGGTTACTATTTCAAAAGTAATCGGCATGATTTATTTTCAGCACATTCGTCGGTTACTATTTCAAAAGTAATCGGCAAGACTTTATTTTCAACACATTCGTCGGTTACTCTTTCAAAAGTAATCGGCATGATCTATTTTCTGCACATTCGTCGGTTACTATTTCAAAAGTAACCGGCAAGATTTTTATTTTCAGCATATTCGTCGGTTATTATTTCAAAGGTAATCAACAGTATTTATTTTCAGCACATTCGTCGGTTACTATTTCAAAAGTAATCGGCAAGATTTTTATTTTTAGCATATTTGTCGGGTACTATTTTAAAAGTAATCGACAAGATTTTTATTTTCAACATATTCGTCGGTTACTATTTCAAAAGTAATCGGCAAGACTTTATTTTCAGCACTTTCGTCGGTTACTATTTCAAATGTAATCGGCAGGATTTTTATTTTCAGCATATTCGTCGGTTACTATTTCGAAAGTAATCGGCAAGATTTTTATTTTCAGCATATTTGTCGGTTACTATTTTAAAAGTAATCGACAAGATTTTTATTTTCAACATATTCCTCGGTTACTATTTCAAAAGTAATCGGCAATATTTTTATTTTCAGCACATTTGTCGGTTACTATTTCAAAAGTAATCGGCATGATTTATTTTCAGCACATTCGTCGGTTACTATTTCAAAAGTAATCGGCAAGACTTTATTTTCAACACATTCGTCGGTTACTCTTTCAAAAGTAATCGGCATGATCTATTTTCTGCACATTCGTCGGTTACTATTTCAAAAGTAACCGGCAAGATTTTTATTTTCAGCATATTCGTCGGTTATTATTTCAAAGGTAATCAGCAGTATTTATTTTCAGCACATTCGTCGGTTACTATTTCAAAAGTAATCGGCAAGATTTTTATTTTTAGCATATTTGTCGGGTACTATTTTAAAAGTAATCGACAAGATTTTTATTTTCAACATATTCGTCGGTTACTATTTCAAAAGTAATCGGCAAGACTTTATTTTCAGCACTTTCGTCGGTTA
The DNA here is from genome assembly GCA_958299785.1 of Medicago lupulina. Taxonomy (NCBI): domain Eukaryota; kingdom Viridiplantae; phylum Streptophyta; class Magnoliopsida; order Fabales; family Fabaceae; genus Medicago; species Medicago lupulina. The sequence goes on along the minus strand of OY283143.1, from coordinate 38,940,932 downwards.
CTATTTCAAATGTAATCGGCAGGATTTTTATTTTCAGCATATTCGTCGGTTACTATTTCGAAAGTAATCGGCAAGATTTTTATTTTCAGCATATTTGTCGGTTACTATTTTAAAAGTAATCGACAAGATTTTTATTTTCAACATATTCCTCGGTTACTATTTCAAAAGTAATCGGCAAGATTTTTATTTTCAGCATGTTCGTCGGTTACTATTTCAAAAGTAATCGGCAAGATTTTTTTTTTCAACATATTTGTCGGTTACTATTTTAAAAGTAATCGACAAGACTTTATTTTCAGCACATTCGTCGGTTACTATTTCAAAAGTAATCGGCAAGATTTTTATTTTCAACATATTCGTCGGTTACTATTTCATAAGTAATCGGCATTATTTATTTTCAGCACATTCGTCGGTTACTATTTCAAAAGTAATCGGCAAGATTTTTATTTTCAACATATTCCTCGGTTACTATTTAAAAAGTAATCGGTAAGATTTTTATTTTCAACATATTCGTCGCTTACTATTTCAAAAGTAATCAGCAAGATTTGTATTTTCAACATATTCGTCGCTTACTATTTCAAAAGTAATCGGCATGATTTATTTTCAGCACATTCGTCGGTTATTATTTCAAAAGTAATCGGCAAGATTTTTATTTTGAGCACATTCGTCGGTTACTATTTTAATAGTAATCGACAAGACTTTTATTTTCAGCACATTTGTCGGTTACTATTTCAAAAGTAATCGGCATGATTTATTTTCAGCACATTCGTCGGTTACTATTTCAAAAGTAATCGGCAAGACTTTATTTTCAACACATTCGTCGGTTACTCTTTCAAAAGCAATCGGCATGATCTATTTTCTGCACATTCGTCGGTTACTATTTCAAAAGTAACCGGCAAGATTTTTATTTTCAGCATATTCGTCGGTTATTATTTCAAAGGTAATCAGCAGTATTTATTTTCAGCACATTCGTCGGTTACTATTTCAAAAGTAATCGGCAAGATTTTTATTTTTAGCATATTTGTAGGGTACTATTTTAAAAGTAATCGACAAGATTTTTATTTTCAACATATTCGTCGGTTACTATTTCAAAAGTAATCGGCAAGACTTTATTTTCAGCACTTTCGTCGGTTACTATTTCAAATGTAATCGGCAGGATTTTTATTTTCAGCATATTTGTCGGTTACTATTTCGAAAGTAATCGGCAAGATTTTTATTTTCAGCATATTTGTCGGTTACTATTTTAAAAGTAATCGACAAGATTTTTATTTTCAACATATTCCTCGGTTACTATTTCAAAAGTAATCGGCAAGATTTTTATTTTCAGCATGTTCGTCGGTTACTATTTCAAAAGTAATCGGCAAGATTTTTTTTTTCAACATATTTGTCGGTTACTATTTTAAAAGTAATCGACAAGACTTTATTTTCAGCACATTCGTCGGTTACTATTTCAAAAGTAATCGGCAAGATTTTTATTTTCAACATATTCGTCGGTTACTATTTCATAAGTAATCGGCATTATTTATTTTCAGCACATTCGTCGGTTACTATTTCAAAAGTAATCGGCAAGATTTTTATTTTCAACATATTCCTCGGTTACTATTTAAAAAGTAATCGGTAAGATTTTTATTTTCAACATATTCGTCGCTTACTATTTCAAAAGTAATCAGCAAGATTTGTATTTTCAACATATTCGTCGCTTACTATTTCAAAAGTAATCGGCATGATTTATTTTCAGCACATTCGTCGGTTACTATTTCAAAAGTAATCGGCAAGATTTTTATTTTGAGCACATTCGTCGGTTACTATTTTAATAGTAATCGACAAGACTTTTATTTTCAGCACATTTGTCGGTTACTATTTCAAAAGTAATCGGCATGATTTATTTTCAGCACATTCGTCGGTTACTATTTCAAAAGTAATCGGCAAGACTTTATTTTCAACACATTCGTCGGTTACTCTTTCAAAAGTAATCGGCATGATCTATTTTCTGCACATTCGTCGGTTACTATTTCAAAAGTAACCGGCAAGATTTTTATTTTCAGCATATTCGTCGGTTATTATTTCAAAGGTAATCAGCAGTATTTATTTTCAGCACATTCGTCGGTTACTATTTCAAAAGTAATCGGCAAGATTTTTATTTTTAGCATATTTGTCGGGTACTATTTTAAAAGTAATCGACAAGATTTTTATTTTCAACATATTCGTCGGTTACTATTTCAAAAGTAATCGGCAAGATTTTTATTTTTAGCATATTTGTCGGGTACTATTTTAAAAGTAATCGACAAGATTTTTATTTTCAACATATTCGTCGGTTACTATTTCAAAAGTAATCGGCAAGACTTTATTTTCAGCACTTTCGTCGGTTACTATTTCAAATGTAATCGGCAGGATTTTTATTTTCAGCATATTCGTCGGTTACTATTTCGAAAGTAATCGGCAAGATTTTTATTTTCAGCATATTTGTCGGTTACTATTTTAAAAGTAATCGACAAGATTTTTATTTTCAACATATTCCTCGGTTACTATTTCAAAAGTAATCGGCAAGATTTTTATTTTCAGCACATTTGTCGGTTACTATTTCAAAAGTAATCGGCATGATTTATTTTCAGCACATTCGTCGGTTACTATTTCAAAAGTAATCGGCAAGACTTTATTTTCAACACATTCGTCGGTTACTCTTTCAAAAGTAATCGGCATGATCTATTTTCTGCACATTCGTCGGTTACTATTTCAAAAGTAACCGGCAAGATTTTTATTTTCAGCATATTCGTCGGTTATTATTTCAAAGGTAATCAGCAGTATTTATTTTCAGCACATTCGTCGGTTACTATTTCAAAAGTAATCGGCAAGATTTTTATTTTTAGCATATTTGTCGGGTACTATTTTAAAAGTAATCGACAAGATTTTTATTTTCAACATATTCGTCGGTTACTATTTCAAAAGTAATCGGCAAGACTTTATTTTCAGCACTTTCGTCGGTTACTATTTCAAATGTAATCGGCAGGATTTTTATTTTCAGCATATTCGTCGGTTACTATTTCGAAAGTAATCGGCAAGATTTTTATTTTCAGCATATTTGTCGGTTACTATTTTAAAAGTAATCGACAAGATTTTTATTTTCAACATATTCCTCGGTTACTATTTCAAAAGTAATCGGCAAGATTTTTATTTTCAGCATGTTCGTCGGTTACTATTTCAAAAGTAATCGGCAAGATTTTTATTTTCAACATATTTGTCGGTTACAATTTTAAAAGTAATTGACAAGACTTTATTTTCAGCACATTCGTCGGTTACTATTTCAAAAGTAATCGGCAAGATTTTTATTTTCAACATATTCGTCGGTTACTATTTCATAAGTAATCGGGAAGATTTTATATTCAGCACATTGATTGGTTACTTTTTTAAAAGTAATCGGTAAGATTTTTATTTCCAACATATTCGTCGCTTACTATTTCAAAAGTAATCAGCATGATTTATTTTCAGCACATTCGTCGGTGATTATTTCAAAAGTAATCGGCAAGATTTTTATTTTCAGCATATTTGTCGGTTACTATTTGAAAAGTAATCGACAAGATTTTTATTTTCAACATATTCGTCGGTTACTATTTCAAAAGTAATCGGCAAGACTTTATTTTCAGCATATTCGTTGGTTACTATTTCAAAAGTAATCGGCAAGACTTTATTTTCAGCACTTTCGTCGGTTACTATTTTAAAAGTAATCGACAAGACTTTTATTTTCAGCATATTTGTCGGTTACTATTTGAAAAGTAATCGACAAGATTTTTATTTTCAACATATTCGTCGGTTACTATTTAAAAAGTAATCGGTAAGATTTTTATTTTCAACATATTCGTCGCTTACTATTTCAAAAGTAATCAGCAAGATTTTTATTTTCAACATATTCGTCGCTTACTATTTCAAAAGTAATCGGCATGATTTATTTTCAGCACATTCGTCGGTTACTATTTCAAAAGTAATCGGCAAGATTTTTATTTTGAGCACATTCGTCGGTTACTATTTTAAAAGTAATCGACAAGACTTTTATTTTCAGCACATTTGTCGGTTAATATTTCAAAAGTAATCGGCATGATTTATTTTCAGCACATTCGTCGGTTACTATTTCAAAAGTAATCGGCAAGATTTTTATTTTGAGCACATTCGACGGTTACTATTTTAAAAGTAATCGACAAGACTTTTATTTTCAGCACATTTGTCGGTTACTATTTCAAAAGTAATCGGCATGATTTATTTTCAGCACATTTGTCGGTTACTTTTTCAAAAGTAATCGGCAAGACTTTATTTTCAACACATTCGTCTGTTACTATTTCAAAAGTAATCGGCATGATCTATTTTCTGCACATTCGTCGGTTACTATTTCAAAAGTAATCGGCAAGATTTTTATTTTCAGCATATTTGTCGGTTACTATTTCAAAGGTAATCAACAGTATTTATTTTCAGCACATTCGTCGGTTACTATTTCAAAAGTAATCGGCAAGATTTTTATTTTTAGCATATTTGTCGGGTACTATTTTAAAAGTAATCGACAAGATTTTTATTTTCAACATATTCGTCGGTTACTATTTCAAAAGTAATCGGCAAGACTTTATTTTCAGCACTTTCGTCGGTTACTATTTCAAATGTAATCGGCAGGATTTTTATTTTCAGCATATTCGTCGCTTACTATTTCGAAAGTAATCGGCAAGATTTTTATTTTCCGCATATTTGTCGGTTACTATTTTAAAAGTAATCGACAAGATTTTTATTTTCAACATATTCCTCGGTTACTATTTCAAAAGTAATCGGCAAGATTTTTATTTTCAGCATGTTCGTCGGTTACTATTTCAAAAGTAATCGGCAAGATTTTTATTTTCAACTTATTTGTCGGTTACAATTTTAAAAGTAATCGACAAGACTTTATTTTCAGCACATTCGTCGGTTACTATTTCAAAAGTAATCGGCAAGATTTTTATTTCCAACATATTCGTCGCTTACTATTTCAAAAGTAATCAGCATGATTTATTTTCAGCACATTCGTCGGTTACTATTTCAAAAGTAATCGGCATGATTTATTTTCAGCATATTGGTCGGTTACTATTTCAAAGGTAATCGGCATGACTTTATTTTCAGCACTTTCGTCGGTTACTATTTCAAATTTAATCGGCAGGATTTTTATTTTCAGCATATTCGTCGGTTACTATTTCGAAAGTAATCGGCAAGATTTTTATTTTCAGCATATTCGTCGGTGACTATTTCAAAAATAATCGGCAAGATTTTTATTTTCAGCATTTTTGTCGGTTACTATCTGAAAAGTAATCGACAAGATTTTTATTTTCAACATATTCGTCGGTTACTATTTCAAAAGTAATCGGCAATACTTTATTTTTAGCACTTTCGTCAGTTACTATTTCAAATGTAATCGGCAGGATTTTTATTTTCAGCATATTCGTCGGTGACTATTTCAAAAGTAATCGGCAAGATTTTTATTTTCAGCATATTTGTCGGTTACTATCTGAAAAGTAATCGACAAGATTTTTATTTTCAACATATTCGTCGGTTACTATTTCAAAAATAATCGGTAAGATTTTTATTTTCAACATATTCGTCGCTTACTATTTCAAAAGTAATCAGCAAGATTTTTATTTTCAACATATCCGTCGCTTACTATTTCAAAAGTAATCGGCATGATTTATTTTCAGCACATTCGTCGGTTACTATTTCAAAAGTAATCGGCAAGATTTTTATTTTGAGCACATTTGTCGGTTACTATTTCAAAAGTAATCGGCATGATTTATTTTCAGCACATTCGTCGGTTACTATTTCAAAAGTAATCGGCAAGATTTTTATTTTGCGCACATTCGTCGGTTACTATTTTAAAAGTAATCGACAAGACTTTTATTTTCAGCACATTTGTCGGTTACTATTTCAAAAGTAATCGGCAAGACTTTATTTTCAACACATTCGTCGGTTACTATTTCAAAACTAATCGGCATGATCTATTTTCTGCACATTCGTCGGTTACTATTTCAAAAGTAATCGGCAAGATTTTTATTTTCAGCATATTCGTCAGTTATTATTTCAAAGGTAAGTTCCTAGATTCATGGAGATATAGAAATAATCAGCAGTATTTATTTTTAGCACATTCGTCGGTTATTATTTCAAAAGTAATCGGCAAGATTTTTATTTTTAGCATATTTGTAGGGTACTATTTTAAAAGTAATCGACAAGATTTTTATTTTCAACATATTCGTCGGTTACTATTTCAAAAGTAATCGGCAAGACTTTATTTTCAGCACTTTCGTCGGTTACTATTTCAAATGTAATCGGCAGGATTTTTATTTTCAGCATATTCGTCGGTTACTATTTCGAAAGTAATCGGCAAGATTTTTATTTTCAGCATATTTGTCGGTTACTATTTTAAAAGTAATCGACAAGATTTTTATTTTCAACATATTCCTCGGTTACTATTTCAAAAGTAATCGGCAAGATTTTTATTTTCAGCATGTTCGTCGGTTACTATTTCAAAAGTAATCGGCAAGATTTTTTTTTTCAACATATTTGTCGGTTACAATTTTAAAAGTAATCGACAAGACTTTATTTTCAGCACATTCGTCGGTTACTATTTCAAAAGTAATCGGCAAGATTTTTATTTTCAACATATTCGTCGGTTACTATTTCATAAGTAATCGGGAAGATTTTATTTTCAGCACATTGATTGGTTACTTTTTTAAAAGTAATCGGTAAGATTTTTATTTCCAACATATTCGTCGCTTACTATTTCAAAAGTAATCAGCATGATTTATTTTCAGCACATTCGTCGGTTACTATTTCAAAAGTAATCGGCAAGATTTTTATTTTTCAGCTTATTTGTCGGTTACTATTTGAAAAGTAATCGACAAGATTTTTATTTTCAACATATTCGTCGGTTACTATTTCAAAAGTAATCGGCAAGACTTTATTTTCAGCATATTCGTTGGTTACTATTTCAAAAGTAATCGGCAAGACTTTATTTTCAGCACTTTCGTCGGTTACTATTTCAAATGTAATCGGCAGGATTTTTATTTTCAGCATATTCGTCGGTTACTATTTCGAAAGTAATCGGCAAGATTTTTATTTTCAGCATATTTGTCGGTTACTATTTTAAAAGTAATCGAAAAGATTTTTATTTTCAACATATTCCTCGGTTACTATTTAAAAAGTAATCGGCAAGATTTTTATTTTCAGCATGTTCGTCGGTTACTATTTTAAAAGTAATCGGCAAGATTTTTATTTTCAACATATTCGTCGGTTACTATTTCAAAAGTAATCGGCAAGACTTTATTTTCAGCACTTTCGTCGGTTACTATTTCAAATGTAATCGGCAGGATTTTTATTTTCAGCATATTCGTCGGTTACTATTTCGAAAGTAATCGGCAAGATTTTTATTTTCAGCATATTTGTCGGTTACTATTTTAAAAGTAATCGAAAAGATTTTTATTTTCAACATATTCCTCGGTTACTATTTAAAAAGTAATCGGCAAGATTTTTATTTTCAGCATGTTCGTCGGTTACTATTTCAAAAGTAATCGGCAAGATTTTTTTTTTCAACATATTTGTCGGTTAGTATTTTAAAAGTAATCGACAAGACTTTATTTTCAGCACATTCGTCGGTTACTATTTCAAAAGTAATCGGCAAGATTTTTATTTTCAACATATTCGTCGGTTACTATTTCATAAGTAATCGGCATGATTTATTTTCAGCACATTCGTCGGTTACTATTTCAAAAGTAATCGGCAAGATTTTTATTTTCAACATATTCCTCGGTTACTATTTAAAAAGTAATCGGTAAGACTTTTATTTTCAACATATTCGTCGCTTACTATTTCAAAAGTAATCAGCAAGATTTTTATTTTCAACATATTCGTCGCTTACTATTTCAAAAGTAATCGGCATGATTTATTTTCAGCACATTCGTCGGTTACTATTTCAAAAGTAATCGGCAAGATTTTTATTTTGAGCACATTCGTCGGTTACTATTTTCAAAGTAATCGACAAGACTTTTATTTTCAGCACATTTGTCGGTTACTATTTCAAAAGTAATCGGCATGATTTATTTTCAGCACATTCGTCAGTTACTATTTCAAAAGTAATCGGCAAGATTTTTATTTTGAGCACATTCGTCGGTTACTATTTTAAAAGTAATCGACAAGACTTTATTTTCAACACATTCGTCGGTTACTATTTCAAAAGTAATCGGCATGATCTATTTTCTGCACATTCGTCGGTTACTATTTCAAAAGTAATCGGCAAGATTTTTATTTTCAGCATATTCGTCGGTTACTATTTCAAAAGTAATCGGCATGATTAATTTTCAGCACATTCGTCGGTTACTATTTCAATAGTAATCGGCAAGATTTTTATTTTGAGCACATTCGTCGGTTACTATTTTAAAAGTAATCGACAAGACTTTTATTTTCAGCATATTCGTCGGTTACTATTTCGAAAGTAATCGGCAAGATTTTTATTTTCAGCATATTTGTCGATTACTATTTTAAAAGTAATCGACAAGATTTTTATTTTCAACATATTCGTCGGTTACTATTTCATAAGTAATCGGCATGATTTATTTTCAGCACATTCGTCGGTTACTATTTCAAAAGTAATCGGCATGATCTATTTTCTGCACATTCGTCGGTTACTATTTCAAAAGTAATCGGCAAGATTTTTATTTTCAACATATTCGTCGGTTACTATTTCAAAAGTAATCGGCAAGATTTTTATTTTCAGCATATTTGTCGGTTACTATATTAAAAGTAATCGACAAGATTTTTATTTTCAACATATTCGTCGGTTACTATTTCAAACGTAATCGGCAAGACTTTATTATCAGCACATTCGTTGGTTACTATTTTAAAAGTAATCGGCAAGATTTTTATTTTCAACATATTCGTCGGTTACTATTTCAAAAGTAATCGGCAAGACTTTATTTTCAGCACTTTCGTCGGTTACTATTTCAAATGTAATCGGCAGGATTTTTATTTTCAGCATATTCGTCGGTTACTATTTCGATAGTAATCGGCAAGATTTTTATTTTCAACATGTTCCTCGGTTACTATTTAAAAAGTAATCGGTAAGATTTTTATTTTCAACATATTCGTCGCTTACTATTTCAAAAGTAATCCGCAAGATTTTTATTTTCAACATATTCGTCGCTTACTATTTCAAAAGTAATCGGCATGATTTATTTTCAGCACATTCGTCGGTTACTATTTCAAAAGTAATCGGCAAGATTTTTATTTTCAACATATTCGTCGGTTACTATTTCATAAGTAATCGGGAAGATTTTATTTTCAGCACATTGATTGGTTACTTTTTTAAAAGTAATCGGTAAGATTTTTATTTCCAACATATTCGTCGCTTACTATTTCAAAAGTAATCAGCATGATTTATTTTCAGCACATTCGTCGGTTACTATTTCAAAAGTAATCGGCAAGATTTTTATTTTCAGCATATTCGTCGGTGACTATTTCAAAAGTATTCGGCAAGATTTTTATTTTCAGCATATTTGTCGGTTACTATTTGAAAAGTAATCGAAAAGATTTTTATTTTCAACATATTCGTCGGTTACTATTTCAAAAGTAATCGGCAAGACTTTATTTTCAGCATATTCGTTGGTTACTATTTCAAAGGTAATCAGCAGTATTTATTTTCAGCACATTCGTCGGTTACTATTTCAAAAGTAATCGGCAAGATTTTTATTTTTAGCATATTTGTCGGGTACTATTTTAAAAGTAATCGACAAGATTTTTATTTTCAACATATTCGTCGGTTACTATTTCAAAAGTAATCGGCAAGACTTTATTTTCAGCACTTTCGTCGGTTACTATTTCAAATGTAATCGGCAGGATTTTTATTTTCAGCATATTCGTCGCTTACTATTTCGAAAGTAATCGGCAAGATTTTTATTTTCCGCATATTTGTCGGTTACTATTTTAAAAGTAATCGACTAGATTTTTATTTTCAACATATTCCTCGGTTACTATTTCAAAAGTAATCGGCAAGATTTTTATTTTCAACATATTCGTCGGTTACTATTTCATAAGTAATCGGGAAGATTTTATTTTCAGCACATTGATTGGTTACTTTTTTAAAAGTAATCGGTAAGATTTTTATTTCCAACATATTCGTCGCTTACTATTTCAAAAGTAATCAGCATGATTTATTTTCAGCACATTCGTCGGTTACTATTTCAAAAGTAATCGGCAAGATTTTTATTTTCAGCATATTCGTCGGTGACTATTTCAAAAGTATTCGGCAAGATTGTTATTTTCAGCATATTTGTCGGTTACTATTTGAAAAGTAATCGACAAGATTTTTATTTTCAACATATTCGTCGGTTACTATTTCAAAAGTAATCGGCAAGACTTTATTTTCAGCATATTCGTTGGTTACTATTTCAAAGGTAATCAGCAGTATTTATTTTCAGCACATTCGTCGGTTACTATTTCAAAAGTAATCGGCATGATTTTTATTTTTAGCATATTTGTCGGGTACTATTTTAAAAGTAATCGACAAGATTTTTATTTTCAACATATTCGTCGGTTACTATTTCAAAAGTAATCGGCAAGACTTTATTTTCAGCACTTTCGTCGGTTACTATTTCAAATGTAATCGGCAGGATTTTTATTTTCAGCATATTCGTCGCTTACTATTTCGAAAGTAATCGGCAAGATTTTTATTTTCCGCATATTTGTCGGTTACTATTTTAAAAGTAATCGACTAGATTTTTATTTTCAACATATTCCTCGGTTACTATTTCAAAAGTAATCGGCAAGATTTTTATTTTCAACATATTCGTCGGTTACTATTTCATAAGTAATCGGGAAGATTTTATTTTCAGCACATTGATTGGTTACTTTTTTAAAAGTAATCGGTAAGATTTTTATTTCCAACATATTCGTCGCTTACTATTTCAAAAGTAATCAGCATGATTTATTTTCAGCACATTCGTCGGTTACTATTTCAAAAGTAATCGGCAAGATTTTTATTTTCAGCATATTCGTCGGTGACTATTTCAAAAGTATTCGGCAAGATTTTTATTTTCAGCATATTTGTCGGTTACTATTTGAAAAGTAATCGACAAGATTTTTATTTTCAACATATTCGTCGGTTACTATTTCAAAAGTAATCGGCAAGACTTTATTTTCAGCATATTCGTTGGTTACTATTTCAAAGGTAATCAGCAGTATTTATTTTCAGCACATTCGTCGGTTACTATTTCAAAAGTAATCGGCAAGATTTTTATTTTTAGCATATTTGTCGGGTACTATTTTAAAAGTAATCGACAAGATTTTTATTTTCAACATATTCGTCGGTTACTATTTCAAAAGTAATCGGCAAGACTTTATTTTCAGCACTTTCGTCGGTTACTATTTCAAATGTAATCGGCAGGATTTTTATTTTCAGCATATTCGTCGCTTACTATTTCGAAAGTAATCGGCAAGATTTTTATTTTCCGCATATTTGTCGGTTACTATTTTAAAAGTAATCGACTAGATTTTTATTTTCAACATATTCCTCGGTTATTATTTCAAAAGTAATCGGCAAGATTTTTATTTTCAGCATGTTCGTCGGTTACTATTTCAAAAGTAATCGACAAGATTTTTATTTTCAACTTATTTGTCGGTTACAATTTTAAAAGTAATCGACAAGACTTTATTTTCAGCACATTCGTCGGTTACTATTTTAAAAGTAATGGGTAAGATTTTTATTTCCAACATATTCGTCGCTTACTATTTCAAAAGTATTCAGCATGATTTATTTTCAGCACATTCGTCGGTTACTATTTCAAAAGTAATCGGCATGATTAATTTTCAGCATATTCGTCGGTTACTATTTCAAAGGTAATCGGCATGACTTTATTTTCAGCACTTTCGTCGGTTACTATTTCAAATTTAATCGGCAGGATTTTTATTTTCAGCATATTCGTCGGTTACAATTTCGAAAGTAATCGGCAAGATTTTTATTTTCAGCATATTCGTCGGTGACTATTTCAAAAATAATCGGCAAGATTTTTATTTTCAGCATTTTTGTCGGTTACTATCTGAAAAGTAATCGACAAGATTTTTATTTTCAACATATTCGTCGGTTACTATTTCAAAAGTAATCGGCAATACTTTATTTTTAGCACTTTCGTCGGTTACTATTTCAAATGTAATCGGCAGGATTTTTATTTTCAGCATATTCGTCGGTGACTATTTCAAAAGTAATCGGCAAGATTTTTATTTTCAGCATATTTGTCGGTTACTATCTGAAAAGTAATCGACAAGATTTTTATTTTCAACATATTCGTCGGTTACTATTTCAAAAATAATCGGTAAGATTTTTATTTTCAACATATTCGTCGCTTACTATTTCAAAAGTAATCAGCAAGATTTTTATTTTCAACATATCCGTCGCTTACTATTTCAAAAGTAATCGGCATGATTTATTTTCAGCACATTCGTCGGTTACTATTTCAAAAGTAATCGGCAAGATTTTTATTTTGAGCACATTTGTCGGTTACTATTTCAAAAGTAATCGGCATGATTTAATTTCAGCACATTCGTCGGTTACTATTTCAAAAGTAATCGGCAAGATTTTTATTTTGAGCACATTCGTCGGTTACTATTTTAAAAGTAATCGACAAGACTTTTATTTTCAGCACATTTGTCGGTTACTATTTCAAAAGTAATCGGCAAGACTTTATTTTCAACACATTCGTCGGTTACTATTTCAAAACTAATCGGCATGATCTATTTTCTGCACATTCGTCGGTTACTATTTCAAAAGTAATCGGCAAGATTTTTATTTTCAGCATATTCGTCGGTTATTATTTCAAAGGTAAGTTCCTAGATTCATGGAGATATAGAAATAATCAGCAGTATTTATTTTTAGCACATTCGTCGGTTACTATTTCAAAAGTAATCGGCAAGATTTTTATTTTTAGCATATTTGTAGGGTACTATTTTAAAAGTAATCGACAAGATTTTTATTTTCAACATATTCGTCGGTTACTATTTCAAAAGTAATCGGCAAGACTTTATTTTCAGCACTTTCGTCGGTTACTATTTCAAATGTAATCGGCAGGATTTTTATTTTCAGCATATTCGTCGGTTACTATTTCGAAAGTAATCGTCAAGATTTTTATTTTCAGCATATTTGTCGGTTACTATTTTAAAAGTAATCGACAAGATTTTTATTTTCAACATATTCCTCGGTTACTATTTCAAAAGTAATCGGCAAGATTTTTATTTTCAGCATGTTCGTCGGTTGCTATTTCAAAAGTAATCGGCAAGATTTTTTTTTTCAACATATTTGTCGGTTACAATTTTAAAAGTAATCGACAAGACTTTATTTTCATCACATTCGTCGGTTACTATTTCAAAAGTAATCGGCAAGATTTTTATTTTCAACATATTCGTCGGTTACTATTTCATAAGTAATCGGGAAGATTTTATTTTCAGCACATTGATTGGTTACTTTTTTAAAAGTAATCGGTAAGATTTTTATTTCCAACATATTCGTCGCTTACTATTTCAAAAGTAATCAGCATGATTTATTTTCAGCACATTCGTCGGTTACTATTTCAAAAGTAATCGGCAAGATTTTTATTTTTCAGCTTATTTGTCGGTTACTATTTGAAAAGTAATCGACAAGATTTTTATTTTCAACATATTCGTCGGTTACTATTTCAAAAGTAATCGGCAAGACTTTATTTTCAGCATATTCGTTGGTTACTATTTCAAAAGTAATCGGCAAGACTTTATTTTCAGCACTTTCGTCGGTTACTATTTCAAATGTAATCGGCAGGATTTTTATTTTCAGCATATTCGTCGGTTACTATTTCGAAAGTAATCGGCAAGATTTTTATTTTCAGCATATTTGTCGGTTACTATTTTAAAAGTAATCGAAAAGATTTTTATTTTCAACATATTCCTCGGTTACTATTTAAAAAGTAATCGGCAAGATTTTTATTTTCAGCATGTTCGTCGGTTACTATTTCAAAAGTAATCGGCAAGATTTTTTTTTTCAACATATTTGTCGGTTAGTATTTTAAAAGTAATCGACAAGACTTTATTTTCAGCACATTCGTCGGTTACTATTTCAAAAGTAATCGGCAAGATTTTTATTTTCAACATATTCGTCGGTTACTATTTCATAAGTAATCGGCATGATTTATTTTTAGCACATTCGTCGGTTACTATTTCAAAAGTAATCGGCAAGATTTTTATTTTCAACATATTCCTCGGTTACTATTTAAAAAGTAATCGGTAAGATTTTTATTTTCAACATATTCGTCGCTTACTATTTCAAAAGTAATCAGCAAGATTTTTATTTTCAGCACATTTGTCGGTTACTATTTCAAAAGTAATCGGCATGATTTATTTTCAGCACATTCGTCGGTTACTATTTCAAAAGTAATCGGCAAGATTTTTATTTTGAGCACATTCGTCGGTTACTATTTTCAAAGTAATCGACAAGACTTTTATTTTCAGCACATTTGTCGGTTACTATTTCAAAAGTAATCGGCATGATTTATTTTCAGCACATTCGTCAGTTACTATTTCAAAAGTAATCGGCAAGATTTTTATTTTGAGCACATTCGTCGGTTACTATTTTAAAAGTAATCGACAAGACTTTTATTTTCAGCACATTTGTCGGTTACTATTTCAAAAGTAATCGGCATGATTTATTTTCAGCACATTCGTCGGTTACTATTTCAAAAGTAATCGGCAAGACTTTATTTTCAACACATTCGTCGGTTACTATTTCAAAAGTAATCGGCATGATCTATTTTCTGCACATTCGTCGGTTACTATTTCAAAAGTAATCGGCAAGATTTTTATTTTCAACATATTCGTCGGTTACTATTTCAAAAGTAATCGGCATGATTAATTTTCAGCACATTCGTCGGTTACTATTTCAATAGTAATCGGCAAGATTTTTATTTTAAGCACATTCGTCGGTTACTATTTTAAAAGTAATCGACAAGACTTTTATTTTCAGCATATTCGTCGGTTACTATTTCGAAAGTAATCGGCAAGATTTTTATTTTCAGCATATTTGTCGATTACTATTTTAAAAGTAATCGACAAGATTTTTATTTTCAACATATTCGTCGGTTACTATTTCATAAGTAATCGGCATGATTTATTTTCAGCACATTCGTCGGTTACTATTTCAAAAGTAATCGGCATGATCTATTTTCTGCACATTCGTCGGTTACTATTTCAAAAGTAATCGGCAAGATTTTTATTTTCAACATATTCGTCGGTTACTATTTCAAAAGTAATCGGCAAGATTTTTATTTTCAACATATTCGTCGGTTACTATATTAAAAGTAATCGACAAGATTTTTATTTTCAACATATTCGTCGGTTACTATTTCAAACGTAATCGGCAAGACTTTATTATCAGCACATTCGTTGGTTACTATTTTAAAAGTAATCGGCAAGATTTTTATTTTCAACATATTCGTCGGTTACTATTTCAAAAGTAATCGGCAAGACTTTATTTTCAGCACTTTCGTCGGTTACTATTTCAAATGTAATCGGCAGGATTTTTATTTTCAGCATATTCGTCGGTTACTATTTCGATAGTAATCGGCAAGATTTTTATTTTCAACATGTTCCTCGGTTACTATTTAAAAAGTAATCGGTAAGATTTTTATTTTCAACATATTCGTCGCTTACTATTTCAAAAGTAATCCGCAAGATTTTTATTTTCAACATATTCGTCGCTTACTATTTCAAAAGTAATCGGCATGATTTATTTTCAGCACATTCGTCGGTTACTATTTCAAAAGTAATCGGCAAGATTTTTATTTTCAACATATTCGTCGGTTACTATTTCATAAGTAATCGGGAAGATTTTATTTTCAGCACATTGATTGGTTACTTTTTTAAAAGTAATCGGTAAGATTTTTATTTCCAACATATTCGTCGCTTACTATTTCAAAAGTAATCAGCATGATTTATTTTCAGCACATTCGTCGGTTACTATTTCAAAAGTAATCGGCAAGATTTTTATTTTCAGCATATTCGTCGGTGACTATTTCAAAAGTATTCGGCAAGATTTTTATTTTCAGCATATTTGTCGGTTACTATTTGAAAAGTAATCGACAAGATTTTTATTTTCAACATATTCGTCGGTTACTATTTCAAAAGTAATCGGCAAGACTTTATTTTCAGCATATTCGTTGGTTACTATTTCAAAAGTAATCGGCAAGACTTTATTTTCAACATATTCGTCGGTTACTATTTCATAAGTAATCGGCATGATTTATTTTCAGCACATTCGTCGGTTACTATTTCAAAAGTAATCGGCAAGATTTTTATTTTGAGCACATTTGTCGGTTACTATTTCAAAAGTAATCGGCATGATTTAATTTCAGCACATTCGTCGGTTACTATTTCAAAAGTAATCGGCAAGATTTTTATTTTGAGCACATTCGTCGGTTACTATTTTAAAAGTAATCGACAAGACTTTTATTTTCAGCACATTTGTCGGTTACTATTTCAAAAGTAATCGGCAAGACTTTATTTTCAACACATTCGTCGGTTACTATTTCAAAACTAATCGGCATGATCTATTTTCTGCACATTCGTCGGTTACTATTTCAAAAGTAATCGGCAAGATTTTTATTTTCAGCATATTCGTCGGTTATTATTT
This sequence comes from Medicago lupulina, assembly GCA_958299785.1. Classification (NCBI taxonomy): domain Eukaryota; kingdom Viridiplantae; phylum Streptophyta; class Magnoliopsida; order Fabales; family Fabaceae; genus Medicago; species Medicago lupulina. The sequence continues at coordinate 38,924,242 of OY283143.1, read as the reverse complement.
CAAAGGTAAGTTCCTAGATTCATGGAGATATAGAAATAATCAGCAGTATTTATTTTTAGCACATTCGTCGGTTACTATTTCAAAAGTAATCGGCAAGATTTTTATTTTTAGCATATTTGTAGGGTACTATTTTAAAAGTAATCGACAAGATTTTTATTTTCAACATATTCGTCGGTTACTATTTCAAAAGTAATCGGCAAGACTTTATTTTCAGCACTTTCGTCGGTTACTATTTCAAATGTAATCGGCAGGATTTTTATTTTCAGCATATTCGTCGGTTACTATTTCGAAAGTAATCGTCAAGATTTTTATTTTCAGCATATTTGTCGGTTACTATTTTAAAAGTAATCGACAAGATTTTTATTTTCAACATATTCCTCGGTTACTATTTCAAAAGTAATCGGCAAGATTTTTATTTTCAGCATGTTCGTCGGTTGCTATTTCAAAAGTAATCGGCAAGATTTTTTTTTTCAACATATTTGTCGGTTACAATTTTAAAAGTAATCGACAAGACTTTATTTTCATCACATTCGTCGGTTACTATTTCAAAAGTAATCGGCAAGATTTTTATTTTCAACATATTCGTCGGTTACTATTTCATAAGTAATCGGGAAGATTTTATTTTCAGCACATTGATTGGTTACTTTTTTAAAAGTAATCGGTAAGATTTTTATTTCCAACATATTCGTCGCTTACTATTTCAAAAGTAATCAGCATGATTTATTTTCAGCACATTCGTCGGTTACTATTTCAAAAGTAATCGGCAAGATTTTTATTTTTCAGCTTATTTGTCGGTTACTATTTGAAAAGTAATCGACAAGATTTTTATTTTCAACATATTCGTCGGTTACTATTTCAAAAGTAATCGGCAAGACTTTATTTTCAGCATATTCGTTGGTTACTATTTCAAAAGTAATCGGCAAGACTTTATTTTCAGCACTTTCGTCGGTTACTATTTCAAATGTAATCGGCAGGATTTTTATTTTCAGCATATTCGTCGGTTACTATTTCGAAAGTAATCGGCAAGATTTTTATTTTCAGCATATTTGTCGGTTACTATTTTAAAAGTAATCGAAAAGATTTTTATTTTCAACATATTCCTCGGTTACTATTTAAAAAGTAATCGGCAAGATTTTTATTTTCAGCATGTTCGTCGGTTACTATTTCAAAAGTAATCGGCAAGATTTTTTTTTTCAACATATTTGTCGGTTAGTATTTTAAAAGTAATCGACAAGACTTTATTTTCAGCACATTCGTCGGTTACTATTTCAAAAGTAATCGGCAAGATTTTTATTTTCAACATATTCGTCGGTTACTATTTCATAAGTAATCGGCATGATTTATTTTTAGCACATTCGTCGGTTACTATTTCAAAAGTAATCGGCAAGATTTTTATTTTCAACATATTCCTCGGTTACTATTTAAAAAGTAATCGGTAAGATTTTTATTTTCAACATATTCGTCGCTTACTATTTCAAAAGTAATCAGCAAGATTTTTATTTTCAGCACATTTGTCGGTTACTATTTCAAAAGTAATCGGCATGATTTATTTTCAGCACATTCGTCGGTTACTATTTCAAAAGTAATCGGCAAGATTTTTATTTTGAGCACATTCGTCGGTTACTATTTTCAAAGTAATCGACAAGACTTTTATTTTCAGCACATTTGTCGGTTACTATTTCAAAAGTAATCGGCATGATTTATTTTCAGCACATTCGTCAGTTACTATTTCAAAAGTAATCGGCAAGATTTTTATTTTGAGCACATTCGTCGGTTACTATTTTAAAAGTAATCGACAAGACTTTTATTTTCAGCACATTTGTCGGTTACTATTTCAAAAGTAATCGGCATGATTTATTTTCAGCACATTCGTCGGTTACTATTTCAAAAGTAATCGGCAAGACTTTATTTTCAACACATTCGTCGGTTACTATTTCAAAAGTAATCGGCATGATCTATTTTCTGCACATTCGTCGGTTACTATTTCAAAAGTAATCGGCAAGATTTTTATTTTCAACATATTCGTCGGTTACTATTTCAAAAGTAATCGGCATGATTAATTTTCAGCACATTCGTCGGTTACTATTTCAATAGTAATCGGCAAGATTTTTATTTTAAGCACATTCGTCGGTTACTATTTTAAAAGTAATCGACAAGACTTTTATTTTCAGCATATTCGTCGGTTACTATTTCGAAAGTAATCGGCAAGATTTTTATTTTCAGCATATTTGTCGATTACTATTTTAAAAGTAATCGACAAGATTTTTATTTTCAACATATTCGTCGGTTACTATTTCATAAGTAATCGGCATGATTTATTTTCAGCACATTCGTCGGTTACTATTTCAAAAGTAATCGGCATGATCTATTTTCTGCACATTCGTCGGTTACTATTTCAAAAGTAATCGGCAAGATTTTTATTTTCAACATATTCGTCGGTTACTATTTCAAAAGTAATCGGCAAGATTTTTATTTTCAACATATTCGTCGGTTACTATATTAAAAGTAATCGACAAGATTTTTATTTTCAACATATTCGTCGGTTACTATTTCAAACGTAATCGGCAAGACTTTATTATCAGCACATTCGTTGGTTACTATTTTAAAAGTAATCGGCAAGATTTTTATTTTCAACATATTCGTCGGTTACTATTTCAAAAGTAATCGGCAAGACTTTATTTTCAGCACTTTCGTCGGTTACTATTTCAAATGTAATCGGCAGGATTTTTATTTTCAGCATATTCGTCGGTTACTATTTCGATAGTAATCGGCAAGATTTTTATTTTCAACATGTTCCTCGGTTACTATTTAAAAAGTAATCGGTAAGATTTTTATTTTCAACATATTCGTCGCTTACTATTTCAAAAGTAATCCGCAAGATTTTTATTTTCAACATATTCGTCGCTTACTATTTCAAAAGTAATCGGCATGATTTATTTTCAGCACATTCGTCGGTTACTATTTCAAAAGTAATCGGCAAGATTTTTATTTTCAACATATTCGTCGGTTACTATTTCATAAGTAATCGGGAAGATTTTATTTTCAGCACATTGATTGGTTACTTTTTTAAAAGTAATCGGTAAGATTTTTATTTCCAACATATTCGTCGCTTACTATTTCAAAAGTAATCAGCATGATTTATTTTCAGCACATTCGTCGGTTACTATTTCAAAAGTAATCGGCAAGATTTTTATTTTCAGCATATTCGTCGGTGACTATTTCAAAAGTATTCGGCAAGATTTTTATTTTCAGCATATTTGTCGGTTACTATTTGAAAAGTAATCGACAAGATTTTTATTTTCAACATATTCGTCGGTTACTATTTCAAAAGTAATCGGCAAGACTTTATTTTCAGCATATTCGTTGGTTACTATTTCAAAAGTAATCGGCAAGACTTTATTTTCAACATATTCGTCGGTTACTATTTCATAAGTAATCGGCATGATTTATTTTCAGCACATTCGTCGGTTACTATTTCAAAAGTAATCGGCATGATCTATTTTCTGCACATTCGTCGGTTACTATTTCAAAAGTAATCGGCAAGATTTTTATTTTGAGCACATTCGTCGGTTACTATTTTAAAAGTAATCGGCAAGATTTTTATTTTGAGCACATTCGTCGGTTACTATTTTAAAAGTAATCGACAAGACTTTTATTTTCAGCACATTTGTCGGTTACTATTTCAAAAGTAATCGGCAAGACTTTATTTTCAACACATTCGTCGGTTACTATTTCAAAACTAATCGGCATGATCTATTTTCTGCACATTCGTCGGTTACTATTTCAAAAGTAATCGGCAAGATTTTTATTTTCAGCATATTCGTCGGTTATTATTTCAAAGGTAAGTTCCTAGATTCATGGAGATATAGAAATAATCAGCAGTATTTATTTTTAGCACATTCGTCGGTTACTATTTCAAAAGTAATCGGCAAGATTTTTATTTTTAGCATATTTGTAGGGTACTATTTTAAAAGTAATCGACAAGATTTTTATTTTCAACATATTCGTCGGTTACTATTTCAAAAGTAATCGGCAAGACTTTATTTTCAGCACTTTCGTCGGTTACTATTTCAAATGTAATCGGCAGGATTTTTATTTTCAGCATATTCGTCGGTTACTATTTCGAAAGTAATCGTCAAGATTTTTATTTTCAGCATATTTGTCGGTTACTATTTTAAAAGTAATCGACAAGATTTTTATTTTCAACATATTCCTCGGTTACTATTTCAAAAGTAATCGGCAAGATTTTTATTTTCAGCATGTTCGTCGGTTGCTATTTCAAAAGTAATCGGCAAGATTTTTTTTTTCAACATATTTGTCGGTTACAATTTTAAAAGTAATCGACAAGACTTTATTTTCAGCACATTCGTCGGTTACTATTTCAAAAGTAATCGGCAAGATTTTTATTTTCAACATATTCGTCGGTTACTATTTCATAAGTAATCGGGAAGATTTTATTTTCAGCACATTGATTGGTTACTTTTTTAAAAGTAATCGGTAAGATTTTTATTTCCAACATATTCGTCGCTTACTATTTCAAAAGTAATCAGCATGATTTATTTTCAGCACATTCGTCGGTTACTATTTCAAAAGTAATCGGCAAGATTTTTATTTTCAGCATATTCGTCGGTTACTATATTAAAAGTAATCGACAAGATTTTTATTTTCAACATATTCGTCGGTTACTATTTCAAACGTAATCGGCAAGACTTTATTATCAGCACATTCGTTGGTTACTATTTTAAAAGTAATCGGCAAGATTTTTATTTTCAACATATTCGTCGGTTACTATTTCAAAAGTAATCGGCAAGACTTTATTTTCAGCACTTTCGTCGGTTACTATTTCAAATGTAATCGGCAGGATTTTTATTTTCAGCATATTCGTCGGTTACTATTTCGATAGTAATCGGCAAGATTTTTATTTTCAACATGTTCCTCGGTTACTATTTAAAAAGTAATCGGTAAGATTTTTATTTTCAACATATTCGTCGCTTACTATTTCAAAAGTAATCCGCAAGATTTTTATTTTCAACATATTCGTCGCTTACTATTTCAAAAGTAATCGGCATGATTTATTTTCAGCACATTCGTCGGTTACTATTTCAAAAGTAATCGGCAAGATTTTTATTTTCAACATATTCGTCGGTTACTATTTCATAAGTAATCGGGAAGATTTTATTTTCAGCACATTGATTGGTTACTTTTTTAAAAGTAATCGGTAAGATTTTTATTTCCAACATATTCGTCGCTTACTATTTCAAAAGTAATCAGCATGATTTATTTTCAGCACATTCGTCGGTTACTATTTCAAAAGTAATCGGCAAGATTTTTATTTTCAGCATATTCGTCGGTGACTATTTCAAAAGTATTCGGCAAGATTTTTATTTTCAGCATATTTGTCGGTTACTATTTGAAAAGTAATCGACAAGATTTTTATTTTCAACATATTCGTCGGTTACTATTTCAAAAGTAATCGGCAAGACTTTATTTTCAGCATATTCGTTGGTTACTATTTCAAAAGTAATCGGCAAGACTTTATTTTCAACATATTCGTCGGTTACTATTTCATAAGTAATCGGCATGATTTATTTTCAGCACATTCGTCGGTTACTATTTCAAAAGTAATCGGCATGATCTATTTTCTGCACATTCGTCGGTTACTATTTCAAAAGTAATCGGCAAGATTTTTATTTTGAGCACATTCGTCGGTTACTATTTTAAAAGTAATCGGCAAGATTTTTATTTTGAGCACATTCGTCGGTTACTATTTTAAAAGTAATCGACAAGACTTTTATTTTCAGCACATTTGTCGGTTACTATTTCAAAAGTAATCGGCAAGACTTTATTTTCAACACATTCGTCGGTTACTATTTCAAAACTAATCGGCATGATCTATTTTCTGCACATTCGTCGGTTACTATTTCAAAAGTAATCGGCAAGATTTTTATTTTCAGCATATTCGTCGGTTATTATTTCAAAGGTAAGTTCCTAGATTCATGGAGATATAGAAATAATCAGCAGTATTTATTTTTAGCACATTCGTCGGTTACTATTTCAAAAGTAATCGGCAAGATTTTTATTTTTAGCATATTTGTAGGGTACTATTTTAAAAGTAATCGACAAGATTTTTATTTTCAACATATTCGTCGGTTACTATTTCAAAAGTAATCGGCAAGACTTTATTTTCAGCACTTTCGTCGGTTACTATTTCAAATGTAATCGGCAGGATTTTTATTTTCAGCATATTCGTCGGTTACTATTTCGAAAGTAATCGTCAAGATTTTTATTTTCAGCATATTTGTCGGTTACTATTTTAAAAGTAATCGACAAGATTTTTATTTTCAACATATTCCTCGGTTACTATTTCAAAAGTAATCGGCAAGATTTTTATTTTCAGCATGTTCGTCGGTTGCTATTTCAAAAGTAATCGGCAAGATTTTTTTTTTCAACATATTTGTCGGTTACAATTTTAAAAGTAATCGACAAGACTTTATTTTCATCACATTCGTCGGTTACTATTTCAAAAGTAATCGGCAAGATTTTTATTTTCAACATATTCGTCGGTTACTATTTCATAAGTAATCGGGAAGATTTTATTTTCAGCACATTGATTGGTTACTTTTTTAAAAGTAATCGGTAAGATTTTTATTTCCAACATATTCGTCGCTTACTATTTCAAAAGTAATCAGCATGATTTATTTTCAGCACATTCGTCGGTTACTATTTCAATAGTAATCGGCATGATCTATTTTCTGCACATTCGTCGGTTACTATTTCAAAAGTAATCGGCAAGATTTTTATTTTCAACATATTCGTCGGTTACTATTTCAAAAGTAATCGGCAAGATTTTTATTTTCAACATATTCGTCGGTTACTATATTAAAAGTAATCGACAAGATTTTTATTTTCAACATATTCGTCGGTTACTATTTCAAACGTAATCGGCAAGACTTTATTATCAGCACATTCGTTGGTTACTATTTTAAAAGTAATCGGCAAGATTTTTATTTTCAACATATTCGTCGGTTACTATTTCAAAAGTAATCGGCAAGACTTTATTTTCAGCACTTTCGTCGGTTACTATTTCAAATGTAATCGGCAGGATTTTTATTTTCAGCATATTCGTCGGTTACTATTTCGATAGTAATCGGCAAGATTTTTATTTTCAACATGTTCCTCGGTTACTATTTAAAAAGTAATCGGTAAGATTTTTATTTTCAACATATTCGTCGCTTACTATTTCAAAAGTAATCCGCAAGATTTTTATTTTCAACATATTCGTCGCTTACTATTTCAAAAGTAATCGGCATGATTTATTTTCAGCACATTCGTCGGTTACTATTTCAAAAGTAATCGGCAAGATTTTTATTTTCAACATATTCGTCGGTTACTATTTCATAAGTAATCGGGAAGATTTTATTTTCAGCACATTGATTGGTTACTTTTTTAAAAGTAATCGGTAAGATTTTTATTTCCAACATATTCGTCGCTTACTATTTCAAAAGTAATCAGCATGATTTATTTTCAGCACATTCGTCGGTTACTATTTCAAAAGTAATCGGCAAGATTTTTATTTTCAGCATATTCGTCGGTGACTATTTCAAAAGTATTCGGCAAGATTTTTATTTTCAGCATATTTGTCGGTTACTATTTGAAAAGTAATCGACAAGATTTTTATTTTCAACATATTCGTCGGTTACTATTTCAAAAGTAATCGGCAAGACTTTATTTTCAGCATATTCGTTGGTTACTATTTCAAAAGTAATCGGCAAGACTTTATTTTCATCACATTCGTCGGTTACTATTTCAAAAGTAATCGGCAAGATTTTTATTTTCAACATATTCGTCGGTTACTATTTCATAAGTAATCGGGAAGATTTTATTTTCAGCACATTGATTGGTTACTTTTTTAAAAGTAATCGGTAAGATTTTTATTTCCAACATATTCGTCGCTTACTATTTCAAAAGTAATCAGCATGATTTATTTTCAACACATTCGTCGGTTACTATTTCAAAAGTAATCGGCATGATCTATTTTCTGCACATTCGTCGGTTACTATTTCAAAAGTAATCGGCAAGATTTTTATTTTCAACATATTCGTCGGTTACTATTTCAAAAGTAATCGGCATGATTAATTTTCAGCACATTCGTCGGTTACTATTTCAATAGTAATCGGCAAGATTTTTATTTTAAGCACATTCGTCGGTTACTATTTTAAAAGTAATCGACAAGACTTTTATTTTCAGCATATTCGTCGGTTACTATTTCGAAAGTAATCGGCAAGATTTTTATTTTCAGCATATTTGTCGATTACTATTTTAAAAGTAATCGACAAGATTTTTATTTTCAACATATTCGTCGGTTACTATTTCATAAGTAATCGGCATGATTTATTTTCAGCACATTCGTCGGTTACTATTTCAAAAGTAATCGGCATGATCTATTTTCTGCACATTCGTCGGTTACTATTTCAAAAGTAATCGGCAAGATTTTTATTTTCAACATATTCGTCGGTTACTATTTCAAAAGTAATCGGCAAGATTTTTATTTTCAACATATTCGTCGGTTACTATATTAAAAGTAATCGACAAGATTTTTATTTTCAACATATTCGTCGGTTACTATTTCAAACGTAATCGGCAAGACTTTATTATCAGCACATTCGTTGGTTACTATTTTAAAAGTAATCGGCAAGATTTTTATTTTCAACATATTCGTCGGTTACTATTTCAAAAGTAATCGGCAAGACTTTATTTTCAGCACTTTCGTCGGTTACTATTTCAAATGTAATCGGCAGGATTTTTATTTTCAGCATATTCGTCGGTTACTATTTCGATAGTAATCGGCAAGATTTTTATTTTCAACATGTTCCTCGGTTACTATTTAAAAAGTAATCGGTAAGATTTTTATTTTCAACATATTCGTCGCTTACTATTTCAAAAGTAATCCGCAAGATTTTTATTTTCAACATATTCGTCGCTTACTATTTCAAAAGTAATCGGCATGATTTATTTTCAGCACATTCGTCGGTTACTATTTCAAAAGTAATCGGCAAGATTTTTATTTTCAACATATTCGTCGGTTACTATTTCATAAGTAATCGGGAAGATTTTATTTTCAGCACATTGATTGGTTACTTTTTTAAAAGTAATCGGTAAGATTTTTATTTCCAACATATTCGTCGCTTACTATTTCAAAAGTAATCAGCATGATTTATTTTCAGCACATTCGTCGGTTACTATTTCAAAAGTAATCGGCAAGATTTTTATTTTCAGCATATTCGTCGGTGACTATTTCAAAAGTATTCGGCAAGATTTTTATTTTCAGCATATTTGTCGGTTACTATTTGAAAAGTAATCGACAAGATTTTTATTTTCAACATATTCGTCGGTTACTATTTCAAAAGTAATCGGCAAGACTTTATTTTCAGCATATTCGTTGGTTACTATTTCAAAAGTAATCGGCAAGACTTTATTTTCAACATATTCGTCGGTTACTATTTCATAAGTAATCGGCATGATTTATTTTCAGCACATTCGTCGGTTACTATTTCAAAAGTAATCGGCATGATCTATTTTCTGCACATTCGTCGGTTACTATTTCAAAAGTAATCGGCAAGATTTTTATTTTGAGCACATTCGTCGGTTACTATTTTAAAAGTAATCGGCAAGATTTTTATTTTGAGCACATTCGTCGGTTACTATTTTAAAAGTAATCGACAAGACTTTTATTTTCAGCACATTTGTCGGTTACTATTTCAAAAGTAATCGGCAAGACTTTATTTTCAACACATTCGTCGGTTACTATTTCAAAACTAATCGGCATGATCTATTTTCTGCACATTCGTCGGTTACTATTTCAAAAGTAATCGGCAAGATTTTTATTTTCAGCATATTCGTCGGTTATTATTTCAAAGGTAAGTTCCTAGATTCATGGAGATATAGAAATAATCAGCAGTATTTATTTTTAGCACATTCGTCGGTTACTATTTCAAAAGTAATCGGCAAGATTTTTATTTTTAGCATATTTGTAGGGTACTATTTTAAAAGTAATCGACAAGATTTTTATTTTCAACATATTCGTCGGTTACTATTTCAAAAGTAATCGGCAAGACTTTATTTTCAGCACTTTCGTCGGTTACTATTTCAAATGTAATCGGCAGGATTTTTATTTTCAGCATATTCGTCGGTTACTATTTCGAAAGTAATCGTCAAGATTTTTATTTTCAGCATATTTGTCGGTTCCTATTTTAAAAGTAATCGACAAGATTTTTATTTTCAACATATTCCTCGGTTACTATTTCAAAAGTAATCGGCAAGATTTTTATTTTCAGCATGTTCGTCGGTTGCTATTTCAAAAGTAATCGGCAAGATTTTTTTTTTCAACATATTTGTCGGTTACAATTTTAAAAGTAATCGACAAGACTTTATTTTCAGCACATTCGTCGGTTACTATTTCAAAAGTAATCGGCAAGATTTTTATTTTCAACATATTCGTCGGTTACTATTTCATAAGTAATCGGGAAGATTTTATTTTCAGCACATTGATTGGTTACTTTTTTAAAAGTAATCGGTAAGATTTTTATTTCCAACATATTCGTCGCTTACTATTTCAAAAGTAATCAGCATGATTTATTTTCAGCACATTCGTCGGTTACTATTTCAAAAGTAATCGGCAAGATTTTTATTTTCAGCATATTCGTCGGTTACTATATTAAAAGTAATCGACAAGATTTTTATTTTCAACATATTCGTCGGTTACTATTTCAAACGTAATCGGCAAGACTTTATTATCAGCACATTCGTTGGTTACTATTTTAAAAGTAATCGGCAAGATTTTTATTTTCAACATATTCGTCGGTTACTATTTCAAAAGTAATCGGCAAGACTTTATTTTCAGCACTTTCGTCGGTTACTATTTCAAATGTAATCGGCAGGATTTTTATTTTCAGCATATTCGTCGGTTACTATTTCGATAGTAATCGGCAAGATTTTTATTTTCAACATGTTCCTCGGTTACTATTTAAAAAGTAATCGGTAAGATTTTTATTTTCAACATATTCGTCGCTTACTATTTCAAAAGTAATCCGCAAGATTTTTATTTTCAACATATTCGTCGCTTACTATTTCAAAAGTAATCGGCATGATTTATTTTCAGCACATTCGTCGGTTACTATTTCAAAAGTAATCGGCAAGATTTTTATTTTCAACATATTCGTCGGTTACTATTTCATAAGTAATCGGGAAGATTTTATTTTCAGCACATTGATTGGTTACTTTTTTAAAAGTAATCGGTAAGATTTTTATTTCCAACATATTCGTCGCTTACTATTTCAAAAGTAATCAGCATGATTTATTTTCAGCACATTCGTCGGTTACTATTTCAAAAGTAATCGGCAAGATTTTTATTTTCAGCATATTCGTCGGTGACTATTTCAAAAGTATTCGGCAAGATTTTTATTTTCAGCATATTTGTCGGTTACTATTTGAAAAGTAATCGACAAGATTTTTATTTTCAACATATTCGTCGGTTACTATTTCAAAAGTAATCGGCAAGACTTTATTTTCAGCATATTCGTTGGTTACTATTTCAAAAGTAATCGGCAAGACTTTATTTTCAACATATTCGTCGGTTACTATTTCATAAGTAATCGGCATGATTTATTTTCAGCACATTCGTCGGTTACTATTTCAAAAGTAATCGGCATGATCTATTTTCTGCACATTCGTCGGTTACTATTTCAAAAGTAATCGGCAAGATTTTTATTTTGAGCACATTCGTCGGTTACTATTTTAAAAGTAATCGGCAAGATTTTTATTTTGAGCACATTCGTCGGTTACTATTTTAAAAGTAATCGACAAGACTTTTATTTTCAGCACATTTGTCGGTTACTATTTCAAAAGTAATCGGCAAGACTTTATTTTCAACACATTCGTCGGTTACTATTTCAAAACTAATCGGCATGATCTATTTTCTGCACATTCGTCGGTTACTATTTCAAAAGTAATCGGCAAGATTTTTATTTTCAGCATATTCGTCGGTTATTATTTCAAAGGTAAGTTCCTAGATTCATGGAGATATAGAAATAATCAGCAGTATTTATTTTTAGCACATTCGTCGGTTACTATTTCAAAAGTAATCGGCAAGATTTTTATTTTTAGCATATTTGTAGGGTACTATTTTAAAAGTAATCGACAAGATTTTTATTTTCAACATATTCGTCGGTTACTATTTCAAAAGTAATCGGCAAGACTTTATTTTCAGCACTTTCGTCGGTTACTATTTCAAATGTAATCGGCAGGATTTTTATTTTCAGCATATTCGTCGGTTACTATTTCGAAAGTAATCGTCAAGATTTTTATTTTCAGCATATTTGTCGGTTACTATTTTAAAAGTAATCGACAAGATTTTTATTTTCAACATATTCCTCGGTTACTATTTCAAAAGTAATCGGCAAGATTTTTATTTTCAGCATGTTCGTCGGTTACTATTTCAAAAGTAATCGGCAAGATTTTTTTTTTCAACATATTTGTCGGTTACAATTTTAAAAGTAATCGACAAGACTTTATTTTCAGCACATTCGTCGGTTACTATTTCAAAAGTAATCGGCAAGATTTTTATTTTCAACATATTCGTCGGTTACTATTTCATAAGTAATCGGGAAGATTTTATTTTCAGCACATTGATTGGTTACTTTTTTAAAAGTAATCGGTAAGATTTTTATTTCCAACATATTCGTCGCTTACTATTTCAAAAGTAATCAGCATGATTTATTTTCAGCACATTCGTCGGTTACTATTTCAAAAGTAATCGGCAAGATTTTTATTTTTCAGCTTATTTGTCGGTTACTATTTGAAAAGTAATCGACAAGATTTTTATTTTCAACATATTCGTCGGTTACTATTTCAAAAGTAATCGGCAAGACTTTATTTTCAGCATATTCGTTGGTTACTATTTCAAAAGTAATCGGCAAGACTTTATTTTCAGCACTTTCGTCGGTTACTATTTCAAATGTAATCGGCAGGATTTTTATTTTCAGCATATTCGTCGGTTACTATGTCGAAAGTAATCGGCAAGATTTTTATTTTCAGCATATTTGTCGGTTACTATTTTAAAAGTAATCGAAAAGATTTTTATTTTCAACATATTCCTCGGTTACTATTTAAAAAGTAATAGGCAAGATTTTTATTTTCAGCATGTTCGTCGGTTACTATTTCAAAAGTAATCGGCAAGATTTTTTTTTTCAACATATTTGTCGGTTAGTATTTTAAAAGTAATCGACAAGACTTTATTTTCAGCACATTCGTCGGTTACTATTTCAAAAGTAATCGGCAAGATTTTTATTTTCAACATATTCGTCGGTTACTATTTCATAAGTAATCGGCATGATTTATTTTTAGCACATTCGTCGGTTACTATTTCAAAAGTAATCGGCAAGATTTTTATTTTCAACATATTCCTCGGTTACTATTTAAAAAGTAATCGGTAAGATTTTTATTTTCAACATATTCGTCGCTTACTATTTCAAAAGTAATCAGCAAGATTTTTATTTTCAGCACATTTGTCGGTTACTATTTCAAAATTAATCGGCATGATTTATTTTCAGCACATTCGTCGGTTACTATTTCAAAAGTAATCGGCAAGATTTTTATTTTGAGCACATTCGTCGGTTACTATTTTCAAAGTAATCGACAAGACTTTTATTTTCAGCACATTTGTCGGTTACTATTTCAAAAGTAATCGGCATGATTTATTTTCAGCACATTCGTCAGTTACTATTTCAAAAGTAATCGGCAAGATTTTTATTTTGAGCACATTCGTCGGTTACTATTTTAAAAGTAATCGACAAGACTTTTATTTTCAGCACATTTGTCGGTTACTATTTCAAAAGTAATCGGCAAGATTTTTATTTTGAGCACATTCGTCGGTTACTATTTTCAAAGTAATCGACAAGACTTTTATTTTCAGCACATTTGTCGGTTACTATTTCAAAAGTAATCGGCATGATTTATTTTCAGCACATTCGTCAGTTACTATTTCAAAAGTAATCGGCAAGATTTTTATTTTGAGCACATTCGTCGGTTACTATTTTAAAAGTAATCGACAAGACTTTTATTTTCAGCACATTTGTCGGTTACTATTTCAAAAGTAATCGGCATGATTTATTTTCAGCACATTCGTCAGTTACTATTTCAAAAGTAATCGGCAAGATTTTTATTTTGAGCACATTCGTCGGTTACTATTTCAAACGTAATCGGCAAGACTTTATTATCAGCACATTCGTTGGTTACTATTTTAAAAGTAATCGGCAAGATTTTTATTTTCAACATATTCGTCGGTTACTATTTCAAAAGTAATCGGCAAGACTTTATTTTCAGCACTTTCGTCGGTTACTATTTCAAATGTAATCGGCAGGATTTTTATTTTCAGCATATTCGTCGGTTACTATTTCGATAGTAATCGGCAAGATTTTTATTTTCAACATGTTCCTCGGTTACTATTTAAAAAGTAATCGGTAAGATTTTTATTTTCAACATATTCGTCGCTTACTATTTCAAAAGTAATCCGCAAGATTTTTATTTTCAACATATTCGTCGCTTACTATTTCAAAAGTAATCGGCATGATTTATTTTCAGCACATTCGTCGGTTACTATTTCAAAAGTAATCGGCAAGATTTTTATTTTCAACATATTCGTCGGTTACTATTTCATAAGTAATCGGGAAGATTTTATTTTCAGCACATTGATTGGTTACTTTTTTAAAAGTAATCGGTAAGATTTTTATTTCCAACATATTCGTCGCTTACTATTTCAAAAGTAATCAGCATGATTTATTTTCAGCACATTCGTCGGTTACTATTTCAAAAGTAATCGGCAAGATTTTTATTTTCAGCATATTCGTCGGTGACTATTTCAAAAGTATTCGGCAAGATTTTTATTTTCAGCATATTTGTCGGTTACTATTTGAAAAGTAATCGACAAGATTTTTATTTTCAACATATTCGTCGGTTACTATTTCAAAAGTAATCGGCAAGACTTTATTTTCAGCATATTCGTTGGTTACTATTTCAAAAGTAATCGGCAAGACTTTATTTTCAACATATTCGTCGGTTACTATTTCATAAGTAATCGGCATGATTTATTTTCAGCACATTCGTCGGTTACTATTTCAAAAGTAATCGGCATGATCTATTTTCTGCACATTCGTCGGTTACTATTTCAAAAGTAATCGGCAAGATTTTTATTTTGAGCACATTCGTCGGTTACTATTTTAAAAGTAATCGGCAAGATTTTTATTTTGAGCACATTCGTCGGTTACTATTTTAAAAGTAATCGACAAGACTTTTATTTTCAGCACATTTGTCGGTTACTATTTCAAAAGTAATCGGCAAGACTTTATTTTCAACACATTCGTCGGTTACTATTTCAAAACTAATCGGCATGATCTATTTTCTGCACATTCGTCGGTTACTATTTCAAAAGTAATCGGCAAGATTTTTATTTTCAGCATATTCGTCGGTTATTATTTCAAAGGTAAGTTCCTAGATTCATGGAGATATAGAAATAATCAGCAGTATTTATTTTTAGCACATTCGTCGGTTACTATTTCAAAAGTAATCGGCAAGATTTTTATTTTTAGCATATTTGTAGGGTACTATTTTAAAAGTAATCGACAAGATTTTTATTTTCAACATATTCGTCGGTTACTATTTCAAAAGTAATCGGCAAGACTTTATTTTCAGCACTTTCGTCGGTTACTATTTCAAATGTAATCGGCAGGATTTTTATTTTCAGCATATTCGTCGGTTACTATTTCGAAAGTAATCGTCAAGATTTTTATTTTCAGCATATTTGTCGGTTACTATTTTAAAAGTAATCGACAAGATTTTTATTTTCAACATATTCCTCGGTTACTATTTCAAAAGTAATCGGCAAGATTTTTATTTTCAGCATGTTCGTCGGTTACTATTTCAAAAGTAATCGGCAAGATTTTTTTTTTCAACATATTTGTCGGTTACAATTTTAAAAGTAATCGACAAGACTTTATTTTCAGCACATTCGTCGGTTACTATTTCAAAAGTAATCGGCAAGATTTTTATTTTCAACATATTCGTCGGTTACTATTTCATAAGTAATCGGGAAGATTTTATTTTCAGCACATTGATTGGTTACTTTTTTAAAAGTAATCGGTAAGATTTTTATTTCCAACATATTCGTCGCTTACTATTTCAAAAGTAATCAGCATGATTTATTTTCAGCACATTCGTCGGTTACTATTTCAAAAGTAATCGGCAAGATTTTTATTTTTCAGCTTATTTGTCGGTTACTATTTGAAAAGTAATCGACAAGATTTTTATTTTCAACATATTCGTCGGTTACTATTTCAAAAGTAATCGGCAAGACTTTATTTTCAGCATATTCGTTGGTTACTATTTCAAAAGTAATCGGCAAGACTTTATTTTCAGCACTTTCGTCGGTTACTATTTCAAATGTAATCGGCAGGATTTTTATTTTCAGCATATTCGTCGGTTACTATGTCGAAAGTAATCGGCAAGATTTTTATTTTCAGCATATTTGTCGGTTACTATTTTAAAAGTAATCGAAAAGATTTTTATTTTCAACATATTCCTCGGTTACTATTTAAAAAGTAATCGGCAAGATTTTTATTTTCAGCATGTTCGTCGGTTACTATTTCAAAAGTAATCGGCAAGATTTTTTTTTTCAACATATTTGTCGGTTAGTATTTTAAAAGTAATCGACAAGACTTTATTTTCAGCACATTCGTCGGTTACTATTTCAAAAGTAATCGGCAAGATTTTTATTTTCAACATATTCGTCGGTTACTATTTCATAAGTAATCGGCATGATTTATTTTTAGCACATTCGTCGGTTACTATTTCAAAAGTAATCGGCAAGATTTTTATTTTCAACATATTCCTCGGTTACTATTTAAAAAGTAATCGGTAAGATTTTTATTTTCAACATATTCGTCGCTTACTATTTCAAAAGTAATCAGCAAGATTTTTATTTTCAGCACATTTGTCGGTTACTATTTCAAAATTAATCGGCATGATTTATTTTCAGCACATTCGTCGGTTACTATTTCAAAAGTAATCGGCAAGATTTTTATTTTGAGCACATTCGTCGGTTACTATTTTCAAAGTAATCGACAAGACTTTTATTTTCAGCACATTTGTCGGTTACTATTTCAAAAGTAATCGGCATGATTTATTTTCAGCACATTCGTCAGTTACTATTTCAAAAGTAATCGGCAAGATTTTTATTTTGAGCACATTCGTCGGTTACTATTTTAAAAGTAATCGACAAGACTTTTATTTTCAGCACATTTGTCGGTTACTATTTCAAAAGTAATCGGCAAGATTTTTATTTTGAGCACATTCGTCGGTTACTATTTTCAAAGTAATCGACAAGACTTTTATTTTCAGCACATTTGTCGGTTACTATTTCAAAAGTAATCGGCATGATTTATTTTCAGCACATTCGTCAGTTACTATTTCAAAAGTAATCGGCAAGATTTTTATTTTGAGCACATTCGTCGGTTACTATTTTAAAAGTAATCGACAAGACTTTTATTTTCAGCACATTTGTCGGTTACTATTTCAAAAGTAATCGGCATGATTTATTTTCAGCACATTCGTCAGTTACTATTTCAAAAGTAATCGGCAAGATTTTTATTTTGAGCACATTCGTCGGTTACTATTTTAAAAGTAATCGACAAGACTTTTATTTTCAGCACATTTGTCGGTTACTATTTCAAAAGTAATCGGCATGATTTATTTTCAGCACATTCGTCGGTTACTATTTCAAAAGTAATCGACAAGACTTTTATTTTCAGCACATTTGTCGGTTACTATTTCAAAAGTAATCGGCAAGACTTTATTTTCAACACATTCGTCGGTTACTATTTCAAAACTAATCGGCATGATCTATTTTCTGCACATTCGTCGGTTACTATTTCAAAAGTAATCGGCAAGATTTTTATTTTCAGCATATTCGTCGGTTATTATTTCAAAGGTAAGTTCCTAGATTCATGGAGATATAGAAATAATCAGCAGTATTTATTTTTAGCACATTCGTCGGTTACTATTTCAAAAGTAATCGGCAAGATTTTTATTTTTAGCATATTTGTAGGGTACTATTTTAAAAGTAATCGACAAGATTTTTATTTTCAACATATTCGTCGGTTACTATTTCAAAAGTAATCGGCAAGACTTTATTTTCAGCACTTTCGTCGGATACTATTTCAAATGTAATCGGCAGGATTTTTATTTTCAGCATATTCGTCGGTTACTATTTCGATAGTAATCGGCAAGATTTTTATTTTCAACATGTTCCTCGGTTACTATTTAAAAAGTAATCGGTAAGATTTTTATTTTCAACATATTCGTCGCTTACTTTTTCAAAAGTAATCCGCAAGATTTTTATTTTCAACATATTCGTCGCTTACTATTTCAAAAGTAATCGGCATGATTTATTTTCAGCACATTCGTCGGTTACTATTTCAAAAGTAATCGGCAAGATTTTTATTTTCAACATATTCGTCGGTTACTATTTCATAAGTAATCGGGAAGATTTTATTTTCAGCACATTGATTGGTTACTTTTTTAAAAGTAATCGGTAAGATTTTTATTTCCAACATATTCGTCGCTTACTATTTCAAAAGTTATCAGCATGATTTATTTTCAGCACATTCGTCGGTTACTATTTCAAAAGTAATCGGCAAGATTTTTATTTTCAGCATATTCGTCGGTGACTATTTCAAAAGTATTCGGCAAGATTTTTATTTTCAGCATATTTGTCGGTTACTATTTGAAAAGTAATCGACAAGATTTTTATTTTCAACATATTCGTCGGTTACTATTTCAAAAGTAATCGGCAAGACTTTATTTTCAGCATATTCGTTGGTTACTATTTCAAAAGTAATCGGCAAGACTTTATTTTCAACATATTCGTCGGTTACTATTTCATAAGTAATCGGCATGATTTATTTTCAGCACATTCGTCGGTTACTATTTCAAAAGTAATCGGCATGATCTATTTTCTGCACATTCGTCGGTTACTAGTTCAAAAGTAATCGGCAAGATTTTTATTTTGAGCACATTCGTCGGTTACTATTTTAAAAGTAATCGGCAAGATTTTTATTTTGAGCACATTCGTCGGTTACTATTTTAAAAGTAATCGACAAGACTTTTATTTTCAGCACATTTGTCGGTTACTATTTCAAAAGTAATCGGCAAGACTTTATTTTCAACACATTCGTCGGTTACTATTTCAAAACTAATCGGCATGATCTATTTTCTGCACATTCGTCGGTTACTATTTCAAAAGTAATCGGCAAGATTTTTATTTTCAGCATATTCGTCGGTTATTATTTCAAAGGTAAGTTCCTAGATTCATGGAGATATAGAAATAATCAGCAGTATTTATTTTTAGCACATTCGTCGGTTACTATTTCAAAATTAATCGGCAAGATTTTTATTTTTAGCATATTTGTTGGGTACTATTTTAAAAGTAATCGACAAGATTTTTATTTTCAACATATTCGTCGGTTACTATTTCAAAAGTAATCGGCAAGACTTTATTTTCAGCACTTTCGTCGGTTACTATTTCAAATGTAATCGGCAGGATTTTTATTTTCAGCATATTCGTCGGTTACTATTTCGAAAGTAATCGTCAAGATTTTTATTTTCAGCATATTTGTCGGTTACTATTTTAAAAGTAATCGACAAGATTTTTATTTTCAACATATTCCTCGGTTACTATTTCAAAAGTAATCGGCATGATTTATTTTCAGCACATTCGTCGGTTACTATTTCAAATGTAATCGGCAAGATTTTTTTTTTCAACATATTTGTCGGTTACAATTTTAAAAGTAATCGACAAGACTTTATTTTCAGCACATTCGTCGGTTACTATTTCAAAAGTAATCGGCAAGATTTTTATTTTCAACATATTCGTCGGTTACTATTTCATAAGTAATCGGGAAGATTTTATTTTCAGCACATTGATTGGTTACTTTTTTAAAAGTAATCGGTAAGATTTTTATTTCCAACATATTCGTCGCTTACTATTTCAAAAGTAATCAGCATGATTTATTTTCAGCACATTCGTCGGTTACTATTTCAAAAGTAATCGGCAAGATTTTTATTTTTCAGCTTATTTGTCGGTTACTATTTGAAAAGTAATCGACAAGATTTTTATTTTCAACATATTCGTCGGTTACTATTTCAAAAGTAATCGGCAAGACTTTATTTTCAGCATATTCGTTGGTTACTATTTCAAAAGTAATCGGCAAGACTTTATTTTCAGCACTTTCGTCGGTTACTATTTCAAATGTAATCGGCAGGATTTTTATTTTCAGCATATTCGTCGGTTACTATGTCGAAAGTAATCGGCAAGATTTTTATTTTCAGTATATTTGTCGGTTACTATTTTAAAAGTAATCGAAAAGATTTTTATTTTCAACATATTCCTCGGTTACTATTTAAAAAGTAATCGGCAAGATTTTTATTTTCAGCATGTTCGTCGGTTACTATTTCAAAAGTAATCGGCAAGATTTTTTTTTTCAACATATTTGTCGGTTAGTATTTTAAAAGTAATCGACAAGACTTTATTTTCAGCACATTCGTCGGTTACTATGTCAAAAGTAATCGGCAAGATTTTTATTTTCAACATATTCGTCGGTTACTATTTCATAAGTAATCGGCATGATTTATTTTTAGCACATTCGTCGGTTACTATTTCAAAAGTAATCGGCAAGATTTTTATTTTCAACATATTCCTCGGTTACTATTTAAAAAGTAATCGGTAAGATTTTTATTTTCAACATATTCGTCGCTTACTATTTCAAAAGTAATCAGCAAGATTTTTATTTTCAGCACATTTGTCGGTTACTATTTCAAAAGTAATCGGCATGATTTATTTTCAGCACATTCGTCGGTTACTATTTCAAAAGTAATCGGCTAGATTTTTATTTTGAGCACATTCGTCGGTTACTATTTTCAAAGTAATCCACAAGACTTTTATTTTCAGCACATTTGTCGGTTACTATTTCAAAAGTAATCGGCAAGATTTTTATTTTGAGCACATTCGTCGGTTACTATTTTCAAAGTAATCGACAAGACTTTTATTTTCAGCACATTTGTCGGTTACTATTTCAAAAGTAATCGGCATGATTTATTTTCAGCACATTCGTCAGTTACTATTTCAAAAGTAATCGGCAAGATTTTTATTTTGAGCACATTCGTCGGTTACTATTTTAAAAGTAATCGACAAGACTTTTATTTTCAGCACATTTGTCGGTTACTATTTCAAAAGTAATCGGCATGATTTATTTTCAGCACATTCGTCAGTTACTATTTCAAAAGTAATCGGCAAGATTTTTATTTTGAGCACATTCGTCGGTTACTATTTTAAAAGTAATCGACAAGACTTTTATTTTCAGCACATTTGTCGGTTACTATTTCAAAAGTAATCGGCATGATTTATTTTCAGCACATTCGTCGGTTACTATTTCAAAAGTAATCGACAAGACTTTTATTTTCAGCACATTTGTCGGTTACTATTTCAAAAGTAATCGGCAAGACTTTATTTTCAACACATTCGTCGGTTACTATTTCAAAACTAATCGGCATGATCTATTTTCTGCACATTCGTCGGTTACTATTTCAAAAGTAATCGGCAAGATTTTTATTTTCAGCATATTCGTCGGTTATTATTTCAAAGGTAAGTTCCTAGATTCATGGAGATATAGAAATAATCAGCAGTATTTATTTTTAGCACATTCGTCGGTTACTATTTCAAAAGTAATCGGCAAGATTTTTATTTTTAGCATATTTGTAGGGTACTATTTTAAAAGTAATCGACAAGATTTTTATTTTCAACATATTCGTCGGTTACTATTTCAAAAGTAATCGGCAAGACTTTATTTTCAGCACTTTCGTCGGTTACTATTTCAAATGTAATCGGCAGGATTTTTATTTTCAGCATATTCGTCGGTTACTATTTCGAAAGTAATCGTCAAGATTTTTATTTTCAGCATATTTGTCGGTTACTATTTTAAAAGTAATCGACAAGATTTTTATTTTCAACATATTCCTCGGTTACTATTTCAAAAGTAATCGGCAAGATTTTTATTTTCAGCATGTTCGTCGGTTGCTATTTCAAAAGTAATCGGCAAGATTTTTTTTTTCAACATATTTGTCGGTTACAATTTTAAAAGTAATCGACAAGACTTTATTTTCAGCACATTCGTCGGTTACTATTTCAAAAGTAATCGGCAAGATTTTTATTTTCAACATATTCGTCGGTTACTATTTCATAAGTAATCGGGAAGATTTTATTTTCAGCACATTGATTGGTTACTTTTTTAAAAGTAATCGGTAAGATTTTTATTTCCAACATATTCGTCGCTTACTATTTCAAAAGTAATCAGCATGATTTATTTTCAGCACATTCGTCGGTTACTATTTCAAAAGTAATCGGCAAGATTTTTATTTTTCAGCTTATTTGTCGGTTACTATTTGAAAAGTAATCGACAAGATTTTTATTTTCAACATATTCGTCGGTTACTATTTCAAAAGTAATCGGCAAGACTTTATTTTCAGCATATTCGTTGGTTACTATTTCAAAAGTAATCGGCAAGACTTTATTTTCAGCACTTTCGTCGGTTACTATTTCAAATGTAATCGGCAGGATTTTTATTTTCAGCATATTCGTCGGTTACTATTTCGAAAGTAATCGGCAAGATTTTTATTTTCAGCATATTTGTCGGTTACTATTTTAAAAGTAATCGAAAAGATTTTTATTTTCAACATATTCCTCGGTTACTATTTAAAAAGTAATCGGCAAGATTTTTATTTTCAGCATGTTCGTCGGTTACTATTTCAAAAGTAATCGGCAAGATTTTTTTTTTCAACATATTTGTCGGTTAGTATTTTAAAAGTAATCGACAAGACTTTATTTTCAGCACATTCGTCGGTTACTATTTCAAAAGTAATCGGCAAGATTTTTATTTTCAACATATTCGTCGGTTACTATTTCATAAGTAATCGGCATGATTTATTTTTAGCACATTCGTCGGTTACTATTTCAAAAGTAATCGGCAAGATTTTTATTTTCAACATATTCCTCGGTTACTATTTAAAAAGTAATCGGTAAGATTTTTATTTTCAACATATTCGTCGCTTACTATTTCAAAAGTAATCAGCAAGATTTTTATTTTCAGCACATTTGTCGGTTACTATTTCAAAAGTAATCGGCATGATTTATTTTCAGCACATTCGTCGGTTACTATTTCAAAAGTAATCGGCAAGATTTTTATTTTGAGCACATTCGTCGGTTACTATTTTCAAAGTAATCGACAAGACTTTTATTTTCAGCACATTTGTCGGTTACTATTTCAAAAGTAATCGGCATGATTTATTTTCAGCACATTCGTCAGTTACTATTTCAAAAGTAATCGGCAAGATTTTTATTTTGAGCACATTCGTCGGTTACTATTTTAAAAGTAATCGACAAGACTTTTATTTTCAGCACATTTGTCGGTTACTATTTCAAAAGTAATCGGCATGATTTATTTT
Organism: Medicago lupulina; assembly: GCA_958299785.1. NCBI lineage: Eukaryota > Viridiplantae > Streptophyta > Magnoliopsida > Fabales > Fabaceae > Medicago > Medicago lupulina. Next base: position 38,900,638 of record OY283143.1, on the reverse strand, counting down.
CAGCACATTCGTCGGTTACTATTTCAAAAGTAATCGGCAAGACTTTATTTTCAACACATTCGTCGGTTACTATTTCAAAAGTAATCGGCATGATCTATTTTCTGCACATTCGTCGGTTACTATTTCAAAAGTAATCGGCAAGATTTTTATTTTCAACATATTCGTCGGTTACTATTTCAAAAGTAATCGGCATGATTAATTTTCAGCACATTCGTCGGTTACTATTTCAATAGTAATCGGCAAGATTTTTATTTTAAGCACATTCGTCGGTTACTATTTTAAAAGTAATCGACAAGACTTTTATTTTCAGCATATTCGTCGGTTACTATTTCGAAAGTAATCGGCATGATTTTTATTTTCAGCATATTTGTCGATTACTATTTTAAAAGTAATCGACAAGATTTTTATTTTCAACATATTCGTCGGTTACTATTTCATAAGTAATCGACATGATTTATTTTCAGCACATTCGTCGGTTACTATTTCAAAAGTAATCGGCATGATCTATTTTCTGCACATTCGTCGGTTACTATTTCAAAAGTAATCGGCAAGATTTTTATTTTCAACATATTCGTCGGTTACTATTTCAAAAGTAATCGGCAAGATTTTTATTTTCAACATATTCGTCGGTTACTATATTAAAAGTAATCGACAAGATTTTTATTTTCAACATATTCGTCGGTTACTATTTCAAACGTAATCGGCAAGACTTTATTATCAGCACATTCGTTGGTTACTATTTTAAAAGTAATCGGCAAGATTTTTATTTTCAACATATTCGTCGGTTACTATTTCAAAAGTAATCGGCAAGACTTTATTTTCAGCACTTTCGTCGGTTACTATTTCAAATGTAATCGGCAGGATTTTTATTTTCAGCATATTCGTCGGTTACTATTTCGATAGTAATCGGCAAGATTTTTATTTTCAACATGTTCCTCGGTTACTATTTAAAAAGTAATCGGTAAGATTTTTATTTTCAACATATTCGTCGCTTACTATTTCAAAAGTAATCCGCAAGATTTTTATTTTCAACATATTCGTCGCTTACTATTTCAAAAGTAATCGGCATGATTTATTTTCAGCACATTCGTCGGTTACTATTTCAAAAGTAATCGGCAAGATTTTTATTTTCAACATATTCGTCGGTTACTATTTCATAAGTAATCGGGAAGATTTTATTTTCAGCACATTGATTGGTTACTTTTTTAAAAGTAATCGGTAAGATTTTTATTTCCAACATATTCGTCGCTTACTATTTCAAAAGTAATCAGCATGATTTATTTTCAGCACATTCGTCGGTTACTATTTCAAAAGTAATCGGCAAGATTTTTATTTTCAGCATATTCGTCGGTGACTATTTCAAAAGTATTCGGCAAGATTTTTATTTTCAGCATATTTGTCGGTTACTATTTGAAAAGTAATCGACAAGATTTTTATTTTCAACATATTCGTCGGTTACTATTTCAAAAGTAATCGGCAAGACTTTATTTTCAGCATATTCGTTGGTTACTATTTCAAAAGTAATCGGCAAGACTTTATTTTCAACATATTCGTCGGTTACTATTTCATAAGTAATCGGCATGATTTATTTTCAGCACATTCGTCGGTTACTATTTCAAAAGTAATCGGCATGATCTATTTTCTGCACATTCGTCGGTTACTATTTCAAAAGTAATCGGCAAGATTTTTATTTTGAGCACATTCGTCGGTTACTATTTTAAAAGTAATCGGCAAGATTTTTATTTTGAGCACATTCGTCGGTTACTATTTTAAAAGTAATCGACAAGACTTTTATTTTCAACATATTCGTCGCTTACTATTTCAAAAGTAATCGGCATGATTTATTTTCAGCACATTCGTCGGTTACTATTTCAAAAGTAATCGGCAAGATTTTTATTTTCAACATATTCGTCGGTTACTATTTCATAAGTAATCGGGAAGATTTTATTTTCAGCACATTGATTGGTTACTTTTTTAAAAGTAATCGGTAAGATTTTTATTTCCAACATATTCGTCGCTTACTATTTCAAAAGTAATCAGCATGATTTATTTTCAGCACATTCGTCGGTTACTATTTCAAAAGTAATCGGCAAGATTTTTATTTTCAGCATATTCGTCGGTGACTATTTCAAAAGTATTCGGCAAGATTTTTATTTTCAGCATATTTGTCGGTTACTATTTGAAAAGTAATCGACAAGATTTTTATTTTCAACATATTCGTCGGTTACTATTTCAAAAGTAATCGGCAAGACTTTATTTTCAGCATATTCGTTGGTTACTATTTCAAAAGTAATCGGCAAGACTTTATTTTCAACATATTCGTCGGTTACTATTTCATAAGTAATCGGCATGATTTATTTTCAGCACATTCGTCGGTTACTATTTCAAAAGTAATCGGCATGATCTATTTTCTGCACATTCGTCGGTTACTATTTCAAAAGTAATCGGCAAGATTTTTATTTTGAGCACATTCGTCGGTTACTATTTTAAAAGTAATCGGCAAGATTTTTATTTTGAGCACATTCGTCGGTTACTATTTTAAAAGTAATCGACAAGACTTTTATTTTCAGCACATTTGTCGGTTACTATTTCAAAACTAATCGGCATGATCTATTTTCTGCACATTCGTCGGTTACTATTTCAAAAGTAATCGGCAAGATTTTTATTTTCAGCATATTCGTCGGTTATTATTTCAAAGGTAAGTTCCTAGATTCATGGAGATATAGAAATAATCAGCAGTATTTATTTTTAGCACATTCGTCGGTTACTATTTCAAAAGTAATCGGCAAGATTTTTATTTTTAGCATATTTGTAGGGTACTATTTTAAAAGTAATCGACAAGATTTTTATTTTCAACATATTCGTCGGTTACTATTTTAAAAGTAATCGACAAGATTTTTATTTTCAACATATTCCTCGGTTACTATTTCAAAAGTAATCGGCAAGATTTTTATTTTCAGCATGTTCGTCGGTTACTATTTCAAAAGTAATCGGCAAGATTTTTTTTTTCAACATATTTGTCGGTTACAATTTTAAAAGTAATCGACAAGACTTTATTTTCAGCACATTCGTCGGTTACTATTTCAAAAGTAATCGGCAAGATTTTTATTTTCAACATATTCGTCGGTTACTATTTCATAAGTAATCGGGAAGATTTTATTTTCAGCACATTGATTGGTTACTTTTTTAAAAGTAATCGGTAAGATTTTTATTTCCAACATATTCGTCGCTTACTATTTCAAAAGTAATCAGCATGATTTATTTTCAGCACATTCGTCGGTTACTATTTCAAAAGTAATCGGCAAGATTTTTATTTTTCAGCTTATTTGTCGGTTACTATTTGAAAAGTAATCGACAAGATTTTTATTTTCAACATATTCGTCGGTTACTATTTCAAAAGTAATCGGCAAGACTTTATTTTCAGCATATTCGTTGGTTACTATTTCAAAAGTAATCGGCAAGACTTTATTTTCAGCACTTTCGTCGGTTACTATTTCAAATGTAATCGGCAGGATTTTTATTTTCAGCATATTCGTCGGTTACTATGTCGAAAGTAATCGGCAAGATTTTTATTTTCAGCATATTTGTCGGTTACTATTTTAAAAGTAATCGAAAAGATTTTTATTTTCAACATATTCCTCGGTTACTATTTAAAAAGTAATCGGCAAGATTTTTATTTTCAACATGTTCGTCGGTTACTATTTCAAAAGTAATCGGCAAGATTTTTTTTTTCAACATATTTGTCGGTTAGTATTTTAAAAGTAATCGACAAGACTTTATTTTCAGCACATTCGTCGGTTACTATTTCAAAAGTAATCGGCAAGATTTTTATTTTCAACATATTCGTCGGTTACTATTTCATAAGTAATCGGCATGATTTATTTTTAGCACATTCGTCGGTTACTATTTCAAAAGTAATCGGCAAGATTTTTATTTTCAACATATTCCTCGGTTACTATTTAAAAAGTAATCGGTAAGATTTTTATTTTCAACATATTCGTCGCTTACTATTTCAAAAGTAATCAGCAAGATTTTTATTTTCAGCACATTTGTGGGTTACTATTTCAAAAGTAATCGGCATGATTTATTTTCAGCACATTCGTCGGTTACTATTTCAAAAGTAATCGGCAAGATTTTTATTTTGAGCACATTCGTCGGTTACTATTTTCAAAGTAATCGACAAGACTTTTATTTTCAGCACATTTGTCGGTTACTATTTCAAAAGTAATCGGCATGATTTATTTTCAGCACATTCGTCAGTTACTATTTCAAAAGTAATCGGCAAGATTTTTATTTTGAGCACATTCGTCGGTTACTATTTTAAAAGTAATCGACAAGACTTTTATTTTCAGCACATTTGTCGGTTACTATTTCAAAAGTAATCGGCATGATTTATTTTCAGCACATTCGTCGGTTACTATTTCAAAAGTAATCGGCAAGACTTTATTTTCAACACATTCGTCGGTTACTATTTCAAAAGTAATCGGCATGATCTATTTTCTGCACATTCGTCGGTTACTATTTCAAAAGTAATCGGCAAGATTTTTATTTTCAACATATTCGTCGGTTACTATTTCAAAAGTAATCGGCATGATTAATTTTCAGCACATTCGTCGGTTACTATTTCAATAGTAATCGGCAAGATTTTTATTTTAAGCACATTCGTCGGTTACTATTTTAAAAGTAATCGACAAGACTTTTATTTTCAGCATATTCGTCGGTTACTATTTCGAAAGTAATCGGCAAGATTTTTATTTTCAGCATATTTGTCGATTACTATTTTAAAAGTAATCGACAAGATTTTTATTTTCAACATATTCGTCGGTTACTATTTCATAAGTAATCGGCATGATTTATTTTCAGCACATTCGTCGGTTACTATTTCAAAAGTAATCGGCATGATCTATTTTCTGCACATTCGTCGGTTACTATTTCAAAAGTAATCGGCAAGATTTTTATTTTCAACATATTCGTCGGTTACTATTTCAAAAGTAATCGGCAAGATTTTTATTTTCAGCATATTTGTCGGTTACTATATTAAAAGTAATCGACAAGATTTTTATTTTCAACATATTCGTCGGTTACTATTTCAAACGTAATCGGCAAGACTTTATTATCAGCACATTCGTTGGTTACTATTTTAAAAGTAATCGGCAAGATTTTTATTTTCAACATATTCGTCGGTTACTATTTCAAAAGTAATCGGCAAGACTTTATTTTCAGCACTTTCGTCGGTTACTATTTCAAATGTAATCGGCAGGATTTTTATTTTCAGCATATTCGTCGGTTACTATTTCGATAGTAATCGGCAAGATTTTTATTTTCAACATGTTCCTCGGTTACTATTTAAAAAGTAATCGGTAAGATTTTTATTTTCAACATATTCGTCGCTTACTATTTCAAAAGTAATCCGCAAGATTTTTATTTTCAACATATTCGTCGCTTATTATTTCAAAAGTAATCGGCATGATTTATTTTCAGCACATTCGTCGGTTACTATTTCAAAAGTAATCGGCAAGATTTTTATTTTCAACATATTCGTCGGTTACTATTTCATAAGTAATCGGGAAGATTTTATTTTCAGCACATTGATTGGTTACTTTTTTAAAAGTAATCGGTAAGATTTTTATTTCCAACATATTCGTCGCTTACTATTTCAAAAGTAATCAGCATGATTTATTTTCAGCACATTCGTCGGTTACTATTTCAAAAGTAATCGGCAAGATTTTTATTTTCAGCATATTCGTCGGTGACTATTTCAAAAGTATTCGGCAAGATTTTTATTTTCAGCATATTTGTCGGTTACTATTTGAAAAGTAATCGACAAGATTTTTATTTTCAACATATTCGTCGGTAACTATTTCAAAAGTAATCGGCAAGACTTTATTTTCAGCATATTCGTTGGTTACTATTTCAAAAGTAATCGGCAAGACTTTATTTTCAACATATTCGTCGGTTACTATTTCATAAGTAATCGGCATGATTTATTTTCAGCACATTCGTCGGTTACTATTTCAAAAGTAATCGGCATGATCTATTTTCTGCATATTCGTCGGTAACTATTTCAAAAGTAATCGGCAAGACTTTATTTTCAGCATATTCGTTGGTTACTATTTCAAAAGTAATCGGCAAGACTTTATTTTCAACATATTCGTCGGTTACTATTTCATAAGTAATCGGCATGATCTATTTTCTGCACATTCGTCGGTTACTATTTCAAAAGTAATCGGCAAGATTTTTATTTTGAGCACATTCGTCGGTTACTATTTTAAAAGTAATCGACAAGACTTTTATTTTCAGCATATTCGTCGGTTACTATTTCGAAAGTAATCGGCAAGATTTTTATTTTCAGCATATTTGTCGATTACTATTTTCAAAGTAATCGACAAGATTTTTATTTTCAACATATTCGTCGGTTACTATTTCATAAGTAATCGGCATGATTTATTTTCAGCACATTCGTCGGCTACTATTTCAAAAGTAATCGGCATGATCTATTTTCTGCACATTCATCGGTTACTATTTCAAAAGTAATCGGCAAGATTTTTATTTTCAGCATATTTGTCGGTTACTATATTAAAAGTAATCGACAAGATTTTTATTTTCAACATATTCGTCGGTTACTATTTCGAACGTAATCGGCAAGACTTTATTATCAGCACATTCATTGGTTACTATTTTCAAAGTAATCGGCAAGATTTTTATTTTCAACATATTCGTCGGTTACTATTTCAAAAGTAATCGGCAAGACTTTATTTTCAGCACTTTCGTCGGTTACTATTTCAAATGTAATCGGCAAGATTTTTATTTTCAGCATATTCGTCGGTTACTATTTCGATAGTAATCGGCAAGATTTTTATTTTCAGCATATTTGTCGGTTACTATTTTAAAAGTAATCGACAAGATTTTTATTTTCAACATATTCCTCGGTTACTATTTCAAAAGTAATCGGCAAGATTTTTATTTTCAGCATATTTGTCGATTACTATTTTCAAAGTAATCGACAAGATTTTTATTTTCAACATATTCGTCGGTTACTATTTCATAAGTAATCGGCATGATTTATTTTCAGCACATTCGTCGGTTACTATTTCAAAAGTAATCGGCATGATCTATTTTCTGCACATTCGTCGGTTACTATTTCAAAAGTAATCGGCAGGATTTTTATTTTCAGCATATTCGTCGGTTACTATTTCAAAAGTAATCGGCAAGATTTTTATTTTCAGCATATTTGTCGGTTACTATATTAAAAGTAATCGACAAGATTTTTATTTTCAACATATTCGTCGGTTACTATTTCGAACGTAATCGGCAAGACTTTATTATCAGCACATTCATTGGTTACTATTTTAAAAGTAATCGGCAAGATTTTTATTTTCAACATATTTTTCGGTTACTATTTCAAAAGTAATCGGCAAGACTTTATTTTCAGCACTTTCGTCGGTTACTATTTCAAATGTAATCGGCAAGATTTTTATTTTCAGCATATTCGTCGGTTACTATTTCGATAGTAATCGGCAAGATTTTTATTTTCAGCATATTTGTCGGTTACTATTTTAAAAGTAATCGACAAGATTTTTATTTTCAACATATTCCTCGGTTACTATTTCAAAAGTAATCGGCAAGATTTTTATTTTCAGCATGTTCGTCGGTTACTATTTCAAAAGTAATCGGCAAAATTTTTTTTTCAACATATTTGTCGGTTACTATTTTAAAAGTAATCTACAAGACTTTATTTTCAGCACGTTCGTCGGTTACTATTTCAAAAGTAATCGGCAAGATTTTTATTTTCAACATATTCGTCGGTTACTATTTCATAAGTAATCGGCATGATTTATTTTCAGCACATTCGTCGGTTACTATTTCAAAAGTAATCGGCAAGATTTTTATTTTCAACATATTCCTCGGTTACTATTTAAAAAGTAATCGGTAAGATTTTTATTTTCAACATATGCGTCGCTTACTATTTCAAAAGTAATCAGCAAGATTTTTATTTTCAACATATTCGTCGCTTACTATTTCAAAAGTAATCGGCATGATTTATTTTCAGCACATTCGTCGGTTACTATTTCAAAAGTAATCGGCAAAATTTTTATTTTCAACATATTCCTCGGTTACTATTTAAAAAGTAATCGGTAAGATTTTTATTTTCAACATATGCGTCGCTTACTATTTCAAAAGTAATCAGCAAGATTTTTATTTTCAACATATTCGTCGCTTACTATTTCAAAAGTAATCGGCATGATTTATTTTCAGCACATTCGTCGGTTACTATTTCAAAAGTAATCGGCAAGATTTTTATTTTGAGCACATTCGTCGGTTACTATTTTAAAAGTAATCGACAAGACTTTTATTTTCAGCACATTTGTCGGTTACTATTTCAAAAGTAATCGGCATGATTTATTTTCAGCACATTCGTCGGTTACTATTTCAAAAGTAATCGGCAAGACTTTATTTTCAACACATTCGTCGGTTACTATTTCAAAAGTAATCGGCATGATCTATTTTCTGCACATTCGTCGGTTACTATTTCAAAAGTAATCGGCAAGATTTTTATTTTCAACATATTCGTCGGTTACTATTTCAAAAGTAATCGGCATGATTAATTTTCAGCACATTCGTCGGTTACTATTTCAATAGTAATCGGCAAGATTTTTATTTTAAGCACATTCGTCGGTTACTATTTTAAAAGTAATCGACAAGACTTTTATTTTCAGCATATTCGTCGGTTACTATTTCGAAAGTAATCGGCAAGATTTTTATTTTCAGCATATTTGTCGATTACTATTTTAAAAGTAATCGACAAGATTTTTATTTTCAACATATTCGTCGGTTACTATTTCATAAGTAATCGGCATGATTTATTTTCAGCACATTCGTCGGTTACTATTTCAAAAGTAATCGGCATGATCTATTTTCTGCACATTCGTCGGTTACTATTTCAAAAGTAATCGGCAAGATTTTTATTTTCAACATATTCGTCGGTTACTATTTCAAAAGTAATCGGCAAGATTTTTATTTTCAGCATATTTGTCGGTTACTATATTAAAAGTAATCGACAAGATTTTTATTTTCAACATATTCGTCGGTTACTATTTCAAACGTAATCGGCAAGACTTTATTATCAGCACATTCGTTGGTTACTATTTTAAAAGTAATCGGCAAGATTTTTATTTTCAACATATTCGTCGGTTACTATTTCAAAAGTAATCGGCAAGACTTTATTTTCAGCACTTTCGTCGGTTACTATTTCAAATGTAATCGGCAGGATTTTTATTTTCAGCATATTCGTCGGTTACTATTTCGATAGTAATCGGCAAGATTTTTATTTTCAACATGTTCCTCGGTTACTATTTAAAAAGTAATCGGTAAGATTTTTATTTTCAACATATTCGTCGCTTACTATTTCAAAAGTAATCCGCAAGATTTTTATTTTCAACATATTCGTCGCTTACTATTTCAAAAGTAATCGGCATGATTTATTTTCAGCACATTCGTCGGTTACTATTTCAAAAGTAATCGGCAAGATTTTTATTTTCAACATATTCGTCGGTTACTATTTCATAAGTAATCGGGAAGATTTTATTTTCAGCACATTGATTGGTTACTTTTTTAAAAGTAATCGGTAAGATTTTTATTTCCAACATATTCGTCGCTTACTATTTCAAAAGTAATCAGCATGATTTATTTTCAGCACATTCGTCGGTTACTATTTCAAAAGTAATCGGCAAGATTTTTATTTTCAGCATATTCGTCGGTGACTATTTCAAAAGTATTCGGCAAGATTTTTATTTTCAGCATATTTGTCGGTTACTATTTGAAAAGTAATCGACAAGATTTTTATTTTCAACATATTCGTCGGTAACTATTTCAAAAGTAATCGGCAAGACTTTATTTTCAGCATATTCGTTGGTTACTATTTCAAAAGTAATCGGCAAGACTTTATTTTCAACATATTCGTCGGTTACTATTTCATAAGTAATCGGCATGATTTATTTTCAGCACATTCGTCGGTTACTATTTCAAAAGTAATCGGCATGATCTATTTTCTGCATATTCGTCGGTAACTATTTCAAAAGTAATCGGCAAGACTTTATTTTCAGCATATTCGTTGGTTACTATTTCAAAAGTAATCGGCAAGACTTTATTTTCAACATATTCGTCGGTTACTATTTCATAAGTAATCGGCATGATCTATTTTCTGCACATTCGTCGGTTACTATTTCAAAAGTAATCGGCAAGATTTTTATTTTGAGCACATTCGTCGGTTACTATTTTAAAAGTAATCGACAAGACTTTTATTTTCAGCATATTCGTCGGTTACTATTTCGAAAGTAATCGGCAAGATTTTTATTTTCAGCATATTTGTCGATTACTATTTTCAAAGTAATCGACAAGATTTTTATTTTCAACATATTCGTCGGTTACTATTTCATAAGTAATCGGCATGATTTATTTTCAGCACATTCGTCGGCTACTATTTCAAAAGTAATCGGCATGATCTATTTTCTGCACATTCATCGGTTACTATTTCAAAAGTAATCGGCAAGATTTTTATTTTCAGCATATTTGTCGGTTACTATATTAAAAGTAATCGACAAGATTTTTATTTTCAACATATTCGTCGGTTACTATTTCGAACGTAATCGGCAAGACTTTATTATCAGCACATTCATTGGTTACTATTTTCAAAGTAATCGGCAAGATTTTTATTTTCAACATATTCGTCGGTTACTATTTCAAAAGTAATCGGCAAGACTTTATTTTCAGCACTTTCGTCGGTTACTATTTCAAATGTAATCGGCAAGATTTTTATTTTCAGCATATTCGTCGGTTACTATTTCGATAGTAATCGGCAAGATTTTTATTTTCAGCATATTTGTCGGTTACTATTTTAAAAGTAATCGACAAGATTTTTATTTTCAACATATTCCTCGGTTACTATTTCAAAAGTAATCGGCAAGATTTTTATTTTCAGCATATTTGTCGATTACTATTTTCAAAGTAATCGACAAGATTTTTATTTTCAACATATTCGTCGGTTACTATTTCATAAGTAATCGGCATGATTTATTTTCAGCACATTCGTCGGTTACTATTTCAAAAGTAATCGGCATGATCTATTTTCTGCACATTCGTCGGTTACTATTTCAAAAGTAATCGGCAGGATTTTTATTTTCAGCATATTCGTCGGTTACTATTTCAAAAGTAATCGGCAAGATTTTTATTTTCAGCATATTTGTCGGTTACTATATTAAAAGTAATCGACAAGATTTTTATTTTCAACATATTCGTCGGTTACTATTTCGAACGTAATCGGCAAGACTTTATTATCAGCACATTCATTGGTTACTATTTTAAAAGTAATCGGCAAGATTTTTATTTTCAACATATTTTTCGGTTACTATTTCAAAAGTAATCGGCAAGACTTTATTTTCAGCACTTTCGTCGGTTACTATTTCAAATGTAATCGGCAAGATTTTTATTTTCAGCATATTCGTCGGTTACTATTTCGATAGTAATCGGCAAGATTTTTATTTTCAGCATATTTGTCGGTTACTATTTTAAAAGTAATCGACAAGATTTTTATTTTCAACATATTCCTCGGTTACTATTTCAAAAGTAATCGGCAAGATTTTTATTTTCAGCATGTTCGTCGGTTACTATTTCAAAAGTAATCGGCAAAATTTTTTTTTCAACATATTTGTCGGTTACTATTTTAAAAGTAATCTACAAGACTTTATTTTCAGCACGTTCGTCGGTTACTATTTCAAAAGTAATCGGCAAGATTTTTATTTTCAACATATTCGTCGGTTACTATTTCATAAGTAATCGGCATGATTTATTTTCAGCACATTCGTCGGTTACTATTTCAAAAGTAATCGGCAAGATTTTTATTTTCAACATATTCCTCGGTTACTATTTAAAAAGTAATCGGTAAGATTTTTATTTTCAACATATGCGTCGCTTACTATTTCAAAAGTAATCAGCAAGATTTTTATTTTCAACATATTCGTCGCTTACTATTTCAAAAGTAATCGGCATGATTTATTTTCAGCACATTCGTCGGTTACTATTTCAAAAGTAATCGGCAAAATTTTTATTTTCAACATATTCCTCGGTTACTATTTAAAAAGTAATCGGTAAGATTTTTATTTTCAACATATGCGTCGCTTACTATTTCAAAAGTAATCAGCAAGATTTTTATTTTCAACATATTCGTCGCTTACTATTTCAAAAGTAATCGGCATGATTTATTTTCAGCACATTCGTCGGTTACTATTTCAAAAGTAATCGGCAAGATATTTATTTTGAGCACATTCGTCGGTTACTATTTTAAAAGTAATCGACAAGACTTTTATTTTCAGCACATTTGTCGGTTACTATTTCAAAAGTAATCGGCATGATTTATTTTCAGCACATTCGTCGGTTACTATTTCAAAAGTAATCGGCAAGATTTTTATTTTGAGCACATTCGTCGGTTACAATTTTAAAAGTAATCGACAAGACTTTTATTTTCAGCACATTTGTCGGTTACTATTTCAAAAGTAATCGACATGATTTATTTTCAGCACATTCGTCGGTTACTATTTCAAAAGTAATCGGCAAGACTTTATTTTCAACACATTCATGGGTTACTATTTCAAAAGTAATCGGCATGATCTATTTTCTGCACATTCGTCGGTTACTATTTCAAAAGTAATCGACAAGATTTTTATTTTCAGCATATTCGTCGGTTACTATTTCAAAAGTAATCGGCATGATTTATTTTCAGCACATTCGTCAGTTACTATTTCAAAAGTAATCGGCAAGATTTTTATTTTGAGCACATTCGTCGGTTACTAATTTAAAAGTAATCGACAAGACTTTTATTTTCAGCATATTCGTCGGTTACTATTTCGAAAGTAATCGGCAAGATTTTTATTTTCAGCATATTTGTTGGTTACTATTTTAAAAGTAATCGACAAGATTTTTATTTTCAACATATTCGTCGGTTACTATTTCATAAGTAATCGGCATGATTTATTTTCAGCACATTCGTCGGTTACTATTTCAAAAGTAATCGGCAAGATTTTTATTTTCAGCATATTCGTCGGTTACTATTTCAAAAGTAATCGGCAAGATTTTTATTTTCAGCATATTTGTCGGTTACTATATTAAAAGTAATCGACAAGATTTTTATTTTCAACATATTCGTCGGTTACTATTTCGAACGTAATCGGCAAGACTTTATTATCAGCACATTCATTGGTTACTATTTTCAAAGTAATCGGCAAGATTTTTATTTTCAACATATTCGTCGGTTACTATTTCAAAAGTAATCGGCAAGACTTTATTTTCAGCACTTTCGTCGGTTACTATTTCAAATGTAATCGGCAAGATTTTTATTTTCAGCATATTCGTCGGTTACTATTTCGATAGTAATCGGCAAGATTTTTATTTTCAGCATATTTGTCGGTTACTATTTTAAAAGTAATCGACAAGATTTTTATTTTCAACATATTCCTCGGTTACTATTTCAAAAGTAATCGGCAAGATTTTTATTTTCAGCATATTTGTCGATTACTATTTTCAAAGTAATCGACAAGATTTTTATTTTCAACATATTCGTCGGTTACTATTTCATAAGTAATCGGCATGATTTATTTTCAGCACATTCGTCGGTTACTATTTCAAAAGTAATCGGCATGATCTATTTTCTGCACATTCGTCGGTTACTATTTCAAAAGTAATCGGCAGGATTTTTATTTTCAGCATATTCGTCGGTTACTATTTCAAAAGTAATCGGCAAGATTTTTATTTTCAGCATATTTGTCGGTTACTATATTAAAAGTAATCGACAAGATTTTTATTTTCAACATATTCGTCGGTTACTATTTCGAACGTAATCGGCAAGACTTTATTATCAGCACATTCATTGGTTACTATTTTAAAAGTAATCGGCAAGATTTTTATTTTCAACATATTTTTCGGTTACTATTTCAAAAGTAATCGGCAAGACTTTATTTTCAGCACTTTCGTCGGTTACTATTTCAAATGTAATCGGCAAGATTTTTATTTTCAGCATATTCGTCGGTTACTATTTCGATAGTAATCGGCAAGATTTTTATTTTCAGCATATTTGTCGGTTACTATTTTAAAAGTAATCGACAAGATTTTTATTTTCAACATATTCCTCGGTTACTATTTCAAAAGTAATCGGCAAGATTTTTATTTTCAGCATGTTCGTCGGTTACTATTTCAAAAGTAATCGGCAAAATTTTTTTTTCAACATATTTGTCGGTTACTATTTTAAAAGTAATCTACAAGACTTTATTTTCAGCACGTTCGTCGGTTACTATTTCCAAAGTAATCGGCAAGATTTTTATTTTCAACATATTCGTCGATTACTATTTCATAAGTAATCGGCATGATTTATTTTCAGCACATTCGTCGGTTACTATTTCAAAAGTAATCGGCAAGATTTTTATTTTCAACATATTCCTCGGTTACTATTTAAAAAGTAATCGGTAAGATTTTTATTTTCAACGTATTCGTCGCTTACTATTTCAAAAGTAATCAGCAAGATTTTTATTTTCAACATATTCGTCGCTGACTATTTCAAAAGTAATCGGCATGATTTATTTTCAGCACATTCGTCGGTTACTATTTCAAAAGTAATCGGCAAGATATTTATTTTGAGCACATTCGTCGGTTACTATTTTAAAAGTAATCGACAAGACTTTTATTTTCAGCACATTTGTCGGTTACTATTTCAAAAGTAATCGGCATGATTTATTTTCAGCACATTCGTCGGTTACTATTTCAAAAGTAATCGGCAAGATTTTTATTTTGAGCACATTCGTCGGTTACAATTTTAAAAGTAATCGACAAGACTTTTATTTTCAGCACATTTGTCGGTTACTATTTCAAAAGTAATCGGCATGATTTATTTTCAGCACATTCGTCGGTTACTATTTCAAAAGTAATCGGCAAGACTTTATTTTCAACACATTCATCGGTTACTATTTCAAAAGTAATCGGCATGATCTATTTTCTGCACATTCGTCGGTTACTATTTCAAAAGTAATCGGCAAGATTTTTATTTTCAGCATATTCGTCGGTTACTATTTCAAAAGTAATCGGCATGATTTATTTTCAGCACATTCGTCAGTTACTATTTCAAAAGTAATCGGCAAGATTTTTATTTTGAGCACATTCGTCGGTTACTAATTTAAAAGTAATCGACAAGACTTTTATTTTCAGCATATTCGTCGGTTACTATTTCGAAAGTAATCGGCAAGATTTTTATTTTCAACATATTCCTCGGTTACTATTTCAAAAGTAATCGGCAAGATTTTTATTTTCAGCATATTTGTCGATTACTATTTTCAAAGTAATCGACAAGATTTTTATTTTCAACATATTCGTCGGTTACTATTTCATAAGTAATCGGCATGATTTATTTTCAGCACATTCGTCGGTTACTATTTCAAAAGTAATCGGCATGATCTATTTTCTGCACATTCGTCGGTTACTATTTCAAAAGTAATCGGCAGGATTTTTATTTTCAGCATATTCGTCGGTTACTATTTCAAAAGTAATCGGCAAGATTTTTATTTTCAGCATATTTGTCGGTTACTATATTAAAAGTAATCGACAAGATTTTTATTTTCAACATATTCGTCGGTTACTATTTCGAACGTAATCGGCAAGACTTTATTATCAGCACATTCATTGGTTACTATTTTAAAAGTAATCGGCAAGATTTTTATTTTCAACATATTCCTCGGTTACTATTTAAAAAGTAATCGGTAAGATTTTTATTTTCAACATATGCGTCGCTTACTATTTCAAAAGTAATCAGCAAGATTTTTATTTTCAACATATTCGTCGCTTACTATTTCAAAAGTAATCGGCATGATTTATTTTCAGCACATTCGTCGGTTACTATTTCAAAAGTAATCGGCAAGATATTTATTTTGAGCACATTCGTCGGTTACTATTTTAAAAGTAATCGACAAGACTTTTATTTTCAGCACATTTGTCGGTTACTATTTCAAAAGTAATCGGCATGATTTATTTTCAGCACATTCGTCGGTTACTATTTCAAAAGTAATCGGCAAGATTTTTATTTTGAGCACATTCGTCGGTTACAATTTTAAAAGTAATCGACAAGACTTTTATTTTCAGCACATTTGTCGGTTACTATTTCAAAAGTAATCGACATGATTTATTTTCAGCACATTCGTCGGTTACTATTTCAAAAGTAATCGGCAAGACTTTATTTTCAACACATTCATGGGTTACTATTTCAAAAGTAATCGGCATGATCTATTTTCTGCACATTCGTCGGTTACTATTTCAAAAGTAATCGACAAGATTTTTATTTTCAGCATATTCGTCGGTTACTATTTCAAAAGTAATCGGCATGATTTATTTTCAGCACATTCGTCAGTTACTATTTCAAAAGTAATCGGCAAGATTTTTATTTTGAGCACATTCGTCGGTTACTAATTTAAAAGTAATCGACAAGACTTTTATTTTCAGCATATTCGTCGGTTACTATTTCGAAAGTAATCGGCAAGATTTTTATTTTCAGCATATTTGTTGGTTACTATTTTAAAAGTAATCGACAAGATTTTTATTTTCAACATATTCGTCGGTTACTATTTCATAAGTAATCGGCATGATTTATTTTCAGCACATTCGTCGGTTACTATTTCAAAAGTAATCGGCAAGATTTTTATTTTCAGCATATTCGTCGGTTACTATTTCAAAAGTAATCGGCAAGATTTTTATTTTCAGCATATTTGTCGGTTACTATATTAAAAGTAATCGACAAGATTTTTATTTTCAACATATTCGTCGGTTACTATTTCGAACGTAATCGGCAAGACTTTATTATCAGCACATTCATTGGTTACTATTTTCAAAGTAATCGGCAAGATTTTTATTTTCAACATATTCGTCGGTTACTATTTCAAAAGTAATCGGCAAGACTTTATTTTCAGCACTTTCGTCGGTTACTATTTCAAATGTAATCGGCAAGATTTTTATTTTCAGCATATTCGTCGGTTACTATTTCGATAGTAATCGGCAAGATTTTTATTTTCAGCATATTTGTCGGTTACTATTTTAAAAGTAATCGACAAGATTTTTATTTTCAACATATTCCTCGGTTACTATTTCAAAAGTAATCGGCAAGATTTTTATTTTCAGCATATTTGTCGATTACTATTTTCAAAGTAATCGACAAGATTTTTATTTTCAACATATTCGTCGGTTACTATTTCATAAGTAATCGGCATGATTTATTTTCAGCACATTCGTCGGTTACTATTTCAAAAGTAATCGGCATGATCTATTTTCTGCACATTCGTCGGTTACTATTTCAAAAGTAATCGGCAGGATTTTTATTTTCAGCATATTCGTCGGTTACTATTTCAAAAGTAATCGGCAAGATTTTTATTTTCAGCATATTTGTCGGTTACTATATTAAAAGTAATCGACAAGATTTTTATTTTCAACATATTCGTCGGTTACTATTTCGAACGTAATCGGCAAGACTTTATTATCAGCACATTCATTGGTTACTATTTTAAAAGTAATCGGCAAGATTTTTATTTTCAACATATTTTTCGGTTACTATTTCAAAAGTAATCGGCAAGACTTTATTTTCAGCACTTTCGTCGGTTACTATTTCAAATGTAATCGGCAAGATTTTTATTTTCAGCATATTCGTCGGTTACTATTTCGATAGTAATCGGCAAGATTTTTATTTTCAGCATATTTGTCGGTTACTATTTTAAAAGTAATCGACAAGATTTTTATTTTCAACATATTCCTCGGTTACTATTTCAAAAGTAATCGGCAAGATTTTTATTTTCAGCATGTTCGTCGGTTACTATTTCAAAAGTAATCGGCAAAATTTTTTTTTCAACATATTTGTCGGTTACTATTTTAAAAGTAATCTACAAGACTTTATTTTCAGCACGTTCGTCGGTTACTATTTCCAAAGTAATCGGCAAGATTTTTATTTTCAACATATTCGTCGATTACTATTTCATAAGTAATCGGCATGATTTATTTTCAGCACATTCGTCGGTTACTATTTCAAAAGTAATCGGCAAGATTTTTATTTTCAACATATTCCTCGGTTACTATTTAAAAAGTAATCGGTAAGATTTTTATTTTCAACGTATTCGTCGCTTACTATTTCAAAAGTAATCAGCAAGATTTTTATTTTCAACATATTCGTCGCTTACTATTTCAAAAGTAATCGGCATGATTTATTTTCAGCACATTCGTCGGTTACTATTTCAAAAGTAATCGGCAAGATATTTATTTTGAGCACATTCGTCGGTTACTATTTTAAAAGTAATCGACAAGACTTTTATTTTCAGCACATTTGTCGGTTACTATTTCAAAAGTAATCGGCATGATTTATTTTCAGCACATTCGTCGGTTACTATTTCAAAAGTAATCGGCAAGATTTTTATTTTGAGCACATTCGTCGGTTACAATTTTAAAAGTAATCGACAAGACTTTTATTTTCAGCACATTTGTCGGTTACTATTTCAAAAGTAATCGGCATGATTTATTTTCAGCACATTCGTCGGTTACTATTTCAAAAGTAATCGGCAAGACTTTATTTTCAACACATTCATCGGTTACTATTTCAAAAGTAATCGGCATGATCTATTTTCTGCACATTCGTCGGTTACTATTTCAAAAGTAATCGGCAAGATTTTTATTTTCAGCATATTCGTCGGTTACTATTTCAAAAGTAATCGGCATGATTTATTTTCAGCACATTCGTCAGTTACTATTTCAAAAGTAATCGGCAAGATTTTTATTTTGAGCACATTCGTCGGTTACTAATTTAAAAGTAATCGACAAGACTTTTATTTTCAGCATATTCGTCGGTTACTATTTCGAAAGTAATCGGCAAGATTTTTATTTTCAACATATTCCTCGGTTACTATTTCAAAAGTAATCGGCAAGATTTTTATTTTCAGCATATTTGTCGATTACTATTTTCAAAGTAATCGACAAGATTTTTATTTTCAACATATTCGTCGGTTACTATTTCATAAGTAATCGGCATGATTTATTTTCAGCACATTCGTCGGTTACTATTTCAAAAGTAATCGGCATGATCTATTTTCTGCACATTCGTCGGTTACTATTTCAAAAGTAATCGGCAGGATTTTTATTTTCAGCATATTCGTCGGTTACTATTTCAAAAGTAATCGGCAAGATTTTTATTTTCAGCATATTTGTCGGTTACTATATTAAAAGTAATCGACAAGATTTTTATTTTCAACATATTCGTCGGTTACTATTTCGAACGTAATCGGCAAGACTTTATTATCAGCACATTCATTGGTTACTATTTTAAAAGTAATCGGCAAGATTTTCATTTTCAACATATTTTTCGGTTACTATTTCAAAAGTAATCGGCAAGACTTTATTTTCAGCACTTTCGTCGGTTACTATTTCAAATGTAATCGGCAAGATTTTTATTTTCAGCATATTCGTCGGTTACTATTTCGATAGTAATCGGCAAGATTTTTATTTTCAGCATATTTGTCGGTTACTATTTTAAAAGTAATCGACAAGATTTTTATTTTCAACATATTCCTCGGTTACTATTTCAAAAGTAATCGGCAAGATTTTTATTTTCAGCATGTTCGTCGGTTACTATTTCAAAAGTAATCGGCAAAATTTTTTTTTCAACATATTTGTCGGTTACTATTTTAAAAGTAATCTACAAGACTTTATTTTCAGCACGTTCGTCGGTTACTATTTCAAAAGTAATCGGCAAGATTTTTATTTTCAACATATTCGTCGGTTACTATTTCATAAGTAATCGGCATGATTTATTTTCAGCACATTCGTCGGTTACTATTTCAAAAGTAATCGGCAAGATTTTTATTTTCAACATATTCCTCGGTTACTATTTAAAAAGTAATCGGTAAGATTTTTATTTTCAACATATGCGTCGCTTACTATTTCAAAAGTAATCAGCAAGATTTTTATTTTCAACATATTCGTCGCTTACTATTTCAAAAGTAATCGGCATGATTTATTTTCAGCACATTCGTCGGTTACTATTTCAAAAGTAATCGGCAAGATATTTATTTTGAGCACATTCGTCGGTTACTATTTTAAAAGTAATCGACAAGACTTTTATTTTCAGCACATTTGTCGGTTACTATTTCAAAAGTAATCGGCATGATTTATTTTCAGCACATTCGTCGGTTACTATTTCAAAAGTAATCGGCAAGATTTTTATTTTGAGCACATTCGTCGGTTACAATTTTAAAAGTAATCGACAAGACTTTTATTTTCAGCACATTTGTCGGTTACTATTTCAAAAGTAATCGACATGATTTATTTTCAGCACATTCGTCGGTTACTATTTCAAAAGTAATCGGCAAGACTTTATTTTCAACACATTCATGGGTTACTATTTCAAAAGTAATCGGCATGATCTATTTTCTGCACATTCGTCGGTTACTATTTCAAAAGTAATCGGCAAGATTTTTATTTTCAGCATATTCGTCGGTTACTATTTCAAAAGTAATCGGCATGATTTATTTTCAGCACATTCGTCAGTTACTATTTCAAAAGTAATCGGCAAGATTTTTATTTTGAGCACATTCGTCGGTTACTAATTTAAAAGTAATCGACAAGACTTTTATTTTCAGCATATTCGTCGGTTACTATTTCGAAAGTAATCGGCAAGATTTTTATTTTCAGCATATTTGTTGGTTACTATTTTAAAAGTAATCGACAAGATTTTTATTTTCAACATATTCGTCGGTTACTATTTCATAAGTAATCGGCATGATTTATTTTCAGCACATTCGTCGGTTACTATTTCAAAAGTAATCGGCAAGATTTTTATTTTCAGCATATTCGTCGGTTACTATTTCAAAAGTAATCGGCAAGATTTTTATTTTCAGCATATTTGTCGGTTACTATATTAAAAGTAATCGACAAGATTTTTATTTTCAACATATTCGTCGGTTACTATTTCGAACGTAATCGGGAAGACTTTATTATCAGCACATTCATTGGTTACTATTTTCAAAGTAATCGGCAAGATTTTTATTTTCAACATATTCGTCGGTTACTATTTCAAAAGTAATCGATAAGACTTTATTTTCAGCACTTTCGTCGGTTACTATTTCAAATGTAATCGGCAAGATTTTTATTTTCAGCATATTCGTCGGTTACTATTTCGATAGTAATCGGCAAGATTTTTATTTTCAGCATATTTGTCGGTTACTATTTTAAAAGTAATCGACAAGATTTTTATTTTCAACATATTCCTCGGTTACTATTTCAAAAGTAATCGGCAAGATTTTTATTTTCAGCATATTTGTCGATTACTATTTTCAAAGTAATCGACAAGATTTTTATTTTCAACATATTCGTCGGTTACTATTTCATAAGTAATCGGCATGATTTATTTTCAGCACATTCGTCGGTTACTATTTCAAAAGTAATCGGCATGATCTATTTTCTGCACATTCGTCGGTTACTATTTCAAAAGTAATCGGCAGGATTTTTATTTTCAGCATATTCGTCGGTTACTATTTCAAAAGTAATCGGCAAGATTTTTATTTTCAGCATATTTGTCGGTTACTATATTAAAAGTAATCGACAAGATTTTTATTTTCAACATATTCGTCGGTTACTATTTCGAACGTAATCGGCAAGACTTTATTATCAGCACATTCATTGGTTACTATTTTAAAAGTAATCGGCAAGATTTTTATTTTCAACATATTTTTCGGTTACTATTTCAAAAGTAATCGGCAAGACTTTATTTTCAGCACTTTCGTCGGTTACTATTTCAAATGTAATCGGCAAGATTTTTATTTTCAGCATATTCGTCGGTTACTATTTCGATAGTAATCGGCAAGATTTTTATTTTCAGCATATTTGTCGGTTACTATTTTAAAAGTAATCGACAAGATTTTTATTTTCAACATATTCCTCGGTTACTATTTCAAAAGTAATCGGCAAGATTTTTATTTTCAGCATGTTCGTCGGTTACTATTTCAAAAGTAATCGGCAAAATTTTTTTTTCAACATATTTGTCGGTTACTATTTTAAAAGTAATCTACAAGACTTTATTTTCAGCACGTTCGTCGGTTACTATTTCCAAAGTAATCGGCAAGATTTTTATTTTCAACATATTCGTCGATTACTATTTCATAAGTAATCGGCATGATTTATTTTCAGCACATTCGTCGGTTACTATTTCAAAAGTAATCGGCAAGATTTTTATTTTCAACATATTCCTCGGTTACTATTTAAAAAGTAATCGGTAAGATTTTTATTTTCAACGTATTCGTCGCTTACTATTTCAAAAGTAATCAGCAAGATTTTTATTTTCAACATATTCGTCGCTTACTATTTCAAAAGTAATCGGCATGATTTATTTTCAGCACATTCGTCGGTTACTATTTCAAAAGTAATCGGCAAGATATTTATTTTGAGCACATTCGTCGGTTACTATTTTAAAAGTAATCGACAAGACTTTTATTTTCAGCACATTTGTCGGTTACTATTTCAAAAGTAATCGGCATGATTTATTTTCAGCACATTCGTCGGTTACTATTTCAAAAGTAATCGGCAAGATTTTTATTTTGAGCACATTCGTCGGTTACAATTTTAAAAGTAATCGACAAGACTTTTATTTTCAGCACATTTGTCGGTTACTATTTCAAAAGTAATCGGCATGATTTATTTTCAGCACATTCGTCGGTTACTATTTCAAAAGTAATCGGCAAGACTTTATTTTCAACACATTCATCGGTTACTATTTCAAAAGTAATCGGCATGATCTATTTTCTGCACATTCGTCGGTTACTATTTCAAAAGTAATCGGCAAGATTTTTATTTTCAGCATATTCGTCGGTTACTATTTCAAAAGTAATCGGCATGATTTATTTTCAGCACATTCGTCAGTTACTATTTCAAAAGTAATCGGCAAGATTTTTATTTTGAGCACATTCGTCGGTTACTAATTTAAAAGTAATCGACAAGACTTTTATTTTCAGCATATTCGTCGGTTACTATTTCAAAAGTAATCGGCAAGATTTTTATTTTCAGCATATTTGTCGGTTACTATATTAAAAGTAATCGACAAGATTTTTATTTTCAACATATTCGTCGGTTACTATTTCGGTTACTATTTCAAAAGTAATCGGCAAGACTTTATTTTCAGCACTTTCGTCGGTTACTATTTCAAATGTAATCGGCAAGATTTTTATTTTCAGCATATTCGTCGGTTACTATTTCGATAGTAATCGGCAAGATTTTTATTTTCAGCATATTTGTCGGTTACTATTTTAAAAGTAATCGACAAGATTTTTATTTTCAACATATTCCTCGGTTACTATTTCAAAAGTAATCGGCAAGATTTTTATTTTCAGCATGTTCGTCGGTTACTATTTCAAAAGTAATCGGCAAAATTTTTTTTTCAACATATTTGTCGGTTACTATTTTAAAAGTAATCTACAAGACTTTATTTTCAGCACGTTCGTCGGTTACTATTTCCAAAGTAATCGGCATGATTTTTATTTTCAACATATTCGTCGATTACTATTTCATAAGTAATCGGCATGATTTATTTTCAGCACATTCGTAGGTTACTATTTCAAAAGTAATCGGCAAGATTTTTATTTTCAACATATTCCTCGGTTACTATTTAAAAAGTAATCGGTAAGATTTTTATTTTCAACGTATTCGTCGCTTACTATTTCAAAAGTAATCAGCAAGATTTTTATTTTCAACATATTCGTCGCTTACTATTTCAAAAGTAATCGGCATGATTTATTTTCAGCACATTCGTCGGTTACTATTTCAAAAGTAATCGGCAAGATATTTATTTTGAGCACATTCGTCGGTTACTATTTTAAAAGTAATCGACAAGACTTTTATTTTCAGCACATTTGTCGGTTACTATTTCAAAAGTAATCGGCATGATTTATTTTCAGCACATTCGTCGGTTACTATTTCAAAAGTAATCGGCAAGATTTTTATTTTGAGCACATTCGTCGGTTACAATTTTAAAAGTAATCGACAAGACTTTTATTTTCAGCACATTTGTCGGTTACTATTTCAAAAGTAATCGGCATGATTTATTTTCAGCACATTCGTCGGTTACTATTTCAAAAGTAATCGGCAAGACTTTATTTTCAACACATTCATCGGTTACTATTTCAAAAGTAATCGGCATGATCTATTTTCTGCACATTCGTCGGTTACTATTTCAAAAGTAATCGGCAAGATTTTTATTTTCAGCATATTCGTCGGTTACTATTTCAAAAGTAATCGGCATGATTTATTTTCAGCACATTCGTCAGTTACTATTTCAAAAGTAATCGGCAAGATTTTTATTTTGAGCACATTCGTCGGTTACTAATTTAAAAGTAATCGACAAGACTTTTATTTTCAGCATATTCGTCGGTTACTATTTCGAAAGTAATCGGCAAGATTTTTATTTTCAACATATTCCTCGGTTACTATTTCAAAAGTAATCGGCAAGATTTTTATTTTCAGCATATTTGTCGATTACTATTTTCAAAGTAATCGACAAGATTTTTATTTTCAACATATTCGTCGGTTACTATTTCATAAGTAATCGGCATGATTTATTTTCAGCACATTCGTCGGTTACTATTTCAAAAGTAATCGGCATGATCTATTTTCTGCACATTCGTCGGTTACTATTTCAAAAGTAATCGGCAGGATTTTTATTTTCAGCATATTCGTCGGTTACTATTTCAAAAGTAATCGGCAAGACTTTATTTTCAGCACTTTCGTCGGTTACTATTTCAAATGTAATCGGCAAGATTTTTATTTTCAGCATATTCGTCGGTTACTATTTCGATAGTAATCGGCAAGATTTTTATTTTCAGCATATTTGTCGGTTACTATTTTAAAAGTAATCGACAAGATTTTTATTTTCAACATATTCCTCGGTTACTATTTCAAAAGTAATCGGCAAGATTTTTATTTTCAGCATGTTCGTCGGTTACTATTTCAAAAGTAATCGGCAAAATTTTTTTTTCAACATATTTGTCGGTTACTATTTTAAAAGTAATCTACAAGACTTTATTTTCAGCACGTTCGTCGGTTACTATTTCAAAAGTAATCGGCAAGATTTTTATTTTCAACATATTCGTCGGTTACTATTTCATAAGTAATCGGCATGATTTATTTTCAGCACATTCGTCGGTTACTATTTCAAAAGTAATCGGCAAGATTTTTATTTTCAACATATTCCTCGGTTACTATTTAAAAAGTAATCGGTAAGATTTTTATTTTCAACATTTTCGTCGCTTACTATTTCAAAAGTAATCAGCAAGATTTTTATTTTCAACATATTCGTCGCTTACTATTTCAAAAGTAATCGGCATGATTTAGTTTCAGCACATTCGTCGGTTACTATTTCAAAAGTAATCGGCAAGATATTTATTTTGAGCACATTCGTCGGTTACTATTTTAAAAGTAATCGACAAGACTTTTATTTTCAGCACATTTGTCGGTTACTATTTCAAAAGTAATCGGCATGATTTATTTTCAGCACATTCGTCGGTTACTATTTCAAAAGTAATCGGCAAGATTTTTATTTTGAGCACATTCGTCGGTTACAATTTTAAAAGTAATCGACAAGACTTTTATTTTCAGCACATTTGTCGGTTACTATTTCAAAAGTAATCGACATGATTTATTTTCAGCACATTCGTCGGTTACTATTTCAAAAGTAATCGGCAAGACTTTATTTTCAACACATTCATGGGTTACTATTTCAAAAGTAATCGGCATGATCTATTTTCTGCACATTCGTCGGTTACTATTTCAAAAGTAATCGGCAAGATTTTTATTTTCAGCATATTCGTCGGTTACTATTTCAAAAGTAATCGGCATGATTTATTTTCAGCACATTCGTCAGTTACTATTTCAAAAGTAATCGGCAAGATTTTTATTTTGAGCACATTCGTCGGTTACTAATTTAAAAGTAATCGACAAGACTTTTATTTTCAGCATATTCGTCGGTTACTATTTCGAAAGTAATCGGCAAGATTTTTATTTTCAGCATATTTGTTGGTTACTATTTTAAAAGTAATCGACAAGATTTTTATTTTCAACATATTCGTCGGTTACTATTTCATAAGTAATCGGCATGATTTATTTTCAGCACATTCGTCGGTTACTATTTCAAAAGTAATCGGCATGATCTATTTTCTGCACATTCGTCGGTTACTATTTCAAAAGTAATCGGCAAGATTTTTATTTTCAGCATATTTGTCGGTTACTATATTAAAAGTAATCGACAAGATTTTTATTTTCAACATATTCGTCGGTTACTATTTCAAACGTAATCGGCAAGACTTTATTATCAGCACATTCGTTGGTTACTATTTTAAAAGTAATCGGCAAGATTTTTATTTTCAACATATTCGTCGGTTACTATTTCAAACGTAATCGGCAAGACTTTATTATCAGCACATTCGTTGGTTACTATTTTAAAAGTAATCGGCAAGATTTTTATTTTCAACATATTCGTCGGTTACTATTTCAAAAGTAATCGGCAAGACTTTATTTTCAGCACTTTCGTCGGTTACTATTTCAAATGTAATCGGCAGGATTTTTATTTTCAGCATATTCGTCGGTTACTATTTCGATAGTAATCGGCAAGATTTTTATTTTCAGCATATTTGTCGGTTACTATTTTAAAAGTAATCGACAAGATTTTTATTTCTAACATATTCCTCGGTTACTATTTCAAAAGTAATCGTCAGGATTTTTATTTTCAACATATTCGTCGCTTACTATTTCAAAAGTAATCAGCAAGATTTTTATTTTCAACATATTCGTCGCTTACTATTTCAAAAGTAATCGGCATGATTTATTTTCAGCACATTCGTCGGTTACTATTTCAAAAGTAATCGTCAGGATTTTTATTTTCAACATATTCGTCGCTTACTATTTCAAAAGTAATCGGCATGATTTATTTTCAGCACATTTGTCGGTTACTATTTCAAAAGTAATCGGCAAGATTTTTATTTTGAGCACATTCGTCGGTTACTATTTTAAAAGTAATCGACAAGACTTTTATTTTCAGCACATTTGTCGGTTACTATTTCAAAAGTAATCGGCATGATTTATTTTCAACATATTTGTCGGTTACTATTTTAAAAGTAATCGACAAGACTTTATTTTCGGCACATTCGTCGGTTACTATTTCAAAAGTAATCGGCAAGATTTTTATTTTCAACATATTCGTCGCTTACTATTTCAAAAGTAATCAGCAAGATTTTTATTTTCAACATATTCGTCGCTTACTATTTCAAAAGTAATCGGCATGATTTATTTTCAGCACATTCGTCGGTTACTATTTTAAAAGTAATCTACAAGACTTTATTTTCAGCACGTTCGTCGGTTACTATTTCAAAAGTAATCGGCAAGATTTTTATTTTCAACACATTCATCGGTTACTATTTCAAAAGTAATCGGCATGATGTATTTTCTGCACATTCGTCGGTTACTATTTCAAAAGTAATCGGCAAGATTTTTATTTTCAGCATATTCGTCGGTTACTATTTCAAAAGTAATCGGCATGATTTATTTTCAGCACATTCGTCAGTTACTATTTCAAAAGTAATCGGCAAGATTTTTATTTTGAGCACATTCGTCGGTTACTAATTTAAAAGTAATCGACAAGACTTTTATTTTCAGCATATTCGTCGGTTACTATTTCGAAAGTAATCGGCAAGATTTTTATTTTCAGCATATTTGTTGGTTACTATTTTAAAAGTAATCGACAAGATTTTTATTTTCAACATATTCGTCGGTTACTATTTCATAAGTAATCGGCATGATTTATTTTCAGCACATTCGTCGGTTACTATTTCAAAAGTAATCGGCATGATCTATTTTCTGCACATTCGTCGGTTACTATTTCAAAAGTAATCGGCAAGATTTTTATTTTCAGCATATTTGTCGGTTACTATGTTAAAAGTAATCGACAAGATTTTTATTTTCAACATATTCGTCGGTTACTATTTCAAACGTAATCGGCAAGACTTTATTATCAGCACATTCGTTGGTTACTATTTTAAAAGTAATCGGCAAGATTTTTATTTTCAACATATTCGTCGGTTACTATTTCAAACGTAATCGGCAAGACTTTATTATCAGCACATTCGTTGGTTACTATTTTAAAAGTAATCGGCAAGATTTTTATTTTCAACATATTCGTCGGTTACTATTTCAAAAGTAATCGGCAAGACTTTATTTTCAGCACTTTCGTCGGTTACTATTTCAAATGTAATCGGCAGGATTTTTATTTTCAGCATATTCTTCGGTAACTATTTCGATAGTAATCGGCAAGATTTTTATTTTCGGCATATTTGTCGGTTACTATTTTAAAAGTAATCGACAAGATTTTTATTTCTAACATATTCCTCGGTTACTATTTCAAAAGTAATCGGCAAGATTTTTATTTTCAGCATGTTCGTCGGTTACTATTTCAGAAGTAATCGGCAAGATTTTTTTTTTCAACATATTTGTCGGTTACTATTTTAAAATTAATCGACAAGACTTTATTTTCAGCACATTCGTCGGTAACTATTTCAAAAGTAATCGGCAAGATTTTTATTTTCAACATATTCGTCGCTTACTATTTCAAAAGTAATCAGCAAGATTTTTATTTTCAACATATTCGTCGCTTACTATTTCAAAAGTAATCGGCATGATTTATTTTCAGCACATTCGTCGGTTACTATTTCAAAAGTAATCGTCAGGATTTTTATTTTCAACATATTCGTCGCTTACTATTTCAAAAGTAATCAGCAAGATTTTTATTTTCAACATATTCGTCGCTTACTATTTCAAAAGTAATCGGCATGATTTATTTTCAGCACATTCGTCGGTTACTATTTCAAAAGTAATCGACAAGATTTTTATTTTGAGCACATTCGTCGGTTACTATTTTAAAAGTAATCGACAAGACTTTTATTTTCAGCACATTTGTCGGTTACTATTTCAAAAGTAATCGGCATGATTTATTTTCAACATATTTGTCGGTTACTATTTTAAAAGTAATCGACAAGCCTTTATTTTCAGCACATTCGTCGGTTACTATTTCAAAAGTAATCGGCAAGATTTTTATTTTCAACATATTCGTTGCTTACTATTTCAAAAGTAATCAGCAAGATTTTTATTTTCAACATATTCGTCGCTTACTATTTCAAAAGTAATCGGCATGATTTATTTTCAGCACATTCGTCGGTTACTATTTTAAAAGTAATCTACAAAACTTTATTTTCAGCACGTTCGTCGGTTACTATTTCAAAAGTAATCGGCAAGATTTTTATTTTCAACATATTCGTCGGTTACTATTTCATCAGTAATCGGCATGATTTATTTTCAGCACATTCGTCGGTTACTATTTCAAAAGTAATCGGCAAGATTTTTATTTTCAACATATTCCTCGGTTACTATTTAAAATGTAATCGGTAAGATTTTTATTTTCAACATATTCGTCGCTTACTATTTCAAAAGTAATCAGCAAGATTTTTATTTTCAACATATTCGTCGCTTACTATTTCAAAAGTAATCGGCATGATTTATTTTCAGCACATTCGTCGGTTACTATTTCAAAAGTAATCGGCAAGATTTTTATTTTCAACATATTCGTCGGTTACTATTTCATAAGTAATCGGGAAGATTTTATTTTCAGCACATTGATTGGTTACTTTTTTAAAAGTGATCGGTAAGATTTTTATTTCCAACATATTCGTCGCTTACTATTTCAAAAGTAATCAGTATGATTTATTTTCAGCACATTCGTCGGTTACTATTTCAAAAGTAATCGACAAGATTTTTATTTTCAGCATATTCGTCGGTGACTATTTCAAAAGTAATCGACAAGATTTTTATTTTCAGCATATTTGTCGGTTACTATTTGAAAAGTAATCGACAAGATTTTTATTTTAAACATATTCGTCGGTTACTATTTCAAAAGTAATCGGCAAGACTTTATTTTCAGCATATTCGTTGGTTACTATTTCAAAAGTAATCGGCAAGACTTTATTTTCAACATATTCGTCGGTTACTATTTCATAAGTAATCGGCATGATTTATTTTCAGCACATTCGTCGGTTACTATTTCAAAAGTAATCGGCATGATCTATTTTCTGCACATTCGTCGGTTACTATTTCAAAAGTAATCGGCAAGATTTTTATTTTGAGCACATTCGTCGGTTACTATTTTAAAAGTAATCGACAAGACTTTTATTTTCAGCATATTCGTCGGTTACTATTTCGAAAGTAGTCGGCAAGATTTTTATTTTTAGCATATTTGTCGATTACTATTTTCAAAGTAATCGACAAGATTTTTATTTTCAACATATTCGTCGGTTACTATTTCATAAGTAATCAGCATGATTTATTTTCAGCACATTCGTCGGTTACTATTTCAAAAGTAATCGGCATGATCTATTTTCTGCACATTCGTCGGTTACTATTTCAAAAGTAATCGGCAAGATTTTTATTTTCAGCATATTCGTCGGTTACTATTTCAAAAGTAATCGGCAAGATTTTTATTTTCAGCATATTTGTCGGTTACTATATTAAAAGTAATCGACAAGATTTTTATTTTCAACATATTCGTCGGTTACTGTAACACTCTAATTTCTAATTTGTGGTTTGTGGTGATTTTTAGTTGATTTTGGTGTGCTTGGTATATTTTACTTGAATTTATAAATGATATATGAAATAATTGGTGTGTTATTATTTATTATGATTATTTGTGATATTTTATGAAAATAGGAGAAATAATATTTATATAATTGAACTAAAGGGTTTAATTGAAATTATTAGAATTAAGAAGGGATTAAGGAGAAATTAATAGAATTTAGTGGGGGAGAGTAAAGAGTAAAAAGGAGTTACCTTTTGGTTGGTAAGAGTAGGAAAGAAAGAGTCAGACAGGCAATAGTACGTATCAGTAAAAGAGAAAAGTAGAGTTTTTGGGAGAAAGTGAGAAGAGCCAAGAGCCAAGGGGAGTTGCTAGGATTGCTGTAGAATTTGCTTATTTGAGGTAAGGGTGGGTTTATGATTCAATTGCCAATGTATATATGTATATTTTCATGATTTTGCATTGAAATTGTTGTTTCTGGTTTAGGTTTTATGAATATGATAAAATGCTAAATTTTGATGATTGGTGATGTTGATTCTGTTTATCTGAGTTATTTTGATGCTTTGGTGAGAAGTGAACCCATAAACCTTATTCTAAAATCATTTTGGGTGATTGGGGAATCAAAAATGGGATTTTTGGATGATATAGGGTTAGAAAATCGTAGGTTGGATTTCTGCCCAGATGAGCACTCGCTCAAGCGAAGTACCCTTCGCTCAAGCGAGCAACATTTTGCCACGCCCAGTCTGAATTTTAGCCGCTCGCTTAAGCGAGCCACGAGCGAACCAGGAGCGAATGAAAACCCAACCTTCGTCATTTGCGTCGCTTAAGCGAGATTCCCGTCGCTTAAGCGAGAGACGCCCAGAATAGTGTAATTGGCCTGTTCGCTTAAGCGAACTAGGAGCGAGCCAGGAGCGAGGAAAACTCTAACTTACGTGTTTTGACTCGCTCAAGCGAGATGTTGCTCGCTTAAGCGAGCTGGGTCCTGTGCGACCCAAAATGAGATTTTTCTAAGGTGTTCTAAACCCAAACCTAAGCTTTCTAATTGGTTTATTGGATTTTTAGAGAATTTTTGGAGTGATAATAATATAGAATGGAGGTGTTTATGATGCATTTTCGAATGAATCTTATATGAAATGAAATGAACTATACTATGCTAAGTTGCAATTGTTCATGGTGTTGTGGTGTGGTTGAGTCTAGTTGGGGAGGTGTCCTAGTCGGTGTTGTTGTTGGTTGCATGGTGAAAATGCACCACTTTTCTGTTGTAGGGTTGTATGTCGATATACACCTTGAGTCTCATAATTCATTTGCATTGGTGGGGGCTCATGCCCCGGAATGTTTATACATTCAACTGGTGAGGGCTCATGCCCTGGAATGCTAGTCATTCAATTTGGTGAGGGCTTATGCCCTGGGATGCTTTAACCATCCAAATTGGTGGGGGCTTATGCCCCGGAGTGTTTAGCACTCAACGCGCGTAGATGGTACCACATTTGCATAATGCATTAGTCGTTTATGGAGTCTTGCATTAGAAGTTTAAGGTGTGAGTTGTTGTTGGTGAGGTGTCACCACAAGTGGTGTTGTTGTCGGTGTTGTTTTATGCGGTGAATCTAACTATTATTTGTTGAACTGTTGATGAAGATTACTGAGACTTATGGTGATGATGAATGTTCTTGTTGTTGTTGTTTTTCAATACAACTTTATGAATTATATATATATATATATATATATATATATATATATTGCTTTTGTTTTGTGAACTCACCCCTTCTGCTGGAATTGCCGCCTCGTGGGCAAGTGCAGGTAGCGATGGATAGATAGGAGTTGGCTCAATGTGTCGTAGGCTCTGATACGTAACGGGATGGGATTTATGTTTTACAATTTCATTCCTTTATGTATCATTTTTACTTGGAGAATTATTGAATATTTATTTGAATAATGTTGGAGGATATTTTTATTATGGTGAGGCCTTTGTGCCAGATATGTTGGTGTAGATGAATTTGAGATGATTTTATAATGATTATTCCGCTGCAGAATTCTATAAAAGATTAATGTTGTTGATGTTTATTTAAATGGTTTTACTTTCTATTTAAATAAATTTTTAAATGTTGTGTGACATGCCCGTTCTTGGTGAACTCTGATGTTTTATATTATTTTACGTTGATTTGGGAAACGGGGTGTTACAATTGGTATCAGAGCAAGTCGGTCCGTCCGGCCAATTAGTAGAGTCGTGTCGAGCCTAGTAGTGTTGTGTGACAGCTTTAAACTGTCTTTTGTTGCCCTGTTTTGTTGTCTGTTGCGTAGAGAACTGGTTAGAGTATAACCATGTTCGTAGTAGTTGTTTTACCAAGACGGTGCGGTTTTCTTCTGCTGAAGAAGAGAGTGGAACAGAATTCTTATCCACTAAAGAGATGAAGCGATTAGAACAAGATGGTGTGTTGATGTTTTCCTTGTTGGCGTACTTGTCGGTAGAGAACCAAGCTGTAATTGATGGGCTGCCTGTTGTGAAGGAATTTCCTGAAGTTTTCCCTGATGAGATTCCAGATGTGCCACCAGAGAGGGAAGTGGAATTTTCGATAGACCTGGTGCCGGGTACGAAGCCTGTGTCGATGGCTCCTTACCGTATGTCAGCTTCGGAGTTAGCTGAGTTAAAGAAACAATTAGAAGACTTGCTTGACAAGAAGTTTGTGAGACCGAGTGTTTCACCATGGGGAGCGCCGGTGTTGTTGGTTAAGAAGAAGGATGGTAGCATGCGGTTGTGTATTGATTACCGTCAGTTGAATAAAGTGACGATCAAGAATAGGTATCCACTACCGAGGATTGATGACTTGATGGATCAACTAGTGGGTGCTCGTATTTTCAGTAAAATTGACTTGAGGTCAGGTTACCATCAGATAAAGGTGAAGGATGAGGATATGCAAAAGACGGCGTTTAGGACGCGGTATGGTCATTATGAATATAAGGTGATGCCCTTCGGTGTGACGAATGCACCTGGTGTGTTTATGGAATACATGAACAAAATTTTTCATGAGTATCTGGATCAATTTGTTGTAGTTTTTATTGATGATATATTGATTTATTCTAAGACTGAAGCTGAGCATGCAGAGCATTTGAGGATTGTATTGCAAGTGCTGAAGGAGAAGAAACTGTATGCCAAGTTATCCAAGTGCGAATTCTGGTTGAATGAAGTAAGTTTTCTTGGCCACATTATTTCTGGTAATGGTATTGCTGTAGATCCTTCGAAGGTTGATGCTGTGTCGCAGTGGGAGACACCAAAGTCAGTTACTGAGGTGAGAAGTTTTCTTGGATTGGCTGGTTATTACCGCAGGTTTATTGAAGGATTTTCGAAGTTGGCACTTCCTTTGACGCAGCTGACTTGTAAAGGTAAAGCATTTGTGTGGGATGCTCAATGTGAGAGTAGTTTCAATGAGTTGAAGCAGAGATTGACGACTGCTCTTATTTTGATTTTGCCAAAGCCAGAAGAGCCTTTTGTTGTTTATTGTGACGCATCTAAGCTGGGATTAGGTGGTGTTTTGATGCAAGATGGCAAGGTGGTAGCGTATGCTTCTAGGCAGCTGAGAGTGCATGAGAAGAATTATCCCACGCATGATCTAGAGTTGGCAGCCGTGGTGTTTGTGTTGAAAATTTGGAGGCATTATTTGTATGGTTCCAGATTCGAGGTGTTTAGTGATCATAAAAGTTTGAAGTACCTGTTTGATCAGAAGGAGTTGAACATGAGGCAGAGGAGGTGGCTTGAGTTACTTAAGGATTACGATTTTGGCTTGAATTATCATCCTGGTAAAGCTAATGTTGTGGCTGATGCGTTGAGTAGAAAGGCATTGCATATGTCGGCTATGATGGTGAAAGAGTTCGAGTTACTTGAACAATTTAGGGACTTGAGTCTTGTTTGTGAAAGGTCGCTTCAGAGTGTGAAGTTGGGCATGTTAAAGATTAATAGTGACTTCTTGAATGATATCAAAGAGGCGCAGAAGCTGGATGTTAAGTTTGTTGATTTGATGACTGCTAGTGATCAGAATGCAG
Source organism: Medicago lupulina (assembly GCA_958299785.1). Lineage (NCBI taxonomy): Eukaryota > Viridiplantae > Streptophyta > Magnoliopsida > Fabales > Fabaceae > Medicago > Medicago lupulina. The sequence goes on along the minus strand of OY283143.1, from coordinate 38,865,891 downwards.
ATGGTGACTTCAAGGTCGATGACCAAGGTGTGTTGAGGTTTAGGGGAAGAATTTGCATTCCTGAAAATGATAGTTTGAAGAAGTTGATTTTAGAAGAAAGTCATAAGAGTAGTTTGAGTATTCATCCTGGAGCTACTAAAATGTATCATGACTTGAAGAAATTATTTTGGTGGTCCGGTTTGAAGAGGGATGTTGCGCAGTTTGTGTATGCGTGTTTGACTTGCCAGAAGTCCAAGGTTGAACATCAGAAGCCTGCAGGGTTGTTGGTTCCGTTAGATGTACCTGAGTGGAAGTGGGATAGCATTTCTATGGATTTTGTGACGAGTTTGCCGAATACTCCAAGAGGGCATGATGCCATTTGGGTTGTTGTTGATAGATTGACTAAGTCGGCGCACTTTATTCCAATTAATATTACTTATCCGGTAGCTCAGTTGGCGGAGATTTATATCCGGGACATTGTGAAGTTGCATGGTGTTCCATCTAGTATTGTGTCGGATAGAGATCCGAGGTTTACTTCAAGGTTTTGGAAGAGCTTGCAAGATGCTTTGGGTTCGAAATTGAGACTGAGTTCGGCTTATCATCCGCAGACAGATGGTCAGTCGGAGAGGACTATCCAATCCTTGGAGGATTTGTTGAGGGTGTGTGTACTCGAGCAAGGCGGAGCTTGGGACAGCCACTTGCCGTTGATAGAGTTTACTTACAACAATAGTTACCATTCGAGCATTGGTATGGCACCGTTCGAAGCTTTGTATGGTCGAAGGTGTAGAACTCCTCTATGTTGGTTTGAGTCGGGTGAAAGTATTGTGTTAGGACCTGAGTTAGTGCAGCAGACTACGGAAAAGGTCAAGATGATAAGAGAAAAGATGAAAGCATCTCAAGATCGTCAGAAGAGTTATCATGACAAAAGGAGAAAAGCCCTTGAGTTTCAAAAGGGTGAGCATGTGTTTTTGAGGGTTACTCCGATGACGGGTATAGGACGTGCATTGAAGTCGAAGAAGTTGACTCCAAAGTTCATTGGCCCTTATCAGATTTCCGAGAGAATTGGACCCGTGGCATATCGGATTGGATTGCCACCGCATCTATCAAACTTGCATGATGTGTTTCATGTGTCGCAGTTGAGGAAGTATGTAGCTGATCCTTCGCATGTTATTCCTAGAGATGATGTGCAAGTCAGGGATAATCTTACTGTTGAGACTTTGCCTTTGAGGATTGATGATCGCAAGGTGAAGCAGTTGAGAGGCAAGGAAATACCTCTGGTTAGAGTTGTTTGGGGCGGTGTAACCGGTGAGAGTTTGACTTGGGAATTGGAAAGCAAGATGCAAGAGTCCTATCCTGAGTTGTTTGTTGCTTAAGGTAATATTTCGAGGACGAAATTTTCTAAGTTGGGGAGAGTTGTAACACTCTAATTTCTATTTTGTGGTTTGTGGTGATTTTTAGTTGATTTTGGTGTGCTTGGTATATTTTACTTGAATTTATAAATGATATATGAAATAATTGGTGTGTTATTATTTATTATGATTATTTGTGATATTTTATGAAAATAGGAGAAATAATATTTATATAATTGAACTAAAGGGTTTAATTGAAATTATTAGAATTAAGAAGGGATTAAGGAGAAATTAATAGAATTTAGTGGGGGAGAGTAAAGAGTAAAAAGGAGTTACCTTTTGGTTGGTAAGAGTAGGAAAGAAAGAGTCAGACAGGCAATAGTACGTATCAGTAAAAGAGAAAAGTAGAGTTTTTGGGAGAAAGTGAGAAGAGCCAAGAGCCAAGGGGAGTTGCTAGGATTGCTGTAGAATTTGCTTATTTGAGGTAAGGGTGGGTTTATGATTCAATTGCCAATGTATATATGTATATTTTCATGATTTTGCATTGAAATTGTTGTTTCTGGTTTAGGTTTTATGAATATGATAAAATGCTAAATTTTGATGATTGGTGATGTTGATTCTGTTTATCTGAGTTATTTTGATGCTTTGGTGAGAAGTGAACCCATAAACCTTATTCTAAAATCATTTTGGGTGATTGGGGAATCAAAAATGGGATTTTTGGATGATATAGGGTTAGAAAATCGTAGGTTGGATTTCTGCCCAGATGAGCACTCGCTCAAGCGAAGTACCCTTCGCTCAAGCGAGCAACATTTTGCCACGCCCAGTCTGAATTTTAGCCGCTCGCTTAAGCGAGCCACGAGCGAACCAGGAGCGAATGAAAACCCAACCTTCGTCATTTGCGTCGCTTAAGCGAGATTCCCGTCGCTTAAGCGAGAGACGCCCAGAATAGTGTAATTGGCCTGTTCGCTTAAGCGAACTAGGAGCGAGCCAGGAGCGAGGAAAACTCTAACTTACGTGTTTTGACTCGCTCAAGCGAGATGTTGCTCGCTTAAGCGAGCTGGGTCCTGTGCGACCCAAAATGAGATTTTTCTAAGGTGTTCTAAACCCAAACCTAAGCTTTCTAATTGGTTTATTGGATTTTTAGAGAATTTTTGGAGTGATAATAATATAGAATGGAGGTGTTTATGATGCATTTTCGAATGAATCTTATATGAAATGAAATGAACTATACTATGCTAAGTTGCAATTGTTCATGGTGTTGTGGTGTGGTTGAGTCTAGTTGGGGAGGTGTCCTAGTCGGTGTTGTTGTTGGTTGCATGGTGAAAATGCACCACTTTTCTGTTGTAGGGTTGTATGTCGATATACACCTTGAGTCTCATAATTCATTTGCATTGGTGGGGGCTCATGCCCCGGAATGTTTATACATTCAACTGGTGAGGGCTCATGCCCTGGAATGCTAGTCATTCAATTTGGTGAGGGCTTATGCCCTGGGATGCTTTAACCATCCAAATTGGTGGGGGCTTATGCCCCGGAGTGTTTAGCACTCAACGCGCGTAGATGGTACCACATTTGCATAATGCATTAGTCGTTTATGGAGTCTTGCATTAGAAGTTTAAGGTGTGAGTTGTTGTTGGTGAGGTGTCACCACAAGTGGTGTTGTTGTCGGTGTTGTTTTATGCGGTGAATCTAACTATTATTTGTTGAACTGTTGATGAAGATTACTGAGACTTATGGTGATGATGAATGTTCTTGTTGTTGTTGTTTTTCAATACAACTTTATGAATTATATATATATATATATATATATATATATATATATATATATATATTGCTTTTGTTTTGTGAACTCACCCCTTCTGCTGGAATTGCCGCCTCGTGGGCAAGTGCAGGTAGCGATGGATAGATAGGAGTTGGCTCAATGTGTCGTAGGCTCTGATACGTAACGGGATGAGATTTATGTTTTACAATTTCATTCCTTTATGTATCATTTTTACTTGGAGAATTATTGAATATTTATTTGAATAATGTTGGAGGATATTTTTATTATGGTGAGGCCTTTGTGCCAGATATGTTGGTGTAGATGAATTTGAGATGATTTTATAATGATTATTCCGCTGCAGAATTCTATAAAAGATTAATGTTGTTGATGTTTATTTAAATGGTTTTACTTTCTATTTAAATAAATTTTTAAATGTTGTGTGACATGCCCGTTCTTGGTGAACTCTGATGTTTTATATTATTTTACGTTGATTTGGGAAACGGGGTGTTACAGTTACTATTTCGAACGTAATCGGCAAGACTTTATTATCAGCACATTCGTTGGTTACTATTTTAAAAGTAATCGGCAAGATTTTTATTTTCAACATATTCGTCGGTTACTATTTCTAAAGTAATCGGCAAGACTTTATTTTCAGCACTTTCGTCGGTTACTATTTCAAATGTAATCGGCAAGATTTTTATTTTCAGCATATTCGTCGGTTACTATTTCGATAGTAATCGGCAAGATTTTTATTTTCAGCATATTTGTCGGTTACTATTTTAAAAGTAATCGACAAGATTTTTATTTTCAACATATTCCTTGGATACTATTTCAAAAGTAATCGGCAAGATTTTTATTTTCAGCATGTTCGTCGGTTACTATTTCAAAAGTAATCGGCAAGATTTTTTTTTTCAACATATTTGTCGGTTACTATTTTAAAAGTAATCTACAAGACTTTATTTTCAGCACGTTCGTCGGTTACTATTTCAAAAGTAATCGGCAAGATTTTTATTTTCAACATATTTGTCGGTTACTATTTCATAAGTAATCGGCATGATTTATTTTCAGCACATTCGTCGGTTACTATTTCAAAAGTAATCGGCAAGATTTTTATTTTCAACATATTCCTCGGTTACTATTTAAAAAGTAATCGGTAAGATTTTTATTTTCAACATATTCGTCGCTTACTATTTCAAAAGTAATCAGCAAGATTTTTATTTTCAACATATTCGTCGCTTACTATTTCAAAAGTAATCGGCATGATTTATTTTCAGCACATTCGTCGGTTACTATTTCAAAAGTAATCGGCAAGATATTTATTTTGAGCACATTCGTCGGTTACTATTTTAAAAGTAATCGACAAGACTTTTATTTTCAGCACATTTGTCGGTTACTATTTCAAAAGTAATCGGCATGATTTATTTTCAGCACATTCGTCGGTTACTATTTCAAAAGTAATCGGCAAGATTTTTATTTTGAGCACATTCGTCGGTTACAATTTTAAAAGTAATCGACAAGACTTTTATTTTCAGCACATTTGTCGGTTACTATTTCAAAAGTAATCGGCATGATTTATTTTCAGCACATTCGTCGGTTACTATTTCAAAAGTAATCGGCAAGACTTTATTTTCAACACATTCATCGGTTACTATTTCAAAAGTAATCGGCATGATCTATTTTCTGCACATTCGTCGGTTACTATTTCAAAAGTAATCGGCAAGATTTTTATTTTCAGTATAATTGTCGGTTACTATTTCAAAAGTAATCGGCATGATTTATTTTCAGCACATTCGTCGGTTACTATTTCAAAAGTAATCGGCAAGATTTTTATTTTGAGCACATTCGTCGGTTACTAATTTAAAAGTAATCGACAAGACTTTTATTTTCAGCATATTCGTCGGTTACTATTTCGAAAGTAATCGGCAAGATTTTTATTTTCAGCATATTTGTTGGTTACTATTTTAAAAGTAATCGACAAGATTTTTATTTTCAACATATTCGTCGGTTACTATTTCATAAGTAATCGGCATGATTTATTTTCAGCACATTCGTCGGTTACTATTTCAAAAGTAATCGGCATGATCTATTTTCTGCACATTCGTCGGTTACTATTTCAAAAGTAATCGGCTAGATTTTTATTTTCAGCATATTTGTCGGTTACTATATTAAAAGTAATCGACAAGATTTTTATTTTCAACATATTCGTCGGTTACTATTTCAAACGTAATCGGCAAGACTTTATTATCAGCACATTCGTTGGTTACTATTTTAAAAGTAATCGGCAAGATTTTTATTTTCAACATATTCGTCGGTTACTATTTCAAAAGTAATCGGCAAGACTTTATTTTCAGCACTTTCGTCGGTTACTATTTCAAATGTAATCGGCAGGATTTTTATTTTCAGCATATTCGTCGGTTACTATTTCGATAGTAATCGGCAAGATTTTTATTTTCAGCATATTTGTCGGTTACTATTTTAAAAGTAATCGACAAGATTTTTATTTCTAACATATTCCTCGGTTACTATTTCAAAAGTAATCGGCAAGATTTTTATTTTCAGCATGTTCGTCGGTTACTATTTCACAAGTAATCGGCAAGATTTTTTTTTTCAACATATTTGTCGGTTACTATTTTAAAAGTAATCGACAAGACTTTATTTTCAGCACATTCGTCGGTTACTATTTCAAAAGTAATCGGCAAGATTTTTATTTTCAACATATTCGTCGCTTACTATTTCAAAAGTAATCAGCAAGATTTTTATTTTCAACATATTCGTCGCTTACTATTTCAAAAGTAATCGGCATGATTTATTTTCAGCACATTCGTCGGTTACTATTTCAAAAGTAATCGGCAGGATTTTTATTTTCAACATATTCGTCGCTTACTATTTCAAAAGTAATCAGCAAGATTTTTATTTTCAACATATTCGTCGCTTACTATTTCAAAAGTAATCGGCATGATTTATTTTCAGCACATTCGTCGGTTACTATTTCAAAAGTAATCGGCAAGATTTTTATTTTGAGCACATTCGTCGGTTACTATTTTAAAAGTAATCGACAAGACTTTTATTTTCAGCACATTTGTCGGTTACTATTTCAAAAGTAATCGGCATGATTTATTTTCAACATATTTGTCGGTTACTATTTTAAAAGTAATCGACAAGACTTTATTTTCAGCACATTCGTCGGTTACTATTTCAAAAGTAATCGGCAAGATTTTTATTTTCAACATATTCGTCGCTTACTATTTCAAAAGTAATCCGCAAGATTTTTATTTTCAACATATTCGTCGCTTACTATTTCAAAAGTAATCGGCATGATTTATTTTCAGCACATTCGTCGGTTACTATTTTAAAAGTAATCTACAAGACTTTATTTTCAGCACGTTCGTCGGTTACTATTTCAAAAGTAATCGGCAAGATTTTTATTTTCAACATATTCGTCGGTTACTATTTCATAAGTAATCGGCATGATTTATTTTCAGCACATTCGTCGGTTACTATTTCAAAAGTAATCGGCAAGATTTTTATTTTCAACATATTCCTCGGTTACTATTTAAAATGTAATCGGTAAGATTTTTATTTTCAACATATTCGTCGCTTACTATTTCAAAAGTAATCAGCAAGATTTTTATTTTCAACATATTCGTCGCTTACTTTTTCAAAAGTAATCGACATGATTTATTTTCAGCACATTCGTCGGTTACTATTTCAAAAGTAATCGGCAAGATTTTTATTTTCAACATATTCGTCGGTTACTATTTCATAAGTAATCGGGAAGATTTTATTTTCAGCACATTGATTGGTTACTTTTTTAAAAGTAATTGGTAAGATTTTTATTTCCAACATATTCGTCGCTTACTATTTCAAAAGTAATCAGCATGATTTATTTTCAGCACATTCGTCGGTTACTATTTCAAAAGTAATCGACAAGATTTTTATTTTCAGCATATTCGACGGTGACTATTTCAAAAGTAATCGGCAAGATTTTTATTTTCAGCATATTTGTCGGTTACTATTTGAAAAGTAATCGACAAGATTTTTATTTTCAACATATTCGTCGGTTACTATTTCAAAAGTAATTGGCAAGACTTTATTTTCAGCATATTCGTTGGTTACTATTTCAAAAGTAATCGGCAAGACTTTATTTTCAACATATTCGTCGGTTACTATTTCATAAGTAATCGGCATGATTTATTTTCAGCACATTCGTCGGTTACTATTTCAAAAGTAATCGGCATGATCTATTTTTGTGCACATTCGTCGGTTACTATTTCAAAAGTAATCGGCAAGATTTTTATTTTGAGCACATTCGTCGGTTACTATTTTAAAAGTAATCGAAAAGACTTTTATTTTCAGCATATTCGTCGGTTACTATTTCAAACGTAATCGGCAAGACTTTATTATAAGCACATTCGTTGGTTACTATTTTAAAAGTAATCGGCAAGATTTTTATTTTCAACATATTCGTCGGTTACTATTTCAAAAGTAATCGGCAAGACTTTATTTTCAGCACTTTCGTCGGTTACTATTTCAAATGTAATCGGCAGGATTTTTATTTTCAGCATATTCGTCGGTTACTATTTCGATAGTAATCGGCAAGATTTTTATTTTCAGCATATTTGTCGGTTACTATTTTAAAAGTAATCGACAAGATTTTTATTTTCAAAATATTCCTCGGTTACTATTTCAAAAGTAATCGGCAAGATTTTTTTTTTCAACATATTTGTCGGTTACTATTTTAAAAGTAATCTACAAGACTTTATTTTCAGCACGTTCGTCGGTTACTATTTCAAAAGTAATCGGCAAGATTTTTATTTTCAACATATTCGTCGGTTACTATTTCATAAGTAATCGGCATGATTTATTTTCAGCACATTCGTCGGTTACTATTTCAAAAGTAATCGGCAAGATTTTTATTTTCAACATATTCCTCGGTTACTATTTAAAAAGTAATCGGTAAGATTTTTCTTTTCAACATATTTGTCGCTTACTATTTCAAAAGTAATCAGCAAGATTTTTATTTTCAACATATTCGTCGCTTACAATTTCAAAAGTAATCGGCATGATTTATTTTCAGCACATTCGTCGGTTACTATTTCAAAAGTAATCGGCAAGATTTTTATTTTGAGCACATTCGTCGGTTACTATTTTAAAAGTAATCGACAAGACTTTTATTTTCAGCACATTTGTCGGTTACTATTTCAAAAGTAATCGGCATGATTTATTTTCAGCACATTCGTCGGTTACTATTTCAAAAGTAATCGGCAAGATTTTTATTTTGAGCACATTCGTCGGTTACAATTTTAAAAGTAATCGACAAGACTTTTATTTTCAGCACATTTGTCGGTTACTATTTCAAAAGTAATCGGCATGATTTATTTTCAGCACATTCGTCGGTTACTATTTCAAAAGTAATCGGCAAGACTTTATTTTCAACACATTCATCGGTTACTATTTCAAAAGTAATCGGCATGATCTATTTTCTGCACATTCGTCGGTTACTATTTCAAAAGTAATCGGCAAGATTTTTATTTTCAGCATATTCGTCGGTTACTATTTCAAAAGTAATCGGCATGATTTATTTTCAGCACATTCGTCGGTTACTATTTCAAAAGTAATCGGGAAGATTTTTATTTTGAGCACATTCGTCGGTTACTAATTTAAAAGTAATCGACAAGACTTTTATTTTCAGCATATTCGTCGGTTACTATTTCGAAAGTAATCGGCAAGATTTTTATTTTCAGCATATTTGTTGGTTACTATTTTAAAAGTAATCGACAAGATTTTTATTTTCAACATATTCGTCGGTTACTATTTCATAAGTAATCGGCATGATTTATTTTCAGCACATTCGTCGGTTACTATTTCAAAAGTAATCGGCATGATCTATTTTCTGCACATTCGTCGGTTACTATTTCAAAAGTAATCGGCAAGATTTTTATTTTCAGCATATTTGTCGGTTACTATATTAAAAGTAATCGACAAGATTTTTATTTTCAACATATTCGTCGGTTACTATTTCAAACGTAATCGGCAAGACTTTATTATCAGCACATTCGTTGGTTACTATTTTAAAAGTAATCGGCAAGATTTTTATTTTCAACATATTCGTCGGTTACTATTTCAAAAGTAATCGGCAAGACTTTATTTTCAGCACTTTCGTCGGTTACTATTTCAAATGTAATCGGCAGGATTTTTATTTTCAGCATATTCGTCGGTTACTATTTCGATAGTAATCGGCAAGATTTTTATTTTCAGCATATTTGTCGGTTACTATTTTAAAAGTAATCGAGAAGATTTTTATTTCTAACATATTCCTCGGTTACTATTTCAAAAGTAATCGGCAAGATTTTTATTTTTAGCATGTTCGTCAGTTACTATTTCAAAAGTAATCGGCAAGATTTTTTTTTTCAACATATTTGTCGGTTACTATTTTAAAAGTAATCGACAAGACTTTATTTTCAGCACATTCGTGGGTTACTATTTCAAAAGTAATCGGCAAGATTTTTATTTTCAACATATTCGTCGGTTACTATTTCATAAGTAATCGGCATGATTTATTTTCAGCACATTCGTCGGTTACTATTTCAAAAGTAATCGGCAAGATTTTTATTTTCAACATATTCCTCGGTTACTATTTAAAAAGTAATCGGTAAGATTTTTATTTTCAACATATTCGTCGCTTACTATTTCAAAAGTAATCAGCAAGATTTTTATTTTCAACATATTCGTCGCTTACTTTTTCAAAAGTAATCGACATGATTTATTTTCAGCACATTCGTCGGTTACTATTTCAAAAGTAATCGGCAAGATTTTTATTTTCAACATATTCGTCGGTTACTATTTCATAAGTAATCGGGAAGATTTTATTTTCAGCACATTGATTGGTTACTTTTTTAAAAGTAATTGGTAAGATTTTTATTTCCAACATATTCGTCGCTTACTATTTCAAAAGTAATCAGCATGATTTATTTTCAGCACATTCGTCGGTTACTATTTCAAAAGTAATCGACAAGATTTTTATTTTCAGCATATTCGTCGGTGACTATTTCAAAAGTAATCGGCAAGATTTTTATTTTCAGCATATTTGTCGGTTACTATTTGAAAAGTAATCGACAAGATTTTTATTTTCAACATATTCGTCGGTTACTATTTCAAAAGTAATTGGCAAGACTTTATTTTCAGCATATTCGTTGGTTACTATTTCAAAAGTAATCGGCAAGACTTTATTTTCAACATATTCGTCGGTTACTATTTCATAAGTAATCGGCATGATTTATTTTCAGCACATTCGTCGGTTACTATTTCAAAAGTAATCGGCATGATCTATTTTTGTGCACATTCGTCGGTTACTATTTCAAAAGTAATCGGCAAGATTTTTATTTTGAGCACATTCGTCGGTTACTATTTTAAAAGTAATCGAAAAGACTTTTATTTTCAGCATATTCGTCGGTTACTATTTCAAACGTAATCGGCAAGACTTTATTATAAGCACATTCGTTGGTTACTATTTTAAAAGTAATCGGCAAGATTTTTATTTTCAACATATTCGTCGGTTACTATTTCAAAAGTAATCGGCAAGACTTTATTTTCAGCACTTTCGTCGGTTACTATTTCAAATGTAATCGGCAGGATTTTTATTTTCAGCATATTCGTCGGTTACTATTTCGATAGTAATCGGCAAGATTTTTATTTTCAGCATATTTGTCGGTTACTATTTTAAAAGTAATCGACAAGATTTTTATTTTCAAAATATTCCTCGGTTACTATTTCAAAAGTAATCGGCAAGATTTTTTTTTTCAACATATTTGTCGGTTACTATTTTAAAAGTAATCTACAAGACTTTATTTTCAGCACGTTCGTCGGTTACTATTTCAAAAGTAATCGGCAAGATTTTTATTTTCAACATATTCGTCGGTTACTATTTCATAAGTAATCGGCATGATTTATTTTCAGCACATTCGTCGGTTACTATTTCAAAAGTAATCGGCAAGATTTTTATTTTCAACATATTCCTCGGTTACTATTTAAAAAGTAATCGGTAAGATTTTTCTTTTCAACATATTTGTCGCTTACTATTTCAAAAGTAATCAGCAAGATTTTTATTTTCAACATATTCGTCGCTTACAATTTCAAAAGTAATCGGCATGATTTATTTTCAGCACATTCGTCGGTTACTATTTCAAAAGTAATCGGCAAGATTTTTATTTTGAGCACATTCGTCGGTTACTATTTTAAAAGTAATCGACAAGACTTTTATTTTCAGCACATTTGTCGGTTACTATTTCAAAAGTAATCGGCATGATTTATTTTCAGCACATTCGTCGGTTACTATTTCAAAAGTAATCGGCAAGATTTTTATTTTGAGCACATTCGTCGGTTACAATTTTAAAAGTAATCGACAAGACTTTTATTTTCAGCACATTTGTCGGTTACTATTTCAAAAGTAATCGGCATGATTTATTTTCAGCACATTCGTCGGTTACTATTTCAAAAGTAATCGGCAAGACTTTATTTTCAACACATTCATCGGTTACTATTTCAAAAGTAATCGGCATGATCTATTTTCTGCACATTCGTCGGTTACTATTTCAAAAGTAATCGGCAAGATTTTTATTTTCAGCATATTCGTCGGTTACTATTTCAAAAGTAATCGGCATGATTTATTTTCAGCACATTCGTCGGTTACTATTTCAAAAGTAATCGGGAAGATTTTTATTTTGAGCACATTCGTCGGTTACTAATTTAAAAGTAATCGACAAGACTTTTATTTTCAGCATATTCGTCGGTTACTATTTCGAAAGTAATCGGCAAGATTTTTATTTTCAGCATATTTGTTGGTTACTATTTTAAAAGTAATCGACAAGATTTTTATTTTCAACATATTCGTCGGTTACTATTTCATAAGTAATCGGCATGATTTATTTTCAGCACATTCGTCGGTTACTATTTCAAAAGTAATCGGCATGATCTATTTTCTGCACATTCGTCGGTTACTATTTCAAAAGTAATCGGCAAGATTTTTATTTTCAGCATATTTGTCGGTTACTATATTAAAAGTAATCGACAAGATTTTTATTTTCAACATATTCGTCGGTTACTATTTCAAACGTAATCGGCAAGACTTTATTATCAGCACATTCGTTGGTTACTATTTTAAAAGTAATCGGCAAGATTTTTATTTTCAACATATTCGTCGGTTACTATTTCAAAAGTAATCGGCAAGACTTTATTTTCAGCACTTTCGTCGGTTACTATTTCAAATGTAATCGGCAGGATTTTTATTTTCAGCATATTCGTCGGTTACTATTTCGATAGTAATCGGCAAGATTTTTATTTTCAGCATATTTGTCGGTTACTATTTTAAAAGTAATCGAGAAGATTTTTATTTCTAACATATTCCTCGGTTACTATTTCAAAAGTAATCGGCAAGATTTTTATTTTTAGCATGTTCGTCAGTTACTATTTCAAAAGTAATCGGCAAGATTTTTTTTTTCAACATATTTGTCGGTTACTATTTTAAAAGTAATCGACAAGACTTTATTTTCAGCACATTCGTGGGTTACTATTTCAAAAGTAATCGGCAAGATTTTTATTTTCAACATATTCGTCGGTTACTATTTCATAAGTAATCGGCATGATTTATTTTCAGCACATTCGTCGGTTACTATTTCAAAAGTAATCGGCAAGATTTTTATTTTCAACATATTCCTCGGTTACTATTTAAAAAGTAATCGGTAAGATTTTTATTTTCAACATATTCGTCGCTTACTATTTCAAAAGTAATCAGCAAGATTTTTATTTTCAACATATTCGTCGCTTACTATTTCAAAAGTAATCGGCATGATTTATTTTCAGCACATTCGTCGGTTACTATTTCAAAAGTAATCGGCAAGATTTTTATTTTCAACATATTCGTCGGTTACTATTTCGAAAGTAATCGGCAAGATTTTTATTTTCAGCATATTTGTCGGTTACTATTTTAAAAGTAATCGATAATATTTTTATTTTCAACATATTCCTCGGTTACTATTTCAAAAGTAATCGGCAAGATTTTTATTTTCAGCATGTTCGTCGGTTACTATTTCAAAAGTAATCGGCAAGATTTTTATTTTCAGCATATTCGTCGGTGACTATTTCAAAAGTAATCGGCAAGATTTTTATTTTCAACATATTCCTCGGTTACTATTTAAAAAGTAATCGGTAAGATTTTTATTTTCAACATATTCCTCGCTTACTATTTCAAAAGTAATCGGTAAGATTTTTATTTCCAACATATTCGTCGCTTACTATTTCAAAAGTAATCAGCATGATTTATTTTCAGCACATTCGTCGGTTACTATTTCAAAAGTAATCGGAAAGATTTTTATTTTCAGCATATTCGTCGGTGACTATTTCAAAAGTAATCGGCAAGATTTTTATTTTCAGCATATTTGTCGGTTACTATTTGAAAAGTAATCGACAAGATTTTTATTTTCAACATATTCGTCGGTTACTATTTCAAAAGTAATCGGCAAGACTTTATTTTCAGCATATTCGTTGGTTACTATTTCAAAAGTAATCGGCAAGACTTTATTTTCAGCACTTTCGTCGGTTACTATTTCAAATGTAATCGGCAGGATTTTTATTTTCAGCATATTCGTCGGTTACTATTTCGAAAGTAATCGGCAAGATTTTTATTTTCAGCATATTTGTCGGTTACTATTTTAAAAGTAATCGATAATATTTTTATTTTCAACATATTCCTCGGTTACTATTTCAAAAGTAATCGGCAAGATTTTTATTTTCAGCATGTTCGTCGGTTACTATTTCAAAAGTAATCGGCAAGATTTTTTTTTTCAACATATTTGTCGGTTACTATTTTAAAAGTAATCGACAAGACTTTATTTTCAGCACATTCGTCGGTTACTATTTCAAAAGTAATCGGCAAGATTTTTATTTTCAACATATTCGTCGGTTACTATTTCATAAGTAATCGGCATGATTTATTTTCAGCACATTCGTCGGTTACTATTTCAAAAGTAATCGGCAAGATTTTTATTTTCAACATATTCCTCGGTTACTATTTAAAAAGTAATCGGTAAGATTTTTATTTTCAACATATTCGTCGCTTACTATTTCAAAAGTAATCAGCAAGATTTTTTTTTTCAACATATTTGTCGGTTACTATTTTAAAAGTAATCGACAAGACTTTATTTTCAGCATATTTGTCGGTTACTATTTGAAAAGTAATCGACAAGATTTTTATTTTCAACATATTCGTCGGTTACTATTTCAAAAGTAATCGGCAAGATTTTTATTTTGAGCACATTCGTCGGTTACTATTTTAAAAGTAATCGACAAGACTTTTAATTTCAGCACATTTGTCGGTTACTATTTCAAAAGTAATCGGCATGATTTATTTTCAGCACATTCGTCGGTTACTATTTCAAAAGTAATCGGCAAGATTTTTATTTTGAGCACATTCGTCGGTTACTATTTTAAAAGTAATCGACAAGACTTTTATTTTCAGCACATTTGTCGGTTACTATTTCAAAAGTAATCGGCATGATTTATTTTCAGCACATTCGTCGGTTACTATTTCAAAAGTAATCGGCAAGACTTTATTTTCAACACATTCGTCGGTTACTATTTCAAAAGTAATCGGCATGATCTATTTTCTGCACATTCGTCGGTTACTATTTCAAAAGTAATCGGCAAGATTTTTATTTTCAGCATATTCGTCGGTTACTATTTCAAAAGTAATCGGCATGATTTATTTTCAGCACATTCGTCGGTTACTATTTCAAAAGTAATCGGCAAGATTTTTATTTTCAGCATATTCGTCGGTTACTATTTCGAAAGTAATCGGCAAGATTTTTATTTTCAGCATATTTGTCGGTTACTATTTTAAAAGTAATCGACAAGATTTTTATTTTCAACATATTCGTCGGTTACTATTTCATAAGTAATCGGCATGATTTATTTTCAGCACATTCGTCGGTTACTATTTCAAAAGTAATCGGCATGATCTATTTTCTGCACATTCGTCGGTTACTATTTTAAAAGTAATCGGCAAGATTTTTATTTTGAGCACATTCGTCGGTTACTATTTTAAAAGTAATCGACAAGACTTTTATTTTCAGCATATTCGTCGGTTACTATTTCGAAAGTAATCGGCAAGATTTTTATTTTCAGCATATTTGTCGATTACTATTTTAAAAGTAATCGACAAGATTTTTATTTTCAACATATTCGTCGGTTACTATTTCATAAGTAATCGGCATGATTTATTTTAAGCACATTCGTCGGTTACTATTTCAAAAGTAATCGGCATGATCTATTTTCTGCACATTCGTCGGTTACTATTTCAAAAGTAATCGGCAAGATTTTTATTTTCAGCATATTCGTCGGTTACTATTTCAAAAGTAATCGGCAAGATTTTTATTTTCAGCATATTTGTCGGTTACTATATTAAAATTAATCGACAAGATTTTTATTTTCAACATATTCGTCGGTTACTATTTCAAACGTAATCGGCAAGGCTTTATTATCAGCACATTCGTTGGTTACTATTTTAAAAGTAATCGGCAAGATTTTTATTTTCAACATATTCGTCGGTTACTATTTCAAAAGTAATCGGCAAGACTTTATTTTCAGCACTTTCGTCGGTTACTATTTCAAATGTAATCGGCAGGATTTTTATTTTCAGCATATTCGTCGGTTACTATTTCGATAGTAATCGGCCAGATTTTTATTTTCAGCATATTTGTCGGTTACTATTTTAAAAGTAATCGACAAGATTTTTATTTTCAACATATTCCTCGGTTACTATTTCAAAAGTAATCGGCAAGATTTTTATTTTCAGCATGTTCGTCGGTTACTATTTCAAAAGTAATCGGCAAGATTTCTTTTTTCAATATATTTGTCGGTTACTATTTTAAAAGTAATCTACAAGACTTTATTTTCAGCACGTTAGTCGGTTACTATTTCAAAAGTAATCGGCAAGATTTTTATTTTCAACATATTCGTCGGTTACTATTTCATAAGTAATCGGCATGATTTATTTTCAGCACATTCGTCGGTTACTATTTCAAAAGTAATCGACAAGATTTTTATTTTCAACATATTCCTCGGTTACTATTTAAAAAGTAATCGGTAAGATTTTTATTTTCAACATATTCGTCACTTACTATTTCAAAAGTAATCAGCAAGATTTTTATTTTCAACATATTCGTCGCTTACTATTTCAAAAGTAATCGGCATGATTTATTTTCAGCACATTCGTCGGTTACTATTTCAAAAGTAATCGGTAAGATTTTTATTTTGAGCACATTCGTCGGTTACTATTTTAAAAGTAATCGACAAGACTTTTATTTTCAGCACATTCGTCGGTTACTATTTCAAAAGTAATCGGCAAGATTTTTATTTTGAGCACATTCGTCGGTTACTATTTTAAAAGTAATCGACAAGACTTTTATTTTCAGCACATTTGTCGGTTACTATTTCAAAAGTAATCGGCATGATTTATTTTCAGCATATTCGTTGGTTACTATTTCAAAAGTAATCGGCAAGATTTTTATTTTGAGCACATTCGTCGGTTACTATTTTAAAAGTAATCGACAAGACTTTTATTTTCAGCACATTTGTCGGTTACTATTTCAAAAGTAATCGGCATGATTTATTTTCAGCACATTCGTCGGTTACTATTTCAAAAGTAATCGGCAAGACTTTATTTTCAACACATTCATCGGTTACTATTTCAAAAGTAATCGGCATGATCTATTTTCTGCACATTCGTCGGTTACTATTTCAAAAGTAATCGGCAAGATTTTTATTTTCAGCATATTCGTCGGTTACTATTTCAAAAGTAATCGGCATGATTTATTTTCAGCACATTCGTCGGTTACTATTTCAAAAGTAATCGGCAAGATTTTTATTTTGAGCACATTCGTCGGTTACTATTTTAAAAGTAATCGACAAGACTTTTATTTTCAGCATATTCGTCGGTTACTATTTCGAAAGTAATCGGCAAGATTTTTATTTTCAGCATATTTGTCGGTTACTATTTTAAAAGTAATCGACAAGATTTTTATTTTCAACATATTCGTCGGTTACTATTTCATAAGTAATCGGCATGATTTATTTTCAGCACATTCGTCGGTTACTATTTCAAAAGTAATCGACAAGATTTTTATTTTCAACATATTCCTCGGTTACTATTTAAAAAGTAATCGGTAAGATTTTTATTTTCAACATATTCGTCACTTACTATTTCAAAAGTAATCAGCAAGATTTTTATTTTCAACATATTCGTCGCTTACTATTTCAAAAGTAATCGGCATGATTTATTTTCAGCACATTCGTCGGTTACTATTTCAAAAGTAATCGGCAAGATTTTTATTTTCAACATATTCGTCGGTTACTATTTCGAAAGTAATCGGCAAGATTTTTATTTTCAGCATATTTGTCGGTTACTATTTTAAAAGTAATCGATAATATTTTTATTTTCAACATATTCCTCGGTTACTATTTCAAAAGTAATCGGCAAGATTTTTATTTTCAGCATGTTCGTCGGTTACTATTTCAAAAGTAATCGGCAAGATTTTTATTTTCAGCATATTCGTCGGTGACTATTTCAAAAGTAATCGGCAAGATTTTTATTTTCAACATATTCCTCGGTTACTATTTAAAAAGTAATCGGTAAGATTTTTATTTTCAACATATTCCTCGCTTACTATTTCAAAAGTAATCGGTAAGATTTTTATTTCCAACATATTCGTCGCTTACTATTTCAAAAGTAATCAGCATGATTTATTTTCAGCACATTCGTCGGTTACTATTTCAAAAGTAATCGGCAAGATTTTTATTTTCAGCATATTCGTCGGTGACTATTTCAAAAGTAATCGGCAAGATTTTTATTTTCAGCATATTTGTCGGTTACTATTTGAAAAGTAATCGACAAGATTTTTATTTTCAACATATTCGTCGGTTACTATTTCAAAAGTAATCGGCAAGACTTTATTTTCAGCATATTCGTTGGTTACTATTTCAAAAGTAATCGGCAAGACTTTATTTTCAGCACTTTCGTCGGTTACTATTTCAAATGTAATCGGCAGGATTTTTATTTTCAGCATATTCGTCGGTTACTATTTCGAAAGTAATCGGCAAGATTTTTATTTTCAGCATATTTGTCGGTTACTATTTTAAAAGTAATCGATAATATTTTTATTTTCAACATATTCCTCGGTTACTATTTCAAAAGTAATCGGCAAGATTTTTATTTTCAGCATGTTCGTCGGTTACTATTTCAAAAGTAATCGGCAAGATTTTTTTTTTCAACATATTTGTCGGTTACTATTTTAAAAGTAATCGACAAGACTTTATTTTCAGCACATTCGTCGGTTACTATTTCAAAAGTAATCGGCAAGATTTTTATTTTCAACATATTCGTCGGTTACTATTTCATAAGTAATCGGCATGATTTATTTTCAGCACATTCGTCGGTTACTATTTCAAAAGTAATCGGCAAGATTTTTATTTTCAACATATTCCTCGGTTACTATTTAAAAAGTAATCGGTAAGATTTTTATTTTCAACATATTCGTCGCTTACTATTTCAAAAGTAATCAGCAAGATTTTTTTTTTCAACATATTTGTCGGTTACTATTTTAAAAGTAATCGACAAGACTTTATTTTCAGCATATTTGTCGGTTACTATTTGAAAAGTAATCGACAAGATTTTTATTTTCAACATATTCGTCGGTTACTATTTCAAAAGTAATCGGCAAGATTTTTATTTTGAGCACATTCGTCGGTTACTATTTTAAAAGTAATCGACAAGACTTTTAATTTCAGCACATTTGTCGGTTACTATTTCAAAAGTAATCGGCATGATTTATTTTCAGCACATTCGTCGGTTACTATTTCAAAAGTAATCGGCAAGATTTTTATTTTGAGCACATTCGTCGGTTACTATTTTAAAAGTAATCGACAAGACTTTTATTTTCAGCACATTTGTCGGTTACTATTTCAAAAGTAATCGGCATGATTTATTTTCAGCACATTCGTCGGTTACTATTTCAAAAGTAATCGGCAAGACTTTATTTTCAACACATTCGTCGGTTACTATTTCAAAAGTAATCGGCATGATCTATTTTCTGCACATTCGTCGGTTACTATTTCAAAAGTAATCGGCAAGATTTTTATTTTCAGCATATTCGTCGGTTACTATTTCAAAAGTAATCGGCATGATTTATTTTCAGCACATTCGTCGGTTACTATTTCAAAAGTAATCGGCAAGATTTTTATTTTCAGCATATTCGTCGGTTACTATTTCGAAAGTAATCGGCAAGATTTTTATTTTCAGCATATTTGTCGGTTACTATTTTAAAAGTAATCGACAAGATTTTTATTTTCAACATATTCGTCGGTTACTATTTCATAAGTAATCGGCATGATTTATTTTCAGCACATTCGTCGGTTACTATTTCAAAAGTAATCGGCATGATCTATTTTCTGCACATTCGTCGGTTACTATTTTAAAAGTAATCGGCAAGATTTTTATTTTGAGCACATTCGTCGGTTACTATTTTAAAAGTAATCGACAAGACTTTTATTTTCAGCATATTCGTCGGTTACTATTTCGAAAGTAATCGGCAAGATTTTTATTTTCAGCATATTTGTCGATTACTATTTTAAAAGTAATCGACAAGATTTTTATTTTCAACATATTCGTCGGTTACTATTTCATAAGTAATCGGCATGATTTATTTTAAGCACATTCGTCGGTTACTATTTCAAAAGTAATCGGCATGATCTATTTTCTGCACATTCGTCGGTTACTATTTCAAAAGTAATCGGCAAGATTTTTATTTTCAGCATATTCGTCGGTTACTATTTCAAAAGTAATCGGCAAGATTTTTATTTTCAGCATATTTGTCGGTTACTATATTAAAATTAATCGACAAGATTTTTATTTTCAACATATTCGTCGGTTACTATTTCAAACGTAATCGGCAAGGCTTTATTATCAGCACATTCGTTGGTTACTATTTTAAAAGTAATCGGCAAGATTTTTATTTTCAACATATTCGTCGGTTACTATTTCAAAAGTAATCGGCAAGACTTTATTTTCAGCACTTTCGTCGGTTACTATTTCAAATGTAATCGGCAGGATTTTTATTTTCAGCATATTCGTCGGTTACTATTTCGATAGTAATCGGCCAGATTTTTATTTTCAGCATATTTGTCGGTTACTATTTTAAAAGTAATCGACAAGATTTTTATTTTCAACATATTCCTCGGTTACTATTTCAAAAGTAATCGGCAAGATTTTTATTTTCAGCATGTTCGTCGGTTACTATTTCAAAAGTAATCGGCAAGATTTCTTTTTTCAATATATTTGTCGGTTACTATTTTAAAAGTAATCTACAAGACTTTATTTTCAGCACGTTAGTCGGTTACTATTTCAAAAGTAATCGGCAAGATTTTTATTTTCAACATATTCGTCGGTTACTATTTCATAAGTAATCGGCATGATTTATTTTCAGCACATTCGTCGGTTACTATTTCAAAAGTAATCGACAAGATTTTTATTTTCAACATATTCCTCGGTTACTATTTAAAAAGTAATCGGTAAGATTTTTATTTTCAACATATTCGTCACTTACTATTTCAAAAGTAATCAGCAAGATTTTTATTTTCAACATATTCGTCGCTTACTATTTCAAAAGTAATCGGCATGATTTATTTTCAGCACATTCGTCGGTTACTATTTCAAAAGTAATCGGTAAGATTTTTATTTTGAGCACATTCGTCGGTTACTATTTTAAAAGTAATCGACAAGACTTTTATTTTCAGCACATTCGTCGGTTACTATTTCAAAAGTAATCGGCAAGATTTTTATTTTGAGCACATTCGTCGGTTACTATTTTAAAAGTAATCGACAAGACTTTTATTTTCAGCACATTTGTCGGTTACTATTTCAAAAGTAATCGGCATGATTTATTTTCAGCATATTCGTTGGTTACTATTTCAAAAGTAATCGGCAAGATTTTTATTTTGAGCACATTCGTCGGTTACTATTTTAAAAGTAATCGACAAGACTTTTATTTTCAGCACATTTGTCGGTTACTATTTCAAAAGTAATCGGCATGATTTATTTTCAGCACATTCGTCGGTTACTATTTCAAAAGTAATCGGCAAGACTTTATTTTCAACACATTCATCGGTTACTATTTCAAAAGTAATCGGCATGATCTATTTTCTGCACATTCGTCGGTTACTATTTCAAAAGTAATCGGCAAGATTTTTATTTTCAGCATATTCGTCGGTTACTATTTCAAAAGTAATCGGCATGATTTATTTTCAGCACATTCGTCGGTTACTATTTCAAAAGTAATCGGCAAGATTTTTATTTTGAGCACATTCGTCGGTTACTATTTTAAAAGTAATCGACAAGACTTTTATTTTCAGCATATTCGTCGGTTACTATTTCGAAAGTAATCGGCAAGATTTTTATTTTCAGCATATTTGTCGGTTACTATTTTAAAAGTAATCGACAAGATTTTTATTTTCAACATATTCGTCGGTTACTATTTCATAAGTAATCGGCATGATTTATTTTCAGCACATTCGTCGGTTACTATTTCAAAAGTAATCGACAAGATTTTTATTTTCAACATATTCCTCGGTTACTATTTAAAAAGTAATCGGTAAGATTTTTATTTTCAACATATTCGTCACTTACTATTTCAAAAGTAATCAGCAAGATTTTTATTTTCAACATATTCGTCGCTTACAATTTCAAAAGTAATCGGCATGATTTATTTTCAGCACATTCGTCGGTTACTATTTCAAAAGTAATCGGTAAGATTTTTATTTTGAGCACATTCGTCGGTTACTATTTTAAAAGTAATCGACAAGACTTTTATTTTCAGCACATTCGTCGGTTACTATTTCAAAAGTAATCGGCAAGATTTTTATTTTGAGCACATTCGTCGGTTACTATTTTAAAAGTAATCGACAAGACTTTTATTTTCAGCACATTTGTCGGTTACTATTTCAAAAGTAATCGGCATGATTTATTTTCAGCATATTCGTTGGTTACTATTTCAAAAGTAATCGGCAAGATTTTTATTTTGAGCACATTCGTCGGTTACTATTTTAAAAGTAATCGACAAGACTTTTATTTTCAGCACATTTGTCGGTTACTATTTCAAAAGTAATCGGCATGATTTATTTTCAGCACATTCGTCGGTTACTATTTCAAAAGTAATCGGCAAGACTTTATTTTCAACACATTCATCGGTTACTATTTCAAAAGTAATCGGCATGATCTATTTTCTGCACATTCGTCGGTTACTATTTCAAAAGTAATCGGCAAGATTTTTATTTTCAGCATATTCGTCGGTTACTATTTCAAAAGTAATCGGCATGATTTATGTTCAGCACATTCGTCGGTTACTATTTCAAAAGTAATCGGCAAGATTTTTATTTTGAGCACATTCGTCGGTTACTATTTTAAAAGTAATCGACAAGACTTTTATTTTCAGCATATTCGTCGGTTACTATTTCGAAAGTAATCGGCAAGATTTTTATTTTCAGCATATTTGTCGGTTACTATTTTAAAAGTAATCGACAAGATTTTTATTTTCAACATATTCGTCGGTTACTATTTCATAAGTAATCGGCATGATTTATTTTCAGCACATTCGTCGGTTACTATTTCAAAAGTAATCGGCATGATCTATTTTCTGCACCTTCGTCGGTTACTATTTCAAAAGTAATCGGCAAGATTTTTATTTTCAGCATATTTGTCGGTTACTATATTAAAAATAATCGACAAGATTTTTATTTTCAACATATTCGTCGGTTACTATTTCAAACGTAATCGGCAAGACTTTATTATCAGCACATTCGTTGGTTACTATTTTAAAAGTAATCGGCAAGATTTTTAATTTCAACATATTCGTCGGTTACTATTTCAAAAGTAATCGGCAAGACTTTATTTTCAGCACTTTCGTCGGTTACTATTTCAAATATAATCGGCAGGATTTTTATTTTCAACATATTCCTCGGTTACTATTTCAAAAGTAATCGGCAAGATTTTTATTTTCAGCATGTTCGTCGGTTACTATTTCAAAAGTAATCGGCAAGATTTTTTTTTTCAACATATTTGTCGGTTACTATTTTAAAAGTAATCGACAAGACTTTATTTTCAGCACATTCGTCGGTTACTATTTCAAAAGTAATCGGCAAGATTTTTATTTTCAACATATTCGTCGGTTACTATTTCATAAGTAATCGGCATGATTTATTTTCAGCACATTCGTCGGTTACTATTTCAAAAGCAATCGGCAAGATTTTTATTTTCAACATATTCCTCGGTTACTATTTAAAAAGTAATCGGTAAGATTTTTATTTTCAACATATTCGTCGCTTACTATTTCAAAAGTAATCAGCAAGATTTTTTTTTTCAACATATTTGTCGGTTACTATTTTAAAAGTAATCGACAAGACTTTATTTTCAGCATATTTGTCGGTTACTATTTGAAAAGTAATCGACAAGATTTTTATTTTCAACATATTCGTCGGTTACTATTTCAAAAGTAATCGGCAAGATTTTTATTTTGAGCACATTCGTCGGTTACTATTTTAAAAGTAATCGACAAGACTTTTATTTTCAGCACATTTGTCGGTTACTATTTCAAAAGTAATCGGCATGATTTATTTTCAGCACATTCGTCGGTTACTATTTCAAAAGTAATCGGCAAGATTTTTATTTTGAGCACATTCGTCGGTTACTATTTTAAAAGTAATCGACAAGACTTTTATTTTCAGCACATTTGTCGGTTACTATTTCAAAAGTAATCGGCATGATTTATTTTCAGCACATTCGTCGGTTACTATTTCAAAAGTAATCGGCAAGACTTTATTTTCAACACATTCATCGGTTACTATTTCAAAAGTAATCGGCATGATCTATTTTCTGCACATTCGTCGGTTACTATTTCAAAAGTAATCGGCAAGATTTTTATTTTCAGCATATTCGTCGGTTACTATTTCAAAAGTAATCGGCATGATTTATTTTCAGCACATTCGTCGGTTACTATTTCAAAAGTAATCGGCAAGATTTTTATTTTGAGCACATTCGTCGGTTACTATTTTAAAAGTAATCGACAAGACTTTTATTTTCAGCATATTCGTCGGTTACTATTTTGAAAGTAATTGGCAAGATTTTTATTTTCAGCATATTTGTTGGTTACTATTTTAAAAGTAATCGACAAGATTTTTATTTTCAACATATTCGTCGGTTACTATTTCATAAGTAATCGGCATGATTTATTTTCAGCACATTCGTCGGTTACTATTTCAAAAGTAATCGACAAGATTTTTATTTTCAACATATTCCTCGGTTACTATTTAAAAAGTAATCGGTAAGATTTTTATTTTCAACATATTCGTCACTTACTATTTCAAAAGTAATCAGCAAGATTTTTATTTTCAACATATTCGTCGCTTACTATTTCAAAAGTAATCGGCATGATTTATTTTCAGCACATTCGTCGGTTACTATTTCAAAAGTAATCGGTAAGATTTTTATTTTGAGCACATTCGTCGGTTACTATTTCAAAAGTAATCGGCAAGATTTTTATTTTCAACATATTCGTCGGTTACTATTTCATAAGTAATCGGCATGAT
Organism: Medicago lupulina; assembly: GCA_958299785.1. NCBI lineage: Eukaryota > Viridiplantae > Streptophyta > Magnoliopsida > Fabales > Fabaceae > Medicago > Medicago lupulina. Next base: position 38,841,120 of record OY283143.1, on the reverse strand, counting down.
TTATTTTCAGCACATTCGTCGGTTACTATTTCAAAAGCAATCGGCAAGATTTTTATTTTCAACATATTCCTCGGTTACTATTTAAAAAGTAATCGGTAAGATTTTTATTTTCAACATATTCGTCGCTTACTATTTCAAAAGTAATCAGCAAGATTTTTTTTTTCAACATATTTGTCGGTTACTATTTTAAAAGTAATCGACAAGACTTTATTTTCAGCATATTTGTCGGTTACTATTTGAAAAGTAATCGACAAGATTTTTATTTTCAACATATTCGTCGGTTACTATTTCAAAAGTAATCGGCAAGATTTTTATTTTGAGCACATTCGTCGGTTACTATTTTAAAAGTAATCGACAAGACTTTTATTTTCAGCACATTTGTCGGTTACTATTTCAAAAGTAATCGGCATGATTTATTTTCAGCACATTCGTCGGTTACTATTTCAAAAGTAATCGGCAAGATTTTTATTTTGAGCACATTCGTCGGTTACTATTTTAAAAGTAATCGACAAGACTTTTATTTTCAGCACATTTGTCGGTTACTATTTCAAAAGTAATCGGCATGATTTATTTTCAGCACATTCGTCGGTTACTATTTCAAAAGTAATCGGCAAGACTTTATTTTCAACACATTCATCGGTTACTATTTCAAAAGTAATCGGCATGATCTATTTTCTGCACATTCGTCGGTTACTATTTCAAAAGTAATCGGCAAGATTTTTATTTTCAGCATATTCGTCGGTTACTATTTCAAAAGTAATCGGCATGATTTATTTTCAGCACATTCGTCGGTTACTATTTCAAAAGTAATCGGCAAGATTTTTATTTTGAGCACATTCGTCGGTTACTATTTTAAAAGTAATCGACAAGACTTTTATTTTCAGCATATTCGTCGGTTACTATTTTGAAAGTAATTGGCAAGATTTTTATTTTCAGCATATTTGTTGGTTACTATTTTAAAAGTAATCGACAAGATTTTTATTTTCAACATATTCGTCGGTTACTATTTCATAAGTAATCGGCATGATTTATTTTCAGCACATTCGTCGGTTACTATTTCAAAAGTAATCGACAAGATTTTTATTTTCAACATATTCCTCGGTTACTATTTAAAAAGTAATCGGTAAGATTTTTATTTTCAACATATTCGTCACTTACTATTTCAAAAGTAATCAGCAAGATTTTTATTTTCAACATATTCGTCGCTTACTATTTCAAAAGTAATCGGCATGATTTATTTTCAGCACATTCGTCGGTTACTATTTCAAAAGTAATCGGTAAGATTTTTATTTTGAGCACATTCGTCGGTTACTATTTTAAAAGTAATCGACAAGACTTTTATTTTCAGCACATTCGTCGGTTACTATTTCAAAAGTAATCGGCAAGATTTTTATTTTCAACATATTCGTCGGTTACTATTTCATAAGTAATCGGCATGATTTATTTTCAGCACATTCGTCGGTTACTATTTCAAAAGTAATCGGTAAGATTTTTATTTTGAGCACATTCGTCGGTTACTATTTTAAAAGTAATCGACAAGACTTTTATTTTCAGCACATTCGTCGGTTACTATTTCAAAAGTAATCGGCAAGATTTTTATTTTGAGCACATTCGTCGGTTACTATTTTAAAAGTAATCGACAAGACTTTTATTTTCAGCACATTTGTCGGTTACTATTTCAAAAGTAATCGGCATGATTTATTTTCAGCATATTCGTTGGTTACTATTTCAAAAGTAATCGGCAAGATTTTTATTTTGAGCACATTCGTCGGTTACTATTTTAAAAGTAATCGACAAGACTTTTATTTTCAGCACATTTGTCGGTTACTATTTCAAAAGTAATCGGCATGATTTATTTTTAGCACATTCGTCGGTTACTATTTCAAAAGTAATCGGCAAGACTTTATTTTCAACACATTCATCGGTTACTATTTCAAAAGTAATCGGCATGATCTATTTTCTGCACATTCGTCGGTTACTATTTCAAAAGTAATCGGCAAGATTTTTATTTTCAGCATATTCGTCGGTTACTATTTCAAAAGTAATCGGCATGATTTATTTTCAGCACATTCGTCGGTTACTATTTCAAAAGTAATCGGCAAGATTTTTATTTTGAGCACATTCGTCGGTTACTATTTTAAAAGTAATCGACAAGACTTTTATTTTCAGCATATTCGTCGGTTACTATTTCGAAAGTAATCGGCAAGATTTTTATTTTCAGCATATTTGTCGGTTACTATTTTAAAAGTAATCGACAAGATTTTTATTTTCAACATATTCGTCGGTTACTATTTCATAAGTAATCGGCATGATTTATTTTCAGCACATTCGTCGGTTACTATTTCAAAAGTAATCGACAAGATTTTTATTTTCAACATATTCCTCGGTTACTATTTAAAAAGTAATCGGTAAGATTTTTATTTTCAACATATTCGTCACTTACTATTTCAAAAGTAATCAGCAAGATTTTTATTTTCAACATATTCGTCGCTTACAATTTCAAAAGTAATCGGCATGATTTATTTTCAGCACATTCGTCGGTTACTATTTCAAAAGTAATCGGTAAGATTTTTATTTTGAGCACATTCGTCGGTTACTATTTTAAAAGTAATCGACAAGACTTTTATTTTCAGCACATTCGTCGGTTACTATTTCAAAAGTAATCGGCAAGATTTTTATTTTGAGCACATTCGTCGGTTACTATTTTAAAAGTAATCGACAAGACTTTTATTTTCAGCACATTTGTCGGTTACTATTTCAAAAGTAATCGGCATGATTTATTTTCAGCATATTCGTTGGTTACTATTTCAAAAGTAATCGGCAAGATTTTTATTTTGAGCACATTCGTCGGTTACTATTTTAAAAGTAATCGACAAGACTTTTATTTTCAGCACATTTGTCGGTTACTATTTCAAAAGTAATCGGCATGATTTATTTTCAGCACATTCGTCGGTTACTATTTCAAAAGTAATCGGCAAGACTTTATTTTCAACACATTCATCGGTTACTATTTCAAAAGTAATCGGCATGATCTATTTTCTGCACCTTCGTCGGTTACTATTTCAAAAGTAATCGGCAAGATTTTTATTTTCAGCATATTTGTCGGTTACTATATTAAAAATAATCGACAAGATTTTTATTTTCAACATATTCGTCGGTTACTATTTCAAACGTAATCGGCAAGACTTTATTATCAGCACATTCGTTGGTTACTATTTTAAAAGTAATCGGCAAGATTTTTAATTTCAACATATTCGTCGGTTACTATTTCAAAAGTAATCGGCAAGACTTTATTTTCAGCACTTTCGTCGGTTACTATTTCAAATATAATCGGCAGGATTTTTATTTTCAACATATTCCTCGGTTACTATTTCAAAAGTAATCGGCAAGATTTTTATTTTCAGCATGTTCGTCGGTTACTATTTCAAAAGTAATCGGCAAGATTTTTTTTTTCAACATATTTGTCGGTTACTATTTTAAAAGTAATCGACAAGACTTTATTTTCAGCACATTCGTCGGTTACTATTTCAAAAGTAATCGGCAAGATTTTTATTTTCAACATATTCGTCGGTTACTATTTCATAAGTAATCGGCATGATTTATTTTCAGCACATTCGTCGGTTACTATTTCAAAAGCAATCGGCAAGATTTTTATTTTCAACATATTCCTCGGTTACTATTTAAAAAGTAATCGGTAAGATTTTTATTTTCAACATATTCGTCGCTTACTATTTCAAAAGTAATCAGCAAGATTTTTTTTTTCAACATATTTGTCGGTTACTATTTTAAAAGTAATCGACAAGACTTTATTTTCAGCATATTTGTCGGTTACTATTTGAAAAGTAATCGACAAGATTTTTATTTTCAACATATTCGTCGGTTACTATTTCAAAAGTAATCGGCAAGATTTTTATTTTGAGCACATTCGTCGGTTACTATTTTAAAAGTAATCGACAAGACTTTTATTTTCAGCACATTTGTCGGTTACTATTTCAAAAGTAATCGGCATGATTTATTTTCAGCACATTCGTCGGTTACTATTTCAAAAGTAATCGGCAAGATTTTTATTTTGAGCACATTCGTCGGTTACTATTTTAAAAGTAATCGACAAGACTTTTATTTTCAGCACATTTGTCGGTTACTATTTCAAAAGTAATCGGCATGATTTATTTTCAGCACATTCGTCGGTTACTATTTCAAAAGTAATCGGCAAGACTTTATTTTCAACACATTCATCGGTTACTATTTCAAAAGTAATCGGCATGATCTATTTTCTGCACATTCGTCGGTTACTATTTCAAAAGTAATCGGCAAGATTTTTATTTTCAGCATATTCGTCGGTTACTATTTCAAAAGTAATCGGCATGATTTATTTTCAGCACATTCGTCGGTTACTATTTCAAAAGTAATCGGCAAGATTTTTATTTTGAGCACATTCGTCGGTTACTATTTTAAAAGTAATCGACAAGACTTTTATTTTCAGCATATTCGTCGGTTACTATTTTGAAAGTAATTGGCAAGATTTTTATTTTCAGCATATTTGTCGGTTACTATTTTAAAAGTAATCGACAAGATTTTTATTTTCAACATATTCGTCGGTTACTATTTCATAAGTAATCGGCATGATTTATTTTCAGCACATTCGTCGGTTACTATTTCAAAAGTAATCGACAAGATTTTTATTTTCAACATATTCCTCGGTTACTATTTAAAAAGTAATCGGTAAGATTTTTATTTTCAACATATTCGTCACTTACTATTTCAAAAGTAATCAGCAAGATTTTTATTTTCAACATATTCGTCGCTTACTATTTCAAAAGTAATCGGCATGATTTATTTTCAGCACATTCGTCGGTTACTATTTCAAAAGTAATCGGTAAGATTTTTATTTTGAGCACATTCGTCGGTTACTATTTTAAAAGTAATCGACAAGACTTTTATTTTCAGCACATTCGTCGGTTACTATTTCAAAAGTAATCGGCAAGATTTTTATTTTCAACATATTCGTCGGTTACTATTTCATAAGTAATCGGCATGATTTATTTTCAGCACATTCGTCGGTTACTATTTCAAAAGTAATCGGTAAGATTTTTATTTTGAGCACATTCGTCGGTTACTATTTTAAAAGTAATCGACAAGACTTTTATTTTCAGCACATTCGTCGGTTACTATTTCAAAAGTAATCGGCAAGATTTTTATTTTGAGCACATTCGTCGGTTACTATTTTAAAAGTAATCGACAAGACTTTTATTTTCAGCACATTTGTCGGTTACTATTTCAAAAGTAATCGGCATGATTTATTTTCAGCATATTCGTTGGTTACTATTTCAAAAGTAATCGGCAAGATTTTTATTTTGAGCACATTCGTCGGTTACTATTTTAAAAGTAATCGACAAGACTTTTATTTTCAGCACATTTGTCGGTTACTATTTCAAAAGTAATCGGCATGATTTATTTTCAGCACATTCGTCGGTTACTATTTCAAAAGTAATCGGCAAGACTTTATTTTCAACACATTCATCGGTTACTATTTCAAAAGTAATCGGCATGATCTATTTTCTGCACATTCGTCGGTTACTATTTCAAAAGTAATCGGCAAGATTTTTATTTTCAGCATATTCGTCGGTTACTATTTCAAAAGTAATCGGCATGATTTATTTTCAGCACATTCGTCGGTTACTATTTCAAAAGTAATCGGCAAGATTTTTATTTTGAGCACATTCGTCGGTTACTATTTTAAAAGTAATCGACAAGACTTTTATTTTCAGCATATTCGTCGGTTACTATTTCGAAAGTAATCGGCAAGATTTTTATTTTCAGCATATTTGTTGGTTACTATTTTAAAAGTAATCGACAAGATTTTTATTTTCAACATATTCGTCGGTTACTATTTCATAAGTAATCGGCAAGACTTTATTATCAGCACATTCGTTGGTTACTATTTTAAAAGTAATCGGCAAGATTTTTAATTTCAACATATTCGTCGGTTACTATTTCAAAAGTAATCGGCAAGACTTTATTTTCAGCACTTTCGTCGGTTACTATTTCAAATATAATCGGCAGGATTTTTATTTTCAACATATTCCTCGGTTACTATTTCAAAAGTAATCGGCAAGATTTTTATTTTCAGCATGTTCGTCGGTTACTATTTCAAAAGTAATCGGCAAGATTTTTTTTTTCAACATATTTGTCGGTTACTATTTTAAAAGTAATCGACAAGACTTTATTTTCAGCACATTCGTCGGTTACTATTTCAAAAGTAATCGGCAAGATTTTTATTTTCAACATATTCGTCGGTTACTATTTCATAAGTAATCGGCATGATTTATTTTCAGCACATTCGTCGGTTACTATTTCAAAAGCAATCGGCAAGATTTTTATTTTCAACATATTCCTCGGTTACTATTTAAAAAGTAATCGGTAAGATTTTTATTTTCAACATATTCGTCGCTTACTATTTCAAAAGTAATCAGCAAGATTTTTTTTTTCAACATATTTGTCGGTTACTATTTTAAAAGTAATCGACAAGACTTTATTTTCAGCATATTTGTCGGTTACTATTTGAAAAGTAATCGACAAGATTTTTATTTTCAACATATTCGTCGGTTACTATTTCAAAAGTAATCGGCAAGATTTTTATTTTGAGCACATTCGTCGGTTACTATTTTAAAAGTAATCGACAAGACTTTTATTTTCAGCACATTTGTCGGTTACTATTTCAAAAGTAATCGGCATGATTTATTTTCAGCACATTCGTCGGTTACTATTTCAAAAGTAATCGGCAAGATTTTTATTTTGAGCACATTCGTCGGTTACTATTTTAAAAGTAATCGACAAGACTTTTATTTTCAGCACATTTGTCGGTTACTATTTCAAAAGTAATCGGCATGATTTATTTTCAGCACATTCGTCGGTTACTATTTCAAAAGTAATCGGCAAGACTTTATTTTCAACACATTCATCGGTTACTATTTCAAAAGTAATCGGCATGATCTATTTTCTGCACATTCGTCGGTTACTATTTCAAAAGTAATCGGCAAGATTTTTATTTTCAGCATATTCGTCGGTTACTATTTCAAAAGTAATCGGCATGATTTATTTTCAGCACATTCGTCGGTTACTATTTCAAAAGTAATCGGCAAGATTTTTATTTTGAGCACATTCGTCGGTTACTATTTTAAAAGTAATCGACAAGACTTTTATTTTCAGCATATTCGTCGGTTACTATTTTGAAAGTAATTGGCAAGATTTTTATTTTCAGCATATTTGTCGGTTACTATTTTAAAAGTAATCGACAAGATTTTTATTTTCAACATATTCGTCGGTTACTATTTCATAAGTAATCGGCATGATTTATTTTCAGCACATTCGTCGGTTACTATTTCAAAAGTAATCGACAAGATTTTTATTTTCAACATATTCCTCGGTTACTATTTAAAAAGTAATCGGTAAGATTTTTATTTTCAACATATTCGTCACTTACTATTTCAAAAGTAATCAGCAAGATTTTTATTTTCAACATATTCGTCGCTTACTATTTCAAAAGTAATCGGCATGATTTATTTTCAGCACATTCGTCGGTTACTATTTCAAAAGTAATCGGTAAGATTTTTATTTTGAGCACATTCGTCGGTTACTATTTTAAAAGTAATCGACAAGACTTTTATTTTCAGCACATTCGTCGGTTACTATTTCAAAAGTAATCGGCAAGATTTTTATTTTCAACATATTCGTCGGTTACTATTTCATAAGTAATCGGCATGATTTATTTTCAGCACATTCGTCGGTTACTATTTCAAAAGTAATCGGTAAGATTTTTATTTTGAGCACATTCGTCGGTTACTATTTTAAAAGTAATCGACAAGACTTTTATTTTCAGCACATTCGTCGGTTACTATTTCAAAAGTAATCGGCAAGATTTTTATTTTGAGCACATTCGTCGGTTACTATTTTAAAAGTAATCGACAAGACTTTTATTTTCAGCACATTTGTCGGTTACTATTTCAAAAGTAATCGGCATGATTTATTTTCAGCATATTCGTTGGTTACTATTTCAAAAGTAATCGGCAAGATTTTTATTTTGAGCACATTCGTCGGTTACTATTTTAAAAGTAATCGACAAGACTTTTATTTTCAGCACATTTGTCGGTTACTATTTCAAAAGTAATCGGCATGATTTATTTTCAGCACATTCGTCGGTTACTATTTCAAAAGTAATCGGCAAGACTTTATTTTCAACACATTCATCGGTTACTATTTCAAAAGTAATCGGCATGATCTATTTTCTGCACATTCGTCGGTTACTATTTCAAAAGTAATCGGCAAGATTTTTATTTTCAGCATATTCGTCGGTTACTATTTCAAAAGTAATCGGCATGATTTATTTTCAGCACATTCGTCGGTTACTATTTCAAAAGTAATCGGCAAGATTTTTATTTTGAGCACATTCGTCGGTTACTATTTTAAAAGTAATCGACAAGACTTTTATTTTCAGCATATTCGTCGGTTACTATTTCGAAAGTAATCGGCAAGATTTTTATTTTCAGCATATTTGTCGGTTACTATTTTAAAAGTAATCGACAAGATTTTTATTTTCAACATATTCGTCGGTTACTATTTCATAAGTAATCGGCATGATTTATTTTCAGCACATTCGTCGGTTACTATTTCAAAAGTAATCGACAAGATTTTTATTTTCAACATATTCCTCGGTTACTATTTAAAAAGTAATCGGTAAGATTTTTATTTTCAACATATTCGTCACTTACTATTTCAAAAGTAATCAGCAAGATTTTTATTTTCAACATATTCGTCGCTTACAATTTCAAAAGTAATCGGCATGATTTATTTTCAGCACATTCGTCGGTTACTATTTCAAAAGTAATCGGTAAGATTTTTATTTTGAGCACATTCGTCGGTTACTATTTTAAAAGTAATCGACAAGACTTTTATTTTCAGCACATTCGTCGGTTACTATTTCAAAAGTAATCGGCAAGATTTTTATTTTGAGCACATTCGTCGGTTACTATTTTAAAAGTAATCGACAAGACTTTTATTTTCAGCACATTTGTCGGTTACTATTTCAAAAGTAATCGGCATGATTTATTTTCAGCATATTCGTTGGTTACTATTTCAAAAGTAATCGGCAAGATTTTTATTTTGAGCACATTCGTCGGTTACTATTTTAAAAGTAATCGACAAGACTTTTATTTTCAGCACATTTGTCGGTTACTATTTCAAAAGTAATCGGCATGATTTATTTTCAGCACATTCGTCGGTTACTATTTCAAAAGTAATCGGCAAGACTTTATTTTCAACACATTCATCGGTTACTATTTCAAAAGTAATCGGCATGATCTATTTTCTGCACATTCGTCGGTTACTATTTCAAAAGTAATCGGCAAGATTTTTATTTTCAGCATATTCGTCGGTTACTATTTCAAAAGTAATCGGCATGATTTATGTTCAGCACATTCGTCGGTTACTATTTCAAAAGTAATCGGCAAGATTTTTATTTTGAGCACATTCGTCGGTTACTATTTTAAAAGTAATCGACAAGACTTTTATTTTCAGCATATTCGTCGGTTACTATTTCGAAAGTAATCGGCAAGATTTTTATTTTCAGCATATTTGTCGGTTACTATTTTAAAAGTAATCGACAAGATTTTTATTTTCAACATATTCGTCGGTTACTATTTCATAAGTAATCGGCATGATTTATTTTCAGCACATTCGTCGGTTACTATTTCAAAAGTAATCGGCATGATCTATTTTCTGCACCTTCGTCGGTTACTATTTCAAAAGTAATCGGCAAGATTTTTATTTTCAGCATATTTGTCGGTTACTATATTAAAAATAATCGACAAGATTTTTATTTTCAACATATTCGTCGGTTACTATTTCAAACGTAATCGGCAAGACTTTATTATCAGCACATTCGTTGGTTACTATTTTAAAAGTAATCGGCAAGATTTTTAATTTCAACATATTCGTCGGTTACTATTTCAAAAGTAATCGGCAAGACTTTATTTTCAGCACTTTCGTCGGTTACTATTTCAAATATAATCGGCAGGATTTTTATTTTCAACATATTCCTCGGTTACTATTTCAAAAGTAATCGGCAAGATTTTTATTTTCAGCATGTTCGTCGGTTACTATTTCAAAAGTAATCGGCAAGATTTTTTTTTTCAACATATTTGTCGGTTACTATTTTAAAAGTAATCGACAAGACTTTATTTTCAGCACATTCGTCGGTTACTATTTCAAAAGTAATCGGCAAGATTTTTATTTTCAACATATTCGTCGGTTACTATTTCATAAGTAATCGGCATGATTTATTTTCAGCACATTCGTCGGTTACTATTTCAAAAGCAATCGGCAAGATTTTTATTTTCAACATATTCCTCGGTTACTATTTAAAAAGTAATCGGTAAGATTTTTATTTTCAACATATTCGTCGCTTACTATTTCAAAAGTAATCAGCAAGATTTTTTTTTTCAACATATTTGTCGGTTACTATTTTAAAAGTAATCGACAAGACTTTATTTTCAGCATATTTGTCGGTTACTATTTGAAAAGTAATCGACAAGATTTTTATTTTCAACATATTCGTCGGTTACTATTTCAAAAGTAATCGGCAAGATTTTTATTTTGAGCACATTCGTCGGTTACTATTTTAAAAGTAATCGACAAGACTTTTATTTTCAGCACATTTGTCGGTTACTATTTCAAAAGTAATCGGCATGATTTATTTTCAGCACATTCGTCGGTTACTATTTCAAAAGTAATCGGCAAGATTTTTATTTTGAGCACATTCGTCGGTTACTATTTTAAAAGTAATCGACAAGACTTTTATTTTCAGCACATTTGTCGGTTACTATTTCAAAAGTAATCGGCATGATTTATTTTCAGCACATTCGTCGGTTACTATTTCAAAAGTAATCGGCAAGACTTTATTTTCAACACATTCATCGGTTACTATTTCAAAAGTAATCGGCATGATCTATTTTCTGCACATTCGTCGGTTACTATTTCAAAAGTAATCGGCAAGATTTTTATTTTCAGCATATTCGTCGGTTACTATTTCAAAAGTAATCGGCATGATTTATTTTCAGCACATTCGTCGGTTACTATTTCAAAAGTAATCGGCAAGATTTTTATTTTGAGCACATTCGTCGGTTACTATTTTAAAAGTAATCGACAAGACTTTTATTTTCAGCATATTCGTCGGTTACTATTTTGAAAGTAATTGGCAAGATTTTTATTTTCAGCATATTTGTCGGTTACTATTTTAAAAGTAATCGACAAGATTTTTATTTTCAACATATTCGTCGGTTACTATTTCATAAGTAATCGGCATGATTTATTTTCAGCACATTCGTCGGTTACTATTTCAAAAGTAATCGGCATGATCTATTTTCTGCACCTTCGTCGGTTACTATTTCAAAAGTAATCGGCAAGATTTTTATTTTCAGCATATTTGTCGGTTACTATATTAAAAGTAATCGACAAGATTTTTATTTTCAACATATTCGTCGGTTACTATTTCAAACGTAATCGGCAAGACTTTATTATCAGCACATTCGTTGGTTACTATTTTAAAAGTAATCGGCAAGATTTTTAATTTCAACATATTCGTCGGTTACTATTTCAAAAGTAATCGGCAAGACTTTATTTTCAGCACTTTCGTCGGTTACTATTTCAAATATAATCGGCAGGATTTTTATTTTCAGCATATTCGTCGGTTACTATTTCGATAGTAATCGGCAAGATTTTTATTTTCAGCATATTTTTCGGTTACTATTTTAAAAGTAATCGATAATATTTTTATTTTCAACATATTCCTCGGTTACTATTTCAAAAGTAATCGGCAAGATTTTTATTTTCAGCATGTTCGTCGGTTACTATTTCAAAAGTAATCGGCAAGATTTTTTTTTTCAACATATTTGTCGGTTACTATTTAAAAAGTAATCGACAAGACTTTATTTTCAGCACATTCGTCGGTTACTATTTCAAAAGTAATCGGCAAGATTTTTATTTTCAACATATTCGTCGGTTACTATTTCATAAGTAATCGGCATGATTTATTTTCAGCACATTCGTCGGTTACTATTTCAAAAGCAATCGGCAAGATTTTTATTTTCAACATATTCCTCGGTTACTATTTAAAAAGTAATCGGTAAGATTTTTATTTTCAACATATTCGTCGCTTACTATTTCAAAAGTAATCAGCAAGATTTTTTTTTTCAACATATTTGTCGGTTACTATTTTAAAATTAATCGACAAGACTTTATTTTCAGCATATTTGTCGGTTACTATTTGAAAAGTAATCGACAAGATTTTTATTTTCAACATATTCGTCGGTTACTATTTCAAAAGTAATCGGCAAGATTTTTATTTTGAGCACATTCGTCGGTTACTATTTTAAAAGTAATCGACAAGACTTTTATTTTCAGCACATTTGTCGGTTACTATTTCAAAAGTAATCGGCATGATTTATTTTCAGCACATTCGTCGGTTACTATTTCAAAAGTAATCGGCAAGATTTTTATTTTGAGCACATTCGTCGGTTACTATTTTAAAAGTAATCGACAAGACTTTTATTTTCAGCACATTTGTCGGTTACTATTTCAAAAGTAATCGGCATGATTTATTTTCAGCACATTCGTCGGTTACTATTTCAAAAGTAATCGGTAAGATTTTTATTTTGAGCACATTCGTCGGTTACTATTTTAAAAGTAATCGACAAGACTTTTATTTTCAGCACATTCGTCGGTTACTATTTCAAAAGTAATCGGCAAGATTTTTATTTTGAGCACATTCGTCGGTTACTATTTTAAAAGTAATCGACAAGACTTTTATTTTCAGCACATTTGTCGGTTACTATTTCAAAAGTAATCGGCATGATTTATTTTCAGCATATTCGTTGGTTACTATTTCAAAAGTAATCGGCAAGATTTTTATTTTGAGCACATTCGTCGGTTACTATTTTAAAAGTAATCGACAAGACTTTTATTTTCAGCACATTTGTCGGTTACTATTTCAAAAGTAATCGGCATGATTTATTTTCAGCACATTCGTCGGTTACTATTTCAAAAGTAATCGGCAAGACTTTATTTTCAACACATTCATCGGTTACTATTTCAAAAGTAATCGGCATGATCTATTTTCTGCACATTCGTCGGTTACTATTTCAAAAGTAATCGGCAAGATTTTTATTTTCAGCATATTCGTCGGTTACTATTTCAAAAGTAATCGGCATGATTTATGTTCAGCACATTCGTCGGTTACTATTTCAAAAGTAATCGGCAAGATTTTTATTTTGAGCACATTCGTCGGTTACTATTTTAAAAGTAATCGACAAGACTTTTATTTTCAGCATATTCGTCGGTTACTATTTCGAAAGTAATCGGCAAGATTTTTATTTTCAGCATATTTGTCGGTTACTATTTTAAAAGTAATCGACAAGATTTTTATTTTCAACATATTCGTCGGTTACTATTTCATAAGTAATCGGCATGATTTATTTTCAGCACATTCGTCGGTTACTATTTCAAAAGTAATCGGCATGATCTATTTTCTGCACCTTCGTCGGTTACTATTTCAAAAGTAATCGGCAAGATTTTTATTTTCAGCATATTTGTCGGTTACTATATTAAAAATAATCGACAAGATTTTTATTTTCAACATATTCGTCGGTTACTATTTCAAACGTAATCGGCAAGACTTTATTATCAGCACATTCGTTGGTTACTATTTTAAAAGTAATCGGCAAGATTTTTAATTTCAACATATTCGTCGGTTACTATTTCAAAAGTAATCGGCAAGACTTTATTTTCAGCACTTTCGTCGGTTACTATTTCAAATATAATCGGCAGGATTTTTATTTTCAACATATTCCTCGGTTACTATTTCAAAAGTAATCGGCAAGATTTTTATTTTCAGCATGTTCGTCGGTTACTATTTCAAAAGTAATCGGCAAGATTTTTTTTTTCAACATATTTGTCGGTTACTATTTTAAAAGTAATCGACAAGACTTTATTTTCAGCACATTCGTCGGTTACTATTTCAAAAGTAATCGGCAAGATTTTTATTTTCAACATATTCGTCGGTTACTATTTCATAAGTAATCGGCATGATTTATTTTCAGCACATTCGTCGGTTACTATTTCAAAAGCAATCGGCAAGATTTTTATTTTCAACATATTCCTCGGTTACTATTTAAAAAGTAATCGGTAAGATTTTTATTTTCAACATATTCGTCGCTTACTATTTCAAAAGTAATCAGCAAGATTTTTTTTTTCAACATATTTGTCGGTTACTATTTTAAAAGTAATCGACAAGACTTTATTTTCAGCATATTTGTCGGTTACTATTTGAAAAGTAATCGACAAGATTTTTATTTTCAACATATTCGTCGGTTACTATTTCAAAAGTAATCGGCAAGATTTTTATTTTGAGCACATTCGTCGGTTACTATTTTAAAAGTAATCGACAAGACTTTTATTTTCAGCACATTTGTCGGTTACTATTTCAAAAGTAATCGGCATGATTTATTTTCAGCACATTCGTCGGTTACTATTTCAAAAGTAATCGGCAAGATTTTTATTTTGAGCACATTCGTCGGTTACTATTTTAAAAGTAATCGACAAGACTTTTATTTTCAGCACATTTGTCGGTTACTATTTCAAAAGTAATCGGCATGATTTATTTTCAGCACATTCGTCGGTTACTATTTCAAAAGTAATCGGCAAGACTTTATTTTCAACACATTCATCGGTTACTATTTCAAAAGTAATCGGCATGATCTATTTTCTGCACATTCGTCGGTTACTATTTCAAAAGTAATCGGCAAGATTTTTATTTTCAGCATATTCGTCGGTTACTATTTCAAAAGTAATCGGCATGATTTATTTTCAGCACATTCGTCGGTTACTATTTCAAAAGTAATCGGCAAGATTTTTATTTTGAGCACATTCGTCGGTTACTATTTTAAAAGTAATCGACAAGACTTTTATTTTCAGCATATTCGTCGGTTACTATTTTGAAAGTAATTGGCAAGATTTTTATTTTCAGCATATTTGTCGGTTACTATTTTAAAAGTAATCGACAAGATTTTTATTTTCAACATATTCGTCGGTTACTATTTCATAAGTAATCGGCATGATTTATTTTCAGCACATTCGTCGGTTACTATTTCAAAAGTAATCGGCATGATCTATTTTCTGCACCTTCGTCGGTTACTATTTCAAAAGTAATCGGCAAGATTTTTATTTTCAGCATATTTGTCGGTTACTATATTAAAAGTAATCGACAAGATTTTTATTTTCAACATATTCGTCGGTTACTATTTCAAACGTAATCGGCAAGACTTTATTATCAGCACATTCGTTGGTTACTATTTTAAAAGTAATCGGCAAGATTTTTAATTTCAACATATTCGTCGGTTACTATTTCAAAAGTAATCGGCAAGACTTTATTTTCAGCACTTTCGTCGGTTACTATTTCAAATATAATCGGCAGGATTTTTATTTTCAGCATATTCGTCGGTTACTATTTCGATAGTAATCGGCAAGATTTTTATTTTCAGCATATTTGTCGGTTACTATTTTAAAAGTAATCGATAATATTTTTATTTTCAACATATTCCTCGGTTACTATTTCAAAAGTAATCGGCAAGATTTTTATTTTCAGCATGTTCGTCGGTTACTATTTCAAAAGTAATCGGCAAGATTTTTTTTTTCAACATATTTGTCGGTTACTATTTAAAAAGTAATCGACAAGACTTTATTTTCAGCACATTCGTCGGTTACTATTTCAAAAGTAATCGGCAAGATTTTTATTTTCAACATATTCGTCGGTTACTATTTCATAAGTAATCGGCATGATTTATTTTCAGCACATTCGTCGGTTACTATTTCAAAAGCAATCGGCAAGATTTTTATTTTCAACATATTCCTCGGTTACTATTTAAAAAGTAATCGGTAAGATTTTTATTTTCAACATATTCGTCGCTTACTATTTCAAAAGTAATCAGCAAGATTTTTTTTTTCAACATATTTGTCGGTTACTATTTTAAAAGTAATCGACAAGACTTTATTTTCAGCATATTTGTCGGTTACTATTTGAAAAGTAATCGACAAGATTTTTATTTTCAACATATTCGTCGGTTACTATTTCAAAAGTAATCGGCAAGATTTTTATTTTGAGCACATTCGTCGGTTACTATTTTAAAAGTAATCGACAAGACTTTTATTTTCAGCACATTTGTCGGTTACTATTTCAAAAGTAATCGGCATGATTTATTTTCAGCACATTCGTCGGTTACTATTTCAAAAGTAATCGGCAAGATTTTTATTTTGAGCACATTCGTCGGTTACTATTTTAAAAGTAATCGACAAGACTTTTATTTTCAGCACATTTGTCGGTTACTATTTCAAA
The DNA here is from genome assembly GCA_958299785.1 of Medicago lupulina. Classification (NCBI taxonomy): domain Eukaryota; kingdom Viridiplantae; phylum Streptophyta; class Magnoliopsida; order Fabales; family Fabaceae; genus Medicago; species Medicago lupulina. The sequence goes on along the minus strand of OY283143.1, from coordinate 38,824,679 downwards.
AGTAATCGGCATGATTTATTTTCAGCACATTCGTCGGTTACTATTTCAAAAGTAATCGGCAAGACTTTATTTTCAACACATTCGTCGGTTACTATTTCAAAAGTAATCGGCATGATCTATTTTCTGCACATTCGTCGGTTACTATTTCAAAAGTAATTGGCAAGATTTTTATTTTCAGCATATTCGTCGGTTACTATTTCAAAAGTAATCGGCATGATTTATTTTCAGCACATTCGTCGGTTACTATTTCAAAAGTAATCGGCAAGATTTTTATTTTCAGCATATTCGTCGGTTACTATTTCGAAAGTAATCGGCAAGACTTTATTTTCAGCACTTTCGTCGGTTACTATTTCAAATATAATCGGCAGGATTTTTATTTTCAGCATATTCGTCGGTTACTATTTCGATAGTAATCGGCAAGATTTTTATTTTCAGCATATTTGTCGGTTACTATTTTAAAAGTAATCGATAATATTTTTATTTTCAACATATTCCTCGGTTACTATTTCAAAAGTAATCGGCAAGATTTTTATTTTCAGCATGTTCGTCGGTTACTATTTCAAAAGTAATCGGCAAGATTTTTTTTTTCAACATATTTGTCGGTTACTATTTAAAAAGTAATCGACAAGACTTTATTTTCAGCACATTCGTCGGTTACTATTTCAAAAGTAATCGGCAAGATTTTTATTTTCAACATATTCGTCGGTTACTATTTCATAAGTAATCGGCATGATTTATTTTCAGCACATTCGTCGGTTACTATTTCAAAAGCAATCGGCAAGATTTTTATTTTCAACATATTCCTCGGTTACTATTTAAAAAGTAATCGGTAAGATTTTTATTTTCAACATATTCGTCGCTTACTATTTCAAAAGTAATCAGCAAGATTTTTTTTTTCAACATATTTGTCGGTTACTATTTTAAAAGTAATCGACAAGACTTTATTTTCAGCATATTTGTCGGTTACTATTTGAAAAGTAATCGACAAGATTTTTATTTTCAACATATTCGTCGGTTACTATTTCAAAAGTAATCGGCAAGATTTTTATTTTGAGCACATTCGTCGGTTACTATTTTAAAAGTAATCGACAAGACTTTTATTTTCAGCACATTTGTCGGTTACTATTTCAAAAGTAATCGGCATGATTTATTTTCAGCACATTCGTCGGTTACTATTTCAAAAGTAATCGGCAAGATTTTTATTTTGAGCACATTCGTCGGTTACTATTTTAAAAGTAATCGGCATGATCTATTTTCTGCACATTCGTCGGTTACTATTTCAAAAGTAATCGGCAAGATTTTTATTTTCAGCATATTCGTCGGTTACTATTTCAAAAGTAATCGGCATGATTTATTTTCAGCACATTCGTCGGTTACTATTTCAAAAGTAATCGGCAAGATTTTTATTTTGAGCACATTCGTCGGTTACTATTTTAAAAGTAATCGACAAGACTTTTATTTTCAGCACATTTGTCGGTTACTATTTCAAAAGTAATCGGCATGATTTATTTTCAGCACATTCGTCGGTTACTATTTCAAAAGTAATCGGCAAGACTTTATTTTCAACACATTCATCGGTTACTATTTCAAAAGTAATCGGCATGATCTATTTTCTGCACATTCGTCGGTTACTATTTCAAAAGTAATCGGCAAGATTTTTATTTTCAGCATATTCGTCGGTTACTATTTCAAAAGTAATCGGCATGATTTATTTTCAGCACATTCGTCGGTTACTATTTCAAAAGTAATCGGCAAGATTTTTATTTTGAGCACATTCGTCGGTTACTATTTTAAAAGTAATCGACAAGACTTTTATTTTCAGCATATTCGTCGGTTACTATTTTGAAAGTAATTGGCAAGATTTTTATTTTCAGCATATTTGTCGGTTACTATTTTAAAAGTAATCGACAAGATTTTTATTTTCAACATATTCGTCGGTTACTATTTCATAAGTAATCGGCATGATTTATTTTCAGCACATTCGTCGGTTACTATTTCAAAAGTAATCGGCATGATCTATTTTCTGCACCTTCGTCGGTTACTATTTCAAAAGTAATCGGCAAGATTTTTATTTTCAGCATATTTGTCGGTTACTATATTAAAAATAATCGACAAGATTTTTATTTTCAACATATTCGTCGGTTACTATTTCAAACGTAATCGGCAAGACTTTATTATCAGCACATTCGTTGGTTACTATTTTAAAAGTAATCGGCAAGATTTTTAATTTCAACATATTCGTCGGTTACTATTTCAAAAGTAATCGGCAAGACTTTATTTTCAGCACTTTCGTCGGTTACTATTTCAAATATAATCGGCAGGATTTTTATTTTCAGCATATTCGTCGGTTACTATTTCGATAGTAATCGGCAAGATTTTTATTTTCAGCATATTTGTCGGTTACTATTTTAAAAGTAATCGATAATATTTTTATTTTCAACATATTCCTCGGTTACTATTTCAAAAGTAATCGGCAAGATTTTTATTTTCAGCATGTTCGTCGGTTACTATTTCAAAAGTAATCGGCAAGATTTTTTTTTTCAACATATTTGTCGGTTACTATTTAAAAAGTAATCGACAAGACTTTATTTTCAGCACATTCGTCGGTTACTATTTCAAAAGTAATCGGCAAGATTTTTATTTTCAACATATTCGTCGGTTACTATTTCATAAGTAATCGGCATGATTTATTTTCAGCACATTCGTCGGTTACTATTTCAAAAGCAATCGGCAAGATTTTTATTTTCAACATATTCCTCGGTTACTATTTAAAAAGTAATCGGTAAGATTTTTATTTTCAACATATTCGTCGCTTACTATTTCAAAAGTAATCAGCAAGATTTTTTTTTTCAACATATTTGTCGGTTACTATTTTAAAAGTAATCGACAAGACTTTATTTTCAGCATATTTGTCGGTTACTATTTGAAAAGTAATCGACAAGATTTTTATTTTCAACATATTCGTCGGTTACTATTTCAAAAGTAATCGGCAAGATTTTTATTTTGAGCACATTCGTCGGTTACTATTTTAAAAGTAATCGACAAGACTTTTATTTTCAGCACATTTGTCGGTTACTATTTCAAAAGTAATCGGCATGATTTATTTTCAGCACATTCGTCGGTTACTATTTCAAAAGTAATCGGCAAGATTTTTATTTTGAGCACATTCGTCGGTTACTATTTTAAAAGTAATCGACAAGACTTTTATTTTCAGCACATTTGTCGGTTACTATTTCAAAAGTAATCGGCATGATTTATTTTCAGCACATTCGTCGGTTACTATTTCAAAAGTAATCGGCAAGACTTTATTTTCAACACATTCGTCGGTTACTATTTCAAAAGTAATCGGCATGATCTATTTTCTGCACATTCGTCGGTTACTATTTCAAAAGTAATTGGCAAGATTTTTATTTTCAGCATATTCGTCGGTTACTATTTCAAAAGTAATCGGCATGATTTATTTTCAGCACATTCGTCGGTTACTATTTCAAAAGTAATCGGCAAGATTTTTATTTTCAGCATATTCGTCGGTTACTATTTCGAAAGTAATCGGCAAGACTTTATTTTCAGCACTTTCGTCGGTTACTATTTCAAATATAATCGGCAGGATTTTTATTTTCAGCATATTCGTCGGTTACTATTTCGATAGTAATCGGCAAGATTTTTATTTTCAGCATATTTGTCGGTTACTATTTTAAAAGTAATCGATAATATTTTTATTTTCAACATATTCCTCGGTTACTATTTCAAAAGTAATCGGCAAGATTTTTATTTTCAGCATGTTCGTCGGTTACTATTTCAAAAGTAATCGGCAAGATTTTTTTTTTCAACATATTTGTCGGTTACTATTTAAAAAGTAATCGACAAGACTTTATTTTCAGCACATTCGTCGGTTACTATTTCAAAAGTAATCGGCAAGATTTTTATTTTCAACATATTCGTCGGTTACTATTTCATAAGTAATCGGCATGATTTATTTTCAGCACATTCGTCGGTTACTATTTCAAAAGCAATCGGCAAGATTTTTATTTTCAACATATTCCTCGGTTACTATTTAAAAAGTAATCGGTAAGATTTTTATTTTCAACATATTCGTCGCTTACTATTTCAAAAGTAATCAGCAAGATTTTTTTTTTCAACATATTTGTCGGTTACTATTTTAAAAGTAATCGACAAGACTTTATTTTCAGCATATTTGTCGGTTACTATTTGAAAAGTAATCGACAAGATTTTTATTTTCAACATATTCGTCGGTTACTATTTCAAAAGTAATCGGCAAGATTTTTATTTTGAGCACATTCGTCGGTTACTATTTTAAAAGTAATCGACAAGACTTTTATTTTCAGCACATTTGTCGGTTACTATTTCAAAAGTAATCGGCATGATTTATTTTCAGCACATTCGTCGGTTACTATTTCAAAAGTAATCGGCAAGATTTTTATTTTGAGCACATTCGTCGGTTACTATTTTAAAAGTAATCGACAAGACTTTTATTTTCAGCACATTTGTCGGTTACTATTTCAAAAGTAATCGGCATGATTTATTTTCAGCACATTCGTCGGTTACTATTTCAAAAGTAATCGGCAAGACTTTATTTTCAACACATTCGTCGGTTACTATTTCAAAAGTAATCGGCATGATCTATTTTCTGCACATTCGTCGGTTACTATTTCAAAAGTAATTGGCAAGATTTTTATTTTCAGCATATTCGTCGGTTACTATTTCAAAAGTAATCGGCATGATTTATTTTCAGCACATTCGTCGGTTACTATTTCAAAAGTAATCGGCAAGATTTTTATTTTCAGCATATTCGTCGGTTACTATTTCGAAAGTAATCGGCAAGATTTTTATTTTCAGCATATTTGTCGGTTACTATTTTAAAAGTAATCGACAAGATTTTTATTTTCAACATATTCGTCGGTTACTATTTCATAAGTAATCGGCATGATTTATTTTCAGCACATTTGTCGGTTACTATTTCAAAAGTAATCGGCATGATCTATTTTCTGCACATTCGTCGGTTACTATTTTAAAAGTAATCGGCAAGATTTTTATTTTGAGCACATTCGTCGGTTACTATTTTAAAAGTAATCGACAAGACTTTTATTTTCAGCATATTCGTCGGTTACTATTTCGAAAGTAATCGGCAAGATTTTTATTTTCAGCATATTTGTCGATTACTATTTTAAAAGTAATCGACAAGATTTTTATTTTCAACATATTCGTCGGTTACTATTTCATAAGTAATCGGCATGATTTATTTTAAGCACATTCGTCGGTTACTATTTCAAAAGTAATCGGCATGATCTATTTTCTGCACATTCGTCGGTTACTATTTCAAAAGTAATCGGCAAGATTTTTATTTTCAGCATATTCGTCGGTTACTATTTCAAAAGTAATTGGCAAGATTTTTATTTTCAGCATATTTGTCGGTTACTATATTAAAATTAATCGACAAGATTTTTATTTTCAACATATTCGTCGGTTACTATTTCAAACGTAATCGGCAAGGCTTTATTATCAGCACATTCGTTGGTTACTATTTTAAAAGTAATCGGCAAGATTTTTATTTTCAACATATTCGTCGGTTACTATTTCAAAAGTAATCGGCAAGACTTTATTTTCAGCACTTTCGTCGGTTACTATTTCAAATATAATCGGCAGGATTTTTATTTTCAGCATATTCGTCGGTTACTATTTCGATAGTAATCGGCAAGATTTTTATTTTCAGCATATTTGTCGGTTACTATTTTAAAAGTAATCGATAATATTTTTATTTTCAACATATTCCTCGGTTACTATTTCAAAAGTAATCGGCAAGATTTTTATTTTCAGCATGTTCGTCGGTTACTATTTCAAAAGTAATCGGCAAGATTTTTTTTTTCAACATATTTGTCGGTTACTATTTTAAAAGTAATCGACAAGACTTTATTTTCAGCATATTTGTCGGTTACTATTTGAAAAGTAATCGACAAGATTTTTATTTTCAACATATTCGTCGGTTACTATTTCAAAAGTAATCGGCAAGATTTTTATTTTGAGCACATTCGTCGGTTACTATTTTAAAAGTAATCGACAAGACTTTTATTTTCAGCACATTTGTCGGTTACTATTTCAAAAGTAATCGGCATGATTTATTTTCAGCACATTCGTCGGTTACTATTTCAAAAGTAATCGGCAAGATTTTTATTTTGAGCACATTCGTCGGTTACTATTTTAAAAGTAATCGACAAGACTTTTATTTTCAGCACATTTGTCGGTTACTATTTCAAAAGTAATCGGCATGATTTATTTTCAGCACATTCGTCGGTTACTATTTCAAAAGTAATCGGCAAGACTTTATTTTCAACACATTCGTCGGTTACTATTTCAAAAGTAATCGGCATGATCTATTTTCTGCACATTCGTCGGTTACTATTTCAAAAGTAATTGGCAAGATTTTTATTTTCAGCATATTCGTCGGTTACTATTTCAAAAGTAATCGGCATGATTTATTTTCAGCACATTCGTCGGTTACTATTTCAAAAGTAATCGGCAAGATTTTTATTTTCAGCATATTCGTCGGTTACTATTTCGAAAGTAATCGGCAAGATTTTTATTTTCAGCATATTTGTCGGTTACTATTTTAAAAGTAATCGACAAGATTTTTATTTTCAACATATTCGTCGGTTACTATTTCATAAGTAATCGGCATGATTTATTTTCAGCACATTTGTCGGTTACTATTTCAAAAGTAATCGGCATGATCTATTTTCTGCACATTCGTCGGTTACTATTTTAAAAGTAATCGGCAAGATTTTTATTTTGAGCACATTCGTCGGTTACTATTTTAAAAGTAATCGACAAGACTTTTATTTTCAGCATATTCGTCGGTTACTATTTCGAAAGTAATCGGCAAGATTTTTATTTTCAGCATATTTGTCGATTACTATTTTAAAAGTAATCGACAAGATTTTTATTTTCAACATATTCGTCGGTTACTATTTCATAAGTAATCGGCATGATTTATTTTAAGCACATTCGTCGGTTACTATTTCAAAAGTAATCGGCATGATCTATTTTCTGCACATTCGTCGGTTACTATTTCAAAAGTAATCGGCAAGATTTTTATTTTCAGCATATTCGTCGGTTACTATTTCAAAAGTAATTGGCAAGATTTTTATTTTCAGCATATTTGTCGGTTACTATATTAAAATTAATCGACAAGATTTTTATTTTCAACATATTCGTCGGTTACTATTTCAAACGTAATCGGCAAGGCTTTATTATCAGCACATTCGTTGGTTACTATTTTAAAAGTAATCGGCAAGATTTTTATTTTCAACATATTCGTCGGTTACTATTTCAAAAGTAATCGGCAAGACTTTATTTTCAGCACTTTCGTCGGTTACTATTTCAAATATAATCGGCAGGATTTTTATTTTCAGCATATTCGTCGGTTACTATTTCGATAGTAATCGGCAAGATTTTTATTTTCAGCATATTTGTCGGTTACTATTTTAAAAGTAATCGATAATATTTTTATTTTCAACATATTCCTCGGTTACTATTTCAAAAGTAATCGGCAAGATTTTTATTTTCAGCATGTTCGTCGGTTACTATTTCAAAAGTAATCGGCAAGATTTTTTTTTTCAACATATTTGTCGGTTACTATTTTAAAAGTAATCGACAAGACTTTATTTTCAGCATATTTGTCGGTTACTATTTGAAAAGTAATCGACAAGATTTTTATTTTCAACATATTCGTCGGTTACTATTTCAAAAGTAATCGGCAAGATTTTTATTTTGAGCACATTCGTCGGTTACTATTTTAAAAGTAATCGACAAGACTTTTATTTTCAGCACATTTGTCGGTTACTATTTCAAAAGTAATCGGCATGATTTATTTTCAGCACATTCGTCGGTTACTATTTCAAAAGTAATCGGCAAGATTTTTATTTTGAGCACATTCGTCGGTTACTATTTTAAAAGTAATCGACAAGACTTTTATTTTCAGCACATTTGTCGGTTACTATTTCAAAAGTAATCGGCATGATTTATTTTCAGCACATTCGTCGGTTACTATTTCAAAAGTAATCGGCAAGACTTTATTTTCAACACATTCGTCGGTTACTATTTCAAAAGTAATCGGCATGATCTATTTTCTGCACATTTGTCGGTTACTATTTCAAAAGTAATTGGCAAGATTTTTATTTTCAGCATATTCGTCGGTTACTATTTCAAAAGTAATCGGCATGATTTATTTTCAGCACATTCGTCGGTTACTATTTCAAAAGTAATCGGCAAGATTTTTATTTTCAGCATATTCGTCGGTTACTATTTCGAAAGTAATCGGCAAGATTTTTATTTTCAGCATATTTGTCGGTTACTAATTTAAAAGTAATCGACAAGATTTTTATTTTCAACATATTCGTCGGTTACTATTTCATAAGTAATCGGCATGATTTATTTTCAGCACATTCGTCGGTTACTATTTCAAAAGTAATCGGCATGATCTATTTTCTGCACATTCGTCGGTTACTATTTGAAAAGTAATCGGCAAGATTTTTATTTTGAGCACATTCGTCGGTTACTATTTTAAAAGTAATCGACAAGACTTTTATTTTCAGCATATTCGTCGGTTACTATTTCGAAAGTAATCGGCAAGATTTTTATTTTCAGCATATTTGTCGATTACTATTTTAAAAGTAATCGACAAGATTTTTATTTTCAACATATTCGTCGGTTACTATTTCATAAGTAATCGGCATGATTTATTTTAAGCACATTCGTCGGTTACTATTTCAAAAGTAATCGGCATGATCTATTTTCTGCACATTCGTCGGTTACTATTTCAAAAGTAATCGGCAAGATTTTTATTTTCAGCATATTCGTCGGTTACTATTTCAAAAGTAATCGGCAAGATTTTTATTTTCAGCATATTTGTCGGTTACTATATTAAAATTAATCGACAAGATTTTTATTTTCAACATATTCGTCGGTTACTATTTCAAACGTAATCGGCAAGGCTTTATTATCAGCACATTCGTTGGTTACTATTTTAAAAGTAATCGGCAAGATTTTTATTTTCAACATATTCGTCGGTTACTATTTCAAAAGTAATCGGCAAGACTTTATTTTCAGCACTTTCGTCGGTTACTATTTCAAATGTAATCGGCAGGATTTTTATTTTCAGCATATTCGTCGGTTACTATTTCGATAGTAATCGGCAAGATTTTTATTTTCAGCATATTTGTCGGTTACTATTTTAAAAGTAATCGACAAGATTTTTATTTTCAACATATTCCTCGGTTACTATTTCAAAAGTAATCGGCAAGATTTTTATTTTCAGCATGTTCGTCGGTTACTATTTCAAAAGTAATCGGCAAGATTTCTTTTTTCAACATATTTGTCGGTTACTATTTTAAAAGTAATCTACAAGACTTTATTTTCAGCACGTTAGTCGGTTACTATTTCAAAAGTAATCGGCAAGATTTTTATTTTCAACATATTCGTCGGTTACTATTTCATAAGTAATCGGCATGATTTATTTTCAGCACATTCGTCGGTTACTATTTCAAAAGTAATCGACAAGATTTTTATTTTCAACATATTCCTCGGTTACTATTTAAAAAGTAATCGGTAAGATTTTTATTTTCAACATATTCGTCACTTACTATTTCAAAAGTAATCAGCAAGATTTTTATTTTCAACATATTCGTCGCTTACTATTTCAAAAGTAATCGGCATGATTTATTTTCAGCACATTCGTCGGTTACTATTTCAAAAGTAATCGGTAAGATTTTTATTTTGAGCACATTCGTCGGTTACTATTTTAAAAGTAATCGACAAGACTTTTATTTTCAGCACATTCGTCGGTTACTATTTCAAAAGTAATCGGCAAGATTTTTATTTTGAGCACATTCGTCGGTTACTATTTTAAAAGTAATCGACAAGACTTTTATTTTCAGCACATTTGTCGGTTACTATTTCAAAAGTAATCGGCATGATTTATTTTCAGCATATTCGTCGGTTACTATTTCAAAAGTAATCGGCAATATTTTTATTTTGAGCACATTCGTCGGTTACTATTTTAAAAGTAATCGACAAGACTTTTATTTTCAGCACATTTGTCGGTTACTATTTCAAAAGTAATCGTCATGATTTATTTTCAGCACATTCGTCGGTTACTATTTCAAAAGTAATCGGCAAGACTTTATTTTCAACACATTCATAGGTTACTATTTCAAAAGTAATCGGCATGATCTATTTTCTGCACATTCGTCGGTTACTATTTCAAAAGTAATCGGCAAGATTTTTATTTTCAGCATATTCGTCGGTTACTATTTCAAAAGTAATCGGCATGATTTATTTTCAGCACATTCGTCGGTTACTATTTCAAAAGTAATCGGCAAGATTTTTATTTTGAGCACATTCGTCGGTTACTATTTTAAAAGTAATCGACAAGACTTTTATTTTCAGCATATTCGTCGGTTACTATTTCGAAAGTAATCGGCAAGATTTTTATTTTCAGCATATTTGTCGGTTACTATTTTAAAAGTAATCGACAAGATTTTTATTTTCAACATATTCGTCGGTTACTATTTCATAAGTAATCGGCATGATTTATTTTAAGCACATTCGTCGGTTACTATTTCAAAAGTAATCGGCATGATCTATTTTCTGCACATTCGTCGGTTACTATTTCAAAAGTAATCGGCAAGATTTTTATTTTCAGCATATTCGTCGGTTACTATTTCAAAAGTAATCGGCAAGATTTTTATTTTCAGCATATTTGTCGGTTACTATATTAAAATTAATCGACAAGATTTTTATTTTCAACATATTCGTCGGTTACTATTTCAAACGTAATCGGCAAGGCTTTATTATCAACACATTCGTTGGTTACTATTTTAAAAGTAATCGGCAAGATTTTTATTTTCAACATATTCGTCGGTTACTATTTCAAAAGTAATCGGCAAGACTTTATTTTCAGCACTTTCGTCGGTTACTATTTCAAATGTAATCGGCAGGATTTTTATTTTCAGCATATTCGTCGGTTACTATTTCGATAGTAATCGGCAAGATTTTTATTTTCAGCATATTTGTCGGTTACTATTTTAAAAGTAATCGACAAGATTTTTATTTTCAACATATTCCTCGGTTACTATTTCAAAAGTAATCGGCAAGATTTTTATTTTCAGCATGTTCGTCGGTTACTATTTCAAAAGTAATCGGCAAGATTTCTTTTTTCAACATATTTGTCGGTTACTATTTTAAAAGTAATCTACAAGACTTTATTTTCAGCACGTTAGTCGGTTACTATTTCAAAAGTAATCGGCAAGATTTTTATTTTCAACATATTCGTCGGTTACTATTTCATAAGTAATCGGCATGATTTATTTTCAGCACATTCGTCGGTTACTATTTCAAAAGTAATCGACAAGATTTTTATTTTCAACATATTCCTCGGTTACTATTTAAAAAGTAATCGGTAAGATTTTTATTTTCAACATATTCGTCACTTACTATTTCAAAAGTAATCAGCAAGATTTTTATTTTCAACATATTCGTCGCTTACTATTTCAAAAGTAATCGGCATGATTTATTTTCAGCACATTCGTCGGTTACTATTTCAAAAGTAATCGGTAAGATTTTTATTTTGAGCACATTCGTCGGTTACTATTTTAAAAGTAATCGACAAGACTTTTATTTTCAGCACATTCGTCGGTTACTATTTCAAAAGTAATCGGCAAGATTTTTATTTTGAGCACATTCGTCGGTTACTATTTTAAAAGTAATCGACAAGACTTTTATTTTCAGCACATTTGTCGGTTACTATTTCAAAAGTAATCGGCATGATTTATTTTCAGCATATTCGTCGGTTACTATTTCAAAAGTAATCGGCAAGATTTTTATTTTGAGCACATTCGTCGGTTACTATTTTAAAAGTAATCGACAAGACTTTTATTTTCAGCACATTTGTCGGTTACTATTTCAAAAGTAATCGTCATGATTTATTTTCAGCACATTCGTCGGTTACTATTTCAAAAGTAATCGGCAAGATTTTTATTTTCAGCATATTCGTCGGTTACTATTTCAAAAGTAATCGGCATGATTTATTTTCAGCACATTCGTCGGTTACTATTTCAAAAGTAATCGGCAAGATTTTTATTTTGAGCACATTCGTCGGTTACTATTTTAAAAGTAATCGACAAGACTTTTATTTTCAGCATATTCGTCGGTTACTATTTCGAAAGTAATCGGCAAGATTTTTATTTTCAGCATATTTGTCGGTTACTATTTTAAAAGTAATCGACAAGATTTTTATTTTCAACATATTCGTCGGTTACTATTTCATAAGTAATCGGCATGATTTATTTTCAGCACATTCGTCGGTTACTATTTCAAAAGTAATCGGCATGATCTATTTTCTGCACCTTCGTCGGTTACTATTTCAAAAGTAATGGGCAAGATTTTTATTTTCAGCATATTTGTCGGTTACTATATTAAAAATAATCGACAAGATTTTTATTTTCAACATATTCGTCGGTTACTATTTCAAACGTAATCGGCAAGACTTTATTATCAGCACATTCGTTGGTTACTATTTTAAAAGTAATCGGCAAGATTTTTAATTTCAACATATTCGTCGGTTACTATTTCAAAAGTAATCGGCAAGACTTTATTTTCAGCACTTTCGTCGGTTACTATTTCAAATATAATCGGCAGGATTTTTATTTTCAGCATATTCGTCGGTTACTATTTCGATAGTAATCGGCAAGATTTTTATTTTCAGCATATTTGTCGGTTACTATTTTAAAAGTAATCGACAAGACTTTATTTTCAGCACATTCGTCGGTTACTATTTCAAAAGTAATCGGCAAGATTTTTATTTTCAACATATTCGTCGGTTACTATTTCATAAGTAATCGGCATGATTTATTTTCAGCACATTCGTCGGTTACTATTTCAAAAGTAATCGGCAAGATTTTTATTTTCAACATATTCCTCGGTTACTATTTAAAAAGTAATCGGTAAGATTTTTATTTTCAACATATTCGTCGCTTACTATTTCAAAAGTAATCAGCAAGATTTTTATTTTCAACATATTCGTCGCTTACTATTTCAAAAGTAATCGGCATGATTTATTTTCAGCACATTCGTCGGTTACTATTTCAAAAGTAATCGGCAAGATTTTTATTTTGAGCACATTTGTCGGTTACTATTTCAAAAGTAATCGGCATGATTTATTTTCAGCACATTCGTCGGTTACTATTTCAAAAGTAATCGGCAAGATTTTTATTTTGAGCACATTCGTCGGTTACTATTTTAAAAGTAATCGACAAGACTTTTATTTTCAGCACATTTGTCGGTTACTATTTCAAAAGTAATCGGCATGATTTATTTTCAGCACATTCGTCGGTTACTATTTCAAAAGTAATCGGCAAGACTTTATTTTCAACACATTCATCGGTTACTATTTCAAAAGTAATCGGCATGATCTATTTTCTGCACATTCGTCGGTTACTATTTCAAAAGTAATCGGCAAGATTTTTATTTTCAACATATTCCTCGGTTACTATTTCAAAAGTAATCGGCAAGATTTTTATTTTCAGCATGTTCGTCGGTTACTATTTCAAAAGTAATCGGCAAGATTTTTTTTTTTCAACATATTTGTCGGTTACTATTTTAAAAGTAATCTACAAGACTTTATTTTCAGCACGTTCGTCGGTTACTATTTCAAAAGTAATCTGCAAGATTTTTATTTTCAACATATTCGTCGGTTACTATTTCATAAGTAATCGGCATGATTTATTTTCAGCACATTCGTCGGTTACTATTTCAAAAGTAATCGGCAAGATTTTTATTTTCAACATATTCCTCGGTTACTATTTAAAAAGTAATCGGTAAGATTTTTATTTTCAACATATTCGTCGCTTACTATTTCAAAAGTAATCAGCAAGATTTTTATTTTCAACATATTCGTCGCTTACTATTTCAAAAGTAATCGGCATGATTTATTTTCAGCACATTCGTCGGTTACTATTTCAAAAGTAATCGGCAAGATTTTTATTTTGAGCACATTCGTCGGTTACTATTTTAAAAGTAATCGACAAGACTTTTATTTTCAGCACATTTGTCGGTTACTATTTCAAAAGTAATCGGCATGATTTATTTTCAGCACATTCGTCGGTTACTATTTCAAAAGTAATCGGCAAGATTTTTATTTTGAGCACATTCGTCGGTTACTATTTTAAAAGTAATCGACAAGACTTTTATTTTCAGCACATTTGTCGGTTACTATTTCAAAAGTGATCGGCATGATTTATTTTCAGCACATTCGTCGGTTACTATTTCAAAAGTAATCGGCAAGACTTTATTTTCAACACATTCATCGGTTACTATTTCAAAAGTACTCGGCATGATCTATTTTCTGCACATTCGTCGGTTACTATTTCAAAAGTAATCGGCAAGATTTTTATTTTCAGCATATTCGTCGGTTACTATTTCAAAAGTAATCGGCATGATTTATTTTCAGCACATTCGTCGGTTACTATTTCAAAAGTAATCGGCAAGATTTTTATTTTGAGCACATTCGTCGGTTACTATTTTAAAAGTAATCGACAAGACTTTTATTTTCAGCATATTCGTCGGTTACTATTTCGAAAGTAATCGGCAAGATTTTTATTTTCAGCATATTTGTCGGTTACTATTTTAAAAGTAATCGACAAGATTTTTATTTTCAACATATTCGTCGGTTACTATTTCATAAGTAATCGGCATGATTTATTTTCAGCACATTCGTCGGTTACTATTTCAAAAGTAATCGGCATGATCTATTTTCTGCACCTTCGTCGGTTACTATTTCAAAAGTAATGGGCAAGATTTTTATTTTCAGCATATTTGTCGGTTACTATATTAAAAATAATCGACAAGATTTTTATTTTCAACATATTCGTCGGTTACTATTTCAAACGTAATCGGCAAGACTTTATTATCAGCACATTCGTTGGTTACTATTTTAAAAGTAATCGGCAAGATTTTTAATTTCAACATATTCGTCGGTTACTATTTCAAAAGTAATCGGCAAGACTTTATTTTCAGCACTTTCGTCGGTTACTATTTCAAATATAATCGGCAGGATTTTTATTTTCAGCATATTCGTCGGTTACTATTTCGATAGTAATCGGCAAGATTTTTATTTTCAGCATATTTGTCGGTTACTATTTTAAAAGTAATCGACAAGACTTTATTTTCAGCACATTCGTCGGTTACTATTTCAAAAGTAATCGGCAAGATTTTTATTTTCAACATATTCGTCGGTTACTATTTCATAAGTAATCGGCATGATTTATTTTCAGCACATTCGTCGGTTACTATTTCAAAAGTAATCGGCAAGATTTTTATTTTCAACATATTCCTCGGTTACTATTTAAAAAGTAATCGGTAAGATTTTTATTTTCAACATATTCGTCGCTTACTATTTCAAAAGTAATCAGCAAGATTTTTATTTTCAACATATTCGTCGCTTACTATTTCAAAAGTAATCGGCATGATTTATTTTCAGCACATTCGTCGGTTACTATTTCAAAAGTAATCGGCAAGATTTTTATTTTGAGCACATTTGTCGGTTACTATTTCAAAAGTAATCGGCATGATTTATTTTCAGCACATTCGTCGGTTACTATTTCAAAAGTAATCGGCAAGATTTTTATTTTGAGCACATTCGTCGGTTACTATTTTAAAAGTAATCGACAAGACTTTTATTTTCAGCACATTTGTCGGTTACTATTTCAAAAGTAATCGGCATGATTTATTTTCAGCACATTCGTCGGTTACTATTTCAAAAGTAATCGGCAAGACTTTATTTTCAACACATTCATCGGTTACTATTTCAAAAGTAATCGGCATGATCTATTTTCTGCACATTCGTCGGTTACTATTTCAAAAGTAATCGGCAAGATTTTTATTTTCAACATATTCCTCGGTTACTATTTCAAAAGTAATCGGCAAGATTTTTATTTTCAGCATGTTCGTCGGTTACTATTTCAAAAGTAATCGGCAAGATTTTTTTTTTTCAACATATTTGTCGGTTACTATTTTAAAAGTAATCTACAAGACTTTATTTTCAGCACGTTCGTCGGTTACTATTTCAAAAGTAATCTGCAAGATTTTTATTTTCAACATATTCGTCGGTTACTATTTCATAAGTAATCGGCATGATTTATTTTCAGCACATTCGTCGGTTACTATTTCAAAAGTAATCGGCAAGATTTTTATTTTCAACATATTCCTCGGTTACTATTTAAAAAGTAATCGGTAAGATTTTTATTTTCAACATATTCGTCGCTTACTATTTCAAAAGTAATCAGCAAGATTTTTATTTTCAACATATTCGTCGCTTACTATTTCAAAAGTAATCGGCATGATTTATTTTCAGCACATTCGTCGGTTACTATTTCAAAAGTAATCGGCAAGATTTTTATTTTGAGCACATTCGTCGGTTACTATTTTAAAAGTAATCGACAAGACTTTTATTTTCAGCACATTTGTCGGTTACTATTTCAAAAGTAATCGGCATGATTTATTTTCAGCACATTCGTCGGTTACTATTTCAAAAGTAATCGGCAAGATTTTTATTTTGAGCACATTCGTCGGTTACTATTTTAAAAGTAATCGACAAGACTTTTATTTTCAGCACATTTGTCGGTTACTATTTCAAAAGTGATCGGCATGATTTATTTTCAGCACATTCGTCGGTTACTATTTCAAAAGTAATCGGCAAGACTTTATTTTCAACACATTCATCGGTTACTATTTCAAAAGTACTCGGCATGATCTATTTTCTGCACATTCGTCGGTTACTATTTCAAAAGTAATCGGCAAGATTTTTATTTTCAGCATATTCGTCGGTTACTATTTCAAAAGTAATCGGCATGATTTATTTTCAGCACATTCGTCGGTTACTATTTCAAAAGTAATCGGCAAGATTTTTATTTTGAGCACATTCGTCGGTTACTATTTTAAAAGTAATCGACAAGACTTTTATTTTCAGCATATTCGTCGGTTACTATTTCGAAAGTAATCGGCAAGATTTTTATTTTCAGCATATTTGTCGGTTACTATTTTAAAAGTAATCGACAAGATTTTTATTTTCAACATATTCGTCGGTTACTATTTCATAAGTAATCGGCATGATTTATTTTCAGCACATTCGTCGGTTACTATTTCAAAAGTAATCGGCATGATCTATTTTCTGCACCTTCGTCGGTTACTATTTCAAAAGTAATGGGCAAGATTTTTATTTTCAGCATATTTGTCGGTTACTATATTAAAAATAATCGACAAGATTTTTATTTTCAACATATTCGTCGGTTACTATTTCAAACGTAATCGGCAAGACTTTATTATCAGCACATTCGTTGGTTACTATTTTAAAAGTAATCGGCAAGATTTTTAATTTCAACATATTCGTCGGTTACTATTTCAAAAGTAATCGGCAAGACTTTATTTTCAGCACTTTCGTCGGTTACTATTTCAAATATAATCGGCAGGATTTTTATTTTCAGCATATTCGTCGGTTACTATTTCGATAGTAATCGGCAAGATTTTTATTTTCAGCATATTTGTCGGTTACTATTTTAAAAGTAATCGACAAGACTTTATTTTCAGCACATTCGTCGGTTACTATTTCAAAAGTAATCGGCAAGATTTTTATTTTCAACATATTCGTCGGTTACTATTTCATAAGTAATCGGCATGATTTATTTTCAGCACATTCGTCGGTTACTATTTCAAAAGTAATCGGCAAGATTTTTATTTTCAACATATTCCTCGGTTACTATTTAAAAAGTAATCGGTAAGATTTTTATTTTCAACATATTCGTCGCTTACTATTTCAAAAGTAATCAGCAAGATTTTTATTTTCAACATATTCGTCGCTTACTATTTCAAAAGTAATCGGCATGATTTATTTTCAGCACATTCGTCGGTTACTATTTCAAAAGTAATCGGCAAGATTTTTATTTTGAGCACATTTGTCGGTTACTATTTCAAAAGTAATCGGCATGATTTATTTTCAGCACATTCGTCGGTTACTATTTCAAAAGTAATCGGCAAGATTTTTATTTTGAGCACATTCGTCGGTTACTATTTTAAAAGTAATCGACAAGACTTTTATTTTCAGCACATTTGTCGGTTACTATTTCAAAAGTAATCGGCATGATTTATTTTCAGCACATTCGTCGGTTACTATTTCAAAAGTAATCGGCAAGACTTTATTTTCAACACATTCATCGGTTACTATTTCAAAAGTAATCGGCATGATCTATTTTCTGCACATTCGTCGGTTACTATTTCAAAAGTAATCGGCAAGATTTTTATTTTCAACATATTCCTCGGTTACTATTTCAAAAGTAATCGGCAAGATTTTTATTTTCAGCATGTTCGTCGGTTACTATTTCAAAAGTAATCGGCAAGATTTTTTTTTTTCAACATATTTGTCGGTTACTATTTTAAAAGTAATCTACAAGACTTTATTTTCAGCACGTTCGTCGGTTACTATTTCAAAAGTAATCTGCAAGATTTTTATTTTCAACATATTCGTCGGTTACTATTTCATAAGTAATCGGCATGATTTATTTTCAGCACATTCGTCGGTTACTATTTCAAAAGTAATCGGCAAGATTTTTATTTTCAACATATTCCTCGGTTACTATTTAAAAAGTAATCGGTAAGATTTTTATTTTCAACATATTCGTCGCTTACTATTTCAAAAGTAATCAGCAAGATTTTTATTTTCAACATATTCGTCGCTTACTATTTCAAAAGTAATCGGCATGATTTATTTTCAGCACATTCGTCGGTTACTATTTCAAAAGTAATCGGCAAGATTTTTATTTTGAGCACATTCGTCGGTTACTATTTTAAAAGTAATCGACAAGACTTTTATTTTCAGCACATTTGTCGGTTACTATTTCAAAAGTAATCGGCATGATTTATTTTCAGCACATTCGTCGGTTACTATTTCAAAAGTAATCGGCAAGATTTTTATTTTGAGCACATTCGTCGGTTACTATTTTAAAAGTAATCGACAAGACTTTTATTTTCAGCACATTTGTCGGTTACTATTTCAAAAGTGATCGGCATGATTTATTTTCAGCACATTCGTCGGTTACTATTTCAAAAGTAATCGGCAAGACTTTATTTTCAACACATTCATCGGTTACTATTTCAAAAGTACTCGGCATGATCTATTTTCTGCACATTCGTCGGTTACTATTTCAAAAGTAATCGGCAAGATTTTTATTTTCAGCATATTCGTCGGTTACTATTTCAAAAGTAATCGGCATGATTTATTTTCAGCACATTCGTCGGTTACTATTTCAAAAGTAATCGGCAAGATTTTTATTTTGAGCACATTCGTCGGTTACTATTTTAAAAGTAATCGACAAGACTTTTATTTTCAGCATATTCGTCGGTTACTATTTCGAAAGTAATCGGCAAGATTTTTATTTTCAGCATATTTGTCGGTTACTATTTTAAAAGTAATCGACAAGATTTTTATTTTCAACATATTCGTCGGTTACTATTTCATAAGTAATCGGCATGATTTATTTTCAGCACATTCGTCGGTTACTATTTCAAAAGTAATCGGCATGATCTATTTTCTGCACATTCGTCGGTTACTATTTCAAAAGTAATCGGCAAGATTTTTATTTTCAGCATATTTGTCGGTTACTATATTAAAAATAATCGACAAGATTTTTATTTTCAACATATTCGTCGGTTACTATTTCAAACGTAATCGGCAAGACTTTATTATCAGCACATTCGTTGGTTACTATTTTAAAAGTAATCGGCAAGATTTTTAATTTCAACATATTCGTCGGTTACTATTTCAAAAGTAATCGGCAAGACTTTATTTTCAGCACTTTCGTCGGTTACTATTTCAAATATAATCGGCAGGATTTTTATTTTCAGCATATTCGTCGGTTACTATTTCGATAGTAATCGACAAGATTTTTATTTTCAGCATATTTGTCGGTTACTATTTTAAAAGTAATCGACAAGACTTTATTTTCAGCACATTCGTCGGTTACTATTTCAAAAGTAATCGGCAAGATTTTTATTTTCAACATATTCGTCGGTTACTATTTCATAAGTAATCGGCATGATTTATTTTCAGCACATTCGTCGGTTACTATTTCAAAAGTAATCGGCAAGATTTTTATTTTCAACATATTCCTCGGTTACTATTTAAAAAGTAATCGGTAAGATTTTTATTTTCAACATATTCGTCGCTTACTATTTCAAAAGTAATCAGCAAGATTTTTATTTTCAACATATTCGTCGCTTACTATTTCAAAAGTAATCGGCATGATTTATTTTCAGCACATTCGTCGGTTACTATTTCAAAAGTAATCGGCAAGATTTTTATTTTGAGCACATTTGTCGGTTACTATTTCAAAAGTAATCGGCATGATTTATTTTCAGCACATTCGTCGGTTACTATTTCAAAAGTAATCGGCAAGATTTTTATTTTGAGCACATTCGTCGGTTACTATTTTAAAAGTAATCGACAAGACTTTTATTTTCAGCACATTTGTCGGTTACTATTTCAAAAGTAATCGGCATGATTTATTTTCAGCACATTCGTCGGTTACTATTTCAAAAGTAATCGGCAAGACTTTATTTTCAACACATTCATCGGTTACTATTTCAAAAGTAATCGGCATGATCTATTTTCTGCACATTCGTCGGTTACTATTTCAAAAGTAATCGGCAAGATTTTTATTTTCAACATATTCCTCGGTTACTATTTCAAAAGTAATCGGCAAGATTTTTATTTTCAGCATGTTCGTCGGTTACTATTTCAAAAGTAATCGGCAAGATTTTTTTTTTCAACATATTTGTCGGTTACTATTTTAAAAGTAATCTACAAGACTTTATTTTCAGCACGTTCGTCGGTTACTATTTCAAAAGTAATCTGCAAGATTTTTATTTTCAACATATTCGTCGGTTACTATTTCATAAGTAATCGGCATGATTTATTTTCAGCACATTCGTCGGTTACTATTTCAAAAGTAATCGGCAAGATTTTTATTTTCAACATATTCCTCGGTTACTATTTAAAAAGTAATCGGTAAGATTTTTATTTTCAACATATTCGTCGCTTACTATTTCAAAAGTAATCAGCAAGATTTTTATTTTCAACATATTCGTCGCTTACTATTTCAAAAGTAATCGGCATGATTTATTTTCAGCACATACGTCGGTTACTATTTCAAAAGTAATCGGCAAGATTTTTATTTTGAGCACATTCGTCGGTTACTATTTTAAAAGTAATCGACAAGACTTTTATTTTCAGCACATTTGTCGGTTACTATTTCAAAAGTAATCGGCATGATTTATTTTCAGCACATTCGTCGGTTACTATTTCAAAAGTAATCGGCAAGATTTTTATTTTGAGCACATTCGTCGGTTACTATTTTAAAAGTAATCGACAAGACTTTTATTTTCAGCACATTTGTCGGTTACTATTTCAAAAGTGATCGGCATGATTTATTTTCAGCACATTCGTCGGTTACTATTTCAAAAGTAATCGGCAAGACTTTATTTTCAACACATTCATCGGTTACTATTTCAAAAGTACTCGGCATGATCTATTTTCTGCACATTCGTCGGTTACTATTTCAAAAGTAATCGGCAAGATTTTTATTTTCAGCATATTCGTCGGTTACTATTTCAAAAGTAATCGGCATGATTTATTTTCAGCACATTCGTCGGTTACTATTTCAAAAGTAATCGGCAAGATTTTTATTTTGAGCACATTCGTCGGTTACTATTTTAAAAGTAATCGACAAGACTTTTATTTTCAGCATATTCGTCGGTTACTATTTCGAAAGTAATCGGCAAGATTTTTATGTTCAGCATATTTGTCGGTTACTATTTTAAAAGTAATCGACAAGATTTTTATTTTCAACATATTCGTCGGTTACTATTTCATAAGTAATCGGCATGATTTATTTTCAGCACATTCGTCGGTTACTATTTCAAAAGTAATCGGCATGATCTATTTTCTGCACATTCGTCGGTTACTATTTCAAAAGTAATCGGTAAGATTTTTATTTTCAGCATATTTGTCGGTTACTATATTAAAAATAATCGACAAGATTTTTATTTTCAACATATTCGTCGGTTACTATTTCAAACGTAATCGGCAAGACTTTATTATCAGCACATTCGTTGGTTACTATTTTAAAAGTAATCGGCAAGATTTTTAATTTCAACATATTCGTCGGTTACTATTTCAAAAGTAATCGGCAAGACTTTATTTTCAGCACTTTCGTCGGTTACTATTTTAAATATAATCGGCAGGATTTTTATTTTCAGCATATTCGTCGGTTACTATTTCAATAGTAATCGGCAAGATTTTTATTTTCAGCATATTTGTCGGTTACTATTTTAAAAGTAATCGACAAGACTTTATTTTCAGCACATTCGTCGGTTACTATTTCAAAAGTAATCGGCAAGATTTTTATTTTCAACATATTCGTCGCTTACTATTTCAAAAGTAATCGGCAAGATTTTTATTTTCAACATATTCGTCGCTTACTATTTCAAAAGTAATCGGCATGATTTATTTTCAGCACATTCGTCGGTTACTATTTCAAAAGTAATCGGCAAGATTTTTATTTTGAGCACATTTGTCGGTTACTATTTCAAAAGTAATCGGCATGATTTATTTTCAGCACATTCGTCGGTTACTATTTCAAAAGTAATCGGCAAGATTTTTATTTTGAGCACATTCGTCGGTTACTATTTTAAAAGTAATCGACAAGACTTTTATTTTCAGCACATTTGTCGGTTACTATTTCAAAAGTAATCGGCATGATTTATTTTCAGCACATTCGTCGGTTACTATTTCAAAAGTAATCGGCAAGACTTTATTTTCAACACAATCATCGGTTACTATTTCAAAAGTAATCGGCATGATCTATTTTCTGCACATTCGTCGGTTACTATTTCAAAAGTAATCGGCAAGATTTTTATTTTCAGCATATTCGTCGGTTACTATTTCAAAAGTAATCGGCATGATTTATTTTCAGCACATTCGTCGGTTACTATTTCAAAAGTAATCGGCAAGATTTTTATTTTGAGCACATTCGTCGGTTACTATTTTAAAAGTAATCGACAAGACTTTTATTTTCAGCATATTCGTCGGTTACTATTCGAAAGTAATCGGCAAGATTTTTATTTTCAGCATATTTGTCGGTTACTATTTTAAAAGTAATCGACAAGATTTTTATTTTCAACATATTCGTCGGTTACTATTTCATAAGTAATCGGCATGATTTATTTTCAGCACATTCGTCGGTTACTATTTCAAAAGTAATCGGCAAGAATTTATTTTCAACACAATCATCGGTTACTATTTCAAAAGTAATCGGCATGATCTATTTTCTGCACATTCGTCGGTTACTATTTCAAAAGTAATCGACAAGATTTTTATTTTCAGCATATTCGTCGGTTACTATTTCAAAAGTAATCGGCATGATTTACTTTCAGCACATTCGTCGGTTACTATTTCAAAAGTAATCGGCAAGATTTTTATTTTCAACATATTCCTCGCTTACTATTTCAAAAGTAATCGGCAAGATTTTTATTTTCAGCATGTTCGTCGGTTACTATTTCAAAAGTAATCGGCAAGATTTTTATTTTGAGCACATTGGTCGGTTACTATTTTAAAAGTAATCGACAAGACTTTTATTTTCAGCATATTCGTCGGTTACTATTTCGAAAGTAATCGGCAGGATTTTTATTTTCAGCATATTTGTCGGTTACTAATTTAAAAGTAATCGACAAGATTTTTATTTTCAACATATTCGTCGGTTACTATTTCATAAGTAATCGGCATGATTTATTTTCAGCACATTCGTCGGTTACTATTTCAAAAGTAATCGGCAAGACTTTATTTTCAACACATTCATCGGTTACTATTTCAAAAGTACTCGGCATGATCTATTTTCTGCACATTCGTCGGTTACTATTTCAAAAGTAATCGGCAAGATTTTTATTTTCAGCATATTCGTCGGTTACTATTTCAAAAGTAATCGGCATGATTTATTTTCAGCACATTCGTCGGTTACTATTTCAAAAGTAATCGGCAAGATTTTTATTTTGAGCACATTCGTCGGTTACTATTTTAAAAGTAATCGACAAGACTTTTATTTTCAGCATATTCGTCGGTTACTATTTCGAAAGTAATCGGCAAGATTTTTATTTTCAGCATATTTGTCGGTTACTATTTTAAAAGTAATCGACAAGATTTTTATTTTCAACATATTCGTCGGTTACTATTTCATAAGTAATCGGCATGATTTATTTTCAGCACATTCGTCGGTTACTATTTCAAAAGTAATCGGCATGATCTATTTTCTGCACATTCGTCGGTTACTATTTCAAAAGTAATCGGCAAGATTTTTATTTTCAGCATATTTGTCGGTTACTATATTAAAAATAATCGACAAGATTTTTATTTTCAACATATTCGTCGGTTACTATTTCAAACGTAATCGGCAAGACTTTATTATCAGCACATTCGTTGGTTACTATTTTAAAAGTAATCGGCAAGATTTTTAATTTCAACATATTCGTCGGTTACTATTTCAAAAGTAATCGGCAAGAATTTATTTTCAGCACTTTCGTCGGTTACTATTTCAAATATAATCGGCAGGATTTTTATTTTCAGCATATTCGTCGGTTACTATTTCGATAGTAATCGGCAAGATTTTTATTTTCAGCATATTTGTCGGTTACAATTTTAAAAGTAATCGACAAGACTTTATTTTCAGCACATTCGTCGGTTACTATTTCAAAAGTAATCGGCAAGATTTTTATTTTCAACATATTCGTCGGTTACTATTTCATAAGTAATCGGCATGATTTATTTTCAGCACATTCGTCGGTTACTATTTCAAAAGTAATCGGCAAGATTTTTATTTTCAACATATTCCTCGGTTACTATTTACAAAGTAATCGGTAAGATTTTTATTTTCAACATATTCGTCGCTTACTATTTCAAAAGTAATCAGCAAGATTTTTATTTTCAACATATTCGTCGGTTACTATTTCAAACGTAATCGGCAAGACTTTATTATCAGCACATTCGTTGGTTACTATTTTAAAAGTAATCGGCAAGATTTTTAATTTCAACATATTCGTCGGTTACTATTTCAAAAGTAATCGGCATGATTTATTTTCAGCACATTCGTCGGTTACTATTTCAAAAGTAATCGGCAAGATTTTTATTTTGAGCACATTCGTCGGTTACTATTTTAAAAGTAATCGACAAGACTTTTATTTTCAGCACATTTGTCGGTTACTATTTCAAAAGTAATCGGCATGATTTATTTTCAGCACATTCGTCGGTTACTATTTCAAAAGTAATCGGCAAGACTTTATTTTCAACACAATCATCGGTTACTATTTCAAAAGTAATCGGCATGATCTATTTTCTGCACATTCGTCGGTTACTATTTCAAAAGTAATCGGCAAGATTTTTATTTTCAGCATATTCGTCGGTTACTATTTCAAAAGTAATCGGCATGATTTATTTTCAGCACATTCGTCGGTTACTATTTCAAAAGTAATCGGCAAGATTTTTATTTTGAGCACATTCGTCGGTTACTATTTTAAAAGTAATCGACAAGACTTTTATTTTCAGCATATTCGTCGGTTACAATTTCGAAAGTAATCGGCAAGATTTTTATTTTCAGCATATTTGTCGGTTACTATTTTAAAAGTAATCGACAAGATTTTTATTTTCAACATATTCGTCGGTTACTATTTCATAAGTAATCGGCATGATTTATTTTCAGCACATTCGTCGGTTACTATTTCAAAAGTAATCGGCAAGAATTTATTTTCAACACAATCATCGGTTACTATTTCAAAAGTAATCGGCATGATCTATTTTCTGCACATTCGTCGGTTACTATTTCAAAAGTAATCGACAAGATTTTTATTTTCAGCATATTCGTCGGTTACTATTTCAAAAGTAATCGGCATGATTTACTTTCAGCACATTCGTCGGTTACTATTTCAAAAGTAATCGGCAAGATTTTTATTTTCAACATATTCCTCGCTTACTATTTCAAAAGTAATCGGCAAGATTTTTATTTTCAGCATGTTCGTCGGTTACTATTTCAAAAGTAATCGGCAAGATTTTTATTTTGAGCACATTCGTCGGTTACTATTTTAAAAGTAATCGACAAGACTTTTATTTTCAGCATATTCGTCGGTTACTATTTCGAAAGTAATCGGCAGGATTTTTATTTTCAGCATATTTGTCGGTTACTAATTTAAAAGTAATCGACAAGATTTTTATTTTCAACATATTCGTCGGTTACTATTTCATAAGTAATCGGCATGATTTATTTTCAGCACATTCGTCGGTTACTATTTCAAAAGTAATCGGCATGATCTATTTTCTGCACATTCGTCGGTTACTATTTCAAAAGTAATCGGCAAGATTTTTATTTTCAGCATATTTGTCGGTTACTATATTAAAAATAATCGACAAGATTTTTATTTTCAACATATTCGTCGGTTACTATTTCAAACGTAATCGGCAAGACTTTATTATCAGCACATTCGTTGGTTACTATTTTAAAAGTAATCGGCAAGATTTTTAATTTCAACATATTCGTCGGTTACTATTTCAAAAGTAATCGGCAAGACTTTATTTTCAGCACTTTCGTCGGTTACTATTTCAAATATAATCGGCAGGATTTTTATTTTCAGCATATTCGTCGGTTACTATTTCGATAGTAATCGGCAAGATTTTTATTTTCAGCATATTTGTCGGTTACTATTTTAAAAGTAATCGACAAGACTTTATTTTCAGCACATTCGTCGGTTACTATTTCAAAAGTAATCGGCAAGATTTTTATTTTCAACATATTCGTCGGTTACTATTTCATAAGTAATCGGCATGATTTATTTTCAGCACATTCGTCGGTTACTATTTCAAAAGTAATCGGCAAGATTTTTATTTTCAACATATTCCTCGGTTACTATTTACAAAGTAATCGGTAAGATTTTTATTTTCAACATATTCGTCGCTTACTATTTCAAAAGTAATCAGCAAGATTTTTATTTTCAAAATATTCGTCGGTTACTATTTCAAACGTAATCGGCAAGACTTTATTATCAGCACATTCGTTGGTTACTATTTTAAAAGTAATCGGCAAGATTTTTAATTTCAACATATTCGTCGGTTACTATTTCAAAAGTAATCGGCATGATTTATTTTCAGCACATTCGTCGGTTACTATTTCAAAAGTAATCGGCAAGATTTTTATTTTGAGCACATTCGTCGGTTACTATTTTAAAAGTAATCGACAAGACTTTTATTTTCAGCACATTTGTCGGTTACTATTTCAAAAGTAATCGGCATGATTTATTTTCAGCACATTCGTCGGTTACTATTTCAAAAGTAATCGGCAAGACTTTATTTTCAACACAATCATCGGTTACTATTTCAAAAGTAATCGGCATGATCTATTTTCTGCACATTCGTCGGTTACTATTTCAAAAGTAATCGGCAAGATTTTTATTTTCAGCATATTCGTCGGTTACTATTTCAAAAGTAATCGGCATGATTTATTTTCAGCACATTCGTCGGTTACTATTTCAAAAGTAATCGGCAAGATTTTTATTTTGAGCACATTCGTCGGTTACTATTTTAAAAGTAATCGACAAGACTTTTATTTTCAGCATATTCGTCGGTTACTATTTCGAAAGTAATCGGCAAGATTTTTATTTTCAGCATATTTGTCGGTTACTATTTTAAAAGTAATCGACAAGATTTTTATTTTCAACATATTCGTCGGTTACTATTTCATAAGTAATCGACATGATTTATTTTCAGCACATTCGTCGGTTACTATTTCAAAAGTAATCGGCAAGAATTTATTTTCAACACAATCATCGGTTACTATTTCAAAAGTAATCGGCATGATCTATTTTCTGCACATTCGTCGGTTACTATTTCAAAAGTAATCGACAAGATTTTTATTTTCAGCATATTCGTCGGTTACTATTTCAAAAGTAATCGGCAAGACTTTATTTTCAGCACTTTCGTCGGTTACTATTTCAAATATAATCGGCAGGATTTTTATTTTCAGCATATTCGTCGGTTACTATTTCGATAGTAATCGGCAAGATTTTTATTTTCAGCATATTTGTCGGTTACTATTTTAAAAGTAATCGACAAGACTTTATTTTCAGCACATTCGTCGGTTACTATTTCAAAAGTAATCGGCAAGATTTTTATTTTCAACATATTCGTCGGTTACTATTTCATAAGTAATCGGCATGATTTATTTTCAGCACATTCGTCGGTTACTATTTCAAAAGTAATCGGCAAGATTTTTATTTTCAACATATTCCTCGGTTACTATTTACAAAGTAATCGGTAAGATTTTTATTTTCAACATATTCGTCGCTTACTATTTCAAAAGTAATCAGCAAGATTTTTATTTTCAACATATTCGTCGGTTACTATTTCAAACGTAATCGGCAAGACTTTATTATCAGCACATTCGTTGGTTACTATTTTAAAAGTAATCGGCAAGATTTTTAATTTCAACATATTCGTCGGTTACTATTTCAAAAGTAATCGGCATGATTTATTTTCAGCACATTCGTCGGTTACTATTTCAAAAGTAATCGGCAAGATTTTTATTTTGAGCACATTCGTCGGTTACTATTTTTAAAGTAATCGACAAGACTTTTATTTTCAGCACATTTGTCGGTTACTATTTCAAAAGTAATCGGCATGATTTATTTTCAGCACATTCGTCGGTTACTATTTCAAAAGTAATCGGCAAGACTTTATTTTCAACACAATCATCGGTTACTATTTCAAAAGTAATCGGCATGATCTATTTTCTGCACATTCGTCGGTTACTATTTCAAAAGTAATCGGCAAGATTTTTATTTTCAGCATATTCGTCGGTTACTATTTCAAAAGTAATCGGCATGATTTATTTTCAGCACATTCGTCGGTTACTATTTCAAAAGTAATCGGCAAGATTTTTATTTTGAGCACATTCGTCGGTTACTATTTTAAAAGTAATCGACAAGACTTTTATTTTCAGCATATTCGTCGGTTACTATTTCGAAAGTAATCGGCAAGATTTTTATTTTCAGCATATTTGTCGGTTACTATTTTAAAAGTAATCGACAAGATTTTTATTTTCAACATATTCGTCGGTTACTATTTCATAAGTAATCGGCATGATTTATTTTCAGCACATTCGTCGGTTACTATTTCAAAAGTAATCGGCAAGAATTTATTTTCAACACAATCATCGGTTACTATTTCAAAAGTAATCGGCATGATCTATTTTCTGCACATTCGTCGGTTACTATTTCAAAAGTAATCGACAAGATTTTTATTTTCAGCATATTCGTCGGTTACTATTTCAAAAGTAATCGGCATGATTTACTTTCAGCACATTCGTCGGTTACTATTTCAAAAGTAATCGGCAAGATTTTTATTTTCAACATATTCCTCACTTACTATTTCAAAAGTAATCGGCAAGATTTTTATTTTCAGCATGTTCGTCGGTTACTATTTCAAAAGTAATCGGCAAGATTTTTATTTTGAGCACATTGGTCGGTTACTATTTTAAAAGTAATCGACAAGACTTTTATTTTCAGCATATTCGTCGGTTACTATTTCGAAAGTAATCGGCAAGATTTTTATTTTCAGCATATTTGTCGGTTACTAATTTAAAAGTAATCGACAAGATTTTTATTTTCAACATATTCGTCGGTTACTATTTCATAAGTAATCGGCATGATTTATTTTCAGCACATTCGTCGGTTACAATTTCAAAAGTAATCGGCATGATCTATTTTTTGCACATTCATCGGTTACTATTTCAAAAGTAATCGGCAAGATTTTTATTTTCAACATATTCGTCGGTTACTATTTCATAAGTAATCGGCATGATTTATTTTCAGCACATTCGTCGGTTACTATTTCAAAAGTAATCGGCAAGATTTTTATTTTCAACATATTCCTCGGTTACTATTTACAAAGTAATCGGTAAGATTTTTATTTTCAACATATTCGTCGCTTACTATTTCAAAAGTAATCAGCAAGATTTTTATTTTCAACATATTCGTCGGTTACTATTTCAAACGTAATCGGCAAGACTTTATTATCAGCACATTCGTTGGTTACTATTTTAAAAGTAATCGGCAAGATTTTTAATTTCAACATATTCGTCGGTTACTATTTCAAAAGTAATCGGCATGATTTATTTTCAGCACATTCGTCGGTTACTATTTCAAAAGTAATCGGCAAGATTTTTATTTTGAGCACATTCGTCGGTTACTATTTTAAAAGTAATCGACAAGACTTTTATTTTCAGCACATTTGTCGGTTACTATTTCAAAAGTAATCGGCATGATTTATTTTCAGCACATTCGTCGGTTACTATTTCAAAAGTAATCGGCAAGACTTTATTTTCAACACAATCATCGGTTACTATTTCAAAAGTAATCGGCATGATCTATTTTCTGCACATTCGTCGGTTACTATTTCAAAAGTAATCGGCAAGATTTTTATTTTCAGCATATTCGTCGGTTACTATTTCAAAAGTAATCGGCATGATTTATTTTCAGCACATTCGTCGGTTACTATTTCAAAAGTAATCGGCAAGATTTTTATTTTGAGCACATTCGTCGGTTACTATTTTAAAAGTAATCGACAAGACTTTTATTTTCAGCATATTTGTCGGTTACTATTTCGAAAGTAATCGGCAAGATTTTTATTTTCAGCATATTTGTCGGTTACTATTTTAAAAGTAATCGACAAGATTTTTATTTTCAACATATTCGTCGGTTACTATTTCATAAGTAATCGGCATGATTTATTTTCAGCACATTCGTCGGTTACTATTTCAAAAGTAATCGGCAAGAATTTATTTTCAACACAATCATCGGTTACTATTTCAAAAGTAATCGGCATGATCTATTTTCTGCACATTCGTCGGTTACTATTTCAAAAGTAATCGACAAGATTTTTATTTTCAGCATATTCGTCGGTTACTATTTCAAAAGTAATCGGCATGATTTACTTTCAGCACATTCGTCGGTTACTATTTCAAAAGTAATCGGCAAGATTTTTATTTTCAACATATTCCTCGCTTACTATTTCAAAAGTAATCGGCAAGATTTTTATTTTCAGCATGTTCGTCGGTTACTATTTCAAAAGTAATCGGCAAGATTTTTATTTTGAGCACATTGGTCGGTTACTATTTTAAAAGTAATCGACAAGACTTTTATTTTCAGCATATTCGTCGGTTACTATTTCGAAAGTAATCGGCAAGATTTTTATTTTCAGCATATTTGTCGGTTACTAATTTAAAAGTAATCGACAAGATTTTTATTTTCAACATATTCGTCGGTTACTATTTCATAAGTAATCGGCATGATTTATTTTCAGCACATTCGTCGGTTACAATTTCAAAAGTAATCGGCATGATCTATTTTTTGCACATTCATCGGTTACTATTTCAAAAGTAATCGGCAAGATTTTTATTTTCAACATATTCGTCGGTTACTATTTCATAAGTAATCGGCATGATTTATTTTCAGCACATTCGTCGGTTACTATTTCAAAAGTAATCGGCAAGATTTTTATTTTCAACATATTCCTCGGTTACTATTTAAAAAGTAATCGGTAAGATTTTTATTTTCAACATATTCGTCGCTTACTATTTCAAAAGTAATCAGCAAGATTTTTATTTTCAACATATTCGTCGCATACTATTTCAAAAGTACTCGGCATGATTTATTTTCAGCACATTCGTCGGTTACTATTTCAAAAGTAATCGGCAAGATTTTTATTATGAGCACATTTGTCGGTTACTATTTCAAAAGTAATCGGCATGATTTATTTTCAGCACATTCGTCGGTTACTATTTCAAAAGTAATCGGCAAGATTTTTATTTTGAGCACATTCGTCGGTTACTATTTTAAAAGTAATCGACAAGACTTTTATTTTCAGCACATTTGTCGGTTACTATTTCAAAAGTAATCGGCATGATTTATTTTCAGCACATTCGTCGGTTACTATTTCAAAAGTAATCGGCAAGACTTTATTTTCAACACATTTGTCGGTTACTATTTCAAAAGTAATCGGCATGATCTATTTTCTGCACATTCGTCGGTTACTATTTCAAAAGTAATCGGCAAGATTTTTATTTTCAGCATATTCGTCGGTTACTATTTCAAAGGTAATCAGCAGTATTTATTTTCAGCACATTCGTCGGTTACTATTTCAAAAGTAATCGGCAAGATTTTTATTTTTAGCATATTTGTCGGGTACTATTTTAAAAGTAATCGAAATGATTTTTATTTTCAACATATTTGTCGGTTACTATTTCAAAAGTAATCGGCAAGACTTTATTTTCAGCACTTTCGTCGGTTACTATTTCAAATGTAATCAGCAGGATTTTTATTTTGAGCATATTCGTCGGTTACTATTTCGAAAGTAATCGGCAAGATTTTTATTTTCAGCATATTTGTCGGTTACTATTTTAAAAGTAATCGACAAGATTTTTATTTTCAACATATTCGTCGGTTACCATTTCATAAGTAATCGGCATGATTTATTTTCAGCACATTCGTCGGTTACTATTTCAAAAGTAATCGGCATGATCTATTTTCTGCACATTCGTCGGTTACTATATCAAAAGTAATCGGCAAGATTTTTATTTTCAGCATATTTGTCGGTTACTATATTAAAAGTAACCGACAAGATTTTTATTTTCAACATATTCGTCGGTTACTATTTCAAACGTAATCGGCAGGACTTTATTATCAGCACATTCGTTGGTTACTATTTTAAAAGTAATCGGCAAGATTTTTATTTTCAACATATTCGTCGGTTACTATTTCAAAAGTAATCGGCAAGACTTTATTTTCAGCACTTTCGTCGGTTACTATTTCAAAAGTAATCGGCAGGATTTTTATTTTCAGCATGTTCGTCGGTTACTATTTCAAAAGTAATCGGCATGATTTATTTTCAGCACATTCCTCGGTTACTATTTAAAAAGTAATCGGTAAGATTTTTATTTTCAACATATTCGTCGCTTACTATTTCAAAAGTAATCAGCAAGATTTTTATTTTCAACATATTCGTCGCATACTATTTCAAAAGTACTCGGCATGATTTATTTTCAGCACATTCGTCGGTTACTATTTCAAAAGTAATCGGCAAGATTTTTATTATGAGCACATTTGTCGGTTACTATTTCAAAAGTAATCGGCATGATTTATTTTCAGCACATTCGTCGGTTACTATTTCAAAAGTAATCGGCAAGATTTTTATTTTGAGCACATTCGTCGGTTACTATTTTAAAAGTAATCGACAAGACTTTTATTTTCAGCACATTTGTCGGTTACTATTTCAAAAGTAATCGGCATGATTTATTTTCAGCACATTCGTCGGTTACTATTTCAAAAGTAATCGGCAAGACTTTATTTTCAACACATTTGTCGGTTACTATTTCAAAAGTAATCGGCATGATCTATTTTCTGCACATTCGTCGGTTACTATTTCAAAAGTAATCGGCAAGATTTTTATTTTCAGCATATTCGTCGGTTACTATTTCAAAGGTAATCAGCAGTATTTATTTTCAGCACATTCGTCGGTTACTATTTCAAAAGTAATCGGCAAGATTTTTATTTTTAGCATATTTGTCGGGTACTATTTTAAAAGTAATCGAAATGATTTTTATTTTCAACATATTTGTCGGTTACTATTTCAAAAGTAATCGGCAAGATTTTTATTTTCAACATATTCCTCGGTTACTATTTAAAAAGTAATCGGTAAGATTTTTATTTTCAACATATTCGTCGCTTACTATTTCAAAAGTAATCAGCAAGATTTTTATTTTCAACATATTCGTCGCATACTATTTCAAAAGTACTCGGCATGATTTATTTTCAGCACATTCGTCGGTTACTATTTCAAAAGTAATCGGCAAGATTTTTATTATGAGCACATTTGTCGGTTACTATTTCAAAAGTAATCGGCATGATTTATTTTCAGCACATTCGTCGGTTACTATTTCAAAAGTAATCGGCAAGATTTTTATTTTGAGCACATTCGTCGGTTACTATTTTAAAAGTAATCGACAAGACTTTTATTTTCAGCACATTTGTCGGTTACTATTTCAAAAGTAATCGGCATGATTTATTTTCAGCACATTCGTCGGTTACTATTTCAAAAGTAATCGGCAAGATTTTTATTTTCAGCATATTCGTCGGTTACTATTTCAAAGGTAATCAGCAGTATTTATTTTCAGCACATTCGTCGGTTACTATTTCAAAAGTAATCGGCAAGATTTTTATTTTTAGCATATTTGTCGGGTACTATTTTAAAAGTAATCGAAATGATTTTTATTTTCAACATATTTGTCGGTTACTATTTCAAAAGTAATCGGCAAGACTTTATTTTCAGCACTTTCGTCGGTTACTATTTCAAATGTAATCAGCAGGATTTTTATTTTGAGCATATTCGTCGGTTACTATTTCGAAAGTAATCGGCAAGATTTTTATTTTCAGCATATTTGTCGGTTACTATTTTAAAAGTAATCGACAAGATTTTTATTTTCAACATATTCGTCGGTTACCATTTCATAAGTAATCGGCATGATTTATTTTCAGCACATTCGTCGGTTACTATTTCAAAAGTAATCGGCATGATCTATTTTCTGCACATTCGTCGGTTACTATATCAAAAGTAATCGGCAAGATTTTTATTTTCAGCATATTTGTCGGTTACTATATTAAAAGTAACCGACAAGATTTTTATTTTCAACATATTCGTCGGTTACTATTTCAAACGTAATCGGCAGGACTTTATTATCAGCACATTCGTTGGTTACTATTTTTAAAGTAATCGGCAAGATTTTTATTTTCAACATATTCGTCGGTTACTATTTAAAAAGTAATCGGCAAGACTTTATTTTCAGCACTTTCGTCGGTTACTATTTTAAAAGTAATCGGCAGGATTTTTATTTTCAGCATATTCGTCGGTTACTATTTCCGTAGTAATCGGCAAGATTTTTATTTTCAGCATATTTGTCGGTTACTATTTTAAAAGTAATCGACAAGATTTTTATTTTCAACATATTCCTCGGTTACAATTTCAAAAGTAATCGGCAAGATTTTTATTTTCAGCATGTTCGTCGGTTACTATTTCAAAAGTAATCGGCATGATTTATTTTCAGCACATTCGTCGGTTACTATTTCAAAAGTAATCGGCAAGATTTTTATTTTGAGCACATTCGTCGGTTACTATTTTAAAAGTAATCGACAAGACTTTTATTTTCAGCACATTTGTCGGTTACTATTTCAAAAGTAATCGGCATGATTTATTTTCAGCACATTCGTCGGTTACTATTTCAAAAGTAATCGGCAAGACTTTATTTTCAACACATTCATCGGTTACTATTTCAAAAGTAATCGGCAAGATTTTTATTTTCAACATATTCGTCGGTTACTATTTCATAAGTAATCGGCATGATTTATTTTCAGCACATTCGTCGGCTACTATTTCAAAAGTAATCGGCAAGATTTTTATTTTCAACATATTCCTCGGTTACTATTTAAAAAGTAATCGGTAAGATTTTTATTTTCAACATATTCGTCGCTTACTATTTCAAAAGTAATCGGCAAGATTTTTATTTTCAACATATTCCTCGGTTACTATTTCAGAAGTAATCGGCATGATTTATTTTCAGCACATTCGTCGGTTACTATTTCAAAAGTAATCGGCAAGATTTTTATTTTCAACATATTCCTCGGTTACTATTTAAAAAGTAATCGGTAAGATTTTTATTTTCAACATATTCGTCGCTTACTATTTCAAAAGTAATCAGTAAGATTTTTATTTTCAACATATTCGTCGCTTACTATTTCAAAAGTAATCGGCATGATTTATTTTCAGCACATTCGTCGGTTACTATTTCAAAAGTAATCGGCAAGATTTTTATTTTGAGCACATTCGTCGGTTACTATTTTAAAAGTAATCGACAAGACTTTTATTTTCAGCACATTTGTCGGTTACTATTTCAAAAGTCATCGGCATGATTTATTTTCAGCACATTCGTCGGTTACTATTTCAAAAGTAATCGGCAAGACTTTATTTTCAACACATTCGTCGGTTACTATTTCAAAAGTAATCGGCATGATCTATTTTCTGCACATTCGTCGGTTACTATTTCAAAAGTAATCGGCAAGATTTTTATTTTCAGCATATTCGTCGGTTACTATTTCAAAGGTAATCAGCAGTATTTATTTTCAGCACATTCGTCGGTTACTATTTCAAAAGTAATCGGCAAGATTTTTATTTTTAGCATATTTGTCGGGTACTATTTTAAAAGTAATCGAAAATATTTTTATTTTCAACATATTTGTCGGTTACTATTTCAAAAGTAATCGGCAAGACTTTATTTTCAGCACTTTCGTCGGTTACTATTTCAAATGTAATCAGCAGGATTTTTATTTTGAGCATATTCGTCGGTTACTATTTCGAAAGTAATCGGCAAGATTTTTATTTTCAGCATATTTGTCGGTTACTATTTTAAAAGTAATCGACAAGATTTTTATTTTCAACATATTCGTCGGTTACCATTTCATAAGTAATCGGCATGATTTATTTTCAGCACATTCGTCGGTTACTATTTCAAAAGTAATCGGCATGATCTATTTTCTGCACATTCGTCGGTTACTATATCAAAAGTAATCGGCAAGATTTTTATTTTCAGCATATTTGTTGGTTACTATATTAAAAGTAACCGACAAGATTTTTATTTTCAACATATTCGTCGGTTACTATTTCAAACGTAATCGGCAGGACTTTATTATCAGCACATTCGTTGGTTACTATTTTAAAAGTAATCGGCAAGATTTTTATTTTCAACATATTCGTCGGTTACTATTTCAAAAGTAATCGGCAAGACTTTATTTTCAGCACTTTCGTCGGTTACTATTTCAAAAGTAATCGGCAGGATTTTTATTTTCAGCATATTCGTCGGTTACTATTTCCGTAGTAATCGGCAAGATTTTTATTTTCAGCATATTTGTCGGTTACTATTTTAAAAGTAATCGACAAGATTTTTATTTTCAACATATTCCTCGGTTACAATTTCAAAAGTAATCGGCAAGATTTTTATTTTCAGCATGTTCGTCGGTTACTATTTCAAAAGTAATCGGCATGATTTATTTTCAGCACATTCGTCGGTTACTATTTCAAAAGTAATCGGCAAGATTTTTATTTTGAGCACATTCGTCGGTTACTATTTTAAAAGTAATCGACAAGACTTTTATTTTCAGCACATTTGTCGGTTACTATTTCAAAAGTAATCGGCATGATTTATTTTCAGCACATTCGTCGGTTACTATTTCAAAAGTAATCGGCAAGACTTTATTTTCAACACATTCATCGGTTACTATTTCAAAAGTAATCGGCAAGATTTTTATTTTCAACATATTCGTCGGTTACTATTTCATAAGTAATCGGCATGATTTATTTTCAGCACATTCGTCGGCTACTATTTCAAAAGTAATCGGCAAGATTTTTATTTTCAACATATTCCTCGGTTACTATTTAAAAAGTAATCGGTAAGATTTTTATTTTCAACATATTCGTCGCTTACTATTTCAAAAGTAATCGGCAAGATTTTTATTTTCAACATATTCCTCGGTTACTATTTCAGAAGTAATCGGCATGATTTATTTTCAGCACATTCGTCGGTTACTATTTCAAAAGTAATCGGCAAGATTTTTATTTTCAACATATTCCTCGGTTACTATTTAAAAAGTAATCGGTAAGATTTTTATTTTCAACATATTCGTCGCTTACTATTTCAAAAGTAATCAGTAAGATTTTTATTTTCAACATATTCGTCGCTTACTATTTCAAAAGTAATCGGCATGATTTATTTTCAGCACATTCGTCGGTTACTATTTCAAAAGTAATCGGCAAGATTTTTATTTTGAGCACATTCGTCGGTTACTATTTTAAAAGTAATCGACAAGACTTTTATTTTCAGCACATTTGTCGGTTACTATTTCAAAAGTAATCGGCATGATTTATTTTCAGCACATTCGTCGGTTACTATTTCAAAAGTAATCGGCAAGACTTTATTTTCAACACATTCGTCGGTTACTATTTCAAAAGTAATCGGCATGATCTATTTTCTGCACATTCGTCGGTTACTATTTCAAAAGTAATCGGCAAGATTTTTATTTTCAGCATATTCGTCGGTTACTATTTCAAAGGTAATCAGCAGTATTTATTTTCAGCACATTCGTCGGTTACTATTTCAAAAGTAATCGGCAAGATTTTTATTTTTAGCATATTTGTCGGGTACTATTTTAAAAGTAATCAAAAATATTTTTATTTTCAACATATTTGTCGGTTACTATTTCAAAAGTAATCGGCAAGACTTTATTTTCAGCACTTTCGTCGGTTACTATTTCAAATGTAATCAGCAGGATTTTTATTTTGAGCATATTCGTCGGTTACTATTTCGAAAGTAATCGGCAAGATTTTTATTTTCAGCATATTTGTCGGTTACTATTTTAAAAGTAATCGACAAGATTTTTATTTTCAACATATTCGTCGGTTACCATTTCATAAGTAATCGGCATGATTTATTTTCAGCACATTCGTC
Source organism: Medicago lupulina (assembly GCA_958299785.1). Lineage (NCBI taxonomy): Eukaryota > Viridiplantae > Streptophyta > Magnoliopsida > Fabales > Fabaceae > Medicago > Medicago lupulina. The sequence continues at coordinate 38,785,923 of OY283143.1, read as the reverse complement.
GGTTACTATTTCAAAAGTAATCGGCATGATCTATTTTCTGCACATTCGTCGGTTACTATATCAAAAGTAATCGGCAAGATTTTTATTTTCAGCATATTTGTTGGTTACTATATTAAAAGTAACCGACAAGATTTTTATTTTCAACATATTCGTCGGTTACTATTTCAAACGTAATCGGCAGGACTTTATTATCAGCACATTCGTTGGTTACTATTTTAAAAGTAATCGGCAAGATTTTTATTTTCAACATTTTCGTCGGTTACTATTTCAAAAGTAATCGGCAAGACTTTATTTTCAGCACTTTCGTCGGTTACTATTTCAAAAGTAATCGGCAGGATTTTTATTTTCAGCATATTCGTCGGTTACTATTTCCGTAGTAATCGGCAAGATTTTTATTTTCAGCATATTTGTCGGTTACTATTTTAAAAGTAATCGACAAGATTTTTATTTTCAACATATTCCTCGGTTACAATTTCAAAAGTAATCGGCAAGATTTTTATTTTCAGCATGTTCGTCGGTTACTATTTCAAAAGTAATCGGCATGATTTATTTTCAGCACATTCGTCGGTTACTATTTCAAAAGTAATCGGCAAGATTTTTATTTTGAGCACATTCGTCGGTTACTATTTTAAAAGTAATCGACAAGACTTTTATTTTCAGCACATTTGTCGGTTACTATTTCAAAAGTAATCGGCATGATTTATTTTCAGCACATTCGTCGGTTACTATTTCAAAAGTAATCGGCAAGACTTTATTTTCAACACATTCATCGGTTACTATTTCAAAAGTAATCGGCAAGATTTTTATTTTCAACATATTCGTCGGTTACTATTTCATAAGTAATCGGCATGATTTATTTTCAGCACATTCGTCGGTTACTATTTCAAAAGTAATCGGCAAGATTTTTATTTTCAACATATTCCTCGGTTACTATTTAAAAAGTAATCGGTAAGATTTTTATTTTTAACATATTCGTCGCTTACTATTTCAAAAGTAATCGGCAAGATTTTTATTTTCAACATATTCCTCGGTTACTATTTCAGAAGTAATCGGCATGATTTATTTTCAGCACATTCGTCATTTACTATTTCAAAAGTAATCGGCAAGAATTTGTTTTCAACACAATCATCGGTTACTATTTCAAAAGTAATCGGCATGATCTATTTTCTGCACATTCGTCGGTTACTATTTCAAAAGTAATCGACAAGATTTTTATTTTCAGCATATTCGTCGGTTACTATTTCAAAAGTAATCGGCATGATTTACTTTCAGCACATTCGTCGGTTACTATTTCAAAAGTAATCGGCAAGATTTTTATTTTCAACATATTCCTCGCTTACTATTTCAAAAGTAATCGGCAAGATTTTTATTTTGAGCACATTGGTCGGTTACTATTTTAAAAGTAATCGACAAGACTTTTATTTTCAGCATATTCGTCGGTTACTATTTCGAAAGTAATCGGCAAGATTTTTATTTTCAGCATATTTGTCGGTTACTATTTTAAAAGTAATCGACAAGATTTTTATTTTCAACATATTCGTCGGTTACTATTTCATAAGTAATCGGCATGATTTATTTTCAGCACATTCGTCGGTTACTATTTCAAAAGTAATCGGCATGATCTATTTTTTGCACATTCATCGGTTACTATTTCAAAAGTAATCGGCAAGATTTTTATTTTCAACATATTCGTCGGTTACTATTTCATAAGTAATCGGCATGATTTATTTTCAGCACATTCGTCGGTTACTATTTCAAAAGTAATCGGTAAGATTTTTATTTTCAACATATTCGTCGCTTACTATTTCAAAAGTAATCAGCAAGATTTTTATTTTCAACATATTCGTCGCATACTATTTCAAAAGTACTCGGCATGATTTATTTTCAGCACATTCGTCGGTTACTATTTCAAAAGTAATCGGCAAGATTTTTATTATGAGCACATTTGTCGGTTACTATTTCAAAAGTAATCGGCATGATTTATTTTCAGCACATTCGTCGGTTACTATTTCAAAAGTAATCGGCAAGATTTTTATTTTGAGCACATTCGTCGGTTACTATTTTAAAAGTAATCGACAAGACTTTTATTTTCAGCACATTTGTCGGTTACTATTTCAAAAGTAATCGGCATGATTTATTTTCAGCACATTCGTCGGTTACTATTTCAAAAGTAATCGGCAAGACTTTATTTTCAACACATTCGTCGGTTACTATTTCAAAAGTAATCGGCATGATCTATTTTCTGCACATTCGTCGGTTACTATTTCAAAAGTAATCGGCAAGATTTTTATTTTCAGCATATTCGTCGGTTATTATTTTAAAGGTAATCAGCAGTATTTATTTTCAGCACATTCGTCGGTTACTATTTCAAAAGTAATCGGCAAGATTTTTATTTTTAGCATATTTGTCGGGTACTATTTTAAAAGTAATCGAAATGATTTTTATTTTCAACATATTTGTCGGTTACTATTTCAAAAGCAATCGGCAAGACTTTATTTTCAGCACTTTCGTCGGTTACTATTTCAAATGTAATCAGCAGGATTTTTATTTTGAGCATATTCGTCGGTTACTATTTCGAAAGTAATCGGCAAGACTTTATTTTCAACACATTCATCGGTTACTATTTCAAAAGTAATCGGCAAGATTTTTATTTTCAACATATTCGTCGGTTACTATTTCATAAGTAATCGGCATGATTTATTTTCAGCACATTCGTCGGTTACTATTTCAAAAGTAATCGGCAAGATTTTTATTTTCAACATATTCCTCGGTTACTATTTAAAAAGTAATCGGTAAGATTTTTATTTTTAACATATTCGTCGCTTACTATTTCAAAAGTAATCGGCAAGATTTTTATTTTCAACATATTCCTCGGTTACTATTTCAGAAGTAATCGGCATGATTTATTTTCAGCACATTCGTCAGTTACTATTTCAAAAGTAATCGGCAAGAATTTGTTTTCAACACAATCATCGGTTACTATTTCAAAAGTAATCGGCATGATCTATTTTCTGCACATTCGTCGGTTACTATTTCAAAAGTAATCGACAAGATTTTTATTTTCAGCATATTCGTCGGTTACTATTTCAAAAGTAATCGGCATGATTTACTTTCAGCACATTCGTCGGTTACTATTTCAAAAGTAATCGGCAAGATTTTTATTTTCAACATATTCCTCGCTTACTATTTCAAAAGTAATCGGCAAGATTTTTATTTTCAGCATGTTCGTCGGTTACTATTTCAAAAGTAATCGGCAAGATTTTTATTTTGAGCACATTGGTCGGTTACTATTTTAAAAGTAATCGACAAGACTTTTATTTTCAGCATATTCGTCGGTTACTATTTCGAAAGTAATCGGCAAGATTTTTATTTTCAGCATATTTGTCGGTTACTATTTTAAAAGTAATCGACAAGATTTTTATTTTCAACATATTCGTCGGTTACTATTTCATAAGTAATCGGCATGATTTATTTTCAGCACATTCGTCGGTTACTATTTCAAAAGTAATCGGCATGATCTATTTTTTGCACATTCATCGGTTACTATTTCAAAAGTAATCGGCAAGATTTTTATTTTCAACATATTCGTCGGTTACTATTTCATAAGTAATCGACATGATTTATTTTCAGCACATTCGTCGGTTACTATTTCAAAAGTAATCGGTAAGATTTTTATTTTCAACATATTCGTCGCTTACTATTTCAAAAGTAATCAGCAAGATTTTTATTTTCAACATATTCGTCGCATACTATTTCAAAAGTACTCGGCATGATTTATTTTCAGCACATTCGTCGGTTACTATTTCAAAAGTAATCGGCAAGATTTTTATTATGAGCACATTTGTCGGTTACTATTTCAAAAGTAATCGGCATGATTTATTTTCAGCACATTCGTCGGTTACTATTTCAAAAGTAATCGGCAAGATTTTTATTTTGAGCACATTCGTCGGTTACTATTTTAAAAGTAATCGACAAGACTTTTATTTTCAGCACATTTGTCGGTTACTATTTCAAAAGTAATCGGCATGATTTATTTTCAGCACATTCGTCGGTTACTATTTCAAAAGTAATCGGCAAGACTTTATTTTCAACACATTCGTCGGTTACTATTTCAAAAGTAATCGGCATGATCTATTTTCTGCACATTCGTCGGTTACTATTTCAAAAGTAATCGGCAAGATTTTTATTTTCAGCATATTCGTCGGTTATTATTTTAAAGGTAATCAGCAGTATTTATTTTCAGCACATTCGTCGGTTACTATTTCAAAAGTAATCGGCAAGATTTTTATTTTTAGCATATTTGTCGGGTACTATTTTAAAAGTAATCGAAATGATTTTTATTTTCAACATATTTGTCGGTTACTATTTCAAAAGCAATCGGCAAGACTTTATTTTCAGCACTTTCGTCGGTTACTATTTCAAATGTAATCAGCAGGATTTTTATTTTGAGCATATTCGTCGGTTACTATTTCGAAAGTAATCGGCAAGATTTTTATTTTCAGCATATTTGTCGGTTACTATTTTAAAAGTAATCGACAAGATTTTTATTTTCAACATATTCGTCGGTTATCATTTCATAAGTAATCGGCATGATTTATTTTCAGCACATTCGTCGGTTACTATTTCAAAAGTAATCGGCATGATCTATTTTCTGCACATTCGTCGGTTACTATATCAAAAGTAATCGGCAAGATTTTTATTTTTAGCATATTTGTCGGTTACTATATTAAAAGTAACCGACAAGATTTTTATTTTCAACATATTCGTCGGTTACTATTTCAAACGTAATCGGCAGGACTTTATTATCAGCACATTCGTTGGTTACTATTTTAAAAGTAATCGGCAAGATTTTTATTTTCAACATATTCGTCGGTTACTATTTCAAAAGTAATCGGCAAGACTTTATTTTCAGCACTTTCGTCGGTTACTATTTCAAAAGTAATCGGCAGGATTTTTATTTTCAGCATATTCGTCGGTTACTATTTCCGTAGTAATCGGCAAGATTTTTATTTTCAGCATATTTGTCGGTTACTATTTTAAAAGTAATCGACAAGATTTTTATTTTCAACATATTCCTCGGTTACAATTTCAAAAGTAATCGGCAAGATTTTTATTTTCAGCATGTTCGTCGGTTACTATTTCAAAAGTAATCGGCATGATTTATTTTCAGCACATTCGTCGGTTACTATTTCAAAAGTAATCGGCAAGATTTTTATTTTGAGCACATTCGTCGGTTACTATTTTAAAAGTAATCGACAAGACTTTTATTTTCAGCACATTTGTCGGTTACTATTTCAAAAGTAATCGGCATGATTTATTTTCAGCACATTCGTCGGTTACTATTTCAAAAGTAATCGGCAAGACTTTATTTTCAACACATTCATCGGTTACTATTTCAAAAGTAATCGGCAAGATTTTTATTTTCAACATATTCGTCGGTTACTATTTCATAAGTAATCGGCATGATTTATTTTCGGCACATTCGTCGGTTACTATTTCAAAAGTAATCGGCAAGATTTTTATTTTCAACATATTCCTCGGTTACTATTTAAAAAGTAATCGGTAAGATTTTTATTTTTAACATATTCGTCGCTTACTATTTCAAAAGTAATCGGCAAGATTTTTATTTTCAACATATTCCTCGGTTACTATTTCAGAAGTAATCGGCATGATTTATTTTCAGCACATTCGTCAGTTACTATTTCAAAAGTAATCGGCAAGAATTTATTTTCAACACAATCATCGGTTACTATTTCAAAAGTAATCGGCATGATCTATTTTCTGCACATTCGTCGGTTACTATTTCAAAAGTAATCGACAAGATTTTTATTTTCAGCATATTCGTCGGTTACTATTTCAAAAGTAATCGGCATGATTTACTTTCAGCACATTCGTCGGTTACTATTTCAAAAGTAATCGGCAAGATTTTTATTTTCAACATATTCCTCGCTTACTATTTCAAAAGTAATCGGCAAGATTTTTATTTTCAGCATGTTCGTCGGTTACTATTTCAAAAGTAATCGGCAAGATTTTTATTTTGAGCACATTGGTCGGTTACTATTTTAAAAGTAATCGACAAGACTTTTATTTTCAGCATATTCGTCGGTTACTATTTCGAAAGTAATCGGCAAGATTTTTATTTTCAGCATATTTGTCGGTTACTATTTTAAAAGTAATCGACAAGATTTTTATTTTCAACATATTCGTCGGTTACTATTTCATAAGTAATCGGCATGATTTATTTTCAGCACATTCGTCGGTTACTATTTCAAAAGTAATCGGCATGATCTATTTTTTGCACATTCATCGGTTACTATTTCAAAAGTAATCGGCAAGATTTTTATTTTCAACATATTCGTCGGTTACTATTTCATAAGTAATCGGCATGATTTATTTTCAGCACATTCGTCGGTTACTATTTCAAAAGTAATCGGTAAGATTTTTATTTTCAACATATTCGTCGCTTACTATTTCAAAAGTAATCAGCAAGATTTTTATTTTCAACATATTCGTCGCATACTATTTCAAAAGTACTCGGCATGATTTATTTTCAGCACATTCGTCGGTTACTATTTCAAAAGTAATCGGCAAGATTTTTATTATGAGCACATTTGTCGGTTACTATTTCAAAAGTAATCGGCATGATTTATTTTCAGCAAATTCGTCGGTTACTATTTCAAAAGTAATCGGCAAGATTTTTATTTTGAGCACATTCGTCGGTTACTATTTTAAAAGTAATCGACAAGACTTTTATTTTCAGCACATTTGTCGGTTACTATTTCAAAAGTAATCGGCATGATTTATTTTCAGCACATTCGTCGGTTACTATTTCAAAAGTAATCGGCAAGACTTTATTTTCAACACATTCGTCGGTTACTATTTCAAAAGTAATCGGCATGATCTATTTTCTGCACATTCGTCGGTTACTATTTCAAAAGTAATAGGCAAGATTTTTATTTTCAGCATATTCGTCGGTTATTATTTTAAAGGTAATCAGCAGTATTTATTTTCAGCACATTCGTCGGTTACTATTTCAAAAGTAATCGGCAAGATTTTTATTTTTAGCATATTCGTCGGTTACTATTTCAAACGTAATCGGCAGGACTTTATTATCAGCACATTCGTTGGTTACTATTTTAAAAGTAATCGGCAAGATTTTTATTTTCAACATATTTGTCGGTTACTATTTCAAAAGCAATCGGCAAGACTTTATTTTCAGCACTTTCGTCGGTTACTATTTCAAATGTAATCAGCAGGATTTTTATTTTTGAGCATATTCGTCGGTTACTATTTCGAAAGTTATCGGCAAGATTTTTATTTTCAGCATATTTGTCGGTTACTATTTTAAAAGTAATCGACAAGATTTTTATTTTCAACATATTCGTCGGTTATCATTTCATAAGTAATCGGCATGATTTATTTTCAGCACATTCGTCGGTTACTATTTCAAAAGTAATCGGCATGATCTATTTTCTGCACATTCGTCGGTTACTATATCAAAAGTAATCGGCAAGATTTTTATTTTTAGCATATTTGTCGGTTACTATATTAAAAGTAACCGACAAGATTTTTATTTTCAACATATTCGTCGGTTACTATTTCAAACGTAATCGGCAGGACTTTATTATCAGCACATTCGTTGGTTACTATTTTAAAAGTAATCGGCAAGATTTTTATTTTCAACATATTCGTCGGTTACTATTTCAAAAGTAATCGGCAAGACTTTATTTTCAGCACTTTCGTCGGTTACTATTTCAAAAGTAATCGGCAGGATTTTTATTTTCAGCATATTCGTCGGTTACTATTTCCGTAGTAATCGGCAAGATTTTTATTTTCAGCATATTTGTCGGTTACTATTTTAAAAGTAATCGACAAGATTTTTATTTTCAACATATTCCTCGGTTACAATTTCAAAAGTAATCGGCAAGATTTTTATTTTCAGCATGTTCGTCGATTACGCTTTCAAAAGTAATCGGCATGATTTATTTTCAGCACATTCGTCGGTTACTATTTCAAAAGTAATCTGCAAGATTTTTATTTTGAGCACATTCGTCGGTTACTATTTTAAAAGTAATCGACAAGACTTTTATTTTCAGCACATTTGTCGGTTACTATTTCAAAAGTAATCGGCATGATTTATTTTCAGCACATTCGTCGGTTACTATTTCAAAAGTAATCGGCATGATCTATTTTTTGCACATTCATCGGTTACTATTTCAAAAGTAATCGGCAAGATTTTTATTTTCAACATATTCGTCGGTTACTATTTCATAAGTAATCGGCATGATTTATTTTCAGCACATTCGTCGGTTACTATTTCAAAAGTAATCGGTAAGATTTTTATTTTCAACATATTCGTCGCTTACTATTTCAAAAGTAATCAGCAAGATTTTTATTTTCAACATATTCGTCGCATACTATTTCAAAAGTACTCGGCATGATTTATTTTCAGCACATTCGTCGGTTACTATTTCAAAAGTAATCGGCAAGATTTTTATTATGAGCACATTTGTCGGTTACTATTTCAAAAGTAATCGGCATGATTTATTTTCAGCACATTCGTCGGTTACTATTTCAAAAGTAATCGGCAAGATTTTTATTTTGAGCACATTCGTCGGTTACTATTTTAAAAGTAATCGACAAGACTTTTATTTTCAGCACATTTGTCGGTTACTAATTCAAAAGTAATCGGCATGATTTATTTTCAGCACATTCGTCGGTTACTATTTCAAAAGTAATCGGCAAGACTTTATTTTCAACACATTCGTCGGTTACTATTTCAAAAGTAATCGGCATGATCTATTTTCTGCACATTCGTCGGTTACTATTTCAAAAGTAATCGGCAAGATTTTTATTTTCAGCATATTCGTCGGTTATTATTTTAAAGGTAATCAGCAGTATTTATTTTCAGCACATTCGTCGGTTACTATTTCAAAAGTAATCGGCAAGATTTTTATTTTTAGCATATTTGTCGGGTACTATTTTAAAAGTAATCGAAATGATTTTTATTTTCAACATATTTGTCGGTTACTATTTCAAAAGCAATCGGCAAGACTTTATTTTCAGCACTTTCGTCGGTTACTATTTCAAATGTAATCAGCAGGATTTTTATTTTGAGCATATTCGTCGGTTACTATTTCGAAAGTAATCGGCAAGATTTTTATTTTCAGCATATTTGTCGGTTACTATTTTAAAAGTAATCGACAAGATTTTTATTTTCAACATATTCGTCGGTTATCATTTCATAAGTAATCGGCATGATTTATTTTCAGCACATTCGTCGGTTACTATTTCAAAAGTAATCGGCATGATCTATTTTCTGCACATTCGTCGGTTACTATATCAAAAGTAATCGGCAAGATTTTTATTTTTAGCATATTTGTCGGTTACTATATTAAAAGTAACCGACAAGATTTTTATTTTCAACATATTCGTCGGTTACTATTTCAAACGTAATCGGCAGGACTTTATTATCAGCACATTCGTTGGTTACTATTTTAAAAGTAATCGGCAAGATTTTTATTTTCAACATATTTGTCGGTTACTATTTCAAAAGCAATCGGCAAGACTTTATTTTCAGCACTTTCGTCGGTTACTATTTCAAATGTAATCAGCAGGATTTTTATTTTGAGCATATTCGTCGGTTACTATTTCGAAAGTTATCGGCAAGATTTTTATTTTCAGCATATTTGTCGGTTACTATTTTAAAAGTAATCGACAAGATTTTTATTTTCAACATATTCGTCGGTTATCATTTCATAAGTAATCGGCATGATTTATTTTCAGCACATTCGTCGGTTACTATTTCAAAAGTAATCGGCATGATCTATTTTCTGCACATTCGTCGGTTACTATATCAAAAGTAATCGGCAAGATTTTTATTTTTAGCATATTTGTCGGTTACTATATTAAAAGTAACCGACAAGATTTTTATTTTCAACATATTCGTCGGTTACTATTTCAAACGTAATCGGCAGGACTTTATTATCAGCACATTCGTTGGTTACTATTTTAAAAGTAATCGGCAAGATTTTTATTTTCAACATATTCGTCGGTTACTATTTCAAAAGTAATCGGCAAGACTTTATTTTCAGCACTTTCGTCGGTTACTATTTCAAAAGTAATCGGCAGGATTTTTATTTTCAGCATATTCGTCGGTTACTATTTCCGTAGTAATCGGCAAGCTTTTTATTTTCAGCATATTTGTCGGTTACTATTTTAAAAGTAATCGACAAGATTTTTATTTTCAACATATTCCTCGGTTACAATTTCAAAAGTAATCGGCAAGATTTTTATTTTCAGCATGTTCGTCGGTTACGCTTTCAAAAGTAATCGGCATGATTTATTTTCAGCACATTCGTCGGTTACTATTTCAAAAGTAATCTGCAAGATTTTTATTTTGAGCACATTCGTCGGTTACTATTTTAAAAGTAATCGACAAGACTTTTATTTTCAGCACATTTGTCGGTAACTATTTCAAAAGTAATCGGCATGATTTATTTTCAGCACATTCGTCGGTTACTATTTCAAAAGTAATCGGCATGATCTATTTTTTGCACATTCATCGGTTACTATTTCAAAAGTAATCGGCAAGATTTTTATTTTCAACATATTCGTCGGTTACTATTTCATAAGTAATCGGCATGATTTATTTTCAGCACATTCGTCGGTTACTATTTCAAAAGTAATCGGTAAGATTTTTATTTTCAACATATTCGTCGCTTACTATTTCAAAAGTAATCAGCAAGATTTTTATTTTCAACATATTCGTCGCATACTATTTCAAAAGTACTCGGCATGATTTATTTTCAGCACATTCGTCGGTTACTATTTCAAAAGTAATCGGCAAGATTTTTATTATGAGCACATTTGTCGGTTACTATTTCAAAAGTAATCGGCATGATTTATTTTCAGCACATTCGTCGGTTACTATTTCAAAAGTAATCGGCAAGATTTTTATTTTGAGCACATTCGTCGGTTACTATTTTAAAAGTAATCGACAAGACTTTTATTTTCAGCACATTTGTCGGTTACTATTTCAAAAGTAATCGGCATGATTTATTTTCAGCACATTCGTCGGTTACTATTTCAAAAGTAATCGGCAAGACTTTATTTTCAACACATTCGTCGGTTACTATTTCAAAAGTAATCGGCATGATCTATTTTCTGCACATTCGTCGGTTACTATTTCAAAAGTAATCGGCAAGATTTTTATTTTCAGCATATTCGTCGGTTATTATTTTAAAGGTAATCAGCAGTATTTATTTTCAGCACATTCGTCGGTTACTATTTCAAAAGTAATCGGCAAGATTTTTATTTTTAGCATATTTGTCGGGTACTATTTTAAAAGTAATCGAAATGATTTTTATTTTCAACATATTTGTCGGTTACTATTTCAAAAGCAATCGGCAAGACTTTATTTTCAGCACTTTCGTCGGTTACTATTTCAAATGTAATCAGCAGGATTTTTATTTTGAGCATATTCGTCGGTTACTATTTCGAAAGTAATCGGCAAGATTTTTATTTTCAGCATATTTGTCGGTTACTATTTTAAAAGTAATCGACAAGATTTTTATTTTCAACATATTCGTCGGTTATCATTTCATAAGTAATCGGCATGATTTATTTTCAGCACATTCGTCGGTTACTATTTCAAAAGTAATCGGCATGATCTATTTTCTGCACATTCGTCGGTTACTATATCAAAAGTAATCGGCAAGAGTTTTATTTTTAGCATATTTGTCGGTTACTATATTAAAAGTAACCGACAAGATTTTTATTTTCAACATATTCGTCGGTTACTATTTCAAACGTAATCGGCAGGACTTTATTATCAGCACATTCGTTGGTTACTATTTTAAAAGTAATCGGCAAGATTTTTATTTTCAACATATTCGTCGGTTACTATTTCAAAAGTAATCGGCAAGACTTTATTTTCAGCACTTTCGTCGGTTACTATTTCAAAAGTAATCGGCAGGATTTTTATTTTCAGCATATTCGTCGGTTACTATTTCCGTAGTAATCGGCAAGATTTTTATTTTCAGCATATTTGTCGGTTACTATTTTAAAAGTAATCGACAAGATTTTTATTTTCAACATATTCCTCGGTTACAATTTCAAAAGTAATCGGCAAGATTTTTATTTTCAGCATGTTCGTCGGTTACTATTTCAAAAGTAATCGGCATGATTTATTTTCAGCACATTCGTCGGTTACTATTTCAAAAGTAATCGGCAAGATTTTTATTTTGAGCACATTCGTCGGTTACTATTTTAAAAGTAATCGACAAGACTTTTATTTTCAGCACATTTGTCGGTTACTATTTCAAAAGTAATCGGCATGATTTATTTTCAGCACATTCGTCGGTTACTATTTCAAAAGTAATCGGCAAGACTTTATTTTCAACACATTCATCGGTTACTATTTCATAAGTAATCGGCATGATCTATTTTTTGCACATTCATCGGTTACTATTTCATAAGTAATCGGCATGATCTATTTTTTGCACATTCATCGGTTACTATTTCAAAAGTAATCGGCAAGATTTTTATTTTCAACATATTCGTCGGTTACTATTTCATAAGTAATCGGCATGATTTATTTTCAGCACATTCGTCGGTTACTATTTCAAAAGTAATCGGTAAGATTTTTATTTTCAACATATTCGTCGCTTACTATTTCAAAAGTAATCAGCAAGATTTTTATTTTCAACATATTCGTCGCATACTATTTCAAAAGTACTCGGCATGATTTATTTTCAGCACATTCGTCGGTTACTATTTCAAAAGTAATCGGCAAGATTTTTATTATGAGCACATTTGTCGGTTACTATTTCAAAAGTAATCGGCATGATTTATTTTCAGCACATTCGTCGGTTACTATTTCAAAAGTAATCGGCAAGATTTTTATTTTGAGCACATTCGTCGGTTACTATTTTAAAAGTAATCGACAAGACTTTTATTTTCAGCACATTTGTCGGTTACTATTTCAAAAGTAATCGGCATGATTTATTTTCAGCACATTCGTCGGTTACTATTTCAAAAGTAATCGGCAAGACTTTATTTTCAACACATTCGTCGGTTACTATTTCAAAAGTAATCGGCATGATCTATTTTCTGCACATTCGTCGGTTACTATTTCAAAAGTAATCGGCAAGATTTTTATTTTCAGCATATTCGTCGGTTATTATTTTAAAGGTAATCAGCAGTATTTATTTTCAGCACATTCGTCGGTTACTATTTCAAAAGTAATCGGCAAGATTTTTATTTTTAGCATATTTGTCGGGTACTATTTTAAAAGTAATCGAAATGATTTTTATTTTCAACATATTTGTCGGTTACTATTTCAAAAGCAATCGGCAAGACTTTATTTTCAGCACTTTCGTCGGTTACTATTTCAAATGTAATCAGCAGGATTTTTATTTTGAGCATATTCGTCGGTTACTATTTCGAAAGTAATCGGCAAGATTTTTATTTTCAGCATATTTGTCGGTTACTATTTTAAAAGTAATCGACAAGATTTTTATTTTCAACATATTCGTCGGTTATCATTTCATAAGTAATCGGCATGATTTATTTTCAGCACATTCGTCGGTTACTATTTCAAAAGTAATCGGCATGATCTATTTTCTGCACATTCGTCGGTTACTATATCAAAAGTAATCGGCAAGAGTTTTATTTTTAGCATATTTGTCGGTTACTATATTAAAAGTAACCGACAAGATTTTTATTTTCAACATATTCGTCGGTTACTATTTCAAACGTAATCGGCAGGACTTTATTATCAGCACATTCGTTGGTTACTATTTTAAAAGTAATCGGCAAGATTTTTATTTTCAACATATTCGTCGGTTACTATTTCAAAAGTAATCGGCAAGACTTTATTTTCAGCACTTTCGTCGGTTACTATTTCAAAAGTAATCGGCAGGATTTTTATTTTCAGCATATTCGTCGGTTACTATTTCCGTAGTAATCGGCAAGATTTTTATTTTCAGCATATTTGTCGGTTACTATTTTAAAAGTAATCGACAAGATTTTTATTTTCAACATATTCCTCGGTTACAATTTCAAAAGTAATCGGCAAGATTTTTATTTTCAGCATGTTCGTCGGTTACTATTTCAAAAGTAATCGGCATGATTTATTTTCAGCACATTCGTCGGTTACTATTTCAAAAGTAATCGGCAAGATTTTTATTTTGAGCACATTCGTCGGTTACTATTTTAAAAGTAATCGACAAGACTTTTATTTTCAGCACATTTGTCGGTTACTATTTCAAAAGTAATCGGCATGATTTATTTTCAGCACATTCGTCGGTTACTATTTCAAAAGTAATCGGCAAGACTTTATTTTCAACACATTCATCGGTTACTATTTCATAAGTAATCGGCAAGATTTTTATTTTCAACATATTCGTCGGTTACTATTTCATAAGTAATCGGCATGATTTATTTTCAGCACATTCGTCGGTTACTATTTCAAAAGTAATCGGCAAGATTTTTATTTTCAACATATTCCTCGGTTACCATTTAAAAAGTAATCGGTAAGATTTTTATTTTCAACATATTCGTCGCTTACTATTTCAAAAGTAAACGGCAAGATTTTTATTTTCAACATATTCCTCGGTTACTATTTCAGAAGTAATCGGCATGATTTATTTTCAGCACATTCGTCGGTTACTATTTCAAAAGTAATCGGCAAGATTTTTATTTTCAACATATTCCTCGGTTACTATTTCAGAAGTAATCGGCATGATTTATTTTCAGCACATTCGTCGGTTACTATTTCAAAAGTAATCGGCAAGATTTTTATTTTTAGCATATTTGTCGGGTACTATTTTAAAAGTAATCGAAAAGATTTTTATTTTCAACATATTTGTCGGTTACTATTTCAAAAGTAATCGGCAAGACTTTATTTTCAGCACTTTCGTCGGTTACTATTTCAAATGTAATCAGCAGGATTTTTATTTTGAGCATATTCGTCGGTTACTATTTCGAAAGTAATCGGCAAGATTTTTATTTTCAGAATATTTGTCGGTTACTATTTTAAAAGTAATCGACAAGATTTTTATTTTCAACATATTCGTCGGTTACCATTTCATAAGTAATCGGCATGATTTATTTTCAGCACATTCGTCGGTTACTATTTCAAAAGTAATCGGCATGATCTATTTTCTGCACATTCGTCGGTTACTATATCAAAAGTAATCGGCAAGATTTTTATTTTCAGCATATTCGTCGGTTACTATTTCAAAAGTAATCGGCAAGATTTTTATTTTCAGCATATTTGTCGGTTACTATATTAAAAGTAACCGACAAGATTTTTATTTTCAACATATTCGTCGGTTACTATTTCAAACGTAATCGGCAGGACTTTATTATCAGCACATTCGTTGGTTACTATTTTAAAAGTAATCGGCAAGATTTTTATTTTCAACATATTCGTCGGTTACTATTTCAAAAGTAATCGGCAAGACTTTATTTTCAGCACTTTCGTCGGTTACTATTTCAAAAGTAATCGGCAGGATTTTTATTTTCAGCATATTCGTCGGTTACTATTTCCGTAGTAATCGGCAAGATTTTTATTTTCAGCATATTTGTCGGTTACTATTTTAAAAGTAATCGACAAGATTTTTATTTTCAACATATTCCTCGGTTACAATTTCAAAAGTAATCGGCATGATTTATTTTCAGCACATTCGTCGGATACTATTTCAAAAGTAATCGGCAAGATTTTTATTTTGAGCACATTCGTCGGTTACTATTTTAAAAGTAATCGACAAGACTTTTATTTTCAGCACATTTGTCGGTTACTATTTCAAAAGTAATCGGCATGATTTATTTTCAGCACATTCGTCGGTTACTATTTCAAAAGTAATCGGCAAGACTTTATTTTCAACACATTCATCGGTTACTATTTCAAAAGTAATCGACAAGATTTTTATTTTCAACATATTCGTCGGTTACTATTTCATAAGTAATCCGCATGATTTATTTTCAGCACATTCGTCGGTTACTTTTTCAAAAGTAATCGGCAAGATTTTTATTTTCAACATATTCCTCGGTTACTATTTAAAAAGTAATCGGTAAGATTTTTATTTTCAACATATTCGTCGCTTACTATTTCAAAAGTAATCGGCAAGATTTTTATTTTCAACATATTCCTCGGTTACTATTTCAGAAGTAATCGGCATGATTTATTTTCAGCACATTCGTCGGTTACTATTTCAAAAGTAATCAGCAAGATTTTTATTTTCAACATATTCCTCGGTTACTATTTCAGAAGTAATCGGCATGATTTATTTTCAGCACATTCGTCGGTTACTATTTCAAAAGTAATCGGCAAGATTTTTATTTTCAACATATTCCTCGGTTACTATTTAAAAAGTAATCGGTAAGATTTTTATTTTCAACATATTCGTCGCTTACTATTTCAAAAGTAATCAGTAAGATTTTTATTTTCAACATATTCGTCGCTTACTATTTCAAAAGTAATCGGCATGATTTATTTTCAGCACATTCGTCGGTTACTATTTCAAAAGTAATCGGCAAGATTTTTATTTTGAGCACATTCGTCGGTTACTATTTTAAAAGTAATCGACAAGACTTTTATTTTCAGCACATTTGTCGGTTACTATTTCAAAAGTAATCGGCATGATTTATTTTCAGCACATTCGTCGGTTACTATTTCAAAAGTAATCGGCAAGACTTTATTTTCAACACATTCATCGGTTACTATTTCAAAAGTAATCGGCAAGATTTTTATTTTCAGCATATTCGTCGGTTACTATTTCAAAGGTAATCAGCAGTATTTATTTTCAGCACATTCGTCGGTTACTATTTCAAAAGTAATCGGCAAGATTTTTATTTTTAGCATATTTGTCGGGTACTATTTTAAAACTAATCGACAAGACTTTATTTTCAGCACATTCGTCGGTTACTATTTCAAAAGTAATCGGCAAGATTTTTATTTTCAACATATTTGTCGGTTACTATTTCAAAAGTAATCGGCAAGACTTTATTTTCAGCACTTTCGTCGGTTACTATTTCAAATGTAATCAGCAGGATTTTTATTTTGAGCATATTCGTCGGTTACTATTTCGAAAGTAATCGGCAAGATTTTTATTTTCAGCATATTTGTCGGTTACTATTTTAAAAGTAATCGACAAGATTTTTATTTTCAACATATTCGTCGGTTACCATTTCATAAGTAATCGGCATGATTTATTTTCAGCACATTCGTCGGTTACTATTTCAAAAGTAATCGGCATGATCTATTTTCTGCACATTTGTCGGTTACTATATCAAAAGTAATCGGCAAGATTTTTATTTTCAGCATATTCGTCGGTTACTATTTCAAAAGTAATCGGCAAGATTTTTATTTTCAGCATATTTGTCGGTTACTATATTAAAAGTAACCGACAAGATTTTTATTTTCAACATATTCGTCGGTTACTATTTCAAACGTAATCGGCAGGACTTTATTATCATCACATTCGTTGGTTACTATTTTAAAAGTAATCGGCAAGATTTTTATTTTCAACATATTCGTCGGTTACTATTTCAAAAGTAATCGGCAAGACTTTATTTTCAGCACTTTCGTCGGTTACAATTTCAAAAGTAATCGGCAGGATTTTTATTTTCAGCATATTCGTCGGTTACTATTTCCGTAGTAATCGGCATGATTTTTATTTTCAGCATATTTGTCGGTTACTATTTTAAAAGTAATCGACAAGATTTTTATTTTCAACATATTCCTCGGTTACAATTTCAAAAGTAATGGGCAAGATTTTTATTTTCAGCATGTTCGTCGGTTACTATTTCAAAAGTAATCGGCAAGATTTTTATTTTCAACATATTCCTCGGTTACTATTTAAAAAGTAATCGGTAAGATTTTTATTTTCAACATATTCGTCGCTTACTATTTCAAAAGTAATCAGTAAGATTTTTATTTTCAACATATTCGTCGCTTACTATTTCAAAAGTAATCGGCATGATTTATTTTCAGCACATTCGTCGGTTACTATTTCAAAAGTAATCGGCAAGATTTTTATTTTGAGCACATTCGTCGGTTACTATTTTAAAAGTAATCGACAAGACTTTTATTTTCAGCACATTTGTCGGTTACTATTTCAAAAGTAATCGGCATGATTTATTTTCAGCACATTCGTCGGTTACTATTTCAAAAGTAATCGGCAAGACTTTATTTTCAACACATTCATCGGTTACTATTTCAAAAGTAATCGGCAAGATTTTTATTTTCAGCATATTCGTCGGTTACTATTTCAAAGGTAATCAGCAGTATTTATTTTCAGCACATTCGTCGGTTACTATTTCAAAAGTAATCGGCAAGATTTTTATTTTTAGCATATTTGTCGGGTACTATTTTAAAACTAATCGACAAGACTTTATTTTCAGCACATTCGTCGGTTACTATTTCAAAAGTAATCGGCAAGATTTTTATTTTCAACATATTTGTCGGTTACTATTTCAAAAGTAATCGGCAAGACTTTATTTTCAGCACTTTCGTCGGTTACTATTTCAAATGTAATCAGCAGGATTTTTATTTTGAGCATATTCGTCGGTTACTATTTCGAAAGTAATCGGCAAGATTTTTATTTTCAGCATATTTGTCGGTTACTATTTTAAAAGTAATCGACAAGATTTTTATTTTCAACATATTCGTCGGTTACCATTTCATAAGTAATCGGCATGATTTATTTTCAGCACATTCGTCGGTTACTATTTCAAAAGTAATCGGCATGATCTATTTTCTGCACATTCGTCGGTTACTATATCAAAAGTAATCGGCAAGATTTTTATTTTCAGCATATTCGTCGGTTACTATTTCAAAAGTAATCGGCAAGATTTTTATTTTCAGCATATTTGTCGGTTACTATATTAAAAGTAACCGACAAGATTTTTATTTTCAACATATTCGTCGGTTACTATTTCAAACGTAATCGGCAGGACTTTATTATCAGCACATTCGTTGGTTACTATTTTAAAAGTAATCGGCAAGATTTTTATTTTCAACATATTCGTCGGTTACTATTTCAAAAGTAATCGGCAAGACTTTATTTTCAGCACTTTCGTCGGTTACAATTTCAAAAGTAATCGGCAGGATTTTTATTTTCAGCATATTCGTCGGTTACTATTTCCGTAGTAATCGGCATGATTTTTATTTTCAGCATATTTGTCGGTTACTATTTTAAAAGTAATCGACAAGATTTTTATTTTCAACATATTCCTCGGTTACAATTTCAAAAGTAATGGGCAAGATTTTTATTTTCAGCATGTTCGTCGGTTACTATTTCAAAAGTAATCGGCATGATTTATTTTCAGCACATTCGTCGGTTACTATTTCAAAAGTAATCGGCAAGATTTTTATTTTGAGCACATTCGTCGGTTACTATTTTAAAAGTAATCGACAAGACTTTTATTTTCAGCACATTTGTCGGTTACTATTTCAAAAGTAATCGGCATGATTTATTTTCAGCACATTCGTCGGTTACTATTTCAAAAGTAATCGGCAAGACTTTATTTTCAACACATTCATCGGTTACTATTTCAAAAGTAATCGGCAGGATTTTTATTTTCAGCATATTCGTCGGTTACTATTTCAAAGGTAATCAGCAGTATTTATTTTCAGCACATTCGTCGGTTACTATTTCAAAAGTAATCGGCAAGATTTTTATTTTTAGCATATTTGTCGGGTACTATTTTAAAACTAATCGACAAGACTTTATTTTCAGCACATTCGTCGGTTACTATTTCAAAACTAATCGGCAAGATTTTTATTTTCAACATATTTGTCGGTTACTATTTCAAAAGTAATCGGCAAGACTTTATTTTCAGCACTTTCGTCGGTTACTATTTCAAATGTAATCAGCAGGATTTTTATTTTGAGCATATTCGTCGGTTACTATTTCGAAAGTAATCGGCAAGATTTTTATTTTCAGCATATTTGTCGGTTACTATTTTAAAAGTAATCGACAAGATTTTTATTTTCAACATATTCGTCGGTTACCATTTCATAAGTAATCGGCATGATTTATTTTCAGCACATTCGTCGATTACTATTTCAAAAGTAATCGGCATGATCTATTTTCTGCACATTTGTCGGTTACTATATCAAAAGTAATCGGCAAGATTTTTATTTTCAGCATATTCGTCGGTTACTATTTCAAAAGTAATCGGCAAGATTTTTATTTTCAGCATATTTGTCGGTTACTATATTAAAAGTAAGCGACAAGATTTTTATTTTCAACATATTCGTCGGTTACTATTTCAAACGTAATCGGCAGGACTTTATTATCATCACATTCGTTGGTTACTATTTTAAAAGTAATCGGCAAGATTTTTATTTTCAACATATTCGTCGGTTACTATTTCAAAAGTAATCGGCAAGACTTTATTTTCAGCACTTTCGTCGGTTACTATTTCAAAAGTAATCGGCAGGATTTTTATTTTCAGCATATTCGTCGGTTACTATTTCCGTAGTAATCGGCATGATTTTTATTTTCAGCATATTTGTCGGTTACTATTTTAAAAGTAATCGACAAGATTTTTATTTTCAACATATTCCTCGGTTACTATTTCAGAAGTAATCGGCATGATTTATTTTCAGCACATTCGTCGGTTACTATTTCAAAAGTAATCGGCAAGATTTTTATTTTCAACATATTCCTCGGTTACTATTTAAAAAGTAATCGGTAAGATTTTTATTTTCAACATATTCGTCGCTTACTATTTCAAAAGTAATCAGTAAGATTTTTATTTTCAACATATTCGTCGCTTACTATTTCAAAAGTAATCGGCATGATTTATTTTCAGCACATTCGTCGGTTACTATTTCAAAAGTAATCGGCAAGATTTTTATTTTGAGCACATTCGTCGGTTACTATTTTAAAAGTAATCGACAAGACTTTTATTTTCAGCACATTTGTCGGTTACTATTTCAAAAGTAATCGGCATGATTTATTTTCAGCACATTCGTCGGTTACTATTTCAAAAGTAATCGGCAAGACTTTATTTTCAACACATTCATCGGTTACTATTTCAAAAGTAATCGGCAAGATTTTTATTTTCAGCATATTCGTCGGTTACTATTTCAAAGGTAATCAGCAGTATTTATTTTCAGCACATTCGTCGGTTACTATTTCAAAAGTAATCGGCAAGATTTTTATTTTTAGCATATTTGTCGGGTACTATTTTAAAACTAATCGACAAGACTTTATTTTCAGCACATTCGTCGGTTACTATTTCAAAAGTAATCGGCAAGATTTTT
This sequence comes from Medicago lupulina, assembly GCA_958299785.1. Classification (NCBI taxonomy): domain Eukaryota; kingdom Viridiplantae; phylum Streptophyta; class Magnoliopsida; order Fabales; family Fabaceae; genus Medicago; species Medicago lupulina. Next base: position 38,764,640 of record OY283143.1, on the reverse strand, counting down.
ATTTTCAACATATTTGTCGGTTACTATTTCAAAAGTAATCGGCAAGACTTTATTTTCAGCACTTTCGTCGGTTACTATTTCAAATGTAATCAGCAGGATTTTTATTTTGAGCATATTCGTCGGTTACTATTTCGAAAGTAATCGGCAAGATTTTTATTTTCAGCATATTTGTCGGTTACTATTTTAAAAGTAATCGACAAGATTTTTATTTTCAACATATTCGTCGGTTACCATTTCATAAGTAATCGGCATGATTTATTTTCAGCACATTCGTCGGTTACTATTTCAAAAGTAATCGGCATGATCTATTTTCTGCACATTCGTCGGTTACTATATCAAAAGTAATCGGCAAGATTTTTATTTTCAGCATATTCGTCGGTTACTATTTCAAAAGTAATCGGCAAGATTTTTATTTTCAGCATATTTGTCGGTTACTATATTAAAAGTAACCGACAAGATTTTTATTTTCAACATATTCGTCGGTTACTATTTCAAACGTAATCGGCAGGACTTTATTATCAGCACATTCGTTGGTTACTATTTTAAAAGTAATCGGCAAGATTTTTATTTTCAACATATTCGTCGGTTACTATTTCAAAAGTAATCGGCAAGACTTTATTTTCAGCACTTTCGTCGGTTACTATTTCAAAAGTAATCGGCAGGATTTTTATTTTCAGCATATTCGTCGGTTACTATTTCCGTAGTAATCGGCATGATTTTTATTTTCAGCATATTTGTCGGTTACTATTTTAAAAGTAATCGACAAGATTTTTATTTTCAACATATTCCTCGGTTACAATTTCAAAAGTAATGGGCAAGATTTTTATTTTCAGCATGTTCGTCGGTTACTATTTCAAAAGTAATCGGCATGATTTATTTTCAGCACATTCGTCGGTTACTATTTCAAAAGTAATCGGCAAGATTTTTATTTTGAGCACATTCGTCGGTTACTATTTTAAAAGTAATCGACAAGACTTTTATTTTCAGCACATTTGTCGGTTACTATTTCAAAAGTAATCGGCATGATTTATTTTCAGCACATTCGTCGGTTACTATTTCAAAAGTAATCGGCAAGACTTTATTTTCAACACATTCATCGGTTACTATTTCAAAAGTAATCGGCAAGATTTTTATTTTCAGCACATTCGTCGGTTACTATTTCAAAGGTAATCAGCAGTATTTATTTTCAGCACATTCGTCGGTTACTATTTCAAAAGTAATCGGCAAGATTTTTATTTTTAGCATATTTGTCGGGTACTATTTTAAAACTAATCGACAAGACTTTATTTTCAGCACATTCGTCGGTTACTATTTCAAAAGTAATCGGCAAGATTTTTATTTTCAACATATTTGTCGGTTACTATTTCAAAAGTAATCGGCAAGACTTTATTTTCAGCACTTTCGTTGGTTACTATTTCAAATGTAATCAGCAGGATTTTTATTTTGAGCATATTCGTCGGTTACTATTTCGAAAGTAATCGGCAAGATTTCTATTTTCAGCATATTTGTCGGTTACTATTTTAAAAGTAATCGACAAGATTTTTATTTTCAACATATTCGTCGGTTACCATTTCATAAGTAATCGGCATGATTTATTTTCAGCACATTCGTCGGTTACTATTTCAAAAGTAATCGGCATGATCTATTTTCTGCACATTCGTCGGTTACTATATCAAAAGTAATCGGCAAGATTTTTATTTTCAGCATATTCGTCGGTTACTATTTCAAAAGTAATCGGCAAGATTTTTATTTTCAGCATATTTGTCGGTTACTATATTAAAAGTAACCGACAAGATTTTTATTTTCAACATATTCGTCGGTTACTATTTCAAACGTAATCGGCAGGACTTTATTATCAGCACATTCGTTGGTTACTATTTTAAAAGTAATCGGCAAGATTTTTATTTTCAACATATTCGTCGGTTACTATTTCAAAAGTAATCGGCAAGACTTTATTTTCAGCACTTTCGTCGGTTACTATTTCAAAAGTAATCGGCAGGATATTTATTTTCAGCATATTTGTCGGTTACTATTTCCGTAGTAATCGGCAAGATTTTTACTTTCAGCATATTTGTCGGTTACTATTTCAAAAGTAATCGGCAAGATTTTTATTTTCAGCATGTTCGTCGGTTACTATTTCAAAAGTAATCGGCATGATTTATTTTCAGCACATTCGTCGGTTACTATTTCAAAAGTAATCGGCAAGATTTTTATTTTGAGCACATTCGTCGGTTACTATTTTAAAAGTAATCGACAAGACTTTTATTTTCAGCACATTTGTCGGTTACTATTTCAAAAGTAATCGGCATGATTTATTTTCAGCACATTCGTCGGTTACGATTTCAAAAGTAATCGGCAAGACTTTATTTTCAACACATTCATCGGTTACTATTTCAAAAGTAATCGGCAAGATTTTTATTTTCAACATATTCGTCGGTTACTATTTCATAAGTAATCGGCATGATTTATTTTCAGCACATTCGTCGGTTACTATTTCAAAAGTAATCGGCAAGATTTTTATTTTCATTATATTCCTCGGTTACTATTTAAAAAGTAATCGGTAAGATTTTTATTTTCAACATATTCGTCGCTTACTATTTCAAAAGTAATCGGCAAGATTTTTATTTTCAACATATTCCTCGGTTACTATTTCAGAAGTAATCGGCATGATTTATTTTCAGCACATTCGTCGGTTACTATTTCAAAAGTAATCGGCAAGATTTTTATTTTCAACATATTCCTCGGTTACTATTTAAAAAGTAATCGGTAAGATTTTTATTTTCAACATATTCGTCGCTTACTATTTCAAAAGTAATCAGTAAGATTTTTATTTTCAACATATTCGTCGCTTACTATTTCAAAAGTAATCGGCATGATTTATTTTCAGCACATTCGTCGGTTACTATTTCAAAAGTAATCGGCAAGATTTTTATTTTGAGCACATTCGTCGGTTACTATTTTAAAAGTAATCGACAAGACTTTTATTTTCAGCACATTTGTTGGTTACTATTTCAAAAGTAATCGGCATGATTTATTTTCAGCACATTCGTCGGTTACTATTTCAAAAGTAATCGGCAAGAATTTATTTTCAACACATTCGTCGGTTACTATTTCAAAAGTAATCGGCATGATCTATTTTCTGCACATTCGTCGGTTACTATTTCAAAAGTAATCGGCAAGATTTTTATTTTTAGCATATTTGTCGGGTACTATTTTAAAAGTAATCGAAAAGATTTTTATTTTCAACATATTTGTCGGTTACTATTTCAAAAGTAATCGGCAAGACTTTATTTTCAGCACTTTCGTCGGTTACTATTTCAAATGTAATCAGCAGGATTTTTATTTTGAGCATATTCGTCGGTTACTATTTCGAAAGTAATCGGCAAGATTTTTATTTTCAGCATATTTGTCGGTTACTATTTTAAAAGTAATCGACAAGATTTTTATTTTCAACATATTCGTCGGTTACCATTTCATAAGTAATCGGCATGATTTATTTTCAGCACATTCGTCGGTTACTATTTCAAAAGTAATCGGCATGATCTATTTTCTGCACATTCGTCGGTTACTATATCAAAAGTAATCGGCAAGATTTTTATTTTCAGCATATTCGTTGGTTACTATTTCAAAAGTAATCGGCAAGATTTTTATTTTCAGCATATTTGTCGGTTACTATATTAAAAGTAACCGACAAGATTTTTATTTTCAACATATTCGTCGGTTACTATTTCAAACGTAATCGGCAGGACTTTATTATCAGCACATTCGTTGGTTACTATTTTAAAAGTAATCGGCAAGATTTTTATTTTCAACATATTCGTCGGTTACTATTTCAAAAGTAATCGGCAAGACTTTATTTTCAGCACTTTCGTCGGTTACTATTTCAAAAGTAATCGGCAGGACTTTTATTTTCAGCATATTCGTCGGTTACTATTTCCGTAGTAATCGGCAAGATTTTTATTTTCAGCATATTTGTCGGTTACTATTTTAAAAGTAATCGACAAGATTTTTATTTTCAACATATTCCTCGGTTACAATTTCAAAAGTTATCGGCAAGATTTTTATTTTCAGCATGTTCGTCGGTTACTATTTCAAAAGTAATCGGCATGATTTATTTTCAGCACATTCGTCGGTTACTATTTCAAAAGTAATCGGCAAGACTTTATTTTCAACACATTCATCGGTTACTATTTCAAAAGTAATCGGCAAGATTTTTATTTTCAACATATTCGTCGGTTACTATTTCATAAGTAATCGGCATGATTTATTTTCAGCACATTCGTCGCTAACTATTTCAAAAGTAATCGGCAAGATTTTTATTTTCAACATATTCCTCGGTTACTATTTAAAAAGTAATCGGTAAGATTTTTATTTTCAACATATTCGTCCCTTACTATTTCAAAAGTAATCGGCAAGATTTTTATTTTCAACATATTCCTCGGTTACTATTTCAGAAGTAATCGGCATGATTTATTTTCAGCACATTCGTCGGTTACTATTTCAAAAGTAATCGGCAAGATTTTTATTTTCAACATATTCCTCGGTTACTATTTAAAAAGTAATCTGTAAGATTTTTATTTTCAACATATTCGTCGCTTACTATTTCAAAAGTAATCAGTAAGATTTTTATTTTCAACATATTCGTCGCTTACTATTTCAAAAGTAATCGGCATGATTTATTTTCAGCACATTCGTCGGTTACTACTTCAAAAGTAATCGGCAAGATTTTTATTTTGAGCACATTCGTCGGTTACTATTTTAAAAGTAATCGACAAGACTTTTATTTTCAGCACATTTGTCGGTTACTATTTCAAAAGTAATCGGCATGATTTATTTTCAGCACATTCGTCGGTTACTATTTCAAAAGTAATCGGCAAGACTTTATTTTCAAGACATTCATCGGTTACTATTTCAAAAGTAATCGGCAAGATTTTTATTTTCAGCATATTCGTCGGTTACTATTTCAAAGGTAATCAGCAGTATTTATTTTCAGCACATTCGTCGGTTACTATTTCAAAAGTAATCGGCAAGATTTTTATTTTTAGCATATTTGTCTTGTACTATTTTAAAACTAATCGACAAGACTTTATTTTCAGCACATTCGTCGGTTACTATTTCAAAAGTAATCGGCAAGATTTTTATTTTCAACATATTCGTCGCTTACTATTTCAAAAGTAATCAGCAAGATTTTTATTTTCAACATATTCGTCGCTTACTATTTCAAAAGTAATCGGCATGATTTATTTTCAGCACATTCGTCGGTTACTATTTCAAAAGTAATCGGCAGGATTTTTATTTTCAACATATTCGTCGCTTACTATTTCAAAAGTAATCAGCAAGATTTTTATTTTCAACATATTCATCGCTTACTATTTCAAAAGTAATCGGCATGATTTATTTTCAGCACATTCGTCGGTTACTATTTCAAAAGTAATCGGCAAGATTTTTATTTTGAGCACATTCGTCGGTTACTATTTTAAAAGTAATCGACAAGACTTTTATTTTCAGCACATTTGTCAGTTACTATTTCAAAAGTAATCGGCATGATTTATTTTCAGCACATTCGTCGGTTACTATTTCAAAAGTAATCGGCAAGACTTTATTTTCAACACATTCGTCGGTTACTATTTCAAAAGTAATCGGCATGATCTATTTTCTGCACATTCGTCGGTTACTAGTTCAAAAGTAATCGGCAAGATTTTTATTTTCAGCATATTCGTCGGTTACTATTTCAAAGGTAATCAGCAGTATTTATTTTCAGCACATTCGTCGGTTACTATTTCAAAAGTAATCGGCAAATTTTTATTTTCAACATATTCGTCGCTTACTATTTCAAAAGTAATCAGCAAGATTTTTATTTTCAACATATTCGTCGCTTACTATTTCAAAAGTAATCAGCATGATTTATTTTCAGCACATTCGTCGGTTACTATTTCAAAAGTAATCGGCAAGATTTTTATTTTGAGCACATTCGTCGGTTACTATTTTAAAAGTAATCGACAAGACTTTTATTTTCAGCATATTCGTCGGTTACTATTTCGAAAGTAATCGGCAAGATTTTTATTTTCAGCATATTTGTCGGTTACTATTTTAAAAGTAATCGACAAGATTTTTATTTTCAACATATTCGTCGGTTACTATTTCATAAGTAATCGGCATGATTTATTTTCAGCACATTCGTCGGTTACTATTTCAAAAGTAATCGGCATGATCTATTTTCTGCATATTCGTCGGTTACTATTTCAAAAGTAATCGGCAAGATTTTTATTTTCAGCATATTCGTCTGTTACTATTTCAAAAGTAATCGGCAAGATTTTTATTTTCAGCATATTTGTCGGTTACTATATTAAAAGTAATCGACAAGATTTTTATTTTCAACATATTCGTCGCTTACTATTTCAAAAGTAATCAGTAAGATTTTTATTTTCAACATATTCGTCGCTTACTATTTCAAAAGTAATCGGCATGATTTATTTTCAGCACATTCGTCGGTTACTATTTCAAAAGTAATCGGCAAGATTTTTATTTTGAGCACATTCGTCGGTTACTATTTTAAAAGTAATCGACAAGACTTTTATTTTCAGCACATTTGTCGGTTACTATTTCAAAAGTAATCGGCATGATTTATTTTCAGCACATTCGTCGGTTACTATTTCAAAAGTAATCGGCGAGATTTTTATTTTCAGCATATTCGTCGGTTACTATTTCAAAGGTAATCAGCAGTATTTATTTTCAGCACATTCGTCGGTTACTATTTCAAAAGTAATCGGCAAGATTTTTATTTTTAGCATATTTGTCGGGTACTATTTTAAAACTAATCGACAAGACTTTATTTTCAGCACATTCGTCGGTTACTATTTCAAAAGTAATCGGCAAGATTTTTATTTTCAACATATTCGTCGCTTACTATTTCAAAAGTAATCAGCAAGATTTTTATTTTCAACATATTCGTCGCTTACTATTTCAAAAGTAATCGGCATGATTTATTTTCAGCACATTCGTCGGTTACTATTTCAAAAGTAATCGGCAGGATTTTTATTTTCAACATATTCGTCGCTTACTATTTCAAAAGTAATCAGCAAGATTTTTATTTTCAACATATTCGTCGCTTACTATTTCAAAAGTAATCGGCATGATTTATTTTCAGCACATTCGTCGGTTACTATTTCAAAAGTAATCGGCAAGATTTTTATTTTGAGCACATTCGTCGGTTACTATTTTAAAAGTAATCGACAAGACTTTTATTTTCAGCACATTTGTCAGTTACTATTTCAAAAGTAATCGGCATGATTTATTTTCAGCACATTCGTCGGTTACTATTTCAAAAGTAATCGGCAAGACTTTATTTTCAACACATTCGTCGGTTACTATTTCAAAAGTAATCGGCATGATCTATTTTCTGCACATTCGTCGGTTACTAGTTCAAAAGTAATCGGCAAGTTTTTTATTTTCGGCATATTCGTCGGTTACTATTTCAAAGGTAATCAGCAGTATTTATTTTCAGCACATTCGTCGGTTACTATTTCAAAAGTAATCGGCAAATTTTTATTTTCAACATATTCGTCGCTTACTATTTCAAAAGTAATCAGCAAGATTTTTATTTTCAACATATTCGTCGCTTACTATTTCAAAAGTAATCGGCATGATTTATTTTCAGCACATTCGTCGGTTACTATTTCAAAAGTAATCGGCAAGATTTTTATTTTGAGCACATTCGTCGGTTACTATTTTAAAAGTAATCGACAAGACTTTTATTTTCAGCATATTCGTCGGTTACTATTTCGAAAGTAATCGGCAAGATTTTTATTTTCAGCATATTTGTCGGTTACTATTTTAAAAGTAATCGACAAGATTTTTATTTTCAACATATTCGTCGGTTACTATTTCATAAGTAATCGGCATGATTTATTTTCAGCACATTCGTCGGTTACTATTTCAAAAGTAATCGGCATGATCTATTTTCTGCATATTCGTCGGTTACTATTTCAAAAGTAATCGGCAAGATTTTTATTTTCAGCATATTCGTCTGTTACTATTTCAAAAGTAATCGGCAAGATTTTTATTTTCAGCATATTTGTCGGTTACTATATTAAAAGTAATCGACAAGATTTTTATTTTCAACATATTCGTCGGTTACTATTTCAAACGTAATCGGCATGATTTATTATCAGCACATTCGTTGGTTACTATTTTAAAAGTAATCGGCAAGATTTTTATTTTCAACATATTCGTCCTTTACTATTTCAAACGTAATCGGCAAGACTTTATTTTCAGCATATTCGTCAGTTACTATTTCAAAAGTAATCGGCAAGATTTTTATTTTCAGCATATTCGTCGGTTACTATTTCAAAAGTAATCGGCAAGATTTTTATTTTCAGCATATTTGTCGGTTACTATATTAAAAGTAATCGGAGGGATTTTTATTTTCAACATATTCGTCGGTTACTATTTCAAAAGTAATCGGCAAGACTTTATTTTCAGCACTTTCGTCGGTTACTATTTCAAATGTAATCGGCAGGATTTTTATTTTCAGCATATTCGTAGGTTACTATTTCGATAGTAATCGGCAAGATTTTTATTTTCAGCATATTTGTCGGTTACTATTTTAAAAGTAATCGACAAGATTTTTATTTTCAACATATTCCTCGGTTACTATTTCAAAAGTAATCGGCAAGATTTTTATTTTCAGCATGTTCGTCGGTTACTATTTCAAAAGTAATCGGCAAGATTTTTTTTTTCAACATATTTGTCGGTTACTATTTTAAAAGTAATCGACAAGACTTTATTTTCAGCACATTCGTCGGTTACTATTTCAAAAGTAATCGGTAAGATTTTTATTTTCAACATATTCGTCGGTTACTATTTCATAAGTAATCGGCATGATTTATTTTCAGCACATTCGTCGGTTACTATTTCAAAAGTAATCGGCAAGATTTTTATTTTCAACATATTCCTCGGTTACTATTTAAAAAGTAATCGGTAAGATTTTTATTTTCAACATGTTCGTCGCTTACTATTTCAAAAGTAATCGGCAAGACTTTATTTTCAACACATTCGTCGGTTACTATTTCAAAAGTAATCGGCATGATCTATTTTCTGCACATTCGTCGGTTACTAGTTCAAAAGTAATCGGCAAGATTTTTATTTTCAGCATATTCGTCGGTTACTATTTCAAAGGTAATCAGCAGTATTTATTTTCAGCACATTCGTCGGTTACTATTTGAAAAGTAATCGGCAAATTTTTATTTTCAACATATTCGTCGCTTACTATTTCAAAAGTAATCAGCAAGATTTTTATTTTCAACATATTCGTCGCTTACTATTTCAAAAGTAATCGGCATGATTTATTTTCAGCACATTCGTCGGTTACTATTTCAAAAGTAATCGGCAAGATTTTTATTTTGAGCACATTCGTCGGTTACTATTTTAAAAGTAATCGACAAGACTTTTATTTTCAGCATATTCGTCGGTTACTATTTCGAAAGTAATCGGCAAGATTTTTATTTTCAGCATATTTGTCGGTTACTATTTTAAAAGTAATCGACAAGATTTTTATTTTCAACATATTCGTCGGTTACTATTTCATAAGTAATCGGCATGATTTATTTTCAGCACATTCGTCGGTTACTATTTCAAAAGTAATCGGCATGATCTATTTTCTGCATATTCGTCGGTTACTATTTCAAAAGTAATCGGCAAGATTTTTATTTTCAGCATATTCGTCTGTTACTATTTCAAAAGTAATCGGCAAGATTTTTATTTTCAGCATATTTGTCGGTTACTATATTAAAAGTAATCGACAAGATTTTTATTTTCAACATATTCGTCGGTTACTATTTCAAACGTAATCGGCATGATTTATTATCAGCACATTCGTTGGTTACTATTTTAAAAGTAATCGGCAAGATTTTTATTTTCAACATATTCGTCCTTTACTATTTCAAACGTAATCGGCAAGACTTTATTTTCAGCATATTCGTCAGTTACTATTTCAAAAGTAATCGGCAAGATTTTTATTTTCAGCATATTCGTCGGTTACTATTTCAAAAGTAATCGGCAAGATTTTTATTTTCAGCATATTTGTCGGTTACTATATTAAAAGTAATCGGAGGGATTTTTATTTTCAACATATTCGTCGGTTACTATTTCAAAAGTAATCGGCAAGACTTTATTTTCAGCACTTTCGTCGGTTACTATTTCAAATGTAATCGGCAGGATTTTTATTTTCAGCATATTCGTCGGTTACTATTTCGATAGTAATCGGCAAGATTTTTATTTTCAGCATATTTGTCGGTTACTATTTTAAAAGTAATCGACAAGATTTTTATTTTCAACATATTCCTCGGTTACTATTTCAAAAGTAATCGGCAAGATTTTTATTTTCAGCATGTTCGTCGGTTACTATTTCAAAAGTAATCGGCAAGATTTTTTTTTTCAACATATTTGTCGGTTACTATTTTAAAAGTAATCGACAAGACTTTATTTTCAGCACATTCGTCGGTTACTATTTCAAAAGTAATCGGTAAGATTTTTATTTTCAACATATTCGTCGGTTACTATTTCATAAGTAATCGGCATGATTTATTTTCAGCACATTCGTCGGTTACTATTTCAAAAGTAATCGGCAAGATTTTTATTTTCAACATATTCCTCGGTTACTATTTAAAAAGTAATCGGTAAGATTTTTATTTTCAACATATTCGTCGCTTACTATTTCAAAAGTAATCGGCAAGACTTTATTTTCAACACATTCGTCGGTTACTATTTCAAAAGTAATCGGCATGATCTATTTTCTGCACATTCGTCGGTTACTAGTTCAAAAGTAATCGGCAAGATTTTTATTTTCAGCATATTCGTCGGTTACTATTTCAAAGGTAATCAGCAGTATTTATTTTCAGCACATTCGTCGGTTACTATTTGAAAAGTAATCGGCAAATTTTTATTTTCAACATATTCGTCGCTTACTATTTCAAAAGTAATCAGCAAGATTTTTATTTTCAACATATTCGTCGCTTACTATTTCAAAAGTAATCGGCATGATTTATTTTCAGCACATTCGTCGGTTACTATTTCAAAAGTAATCGGCAAGATTTTTATTTTGAGCACATTCGTCGGTTACTATTTTAAAAGTAATCGACAAGACTTTTATTTTCAGCATATTCGTCGGTTACTATTTCGAAAGTAATCGGCAAGATTTTTATTTTCAGCATATTTGTCGGTTACTATTTTAAAAGTAATCGACAAGATTTTTATTTTCAACATATTCGTCGGTTACTATTTCATAAGTAATCGGCATGATTTATTTTCAGCACATTCGTCGGTTACTATTTCAAAAGTAATCGGCATGATCTATTTTCTGCATATTCGTCGGTTACTATTTCAAAAGTAATCGGCAAGATTTTAATTTTCAGCATATTCGTCTGTTACTATTTCAAAAGTAATCGGCAAGATTTTTATTTTCAGCATATTTGTCGGTTACTATATTAAAAGTAATCGACAAGATTTTTATTTTCAACATATTCGTCGCTTACTATTTCAAAAGTAATCAGTAAGATTTTTATTTTCAACATATTCGTCGCTTACTATTTCAAAAGTAATCGGCATGATTTATTTTCAGCACATTCGTCGGTTACTATTTCAAAAGTAATCGGCAAGATTTTTATTTTCAGCATATTCGTCGGTTACTATTTCAAAGGTAATCAGCAGTATTTATTTTCAGCACATTCGTCGGTTACTATTTGAAAAGTAATCGGCAAATTTTTATTTTCAACATATTCGTCGCTTACTATTTCAAAAGTAATCGGCAAGACTTTATTTTCAACACATTCGTCGGTTACTATTTCAAAAGTAATCGGCATGATCTATTTTCTGCACATTCGTCGGTTACTAGTTCAAAAGTAATCGGCAAGATTTTTATTTTCAGCATATTCGTCGGTTACTATTTCAAAGGTAATCAGCAGTATTTATTTTCAGCACATTCGTCGGTTACTATTTGAAAAGTAATCGGCAAATTTTTATTTTCAACATATTCGTCGCTTACTATTTCAAAAGTAATCAGCAAGATTTTTATTTTCAACATATTCGTCGCTTACTATTTCAAAAGTAATCGGCATGATTTATTTTCAGCACATTCGTCGGTTACTATTTCAAAAGTAATCGGCAAGATTTTTATTTTGAGCACATTCGTCGGTTACTATTTTAAAAGTAATCGACAAGACTTTTATTTTCAGCATATTCGTCGGTTACTATTTCGAAAGTAATCGGCAAGATTTTTATTTTCAGCATATTTGTCGGTTACTATTTTAAAAGTAATCGACAAGATTTTTATTTTCAACATATTCGTCGGTTACTATTTCATAAGTAATCGGCATGATTTATTTTCAGCACATTCGTCGGTTACTATTTCAAAAGTAATCGGCATGATCTATTTTCTGCATATTCGTCGGTTACTATTTCAAAAGTAATCGGCAAGATTTTTATTTTCAGCATATTCGTCTGTTACTATTTCAAAAGTAATCGGCAAGATTTTTATTTTCAGCATATTTGTCGGTTACTATATTAAAAGTAATCGACAAGATTTTTATTTTCAACATATTCGTCGCTTACTATTTCAAAAGTAATCAGTAAGATTTTTATTTTCAACATATTCGTCGCTTACTATTTCAAAAGTAATCGGCATGATTTATTTTCAGCACATTCGTCGGTTACTATTTCAAAAGTAATCGGCAAGATTTTTATTTTGAGCACATTCGTCGGTTACTATTTTAAAAGTAATCGACAAGACTTTTATTTTCAGCACATTTGTCGGTTACTATTTCAAAAGTAATCGGCATGATTTATTTTCAGCACATTCGTCGGTTACTATTTCAAAAGTAATCGGCAAGACTTTATTTTCAGCACATTCATCGGTTACTATTTCAAAAGTAATCGGCGAGATTTTTATTTTCAGCATATTCGTCGGTTACTATTTCAAAGGTAATCAGCAGTATTTATTTTCAGCACATTCGTCGGTTACTATTTCAAAAGTAATCGGCAAGATTTTTATTTTTAGCATATTTGTCGGGTACTATTTTAAAACTAATCGACAAGACTTTATTTTCAGCACATTCGTCGGTTACTATTTCAAAAGTAATCGGCAAGATTTTTATTTTCAACATATTCGTCGCTTACTATTTCAAAAGTAATCAGCAAGATTTTTATTTTCAACATATTCGTCGCTTACTATTTCAAAAGTAATCGGCATGATTTATTTTCAGCACATTCGTCGGTTACTATTTCAAAAGTAATCGGCAGGATTTTTATTTTCAACATATTCGTCGCTTACTATTTCAAAAGTAATCAGCAAGATTTTTATTTTCAACATATTCGTCGCTTACTATTTCAAAAGTAATCGGCATGATTTATTTTCAGCACATTCGTCGGTTACTATTTCAAAAGTAATCGGCAAGATTTTTATTTTGAGCACATTCGTCGGTTACTATTTTAAAAGTAATCGACAAGACTTTTATTTTCAGCACATTTGTCAGTTACTATTTCAAAAGTAATCGGCATGATTTATTTTCAGCACATTCGTCGGTTACTATTTCAAAAGTAATCGGCAAGACTTTATTTTCAACACATTCGTCGGTTACTATTTCAAAAGTAATCGGCATGATCTATTTTCTGCACATTCGTCGGTTACTAGTTCAAAAGTAATCGGCAAGATTTTTATTTTCGGCATATTCGTCGGTTACTATTTCAAAGGTAATCAGCAGTATTTATTTTCAGCACATTCGTCGGTTACTATTTCAAAAGTAATCGGCAAATTTTTATTTTCAACATATTCGTCGCTTACTATTTCAAAAGTAATCGGCATGATTTATTTTCAGCACATTCGTCGGTTACTATTTCAAAAGTAATCGGCAAGATTTTTATTTTGAGCACATTCGTCGGTTACTATTTTAAAAGTAATCGACAAGACTTTTATTTTCAGCATATTCGTCGGTTACTATTTCGAAAGTAATCGGCAAGATTTTTATTTTCAGCATATTTGTCGGTTACTATTTTAAAAGTAATCGACAAGATTTTTATTTTCAACATATTCGTCGGTTACTATTTCATAAGTAATCGGCATGATTTATTTTCAGCACATTCGTCGGTTACTATTTCAAAAGTAATCGGCATGATCTATTTTCTGCATATTCGTCGGTTACTATTTCAAAAGTAATCGGCAAGATTTTTATTTTCAGCATATTCGTCTGTTACTATTTCAAAAGTAATCGGCAAGATTTTTATTTTCAGCATATTTGTCGGTTACTATATTAAAAGTAATCGACAAGATTTTTATTTTCAACATATTCGTCGCTTACTATTTCAAAAGTAATCAGTAAGATTTTTATTTTCAACATATTCGTCGCTTACTATTTCAAAAGTAATCGGCATGATTTATTTTCAGCACATTCGTCGGTTACTATTTCAAAAGTAATCGGCAAGATTTTTATTTTGAGCACATTCGTCGGTTACTATTTTAAAAGTAATCGACAAGACTTTTATTTTCAGCACATTTGTCGGTTACTATTTCAAAAGTAATCGGCATGATTTATTTTCAGCACATTCGTCGGTTACTATTTCAAAAGTAATCGGCAAGACTTTATTTTCAGCACATTCATCGGTTACTATTTCAAAAGTAATCGGCGAGATTTTTATTTTCAGCATATTCGTCGGTTACTATTTCAAAGGTAATCAGCAGTATTTATTTTCAGCACATTCGTCGGTTACTATTTCAAAAGTAATCGGCAAGATTTTTATTTTTAGCATATTTGTCGGGTACTATTTTAAAACTAATCGACAAGACTTTATTTTCAGCACATTCGTCGGTTACTATTTCAAAAGTAATCGGCAAGATTTTTATTTTCAACATATTCGTCGCTTACTATTTCAAAAGTAATCACCAAGATTTTTATTTTCAACATATTCGTCGCTTACTATTTCAAAAGTAATCGGCATGATTTATTTTCAGCACATTCGTCGGTTACTATTTCAAAAGTAATCGGCAGGATTTTTATTTTCAACATATTCGTCGCTTACTATTTCAAAAGTAATCAGCAAGATTTTTATTTTCAACATATTCGTCGCTTACTATTTCAAAAGTAATCGGCATGATTTATTTTCAGCACATTCGTCGGTTACTATTTCAAAAGTAATCGGCAAGATTTTTATTTTGAGCACATTCGTCGGTTACTATTTTAAAAGTAATCGACAAGACTTTTATTTTCAGCACATTTGTCAGTTACTATTTCAAAAGTAATCGGCATGATTTATTTTCAGCACATTCGTCGGTTACTATTTCAAAAGTAATCGGCAAGACTTTATTTTCAACACATTCGTCGGTTACTATTTCAAAAGTAATCGGCATGATCTATTTTCTGCACATTCGTCGGTTACTAGTTCAAAAGTAATCGGCAAGATTTTTATTTTCGGCATATTCGTCGGTTACTATTTCAAAGGTAATCAGCAGTATTTATTTTCAGCACATTCGTCGGTTACTATTTCAAAAGTAATCGGCAAATTTTTATTTTCAACATATTCGTCGCTTACTATTTCAAAAGTAATCAGCAAGATTTTTATTTTCAACATATTCGTCGCTTACTATTTCAAAAGTAATCGGCATGATTTATTTTCAGCACATTCGTCGGTTACTATTTCAAAAGTAATCGGCAAGATTTTTATTTTGAGCACATTCGTCGGTTACTATTTTAAAAGTAATCGACAAGACTTTTATTTACAGCATATTCGTCGGTTACTATTTCGAAAGTAATCGGCAAGATTTTTATTTTCAGCATATTTGTCGGTTACTATTTTAAAAGTAATCGACAAGATTTTTATTTTCAACATATTCGTCGGTTACTATTTCATAAGTAATCGGCATGATTTATTTTCAGCACATTCGTCGGTTACTATTTCAAAAGTAATCGGCATGATCTATTTTCTGCATATTCGTCGGTTACTATTTCAAAAGTAATCGGCAAGATTTTTATTTTCAGCATATTCGTCTGTTACTATTTCAAAAGTAATCGGTAAGATTTTTATTTTCAGCATATTTGTCGGTTACTATATTAAAAGTAATCGACAAGATTTTTATTTTCAACATATTCGTCGGTTACTATTTCAAACGTAATCGGCATGATTTATTATCAGCACATTCGTTGGTTACTATTTTAAAAGTAATCGGCAAGATTTTTATTTTCAACATATTCGTCCTTTACTATTTCAAACGTAATCGGCAAGACTTTATTTTCAGCATATTCGTCAGTTACTATTTCAAAAGTAATCGGCAAGATTTTTATTTTCAGCATATTCGTCGGTTACTATTTCAAAAGTAATCGGCAAGATTTTTATTTTCAGCATATTTGTCGGTTACTATATTAAAAGTAATCGGAGGGATTTTTATTTTCAACATATTCGTCGGTTACTATTTCAAAAGTAATCGGCAAGACTTTATTTTCAGCACTTTCGTCGGTTACTATTTCAAATGTAATCGGCAGGATTTTTATTTTCAGCATATTCGTCGGTTACTATTTCGATAGTAATCGGCAAGATTTTTATTTTCAGCATATTTGTCGGTTACTATTTCAAAAGTAATCGGCAAGATTTTTATTTTCAGCATGTTCGTCGGTTACTATTTCAAAAGTAATCGGCAAGATTTTTTTTTTCAACATATTTGTCGGTTACTATTTTAAAAGTAATCGACAAGACTTTATTTTCAGCACATTCGTCGGTTACTATTTCTAAAGTAATCGGTAAGATTTTTATTTTCAACATATTCGTCGGTTACTATTTCATAAGTAATCGGCATGATTTATTTTCAGCACATTCGTCGGTTACTATTTCAAAAGTAATCGGCAAGATTTTTATTTTCAACATATTCCTCGGTTACTATTTAAAAAGTAATCGGTAAGATTTTTATTTTCAACATATTCGTCGCTTACTATTTCAAAAGTAATCGGCAAGACTTTATTTTCAACACATTCGTCGGTTACTATTTCGAAAGTAATCGGCAAGATTTTTATTTTCAGCATATTTGTCGGTTACTATTTTAAAAGTAATCGACAAGATTTTTATTTTCAACATATTCGTCGGTTACTATTTCATAAGTAATCGGCATGATTTATTTTCAGCACATTCGTCGGTTACTATTTCAAAAGTAATCGGCATGATCTATTTTCTGTATATTCGTCGGTTACTATTTCAAAAGTAATCGGCAAGATTTTTATTTTCAGCATATTCGTCTGTTACTATTTCAAAAGTAATCGGCAAGATTTTTATTTTCAGCATATTTGTCGGTTACTATATTAAAAGTAATCGACAAGATTTTTATTTTCAACATATTCGTCGCTTACTATTTCAAAAGTAATCAGTAAGATTTTTATTTTCAACATATTCGTCGCTTACTATTTCAAAAGTAATCGGCATGATTTATTTTCAGCACATTCGTCGGTTACTATTTCAAAAGTAATCGGCAAGATTTTTATTTTGAGCACATTCGTCGGTTACTATTTTAAAAGTAATCGACAAGACTTTTATTTTCAGCACATTTGTCGGTTACTATTTCAAAAGTAATCGGCATGATTTATTTTCAGCACATTCGTCGGTTACTATTTCAAAAGTAATCGGCAAGACTTTATTTTCAGCACATTCATCGGTTACTATTTCAAAAGTAATCGGCGAGATTTTTATTTTCAGCATATTCGTCGCTTACTATTTCAAAAGTAATCAGCAAGATTTTTATTTTCAACATATTCGTCGCTTACTATTTCAAAAGTAATCGGCATGATTTATTTTCAGCACATTCGTCGGTTACTATTTCAAAAGTAATCGGCAGGATTTTTATTTTCAACATATTCGTCGCTTACTATTTCAAAAGTAATCAGCAAGATTTTTATTTTCAACATATTCGTCGCTTACTATTTCAAAAGTAATCGGCATGATTTATTTTCAGCACATTCGTCGGTTACTATTTCAAAAGTAATCGGCAAGATTTTTATTTTGAGCACATTCGTCGGTTACTATTTTAAAAGTAATCGACAAGACTTTTATTTTCAGCACATTTGTCAGTTACTATTTCAAAAGTAATCGGCATGATTTATTTTCAGCACATTCGTCGGTTACTATTTCAAAAGTAATCGGCAAGACTTTATTTTCACACATTCGTCGGTTACTATTTCAAAAGTAATCGGCATGATCTATTTTCTGCACATTCGTCGGTTACTAGTTCAAAAGTAATCGGCAAGATTTTTATTTTCGGCATATTCGTCGGTTACTATTTCAAAGGTAATCAGCAGTATTTATTTTCAGCACATTCGTCGGTTACTATTTCAAAAGTAATCGGCAAATTTTTATTTTCAACATATTCGTCGCTTACTATTTCAAAAGTAATCAGCAAGATTTTTATTTTCAACATATTCGTCGCTTACTATTTCAAAAGTAATCGGCATGATTTATTTTCAGCACATTCGTCGGTTACTATTTCAAAAGTAATCGGCAAGATTTTTATTTTGAGCACATTCGTCGGTTACTATTTTAAAAGTAATCGACAAGACTTTTATTTTCAGCATATTCGTCGGTTACTATTTCGAAAGTAATCGGCAAGATTTTTATTTTCAGCATATTTGTCGGTTACTATTTTAAAAGTAATCGACAAGATTTTTATTTTCAACATATTCGTCGGTTACTATTTCATAAGTAATCGGCATGATTTATTTTCAGCACATTCGTCGGTTACTATTTCAAAAGTAATCGGCATGATCTATTTTCTGTATATTCGTCGGTTACTATTTCAAAAGTAATCGGCAAGATTTTTATTTTCAGCATATTCGTCTGTTACTATTTCAAAAGTAATCGGCAAGATTTTTATTTTCAGCATATTTGTCGGTTACTATATTAAAAGTAATCGACAAGATTTTTATTTTCAACATATTCGTCGCTTACTATTTCAAAAGTAATCAGTAAGATTTTTATTTTCAACATATTCGTCGCTTACTATTTCAAAAGTAATCGGCATGATTTATTTTCAGCACATTCGTCGGTTACTATTTCAAAAGTAATCGGCAAGATTTTTATTTTGAGCACATTCGTCGGTTACTATTTTAAAAGTAATCGACAAGACTTTTATTTTCAGCACATTTGTCGGTTACTATTTCAAAAGTAATCGGCATGATTTATTTTCAGCACATTCGTCGGTTACTATTTCAAAAGTAATCGGCAAGACTTTATTTTCAGCACATTCATCGGTTACTATTTCAAAAGTAATCGGCGAGATTTTTATTTTCAGCATATTCGTCGGTTACTATTTCAAAGGTAATCAGCAGTATTTATTTTCAGCACATTCGTCGGTTACTATTTCAAAAGTAATCGGCAAGATTTTTATTTTTAGCATATTTGTCGGGTACTATTTTAAAACTAATCGACAAGACTTTATTTTCAGCACATTCGTCGGTTACTATTTCAAAAGTAATCGGCAAGATTTTTATTTTCAACATATTCGTCGCTTACTATTTCAAAAGTAATCAGCAAGATTTTTATTTTCAACATATTCGTCGCTTACTATTTCAAAAGTAATCGGCATGATTTATTTTCAGCACATTCGTCGGTTACTATTTCAAAAGTAATCGGCAGGATTTTTATTTTCAACATATTCGTCGCTTACTATTTCAAAAGTAATCAGCAAGATTTTTATTTTCAACATATTCGTCGCTTACTATTTCAAAAGTAATCGGCATGATTTATTTTCAGCACATTCGTCGGTTACTATTTCAAAAGTAATCGGCAAGATTTTTATTTTGAGCACATTCGTCGGTTACTATTTTAAAAGTAATCGACAAGACTTTTATTTTCAGCACATTTGTCAGTTACTATTTCAAAAGTAATCGGCATGATTTATTTTCAGCACATTCGTCGGTTACTATTTCAAAAGTAATCGGCAAGACTTTATTTTCAACACATTCGTCGGTTACTATTTCAAAAGTAATCGGCATGATCTATTTTCTGCACATTCGTCGGTTACTAGTTCAAAAGTAATCGGCAAGATTTTTATTTTCGGCATATTCGTCGGTTACTATTTCAAAGGTAATCAGCAGTATTTATTTTCAGCACATTCGTCGGTTACTATTTCAAAAGTAATCGGCAAATTTTTATTTTCAACATATTCGTCGCTTACTATTTCAAAAGTAATCAGCAAGATTTTTATTTTCAACATATTCGTCGCTTACTATTTCAAAAGTAATCGGCATGATTTATTTTCAGCACATTCGTCGGTTACTATTTCAAAAGTAATCGGCAAGATTTTTATTTTGAGCACATTCGTCGGTTACTATTTTAAAAGTAATCGACAAGACTTTTATTTTCAGCATATTCGTCGGTTACTATTTCGAAAGTAATCGGCAAGATTTTTATTTTCAGCATATTTGTCGGTTACTATTTTAAAAGTAATCGACAAGATTTTTATTTTCAACATATTCGTCGGTTACTATTTCATAAGTAATCGGCATGATTTATTTTCAGCACATTCGTCGGTTACTATTTCAAAAGTAATCGGCATGATCTATTTTCTGTATATTCGTCGGTTACTATTTCAAAAGTAATCGGCAAGATTTTTATTTTCAGCATATTCGTCTGTTACTATTTCAAAAGTAATCGGCAAGATTTTTATTTTCAGCATATTTGTCGGTTACTATATTAAAAGTAATCGACAAGATTTTTATTTTCAACATATTCGTCGCTTACTATTTCAAAAGTAATCAGTAAGATTTTTATTTTCAACATATTCGTCGCTTACTATTTCAAAAGTAATCGGCATGATTTATTTTCAGCACATTCGTCGGTTACTATTTCAAAAGTAATCGGCAAGATTTTTATTTTGAGCACATTCGTCGGTTACTATTTTAAAAGTAATCGACAAGACTTTTATTTTCAGCACATTTGTCGGTTACTATTTCAAAAGTAATCGGCATGATTTATTTTCAGCACATTCGTCGGTTACTATTTCAAAAGTAATCGGCAAGACTTTATTTTCAGCACATTCATCGGTTACTATTTCAAAAGTAATCGGCGAGATTTTTATTTTCAGCATATTCGTCGGTTACTATTTCAAAGGTAATCAGCAGTATTTATTTTCAGCACATTCGTCGGTTACTATTTCAAAAGTAATCGGCAAGATTTTTATTTTTAGCATATTTGTCGGGTACTATTTTAAAACTAATCGACAAGACTTTATTTTCAGCACATTCGTCGGTTACTATTTCAAAAGTAATCGGCAAGAGTTTTATTTTCAACATATTCGTCGCTTACTATTTCAAAAGTAATCAGCAAGATTTTTATTTTCAACATATTCGTCGCTTACTATTTCAAAAGTAATCGGCATGATTTATTTTCAGCACATTCGTCGGTTACTATTTCAAAAGTAATCGGCAGGATTTTTATTTTCAACATATTCGTCGCTTACTATTTCAAAAGTAATCAGCAAGATTTTTATTTTCAACATATTCGTCGCTTACTATTTCAAAAGTAATCGGCATGATTTATTTTCAGCACATTCGTCGGTTACTATTTCAAAAGTAATCGGCAAGATTTTTATTTTGAGCACATTCGTCGGTTACTATTTTAAAAGTAATCGACAAGACTTTTATTTTCAGCACATTTGTCAGTTACTATTTCAAAAGTAATCGGCATGATTTATTTTCAGCACATTCGTCGGTTACTATTTCAAAAGTAATCGGCAGGATTTTTATTTTCAACATATTCGTCGCTTACTATTTCAAAAGTAATCAGCAAGATTTTTATTTTCAACATATTCGTCGCTTACTATTTCAAAAGTAGTCGGCATGATTTATTTTCAGCACATTCGTCGGTTACTATTTCAAAACTAATCGGCAAGATTTTTATTTTGAGCACATTCGTCGGTTACTATTTTAAAAGTAATCGACAAGACTTTTATTTTCAGCACATTTGTCAGTTACTATTTCAAAAGTAATCGGCATGATTTATTTTCAGCACATTCGTCGGTTACTATTTCAAAAGTAATCGGCAAGACTTTATTTTCAACACATTCGTCGGTTACTATTTCAAAAGTAATCGGCATGATCTATTTTCTGCACATTCGTCGGTTACTAGTTCAAAAGTAATCGGCAAGATTTTTATTTTCGGCATATTCGTCGGTTACTATTTCAAAGGTAATCAGCAGTATTTATTTTCAGCACATTCGTCGGTTACTATTTCAAAAGTAATCGGCAAATTTTTATTTTCAACATATTCGTCGCTTACTATTTCAAAAGTAATCAGCAAGATTTTTATTTTCAACATATTCGTCGCTTACTATTTCAAAAGTAATCGGCATGATTTATTTTCAGCACATTCGTCGGTTACTATTTCAAAAGTAATCGGCAAGATTTTTATTTTGAGCACATTCGTCGGTTACTATTTTAAAAGTAATCGACAAGACTTTTATTTTCAGCATATTCGTCGGTTACTATTTCGAAAGTAATCGGCAAGATTTTTATTTTCAGCATATTTGTCGATTACTATTTTAAAAGTAATCGACAAGATTTTTATTTTCAACATATTCGTCGGTTACTATTTCATAAGTAATCGGCATGATTTATTTTCAGCACATTCGTCGGTTACTATTTCAAAAGTAATCGGCATGATCTATTTTCTGTATATTCGTCGGTTACTATTTCAAAAGTAATCGGCAAGATTTTTATTTTCAGCATATTCGTCTGTTACTATTTCAAAAGTAATCGGCAAGATTTTTATTTTCAGCATATTTGTCGGTTACTATATTAAAAGTAATCGACAAGATTTTTATTTTCAACATATTCGTCGCTTACTATTTCAAAAGTAATCAGTAAGATTTTTATTTTCAACATATTCGTCGCTTACTATTTCAAAAGTAATCGGCATGATTTATTTTCAGCACATTCGTCGGTTACTATTTCAAAAGTAATCGGCAAGATTTTTATTTTGAGCACATTCGTCGGTTACTATTTTAAAAGTAATCGACAAGACTTTTATTTTCAGCACATTTGTCAGTTACTATTTCAAAAGTAATCGGCATGATTTATTTTCAGCACATTCGTCGGTTACTATTTCAAAAGTAATCGGCAAGACTTTATTTTCAACACATTCGTCGGTTACTATTTCAAAAGTAATCGGCATGATCTATTTTCTGCACATTCGTCGGTTACTAGTTCAAAAGTAATCGGCAAGATTTTTATTTTCGGCATATTCGTCGGTTACTATTTCAAAGGTAATCAGCAGTATTTATTTTCAGCACATTCGTCGGTTACTATTTCAAAAGTAATCGGCAAATTTTTATTTTCAACATATTCGTCGCTTACTATTTCAAAAGTAATCAGCAAGATTTTTATTTTCAACATATTCGTCGCTTACTATTTCAAAAGTAATCGGCATGATTTATTTTCAGCACATTCGTCGGTTACTATTTCAAAAGTAATCGGCAAGATTTTTATTTTGAGCACATTCGTCGGTTACTATTTTAAAAGTAATCGACAAGACTTTTATTTTCAGCATATTCGTCGGTTACTATTTCGAAAGTAATCGGCAAGATTTTTATTTTCAGCATATTTGTCGATTACTATTTTAAAAGTAATCGACAAGATTTTTATTTTCAACATATTCGTCGGTTACTATTTCATAAGTAATCGGCATGATTTATTTTCAGCACATTCGTCGGTTACTATTTCAAAAGTAATCGGCATGATCTATTTTCTGTATATTCGTCGGTTACTATTTCAAAAGTAATCGGCAAGATTTTTATTTTCAGCATATTCGTCTGTTACTATTTCAAAAGTAATCGGCAAGATTTTTATTTTCAGCATATTTGTCGGTTACTATATTAAAAGTAATCGACAAGATTTTTATTTTCAACATATTCGTCGCTTACTATTTCAAAAGTAATCAGTAAGATTTTTATTTTCAACATATTCGTCGCTTACTATTTCAAAAGTAATCGGCATGATTTATTTTCAGCACATTCGTCGGTTACTATTTCAAAAGTAATCGGCAAGATTTTTATTTTGAGCACATTCGTCGGTTACTATTTTAAAAGTAATCGACAAGACTTTTATTTTCAGCACATTTGTCGGTTACTATTTCAAAAGTAATCGGCATGATTTATTTTCAGCACATTCGTCGGTTACTATTTCAAAAGTAATCGGCAAGACTTTATTTTCAGCACATTCATCGGTTACTATTTCAAAAGTAATCGGCGAGATTTTTATTTTCAGCATATTCGTCGGTTACTATTTCAAAGGTAATCAGCAGTATTTATTTTCAGCACATTCGTCGGTTACTATTTCAAAAGTAATCGGCAAGATTTTTATCTTTAGCATATTTGTCGGGTACTATTTTAAAACTAATCGACAAGACTTTATTTTCAGCACATTCGTCGGTTACTATTTCAAAAGTAATCGATAAGATTTTTATTTTCAACATATTCGTCGCTTACTATTTCAAAAGTAATCAGCAAGATTTTTATTTTCAACATATTCGTCGCTTACTATTTCAAAAGTAATCGGCATGATTTATTTTCAGCACATTCGTCGGTTACTATTTCAAAAGTAATCAGCAGGATTTTTATTTTCAACATATTCGTCGCTTACTATTTCAAAAGTAATCAGCAAGATTTTTATTTTCAACATATTCGTCGCTTACTATTTCAAAAGTAATCGGCATGATTTATTTTCAGCACATTCGTCGGTTACTATTTCAAAAGTAATCGGCAAGATTTTTATTTTGAGCACATTCGTCGGTTACTATTTTAAAAGTAATCGACAAGACTTTTATTTTCAGCACATTTGTCAGTTACTATTTCAAAAGTAATCGGCATGATTTATTTTCAGCACATTCGTCGGTTACTATTTCAAAAGTAATCGGCAAGACTTTATTTTCAACACATTCGTCGGTTACTATTTCAAAAGTAATCGGCATGATCTATTTTCTGCACATTCGTCGGTTACTAGTTCAAAAGTAATCGGCAAGATTTTTATTTTCGGCATATTCGTCGGTTACTATTTCAAAGGTAATCAGCAGTATTTATTTTCAGCACATTCGTCGGTTACTATTTCAAAAGTAATCGGCAAATTTTTATTTTCAACATATTCGTCGCTTACTATTTCAAAAGTAATCAGCAAGATTTTTATTTTCAACATATTCGTCGCTTACTATTTCAAAAGTAATCGGCATGATTTATTTTCAGCACATTCGTCGGTTACTATTTCAAAAGTAATCGGCAAGATTTTTATTTTGAGCACATTCGTCGGTTACTATTTTAAAAGTAATCGACAAGACTTTTATTTTCAGCATATTCGTCGGTTACTATTTCGAAAGTAATCGGCAAGATTTTTATTTTCAGCATATTTGTCGGTTACTATTTTAAAAGTAATCGACAAGATTTTTATTTTCAACATATTCGTCGGTTACTATTTCATAAGTAATCGGCATGATTTATTTTCAGCACATTCGTCGGTTACTATTTCAAAAGTAATCGGCATGATCTATTTTCTGCATATTCGTCGGTTACTATTTCAAAAGTAATCGGCAAGATTTTTATTTTCAGCATATTCGTCTGTTACTATTTCAAAAGTAATCGGCAAGATTTTTATTTTCAGCATATTTGTCGGTTACTATATTAAAAGTAATCGACAAGATTTTTATTTTCAACATATTCGTCGGTTACTATTTCAAACGTAATCGGCATGATTTATTATCAGCACATTCGTTGGTTACTATTTTAAAAGTAATCGGCAAGATTTTTATTTTCAACATATTCGTCCTTTACTATTTCAAACGTAATCGGCAAGACTTTATTTTCAGCATATTCGTCAGTTACTATTTCAAAAGTAATCGGCAAGATTTTTATTTTCAGCATATTCGTCGGTTACTATTTCAAAAGTAATCGGCAAGATTTTTATTTTCAGCATATTTGTCGGTTACTATATTAAAAGTAATCGGAGGGATTTTTATTTTCAACATATTCGTCGGTTACTATTTCAAAAGTAATCGGCAAGACTTTATTTTCAGCACTTTCGTCGGTTACTATTTCAAATGTAATCGGCAGGATTTTTATTTTCAGCATATTCGTCGGTTACTATTTCGATAGTAATCGGCAAGATTTTTATTTTCAGCATATTTGTCGGTTACTATTTTAAAAGTAATCGACAAGATTTTTATTTTCAACATATTCCTCGGTTACTATTTCAAAAGTAATCGGCAAGATTTTTATTTTCAACATATTCCTCGGTTACTATTTCAAAAGTAATCGGCATGATTTATTTTCAGCACATTCGTCGGTTACTATTTCAAAAGTAATCGGCAAGATTTTTATTTTCAACATATTCCTCGGTTACTATTTAAAAAGTAATCGGTAAGATTTTTATTTTCAACATATTCGTCGCTTACTATTTCAAAAGTAATCAGCAAGATTTTTATTTTCAACATATTCGTCGCTTACTATTTCAAAAGTAATCGGCATGATATATTTTCAGCACATTCGTCGGTTACTATTTCAAATGTAATCGGCAAGATTTTTATTTTGAGCACATTTGTCGGTTACTATTTCAATAGTAATCGGCATGATTTATTTTTAGCACATTCGTCGGTTACTATTTCAAAAGTAATCGGCAAGATTTTTATTTTGAGCATATTCGTCGGTTACTATTTTAAAAGTAATCGACAAGACTTTTATTTTCAGCACATTTGTCGGTTACTATTTCAAAAGTAATCGGCATGATTTATTTTCAGCACATTCGTCGGTTACTATTTCAAAAGTAATCGGCAAGACTTTATTTTCAACACATTCATCGGTTACTATTTCAAAAGTAATCGGCATGATCTATTTTCTGCACATTCGTCGGTTACTATTTCAAAAGTAATCGGCAAGATTTTTATTTTCAGCATATTCGTCGGTTACTATTTCAAAAGTAATCGGCAAGATTTTTATTTTGAGCACATTCGTCGGTTACTATTTTAAAAGTAATCGACAAGACTTTTATTTTCAGCATATTCGTCGGTTACTATTTCGAAAGTAATCGGCAAGATTTTTATTTTCAGCATATTTGTCGGTTACTATTTTAAAAGTAATCGACAAGATTTTTATTTTCAACATATTCGTCGGTTACTATTTCATAAGTAATCGGCATGATTTATTTTCAGCACATTCGTCGGTTACTATTTCAAAAGTAACCGGCATGATCTATTTTCTGCACATTCATCGGTTACTATTTCAAAAGTAATCGGCAAGATTTTTATTTTCAGCATATTTGTCGGTTACTATATTAAAAGTAATCGACAAGATTTTTATTTTCAGCATATTTGTCGGTTACTATTTTAAAAGTAATCGACAAGATTTTTATTTTCAACATATTCCTCGGTTACTATTTCAAAAGTAATCGGCAAGATTTTTATTTTCAGCATGTTCGTCGGTTACTATTTCAAAAGTAATCGGCAAGATTTTTTTTTTCAACATATTTGTCGGTTACTATTTTGAAAGTAATCGACAAGACTTTATTTTCAGCACATTCGTCGGTTACTATTTCAAAAGTAATCGGCAAGATTTTTATTTTCAGCATATTTGTCGGTTACTATATTAAAAGTAATCGACAAGATTTTTATTTTCAACATATTCGTCGGTTACTATTTCAAACGTAATCGGCAAGACTTTATTATCAGCACATTCGTTGGTTACTATTTTAAAAGTAATCGGCAAGATTTTTAATTTCAACATATTCGTCGGTTACTATTTCAAAAGTAATCGGCAAGACTTTATTTTCAGCACTTTCGTCGGTTACTATTTCAAATATAATCGGCAGGATTTTTATTTTCAGCATATTCGTCGGTTACTATTTCGATAGTAATCGGCAAGATTTTTATTTTCAGCATATTTGTCGGTTACTATTTTAAAAGTAATCGACAAGACTTTATTTTCAGCACATTCGTCGGTTACTATTTCAAAAGTAATCGGCAAGATTTTTATTTTCAACATATTCGTCGGTTACTATTTCATAAGTAATCGGCATGATTTATTTTCAGCACATTCGTCGGTTACTATTTCAAAAGTAATCGGCAAGATTTTTATTTTCAACATATTCCTCGGTTACTATTTAAAAAGTAATCGGTAAGATTTTTATTTTCAACATATTCGTCGCTTACTATTTCAAAAGTAATCAGCAAGATTTTTATTTTCAACATATTCGTCGCTTACTATTTCAAAAGTAATCGGCATGATTTATTTTCAGCACATTCGTCGGTTACTATTTCAAAAGTAATCGGCAAGATTTTTATTTTGAGCACATTTGTCGGTTACTATTTCAATAGTAATCGGCATGATTTATTTTCAGCACATTCGTCGGTTACTATTTCAAAAGTAATCGGCAAGATTTTTATTTTGAGCACATTCGTCGGTTACTATTTTAAAAGTAATCGACAAGACTTTTATTTTCAGCACATTTGTCGGTTACTATTTCAAAAGTAATCGGCATGATTTATTTTCAGCACATTCGTCGGTTACTATTTCAAAAGTAATCGGCAAGACTTTATTTTCAACACATTCATCGGTTACTATTTCAAAAGTAATCGGCATGATCTATTTTCTGCACATTCGTCGGTTACTATTTCAAAAGTAATCGGCAAGATTTTTATTTTCAGCATATTCGTCGGTTACTATTTCAAAAGTAATCGGCAAGATTTTTATTTTGAGCACATTCGTCGGTTACTATTTTAAAAGTAATCGACAAGACTTTTATTTTCAGCATATTCGTCGGTTACTATTTCGAAAGTAATCGGCAAGATTTTTATTTTCAGCATATTTGTCGGTTACTATTTTAAAAGTAATCGACAAGATTTTTATTTTCAACATATTCGTCGGTTACTATTTCATAAGTAATCGGCATGATTTATTTTCAGCACATTCGTCGGTTACTATTTCAAAAGTAACCGGCATGATCTATTTTCTGCACATTCATCGGTTACTATTTCAAAAGTAATCGGCAAGATTTTTATTTTCAGCATATTTGTCGGTTACTATATTAAAAGTAATCGACAAGATTTTTATTTTCAGCATATTTGTCGGTTACTATTTTAAAAGTAATCGACAAGATTTTTATTTTCAACATATTCCTCGGTTACTATTTCAAAAGTAATCGGCAAGATTTTTATTTTCAGCATGTTCGTCGGTTACTATTTCAAAAGTAATCGGCAAGATTTTTTTTTTCAACATATTTGTCGGTTACTATTTTGAAAGTAATCGACAAGACTTTATTTTCAGCACATTCGTCGGTTACTATTTCAAAAGTAATCGGCAAGATTTTTATTTTCAGCATATTTGTCGGTTACTATATTAAAAGTAATCGACAAGATTTTTATTTTCAACATATTCGTCGGTTACTATTTCAAACGTAATCGGCAAGACTTTATTATCAGCACATTCGTTGGTTACTATTTTAAAAGTAATCGGCAAGATTTTTAATTTCAACATATTCGTCGGTTACTATTTCAAAAGTAATCGGCAAGACTTTATTTTCAGCACTTTCGTCGGTTACTATTTCAAATATAATCGGCAGGATTTTTATTTTCAGCATATTCGTCGGTTACTATTTCGATAGTAATCGGCAAGATTTTTATTTTCAGCATATTTGTCGGTTACTATTTTAAAAGTAATCGACAAGACTTTATTTTCAGCACATTCGTCGGTTACTATTTCAAAAGTAATCGGCAAGATTTTTATTTTCAACATATTCGTCGGTTACTATTTCATAAGTAATCGGCATGATTTATTTTCAGCACATTCGTCGGTTACTATTTCAAAAGTAATCGGCAAGATTTTTATTTTCAACATATTCCTCGGTTACTATTTAAAAAGTAATCGGTAAGATTTTTATTTTCAACATATTCGTCGCTTACTATTTCAAAAGTAATCAGCAAGATTTTTATTTTCAACATATTCGTCGCTTACTATTTCAAAAGTAATCGGCATGATTTATTTTCAGCACATTCGTCGGTTACTATTTCAAAAGTAATCGGCAAGATTTTTATTTTGAGCACATTTGTCGGTTACTATTTCAATAGTAATCGGCATGATTTATTTTCAGCACATTCGTCGGTTACTATTTCAAAAGTAATCGGCAAGATTTTTATTTTGAGCACATTCGTCGGTTACTATTTTAAAAGTAATCGACAAGACTTTTATTTTCAGCACATTTGTCGGTTACTATTTCAAAAGTAATCGGCATGATTTATTTTCAGCACATTCGTCGGTTACTATTTCAAAAGTAATCGGCAAGACTTTATTTTCAACACATTCATCGGTTACTATTTCAAAAGTAATCGGCATGATCTATTTTCTGCACATTCGTCGGTTACTATTTCAAAAGTAATCGGCAAGATTTTTATTTTCAGCATATTCGTCGGTTACTATTTCAAAAGTAATCGGCAAGATTTTTATTTTGAGCACATTCGTCGGTTACTATTTTAAAAGTAATCAACAAGACTTTTATTTTCAGCATATTCGTCGGTTACTATTTCGAAAGTAATCGGCAAGATTTTTATTTTCAGCACATTTGTCGGTTACTATTTTAAAAGTAATCGACAAGATTTTTATTTTCAACATATTCGTCGGTTACTATTTCATAAGTAATCGGCATGATTTATTTTCAGCACATTCGTCGGTTACTATTTCAAAAGTAACCGGCATGATCTATTTTCTGCACATTCATCGGTTACTATTTCAAAAGTAATCGGCAAGATTTTTATTTTCAGCATATTTGTCGGTTACTATATTAAAAGTAATCGACAAGATTTTTATTTTCAGCATATTTGTCGGTTACTATTTTAAAAGTAATCGACAAGATTTTTATTTTCAACATATTCCTCGGTTACTATTTCAAAAGTAATCGGCATGATATTTATTTTCAGCATGTTCGTCGGTTACTATTTCAAACGTAATCGGCAAGATTTTTTTTTTCAACATATTTGTCGGTTACTATTTTAAAAGTAATCGACAAGACTTTATTTTCAGCACATTCGTCGGTTACTATTTCAAAAGTAATCGGCAAGATTTTTATTTTCAGCATATTTGTCGGTTACTATATTAAAAGTAATCGACAAGATTTTTATTTTCAACATATTCGTCGGTTACTATTTCAAACGTAATCAGCAAGACTTTATTATCAACACATTCGTTGGTTACTATTTTAAAAGTAATCGGCAAGATTTTTAATTTCAACATATTCGTAGGTTACTATTTCAAAAGTAATCGGCAAGACTTTATTTTCAGCACTTTCGTCGGTTACTATTTCAAATATAATCGGCAGGATTTTTATTTTCAGCATATTCGTCGGTTACTATTTCGATAGTAATCGGCAAGATTTTTATTTTCAGCATATTTGTCGGTTACTATTTTAAAAGTAATCGACAAGACTTTATTTTCAGCACATTCGTCGGTTACTATTTCAAAAGTAATCGGCAAGATTTTTATTTTCAACATATTCGTCGGTTACTATTTCATAAGTAATCGGCATGATTTATTTTCAGCACATTCGTCGGTTACTATTTCAAAAGTAATCGGCAAGATTTTTATTTTCAACATATTCCTCGGTTACTATTTAAAAAGTAATCGGTAAGATTTTTATTTTCAACATATTCGTCGCTTACTATTTCAAAAGTAATCAGCAAGATTTTTATTTTCAACATATTCGTCGCTTACTATTTCAAAAGTAATCGGCATGATTTATTTTCAGCACATTCGTCGGTTACTATTTCAAAAGTAATCGGCAAGATTTTTATTTTGAGCACATTTGTCGGTTACTATTTCAATAGTAATCGGCATGATTTATTTTCAGCACATTCGTCGGTTACTATTTCAAAAGTAATCGGCAAGATTTTTATTTTGAGCACATTCGTCGGTTACTATTTTAAAAGTAATCGACAAGACTTTTATTTTCAGCACATTTGTCGGTTACTATTTCAAAAGTAATCGGCATGATTTATTTTCAGCACATTCGTCGGTTTCTATTTCAAAAGTAATCGGCAAGACTTTATTTTCAACACATTCATGGGTTACTATTTCAAAAGTAATCGGCATGATCTATTTTCTGCACATTCGTCGGTTACTATTTCAAAAGTAATCGGCAAGATTTTTATTTTCAGCATATTCGTCGGTTACTATTTCAAAAGTAATCGGCAAGATTTTTATTTTGAGCTCATTCGTCGGTTACTATTTTAAAAGTAATCGACAAGACTTTTATTTTCAGCATATTCGTCGGTTACTATTTCGAAAGTAATCGGCAAGATTTTTATTTTCAGCATATTTGTCGGTTACTATTTTAAAAGTAATCGACAAGATTTTTATTTTCAACATATTCGTCGGTTACTATTTCATAAGTAATCGGCATGATTTATTTTCAGCACATTCGTCGGTTACTATTTCAAAAGTAACCGGCATGATCTATTTTCTGCACATTCATCGGTTACTATTTCAAAAGTAATCGGCAAGATTTTTATTTTCAGCATATTTGTCGGTTACTATATTAAAAGTAATCGATAAGATTTTTATTTTCAGCATATTTGTCGGTTACTATTTTAAAAGTAATCGACAAGATTTTTATTTTCAACATATTCCTCGGTTACTATTTCAAAAGTAATCGGCAAGATTTTTATTTTCAGCATGTTCGTCGGTTACTATTTCAAAAGTAATCGGCAAGATTTTTTTTTTCAACATATTTGTCGGTTACTATTTTAAAAGTAATCGACAAGACTTTATTTTCAGCACATTCGTCGATTACTATTTCAAAAGTAATCGGCAAGATTTTTATTTTCAGCATATTTGTCGGTTACTATATTAAAAGTAATCGACAAGATTTTTATTTTCAACATATTCGTCGGTTACTATTTCAAACGTAATCGGCAAGACTTTATTATCAGCACATTCGTTGGTTACTATTTTAAAAGTAATCGGCAAGATTTTTAATTTCAACATATTCGTCGGTTACTATTTCAAAAGTAATCGGCAAGACTTTATTTTCAGCACTTTCGTCGGTTACTATTTCAAATATAATCGGCAGGATTTTTATTTTCAGCATATTCGTCGGTTACTATTTCGATAGTAATCGGCAAGATTTTTATTTTCAGCATATTTGTCGGTTACTATTTTAAAAGTAATCGACAAGACTTTATTTTCAGCACATTCGTCGGTTACTATTTCAAAAGTAATCGGCAAGATTTTTATTTTCAACATATTCGTCGGTTACTATTTCATAAGTAATCGGCATGATTTATTTTCAGCACATTCGTCGGTTACTATTTCAAAAGTAATCGGCAAGATTTTTATTTTCAACATATTCCTCGGTTACTATTTAAAAAGTAATCGGTAAGATTTTTATTTTCAACATATTCGTCGCTTACTATTTCAAAAGTAATCAGCAAGATTTTTATTTTCAACATATTCGTCGCTTACTATTTCAAAAGTAATCGGCATGATTTATTTTCAGCACATTCGTCGGTTACTATTTCAAAAGTAATCGGCAAGATTTTTATTTTGAGCACATTTGTCGGTTACTATTTCAATAGTAATCGGCATGATTTATTTTCAGCACATTCGTCGGTTACTATTTCAAAAGTAATCGGCAAGATTTTTATTTTGAGCACATTCGTCGGTTACTATTTTAAAAGTAATCGACAAGACTTTTATTTTCAGCACATTTGTCGGTTACTATTTCAAAAGTAATCGGCATGATTTATTTTCAGCACATTCGTCGGTTACTATTTCAAAAGTAATCGGCAAGACTTTATTTTCAACACATTCATCGGTTACTATTTCAAAAGTAATCGGCATGATCTATTTTCTGCACATTCGTCGGTTACTATTTCAAAAGTAATCGGCAAGATTTTTATTTTCAGCATATTCGTCGGTTACTATTTCAAAAGTAATCGGCAAGATTTTTATTTTGAGCACATTCGTCGGTTACTATTTTAAAAGTAATCGACAAGACTTTTATTTTCAGTATATTCGTCGGTTACTATTTCGAAAGTAATCGACAAGATTTTTATTTTCAGCATATTTGTCGGTTACTATTTTAAAAGTAATCGACAAGATTTTTATTTTCAACATATTCCTCGGTTACTATTTCAAAAGTAATCGGCAAGATTTTTATTTTCAGCATGTTCGTCGGTTATTATTTCAAAAGTAATCGGCAAGATTTTTTTTTTCAACATATTTGTCGGTTACTATTTTAAAAGTAATCGACAAGACTTTATTTTCAGCACATTCGTCGGTTACTATTTCAAAAGTAATCGGCAAGATTTTTATTTTCAGCATATTTGTCGGTTACTATATTAAAAGTAATCGACAAGATTTTTATTTTCAACATATTCGTCCGTTACTATTTCAAACGTAATCGGCAAGACTTTATTATCAGCACATTCGTTGGTTACTATTTTAAAAGTAATCGGCAAGATTTTTAATTTCAACATATTCGTCGGTTACTATTTCAAAAGTAATCGGCAAGACTTTATTTTCAGCACTTTCGTCGGTTACTATTTCAAATATAATCGGCAGGATTTTTATTTTCAGCATATTCGTCGGTTAATATTTCGATAGTAATCGGCAAGATTTTTATTTTCAGCATATTTGTCGGTTACTATTTTAAAAGTAATCGACAAGACTTTATTTTCAGCACATTCGTTGGTTACTATTTCAAAAGTAATCGGCAAGATTTTTATTTTCAACATATTCGTCGGTTACTATTTCATAAGTAATCGGCATGATTTATTTTCAGCACATTCGTCGGTTACTATTTCAAAAGTAATCGGCAAGATTTTTATTTTCAACATATTCCTCGGTTACTATTTAAAAAGTAATCGGTAAGATTTTTATTTTCAACATATTCGTCGCTTACTATTTCAAAAGTAATCAGCAAGATTTTTATTTTCAACATATTCGTCGCTTACTATTTCAAAAGTAATCGGCATGATTTATTTTCAGCACATTCGTCGGTTACTATTTCAAAAGTAATCGGCAAGATTTTTATTTTGAGCACATTTGTCGGTTACTATTTCAATAGTAATCGGCATGATTTATTTTCAGCACATTCGTCGGTTACTATTTCAAAAGTAATCGGCAAGATTTTTATTTTGAGCACATTCGTCGGTTACTATTTTAAAAGTAATCGACTAGACTTTTATTTTCAGCACATTTGTCGGTTACTATTTCAAAAGTAATCGGCATGATTTATTTTCAGCACATTCGTCGGTTACTATTTCTAAAGTAATCGGCAAGACTTTATTTTCAACACATTCATCGGTTACTATTTCAAAAGTAATCGGCATGATCTATTTTCTGCACATTCGTCGGTTACTATTTCAAAAGTAATCGGCAAGATTTTTATTTTCAGCATATTCGTCGGTTACTATTTCAAAAGTAATCGGCAAGATTTTTATTTTGAGCACATTCGTCGGTTACTATTTTAAAAGTAATCGACTAGACTTTTATTTTCAGCACATTTGTCGGTTACTATTTCAAAAGTAATCGGCATGATTTATTTTCAGCACATTCGTCGGTTACTATTTCTAAAGTAATCGGCAAGACTTTATTTTCAACACATTCATCGGTTACTATTTCAAAAGTAATCGGCATGATCTATTTTCTGCACATTCGTCGGTTACTATTTCAAAAGTAATCGGCAAGATTTTTATTTTCAGCATATTCGTCGGTTACTATTTCGAAAGTAATCGGCAAGATTTTTATTTTCAGCATATTTGTCGGTTACTATTTTAAAAGTAATCGACAAGATTTTTATTTTCAACATATTCGTCGGTTACTATTTCATAAGTAATCGGCATGATTTATTTTCAGCACATTCGTCGGTTACTATTTCAAAAGTAACCGGCATGATCTATTTTCTGCACATTCATCGGTTACTATTTCAAAAGTAATCGGCAAGATTTTTATTTTCAGCATATTTGTCGGTTACTATATTAAAAGTAATCGACAAGATTTTTATTTTCAACATATTCGTCGGTTACTATTTCAAACGTAATCGGCAAGACTTTATTATCAGCACATTCGTTGGTTACTATTTCAAAAGTAATCGGCAAGATTTTTATTTTCAGCATATTTGTCGGTTACTATATTAAAAGTAATCGACAAGATTTTTATTTTCAACATATTCGTCGGTTACTATTTCAAATGTAATCGGTAGGATTTTTATTTTCAGCATATTCGTCGGTTACTATTTCGATAGTAATCGGCAAGATTTTTATTTTCAGCATATTTGTCGGTTACTATTTTAAAAGTAATCGACAAGATTTTTATTTCTAACATATTCCTCGGTTACTATTTCAAAAGTAATCGGCAAGATTTTTATTTTCAGCATGTTCGTCGGTTACTATTTCAAAAGTAATCGGCAAGATTTTTATTTTCAGCATATTTGTCGGTTACTATATTAAAAGTAATCGACAAGATTTTTATTTTCAACATATTCGTCGGTTACTATTTCAAACGTAATCGGCAAGACTTTATTATCAGCACATTCGTTGGTTACTATTTTAAAAGTAATCGGCAAGATTTTTAATTTCAACATATTCGTCGGTTACTATTTCAAAAGTAATCGGCAAGACTTTATTTTCAGCACTTTCGTCGGTTACTATTTCAAATATAATCGGCAGGATTTTTATTTTCAGCATATTCGTCGGTTACTATTTCGATAGTAATCGGCAAGATTTTTATTTTCAGCATATTTGTCGGTTACTATTTTAAAAGTAATCGACAAGACTTTATTTTCAGCACATTCGTCGGTTACTATTTCAAAAGTAATCGGCAAGATTTTTATTTTCAACATATTCGTCGGTTACTATTTCATAAGTAATCGGCATGATTTATTTTCAGCACATTCGTCGGTTACTATTTCAAAAGTAATCGGCAAGATTTTTATTTTCAACATATTCCTCGGTTACTATTTAAAAAGTAATCGGTAAGATTTTTATTTTCAACATATTCGTCGCTTACTATTTCAAAAGTAATCAGCAAGATTTTTATTTTCAACATATTCGTCGCTTACTATTTCAAAAGTAATCGGCATGATTTATTTTCAGCACATTCGTCGGTTACTATTTCAAAAGTAATCGGCAAGATTTTTATTTTGAGCACATTTGTCGGTTACTATTTCAATAGTAATCGGCATGATTTATTTTCAGCACATTCGTCGGTTACTATTTCAAAAGTAATCGACAAGATTTTTATTTTGAGCACATTCGTCGGTTACTATTTTAAAAGTAATCGACTAGACTTTTATTTTCAGCACATTTGTCGGTTACTATTTCAAAAGTAATCGGCATGATTTATTTTCAGCACATTCGTCGGTTACTATTTCTAAAGTAATCGGCAAGACTTTATTTTCAACACATTCATCGGTTACTATTTCAAAAGTAATCGGCATGATCTATTTTCTGCACATTCGTCGGTTACTATTTCAAAAGTAATCGGCAAGATTTTTATTTTCAGCATATTCGTCGGTTACTATTTCAAAAGTAATCGGCAAGATTTTTATTTTGAGCACATTCGTCGGTTACTATTTTAAAAGTAATCGACAAGACTTTTATTTTCAGCATATTCGTCGGTTACTATTTCGAAAGTAATCGGCAAGATTTTTATTTTCAGCATATTTGTCGGTTACTATTTTAAAAGTAATCGACAAGATTTTTATTTTCAACATATTCGTCGGTTACTATTTCATAAGTAATCGGCATGATTTATTTTCAGCACATTCGTCGGTTACTATTTCAAAAGTAACCGGCATGATCTATTTTCTGCACATTCATCGGTTACTATTTCAAAAGTAATCGGCAAGATTTTTATTTTCAGCATATTTGTCGGTTACTATATTAAAAGTAATCGACAAGATTTTTATTTTCAACATATTCGTCGGTTATTATTTCAAACGTAATCGGCAAGACTTTATTATCAGCACATTCGTTGGTTACTATTTCAAAAGTAATCGGCAAGATTTTTATTTTCAGCATATTTGTCGGTTACTATATTAAAAGTAATCGACAAGATTTTTATTTTCAACATATTCGTCGGTTACTATTTCAAATGTAATCGGTAGGATTTTTATTTTCAGCATATTCGTCGGTTACTATTTCGATAGTAATCGGCAAGATTTTTATTTTTAGCATATTTGTCGGTTACTATTTTAAAAGTAATCGACAAGATTTTTATTTCTAACATATTCCTCGGTTACTATTTCAAAAGTAATCGGCAAGATTTTTATTTTCAGCATGTTCGTCGGTTACTATTTCAAAAGTAATCGACAATACTTTATTTTCAGCACATTCGTCGGTTACTATTTCAAAAGTAATCGGCAAGATTTTTATTTTCAACATATTCGTCGGTTACTATTTCATAAGTAATCGGCATGATTTATTTTCAGCACATTCGTCGGTTACTATTTCAAAAGTAATCGGCAATATTTTTATTTTCAACATATTCCTCGGTTACTATTTAAAAAGTAATCGGTAAGATTTTTATTTTCAACATATTCGTCGCTTACTATTTCAAAAGTAATCAGCAAGATTTTTATTTTCAACATATTCGTCGCTTACTATTTCAAAAGTAATCGGCATGATTTATTTTCAGCACATTCGTCAGTTACTATTTCAAAAGTAATCGGCAAGATTTTTATTTTGAGCACATTTGTCGGTTACTATTTCAAAAGTAATCGGCATGATTTATTTTCAGCACATTCGTCGGTTACTATTTCAAAAGTAATCGGCAAGATTTTTATTTTGAGCACATTCGTCGATTACTATTTTAAAAGTAATCGACAAGACTTTTATTTTCAGCACATTTGTCGGTTACTATTTCAAAAGTAATCGGCATGATTTATTTTCAGCACATTCGTCGGTTACTATTTCAAAAGTAATCGGCAAGACTTTATTTTCAACACATTCATCGGTTACTATTTCAAAAGTAATCGGCATGATCTATTTTCTGCACATTCGTCGGTTACTATTTCAAAAGTAATCGCCAAGATTTTTATTTTCAGCATATTCGTCGGTTACTATTTCAAAAGTAATCGGCATGATTTATTTTCAGCACATTCGTCGGTTACTATTTCAAAAGTAATCGGCAAGATTTTTATTTTGAGCACATTCGTCGGTTACTATTTTAAAAGTAATCGACAAGACTTTTATTTTCAGCATATTCGTCGGTTACTATTTCGAAAGTAATCGGCAAGATTTTTATTTTCAGCATATTTGTCGGTTACTATTTTAAAAGTAATCGACA
Source organism: Medicago lupulina (assembly GCA_958299785.1). Taxonomy (NCBI): domain Eukaryota; kingdom Viridiplantae; phylum Streptophyta; class Magnoliopsida; order Fabales; family Fabaceae; genus Medicago; species Medicago lupulina. The sequence continues at coordinate 38,725,309 of OY283143.1, read as the reverse complement.
AGATTTTTATTTTCAACATATTCGTCGGTTACTATTTCATAAGTAATCGGCATGATTTATTTTCAGCACATTCGTCGGTTACTATTTCAAAAGTAACCGGCATGATCTATTTTCTGCACATTCATCGGTTACTATTTCAAAAGTAATCGGCAAGATTTTTATTTTCAGCATATTCGTCGATTACTATTTTAAAAGTAATCGACAAGACATTTATTTTCAGCACATTTGTCGGTTACTATTTCAAAAGTAATCGGCATGATTTATTTTCAGCACATTCGTCGGTTACTATTTCAAAAGTAATCGGCAAGACTTTATTTTCAACACATTCATCGGTTACTATTTCAAAAGTAATCGGCATGATCTATTTTCTGCACATTCGTCGGTTACTATTTCAAACGTAATCGGCAAGACTTTATTATCAGCACATTCGTTGGTTACTATTTTAAAAGTAATCGGCAAGATTTTTATTTTCAACATATTCGTCGGTTACTATTTCAAAAGTAATCGGCAAGATTTTTATTTTCAGCATATTTGTCGGTTACTATATTGAAAGTAATCGACAAGATTTTTATTTTCAACATATTCGTCGGTTACTATTTCAAATGTAATCGGTAGGATTTTTATTTTCAGCATATTCGTCGGTTACTATTTCGATAGTAATCGGCAAGATTTTTATTTTCAGCATATTTGTCGGTTACTATTTTAAAAGTAATCGACAAGATTTTTATTTCTAACATATTCCTCGGTTACTATTTCAAAAGTAATCGGCAAGATTTTTATTTTGAGCACATTCGTCGGTTACTATTTTAAAAGTAATCGACAAGACTTTTATTTTCAGCACATTTGTCGGTTACTATTTCAAAAGTAATCGGCATGATTTATTTTCAGCACATTCGTCGGTTACTATTTCAAAAGTAATCGGCAAGACTTTATTTTCAACACATTCATCGGTTACTATTTCAAAAGTAATCGGCATGATCTATTTTCTGCACATTCGTCGGTTACTATTTCAAAAGTAATCGGCAAGATTTTTATTTTCAGCATATTCGTCGGTTACTATTTCAAAAGTAATCGGCATGATTTATTTTCAGCACATTCGTCGGTTACTATTTCAAAAGTAATCGGCAAGATTTTTATTTTGAGCACATTCGTCGGTTACTATTTCAAAAGTATTCGACAAGACTTTTATTTTCAGCATATTCGTCGGTTATTATTTCGAAAGTAATCGGCAAGATTTTTATTTTCAGCATATTTGTCGGTTACTATTTTAAAAGTAATCGACAAGATTTTTATTTTCAACATATTCGTCGGTTACTATTTCATAAGTAATCGGCATGATTTATTTTCAGCACATTCGTCGGTTACTATTTCAAAAGTAACCGGCATGATCTATTTTCTGCACATTCATCGGTTACTATTTCAAAAGTAATCGGCAAGATTTTTATTTTCAGCATATTTGTCGGTTACTATATTAAAAGTAATCGACAAGATTTTTATTTTCAACATATTCGTCGGTTACTATTTCAAACGTAATCGGCAAGACTTTATTATCAGCACAGTCGTTGGTTACTATTTTAAAAGTAATCGGCAAGATTTTTATTTTCAACATATTCGTCGGTTACTATTTCAAAAGTAATCGGCAAGATTTTTATTTTCAGCATATTTGTCGGTTACTATATTGAAAGTAATCGACAAGATTTTTATTTTCAACATATTCGTCGGTTACTATTTCAAATGTAATCGGTAGGATTTTTATTTTCAGCATATTCGTCGGTTACTATTTCGATAGTAATCGGCAAGATTTTTATTTTCAGCATATTTGTCGGTTACTACTTTAAAAGTAATCGACAAGATTTTTATTTCTAACATATTCCTCGGTTACTATTTCAAAAGTAATCGGCAAGATTTTTATTTTGAGCACATTCGTCGGTTACTATTTTAAAAGTAATCGACAAGACTTTTATTTTCAGCACATTTGTCGGTTACTATTTCAAAAGTAATCGGCATGATTTATTTTCAGCACATTCGTCGGTTACTATTTCAAAAGTAATCGGCAAGACTTTATTTTCAACACATTCATCGGTTACTATTTCAAAAGTAATCGGCATGATCTATTTTCTGCACATTCGTCGGTTACTATTTCAAAAGTAATCGGCAAGATTTTTATTTTCAGCATATTCGTCGGTTACTATTTCAAAAGTAATCGGCATGATTTATTTTCAGCACATTCGTCGGTTACTATTTCAAAAGTAATCGGCAAGATTTTTATTTTGAGCACATTCGTCGGTTACTATTTTAAAAGTAATCGACAACACTTTTATTTTCAGCATATTCGTCGGTTACTATTTCGAAAGTAATCGGCAAGATTTTTATTTTCAGCATATTTGTCGGTTACTATTTTAAAAGTAATCGACAAGATTTTTATTTTCAACATATTCGTCGGTTACTATTTCATAAGTAATCGGCATGATTTATTTTCAGCACATTCGTCGGTTACTATTTCAAAAGTAACCGGCATGATCTATTTTCTGCACATTCATCGGTTACTATTTCAAAAGTAATCGGCAAGATTTTTATTTTCAGCATATTTGTCGGTTACTATATTAAAAGTAATCGACAAGATTTTTATTTTCAACATATTCGTCGGTTACTATTTCAAACGTAAACGGCAAGACTTTATTATCAGCACATTCGTTGGTTACTATTTTAAAAGTAATCGGCAAGATTTTTATTTTCAACATATTCGTCGGTTACTATTTCAAAAGTAATCGGCAAGATTTTTATTTTCAGCATATTTGTCGGTTACTATATTAAAAGTAATCGACAAGATTTTTATTTTCAACATATTCGTCGGTTACTATTTCAAATGTAATCGGTAGGATTTTTATTTTCAGCATATTCGTCGGTTACTATTTCGATAGTAATCGGCAAGATTTTTATTTTCAGCATATTTGTCGGTTACTATTTTAAAAGTAATCGACAAGATTTTTATTTCTAACATATTCCTCGGTTACTATTTCAAAAGTAATCGGCAAGATTTTTATTTTCAGCATGTTCGTCGGTTACTATTTCAAAAGTAATCGGCAAGATTTTTTTTTTCAACATATTTGTCGGTTACTATTTTAAAAGTAATCGACAAGACTTTATTTTCAGCACATTCGTCGGTTACTATTTCAAAAGTAATCGGCAAGATTTTTATTTTCAACATATTCGTCGGTTACTATTTCATAAGTAATCGGCATGATTTATTTTCAGCACATTCGTCGGTTACTACTTCAAAAGTAATCGGCAAGATTTTTATTTTCAACATATTCCTCGGTTACTATTTAAAAAGTAATCGGTAAGATTTTTATTTTCAACATATTCGTCGCTTACTATTTCAAAAGTAATCAGCAAGATTTTTATTTTCAACATATTCGTCGCATACTATTTCAAAAGTAATCGGCATGATTTATTTTCAGCACATTCGTCGGTTACTATTTCAAAAGTAATCGGCAAGATTTTTATTTTGAGCACATTCGTCGGTTACTATTTTAAAAGTAATCGACAAGACTTTTATTTTCAGCACATTTGTCGGTTACTATTTCAAAAGTAATCGGCATGATTTATTTTCAGCACATTCGTCGGTTACTATTTCAAAAGTAATCGGCAAGACTTTATTTTCAACACATTCGTCGGTTACTATTTCAAAAGTAATCGGCATGATCTATTTTCTGCACATTCGTCGGTTACTATTTCAAAAGTAGTCGGCAAGATTTTTATTTTCAGCATATTCGTCGGTTACTATTTCAAAGGTAATCAGCAGTATTTATTTTCAGCACATTCGTCGGTTACTATTTCAAATGTAATCAGCAGGATTTTTATTTTGAGCATATTCGTCGGTTACTATTTCGAAAGTAATCGGCAAGATTTTTATTTTCAGCATATTTGTCGGTTACTATTTTAATAGTAATCGACAACATTTTTATTTTCAACATATTCGTCGGTTACTATTTCATAAGTAATCGGCATGATTTATTTTCAGCACATTCGTCGGTTACTATTTCAAAAGTAATCGGCATGATCTATTTTTTGCACATTCGTCGGTTACTATATCAAAAGTAATCGGCAAGATTTTTATTTTCAGCATATTCGTCGGTTACTATTTCAAAAGTAATCGGCAAGATTTTTATTTTCAGCATATTTGTCGGTTACTATATTAAAAGTAACCGACAAGATTTTTATTTTCAACATATTCGTCGGTTACTATTTCAAACGTAATCGGCAAGACTTTATTATCAGCACATTCGTTGGTTACAATTTTAAAAGTAATCGGCAAGATTTTTATTTTCAACATATTCGTCGGTTACTATTTCAAAAGTAATCGGCAAGACTTTATTTTCAGCACTTTCGTCGGTTACTATTTCAAAAGTAATCGGCAGGATTTTTATTTTCAGCATATTCGTCGGTTACTATTTCGATAGTAATCGGTAGGATTTTTATTTTCAGCATATTCGTCGGTTACTATTTCGATAGTAATCGGCAAGATTTTTATTTTCAGCATATTTGTCGGTTACTATTTTAAAAGTAATCGACAAGATTTTTATTTCTAACATATTCCTCGGTTACTATTTCAAAAGTAATCGGCAAGATTTTTATTTTCAGCATGTTCGTCGGTTACTATTTCAAAAGTAATCGGCAAGATTTTTTTTTTCAACATATTTGTCGGTTACTATTTTAAAAGTAATCGACAAGACTTTATTTTCAGCACATTCGTCGGTTACTATTTCAAAAGTAATCGGCAAGATTTTTATTTTCAACATATTCGTCGGTTACTATTTCATAAGTAATCGGCATGATTTATTTTCAGCACATTCGTCGGTTACTACTTCAAATGTAATCGGCAAGATTTTTATTTTCAACATATTCCTCGGTTACTATTTAAAAAGTAATCGGTAAGATTTTTATTTTCAACATATTCGTCGCTTACTATTTCAAAAGTAATCAGCAAGATTTTTATTTTCAACATATTCGTCGCATACTATTTCAAAAGTAATCGGCATGATTTATTTTCAGCACATTCGTCGGTTACTATTTCAAAAGTAATCGGCAAGATTTTTATTTTGAGCACATTCGTCGGTTACTATTTTAAAAGTAATCGACAAGACTTTTATTTTCAGCACATTTGTCGGTTACTATTTCAAAAGTAATCGGCATGATTTATTTTCAGCACATTCGTCGGTTACTATTTCAAAAGTAATCGGCAAGACTTTATTTTCAACACATTCGTCGGTTACTATTTCAAAAGTAATCGGCATGATCTATTTTCTGCACATTCGTCGGTTACTATTTCAAAAGTAGTCGGCAAGATTTTTATTTTCAGCATATTCGTCGGTTACTATTTCAAAGGTAATCAGCAGTATTTATTTTCAGCACATTCGTCGGTTACTATTTCAAATGTAATCAGCAGGATTTTTATTTTGAGCATATTCGTCGGTTACTATTTCGAAAGTAATCGGCAAGATTTTTATTTTCAGCATATTTGTCGGTTACTATTTTAATAGTAATCGACAACATTTTTATTTTCAACATATTCGTCGGTTACTATTTCATAAGTAATCGGCATGATTTATTTTCAGCACATTCGTCGGTTACTATTTCAAAAGTAATCGGCATGATCTATTTTTTGCACATTCGTCGGTTACTATATCAAAAGTAATCGGCAAGATTTTTATTTTCAGCATATTCGTCGGTTACTATTTCAAAAGTAATCGGCAAGATTTTTATTTTCAGCATATTTGTCGGTTACTATATTAAAAGTAACCGACAAGATTTTTATTTTCAACATATTCGTCGGTTACTATTTCAAACGTAATCGGCAAGACTTTATTATCAGCACATTCGTTGGTTACAATTTTAAAAGTAATCGGCAAGATTTTTATTTTCAACATATTCGTCGGTTACTATTTCAAAAGTAATCGGCAAGACTTTATTTTCAGCACTTTCGTCGGTTACTATTTCAAAAGTAATCGGCAGGATTTTTATTTTCAGCATATTCGTCGGTTACTATTTCGATAGTAATCGGCAAGATTTTTATTTTCAGCATATTTGTCGGTTACTATTTTAAAAGTAATCGACAAGATTTTTATTTTCAACATATTCCTCGGTTACAATTTCAAAAGTAATCGGCAAGATTTTTATTTTCAGCATGTTCGTCGGTTACTATTTCAAAAGTAATCGGCAAGATTTTTTTTTTTCAACATATTTGTCGGTTACTATTTTAAAAGTAATCGACAAGACTTTATTTTCCGCACATTCGTCGGTTACTATTTCAAAAGTAATCGGCAAGATTTTTATTTTCAACATATTCGTCGGTTACTATTTCATAAGTAATCGGCATGATTTATTTTCAGCACATTCGTCGGTTACTATTTCAAAAGTAATCGGCAAGATTTTTATTTTCAACATATTCCTCGGTTACTATTTAAAAAGTAATCGGTAAGATTTTTATTTTCAACATATTCGTCGCTTACTATTTCAAAAGTAATCAGCAAGATTTTTATTTTCAACATATTCGTCGCATACTATTTCAAAAGTAATCGGCATGATTTATTTTCAGCACATTCGTCGGTTACTATTTCAAAAGTAATCGGCAAGATTTTTATTATGAGCACATTTGTCGGTTACTATTTCAAAAGTAATCTGCATGATTTATTTTCAGCACATTCGTCGGTTACTATTTCAAAAGTAATCGGCAAGATTTTTATTTTGAGCACATTCGTCGGTTACTATTTTAAAAGTAATCGACAAGACTTTTATTTTCAGCACATTTGTCGGTTACTATTTCAAAAGTAATCGGCATGATTTATTTTCAGCACATTCGTCGGTTACTATTTCAAAAGTAATCGGCAAGGCTTTATTTTCAACACATTCGTCGGTTACTATTTGAAAAGTAATCGGCATGATCTATTTTCTGCACATTCGTCGGTTACTATTTCAAAAGTAATCGGCAAGATTTTTATTTTCAGCATATTCGTCGGTTACTATTTCAAAGGTAATCAGCAGTATTTATTTTCAGCACATTCGTCGGTTACTATTTCAAATGTAATCAGCAGGATTTTTATTTTGAGCATATTCGTCGGTTACTATTTCGAAAGTAATCGGCAAGATTTTTATTTTCAGCATATTTGTCGGTTACTATTTTAAAAGTAATCGACAAGATTTTTATTTTCAACATATTCGTCGGTTACTATTTCATAAGTAATCGGCATGATTTATTTTCAGCACATTCGTCGGTTACTATTTCAAAAGTAATCGGCATGATCTATTTTCTGCACATTCGTCGGTTACTATATCAAAAGTAATCGGCAAGATTTTTATTTTCAGCATATTCGTCGGTTACTATTTCAAAAGTAATCGGCAAGATTTTTATTTTCAGCATATTTGTCGGTTACTATATTAAAAGTAACCGACAAGATTTTTATTTTCAACATATTCGTCGGTTACTATTTCAAACGTAATCGGCAAGACTTTATTATCAGCACATTCGTTGGTTACTATTTTAAAAGTAATCGGCAAGATTTTTATTTTCAACATATTCGTCGGTTACTATTTCAAAAGTAATCGGCAAGACTTTATTTTCAGCACTTTCGTCGATTACTATTTCAAAAGTAATCGGCAGGATTTTTATTTTCAGCATATTCGTCGGTTACTATTTCGATAGTAATCGGCAAGATTTTTATTTTCAGCATATTTGTCGGTTACTATTTTAAAAGTAATCGACAAGATTTTTATTTTCAACATATTCCTCGGTTACAATTTCAAAAGTAATCGGCAAGATTTTTATTTTCAGCATGTTCGTCGGTTACAATTTCAAAAGTAATCGGCACGATTTTTTTTTCTCAACATATTTGTCGGTTACTATTTCAAAAGTAATCGGCAAGATTTTTATTTTCAACATATTCGTCGGTTACTATTTCATAAGTAATCGGCATGATTTATTTTCAGCACATTCGTCGGTTACTATTTCAAAAGTAATCGGCAAGATTTTTATTTTCAACATATTCCTCGGTTACTATTTAAAAAGTAATCGGTAAGATTTTTATTTTCAACATATTCGTCGCTTACTATTTCAAAAGTAATCAGCAAGATTTTTATTTTCAACATATTCGTCGCTTACTATTTCAAAAGTAATCGGCATGATTTATTTTCAGCACATTCGTCGGTTACTATTTCAAAAGTAATCGGCAAGATTTTTATTTTGAGCACATTCGTCGGTTACTATTTTAAAAGTAATCGACAAGACTTTTATTTTCAGCACATTTGTCGGTTACTATTTCAAAAGTAATCGGCATGATTTATTTTCAGCACATTCGTCGGTTACTATTTCAAAAGTAATCGGCAAGACTTTATTTTCAACACATTCATCGGTTACTATTTCAAAAGTAATCGGCAAGATTTTTATTTTCAGCATATTCGTCGGTTACTATTTCAAAGGTAATCAGCAGTATTTATTTTCAACACATTCGTCGGTTACTATTTCAAAAGTAATCGGCAGGATTTTTATTTTCAACATATTCGTCGCTTACTATTTCAAAAGTAATCAGCAAGTTTTTTATTTTCAACATATTCGTCGCTTACTATTTCAAAAGTAATCGGCATGATTTATTTTCAGCACATTCGTCGGTTACTATTTCAAAAGTAATCGGCAGGATTTTTATTTTCAACATATTCGTCGCTTACTATTTCAAAAGTAATCCGCAAGATTTTTATTTTCAACATATTCGTCGCTTACTATTTCAAAAGTAATCGGCATGATTTATTTTCAGCACATTCGTCGGTTACTATTTCAAAAGTAATCGGCAAGATTTTTATTTTGAGCACATTCGTCGGTTACTATTTTAAAAGTAATCGACAAGACTTTTATTTTCAGCACATATGTCGGTTACTATTTCAAAAGTAATCGGCATGATTTATTTTCAGCACATTCGTCGGTTACTATTTCAAAAGTAATCGGCAAGATTTTTATTTTGAGCACATTCGTCGGTTACTATTTTAAAAGTAATCGACAAGACTTTTATTTTCAGCACATTTGTCAGTTACTATTTCAAAAGTAATCGGCATGATTTATTTTCAGCACATTCGTCGGTTACTATTTCAAAAGTAATCGGCAAGACTTTATTTTCAACACATTCGTCGGTCACTATTTCAAAAGTAATCGGCATGATCTATTTTCTGCACATTCGTCGGTTACTAGTTCAAAAGTAATCGGCAAGATTTTTATTTTCAGCATATTCGTCGGTTACTATTTCAAAGGTAATCAGCAGTATTTATTTTCAGCACATTCGTCGGTTACTATTTCAAAAGTAATCGGCAAGATTTTTATTTTCAACATATTCGTCGCTTACTATTTCAAAAGTAATCAGCAAGATTTTTATTTTCAACATATTCGTCGCTTACTATTTCAAAAGTAATCGGCATGATTTATTTTCAGCACATTCGTCGGTTACTATTTCAAAAGTAATCGGCAAGATTTTTATTTTGAGCACATTCGTCGGTTACTATTTTAAAAGTAAACGACAAGACTTTTATTTTCAGCATATTCGTCGGTTACTATTTCGAAAGTAATCGGCAAGATTTTTATTTTCAGCATATTTGTCGGTTACTATTTTAAAAGTAATCGACAAGATTTTTATTTTCAACATATTCGTCGGTTACTATTTCATAAGTAATCGGCATGATTTATTTTCAGCACATTCGTCGGTTACTATTTCAAAAGTAATCGGCATGATCTATTTTCTGCATATTCGTCGGTTACTATTTCAAAAGTAATCGGCAAGATTTTTATTTTCAGCATATTCGTCGGTTACTATTTCAAAAGTAATCGGCAAGATTTTTACTTTCAGCATATTTGTCGGTTACTATATTAAAAGTAATCGACAAGATTTTTATTTTCAACATATTCGTCGGTTACTATTTCAAACGTAATCGGCATGATTTATTATCAGCACATTCGTTGGTTACTATTTTAAAAGTAATCGGCAAGATTTTTATTTTAAACATATTCGTCCTTTACTATTTCAAACGTAATCGGCAAGACTTTATTTTCAGCATATTCGTCAGTTAATATTTCAAAAGTAATCGGCAAGATTTTTATTTTCAGCATATTCGTCGGTTACTATTTCAAAAGTAATCGGCAAGATTTTTATTTTCAGCATATTTGTCGGTTACTATATTAAAAGTAATCGGAGGTATTTTTATTTTCAACATATTCGTCGGTTACTATTTCAAAAGTAATCGGCAAGACTTTATTTTCAGCACTTTCGTCGGTTACTATTTCAAATGTAATCGGCAGGATTTTTATTTTCAGCATATTCGTCGGTTACTATTTCGATAGTAATCGGCAAGATTTTTATTTTCAGCATATTTGTCGGTTACTATTTTAAAAGTAATCGACAAGATTTTTATTTTCAACATATTCCTCGGTTACTATTTCAAAAGTAATCGGCAAGATTTTAATTTTCAGCACATTCGTCGGTTACTATTTCAAAAGTAATCGGCAGGATTTTTATTTTCAACATATTCGTCGCTTACTATTTCAAAAGTAATCAGCAAGTTTTTTATTTTCAACATATTCGTCGCTTACTATTTCAAAAGTAATCGGCATGATTTATTTTCAGCACATTCGTCGGTTACTATTTCAAAAGTAATCGGCAGGATTTTTATTTTCAACATATTCGTCGCTTACTATTTCAAAAGTAATCAGCAAGATTTTTATTTTCAACATATTCGTCGCTTACTATTTCAAAAGTAATCGGCATGATTTATTTTCAGCACATTCGTCGGTTACTATTTCAAAAGTAATCGGCAAGATTTTTATTTTGAGCACATTCGTCGGTTACTATTTTAAAAGTAATCGACAAGACTTTTATTTTCAGCACATATGTCGGTTACTATTTCAAAAGTAATCGGCATGATTTATTTTCAGCACATTCGTCGGTTACTATTTCAAAAGTAATCGGCAAGATTTTTATTTTGAGCACATTCGTCGGTTACTATTTTAAAAGTAATCGACAAGACTTTTATTTTCAGCACATTTGTCAGTTACTATTTCAAAAGTAATCGGCATGATTTATTTTCAGCACATTCGTCGGTTACTATTTCAAAAGTAATCGGCAAGACTTTATTTTCAACACATTCGTCGGTCACTATTTCAAAAGTAATCGGCATGATCTATTTTCTGCACATTCGTCGGTTACTAGTTCAAAAGTAATCGGCAAGATTTTTATTTTCAGCATATTCGTCGGTTACTATTTCAAAGGTAATCAGCAGTATTTATTTTCAGCACATTCGTCGGTTACTATTTCAAAAGTAATCGGCAAGATTTTTATTTTCAACATATTCGTCGCTTACTATTTCAAAAGTAATCAGCAAGATTTTTATTTTCAACATATTCGTCGCTTACTATTTCAAAAGTAATCGGCATGATTTATTTTCAGCACATTCGTCGGTTACTATTTCAAAAGTAATCGGCAAGATTTTTATTTTGAGCACATTCGTCGGTTACTATTTTAAAAGTAAACGACAAGACTTTTATTTTCAGCATATTCGTCGGTTACTATTTCGAAAGTAATCGGCAAGATTTTTATTTTCAGCATATTCGTCGGTTACTATTTCATAAGTAATCGGCATGATTTATTTTCAGCACATTCGTCGGTTACTATTTCAAAAGTAATCGGCATGATCTATTTTCTGCATATTCGTCGGTTACTATTTCAAAAGTAATCGGCAAGATTTTTATTTTCAGCATATTCGTCGGTTACTATTTCAAAAGTAATCGGCAAGATTTTTACTTTCAGCATATTTGTCGGTTACTATATTAAAAGTAATCGACAAGATTTTTATTTTCAACATATTCGTCGGTTACTATTTCAAACGTAATCGGCATGATTTATTATCAGCACATTCGTTGGTTACTATTTTAAAAGTAATCGGCAAGATTTTTATTTTCAACATATTCGTCCTTTACTATTTCAAACGTAATCGGCAAGACTTTATTTTCAGCATATTCGTCAGTTAATATTTCAAAAGTAATCGGCAAGATTTTTATTTTCAGCATATTCGTCGGTTACTATTTCAAAAGTAATCAGCAAGTTTTTTATTTTCAACATATTCGTCGCTTACTATTTCAAAAGTAATCGGCATGATTTATTTTCAGCACATTCGTCGGTTACTATTTCAAAAGTAATCGGCAGGATTTTTATTTTCAACATATTCGTCGCTTACTATTTCAAAAGTAATCAGCAAGATTTTTATTTTCAACATATTCGTCGGTTACTATTTCATAAGTAATCGGCATGATTTATTTTCAGCACATTCGTCGGTTACTATTTCAAAAGTAATCGGCAAGATTTTTATTTTCAACATATTCCTCGGTTACTATTTAAAAAGTAATCGGTAAGATTTTTATTTTCAACATATTCGTCGCTTACTATTTCAAAAGTAATCAGCAAGATTTTTATTTTCAACATATTCGTCGCATACTATTTCAAAAGTAATCGGCATGATTTATTTTCAGCACATTCGTCGGTTACTATTTCAAAAGTAATCGGCAAGATTTTTATTATGAGCACATTTGTCGGTTACTATTTCAAAAGTAATCTGCATGATTTATTTTCAGCACATTCGTCGGTTACTATTTCAAAAGTAATCGGCAAGATTTTTATTTTGAGCACATTCGTCGGTTACTATTTTAAAAGTAATCGACAAGACTTTTATTTTCAGCACATTTGTCGGTTACTATTTCAAAAGTAATCGGCATGATTTATTTTCAGCACATTCGTCGGTTACTATTTCAAAAGTAATCGGCAAGGCTTTATTTTCAACACATTCGTCGGTTACTATTTGAAAAGTAATCGGCATGATCTATTTTCTGCACATTCGTCGGTTACTATTTCAAAAGTAATCGGCAAGATTTTTATTTTCAGCATATTCGTCGGTTACTATTTCAAAGGTAATCAGCAGTATTTATTTTCAGCACATTCGTCGGTTACTATTTCAAATGTAATCAGCAGGATTTTTATTTTGAGCATATTCGTCGGTTACTATTTCGAAAGTAATCGGCAAGATTTTTATTTTCAGCATATTTGTCGGTTACTATTTTAAAAGTAATCGACAAGATTTTTATTTTCAACATATTCGTCGGTTACTATTTCATAAGTAATCGGCATGATTTATTTTCAGCACATTCGTCGGTTACTATTTCAAAAGTAATCGGCATGATCTATTTTCTGCACATTCGTCGGTTACTATATCAAAAGTAATCGGCAAGATTTTTATTTTCAGCATATTCGTCGGTTACTATTTCAAAAGTAATCGGCAAGATTTTTATTTTCAGCATATTTGTCGGTTACTATATTAAAAGTAACCGACAAGATTTTTATTTTCAACATATTCGTCGGTTACTATTTCAAACGTAATCGGCAAGACTTTATTATCAGCACATTCGTTGGTTACTATTTTAAAAGTAATCGGCAAGATTTTTATTTTCAACATATTCGTCGGTTACTATTTCAAAAGTAATCGGCAAGACTTTATTTTCAGCACTTTCGTCGATTACTATTTCAAAAGTAATCGGCAGGATTTTTATTTTCAGCATATTCGTCGGTTACTATTTCGATAGTAATCGGCAAGATTTTTATTTTCAGCATATTTGTCGGTTACTATTTTAAAAGTAATCGACAAGATTTTTATTTTCAACATATTCCTCGGTTACAATTTCAAAAGTAATCGGCAAGATTTTTATTTTCAGCATGTTCGTCGGTTACAATTTCAAAAGTAATCGGCACGATTTTTTTTTCTCAACATATTTGTCGGTTACTATTTCAAAAGTAATCGGCAAGATTTTTATTTTCAACATATTCGTCGGTTACTATTTCATAAGTAATCGGCATGATTTATTTTCAGCACATTCGTCGGTTACTATTTCAAAAGTAATCGGCAAGATTTTTATTTTCAACATATTCCTCGGTTACTATTTAAAAAGTAATCGGTAAGATTTTTATTTTCAACATATTCGTCGCTTACTATTTCAAAAGTAATCAGCAAGATTTTTATTTTCAACATATTCGTCGCTTACTATTTCAAAAGTAATCGGCATGATTTATTTTCAGCACATTCGTCGGTTACTATTTCAAAAGTAATCGGCAAGATTTTTATTTTGAGCACATTCGTCGGTTACTATTTTAAAAGTAATCGACAAGACTTTTATTTTCAGCACATTTGTCGGTTACTATTTCAAAAGTAATCGGCATGATTTATTTTCAGCACATTCGTCGGTTACTATTTCAAAAGTAATCGGCAAGACTTTATTTTCAACACATTCATCGGTTACTATTTCAAAAGTAATCGGCAAGATTTTTATTTTCAGCATATTCGTCGGTTACTATTTCAAAGGTAATCAGCAGTATTTATTTTCAGCACATTCGTCGGTTACTATTTCAAAAGTAATCGGCAGGATTTTTATTTTCAACATATTCGTCGCTTACTATTTCAAAAGTAATCAGCAAGTTTTTTATTTTCAACATATTCGTCGCTTACTATTTCAAAAGTAATCGGCATGATTTATTTTCAGCACATTCGTCGGTTACTATTTCAAAAGTAATCGGCAGGATTTTTATTTTCAACATATTCGTCGCTTACTATTTCAAAAGTAATCCGCAAGATTTTTATTTTCAACATATTCGTCGCTTACTATTTCAAAAGTAATCGGCATGATTTATTTTCAGCACATTCGTCGGTTACTATTTCAAAAGTAATCGGCAAGATTTTTATTTTGAGCACATTCGTCGGTTACTATTTTAAAAGTAATCGACAAGACTTTTATTTTCAGCACATATGTCGGTTACTATTTCAAAAGTAATCGGCATGATTTATTTTCAGCACATTCGTCGGTTACTATTTCAAAAGTAATCGGCAAGATTTTTATTTTGAGCACATTCGTCGGTTACTATTTTAAAAGTAATCGACAAGACTTTTATTTTCAGCACATTTGTCAGTTACTATTTCAAAAGTAATCGGCATGATTTATTTTCAGCACATTCGTCGGTTACTATTTCAAAAGTAATCGGCAAGACTTTATTTTCAACACATTCGTCGGTCACTATTTCAAAAGTAATCGGCATGATCTATTTTCTGCACATTCGTCGGTTACTAGTTCAAAAGTAATCGGCAAGATTTTTATTTTCAGCATATTCGTCGGTTACTATTTCAAAGGTAATCAGCAGTATTTATTTTCAGCACATTCGTCGGTTACTATTTCAAAAGTAATCGGCAAGATTTTTATTTTCAACATATTCGTCGCTTACTATTTCAAAAGTAATCAGCAAGATTTTTATTTTCAACATATTCGTCGCTTACTATTTCAAAAGTAATCGGCATGATTTATTTTCAGCACATTCGTCGGTTACTATTTCAAAAGTAATCGGCAAGATTTTTATTTTGAGCACATTCGTCGGTTACTATTTTAAAAGTAAACGACAAGACTTTTATTTTCAGCATATTCGTCGGTTACTATTTCGAAAGTAATCGGCAAGATTTTTATTTTCAGCATATTTGTCGGTTACTATTTTAAAAGTAATCGACAAGATTTTTATTTTCAACATATTCGTCGGTTACTATTTCATAAGTAATCGGCATGATTTATTTTCAGCACATTCGTCGGTTACTATTTCAAAAGTAATCGGCATGATCTATTTTCTGCATATTCGTCGGTTACTATTTCAAAAGTAATCGGCAAGATTTTTATTTTCAGCATATTCGTCGGTTACTATTTCAAAAGTAATCGGCAAGATTTTTACTTTCAGCATATTTGTCGGTTACTATATTAAAAGTAATCGACAAGATTTTTATTTTCAACATATTCGTCGGTTACTATTTCAAACGTAATCGGCATGATTTATTATCAGCACATTCGTTGGTTACTATTTTAAAAGTAATCGGCAAGATTTTTATTTTAAACATATTCGTCCTTTACTATTTCAAACGTAATCGGCAAGACTTTATTTTCAGCATATTCGTCAGTTAATATTTCAAAAGTAATCGGCAAGATTTTTATTTTCAGCATATTCGTCGGTTACTATTTCAAAAGTAATCGGCAAGATTTTTATTTTCAGCATATTTGTCGGTTACTATATTAAAAGTAATCGGAGGTATTTTTATTTTCAACATATTCGTCGGTTACTATTTCAAAAGTAATCGGCAAGACTTTATTTTCAGCACTTTCGTCGGTTACTATTTCAAATGTAATCGGCAGGATTTTTATTTTCAGCATATTCGTCGGTTACTATTTCGATAGTAATCGGCAAGATTTTTATTTTCAGCATATTTGTCGGTTACTATTTTAAAAGTAATCGACAAGATTTTTATTTTCAACATATTCCTCGGTTACTATTTCAAAAGTAATCGGCAAGATTTTAATTTTCAGCACATTCGTCGGTTACTATTTCAAAAGTAATCGGCAGGATTTTTATTTTCAACATATTCGTCGCTTACTATTTCAAAAGTAATCAGCAAGTTTTTTATTTTCAACATATTCGTCGCTTACTATTTCAAAAGTAATCGGCATGATTTATTTTCAGCACATTCGTCGGTTACTATTTCAAAAGTAATCGGCAGGATTTTTATTTTCAACATATTCGTCGCTTACTATTTCAAAAGTAATCAGCAAGATTTTTATTTTCAACATATTCGTCGCTTACTATTTCAAAAGTAATCGGCATGATTTATTTTCAGCACATTCGTCGGTTACTATTTCAAAAGTAATCGGCAAGATTTTTATTTTGAGCACATTCGTCGGTTACTATTTTAAAAGTAATCGACAAGACTTTTATTTTCAGCACATATGTCGGTTACTATTTCAAAAGTAATCGGCATGATTTATTTTCAGCACATTCGTCGGTTACTATTTCAAAAGTAATCGGCAAGATTTTTATTTTGAGCACATTCGTCGGTTACTATTTTAAAAGTAATCGACAAGACTTTTATTTTCAGCACATTTGTCAGTTACTATTTCAAAAGTAATCGGCATGATTTATTTTCAGCACATTCGTCGGTTACTATTTCAAAAGTAATCGGCAAGACTTTATTTTCAACACATTCGTCGGTCACTATTTCAAAAGTAATCGGCATGATCTATTTTCTGCACATTCGTCGGTTACTAGTTCAAAAGTAATCGGCAAGATTTTTATTTTCAGCATATTCGTCGGTTACTATTTCAAAGGTAATCAGCAGTATTTATTTTCAGCACATTCGTCGGTTACTATTTCAAAAGTAATCGGCAAGATTTTTATTTTCAACATATTCGTCGCTTACTATTTCAAAAGTAATCAGCAAGATTTTTATTTTCAACATATTCGTCGCTTACTATTTCAAAAGTAATCGGCATGATTTATTTTCAGCACATTCGTCGGTTACTATTTCAAAAGTAATCGGCAAGATTTTTATTTTGAGCACATTCGTCGGTTACTATTTTAAAAGTAAACGACAAGACTTTTATTTTCAGCATATTCGTCGGTTACTATTTCGAAAGTAATCGGCAAGATTTTTATTTTCAGCATATTCGTCGGTTACTATTTCATAAGTAATCGGCATGATTTATTTTCAGCACATTCGTCGGTTACTATTTCAAAAGTAATCGGCATGATCTATTTTCTGCATATTCGTCGGTTACTATTTCAAAAGTAATCGGCAAGATTTTTATTTTCAGCATATTCGTCGGTTACTATTTCAAAAGTAATCGGCAAGATTTTTACTTTCAGCATATTTGTCGGTTACTATATTAAAAGTAATCGACAAGATTTTTATTTTCAACATATTCGTCGGTTACTATTTCAAACGTAATCGGCATGATTTATTATCAGCACATTCGTTGGTTACTATTTTAAAAGTAATCGGCAAGATTTTTATTTTCAACATATTCGTCCTTTACTATTTCAAACGTAATCGGCAAGACTTTATTTTCAGCATATTCGTCAGTTAATATTTCAAAAGTAATCGGCAAGATTTTTATTTTCAGCATATTCGTCGGTTACTATTTCAAAAGTAATCAGCAAGTTTTTTATTTTCAACATATTCGTCGCTTACTATTTCAAAAGTAATCGGCATGATTTATTTTCAGCACATTCGTCGGTTACTATTTCAAAAGTAATCGGCAGGATTTTTATTTTCAACATATTCGTCGCTTACTATTTCAAAAGTAATCAGCAAGATTTTTATTTTCAACATATTCGTCGCTTACTATTTCAAAAGTAATCGGCATGATTTATTTTCAGCACATTCGTCGGTTACTATTTCAAAAGTAATCGGCAAGATTTTTATTTTGAGCACATTCGTCGGTTACTATTTTAAAAGTAATCGACAAGACTTTTATTTTCAGCACATATGTCGGTTACTATTTCAAAAGTAATCGGCATGATTTATTTTCAGCACATTCGTCGGTTACTATTTCAAAAGTAATCGGCAAGATTTTTATTTTGAGCACATTCGTCGGTTACTATTTTAAAAGTAATCGACAAGACTTTTATTTTCAGCACATTTGTCAGTTACTATTTCAAAAGTAATCGGCATGATTTATTTTCAGCACATTCGTCGGTTACTATTTCAAAAGTAATCGGCAAGACTTTATTTTCAACACATTCGTCGGTCACTATTTCAAAAGTAATCGGCATGATCTATTTTCTGCACATTCGTCGGTTACTAGTTCAAAAGTAATCGGCAAGATTTTTATTTTCAGCATATTCGTCGGTTACTATTTCAAAGGTAATCAGCAGTATTTATTTTCAGCACATTCGTCGGTTACTATTTCAAAAGTAATCGGCAAGATTTTTATTTTCAACATATTCGTCGCTTACTATTTCAAAAGTAATCAGCAAGATTTTTATTTTCAACATATTCGTCGCTTACTATTTCAAAAGTAATCGGCATGATTTATTTTCAGCACATTCGTCGGTTACTATTTCAAAAGTAATCGGCAAGATTTTTATTTTGAGCACATTCGTCGGTTACTATTTTAAAAGTAAACGACAAGACTTTTATTTTCAGCATATTCGTCGGTTACTATTTCGAAAGTAATCGGCAAGATTTTTATTTTCAGCATATTCGTCGGTTACTATTTCATAAGTAATCGGCATGATTTATTTTCAGCACATTCGTCGGTTACTATTTCAAAAGTAATCGGCATGATCTATTTTCTGCATATTCGTCGGTTACTATTTCAAAAGTAATCGGCAAGATTTTTATTTTCAGCATATTCGTCGGTTACTATTTCAAAAGTAATCGGCAAGATTTTTACTTTCAGCATATTTGTCGGTTACTATATTAAAAGTAATCGACAAGATTTTTATTTTCAACATATTCGTCGGTTACTATTTCAAACGTAATCGGCATGATTTATTATCAGCACATTCGTTGGTTACTATTTTAAAAGTAATCGGCAAGATTTTTATTTTCAACATATTCGTCCTTTACTATTTCAAACGTAATCGGCAAGACTTTATTTTCAGCATATTCGTCAGTTACTATTTCAAAAGTAATCGGCAAGATTTTTATTTTCAGCATATTCGTCGGTTACTATTTCAAAAGTAATCGGCAAGATTTTTATTTTCAGCATATTTGTCGGTTACTATATTAAAAGTAATCGGAGGGATTTTTATTTTCAACATATTCGTCGGTTACTATTTCAAAAGTAATCGGCAAGACTTTATTTTCAGCACTTTCGTCGGTTACTATTTCAAATGTAATCGGCAGGATTTTTATTTTCAGCATATTCGTCGGTTACTATTTCGATAGTAATCGGCAAGATTTTTATTTTCAGCATATTTGTCGGTTACTATTTTAAAAGTAATCGACAAGATTTTTATTTTCAACATATTCCTCGGTTACTATTTCAAAAGTAATCGGCAAGATTTTAATTTTCAGCATGTTCGTCGGTTACTATTTCAAAAGTAATCGGCAAGATTTTTTTTTTCAACATATTTGTCGGTTACTATTTTAAAAGTAATCGACAAGACTTTATTTTCAGCACATTCGTCGGTTACTATTTCAAAAGTAATCGGTAAGATTTTTATTTTCAACATATTCGTCGGTTACTATTTCATAAGTAATCGGCATGATTTATTTTCAGCACATTCGTCGGTTACTATTTCAAAAGTAATCGGCAAGATTTTTATTTTCAACATATTCTTCGGTTACTATTTAAAAAGTAATCGGTAAGATTTTTATTTTCAACATATTCGTCGCTTACTATTTCAAAAGTAATCAGCAAGATTTTCATTTTCAACATATTCGTCGCTTACTATTTCAAAAGTAATCGGCATGATTTATTTTCAGCACATTCGTCGGTTACTATTTCAAAAGTAATCGGCTAGATTTTTATTTTGAGCACATTCGTCGGTTACTATTTTAAAAGTAATCGACAAGACTTTTATTTTCAGC
Source organism: Medicago lupulina (assembly GCA_958299785.1). Lineage (NCBI taxonomy): Eukaryota > Viridiplantae > Streptophyta > Magnoliopsida > Fabales > Fabaceae > Medicago > Medicago lupulina. The sequence continues at coordinate 38,704,840 of OY283143.1, read as the reverse complement.
ACATTTGTCGATAACTATTTCAAAAGTAATCGGCATGATTTATTTTCAGCACATTCGTCGGTTACTATTTCAAAAGTAATCGGCAAGATTTTTATTTTGAGCACATTCGTCGGTTACTATTTTAAAAGTAATCGACAAGACTTTTATTTTCAGCACATTTGTCAGTTACTATTTCAAAAGTAATCGGCATGATTTATTTTCAGCACATTCGTCGGTTACTATTTCAAAAGTAATCGGCAAGACTTTATTTTCAACACATTCGTCGGTCACTATTTCAAAAGTAATCGGCATGATCTATTTTCTGCACATTCGTCGGTTACTAGTTCAAAAGTAATCGGCAAGATTTTTATTTTCAGCATATTCGTCGGTTACTATTTCAAAGGTAATCAGCAGTATTTATTTTCAGCACATTCGTCGGTTACTATTTCAAAAGTAATCGGCAAGATTTTTATTTTCAACATATTCGTCGCTTACTATTTCAAAAGTAATCAGCAAGATTTTTATTTTCAACATATTCGTCGCTTACTATTTCAAAAGTAATCGGCATGATTTATTTTCAGCACATTCGTCGGTTACTATTTCAAAAGTAATCGGCAAGATTTTTATTTTGAGCACATTCGTCGGTTACTATTTTAAAAGTAAACGACAAGACTTTTATTTTCAGCATATTCGTCGGTTACTATTTCGAAAGTAATCGGCAAGATTTTTATTTTCAGCATATTCGTCGGTTACTATTTCATAAGTAATCGGCATGATTTATTTTCAGCACATTCGTCGGTTACTATTTCAAAAGTAATCGGCATGATCTATTTTCTGCATATTCGTCGGTTACTATTTCAAAAGTAATCGGCAAGATTTTTATTTTCAGCATATTCGTCGGTTACTATTTCAAAAGTAATCGGCAAGATTTTTACTTTCAGCATATTTGTCGGTTACTATATTAAAAGTAATCGACAAGATTTTTATTTTCAACATATTCGTCGGTTACTATTTCAAACGTAATCGGCATGATTTATTATCAGCACATTCGTTGGTTACTATTTTAAAAGTAATCGGCAAGATTTTTATTTTCAACATATTCGTCCTTTACTATTTCAAACGTAATCGGCAAGACTTTATTTTCAGCATATTCGTCAGTTACTATTTCAAAAGTAATCGGCAAGATTTTTATTTTCAGCATATTCGTCGGTTACTATTTCAAAAGTAATCGGCAAGATTTTTATTTTCAGCATATTTGTCGGTTACTATATTAAAAGTAATCGGAGGGATTTTTATTTTCAACATATTCGTCGGTTACTATTTCAAAAGTAATCGGCAAGACTTTATTTTCAGCACTTTCGTCGGTTACTATTTCAAATGTAATCGGCAGGATTTTTATTTTCAGCATATTCGTCGGTTACTATTTCGATAGTAATCGGCAAGATTTTTATTTTCAGCATATTTGTCGGTTACTATTTTAAAAGTAATCGACAAGATTTTTATTTTCAACATATTCCTCGGTTACTATTTCAAAAGTAATCGGCAAGATTTTAATTTTCAGCATGTTCGTCGGTTACTATTTCAAAAGTAATCGGCAAGATTTTTTTTTTCAACATATTTGTCGGTTACTATTTTAAAAGTAATCGACAAGACTTTATTTTCAGCACATTCGTCGGTTACTATTTCAAAAGTAATCGGTAAGATTTTTATTTTCAACATATTCGTCGGTTACTATTTCATAAGTAATCGGCATGATTTATTTTCAGCACATTCGTCGGTTACTATTTCAAAAGTAATCGGCAAGATTTTTATTTTCAACATATTCTTCGGTTACTATTTAAAAAGTAATCGGTAAGATTTTTATTTTCAACATATTCGTCGCTTACTATTTCAAAAGTAATCAGCAAGATTTTCATTTTCAACATATTCGTCGCTTACTATTTCAAAAGTAATCGGCATGATTTATTTTCAGCACATTCGTCGGTTACTATTTCAAAAGTAATCGGCTAGATTTTTATTTTGAGCACATTCGTCGGTTACTATTTTAAAAGTAATCGACAAGACTTTTATTTTCAGCACATTTGTCGATAACTATTTCAAAAGTAATCGGCATGATTTATTTTCAGCACATTCGTCGGTTACTATTTCAAAAGTAATCGGCAAGATTTTTATTTTGAGCACATTCGTCGGTTACTATTTTAAAAGTAATCGACAAGACTTTTATTTTCAGCACATTTGTCGGTTACTATTTCAAAAGTAATCGGCATGATTTATTTTCAGCACATTCGTCGGTTACTATTTCAAAAGTAATCGGCAAGACTTTATTTTCAACACATTCGTCGGTCACTATTTCAAAAGTAATCGGCATGATCTATTTTCTGCACATTCGTCGGTTACTAGTTCAAAAGTAATCGGCAAGATTTTTATTTTCAGCATATTCGTCGGTTACTATTTCAAAGGTAATCAGCAGTATTTATTTTCAGCACATTCGTCGGTTACTATTTCAAAAGTAATCGGCAAGATTTTTATTTTCAACATATTCGTCGCTTACTATTTCAAAAGTAATCAGCAAGATTTTTATTTTCAACATATTCGTCGCTTACTATTTCAAAAGTAATCGGCATGATTTATTTTCAGCACATTCGTCGGTTACTATTTCAAAAGTAATCGGCAAGATTTTTATTTTGAGCACATTCGTCGGTTACTATTTTAAAAGTAAACGACAAGACTTTTATTTTCAGCATATTCGTCGGTTACTATTTCGAAAGTAATCGGCAAGATTTTTATTTTCAGCATATTCGTCGGTTACTATTTCATAAGTAATCGGCATGATTTATTTTCAGCACATTCGTCGGTTACTATTTCAAAAGTAATCGGCATGATCTATTTTCTGCATATTCGTCGGTTACTATTTCAAAAGTAATCGGCAAGATTTTTATTTTCAGCATATTCGTCGGTTACTATTTCAAAAGTAATCGGCAAGATTTTTACTTTCAGCATATTTGTCGGTTACTATATTAAAAGTAATCGACAAGATTTTTATTTTCAACATATTCGTCGGTTACTATTTCAAACGTAATCGGCATGATTTATTATCAGCACATTCGTTGGTTACTATTTTAAAAGTAATCGGCAAGATTTTTATTTTCAACATATTCGTCCTTTACTATTTCAAACGTAATCGGCAAGACTTTATTTTCAGCATATTCGTCAGTTACTATTTCAAAAGTAATCGGCAAGATTTTTATTTTCAGCATATTCGTCGGTTACTATTTCAAAAGTAATCGGCAAGATTTTTATTTTCAGCATATTTGTCGGTTACTATATTAAAAGTAATCGGAGGGATTTTTATTTTCAACATATTCGTCGGTTACTATTTCAAAAGTAATCGGCAAGACTTTATTTTCAGCACTTTCGTCGGTTACTATTTCAAATGTAATCGGCAGGATTTTTATTTTCAGCATATTCGTCGGTTACTATTTCGATAGTAATCGGCAAGATTTTTATTTTCAGCATATTTGTCGGTTACTATTTTAAAAGTAATCGACAAGATTTTTATTTTCAACATATTCCTCGGTTACTATTTCAAAAGTAATCGGCAAGATTTTAATTTTCAGCATGTTCGTCGGTTACTATTTCAAAAGTAATCGGCAAGATTTTTTTTTTCAACATATTTGTCGGTTACTATTTTAAAAGTAATCGACAAGACTTTATTTTCAGCACATTCGTCGGTTACTATTTCAAAAGTAATCGGTAAGATTTTTATTTTCAACATATTCGTCGGTTACTATTTCATAAGTAATCGGCATGATTTATTTTCAGCACATTCGTCGGTTACTATTTCAAAAGTAATCGGCAAGATTTTTATTTTCAACATATTCTTCGGTTACTATTTAAAAAGTAATCGGTAAGATTTTTATTTTCAACATATTCGTCGCTTACTATTTCAAAAGTAATCAGCAAGATTTTCATTTTCAACATATTCGTCGCTTACTATTTCAAAAGTAATCGGCATGATTTATTTTCAGCACATTCGTCGGTTACTATTTCAAAAGTAATCGGCTAGATTTTTATTTTGAGCACATTCGTCGGTTACTATTTTAAAAGTAATCGACAAGACTTTTATTTTCAGCACATTTGTCGATAACTATTTCAAAAGTAATCGGCATGATTTATTTTCAGCACATTCGTCGGTTACTATTTCAAAAGTAATCGGCAAGATTTTTATTTTGAGCACATTCGTCGGTTACTATTTTAAAAGTAATCGACAAGACTTTTATTTTCAGCACATTTGTCGGTTACTATTTCAAAAGTAATCGGCATGATTTATTTTCAGCACATTCGTCGGTTACTATTTCAAAAGTAATCGGCAAGACTTTATTTTCAACACATTCGTCGGTCACTATTTCAAAAGTAATCGGCATGATCTATTTTCTGCACATTCGTCGGTTACTAGTTCAAAAGTAATCGGCAAGATTTTTATTTTCAGCATATTCGTCGGTTACTATTTCAAAGGTAATCAGCAGTATTTATTTTCAGCACATTCGTCGGTTACTATTTCAAAAGTAATCGGCAAGATTTTTATTTTCAACATATTCGTCGCTTACTATTTCAAAAGTAATCAGCAAGATTTTTATTTTCAACATATTCGTCGCTTACTATTTCAAAAGTAATCGGCATGATTTATTTTCAGCACATTCGTCGGTTACTATTTCAAAAGTAATCGGCAAGATTTTTATTTTGAGCACATTCGTCGGTTACTATTTTAAAAGTAAACGACAAGACTTTTATTTTCAGCATATTCGTCGGTTACTATTTCGAAAGTAATCGGCAAGATTTTTATTTTCAGCATATTCGTCGGTTACTATTTCATAAGTAATCGGCATGATTTATTTTCAGCACATTCGTCGGTTACTATTTCAAAAGTAATCGGCATGATCTATTTTCTGCATATTCGTCGGTTACTATTTCAAAAGTAATCGGCAAGATTTTTATTTTCAGCATATTCGTCGGTTACTATTTCAAAAGTAATCGGCAAGATTTTTACTTTCAGCATATTTGTCGGTTACTATATTAAAAGTAATCGACAAGATTTTTATTTTCAACATATTCGTCGGTTACTATTTCAAACGTAATCGGCATGATTTATTATCAGCACATTCGTTGGTTACTATTTTAAAAGTAATCGGCAAGATTTTTATTTTCAACATATTCGTCCTTTACTATTTCAAACGTAATCGGCAAGACTTTATTTTCAGCATATTCGTCAGTTACTATTTCAAAAGTAATCGGCAAGATTTTTATTTTCAGCATATTCGTCGGTTACTATTTCAAAAGTAATCGGCAAGATTTTTATTTTCAGCATATTTGTCGGTTACTATATTAAAAGTAATCGGAGGGATTTTTATTTTCAACATATTCGTCGGTTACTATTTCAAAAGTAATCGGCAAGACTTTATTTTCAGCACTTTCGTCGGTTACTATTTCAAATGTAATCGGCAGGATTTTTATTTTCAGCATATTCGTCGGTTACTATTTCGATAGTAATCGGCAAGATTTTTATTTTCAGCATATTTGTCGGTTACTATTTTAAAAGTAATCGACAAGATTTTTATTTTCAACATATTCCTCGGTTACTATTTCAAAAGTAATCGGCAAGATTTTAATTTTCAGCATGTTCGTCGGTTACTATTTCAAAAGTAATCGGCAAGATTTTTTTTTTCAACATATTTGTCGGTTACTATTTTAAAAGTAATCGACAAGACTTTATTTTCAGCACATTCGTCGGTTACTATTTCAAAAGTAATCGGTAAGATTTTTATTTTCAACATATTCGTCGGTTACTATTTCATAAGTAATCGGCATGATTTATTTTCAGCACATTCGTCGGTTACTATTTCAAAAGTAATCGGCAAGATTTTTATTTTCAACATATTCTTCGGTTACTATTTAAAAAGTAATCGGTAAGATTTTTATTTTCAACATATTCGTCGCTTACTATTTCAAAAGTAATCAGCAAGATTTTCATTTTCAACATATTCGTCGCTTACTATTTCAAAAGTAATCGGCATGATTTATTTTCAGCACATTCGTCGGTTACTATTTCAAAAGTAATCGGCTAGATTTTTATTTTGAGCACATTCGTCGGTTACTATTTTAAAAGTAATCGACAAGACTTTTATTTTCAGCACATTTGTCGATAACTATTTCAAAAGTAATCGGCATGATTTATTTTCAGCACATTCGTCGGTTACTATTTCAAAAGTAATCGGCAAGATTTTTATTTTGAGCACATTCGTCGGTTACTATTTTAAAAGTAATCGACAAGACTTTTATTTTCAGCACATTTGTCGGTTACTATTTCAAAAGTAATCGGCATGATTTATTTTCAGCACATTCGTTGGTTACTATTTCAAAAGTAATCGGCAAGACTTTATTTTCAACACATTCGTCGGTTACTATTTCAAAAGTAATCGGCATGATCTATTTTCTGCACATTCGTCGGTTACTATTTCAAAAGTATCGGCAAGATTTTTATTTTCAGCATATTCGTCGGTTACTATTTCAAAGGTAATCAGCAGTATTTATTTTCAGCACATTCCTCGGTTACTATTTCAAAAGTAATCGGCAAGATTTTTATTTTTGGCATATTTGTCGGGTACTATTTTAAAAGTAATCGACAAGATTTTTATTTTCAACATATTCGTCGGTTACTATTTCAAAAGTAATCGGCAAGACTTTATTTTCAGCACTTTCGTCGGTTACTATTTCAAATGTAATCAGCAGGATTTTTATTTTCAGCATATTCGTCGGTTACTATTTCAAAAGTAATCGGCAAGATTTTTATTTTCAGCATGTTCGTCGGTTACTATTTCAAAAGTAATCGGCAAGATTTTTATTTTCAACATATTTGTCGGTTACAATTTTAAAAGTAATCGACAAGACTTTATTTTCAGCACATTCGTCGGTTACTATTTCAAAAGTAATCGGTAAGATTTTTATTTTCAACATATTCGTCGGTTACTATTTCATAAGTAATCGGCATGATTTATTTTCAGCACATTCGTCGGTTACTATTTCAAAAGTAATCGGCAAGATTTTTATTTTCAACATATTCCTCGGTTACTATTTAAAAAGTAATCGGTAAGATTTTTATTTTCAACATATTCGTCGCTTACTATTTCAAAAGTAATCAGCAAGATTTTCATTTTCAACATATTCGTCGCTTACTATTTCAAAAGTAATCGGCATGATTTATTTTCAGCACATTCGTCGGTTACTATTTCAAAAGTAATCGGCTAGATTTTTATTTTGAGCACATTCGTCGGTTACTATTTTAAAAGTAGTCGACAAGACTTTTATTTTCAGCACATTTGTCGGTAACTATTTCAAAAGTAATCGGCATGATTTATTTTCAGCACATTCGTCGGTTACTATTTCAAAAGTAATCGGCAAGATTTTTATTTTGAGCACATTCGTCGGTTACTATTTTAAAAGTAATCGACAAGACTTTTATTTTCAGCACATTTGTCGGTTACTATTTCAAAAGTAATCGGCATGATTTATTTTCAGCACATTCGTTGGTTACTATTTCAAAAGTAATCGGCAAGACTTTATTTTCAACACATTCGTCGGTTACTATTTCAAAAGTAATCGGCATGATCTATTTTTTGCACATTCGTCGGTTACTATTTCAAAAGTATCGGCAAGATTTTTATTTTCAGCATATTCGTCGGTTACTATTTCAAAGGTAATCAGCAGTATTTATTTTCAGCACATTCGTCGGTTACTATTTCAAAAGTAATCGGCAAGATTTTTATTTTTAGCATATTTGTCGGGTACTATTTTAAAAGTAATCGACAAGATTTTTATTTTCAACATATTCGTCGGTTACTATTTCAAAAGTAATCGGCAAGACTTTATTTTCAGCACTTTCGTCGGTTACTATTTCAAATGTAATCAGCAGGATTTTTATTTTCAGCATATTCGTCGGTTACTATTTCGAAAGTAATCGGCAAGATTTTTATTTTCAGCATATTTGTCGGTTACTATTTTAAAAGTAATCGACAAGATTTTTATTTTCAACATATTCCTCGGTTACTATTTCAAAAGTAATCGGCAAGATTTTTATTTTCAGCATGTTCGTCGGTTACTATTTCAAAAGTAATCGGCAAGATTTTTATTTTCAACATATTTGTCGGTTACAATTTTAAAAGTAATCGACAAGACTTTATTTTCAGCACATTCGTCGGTTACTATTTCAAAAGTAATCGGTAAGATTTTTATTTTCAACATATTCGTCGGTTACTATTTCATAAGTAATCGGCATGATTTATTTTCAGCACATTCGTCGGTTACTATTTCAAAAGTAATCGGCAAGATTTTTATTTTCAACATATTCCTCGGTTACTATTTAAAAAGTAATCGGTAAGATTTATATTTTCAACATATTCGTCGCTTACTATTTCAAAAGTAATCAGCAAGATTTTCATTTTCAACATATTCGTCGCTTACTATTTCAAAAGTAATCGGCATGATTTATTTTCAGCACATTCGTCGGTTACTATTTCAAAAGTAATCGGCTAGATTTTTATTTTGAGCACATTCGTCGGTTACTATTTTAAAAGTAGTCGACAAGACTTTTATTTTCAGCACATTTGTCGGTAACTATTTCAAAAGTAATCGGCATGATTTATTTTCAGCACATTCGTCGGTTACTATTTCAAAAGTAATCGGCAAGATTTTTATTTTGAGCACATTCGTCGGTTACTATTTTAAAAGTAATCGACAAGACTTTTATTTTCAGCACATTTGTCGGTTACTATTTCAAAAGTAATCGGCATGATTTATTTTCAGCACATTCGTTGGTTACTATTTCAAAAGTAATCGGCAAGACTTTATTTTCAAAACATTCGTCGGTTACTATTTCAAAAGTAATCGGCATGATCTTTTTTCTGCACATTCGTCGGTTACTATTTCAAAAGTATCGGCAAGATTTTTATTTTCAGCATATTCGTCGGTTACTATTTCAAAGGTAATCAGCAGTATTTATTTTCAGCACATTCGTCGGTTACTATTTCAAAAGTAATCGGCAAGATTTTTATTTTTAGCATATTTGTCGGGTACTATTTTAAAAGTAATCGACAAGATTTTTATTTTCAACATATTCGTCGGTTACTATTTCAAAAGTAATCGGCAAGACTTTATTTTCAGCACTTTCGTCGGTTACTATTTCAAATGTAATCAGCAGGATTTTTATTTTCAGCATATTCGTCGGTTACTATTTCGAAAGTAATCGGCAAGATTTTTATTTTCAGCATATTTGTCGGTTACTATTTTAAAAGTAATCGACAAGATTTTTATTTTCAACATATTCCTCGGTCACTATTTCAAAAGTAATCGGCAAGATTTTTATTTTCAGCATGTTCGTCGGTTACTATTTCAAAAGTAATCGGCAAGATTTTTATTTTCAACATATTTGTCGGTTACAATTTTAAAAGTAATCGACAAGACTTTATTTTCAACATATTCGTCGCTTACTATTTCAAAAGTAATCAGCAAGATTTTTATTTTCAACATATTCGTCGCTTACTATTTCAAAAGTAATCAACAAGATTTTTATTTTCATCATATTCGTCGCTTACTATTTCAAAAGTAATCGGCATGATTTATTTTCAGCACATTCGTCGGTTACTATTTCAAAAGTAATCGGCAAGATTTTTATTTTCAACATACTCGTCGCTTACTATTTCAAAAGTAATCAGCATGATTTATTTTCAGCACATTCGTCGGTTACTATTTCAAAAGTAATCGGCAAGATTTTTATTTTGAGCACATTCGTCGGTTACTATTTTAAAAGTAATCGACAAGACTTTTATTTTCAGCACATTTGTCGGTTACTATTTCAAAAGTAATCGGCATGATTTATTTTCAGCACATTCGTCGGTTACTATTTCGAAAGTAATCGGCAAGATTTTTATTTTCAGCATATTTGTCGGTTACTATTTTAAAAGTAATCGACAAGATTTTTATTTTCAACATATTCCTCGGTCACTATTTCAAAAGTAATCGACAAGATTTTTATTTTCAACATATTCCTCGGTCACTATTTCAAAAGTAATCGGCAAGATTTTTATTTTCAGCATGTTCGTCGGTTACTATTTCAAAAGTAATCGGCAAGATTTTTATTTTCAACATATTTGTCGGTTACAATTTTAAAAGTAATCGACAAGACTTTATTTTCAACATATTCGTCGCTTACTATTTCAAAAGTAATCAGCAAGATTTTTATTTTCAACATATTCGTCGCTTACTATTTCAAAAGTAATCAACAAGATTTTTATTTTCATCATATTCGTCGCTTACTATTTCAAAAGTAATCGGCATGATTTATTTTCAGCACATTCGTCGGTTACTATTTCAAAAGTAATCGGCAAGATTTTTATTTTCAACATACTCGTCGCTTACTATTTCAAAAGTAATCAGCATGATTTATTTTCAGCACATTCGTCGGTTACTATTTCAAAAGTAATCGGCAAGATTTTTATTTTGAGCACATTCGTCGGTTACTATTTTAAAAGTAATCGACAAGACTTTTATTTTCAGCACATTTGTCGGTTACTATTTCAAAAGTAATCGGCATGATTTATTTTCAGCACATTCGTCGGTTACTATTTCAAAAGTAATCGGCAAGATTTTTATTTTGAGCACATTCGTCGGTTACTATTTTAAAAGTAATCGACAAAACTTTTATTTTCAGCACATTTGTCGGTTACTATTTCAAAAGTAATCGACATGATTTATTTTCAGCACATTCGTCGGTTACTATTTCAAAAGTAATCGGCAAGACTTTATTTTCAACACATTCGTCGGTTACTATTTCAAAAGTAATCGGCATGATCTATTTTCTGCACATTCGTCGGTTACTATTTCAAAAGTATCGGCAAGATTTTTATTTTCAGCATATTCGTCGGTTACTATTTCAAAGGTAATCAGCAGTATTTATTTTCAGCACATTCGTCGGTTACTATTTCAAAAGTAATCGGCAAGATTTTTATTTTTAGCATATTTGTCGGGTACTATTTTAAAAGTAATCGACAAGATTTTTATTTTCAACATATTCGTCGGTTACTATTTCAAAAGTAATCGGCAAGACTTTATTTTCAGCACTTTCGTCGGTTACTATTTCAAATGTAATCAGCAGGATTTTTATTTTCAGCATATTCGTCGGTTACTATTTCGAAAGTAATCGGCAAGATTTTTATTTTCAGCATATTTGTCGGTTACTATTTTAAAAGTAATCGACAAGATTTTTATTTTCAACATATTCCTCGGTTACTATTTCAAAAGTAATCGGCAAGATTTTTATTTTCAGCATGTTCGTCGGTTACTATTTCAAAAGTAATCGGCAAGATTTTTATTTTCAACATATTTGTCGGTTACAATTTTAAAAGTAATCGACAAGACTTTATTTTCAGCACATTCGTCGGTTACTATTTCAAAAGTAATCGGCAAGATTTTTATTTTCAACATATTCGTCGCTTACTATTTCAAAAGTAATCAACAAGATTTTTATTTTAATCATATTCGTCGCTTACTATTTCAAAAGTAATCGGCATGATTTATTTTCAGCACATTCGTCAGTTACTATTTCAAAAGTAATCGGCAAGATTTTTATTTTCAACATATTCGTCGCTTACTATTTCAAAAGTAATCAGCAAGATTTTTATTTTCAACATACTCGTCGCTTACTATTTCAAAAGTAATCAGCATGATTTATTTTCAGCACATTCGTCGGTTACTATTTCAAAAGTAATCGGCAAGATTTTTATTTTGAGCACATTCGTCGGTTACTATTTTAAAAGTAATCGACAAGACTTTTATTTTCAGCACATTTGTCGGTTACTATTTCAAAAGTAATCGGCATGATCTATTTTCTGCACATTCGTCGGTTACTATTTCAAAAGTATCGGCAAGATTTTTATTTTCAGCATATTCTTCGGTTACTATTTCAAAGGTAATCAGCAGTATTTATTTTCAGCACATTCGTCGGTTACTATTTCAAAAGTAATCGGCAAGATTTTTATTTTTAGCATATTTGTCGGGTACTATTTTAAAAGTAATCGACAAGATTTTTATTTTCAACATATTCGTCGGTTACTATTTCAAAAGTAATCGGCAAGACTTTATTTTCAGCACTTTCGTCGGTTACTATTTCAAATGTAATCAGCAGGATTTTAATTTTCAGCATATTCGTCGGTTACTATTTCGAAAGTAATCGGCAAGATTTTTATTTTCAGCATATTTGTCGGTTACTATTTTAAAAGTAATCGACAAGATTTTTATTTTCAACATATTCCTCGGTTACTATTTCAAAAGTAATCGGCAAGATTTTTATTTTCAGCATGTTCCTCGGTTACTATTTCAAAAGTAATCGGCAAGATTTTTATTTTCAACATATTTGTCGGTTACAATTTTAAAAGTAATCGACAAGACTTTATTTTCAGCACATTCGTCGGTTACTATTTCAAAAGTAATCGGCAAGATTTTTATTTTCAACATATTCGTCGCTTACTATTTCAAAAGTAATCGACAAGATTTTTATTTTCATCATATTCGTCGCTTACTATTTCAAAGGTAATCAGCAGTATTTATTTTCAGCACATTCGTCGGTTACTATTTCAAAAGTAATCGGCAAGATTTTTATTTTTAGCATATTTGTCGGGTACTATTTTAAAAGTAATCGACAAGATTTTTATTTTCAACATATTCGTCGGTTACTATTTCAAAAGTAATCGGCAAGACTTTATTTTCAGCACTTTCGTCGGTTACTATTTCAAATGTAATCAGCAGGATTTTAATTTTCAGCATATTCGTCGGTTACTATTTCGAAAGTAATCGGCAAGATTTTTATTTTCAGCATATTTGTCGGTTACTATTTTAAAAGTAATCGACAAGATTTTTATTTTCAACATATTCCTCGGTTACTATTTCAAAAGTAATCGGCAAGATTTTTATTTTCAGCATGTTCCTCGGTTACTATTTCAAAAGTAATCGGCAAGATTTTTATTTTCAACATATTTGTCGGTTACAATTTTAAAAGTAATCGACAAGACTTTATTTTCAGCACATTCGTCGGTTACTATTTCAAAAGTAATCGGCAAGATTTTTATTTTCAACATATTCGTCGCTTACTATTTCAAAAGTAATCGACAAGATTTTTATTTTCATCATATTCGTCGCTTACTATTTCAAAAGTAATCGGCATGATTTATTTTCAGCACATTCGTCGGTTACTATTTCAAAAGTAATCGGCAAGATTTTTATTTTCAACATATTCGTCGCTTACTATTTCAAAAGTAATCAGCAAGATTTTTATTTTCAACATATTCGTCGCTTACTATTTCAAAAGTAATCGACATGATTTATTTTCAGCACATTCGTCGGTTACTATTTCAAAAGTAATCGGCAAGATTTTTATTTTGAGCACATTCGTCGGTTACTATTTTAAAAGTAATCCACAAAACTTTTATTTTCAGCACATTTGTCGGTTACTATTTCAAAAGTAATCGGCATGATTTATTTTCAGCACATTCGTCGGTTACTATTTCAAAAGTAATCGGCAAGACTTTATTTTCAACACATTCGTCGGTTACTATTTCAAAAGTAATCGGCATGATCTATTTTCTGCACATTCGTCGGTTACTATTTCAAAGGTAATCAGCAGTATTTATTTTCAGCACATTCGTCGGTTACTATTTCAAAAGTAATCGGCAAGACTTTATTTTCAGCACTTTCGTCGGTTACTATTTCAAATGTAATCGGCAGGATTTTTATTTTCAGCATATTCGTCGGTTACTAATTCGAAAGTAATCAGCAAGATTTTTATTTTCAGCATATTTGTCGGTTACTATTTTAAAAGTAATCGACAAGATTTTATTTTCAACATATTCCTCGGTTACTATTTCAAAAGTAATCGGCAAGATTTTTATTTTCAGCATATTCGTTGGTTACTATTTCAAAGGTAATCAGCAGTATTTATTTTCAGCACATTCGTCGGTTACTATTTCAAAAGTAATCGGCAAGATTTTTATTTTTAGCATATTTGTCGGGTACTATTTTAAAAGTAATCGACAAGATTTTTATTTTCAACATATTCGTCGGTTACTATTTCAAAAGTAATCGGCAAGACTTTATTTTCAGCACTTTCGTCGGTTACTATTTCAAATTTCAAATGTAATCAGCAGGATTTTTATTTTCAGCATATTCGTCGGTTACTATTTCGAAAGTAATCGGCAAGATTTTTATTTTCAACATATTCGTCGCTTACTATTTCAAAAGTAATCGACAAGATTTTTATTTTCAACATATTCCTCGGTTACTATTTCAAAAGTAATCGGCATGATTTATTTTCAGCACATTCGTCGGTTACTATTTCAAAAGTAATCGGCAAGATTTTTATTTTCAACATATTCGTCGCTTACTATTTCAAAAGTAATCAGCAAGATTTTTATTTTCAACATATTCGTCGCTTACTATTTCAAAAGTAATCGACATGATTTATTTTCAGCACATTCGTCGGTTACTATTTCAAAAGTAATCGGCAAGATTTTTATTTTGAGCACATTCGTCGGTTACTATTTTAAAAGTAATCCACAAAACTTTTATTTTCAGCACATTTGTCGGTTACTATTTCAAAAGTAATCGGCATGATTTATTTTCAGCACATTCGTCGGTTACTATTTCAAAAGTAATCGGCAAGACTTTATTTTCAACACATTCGTCGGTTACTATTTCAAAAGTAATCGGCATGATCTATTTTCTGCACATTCGTCGGTTACTATTTCAAAGGTAATCAGCAGTATTTATTTTCAGCACATTCGTCGGTTACTATTTCAAAAGTAATCGGCAAGACTTTATTTTCAGCACTTTCGTCGGTTACTATTTCAAATGTAATCGGCAGGATTTTTATTTTCAGCATATTCGTCGGTTACTAATTCGAAAGTAATCAGCAAGATTTTTATTTTCAGCATATTTGTCGGTTACTATTTTAAAAGTAATCGACAAGATTTTATTTTCAACATATTCCTCGGTTACTATTTCAAAAGTAATCGGCAAGATTTTTATTTTCAGCATATTCGTTGGTTACTATTTCAAAGGTAATCAGCAGTATTTATTTTCAGCACATTCGTCGGTTACTATTTCAAAAGTAATCGGCAAGATTTTTATTTTTAGCATATTTGTCGGGTACTATTTTAAAAGTAATCGACAAGATTTTTATTTTCAACATATTCGTCGGTTACTATTTCAAAAGTAATCGGCAAGACTTTATTTTCAGCACTTTCGTCGGTTACTATTTCAAATTTCAAATGTAATCAGCAGGATTTTTATTTTCAGCATATTCGTCGGTTACTATTTCGAAAGTAATCGGCAAGATTTTTATTTTCAGCATATTTGTCGGTTACTATTTTAAAAGTAATCGACAAGATTTTTATTTTCAACATATTCCTCGGTTACTATTTCAAAAGTAATCGGCAAGATTTTTATTTTCAGGATGTTCGTCGGTTACTATTTCAAAAGTAATCGGCAAGATTTTTATTTTCAACATATTTGTCGGTTACAATTTTAAAAGTAATCGACAAGACTTTATTTTCAGCACATTCGTCGGTTACTATTTCAAAAGTAATCGGCAAGATTTTTATTTTCAACATATTCGTCGCTTACTATTTCAAAAGTAATCAACAAGATTTTTATTTTCATCATATTCGTCGCTTACTATTTCAAAAGTAATCGGCATGATTTATTTTCAGCACATTCGTCGGTTACTATTTCAAAAGTAATCGGCAAGATTTTTATTTTCAACATATTCGTCGCTTACTATTTCAAAAGTAATCGGCATGATTTATTTTCAGCACATTCGTCGGTTACTATTTCAAAAGTAATCGGCAAGATTTTTATTTTGAGCACATTCGTCGGTTACTATTTTAAAAGTAATCGACAAGACTTTTATTTTCAGCACATTTGTCGGTTACTATTTCAAAAGTAATCGGCATGATTTATTTTCAGCACATTCGTCGGTTACTATTTCAAAAGTAATCGGCAAGATTTTTATTTTGAGCACATTCGTCGGTTACTATTTTAAAAGTAATCCACAAAACTTTTATTTTTAGCACTTTTGTCGGTTACTATTTCAAAAGTAATCGGCATGATTTATTTTCAGCACATTCGTCGGTTACTATTTCAAAAGTAATCGGCAAGACTTTATTTTCAACACATTCGTCGGTTACTATTTCAAAAGTAATCGGCATGATCTATTTTCTGCACATTCGTCGGTTACTATTTCAAAGGTAATCAGCAGTATTTATTTTCAGCACATTCGTCGGTTACTATTTCAAAAGTAATCGGCAAGACTTTATTTTCAGCACTTTCGTCGGTTACTATTTCAAATGTAATCGGCAGGATTTTTATTTTCAGCATATTCGTCGGTTACTAATTCGAAAGTAATCAGCAAGATTTTTATTTTCAGCATATTTGTCGGTTACTATTTTAAAAGTAATCGACAAGATTTTATTTTCAACATATTCCTCGGTTACTATTTCAAAAGTAATCGGCAAGATTTTTATTTTCAGCATATTCGTTGGTTACTATTTCAAAGGTAATCAGCAGTATTTATTTTCAGCACATTCGTCGGTTACTATTTCAAAAGTAATCGGCAAGATTTTTATTTTTAGCATATTTGTCGGGTACTATTTTAAAAGTAATCGACAAGATTTTTATTTTCAACATATTCGTCGGTTACTATTTCAAAAGTAATCGGCAAGACTTTATTTTCAGCACTTTCGTCGGTTACTATTTCAAATTTCAAATGTAATCAGCAGGATTTTTATTTCAGCATATTCGTCGGTTACTATTTCGAAAGTAATCGGCAAGATTTTTATTTTCAGCATATTTGTCGGTTACTATTTTAAAAGTAATCGACAAGATTTTTATTTTCAACATATTCCTCGGTTACTATTTCAAAAGTAATCGGCAAGATTTTTATTTTCAGGATGTTCGTCGGTTACTATTTCAAAAGTAATCGGCAAGATTTTTATTTTCAACATATTTGTCGGTTACAATTTTAAAAGTAATCGACAAGACTTTATTTTCAGCACATTCGTCGGTTACTATTTCAAAAGTAATCGGCAAGATTTTTATTTTCAACATATTCGTCGCTTACTATTTCAAAAGTAATCAACAAGATTTTTATTTTCATCATATTCGTCGCTTACTATTTCAAAAGTAATCGGCATGATTTATTTTCAGCACATTCGTCGGTTACTATTTCAAAAGTAATCGGCAAGATTTTTATTTTCAGCATATTCGTTGGTTACTATTTCAAAGGTAATCAGCAGTATTTATTTTCAGCACATTCGTCGGTTACTATTTCAAAAGTAATCGGCAAGATTTTTATTTTTAGCATATTTGTCGGGTACTATTTTAAAAGTAATCGACAAGATTTTTATTTTCAACATATTCGTCGGTTACTATTTCAAAAGTAATCGGCAAGACTTTATTTTCAGCACTTTCGTCGGTTACTATTTCAAATTTCAAATGTAATCAGCAGGATTTTTATTTCAGCATATTCGTCGGTTACTATTTCGAAAGTAATCGGCAAGATTTTTATTTTCAGCATATTTGTCGGTTACTATTTTAAAAGTAATCGACAAGATTTTTATTTTCAACATATTCCTCGGTTACTATTTCAAAAGTAATCGGCAAGATTTTTATTTTCAGGATGTTCGTCGGTTACTATTTCAAAAGTAATCGGCAAGATTTTTATTTTCAACATATTTGTCGGTTACAATTTTAAAAGTAATCGACAAGACTTTATTTTCAGCACATTCGTCGGTTACTATTTCAAAAGTAATCGGCAAGATTTTTATTTTCAACATATTCGTCGCTTACTATTTCAAAAGTAATCAACAAGATTTTTATTTTCATCATATTCGTCGCTTACTATTTCAAAAGTAATCGGCATGATTTATTTTCAGCACATTCGTCGGTTACTATTTCAAAAGTAATCGGCAAGATTTTTATTTTCAACATATTCGTCGCTTACTATTTCAAAAGTAATCGGCATGATTTATTTTCAGCACATTCGTCGGTTACTATTTCAAAAGTAATCGGCAAGATTTTTATTTTGAGCACATTCGTCGGTTACTATTTTAAAAGTAATCGACAAGACTTTTATTTTCAGCACATTTGTCGGTTACTATTTCAAAAGTAATCGGCATGATTTATTTTCAGCACATTCGTCGGTTACTATTTCAAAAGTAATCGGCAAGATTTTTATTTTGAGCACATTCGTCGGTTACTATTTTAAAAGTAATCCACAAAACTTTTATTTTTAGCACTTTTGTCGGTTACTATTTCAAAAGTAATCGGCATGATTTATTTTCAGCACATTCGTCGGTTACTATTTCAAAAGTAATCGGCAAGACTTTATTTTCAACACATTCGTCGGTTACTATTTCAAAAGTAATCGGCATGATCTATTTTCTGCACATTCGTCGGTTACTGTTTCAAAAGTAATCGGCAAGATTTTTATTTTCAGCATATTCGTCGGTTACTATTTCAAAGGTAATCAGCAGTATTTATTTTCAGCACATTCGTCGGTTACTATTTCAAAAGTAATCGGCAAGACTTTATTTTCAGCACTTTCGTCGGTTACTATTTCAAATGTAATCGACAGGATTTTTATTTTCAGCATATTCGTCGGTTACTATTTCGAAAGTAATCGGCAAGATTTTTATTTTCAGCATATTTGTCGGTTACTATTTTAAAAGTAATCGACAAGATTTTTATTTTCAACATATTCCTCGGTTACTATTTCAAAAGTAATCGGCAAGATTTTTATTTTCAGCATGTTCGTCGGTTACTATTTCAAAAGTAATCGGCAAGATTTTTATTTTCAACATATTTGTCGGTTACAATTTTAAAAGTAATCGACAAGACTTTATTTTCAGCACATTCGTCGGTTACTATTTCAAAAGTAATCGGCAAGATTTTTATTTTCAACATATTCGTCGCTTACTATTTCAAAAGTAATCAACAAGATTTTTATTTTCATCATATTCGTCGCTTACTATTTCAAAAGTAATCGGCATGATTTATTTTCAGCACATTCGTCGGTTACTATTTCAAAAGTAATCGGCAAGATTTTTATTTTCAACATATTCGTCGCTTACTATTTCAAAAGTAATCAGCAAGATTTTTATTTTCAACATATTCGTCGCTTACTATTTCAAAAGTAATCGGCAAGATTTTTATTTTGAGCACATTCGTCGGTTACTATTTTAAAAGTAATCGACAAGACTTTTATTTTCAGCACATTTGTCGGTTACTATTTCAAAAGTAATCGGCATGATTTATTTTCAGCACATTCGTCGGTTACTATTTCAAAAGTAATCGGCAAGATTTTTATTTTGAGCACATTCGTCGGTTACTATTTTAAAAGTAATCCACAAAACTTTTATTTTTAGCACTTTTGTCGGTTACTATTTCAAAAGTAATCGGCATGATTTATTTTCAGCACATTCGTCGGTTACTATTTCAAAAGTAATCGGCAAGACTTTATTTTCAACACATTCGTCGGTTACTATTTCAAAAGTAATCGGCATGATCTATTTTCTGCACATTCGTCGGTTACTGTTTCAAAAGTAATCGGCAAGATTTTTATTTTCAGCATATTCGTCGGTTACTATTTCAAAGGTAATCAGCAGTATTTATTTTCAGCACATTCGTCGGTTACTATTTCAAAAGTAATCGGCAAGACTTTATTTTCAGCACTTTCGTCGGTTACTATTTCAAATGTAATCGACAGGATTTTTATTTTCAGCATATTCGTCGGTTACTATTTCGAAAGTAATCGGCAAGATTTTTATTTTCAGCATATTTGTCGGTTACTATTTTAAAAGTAATCGACAAGATTTTTATTTTCAACATATTCCTCGGTTACTATTTCAAAAGTAATCGGCAAGATTTTTATTTTCAGCATGTTCGTCGGTTACTATTTCAAAAGTAATCGGCAAGATTTTTATTTTCAACATATTTGTCGGTTACAATTTTAAAAGTAATCGACAAGACTTTATTTTCAGCACATTCGTCGGTTACTATTTCAAAAGTAATCGGCAAGATTTTTATTTTCAACATATTCGTCGCTTACTATTTCAAAAGTAATCAACAAGATTTTTATTTTCATCATATTCGTCGCTTACTATTTCAAAAGTAATCGGCATGATTTATTTTCAGCACATTCGTCGGTTACTATTTCAAAAGTAATCGGCAAGATTTTTATTTTCAACATATTCGTCGCTTACTATTTCAAAAGTAATCAGCAAGATTTTTATTTTCAACATATTCGTCGCTTACTATTTCAAAAGTAATCGGCAAGATTTTTATTTTGAGCACATTCGTCGGTTACTATTTTAAAAGTAATCGACAAGACTTTTATTTTCAGCACATTTGTCGGTTACTATTTCAAAAGTAATCGGCATGATTTATTTTCAGCACATTCGTCGGTTACTATTTCAAAAGTAATCGGCATGATTTATTTTCAGCACATTTGTCGGTTACTATTTCAAAAGTAATCGGCAAGACTTTATTTTCAACACATTCGTCGGTTACTATTTCAAAAGTAATCGGCATGATCTATTTTCTGCACATTCGTCGGTTACTGTTTCAAAAGTAATCGGCAAGATTTTTATTTTCAGCATATTCGTCGGTTACTATTTCAAAGGTAATCAGCAGTATTTATTTTCAGCACATTCGTCGGTTACTATTTCAAAAGTAATCGGCAAGACTTTATTTTCAGCACTTTCGTCGGTTACTATTTCAAATGTAATCGACAGGATTTTTATTTTCAGCATATTCGTCGGTTACTATTTCGAAAGTAATCGGCAAGATTTTTATTTTCAGCATATTTGTCGGTTACTATTTTAAAAGTAATCGACAAGATTTTTATTTTCAACATATTCCTCGGTTACTATTTCAAAAGTAATCGGCAAGATTTTTATTTTCAGCATGTTCGTCGGTTACTATTTCAAAAGTAATCGGCAAGATTTTTATTTTCAACATATTTGTCGGTTACAATTTTAAAAGTAATCGACAAGACTTTATTTTCAGCACATTCGTCGGTTACTATTTCAAAAGTAATCGGCAAGATTTTTATTTTCAACATATTCGTCGCTTACTATTTCAAAAGTAATCAACAAGATTTTTATTTTCATCATATTCGTCGCTTACTATTTCAAAAGTAATCGGCATGATTTATTTTCAGCACATTCGTCGGTTACTATTTCAAAAGTAATCGGCAAGATTTTTATTTTGAGCACATTCGTCGGTTACTATTTTAAAAGTAATCGACAAGACTTTTATTTTCAGCACATTTGTCGGTTACTATTTCAAAAGTAATCGGCATGATTTATTTTCAGCACATTCGTCGGTTACTATTTCAAAAGTAATCGGCAAGATTTTTATTTTGAGCACATTCGTCGGTTACTATTTTAAAAGTAATCCACAAAACTTTTATTTTTAGCACATTTGTCGGTTACTATTTCAAAAGTAATCGGCATGATTTATTTTCAGCACATTCGTCGGTTACTATTTCAAAAGTAATCGGCAAGACTTTATTTTCAACACATTCGTCGGTTACTATTTCAAAAGTAATCGGCATGATCTATTTTCTGCACATTCGTCGGTTACTGTTTCAAAAGTAATCGGCAAGATTTTTATTTTCAGCATATTCGTCGGTTACTATTTCAAAGGTAATCAGCAGTATTTATTTTCAGCACATTCGTCGGTTACTATTTCAAAAGTAATCGGCAAGACTTTATTTTCAGCACTTTCGTCGGTTACTATTTCAAATGTAATCGGCAGGATTTTTATTTTTAGCATATTCGTCGGTTACTATTTCGAAAGTAATCAGCAAGATTTTTATTTTTAGCATATTTGTCGGGTACTATTTTAAAAGTAATCGACAAGATTTTTATTTTCAACATATTCGTCGGTTACTATTTCAAAAGTAATCGGCAAGACTTTATTTTCAGCACATTCGTCGGTTACTATTTCAAATGTAATCAGCAGGATTTTTATTTTCAGCATATTCGTCGGTTACTATTTCGAAAGTAATCGGCAAGATTTTTATTTTCAGCATATTTGTCGGTTACTATTTTAAAAGTAATCGACAAGATTTTTATTTTCAACATATTCCTCGGTTACTATTTCAAAAGTAATCGGCAAGATTTTTATTTTCAGCATGTTCGTCGGTTACTATTTCAAAAGTAATCGGCAAGATTTTTATTTTCAACATATTTGTTGGTTACAATTTTAAAAGTAATCGACAAGACTTTATTTTCAGCACATTCGTCGGTTACTATTTCAAAAGTAATCGGCAAGATTTTTATTTTCAACATATTCGTCGCTTACTATTTCAAAAGTAATCAACAAGATTTTTATTTTCATCATATTCGTCGCTTACTATTTTAAAAGTAATCGGCATGATTTATTTTCAGCACATTCGTCGGTTACTATTTCAAAAGTAATCGGCAAGATTTTTATTTTCAACATATTCGTCGCTTACTATTTCAAAAGTAATCAGCAAGATTTTTATTTTCAACATATTCGTCGCTTACTATTTCAAAAGTAATCGGCAAGATTTTTATTTTGAGCACATTCGTCGGTTACTATTTTAAAAGTAATCGACAAGACTTTTATTTTCAGCACATTTGTCGGTTACTATTTCAAAAGTAATCGGCATGATTTATTTTCAGCACATTCGTCGGTTACTATTTCAAAAGTAATCGGCATGATTTATTTTCAGCACATTTGTCGGTTACTATTTCAAAAGTAATCGGCAAGACTTTATTTTCAACACATTCGTCGGTTACTATTTCAAAAGTAATCGGCATGATCTATTTTCTGCACATTCGTCGGTTACTGTTTCAAAAGTAATCGGCAAGATTTTTATTTTCAGCATATTCGTCGGTTACTATTTCAAAGGTAATCAGCAGTATTTATTTTCAGCACATTCGTCGGTTACTATTTCAAAAGTAATCGGCAAGACTTTATTTTCAGCACTTTCGTCGGTTACTATTTCAAATGTAATCGACAGGATTTTTATTTTCAGCATATTCGTCGGTTACTATTTCGAAAGTAATCGGCAAGATTTTTATTTTCAGCATATTTGTCGGTTACTATTTTAAAAGTAATCGACAAGATTTTTATTTTCAACATATTCCTCGGTTACTATTTCAAAAGTAATCGGCAAGATTTTTATTTTCAGCATGTTCGTCGGTTACTATTTCAAAAGTAATCGGCAAGATTTTTATTTTCAACATATTTGTCGGTTACAATTTTAAAAGTAATCGACAAGACTTTATTTTCAGCACATTCGTCGGTTACTATTTCAAAAGTAATCGGCAAGATTTTTATTTTCAACATATTCGTCGCTTACTATTTCAAAAGTAATCAACAAGATTTTTATTTTCATCATATTCGTCGCTTACTATTTCAAAAGTAATCGGCATGATTTATTTTCAGCACATTCGTCGGTTACTATTTCAAAAGTAATCGGCAAGATTTTTATTTTGAGCACATTCGTCGGTTACTATTTTAAAAGTAATCGACAAGACTTTTATTTTCAGCACATTTGTCGGTTACTATTTCAAAAGTAATCGGCATGATTTATTTTCAGCACATTCGTCGGTTACTATTTCAAAAGTAATCGGCAAGATTTTTATTTTGAGCACATTCGTCGGTTACTATTTTAAAAGTAATCCACAAAACTTTTATTTTTAGCACATTTGTCGGTTACTATTTCAAAAGTAATCGGCATGATTTATTTTCAGCACATTCGTCGGTTACTATTTCAAAAGTAATCGGCAAGACTTTATTTTCAACACATTCGTCGGTTACTATTTCAAAAGTAATCGGCATGATCTATTTTCTGCACATTCGTCGGTTACTGTTTCAAAAGTAATCGGCAAGATTTTTATTTTCAGCATATTCGTCGGTTACTATTTCAAAGGTAATCAGCAGTATTTATTTTCAGCACATTCGTCGGTTACTATTTCAAAAGTAATCGGCAAGACTTTATTTTCAGCACTTTCGTCGGTTACTATTTCAAATGTAATCGGCAGGATTTTTATTTTTAGCATATTCGTCGGTTACTATTTCGAAAGTAATCAGCAAGATTTTTATTTTTAGCATATTTGTCGGGTACTATTTTAAAAGTAATCGACAAGATTTTTATTTTCAACATATTCGTCGGTTACTATTTCAAAAGTAATCGGCAAGACTTTATTTTCAGCACATTCGTCGGTTACTATTTCAAATGTAATCAGCAGGATTTTTATTTTCAGCATATTCGTCGGTTACTATTTCGAAAGTAATCGGCAAGATTTTTATTTTCAGCATATTTGTCGGTTACTATTTTAAAAGTAATCGACAAGATTTTTATTTTCAACATATTCCTCGGTTACTATTTCAAAAGTAATCGGCAAGATTTTTATTTTCAGCATGTTCGTCGGTTACTATTTCAAAAGTAATCGGCAAGATTTTTATTTTCAACATATTTGTTGGTTACAATTTTAAAAGTAATCGACAAGACTTTATTTTCAGCACATTCGTCGGTTACTATTTCAAAAGTAATCGGCAAGATTTTTATTTTCAACATATTCGTCGCTTACTATTTCAAAAGTAATCAACAAGATTTTTATTTTCATCATATTCGTCGCTTACTATTTTAAAAGTAATCGGCATGATTTATTTTCAGCACATTCGTCGGTTACTATTTCAAAAGTAATCGGCAAGATTTTTATTTTCAACATATTCGTCGCTTACTATTTCAAAAGTAATCAGCAAGATTTTTATTTTCAACATATTCGTCGCTTACTATTTCAAAAGTAATCGGCATGATTTATTTTCAGCACATTCGTCGGTTACTATTTAAAAAGTAATCGGCAAGATTTTTATTTTGAGCACATTCGTCGGTTACTATTTTAAAAGTAATCCACAAAACTTTTATTTTTAGCACATTTGTCGGTTACTATTTCAAAAGTAATCGGCATGATTTATTTTCAGCACATTCGTCGGTTACTATTTCAAAAGTAATCGGCAAGACTTTATTTTCAACACATTCGTCGGTTACTATTTCAAAAGTAATCGGCATGATCTGTTTTCTGCACATTCGTCGGTTACTATTTCAAAAGTAATCGGCAAGATTTTTATTTTCAGCATATTCGTCGGTTACTATTTCAAAGGTAATCAGCAGTATTTATTTTCAGCACATTCGTCGGTTACTATTTCAAAAGTAATCGGCAAGACTTTATTTTCAGCACTTTCGTCGGTTACTATTTCAAATGTAATCGGCAGGATTTTTATTTTTAGCATATTCGTCGGTTACTATTTCGAAAGTAATCAGCAAGATTTTTATTTTTAGCATATTTGTCGGGTACTATTTTAAAAGTAATCGACAAGATTTTTATTTTCAACATATTCGTCGGTTACTATTTCAAAAGTAATCGGCAAGACTTTATTTTCAGCACTTTCGTCGGTTACTATTTCAAATGTAATCAGCAGGATTTTTATTTTCAGCATATTCGTCGGTTACTATTTCGAAAGTAATCGGCAAGATTTTTATTTTCAGCATATTTGTCGGTTACTATTTTAAAAGTAATCGACAAGATTTTTATTTTCAACATATTCCTCGGTTACTATTTCAAAAGTAATCGGCAAGATTTTTATTTTCAGCATGTTCGTCGGTTACTATTTCAAAAGTAATCGTCAAGATTTTTATTTTCAACATATTTGTTGGTTACAATTTTAAAAGTAATCGACAAGACTTTATTTTCAGCACATTCGTCGGTTACTATTTCAAAAGTAATCGGCAAGATTTTTATTTTCAACATATTCGTCGCTTACTATTTCAAAAGTAATCAACAAGATTTTTATTTTCATCATATTCGTCGCTTACTATTTCAAAAGTAATCGGCATGATTTATTTTCAGCACATTCGTCGGTTACTATTTCAAAAGTAATCGGCAAGATTTTTATTTTCAACATATTCGTCGCTTACTATTTCAAAAGTAATCAGCAAGATTTTTATTTTCAACATATTCGTCGCTTACTATTTCAAAAGTAATCGGCATGATTTATTTTCAGCACATTCGTCGGTTACTATTTAAAAAGTAATCGGCAAGATTTTTATTTTGAGCACATTCGTCGGTTACTATTTTAAAAGTAATCGACAAGACTTTTATTTTCAGCACATTTGTCGGTTACTATTTCAAAAGTAATCGGCATGATTTATTTTCAGCACATTCGTCGGTTACTATTTCAAAAGTAATCGGCAAGATTTTTATTTTGAGCACATTCGTCGGTTACTATTTTAAAAGTAATCCACAAAACTTTTATTTTTAGCACATTTGTCGGTTACTATTTCAAAAGTAATCGGCATGATTTATTTTCAGCACATTCGTCGGTTACTATTTCAAAAGTAATCGGCAAGACTTTATTTTCAACACATTCGTCGGTTACTATTTCAAAAGTAATCGGCATGATCTATTTTCTGCACATTCGTCGGTTACTGTTTCAAAAGTAATCGGCAAGATTTTTATTTTCAGCATATTCGTCGGTTACTATTTCAAAGGTAATCAGCAGTATTTATTTTCAGCACATTCGTCGGTTACTATTTCAAAAGTAATCGGCAAGACTTTATTTTCAGCACTTTCGTCGGTTACTATTTCAAATGTAATCGGCAGGATTTTTATTTTTAGCATATTCGTCGGTTACTATTTCGAAAGTAATCAGCAAGATTTTTATTTTTAGCATATTTGTCGGGTACTATTTTAAAAGTAATCGACAAGATTTTTATTTTCAACATATTCGTCGGTTACTATTTCAAAAGTAATCGGCAAGACTTTATTTTCAGCACTTTCGTCGGTTACTATTTCAAATGTAATCAGCAGGATTTTTATTTTCAGCATATTCGTCGGTTACTATTTCGAAAGTAATCGGCAAGATTTTTATTTTCAGCATATTTGTCGGTTACTATTTTAAAAGTAATCGACAAGATTTTTATTTTCAACATATTCCTCGGTTACTATTTCAAAAGTAATCGGCAAGATTTTTATTTTCAGCATGTTCGTCGGTTACTATTTCAAAAGTAATCGGCAAGATTTTTATTTTCAACATATTTGTTGGTTACAATTTTAAAAGTAATCGACAAGACTTTATTTTCAGCACATTCGTCGGTTACTATTTCAAAAGTAATCGGCAAGATTTTTATTTTCAACATATTCGTCGCTTACTATTTCAAAAGTAATCAACAAGATTTTTATTTTCATCATATTCGTCGCTTACTATTTCAAAAGTAATCGGCATGATTTATTTTCAGCACATTCGTCGGTTACTATTTCAAAAGTAATCGGCAAGATTTTTATTTTCAACATATTCGTCGCTTACTATTTCAAAAGTAATCAGCAAGATTTTTATTTTCAACATATTCGTCGCTTACTATTTCAAAAGTAATCGGCATGATTTATTTTCAGCACATTCGTCGGTTACTATTTAAAAAGTAATCGGCAAGATTTTTATTTTGAGCACATTCGTCGGTTACTATTTTAAAAGTAATCGACAAGACTTTTATTTTCAGCACATTTGTCGGTTACTATTTCAAAAGTAATCGGCATGATTTATTTTCAGCACATTCGTCGGTTACTATTTCAAAAGTAATCGGCAAGATTTTTATTTTGAGCACATTCGTCGGTTACTATTTTAAAAGTAATCCACAAAACTTTTATTTTTAGCACATTTGTCGGTTACTATTTCAAAAGTAATCGGCATGATTTATTTTCAGCACATTCGTCGGTTACTATTTCAAAAGTAATCGGCAAGACTTTATTTTCAACACATTCGTCGGTTACTATTTCAAAAGTAATCGGCATGATCTATTTTCTGCACATTCGTCGGTTACTGTTTCAAAAGTAATCGGCAAGATTTTTATTTTCAGCATATTCGTCGGTTACTATTTCAAAGGTAATCAGCAGTATTTATTTTCAGCACATTCGTCGGTTACTATTTCAAAAGTAATCGGCAAGACTTTATTTTCAGCACTTTCGTCGGTTACTATTTCAAATGTAATCGGCAGGATTTTTATTTTTAGCATATTCGTCGGTTACTATTTCGAAAGTAATCAGCAAGATTTTTATTTTTAGCATATTTGTCGGGTACTATTTTAAAAGTAATCGACAAGATTTTTATTTTCAACATATTCGTCGGTTACTATTTCAAAAGTAATCGGCAAGACTTTATTTTCAGCACTTTCGTCGGTTACTATTTCAAATGTAATCAGCAGGATTTTTATTTTCAGCATATTCGTCGGTTACTATTTCGAAAGTAATCGGCAAGATTTTTATTTTCAGCATATTTGTCGGTTACTATTTTAAAAGTAATCGACAAGATTTTTATTTTCAACATATTCCTCGGTTACTATTTCAAAAGTAATCGGCAAGATTTTTATTTTCAGCATGTTCGTCGGTTACTATTTCAAAAGTAATCGGCAAGATTTTTATTTTCAACATATTTGTTGGTTACAATTTTAAAAGTAATCGACAAGACTTTATTTTCAGCACATTCGTCGGTTACTATTTCAAAAGTAATCGGCAAGATTTTTATTTTCAACATATTCGTCGCTTACTATTTCAAAAGTAATCAACAAGATTTTTATTTTCATCATATTCGTCGCTTACTATTTCAAAAGTAATCGGCATGATTTATTTTCAGCACATTCGTCGGTTACTATTTCAAAAGTAATCGGCAAGATTTTTATTTTCAACATATTCGTCGCTTACTATTTCAAAAGTAATCAGCAAGATTTTTATTTTCAACATATTCGTCGCTTACTATTTCAAAAGTAATCGGCATGATTTATTTTCAGCACATTCGTCGGTTACTATTTAAAAAGTAATCGGCAAGATTTTTATTTTGAGCACATTCGTCGGTTACTATTTTAAAAGTAATCGACAAGACTTTTATTTTCAGCACATTTGTCGGTTACTATTTCAAAAGTAATCGGCATGATTTATTTTCAGCACATTCGTCGGTTACTATTTCAAAAGTAATCGGCAAGATTTTTATTTTGAGCACATTCGTCGGTTACTATTTTAAAAGTAATCCACAAAACTTTTATTTTTAGCACATTTGTCGGTTACTATTTCAAAAGTAATCGGCATGATTTATTTTCAGCACATTCGTCGGTTACTATTTCAAAAGTAATCGGCAAGACTTTATTTTCAACACATTCGTCGGTTACTATTTCAAAAGTAATCGGCATGATCTATTTTCTGCACATTCGTCGGTTACTGTTTCAAAAGTAATCGGCAAGATTTTTATTTTCAGCATATTCGTCGGTTACTATTTCAAAGGTAATCAGCAGTATTTATTTTCAGCACATTCGTCGGTTACTATTTCAAAAGTAATCGGCAAGACTTTATTTTCAGCACTTTCGTCGGTTACTATTTCAAATGTAATCGGCAGGATTTTTATTTTTAGCATATTCGTCGGTTACTATTTCGAAAGTAATCAGCAAGATTTTTATTTTTAGCATATTTGTCGGGTACTATTTTAAAAGTAATCGACAAGATTTTTATTTTCAACATATTCGTCGGTTACTATTTCAAAAGTAATCGGCAAGACTTTATTTTCAGCACTTTCGTCGGTTACTATTTCAAATGTAATCAGCAGGATTTTTATTTTCAGCATATTCGTCGGTTACTATTTCGAAAGTAATCGGCAAGATTTTTATTTTCAGCATATTTGTCGGTTACTATTTTAAAAGTAATCGACAAGATTTTTATTTTCAACATATTCCTCGGTTACTATTTCAAAAGTAATCGGCAAGATTTTTATTTTCAGCATGTTCGTCGGTTACTATTTCAAAAGTAATCGGCAAGATTTTTATTTTCAACATATTTGTTGGTTACAATTTTAAAAGTAATCGACAAGACTTTATTTTCAGCACATTCGTCGGTTACTATTTCAAAAGTAATCGGCAAGATTTTTATTTTCAACATATTCGTCGCTTACTATTTCAAAAGTAATCAACAAGATTTTTATTTTCATCATATTCGTCGCTTACTATTTCAAAAGTAATCGGCATGATTTATTTTCAGCACATTCGTCGGTTACTATTTCAAAAGTAATCGGCAAGATTTTTATTTTCAACATATTCGTCGCTTACTATTTCAAAAGTAATCAGCAAGATTTTTATTTTCAACATATTCGTCGCTTACTATTTCAAAAGTAATCGGCATGATTTATTTTCAGCACATTCGTCGGTTACTATTTAAAAAGTAATCGGCAAGATTTTTATTTTGAGCACATTCGTCGGTTACTATTTTAAAAGTAATCGACAAGACTTTTATTTTCAGCACATTTGTCGGTTACTATTTCAAAAGTAATCGGCATGATTTATTTTCAGCACATTCGTCGGTTACTATTTCAAAAGTAATCGGCAAGATTTTTATTTTGAGCACATTCGTCGGTTACTATTTTAAAAGTAATCCACAAAACTTTTATTTTTAGCACATTTGTCGGTTACTATTTCAAAAGTAATCGGCATGATTTATTTTCAGCACATTCGTCGGTTACTATTTCAAAAGTAATCGGCAAGACTTTATTTTCAACACATTCGTCGGTTACTATTTCAAAAGTAATCGGCATGATCTGTTTTCTGCACATTCGTCGGTTACTATTTCAAAAGTAATCGGCAAGATTTTTATTTTCAGCATATTCGTCGGTTACTATTTCAAAGGTAATCAGCAGTATTTATTTTCAGCACATTCGTCGGTTACTATTTCAAAAGTAATCGGCAAGACTTTATTTTCAGCACTTTCGTCGGTTACTATTTCAAATGTAATCGGCAGGATTTTTATTTTTAGCATATTCGTCGGTTACTATTTCGAAAGTAATCAGCAAGATTTTTATTTTTAGCATATTTGTCGGGTACTATTTTAAAAGTAATCGACAAGATTTTTATTTTCAACATATTCGTCGGTTACTATTTCAAAAGTAATCGGCAAGACTTTATTTTCAGCACTTTCGTCGGTTACTATTTCAAATGTAATCAGCAGGATTTTTATTTTCAGCATATTCGTCGGTTACTATTTCGAAAGTAATCGGCAAGATTTTTATTTTCAGCATATTTGTCGGTTACTATTTTAAAAGTAATCGACAAGATTTTTATTTTCAACATATTCCTCGGTTACTATTTCAAAAGTAATCGGCAAGATTTTTATTTTCAGCATGTTCGTCGGTTACTATTTCAAAAGTAATCGGCAAGATTTTTATTTTCAACATATTTGTTGGTTACAATTTTAAAAGTAATCGACAAGACTTTATTTTCAGCACATTCGTCGGTTACTATTTCAAAAGTAATCGGCAAGATTTTTATTTTCAACATATTCGTCGCTTACTATTTCAAAAGTAATCAACAAGATTTTTATTTTCATCATATTCGTCGCTTACTATTTCAAAAGTAATCGGCATGATTTATTTTCAGCACATTCGTCGGTTACTATTTCAAAAGTAATCGGCAAGATTTTTATTTTCAACATATTCGTCGCTTACTATTTCAAAAGTAATCAGCAAGATTTTTATTTTCAACATATTCGTCGCTTACTATTTCAAAAGTAATCGGCATGATTTATTTTCAGCACATTCGTCGGTTACTATTTAAAAAGTAATCGGCAAGATTTTTATTTTGAGCACATTCGTCGGTTACTATTTTAAAAGTAATCGACAAGACTTTTATTTTCAGCACATTTGTCGGTTACTATTTCAAAAGTAATCGGCATGATTTATTTTCAGCACATTCGTCGGTTACTATTTCAAAAGTAATCGGCAAGATTTTTATTTTGAGCACATTCGTCGGTTACTATTTTAAAAGTAATCCACAAAACTTTTATTTTTAGCACATTTGTCGGTTACTATTTCAAAAGTAATCGGCATGATTTATTTTCAGCACATTCGTCGGTTACTATTTCAAAAGTAATCGGCAAGACTTTATTTTCAACACATTCGTCGGTTACTATTTCAAAAGTAATCGGCATGATCTGTTTTCTGCACATTCGTCGGTTACTATTTCAAAAGTAATCGGCAAGATTTTTATTTTCAGCATATTCGTCGGTTACTATTTCAAAGGTAATCAGCAGTATTTATTTTCAGCACATTCGTCGGTTACTATTTCAAAAGTAATCGGCAAGACTTTATTTTCAGCACTTTCGTCGGTTACTATTTCAAATGTAATCGGCAGGATTTTTATTTTCAGCATATTCGTCGGTTACTATTTCGAAAGTAATCAGCAAGATTTTTATTTTCAGCATATTTGTCGGTTACTATTTTAAAAGTAATCGACAAGATTTTTATTTTCAACATATTCCTCGGTTACTATTTCAAAAGTAATCGGGAAGATTTTTATTTTCAGCATGTTCGTCGGTTACTATTTCAAAAGTAATCGGCAAGATTTTTATTTTCAACATATTTGTTGGTTACAATTTTAAAAGTAATCGACAAGACTTTATTTTCAGCACATTCGTCGGTTACTATTTCAAAAGTAATCGGCAAGATTTTTATTTTCAACATATTCGTCGCTTACTATTTCAAAAGTAATCAACAAGATTTTTATTTTCATCATATTCGTCGCTTACTATTTCAAAAGTAATCGGCATGATTTATTTTCAGCACATTCGTCGGTTACTATTTCAAAAGTAATCGGCAAGATTTTTATTTTCAACATATTCGTCGCTTACTATTTCAAAAGTAATCAGCAAGATTTTTATTTTCAACATATTCGTCGCTTACTATTTCAAAAGTAATCGGCATGATTTATTTTCAGCACATTCGTCGGTTACTATTTAAAAAGTAATCGGCAAGATTTTTATTTTGAGCACATTCGTCGGTTACTATTTTAAAAGTAATCGACAAGACTTTTATTTTCAGCACATTTGTCGGTTACTATTTCAAAAGTAATCGGCATGATTTATTTTCAGCACATTCGTCGGTTACTATTTCAAAAGTAATCGGCAAGATTTTTATTTTGAGCACATTCGTCGGTTACTATTTTAAAAGTAATCCACAAAACTTTTATTTTTAGCACATTTGTCGGTTACTATTTCAAAAGTAATCGGCATGATTTATTTTCAGCACATTCGTCGGTTACTATTTCAAAAGTAATCGGCAAGACTTTATTTTCAACACATTCGTCGGTTACTATTTCAAAAGTAATCGGCATGATCTGTTTTCTGCACATTCGTCGGTTACTATTTCAAAAGTAATCGGCAAGATTTTTATTTTCAGCATATTCGTCGGTTACTATTTCAAAGGTAATCAGCAGTATTTATTTTCAGCACATTCGTCGGTTACTATTTCAAAAGTAATCGGCAAGACTTTATTTTCAGCACTTTCGTCGGTTACTATTTCAAATGTAATCGGCAGGATTTTTATTTTCAGCATATTCGTCGGTTACTATTTCGAAAGTAATCAGCAAGATTTTTATTTTCAGCATATTTGTCGGTTACTATTTTAAAAGTAATCGACAAGATTTTTATTTTCAACATATTCGTCGGTTACTATTTCAAACGTAATCGGCAAGACTTTATTATCAGCACATTCGTTGGTTACTATTTTAAAAGTAATCGGCACGATTTTTATTTTCAACATATTCGTCGGTTACTATTTCAAAAGTAATCGGCAAGACTTTATTTTCAGCACTTTCGTCGGTTACTATTTCAAATGTAATCAGCAGGATTTTTATTTTCAGCATATTCGTCGGTTACTATTTCGAAAGTAATCGGCAAGATTTTTATTTTCAGCATATTTGTCGGTTACTATTTTAAAAGTAATCGATAAGATTTTTATTTTCAACATATTCCTCGGTTACTATTTCAAAAGTAATCGGCAAGATTTTTATTTTCAGCATGTTCGTCGGTTACTATTTCAAAAGTAATCGGCAAGATTTTTATTTTCAACATATTTGTCGGTTACAATTTTAAAAGTAATCGACAAGACTTTATTTTCAGCACATTCGTCGGTTACTATTTCAAAAGTAATCGGCAAGATTTTTATTTTCAACATATTCGTCGCTTACTATTTCAAAAGTAATCAACAAGATTTTTATTTTCATCATATTCGTCGCTTACTATTTCAAAAGTAATCGGCATGATTTATTTTCAGCACATTCGTCGGTTACTATTTCAAAAGTAATCGGCAAGATTTTTATTTTCAACATATTCGTCGCTTACTATTTCAAATGTAATCAGCAAGATTTTTATTTTCACCATATTCGTCGCTTACTATTTCAAAAGTAATCGGCAAGATTTTTATTTTGAGCACATTCGTCGGTTACTATTTTAAAAGTAATCGACAAGACTTTTATTTTCAGCACATTTGTCGGTTACTATTTCAAAAGTAATCGGCATGATTTATTTTCAGCACATTCGTCGGTTACTATTTCAAAAGTAATCGGCATGATTTATTTTCAGCACATTCGTCGGTTACTATTTCAAAAGTAATCGGCAAGACTTTATTTTCAACACATTCGTCGGTTACTATTTCAAAAGTAATCGGCATGATCTATTTTCTGCACATTCGTCGGTTACTGTTTCAAAAGTAATCGGCAAGATTTTTATTTTCAGCATATTCGTCGGTTACTATTTCAAAGGTAATCGGCAGTATTTATTTTAAGCACATTCGTCGGTTACTATTTCAAAAGTAATCGGCAAGACTTTATTTTCAGCACTTTCGTCGGTTACTATTTCAAATGTAATCGATAGGATTTTTATTTTCAGCATATTCGTCGGTTACTATTTCGAAAGTAATCGGCAAGATTTTTATTTTCAGCATATTTGTCGGTTACTATTTTAAAAGTAATCGACAAGATTTTTATTTTCAACATATTCCTCGGTTACTATTTCAAAAGTAATCGGCAAGATTTTTATTTTCAGCATGTTCGTCGGTTACTATTTCAAAAGTAATCGGCAAGATTTTTATTTTCAACATATTTGTCGGTTACAATTTTAAAAGTAATCGACAAGACTTTATTTTCAGCACATTCGTCGGTTACTATTTCAAAAGTAATCGGCAAGATTTTTATTTTCAACATATTCGTCGCTTACTATTTCAAAAGTAATCAACAAGATTTTTATTTTCATCATATTCGTCGCTTACTATTTCAAAAGTAATCGGCATGATTTATTTTCAGCACATTCGTCGGTTACTATTTCAAAAGTAATCGGCAAGATTTTTATTTTCAACATATTCGTCGCTTACTATTTCAAAAGTAATCAGCAAGATTTTTATTTTCACCATATTCGTCGCTTACTATTTCAAAAGTAATCGGCAAGATTTTTATTTTGAGCACATTCGTCGGTTACTATTTTAAAAGTAATCGACAAGACTTTTATTTTCAGCACATTTGTCGGTTACTATTTCAAAAGTAATCGGCATGATTTATTTTCAGCACATTCGTCGGTTACTATTTCAAAAGTAATCGGCATGATTTATTTTCAGCACATTCGTCGGTTACTATTTCAAAAGTAATCGGCAAGACTTTATTTTCAACACATTCGTCGGTTACTATTTCAAAAGTAATCGGCATGATCTATTTTCTGCACATTCGTCGGTTACTGTTTCAAAAGTAATCGGCAAGATTTTTATTTTCAGCATATTCGTCGGTTACTATTTCAAAGGTAATCGGCAGTATTTATTTTAAGCACATTCGTCGGTTACTATTTCAAAAGTAATCGGCAAGACTTTATTTTCAGCACTTTCGTCGGTTACTATTTCAAATGTAATCGATAGGATTTTTATTTTCAGCATATTCGTCGGTTACTATTTCGAAAGTAATCGGCAAGATTTTTATTTTCAGCATATTTGTCGGTTACTATTTTAAAAGTAATCGACAAGATTTTTATTTTCAACATATTCCTCGGTTACTATTTCAAAAGTAATCGGCAAGATTTTTATTTTCAGCATGTTCGTCGGTTACTATTTCAAAAGTAATCGGCAAGATTTTTATTTTCAACATATTTGTCGGTTACAATTTTAAAAGTAATCGACAAGACTTTATTTTCAGCACATTCGTCGGTTACTATTTCAAAAGTAATCGGCAAGATTTTTATTTTCAACATATTCGTCGCTTACTATTTCAAAAGTAATCAACAAGATTTTTATTTTCATCATATTCGTCGCTTACTATTTCAAAAGTAATCGGCATGATTTATTTTCAGCACATTCGTCGGTTACTATTTCAAAAGTAATCGGCAAGATTTTTATTTTCAACATATTCGTCGCTTACTATTTCAAAAGTAATCAGCAAGATTTTTATTTTCACCATATTCGTCGCTTACTATTTCAAAAGTAATCGGCAAGATTTTTATTTTGAGCACATTCGTCGGTTACTATTTTAAAAGTAATCGACAAGACTTTTATTTTCAGCACATTTGTCGGTTACTATTTCAAAAGTAATCGGCATGATTTATTTTCAGCACATTCGTCGGTTACTATTTCAAAAGTAATCGGCATGATTTATTTTCAGCACATTCGTCGGTTACTATTTCAAAAGTAATCGGCAAGACTTTATTTTCAACACATTCGTCGGTTACTATTTCAAAAGTAATCGGCATGATCTATTTTCTGCACATTCGTCGGTTACTGTTTCAAAAGTAATCGGCAAGATTTTTATTTTCAGCATATTCGTCGGTTACTATTTCAAAGGTAATCGGCAGTATTTATTTTAAGCACATTCGTCGGTTACTATTTCAAAAGTAATCGGCAAGACTTTATTTTCAGCACTTTCGTCGGTTACTATTTCAA
Source organism: Medicago lupulina (assembly GCA_958299785.1). Classification (NCBI taxonomy): domain Eukaryota; kingdom Viridiplantae; phylum Streptophyta; class Magnoliopsida; order Fabales; family Fabaceae; genus Medicago; species Medicago lupulina. Next base: position 38,667,949 of record OY283143.1, on the reverse strand, counting down.
ATGTAATCGATAGGATTTTTATTTTCAGCATATTCGTCGGTTACTATTTCGAAAGTAATCGGCAAGATTTTTATTTTCAGCATATTTGTCGGTTACTATTTTAAAAGTAATCGACAAGATTTTTATTTTCAACATATTCCTCGGTTACTATTTCAAAAGTAATCGGCAAGATTTTTATTTTCAGCATGTTCGTCGGTTACTATTTCAAAAGTAATCGGCAAGATTTTTATTTTCAACATATTTGTCGGTTACAATTTTAAAAGTAATCGACAAGACTTTATTTTCAGCACATTCGTCGGTTACTATTTCAAAAGTAATCGGCAAGATTTTTATTTTCAACATATTCGTCGCTTACTATTTCAAAAGTAATCAACAAGATTTTTATTTTCATCATATTCGTCGCTTACTATTTCAAAAGTAATCGGCATGATTTATTTTCAGCACATTCGTCGGTTACTATTTCAAAAGTAATCGGCAAGATTTTTATTTTCAACATATTCGTCGCTTACTATTTCAAAAGTAATCAGCAAGATTTTTATTTTCAACATATTCGTCGCTTACTATTTCAAAAGTAATCGGCAAGATTTTTATTTTGAGCACATTCGTCGGTTACTATTTTAAAAGTAATCGACAAGACTTTTATTTTCAGCACATTTGTCGGTTACTATTTCAAAAGTAATCGGCATGATTTATTTTCAGCACATTCGTCGGTTACTATTTCAAAAGTAATCGGCAAGATTTTTATTTTGAGCACATTCGTCGGTTACTATTTTAAAAGTAATCCACAAAACTTTTATTTTTAGCACTTTTGTCGGTTACTATTTCAAAAGTAATCGGCATGATTTATTTTCAGCACATTCGTCGCTTACTATTTCAAAAGTAATCGGCAAGACTTTATTTTCAACACATTCGTCGGTTACTATTTCAAAAGTAATCGGCATGATCTATTTTCTGCACATTCGTCGGTTACTGTTTCAAAAGTAATCGACAAGATTTTTATTTTCAGCATATTCGTCGGTTACTATTTCAAAGGTAATCAGCAGTATTTATTTTCAGCACATTCGTCGGTTACTATTTCAAAAGTAATCGGCAAGACTTTATTTTCAGCACTTTCGTCGGTTACTATTTCAAATGTAATCGACAGGATTTTTATTTTCAGCATATTCGTCGGTTACTATTTCGAAAGTAATCGGCAAGATTTTTATTTTCAGCATATTTGTCGGTTACTATTTTAAAAGTAATCGACAAGATTTTTATTTTCAACATATTCCTCGGTTACTATTTCAAAAGTAATCGGCAAGATTTTTATTTTCAGCATGTTCGTCGGTTACTATTTCAAAAGTAATCGGCAAGATTTTTATTTTCAACATATTTGTCGGTTACAATTTTAAAAGTAATCGACAAGACTTTATTTTCAGCACATTCGTCGGTTACTATTTCAAAAGTAATCGGCAAGATTTTTATTTTCAACATATTCGTCGCTTACTATTTCAAAAGTAATCAACAAGATTTTTATTTTCATCATATTCGTCGCTTACTATTTCAAAAGTAATCGGCATGATTTATTTTCAGCACATTCGTCGGTTACTATTTCAAAAGTAATCGGCAAGATTTTTATTTTCAGCATGTTCGTCGGTTACTATTTCAAAAGTAATCGGCAAGATTTTTATTTTCAACATATTTGTCGGTTACAATTTTAAAAGTAATCGACAAGACTTTATTTTCAGCACATTCGTCGGTTACTATTTCAAAAGTAATCGGCAAGATTTTTATTTTCAACATATTCGTCGCTTACTATTTCAAAAGTAATCAACAAGATTTTTATTTTCATCATATTCGTCGCTTACTATTTCAAAAGTAATCGGCATGATTTATTTTCAGCACATTCGTCGGTTACTATTTCAAAAGTAATCGGCAAGATTTTTATTTTCAACATATTCGTCGCTTACTATTTCAAAAGTAATCAGCAAGATTTTTATTTTCAACATATTCGTCGCTTACTATTTCAAAAGTAATCGGCAAGATTTTTATTTTGAGCACATTCGTCGGTTACTATTTTAAAAGTAATCGACAAGACTTTTATTTTCAGCACATTTGTCGGTTACTATTTCAAAAGTAATCGGCATGATTTATTTTCAGCACATTCGTCGGTTACTATTTCAAAAGTAATCGGCAAGATTTTTATTTTGAGCACATTCGTCGGTTACTATTTTAAAAGTAATCCACAAAACTTTTATTTTTAGCACTTTTGTCGGTTACTATTTCAAAAGTAATCGGCATGATTTATTTTCAGCACATTCGTCGGTTACTATTTCAAAAGTAATCGGCAAGACTTTATTTTCAACACATTCGTCGGTTACTATTTCAAAAGTAATCGGCATGATCTATTTTCTGCACATTCGTCGGTTACTGTTTCAAAAGTAATCGACAAGATTTTTATTTTCAGCATATTCGTCGGTTACTATTTCAAAGGTAATCAGCAGTATTTATTTTCAGCACATTCGTCGGTTACTATTTCAAAAGTAATCGGCAAGACTTTATTTTCAGCACTTTCGTCGGTTACTATTTCAAATGTAATCGACAGGATTTTTATTTTCAGCATATTCGTCGGTTACTATTTCGAAAGTAATCGGCAAGATTTTTATTTTCAGCATATTTGTCGGTTACTATTTTAAAAGTAATCGACAAGATTTTTATTTTCAACATATTCCTCGGTTACTATTTCAAAAGTAATCGGCAAGATTTTTATTTTCAGCATGTTCGTCGGTTACTATTTCAAAAGTAATCGGCAAGATTTTTATTTTCAACATATTTGTCGGTTACAATTTTAAAAGTAATCGACAAGACTTTATTTTCAGCACATTCGTCGGTTACTATTTCAAAAGTAATCGGCAAGATTTTTATTTTCAACATATTCGTCGCTTACTATTTCAAAAGTAATCAACAAGATTTTTATTTTCATCATATTCGTCGCTTACTATTTCAAAAGTAATCGGCATGATTTATTTTCAGCACATTCGTCGGTTACTATTTCAAAAGTAATCGGCAAGATTTTTATTTTCAACATATTCGTCGCTTACTATTTCAAAAGTAATCAGCAAGATTTTTATTTTCAACATATTCGTCGCTTACTATTTCAAAAGTAATCAACAAGATTTTTATTTTCATCATATTCGTCGCTTACTATTTCAAAAGTAATCGGCATGATTTATTTTCAGCACATTCGTCGGTTACTATTTCAAAAGTAATCGGCAAGATTTTTATTTTCAACATATTCGTCGCTTACTATTTCAAAAGTAATCAGCAAGATTTTTATTTTCAACATATTCGTCGCTTACTATTTCAAAAGTAATCGGCAAGATTTTTATTTTGAGCACATTCGTCGGTTACTATTTTAAAAGTAATCGACAAGACTTTTATTTTCAGCACATTTGTCGGTTACTATTTCAAAAGTAATCGGCATGATTTATTTTCAGCACATTCGTCGGTTACTATTTCAAAAGTAATCGGCATGATTTATTTTCAGCACATTCGTCGGTTACTATTTCAAAAGTAATCGGCAAGACTTTATTTTCAACACATTCGTCGGTTACTATTTCAAAAGTAATCGGCATGATCTATTTTCTGCACATTCGTCGGTTACTGTTTCAAAAGTAATCGGCAAGATTTTTATTTTCAGCATATTCGTCGGTTACTATTTCAAAGGTAATCAGCAGTATTTATTTTCAGCACATTCGTCGGTTACTATTTCAAAAGTAATCGGCAAGACTTTATTTTCAGCACTTTCGTCGGTTACTATTTCAAATGTAATCGACAGGATTTTTATTTTCAGCATATTCGTCGGTTACTATTTCGAAAGTAATCGGCAAGATTTTTATTTTCAGCATATTTGTCGGTTACTATTTTAAAAGTAATCGACAAGATTTTTATTTTCAACATATTCCTCGGTTACTATTTCAAAAGTAATCGGCAAGATTTTTATTTTCAGCATGTTCGTCGGTTACTATTTCAAAAGTAATCGGCAAGATTTTTATTTTCAACATATTTGTCGGTTACAATTTTAAAAGTAATCGACAAGACTTTATTTTAAGCACATTCGTCGGTTACTATTTCAAAAGTAATCGGCAAGATTTTTATTTTCAACATATTCGTCGCTTACTATTTCAAAAGTAATCAACAAGTTTTTTATTTTCATCATATTCGTCGCTTACTATTTCAAAAGTAATCGGCATGATTTATTTTCAGCACATTCGTCGGTTACTATTTCAAAAGTAATCGGCAAGATTTTTATTTTGAGCACATTCGTCGGTTACTATTTTAAAAGTAATCGACAAGACTTTTATTTTCAGCACATTTGTCGGTTACTATTTCAAAAGTAATCGGCATGATTTATTTTCAGCACATTCGTCGGTTACTATTTCAAAAGTAATCGGCAAGATTTTTATTTTGAGCACATTCGTCGGTTACTATTTTAAAAGTAATCCACAAAACTTTTATTTTTAGCACATTTGTCGGTTACTATTTCAAAAGTAATCGGCATGATTTATTTTCAGCACATTCGTCGGTTACTATTTCAAAAGTAATCGGCAAGACTTTATTTTCAACACATTCGTCGGTTACTATTTCAAAAGTAATCGGCATGATCTATTTTCTGCACATTCGTCGGTTACTGTTTCAAAAGTAATCGGCAAGATTTTTATTTTCAGCATATTCGTCGGTTACTATTTCAAAGGTAATCAGCAGTATTTATTTTCAGCACATTCGTCGGTTACTATTTCAAAAGTAATCGGCAAGACTTTATTTTCAGCACTTTCGTCGGTTACTATTTCAAATGTAATCGGCAGGATTTTTATTTTTAGCATATTCGTCGGTTACTATTTCGAAAGTAATCAGCAAGATTTTTATTTTTAGCATATTTGTCGGGTACTATTTTAAAAGTAATCGACAAGATTTTTATTTTCAACATATTCGTCGGTTACTATTTCAAAAGTAATCGGCAAGACTTTATTTTCAGCACTTTCGTCGGTTACTATTTCAAATGTAATCAGCAGGATTTTTATTTTCAGCATATTCGTCGGTTACTATTTCGAAAGTAATCGGCAAGATTTTTATTTTCAGCATATTTGTCGGTTACTATTTTAAAAGTAATCGACAAGATTTTTATTTTCAACATATTCCTCGGTTACTATTTCAAAAGTAATCGGCAAGATTTTTATTTTCAGCATGTTCGTCGGTTACTATTTCAAAAGTAATCGGCAAGATTTTTATTTTCAACATATTTGTTGGTTACAATTTTAAAAGTAATCGACAAGACTTTATTTTCAGCACATTCGTCGGTTACTATTTCAAAAGTAATCGGCAAGATTTTTATTTTCAACATATTCGTCGCTTACTATTTCAAAAGTAATCAACAAGATTTTTATTTTCATCATATTCGTCGCTTACTATTTCAAAAGTAATCGGCATGATTTATTTTCAGCACATTCGTCGGTTACTATTTCAAAAGTAATCGGCAAGATTTTTATTTTCAACATATTCGTCGCTTACTATTTCAAAAGTAATCAGCAAGATTTTTATTTTCAACATATTCGTCGCTTACTATTTCAAAAGTAATCGGCATGATTTATTTTCAGCACATTCGTCGGTTACTATTTAAAAAGTAATCGGCAAGATTTTTATTTTGAGCACATTCGTCGGTTACTATTTTAAAAGTAATCGACAAGACTTTTATTTTCAGCACATTTGTCGGTTACTATTTCAAAAGTAATCGGCATGATTTATTTTCAGCACATTCGTCGGTTACTATTTCAAAAGTAATCGGCAAGATTTTTATTTTGAGCACATTCGTCGGTTACTATTTTAAAAGTAATCCACAAAACTTTTATTTTTAGCACATTTGTCGGTTACTATTTCAAAAGTAATCGGCATGATTTATTTTCAGCACATTCGTCGGTTACTATTTCAAAAGTAATCGGCAAGACTTTATTTTCAACACATTCGTCGGTTACTATTTCAAAAGTAATCGGCATGATCTGTTTTCTGCACATTCGTCGGTTACTATTTCAAAAGTAATCGGCAAGATTTTTATTTTCAGCATATTCGTCGGTTACTATTTCAAAGGTAATCAGCAGTATTTATTTTCAGCACATTCGTCGGTTACTATTTCAAAAGTAATCGGCAAGACTTTATTTTCAGCACTTTCGTCGGTTACTATTTCAAATGTAATCGGCAGGATTTTTATTTTTAGCATATTCGTCGGTTACTATTTCGAAAGTAATCAGCAAGATTTTTATTTTTAGCATATTTGTCGGGTACTATTTTAAAAGTAATCGACAAGATTTTTATTTTCAACATATTCGTCGGTTACTATTTCAAAAGTAATCGGCAAGACTTTATTTTCAGCACTTTCGTCGGTTACTATTTCAAATGTAATCAGCAGGATTTTTATTTTCAGCATATTCGTCGGTTACTATTTCGAAAGTAATCGGCAAGATTTTTATTTTCAGCATATTTGTCGGTTACTATTTTAAAAGTAATCGACAAGATTTTTATTTTCAACATATTCCTCGGTTACTATTTCAAAAGTAATCGGCAAGATTTTTATTTTCAGCATGTTCGTCGGTTACTATTTCAAAAGTAATCGGCAAGATTTTTATTTTCAACATATTTGTTGGTTACAATTTTAAAAGTAATCGACAAGACTTTATTTTCAGCACATTCGTCGGTTACTATTTCAAAAGTAATCGGCAAGATTTTTATTTTCAACATATTCGTCGCTTACTATTTCAAAAGTAATCAACAAGATTTTTATTTTCATCATATTCGTCGCTTACTATTTCAAAAGTAATCGGCATGATTTATTTTCAGCACATTCGTCGGTTACTATTTCAAAAGTAATCGGCAAGATTTTTATTTTCAACATATTCGTCGCTTACTATTTCAAAAGTAATCAGCAAGATTTTTATTTTCAACATATTCGTCGCTTACTATTTCAAAAGTAATCGGCATGATTTATTTTCAGCACATTCGTCGGTTACTATTTAAAAAGTAATCGGCAAGATTTTTATTTTGAGCACATTCGTCGGTTACTATTTTAAAAGTAATCGACAAGACTTTTATTTTCAGCACATTTGTCGGTTACTATTTCAAAAGTAATCGGCATGATTTATTTTCAGCACATTCGTCGGTTACTATTTCAAAAGTAATCGGCAAGATTTTTATTTTGAGCACATTCGTCGGTTACTATTTTAAAAGTAATCCACAAAACTTTTATTTTTAGCACATTTGTCGGTTACTATTTCAAAAGTAATCGGCATGATTTATTTTCAGCACATTCGTCGGTTACTATTTCAAAAGTAATCGGCAAGACTTTATTTTCAACACATTCGTCGGTTACTATTTCAAAAGTAATCGGCATGATCTGTTTTCTGCACATTCGTCGGTTACTATTTCAAAAGTAATCGGCAAGATTTTTATTTTCAGCATATTTGTCGGTTACTATTTCAAAGGTAATCAGCAGTATTTATTTTCAGCACATTCGTCGGTTACTATTTCAAAAGTAATCGGCAAGACTTTATTTTCAGCACTTTCGTCGGTTACTATTTCAAATGTAATCGGCAGGATTTTTATTTTTAGCATATTCGTCGGTTACTATTTCGAAAGTAATCAGCAAGATTTTTATTTTCAGCATATTTGTCGGTTACTATTTTAAAAGTAATCGACAAGATTTTTATTTTCAACATATTCCTCGGTTACTATTTCAAAAGTAATCGGCAAGATTTTTATTTTCAGCATGTTCGTCGGTTACTATTTCAAAAGTAATCGGCAAGATTTTTATTTTCAACATATTTGTTGGTTACAATTTTAAAAGTAATCGACAAGACTTTATTTTCAGCACATTCGTCGGTTACTATTTCAAAAGTAATCGGCAAGATTTTTATTTTCAACATATTCGTCGCTTACTATTTCAAAAGTAATCAACAAGATTTTTATTTTCATCATATTCGTCGCTTACTATTTCAAAAGTAATCGGCATGATTTATTTTCAGCACATTCGTCGGTTACTATTTCAAAAGTAATCGGCAAGATTTTTATTTTCAACATATTCGTCGCTTACTATTTCAAAAGTAATCAGCAAGATTTTTATTTTCAACATATTCGTCGCTTACTATTTCAAAAGTAATCGGCATGATTTATTTTCAGCACATTCGTCGGTTACTATTTAAAAAGTAATCGGCAAGATTTTTATTTTGAGCACATTCGTCGGTTACTATTTTAAAAGTAATCGACAAGACTTTTATTTTCAGCACATTTGTCGGTTACTATTTCAAAAGTAATCGGCATGATTTATTTTCAGCACATTCGTCGGTTACTATTTCAAAAGTAATCGGCAAGACTTTATTATCAGCACATTCGTTGGTTACTATTTTAAAAGTAATCGGCACGATTTTTATTTTCAACATATTCGTCGGTTACTATTTCAAAAGTAATCGGCAAGACTTTATTTTCAGCACTTTCGTCGGTTACTATTTCAAATGTAATCGGCAGGATTTTTATTTTCAGCATATTCGTCGGTTACTATTTCGATAGTAATCGGCAAGATTTTTATTTTCAGCATATTTGTCGGTTACTATTTTAAAAGTAATCGACAAGATTTTTATTTTCAACATATTCCTCGGTTACTATTTCAAAAGTAATCGGCAAGATTTTTATTTTCAGCATGTTCGTCGGTTACTATTTCAAAAGTAATCGCCAAGATTTTTTTTTTCAACATATTTGTCGGTTACTATTTTAAAAGTAATCGACAAGACTTTATTTTCAGCACATTCGTCGGTTACTATTTCAAAAGTAATCGGCAAGATTTTTATTTTCAACATATTCGTCGGTTACTATTTCATATGTAATCGGCATGATTTATTCACAGCACATTCGTCGGTTACTATTTCAAAAGTAATCGGCAAGATTTTTATTTTCAGCATATTCGTCGGTTACTATTTCAAAGGTAATCAGCAGTATTTATTTTCAGCACATTCGTCGGTTACTATTTTAAAAGTAATCGACAAGACTTTATTTTCAGTACATTCGTCGGTTACTATTGCAAAAGTAATCGCCAAGATTTTTATTTTCAACATATTCGTTGCTTACTATTTCAAAAGTAATCAGCAAGATTTTTATTTTCAACATATTCGTCGCTTACTATTTGAAAAGTAATCGGCATGATTTATTTTCAGCACATTCGTCGGTTACTATTTCAAAAGTAATCGGCAAGATTTTTATTTTGAGCACATTCGTCGGTTACTATTTTAAAAGTAATCGACAAGACTTTTATTTTCAGCATATTCGTCGGTTACTATTTCGAAAGTAATCGGCAAGATTTTTATTTTCAGCATATTTGTCGGTTACTATTTTAAAAGTAATCGACAAGATATTTATTTTCAACATATTCGTCGGTTACTATTTCATAAGTAATCAGCATGATTTATTTTCAGCACATTCGTCGGTTACTATTTCAAAAGTAATCGGCATGATCTATTTTCTGCACATTCGTCGGTTACTATTTCAAAAGTAATCGGCAAGATTTATATTTTCAGCATATTCGTCGGTTACTATTTCAAAAGTAATCGGCAAGATTTTTATTTTCAGCATATTTGTCGGTTACTATATTAAAAGTAATCGACAAGATTTTTATTTTCAACATATTCGTCGGTTACTATTTCAAACGTAATCGGCAAGACTTTATTATCAGCACATTCGTTGGTTACTATTTTAAAAGTAATCGGCAAGATTTTTATTTTCAACATATTCGTCGGTTACTATTTCAAAAGTAATCGGCAAGACTTTATTTTCAGCACTTTCGTCGGTTACTATTTCAAATGTAATCGGCAGGATTTTTATTTTCAGCATATTCGTCGGTTACTATTTCGATAGTAATCGGCAAGATTTTTATTTTCAGCATATTTGTCGGTTACTATTTTAAAAGTAATCGACAAGATTTTTATTTTCAACATATTCCTCGGTTACTATTTCAAAAGTAATCGGCAAGATTTTTATTTTCAGCATGTTCGTCGGTTACTATTTCAAAAGTAATCAGCAAGATTTTTTTTTTCAACATATTTGTCGGTTACTATTTTAAAAGTAATCGACAAGACTTTATTTTCAGCACATTCGTCGGTTACTATTTCAAAAGTAATCGGCAAGATTTTTATTTTCAACATATTCGTCGGTTACTATTTCATAAGTAATCGGCATGATTTATTCACAGCACATTTGTCGGTTACTATTTCAAAAGTAATCGGCAAGATTTTTATTTTCAACATATTCCTCGGTTACTATTTAAAAAGTAATCGGTAAGATTTTTATTTTCAACATATTCGTCGGTTACTATTTCATAAGTAATCGGCATGATTTATTCACAGCACATTCGTCGGTTACTATTTCAAAAGTAATCGGCAAGATTTTTATTTTCAGCATATTCGTCGGTTAATATTTCAAAGGTAATCAGCAGTATTTATTTTCAGCACATTCGTCGGTTACTATTTTAAAAGTAATCGACAAGACTTTATTTTCAGTACATTCGTCGGTTACTATTGCAAAAGTAATCGGCAAGATTTTTATTTTCAACATATTCGTCGCTTACTATTTCAAAAGTAATCAGCAAGATTTTTATTTTCAACATATTCGTCGCTTACTATTTGAAAAGTAATCGGCATGATTTATTTTCAGCACATTCGTCGGTTACTATTTCAAAAGTAATCGGCAAGATTTTTATTTTGAGCACATTCGTCGGTTACTATTTTAAAAGTAATCGACAAGACTTTTATTTTCAGCATATTCGTCGGTTACTATTTCGAAAGTAATCGGCAAGATTTTTATTTTCAGCATATTTGTCGGTTACTATTTTAAAAGTAATCGACAAGATTTTTATTTTCAACATATTCGTCGGTTACTATTTCATAAGTAATCGGCATGATTTATTTTCAGCACATTCGTCGGTTACTATTTCAAAAGTAATCGGCATGATCTATTTTCTGCACATTCGTCGGTTACTATTTCAAAAGTAATCGGCAAGATTTATATTTTCAGCATATTCGTCGGTTACTATTTCAAAAGTAATCGACAAGATTTTTATTTTCAGCATATTTGTCGGTTACTATATTAAAAGTAATCGACAAGATTTTTATTTTCAACATATTCGTCGGTTACTATTTCAAACGTAATCGGCTAGACTTTATTATCAGCACATTCGTTGGTTACTATTTTAAAAGTAATCGGCAAGATTTTTATTTTCAACATATTCGTCGGTTACTATTTCAAAAGTAATCGGCAAGACTTTATTTTCAGCACTTTCGTCGGTTACTATTTCAAATGTAATCGTCAGGATTTTTATTTTCAGCATATTCGTCGGTTACTATTTCGATAGTAATCGGCAAGATTTTTATTTTCAGCATATTTGTCGGTTACTATTTTAAAAGTAATCGACAAGATTTTTATTTTCAACATATTCCTCGGTTACTATTTCAAAAGTAATCAGCAAGATTTTTATTTTCAGCGTGTTCGTCGGTTACTATTTCAAAAGTAATCGGCAAGATTTTTATTTTCAACATATTCGTCGGTTACTATTTCATAAGTAATCGGCATGATTTATTCACAGCACAGTCGTCGGTTACTATTTCAAAAGTAATCGGCAAGATTTTTATTTTCAACATATTCCTCGGTTACTATTTAAAAAGTAATCGGTAAGATTTTTATTTTCAACATATTCGTCGCTTACTATTTCAAAAGTAATCAGCAAGATTTTTATTTTCAACATATTCGTCGCGTACTATTTCAAAAGTAATCGGCATGATTTATTTTCAGCACATTCGTCGGTTACTATTTCAAAAGTAATCGGCAAGATTTTTATTTTGAGCACATTCGTCGGTTACTATTTTAAAAGTAATCGACAAGACTTTTATTTTCAGCACATTTGTCGGTTACTATTTCAAAAGTAATCGGCATGATTTATTTTCAGCACATTCGTCGGTTACTATTTCAAAAGTAATCGGCAAGATTTTTATTTTGAGCACATTCGTTGGTTACTATTTTAAAAGTAATCGACAAGACTTTTATTTTCAGCACATTTGTCGGTTACTATTTCAAAAGTAATCGGCATGATTTATTTTCAGCACATTCGTCGGTTACTATTTCAAAAGTAATCGGCAAGACTTTATTTTCAACACATTCGTCGGTTACCATTTCAAAAGTAATCGGCATGATCTATTTTCTGCACATTCGTCGGTTACTATTTCAAAAGTAATCGGCAAGATTTTTATTTTCAGCATATTCGTCGGTTACTATTTCAAAGGTAATCAGCAGTATTTATTTTCAGCACATTCGTCGGTTACTATTTTAAAAGTAATCGACAAGACTTTATTTTCAGTACATTCGTCGGTTACTATTGCAAAAGTAATCGGCAAGATTTTTATTTTCAACATATTCGTCGCTTACTATTTCAAAAGTAATCAGCAAGATTTTTATTTTCAACATATTCGTCGCTTACTATTTGAAAAGTAATCGGCATGATTTATTTTGAGCACATTCGTCGGTTACTATTTCAAAAGTAATCGGCAAGATTTATATTTTCAGCATATTCGTCGGTTACTATTTCAAAAGTAATCGGCAAGATTTTTATTTTCAGCATATTTGTCGGTTACTATATTAAAAGTAATCGACAAGATTTTTATTTTCAACATATTCATCGGTTACTATTTCAAACGTAATCGGCAAGACTTTATTATCAGCACATTCGTTGGTTACTATTTTAAAAGTAATCGGCAAGATTTTTATTTTCAACATATTCGTCGGTTACTATTTCAAAAGTAATCGGCAAGACTTTATTTTCAGCACTTTCGTCGGTTACTATTTCAAATGTAATCGGCAGGATTTTTATTTTCAGCATATTCGTCGGTTACTATTTCGATAGTAATCGACAAGATTTTTATTTTCAGCATATTTGTCGGTTACTATTTTAAAAGTAATCGACAAGATTTTTATTTTCAACATATTCCTCGGTTACTATTTCAAAAGTAATCGGCAAGATTTTTATTTTCAACATATTCCTCGGTTACTATTTAAAAAGTAATCGGTAAGATTTTTATTTTCAACATATTCGTCGCTTACTATTTCAAAAGTAATCAGCAAGATTTTTATTTTCAACATATTCGTCGGTTACTATTTCATAAGTAATCGGCATGATTTATTCACAGCACATTCGTCGGTTACTATTTCAAAAGTAATCGGCAAGATTTTTATTTTCAGCATATTCGTCGGTTACTATTTCAAAGGTAATCAGCAGTATTTATTTTCAGCACATTCGTCGGTTACTATTTTAAAAGTAATCGACAAGACTTTATTTTCAGTACATTCGTCGGTTACTATTGCAAAAGTAATCGGCAAGATTTTTATTTTCAACATATTCGTCGCTTACTATTTCAAAAGTAATCAGCAAGATTTTTATTTTCAACATATTCGTCGCTTACTATTTGAAAAGTAATCGGCATGATTTATTTTCAGCACATTCGTCGGTTACTATTTCAAAAGTAATCGGCAAGATTTATATTTTCAGCATATTCGTCGGTTACTATTTCAAAAGTAATCGGCAAGATTTTTATTTTCAGCATATTTGTCGGTTACTATATTAAAAGTAATCGACAAGATTTTTATTTTCAACATATTCATCGGTTACTATTTCAAACGTAATCGGCAAGACTTTATTATCAGCACATTCGTTGGTTACTATTTTAAAAGTAATCGGCAAGATTTTTATTTTCAACATATTCGTCGGTTACTATTTCAAAAGTAATCGGCAAGACTTTATTTTCAGCACTTTCGTCGGTTACTATTTCAAATGTAATCGGCAGGATTTTTATTTTCAGCATATTCGTCGGTTACTATTTCGATAGTAATCGACAAGATTTTTATTTTCAGCATATTTGTCGGTTACTATTTTAAAAGTAATCGACAAGATTTTTATTTTCAACATATTCCTCGGTTACTATTTCAAAAGTAATCGGCAAGATTTTTATTTTCAACATATTCCTCGGTTACTATTTAAAAAGTAATCGGTAAGATTTTTATTTTCAACATATTCGTCGCTTACTATTTCAAAAGTAATCAGCAAGATTTTTATTTTCAACATATTCGTCGGTTACTATTTCATAAGTAATCGGCATGATTTATTCACAGCACATTCGTCGGTTACTATTTCAAAAGTAATCGGCAAGATTTTTATTTTCAGCATATTCGTTGGTTACTATTTCAAAGGTAATCAGCAGTATTTATTTTCAGCACATTCGTCGGTTACTATTTTAAAAGTAATCGACAAGACTTTATTTTCAGTACATTCGTCGGTTACTATTGCAAAAGTAATCGGCAAGATTTTTATTTTCAACATATTCGTCGCTTACTATTTCAAAAGTAATCAGCAAGATTTTTATTTTCAACATATTCGTCGCTTACTATTTGAAAAGTAATCGGCATGATTTATTTTCAGCACATTCGTCGGTTACTATTTCAAAAGTAATCGGCAAGATTTTTATTTTGAGCACATTCGTCGGTTACTATTTTAAAAGTAATCGACAAGACTTTTATTTTCAGCATATTCGTCGGTTACTATTTCGAAAGTAATCGGCAAGATTTTCATTTTCAGCATATTTTTCGGTTACTATTTTAAAAGTAATCGACAAGATTTTTATTTTCAACATATTCGTCGGTTACTATTTCATAAGTAATCGGCATGATTTATTTTCAGCACATTCGTCGGTTACTATTTCAAAAGTAATCGGCATGATCTATTTTCTGCACATTCGTCGGTTACTATTTCAAAAGTAATCGGCAAGATTAATATTTTCAGCATATTCGTCGGTTACTATTTCAAAAGTAATCGGCAAGATTTTTATTTTCAGCATATTTGTCGGTTACTATATTAAAAGTAATCGACAAGATTTTTATTTTCAACATATTCGTCGGTTACTATTTCAAACGTAATCGGCAAGACTTTATTATCAGCACATTCGTTGGTTACTATTTTAAAAGTAATCGGCAAGATTTTTATTTTCAACATATTCGTCGGTTACTATTTCAAAAGTAATCGGCAAGACTTTATTTTCAGCACTTTCGTCGGTTACTATTTCAAATGTAATCGGCAGGATTTTTATTTTCAGCATATTCGTCGGTTACTATTTCGATAGTAATCGGCAAGATTTTTATTTTCAGCATATTTGTCGGTTACTATTTTAAAAGTAATCGACAAGATTTTTATTTTCAACATATTCCTCGGTTACTATTTCAAAAGTAATCGGCAAGATTTTTATTTTCAGCATGTTCGTCGGTTACTATTTCAAAAGTAATCGGCAAGATTTTTTTTTTCAACATATTTGTCGGTTACTATTTTAAAAGTAATCGACAAGACTTTATTTTCAGCACATTCGTCGGTTACTATTTCAAAAGTAATCGGCAAGATTTTTATTTTCAACATATTCGTCGGTTACTATTTCATAAGTAATCGGCATGATTTATTTTCAGCACATTCGTCGGTTACTATTTCAAAAGTAATCGGCATGATCTATTTTCTGCACATTCGTCGGTTACTATTTCAAAAGTAATCGGCAAGATTAATATTTTCAGCATATTCGTCGGTTACTATTTCAAAAGTAATCGGCAAGATTTTTATTTTCAGCATATTTGTCGGTTACTATATTAAAAGTAATCGACAAGATTTTTATTTTCAACATATTCGTCGGTTACTATTTCAAACGTAATCGGCAAGACTTTATTATCAGCACATTCGTTGGTTACTATTTTAAAAGTAATCGGCAAGATTTTTATTTTCAACATATTCGTCGGTTACTATTTCAAAAGTAATCGGCAAGACTTTATTTTCAGCACTTTCGTCGGTTACTATTTCAAATGTAATCGGCAGGATTTTTATTTTCAGCATATTCGTCGGTTACTATTTCGATAGTAATCGGCAAGATTTTTATTTTCAGCATATTTGTCGGTTACTATTTTAAAAGTAATCGACAAGATTTTTATTTTCAACATATTCCTCGGTTACTATTTCAAAAGTAATCGGCAAGATTTTTATTTTCAGCATGTTCGTCGGTTACTATTTCAAAAGTAATCGGCAAGATTTTTTTTTTCAACATATTTGTCGGTTACTATTTTAAAAGTAATCGACAAGACTTTATTTTCAGCACATTCGTCGGTTACTATTTCAAAAGTAATCGGCAAGATTTTTATTTTCAACATATTCGTCGGTTACTATTTCATAAGTAATCGGCATGATTTATTCACAGCACAGTCGTCGGTTACTATTTCATAAGTAATCGGCATGATTTATTCACAGCACATTCGTCGGTTACTATTTCAAAAGTAATCGGCAAGATTTTTATTTTCAACATATTCCTCGGTTACTATTTAAAAAGTAATCGGTAAGATTTTTATTTTCAACATATTCGTCGCTTACTATTTCAAAAGTAATCAGCAAGATTTTTATTTTCAACATATTCGTCGGTTACTATTTCATAAGTAATCGGCATGATTTATTCACAGCACATTCGTTGGTTACTATTTCAAAAGTAATCGGCAAGATTTTTATTTTCAGCATATTCGTCGGTTACTATTTCAAAGGTAATCAGCAGTATTTATTTTCAGCACATTCGTCGGTTACTATTTTAAAAGTAATCGACAAGACTTTATTTTCAGTACATTCGTCGGTTACTATTGCAAAAGTAATCGGCAAGATTTTTATTTTCAACATATTCGTCGCTTACTATTTCAAAAGTAATCAGCAAGATTTTTATTTTCAACATATTCGTCGCTTACTATTTGAAAAGTAATCGGCATGATTTATTTTCAGCACATTCGTCGGTTACTATTTCAAAAGTAATCGGCAAGATTTTTATTTTGAGCACATTCGTCGGTTACTATATTAAAAGTAATCGACAAGATTTTTATTTTCAACATATTCATCGGTTACTATTTCAAACGTAATCGGCAAGACTTTATTATCAGCACATTCGTTGGTTACTATTTTAAAAGTAATCGGCAAGATTTTTATTTTCAACATATTCGTCGGTTACTATTTCAAAAGTAATCGGCAAGACTTTATTTTCAGCACTTTCGTCGGTTACTATTTCAAATGTAATCGGCAGGATTTTTATTTTCAGCATATTCGTCGGTTACTATTTCGATAGTAATCGACAAGATTTTTATTTTCAGCATATTTGTCGGTTACTATTTTAAAAGTAATCGACAAGATTTTTATTTTCAACATATTCCTCGGTTACTATTTCAAAATTAATCGGCAAGATTTTTATTTTCAACATATTCCTCGGTTACTATTTCAAAAGTAATCGGTAAGATTTTTATTTTCAACATATTCGTCGCTTACTATTTCAAAAGTAATCAGCAAGATTTTTATTTTCAACATATTCGTCGGTTACTATTTCATAAGTAATCGGCATGATTTATTCACAGCACATTCGTCGGTTACTATTTCAAAAGTAATCGGCAAGATTTTTATTTTCAGCATATTCGTCGGTTACTATTTCAAAGGTAATCAGCAGTATTTATTTTCAGCACATTCGTCGGTTACTATTTTAAAAGTAATCGACAAGACTTTATTTTCAGTACATTCGTCGGTTACTATTGCAAAAGTAATCGGCAAGATTTTTATTTTCAACATATTCGTCGCTTACTATTTCAAAAGTAATCAGCAAGATTTTTATTTTCAACATATTCGTCGCTTACTATTTGAAAAGTAATCGGCATGATTTATTTTCAGCACATTCGTCGGTTACTATTTCAAAAGTAATCGGCAAGATTTATATTTTCAGCATATTCGTCGGTTACTATTTCAAAAGTAATCGGCAAGATTTTTATTTTCAGCATATTTGTCGGTTACTATATTAAAAGTAATCGACAAGATTTTTATTTTCAACATATTCATCGGTTACTATTTCAAACGTAATCGGCAAGACTTTATTATCAGCACATTCGTTGGTTACTATTTTAAAAGTAATCGGCAAGATGTTTATTTTCAACATATTCGTCGGTTACTATTTCAAAAGTAATCGGCAAGACTTTATTTTCAGCACTTTCGTCGGTTACTATTTCAAATGTAATCGGCAGGATTTTTATTTTCAGCATATTCGTCGGTTACTATTTCGATAGTAATCGACAAGATTTTTATTTTCAGCATATTTGTCGGTTACTATTTTAAAAGTAATCGACAAGATTTTTATTTTCAACATATTCCTCGGTTACTATTTCAAAAGTAATCGGCAAGATTTTTATTTTCAACATATTCCTCGGTTACTATTTAAAAAGTAATCGGTAAGATTTTTATTTTCAACATATTCGTCGCTTACTATTTCAAAAGTAATCAGCAAGATTTTTATTTTCAACATATTCGTCGGTTACTATTTCATAAGTAATCGGCATGATTTATTCACAGCACATTCGTCGGTTACTATTTCAAAAGTAATCGGCAAGATTTTTATTTTCAGCATATTCGTCGGTTACTATTTCAAAGGTAATCAGTAGTATTTATTTTCAGCACATTCGTCGGTTACTATTTTAAAAGTAATCGACAAGACTTTATTTTCAGTACATTCGTCGGTTACTATTGCAAAAGTAATCGGCAAGATTTTTATTTTCAACATATTCGTCGCTTACTATTTCAAAAGTAATCAGCAAGATTTTTATTTTCAACATATTCGTCGCTTACTATTTGAAAAGTAATCGGCATGATTTATTTTCAGCACATTCGTCGGTTACTATTTCAAAAGTAATCGGCAAGATTTTTATTTTGAGCACATTCGTCGGTTACTATTTTAAAAGTAATCGACAAGACTTTTATTTTCAGCATATTCGTCGGTTACTATTTCGAAAGTAATCGGCAAGATTTTCATTTTCAGCATATTTTTCGGTTACTATTTTAAAAGTAATCGACAAGATTTTTATTTTCAACATATTCGTCGGTTACTATTTCATAAGTAATCGGCATGATTTATTTTCAGCACATTCGTCGGTTACTATTTCAAAAGTAATCGGCATGATCTATTTTCTGCACATTCGTCGGTTACTATTTCAAAAGTAATCGGCAAGATTAATATTTTCAGTATATTCGTCGGTTACTATTTCAAAAGTAATCGGCAAGATTTTTATTTTCAGCATATTTGTCGGTTACTATATTAAAAGTAATCGACAAGATTTTTATTTTCAACATATTCGTCGGTTACTATTTCAAACGTAATCGGCAAGACTTTATTATCAGCACATTCGTTGGTTACTATTTTAAAAGTAATCGGCAAGATTTTTATTTTCAACATATTCGTCGGTTACTATTTCAAAAGTAATCGGCAAGACTTTATTTTCAGCACTTTCGTCGGTTACTATTTCAAATGTAATCGGCAGGATTTTTATTTTCAGCATATTCGTCGGTTACTATTTCGATAGTAATCGGCAAGATTTTTATTTTCAGCATATTTGTCGGTTACTATTTTAAAAGTAATCGACAAGATTTTTATTTTCAACATATTCCTCGGTTACTATTTCAAAAGTAATCGGCAAGATTTTTATTTTCAGCATGTTCGTCGGTTACTATTTCAAAAGTAATCGGCAAGATTTTTTTTTTCAACATATTTGTCGGTTACTATTTTAAAAGTAATCGACAAGACTTTATTTTCAGCACATTCGTCGGTTACTATTTCAAAAGTAATCGGCAAGATTTTTATTTTCAACATATTCGTCGGTTACTATTTCATAAGTAATCGGCATGATTTATTCACAGCACAGTCGTCGGTTACTATTTCATAAGTAATCGGCATGATTTATTCACAGCACATTCGTCGGTTACTATTTCAAAAGTAATCGGCAAGATTTTTATTTTCAACATATTCCTCGGTTACTATTTAAAAAGTAATCGGTAAGATTTTTATTTTCAACATATTCGTCGCTTACTATTTCAAAAGTAATCAGCAAGATTTTTATTTTCAACATATTCGTCGGTTACTATTTCATAAGTAATCGGCATGATTTATTCACAGCACATTCGTTGGTTACTATTTCAAAAGTAATCGGCAAGATTTTTATTTTCAGCATATTCGTCGGTTACTATTTCAAAGGTAATCAGCAGTATTTATTTTCAGCACATTCGTCGGTTACTATTTTAAAAGTAATCGACAAGACTTTATTTTCAGTACATTCGTCGGTTACTATTGCAAAAGTAATCGGCAAGATTTTTATTTTCAACATATTCGTCGCTTACTATTTCAAAAGTAATCAGCAAGATTTTTATTTTCAACATATTCGTCGCTTACTATTTGAAAAGTAATCGGCATGATTTATTTTCAGCACATTCGTCGGTTACTATTTCAAAAGTAATCGGCAAGATTTTTATTTTGAGCACATTCGTCGGTTACTATATTAAAAGTAATCGACAAGATTTTTATTTTCAACATATTCGTCGGTTACTATTTCGAAAGTAATCGGCAAGACTTTATTATCAGCACATTCGTTGGTTACTATTTTAAAAGTAATCGGCAAGATTTTTATTTTCAACATATTCGTCGGTTACTATTTCAAAAGTAATCGGCAAGACTTTATTTTCAGCACTTTCGTCGGTTACTATTTCAAATGTAATCGGCAGGATTTTTATTTTCAGCATATTCGTCGGTTACTATTTCGATAGTAATCGACAAGATTTTTATTTTCAGCATATTTGTCGGTTACTATTTTAAAAGTAATCGACAAGATTTTTATTTTCAACATATTCCTCGGTTACTATTTCAAAAGTAATCGGCAAGATTTTTATTTTCAACATATTCCTCGGTTACTATTTAAAAAGTAATCGGTAAGATTTTTATTTTCAACATATTCGTCGCTTACTATTTCAAAAGTAATCAGCAAGATTTTTATTTTCAACATATTCGTCGGTTACTATTTCATAAGTAATCGGCATGATTTATTCACAGCACATTCGTCGGTTACTATTTCAAAAGTAATCGGCAAGATTTTTATTTTCAGCATATTCGTCGGTTACTATTTCAAAGGTAATCAGCAGTATTTATTTTCAGCACATTCGTCGGTTACTATTTTAAAAGTAATCGACAAGACTTTATTTTCAGTACATTCGTCGGTTACTATTGCAAAAGTAATCGGCAAGATTTTTATTTTCAACATATTCGTCGCTTACTATTTCAAAAGTAATCAGCAAGATTTTTATTTTCAACATATTCGTCGCTTACTATTTGAAAAGTAATCGGCATGATTTATTTTCAGCACATTCGTCGGTTACTATTTCAAAAGTAATCGGCAAGATTTATATTTTCAGCATATTCGTCGGTTACTATTTCAAAAGTAATCGGCAAGATTTTTATTTTCAGCATATTTGTCGGTTACTATATTAAAAGTAATCGACAAGATTTTTATTTTCAACATATTCATCGGTTACTATTTCAAACGTAATCGGCAAGACTTTATTATCAGCACATTCGTTGGTTACTATTTTAAAAGTAATCGGCAAGATTTTTATTTTCAACATATTCGTCGGTTACTATTTCAAAAGTAATCGGCAAGACTTTATTTTCAGCACTTTCGTCGGTTACTATTTCAAATGTAATCGGCAGGATTTTTATTTTCAGCATATTCGTCGGTTACTATTTCGATAGTAATCGACAAGATTTTTATTTTCAGCATATTTGTCGGTTACTATTTTAAAAGTAATCGACAAGATTTTTATTTTCAACATATTCCTTGTAACACCCCGTTTTCCCAAAACAACGTAATATTATATAAAACATCAGAGTTCAACATACAACGGAGTATTACATCTACTTTTCAAAATTCAGTTTAAATAGATTATAAAAACTATTTAATTCAACACCTCATTTTATAAAAATCTGCAGCGGAATATTCATTTAATAATCAATTCAACAACTATGTCATCATCCTTGGCACAAAGGCCTCATCATACTACAATGTATTTCATAATAATAAAATCTCCAACAACATGTTCTTCAGATAAAATGATACATAAAGGAATGAAAGAATTAAACATCAAAAATCCCCATCCCGTTACGTATCAGAGCCTACGACACGAGAGCCAACTCCTATCTATCCTTCGCTACCTGCACTTGCCCACGAGGCGGCAATTCCAGCAGAAGGGGTGAGTTCACAAATCAAAAGTAATATACAAATATATGAATCAAACGTCAAGATTAACAAATCATAAATCCAACTCATCACATATACAATATAGCACATCATAGCATCATCATAAGCATCATCATAACAACATCATATCAAGCATCAACGTCTCAAAACATCGTCTCATAACATGTCAACAATTTGACTCAACTAAATGCAACTCTAACATCTTGACATCATGCATGTGGTACCATATTTTTATAGCATTAATATGCTTCACCGTCGCTTTGAGCAAATGCTCCACCGTCGCTTTGAGCATAAAGCTCCACCGTCGCTTTGAGCATAAAGCTCCACCGTCTCATAATTATGCAAATGCATGGACTCGTCATTTAACAACTTGACTTCAACTTCTCAAAACATCATTCATAATGCAGGACTGACACATGCAGGTATAATAGTTACATGGCAGAACATCATCTCATTAATCATATACATCGCAGCACGTAACATCATCACAATCACATAACATCATATTTAAACATCACTTAACCTCATCCAAAGCAACTCAAGTTTAGCAAAATATAATATTTTCATGTAAACATACATTAATCCATCGTATCAACAACAATAGCAACATATACATTAATCAATTACATTCATATCAAAGTCCAAAACATCCTTCAAAAGCAACCAAGTTTGATCAATAATACATAAGCTAAATACTCATAAAACACCTCAATTGAACCTCTAATACTTAAGTTTGAAGTTTGGGAACTAACCATAGGTTTTCGGACTAACTTGGGATAAGTTATACTAAGTTTTCTTAAAGTTTTCCTCAAGACCCACTTGGAGTATTTTCATCATAACTCAAAATCTACAAATCATTTTCAAGCCCAACCAACGCCATTAGAAAGCTAACTTAATTACCTAAAACTTTCATGTTTACACCAAAAGCTAGTTCAAAGCAGAAATGGGTGAAAAATAGTGAAATATGAAGGATCTGGTTCACAAAAATCGTGTCACGATTTTGGAAATCGCGGCGCGTTTTTACGTCCAGAACCACTTAGCATTCTGCCATCAAAATCGCGTTATGGTTGCAAAAATCGCGGCACGGTTTGACAGTATCAGGTCAAAAAAACAGCTTTTTCAAAAATGCGATTTCAGCATGGTTTTACCCCAAAAATCCCAACTTTGATCCCTTTATCACCCAAAATGAATTGTTACATTGTTTATGGGTTCATTATACAACAAAACATCAGAAACATATCATGGAAACATCATCAACAACATAAAACAACATCATAGAGCAATTTATCATGTTCTTTAACCTAATTCCAAAAACCACCATTTTCAATCCATTTTCATGAAATCATATACATATATATTAACAATTGAAAGGTAAACCCACCCTTACCTGATTAAATGAATAAGGCAAGCTACAACAATCAATCTTCTAGGCTAATCCCCTTGTTCTTGGTTCTTCTCCCTTCTACCCAAAAAGCTTATGTTTTCTTTTCTGTACGTACCAAGTTTTTGTCTGCCTCTTTCTATTCCTTACCAACCAAAACATAACCCCCTTTTCTTTCCATTTACTCCCTCACTAACTTTCTATTAATTCTCCTTAACCCCTCCTTAACTCCATTAACTCTAAATAATTCCCTTTTAATTAAATAAATAATATATATCTCCTATTTTATCAAATAACACAAATAATTATATAATAATAACAACACATCAGATATTCACATAAATCACATAAATTATATGAAATACATAAAACATACTAAAATCGACCAAAAATAAATAAATAGCAACTAGGGCGTTACATTCCTCGGTTACTATTTCAAAAGTAATCGGCAAGATTTTTATTTTCAACATATTCCTCGGTTACTATTTAAAAAGTAATCGGTAAGATTTTTATTTTCAACATATTCGTCGCTTACTATTTCAAAAGTAATCAGCAAGATTTTTATTTTCAACATATTCGTCGGTTACTATTTCATAAGTAATCGGCATGATTTATTCACAGCACATTCGTCGGTTACTATTTCAAAAGTAATCGGCAAGATTTTTATTTTCAGCATATTCGTCGGTTACTATTTCAAAGGTAATCAGCAGTATTTATTTTCAGCACATTCGTCGGTTACTATTTTAAAAGTAATCGACAAGACTTTATTTTCAGTACATTCGTCGGTTACTATTGCAAAAGTAATCGGCAAGATTTTTATTTTCAACATATTCGTCGCTTACTATTTCAAAAGTAATCAGCAAGATTTTTATTTTCAACATATTCGTCGCTTACTATTTGAAAAGTAATCGGCATGATTTATTTTCAGCACATTCGTCGGTTACTATTTCAAAAGTAATCGGCAAGATTTTTATTTTGAGCACATTCGTCGGTTACTATTTTAAAAGTAATCGACAAGACTTTTATTTTCAGCATATTCGTCGGTTACTATTTCGAAAGTAATCGGCAAGATTTTCATTTTCAGCATATTTTTCGGTTACTATTTTAAAAGTAATCGACAAGATTTTTATTTTCAACATATTCGTCGGTTACTATTTCATAAGTAATCGGCATGATTTATTTTCAGCACATTCGTCGGTTACTATTTCAAAAGTAATCGGCATGATCTATTTTCTGCACATTCGTCGGTTACTATTTCAAAAGTAATCGGCAAGATTAATATTTTCAGCATATTCGTCGGTTACTATTTCAAAAGTAATCGGCAAGATTTTTATTTTCAGCATATTTGTCGGTTACTATATTAAAAGTAATCGACAAGATTTTTATTTTCAACATATTCGTCGGTTACTATTTCAAACGTAATCGGCAAGACTTTATTATCAGCACATTCGTTGGTTACTATTTTAAAAGTAATCGGCAAGATTTTTATTTTCAACATATTCGTCGGTTACTATTTCAAAAGTAATCGGCAAGACTTTATTTTCAGCACTTTCGTCGGTTACTATTTCAAATGTAAACGGCAGGATTTTTATTTTCAGCATATTCGTCGGTTACTATTTCGATAGTAATCGGCAAGATTTTTATTTTCAGCATATTTGTCGGTTACTATTTTAAAAGTAATCGACAAGATTTTTATTTTCAACATATTCCTCGGTTACTATTTCAAAAGTAATCGGCAAGATTTTTATTTTCAGCATGTTCGTCGGTTACTATTTCAAAAGTAATCGGCAAGATTTTTTTTTTCAACATATTTGTCGGTTACTATTTTAAAAGTAATCGACAAGACTTTATTTTCAGCACATTCGTCGGTTACTATTTCAAAAGTAATCGGCAAGATTTTTATTTTCAACATATTCGTCGGTTACTATTTCATAAGTAATCGGCATGATTTATTCACAGCACAGTCGTCGGTTACTATTTCATAAGTAATCGGCATGATTTATTCACAGCACATTCGTCGGTTACTATTTCAAAAGTAATCGGCAAGATTTTTATTTTCAGCATATTCGTCGGTTACTATTTCAAAGGTAATCAGCAGTATTTATTTTCAGCACATTCGTCGGTTACTATTTTAAAAGTAATCGACAAGACTTTATTTTCAGTACATTCGTCGGTTACTATTGCAAAAGTAATCGGCAAGATTTTTATTTTCAACATATTCGTCGCTTACTATTTCAAAAGTAATCAGCAAGATTTTTATTTTCAACATATTCGTCGCTTACTATTTGAAAAGTAATCGGCATGATTTATTTTCAGCACATTCGTCGGTTACTATTTCAAAAGTAATCGGCAAGATTTTTATTTTGAGCACATTCGTCGGTTACTATTTTAAAAGTAATCGACAAGACTTTTATTTTCAGCATATTCGTCGGTTACTATTTCGAAAGTAATCGGCAAGATTTTCATTTTCAGCATATTTTTCGGTTACTATTTTAAAAGTAATCGACAAGATTTTTATTTTCAACATATTCGTCGGTTACTATTTCATAAGTAATCGGCATGATTTATTTTCAGCACATTCGTCGGTTACTATTTCAAAAGTAATCGGCATGATCTATTTTCTGCACATTCGTCGGTTACTATTTCAAAAGTAATCGGCAAGATTAATATTTTCAGCATATTCGTCGGTTACTATTTCAAAAGTAATCGGCAAGATTTTTATTTTCAGCATATTTGTCGGTTACTATATTAAAAGTAATCGACAAGATTTTTATTTTCAACATATTCGTCGGTTACTATTTCAAACGTAATCGGCAAGACTTTATTATCAGCACATTCGTTGGTTACTATTTTAAAAGTAATCGGCAAGATTTTTATTTTCAACATATTCGTCGGTTACTATTTCAAAAGTAATCGGCAAGACTTTATTTTCAGCACTTTCGTCGGTTACTATTTCAAATGTAATCGGCAGGATTTTTATTTTCAGCATATTCGTCGGTTACTATTTCGATAGTAATCGGCAAGATTTTTATTTTCAGCATATTTGTCGGTTACTATTTTAAAAGTAATCGACAAGATTTTTATTTTCAACATATTCCTCGGTTACTATTTCAAAAGTAATCGGCAAGATTTTTATTTTCAGCATGTTCGTCGGTTACTATTTCAAAAGTAATCGGCAAGATTTTTTTTTTCAACATATTTGTCGGTTACTATTTTAAAAGTAATCGACAAGACTTTATTTTCAGCACATTCGTCGGTTACTATTTCAAAAGTAATCGGCAAGATTTTTATTTTCAACATATTCGTCGGTTACTATTTCATAAGTAATCGGCATGATTTATTCACAGCACAGTCGTCGGTTACTATTTCATAAGTAATCGGCATGATTTATTCACAGCACATTCGTCGGTTACTATTTCAAAAGTAATCGGCAAGATTTTTATTTTCAACATATTCCTCGGTTACTATTTAAAAAGTAATCGGTAAGATTTTTATTTTCAACATATTCGTCGCTTACTATTTCAAAAGTAATCAGCAAGATTTTTATTTTCAACATATTCGTCGGTTACTATTTCATAAGTAATCGGCATGATTTATTCACAGCACATTCGTTGGTTACTATTTCAAAAGTAATCGGCAAGATTTTTATTTTCAGCATATTCGTCGGTTACTATTTCAAAGGTAATCAGCAGTATTTATTTTCAGCACATTCGTCGGTTACTATTTTAAAAGTAATCGACAAGACTTTATTTTCAGTACATTCGTCGGTTACTATTGCAAAAGTAATCGGCAAGATTTTTATTTTCAACATATTCGTCGCTTACTATTTCAAAAGTAATCAGCAAGATTTTTATTTTCAACATATTCGTCGCTTACTATTTGAAAAGTAATCGGCATGATTTATTTTCAGCACATTCGTCGGTTACTATTTCAAAAGTAATCGGCAAGATTTTTATTTTGAGCACATTCGTCGGTTACTATATTAAAAGTAATCGACAAGATTTTTATTTTCAACATATTCATCGGTTACTATTTCAAACGTAATCGGCAAGACTTTATTATCAGCACATTCGTTGGTTACTATTTTAAAAGTAATCGGCAAGATTTTTATTTTCAACATATTCGTCGGTTACTATTTCAAAAGTAATCGGCAAGACTTTATTTTCAGCACTTTCGTCGGTTACTATTTCAAATGTAATCGGCAGGATTTTTATTTTCAGCATATTCGTCGGTTACTATTTCGATAGTAATCGACAAGATTTTTATTTTCAGCATATTTGTCGGTTACTATTTTAAAAGTAATCGACAAGATTTTTATTTTCAACATATTCCTCGGTTACTATTTCAAAAGTAATCGGCAAGATTTTTATTTTCAACATATTCCTCGGTTACTATTTCAAAAGTAATCGGTAAGATTTTTATTTTCAACATATTCGTCGCTTACTATTTCAAAAGTAATCAGCAAGATTTTTATTTTCAACATATTCGTCGGTTACTATTTCATAAGTAATCGGCATGATTTATTCACAGCACATTCGTCGGTTACTATTTCAAAAGTAATCGGCAAGATTTTTATTTTCAGCATATTCGTCGGTTACTATTTCAAAGGTAATCAGCAGTATTTATTTTCAGCACATTCGTCGGTTACTATTTTAAAAGTAATCGACAAGACTTTATTTTCAGTACATTCGTCGGTTACTATTGCAAAAGTAATCGGCAAGATTTTTATTTTCAACATATTCGTCGCTTACTATTTCAAAAGTAATCAGCAAGATTTTTATTTTCAACATATTCGTCGCTTACTATTTGAAAAGTAATCGGCATGATTTATTTTCAGCACATTCGTCGGTTACTATTTCAAAAGTAATCGGCAAGATTTATATTTTCAGCATATTCGTCGGTTACTATTTCAAAAGTAATCGGCAAGATTTTTATTTTCAGCATATTTGTCGGTTACTATATTAAAAGTAATCGACAAGATTTTTATTTTCAACATATTCATCGGTTACTATTTCAAACGTAATCGGCAAGACTTTATTATCAGCACATTCGTTGGTTACTATTTTAAAAGTAATCGGCAAGATTTTTATTTTCAACATATTCGTCGGTTACTATTTCAAAAGTAATCGGCAAGACTTTATTTTCAGCACTTTCGTCGGTTACTATTTCAAATGTAATCGGCAGGATTTTTATTTTCAGCATATTCGTCGGTTACTATTTCGATAGTAATCGACAAGATTTTTATTTTCAGCATATTTGTCGGTTACTATTTTAAAAGTAATCGACAAGATTTTTATTTTCAACATATTCCTCGGTTACTATTTCAAAAGTAATCGGCAAGATTTTTATTTTCAACATATTCCTCGGTTACTATTTAAAAAGTAATCGGTAAGATTTTTATTTTCAACATATTCGTCGCTTACTATTTCAAAAGTAATCAGCAAGATTTTTATTTTCAACATATTCGTCGGTTACTATTTCATAAGTAATCGGCATGATTTATTCACAGCACATTCGTCGGTTACTATTTCAAAAGTAATCGGCAAGATTTTTATTTTCAGCATATTCGTCGGTTACTATTTCAAAGGTAATCAGTAGTATTTATTTTCAGCACATTCGTCGGTTACTATTTTAAAAGTAATCGACAAGACTTTATTTTCAGTACATTCGTCGGTTACTATTGCAAAAGTAATCGGCAAGATTTTTATTTTCAACATATTCGTCGCTTACTATTTCAAAAGTAATCAGCAAGATTTTTATTTTCAACATATTCGTCGCTTACTATTTGAAAAGTAATCGGCATGATTTATTTTCAGCACATTCGTCGGTTACTATTTCAAAAGTAATCGGCAAGATTTTTATTTTGAGCACATTCGTCGGTTACTATTTTAAAAGTAATCGACAAGACTTTTATTTTCAGCATATTCGTCGGTTACTATTTCGAAAGTAATCGGCAAGATTTTCATTTTCAGCATATTTTTCGGTTACTATTTTAAAAGTAATCGACAAGATTTTTATTTTCAACATATTCGTCGGTTACTATTTCATAAGTAATCGGCATGATTTATTTTCAGCACATTCGTCGGTTACTATTTCAAAAGTAATCGGCATGATCTATTTTCTGCACATTCGTCGGTTACTATTTCAAAAGTAATCGGCAAGATTAATATTTTCAGTATATTCGTCGGTTACTATTTCAAAAGTAATCGGCAAGATTTTTATTTTCAGCATATTTGTCGGTTACTATATTAAAAGTAATCGACAAGATTTTTATTTTCAACATATTCGTCGGTTACTATTTCAAACGTAATCGGCAAGACTTTATTATCAGCACATTCGTTGGTTACTATTTTAAAAGTAATCGGCAAGATTTTTATTTTCAACATATTCGTCGGTTACTATTTCAAAAGTAATCGGCAAGACTTTATTTTCAGCACTTTCGTCGGTTACTATTTCAAATGTAATCGGCAGGATTTTTATTTTCAGCATATTCGTCGGTTACTATTTCGATAGTAATCGGCAAGATTTTTATTTTCAGCATATTTGTCGGTTACTATTTTAAAAGTAATCGACAAGATTTTTATTTTCAACATATTCCTCGGTTACTATTTCAAAAGTAATCGGCAAGATTTTTATTTTCAGCATGTTCGTCGGTTACTATTTCAAAAGTAATCGGCAAGATTTTTTTTTTCAACATATTTGTCGGTTACTATTTTAAAAGTAATCGACAAGACTTTATTTTCAGCACATTCGTCGGTTACTATTTCAAAAGTAATCGGCAAGATTTTTATTTTCAACATATTCGTCGGTTACTATTTCATAAGTAATCGGCATGATTTATTCACAGCACAGTCGTCGGTTACTATTTCATAAGTAATCGGCATGATTTATTCACAGCACATTCGTCGGTTACTATTTCAAAAGTAATCGGCAAGATTTTTATTTTCAACATATTCCTCGGTTACTATTTAAAAAGTAATCGGTAAGATTTTTATTTTCAACATATTCGTCGCTTACTATTTCAAAAGTAATCAGCAAGATTTTTATTTTCAACATATTCGTCGGTTACTATTTCATAAGTAATCGGCATGATTTATTCACAGCACATTCGTTGGTTACTATTTCAAAAGTAATCGGCAAGATTTTTATTTTCAGCATATTCGTCGGTTACTATTTCAAAGGTAATCAGCAGTATTTATTTTCAGCACATTCGTCGGTTACTATTTTAAAAGTAATCGACAAGACTTTATTTTCAGTACATTCGTCGGTTACTATTGCAAAAGTAATCGGCAAGATTTTTATTTTCAACATATTCGTCGCTTACTATTTCAAAAGTAATCAGCAAGATTTTTATTTTCAACATATTCGTCGCTTACTATTTGAAAAGTAATCGGCATGATTTATTTTCAGCACATTCGTCGGTTACTATTTCAAAAGTAATCGGCAAGATTTTTATTTTGAGCACATTCGTCGGTTACTATATTAAAAGTAATCGACAAGATTTTTATTTTCAACATATTCGTCGGTTACTATTTCGAAAGTAATCGGCAAGACTTTATTATCAGCACATTCGTTGGTTACTATTTTAAAAGTAATCGGCAAGATTTTTATTTTCAACATATTCGTCGGTTACTATTTCAAAAGTAATCGGCAAGACTTTATTTTCAGCACTTTCGTCGGTTACTATTTCAAATGTAATCGGCAGGATTTTTATTTTCAGCATATTCGTCGGTTACTATTTCGATAGTAATCGACAAGATTTTTATTTTCAGCATATTTGTCGGTTACTATTTTAAAAGTAATCGACAAGATTTTTATTTTCAACATATTCCTCGGTTACTATTTCAAAAGTAATCGGCAAGATTTTTATTTTCAACATATTCCTCGGTTACTATTTAAAAAGTAATCGGTAAGATTTTTATTTTCAACATATTCGTCGCTTACTATTTCAAAAGTAATCAGCAAGATTTTTATTTTCAACATATTCGTCGGTTACTATTTCATAAGTAATCGGCATGATTTATTCACAGCACATTCGTCGGTTACTATTTCAAAAGTAATCGGCAAGATTTTTATTTTCAGCATATTCGTCGGTTACTATTTCAAAGGTAATCAGCAGTATTTATTTTCAGCACATTCGTCGGTTACTATTTTAAAAGTAATCGACAAGACTTTATTTTCAGTACATTCGTCGGTTACTATTGCAAAAGTAATCGGCAAGATTTTTATTTTCAACATATTCGTCGCTTACTATTTCAAAAGTAATCAGCAAGATTTTTATTTTCAACATATTCGTCGCTTACTATTTGAAAAGTAATCGGCATGATTTATTTTCAGCACATTCGTCGGTTACTATTTCAAAAGTAATCGGCAAGATTTATATTTTCAGCATATTCGTCGGTTACTATTTCAAAAGTAATCGGCAAGATTTTTATTTTCAGCATATTTGTCGGTTACTATATTAAAAGTAATCGACAAGATTTTTATTTTCAACATATTCATCGGTTACTATTTCAAACGTAATCGGCAAGACTTTATTATCAGCACATTCGTTGGTTACTATTTTAAAAGTAATCGGCAAGATTTTTATTTTCAACATATTCGTCGGTTACTATTTCAAAAGTAATCGGCAAGACTTTATTTTCAGCACTTTCGTCGGTTACTATTTCAAATGTAATCGGCAGGATTTTTATTTTCAGCATATTCGTCGGTTACTATTTCGATAGTAATCGACAAGATTTTTATTTTCAGCATATTTGTCGGTTACTATTTTAAAAGTAATCGACAAGATTTTTATTTTCAACATATTCCTTGTAACACCCCGTTTTCCCAAAACAACGTAATATTATATAAAACATCAGAGTTCAACATACAACGGAGTATTACATCTACTTTTCAAAATTCAGTTTAAATAGATTATAAAAACTATTTAATTCAACACCTCATTTTATAAAAATCTGCAGCGGAATATTCATTTAATAATCAATTCAACAACTATGTCATCATCCTTGGCACAAAGGCCTCATCATACTACAATGTATTTCATAATAATAAAATCTCCAACAACATGTTCTTCAGATAAAATGATACATAAAGGAATGAAAGAATTAAACATCAAAAATCCCCATCCCGTTACGTATCAGAGCCTACGACACGAGAGCCAACTCCTATCTATCCTTCGCTACCTGCACTTGCCCACGAGGCGGCAATTCCAGCAGAAGGGGTGAGTTCACAAATCAAAAGTAATATACAAATATATGAATCAAACGTCAAGATTAACAAATCATAAATCCAACTCATCACATATACAATATAGCACATCATAGCATCATCATAAGCATCATCATAACAACATCATATCAAGCATCAACGTCTCAAAACATCGTCTCATAACATGTCAACAATTTGACTCAACTAAATGCAACTCTAACATCTTGACATCATGCATGTGGTACCATATTTTTATAGCATTAATATGCTTCACCGTCGCTTTGAGCAAATGCTCCACCGTCGCTTTGAGCATAAAGCTCCACCGTCGCTTTGAGCATAAAGCTCCACCGTCTCATAATTATGCAAATGCATGGACTCGTCATTTAACAACTTGACTTCAACTTCTCAAAACATCATTCATAATGCAGGACTGACACATGCAGGTATAATAGTTACATGGCAGAACATCATCTCATTAATCATATACATCGCAGCACGTAACATCATCACAATCACATAACATCATATTTAAACATCACTTAACCTCATCCAAAGCAACTCAAGTTTAGCAAAATATAATATTTTCATGTAAACATACATTAATCCATCGTATCAACAACAATAGCAACATATACATTAATCAATTACATTCATATCAAAGTCCAAAACATCCTTCAAAAGCAACCAAGTTTGATCAATAATACATAAGCTAAATACTCATAAAACACCTCAATTGAACCTCTAATACTTAAGTTTGAAGTTTGGGAACTAACCATAGGTTTTCGGACTAACTTGGGATAAGTTATACTAAGTTTTCTTAAAGTTTTCCTCAAGACCCACTTGGAGTATTTTCATCATAACTCAAAATCTACAAATCATTTTCAAGCCCAACCAACGCCATTAGAAAGCTAACTTAATTACCTAAAACTTTCATGTTTACACCAAAAGCTAGTTCAAAGCAGAAATGGGTGAAAAATAGTGAAATATGAAGGATCTGGTTCACAAAAATCGTGTCACGATTTTGGAAATCGCGGCGCGTTTTTACGTCCAGAACCACTTAGCATTCTGCCATCAAAATCGCGTTATGGTTGCAAAAATCGCGGCACGGTTTGACAGTATCAGGTCAAAAAAACAGCTTTTTCAAAAATGCGATTTCAGCATGGTTTTACCCCAAAAATCCCAACTTTGATCCCTTTATCACCCAAAATGAATTGTTACATTGTTTATGGGTTCATTATACAACAAAACATCAGAAACATATCATGGAAACATCATCAACAACATAAAACAACATCATAGAGCAATTTATCATGTTCTTTAACCTAATTCCAAAAACCACCATTTTCAATCCATTTTCATGAAATCATATACATATATATTAACAATTGAAAGGTAAACCCACCCTTACCTGATTAAATGAATAAGGCAAGCTACAACAATCAATCTTCTAGGCTAATCCCCTTGTTCTTGGTTCTTCTCCCTTCTACCCAAAAAGCTTATGTTTTCTTTTCTGTACGTACCAAGTTTTTGTCTGCCTCTTTCTATTCCTTACCAACCAAAACATAACCCCCTTTTCTTTCCATTTACTCCCTCACTAACTTTCTATTAATTCTCCTTAACCCCTCCTTAACTCCATTAACTCTAAATAATTCCCTTTTAATTAAATAAATAATATATATCTCCTATTTTATCAAATAACACAAATAATTATATAATAATAACAACACATCAGATATTCACATAAATCACATAAATTATATGAAATACATAAAACATACTAAAATCGACCAAAAATAAATAAATAGCAACTAGGGCGTTACATTCCTCGGTTACTATTTCAAAAGTAATCGGCAAGATTTTTATTTTCAACATATTCCTCGGTTACTATTTAAAAAGTAATCGGTAAGATTTTTATTTTCAACATATTCGTCGCTTACTATTTCAAAAGTAATCAGCAAGATTTTTATTTTCAACATATTCGTCGGTTACTATTTCATAAGTAATCGGCATGATTTATTCACAGCACATTCGTCGGTTACTATTTCAAAAGTAATCGGCAAGATTTTTATTTTCAGCATATTCGTCGGTTACTATTTCAAAGGTAATCAGCAGTATTTATTTTCAGCACATTCGTCGGTTACTATTTTAAAAGTAATCGACAAGACTTTATTTTCAGTACATTCGTCGGTTACTATTGCAAAAGTAATCGGCAAGATTTTTATTTTCAACATATTCGTCGCTTACTATTTCAAAAGTAATCAGCAAGATTTTTATTTTCAACATATTCGTCGCTTACTATTTGAAAAGTAATCGGCATGATTTATTTTCAGCACATTCGTCGGTTACTATTTCAAAAGTAATCGGCAAGATTTTTATTTTGAGCACATTCGTCGGTTACTATTTTAAAAGTAATCGACAAGACTTTTATTTTCAGCATATTCGTCGGTTACTATTTCGAAAGTAATCGGCAAGATTTTCATTTTCAGCATATTTTTCGGTTACTATTTTAAAAGTAATCGACAAGATTTTTATTTTCAACATATTCGTCGGTTACTATTTCATAAGTAATCGGCATGATTTATTTTCAGCACATTCGTCGGTTACTATTTCAAAAGTAATCGGCATGATCTATTTTCTGCACATTCGTCGGTTACTATTTCAAAAGTAATCGGCAAGATTAATATTTTCAGCATATTCGTCGGTTACTATTTCAAAAGTAATCGGCAAGATTTTTATTTTCAGCATATTTGTCGGTTACTATATTAAAAGTAATCGACAAGATTTTTATTTTCAACATATTCGTCGGTTACTATTTCAAACGTAATCGGCAAGACTTTATTATCAGCACATTCGTTGGTTACTATTTTAAAAGTAATCGGCAAGATTTTTATTTTCAACATATTCGTCGGTTACTATTTCAAAAGTAATCGGCAAGACTTTATTTTCAGCACTTTCGTCGGTTACTATTTCAAATGTAATCGGCAGGATTTTTATTTTCAGCATATTCGTCGGTTACTATTTCGATAGTAATCGGCAAGATTTTTATTTTCAGCATATTTGTCGGTTACTATTTTAAAAGTAATCGACAAGATTTTTATTTTCAACATATTCCTCGGTTACTATTTCAAAAGTAATCGGCAAGATTTTTATTTTCAGCATGTTCGTCGGTTACTATTTCAAAAGTAATCGGCAAGATTTTTTTTTTCAACATATTTGTCGGTTACTATTTTAAAAGTAATCGACAAGACTTTATTTTCAGCACATTCGTCGGTTACTATTTCAAAAGTAATCGGCAAGATTTTTATTTTCAACATATTCGTCGGTTACTATTTCATAAGTAATCGGCATGATTTATTCACAGCACAGTCGTCGGTTACTATTTCATAAGTAATCGGCATGATTTATTCACAGCACATTCGTCGGTTACTATTTCAAAAGTAATCGGCAAGATTTTTATTTTCAACATATTCCTCGGTTACTATTTAAAAAGT
This sequence comes from Medicago lupulina, assembly GCA_958299785.1. Classification (NCBI taxonomy): domain Eukaryota; kingdom Viridiplantae; phylum Streptophyta; class Magnoliopsida; order Fabales; family Fabaceae; genus Medicago; species Medicago lupulina. The sequence continues at coordinate 38,631,649 of OY283143.1, read as the reverse complement.
AATCGGTAAGATTTTTATTTTCAACATATTCGTCGCTTACTATTTCAAAAGTAATCAGCAAGATTTTTATTTTCAACATATTCGTCGGTTACTATTTCATAAGTAATCGGCATGATTTATTCACAGCACATTCGTTGGTTACTATTTCAAAAGTAATCGGCAAGATTTTTATTTTCAGCATATTCGTCGGTTACTATTTCAAAGGTAATCAGCAGTATTTATTTTCAGCACATTCGTCGGTTACTATTTTAAAAGTAATCGACAAGACTTTATTTTCAGTACATTCGTCGGTTACTATTGCAAAAGTAATCGGCAAGATTTTTATTTTCAACATATTCGTCGCTTACTATTTCAAAAGTAATCAGCAAGATTTTTATTTTCAACATATTCGTCGCTTACTATTTGAAAAGTAATCGGCATGATTTATTTTCAGCACATTCGTCGGTTACTATTTCAAAAGTAATCGGCAAGATTTTTATTTTGAGCACATTCGTCGGTTACTATTTTAAAAGTAATCGACAAGACTTTTATTTTCAGCATATTCGTCGGTTACTATTTCGAAAGTAATCGGCAAGATTTTCATTTTCAGCATATTTTTCGGTTACTATTTTAAAAGTAATCGACAAGATTTTTATTTTCAACATATTCGTCGGTTACTATTTCATAAGTAATCGGCATGATTTATTTTCAGCACATTCGTCGGTTACTATTTCAAAAGTAATCGGCATGATCTATTTTCTGCATATTCGTCGGTTACTATTTCAAAAGTAATCGGCAAGATTAATATTTTCAGCATATTCGTCGGTTACTATTTCAAAAGTAATCGGCAAGATTTTTATTTTCAGCATATTTGTCGGTTACTATATTAAAAGTAATCGACAAGATTTTTATTTTCAACATATTCGTCGGTTACTATTTCAAACGTAATCGGCAAGACTTTATTATCAGCACATTCGTTGGTTACTATTTTAAAAGTAATCGGCAAGATTTTTATTTTCAACATATTCGTCGGTTACTATTTCAAAAGTAATCGGCAAGACTTTATTTTCAGCACATTCGTCGGTTACTATTTCAAATGTAATCGGCAGGATTTTTATTTTCAGCATATTCGTCGGTTACTATTTCGATAGTAATCGGCAAGATTTTTATTTTCAGCATATTTGTCGGTTACTATTTTAAAAGTAATCGACAAGATTTTTATTTTCAACATATTCCTCGGTTACTATTTCAAAAGTAATCGGCAAGATTTTTATTTTCAGCATGTTCGTCGGTTACTATTTCAAAAGTAATCGGCAAGATTTTTTTTTCAACATATTTGTCGGTTACTATTTTAAAAGTAATCGACAAGACTTTATTTTCAGCACATTCGTCGGTTACTATTTCAAAAGTAATCGGCAAGATTTTTATTTTCAACATATTCGTCGGTTACTATTTCATAAGTAATCGGCATGATTTATTCACAGCACAGTCGTCGGTTACTATTTCAAAAGTAATCGGCAAGATTTTTATTTTCAACATATTCCTCGGTTACTATTTAAAAAGTAATCGGTAAGATTTTTATTTTCAACATATTCGTCGCTTACTATTTCAAAAGTAATCAGCAAGATTTTTATTTTCAACATATTCGTCGCTTACTATTTCAAAAGTAATCGGCATGATTTATTTTCAGCACATTCGTCGGTTACTATTTCAAAAGTAATCGGCAAGATTTTTATTTTGAGCACATTCGTCGGTTACTATTTTAAAAGTAATCAACAAGACTTTTATTTTCAGCACATTTGTCGGTTACTATTTCAAAAGTAATCGGCATGATTTATTTTCAGCACATTCGTCGGTTACTATTTCAAAAGTAATCGGCAAGATTTTTATTTTGAGCACATTCGTTGGTTACTATTTTAAAAGTAATCGACAAGACTTTTATTTTCAGCACATTTGTCGGTTACTATTTCAAAAGTAATCGGCATGATTTATTTTCAGCACATTCGTCGGTTACTATTTCAAAAGTAATCGGCAAGACTTTATTTTCAACACATTCGTCGGTTACTATTTCAAAAGTAATCGGCATGATCTATTTTCTGCACATTCGTCGGTTACTATTTCAAAAGTAATCGGCAAGATTTTTATTTTCAGCATATTCGTCGGTTACTATTTCAAAGGTAATCAGCAGTATTTATTTTCAGCACATTCGTCGGTTACTATTTTAAAAGTAATCGACAAGACTTTATTTTCAGTACATTCGTCGGTTACTATTGCAAAAGTAATCGGCAAGATTTTTATTTTCAACATATTCGTCGCTTACTATTTCAAAAGTAATCAGCAAGATTTTTATTTTCAACATATTCGTCGCTTACTATTTGAAAAGTAATCGGCATGATTTATTTTCAGCACATTCGTCGGTTACTATTTCAAAAGTAATCGGCAAGATTTTTATTTTGAGCACATTCGTCGGTTACTATTTTAAAAGTAATCGACAAGACTTTTATTTTCAGCATATTCGTCGGTTACTATTTCGAAAGTAATCGGCAAGATTTTTATTTTCAGCATATTCGTCGGTTACTATTTCAAAAGTAATCGGCATGATCTATTTTCTGCACATTCGTCGGTTACTATTTCAAAAGTAATCGGCAAGATTTTTATTTTGAGCACATTCGTCGGTTACTATTTTAAAAGTAATCGACAAGACTTTTATTTTCAGCATATTCGTCGGTTACTATTTCGAAAGTAATCGGCAAGATTTTTATTTTCAGCACATTCGTCGGTTACTATTTCAAAAGTAATCGGCATGATCTATTTTCTGCACATTCGTCGGTTACTATTTCAAAAGTAATCGGCAAGATTTTTATTTTCAGCATATTCGTCTGTTACTATTTCAAAGGTAATCAGCAGTATTTATTTTCAGCACATTCGTCGGTTACTATTTTAAAAGTAATCGACAAGACTTTATTTTCAGTACATTCGTCGGTTACTATTGCAAAAGTAATCGGCAAGATTTTTATTTTCAACATATTCGTCGCTTACTATTTCAAAAGTAATCAGCAAGATTTTTATTTTCAACATATTCGTCGCTTACTATTTGAAAAGTAATCGGCATGATTTATTTTCAGCACATTCGTCGGTTACTATTTCAAAAGTAATCGGCAAGATTTTTATTTTGAGCACATTCGTCGGTTACTATTTTAAAAGTAATCGACAAGACTTTTATTTTCAGCATATTCGTCGGTTACTATTTCGAAAGTAATCGGCAAGATTTTTATTTTCAGCATATTCGTCGGTTACTATTTCAAAAGTAATCGGCATGATCTATTTTCTGCACATTCGTCGGTTACTATTTCAAAAGTAATCGGCAAGATTTTTATTTTGAGCACATTCGTCGGTTACTATTTTAAAAGTAATCGACAAGACTTTTATTTTCAGCATATTCGTCGGTTACTATTTCGAAAGTAATCGGCAAGATTTTTATTTTCAGCACATTCGTCGGTTACTATTTCAAAAGTAATCGGCATGATCTATTTTCTGCACATTCGTCGGTTACTATTTCAAAAGTAATCGGCAAGATTTATATTTTCAGCATATTCGTCGGTTACTATTTCAAAAGTAATCGGCAAGATTTTTATTTTCAGCATATTTGTCGGTTACTATATTAAAAGTAATCGACAAGATTTTTATTTTCAACATATTCGTCGGTTACTATTTCAAACGTAATCGGCAAGACTTTATTATCAGCACATTCGTTGGTTACTATTTTAAAAGTAATCGGCAAGATTTTTATTTTCAACATATTCGTCGGTTACTATTTCAAAAGTAATCGACAAGACTTTATTTTCAGCACATTCGTCGGTTACTATTTCAAAAGTAATCGGCAAGATTTTTATTTTCAACATATTCGTCGGTTACTATTTCATAAGTAATCGGCATGATTTATTCACAGCACAGTCGTCGGTTACTATTTCAAAAGTAATCGGCAAGATTTTTATTTTCAACATATTCCTCGGTTACTATTTAAAAAGTAATCGGTAAGATTTTTATTTTCAACATATTCGTCGCTTACTATTTCAAAAGTAATCAGCAAGATTTTTATTTTCAACATATTCGTCGCTTACTATTTCAAAAGTAATCGGCATGATTTATTTTCAGCACATTCGTCGGTTACTATTTCAAAAGTAATCGGCAAGATTTTTATTTTGAGCACATTCGTCGGTTACTATTTTAAAAGTAATCGACAAGACTTTTATTTTCAGCACATTTGTCGGTTACTATTTCAAAAGTAATCGGCATGATTTATTTTCAGCACATTCGTCGGTTACTATTTCAAAAGTAATCGGCAAGATTTTTATTTTGAGCACATTCGTTGGTTACTATTTTAAAAGTAATCGACAAGACTTTTATTTTCAGCACATTTGTCGGTTACTATTTCAAAAGTAATCGGCATGATTTATTTTCAGCACATTCGTCGGTTACTATTTCAAAAGTAATCGGCAAGACTTTATTTTCAACACATTCGTCGGTTACTATTTCAAAAGTAATCGGCATGATCTATTTTCTGCACATTCGTCGGTTACTATTTCAAAAGTAATCGGCAAGATTTTTATTTTCAGCATATTCGTCGGTTACTATTTCAAAGGTAATCAGCAGTATTTATTTTCAGCACATTCGTCGGTTACTATTTTAAAAGTAATCGACAAGACTTTATTTTCAGTACATTCGTCGGTTACTATTGCAAAAGTAATCGGCAAGATTTTTATTTTCAACATATTCGTCGCTTACTATTTCAAAAGTAATCAGCAAGATTTTTATTTTCAACATATTCGTCGCTTACTATTTGAAAAGTAATCGGCATGATTTATTTTCAGCACATTCGTCGGTTACTATTTCAAAAGTAATCGGCAAGATTTTTATTTTGAGCACATTCGTCGGTTACTATTTTAAAAGAATTCGACAAGACTTTTATTTTCAGCATATTCGTCGGTTACTATTTCGAAAGTAATCGGCAAGATTTTTATTTTCAGCATATTCGTCGGTTACTATTTCAAAAGTAATCGGCATGATCTATTTTCTGCACATTCGTCGGTTACTATTTCAAAAGTAATCGGCAAGATTTTTATTTTGAGCACATTCGTCGGTTACTATTTTAAAAGTAATCGACAAGACTTTTATTTTCAGCATATTCGTCGGTTACTATTTCGAAAGTAATCGGCAAGATTTTTATTTTCAGCACATTCGTCGGTTACTATTTCAAAAGTAATCGGCATGATCTATTTTCTGCACATTCGTCGGTTACTATTTCAAAAGTAATCGGCAAGATTTTTATTTTCAGCATATTCGTCTGTTACTATTTCAAAGGTAATCAGCAGTATTTATTTTCAGCACATTCGTCGGTTACTATTTTAAAAGTAATCGACAAGACTTTATTTTCAGTACATTCGTCGGTTACTATTGCAAAAGTAATCGGCAAGATTTTTATTTTCAACATATTCGTCGCTTACTATTTCAAAAGTAATCAGCAAGATTTTTATTTTCAACATATTCGTCGCTTACTATTTGAAAAGTAATCGGCATGATTTATTTTCAGCACATTCGTCGGTTACTATTTCAAAAGTAATCGGCAAGATTTTTATTTTGAGCACATTCGTCGGTTACTATTTTAAAAGTAATCGACAAGACTTTTATTTTCAGCATATTCGTCGGTTACTATTTCGAAAGTAATCGGCAAGATTTTTATTTTCAGCATATTCGTCGGTTACTATTTCAAAAGTAATCGGCATGATCTATTTTCTGCACATTCGTCGGTTACTATTTCAAAAGTAATCGGCAAGATTTTTATTTTGAGCACATTCGTCGGTTACTATTTTAAAAGTAATCGACAAGACTTTTATTTTCAGCATATTCGTCGGTTACTATTTCGAAAGTAATCGGCAAGATTTTTATTTTCAGCACATTCGTCGGTTACTATTTCAAAAGTAATCGGCATGATCTATTTTCTGCACATTCGTCGGTTACTATTTCAAAAGTAATCGGCAAGATTTATATTTTCAGCATATTCGTCGGTTACTATTTCAAAAGTAATCGGCAAGATTTTTATTTTCAGCATATTTGTCGGTTACTATATTAAAAGTAATCGACAAGATTTTTATTTTCAACATATTCGTCGGTTACTATTTCAAACGTAATCGGCAAGACTTTATTATCAGCACATTCGTTGGTTACTATTTTAAAAGTAATCGGCAAGATTTTTATTTTCAACATATTCGTCGGTTACTATTTCAAAAGTAATCGGCAAGACTTTATTTTCAGCACTTTCGTCGGTTACTATTTCAAATGTAATCGGCAGGATTTTTATTTTCAGCATATTCGTCGGTTACTATTTCGATAGTAATCGGCAAGATTTTTATTTTCAGCATATTTGTCGGTTACTATTTTAAAAGTAATCGACAAGATTTTTATTTTCAACATATTCCTCAGTTACTATTTCAAAAGTAATCGGCAAGATTTTTATTTTCAGCATGTTCGTCGGTTACTATTTCAAAAGTAATCGGCAAGATTTTTTTTTTCAACATATTTGTCGGTTACTATTTTAAAAGTAATCGACAAGACTTTATTTTCAGCACATTCGTCGGTTACTATTTCAAAAGTAATCGGCAAGATTTTTATTTTCAACATATTCGTCGGTTACTATTTCATAAGTAATCGGCATGATTTATTCACAGCACATTCGTCGGTTACTATTTCAAAAGTAATCGGCAAGATTTTTATTTTCAACATATTCGTCGGTTACTATTTCATAAGTAATCGGCATGATTTATTCACAGCACATTCATCGGTTACTATTTCAAAAGTAATCGGCAAGATTTTTATTTTCAGCATATTCGTCGGTTACTATTTCAAAGGTAATCAGCAGTATTTATTTTCAGCACATTCGTCGGTTACTATTTTAAAAGTAATCGACAAGACTTTATTTTCAGTACATTCGTCGGTTACTATTGCAAAAGTAATCGGCAAGATTTTTATTTTCAACATATTCGTCGCTTACTATTTCAAAAGTAATCGGCAAGATTTTTATTTTCAACATATTCGTCGCTTACTATTTGAAAAGTAATCGGCATGATTTATTTTCAGCACATTCGTCGGTTACTATTTCAAAAGTAATCGGCAAGATTTTTATTTTGAGCACATTCGTCGGTTACTATTTTAAAAGTAATCGACAAGACTTTTATTTTCAGCACATTCGTCGGTTACTATTTCGAAAGTAATCGGCAAGATTTTTATTTTCAGCATATTTGTCGGTTACTATTTTAAAAGTAATCGACAAGATTTTTATTTTCAACATATTCGTCGGTTACTATTTCATAAGTAATCGGCATGATTTATTTTCAGCACATTCGTCGGTTACTATTTCAAAAGTAATCGGCATGATCTATTTTCTGCACATTCGTCGGTTACTATTTCAAAAGTAATCGGCAAGATTTATATTTTCAGCATATTCGTCGGTTACTATTTCAAAAGTAATCGGCAAGATTTTTATTTTCAGCATATTTGTCGGTTACTATATTAAAAGTAATCGACAAGATTTTTATTTTCAACATATTCGTCGGTTACTATTTCAAACGTAATCGGCAAGACTTTATTATCAGCACATTCGTTGGTTACTATTTTAAAAGTAATCGGCAAGATTTTTATTTTCAACATATTCGTCGGTTACTATTTCAAAAGTAATCGGCAAGACTTTATTTTCAGCACTTTCGTCGGTTACTATTTCAAATGTAATCGGCAGGATTTTTATTTTCAGCATATTCGTCGGTTACTATTTCGATAGTAATCGGCAAGATTTTTATTTTCAGCATATTTGTCGGTTACTATTTTAAAAGTAATCGACAAGATTTTTATTTTCAACATATTCCTCGGTTACTATTTCAAAAGTAATCGGCAAGATTTTTATTTTCAGCATGTTCGTCGGTTACTATTTCAAAAGTAATCGGCAAGATTTTTTTTTTCAACATATTTGTCGGTTACTATTTTAAAAGTAATCGACAAGACTTTATTTTCAGCACATTCGTCGGTTACTATTTCAAAAGTAATCGGCAAGATTTTTATTTTCAACATATTCGTCGGTTACTATTTCATAAGTAATCGGCATGATTTATTCACAGCACATTCGTCGGTTACTATTTCAAAAGTAATCGGCAAGATTTTTATTTTCAACATATTCGTCGGTTACTATTTCATAAGTAATCGGCATGATTTATTCACAGCACATTCATCGGTTACTATTTCAAAAGTAATCGGCAAGATTTTTATTTTCAGCATATTCGTCGGTTACTATTTCAAAGGTAATCAGCAGTATTTATTTTCAGCACATTCGTCGGTTACTATTTTAAAAGTAATCGACAAGACTTTATTTTCAGTACATTCGTCGGTTACTATTGCAAAAGTAATCGGCAGGATTTTTATTTTCAACATATTCGTCGCTTACTATTTCAAAAGTAATCAGCAAGATTTTTATTTTCAACATATTCGTCGCTTACTATTTGAAAAGTAATCGGCATGATTTATTTTCAGCACATTCGTCGGTTACTATTTCAAAAGTAATCGGCAAGATTTTTATTTTGAGCACATTCGTCGGTTACTATTTTAAAAGTAATCGACAAGACTTTTATTTTCAGCACATTCGTCGGTTACTATTTCGAAAGTAATCGGCAAGATTTTTATTTTCAGCATATTTGTCGGTTACTATTTTAAAAGTAATCGACAAGATTTTTATTTTCAACATATTCGTCGGTTACTATTTCATAAGTAATCGGCATGATTTATTTTCAGCACATTCGTCGGTTACTATTTCAAAAGTAATCGGCATGATCTATTTTCTGCACATTCGTCGGTTACTATTTCAAAAGTAATCGGCAAGATTTATATTTTCAGCATATTCGTCGGTTACTATTTCAAAAGTAATCGGCAAGATTTTTATTTTCAGCATATTTGTCGGTTACTATATTAAAAGTAATCGACAAGATTTTTATTTTCAACATATTCGTCGGTTACTATTTCAAACGTAATCGGCAAGACTTTATTATCAGCACATTCGTTGGTTACTATTTTAAAAGTAATCGGCAAGATTTTTATTTTCAACATATTCGTCGGTTACTATTTCCAAAGTAATCGGCAAGACTTTATTTTCAGCACTTTCGTCGGTTACTATTTCAAATGTAATCGGCAGGATTTTTATTTTCAGCATATTCGTCGGTTACTATTTCGATAGTAATCGGCAAGATTTTTATTTTCAGCATATTTGTCGGTTACTATTTTAAAAGTAATCGACAAGATTTTTATTTTCAACATATTCCTCGGTTACTATTTCAAAAGTAATCGGCAAGATTTTTATTTTCAGCATGTTCGTCGGTTACTATTTCAAAAGTAATCGGCAAGATTTTTTTTTTCAACATATTTGTCGGTTACTATTTTAAAAGTAATCGACAAGACTTTATTTTCAGCACATTCGTCGGTTACTATTTCAAAAGTAATCGGCAAGATTTTTATTTTCAACATATTCGTCGGTTACTATTTCATAAGTAATCGGCATGATTTATTCACAGCACATTCGTCGGTTACTATTTCAAAAGTAATCGGCAAGATTTTTATTTTCAACATATTCGTCGGTTACTATTTCATAAGTAATCGGCATGATTTATTCACAGCACATTCATCGGTTACTATTTCAAAAGTAATCGGCAAGATTTTTATTTTCAGCATATTCGTCGGTTTCTATTTCAAAGGTAATCAGCAGTATTTATTTTCAGCACATTCGTCGGTTACTATTTTAAAAGTAATCGACAAGACTTTATTTTCAGTACATTCGTCGGTTACTATTGCAAAAGTAATCGGCAAGATTTTTATTTTCAACATATTCGTCGCTTACTATTTCAAAAGTAATCAGCAAGATTTTTATTTTCAACATATTCGTCGCTTACTATTTGAAAAGTAATCGGCATGATTTATTTTCAGCACATTCGTCGGTTACTATTTCAAAAGTAATCGGCAAGATTTTTATTTTGAGCACATTCGTCGGTTACTATTTTAAAAGTAATCGACAAGACTTTTATTTTCAGCACATTCGTCGGTTACTATTTCGAAAGTAATCGGCAAGATTTTTATTTTCAGCATATTTGTCGGTTACTATTTTAAAAGTAATCGACAAGATTTTTATTTTCAACATATTCGTCGGTTACTATTTCATAAGTAATCGGCATGATTTATTTTCAGCACATTCGTCGGTTACTATTTCAAAAGTAATCGGCATGATCTATTTTCTGCACATTCGTCGGTTACTATTTCAAAAGTAATCGGCAAGATTTATATTTTCAGCATATTCGTCGGTTACTATTTCAAAAGTAATCGGCAAGATTTTTATTTTCAGCATATTTGTCGGTTACTATATTAAAAGTAATCGACAAGATTTTTATTTTCAACATATTCGTCGGTTACTATTTCAAACGTAATCGGCAAGACTTTATTATCAGCACATTCGTTGGTTACTATTTTAAAAGTAATCGGCAAGATTTTTATTTTCAACATATTCGTCGGTTACTATTTCAAAAGTAATCGGCAAGACTTTATTTTCAGCACTTTCGTCGGTTACTATTTCAAATGTAATCGGCAGGATTTTTATTTTCAGCATATTCGTCGGTTACTATTTCGATAGTAATCGGCAAGATTTTTATTTTCAGCATATTTGTCGGTTACTATTTTAAAAGTAATCGACAAGATTTTTATTTTCAACATATTCCTCGGTTACTATTTCAAAAGTAATCGGCAAGATTTTTATTTTCAGCATGTTCGTCGGTTACTATTTCAAAAGTAATCGGCAAGATTTTTTTTTTCAACATATTTGTCGGTTACTATTTTAAAAGTAATCGACAAGACTTTATTTTCAGCACATTCGTCGGTTACTATTTCAAAAGTAATCGGCAAGATTTTTATTTTCAACATATTCGTCGGTTACTATTTCATAAGTAATCGGCATGATTTATTCACAGCACATTCGTCGGTTACTATTTCAAAAGTAATCGGCAAGATTTTTATTTTCAACATATTCCTCGGTTACTATTTAAAAAGTAATCGGTAAGATTTTTATTTTCAACATATTCGTCGCTTACTATTTCAAAAGTAATCAGCAAGATTTTTATTTTCAACATATTCGTCGGTTACTATTTCATAAGTAATCGGCATGATTTATTCACAGCACATTCGTCGGTTACTATTTCAAAAGTAATCGGCAAGATTTTTATTTTCAGCATATTCGTCGGTTACTATTTCAAAGGTAATCAGCAGTATTTATTTTCAGCACATTCGTCGGTTACTATTTTAAAAGTAATCGACAAGACTTTATTTTCAGTACATTCGTCGGTTACTATTGCAAAAGTAATCGGCAAGATTTTTATTTTCAACATATTCGTCGCTTACTATTTCAAAAGTAATCAGCAAGATTTTTATTTTCAACATATTCGTCGCTTACTATTTGAAAAGTAATCGGCATGATTTATTTTCAGCACATTCGTCGGTTACTATTTCAAAAGTAATCGGCAAGATTTTTATTTTGAGCACATTCGTCGGTTACTATTTTAAAAGTAATCGACAAGACTTTTATTTTCAGCATATTCGTCGGTTACTATTTCGAAAGTAATCGGCAAGATTTTTATTTTCAGCATATTTGTCGGTTACTATTTTAAAAGTAATCGACAAGATTTTTATTTTCAACATATTCGTCGGTTACTATTTCATAAGTAATCGGCATGATTTATTTTCAGCACATTCGTCGGTTACTATTTCAAAAGTAATCGGCATGATCTATTTTCTGCACATTCGTCGGTTACTATTTCAAAAGTAATCGGCAAGATTTATATTTTCAGCATATTCGTCGGTTACTATTTCAAAAGTAATCGGCAAGATTTTTATTTTCAGCATATTTGTCGGTTACTATATTAAAAGTAATCGACAAGATTTTTATTTTCAACATATTCGTCGGTTACTATTTCAAACGTAATCGGCAAGACTTTATTATCAGCACATTCGTTGGTTACTATTTTAAAAGTAATCGGCAAGATTTTTATTTTCAACATATTCGTCGGTTACTATTTCAAAAGTAATCGGCAAGACTTTATTTTCAGCACTTTCGTCGGTTACTATTTCAAATGTAATCGGCAGGATTTTTATTTTCAGCATATTCGTCGGTTACTATTTCGATAGTAATCGGCAAGATTTTTATTTTCAGCATATTTGTCGGTTACTATTTTAAAAGTAATCGACAAGATTTTTATTTTCAACATATTCCTCGGTTACTATTTCAAAAGTAATCGGCAAGATTTTTATTTTCAGCATGTTCGTCGGTTACTATTTCAAAAGTAATCGGCAAGATTTTTTTTTTCAACATATTTGTCGGTTACTATTTTAAAAGTAATCGACAAGACTTTATTTTCAGCACATTCGTCGGTTACTATTTCAAAAGTAATCGGCAAGATTTTTATTTTCAACATATTCGTCGGTTACTATTTCATAAGTAATCGGCATGATTTATTCACAGCACAGTCGTCGGTTACTATTTCAAAAGTAATCGGCAAGATTTTTATTTTCAACATATTCCTCGGTTACTATTTAAAAAGTAATCGGTAAGATTTTTATTTTCAACATATTCGTCGCTTACTATTTCAAAAGTAATCAGCAAGATTTTTATTTTCAACATATTCGTCGCTTACTATTTCAAAAGTAATCGGCATGATTTATTTTCAGCACATTCGTCGGTTACTATTTCAAAAGTAATCGGCAAGATTTTTATTTTGAGCACATTCGTCGGTTACTATTTTAAAAGTAATCGACAAGACTTTTATTTTCAGCACATTTGTCGGTTACTATTTCAAAAGTAATCGGCATGATTTATTTTCAGCATATTCGTCGGTTACTATTTCGATAGTAATCGGCAAGATTTTTATTTTCAGCACATTCGTCGGTTACTATTTTAAAAGTAATCGACATGATCTATTTTCTGCACATTCGTCGGTTACTATTTCAAAAGTAATCGGCAAGATTTTTATTTTCAGCATATTCGTCGGTTACTATTTCAAAGGTAATCAGCAGTATTTATTTTCATCACATTCGTCGGTTACTATTTCAAAAGTAATCGGCAAGATTTTTATTTTCAGCATATTCGTCGGTTACTATTTCAAAGGTAATCAGCAGTATTTTTTTTCAGCACATTCGTCGGTTACTATTTTAAAAGTAATCGACAAGACTTTATTTTCAGTACATTCGTCGGTTACTATTTCAAAAGTAATCGGCAAGATTTTTATTTTCAACATATTCGTCGCTTACTATTTCAAAAGTAATCAGCCAGATTTTTATTTTCAACATATTCGTCGGTTACTATTTCATAAGTAATCGGCATGATTTATTCACAGCACATTCGTCGGTTACTATTTCAAAAGTAATCGGCAAGATTTTTATTTTCAGCATATTCGTCGGTTACTATTTCAAAGGTAATCAGCAGTATTTATTTTCAGCACATTCGTCGGTTACTATTTTAAAAGTAATCGACAAGACTTTATTTTCAGTACATTCGTCGGTTACTATTGCAAAAGTAATCGGCAAGATTTTTATTTTCAACATATTCGTCGCTTACTATTTCAAAAGTAATCAGCAAGATTTTTATTTTCAACATATTCGTCGCTTACTATTTGAAAAGTAATCGGCATGATTTATTTTCAGCACATTCGTCGGTTACTATTTCAAAAGTAATCGGCAAGATTTTTATTTTGAGCACATTCGTCGGTTACTATTTTAAAAGTAATCGACAAGACTTTTATTTTCAGCATATTCGTCGGTTACTATTTCGAAAGTAATCGGCAAGATTTTTATTTTCAGCATATTTGTCGGTTACTATTTTAAAAGTAATCGACAAGATTTTTATTTTCAACATATTCGTCGGTTACTATTTCATAAGTAATCGGCATGATTTATTTTCAGCACATTCGTCGGTTACTATTTCAAAAGTAATCGGCATGATCTATTTTCTGCACATTCGTCGGTTACTATTTCAAAAGTAATCGGCAAGATTTATATTTTCAGCATATTCGTCGGTTACTATTTCAAAAGTAATCGGCAAGATTTTTATTTTCAGCATATTTGTCGGTTACTATATTAAAAGTAATCGACAAGATTTTTATTTTCAACATATTCGTCGGTTACTATTTCAAACGTAATCGGCAAGACTTTATTATCAGCACATTCGTTGGTTACTATTTTAAAAGTAATCGGCAAGATTTTTATTTTCAACATATTCGTCGGTTACTTTTTCAAAAGTAATCGGCAAGACTTTATTTTCAGCACTTTCGTCGGTTACTATTTCAAATGTAATCGGCAGGATTTTTATTTTCAGCATATTCGTCGGTTACTATTTCGATAGTAATCGGCAAGATTTTTATTTTCAGCATATTTGTCGGTTACTATTTTAAAAGTAATCGACAAGATTTTTATTTTCAACATATTCCTCGGTTACTATTTCAAAAGTAATCGGCAAGATTTTTATTTTCAGCATGTTCGTCGGTTACTATTTCAAAAGTAATCGGCAAGATTTTTTTTTTCAACATATTTGTCGGTTACTATTTTAAAAGTAATCGACAAGACTTTATTTTCAGCACATTCGTCGGTTACTATTTCAAAAGTAATCGGCAAGATTTTTATTTTCAACATATTCGTCGGTTACTATTTCATAAGTAATCGGCATGATTTATTCACAGCACAGTCGTCGGTTACTATTTCAAAAGTAATCGGCAAGATTTTTATTTTCAACATATTCCTCGGTTACTATTTAAAAAGTAATCGGTAAGATTTTTATTTTCAACATATTCGTCGCTTACTATTTCAAAAGTAATCAGCAAGATTTTTATTTTCAACATATTCGTCGCTTACTATTTCAAAAGTAATCGGCATGATTTATTTTCAGCACATTCGTCGGTTACTATTTCAAAAGTAATCGGCAAGATTTTTATTTTGAGCACATTCGTCGGTTACTATTTTAAAAGTAATCGACAAGACTTTTATTTTCAGCACATTTGTCGGTTACTATTTCAAAAGTAATCGGCATGATTTATTTTCAGCATATTCGTCGGTTACTATTTCGATAGTAATCGGCAAGATTTTTATTTTCAGCACATTCGTCGGTTACTATTTTAAAAGTAATCGACATGATCTATTTTCTGCACATTCGTCGGTTACTATTTCAAAAGTAATCGGCAAGATTTTTATTTTCAGCATATTCGTCGGTTACTATTTCAAAGGTAATCAGCAGTATTTATTTTCATCACATTCGTCGGTTACTATTTCAAAAGTAATCGGCAAGATTTTTATTTTCAGCATATTCGTCGGTTACTATTTCAAAGGTAATCAGCAGTATTTATTTTCAGCACATTCGTCGGTTACTATTTTAAAAGTAATCGACAAGACTTTATTTTCAGTACATTCGTCGGTTACTATTTCAAAAGTAATCGGCAAGATTTTTATTTTCAACATATTCGTCGCTTACTATTTCAAAAGTAATCAGCAAGATTTTTATTTTCAACATATTCGTCGCTTACTATTTGAAAAGTAATCGGCATGATTTATTTTCAGCACATTCGTCGGTTACTATTTCAAAAGTAATCGGCAAGATTTTTATTTTGAGCACATTCGTCGGTTACTATTTCAAAAGTAATCGGCAAGATTTATATTTTCAGCATATTCGTCGGTTACTATTTCAAAAGTAATCGGCAAGATTTTTATTTTCAGCATATTTGTCGGTTACTATATTAAAAGTAATCGACAAGATTTTTATTTTCAACATATTCGTCGGTTACTATTTCAAACGTAATCGGCAAGACTTTATTATCAGCACATTCGTTGGTTACTATTTTAAAAGTAATCGGCAAGATTTTTATTTTCAACATATTCGTCGGTTACTATTTCAAAAGTAATCGGCAAGACTTTATTTTCAGCACTTTCGTCGGTTACTATTTCAAATGTAATCGGCAGGATTTTTATTTTCAGCATATTCGTCGGTTACTATTTCGATAGTAATCGGCAAGATTTTTATTTTCAGCATATTTGTCGGTTACTATTTTAAAAGTAATCGACAAGATTTTTATTTTCAACATATTCCTCGGTTACTATTTCAAAAGTAATCGGCAAGATTTTTATTTTCAGCATGTTCGTCGGTTACTATTTCAAAAGTAATCGGCAAGATTTTTTTTTTCAACATATTTGTCGGTTACTATTTTAAACGTAATCGACAAGACTTTATTTTCAGCACATTCGTCGGTTACTATTTCAAAAGTAATCGGCAAGATTTTTATTTTCAACATATTCGTCGGTTACTATTTCATAAGTAATCGGCATGATTTATTCACAGCACAGTCGTCGGTTACTATTTCAAAAGTAATCGGCAAGATTTTTATTTTCAACATATTCCTCGGTTACTATTTAAAAAGTAATCGGTAAGATTTTTATTTTCAACATATTCGTCGCTTACTATTTCAAAAGTAATCAGCAAGATTTTTATTTTCAACATATTCGTCGCTTACTATTTCAAAAGTAATCGGCATGATTTATTTTCAGCACATTCGTCGGTTACTATTTCAAAAGTAATCGGCAAGATTTTTATTTTGAGCACATTCGTCGGTTACTATTTTAAAAGTAATCGACAAGACTTTTATTTTCAGCACATTTGTCGGTTACTATTTCAAAAGTAATCGGCATGATTTATTTTCAGCATATTCGTCGGTTACTATTTCGATAGTAATCGGCAAGATTTTTATTTTCAGCACATTCGTCGGTTACTATTTTAAAAGTAATCGACATGATCTATTTTCTGCACATTCGTCGGTTACTATTTCAAAAGTAATCGGCAAGATTTTTATTTTCAGCATATTCGTCGGTTACTATTTCAAAGGTAATCAGCAGTATTTATTTTCAGCACATTCGTCGGTTACTATTTCAAAAGTAATCGGCAAGATTTTTATTTTCAACATATTCGTCGGTTACTATTTCAAAAGTAATCGACAAGATTTTTATTTTCAACATATTCGTCGGTTACTATTTCAAAAGTAATCGGCAAGATTTTTATTTTCAACATATTCGTCGGTTACTATTTCATAAGTAATCGGCATGATTTATTCACAGCACAGTCGTCGGTTACTATTTCAAAAGTAATCGGCAAGATTTTTATTTTCAACATATTCCTCGGTTACTATTTAAAAAGTAATCGGTAAGATTTTTATTTTCAACATATTCGTCGCTTACTATTTCAAAAGTAATCAGCAAGATTTTTATTTTCAACATATTCGTCGCTTACTATTTCAAAAGTAATCGGCATGATTTATTTTCAGCACATTCGTCGGTTACTATTTCAAAAGTAATCGGCAAGATTTTTATTTTGAGCACATTCGTCGGTTACTATTTTAAAAGTAATCGACAAGACTTTTATTTTCAGCACATTTGTCGGTTACTATTTCAAAAGTAATCGGCATGATTTATTTTCAGCATATTCGTCGGTTACTATTTCGATAGTAATCGGCAAGATTTTTATTTTCAGCACATTCGTCGGTTACTATTTTAAAAGTAATCGACATGATCTATTTTCTGCACATTCGTCGGTTACTATTTCAAAAGTAATCGGCAAGATTTTTATTTTCAGCATATTCGTCGGTTACTATTTCAAAGGTAATCAGCAGTATTTATTTTCAGCACATTCGTCGGTTACTATTTCAAAAGTAATCGGCAAGATTTTTATTTTCAACATATTCGTCGGTTACTATTTCAAAAGTAATCGACAAGATTTTTATTTTCAACATATTCCTCGGTTACTATTTCAAAAGTAATCGGCAAGATTTTTATTTTCAACATATTCGTCGGTTACTATTTCATAAGTAATCGGCATGATTTATTCTCAGCACATTCGTCGGTTACTATTTCAAAAGTAATCGGCAAGATTTTTATTTTCAACATATTCCTCGGTTACTATTTAAAAAGTAATCGGTAGGATTTTTATTTTCAACATATTCGTCGCTTACTATTTCAAAAGTAATCAGCATGATTTATTTTCATCACATTCGTCGGTTACTATTTCAAAAGTAATCGGCAAGATTTTTATTTTCAGCATATTCGTCGGTTACTATTTCAAAGGTAATCAGCAGTATTTATTTTCAGCACATTCGTCGGTTACTATTTTAAAAGTAATCGACAAGACTTTATTTTCAGTACATTCGTCGGTTACTATTTCAAAAGTAATCGGCAAGATTTTTATTTTCAACATATTCGTCGCTTACTATTTCAAAAGTAATCAGCAAGATTTTTATTTTCAACATATTCGTCGCTTACTATTTGAAAAGTAATCGGCATGATTTATTTTCAGCACATTCGTCGGTTACTATTTCAAAAGTAATCGGCAAGATTTTTATTTTCAGCATATTCGTCGGTTACTAATTCAAAGGTAATCAGCAGTATTTATTTTCAGCACATTCGTCGGTTACTATTTCAAAAGTAATCGGCAAGCTTTTTATTTTCAGCATATTCGTCGGTTACTATTTCAAAGGTAATCAGCAGTATTTATTTTCAGCACATTCGTCGGTTACTATTTCAAAAGTAATCGGCAAGATTTTTATTTTCAACATATTCGTCGGTTACTATTTCGATAGTAATCGGCAAGATTTTTATTTTCAGCATATTTGTCGGTTACTATTTCAAAAGTAATCGACAAGATTTTTATTTTCAACATATTCCTCGGTTACTATTTCAAAAGTAATCGGCAAGATTTTTATTTTCAGCATGTTCGTCGGTTACTATTTCAAAAGTAATCGGCAAGATTTTTTTTTTCAACATATTTGTCGGTTACTATTTTAAAAGTAATCGACAAGACTTTATTTTCAGCACATTCGTCGGTTACTATTTCAAAAGTAATCGGCAAGATTTTTATTTTCAACATATTCGTCGGTTACTATTTCATAAGTAATCGGCATGATTTATTCTCAGCACATTCGTCGGTTACTATTTCAAAAGTAATCGGCAAGATTTTTATTTTCAACATATTCCTCGGTTACTATTTAAAAAGTAATCGGTAGGATTTTTATTTTCAACATATTCGTCGCTTACTATTTCAAAAGTAATCAGCAAGATTTTTATTTTCAACATATTCGTCGCTTACTATTTCAAAAGTAATCGGCATGATTTATTTTCATCACATTCGTCGGTTACTATTTCAAAAGTAATCGGCAAGATTTTTATTTTCAGCATATTCGTCGGTTACTATTTCAAAGGTAATCAACAGTATTTATTTTCAGCACATTCGTCGGTTACTATTTTAAAAGTAATCGACAAGACTTTATTTTCAGTACATTCGTCGGTTACTATTTCAAAAGTAATCGGCAAGATTTTTATTTTCAACATATTCGTCGCTTACTATTTCAAAAGTAATCAGCAAGATTTTTATTTTCAACATATTCGTCGCTTACTATTTGAAAAGTAATCGGCATGATTTATTTTTAGCACATTCGTCGGTTACTATTTCAAAAGTAATCGGCAAGATTTTTATTTTGAGCACATTCGTCGGTTACTATTTCAAAAGTAATCGGCAAGATTTTTATTTTCAGCATATTCGTCGGTTACTATTTCAAAGGTAATCAGCAGTATTTATTTTCAGCACATTCGTCGGTTACTATTTTAAAAGTAATCGACAAGGCTTTATTTTCAGCACATTCGTCGGTTACTATTTCAAAAGTAATCGGCAAGATTTTTATTTTCAGCATATTCGTCGGTTACTAATTCAAAGGTAATCAGCAGTATTTATTTTCAGCACATTCGTCGGTTACTATTTCAAAAGTAATCGGCAAGATTTTTATTTTCAACATATTCGTCGGTTACTATTTCATAAGTAATCGGCATGATTTATTCTCAGCACATTCGTCGGTTACTATTTCAAAAGTAATCGGCATGATTTATTTTCAGCATATTCGTCGGTTACTATTTCGATAGTAATCGGCAAGATTTTTATTTTCAGCACATTCGTCGGTTACTATTTTAAAAGTAATCGACATGATCTATTTTCTGCACATTCGTCGGTTACTATTTCAAAAGTAATCGGCAAGATTTTTATTTTCAGCATATTCGTCGGTTACTATTTCAAAGGTAATCAGCAGTATTTATTTTCATCACATTCGTCGGTTACTATTTCAAAAGTAATCGGCAAGATTTTTATTTTCAGCATATTCGTCGGTTACTATTTCAAAGGTAATCAGCAGTATTTATTTTCAGCACATTCGTCGGTTACTATTTTAAAAGTAATCGACAAGACTTTATTTTCAGTACATTCGTCGGTTACTATTTCAAAAGTAATCGGCAAGATTTTTATTTTCAGCATATTCGTCGGTTACTAATTCAAAGGTAATCAGCAGTATTTATTTTCAGCACATTCGTCGGTTACTATTTCAAAAGTAATCGGCAAGATTTTTATTTTCAGCATATTCGTCGGTTACTATTTCAAAGGTAATCAGCAGTATTTATTTTCAGCACATTCCTCGGTTACTATTTCAAAAGTAATCGGCAAGATTTTTATTTTCAACATATTCGTCGGTTACTATTTCGATAGTAATCGGCAAGATTTTTATTTTCAGCATATTTGTCGGTTACTATTTTAAAAGTAATCGACAAGATTTTTATTTTCAACATATTCCTCGGTTACTATTTCAAAAGTAATCGGCAAGATTTTTATTTTCAGCATGTTCGTCGGTTACTATTTCAAAAGTAATCGGCAAGATTTTTTTTTTCAACATATTTGTCGGTTACTATTTTAAAAGTAATCGACAAGACTTTATTTTCAGCACATTCGTCGGTTACTATTTCAAAAGTAATCGGCAAGATTTTTATTTTCAACATATTCGTCGGTTACTATTTCATAAGTAATCGGCATGATTTATTCTCAGCACATTCGTCGGTTACTATTTCAAAAGTAATCGGCAAGATTTTTATTTTCAACATATTCCTCGGTTACTATTTAAAAAGTAATCGGTAAGATTTTTATTTTCAACATATTCGTCGCTTACTATTTCAAAAGTAATCAGCAAGATTTTTATTTTCAACATATTCGTCGCTTACTATTTCAAAAGTAATCGGCATGATTTATTTTCATCACATTCGTCGGTTACTATTTCAAAAGTAATCGGCAAGATTTTTATTTTCAGCATATTCGTCGGTTACTATTTCAAAGGTAATCAGCAGTATTTATTTTCAGCACATTCGTCGGTTACTATTTTAAAAGTAATCGACAAGACTTTATTTTCAGTACATTCGTCGGTTACTATTTCAAAAGTAATCGGCAAGATTTTTATTTTCAACATATTCGTCGCTTACTATTTCAAAAGTAATCAGCAAGATTTTTATTTTCAACATATTCGTCGCTTACTATTTGAAAAGTAATCGGCATGATTTATTTTCAGCACATTCGTCGGTTACTATTTCAAAAGTAATCGGCAAGATTTTTATTTTGAGCACATTCGTCGGTTACTATTTCAAAAGTAATCGGCAAGATTTTTATTTTCAGCATATTCGTCGGTTACTATTTCAAAGGTAATCAGCAGTATTTATTTTCAGCACATTCGTCGGTTACTATTTTAAAAGTAATCGACAAGGCTTTATTTTCAGCACATTCGTCGGTTACTATTTCAAAAGTAATCGGCAAGATTTTTATTTTCAGCATATTCGTCGGTTACTAATTCAAAGGTAATCAGCAGTATTTATTTTCAGCACATTCGTCGGTTACTATTTCAAAAGTAATCGGCAAGATTTTTATTTTCAGCATATTCGTCGGTTACTATTTCAAAGGTAATCAGCAGTATTTATTTTCAGCACATTCGTCGGTTACTATTTCAAAAGTAATCGGCAAGATTTTTATTTTCAACATATTCGTCGGTTACTATTTCGATAGTATTCGGCAAGATTTTTATTTTCAGCATATTTGTCGGTTACTATTTTAAAAGTAATCGACAAGATTTTTATTTTCAACATATTCCTCGGTTACTATTTCAAAAGTAGTCGGCAAGATTTTTATTTTCAGCATGTTCGTCGGTTACTATTTCAAAAGTAATCGGCAAGATTTTTTTTTTCAACATATTTGTCGGTTACTATTTTAAAAGTAATCGACAAGACTTTATTTTCAGCACATTCGTCGGTTACTATTTCAAAAGTAATCGGCAAGATTTTTATTTTCAACATATTCGTCGGTTACTATTTCATAGGTAATCGGCATGATTTATTCTCAGCACATTCGTCGGTTACTATTTCAAAAGTAATCGGCAAGATTTTTATTTTCAACATATTCCTCGGTTACTATTTAAAAAGTAATCGGTAAGATTTTTATTTTCAACATATTCGTCGCTTACTATTTCAAAAGTAATCAGCAAGATTTTTATTTTCAACATATTCGTCGCTTACTATTTCAAAAGTAATCAGCAAGACTTTTATTTTCAGCACATTTGTCGGTTACTATTTCAAAAGTAATCGGCATGATTTATTTTCAGCATATTCGTCGGTTACTATTTCGATAGTAATCGGCAAGATTTTTATTTTCAGCATATTTGTCGGTTACTATTTTAAAAGTAATCGACAAGATTTTTATTTTCAACATATTCCTCGGTTACTATTTCAAAAGTAATCGGCAAGATTTTTATTTTCAGCATGTTCGTCGGTTACTATTTCAAAAGTAATCGGCAAGATTTTTTTTTTCAACATATTTGTCGGTTACTATTTTAAAAGTAATCGACAAGACTTTATTTTCAGCACATTCGTCGGTTACTATTTCAAAAGTAATCGGCAAGATTTTTATTTTCAACATATTCCTCGGTTACTATTTAAAAAGTAATCGGTAAGATTTTTATTTTCAACATATTCGTCGCTTACTATTTCAAAAGTAATCAACAAGATTTTTATTTTCAACATATTCGTCGCTTACTATTTCAAAAGTAATCGGCATGATTTATTTTCATCACATTCGTCGGTTACTATTTCAAAAGTAATCGGCAAGATTTTTATTTTCAGCATATTCGTCGGTTACTATTTCAAAGGTAATCAGCAGTATTTATTTTCAGCACATTCGTCGGTTACTATTTTAAAAGTAATCGACAAGACTTTATTTTCAGTACATTCGTCGGTTACTATTTCAAAAGTAATCGGCAAGATTTTTATTTTCAACATATTCGTCGCTTACTATTTCAAAAGTAATCAGCAAGATTTTTATTTTCAACATATTCGTCGCTTACTATTTCAAAAGTAATCGGCATGATTTATTTTCATCACATTCGTCGGTTACTATTTCAAAAGTAATCGGCAAGATTTTTATTTTCAGCATATTCGTCGGTTACTATTTCAAAGGTAATCAGCAGTATTTATTTTCAGCACATTCGTCGGTTACTATTTTAAAAGTAATCGACAAGACTTTATTTTCAGTAC
Source organism: Medicago lupulina (assembly GCA_958299785.1). Taxonomy (NCBI): domain Eukaryota; kingdom Viridiplantae; phylum Streptophyta; class Magnoliopsida; order Fabales; family Fabaceae; genus Medicago; species Medicago lupulina. The sequence continues at coordinate 38,608,141 of OY283143.1, read as the reverse complement.
ATTCGTCGGTTACTATTTCAAAAGTAATCGGCAAGATTTTTATTTTCAACATATTCGTCGCTTACTATTTCAAAAGTAATCAGCAAGATTTTTATTTTCAACATATTCGTCGCTTACTATTTGAAAAGTGATCGGCATGATTTATTTTCAGCACATTCGTCGGTTACTATTTCAAAAGTAATCGGCAAGATTTTTATTTTGAGCACATTCGTCGGTTACTATTTCAAAAGTAATCGGCAAGATTTTTATTTTCAGCATATTCGTCGGTTACTATTTCAAAGGTAATCAGCAGTATTTATTTTCAGCACATTCGTCGGTTACTATTTTAAAAGTAATCGACAAGGCTTTATTTTCAGCACATTCGTCGGTTACTATTTCAAAAGTAATCGGCAAGATTTTTATTTTCAGCATATTCGTCGGTTACTAATTCAAAGGTAATCAGCAGTATTTATTTTCAGCACATTCGTCGGTTACTATTTCAAAAGTAATCGGCAAGATTTTTATTTTCAGCATATTCGTCGGTTACTATTTCAAAGGTAATCAGCAGTATTTATTTTCAGCACATTCGTCGGTTACTATTTCAAAAGTAATCGGCAAGATTTTTATTTTCAACATATTCGTCGCTTACTATTTCAAAAGTAATCAGCAAGATTTTTATTTTCAACATATTCGTCGCTTACTATTTGAAAAGTAATCGGCATGATTTATTTTCAGCACATTCGTCGGTTACTATTTCAAAAGTAATCGGCAAGATTTTTATTTTGATCACATTCGTCGGTTACTATTTCAAAAGTAATCGGCAAGATTTTTATTTTCAGCATATTCGTCGGTTACTATTTCAAAGGTAATCAGCAGTATTTATTTTCAGCACATTCGTCGGTTACTATTTTAAAAGTAATCGACAGGGCTTTATTTTCAGCACATTCGTCGGTTACTATTTCAAAAGTAATCGGCAAGATTTTTATTTTCAGCATATTCGTCGGTTACTAATTCAAAGGTAATCAGCAGTATTTATTTTCAGCACATTCGTCGGTTACTATTTCAAAAGTAATCGGCAAGATTTTTATTTTCAACATATTCGTCGGTTACTATTTCGATAGTAATCGGCAAGATTTTTATTTTCAGCATATTTGTCGGTTACTATTTTAAAAGTAATCGACAAGATTTTTATTTTCAACATATTCCTCGGTTACTATTTCAAAAGTAATCGGCAAGATTTTTATTTTCAGCATGTTCGTCGGTTACTATTTCAAAAGTAATCGGCAAGATTTTTTTTTTCAACATATTTGTCGGTTACTATTTTAAAAGTAATCGACAAGACTTTATTTTCAGCACATTCGTCGGTTACTATTTCAAAAGTAATCGGCAAGATTTTTATTTTCAACATATTCGTCGGTTACTATTTCATAAGTAATCGGCATGATTTATTCTCAGCACATTCGTCGGTTACTATTTCAAAAGTAATCGGCAAGATTTTTATTTTCAACATATTCCTCGGTTACTATTTAAAAAGTAATCGGTAAGATTTTTATTTTCAACATATTCGTCGCTTACTATTTCAAAAGTAATCAGCAAGATTTTTATTTTCAACATATTCGTCGCTTACTATTTCAAAAGTAATCGGCATGATTTATTTTCATCACATTCGTCGGTTACTATTTCAAAAGTAATCGGCAAGATTTTTATTTTCAGCATATTCGTCGGTTACTATTTCAAAGGTAATCAGCAGTATTTATTTTCAGCACATTCGTCGGTTACTATTTTAAAAGTAATCGACAAGACTTTATTTTCAGTACATTCGTCGGTTACTATTTCAAAAGTAATCGGCAAGATTTTTATTTTCAACATATTCGTCGCTTACTATTTCAAAAGTAATCAGCAAGATTTTTATTTTCAACATATTCGTCGCTTACTATTTCAAAAGTAATCGGCATGATTTATTTTCATCACATTCGTCGGTTACTATTTCAAAAGTAATCGGCAAGATTTTTATTTTCAGCATATTCGTCGGTTACTATTTCAAAGGTAATCAGCAGTATTTATTTTCAGCACATTCGTCGGTTACTATTTTAAAAGTAATCGACAAGACTTTATTTTCAGTACATTCGTCGGTTACTATTTCAAAAGTAATCGGCAGGATTTTTATTTTCAACATATTCGTCGCTTACTATTTCAAAAGTAATCAGCAAGATTTTTATTTTCAACATATTCGTCGCTTACTATTTGAAAAGTGATCGGCATGATTTATTTTCAGCACATTCGTCGGTTACTATTTCAAAAGTAATCGGCAAGATTTTTATTTTGAGCACATTCGTCGGTTACTATTTCAAAAGTAATCGGCAAGATTTTTATTTTCATCATATTCGTCGGTTACTATTTCAAAGGTAATCAGCAGTATTTATTTTCAGCACATTCGTCGGTTACTATTTTAAAAGTAATCGACAAGGCTTTATTTTCAGCACATTCGTCGGTTACTATTTCAAAAGTAATCGGCAAGATTTTTATTTTCAGCATATTCGTCGGTTACTAATTCAAAGGTAATCAGCAGTATTTATTTTCAGCACATTCGTCGGTTACTATTTCAAAAGTAATCGGCAAGATTTTTATTTTCAGCATATTCGTCGGTTACTATTTCAAAGGTAATCAGCAGTATTTATTTTCAGCACATTCGTCGGTTACTATTTCAAAAGTAATCGGCAAGATTTTTATTTTCAACATATTCGTCGGTTACTATTTCGATAGTAATCGGCAAGATTTTTATTTTCAGCATATTTGTCGGTTACTATTTTAAAAGTAATCGACAAGATTTTTATTTTCAACATATTCCTCGGTTACTATTTCAAAAGTAGTCGGCAAGATTTTTATTTTCAGCATGTTCGTCGGTTACTATTTCAAAAGTAATCGGCAAGATTTTTTTTTTCAACATATTTGTCGGTTACTATTTTAAAAGTAATCGACAAGACTTTATTTTCAGCACATTCGTCGGTTACTATTTCAAAAGTAATCGGCAAGATTTTTATTTTCAACATATTCGTCGGTTACTATTTCATAAGTAATCGGCATGATTTATTCTCAGCACATTCGTCGGTTACTATTTCAAAAGTAATCGGCAAGATTTTTATTTTCAACATATTCCTCGGTTACTATTTAAAAAGTAATCGGTAAGATTTTTATTTTCAACATATTCGTCGCTTACTATTTCAAAAGTAATCAGCAAGATTTTTATTTTCAACATATTCGTCGCTTACTATTTCAAAAGTAATCAGCAAGACTTTTATTTTCAGCACATTTGTCGGTTACTATTTCAAAAGTAATCGGTATGATTTATTTTCAGCATATTCGTCGGTTACTATTTCGATAGTAATCGGCAAGATTTTTATTTTCAGCATATTTGTCGGTTACTATTTTAAAAGTAATCGACAAGATTTTTATTTTCAACATATTCCTCGGTTACTATTTCAAAAGTAATCGGCAAGATTTTTATTTTCAGCATGTTCGTCGGTTACTATTTCAAAAGTAATCGGCAAGATTTTTTTTTTCAACATATTTGTCGGTTACTATTTTAAAAGTAATCGACAAGACTTTATTTTCAGCACATTCGTCGGTTACTATTTCAAAAGTAATCGGCAAGATTTTTATTTTCAACATATTCCTCGGTTACTATTTAAAAAGTAATCGGTAAGATTTTTATTTTCAACATATTCGTCGCTTACTATTTCAAAAGTAATCAGCAAGATTTTTATTTTCAACATATTCGTCGCTTACTATTTCAAAAGTAATCGGCATGATTTATTTTCATCACATTCGTCGGTTACTATTTCAAAAGTAATCGGCAAGATTTTTATTTTCAGCATATTCGTCGGTTACTATTTCAAAGGTAATCAGCAGTATTTATTTTCAGCACATTCGTCGGTTACTATTTTAAAAGTAATCGACAAGACTTTATTTTCAGTACATTCGTCGGTTACTATTTCAAAAGTAATCGGCAAGATTTTTATTTTCAACATATTCGTCGCTTACTATTTCAAAAGTAATCAGCAAGATTTTTATTTTCAACATATTCGTCGCTTACTATTTGAAAAGTAATCGGCATGATTTATTTTCAGCACATTCGTCGGTTACTATTTTAAAAGTAATCGACAAGATTTTTATTTTCAACATATTCCTCAGTTACTATTTCAAAAGTAATCGGCAAGATTTTTATTTTCAGCATATTCGTCGGTTACTATTTCAAAGGTAATCAGCAGTATTTATTTTCAGCACATTCGTCGGTTACTATTTTAAAAGTAATCGACAGGGCTTTATTTTCAGCACATTCGTCGGTTACTATTTCAAAAGTAATCGGCAAGATTTTTATTTTCAGCATATTCGTCGGTTACTAATTCAAAGGTAATCAGCAGTATTTATTTTCAGCACATTCGTCGGTTACTATTTCAAAAGTAATCGGCAAGATTTTTATTTTCAACATATTCGTCGGTTACTATTTCATAAGTAATCGGCATGATTTATTCTCAGCACATTCGTCGGTTACTATTTCAAAAGTAATCGGCATGATTTATTTTCAGCATATTCGTCGGTTACTATTTCGATAGTAATCGGCAAAATTTTTATTTTCAGCACATTCGTCGGTTACTATTTTAAAAGTAATCGACATGATCTATTTTCTGCACATTCGTCGGTTACTATTTCAAAAGTAATCGGCAAGATTTTTATTTTCAGCATATTCGTCGGTTACTATTTCAAAGGTAATCAGCAGTATTTATTTTCATCACATTCGTCGGTTACTATTTCAAAAGTAATCGGCAAGATTTTTATTTTCAGCATATTCGTCGGTTACTATTTCAAAGGTGATCAGCAGTATTTATTTTCAGCACATTCGTCGGTTACTATTTTAAAAGTAATCGACAAGACTTTATTTTCAGTACATTCGTCGGTTACTATTTCAAAAGTAATCGGCAAGATTTTTATTTTCAACATATTCGTCGCTTACTATTTCAAAAGTAATCAGCAAGATTTTTATTTTCAACATATTCGTCGCTTACTATTTGAAAAGTAATCGGCATGATTTATTTTCAGCACATTCGTCGGTTACTATTTCAAAAGTAATCGGCAAGATTTTTATTTTGAGCACATTCGTCGGTTACTATTTCAAAAGTAATCGGCAAGATTTTTATTTTCAGCATATTCGTCGGTTACTAATTCAAAGGTAATCAGCAGTATTTATTTTCAGCACATTCGTCGGTTACTATTTCAAAAGTAATCGGCAAGATTTTTATTTTCAGCATATTCGTCGGTTACTATTTCAAAGGTAATCAGCAGTATTTATTTTCAGCACATTCGTCGGTTACTATTTCAAAAGTAATCGGCAAGATTTTTATTTTCAACATATTCGTCGGTTACTATTTCGATAGTAATCGGCAAGATTTTTATTTTCAGCATATTTGTCGGTTACTATTTTAAAAGTAATCGACAAGATTTTTATTTTCAACATATTCCTCGGTTACTATTTCAAAAGTAATCGGCAAGATTTTTATTTTCAGCATGTTCGTCGGTTACTATTTCAAAAGTAATCGGCAAGATTTTTTTTTTCAACATATTTGTCGGTTACTATTTTAAAAGTAATCGACAAGACTTTATTTTCAGCACATTCGTCGGTTACTATTTCAAAAGTAATCGACAAGATTTTTATTTTCAACATATTCGTCGGTTACTATTTCATAAGTAATCGGCATGATTTATTCTCAGCACATTCGTCGGTTACTATTTCAAAAGTAATCGGCAAGATTTTTATTTTCAACATATTCCTCGGTTACTATTTAAAAAGTAATCGGTAAGATTTTTATTTTCAACATATTCGTCGCTTACTATTTCAAAAGTAATCAGCAAGATTTTTATTTTCAACATATTCGTCGCTTACTATTTCAAAAGTAATCGGCATGATTTATTTTCATCACATTCGTCGGTTACTATTTCAAAAGTAATCGGCAAGATTTTTATTTTCAGCATATTCGTCGGTTACTATTTCAAAGGTAATCAGCAGTATTTATTTTCAGCACATTCGTCGGTTACTATTTTAAAAGTAATCGACAAGACTTTATTTTCAGTACATTCGTCGGTTACTATTTCAAAAGTAATCGGCAAGATTTTTATTTTCAGCATATTCGTCGGTTACTAATTCAAAGGTAATCAGCAGTATTTATTTTCAACATATTCGTCGCTTACTATTTCAAAAGTAATCAGCAAGATTTTTATTTTCAACATATTCGTCGCTTACTATTTGAAAAGTAATCGGCATGATTTATTTTCAGCACATTCGTCGGTTACTATTTCAAAAGTAATCGGCAAGATTTTTATTTTGAGCACATTCGTCGGTTACTATTTCAAAAGTAATCGGCAAGATTTTTATTTTCAGCATATTCGTCGGTTACTATTTCAAAGGTAATCAGCAGTATTTATTTTCAGCACATTCGTCGGTTACTATTTTAAAAGTAATCGACAAGGCTTTATTTTCAGCACATTCGTCGGTTACTATTTCAAAAGTAATCGGCAAGATTTTTATTTTCAGCATATTCGTCGGTTACTAATTCAAAGGTAATCAGCAGTATTTATTTTCAGCACATTCGTCGGTTACTATTTCAAAAGTAATCGGCAAGATTTTTATTTTCAGCATATTCGTCGGTTACTATTTCAAAGGTAATCAGCAGTATTTATTTTCAGCACATTCGTCGGTTACTATTTCAAAAGTAATCGGCAAGATTTTTATTTTCAACATATTCGTCGGTTACTATTTCGATAGTAATCGGCAAGATTTTTATTTTCAGCATATTTGTCGGTTACTATTTTAAAAGTAATCGACAAGATTTTTATTTTCAACATATTCCTCGGTTACTATTTCAAAAGTAATCGGCAAGATTTTTATTTTCAGCATGTTCGTCGGTTACTATTTCAAAAGTAATCGGCAAGATTTTTTTTTTCAACATATTTGTCGGTTACTATTTTAAAAGTAATCGACAAGACTTTATTTTCAGCACATTCGTCGGTTACTATTTCAAAAGTAATCGGCAAGATTTTTATTTTCAACATATTCGTCGGTTACTATTTCATAAGTAATCGACATGATTTATTCTCAGCACATTCGTGGTTACTATTTCAAAAGTAATCGGCAAGATTTTTATTTTCAACATATTCCTCGGTTACTATTTAAAAAGTAATCGGTAAGATTTTTATTTTCAACATATTCGTCGCTTACTATTTCAGAAGTAATCAGCAAGATTTTTATTTTCAACATATTCGTCGCTTACTATTTCAAAAGTAATCGGCTTGATTTATTTTCATCACATTCGTCGGTTACTATTTCAAAAGTAATCGGCAAGATTTTTATTTTCAGCATATTCGTCGGTTACTATTTCAAAGGTAATCAGCAGTATTTATTTTCAGCACATTCGTCGGTTACTATTTTAAAAGTAATCGACAAGACTTTATTTTCAGTACATTCGTCGGTTACTATTTCAAAAGTAATCGGCAAGATTTTTATTTTCAACATATTCGTCGCTTACTATTTCAAAAGTAATCAGCAAGATTTTTATTTTCAACATATTCGTCGCTTACTATTTGAAAAGTAATCGGCATGATTTATTTTCAGCACATTCGTCGGTTACTATTTTAAAAGTAATCGACAAGATTTTTATTTTCAACATATTCCTCAGTTACTATTTCAAAAGTAATCGGCAAGATTTTTATTTTCAGCATATTCGTCGGTTACTAATTCAAAGGTAATCAGCAGTATTTATTTTCAGCACATTCGTCGGTTACTATTTCAAAAGTAATCGGCAAGATTTTTATTTTCAACATATTCGTCGGTTACTATTTCATAAGTAATCGGCATGATTTATTCTCAGCACATTCGTCGGTTACTATTTCAAAAGTAATCGGCATGATTTATTTTCAGCATATTCGTCGGTTACTATTTCGATAGTAATCGGCAAGATTTTTATTTTCAGCACATTCGTCGGTTACTATTTTAAAAGTAATCGACATGATCTATTTTCTGCACATTCGTCGGTTACTATTTCAAAAGTAATCGGCAAGATTTTTATTTTCAGCATATTCGTCGGTTACTATTTCAAAGGTAATCAGCAGTATTTATTTTCATCACATTCGTCGGTTACTATTTCAAAAGTAATCGGCAAGATTTTTATTTTCAGCATATTCGTCGGTTACTATTTCAAAGGTAATCAGCAGTATTTATTTTCAGCACATTCGTCGGTTACTATTTTAAAAGTAATCGACAAGACTTTATTTTCAGTACATTCGTCGGTTACTATTTCAAAAGTAATCGGCAAGATTTTTATTTTCAGCATATTCGTCGGTTACTAATTCAAAGGTAATCAGCAGTATTTATTTTCAACATATTCGTCGCTTACTATTTCAAAAGTAATCAGCAAGATTTTTATTTTCAACATATTCGTCGCTTACTATTTGAAAAGTAATCGGCATGATTTATTTTCAGCACATTCGTCGGTTACTATTTCAAAAGTAATCGGCAAGATTTTTATTTTGAGCACATTCGTCGGTTACTATTTCAAAAGTAATCGGCAAGATTTTTATTTTCAGCATATTCGTCGGTTACTATTTCAAAGGTAATCAGCAGTATTTATTTTCAGCACATTCGTCGGTTACTATTTTAAAAGTAATCGACAAGGCTTTATTTTCAGCACATTCGTCGGTTACTATTTCAAAAGTAATCGGCAAGATTTTTATTTTCAGCATATTCGTCGGTTACTAATTCAAAGGTAATCAGCAGTATTTATTTTCAGCACATTCGTCGGTTACTATTTCAAAAGTAATCGGCAAGATTTTTATTTTCAGCATATTCGTCGGTTACTATTTCAAAGGTAATCAGCAGTATTTATTTTCAGCACATTCGTCGGTTACTATTTCAAAAGTAATCGGCAAGATTTTTATTTTCAACATATTCGTCGGTTACTATTTCGATAGTAATCGGCAAGATTTTTATTTTCAGCATATTTGTCGGTTACTATTTTAAAAGTAATCGACAAGATTTTTATTTTCAACATATTCCTCGGTTACTATTTCAAAAGTAATCGGCAAGATTTTTATTTTCAGCATGTTCGTCGGTTACTATTTCAAAAGTAATCGGCAAGATTTTTTTTTTCAACATATTTGTCGGTTACTATTTTAAAAGTAATCGACAAGACTTTATTTTCAGCATATTCGTCGGTTACTATTTCAAAAGTAATCGGCAAGATTTTTATTTTCAACATATTCGTCGGTTACTTTTTCATAAGTAATCGGCATGATTTATTCTCAGCACATTCGTGGTTACTATTTCAAAAGTAATCGGCAAGATTTTTATTTTCAACATATTCCTCGGTTACTATTTAAAAAGTAATCGGTAAGATTTTTATTTTCAACATATTCGTCGCTTACTATTTCAGAAGTAATCAGCAAGATTTTTATTTTCAACATATTCGTCGCTTACTATTTCAAAAGTAATCGGCTTGATTTATTTTCAGCACATTCGTTGGTTACTATTTCAAAAGTAATCGGCAAGATTTTTATTTTGAGCACATTCGTCGGTTACTATTTTAAAAGTAATCGACAAGACTTTTATTTTCAGCACATTTGTCGGTTACTATTTCAAAAGTAATCGGCACGATTTATTTTCAGCACATTCGTTGGTTACTATTTCAAAAGTAATCGGCAAGATTTTTATTTTCAGCACATTTGTCGGTTACTATTTCAAAAGTAATCGGCATGATTTATTTTCAGCACATTCGTCGGTTACTATTTCAAAAGTAATCGGCAAGACTTTATTTTCAACATATTCCTCGGTTACTATTTCAAAAGTAATCGGCAAGATTTTTATTTTCAGCATGTTCGTCGGTTACTATTTCAAAAGTAATCGGCAAGATTTTTTTTTTCAACATATTTGTCGGTTACTATTTTAAAAGTAATCGACAAGACTTTATTTTCAGCACATTCGTCGGTTACTATTTCAAAAGTAATCGGCAAGATTTTTATTTTCAGCATGTTCGTCGGTTACTATTTCAAAAGTAATCGGCAAGATTTTTTTTTCAACATATTTGTCGGTTACTATTTTAAAAGTAATCGACAAGACTTTATTTTCAGCACATTCGTCGGTTACTATTTCAAAAGTAATCGGCAAGATTTTTATTTTCAGCATATTCGTCGGTTACTATTTCAAAGGTAATCAGCAGTATTTATTTTCAGCACATTCGTCGGTTACTATTTCAAAAGTAATCGGCAAGATTTTTATTTTCAGCATATTCGTCGGTTACTATTTCAAAGGTAATCAGCAGTATTTATTTTCAGCACATTCGTCGGTTACGATTTTAAAAGTAATCGACAAGGCTTTATTTTCAGCACATTCGTCGGTTACTATTTCAAAAGTAATCGGCAAGATTTTTATTTTCAGCATATTCGTCGGTTACTCTTTCAAAGATAATCAGCAGTATTTATTTTCAGCACATTCGTCGGTTACTATTTCAAAAGTAATCGGCAAGATTTTTATTTTCAGCATATTCGTCGGTTACTATTTCAAAGGTAATCAGCAGTATTTATTTTCAGCACATTCGTCGGTTACTATTTCAAAAGTAATCGGCAAGATTTTTATTTTCAACATATTTGTCGCTTACTATTTCAAAAGTAATCAGCAAGATTTTTATTTTCAACATATTCGTTGCTTACTATTTCAAAAGTAATCGGCATGATTTATTTTCAGCACATTCGTCGGTTACTATTTCAAAAGTAATCGGCAAGATTTTTATTTTGAGCACATTCGTCGGTTACTATTTTAAAAGTAATCGACAAGACTTTTATTTTCAGCATATTCGTCGGTTACTATTTCGAAAGTAATCGGCAAGATTTTTATTTTCAGCATATTTGTCGGTTACTATTTTAAAAGTAATCGACAAGATTTTTATTTTCAACATATTCGTCGGTTACTATTTCATAAGTAATCAGCATGATTTCTTTTCAGCACATTCGTCGGTTACTATTTCAAAAGTAATCGGCATGATCTATTTTCTGCACATTCGTCGGTTACTATTTCAAAAGTAATCGGCAAGATTTTTATTTTCAGCATATTTGTCGGTTACTATATTAAAAGTAATCGACAAGATTTTTATTTTCAACATATTCGTCGGTTACTATTTCAAACGTAATCGGCAAGACTTTATTATCAGCACATTCGTTGGTTACTATTTTAAAAGTAATCGGCAAGATTTTTATTTTCAACATATTCGTCGGTTACTATTTCAAACGTAATCGGCAAGACTTTATTTTCAGCATATTCGTCGGTTACTATTTCAAAAGTAATCGGCAAGATTTTTATTTTCAGCATATTCGTCGGTTACTATTTCAAAAGTAATCGGCAAGATTTTTATTTTCAGCATATTTGTCGGTTACTATATTAAAAGTAATCGACAAGATTTTTATTTTCAACATATTCGTCGGTTACTATTTCAAACGTAATCGGCAAGACTTTATTATCAGCACATTCGTTGGTTACTATTTTAAAAGTAATCGGCAAGATTTTTATTTTCAACATATTCGTCGGTTACTATTTCAAAAGTAATCGGCAAGACTTTATTTTCAGCACTTTCGTCGGTTACTATTTCAAATGTAATCGGCAGGATTTTTATTTTCAGCATATTCGTCGGTTACTATTTCAATAGTAATCGGCAAGATTTTTATTTTCAGCATATTTGTCGGTTACTATTTTAAAAGTAATCGACAAGATTTTTATTTTCAACATATTCCTCGGTTACTATTTCAAAAGTAATCGGCAAGATTTTTATTTTCAGCATGTTCGTCGGTTACTATTTCAAAAGTAATCGGCAAGATTTTTTTTTTCAACATATTTGTCGGTTACTATTTTAAAAGTAATCGACAAGACTTTATTTTCAGCACATTCGTCGGTTACTATTTCAAAAGTAATCGGTAAGATTTTTATTTTCAACATATTCGTCGGTTACTATTTCATAAGTAATCGGCATGATTTATTCTCAGCACATTCGTCGGTTACTATTTCAAAAGTAATCGGCAAGATTTTTATTTTCAACATATTCCTCGGTTACTATTTAAAAAGTAATCGGTAACATTTTTATTTTCAACATATTCGTCGCTTACTATTTCAAAAGTATTCAGCAAGATTTTTATTTTCAACATATTCGTTGTAACACCCCGTTCCCAATATGACATAATAATATGCAACAATCATCAGAGTATCAACAAAACAACGGGATATTACATCTACTTTTCAAAATTATTTAAATAGAATATAAAACTATTTAAAAACATCAAGAAATTCCATCATATTAAATTTCTGCAGCGGAATATTCATTATAAAAATATCTCAAGTCATCTACATCAATCCTTGGCACAAAGGCCTCAACTTAACAATATCCTCCAATAATGAAATCAACAACATAGTTCTACAAGTGATACATAAGGAATGAAGAATTAAATATGCAATATTCCCATCCCTCTACGCATCAGAGCCCTAGACACAGGAGCCATCAACCTACAAGCCTTCACTACCTGCACTTGCCCACAAGGCGGCAATTCCAGCAGAAGGGGTGAGTTCACAAATCAAAAGTAAATATATAAATATATGAATTCACCAAAATACATTGAAAACAACAACAATATTAACAATCAGCAGCATTATCATCAACATCATCAACTCAACATTATCATATTGATTCATCTTTGATTCATATCAACAACAACAACAACACTTGTGGCGACATCTCACCAACAACAATCCCAAAAGGACAACTCACACCTACAACTAATGCAAGACTCCACAACATCTAATGCATTATGCATGTGGTACCAACTACGCGCGTTGAATGCTAAGCATTCCAGGGCAATAAGCCCCCAACAGTTTGGATGGTTAAAGCATCCCAGGGCAATAAGCCCCCAACAGGTGAACGATAAAGCGTTCCAGGGCAATAAGCCCCCAACAGTGAATGATAAACATTCCAGGGCAATAAGCCCCCAACAAATGCATATGAGTATGAAATGACTCTATGGTGTATATCTGCATACAACCCAACATCTTAATGGAGCATATCAGCATGCAACCAACAACAACAACAACTTAAGATACCCTCCCCAACTGGACAATACCACTCGACATCAATCAAGACAACTCAACTTAGCAAAGTATAAACATTTGCACATAAGCATACATAATTCCATCTTAATCATCTTAATATATAAGTTTTATCATCTAAACAATTCTTAATAAATCCAATAAACATCTTAGAAAGCTTAGGTTTGAGTTAGAACATCTTTAGAAAAATCACATTTTGGGTCGCACAGGACCCAGCTCGCTTGAGCGAGCAGCATCTCGCTTAAGCGAGTCAAAACACGTAAGTTTGGTTTTTCCTCGCTTCTGGCTCGCTCCTGGTTCGCTTAAGCGAACAGGTTAAATACACTATCCTGGGCGTCTCTCGCTTAAGCGACGGGAATCTCGCTTAAGCGACGCAAATGACGAAGGTTGGCATTTTGCTCGCTTGGGGTTCGCTCGTGGCTCGCTTAAGCGAGCGGCTAAAATTTCAGACTGGGCGTAGCAAAGAGTTGCTCGCTTGAGCGAAGGGCATTTCGCTTGAGCGAGTACTCGTCTGGGCAGAATTCTAACCTACGATTCTAACTCCATTTTCATCCAAAAATCCCATTTTTAATCCCCCAATCACCCAAAATGGTTTAGAAATAATGTTTATGGGTTTAAGGCACAACAAAACAGCAGAACATATCATAACAACATCATTGCAACACAATTCATCAAGAAATGAGCAATTCAACATATTCATAGACCTAGTTTCAAAACTACCAATTTTCAATCTAAATTCATGAAATCATATACATATATATTGACAATTGAAGAGTAAACCCACCCTTACCTTAATTTAGCAAAATCTACAGCAAATGGATGAATTTCCCTCTTCCTAGCTCTCCCCTTGTTCTTGGCTCTTTTCTCCCAAAACTCTGTTTGTTCTATTGTACGTACAAAATGTTTTCTTTCCTTACTGGTTTTCTCTTTTCTTTCTAACAAAACATAACCCCCCTTTTCTCTTTACTCCCTCACTTAATTTTCTTTTAATTCCTCATTAACCCTCCTTAAATCTAATAATTCTAAATAACCATTATTCTCTTTTTCTAAATTAACTATTATTTCTACTACTTCACTTAAATAATAAAAATCACACAAATAATTATATGATAAATAACAACACATCAAATTATTCACATAAATCACATAAATTATATAAAATGCATAAAACATATTAAATCAACCAAAAATAGTAAAATATCAACTAGGGCGTCACAACTCTCCCCAACTTAGAGAATTTCGTCCTCGAAATAATACCTTAAGCAACAAACAACTCAGGATAGGACTCTTGCATCTTGCTCTCCAATTCCCAAGTCAAACTCTCACCGGTTACACCGCCCCAAACAACTCTAACCAGAGGTATTTCCTTGCCTCTCAGCTGCTTCACCTTACGATCATCAATCCTCAAAGGCAAAGTCTCAACAGTAAGATTATCCCTAACTTGCACATCGTCCCTAGGAATAACATGCGAAGGATCTGCTACATACTTTCTCAACTGCGAGACATGAAACACATCATGCAAGTTCGATAGATGTGGTGGCAATCCAATCCGATATGCCACAGCTCCAACTCTTTCGGAAATCTGATAAGGACCAATGAACTTTGGAGTCAACTTTCACCCGACTCAAACCAACATAGAGGAGTTCTACACCTTCGACCATACAAAGCTTCGAACGGTGCCATACCAATACTCGAATGGTAACTATTATTATAGGTGAACTCTATCAACGGTAAGTGGCTGTCCCAAGCTCCACCCTGCTCGAGTACACACACCCTCAACAAATCCTCCAAGGATTGGATAGTTCTCTCCGACTGACCATCTGTTTGCGGATGATAAGCCGAACTCAATCTTAACTTCGAACCCAATGCATCTTGCAAACTCTTCCAAAACCTCGAAGTAAACCTCGGATCTCTATCCGACACAATACTAGATGGGACACCATGCAACTTCACAATGTCACGAATGTAAATCTCCGCCAACTGAGCTACCGGATAAGTAATATTGATCGGAATAAAGTGCGCCGACTTAGTCAACCTGTCGACCACGACCCAAATGGCATCATGCCCTCTTGAAGTATTCGGTAAACTCGTCACAAAATCCATCGAAATGCTATCCCACTTCCACTCAGGCACATCTAGCGGAGTCAACAACCCTGCAGGCTTCTGGTGTTCAACCTTAGACTTCTGGCAAGTCAAACATGCATACACAAACTGAGCAACATCTCTTTTCAAACCGGACCACCAAAATAATTTCTTCAAGTCATGATACATTTTAGTAGCTCCAGGATGAATACTCAAACTACTCTTGTGACTTTCTTCTAAGATCAACTTCTTCAAGCTCTCATCCTCAGGTATACAAATTCTTCCTCTAAACCTCAACACACCTTGGTCATCAACCCTGAAATCACTATCTACATTCGGATCACTAGCAGCCATCAAATCCACAAACTTGACATCCAGCTTCTGCGCCTCTTTGATATCATTCAAGAAATCACTATTAATCTTCAACATACCCAACTTCACACTCTGAGGCGATCTTTCACAAACAAGACTCAAGTCTCTAAATTGTTCAAGTAGCTCGAACTCTTTCACCATCAATGCCGACATATGCAACGTCTTTCTACTCAACGCATCAGCCACAACATTAGCTTTACCAGGATGGTAAATCATCGGCATGATTTATTTTCAGCACATTCGTCGGTTACTATTTCAAAAGTAATCGGCAAGACTTTATTTTCAACACATTCGTCGGTTACTATTTCAAAAGTAATCGGCATGATCTATTTTCTGCACATTCGTCGGTTACTATTTCAAAAGTAATCGGCAAGATTTTTATTTTCAGCATATTCGTCGGTTACTATTTCAAAGGTAATCAGCAGTATTTATTTTCAGCACATTCGTCGGTTACTATTTCAAAAGTAATCGGCAAGATTTTTATTTTTAGCATATTTGTCGGGTACTATTTTAAAAGTAATCGACAAGATTTTTATTTTCAACATATTCGTCGGTTACTATTTCAAAAGTAATCGACAAGACTTTATTTTCAGCACTTTCGTTGGTTACTATTTCAAATGTAATCGGCAGGATTTTTATTTTCAGCATATTCGTCGGTTACTATTTCGAAAGCAATCGGCAAGATTTTTATTTTCAGCATATTTGTCGGTTACTATTTTAAAAGTAATCGACAAGATTTTTATTTTCAACATATTCCTCGGTTACTATTTCAAAAGTAATCGGCAAGATTTTTATTTTCAGCATGTTCGTCGGTTACTATTTCAAAAGTAATCGGCAAGATTTTTATTTTCAACATATTTGTCGGTTACAATTTTAAAAGTAATCGACAAGACTTTATTTTCAGCACATTCGTCGGTTACTATTTCAAAAGTAATCGGCAAGATTTTTATTTTCAACATATTCGTCGCTTACTATTTCAAAAGTAATCAACAAGATTTTTATTTTCAACATATTCGTCGCTTACTATTTCAAAAGTAATCGGCATGATTTATTTTCAGCACATTCGTCGGTTACTATTTCAAAAGTAATAGGCAAGATTTTTATTTTCAACATATTCGTCGCTTACTATTTCAAAAGTAATCGGCAAGATTTTTATTTTCAACATATTCGTCGCTTACTATTTCAAAAGTAATCGGCATGATTTATTTTCAGCACATTCGTCGGTTACTATTTCAAAAGTAATCGGCAAGATTTTTATTTTGAGCACATTCATCGGTTACTATTTTAAAAGTAATCGACAAAACTTTTATTTTCAGCACATTTGTCGGTTACTATTTCAAAAGTAATCGGCATGATTTATTTTCAGCACATTCGTCGGTTACTATTTCAAAAGTAATCGGCAAGACTTTATTTTCAACACATTCGTCGGTTACTATTTCAAAAGTAATCGGCATGATCTATTTTCTGCACATTCGTCGGTTACTATTTCAAAAGTAATCGGCAAGATTTTTATTTTCAGCATATTCGTCGGTTACTATTTCAAAGGTAATCAGCAGTATTTATTTTCAGCACATTCGTCGGTTACTATTTCAAAAGTAATCGGCAAGATTTTTATTTTTAGCATATTTGTCGGGTACTATTTTAAAAGTAATCGACAAGATTTTTATTTTCAACATATTCGTCGGTTACTATTTCAAAAGTAATCGGCAAGACTTTATTTTCAGCACTTTCGTCGGTTACTATTTCAAATGTAATCGGCAGGATTTTTATTTTCGGCATATTCGTCGGTTACTATTTCGAAAGCAATCGGCAAGATTTTTATTTTCAGCATATTTGTCGGTTACTATTTTAAAAGTAATCGACAAGATTTTTATTTTCAACATATTCCTCGGTTACTATTTCAAAAGTAATCGGCAAGATTTTTATTTTCAGCATGTTCGTCGGTTACTATTTCAAAAGTAATCGGCAAGATTTTTATTTTCAACATATTTGTCGGTTACAATTTTAAAAGTAATCGACAAGACTTTATTTTCAGCACATTCGTCGGTTACTATTTCAAAAGTAATCGGCAAGATTTTTATTTTCAACATATTCGTCGCTTACTATTTCAAAAGAAATCAGCAAGATTTTTATTTTCAACATATTCGTCGCTTACTATTTCAAAAGTAATCGGCATGATTTATTTTCAGCACATTCGTCGGTTACTATTTCAAAAGTAATCGGGAAGATTTTTATTTTGAGCACATTCGTCGGTTACTATTTTAAAAGTAATCGACAAGACTTTTATTTTCAGCACATTTGTGGGTTACTATTTCAAAAGTAATCGGCATGATTTATTTTCAGCACATTCGTCGGTTACTATTTCAAAAGTAATCGGCAAGATTTTTATTTTGAGCACATTCGTTGGTTAAAATTTTAAAAGTAATCGACAAGACTTTTATTTTCAGCACATTTGTCGGTTACTATTTCAAAAGTAATCGGCATGATTTATTTTCAGCACATTCGTCGGTTACTATTTCAAAAGTAATCGGCAAGATTTTTATTTTGAGCACATTCGTTGGTTACTATTTTAAAAGTAATCGACAAGACTTTTATTTTCAGCACATTTGTCGGTTACTATTTCAAAAGTAATCGGCATGATTTATTTTCAGCACATTCGTCGGTTGCTATTTCAAAAGTAATCGGCAAGACTTTATTTTCAACACATTCGTCGGTTACTATTTCAAAAGTAATCGGCATGATCTATTTTCTGCACATTCGTCGGTTACTATTTCAAAAGTAATCGGCAAGATTTTTATTTTCAGCATATTCGTCGGTTACTATTTCAAAGGTAATCAGCAGTATTTATTTTCAGCACATTCGTCGGTTACTATTTCAAAAGTAATCGGCAAAATTTTTATTTTCAGTATATTCGTCGGTTACTATTTCAAAGGTAATCAGCAGTATTTATTTTCAACACATTCGTCGGTTACTATTTTAAAAGTAATCGACAAGACTTTATTTTCAGCACATTCGTCGGTTACTATTTCAAAAGTAATCGGCAAGATTTTTATTTTCAACATATTCGTCGCTTACTATTTCAAAAGTAATCAGCAAGATTTTTATTTTCAACATATTCGTCGCTTACTATTTGAAAAGTAATCGGCATGATTTATTTTCAGCACATTCGTCGGTTACTATTTCAAAAGTAATCGGCAAGATTTTTATTTTGAGCACATTCGTCGGTTACTATTTTAAAAGTAATCGACAAGACTTTTATTTTCAGCATATTCGTCGGTTACTATTTCGAAAGTAATCGGCAAGATTTTTATTTTCAGCATATTTGTCGGTTACTATTTTAAAAGTAATCGACAAGATTTTTATTTTCAACATATTCGTCGGTTACTATTTCATAAGTAATCGACATGATTTATTTTCAGCACATTCGTCGGTTACTATTTCAAAAGTAATCGGCATGATCTATTTTCTGCACATTCGTCGGTTACTATTTCAAAAGTAATCGGCAAGATTTATATTTTCAGCATATTCGTCGGTTACTATTTCAAAAGTAATCGGCAAGATTTTTATTTTCAACATATTCGTCGCTTACTATTTCAAAAGTAATCGACATGATTTATTTTCAGCACATTCGTCGGTTACTATTTCAAAAGTAATCGGCAAGATTTTTATTTTCAACATATTCGTCGCTTACTAATTAAAAAGTAATCAGCAAGATTTTTATTTTCAACATATTCGTCGCTTACTATTTCAAAAGTAATCGGCATGATTTATTTTCAGCACATTCGTCGGTTACTATATCAAAAGTAATCGGGAAGATTTTTATTTTGAGCACAATCGTCGGTTACTATTTTAAAAGTAATCGACAAGACTTTTATTTTCAGCACATTTGTCGGTTACTATTTCAAAAGTAATCGGCATGATTTATTTTCAGCACATTCGTCGGTTACTATTTCAAAAGTAATCGGCAAGATTTTTATTTTGAGCACATTCGTTGGTTACTATTTTAAAAGTAATCGACAAGACTTTTATTTTCAGCACATTTGTCGGTTACTATTTCAAAAGTAATCGGCATGATTTATTTTCAGCACATTCGTCGGTTACTATTTCAAAAGTAATCGGCAAGACTTTATTTTCAACACATTCGTCGGTTACTATTTCAAAAGTAATCGGCATGATCTATTTTCTGCACATTCGTCGGTTACTATTTCAAAAGTAATCGGCAAGATTTTTATTTTCAGCATATTCGTCGGTTACTATTTCAAAGGTAATCAGCAGTATTTATTTTCAGCACATTCGTCGGTTACTATTTCAAAAGTAATCGGCAAGATTTTTATTTTCAGCATATTCGTCGGTTACTATTTCAAAGGTAATCAGCAGTATTTATTTTCAGCACATTCGTCGGTTACTATTTTAAAAGTAATCGACAAGACTTTATTTTCAGCACATTCGTCGGTTACTATTTCAAAAGTAATCGGCAAGATTTTTATTTTCAACATATTCGTCGCTTACTATTTCAAAAGTAATCAGCAAGATTTTTATTTTCAACATATTCGTCGCTTACTATTTGGAAAGTAATCGGCATGATTTATTTTCAGCACATTCGTCGGTTACTATTTCAAAAGTAATCGGCAAGATTTTTATTTTGAGCACATTCGTCGGTTACTATTTTAAAAGTAATCGACAAGACTTTTATTTTCAGCATATTCGTCGGTTACTATTTCGAAAGTAATCGGCAAGATTTTTATTTTCAGCATATTTGTCGGTTACTATTTTAAAAGTAATCGACAAGATTTTTATTTTCAACATATTCGTCGGTTACTATTTCATAAGTAATCGACATGATTTATTTTCAGCACATTCGTCGGTTACTATTTCAAAAGTAATCGGCATGATCTATTTTCTGCACATTCGTCGGTTACTATTTCAAAAGTAATCGGCAAGATTTATATTTTCAGCATATTCGTCGGTTACTATTTCAAAAGTAATCGGCAAGATTTTTATTTTCAACATATTCGTCGCTTACTATTTCAAAAGTAATCGACATGATTTATTTTCAGCACATTCGTCGGTTACTATTTCAAAAGTAATCGGCAAGATTTTTATTTTCAACATATTCGTCGCTTACTAATTAAAAAGTAATCAGCAAGATTTTTATTTTCAACATATTCGTCGCTTACTATTTCAAAAGTAATCGGCATGATTTATTTTCAGCACATTCGTCGGTTACTATTTCAAAAGTAATCGGGAAGATTTTTATTTTGAGCACAATCGTCGGTTACTATTTTAAAAGTAATCGACAAGACTTTTATTTTCAGCACATTTGTCGGTTACTATTTCAAAAGTAATCGGCATGATTTATTTTCAGCACATTCGTCGGTTACTATTTCAAAAGTAATCGGCAAGATTTTTATTTTGAGCACATTCGTTGGTTACTATTTTAAAAGTAATCGACAAGACTTTTATTTTCAGCACATTTGTCGGTTACTATTTCAAAAGTAATCGGCATGATTTATTTTCAGCACATTCGTCGGTTACTATTTCAAAAGTAATCGGCATGATCTATTTTCTGCACATTCGTCGGTTACTATTTCAAAAGTAATCGGCAAGATTTATATTTTCAGCATATTCGTCGGTTACTATTTCAAAAGTAATCGGCAAGATTTTTATTTTCAACATATTCGTCGCTTACTATTTCAAAAGTAATCGACATGATTTATTTTCAGCACATTCGTCGGTTACTATTTCAAAAGTAATCGGCAAGATTTTTATTTTCAACATATTCGTCGCTTACTAATTAAAAAGTAATCAGCAAGATTTTTATTTTCAACATATTCGTCGGTTACTATTTCAAAAGTAATCGGCATGATCTATTTTCTGCACATTCGTCGGTTACTATTTCAAAAGTAATCGGCAAGATTTTTATTTTCAGCATATTCGTCGGTTACTATTTCAAAGGTAATCAGCAGTATTTATTTTCAGCACATTCGTCGGTTACTATTTCAAAAGTAATCGGCAAGATTTTTATTTTCAGCATATTCGTCGGTTACTATTTCAAAGGTAATCAGCAGTATTTATTTTCAGCACATTCGTCGGTTACTATTTTAAAAGTAATCGACAAGACTTTATTTTCAGCACATTCGTCGGTTACTATTTCAAAAGTAATCGGCAAGATTTTTATTTTCAACATATTCGTCGCTTACTATTTCAAAAGTAATCAGCAAGATTTTTATTTTCAACATATTCGTCGCTTACTATTTGGAAAGTAATCGGCATGATTTATTTTCAGCACATTCGTCGGTTACTATTTCAAAAGTAATCGGCAAGATTTTTATTTTGAGCACATTCGTCGGTTACTATTTTAAAAGTAATCGACAAGACTTTTATTTTCAGCATATTCGTCGGTTACTATTTCGAAAGTAATCGGCAAGATTTTTATTTTCAGCATATTTGTCGGTTACTATTTTAAAAGTAATCGACAAGATTTTTATTTTCAACATATTCGTCGGTTACTATTTCATAAGTAATCGGCATGATTTATTTTCAGCACATTCGTCGGTTACTATTTCAAAAGTAATCGGCAAGATTTTTATTTTCAACATATTCGTCGCTTACTATTTCAAAAGTAATCGGCAAGATTTTTATTTTCAACATATTCGTCGCTTACTATTTCAAAAGTAATCGGCATGATTTATTTTCAGCACATTCGTCGGTTACTATTTCAAAAGTAATCGGCAAGATTTTTATTTTGAGCACATTCGTCGGTTACTATTTTAAAAGTAATCGACAAAACTTTTATTTTCAGCACATTTGTCGGTTACTATTTCAAAAGTAATCGGCATGATTTATTTTCAGCACATTCGTCGGTTACTATTTCAAAAGTAATCGGCAAGACTTTATTTTCAACACATTCGTCGGTTACTATTTCAAAAGTAATCGGCATGATCTATTTTCTGCACATTCGTCGGTTACTATTTCAAAAGTAATCGGCAAGATTTTTATTTTCAGCATATTCGTCGGTTACTATTTCAAAGGTAATCAGCAGTATTTATTTTCAGCACATTCGTCGGTTACTATTTCAAAAGTAATCGGCAAAATTTTTATTTTCAGTATATTCGTCGGTTACTATTTCAAAGGTAATCAGCAGTATTTATTTTCAACACATTCGTCGGTTACTATTTTAAAAGTAATCGACAAGACTTTATTTTCAGCACATTCGTCGGTTACTATTTCAAAAGTAATCGGCAAGATTTTTATTTTCAACATATTCGTCGCTTACTATTTCAAAAGTAATCAGCAAGATTTTTATTTTCAACATATTCGTCGCTTACTATTTGAAAAGTAATCGGCATGATTTATTTTCAGCACATTCGTCGGTTACTATTTCAAAAGTAATCGGCAAGATTTTTATTTTGAGCACATTCGTCGGTTACTATTTTAAAAGTAATCGACAAGACTTTTATTTTCAGCATATTCGTCGGTTACTATTTCGAAAGTAATCGGCAAGATTTTTATTTTCAGCATATTTGTCGGTTACTATTTTAAAAGTAATCGACAAGATTTTTATTTTCAACATATTCGTCGGTTACTATTTCATAAGTAATCGGCATGATTTATTTTCAGCACATTCGTCGGTTACTATTTCAAAAGTAATCGGCATGATCTATTTTCTGCACATTCGTCGGTTACTATTTCAAAAGTAATCGGCAAGATTTATATTTTCAGCATATTCGTCGGTTACTATTTCAAAAGTAATCGGCAAGATTTTTATTTTCAACATATTCGTCGCTTACTATTTCAAAAGTAATCGACATGATTTATTTTCAGCACATTCGTCGGTTACTATTTCAAAAGTAATCGGCAAGATTTTTATTTTCAACATATTCGTCGCTTACTAATTAAAAAGTAATCAGCAAGATTTTTATTTTCAACATATTCGTCGCTTACTATTTCAAAAGTAATCGGCATGATTTATTTTCAGCACATTCGTCGGTTACTATTTCAAAAGTAATCGGGAAGATTTTTATTTTGAGCACATTCGTTGGTTACTATTTTAAAAGTAATCGACAAGACTTTTATTTTCAGCACATTTGTCGGTTACTATTTCAAAAGTAATCGGCATGATTTATTTTCAGCACATTCGTCGGTTACTATTTCAAAAGTAATCGGCAAGACTTTATTTTCAACACATTCGTCGGTTACTATTTCAAAAGTAATCGGCATGATCTATTTTCTGCACATTCGTCGGTTACTATTTCAAAAGTAATCGGCAAGATTTTTATTTTCAGCATATTCGTCGGTTACTATTTCAAAGGTAATCAGCAGTATTTATTTTCAGCACATTCGTCGGTTACTATTTCAAAAGTAATCGGCAAGATTTTTATTTTCAGCATATTCGTCGGTTACTATTTCAAAGGTAATCAGCAGTATTTATTTTCAGCACATTCGTCGGTTACTATTTTAAAAGTAATCGACAAGACTTTATTTTCAGCACATTCATCGGTTACTATTTCAAAAGTAATCGGCAAGATTTTTATTTTCAACATATTCGTCGCTTACTATTTCAAAAGTAATCAGCAAGATTTTTATTTTCAACATATTCGTCGCTTACTATTTGGAAAGTAATCGGCATGATTTATTTTCAGCACATTCGTCGGTTACTATTTCAAAAGTAATCGGCAAGATTTTTATTTTGAGCACATTCGTCGGTTACTATTTTAAAAGTAATCGACAAGACTTTTATTTTCAGCATATTCGTCGGTTACTATTTCGAAAGTAATCGGCAAGATTTTTATTTTCAGCATATTTGTCGGTTACTATTTTAAAAGTAATCGACAAGATTTTTATTTTCAACATATTCGTCGGTTACTATTTCATAAGTAATCGGCATGATTTATTTTCAGCACATTCGTCGGTTACTATTTCAAAAGTAATCGGCAAGATTTTTATTTTCAACATATTCGTCGCTTACTATTTCAAAAGTAATCGGCAAGATTTTTATTTTCAACATATTCGTCGCTTACTATTTCAAAAGTAATCGGCATGATTTATTTTCAGCACATTCGTCGGTTACTATTTCAAAAGTAATCGGCAAGATTTTTATTTTGAGCACATTCGTCGGTTACTATTTTAAAAGTAATCGACAAAACTTTTATTTTCAGCACATTTGTCGGTTACTATTTCAAAAGTAATCGGCATGATTTATTTTCAGCACATTCGTCGGTTACTATTTCAAAAGTAATCGGCAAGACTTTATTTTCAACACATTCGTCGGTTACTATTTCAAAAGTAATCGGCATGATCTATTTTCTGCACATTCGTCGGTTACTATTTCAAAAGTAATTGGCAAGATTTTTATTTTCAGTATATTCGTCGGTTACTATTTCAAAGGTAATCAGCAGTATTTATTTTCAGCACATTCGTCGGTTACTATTTCAAAAGTAATCGGCAAGATTTTTATTTTCAGTATATTCGTCGGTTACTATTTCAAAGGTAATCAGCAGTATTTATTTTCAGCACATTCGTCGGTTACTATTTTAAAAGTAATCGACAAGACTTTATTTTCAGCACATTCGTCGGTTACTATTTCAAAAGTAATCGGCAAGATTTTTATTTTCAACATATTCGTCGCTTGCTATTTCAAAAGTAATCAGCAAGATTTTTATTTTCAACATATTCGTCGCTTACTATTTGAAAAGTAATCGGCATGATTTATTTTCAGCACATTCGTCGGTTACTATTTCAAAAGTAATCGGCAAGATTTTTATTTTGAGCACATTCGTCGGTTACTATTTTAAAAGTAATCGACAAGACTTTTATTTTCAGCATATTCGTCGGTTACTATTTCGAAAGTAATCGGCAAGATTTTTATTTTCAGCATATTTGTCGGTTACTATTTTAAAAGTAATCGACAAGATTTTTATTTTCAACATATTCGTCGGTTACTATTTCATAAGTAATCGGCATGATTTATTTTCAGCACATTCGTCGGTTACTATTTCAAAAGTAATCGGCATGATCTATTTTCTGCACATTCGTCGGTTACTATTTCAAAAGTAATCGGCAAGATTTATATTTTCAGCATATTCGTCGGTTACTATTTCAAAAGTAATCGGCAAGATTTTTATTTTCAACATATTCGTCGCTTACTATTTCAAAAGTAATCGGCATGATTTATTTTCAGCACATTCGTCGGTTACTATTTCAAAAGTAATCGGCAAGATTTTTATTTTCAACATATTCGTCGCTTACTAATTAAAAAGTAATCAGCAAGATTTTTATTTTCAACATATTCGTCGCTTACTATTTCAAAAGTAATCGGCATGATTTATTTTCAGCACATTCGTCGGTTACTATTTCAAAAGTAATCGGGAAGATTTTTATTTTGAGCACAATCGTCGGTTACTATTTTAAAAGTAATCGACAAGACTTTTATTTTCAGCACATTTGTCGGTTACTATTTCAAAAGTAATCGGCATGATTTATTTTCAGCACATTCGTCGGTTACTATTTCAAAAGTAATCGGCAAGATTTTTATTTTGAGCACATTCGTTGGTTACTATTTTAAAAGTAATCGACAAGACTTTTATTTTCAGCACATTTGTCGGTTACTATTTCAAAAGTAATCGACATGATTTATTTTCAGCACATTCGTCGGTTACTATTTCAAAAGTAATCGGCAAGACTTTATTTTCAACACATTCGTCGGTTACTATTTCAAAAGTAATCGGCATGATCTATTTTCTGCACATTCGTCGGTTACTATTTCAAAAGTAATCGGCAAGATTTTTATTTTCAGCATATTCGTCGGTTACTATTTCAAAGGTAATCAGCAGTATTTATTTTCAGCACATTCGTCGGTTACTATTTCAAAAGTAATCGGCAAAATTTTTATTTTCAGTATATTCGTCGGTTACTATTTCAAAGGTAATCAGCAGTATTTATTTTCAACACATTCGTCGGTTACTATTTTAAAAGTAATCGACAAGACTTTATTTTCAGCACATTCGTCGGTTACTATTTCAAAAGTAATCGGCAAGATTTTTATTTTCAACATATTCGTCGCTTACTATTTCAAAAGTAATCAGCAAGATTTTTATTTTCAACATATTCGTCGCTTACTATTTGAAAAGTAATCGGCATGATTTATTTTCAGCACATTCGTCGGTTACTATTTCAAAAGTAATCGGCAAGATTTTTATTTTGAGCACATTCGTCGGTTACTATTTTAAAAGTAATCGACAAGACTTTTATTTTCAGCATATTCGTCGGTTACTATTTCGAAAGTAATCGGCAAGATTTTTATTTTCAGCATATTTGTCGGTTACTATTTTAAAAGTAATCGACAAGATTTTTATTTTCAACATATTCGTCGGTTACTATTTCATAAGTAATCGGCATGATTTATTTTCAGCACATTCGTCGGTTACTATTTCAAAAGTAATCGGCATGATCTATTTTCTGCACATTCGTCGGTTACTATTTCAAAAGTAATCGGCAAGATTTCTATTTTCAGCATATTCGTCGGTTACTATTTCAAAAGTAATCGGCAAGATTTTTATTTTCAACATATTCGTCGCTTACTATTTCAAAAGTAATCGACATGATTTATTTTCAGCACATTCGTCGGTTACTATTTCAAAAGTAATCGGCAAGATTTTTATTTTCAACATATTCGTCGCTTACTATTTCAAAAGTAATCGGCATGATTTATTTTCAGCACATTCGTCGGTTACTATTTCAAAAGTAATCGGGAAGATTTTTATTTTGAGCACATTCGTTGGTTACTATTTTAAAAGTAATCGACAAGACTTTTATTTTCAGCACATTTGTCGGTTACTATTTCAAAAGTAATCGGCATGATTTATTTTCAGCACATTCGTCGGTTACTATTTCAAAAGTAATCGGCAAGACTTTATTTTCAACACATTCGTCGGTTACTATTTCAAAAGTAATCGGCATGATCTATTTTCTGCACATTCGTCGGTTACTATTTCAAAAGTAATCGGCAAGATTTTTATTTTCAGCATATTCGTCGGTTACTATTTCAAAGGTAATCAGCAGTATTTATTTTCAGCACATTCGTCGGTTACTATTTCAAAAGTAATCGGCAAGATTTTTATTTTCAGCATATTCGTCGGTTACTATTTCAAAGGTAATCAGCAGTATTTATTTTCAGCACATTCGTCGGTTACTATTTTAAAAGTAATCGACAAGACTTTATTTTCAGCACATTCATCGGTTACTATTTCAAAAGTAATCGGCAAGATTTTTATTTTCAACATATTCGTCGCTTACTATTTCAAAAGTAATCAGCAAGATTTTTATTTTCAACATATTCGTCGCTTACTATTTGGAAAGTAATCGGCATGATTTATTTTCAGCACATTCGTCGGTTACTATTTCAAAAGTAATCGGCAAGATTTTTATTTTGAGCACATTCGTCGGTTACTATTTTAAAAGTAATCGACAAGACTTTTATTTTCAGCATATTCGTCGGTTACTATTTCGAAAGTAATCGGCAAGATTTTTATTTTCAGCATATTTGTCGGTTACTATTTTAAAAGTAATCGACAAGATTTTTATTTTCAACATATTCGTCGGTTACTATTTCATAAGTAATCGGCATGATTTATTTTCAGCACATTCGTCGGTTACTATTTCAAAAGTAATCGGCAAGATTTTTATTTTCAACATATTCGTCGCTTACTATTTCAAAAGTAATCGGCAAGATTTTTATTTTCAACATATTCGTCGCTTACTATTTCAAAAGTAATCGGCATGATTTATTTTCAGCACATTCGTCGGTTACTATTTCAAAAGTAATCGGCAAGATTTTTATTTTGAGCACATTCGTCGGTTACTATTTTAAAAGTAATCGACAAAACTTTTATTTTCAGCACATTTGTCGGTTACTATTTCAAAAGTAATCGGCATGATTTATTTTCAGCACATTCGTCGGTTACTATTTCAAAAGTAATCGGCAAGACTTTATTTTCAACACATTCGTCGGTTACTATTTCAAAAGTAATCGGCATGATCTATTTTCTGCACATTCGTCGGTTACTATTTCAAAAGAAATTGGCAAGATTTTTATTTTCAGTATATTCGTCGGTTACTATTTCAAAGGTAATCAGCAGTATTTATTTTCAGCACATTCGTCGGTTACTATTTCAAAAGTAATCGGCAAGATTTTTATTTTCAGTATATTCGTCGGTTACTATTTCAAAGGTAATCAGCAGTATTTATTTTCAGCACATTCGTCGGTTACTATTTTAAAAGTAATCGACAAGACTTTATTTTCAGCACATTCGTCGGTTACTATTTCAAAAGTAATCGGCAAGATTTTTATTTTCAACATATTCGTCGCTTACTATTTCAAAAGTAATCAGCAAGATTTTTATTTTCAACATATTCGTCGCTTACTATTTGAAAAGTAATCGGCATGATTTATTTTCAGCACATTCGTCGGTTACTATTTCAAAAGTAATCGGCAAGATTTTTATTTTGAGCACATTCGTCGGTTACTATTTTAAAAGTAATCGACAAGACTTTTATTTTCAGCATATTCGTCGGTTACTATTTCGAAAGTAATCGGCAAGATTTTTATTTTCAGCATATTTGTCGGTTACTATTTTAAAAGTAATCGACAAGATTTTTATTTTCAACATATTCGTCGGTTACTATTTCATAAGTAATCGGCATGATTTATTTTCAGCACATTCGTCGGTTACTATTTCAAAAGTAATCGGCATGATCTATTTTCTGCACATTCGTCGGTTACTATTTCAAAAGTAATCGGCAAGATTTATATTTTCAGCATATTCGTCGGTTACTATTTCAAAAGTAATCGGCAAGATTTTTATTTTCAACATATTCGTCGCTTACTATTTCAAAAGTAATCGGCATGATTTATTTTCAGCACATTCGTCGGTTACTATTTCAAAAGTAATCGGCAAGATTTTTATTTTCAACATATTCGTCGCTTACTAATTAAAAAGTAATCAGCAAGATTTTTATTTTCAACATATTCGTCGCTTACTATTTCAAAAGTAATCGGCATGATTTATTTTCAGCACATTCGTCGGTTACTATTTCAAAAGTAATCGGGAAGATTTTTATTTTGAGCACAATCGTCGGTTACTATTTTAAAAGTAATCGACAAGACTTTTATTTTCAGCACATTTGTCGGTTACTATTTCAAAAGTAATCGGCATGATTTATTTTCAGCACATTCGTCGGTTACTATTTCAAAAGTAATCGGCAAGATTTTTATTTTGAGCACATTCGTTGGTTACTATTTTAAAAGTAATCGACAAGACTTTTATTTTCAGCACATTTGTCGGTTACTATTTCAAAAGTAATCGGCATGATTTATTTTCAGCACATTCGTCGGTTACTATTTCAAAAGTAATCGGCAAGACTTTATTTTCAACTCATTCGTCGGTTACTATTTCAAAAGTAATCGGCAAGATTTTTATTTTCAACATATTCGTCGCTTACTATTTCAAAAGTAATCGGCATGATTTATTTTCAGCACATTCGTCGGTTACTATTTCAAAAGTAATCGGCAAGATTTTTATTTTCAACATATTCGTCGCTTACTAATTAAAAAGTAATCAGCAAGATTTTTATTTTCAACATATTCGTCGCTTACTATTTCAAAAGTAATCGGCATGATTTATTTTCAGCACATTCGTCGGTTACTATTTCAAAAGTAATCGGGAAGATTTTTATTTTGAGCACAATCGTCGGTTACTATTTTAAAAGTAATCGACAAGACTTTTATTTTCAGCACATTTGTCGGTTACTATTTCAAAAGTAATCGGCATGATTTATTTTCAGCACATTCGTCGGTTACTATTTCAAAAGTAATCGGCAAGATTTTTATTTTGAGCACATTCGTTGGTTACTATTTTAAAAGTAATCGACAAGACTTTTATTTTCAGCACATTTGTCGGTTACTATTTCAAAAGTAATCGGCATGATTTATTTTCAGCACATTCGTCGGTTACTATTTCAAAAGTAATCGGCAAGACTTTATTTTCAACACATTCGTCGGTTACTATTTCAAAAGTAATCGGCATGATCTATTTTCTGCACATTCGTCGGTTACTATTTCAAAAGTAATCGGCAAGATTTTTATTTTCAGCATATTCGTCGGTTACTATTTCAAAGGTAATCAGCAGTATTTATTTTCAGCACATTCGTCGGTTACTATTTCAAAAGTAATCGGCAAGATTTTTATTTTCAGCATATTCGTCGGTTACTATTTCAAAGGTAATCAGCAGTATTTATTTTCAGCACATTCGTCGGTTACTATTTTAAAAGTAATCGACAAGACTTTATTTTCAGCACATTCATCGGTTACTATTTCAAAAGTAATCGGCAAGATTTTTATTTTCAACATATTCGTCGCTTACTATTTCAAAAGTAATCAGCAAGATTTTTATTTTCAACATATTCGTCGCTTACTATTTGGAAAGTAATCGGCATGATTTATTTTCAGCACATTCGTCGGTTACTATTTCAAAAGTAATCGGCAAGATTTTTATTTTGAGCACATTCGTCGGTTACTATTTTAAAAGTAATCGACAAGACTTTTATTTTCAGCATATTCGTCGGTTACTATTTCGAAAGTAATCGGCAAGATTTTTATTTTCAGCATATTTGTCGGTTACTATTTTAAAAGTAATCGACAAGATTTTTATTTTCAACATATTCGTCGGTTACTATTTCATAAGTAATCGGCATGATTTATTTTCAGCACATTCGTCGGTTACTATTTCAAAAGTAATCGGCAAGATTTTTATTTTCAACATATTCGTCGCTTACTATTTCAAAAGTAATCGGCAAGATTTTTATTTTCAACATATTCGTCGCTTACTATTTCAAAAGTAATCGGCATGATTTATTTTCAGCACATTCGTCGGTTACTATTTCAAAAGTAATCGGCAAGATTTTTATTTTGAGCACATTCGTCGGTTACTATTTTAAAAGTAATCGACAAAACTTTTATTTTCAGCACATTTGTCGGTTACTATTTCAAAAGTAATCGGCATGATTTATTTTCAGCACATTCGTCGGTTACTATTTCAAAAGTAATCGGCAAGACTTTATTTTCAACACATTCGTCGGTTACTATTTCAAAA
The DNA here is from genome assembly GCA_958299785.1 of Medicago lupulina. Taxonomy (NCBI): domain Eukaryota; kingdom Viridiplantae; phylum Streptophyta; class Magnoliopsida; order Fabales; family Fabaceae; genus Medicago; species Medicago lupulina. The sequence goes on along the minus strand of OY283143.1, from coordinate 38,576,374 downwards.
GTAATCGGCATGATCTATTTTCTGCACATTCGTCGGTTACTATTTCAAAAGTAATTGGCAAGATTTTTATTTTCAGTATATTCGTCGGTTACTATTTCAAAGGTAATCAGCAGTATTTATTTTCAGCACATTCGTCGGTTACTATTTCAAAAGTAATCGGCAAGATTTTTATTTTCAGTATATTCGTCGGTTACTATTTCAAAGGTAATCAGCAGTATTTATTTTCAGCACATTCGTCGGTTACTATTTTAAAAGTAATCGACAAGACTTTATTTTCAGCACATTCGTCGGTTACTATTTCAAAAGTAATCGGCAAGATTTTTATTTTCAACATATTCGTCGCTTACTATTTCAAAAGTAATCAGCAAGATTTTTATTTTCAACATATTCGTCGCTTACTATTTGAAAAGTAATCGGCATGATTTATTTTCAGCACATTCGTCGGTTACTATTTCAAAAGTAATCGGCAAGATTTTTATTTTGAGCACATTCGTCGGTTACTATTTTAAAAGTAATCGACAAGACTTTTATTTTCAGCATATTCGTCGGTTACTATTTCGAAAGTAATCGGCAAGATTTTTATTTTCAGCATATTTGTCGGTTACTATTTTAAAAGTAATCGACAAGATTTTTATTTTCAACATATTCGTCGGTTACTATTTCATAAGTAATCGGCATGATTTATTTTCAGCACATTCGTCGGTTACTATTTCAAAAGTAATCGGCATGATCTATTTTCTGCACATTCGTCGGTTACTATTTCAAAAGTAATCGGCAAGATTTATATTTTCAGCATATTCGTCGGTTACTATTTCAAAAGTAATCGGCAAGATTTTTATTTTCAACATATTCGTCGCTTACTATTTCAAAAGTAATCGGCATGATTTATTTTCAGCACATTCGTCGGTTACTATTTCAAAAGTAATCGGCAAGATTTTTATTTTCAACATATTCGTCGCTTACTAATTAAAAAGTAATCAGCAAGATTTTTATTTTCAACATATTCGTCGCTTACTATTTCAAAAGTAATCGGCATGATTTATTTTCAGCACATTCGTCGGTTACTATTTCAAAAGTAATCGGGAAGATTTTTATTTTGAGCACAATCGTCGGTTACTATTTTAAAAGTAATCGACAAGACTTTTATTTTCAGCACATTTGTCGGTTACTATTTCAAAAGTAATCGGCATGATTTATTTTCAGCACATTCGTCGGTTACTATTTCAAAAGTAATCGGCAAGATTTTTATTTTGAGCACATTCGTTGGTTACTATTTTAAAAGTAATCGACAAGACTTTTATTTTCAGCACATTTGTCGGTTACTATTTCAAAAGTAATCGGCATGATTTATTTTCAGCACATTCGTCGGTTACTATTTCAAAAGTAATCGGCAAGACTTTATTTTCAACACATTCGTCGGTTACTATTTCAAAAGTAATCGGCATGATCTATTTTCTGCACATTCGTCGGTTACTATTTCAAAAGTAATCGGCAAGATTTTTATTTTCAGTATATTCGTCGGGTATTATTTCAAAGGTAATCAGCAGTATTTATTTTCAGCACATTCGTCGGTTACTATTTCAAAAGTAATCGGCAAGATTTTTATTTTCAGCATATTCGTCGGTTACTATTTCAAAGGTAATCAGCAGTATTTATTTTCAGCACATTCGTCGGTTACTATTTTAAAAGTAATCGACAAAACTTTATTTTCAGCACATTCGTCGGTTACTATTTCAAAAGTAATGGGCAAGATTTTTATTTTCAACATATTCGTCGCTTACTATTTGAAAAGTAATCGGCATGATTTATTTTCAGCACATTCGTCGGTTACTATTTCAAAAGTAATCGGCAAGATTTTTATTTTGAGCACATTCGTCGGTTACTATTTTAAAAGTAATCGACAAGACTTTTATTTTCAGCATATTCGTCGGTTACTATTTCGAAAGTAATCGGCAAGATTTTTATTTTCAGCATATTTGTCGGTTACTATTTTAAAAGTAATCGACAAGATTTTTATTTTCAACATATTCGTCGGTTACTATTTCATAAGTAATCGGCATGATTTATTTTCAGCACATTCGTCGGTTACTATTTCAAAAGTAATCGGCATGATCTATTTTCTGCACATTCGTCGGTTACTATTTCAAAAGTAATCGGCAAGATTTATATTTTCAGCATATTCGTCGGTTACTATTTCAAAAGTAATCGGCAAGATTTTTATTTTCAACATATTCGTCGCTTACTATTTCAAAAGTAATCGGCATGATTTATTTTCAGCACATTCGTCGGTTACTATTTCAAAAGTAATCGGCAAGATTTTTATTTTCAACATATTCGTCGCTTACTAATTAAAAAGTAATCAGCAAGATTTTTATTTTCAACATATTCGTCGCTTACTATTTCAAAAGTAATCGACATGATTTATTTTCAGCACATTCGTCGGTTACTATTTCAAAAGTAATCGGGAAGATTTTTATTTTGAGCACAATCGTCGGTTACTATTTTAAAAGTAATCGACAAGACTTTTATTTTCAGCACATTTGTCGGTTACTATTTCAAAAGTAATCGGCATGATTTATTTTCAGCACATTCGTCGGTTACTATTTCAAAAGTAATCGGCAAGATTTTTATTTTGAGCACATTCGTTGGTTACTATTTTAAAAGTAATCGACAAGACTTTTATTTTCAGCACATTTGTCGGTTACTATTTCAAAAGTAATCGGCATGATTTATTTTCAGCACATTCGTCGGTTACTATTTCAAAAGTAATCGGCAAGACTTTATTTTCAACACATTCGTCGGTTACTATTTCAAAAGTAATCGGCATGATCTATTTTCTGCACATTCGTCGGTTACTATTTCAAAAGTAATCGGCAAGATTTTTATTTTCAGCATATTCGTCGGTTATTATTTCAAAGGTAATCAGCAGTATTTATTTTCAGCACATTCGTCGGTTACTATTTCAAAAGTAATCGGCAAGATTTTTATTTTCAGCATATTCGTCGGTTACTATTTCAAAGGTAATCAGCAGTATTTATTTTCAGTACATTCGTCGGTTACTATTTTAAAAGTAATCGACAAGACTTTATTTTCAGCACATTCGTCGGTTACTATTTCAAAAGTAATGGGCAAGATTTTTATTTTCAACATATTCGTCGCTTACTATTTCAAAAGTAATCAGCAAGATTTTTATTTTCAACATATTCGTCGCTTACTATTTGAAAAGTAATCGGCATGATTTATTTTCAGCACATTCGTCGGTTACTATTTCAAAAGTAATCGGCAAGATTTTTATTTTGAGCACATTCGTTGGTTACTATTTTAAAAGTAATCGACAAGACTTTTATTTTCAGCACATTTGTCGGTTACTATTTCAAAAGTAATCGGCATGATTTATTTTCAGCATATTTGTCGGTTACTATTTTAAAAGTAATCGACAAGATTTTTATTTTCAACATATTCGTCGGTTACTATTTCATAAGTAATCGGCATGATTTATTTTCAGCACATTCGTGGGTTACTATTTCAAAAGTAATCGGCATGATCTATTTTCTGCACATTCGTCGGTTACTATTTCAAAAGTAATCGGCAAGATTTATATTTTCAGCATATTCGTCGGTTACTATTTCAAAAGTAATCGGCAATATTTTTATTTTCAACATATTCGTCGCTTACTATTTCAAAAGTAATCGGCATGATTTATTTTCAGCACATTCGTCGGTTACTATTTCAAAAGTAATCGGCAAGATTTTTATTTTGAGCACATTCGTCGGTTACTATTTTAAAAGTAATCGACAAGACTTTTATTTTCAGCATATTCGTCGGTTACTATTTCGAAAGTAATCGGCAAGATTTTTATTTTCAGCATATTTGTCGGTTACTATTTTAAAAGTAATCGACAAGATTTTTATTTTCAACATATTCGTCGGTTACTATTTCATAAGTAATCGGCATGATTTATTTTCAGCACATTCGTGGGTTACTATTTCAAAAGTAATCGGCATGATCTATTTTCTGCACATTCGTCGGTTACTATTTCAAAAGTAATCGGCAAGATTTATATTTTCAGCATATTCGTCGGTTACTATTTCAAAAGTAATCGGCAAGATTTTTATTTTCAACATATTCGTCGCTTACTATTTCAAAAGTAATCGGCATGATTTATTTTCAGCACATTCGTCGGTTACTATTTCAAAAGTAATCGGCAAGATTTTTATTTTCAACATATTCGTCGCTTACTAATTAAAAAGTAATCAGCAAGATTTTTATTTTCAACATATTCGTCGCTTACTATTTCAAAAGTAATCGACATGATTTATTTTCAGCACATTCGTCGGTTACTATTTCAAAAGTAATCGGGAAGATTTTTATTTTGAGCACAATCGTCGGTTACTATTTTAAAAGTAATCGACAAGACTTTTATTTTCAGCACATTTGTCGGTTACTATTTCAAAAGTAATCGGCATGATTTATTTTCAGCACATTCGTCGGTTACTATTTCAAAAGTAATCGGCAAGATTTTTATTTTGAGCACATTCGTTGGTTACTATTTTAAAAGTAATCGACAAGACTTTTATTTTCAGCACATTTGTCGGTTACTATTTCAAAAGTAATCGGCATGATTTATTTTCAGCACATTCGTCGGTTACTATTTCAAAAGTAATCGGCAAGACTTTATTTTCAACACATTCGTCGGTTACTATTTCAAAAGTAATCGGCATGATCTATTTTCTGCACATTCGTCGGTTACTATTTCAAAAGTAATCGGCAAGATTTTTATTTTCAGCATATTCGTCGGTTATTATTTCAAAGGTAATCAGCAGTATTTATTTTCAGCACATTCGTCGGTTACTATTTCAAAAGTAATCGGCAAGATTTTTATATTCAGCATATTCGTCGGTTACTATTTCAAAGGTAATCAGCAGTATTTATTTTCAGCACATTCGTCGGTTACTATTTTAAAAGTAATCGACAAGACTTTATTTTCAGCACATTCGTCGGTTACTATTTCAAAAGTAATGGGCAAGATTTTTATTTTCAACATATTCGTCGCTTACTATTTCAAAAGTAATCAGCAAGATTTTTATTTTCAACATATTCGTCGCTTACTATTTGAAAAGTAATCGGCATGATTTATTTTCAGCACATTCATCGGTTACTATTTCAAAAGTAATCGGCAAGATTTTTATTTTGAGCACATTCGTTGGTTACTATTTTAAAAGTAATCGACAAGACTTTTATTTTCAGCACATTTGTCGGTTACTATTTCAAAAATAATCGGCATGATTTATTTTCAGCACATTCGTCGGTTACTATTTCAAAAGTAATCGGCAAGACTTTATTTTCAACACATTCGTCGGTTACTATTTCAAAAGTAATCGGCATGATCTATTTTCTGCACATTCGTCGGTTACTATTTCAAAAGTAATCGGCAAGATTTTTATTTTCAGCATATTCGTCGGTTATTATTTCAAAGGTAATCAGCAGTATTTATTTTCAGCACATTCGTCGGTTACTATTTCAAAAGTAATGGGCAAGATTTTTATTTTCAACATATTCGTCGCTTACTATTTCAAAAGTAATCAGCAAGATTTTTATTTTCAACATATTCGTCGCTTACTATTTGAAAAGTAATCGGCATGATTTATTTTCAGCACATTCGTCGGTTACTATTTCAAAAGTAATCGGCAAGATTTTTATTTTGAGCACATTCGTTGGTTACTATTTTAAAAGTAATCGACAAGACTTTTATTTTCAGCACATTTGTCGGTTACTATTTCAAAAGTAATCGGCATGATTTATTTTCAGCATATTTGTCGGTTACTATTTTAAAAGTAATCGACAAGATTTTTATTTTCAACATATTCGTCGGTTACTATTTCATAAGTAATCGGCATGATTTATTTTCAGCACATTCGTGGGTTACTATTTCAAAAGTAATCGGCATGATCTATTTTCTGCACATTCGTCGGTTACTATTTCAAAAGTAATCGGCAAGATTTATATTTTCAGCATATTCGTCGGTTACTATTTCAAAAGTAATCGGCAATATTTTTATTTTCAACATATTCGTCGCTTACTATTTCAAAAGTAATCGGCATGATTTATTTTCAGCACATTCGTCGGTTACTATTTCAAAAGTAATCGGCAAGATTTTTATTTTGAGCACATTCGTCGGTTACTATTTTAAAAGTAATCGACAAGACTTTTATTTTCAGCATATTCGTCGGTTACTATTTCGAAAGTAATCGGCAAGATTTTTATTTTCAGCATATTTGTCGGTTACTATTTTAAAAGTAATCGACAAGATTTTTATTTTCAACATATTCGTCGGTTACTATTTCATAAGTAATCGGCATGATTTATTTTCAGCACATTCGTGGGTTACTATTTCAAAAGTAATCGGCATGATCTATTTTCTGCACATTCGTCGGTTACTATTTCAAAAGTAATCGGCAAGATTTATATTTTCAGCATATTCGTCGGTTACTATTTCAAAAGTAATCGGCAAGATTTTTATTTTCAACATATTCGTCGCTTACTATTTCAAAAGTAATCGGCATGATTTATTTTCAGCACATTCGTCGGTTACTATTTCAAAAGTAATCGGCAAGATTTTTATTTTCAACATATTCGTCGCTTACTAATTAAAAAGTAATCAGCAAGATTTTTATTTTCAACATATTCGTCGCTTACTATTTCAAAAGTAATCGACATGATTTATTTTCAGCACATTCGTCGGTTACTATTTCAAAAGTAATCGGGAAGATTTTTATTTTGAGCACAATCGTCGGTTACTATTTTAAAAGTAATCGACAAGACTTTTATTTTCAGCACATTTGTCGGTTACTATTTCAAAAGTAATCGGCATGATTTATTTTCAGCACATTCGTCGGTTACTATTTCAAAAGTAATCGGCAAGATTTTTATTTTGAGCACATTCGTTGGTTACTATTTTAAAAGTAATCGACAAGACTTTTATTTTCAGCACATTTGTCGGTTACTATTTCAAAAGTAATCGGCATGATTTATTTTCAGCACATTCGTCGGTTACTATTTCAAAAGTAATCGGCAAGACTTTATTTTCAACACATTCGTCGGTTACTATTTCAAAAGTAATCGGCATGATCTATTTTCTGCACATTCGTCGGTTACTATTTCAAAAGTAATCGGCAAGATTTTTATTTTCAGCATATTCGTCGGTTATTATTTCAAAGGTAATCAGCAGTATTTATTTTCAGCACATTCGTCGGTTACTATTTCAAAAGTAATCGGCAAGATTTTTATATTCAGCATATTCGTCGGTTACTATTTCAAAGGTAATCAGCAGTATTTATTTTCAGCACATTCGTCGGTTACTATTTTAAAAGTAATCGACAAGACTTTATTTTCAGCACATTCGTCGGTTACTATTTCAAAAGTAATGGGCAAGATTTTTATTTTCAACATATTCGTCGCTTACTATTTCAAAAGTAATCAGCAAGATTTTTATTTTCAACATATTCGTCGCTTACTATTTGAAAAGTAATCGGCATGATTTATTTTCAGCACATTCGTCGGTTACTATTTCAAAAGTAATCGGCAAGATTTTTATTTTGAGCACATTCGTTGGTTACTATTTTAAAAGTAATCGACAAGACTTTTATTTTCAGCACATTTGTCGGTTACTATTTCAAAAATAATCGGCATGATTTATTTTCAGCACATTCGTCGGTTACTATTTCAAAAGTAATCGGCAAGACTTTATTTTCAACACATTCGTCGGTTACTATTTCAAAAGTAATCGGCATGATCTATTTTCTGCACATTCGTCGGTTACTATTTCAAAAGTAATCGGCAAGATTTTTATTTTCAGCATATTCGTCGGTTATTATTTCAAAGGTAATCAGCAGTATTTATTTTCAGCACATTCGTCGGTTACTATTTCAAAAGTAATCGGCAAGATTTTTATTTTCAGCATATTCGTCGGTTACTATTTCAAAGGTAATCAGCAGTATTTATTTTCAGCACATTCGTCGGTTACTATTTTAAAAGTAATCGACAAGACTTTATTTTCAGCACATTCGTCGGTTACTATTTCAAAAGTAATGGGCAAGATTTTTATTTTCAACATATTCGTCGCTTACTATTTCAAAAGTAATCAGCAAGATTTTTATTTTCAACATATTCGTCGCTTACTATTTGAAAAGTAATCGGCATGATTTATTTTCAGCACATTCGTCGGTTACTATTTTAAAAGTAATCGGCAAGATTTTTATTTTGAGCACATTCGTTGGTTACTATTTTAAAAGTAATCGACAAGACTTTTATTTTCAGCACATTTGTCGGTTACTATTTCAAAAGTAATCGGCATGATTTATTTTCAGCACATTCGTCGGTTACTATTTCAAAAGTAATCGGCAAGACTTTATTTTCAACACATTCGTCGGTTACTATTTCAAAAGTAATCGGCATGATCTATTTTCTGCACATTCGTCGGTTACTATTTCAAAAGTAATCGGCAAGATTTTTATTTTCAGCATATTCGTCGGTTATTATTTCAAAGGTAATCAGCAGTATTTATTTTCAGCACATTCGTCGGTTACTATTTCAAAAGTAATCGGCAAGATTTTTATTTTCAACATATTCGTCGCTTACTATTTCAAAAGTAATCGGCAAGATTTTTATTTTCAACATATTCGTCGCTTACTATTTCAAAAGTAATCGGCATGATTTATTTTCAGCACATTCGTCGGTTACTATTTCAAAAGTAATCGGCAAGATTTTTATTTTCAACATATTCGTCGCTTACTAATTAAAAAGTAATCAGCAAGATTTTTATTTTCAACATATTCGTCGCTTACTATTTCAAAAGTAATCGGCATGATTTATTTTCAGCACATTCGTCGGTTACTATTTCAAAGGTAATCGGGAAGATTTTTATTTTGAGCACATTCGTCAGTTACTATTTTAATAGTAATCGACAAGACTTTTATTTTCAGCACATTTGTCGGTTACTATTTCAAAAGTAATCGGCATGATTTATTTTTAGCACATTCGTCGGTTACTATTTCAAAAGTAATCGGCAAGACTTTATTTTCAACATATTCCTCGGTTACTATTTCAAAAGTAATCGGCAAGATTTTTATTTTCAGCATATTCGTCGGTTACTATTTCAAAAGTAATCGGCAAGATTTTTATTTTCAACATATTCGTCGCTTACTATTTCAAAAGTAATCGGCATGATTTATTTTCAGCACATTCGTCGGTTACTATTTCAAAAGTAATCGGCAAGATTTTTATTTTCAACATATTCGTCGCTTACTAATTAAAAAGTAATCAGCAAGATTTTTATTTTCAACATATTCGTCGCTTACTATTTCAAAAGTAATCGGCATGATTTATTTTCAGCACATTCGTCGGTTACTATTTCAAAGGTAATCGGGAAGATTTTTATTTTGAGCACATTCGTCGGTTACTATTTTAAAAGTAATCGACAAGACTTTTATTTTCAGCACATTTGTCGGTTACTATTTCAAAAGTAATCGGCATGATTTATTTTCAGCACATTCGTCGGTTACTATTTCAAAAGTAATCGGCAAGATTTTTATTTTGAGCACATTCGTTGGTTACTATTTTAAAAGTAATCGACAAGACTTTTATTTTCAGCACATTTGTCGGTTACTATTTCAAAAGTAATCGGCATGATTTATTTTCAGCACATTCGTCGGTTACTATTTCAAAAGTAATCGGCAAGACTTTATTTTCAACACATTCGTCGGTTACTATTTCAAAAGTAATCGGCATGATCTATTTTCTGCACATTCGTCGGTTACTATTTCAAAAGTAATCGGCAAGATTTTTATTTTCAGCATATTCGTCGGTTACTATTTCAAAGGTAATCAGCAGTATTTATTTTCAGCACATTCGTCGGTTACTATTTCAAAAGTAATCGGCAAGATTTTTATTTTCAGCATATTCGTCGGTTACTATTTCAAAGGTAATCAGCAGTATTTATTTTCAGCACATTCGTCGGTTACTATTTTAAAAGTAATCGACAAGACTTTATTTTCAGCACATTCGTCGGTTACTATTTCAAAAGTAATCGGCAAGATTTTTATTTTCAACATATTCGTCGCTTACTTTTTCAAAAGTAATCAGCAAGATTTTTATTTTCAACATATTCGTCGCTTACTATTTGAAAAGTAATCGGCATGATTTATTTTCAGCACATTCGTCGGTTACTATTTCAAAAGTAATCGGCAAGATTATTATTTTGAGCACATTCGTCGGTTACTATTTTAAAAGTAATCGACAAGACTTTTATTTTCAGCATATTCGTCGGTTACTATTTCGAAAGTAATCGGCAAGATTTTTATTTTCAGCATATTTGTCGGTTACTATTTTAAAAGTGATCGACAAGATTTTTATTTTCAACATATTCGTCGGTTACTATTTCATAAGTAATCGGCATGATTTATTTTCAGCACATTCGTCGGTTACTATTTCAAAAGTAATCGGCATGATCTATTTTCTGCACATTCGTCGGTTACTATTTCAAAAGTAATCGGCAAGATTTATATTTTTAGCATATTCGTCGGTTACTATTTCAAAAGTAATCGGCAAGATTTTTATTTTCAACATATTCGTCGCTTACTATTTCAAAAGTAATCGGCAAGATTTTTATTTTCAACATATTCGTCGCTTACTATTTCAAAAGTAATCGGCATGATTTATTTTCAGCACATTCGTCGGTTACTATTTCAAAAGTAATCGGCAAGATTTTTATTTTCAACATATTCGTCGCTTACTAATTAAAAAGTAATCAGCAAGATTTTTATTTTCAACATATTCGTCGCTTACTATTTCAAAAGTAATCGGCATGATTTATTTTCAGCACATTCGTTGGTTACTATTTTAAAGGTAATCGGGAAGATTTTTATTTTGAGCACATTCGTCGGTTACTATTTTAAAAGTAATCGACAAGACTTTTATTTTCAGCACATTTGTCGGTTACTATTTCAAAAGTAATCGGCATGATTTATTTTCAGGACATTCGTCGGTTACTATTTCAAAAGTAATCGGCAAGACTTTATTTTCAACATATTCCTCGGTTACTATTTCAAAAGTAATCGGCAAGATTTTTATTTTCAGCATGTTCGTCGGTTACTATTTCAAAAGTAATCGGCAAGATTTTTTTTTTCAACCTATTTGTCGGTTACTATTTTAAAAGTAATCGACAAGACTTTATTTTCAGCACATTCGTCGGTTACTATTTCAAAAGTAATCGGCAAGATTTTTATTTTCAGCATATTCGTCGGTTACTATTTCAAAGGTAATCAACAGTATTTATTTTCAGCACATTCGTCGGTTACTATTTCAAAAGTAATCGGCAAGATTTTTATTTTCAGCATATTCGTCGGTTACTATTTCAAAGGTAATCAGCAGTATTTATTTTCAGCACATTCGTCGGTTACTATTTCAAAAGTAATCGGCATGATCTATTTTCTGCACATTCGTCGGTTACTATTTCAAAAGTAATCGGCAAGATTTATATTTTCAGCATATTCGTCGGTTACTATTTCAAAAGTAATCGGCAAGATTTTTATTTTCAACATATTCGTCGCTTACTATTTCAAAAGTAATCGGCATGATTTATTTTCAGCACATTCGTCGGTTACTATTTCAAAAGTAATCGGCAAGATTTTTATTTTCAACATATTCGTCGCTTACTAATTAAAAAGTAATCAGCAAGATTTTTATTTTCAACATATTCGTCGCTTACTATTTCAAAAGTAATCGGCATGATTTATTTTCAGCACATTCGTCGGTTACTATTTCAAAAGTAATCGGCAAGATTTTTATTTTCAGCATATTTGTCGGTTACTATTTTAAAAGTAATCGACAAGATTTTTATTTTCAACATATTCGTCGCTTACTATTTCAAAAGTAATCGGCATGATTTATTTTCAGCACATTCGTCGGTTACTATTTCAAAAGTAATCGGGAAGATTTTTATTTTGAGCAAAATCGTCGGTTACTATTTTAAAAGTAATCGACAAGACTTTTATTTTCAGCACATTTGTCGTTACTATTTCAAAAGTAATCGGCATGATTTATTTTCAGCACATTCGTCGGTTACTATTTCAAAAGTTATCGGCAAGACTTTATTTTCAACACATTCGTCGGTTACTATTTCAAAAGTAATCGGCATGATCTATTTTCTGCACATTCGTCGGTTACTATTTCAAAAGTAATCGGCAAGATTTTTATTTTCAGCATATTCGTCGGTTATTATTTCAAAGGTAATCAGCAGTATTTATTTTCAGCACATTCGTCGGTTACTATTTCAAAAGTAATCGGCAAGATTTTTATTTTCAGCATATTCGTCGGTTACTATTTCAAAGGTAATCAGCAGTATTTATTTTCAGCACATTCGTCGGTTACTATTTTAAAAGTAATCGACAAGACTTTTATTTTCAGCACATTTGTCGGTTACTATTTCAAAAGTAATCGGCATGATTTATTTTCAGCACATTCGTCGGTTACTATTTCAAAAGTAAACGGCAAGACTTTATTTTCAACACATTCGTCGGTTACTATTTCAAAAGTAATCGGCATGATCTATTTTCTGCACATTCGTCGGTTACTATTTCAAAAGTAATCGGCAAGATTTTTATTTTCAGCATATTCGTCGGTTACTATTTCAAAGGTAATCAGCAGTATTTATTTTCAGCACATTCGTCGGTTACTATTTCAAAAGTAATCGGCAAGATTTTTATTTTCAGCATATTCGTCGGTTACTATTTCAAAGGTAATCAGCAGTATTTATTTTCAGCACATTCGTCGGTTACTATTTTAAAAGTAATCGACAAGACTTTATTTTCAGCACATTCGTCGGTTACTATTTCAAAAGTAATCGGCAAGATTTTTATTTTCAACATATTCGTCGCTTACTATTTCAAAAGTAATCAGCAAGATTTTTATTTTCAACATATTCGTCGCTTACTATTTGAAAAGTAATCGGCATGATTTATTTTCAGCACATTCGTCGGTTACTATTTCAAAAGTAATCGGCAAGATTTTTATTTTGAGCACATTCGTCGGTTACTATTTTAAAAGTAATCGACAAGACTTTTATTTTCAGCACATTTGTCGGTTACTATTTCAAAAGTAATCGGCATGATTTATTTTTAGCACATTCGTCGGTTACTATTTCAAAAGTAATCGGCAAGACTTTATTTTCAACATATTCCTCGGTTACTATTTCAAAAGTAATCGGCAAGATTTTTATTTTCAGCATGTTCGTCGGTTACTATTTCAAAAGTAATCGGCAAGATTTTTTTTTTCAACCTATTTGTCGGTTACTATTTTAAAAGTAATCGACAAGACTTTATTTTCAGCACATTCGTCGGTTACTATTTCAAAAGTAATCGGCAAGATTTTTATTTTCAGCATATTCGTCGGTTACTATTTCAAAGGTAATCAACAGTATTTATTTTCAGCACATTCGTCGGTTACTATTTCAAAAGTAATCGGCAAGATTTTTATTTTCAGCATATTCGTCGGTTACTATTTCAAAGGTAATCAGCAGTATTTATTTTCAGCACATTCGTCGGTTACTATTTCAAAAGTAATCGGCATGATCTATTTTCTGCACATTCGTCGGTTACTATTTCAAAAGTAATCGGCAAGATTTATATTTTCAGCATATTCGTCGGTTACTATTTCAAAAGTAATCGGCAAGATTTTTATTTTCAACATATTCGTCGCTTACTATTTCAAAAGTAATCGGCATGATTTATTTTCAGCACATTCGTCGGTTACTATTTCAAAAGTAATCGGCAAGATTTTTATTTTCAACATATTCGTCGCTTACTAATTAAAAAGTAATCAGCAAGATTTTTATTTTCAACATATTCGTCGCTTACTATTTCAAAAGTAATCGGCATGATTTATTTTCAGCACATTCGTCGGTTACTATTTCAAAAGTAATCGGCAAGATTTTTATTTTCAGCATATTTGTCGGTTACAATTTTAAAAGTAATCGACAAGATTTTTATTTTCAACATATTCGTCGCTTACTATTTCAAAAGTAATCGGCATGATTTATTTTCAGCACATTCGTCGGTTACTATTTCAAAAGTAATCGGGAAGATTTTTATTTTCAGCATATTTGTCGGTTACTATTTTAAAAGTAATCGACAAGATTTTTATTTTCAACATATTCGTCGCTTACTATTTCAAAAGTAATCGGCATGATTTATTTTCAGCACATTCGTCGGTTACTATTTCAAAAGTAATCGGGAAGATTTTTATTTTGAGCAAAATCGTCGGTTACTATTTTAAAAGTAATCGACAAGACTTTTATTTTCAGCACATTTGTCGTTACTATTTCAAAAGTAATCGGCATGATTTATTTTCAGCACATTCGTCGGTTACTATTTCAAAAGTTATCGGCAAGACTTTATTTTCAACACATTCGTCGGTTACTATTTCAAAAGTAATCGGCATGATCTCTTTTCTGCACATTCGTCGGTTACTATTTCAAAAGTAATCGGCAAGATTTTTATTTTCAGCATATTCGTCGGTTATTATTTCAAAGGTAATCAGCAGTATTTATTTTCAGCACATTCGTCGGTTACTATTTCAAAAGTAATCGGCAAGATTTTTATTTTCAGCATATTCGTCGGTTACTATTTCAAAGGTAATCAGCAGTATTTATTTTCAGCACATTCGTCGGTTACTATTTTAAAAGTAATCGACAAGACTTTTATTTTCAGCACATTTGTCGGTTACTATTTCAAAAGTAATCGGCATGATTTATTTTCAGCACATTCGTCGGTTACTATTTCAAAAGTAAACGGCAAGACTTTATTTTCAACACATTCGTCGGTTACTATTTCAAAAGTAATCGGCATGATCTATTTTCTGCACATTCGTCGGTTACTATTTCAAAAGTAATCGGCAAGATTTTTATTTTCAGCATATTCGTCGGTTACTATTTCAAAGGTAATCAGCAGTATTTATTTTCAGCACATTCGTCGGTTACTATTTCAAAAGTAATCGGCAAGATTTTTATTTTCAGCATATTCGTCGGTTACTATTTCAAAGGTAATCAGCAGTATTTATTTTCAGCACATTCGTCGGTTACTATTTTAAAAGTAATCGACAAGACTTTATTTTCAGCACATTCGTCGGTTACTATTTCAAAAGTAATCGGCAAGATTTTTATTTTCAACATATTCGTCGCTTACTATTTCAAAAGTAATCAGCAAGATTTTTATTTTCAACATATTCGTCGCTTACTATTTGAAAAGTAATCGGCATGATTTATTTTCAGCACATTCGTCGGTTACTATTTCAAAAGTAATCGGCAAGATTTTTATTTTGAGCACATTCGTCGGTTACTATTTTAAAAGTAATCGACAAGACTTTTATTTTCAGCACATTTGTCGGTTACTATTTCAAAAGTAATCGGCATGATTTATTTTCAGCACATTCGTCGGTTACTATTTCAAAAGTAATCGGCAAGACTTTATTTTCAACATATTCCTCGGTTACTATTTCAAAAGTAATCGGCAAGATTTTTATTTTCAGCATGTTCGTCGGTTACTATTTCAAAAGTAATCGGCAAGATTTTTTTTTTCAACCTATTTGTCGGTTACTATTTTAAAAGTAATCGACAAGACTTTATTTTCAGCACATTCGTCGGTTACTATTTCAAAAGTAATCGGCAAGATTTTTATTTTCAGCATATTCGTCGGTTACTATTTCAAAGGTAATCAACAGTATTTATTTTCAGCACATTCGTCGGTTACTATTTCAAAAGTAATCGGCAAGATTTTTATTTTCAGCATATTCGTCGGTTACTATTTCAAAGGTAATCAGCAGTATTTATTTTCAGCACATTCGTCGGTTACTATTTCAAAAGTAATCGGCATGATCTATTTTCTGCACATTCGTCGGTTACTATTTCAAAAGTAATCGGCAAGATTTATATTTTCAGCATATTCGTCGGTTACTATTTCAAAAGTAATCGGCAAGATTTTTATTTTCAACATATTCGTCGCTTACTATTTCAAAAGTAATCGGCATGATTTATTTTCAGCACATTCGTCGGTTACTATTTCAAAAGTAATCGGCAAGATTTTTATTTTCAACATATTCGTCGCTTACTAATTAAAAAGTAATCAGCAAGATTTTTATTTTCAACATATTCGTCGCTTACTATTTCAAAAGTAATCGGCATGATTTATTTTCAGCACATTCGTCGGTTACTATTTCAAAAGTAATCGGCAAGATTTTTATTTTCAGCATATTTGTCGGTTACTATTTTAAAAGTAATCGACAAGATTTTTATTTTCAACATATTCGTCGCTTACTATTTCAAAAGTAATCGACATGATTTATTTTCAGCACATTCGTCGGTTACTATTTCAAAAGTAATCGGGAAGATTTTTATTTTCAGCATATTTGTCGGTTACTATTTTAAAAGTAATCGACAAGATTTTTATTTTCAACATATTCGTCGCTTACTATTTCAAAAGTAATCGGCATGATTTATTTTCAGCACATTCGTCGGTTACTATTTCAAAAGTAATCGGGAAGATTTTTATTTTCAGCATATTTGTCGGTTACTATTTTAAAAGTAATCGACAAGATTTTTATTTTCAACATATTCGTCGCTTACTATTTCAAAAGTAATCGGCATGATTTATTTTCAGCACATTCGTCGGTTACTATTTCAAAAGTAATCGGGAAGATTTTTATTTTGAGCAAAATCGTCGGTTACTATTTTAAAAGTAATCGACAAGACTTTTATTTTCAGCACATTTGTCGTTACTATTTCAAAAGTAATCGGCATGATTTATTTTCAGCACATTCGTCGGTTACTATTTCAAAAGTTATCGGCAAGACTTTATTTTCAACACATTCGTCGGTTACTATTTCAAAAGTAATCGGCATGATCTCTTTTCTGCACATTCGTCGGTTACTATTTCAAAAGTAATCGGCAAGATTTTTATTTTCAGCATATTCGTCGGTTATTATTTCAAAGGTAATCAGCAGTATTTATTTTCAGCACATTCGTCGGTTACTATTTCAAAAGTAATCGGCAAGATTTTTATTTTCAGCATATTCGTCGGTTACTATTTCAAAGGTAATCAGCAGTATTTATTTTCAGCACATTCGTCGGTTACTATTTTAAAAGTAATCGACAAGACTTTTATTTTCAGCACATTTGTCGGTTACTATTTCAAAAGTAATCGGCATGATTTATTTTCAGCACATTCGTCGGTTACTATTTCAAAAGTAAACGGCAAGACTTTATTTTCAACACATTCGTCGGTTACTATTTCAAAAGTAATCGGCATGATCTATTTTCTGCACATTCGTCGGTTACTATTTCAAAAGTAATCGGCAAGATTTTTATTTTGAGCACATTCGTCGGTTACTATTTTAAAAGTAATCGACAAGACTTTTATTTTCAGCACATTTGTCGGTTACTATTTCAAAAGTAATCGGCATGATTTATTTTCAGCACATTCGTCGGTTACTATTTCAAAAGTAATCGGCAAGACTTTATTTTCAACATATTCCTCGGTTACTATTTCAAAAGTAATCGGCAAGATTTTTATTTTCAGCATGTTCGTCGGTTACTATTTCAAAAGTAATCGGCAAGATTTTTTTTTTCAACCTATTTGTCGGTTACTATTTTAAAAGTAATCGACAAGACTTTATTTTCAGCACATTCGTCGGTTACTATTTCAAAAGTAATCGGCAAGATTTTTATTTTCAGCATATTCGTCGGTTACTATTTCAAAGGTAATCAACAGTATTTATTTTCAGCACATTCGTCGGTTACTATTTCAAAAGTAATCGGCAAGATTTTTATTTTCAGCATATTCGTCGGTTACTATTTCAAAGGTAATCAGCAGTATTTATTTTCAGCACATTCGTCGGTTACTATTTCAAAAGTAATCGGCATGATCTATTTTCTGCACATTCGTCGGTTACTATTTCAAAAGTAATCGGCAAGATTTATATTTTCAGCATATTCGTCGGTTACTATTTCAAAAGTAATCGGCAAGATTTTTATTTTCAACATATTCGTCGCTTACTATTTCAAAAGTAATCGGCATGATTTATTTTCAGCACATTCGTCGGTTACTATTTCAAAAGTAATCGGCAAGATTTTTATTTTCAACATATTCGTCGCTTACTAATTAAAAAGTAATCAGCAAGATTTTTATTTTCAACATATTCGTCGCTTACTATTTCAAAAGTAATCGGCATGATTTATTTTCAGCACATTCGTCGGTTACTATTTCAAAAGTAATCGGCAAGATTTTTATTTTCAGCATATTTGTCGGTTACTATTTTAAAAGTAATCGACAAGATTTTTATTTTCAACATATTCGTCGCTTACTATTTCAAAAGTAATCGACATGATTTATTTTCAGCACATTCGTCGGTTACTATTTCAAAAGTAATCGGGAAGATTTTTATTTTCAGCATATTTGTCGGTTACTATTTTAAAAGTAATCGACAAGATTTTTATTTTCAACATATTCGTCGCTTACTATTTCAAAAGTAATCGGCATGATTTATTTTCAGCACATTCGTCGGTTACTATTTCAAAAGTAATCGGGAAGATTTTTATTTTCAGCATATTTGTCGGTTACTATTTTAAAAGTAATCGACAAGATTTTTATTTTCAACATATTCGTCGCTTACTATTTCAAAAGTAATCGGCATGATTTATTTTCAGCACATTCGTCGGTTACTATTTCAAAAGTAATCGGGAAGATTTTTATTTTGAGCAAAATCGTCGGTTACTATTTTAAAAGTAATCGACAAGACTTTTATTTTCAGCACATTTGTCGTTACTATTTCAAAAGTAATCGGCATGATTTATTTTCAGCACATTCGTCGGTTACTATTTCAAAAGTTATCGGCAAGACTTTATTTTCAACACATTCGTCGGTTACTATTTCAAAAGTAATCGGCATGATCTCTTTTCTGCACATTCGTCGGTTACTATTTCAAAAGTAATCGGCAAGATTTTTATTTTCAGCATATTCGTCGGTTATTATTTCAAAGGTAATCAGCAGTATTTATTTTCAGCACATTCGTCGGTTACTATTTCAAAAGTAATCGGCAAGATTTTTATTTTCAGCATATTCGTCGGTTACTATTTCAAAGGTAATCAGCAGTATTTATTTTCAGCACATTCGTCGGTTACTATTTTAAAAGTAATCGACAAGACTTTTATTTTCAGCACATTTGTCGGTTACTATTTCAAAAGTAATCGGCATGATTTATTTTCAGCACATTCGTCGGTTACTATTTCAAAAGTAAACGGCAAGACTTTATTTTCAACACATTCGTCGGTTACTATTTCAAAAGTAATCGGCATGATCTATTTTCTGCACATTCGTCGGTTACTATTTCAAAAGTAATCGGCAAGATTTTTATTTTCAGCATATTCGTCGGTTACTATTTCAAAGGTAATCAGCAGTATTTATTTTCAGCACATTCGTCGGTTACTATTTCAAAAGTAATCGGCAAGATTTTTATTTTCAGCATATTCGTCGGTTACTATTTCAAAGGTAATCAGCAGTATTTATTTTCAGCACATTCGTCGGTTACTATTTTAAAAGTAATCGACAAGACTTTATTTTCAGCACATTCGTCGGTTACTATTTCAAAAGTAATCGGCAAGATTTTTATTTTCAACATATTCGTCGCTTACTATTTCAAAAGTAATCAGCAAGATTTTTATTTTCAACATATTCGTCGCTTACTATTTGAAAAGTAATCGGCATGATTTATTTTCAGCACATTCGTCGGTTACTATTTCAAAAGTAATCGGCAAGATTTTTATTTTGAGCACATTCGTCGGTTACTATTTTAAAAGTAATCGACAAGACTTTTATTTTCAGCACATTTGTCGGTTACTATTTCAAAAGTAATCGGCATGATTTATTTTCAGCACATTCGTCGGTTACTATTTCAAAAGTAATCGGCAAGACTTTATTTTCAACATATTCCTCGGTTACTATTTCAAAAGTAATCGGCAAGATTTTTATTTTCAGCATGTTCGTCGGTTACTATTTCAAAAGTAATCGGCAAGATTTTTTTTTTCAACCTATTTGTCGGTTACTATTTTAAAAGTAATCGACAAGACTTTATTTTCAGCACATTCGTCGGTTACTATTTCAAAAGTAATCGGCAAGATTTTTATTTTCAGCATATTCGTCGGTTACTATTTCAAAGGTAATCAACAGTATTTATTTTCAGCACATTCGTCGGTTACTATTTCAAAAGTAATCGGCAAGATTTTTATTTTCAGCATATTCGTCGGTTACTATTTCAAAGGTAATCAGCAGTATTTATTTTCAGCACATTCGTCGGTTACTATTTCAAAAGTAATCGGCATGATCTATTTTCTGCACATTCGTCGGTTACTATTTCAAAAGTAATCGGCAAGATTTATATTTTCAGCATATTCGTCGGTTACTATTTCAAAAGTAATCGGCAAGATTTTTATTTTCAACATATTCGTCGCTTACTATTTCAAAAGTAATCGGCATGATTTATTTTCAGCACATTCGTCGGTTACTATTTCAAAAGTAATCGGCAAGATTTTTATTTTCAACATATTCGTCGCTTACTAATTAAAAAGTAATCAGCAAGATTTTTATTTTCAACATATTCGTCGCTTACTATTTCAAAAGTAATCGGCATGATTTATTTTCAGCACATTCGTCGGTTACTATTTCAAAAGTAATCGGCAAGATTTTTATTTTCAGCATATTTGTCGGTTACTATTTTAAAAGTAATCGACAAGATTTTTATTTTCAACATATTCGTCGCTTACTATTTCAAAAGTAATCGACATGATTTATTTTCAGCACATTCGTCGGTTACTATTTCAAAAGTAATCGGGAAGATTTTTATTTTCAGCATATTTGTCGGTTACTATTTTAAAAGTAATCGACAAGATTTTTATTTTCAACATATTCGTCGCTTACTATTTCAAAAGTAATCGGCATGATTTATTTTCAGCACATTCGTCGGTTACTATTTCAAAAGTAATCGGGAAGATTTTTATTTTGAGCAAAATCGTCGGTTACTATTTTAAAAGTAATCGACAAGACTTTTATTTTCAGCACATTTGTCGTTACTATTTCAAAAGTAATCGGCATGATTTATTTTCAGCACATTCGTCGGTTACTATTTCAAAAGTTATCGGCAAGACTTTATTTTCAACACATTCGTCGGTTACTATTTCAAAAGTAATCGGCATGATCTATTTTCTGCACATTCGTCGGTTACTATTTCAAAAGTAATCGGCAAGATTTTTATTTTCAGCATATTCGTCGGTTATTATTTCAAAGGTAATCAGCAGTATTTATTTTCAGCACATTCGTCGGTTACTATTTCAAAAGTAATCGGCAAGATTTTTATTTTCAGCATATTCGTCGGTTACTATTTCAAAGGTAATCAGCAGTATTTATTTTCAGCACATTCGTCGGTTACTATTTTAAAAGTAATCGACAAGACTTTTATTTTCAGCACATTTGTCGGTTACTATTTCAAAAGTAATCGGCATGATTTATTTTCAGCACATTCGTCGGTTACTATTTCAAAAGTAAACGGCAAGACTTTATTTTCAACACATTCGTCGGTTACTATTTCAAAAGTAATCGGCATGATCTATTTTCTGCACATTCGTCGGTTACTATTTCAAAAGTAATCGGCAAGATTTTTATTTTCAGCATATTCGTCGGTTACTATTTCAAAGGTAATCAGCAGTATTTATTTTTAGCACATTCGTCGGTTACTATTTCAAAAGTAATCGGCAAGATTTTTATTTTCAGCATATTCGTCGGTTACTATTTTAAAAGTAATCGACAAGACTTTATTTTCAGCACATTCGTCGGTTACTATTTCAAAAGTAATCGGCAAGATTTTTATTTTCAACATATTCGTCGCTTACTATTTCAAAAGTAATCAGCAAGATTTTTATTTTCAACATATTCGTCGCTTACTATTTGAAAAGTAATCGGCATGATTTATTTTCAGCACATTCGTCGGTTACTATTTCAAAAGTAATCGGCAAGATTTTTATTTTGAGCACATTCGTCGGTTACTATTTTAAAAGTAATCGACAAGACTTTTATTTTCAGCATATTCGTCGGTTACTATTTCGAAAGTAATCGGCAAGATTTTTATTTTCAGCATATTTGTCGGTTACTATTTTAAAAGTAATCGACAAGATTTTTATTTTCAACATATTCGTCGGTTACTATTTCATAAGTAATCGGCATGATTTATTTTCAGCACATTCGTCGGTTACTATTTTAAAAGTAATCGACAAGACTTTATATTCAGCACATTCGTCGGTTACTATTTCAAAAGTAATCGGCATGATCTATTTTCTACACATTCGTCGGTTACTATTTCAAAAGTAATCGGCAAGATTTATATTTTCAGCATATTCGTCGGTTACTATTTCAAAAGTAATCGGCAAGATTTTTATTTTCAACATATTCGTCGCTTACTATTTCAAAAGTAATCGGCATGATTTATTTTCAGCACATTCGTCGGTTACTATTTCAAAAGTAATCGGCAAGATTTTTATTTTCAACATATTCGTCGCTTACTAATTAAAAAGTAATCAGCAAGATTTTTATTTTCAACATATTCGTCGCTTACTATTTCAAAAGTAATCGGCATGATTTATTTTCAGCACATTCGTCGGTTACTATTTCAAAAGTAATCGGCAAGATTTTTATTTTCAGCATATTTGTCGGTTACTATTTTAAAAGTAATCGACAAGATTTTTATTTTCAACATATTCGTCGCTTACTATTTCAAAAGTAATCGACATGATTTATTTTCAGCACATTCGTCGGTTACTATTTCAAAAGTAATCGGGAAGATTTTTATTTTCAGCATATTTGTCGGTTACTATTTTAAAAGTAATCGACAAGATTTTTATTTTCAACATATTCGTCGCTTACTATTTCAAAAGTAATCGGCATGATTTATTTTCAGCACATTCGTCGGTTACTATTTCAAAAGTAATCGGGAAGATTTTTATTTTGAGCAAAATCGTCGGTTACTATTTTAAAAGTAATCGACAAGACTTTTATTTTCAGCACATTTGTCGTTACTATTTCAAAAGTAATCGGCATGATTTATTTTCAGCACATTCGTCGGTTACTATTTCAAAAGTTATCGGCAAGACTTTATTTTCAACACATTCGTCGGTTACTATTTCAAAAGTAATCGGCATGATCTATTTTCTGCACATTCGTCGGTTACTATTTCAAAAGTAATCGGCAAGATTTTTATTTTCAGCATATTCGTCGGTTATTATTTCAAAGGTAATCAGCAGTATTTATTTTCAGCACATTCGTCGGTTACTATTTCAAAAGTAATCGGCAAGATTTTTATTTTCAGCATATTCGTCGGTTACTATTTCAAAGGTAATCAGCAGTATTTATTTTCAGCACATTCGTCGGTTACTATTTTAAAAGTAATCGACAAGACTTTTATTTTCAGCACATTTGTCGGTTACTATTTCAAAAGTAATCGGCATGATTTATTTTCAGCACATTCGTCGGTTACTATTTCAAAAGTAAACGGCAAGACTTTATTTTCAACACATTCGTCGGTTACTATTTCAAAAGTAATCGGCATGATCTATTTTCTGCACATTCGTCGGTTACTATTTCAAAAGTAATCGGCAAGATTTTTATTTTCAGCATATTCGTCGGTTACTATTTCAAAGGTAATCAGCAGTATTTATTTTTAGCACATTCGTCGGTTACTATTTCAAAAGTAATCGGCAAGATTTTTATTTTCAGCATATTCGTCGGTTACTATTTTAAAAGTAATCGACAAGACTTTATTTTCAGCACATTCGTCGGTTACTATTTCAAAAGTAATCGGCAAGATTTTTATTTTCAACATATTCGTCGCTTACTATTTCAAAAGTAATCAGCAAGATTTTTATTTTCAACATATTCGTCGCTTACTATTTGAAAAGTAATCGGCATGATTTATTTTCAGCACATTCGTCGGTTACTATTTCAAAAGTAATCGGCAAGATTTTTATTTTGAGCACATTCGTCGGTTACTATTTTAAAAGTAATCGACAAGACTTTTATTTTCAGCATATTCGTCGGTTACTATTTCGAAAGTAATCGGCAAGATTTTTATTTTCAGCATATTTGTCGGTTACTATTTTAAAAGTAATCGACAAGATTTTTATTTTCAACATATTCGTCGGTTACTATTTCATAAGTAATCGGCATGATTTATTTTCAGCACATTCGTCGGTTACTATTTTAAAAGTAATCGACAAGACTTTATATTCAGCACATTCGTCGGTTACTATTTCAAAAGTAATCGGCATGATCTATTTTCTACACATTCGTCGGTTACTATTTCAAAAGTAATCGGCAAGATTTATATTTTCAGCATATTCGTCGGTTACTATTTCAAAAGTAATCGGCAAGATTTTTATTTTCAACATATTCGTCGCTTACTATTTCAAAAGTAATCGGCATGATTTATTTTCAGCACATTCGTCGGTTACTATTTCAAAAGTAATCGGCAAGATTTTTATTTTCAACATATTCGTCGCTTACTAATTAAAAAGTAATCAGCAAGATTTTTATTTTCAACATATTCGTCGCTTACTATTTCAAAAGTAATCGGCATGATTTATTTTCAGCACATTCGTCGGTTACTATTTCAAAAGTAATCGGCAAGATTTTTATTTTCAGCATATTTGTCGGTTACTATTTTAAAAGTAATCGACAAGATTTTTATTTTCAACATATTCGTCGCTTACTATTTCAAAAGTAATCGGCATGATTTATTTTCAGCACATTCGTCGGTTACTATTTCAAAAGTAATCGGGAAGATTTTTATTTTGAGCAAAATCGTCGGTTACTATTTTAAAAGTAATCGACAAGACTTTTATTTTCAGCACATTTGTCGGCTACTATTTCAAAAGTAATCGGCATGATTTATTTTCAGCACATTCGTCGGTTACTATTTCAAAAGTAATCGGCAAGATTTTTATTTTGAGCACATTCGTTGGTTACTATTTTAAAAGTAATCGACAAGACTTTTATTTTCAGCACATTTGTCGGCTACTATTTCAAAAGTAATCGGCATGATTTATTTTCAGCACATTCGTCGGT
Organism: Medicago lupulina; assembly: GCA_958299785.1. Taxonomy (NCBI): domain Eukaryota; kingdom Viridiplantae; phylum Streptophyta; class Magnoliopsida; order Fabales; family Fabaceae; genus Medicago; species Medicago lupulina. Next base: position 38,551,166 of record OY283143.1, on the reverse strand, counting down.
TACTATTTCAAAAGTAATCGGCAAGATTTTTATTTTTAGCACATTCGTTGGTTACTATTTTAAAAGTAATCGACAAGACTTTTATTTTCAGCACATTTGTCGGTTACTATTTCAAAAGTAATCGGCATGATTTATCTTCAGCACATTCGTCGGTTACTATATCAAAAGTTATCGGCAAGACTTTATTTTCAACACATTCGTCGGTTACTATTTCAAAAGTAATCGGCATGATCTATTTTCTGCACATTCGTCGGTTACTATTTCAAAAGTAATCGGCAAGATTTTTATTTTCAGCATATTCGTCGGTTATTATTTCAAAGGTAATCAGCAGTATTTATTTTCAGCACATTCGTCGGTTACTATTTCAAAAGTAATCGGCAAGATTTTATTTTCAGCATATTCGTCGGTTACTATTTCAAAGGTAATCAGCAGTATTTATTTTCAGCACATTCGTCGGTTACTATTTTAAAAGTAATCGACAAGACTTTATTTTCAGCACATTCGTCGGTTACTATTTTAAAAGTAATCGGCAAGATTTTTATTTTCAAAATATTCGTCGCTTACTATTTCAAAAGTAATCAGCAAGATTTTTATTTTCAACATATTCGTCGCTTACAATTTCATAAGTAATCGGCAAGATTTTTATTTTGAGCACATTCGTCGGTTACTATTTTAAAAGTAATCGACAAGACTTTTATTTTCAGCATATTCGTCGGTTACTATTTCGAAAGTAATAGGCAAGATTTTTATTTTCAGCATATTTGTCGGTTACTATTTTAAAAGTAATCGACAAGATTTTTATTTTCAACATATTCGTCGGTTACTATTTCATAAGTAATCGGCATGATTTATTTTCAGCACATTCGTCGGTTACTATTTCAAAAGTAATCGGCATGATCTATTTTCTGCACATTCGTCGGTTACTATTTCAAAAGTAATCGACAAGATTTATATTTTCAGCATATTCGTCGGTTACTATTTCAAAAGTAATCGGCAAGATTTTTATTTTCAGCATATTTGTCAGTTACTATATTAAAAGTAATCGACAAGATTTTTATTTTCAACATATTCGTCGGTTACTATTTCAAACGTAATCGGCAAGACTTTATTATCAGCACATTCGTTGGTTACTATTTTAAAAGTAATCGGCAAAATTTTTATTTTCAACATATTCGTCGGTTACTATTTCAAAAGTAATCAGCAAGATTTTTATTTTCAACATATTCGTCGCTTACTATTTCAAAAGTAATCGGCATGATTTATTTTCAACACATTCGTCGGTTACTATTTCAAAAGTAATCGACAAGATTTTTATTTTGAGCACATTCGTCGGTTACTATTTTAAAAGTAATCAACAAGACTTTTATTTTCAGCACATTTGTCGGTTACTATTTCAAAAGTAATCGGCATGATTTATTTTCAGCACATTCGTCGGTTACTATTTCAAAAGTAATCGGCAAGACTTTATTTTCAACATATTCCTCGGTTACTATTTCAAAAGTAATCGGCAAGATTTTTATTTTCAGCATGTTCGTCGATTACTATTTCAAAAGTAATCGGCAAGATTTTTTTTTTTCAACATATTTGTCGGTTACTATTTTAAAAGTAATCGACAAGACTTTATTTTCAGCACATTCGTCGGTTACTATTTCAAAAGTAATCGGCAAGATTTTTATTTTCAGCATATTCGTCGGTTACTATTTCAAAGGTAATCAACAGTATTTATTTTCAGCACATTCGTCGGTTACTATTTCAAAAGTAATCAGCAAGATTTTTATTTTCAACATATTCGTCGCTTACTATTTGAAAAGTAATCGGCATGATTTATTTTCAGCACATTCGTCGGTTACTATTTCAAAAGTAATCGGCAAGATTTTTATTTTGAGCACATTCGTCGGTTACTATTTTAAAAGTAATCGACAAGACTTTTATTTTCAGCATATTCGTCGGTTACTATTTCGAAAGTAATCGGCAAGATTTTTATTTTCAGCATATTTGTCGGTTACTATTTTAAAAGTAATCGACAAGATTTTTATTTTCAACATATTCGTCGGTTACTATTTCATAAGTAATCGTCATGATTTATTTTCAGCACATTCGTCGGTTACTATTTCAAAAGTAATCGGCATGATCTATTTTCTGCACATTCGTCGGTTACTATTTCAAAAGTAATCGGCAAGATTTATATTTTCAGCATATTCGTCGGTTACTATTTCAAAAGTAATCGGCAAGATTTTTATTTTCAACATATTCGTCGCTTACTATTTCAAAAGTAATCGGCATGATTTATTTTCAGCACATTCGTCGGTTACTATTTCAAAAGTAATCGGCAAGATTTTTATTTTCAACATATTCGTCGCTTACTAATTAAAAAGTAATCAGCAAGATTTTTATTTTCAACATATTCGTCGCTTACTATTTCAAAAGTAATCGGCATGATTTATTTTCAGCACATTCGTCGGTTACTATTTCAAAAGTAATCGGCAAGATTTTTATTTTCAGCATATTTGTCGGTTACTATTTTAAAAGTAATCGACAAGATTTTTATTTTCAACATATTCGTCGCTTACTATTTCAAAAGTAATCGGCATGATTTATTTTCAGCACATTCGTCGGTTACTATTTCAAAAGTAATCGGGAAGATTTTTATTTTGAGCAAAATCGTCGGTTACTATTTTAAAAGTAATCGACAAGACTTTTATTTTCAGCACATTTGTCGGCTACTATTTCAAAAGTAATCGGCATGATTTATTTTCAGCACATTCGTCGGTTACTATTTCAAAAGTAATCGGCAAGATTTTTATTTTGAGCACATTCGTTGGTTACTATTTTAAAAGTAATCGACAAGACTTTTATTTTCAGCACATTTGTCGGCTACTATTTCAAAAGTAATCGGCATGATTTATTTTCAGCACATTCGTCGGTTACTATTTCAAAAGTAATCGGCAAGATTTTTATTTTTAGCACATTCGTTGGTTACTATTTTAAAAGTAATCGACAAGACTTTTATTTTCAGCACATTTGTCGGTTACTATTTCAAAAGTAATCGGCATGATTTATTTTCAGCACATTCGTCGGTTACTATATCAAAAGTTATCGGCAAGACTTTATTTTCAACACATTCGTGGGTTACTATTTCAAAAGTAATCGGCATGATCTATTTTCTGCACATTCGTCGGTTACTATTTCAAAAGTAATCGGCAAGATTTTTATTTTCAGCATATTCGTCGGTTATTATTTCAAAGGTAATCAGCAGTATTTATTTTCAGCACATTCGTCGGTTACTATTTCAAAAGTAATCGGCAAGATTTTATTTTCAGCATATTCGTCGGTTACTATTTCAAAGGTAATCAGCAGTATTTATTTTCAGCACATTCGTCGGTTACTATTTTAAAAGTAATCGACAAGACTTTATTTTCAGCACATTCGTCGGTTACTATTTTAAAAGTAATCGGCAAGATTTTTATTTTCAAAATATTCGTCGCTTACTATTTCAAAAGTAATCAGCAAGATTTTTATTTTCAACATATTCGTCGCTTACAATTTCAAAAGTAATCGGCAAGATTTTTATTTTGAGCACATTCGTCGGTTACTATTTTAAAAGTAATCGACAAGACTTTTATTTTCAGCATATTCGTCGGTTACTATTTCGAAAGTAATAGGCAAGATTTTTATTTTCAGCATATTTGTTGGTTACTATTTTAAAAGTAATCGACAAGATTTTTATTTTCAACATATTCGTCGGTTACTATTTCATAAGTAATCGGCATGATTTATTTTCAGCACATTCGTCGGTTACTATTTCAAAAGTAATCGGCATGATCTATTTTCTGCACATTCGTCGGTTACTATTTCAAAAGTAATCGACAAGATTTATATTTTCAGCATATTCGTCGGTTACTATTTCAAAAGTAATCGGCAAGATTTTTATTTTCAGCATATTTGTCAGTTACTATATTAAAAGTAATCGACAAGATTTTTATTTTCAACATATTCGTCGGTTACTATTTCAAACGTAATCGGCAAGACTTTATTATCAGCACATTCGTTGGTTACTATTTTAAAAGTAATCGGCAAAATTTTTATTTTCAACATATTCGTCGGTTACTATTTCAAAAGTAATCAGCAAGATTTTTATTTTCAACATATTCGTCGCTTACTATTTCAAAAGTAATCGGCATGATTTATTTTCAACACATTCGTCGGTTACTATTTCAAAAGTAATCGACAAGATTTTTATTTTGAGCACATTCGTCGGTTACTATTTTAAAAGTAATCAACAAGACTTTTATTTTCAGCACATTTGTCGGTTACTATTTCAAAAGTAATCGGCATGATTTATTTTCAGCACATTCGTCGGTTACTATTTCAAAAGTAATCGGCAAGACTTTATTTTCAACATATTCCTCGGTTACTATTTCAAAAGTAATCGGCAAGATTTTTATTTTCAGCATGTTCGTCGGTTACTATTTCAAAAGTAATCGGCAAGATTTTTTTTTTTCAACATATTTGTCGGTTACTATTTTAAAAGTAATCGACAAGACTTTATTTTCAGCACATTCGTCGGTTACTATTTCAAAAGTAATCGGCAAGATTTTTATTTTCAGCATATTCGTCGGTTACTATTTCAAAGGTAATCAACAGTATTTATTTTCAGCACATTCGTCGGTTACTATTTCAAAAGTAATCAGCAAGATTTTTATTTTCAACATATTCGTCGCTTACTATTTGAAAAGTAATCGGCATGATTTATTTTCAGCACATTCGTCGGTTACTATTTCAAAAGTAATCGGCAAGATTTTTATTTTGAGCACATTCGTCGGTTACTATTTTAAAAGTAATCGACAAGACTTTTATTTTCAGCATATTCGTCGGTTACTATTTCGAAAGTAATCGGCAAGATTTTTATTTTCAGCATATTTGTCGGTTACTATTTTAAAAGTAATCGACAAGATTTTTATTTTCAACATATTCGTCGGTTACTATTTCATAAGTAATCGTCATGATTTATTTTCAGCACATTCGTCGGTTACTATTTCAAAAGTAATCGGCATGATCTATTTTCTGCACATTCGTCGGTTACTATTTCAAAAGTAATCGGCAAGATTTATATTTTCAGCATATTCGTCGGTTACTATTTCAAAAGTAATCGGCAAGATTTTTATTTTCAACATATTCGTCGCTTACTATTTCAAAAGTAATCGGCATGATTTATTTTCAGCACATTCGTCGGTTACTATTTCAAAAGTAATCGGCAAGATTTTTATTTTCAACATATTCGTCGCTTACTAATTAAAAAGTAATCAGCAAGATTTTTATTTTCAACATATTCGTCGCTTACTATTTCAAAAGTAATCGGCATGATTTATTTTCAGCACATTCGTCGGTTACTATTTCAAAGGTAATCGGGAAGATTTTTATTTTGAGCACATTCGTCGGTTACTATTTTAAAAGTAATCGACAAGACTTTTATTTTCAGCACATTCGTCGGTTACTATTTCAAAAGTAATCGGCAAGATTTTTATTTTGAGCACATTCGTTGGTTACTATTTTAAAAGTAATCGACAAGACTTTTATTTTCAGCACATTTGTCGGTTACTATTTCAAAAGTAATCGGCATGATTTATTTTCAGCACATTCGTCGGTTACTATTTCAAAAGTAATCGGCAAGACTTTATTTTCAACACATTCGTCGGTTACTATTTCAAAAGTAATCGGCATGATCTATTTTCTGCACATTCGTCGGTTACTATTTCAAAAGTAATCGGCAAGATTTTTATTTTCAGCATATTCGTCGGTTACTATTTCAAAGGTAATCAGCAGTATTTATTTTCAGCACATTCGTCGGTTACTATTTCAAAAGTAATCGGCAAGATTTTTATTTTCAGCATATTCGTCGGTTACTATTTCAAAGGTAATCAGCAGTATTTATTTTCAGCACATTCGTCGGTTACTATTTTAAAAGTAATCGACAAGACTTTATTTTCAGCACATTCGTCGGTTACTATTTCAAAAGTAATCGGCAAGATTTTTATTTTCAACATATTCGTCGCTTACTTTTTCAAAAGTAATCAGCAAGATTTTTATTTTCAACATATTCGTCGCTTACTATTTGAAAAGTAATCGGCATGATTTATTTTCAGCACATTCGTCGGTTACTATTTCAAAAGTAATCGGCAAGATTATTATTTTGAGCACATTCGTCGGTTACTATTTTAAAAGTAATCGACAAGACTTTTATTTTCAGCATATTCGTCGGTTACTATTTCGAAAGTAATCGGCAAGATTTTTATTTTCAGCATATTTGTCGGTTACTATTTTAAAAGTAATCGACAAGACTTTATTTTCAGCACATTCGTCGGTTACTATTTCAAAAGTAATCGGCAAGATTTTTATTTTCAGCATATTCGTCAGTTACTATATTAAAAGTAATCGACAAGATTTTTATTTTCAACATATTCGTCGGTTACTATTTCAAACGTAATCGGCAAGACTTTATTATCAGCACATTCGTTGGTTACTATTTTAAAAGTAATCGGCAAAATTTTTATTTTCAACATATTCGTCGGTTACTATTTCAAAAATAATCAGCAAGATTTTTATTTTCAACATATTCGTCGCTTACTATTTCAAAAGTAATCGGCATGATTTATTTTCAACACATTCGTCGGTTACTATTTCAAAAGTAATCGACAAGATTTTTATTTTGAGCACATTCGTCGGTTACTATTTTAAAAGTAATCAACAAGACTTTTATTTTCAGCACATTTGTCGGTTACTATTTCAAAAGTAATCGGCATGATTTATTTTCAGCACATTCGTCGGTTACTATTTCAAAAGTAATCGGCAAGACTTTATTTTCAACATATTCCTCGGTTACTATTTCAAAAGTAATCGGCAAGATTTTTATTTTCAGCATGTTCGTCGGTTACTATTTCAAAAGTAATCGGCAAGATTTTTTTTTTTCAACATATTTGTCGGTTACTATTTTAAAAGTAATCGACAAGACTTTATTTTCAGCACATTCGTCGGTTACTATTTCAAAAGTAATCGGCAAGATTTTTATTTTCAGCATATTCGTCGGTTACTCTTTCAAAGGTAATCAACAGTATTTATTTTCAGCACATTCGTCGGTTACTATTTCAAAAGTAATCAGCAAGATTTTTATTTTCAACATATTCGTCGCTTACTATTTGAAAAGTAATCGGCATGATTTATTTTCAGCACATTCGTCGGTTACTATTTCAAAAGTAATCGGCAAGATTTTTATTTTGAGCACATTCGTCGGTTACTATTTTAAAAGTAATCGACAAGACTTTTATTTTCAGCATATTCGTCGGTTACTATTTCGAAAGTAATCGGCAAGATTTTTATTTTCAGCATATTTGTCGGTTACTATTTTAAAAGTAATCGACAAGATTTTTATTTTCAACATATTCGTCGGTTACTATTTCATAAGTAATCGTCATGATTTATTTTCAGCACATTCGTCGGTTACTATTTCAAAAGTAATCGGCATGATCTATTTTCTGCACATTCGTCGGTTACTATTTCAAAAGTAATCGGCAAGATTTATATTTTCAGCATATTCGTCGGTTACTATTTCAAAAGTAATCGGCAAGATTTTTATTTTCAACATATTCGTCGCTTACTATTTCAAAAGTAATCGGCATGATTTATTTTCAGCACATTCGTCGGTTACTATTTCAAAAGTAATCGGCAAGATTTTTATTTTCAACATATTCGTCGCTTACTAATTAAAAAGTAATCAGCAAGATTTTTATTTTCAACATATTCGTCGCTTACTATTTCAAAAGTAATCGGCATGATTTATTTTCAGCACATTCGTCGGTTACTATTTCAAAGGTAATCGGGAAGATTTTTATTTTGAGCACATTCGTCGGTTACTATTTTAAAAGTAATCGACAAGACTTTTATTTTCAGCACATTTGTCGGTTACTATTTCAAAAGTAATCGGCATGATTTATTTTCAGCACATTCGTCGGTTACTATTTCAAAAGTAATCAGCAAGATTTTTATTTTGAGCACATTCGTTGGTTACTATTTTAAAAGTAATCGACAAGACTTTTATTTTCAGCACATTTGTCGGTTACTATTTCAAAAGTAATCGGCATGATTTATTTTCAGCACATTCGTCGGTTACTATTTCAAAAGTAATCGGCAAGACTTTATTTTCAACACATTCGTCGGTTACTATTTCAAAAGTAATCGGCATGATCTATTTTCTGCACATTCGTCGGTTACTATTTCAAAAGTAATCGGCAAGATTTTTATTTTCAGCATATTCGTCGGTTACTATTTCAAAGGTAATCAGCAGTATTTATTTTCAGCACATTCGTCGGTTACTATTTCAAAAGTAATCGGCAAGATTTTTATTTTCAGCATATTCGTCGGTTACTATTTCAAAGGTAATCAGCAGTATTTATTTTCAGCACATTCGTCGGTTACTATTTTAAAAGTAATCGACAAGACTTTATTTTCAGCACATTCGTCGGTTACTATTTCAAAAGTAATCGGCAAGATTTTTATTTTCAACATATTCGTCGCTTACTTTTTCAAAAGTAATCAGCAAGATTTTTATTTTCAACATATTCGTCGCTTACTATTTGAAAAGTAATCGGCATGATTTATTTTCAGCACATTCGTCGGTTACTATTTCAAAAGTAATCGGCAAGATTATTATTTTGAGCACATTCGTCGGTTACTATTTTAAAAGTAATCGACAAGACTTTTATTTTCAGCATATTCGTCGGTTACTATTTCGAAAGTAATCGGCAAGATTTTTATTTTCAGCATATTTGTCGGTTACTATTTTAAAAGTAATCGACAAGACTTTATTTTCAGCACATTCGCCGGTTACTATTTCAAAAGTAATCGGCAAGATTTTTATTTTCAGCATATTCGTCGGTTACTATTTCAAAGGTAATCAACAGTATTTATTTTCAGCACATTCGTCGGTTACTATTTCAAAAGTAATCAGCAAGATTTTTATTTTCAACATATTCGTCGCTTACTATTTGAAAAGTAATCGGCATGATTTATTTTCAGCACATTCGTCGGTTACTATTTCAAAAGTAATCGGCAAGATTTTTATTTTGAGCACATTCGTCGGTTACTATTTTAAAAGTAATCGACAAGACTTTTATTTTCAGCATATTCGTCGGTTACTATTTCGAAAGTAATCGGCAAGATTTTTATTTTCAGCATATTTGTCGGTTACTATTTTAAAAGTAATCGACAAGATTTTTATTTTCAACATATTCGTCGGTTACTATTTCATAAGTAATCGACATGATTTATTTTCAGCACATTCGTCGGTTACTATTTCAAAAGTAATCGGCATGATCTATTTTCTGCACATTCGTCGGTTACTATTTCAAAAGTAATCGGCAAGATTTATATTTTCAGCATATTCGTCGGTTACTATTTCAAAAGTAATCGGCAAGATTTTTATTTTCAACATATTCGTCGCTTACTATTTCAAAAGTAATCGGCATGATTTATTTTCAGCACATTCGTCGGTTACTATTTCAAAAGTAATCGGCAAGATTTTTATTTTCAACATATTCGTCGCTTACTAATTAAAAAGTAATCAGCAAGATTTTTATTTTCAACATATTCGTCGCTTACTATTTCAAAAGTAATCGGCATGATTTATTTTCAGCACATTCGTCGGTTACTATTTCAAAGGTAATCGGGAAGATTTTTATTTTGAGCACATTCGTCGGTTACTATTTTAAAAGTAATCGACAAGACTTTTATTTTCAGCACATTTGTCGGTTACTATTTCAAAAGTAATCGGCATGATTTATTTTCAGCACATTCGTCGGTTACTATTTCAAAAGTAATCGGCAAGATTTTTATTTTGAGCACATTCGTTGGTTACTATTTTAAAAGTAATCGACAAGACTTTTATTTTCAGCACATTTGTCGGTTACTATTTCAAAAGTAATCGGCATGATTTATTTTCAGCACATTCGTCGGTTACTATTTCAAAAGTAATCGGCAAGACTTTATTTTCAACACATTCGTCGGTTACTATTTCAAAAGTAATCGGCATGATCTATTTTCTGCACATTCGTCGGTTACTATTTCAAAAGTAATCGGCAAGATTTTTATTTTCAGCATATTCGTCGGTTACTATTTCAAAGGTAATCAGCAGTATTTATTTTCAGCACATTCGTCGGTTACTATTTCAAAAGTAATCGGCAAGATTTTTATTTTCAGCATATTCGTCGGTTACTATTTCAAAGGTAATCAGCAGTATTTATTTTCAGCACATTCGTCGGTTACTATTTTAAAAGTAATCGACAAGACTTTATTTTCAGCACATTCGTCGGTTACTATTTCAAAAGTAATCGGCAAGATTTTTATTTTCAACATATTCGTCGCTTACTTTTTCAAAAGTAATCAGCAAGATTTTTATTTTCAACATATTCGTCGCTTACTATTTGAAAAGTAATCGGCATGATTTATTTTCAGCACATTCGTCGGTTACTATTTCAAAAGTAATCGGCAAGATTATTATTTTGAGCACATTCGTCGGTTACTATTTTAAAAGTAATCGACAAGACTTTTATTTTCAGCATATTCGTCGGTTACTATTTCGAAAGTAATCGGCAAGATTTTTATTTTCAGCATATTTGTCGGTTACTATTTTAAAAGTAATCGACAAGATTTTTATTTTCAACATATTCGTCGGTTACTATTTCATAAGTAATCGGCATGATTTATTTTCAGCACATTCGTCGGTTACTATTTCAAAAGTAATCGGCAAGATTTTTATTTTGAGCACATTCGTTGGTTACTATTTTAAAAGTAATCGACAAGACTTTTATTTTCAGCACATTTGTCGGTTACTATTTCAAAAGTAATCGGCATGATTTATTTTCAGCACATTCGTCGGTTACTATTTCAAAAGTAATCGGCAAGACTTTATTTTCAACACATTCGTCGGTTACTATTTCAAAAGTAATCGGCATGATCTATTTTCTGCACATTCGTCGGTTACTATTTCAAAAGTAATCGGCAAGATTTTTATTTTCAGCAGATTCGTCGGTTACTATTTCAAAGGTAATCAGCAGTATTTATTTTCAGCACATTCGTCGGTTACTATTTCAAAAGTAATCGGCAAGATTTTTATTTTCAGCATATTCGTCGGTTACTATTTCATAGGTAATCAGCAGTATTTATTTTCAGCACATTCGTCGGTTACTATTTTAAAAGTAATCGACAAGACTTTATTTTCAGCACATTCGTCGGTTACTATTTCAAAAGTAATCGGCAAGATTTTTATTTTCAACATATTCGTCGCTTACTATTTCAAAAGTAATCAGCAAGATTTTTATTTTCAACATATTCGTCGCTTACTATTTGAAAAGTAATCGGCATGATTTATTTTCAGCACATTCGTCGGTTACTATTTCAAAAGTAATCGGCAAGATTTTTATTTTGAGCACATTCGTCGGTTACTATTTTAAAAGTAATCGACAAGACTTTTATTTTGAGCATATTCGTCGGTTACTATTTCGAAAGTAATCGGCAAGATTTTTATTTTCAGCATATTTGTCGGTTACTATTTTAAAAGTAATCGACAAGATTTTTATTTTCAACATATTCGTCGGTTACTATTTCATAAGTAATCGGCATGATTTATTTTCAGCACATTCGTCGGTTACTATTTCAAAAGTAATCGGCATGATCTATTTTCTGCACATTCGTCGGTTACTATTTCAAAAGTAATCGGCAAGATTTATATTTTCAGCATATTCGTCGGTTACTATTTCAAAAGTAATCGGCAAGATTTTTATTTTCAACATATTCGTCGCTTACTATTTCAAAAGTAATCGGCATGATTTATTTTCAGCACATTCGTCGGTTACTATATCAAAAGTAATCGGCAAGATTTTTATTTTCAACATATTCGTCGCTTACTGATTAAAAAGTAATCAGATGGATTTTTATTTTCAACATATTCGTCGCTTACTATTTCAAAATTAATCGGCATGATTTATTTTCAGCACATTCGTCGGTTACTATTTCAAAAGTAATCGGGAAGATTTTTATTTTGAGCACATTCGTCGGTTACTATTTTAAAAGTAATCGACAAGACTTTTATTTTCAACACATTTGTCGGTTACTATTTCAAAAGTAATCGGCATGATTTATTTTCAGCACATTCGTCGGTTACTATTTCAAAAGTAATCGGCAAGATTTTTATTTTCAGCAGATTCGTCGGTTACTATTTCAAAGGTAATCAGCAGTATTTATTTTCAGCACATTCGTCGGTTACTATTTCAAAAGTAATCGGCAAGATTTTTATTTTCAGCATATTCGTCGGTTACTATTTCAAAGGTAATCAGCAGTATTTATTTTCAGCACATTCGTCGGTTACTATTTTAAAAGTAATCGACAAGACTTTATTTTCAGCACATTCGTCGGTTACTATTTCAAAAGTAATCGGCAAGATTTTTATTTTCAACATATTCGTCGCTTACTATTTCAAAAGTAATCAGCAAGATTTTTATTTTCAACATATTCGTCGCTTACTATTTGAAAAGTAATCGGCATGATTTATTTTCAGCACATTCGTCGGTTACTATTTCAAAAGTAATCGGCAAGATTTTTATTTTGAGCACATTCGTCGGTTACTATTTTAAAAGTAATCGACAAGACTTTTATTTTGAGCATATTTGTCGGTTACTATTTCGAAAGTAATCGGCAAGATTTTTATTTTCAGCATATTTGTCGGTTACTATTTTAAAAGTAATCGACAAGATTTTTATTTTCAACATATTCGTCGGTTACTATTTCATAAGTAATCGGCATGATTTATTTTCAGCACATTCGTCGGTTACTATTTCAAAAGTAATCGGCATGATCTATTTTCTGCACATTCGTCGGTTACTATTTCAAAAGTAATCGGCAAGATTTATATTTTCAGCATATTCTTCGGTTACTATTTCAAAAGTAATCGGCAAGATTTTTATTTTCAACATATTCGTCGCTTACTATTTCAAAAGTAATCGGCATGATTTATTTTCAGCACATTCGTCGGTTACTATTTCAAAAGTAATCGGCAAGATTTTTATTTTGAGCACATTCGTCGGTTACTATTTTAAAAGTAATCGACAAGACTTTTATTTTCAGCACATTTGTCGGTTACTATTTCAGAGGTAATCAGTAGTATTTATTTTCAGCACATTCGTCGGTTACTATTTTAAAAGTAATCGACAAGACTTTATTTTCAGCACATTCGTCGGTTACTATTTCAAAAGTAATCGGCAAGATTTTTATTTTCAACATATTCGTCGCTTACTATTTCAAAAGTAATCAGCAAGATTTTTATTTTCAACATATTCGTCGCTTACTATTTGAAAAGTAATCGGCATGATTTATTTTCAGCACATTCGTCGGTTACTATTTCAAAAGTAATCGGCAAGATTTTTATTTTGAGCACATTCGTCGGTTACTATTTTAAAAGTAATCGACAAGACTTTTATTTTCAGCATATTTGTCGGTTACTATTTCGAAAGTAATCGGCAAGATTTTTATTTTCAGCATATTTGTCGGTTACTATTTTAAAAGTAATCGACAAGATTTTTATTTTCAACATATTCGTCGGTTACTATTTCATAAGTAATCGGCATGATTTATTTTCAGCACATTCGTCGGTTACTATTTCAAAAGTAATCGGCATGATCTATTTTCTGCACATTCGTCGGTTACTATTTCAAAAGTAATCGGCAAGATTTATATTTTCAGCATATTCGTCGGTTACTATTTCAAAAGTAATCGGCAAGATTTTTATTTTCAACATATTCGTCGCTTACTATTTCAAAAGTAATCGGCATGATTTATTTTCAGCACATTCGTCGGTTACTATTTCAAAAGTAATCGGGAAGATTTTTATTTTGAGCACATTCGTCGGTTACTATTTTAAAAGTAATCGACAAGACTCTTATTTTCAGCACATTTGTCGGTTACTATTTCAAAAGTAATCGGCATGATTTATTTTCAGCACATTCGTCGGTTACTATTTCAAAAGTAATCGGCAAGATTTTTATTTTGAGCACATTCGTTGGTTACTATTTTAAAAGTAATCGACAAGATTTTTATTTTCAGCATATTCGTCGGTTACTATTTCAGAGGTAATCAGTAGTATTTATTTTCAGCACATTCGTCGGTTACTATTTTAAAAGTAATCGACAAGACTTTATTTTCAGCACATTCGTCGGTTACTATTTCAAAAGTAATCGGCAAGATTTTTATTCTCAACATATTCGTCGCTTACTTTTTCAAAAGTAATCAGCAAGATTTTTATTTTCAACATATTCGTCGCTTACTATTTGAAAAGTAATCGGCATGATTTATTTTCAGCACATTTGTCGGTTACTATTTCAAAAGTAATCGGCAAGATTTTTATTTTGAGCACATTCGTCGGTTACTATTTTAAAAGTAATCGACAAGACTTTTATTTTCAGCATATTCGTCGGTTACTATTTCGAAAGTAATCGGCAAGATTTTTATTTTCAGCATATTTGTCGGTTACTATTTTAAAAGTAATCGACAAGATTTTTATTTTCAACATATTCGTCGGTTACTATTTCATAAGTAATCGGCATGATTTATTTTCAGCACATTCGTCGGTTACTATTTCAAAAGTAATCGGCATGATCTATTTTCTGCACATTCGTCGGTTACTATTTCAAAAGTAATCGGCAAGATTTATATTTTCAGCATATTCGTCGGTTACTATTTCAAAAGTAATCGGCAAGATTTTTATTTTCAACATATTCGTCGCTTACTATTTCAAAAGTAATCGGCATGATTTATTTTCAGCACATTCGTCGGTTACTATTTCAAAAGTAATCGCCAAGATTTTTATTTTCAACATATTTGTCGCTTACTAATTAAAAAGTAATCCGCAAGATTTTTATTTTCAACATATTCGTCGCTTACTATTTCAAAAGTAATCTGCATGATTTATTTTCAGCACATTCGTCGGTTACTATTTCAAAAGTAATCGGGAAGATTTTTATTTTGAGCACATTCGTCGGTTACTATTTTAAAAGTAATCGACAAGACTTTTATTTTCAGCACATTTGTCGGTTACTATTTCAAAAGTAATCGGCATGATTTATTTTCAGCACATTCGTCGGTTACTATTTCAAATGTAATCGGCAGGATTTTTATTTTCAGCATATTCGTCGGTTACTATTTCGATAGTAATGGGCAAGATTTTTATTTTCAGCATATTTGTCGGTTACTATTTTAAAAGTAATCGACAAGATTTTTATTTTCAACATATTCCTCGGTAACTATTTCAAAAGTAATCGGCAAGATTTTTATTTTCAGCATGTACGTCGGTTACTATTTCAAAAGTAATCGGCAAGATTTTTTTTTTCAACATATTTGTCGGTTACTATTTTAAAAGTAATCGACAAGACTTTATTTTCAGCACATTCGTCGGTTACTATTTCAAAAGTAATCGGCAAGATTTTTATTTTCAACATATTCGTCGGTTACTATTTCATAAGTAATCGGCATGATTTATTCTCAGCACATTCGTCGGTTACTATTTCAAAAGTAATCGGCAAGATTTTTATTTTCAACATATTCCTCGGTTACTATTTAAAAAGTAATCGGTAAGATTTTTATTTTCAACATATTCGTCGCTTACTATTTCAAAAGTAATCAACAAGATTTTTATTTTCAACATATTCGTCGCTTACTATTTCAAAAGTAATCGGCATGATTTATTTTCAGCACATTCGTCGGTTACTATTTCAAAAGTAATCGGCAAGATTTTTATTTTGAGCACATTCGTCGGTTACTATTTTAAAAGTAATCGACAAGACTTTTATTTTCAGCACATTTGTCGGTTACTATTTCAAAAGTAATCGGCATGATTTATTTTCAGCACATTCGTCGGTTACTATTTCAAATGTAATCGGCAGGATTTTTATTTTCAGCATATTCGTCGGTTACTATTTCGATAGTAATCGGCAAGATTTTTATTTTCAGCATATTTGTCGGTTACTATTTTAAAAGTAATCGACAAGATTTTTATTTTCAACATATTCCTCGGTTACTATTTCAAAACTAATCGGCAAGATTTTTATTTTCAGCATGTACGTCGGTTACTATTTCAAAAGTAATCGGCAAGATTTTTTTTTTCAACATATTTGTCGGTTACTATTTTAAAAGTAATCGACAAGACTTTATTTTCAGCACATTCGTCGGTTACTATTTCAAAAGTAATCGGCAAGATTTTTATTTTCAACATATTCGTCGGTTACTATTTCATAAGTAATCGGCATGATTTATTCTCAGCACATTCGTCGGTTACTATTTCAAAAGTAATCGGCAAGATTTTTATTTTCAACATATTCCTCGGTTACTATTTAAAAAGTAATCGGTAAGATTTTTATTTTCAACATATTCGTCGCTTACTATTTCAAAAGTAATCAACAAGATTTTTATTTTCAACATATTCGTCGCTTACTATTTCAAAAGTAATCGGCATGATTTATTTTCAGCACATTCGTCGGTTACTATTTCAAAAGTAATCGGCAAGATTTTTATTTTGAGCACATTCGTCGGTTACTATTTTAAAAGTAATCGACAAGACTTTTATTTTCAGCACATTTGTCGGTTACTATTTCAAAAGTAATCGGCATGATTTATTTTCAGCACATTCGTCGGTTACTATTTCAAATGTAATCGGCAGGATTTTTATTTTCAGCATATTCGTCGGTTACTATTTCGATAGTAATCGGCAAGATTTTTATTTTCAGCATATTTGTCGGTTACTATTTTAAAAGTAATCGACAAGATTTTTATTTTCAACATATTCCTCGGTTACTATTTCAAAAGTAATCGGCAAGATTTTTATTTTCAGCATGTACGTCGGTTACTATTTCAAAAGTAATCGGCAAGATTTTTTTTTTCAACATATTTGTCGGTTACTATTTTAAAAGTAATCGACAAGACTTTATTTTCAGCACATTCGTCGGTTACTATTTCAAAAGTAATCGGCAAGATTTTTATTTTCAACATATTCGTCGGTTACTATTTCATAAGTAATCGGCATGATTTATTCTCAGCACATTCGTCGGTTACTATTTCAAAAGTAATCGGCAAGATTTTTATTTTCAACATATTCCTCGGTTACTATTTAAAAAGTAATCGGTAAGATTTTTATTTTCAACATATTCGTCGCTTACTATTTCAAAAGTAATCAACAAGATTTTTATTTTCAACATATTCGTCGCTTACTATTTCAAAAGTAATCGGCATGATTTATTTTTAGCACATTCGTCGGTTACTATTTCAAAAGTAATCGGCAAGATTTTTATTTTGAGCACATTCGTCGGTTACTATTTTAAAAGTAATCGACAAGACTTTTATTTTCAGCACATTTGTCGGTTACTATTTCAAAAGTAATCGGCATGATTTATTTTCAGCACATTCGTCGGTTACTATTTCAAAAGTAATCGGCAAGATTTTTATTTTGAGCACATTCGTCGGTTACTATTTTAAAAGTAATCGACAAGACTTTTATTTTCAGCACATTTGTCGGTTACTATTTCAAAAGTAATCGGCATGATTTATTTTCAGCACATTCGTCGGTTACTATTTCAAAAGTAATCGGCAAGATTTTTATTTTGAGCACATTCGTCGGTTACTATTTTAAAAGTAATCGACAAGACTTTTATTTTCAGCACATTTGTCGGTTACTATTTCAAAAGTAATCGGCATGATTTATTTTCAGCACATTCGTCGGTTACTATTTAAAAAGTAATCGCCAAGATTTTTATTTTCAACATATTTGTCGCTTACTAATTAAAAAGTAATCCGCAAGATTTTTATTTTCAACATATTCGTCGCTTACTATTTCAAAAGTAATCTGCATGATTTATTTTCAGCACATTCGTCGGTTACTATTTCAAAAGTAATCGGGAAGATTTTTATTTTGAGCACATTCGTCGGTTACTATTTTAAAAGTAATCGACAAGACTTTTATTTTCAGCACATTTGTCGGTTACTATTTCAAAAGTAATCGGCATGATTTATTTTCAGCACATTCGTCGGTTACTATTTCAAATGTAATCGGCAGGATTTTTATTTTCAGCATATTCGACGGTTACTATTTCGATAGTAATCGGCAAGATTTTTATTTTCAGCATATTTGTCGGTTACTATTTTAAAAGTAATCGACAAGATTTTTATTTTCAACATATTCCTCGGTTACTATTTCAAAAGTAATCGGCAAGATTTTTATTTTCAGCATGTACGTCGGTTACTATTTCAAAAGTAATCGGCAAGATTTTTTTTTTCAACATATTTGTCGGTTACTATTTTAAAAGTAATCGACAAGACTTTATTTTCAGCACATTCGTCGGTTACTATTTCAAAAGTAATCGGCAAGATTTTTATTTTCAACATATTCGTCGGTTACTATTTCATAAGTAATCGGCATGATTTATTCTCAGCACATTCGTCGGTTACTATTTCAAAAGTAATCGGCAAGATTTTTATTTTCAACATATTCCTCGGTTACTATTTAAAAAGTAATCGGTAAGATTTTTATTTTCAACATATTCGTCGCTTACTATTTCAAAAGTAATCAACAAGATTTTTATTTTCAACATATTCGTCGCTTACTATTTCAAAAGTAATCGGCATGATTTATTTTCAGCACATTCGTCGGTTACTATTTCAAAAGTAATCGGCAAGATTTTTATTTTGAGCACATTCGTCGGTTACTATTTTAAAAGTAATCGACAAGACTTTTATTTTCAGCACATTTGTCGGTTACTATTTCAAAAGTAATCGGCATGATTTATTTTCAGCACATTCGTCGGTTACTATTTCAAAAGTAATCGGCAAGATTTTTATTTTGAGCACATTCGTCGGTTACTATTTTAAAAGTAATCGACAAGACTTTTATTTTCAGCACATTTGTCGGTTACTATTTCAAAAGTAATCGGCATGATTTATTTTCAGCACATTCGTCGGTTACTATTTCAAAAGTAATCGGCAAGATTTTTATTTTGAGCACATTCGTCGGTTACTATTTTAAAAGTAATCGACAAGACTTTTATTTTCAGCACATTTGTCGGTTACTATTTCAAAAGTAATCGGCATGATTTATTTTCAGCACATTCGTCGGTTACTATTTCAAAAGTAATCGCCAAGATTTTTATTTTCAACATATTTGTCGCTTACTAATTAAAAAGTAATCCGCAAGATTTTTATTTTCAACATATTCGTCACTTACTATTTCAAAAGTAATCTGCATGATTTATTTTCAGCACATTCGTCGGTTACTATTTCAAAAGTAATCGGGAAGATTTTTATTTTGAGCACATTCGTCGGTTACTATTTTAAAAGTAATCGACAAGACTTTTATTTTCAGCACATTTGTCGGTTACTATTTCAAAAGTAATCGGCATGATTTATTTTCAGCACATTCGTCGGTTACTATTTCAAATGTAATCGGCAGGATTTTTATTTTCAGCATATTCGACGGTTACTATTTCGATAGTAATCGGCAAGATTTTTATTTTCAGCATATTTGTCGGTTACTATTTTAAAAGTAATCGACAAGATTTTTATTTTCAACATATTCCTCGGTTACTATTTCAAAAGTAATCGGCAAGATTTTTATTTTCAGCATGTACGTCGGTTACTATTTCAAAAGTAATCGGCAAGATTTTTTTTTTCAACATATTTGTCGGTTACTATTTTAAAAGTAATCGACAAGACTTTATTTTCAGCACATTCGTCGGTTACTATTTCAAAAGTAATCGGCAAGATTTTTATTTTCAACATATTCGTCGGTTACTATTTCATAAGTAATCGGCATGATTTATTCTCAGCACATTCGTCGGTTACTATTTCAAAAGTAATCGGCAAGATTTTTATTTTCAACATATTCCTCGGTTACTATTTAAAAAGTAATCGGTAAGATTTTTATTTTCAACATATTCGTCGCTTACTATTTCAAAAGTAATCAACAAGATTTTTATTTTCAACATATTCGTCGCTTACTATTTCAAAAGTAATCGGCATGATTTATTTTCAGCACATTCGTCGGTTACTATTTCAAAAGTAATCGGCAAGATTTTTATTTTGAGCACATTCGTCGGTTACTATTTTAAAAGTAATCGACAAGACTTTTATTTTCAGCACATTTGTCGGTTACTATTTCAAAAGTAATCGGCATGATTTATTTTCAGCACATTCGTCGGTTACTATTTCAAAAGTAATCGGCAAGACTTTATTTTCAACATATTCCTCGGTTACTATTTCAAAAGTAATCGGCAAGATTTTTATTTTCAGCATGTTCGTCGGTTACTATTTCAAAAGTAATCGGCATGATTTATTTTCAGCACATTCGTCGGTTACTATTTCAAAAGTAATCGGCAAGATTTTTATTTTGAGCACATTCGTCGGTTACTATTTTAAAAGTAATCGACAAGACTTTTATTTTCAGCACATTTGTCGGTTACTATTTCAAAAGTAATCGGCATGATTTATTTTCAGCACATTCGTCGGTTACTATTTCAAATGTAATCGGCAGGATTTTTATTTTCAGCATATTCGACGGTTACTATTTCGATAGTAATCGGCAAGATTTTTATTTTCAGCATATTTGTCGGTTACTATTTTAAAAGTAATCGACAAGATTTTTATTTTCAACATATTCCTCGGTTACTATTTCAAAAGTAATCGACAAGATTTTTATTTTCAGCATGTACGTCGGTTACTATTTCAAAAGTAATCGGCAAGATTTTTTTTTTCAACATATTTGTCGGTTACTATTTTAAAAGTAATCGACAAGACTTTATTTTCAGCACATTCGTCGGTTACTATTTCAAAAGTAATCGGCAAGATTTTTATTTTCAACATATTCGTCGGTTACTATTTCATAAGTAATCGGCATGATTTATTCTCAGCACATTCGTCGGTTACTATTTCAAAAGTAATCGGCAAGATTTTTATTTTCAACATATTCCTCGGTTACTATTTAAAAAGTAATCGGTAAGATTTTTATTTTCAACATATTCGTCGCTTACTATTTCAAAAGTAATCAACAAGATTTTTATTTTCAACATATTCGTCGCTTACTATTTCAAAAGTAATCGGCATGATTTATTTTCAGCACATTCGTCGGTTACTATTTCAAAAGTAATCGGCAAGATTTTTATTTTGAGCACATTCGTCGGTTACTATTTTAAAAGTAATCGACAAGACTTTTATTTTCAGCACATTTGTCGGTTACTATTTCAAAAGTAATCGGCATGATTTATTTTCAGCACATTCGTCGGTTACTATTTCAAAAGTAATCGGCAAGACTTTATTTTCAACATATTCCTCGGTTACTATTTCAAAAGTAATCGGCAAGATTTTTATTTTCAGCATGTTCGTCGGTTACTATTTCAAAAGTAATCGGCATGATTTATTTTCAGCACATTCGTCGGTTACTATTTCAAAAGTAATCGGCAAGATTTTTATTTTGAGCACATTCGTCGGTTACTATTTTAAAAGTAATCGACAAGACTTTTATTTTCAGCACATTTGTCGGTTACTATTTCAAAAGTAATCGGCATGATTTATTTTCAGCACATTCGTCGGTTACTATTTCAAAAGTAATCGGCAAGATTTTTATTTTGAGCACATTCGTCGGTTACTATTTTAAAAGTAATCGACAAGACTTTTATTTTCAGCACATTTGTCGGTTACTATTTCAAAAGTAATCGGCATGATTTATTTTCAGCACATTCGTCGGTTACTATTTCAAAAGTAATCGGCAAGACTTTATTTTCAACATATTCCTCGGTTACTATTTCAAAAGTAATCGGCAAGATTTTTATTTTCAGCATGTTCGTCGGTTACTATTTCAAAAGTAATCGGCATGATTTATTTTCAGCACATTCGTCGGTTACTATTTCAAATGTAATCGGCAGGATTTTTATTTTCAGCATATTCGTCGGTTACTATTTCGATAGTAATCGGCAAGATTTTTATTTTCAGCATATTTGTCGGTTACTATTTTAAAAGTAATCGACAAGATTTTTATTTTCAACATATTCCTCGGTTACTATTTCAAAAGTAATCGGCAAGATTTTTATTTTCAGCATGTACGTCGGTTACTATTTCAAAAGTAATCGGCAAGATTTTTTTTTTCAACATATTTGTCGGTTACTATTTTAAAAGTAATCGACAAGACTTTATTTTCAGCACATTCGTCGGTTACTATTTCAAAAGTAATCGGCAAGATTTTTATTTTCAACATATTCGTCGGTTACTATTTCATAAGTAATCGGCATGATTTATTCTCAGCACATTCGTCGGTTACTATTTCAAAAGTAATCGGCAAGATTTTTATTTTCAACATATTCCTCGGTTACTATTTAAAAACTAATCGGTAAGATTTTTATTTTCAACATATTCGTCGCTTACTATTTCAAAAGTAATCAACAAGATTTTTATTTTCAACATATTCGTCGCTTACTATTTCAAAAGTAATCGGCATGATTTATTTTCAGCACATTCATCGGTTACTATTTCGAAAGTAATCGGCAAAATTTTTATTTTCAGCATATTTGTCGGTTACTATTTTAAAAGTATTCGACAAGATTTTTATTTTCAACATATTCGTCGGTTACTATTTCATAAGTAATCGGCATGATTTATTTTCAGCACATTCGTCGGTTACTATTTCAAAAGTTATCGGCATGATCTATTTTCTGCACATTCGTCGGTTACTATTTCAAAAGTAATCGGCAAGATTTATATTTTCTGCATATTCGTCGGTTACTATTTCAAAAGTAATCGGCAAGATTTTTATTTTCAGCACATTTGTCGGTTACTATTTCAAAAGTAATCGGCATGATTTATTTTCAGCACATTCGTCGGTTACTATTTCAAACGTAATCGGCAGGATTTTTATTTTCAGCATATTCGTCGGTTACTATTTCGATAGTAATCGGCAAGATTTTTATTTTCAGCATATTTGTCGGTTACTATTTTAAAAGTAATCGACAAGATTTTTATTTTCAACATATTCCTCGGTTACTATTTCAAAAGTAATCGGCAAGATTTTTATTTTCAGCATGTACGTCGGTTACTATTTCAAAAGTAATCGGCAAGATTTTTTTTTTCAACATATTTGTCGGTTACTATTTTAAAAGTAATCGACAAGACTTTATTTTCAGCACATTCGTCGGTTACTATTTCAAAAGTAATCGGCAAGATTTTTATTTTCAACATATTCGTCGGTTACTATTTCATAAGTAATCGGCATGATTTATTCTCAGCACATTCGTCTGTTACTATTTCGATAGTAATCGGCAAGATTTTTATTTTCAGCATATTTGTCGGTTACTATTTTAAAAGTAATCGACAAGATTTTTATTTTCAACATATTCCTCGGTTACTATTTCAAAAGTAATCGGCAAGATTTTTATTTTCAGCATGTACGTCGGTTACTATTTCAAAAGTAATCGGCAAGATTTTTTTTTTCAACATATTTGTCGGTTACTATTTTAAAAGTAATCGACAAGACTTTATTTTCAGCACATTCGTCGGTTACTATTTCAAAAGTAATCGGCAAGATTTTTATTTTCAACATATTCGTCGGTTACTATTTCATAAGTAATCGGCATGATTTATTCTCAGCACATTCGTCTGTTACTATTTCGATAGTAATCGGCAAGATTTTTATTTTCAGCATATTTGTCGGTTACTATTTTAAAAGTAATCGACAAGATTTTTATTTTCAACATATTCCTCGGTTACTATTTCAAAAGTAATCGGCAAGATTTTTATTTTCAGCATGTACGTCGGTTACTATTTCAAAAGTAATCGGCAAGATTTTTTTTTTCAACATATTTGTCGGTTACTATTTTAAAAGTAATCGACAAGACTTTATTTTCAGCACATTCGTCGGTTACTATTTCAAAAGTAATCGGCAAGATTTTTATTTTCAACATATTCGTCGGTTACTATTTCATAAGTAATCGGCATGATTTATTCTCAGCACATTCGTCGGTTACTATTTCAAAAGTAATCGGCAAGATTTTTATTTTCAACATATTCCTCGGTTACTATTTAAAAAGTAATCGGTAAGATTTTTATTTTCAACATATTCGTCGCTTACTATTTCAAAAGTAATCAACAAGATTTTTATTTTCAACATATTCGTCGCTTACTATTTCAAAAGTAATCGGCATGATTTATTTTCAGCACATTCGTCGGTTACTATTTCAAATGTAATCGGCAAGATTTTTATTTTGAGCACATTCGTCGGTTACTATTTTAAAAGTAATCGATAAGACTTTTATTTTCAGCACATTTGTCGGTTACTATTTCAAAAGTAATCGGCATGATTTATTTTCAGCACATTCGTCGGTTACTATTTCAAAAGTAATCTGCAAGACTTTATTTTCAACATATTCCTCGGTTACTATTTCAAAAGTAATCGGCAAGATTTTTATTTTCAGCATGTTCGTCGGTTACTATTTCAAAAGTAATCGGCAAGATTTTTTTTTTCAACATATTTGTCGGTTACAATTTTAAAAGTAATCGACAAGACTTTATTTTCAGCACATTCGTCGGTTACTATTTCAAAAGTAATCGGCAAGATTTTTATTTTCAGCATATTCGTCGGTTACTATTTCAAAGGTAATCAACAGTATTTATTTTCAGCACATTCGTCGGTTACTATTTCAAAAGTAATCGGCAAGATTTTTATTTTCAGCATATTCGTCGGTTACTATTTCAAAGGTAATCAGCAGTATTTATTTTCAGCACATTCGTCGGTTACTATTTTAAAAGTAATCGACAAGACTTTATTTTCAGCACATTCGTCGGTTACTATTTCAAAAGTAATCGGCAAGATTTTTATTTTCAACATATTCGTCGGTTACTATTTCATAAGTAATCGACATGATTTATTCTCAGCACATTCGTCGGTTACTATTTCAAAAGTAATCGGCAAGATTTTTATTTTCAACATATTCCTCGGTTACTATTTAAAAAGTAATCGGTAAGATTTTTATTTTCAACATATACGTCGCTTACTATTTCAAAAGTAATCAGCAAGATTTTTATTTTCAACATATTCGTCGCTTACTATTTGAAAAGTAATCGGCATGATTTATTTTCAGCACATTCGTCGGTTACTATTTCAAAAGTAATCGGCAAGATTTTTATTTTGAGCACATTCGTCGGTTACTATTTTAAAAGTAATCGACAAGACTTTTATTTTCAGCATATTCGTCGGTTACTATTTCGAAAGTAATCGGCAAGATTTTTATTTTCAGCATATTTGTCGGTTACTATTTTAAAAGTAATCGACAAGATTTTTATTTTCAACATATTCGTCGGTTACTATTTCATAAGTAATCGACATGATTTATTTTCAGCACATTCGTCGGTTACTATTTCAAAAGTAATCGGCATGATCTATTTTCTACACATTCGTCGGTTACTATTTCAAAAGTAATCGGCAAGATTTATATTTTCAGCATATTCGTCGGTTACTATTTCAAAAGTAATCGGCAAGATTTATATTTTCTGCATATTCGTCGGTTACTATTTCGATAGTAATCGGCAAGATTTTTATTTTCAGCATATTTGTCGGTTACTATTTTAAAAGTAATCGACAAGATTTTTATTTTCAACATATTCCTCGGTTACTATTTCAAAAGTAATCGGCAAGATTTTTATTTTCAGCATGTACGTCGGTTACTATTTCAAAAGTAATCGGCAAGATTTTTTTTTTCAACATATTTGTCGGTTACTATTTTAAAAGTAATCGACAAGACTTTATTTTCAGCACATTCGTCGGTTACTATTTCAAAAGTAATCGGCAAGATTTTTATGTTCAACATATTCGTCGGTTACTATTTCATAAGTAATCGGCATGATTTATTCTCAGCACATTCGTCGGTTACTATTTCAAAAGTAATCGGCAAGATTTTTATTTTCAACATATTCCTCGGTTACTATTTAAAAAGTAATCGGTAAGATTTTTATTTTCAACATATTCGTCGCTTACTATTTCAAAAGTAATCAACAAGATTTTTATTTTCAACATATTCGTCGCTTACTATTTCAAAAGTAATCGGCATGATTTATTTTCAGCACATACGTCGGTTACTATTTCAAAAGTAATCGGCAAGATTTTTATTTTGAGCACATTCGTCGGTTACTATTTTAAAAGTAATCGATAAGACTTTTATTTTCAGCACATTTGTCGGTTACTATTTCAAAAGTAATCGGCATGATTTATTTTCAGCACATTCGTCGGTTATTATTTCAAAAGTAATCTGCAAGACTTTACTTTCAACATATTCCTCGGTTACTATTTCAAAAGTAATCGGCAAGATTTTTATTTTCAGCATGTTCGTCGGTTACTATTTCAAAAGTAATCGGCAAGATTTTTTTTTTCAACATATTTGTCGGTTACTATTTTAAAAGTAATCGACAAGACTTTATTTTCAGCACATTCGTCGGTTACTATTTCAAAAGTAATCGGCAAGATTTTTATTTTCAGCATATTCGTCGGTTACTATTTCAAAGGTAATCAACAGTATTTATTTTCAGCACATTCGTCGGTTACTATTTCAAAAGTAATCGGCAAGATTTTTATTTTCAGCATATTCGTCGGTTACTATTTCAAAGGTAATCAGCAGTATTTATTTTCAGCACATTCGTCGGTTACTATTTTAAAAGTAATCGACAAGACTTTATTTTCAGCACATTCGTCGGTTACTATTTCAAAAGTAATCGGCAAGATTTTTATTTTCAACATATTCGTCGCTTACTATTTCAAAAGTAATCAGCAAGATTTTTATTTTCAACATATTCGTCGCTTACTATTTGAAAAGTAATCGGCATGATTTATTTTCAGTACATTCGTCGGTTACTATTTCAAAAGTAATCGGCAAGATTTTTATTTTGAGCACATTCGTTGTAACACCCCGTTCCCGAAATAACGTAATAATACTAATAAATAATCAGAGTTATTCAACAAACAACGGAGTATTACACTACTTTTTCAAAATTATTTAAATAGAATATAACAACTATTTAAAACCATCAACAAATTCAACATATTAAAATTATGCAGCGGAAAGTCTTTAATTAGAAATCATATTCAACAACTACATCATAATCTTGGCACCAAGGCCATCAATATAGTAAAATTATTCGACAATAGAATCTCAACAACATCTTCTTCAAAGAAATGATACATAAGGAATACAAGAAAGATAACGTTTCCCCATCCCTACTATGTATCAGAGCCCTAGACTCAAGAGCCAACACCGCTAGTCTTCGCTACCTGCACTTGCCCACAAGGCGGCAATTCCAGCAGAAGGGGTGAGTTCACAAAACAAAGCAATATATAAATATATGAATTCATCAAAATACATTGAAAACAACAACAATATTAACAATCAGCAGCATCATCATCAACATCATCAACTCAACATTATCATATTGATTCATCTTTGATTCATATCAACAACAACAACAACCCTTGTGGCGTCATCTCACCAACAACAATCCCAAAAGGACAACTCACACCTACAACTAATGCAAGACTCCATAACATATAATGCATTATGCATGTGGTACCAACTACGCGCGTTGAATGCTAAGCATTCCAGGGCAATAAGCCCCCAACAATTTGGATGGTTAAAGCATCCCAGGGCAATAAGCCCCCAACAGGTGAACGATAAAGCGTTCCAGGGCAATAAGCCCCCAACAGTGAATGATAAACATTCCAGGGCAATAAGCCCCCAACAAATGCAAATGAGTATGAAATGACTCTATGGTGTATATCTGCATACAACCCAACATCTTAATGGAGCATATCAGCATGCAACCAACAACAACAACTTAGGATACCCTCCCCAACTGGACAAGACCACTCAACATCATCAAGGCAACTCAAGTTTAGCAAAAATACATTTATTTGCACATAACACACATAAACCCATCATAATCAGCTTCATAATATAGTTTTTATCATCTAAACAATTCTTAATAATTCCAATAAACATCTTAGAAAGCTTAGGTTTGGGTTTGGAACACTTTAGAAAAATCACATTTTGGGTCGCACAGGACCCAGCTCGCTTGAGCGAGCAGCATCTCGCTTAAGCGAGTCAAAACACGTAAGTTTGGTTTTTCCTCGCTTCTGGCTCGCTCCTGGTTCGCTTAAGCGAACAGGCTAAATACACTATCCTGGGCGTATCTCGCTTAAGCGACGGGAATCTCGCTTAAGCGACGCAAATGACGAAGGTTAGCATTTTGCTCGCTTGGGGTTCGCTCGTGGCTCGCTTAAGCGAGCGGCTAAAAATCCAAACTGGGCGTAGCAAAGAGTTGCTCGCTTGAGCGAAGGGCATCTCGCTTGAGCGAGTACTCATCTGGGCAGAATTCTAACCTACGATTCTAACTCCATTTTCATCCAAAAATCCCATTTTTAATCCCCCAATCACCCAAAATGGTTTAGAAACAATGTTTATGGGTCAAGGGCACAACAAAACCTCAGAACATATCATAACAACATCATTTACAACACAATTCATCAAGAAATGAGCAATTCAACATATTCATAAACCTAGTTTCAAAACTACCAATTTTCAATCCAAATTCATGAAATCATATACATATATATTGACAATTGAAGAGTAAACCCACCCTTACCTTAATTTAGCAAATTTCTACAGCAAATGAACAGGTTCTCTCTTCCTAGCTCTTCCCTCTTGGTTCTTCTCTTTTCTCCCAAAACTCTTGTTTTTGTTCTTACTGTACGTACAAAAAATGTTTCTTTCCTTTACTGACTTTTTCTCTTTTCTTTCTAACAAAGTATAACTCCTTTTTCTTTCTTTACTCCCTCACTTAATTTTCTTTTAATTCCATTAACCCCCCTCCTAACTCTACTAACTCTAAATAATTCCTTTTTTCTAAATTAACTAATATTTCTACTATTTCACTTAAATAATAAAAATCACACAATAATTATATGATAAATAACAACACATCAAATTATTCACATAAATCACATAACATGCATAAAACATATTAAATCAACCAAAAATAGTAAAATAACAACTAGGGCGTTACATTCGTCGGTTACTATTTTAAAAGTAATCGACAAGACTTTTATTTTCAGCATATTCGTCGGTTACTATTTCGAAAGTAATCGGCAAGATTTTTATTTTCAGCATATTTGTCGGTTACTATTTTAAAAGTAATCGACAAGATTTTTATTTTCAACATATTCGTCGGTTACTATTTCATAAGTAATCGGCATGATTTATTTTCAGCACATTCGTCGGTTACTATTTCAAAAGTAATCGGCATGATCTATTTTCTGCACATTCGTCGGTTACTATTTCAAAAGTAATCGGCAAGATTTATATTTTCAGCATATTCGTCGGTTACTATTTCAAAAGTAATCGGCAAGATTTTTATTTTCAACATATTCGTCGCTTACTATTTCAAAAGTAATCGGCATGATTTATTTTCAGCACATTCGTCGGTTACTATTTCAAAAGTAATCGGCAAGATTTTTATTTTCAACATATTCGTCGCTTACTAATTAAAAAGTAATCAGATGGATTTTTATTTTCAACATATTCGTCGCTTACTATTTCAAAAGTAATCGGCATGATTTATTTTCAGCACATTCGTCGGTTACTATTTCAAAAGTAATCGGGAAGATTTTTATTTTGAGCACATTCGTCGGTTACTATTTTAAAAGTAATCGACAAGACTTTTATTTTCAGCACATTTGTCGGTTACTATTTCAAAAGTAATCGGCATGATTTATTTTCAGCACATTCGTCGGTTACTATTTCAAAAGTAATCGACAAGACTTTTATTTTCAGCATATTCGTCGGTTACTATTTCGAAAGTAATCGGCAAGATTTTTATTTTCAGCATATTTGTCGGTTACTATTTTAAAAGTAATCGACAAGATTTTTATTTTCAACATATTCGTCGGTTACTATTTCATAAGTAATCGGCATGATTTATTTTCAGCACATTCGTCGGTTACTATTTCAAAAGTAATCGGCATGATCTATTTTCTGCACATTCGTCGGTTACTATTTCAAAAGTAATCGGCAAGATTTATATTTTCAGCATATTCGTCGGTTACTATTTCAAAAGTAATCGGCAAGATTTTTATTTTCAACATATTCGTCGCTTACTATTTCAAAAGTAATCGGCATGATTTATTTTCAGCACATTCGTCGGTTACTATTTCAAAAGTAATCGGCAAGATTTTTATTTTCAACATATTCGTCGCTTACTAATTAAAAAGTAATCAGATGGATTTTTATTTTCAACATATTCGTCGCTTACTATTTCAAAAGTAATCGGCATGATTTATTTTCAGCACATTCGTCGGTTACTATTTCAAAAGTAATCGGGAAGATTTTTATTTTGAGCACATTCGTCGGTTACTATTTTAAAAGTAATCGACAAGACTTTTATTTTCAGCACATTTGTCGGTTACTATTTCAAAAGTAATCGGCATGATTTATTTTCAGCACATTCGTCGGTTACTATTTCAAAAGTAATCGACAAGATTTTTATTTTGAGCACATTCGTCGGTTACTATTTTAAAAGTAACCGACAAGACTTTTATTTTCAGCACATTTGTCGGTTACTATTTCAAAAGTAATCCGCATGATTTATTTTCACCACATTCGTCGGTTACTATTTCAAAAGTAATCGGCAAGACTTTATTTTCAACATATTCCTCGGTTACTATTTCAAAAGTAATCGGCAAGATTTTTATTTTCAGCATGTTCGTCGGTTACTATTTCAAAAGTAATCGGCATGATTTATTTTCAGCACATTCGTCGGTTACTATTTCAAATGTAATCGGCAGGATTTTTATTTTCAGCATATTCGTCGGTTACTATTTCGATAGTAATCGGCAAGATTTTTATTTTCAGCATATTTGTCGGTTACTATTTTAAAAGTAATCGACAAGATTTTTATTTTCAACATATTCCTCGGTTACTATTTCAAAAGTAATCGGCAAGATTTTTATTTTCAGCATGTACGTCGGTTACTATTTCAAAAGTAATCGGCAAGATTTTTTTTTTCAACATAATTGTCGGTTACTATTTTAAAAGTAATCGACAAGACTTTATTTTCAGCACATTCGTCGGTTACTATTTCAAAAGTAATCGGCAAGATTTTTATTTTCAACATATTCGTCGGTTACTATTTCATAAGTAATCGGCATGATTTATTCTCAGCACATTCGTCGGTTACTATTTCAAAAGTAATCGGCAAGATTTTTATTTTCAACATATTCCTCGGTTACTATTTAAAAAGTAATCGGTAAGATTTTCATTTTCAACATATTCGTCGCTTACTATTTCAAAAGTAATCAACAAGATTTTTATTTTCAACATATTCGTCGATTACTATTTCAAAAGTAATCGGCATGATTTATTTTCAGCACATTCGTCGGTTACTATTTCGAAAGTAATCGGCAAGATTTTTATTTTCAGCATATTTGTCGGTTACTATTTTAAAAGTATTCGACAAGATTTTTATTTTCAACATATTCGTCGGTTACTATTTCATAAGTAATCGGCATGATTTATTTTCAGCACATTCGTCGGTTACTATTTCAAAAGTAATCGGCATGATCTATTTTCTGCACATTCGTCGGTTACTATTTCAAAAGTAATCGGCAAGATTTATATTTTCTGCATATTCGTCGGTTACTATTTCAAAAGTAATTGGCAAGATTTTTATTTTCAACATATTCGTCGCTTACTATTTCAAAAGTAATCGGCATGATTTATTTTCAGCACATTCGTCGGTTACTATTTCAAAAGTAATCGGCAAGATTTTTATTTTCAACATATTCGTCGCTTACTAATTAAAAAGTAATCCGCAAGATTTTTATTTTCAACATATTCGTCGCTTACTATTTCAAAAGTAATCGGCATGATTTATTTTCAGCACATTCGTCGGTTACTATTTCAAAAGTAATCGACAAGATTTTTATTTTGAGCACATTCGTCGGTTACTATTTTAAAAGTAATCGACAAGACTTTTATTTTCAGCACATTTGTCGGTTACTATTTCAAAAGTAATCGGCATGATTTATTTTCACCACATTCGTCGGTTACTATTTCAAAAGTAATCGGCAAGACTTTATTTTCAACATATTCCTCGGTTACTATTTCAAAAGTAGTCGGCAAGATTTTTATTTTCAGCATGTTCGTCGGTTACTATTTCAAAAGTAATCGGCATGATTTATTTTCAGCACATTCGTCGGTTACTATTTCAAATGTAATCGGCAGGATTTTTATTTTCAGCATATTCGTCGGTTACTATTTCGATAGTAATCGGCAAGATTTTTATTTTCAGCATATTTGTCGGTTACTATTTTAAAAGTAATCGACAAGATTTTTATTTTCAACATATTCCTCGGTTACTATTTCAAAAGTAATCGGCAAGATTTTTATTTTCAGCATGTACGTCGGTTACTATTTCAAAAGTAATCGGCAAGATTTTTTTTTTCAACATAATTGTCGGTTACTATTTTAAAAGTAATCGACAAGACTTTATTTTCAGCACATTCGTCGGTTACTATTTCAAAAGTAATCGGCAAGATTTTTATTTTCAACATATTCGTCGGTTACTATTTCATAAGTAATCGGCATGATTTATTCTCAGCACATTCGTCGGTTACTATTTCAAAAGTAATCGGCAAGATTTTTATTTTCAACATATTCCTCGGTTACTATTTAAAAAGTAATCGGTAAGATTTTCATTTTCAACATATTCGTCGCTTACTATTTCAAAAGTAATCAACAAGATTTTTATTTTCAACATATTCGTCGATTACTATTTCAAAAGTAATCGGCATGATTTATTTTCAGCACATTCGTCGGTTACTATTTCGAAAGTAATCGGCAAGATTTTTATTTTCAGCATATTTGTCGGTTACTATTTTAAAAGTATTCGACAAGATTTTTATTTTCAACATATTCGTCGGTTACTATTTCATAAGTAATCGGCATGATTTATTTTCAGCACATTCGTCGGTTACTATTTCAAAAGTAATCGGCATGATCTATTTTCTGCACATTCGTCGGTTACTATTTCAAAAGTAATCGGCAAGATTTATATTTTCTGCATATTCGTCGGTTACTATTTCAAAAGTAATTGGCAAGATTTTTATTTTCAACATATTCGTCGCTTACTATTTCAAAAGTAATCGGCATGATTTATTTTCAGCACATTCGTCGGTTACTATTTCAAAAGTAATCGGCAAGATTTTTATTTTCAACATATTCGTCGCTTACTAATTAAAAAGTAATCCGCAAGATTTTTATTTTCAACATATTCGTCGCTTACTATTTCAAAAGTAATCGGCATGATTTATTTTCAGCACATTCGTCGGTTACTATTTCAAAAGTAATCGGCAAGACTTTATTTTCAACATATTCCTCGGTTACTATTTCAAAAGTAATCAGCAAGATTTTTTTTTTCAACATATTTGTCGGTTACTATTTTAAAAGTAATCGACAAGACTTTATTTTCAGCACATTCGTCGGTTACTATTTCAAAAGTAATCGGCAAGATTTTTATTTTCAACATATTCGTCGGTTACTATTTCATAAGTAATCGACATGATTTATTCTCAGCACATTCGTCGGTTACTATTTCAAAAGTAATCGGCAAGATTTTTATTTTCAACATATTCCTCGGTTACTATTTAAAAAGTAATCGGTAAGATTTTTATTTTCAACATATACGTCGCTTACTATTTCAAAAGTAATCAGCAAGATTTTTATTTTCAACATATTTGTCGCTTACTATTTCAAAAGTAATCGGCATGATTTATTTTCAGCACATTCGTCGGTTACTATTTCAAAAGTAATCGGCAAGATTTTTATTTTCAACATATTCGTCGCTTACTATTTTAAAAGTAATCGACAAGACTTTTATTTTCAGCACATTTGTCGGTTACTATTTCAAAAGTAATCGGCATGATTTATTTTCAGCACATTCGTCGGTTACTATTTCAAAAGTAATCGGCAAGATTTTTATTTTGAGCACATTCGTCGGTTACTATTTTAAAAGTAATCGACAAGACTTTTATTTTCAGCACATTTGTCGGTTACTATTTCAAAAGTAATCGGCATGATTTATTTTCAGCACATTCGTCGGTTACTATTTCAAAAGTAATCGGCAACATTTTTATTTTCAGCATATTCGTCGGTTACTATTTCAAAGGTAATCAGCAGTATTTATTTTCAGCACATTCGTCGGTTACTATTTCAAAAGTAATCGGCAAGATTTTTATTTTCAACATATTCGTCGCTTACTATTTCAAAAGTAATCAACAAGATTTTTATTTTCAACATATTCGTCGCTTACTTTTTGAAAAGTAATCGGCATGATTTATTTTCAGCACATACGTCGGTTACTATTTCAAAAGTAATCGGCAAGATTTTTATTTTGAGCACATTCGTCGGTTACTATTTTAAAAGTAATCGACTAGACTTTTATTTTCAACATATTCGTCGGTTACTATTTCAAAAGTAATCGGCAAGATTTTTATTTTCAGCATATTTGTCGGTTACTATTTTAAAAGTAATCGACAAGATTTTTATTTTCAACATATTCGTCGGTTACTATTTCATAAGTAATCGGCATGATTTATTTTCAGCACATTCGTCGGTTACTATTTCAAATGTAATCGGCATGATCTATTTTCTACACATTCGTCGGTTACTATTTCAAAAGTAATCGGCAAGATTTATATCTTCAGCATATTCGTCGGTTACTATTTCAAAAGTAATCGGCAAGATTTTTATTTTCAGCATATTTGTCGGTTACTATATTAAAAGTAATCGACAAGATTTTTATTTTCAACATATTCGTCGGTTACTATTTCAAACGTAATCGGCAAGACTTTATTATCAGCACATTCGTTGGTTACTATTTTAAAAGTAATCGGCAAGATTTTTATTTTCAACATATTCGTCGGTTACTATTTCAAAAGTAATCGGCAAGACTTTATTTTCAGCACTTTCGTCGGTTACTATTTCAAATGTAATTGGCAGGATTTTTATTTTCAGCATATTCTTCGGTTACTATTTCGATAGTAATCGGCAAGATTTTTATTTTCAGCATATTTGTCGGTTACTATTTTAAAAGTAATCGACAAGATTTTTATTTTCAACATATTCCTCTGTTACTATTTCAAAAGTAATCGGCAAGATTATTATTTTCAGCATGTATGTCGGTTACTATTTCAAAAGTAATCGGCAAGATTTTTTTTTTCAACATATTTGTCGGTTACTATTTTAAAAGTAATCGACAAGACTTTATTTTCAGCACATTCGTCGGTTACTATTTCAAAAGTAATCGGCAAGATTTTTATTTTCAACATATTCGTCGGTTACTATTTCATAAGTAATCGACATGATTTATTCTCAGCACATTCGTCGGTTACTATTTCAAAAGTAATCGGCAAGATTTTTATTTTCAACATATTCCTCGGTTACTATTTAAAAAGTAATCGGTAAGATTTTTATTTTCAACATATACGTCGCTTACTATTTCAAAAGTAATCAGCAAGATTTTTATTTTCAACATATTTGTCGCTTACTATTTCAAAAGTAATCGGCATGATTTATTTTCAGCACATTCGTCGGTTACTATTTCAAAAGTAATCGGCAAGATTTTTATTTTGAGCACATTCGTCGGTTACTATTTTAAAAGTAATCGACAAGACTTTTATTTTCAGCATATTCGTCGGTTACTATTTCGAAAGTAATCGGCAAGATTTTTATTTTCAGCATATTTGTCGGTTACTATTTTAAAAGTAATCGACAAGATTTTTATTTTCAACATATTCGTCGGTTACTATTTCATAAGTAATCGTCATGATTTATTTTCAGCACATTTGTCGGTTACTATTTCAAAAGTAATCGGCATGATTTATTTTCAGCACATTCGTCGGTTACTATTTCAAAAGTAATCGGCAAGATTTTTATTTTGAGCACATTCGTCGGTTACTATTTTAAAAGTAATCGACAAGACTTTTATTTTCAGCACATTTGTCGGTTACTATTTCAAAAGTAATCGGCATGATTTATTTTCAGCACATTCGTCGGTTACTATTTCAAAAGTAATCGGCAAGACTTTATTTTCAACATATTCCTCGGTTACTATTTCAAAAGTAATCGGCAAGATTTTTATTTTCAGCACATTCGTCGGTTACTATTTCAAAAGTAATCGGCAACATTTTTATTTTCAGCATATTCGTCGGTTACTATTTCAAAGGTAATCAGCAGTATTTATTTTCAGCACATTCGTCGGTTACTATTTCAAAAGTAATCGGCAAGATTTTTATTTTCAACATATTCGTCGCTTACTATTTGAAAAGTAATCGGCATGATTTATTTTCAGCACATACGTCGGTTACTATTTCAAAAGTAATCGGCAAGATTTATATTTTCAGCATATTCGTCGGTTACTATTTCAAAAGTAATCGGCAAGATTTTTATTTTCAGCATATTTGTCGGTTACTATATTAAAAGTAATCGACAAGATTTTTATTTTCAACATATTCGTCGGTTACTATTTCAAACGTAATCGGCAAGACTTTATTATCAGCACATTCGTTGGTTACTATTTTAAAAGTAATCGGCAAGATTTTTATTTTCAACATATTCGTCGGTTACTATTTCAAAAGTAATCGGCAAGACTTTATTTTCAGCACTTTCGTCGGTTACTATTTCAAATGTAATCGGCAGGATTTTTATTTTCAGCATATTCTTCGGTTACTATTTCGATAGTAATCGGCATGATTTTTATTTTCAGCATATTTGTCGGTTACTATTTTAAAAGTAATTGACAAGATTTTTTTTTTCAAAATATTCCTCGGTTACTATTTCAAAAGTAATCGGCAAGATTTTTATTTTCAGCATGTACGTCGGTTACTATTTCAAAAGTAATCGGCAAGATTTTTTTTTTCAACATATTTGTCGGTTACTATTTTAAAAGTAATCGACAAGACTTTATTTTCAGCACATTCGTCGGTTACTATTTCAAAAGTAATCGGCAAGATTTTTATTTTCAACATATTCGTCGGTTACTATTTCATAAGTAATCGACATGATTTATTCTCAGCACATTCGTCGGTTACTATTTCAAAAGTAATCGGCAAGATTTTTATTTTCAACATATTCCTCGGTTACTATTTAAAAAGTAATCGGTAAGATTTTTATTTTCAACATATACGTCGCTTACTATTTCAAAAGTAATCAGCAAGATTTTTATTTTCAACATATTTGTCGCTTACTATTTCAAAAGTAATCGGCATGATTTATTTTCAGCACATTCGTCGGTTACTATTTCAAAAGTAATCGGCAAGATTTTTATTTTGAGCACATTCGTCGGTTACTATTTTAAAAGTAATCGACAAGACTTTTATTTTCAGCACATTTGTCGGTTACTATTTCAAAAGTAATCGGCATGATTTATTTTCAGCACATTCGTCGGTTACTATTTCAAAAGTAATCGGCAAGATTTTTATTTTCAGCACATTCGTCGGTTACTATTTCAAAAGTAATCGGCAAGATTTTTATTTTCAACATATTCGTCGCTTACTATTTGAAAAGTAATCGGCATGATTTATTTTCAGCACATACGTCGGTTACTATTTCAAAAGTAATCGGCAAGATTTTTATTTTGAGCACATTCGTCGGTTACTATTTTAAAAGTAATCGACAAGACTTTTATTTTCAACATATTCGTCGGTTACTATTTCAAAAGTAATCGGCAAGATTTTTATTTTCAGCATATTTGTCGGTTACTATTTTAAAAGTAATCGACAAGATTTTTATTTTCAACATATTCGTCGGTTACTATTTCATAAGTAATCGGCATGATTTATTTTCAGCACATTCGTCGGTTACTATTTCAAATGTAATCGGCATGATCTATTTTCTACACATTCGTCGGTTACTATTTCAAAAGTAATCGGCAAGATTTATATTTTCAGCATATTCGTCGGTTACTATTTCAAAAGTAATCGGCAAGATTTTTATTTTCAGCATATTTGGCGGTTACTATATTAAAAGTAATCGACAAGATTTTTATTTTCAACATATTCGTCGGTTACTATTTCAAACGTAATCGGCAAGACTTTATTATCAGCACATTCGTTGGTTACTATTTTAAAAGTAATCGGCAAGATTTTTATTTTCAACATATTCGTCGGTTACTATTTCAAAAGTAATCGGCAAGACTTTATTTTCAGCACTTTCGTCGGTTACTATTTCAAATGTAATCGGCAGGATTTTTATTTTCAGCATATTCTTCGGTTACTATTTCGATAGTAATCGGCAAGATTTTTATTTTCAGCATATTTGTCGGTTACTATTTTAAAAGTAATTGACAAGATTTTTTTTTTCAAAATATTCCTCGGTTACTATTTCAAAAGTAATCGGCAAGATTTTTATTTTCAGCATGTACGTCGGTTACTATTTCAAAAGTAATCGGCAAGATTTTTTTTTTCAACATATTTGTCGGTTACTATTTTAAAAGTAATCGACAAGACTTTATTTTCAGCACATTCGTCGGTTACTATTTCAAAAGTAATCGGCAAGATTTTTATTTTCAACATATTCGTCGGTTACTATTTCATAAGTAATCGACATGATTTATTCTCAGCACATTCGTCGGTTACTATTTCAAAAGTAATCGGCAAGATTTTTATTTTCAACATATTCCTCGGTTACTATTTAAAAAGTAATCGGTAAGATTTTTATTTTCAACATATACGTCGCTTACTATTTCAAAAGTAATCAGCAAGATTTTTATTTTCAACATATTTGTCGCTTACTATTTCAAAAGTAATCGGCATGATTTATTTTCAGCACATTCGTCGGTTACTATTTCAAAAGTACTCGGCAAGATTTTTATTTTGAGCACATTCGTCGGTTACTATTTTAAAAGTAATCGACAAGACTTTTATTTTCAGCACATTTGTCGGTTACTATTTCAAAAGTAATCGGCATGATTTATTTTCAGCACATTCGTCGGTTACTATTTCAAAAGTAATCGGCAAAATTTTTATTTTGAGCACATTCGTCGGTTACTATTTTAAAAGTAATCGACAAGACTTTTATTTTCAGCACATTTGTCGGTTACTATTTCAAAAGTAATCGGCATGATTTATTTTCAGCACATTCGTCGGTTACTATTTCAAAAGTAATCGGCAAGACTTTATTTTCAACATATTCCTCGGTTACTATTTCAAAAGTAATCGGCAAGATTTTTATTTTCAGCACATTCGTCGGTTACTATTTCAAAAGTAATCGGCAACATTTTTATTTTCAGCATATTCGTCGGTTACTATTTCAAAGGTAATCAGCAGTATTTATTTTCAGCACATTCGTCGGTTACTATTTCAAAAGTAATCGGCAAGATTTTTATTTTCAACATATTCGTCGCTTACTATTTGAAAAGTAATCGGCATGATTTATTTTCAGCACATACGTCGGTTACTATTTCAAAAGTAATCGGCAAGATTTTTATTTTTAGCACATTCGTCGGTTACTATTTTAAAAGTAATCGACAAGACTTTTATTTTCAACATATTCGTCGGTTACTATTTCAAAAGTAATCGGCAAGATTTTTATTTTCAGCATATTTTTCGGTTACTATTTTAAAAGTAATCGACAAGATTTTTATTTTCAACATATTCGTCGGTTACTATTTCATAAGTAATCGGCATGATTTATTTTCAGCACATTCGTCGGTTACTATTTCAAATGTAATCGGCATGATCTATTTTCTACACATTCGTCGGTTACTATTTCAAAAGTAATCGGCAAGATTTATATTTTCAGCATATTCGTCGGTTACTATTTCAAAAGTAATCGGCAAGATTTTTATTTTCAGCATATTTGGCGGTTACTATATTAAAAGTAATCGACAAGATTTTTATTTTCAACATATTCGTCGGTTACTATTTCAAACGTAATCGGCAAGACTTTATTATCAGCACATTCGTTGGTTACTATTTTAAAAGTAATCGGCAAGATTTTTATTTTCAACATATTCGTCGGTTACTATTTCAAAAGTAATCGGCAAGACTTTATTTTCAGCACTTTCGTCGGTTACTATTTCAAATGTAATCGGCAGGATTTTTATTTTCAGCATATTCTTCGGTTACTATTTCGATAGTAATCGGCAAGATTTTTATTTTCAGCATATTTGTCGGTTACTATTTTAAAAGTAATTGACAATATTTTTTTTTTCAAAATATTCCTCGGTTACTATTTCAAAAGTAATCGGCAAGATTTTTATTTTCAGCATGTACGTCGGTTACTATTTCAAAAGTAATCGGCAAGATTTTTTTTTTCAACATATTTGTCGGTTACTATTTTAAAAGTAATCGACAAGACTTTATTTTCAGCACATTCGTCGGTTACTATTTCAAAAGTAATCGGCAAGATTTTTATTTTCAACATATTCGTCGGTTACTATTTCATAAGTAATCGGCATGATTTATTCTCAGCACATTCGTCGGTTACTATTTCAAAAGTAATCGGCAAGATTTTTATTTTCAACATATTCCTCGGTTACTATTTAAAAAGTAATCGGTAAGATTTTTATTTTCAACATATTCGTCGCTTACTATTTCAAAAGTAATCAGCAAGATTTTTATTTTCAACATATTCGTCGCTTACTATTTCAAAAGTAATCGGCATGATTTATTTTCAGCACATTCGTCGGTTACTATTTCAAAAGTAATCGGCAAGATATTTATTTTGAGCACATTCGTCGGTTACTATTTTAAAAGTAATCGACAAGACTTTTATTTTCAGCACATTTG
This sequence comes from Medicago lupulina, assembly GCA_958299785.1. Taxonomy (NCBI): domain Eukaryota; kingdom Viridiplantae; phylum Streptophyta; class Magnoliopsida; order Fabales; family Fabaceae; genus Medicago; species Medicago lupulina. The sequence goes on along the minus strand of OY283143.1, from coordinate 38,510,218 downwards.
TCGGTTACTATTTCAAAAGTAATCGGCATGATTTATTTTCAGCACATTCGTCGGTTACTATTTCAAAAGTAATCGGCAAGATTTTTATTTTGAGCACATTCGTCGGTTACTATTTTAAAAGTAATCGACAAGACTTTTATTTTCAGCACATTTGTCGGTTACTATTTCAAAAGTAATCGGCATGATTTATTTTCAGCACATTCGTCGGTTACTATTTCAAAAGTAATCGGCAAGACTTTATTTTCAACATATTCCTCGGTTACTATTTCAAAAGTAATCGGCAAGATTTTTATTTTCAGCATGTTCGTCGGTTACTATTTCAAAAGTAATCGGCAAGATTTTTTTTTTCAACATATTTGTCGGTTACTATTTTAAAAGTAATCGACAAGACTTTATTTTCAGCACATTCGTCGGTTACTATTTCAAAAGTAATCGGCAAGATTTTTATTTTCAGCATATTCGTCGGTTACTATTTCAAAGGTAATCAGCAGTATTTATTTTCAGCACATTCGTCGGTTACTATTTCAAAAGTAATCGGCAAGATTTTTATTTTCAGCATATTCGTCGGTTACTATTTCAAAAGTAATCGACAAGATTTTTATTTTCAGCATATTTGTCGGTTACTATATTAAAAGTAATCGACAAGATTTTTATTTTCAACATATTCGTCGGTTACTATTTCAAACGTAATCGGCAAGACTATATTATCAGCACATTCGTTGGTTACTATTTCAAAAGTAATCGGCAAGATTTTTATTTTCAACATATTCGTCGGTTACTATTTCAAAAGTAATCGGCAAGACTTTATTTTCAGCACTTTCGTCGGTTACTATTTCAAATGTAATCGGCAGGATTTTTATTTTCAGCATATTCTTCGGTTACTATTTCGATAGTAATCGACAAGATTTTTATTTTCAGCATATTTGTCGGTTACTATTTTAAAAGTAATCGACAAGATTTTTATTTTCAAAATATTCCTCGGTTACTATTTCAAAAGTAATCGGCAAGATTTTTATTTTCAGCATGTACGTCGGTTACTATTTCGAAAGTAATCGGCAAGATTTTTTTTTTCAACATATTTGTCGGTTACTATTTTAAAAGTAATCGACAAGACTTTATTTTCAGCACATTCGTCGGTTACTATTTCAAAAGTAATCGGCAAGATTTTTATTTTCAGCACATTTGTCGGTTACTATTTCAAAAGTAATCGGCATGATTTATTTTCAGCACATTCGTCGGTTACTATTTCAAAAGTAATCGACAAGATTTTTATTTTGAGCACATTCGTCGGTTACTATTTTAAAAGTAATCGACAAGACTTTTATTTTCAGCACATTCGTCGGTTACTATTTCATAAGTAATCGGCATGATTTATTCTCAGCACATTCGTCGGTTACTATTTCAAAAGTAATCGGCAAGATTTTTATTTTCAACATATTCCTCGGTTACTATTTAAAAAGTAATCGGTAAGATTTTTATTTTCAACATATTCGTCGCTTACTATTTTAAAAGTAATCGACAAGACTTTATTTTCAGCACATTCGTCGGTTACTATTTCAAAAGTAATCGGCAAGATTTTTATTTTCAACATATTCGTCGGTTACTATTTCATAAGTAATCGGCATGATTTATTCTCAGCACATTCGTCGGTTACTATTTCAAAAGTAATCGGCAAGATTTTTATTTTCAACATATTCCTCGGTTACTATTTAAAAAGTAATCGGTAAGATTTTTATTTTCAACATGTACGTCGGTTACTATTTCAAAAGTAATCGGCAAGATTTTTTTTTTCAACATATTTGTCGGTTACTATTTTAAAAGTAATCGACAAGACTTTATTTTCAGCACATTCGTCGGTTACTATTTCAAAAGTAATCGGCAAGATTTTTATTTTCAACATATTCGTCGGTTACTATTTCATAAGTAATCGGCATGATTTATTCTCAGCACATTCGTCGGTTACTATTTCAAAAGTAATCGGCAAGATTTTTATTTTCAACATATTCCTCGGTTACTATTTAAAAAGTAATCGGTAAGATTTTTATTTTCAACATATTCGTCGCTTACTATTTCAAAAGTAATCGGCAAGATTTTTATTTTCAACATATTCGTCGCTTACTATTTCAAAAGTAATCGGCATGATTTATTTTCAGCACATTCGTCGGTTACTATTTCAAAAGTAATCGGCAAGATATTTATTTTGAGCACATTCGTCGGTTACTATTTTAAAAGTAATCGACAAGACTTTTATTTTCAGCACATTTGTCGGTTACTATTTCAAAAGTAATCGGCATGATTTTTATTTTGAGCACATTCGTCGGTTACTATTTTAAAAGTAATCGACAAGACTTTTATTTTCAGCACATTTGTCGGTTACTATTTCAAAAGTAATCGGCATGATTTATTTTCAGCACATTCGTCGGTTACTATTTCAAAAGTAATCGGCAAGACTTTATTTTCAACATATTCCTCGGTTACTATTTCAAAAGTAATCGGCAAGATTTTTATTTTCAGCATGTTCGTCGGTTACTATTTCAAAAGTAATCGGCAAGATTTTTTTTTTCAACATATTTGTCGGTTACTATTTTAAAAGTAATCGACAAGACTTTATTTTCAGCACATTCGTCGGTTACTATTTCAAAAGTAATCGGCAAGATTTTTATTTTCAGCATATTCGTCGGTTACTATTTCAAAGGTAATCAGCAGTATTTATTTTCAGCACATTCGTCGGTTACTATTTCAAAAGTAATCGGCAAGATTTTTATTTTCAGCATATTCGTCGGTTACTATTTCAAAAGTAATCGACAAGATTTTTATTTTCAGCATATTTGTCGGTTACTATATTAAAAGTAATCGACAAGATTTTTATTTTCAACATATTCGTCGGTTACTATTTCAAACGTAATCGGCAAGACTTTATTATCAGCACATTCGTTGGTTACTATTTCAAAAGTAATCGGCAAGATTTTTATTTTCAACATATTCGTCGGTTACTATTTCAAAAGTAATCGGCAAGACTTTATTTTCAGCACTTTCGTCGGTTACTATTTCAAATGTAATCGGCAGGATTTTTATTTTCAGCATATTCTTCGGTTACTATTTCGATAGTAATCGACAAGATTTTTATTTTCAGCATATTTGTCGGTTACTATTTTAAAAGTAATCGACAAGATTTTTATTTTCAAAATATTCCTCGGTTACTATTTCAAAAGTAATCGGCAAGATTTTTATTTTCAGCATGTACGTCGGTTACTATTTCGAAAGTAATCGGCAAGATTTTTTTTTTCAACATATTTGTCGGTTACTATTTTAAAAGTAATCGACAAGACTTTATTTTCAGCACATTCGTCGGTTACTATTTCAAAAGTAATCGGCAAGATTTTTATTTTCAGCACATTTGTCGGTTACTATTTCAAAAGTAATCGGCATGATTTATTTTCAGCACATTCGTCGGTTACTATTTCAAAAGTAATCGACAAGATTTTTATTTTGAGCACATTCGTCGGTTACTATTTTAAAAGTAATCGACAAGACTTTTATTTTCAGCACATTTGTCGGTTACTATTTCAAAAGTAATCGGCATGATTTATTTTCAGCACATTCGTCGGTTACTATTTCAAAAGTAATCGGCAAGACTTTATTTTCAACATATTCCTCGGTTACTATTTCAAAAGTAATCGGCAAGATTTTTATTTTCAGCATGTTCGTCGGTTACTATTTCAAAAGTAATCGGCAAGATTTTTATTTTCAACATATTCGTCGCTTACTATTTCAAAAGTAATCGGCATGATTTATTTTCAGCACATTCGTCGGTTACTATTTCAAAAGTAATCGGCAAGATATTTATTTTGAGCACATTCGTCGGTTACTATTTTAAAAGTAATCGACAAGACTTTTATTTTCAGCACATTTGTCGGTTACTATTTCAAAAGTAATCGGCATGATTTATTTTCAGCACATTCGTCGGTTACTATTTCAAAAGTAATCGGCAAGATTTTTATTTTGAGCACATTCGTCGGTTACTATTTTAAAAGTAATCGACAAGACTTTTATTTTCAGCACATTTGTCGGTTACTATTTCAAAAGTAATCGGCATGATTTATTTTCAGCACATTCGTCGGTTACTATTTCAAAAGTAATCGGCAAGACTTTATTTTCAACATATTCCTCGGTTACTATTTCAAAAGTAATCGGCAAGATTTTTATTTTCAGCATGTTCGTCGGTTACTATTTCAAAAGTAATCGGCAAGATTTTTTTTTTCAACATATTTGTCGGTTACTATTTTAAAAGTAATCGACAAGACTTTATTTTCAGCACATTCGTCGGTTACTATTTCAAAAGTAATCGGCAAGATTTTTATTTTCAGCATATTCGTCGGTTACTATTTCAAAGGTAATCAGCAGTATTTATTTTCAGCACATTCGTCGGTTACTATTTCAAAAGTAATCGGCAAGATTTTTATTTTCAGCATATTCGTCGGTTACTATTTCAAAAGTAATCGACAAGATTTTTATTTTCAGCATATTTGTCGGTTACTATATTAAAAGTAATCGACAAGATTTTTATTTTCAACATATTCGTCGGTTACTATTTCAAACGTAATCGGCAAGACTTTATTATCAGCACATTCGTTGGTTACTATTTCAAAAGTAATCGGCAAGATTTTTATTTTCAACATATTCGTCGGTTACTATTTCAAAAGTAATCGGCAAGACTTTATTTTCAGCACTTTCGTCGGTTACTATTTCAAATGTAATCGGCAGGATTTTTATTTTCAGCATATTCTTCGGTTACTATTTCGATAGTAATCGACAAGATTTTTATTTTCAGCATATTTGTCGGTTACTATTTTAAAAGTAATCGACAAGATTTTTATTTTCAAAATATTCCTCGGTTACTATTTCAAAAGTAATCGGCAAGATTTTTATTTTCAGCATGTACGTCGGTTACTATTTCGAAAGTAATCGGCAAGATTTTTTTTTTCAACATATTTGTCGGTTACTATTTTAAAAGTAATCGACAAGACTTTATTTTCAGCACATTCGTCGGTTACTATTTCAAAAGTAATCGGCAAGATTTTTATTTTCAGCACATTTGTCGGTTACTATTTCAAAAGTAATCGGCATGATTTATTTTCAGCACATTCGTCGGTTACTATTTCAAAAGTAATCGACAAGATTTTTATTTTGAGCACATTCGTCGGTTACTATTTTAAAAGTAATCGACAAGACTTTTATTTTCAGCACATTTGTCGGTTACTATTTCAAAAGTAATCGGCATGATTTATTTTCAGCACATTCGTCGGTTACTATTTCAAAAGTAATCGGCAAGACTTTATTTTCAACATATTCCTCGGTTACTATTTCAAAAGTAATCGGCAAGATTTTTATTTTCAGCATGTTCGTCGGTTACTATTTCAAAAGTAATCGGCAAGATTTATTTTTTCAACATATTTGTCGGTTACTATTTTAAAAGTAATCGACAAGACTTTATTTTCAGCACATTCGTCGGCTACTATTTCAAAAGTAATCGGCAAGATTTTTATTTTCAGCATATTCGTCGGTTACTATTTCAAAGGTAATCAGCAGTATTTATTTTCAGCACATTCGTCGGTTACTATTTCAAAAGTAATCGGCAAGATTTTTATTTTCAGCATATTCGTCGGTTACTATTTCAAAGGTAATCAGCAGTATTTATTTTCAGCACATTCGTCGGTTACTATTTCAAAAGTAATCAGCAAGATTTTTATTTTCAACATATTCGTCGCTTACTATTTCAAAAGTAATCTGCAAGATTTTTATTTTCAACATATTCGTCGCTTACTATTTGAAAAGTAATCGGCATGATTTATTTTCAGCACATTCGTCGGTTACTATTTCAAAAGTAATCGGCAAGATTTTTATTTTGAGCACATTCGTCGGTTACTATTTTAAAAGTAATCGACAAGACTTTTATTTTCAGCATATTCGTCGGTTACTATTTCGAAAGTAATCGGCAAGATTTTTATTTTCAGCATATTTGTCGGTTACTATTTTAAAAGTAATCGACAAGATTTTTATTTTCAACATATTCGTCGGTTACTATTTCATAAGTAATCGGCATGATTTATTTTCAGCACATTCGTCGGTTACTATTTCAAAAGTAATCGGCATGATCTATTTTCTGCACATTCATCGGTTACTATTTCAAAAGTAATCGGCAAGATTTTTATTTTCAACATATTCGTCGGTTACTATTTCAAAAGTAATCGGCAAGATTTTTATTTTAAGCATATTTGTCGATTACTATATTAAAAGTAATCGACAAGATTTTTATTTTCAACATATTCATCGGTTACTATTTCAAACGTAATCGGCAAGACTTTATGATCAGCACATTTGTTGGTTACTATTTTAAAAGTAATCGGCAAGATTTTTATTTTCAACATATTCGTCGGTTACTATTTCAAAAGTAATCGGCAAGACTTTATTTTCAGCACTTTCGTCGGTTACTATTTCAAATGTAATCGGCAGGATTTTTATTTTCAGCATATTCGTCGGTTACTATTTAGATAGTAATCAGCAAGATTTTTATTTTCAGTATATTTGTCGGTTACTATTTTAAAAGTAATCGACAAGATTTTTATTTTCAACATATTCGTCGGTTACTATTTCAAAAGTAATCGGCAAGACTTTATTTTCAGCACTTTCGTCGGTTACTATTTCAAATGTAATCGGCAGGATTTTTATTTTCAGCATATTCTTCGGTTACTATTTCGATAGTAATCGACAAGATTTTTATTTTCAGCATATTTGTCGGTTACTATTTTAAAAGTAATCGACAAGATTTTTATTTTCAAAATATTCCTCGGTTACTATTTCAAAAGTAATCGGCAAGATTTTTATTTTCAGCATGTACGTCGGTTACTATTTCGAAAGTAATCGGCAAGATTTTTTTTTTCAACATATTTGTCGGTTACTATTTTAAAAGTAATCGACAAGACATTATTTTCAGCACATTCGTCGGTTACTATTTCAAAAGTAATCGGAAAGATTTTTATTTTCAGCACATTTGTCGGTTACTATTTCAAAAGTAATCGGCATGATTTATTTTCAGCACATTCGTCGGTTACTATTTCAAAAGTAATCGACAAGATTTTTATTTTGAGCACATTCGTCGGTTACTATTTTAAAAGTAATCGACAAGACTTTTATTTTCAGCACATTTGTCGGTTACTATTTCAAAAGTAATCGGCATGATTTATTTTCAGCACATTCGTCGGTTACTATTTCAAAAGTAATCGACAAGACTTTATTTTCAACATATTCCTCGGTTACTATTTCAAAAGTAATCGGCAAGATTTTTATTTTCAGCATGTTCGTCGGTTACTATTTCAAAAGTAATCGGCAAGATTTATTTTTTCAACATATTTGTCGGTTACTATTTTAAAAGTAATCGACAAGACTTTATTTTCAGCACATTCGTCGGCTACTATTTCAAAAGTAATCGGCAAGATTTTTATTTTCAGCATATTCGTCGGTTACTATTTCAAAGGTAATCAGCAGTATTTATTTTCAGCACATTCGTCGGTTACTATTTCAAAAGTAATCGGCAAGATTTTTATTTTCAGCATATTCGTCGGTTACTATTTCAAAGGTAATCAGCAGTATTTATTTTCAGCACATTCGTCGGTTACTATTTCAAAAGTAATCAGCAAGATTTTTATTTTCAACATATTCGTCGCTTACTATTTCAAAAGTAATCAGCAAGATTTTTATTTTCAACATATTCGTCGCTTACTATTTGAAAAGTAATCGGCATGATTTATTTTCAGCACATTCGTCGGTTACTATTTCAAAAGTAATCGGCAAGATTTTCATTTTGAGCACATTCGTCGGTTACTATTTTAAAAGTAATCGACAAGACTTTTATTTTCAGCATATTCGTCGGTTACTATTTCGAAAGTAATCGGCAAGATTTTTATTTTCAGCATATTTGTCGGTTACTATTTTAAAAGTAATCGACAAGATTTTTATTTTCAACATATTCGTCGGTTACTATTTCATAAGTAATCGGCATGATTTATTTTCAGCACATTCGTCGGTTACTATTTCAAAAGTAATCGGCATGATCTATTTTCTGCACATTCATCGGTTACTATTTCAAAAGTAATCGGCAAGATTTTTATTTTCAGCATATTCGTCGGTTACTATTTCAAAAGTAATCGGCAAGATTTTTATTTTCAGCATATTTGTCGGTTACTATATTAAAAGTAATCGACAAGATTTTTATTTTCAACATATTCATCGGTTACTATTTCAAACGTAATCGGCAAGACTTTACGATCAGCACATTTGTTGGTTACTATTTTAAAAGTAATCGGCAAGATTTTTATTTTCAACATATTCGTCGGTTACTATTTCAAAAGTAATCGGCAAGACTTTATTTTCAGCACTTTCGTCGGTTACTATTTCAAATGTAATCGGCAGGATTTTTATTTTCAGCATATTCGTCGGTTACTATTTAGATAGTAATCGGCAAGATTTTTATTTTCAGCATATTTGTCGGTTACTATTTTAAAAGTAATCGACAAGATTTTTATTTTCAACATATTCCTCGGTTACTATTTCAAAAGTAATCGGCAAGATTTTTATTTTCAGCATATTCGTCGGTTACTATTTCGAAAGTAATCGGCAAGATTTTTATTTTCAGCATATTTGTCGGTTACTATTTTAAAAGTAATCGACAAGATTTTTATTTTCAACATATTCGTCGGTTACTATTTCATAAGTAATCGGCATGATTTATTTTCAGCACATTCGTCGGTTACAATTTCAAAAGTAATCGGCATGATCTATTTTCTGCACATTCGTCGATTACTATTTCAAAAGTAATCGGCAAGATTTTTATTTTCAACATATTCGTCGGTTACTATTTCAAACGTAATCGGCAAGACTTTATTATCAGCACATTCGTTGGTTACTATTTCAAAAGTAATCGGCAGGATTTTTATTTTCAGCATATTCTTCGGTTACTATTTCGATAGTAATCGACAAGATTTTTATTTTCAGCATATTTGTCGGTTACTATTTTAAAAGTAATCGACAAGATTTTTATTTTCAAAATATTCCTCGGTTACTATTTCAAAAGTAATCGGCAAGATTTTTATTTTCAGCATGTACGTCGGTTACTATTTCAAAAGTAATCGGCAAGATTTTTTTTTTCAACATATTTGTCGGTTACTATTTTAAAAGTAATCGACAAGACTTTATTTTCAGCACATTCGTCGGTTACTATTTCAAAAGTAATCGGAAAGATTTTTATTTTCAGCACATTTGTCGGTTACTATTTCAAAAGTAATCGGCATGATTTATTTTCAGCACATTCGTCGGTTACTATTTCAAAAGTAATCGACAAGATTTTTATTTTGAGCACATTCGTCGGTTACTATTTTAAAAGTAATCGACAAGACTTTTATTTTCAGCACATTTGTCGGTTACTATTTCAAAAGTAATCGGCATGATTTATTTTCAGCACATTCGTCGGTTACTATTTCAAAAGTAATCGGCAAGACTTTATTTTCAACATATTCCTCGGTTACTATTTCAAAAGTAATCGGCAAGATTTTTATTTTCAGCATGTTCGTCGGTTACTATTTCAAAAGTAATCGGCAAGATTTATTTTTTCAACATATTTGTCGGTTACTATTTTAAAAGTAATCGACAAGACTTTATTTTCAGCACATTCGTCGGCTACTATTTCAAAAGTAATCGGCAAGATTTTTATTTTCAGCATATTCGTCGGTTACTATTTCAAAGGTAATCAGCAGTATTTATTTTCAGCACATTCGTCGGTTACTATTTCAAAAGTAATCGGCAAGATTTTTATTTTCAGCATATTCGTCGGTTACTATTTCAAAGGTAATCAGCAGTATTTATTTTCAGCACATTCGTCGGTTACTATTTCAAAAGTAATCAGCAAGATTTTTATTTTCAACATATTCGTCGCTTACTATTTCAAAAGTAATCAGCAAGATTTTTATTTTCAACATATTCGTCGCTTACTATTTGAAAAGTAATCGGCATGATTTATTTTCAGCACATTCGTCGGTTACTTTTTCAAAAGTAATCGGCATGATTTTTATTTTGAGCACATTCGTCGGTTACTATTTTAAAAGTAATCGACAAGACTTTTATTTTCAGCATATTCGTCGGTTACTATTTCGAAAGTAATCGGCAAGATTTTTATTTTCAGCATATTTGTCGGTTACTATTTTAAAAGTAATCGACAAGATTTTTATTTTCAAAATATTCCTCGGTTACTATTTCAAAAGTAATCGGCAAGATTTTTATTTTCAGCATGTACGTCGGTTACTATTTCAAAAGTAATCGGCAAGATTTTTTTTTTCAACATATTTGTCGGTTACTATTTTAAAAGTAATCGACAAGACTTTATTTTCAGCACATTCGTCGGTTACTATTTCAAAAGTAATCGGAAAGATTTTTATTTTCAGCACATTTGTCGGTTACTATTTCAAAAGTAATCGGCATGATTTATTTTCAGCACATTCGTCGGTTACTATTTCAAAAGTAATCGACAAGATTTTTATTTTGAGCACATTCGTCGGTTACTATTTTAAAAGTAATCGACAAGACTTTTATTTTCAGCACATTTGTCGGTTACTATTTCAAAAGTAATCGGCATGATTTATTTTCAGCACATTCGTCGGTTACTATTTCAAAAGTAATCGGCAAGACTTTATTTTCAACATATTCCTCGGTTACTATTTCAAAAGTAATCGGCAAGATTTTTATTTTCAGCATGTTCGTCGGTTACTATTTCAAAAGTAATCGGCAAGATTTATTTTTTCAACATATTTGTCGGTTACTATTTTAAAAGTAATCGACAAGACTTTATTTTCAGCACATTCGTCGGCTACTATTTCAAAAGTAATCGGCAAGATTTTTATTTTCAGCATATTCGTCGGTTACTATTTCAAAGGTAATCAGCAGTATTTATTTTCAGCACATTCGTCGGTTACTATTTCAAAAGTAATCGGCAAGATTTTTATTTTCAGCATATTCGTCGGTTACTATTTCAAAGGTAATCAGCAGTATTTATTTTCAGCACATTCGTCGGTTACTATTTCAAAAGTAATCAGCAAGATTTTTATTTTCAACATATTCGTCGCTTACTATTTCAAAAGTAATCAGCAAGATTTTTATTTTCAACATATTCGTCGCTTACTATTTGAAAAGTAATCGGCATGATTTATTTTCAGCACATTCGTCGGTTACTTTTTCAAAAGTAATCGGCAAGATTTTTATTTTGAGCACATTCGTCGGTTACTATTTTAAAAGTAATCGACAAGACTTTTATTTTCAGCATATTCGTCGGTTACTATTTCGAAAGTAATCGGCAAGATTTTTATTTTCAGCATATTTGTCGGTTACTATTTTAAAAGTAATCGACAAGATTTTTATTTTCAACATATTCGTCGGTTACTATTTCATAAGTAATCGGCATGATTTATTTTCAGCACATTCGTCGGTTACTATTTCAAAAGTAATCGGCATGATCTATTTTCTGCACATTCATCGGTTACTATTTCAAAAGTAATCGGCAAGATTTTTATTTTCAGCATATTCGTCGGTTACTATTTCAAAAGTAATCGGCAAGATTTTTATTTTCAGCATATTTGTCGGTTACTATATTAAAAGTAATCGACAAGATTTTTATTTTCAACATATTCATCGGTTACTATTTCAAACGTAATCGGCAAGACTTTATGATCAGCACATTCGTCGGTTACTATTTCAAAAGTAATCGACAAGATTTTTATTTTCAACATATTCGTCGCTTACTATTTCAAAAGTAATCGGCATGATTTATTTTCAGCACATTCGTCGGTTACTATTTCAAAAGTAATCGGCAAGATTTTTATTTTGTGCACATTCGTCGGTTACTATTTTAAAAGTAATCGACAAGACTTTTATTTTCAGCATATTCGTCGGTTACTATTTCGAAAGTAATCGGCAAGATTTTTATTTTCAGCATATTTGTCGGTTACTATTTTAAAAGTAATCGACAAGATTTTTATTTTCAACATATTCGTCGGTTACTATTTCATAAGTAATCGGCATGATTTATTTTCAGCACATTCGTCGGTTACAATTTCAAAAGTAATCGGCATGATCTATTTTCTGCACATTCGTCGATTACTATTTCAAAAGTAATCGGCAAGATTTTTATTTTCAGCATATTCGTCGGTTACTATTTCAAAAGTAATCGGCAAGATTTTTATTTTCAGCATATTTGTCGGTTACTATATTAAAAGTAATCGACAAGATTTCTATTTTCAACATATTCGTCGGTTACTATTTCAAACGTAATCGGCAAGACTTTATTATCAGCACATTCGTTGGTTACTATTTTAAAAGTAATCGGCAAGATTTTTATTTTCAACATATTCGTCGGTTACTATTTCAAAAGTAATCGGCAAGACTTTATTTTCAGCACTTTCGTCGGTTACTATTTCAAATGTAATCGGCAGGATTTTTATTTTCAGCATATTCGTCGGTTACTATTTAGATAGTAATCGGCAAGATTTTTATTTTCAGCATATTTGTCGGTTACTATTTTAAAAGTAATCGACAAGACTTTATTTTCAGCACATTCGTCGGTTACTATTTCAAACGTAAACGGCAAGACTTTATTATCAGCACATTCGTTGGTTACTATTTTAAAAGTAATCGGCAAGATTTTTATTTTCAACATATTCGTCGGTTACTATTTCAAAAGTAATCGGCAAGACTTTATTTTCAGCACTTTCGTCGGTTACTATTTCAAATGTAATCGGCAGGATTTTTATTTTCAGCATATTCGTCGGTTACTATTTAGATAGTAATCGGCAAGATTTTTATTTTCAGCATATTTGTCGGTTACTATTTTAAAAGTAATCGACAAGATTTTTATTTTCAACATATTCCTCGGTTACTATTTCAAAAGTAATCGGCAAGATTTTTATTTTCAGCATGTTCGTCGGTTACTATTTCAAAAGTAATCGGCAAGATTTTTTTTTCAACATATTTGTCGGTTACTATTTTAAAAGTAATCGACAAAACTTTATTTTCAGCACATTCGTCGGTTACTATTTCAAAAGTAATCGGCAAGACTTTATTTTCAGCACTTTCGTCGGTTACTATTTCAAAAGTAATCGGCAAGATTTTTATTTTCAGCATATTCGTCGGTTACTATTTCAAAGGTAATCAGCAGTATTTATTTTCAGCACATTCGTCGGTTACTATTTTAAAAGTAATCGGCAAGATTTTTATTTTCAGCATATTCGTCGGTTACTATTTCAAAGGTAATCAGCAGTATTTATTTTCAGCACATTCGTCGGTTACTATTTCAAAAGTAATCAGCAAGATTTTTATTTTCAACATATTCGTCGCTTACTATTTCAAAAGTAATCAGCAAGATTTTTATTTTCAACATATTCGTCGCTTACTATTTGAAAAGTAATCGGCATGATTTATTTTCAGCACATTCGTCGGTTACTATTTCAAAAGTAATCGGCAAGATTTTTATTTTGAGCACATTCGTCGGTTACTATTTTAAAAGTAATCGACAAGACTTTTATTTTCAGCATATTCGTCGGTTACTATTTCGAAAGTAATCGGCAAGATTTTTATTTTCAGCATATTTGTCGGTTACTATTTTAAAAGTAATCGACAAGATTTTTATTTTCAACATATTCGTCGGTTACTATTTCATAAGTAATCGGCATGATTTATTTTCAGCACATTCGTCGGTTACTATTTCAAAAGTAATCGGCATGATCTATTTTCTGCACATTCATCGGTTACTATTTCAAAAGTAATCGGCAAGATTTTTATTTTCAGCATATTCGTCGGTTACTATTTCAAAAGTAATCGGCAAGATTTTTATTTTCAGCATATTTGTCGGTTACTATATTAAAAGTAATCGACAAGATTTTTATTTTCAACATATTCATCGGTTACTATTTCAAACGTAATCGGCAAGACTTTATGATCAGCACATTTGTTGGTTACTATTTTAAAAGTAATCGGCAAGATTTTTATTTTCAACATATTCGTCGGTTACTATTTCAAAAGTAATCGGCAAGACTTTATTTTCAGCACTTTCGTCGGTTACTATTTCAAATGTAATCGGCAGGATTTTTATTTTCAGCATATTCGTCGGTTACTATTTAGATAGTAATCGGCAAGATTTTTATTTTCAGCATATTTGTCGGTTACTATTTTAAAAGTAATCGACAAGATTTTTATTTTCAACATATTCCTCGGTTACTATTTCAAAAGTAATCGGCAAGATTTTTATTTTCAGCATATTCGTCGGTTACTATTTCGAAAGTAATCGGCAAGATTTTTATTTTCAGCATATTTGTCGGTTACTATTTTAAAAGTAATCGACAAGATTTTTATTTTCAACATATTCGTCGGTTACTATTTCATAAGTAATCGGCATGATTTATTTTCAGCACATTCGTCGGTTACAATTTCAAAAGTAATCGGCATGATCTATTTTCTGCACATTCGTCGATTACTATTTCAAAAGTAATCGGCAAGATTTTTATTTTCAACATATTCGTCGGTTACTATTTCAAACGTAATCGGCAAGACTTTATTATCAGCACATTCGTTGGTTACTATTTCAAAAGTAATCGGCAAGATTTTTATTTTCAACATATTCGTCGGTTACTATTTCAAAAGTAATCGGCAAGACTTTATTTTCAGCACTTTCGTCGGTTACTATTTCAAATGTAATCGGCAGGATTTTTATTTTCAGCATATTCTTCGGTTACTATTTCGATAGTAATCGACAAGATTTTTATTTTCAGCATATTTGTCGGTTACTATTTTAAAAGTAATCGACAAGATTTTTATTTTCAAAATATTCCTCGGTTACTATTTCAAAAGTAATCGGCAAGATTTTTATTTTCAGCATGTACGTCGGTTACTATTTCAAAAGTAATCGGCAAGATTTTTTTTTTCAACATATTTGTCGGTTACTATTTTAAAAGTAATCGACAAGACTTTATTTTCAGCACATTCGTCGGTTACTATTTCAAAAGTAATCGGAAAGATTTTTATTTTCAGCACATTTGTCGGTTACTATTTCAAAAGTAATCGGCATGATTTATTTTCAGCACATTCGTCGGTTACTATTTCAAAAGTAATCGACAAGATTTTTATTTTGAGCACATTCGTCGGTTACTATTTTAAAAGTAATCGACAAGACTTTTATTTTCAGCACATTTGTCGGTTACTATTTCAAAAGTAATCGGCATGATTTATTTTCAGCACATTCGTCGGTTACTATTTCAAAAGTAATCGGCAAGACTTTATTTTCAACATATTCCTCGGTTACTATTTCAAAAGTAATCGGCAAGATTTTTATTTTCAGCATGTTCGTCGGTTACTATTTCAAAAGTAATCGGCAAGATTTATTTTTTCAACATATTTGTCGGTTACTATTTTAAAAGTAATCGACAAGACTTTATTTTCAGCACATTCGTCGGCTACTATTTCAAAAGTAATCGGCAAGATTTTTATTTTCAGCATATTCGTCGGTTACTATTTCAAAGGTAATCAGCAGTATTTATTTTCAGCACATTCGTCGGTTACTATTTCAAAAGTAATCGGCAAGATTTTTATTTTCAGCATATTCGTCGGTTACTATTTCAAAGGTAATCAGCAGTATTTATTTTCAGCACATTCGTCGGTTACTATTTCAAAAGTAATCAGCAAGATTTTTATTTTCAACATATTCGTCGCTTACTATTTCAAAAGTAATCAGCAAGATTTTTATTTTCAACATATTCGTCGCTTACTATTTGAAAAGTAATCGGCATGATTTATTTTCAGCACATTCGTCGGTTACTATTTCAAAAGTAATCGGCAAGATTTTTATTTTGAGCACATTCGTCGGTTACTATTTTAAAAGTAATCGACAAGACTTTTATTTTCAGCATATTCGTCGGTTACTATTTCGAAAGTAATCGGCAAGATTTTTATTTTCAGCATATTTGTCGGTTACTATTTTAAAAGTAATCGACAAGATTTTTATTTTCAACATATTCGTCGGTTACTATTTCATAAGTAATCGGCATGATTTATTTTCAGCACATTCGTCGGTTACTATTTCAAAAGTAATCGGCATGATCTATTTTCTGCACATTCATCGGTTACTATTTCAAAAGTAATCGGCAAGATTTTTATTTTCAGCATATTCGTCGGTTACTATTTCAAAAGTAATCGGCAAGATTTTTATTTTCAGCATATTTGTCGGTTACTATATTAAAAGTAATCGACAAGATTTTTATTTTCAACATATTCATCGGTTACTATTTCAAACGTAATCGGCAAGACTTTATGATCAGCACATTCGTCAGTTACTATTTCAAAAGTAATCGACAAGATTTTTATTTTCAACATATTCGTCGCTTACTATTTCAAAAGTAATCGGCATGATTTATTTTCAGCACATTCGTCGGTTACTATTTCAAAAGTAATCGGCAAGATTTTTATTTTGTGCACATTCGTCGGTTACTATTTTAAAAGTAATCGACAAGACTTTTATTTTCAGCATATTCGTCGGTTACTATTTCGAAAGTAATCGGCAAGATTTTTATTTTCAGCATATTTGTCGGTTACTATTTTAAAAGTAATCGACAAGATTTTTATTTTCAACATATTCGTCTGTTACTATTTCATAAGTAATCGGCATGATTTATTTTCAGCACATTCGTCGGTTACAATTTCAAAAGTAATCGGCATGATCTATTTTCTGCACATTCGTCGATTACTATTTCAAAAGTAATCGGCAAGATTTTTATTTTCAGCATATTCGTCGGTTACTATTTCAAAAGTAATCGGCAAGATTTTTATTTTCAGCGTATTTGTCGGTTACTATATTAAAAGTAATCGACAAGATTTCTATTTTCAACATATTCGTCGGTTACTATTTCAAACGTAATCGGCAAGACTTTATTATCAGCACATTCGTTGGTTACTATTTTAAAAGTAATCGGCAAGATTTTTATTTTCAACATATTCGTCGGTTACTATTTCAAAAGTAATCAGCAAGACTTTATTTTCAGTACTTTCGTCGGTTACTATTTCAAATGTAATCGGCAGGATTTTTATTTTCAGCATATTCGTCGGTTACTATTTAGATAGTAATCGGCAAGATTTTTATTTTCAGCATATTTGTCGGTTACTATTTTAAAAGTAATCGACAAGATTTTTATTTTCAACATATTCCTCGGTTACTAATTCAAAAGTAATCGGCAAGATTTTTATTTTCAGCATGTTCGTCGGTTACTATTTCAAAAGTAATCGGCAAGATTTTTTTTTCAACATATTTGTCGGTTACTATTTTAAAAGTAATCGACAAAACTTTATTTTCAGCACATTCGTCGGTTACTATTTTAAAAGTAATCGACAAGACTTTTATTTTCAGCACATTTGTCGGTTACTATTTCAAAAGTAATCGGCATGATTTATTTTCAGCACATTCGTCGGTTACTATTTCAAAAGTAATCGGCAAGACTTTATTTTCAACATATTCCTCGGTTACTATTTCAAAAGTAATCGGCAAGATTTTTATTTTCAGCATGTTCGTCGGTTACTATTTCAAAAGTAATCGGCAAGATTTATTTTTTCAACATATTTGTCGGTTACTATTTTAAAAGTAATCGACAAGACTTTATTTTCAGCACATTCGTCGGCTACTATTTCAAAAGTAATCGGCAAGATTTTTATTTTCAGCATATTCGTCGGTTACTATTTCAAAGGTAATCAGCAGTATTTATTTTCAGCACATTCGTCGGTTACTATTTCAAAAGTAATCGGCAAGATTTTTATTTTCAGCATATTCGTCGGTTACTATTTCAAAGGTAATCAGCAGTATTTATTTTCAGCACATTCGTCGGTTACTATTTCAAAAGTAATCAGCAAGATTTTTATTTTCAACATATTCGTCGCTTACTATTTCAAAAGTAATCAGCAAGATTTTTATTTTCAACATATTCGTCGCTTACTATTTGAAAAGTAATCGGCATGATTTATTTTCAGCACATTCGTCGGTTACTATTTCAAAAGTAATCGGCAAGATTTTTATTTTGAGCACATTCGTCGGTTACTATTTTAAAAGTAATCGACAAGACTTTTATTTTCAGCATATTCGTCGGTTACTATTTCGAAAGTAATCGGCAAGATTTTTATTTTCAGCATATTTGTCGGTTACTATTTTAAAAGTAATCGACAAGATTTTTATTTTCAACATATTCGTCGGTTACTATTTCATAAGTAATCGGCATGATTTATTTTCAGCACATTCGTCGGTTACTATTTCAAAAGTAATCGGCATGATCTATTTTCTGCACATTCATCGGTTACTATTTCAAAAGTAATCGGCAAGATTTTTATTTTCAGCATATTCGTCGGTTACTATTTCAAAAGTAATCGGCAAGATTTTTATTTTCAGCATATTTGTCGGTTACTATATTAAAAGTAATCGACAAGATTTTTATTTTCAACATATTCATCGGTTACTATTTCAAACGTAATCGGCAAGACTTTATGATCAGCACATTCGTCAGTTACTATTTCAAAAGTAATCGACAAGATTTTTATTTTCAACATATTCGTCGCTTACTATTTCAAAAGTAATCGGCATGATTTATTTTCAGCACATTCGTCGGTTACTATTTCAAAAGTAATCGGCAAGATTTTTATTTTCAGCATATTCGTCGGTTACTATTTCAAAAGTAATCGGCAAGATTTTTATTTTCAGCATATTTGTCGGTTACTATATTAAAAGTAATCGACAAGATTTCTATTTTCAACATATTCGTCGGTTACTATTTCAAACGTAATCGGCAAGACTTTATTATCAGCACATTCGTTGGTTACTATTTTAAAAGTAATCGGCAAGATTTTTATTTTCAACATATTCGTCGGTTACTATTTCAAAAGTAATCAGCAAGACTTTATTTTCAGTACTTTCGTCGGTTACTATTTCAAATGTAATCGGCAGGATTTTTATTTTCAGCATATTCGTCGGTTACTATTTAGATAGTAATCGGCAAGATTTTTATTTTCAGCATATTTGTCGGTTACTATTTTAAAAGTAATCGACAAGATTTTTATTTTCAACATATTCCTCGGTTACTAATTCAAAAGTAATCGGCAAGATTTTTATTTTCAGCATGTTCGTCGGTTACTATTTCAAAAGTAATCGGCAAGATTTTTTTTTCAACATATTTGTCGGTTACTATTTTAAAAGTAATCGACAAAACTTTATTTTCAGCACATTCGTCGGTTACTATTTCAAAAGTAATCGACAAGATTTTTATTTTCAACATATTCCTCGGTTACTATTTCAAAAGTAATCGGCAAGATTTTTATTTTCAGCATGTTCGTCGGTTACTATTTCAAAAGTAATCGGCAAGATTTTTTTTCAACATATTTGTCGGTTACTATTTTAAAAGTAATCGACAAGACTTTATTTTCAGCACATTCGTCGGTTACTATTTCAAACGTAATCGGCAAGACTTTATTATCAGCACATTCGTTGGTTACTATTTTAAAAGTAATCGGCAAGATTTTTATTTTCAACATATTCGTTGGTTACTATTTCAAAAGTAATCTGTAACACTCTAAATTCTGTTTTATGATTTGTGGTGATTTTTAATTGATTTTGGTGTGCTTGGTGTGTTTTACTTGAAATTATAAATGATATATGAAATATTTGGTGTGATATTATTGGTTATATTTATGTGTAGTGTTTTATGAAATAGTAGAAAATAATAATATTTGATAAAAAGGGATTAATTAGAGTTAATAGAATTAAGGAGGGATTAAGAAGAAATTTAATAGAATTTAGTGGGGGGAGTAAAGAGAAAAAAAAAGGTTATGTTTTGGTAAGGTGAGAAAGAGAAAACCAGTAAGGAAAGGAAAACATTTTGTACGTATCAGAGAAAAACAAACCAGAACATAGCTTTTGAGAGAAACCAAGGGGAAGAACTAGGAAGGGAGAAGCTGCCATTTTTGCTGTAGAATTTGCTTATTTGAGGTAAGGGTGGGCTAGCATTTCAATTGTTAATGTATATATGTATGATTTCATGAAATTGGATGAAAAATGGTTGTTTTTGGAATTAGGTTTAAGAACATGAAAAATGGATCATTGTTGATGAAATTGTGTTATTGATGATGTTTCTGTGATTTGATTCTGAGTTGTTTTGGTTGTTGTGTTGCAAATAAAACTTGTAAACATTGTTGTAATTCAATTTGGGGTTTGGGTGATTGAAAATTGGGTTTTTTTGGGTGAAAACTGGTCTGTTTCCGTAGGTCTGTTCGCATTCCATCGTAGTACGATGCTGGGAAATCGTAGTACGATTTTTCCAGTAGCAAAAATGACTTTTTCAGCACATTCCATCGTAGTACGATGCCTTGAAATCGTAGTACGATTTTCAGTGAAACAGCATTCCCTGTTTCGCGTTCTTGTGTCTTTTTCACCCATTTCTGTTCCGAACTGGCTTTTTGTGTAAACATGAAAGTTGTAGATAATTGAGTTAGCTTTCTAATGGCTTTGGTTTTACTTGAAAATGATGTTTAGATTTTGAGTTATGATGGAAATAGTCCAGGTGGGTATTGAGAAAACTTTAAGAAAACTTAGCTTAACTAATTCCGAGTTAGTCCAAAACCTATGGTTAGTTCCCAAACTACAAACTTAAGTATTAGAGGTTTAATTGAGGTGTTTTATGAGTATTTAGCTTATGTCTTATTGATCAAACTTGGTTTGCTTTTGAAGGATGTTTTGGACTTTGATATGAAATGAATTATACTTTGCTAAGTTTGCAATTGTTCATGGTGTTGTGGTGTGGTTGAGTCTAGTTGGGGAGGTGTCCTGTGGTTGGTGTTGTCGTTGGTTGCATGGTGAAAATGCACCACTATTTTGTTGTATGGTTGTATGTAGATATACTCCTTGAGTCTCATAACTCATTTGCATTGGTGGGGGCTCATGCCCCGGAATGTTTATACATTCAACTGGTGAGGGCTCATGCCCTGGAATGCTAGTCATTCATCTGGTGAGGGCTTATGCCCTGGGATGCTTTAACCATCCAAATTGGTGGGGGCTTATGCCCCGGAATGCTTAGCATTCAACGCGCGTAGTTGGTACCACATTTGCATAATGCATTAGTCGTTAATGGAGTCTTGCATTAGAAGTTTAAGGTGTGAGTTGTTGTTGGTGAGGTGTCACCACAAGTGGTTGTTGTCGGTGTTGTTATTTAAGGTGAATCTAAACATTGTTTGTTGAATTGTTTATGAAGATTGTTGATGATTATGGTGATGATGAATGTTCTTGTTGTTGCTGTTTTTCAATACAACTTTATGAATTATATATATATATATTGCTTTTGTTTTGTGAACTCACCCCTTCTGCTGGAATTGCCGCCTTGTGGGCAAGTGCAGGTAGCGATGGATAGATAGGAGTCGGCTCGTTGTGTCTTAGGCTCTGATACGTAACGGGATGGGATTTATGTTTTATAATTTCATTCCTTTATGTATCATTTTTACTTGGAGAATTGTTTAATAATTATTTGAACCATGATGGTGAATATTTTACTTGGAGAGGCCTTCGTGCCAGATATGTTGATGTATCAGAAATTTTAAGATGATTTTGCAATGATTATTCCGCTGCAGTTTATTATATAAAGATATTATTACGGAGGATTATTTAAATAGTTTTATGTTTCTATTTAAATAAATTATTTTTGAAATGTGTATGTAATGCTCCGTTGTTTGTTGATTAACTCTGATAATTAGATATTATTATATCATTTTGGGAAACGGGGTGTTACAATTGGTATCAGAGCAGGTCGGTCCATCCGGCCAATTAGTAGAGTCGTGTCGAGCCTAGTAGTGTTGTGTGACAGCTTTAAACTGTCTTCTGTTGCCCTGTTTTGTTGTTTGTTGCGTAGAGAACTGGTTAGAGTATAACCATGTTCGTAGTAGTTGTTTTAGCAAGACGGTGAGATTTTCTTCTGCTGAAGAAGAGAGTGGAGCAGAATTTTTATCCACCAAAGAGATGAAGCGGTTAGAACAAGATGGTGTGTTGATGTTTTCTTTGTTGGCTTTCTTGTCGGTGGAGAACCAAGCTGTAATTGATGGGCTGCCTGTTGTGAAAGAATTTCCTGAAGTTTTCCCTGATGAGATTCCAGATGTGCCACCGGAGAGAGAAGTGGAATTTTCGATTGACCTGGTGCCGGGTACGAAGCCTGTGTCGATGGCTCCTTACCGTATGTCAGCTTCGGAGTTAGCTGAGTTAAAGAAACAATTAGAAGACTTGCTTGACAAGAAGTTTGTGAGACCGAGTGTTTCACCATGGGGAGCGCCAGTGTTGTTGGTTAAGAAGAAGGATGGTAGCATGCGGTTGTGCATTGATTACCGTCAGTTGAATAAGGTGACGATTAAGAATAGGTATCCACTACCGAGGATTGATGACTTGATGGATCAACTAGTGGGTGCCCGTGTGTTCAGCAAAATTGACTTGAGGTCGGGATATCATCAGATTAAGGTGAAGGATGAGGATATGCAAAAGACGGCGTTTAGGACGCGGTATGGTCATTATGAATATAAGGTGATGCCCTTCGGTGTGACGAATGCACCTGGTGTGTTTATGGAATACATGAACAGAATTTTTCATGAGTATCTGGATCAATTTGTTGTAGTTTTTATTGATGATATATTGATTTATTCTAAGACTGAAGCTGAGCATGCAGAGCATTTGAGGATTGTATTGCAAGTGCTGAAGGAGAAGAAATTGTATGCCAAGTTATCCAAGTGCGAGTTCTGGTTGAATGAAGTAAGTTTTCTTGGCCACATTATTTCTGGTAATGGTATTGCTGTAGATCCTTCGAAGGTTGATGCTGTGTCGCAGTGGGAGACACCAAAGTCAGTTACTGAGGTAAGAAGTTTTCTTGGGTTGGCTGGTTATTACCGCAGATTTATTGAAGGATTTTCGAAGTTGGCACTTCCTTTGACGCAGCTGACTTGTAAAGGTAAAGCGTTTGTGTGGGATGCTCAATGTGAGAGTAGTTTCAATGAGTTGAAGCAAAGATTGACGACTGCTCCTATTTTGATTTTGCCGAAGCCAGAAGAGCCTTTTGTTGTTTATTGTGATGCATCTAAGTTGGGTTTGGGTGGCGTGTTGATGCAAGATGGCAAGGTGGTCGCGTATGCTTCTAGACAGCTGAGAGTGCATGAGAAGAATTATCCCACGCATGATTTAGAGTTGGCAGCCGTGGTGTTTGTGTTGAAAATTTGGAGGCATTATTTGTACGGTTCCAGATTCGAGGTGTTTAGTGATCACAAGAGTTTAAAGTACCTGTTTGATCAGAAGGAGTTGAACATGAGGCAGAGGAGGTGGCTTGAGTTACTCAAGGATTACGATTTTGGCTTGAATTACCATCCTGGTAAAGCTAATGTTGTGGCTGATGCGTTGAGTAGAAAGACATTGCATATGTCGGCGTTGATGGTGAAAGAGTTCGAGTTGCTTGAACAATTTCGGGACTTGAGTCTTGTTTGTGAAAGGTCGCTTCAGAGTGTGAAGTTGGGCATGTTAAAGATTAATAGTGATTTCTTGAGTAGTATCAAAGAGGCACAGAAGCTAGATGTTAAGTTCGTTGATTTGATGACTGCTAGTGATCAGAATGTAGTTGGTGACTTCAAGGTTGATGAACAAGGTGTGTTGAGATTTAGAGGAAGGATTTGTATTCCGGATGATGAGGGTTTGAAGAAGTTAATCTTAGAAGAAAGTCATAAGAGTAGTTTGAGTATTCATCCTGGAGCTACAAAAATGTATCATGACTTGAAGAAATTATTTGGTGGTCCGGTTTGAAGAAGGATGTTGCGCAATTTGTGTATGCGTGTTTGACTTACCAGAAGTCCAAGGTTGAACATCAGAAGCCTGCAGGGCTGTTGACCCCGTTAGATGTGCCCGAGTGGAAGTGGGATAGCATTTCGATGGATTTTGTGACGAGTTTGCCGAATACTCCAAGAGGGCATGATGCCATTTGGGTTGTTGTTGATAGATTGACTAAGTCGGCGCACTTTATTCCAATTAATATTACTTATCCGGTAGCTCAGTTGGCGGAGATTTATATCCGTGACATTGTGAAGTTGCATGGTGTTCCATCTAGTATTGTGTCGGATAGAGATCCGAGGTTTACTTCAAGGTTTTGGAAGAGCTTGCAAGATGCATTGGGTTCGAAGTTGAGATTGAGTTCGGCTTATCATCCGCAGACAGATGGTCAGTCGGAGAGAACTATCCAATCCTTGGAGGATTTGTTGAGGGTGTGTGTACTCGAGCAGGGTGGAGCTTGGGACAGCCACTTGCCGTTGATAGAGTTTACTTATAACAATAGTTACCATTCGAGTATTGGTATGGCACCGTTCGAAGCTTTGTATGGCCGAAGGTGTAGAACTCCTCTATGTTGGTTTGAGTCGGGTGAAAGTGTTGTGTTAGGACCTGAGTTAGTGCAGCAGACTACGGAAAAGGTCAAGATGATAAGAGAAAAGATGAAGGCATCTCAAGATCGTCAGAAAAGTTATCATGACAAAAGGAGAAAAGCCCTTGAGTTTCAAGAGGGTGAGCATGTGTTTTTGAGGGTTACTCCGATGACGGGTGTAGGAC
Source organism: Medicago lupulina (assembly GCA_958299785.1). NCBI lineage: Eukaryota > Viridiplantae > Streptophyta > Magnoliopsida > Fabales > Fabaceae > Medicago > Medicago lupulina. The sequence goes on along the minus strand of OY283143.1, from coordinate 38,485,491 downwards.
GTGCATTGAAGTCGAAAAAGTTGACTCCAAAGTTCATTGGTCCTTATCAGATTTCCGAGAGAATTGGAACCGTGGCGTATCGGATTGGATTGCCACCCCATCTATCAAACCTGCATGATGTGTTTCATGTGTCGCAGTTGAGGAAGTATGTAGCTGATCCTTCGCATGTTATTCCTAGAGATGATGTGCAAGTTAGAGATAATCTTACTGTTGAGACTTTGCCTTTGAGGATTGATGATCGCAAGGTGAAACAGTTGAGAGGCAAGGAAATACCTCTGGTTAGAGTTGTTTGGGGCGGCGTAACCGGTGAGAGTTTGACTTGGGAGTTGGAGAGCAAGATGCAAGAGTCCTATCCTGAGTTGTTTGTTGCTTAAGGTAATATTTCGAGGACGAAATTTTCTAAGTTGGGGAGAGTTGTAACACTCTAAATTCTGTTTTATGATTTGTGGTGATTTTTAATTGATTTTGGTGTGCTTGGTGTGTTTTACTTGAAATTATAAATGATATATGAAATATTTGGTGTGATATTATTGGTTATATTTATGTGTAGTGTTTTATGAAATAGTAGAAAATAATAATATTTGATAAAAAGGGATTAATTAGAGTTAATAGAATTAAGGAGGGATTAAGAAGAAATTTAATAGAATTTAGTGGGGGGAGTAAAGAGAAAAAAAAAGGTTATGTTTTGGTAAGGTGAGAAAGAGAAAACCAGTAAGGAAAGGAAAACATTTTGTACGTATCAGAGAAAAACAAACCAGAACATAGCTTTTGAGAGAAACCAAGGGGAAGAACTAGGAAGGGAGAAGCTGCCATTTTTGCTGTAGAATTTGCTTATTTGAGGTAAGGGTGGGCTAGCATTTCAATTGTTAATGTATATATGTATGATTTCATGAAATTGGATGAAAAATGGTTGTTTTTGGAATTAGGTTTAAGAACATGAAAAATGGATCATTGTTGATGAAATTGTGTTATTGATGATGTTTCTGTGATTTGATTCTGAGTTGTTTTGGTTGTTGTGTTGCAAATAAAACTTGTAAACATTGTTGTAATTCAATTTGGGGTTTGGGTGATTGAAAATTGGGTTTTTTTGGGTGAAAACTGGTATGTTTCCGTAGGTCTGTTCGCATTCCATCGTAGTACGATGCTGGGAAATCGTAGTACGATTTTTCCAGTAGCAAAAATGACTTTTTCAGCACATTCCATCGTAGTACGATGCCTTGAAATCGTAGTACGATTTTCAGTGAAACAGCATTCCCTGTTTCGCGTTCTTGTGTCTTTTTCACCCATTTCTGTTCCGAACTGGCTTTTTGTGTAAACATGAAAGTTGTAGATAATTGAGTTAGCTTTCTAATGGCTTTGGTTTTACTTGAAAATGATGTTTAGATTTTGAGTTATGATGGAAATAGTCCAGGTGGGTATTGAGAAAACTTTAAGAAAACTTAGCTTAACTAATTCCGAGTTAGTCCAAAACCTATGGTTAGTTCCCAAACTACAAACTTAAGTATTAGAGGTTTAATTGAGGTGTTTTATGAGTATTTAGCTTATGTCTTATTGATCAAACTTGGTTTGCTTTTGAAGGATGTTTTGGACTTTGATATGAAATGAATTATACTTTGCTAAGTTTGCAATTGTTCATGGTGTTGTGGTGTGGTTGAGTCTAGTTGGGGAGGTGTCCTGTGGTTGGTGTTGTCGTTGGTTGCATGGTGAAAATGCACCACTATTTTGTTGTATGGTTGTATGTAGATATACTCCTTGAGTCTCATAACTCATTTGCATTGGTGGGGGCTCATGCCCCGGAATGTTTATACATTCAACTGGTGAGGGCTCATGCCCTGGAATGCTAGTCATTCATCTGGTGAGGGCTTATGCCCTGGGATGCTTTAACCATCCAAATTGGTGGGGGCTTATGCCCCGGAATGCTTAGCATTCAACGCGCGTAGTTGGTACCACATTTGCATAATGCATTAGTCGTTAATGGAGTCTTGCATTAGAAGTTTAAGGTGTGAGTTGTTGTTGGTGAGGTGTCACCACAAGTGGTTGTTGTCGGTGTTGTTATTTAAGGTGAATCTAAACATTGTTTGTTGAATTGTTTATGAAGATTGTTGATGATTATGGTGATGATGAATGTTCTTGTTGTTGCTGTTTTTCAATACAACTTTATGAATTATATATATATATATATTGCTTTTGTTTTGTGAACTCACCCCTTCTGCTGGAATTGCCGCCTTGTGGGCAAGTGCAGGTAGCGATGGATAGATAGGAGTCGGCTCGTTGTGTCTTAGGCTCTGATACGTAACGGGATGGGATTTATGTTTTATAATTTCATTCCTTTATGTATCATTTTTACTTGGAGAATTGTTTAATAATTATTTGAACCATGATGGTGAATATTTTACTTGGAGAGGCCTTCGTGCCAGATATGTTGATGTATCAGAAATTTTAAGATGATTTTGCAATGATTATTCCGCTGCAGTTTATTATATAAAGATATTATTACGGAGGATTATTTAAATAGTTTTATGTTTCTATTTAAATAAATTATTTTTGAAATGTGTATGTAATGCTCCGTTGTTTGTTGATTAACTCTGATAATTAGATATTATTATATCATTTTGGGAAACGGGGTGTTACATAATCGGCAAGACTTTATTTTCAGCACTTTCGTCGGTTACTATTTCAAATGTAATCGGCAGGATTTTTATTTTCAGCATATTCGTCGGTTACTATTTAGATAGTAATCGGCAAGATTTTTATTTTCAGCATATTTGTCGGTTACTATTTTAAAAGTAATCGACAAGATTTTTATTTTCAACATATTCCTCGGTTACTATTTCAAAAGTAATCGGCAAGATTTTTATTTTCAGCATGTTCGTCGGTTACTATTTCAAAAGTAATCGGCAAGATTTTTTTTTCAACATATTTGTCGGTTACTATTTTAAAAGTAATCGACAAAACTTTATTTTCAGCACATTCGTCGGTTACTATTTCAAAAGTAATCGGCAAGACTTTATTTTCAGCACTTTCGTCGGTTACTATTTCAAATGTAATCGGCAGGATTTTTATTTTCAGCATATTCGTCGGTTACTATTTAGATAGTAATCGGCAAGATTTTTATTTTCAGCATATTTGTCGGTTACTATTTTAAAAGTAATCGACAAGATTTTTATTTTCAACATATTCCTCGGTTACTATTTCAAAAGTAATCGGCAAGATTTTTATTTTCAGCATGTTCGTCGGTTACTATTTAGATAGTAATCGGCAAGATTTTTATTTTCAGCATATACGTCGGTTACTATTTAGATAGTAATCGGCAAGATTTTTATTTTCAGCATATTTGTCGGTTACTATTTTAAAAGTAATCGACAAGATTTTTATTTTCAACATATTCCTCGGTTACTAATTCAAAAGTAATCGGCAAGATTTTTATTTTCAGCATGTTCGTCGGTTACTATTTCAAAAGTAATCGGCAAGATTTTTTTTTCAACATATTTGTCGGTTACTATTTTAAAAGTAATCGACAAAACTTTATTTTCAGCACATTCGTCGGTTACTATTTCAAAAGTCATCGACAAGATTTTTATTTTCAACATATTCCTCGGTTACTATTTCAAAAGTAATCGGCAAGATTTTTATTTTCAGCATGTTCGTCGGTTACTATTTCAAAAGTAATCGGCAAGATTTTTTTTTCAACATATTTGTCGGTTACTATTTTAAAAGTAATCGACAAGACTTTATTTTCAGCACATTCGTCGGTTACTATTTCAAACGTAATCGGCAAGACTTTATTATCAGCACATTCGTTGGTTACTATTTTAAAAGTAATCGGCAAGATTTTTATTTTCAACTTATTCGTCGGTTACTATTTCAAAAGTAATCGGCAAGACTTTATTTTCAGCACTTTCGTCGGTTACTATTTCAAATGTAATCGGCAGGATTTTTATTTTCAGCATATTCGTCGGTTACTATTTAGATAGTAATCGGCAAGATTTTTATTTTCAGCATATTTGTCGGTTACTATTTTAAAAGTAATCGACAAGATTTTTATTTTCAACATATTCCTCGGTTACTATTTCAAAAGTAATCGGCAAGATTTTTATTTTCAGCATGTTCGTCGGTTACTATTTCAAAAGTAATCGGCAAGATTTTTTTTTCAACATATTTGTCGGTTACTAGTTTAAAAGTAATCGACAAGACTTTATTTTCAGCACATTCGTCGGTTACTATTTCAAAAGTAATCGGCAAGATTTTTATTTTCAACATATTCGTCGGTTACTATTTCATAAGTAATCGGCATGATTTATTTTCAGCACATTCGTCGGTTACTATTTCAAAAGTAATCGGCATGATCTATTTTCTGCACATTCGTCGATTACTATTTCAAAAGTAATCGGCAAGATTTTTATTTTCAGCATATTCGTCGGTTACTATTTCAAAAGTAATCGGCAAGATTTTTATTTTCAGCATATTTGTCGGTTACTATATTAAAAGTAATCGACAAGATTTCTATTTTCAACATATTCGTCGGTTACTATTTCAAACGTAATCGGCAAGACTTTATTATCAGCACATTCGGTGGTTGCTATTTTAAAAGTAATCGGCAAGATTTTTATTTTCAACATATTCGTCGGTTACTATTTCAAACGTAATCGGCAAGACTTTATTTTCAGCATATTCGTCGGTTACTATTTCAAAAGTAATCGGCAAGATTTTTATTTTCAGCATATTCGTCGGTTACTATTTCAAAAGTAATCGGCAAGATTTTTATTTTCAGCATATTTGTCGGTTACTATATTAAAAGTAATCGACAAGATTTTTATTTTCAACATATTCATCGGTTACTATTTCAAACGTAATCGGCAAGACTTTATTATCAGCACATTCGTTGGTTACTATTTTAAAAGTAATCGGCAAGATTTTTATTTTCAACTTATTCGTCGGTTACTATTTCAAAAGTAATCGGCAAGACTTTATTTTCAGCACTTTCGTCGGTTACTATTTCAAATGTAATCGGCAGGATTTTTATTTTCAGCATATTCGTCGGTTACTATTTAGATAGTAATCGGCAAAATTTTTATTTTCAGCATATTTGTCGGTTACTATTTTAAAAGTAATCGACAAGATTTTTATTTTCAACATATTCCTCGGTTACTATTTCAAAAGTAATCGGCAAGATTTTTATTTTCAGCATGTTCGTCGGTTACTATTTCAAAAGTAATCGGCAAGATTTTTTTTTCAACATACTTGTCGGTTACTATTTTAAAAGTAATCGACAAGACTTTATTTTCAGCACATTCGTCGGTTACTATTTCAAAAGTAATCGGCAAGATTTTTATTTTCAACATATTCGTCGCTTACTATTTCAAAAGTAATCGGCATGATTTATTTTCAGCACATTCGTCGGTTACTATTTCAAAAGTAATCGGCAAGATTTTTATTTTGAGCACATTCGTCGGTTACTATTTTAAAAGTAATCGACAAGACTTTTATTTTCAGCATATTCGTCGGTTACTATTTCGAAAGTAATCGGCAAGATTTTTATTTTCAGCATATTTGTCGGTTACTATTTTAAAAGTAATCGACAAGATTTTTATTTTCAACATATTCGTCGGTTACTATTTCATAAGTAATCGGCATGATTTATTTTCAGCACATTCGTCGGTTACTATTTCAAAAGTAATCGGCATGATCTATTTTCTGCACATTCGTCGGTTACTATTTCAAAAGTAATCGGCAAGATTTTTATTTTCAACATATTCGTCGCTTACTATTTCAAAAGTAATCGGCATGATTTATTTTCAGCACATTCGTCGGTTACTATTTCAAAAGTAATCGGCAAGATTTTTATTTTGAGCACATTCGTCGGTTACTATTTTAAAAGTAATCGACAAGACTTTTATTTTCAGCATATTCGTCGGTTACTATTTCGAAAGTAATCGGCAAGATTTTTATTTTCAGCATATTTGTCGGTTACTATTTTAAAAGTAATCGACAAGATTTTTATTTTCAACATATTCGTCGGTTACTATTTCATAAGTAATCGGCATGATTTATTTTCAGCACATTCGTCGGTTACTATTTCAAAAGTAATCGGCATGATCTATTTTCTGCACATTCGTCGATTACTATTTCAAAAGTAATCGGCAAGATTTTTATTTTCAGCATATTCGTCGGTTACTATTTCAAAAGTAATCGGCAAGATTTTTATTTTCAGCATATTTGTCGGTTACTATATTAAAAGTAATCGACAAGATTTCTATTTTCAACATATTCGTCGGTTACTATTTCAAACGTAATCGGCAAGACTTTATTATCAGCACATTCGTTGGTTACTATTTTAAAAGTAATCGGCAAGATTTTTATTTTCAACATATTCGTCGGTTACTATTTCAAACGTAATCGGCAGTATTTATTTTCAGCATATTCGTCGCATACTATTTCGAAAGTAATCGGCAAGATTTTTATTTTCAGCATATTTGTCGGTTACTATTTTAAAAGTAATCGACAAGACTTTATTTTCAGCACATTCGTCGGTTACTATTTCAAAAGTAATCGGCAAGATTTTTATTTTCAACATATTCGTCGGTTACTATTTCATAAGTAATCGGCATGATTTATTTTCAGCACATTCGTCGGTTACTATTTCAAAAGTAATCGGCATGATCTATTTTCTGCACATTCGTCGATTACTATTTCAAAAGTAATCGGCAAGATTTTTATTTTCAGCATATTCGTCGGTTACTATTTCAAAAGTAATCGGCAAGATTTTTATTTTCAGCATATTTGTCGGTTACTATATTAAAAGTAATCGACAAGATTTCTATTTTCAACATATTCGTCGGTTACTATTTCAAACGTAATCGGCAAGACTTTATTATCAGCACATTCGGTGGTTACTATTTTAAAAGTAATCGGCAAGATTTTTATTTTCAACATATTCGTCGGTTACTATTTCAAACGTAATCGGCAAGACTTTATTTTCAGCATATTCGTCGGTTACTATTTCAAAAGTAATCGGCAAGATTTTTATTTTCAGCATATTCGTCGGTTACTATTTCAAAAGTAATCGGCAAGATTTTTATTTTCAGCATATTTGTCGGTTACTATATTAAAAGTAATCGACAAGATTTTTATTTTCAACATATTCATCGGTTACTATTTCAAACGTAATCGGCAAGACTTTATTATCAGCACATTCGTTGGTTACTATTTTAAAAGTAATCGGCAAGATTTTTATTTTCAACTTATTCGTCGGTTACTATTTCAAAAGTAATCGGCAAGACTTTATTTTCAGCACTTTCGTCGGTTACTATTTCAAATGTAATCGGCAGGATTTTTATTTTCAGCATATTCGTCGGTTACTATTTAGATAGTAATCGGCAAGATTTTTATTTTCAGCATATTTGTCGGTTACTACTTTAAAAGTAATCGACAAGATTTTTATTTTCAACATATTCCTCGGTTACTATTTCAAAAGTAATCGGCAAGATTTTTATTTTCAGCATGTTCGTCGGTTACTATTTCAAAAGTAATCGGCAAGATTTTTTTTTCAACATATTTGTCGGTTACTATTTTAAAAGTAATCGACAAGACTTTATTTTCAGCACATTCGTCGGTTACTATTTCAAAAGTAATCGGCAAGATTTTTATTTTCAACATATTCGTCGCTTACTATTTCAAAAGTAATCGGCATGATTTATTTTCAGCACATTCGTCGGTTACTATTTCAAAAGTAATCGGCAAGATTTTTATTTTGAGCACATTCGTCGGTTACTATTTTAAAAGTAATCGGCAAGATTTTTATTTTCAACATATTCGTCGGTTACTATTTCAAAAGTAATCAGCAAGACTTTATTTTCAGTACTTTCGTCGGTTACTATTTCAAATGTAATCGGCAGGATTTTTATTTTCAGCATATTCGTCGGTTACTATTTAGATAGTAATCGGCAAGATTTTTATTTTCAGCATATTTGTCGGTTACTATTTTAAAAGTAATCGACAAGATTTTTATTTTCAACATATTCCTCGGTTACTAATTCAAAAGTAATCGGCAAGATTTTTATTTTCAGCATGTTCGTCGGTTACTATTTCAAAAGTAATCGGCAAGATTTTTTTTTCAACATATTTGTCGGTTACTATTTTAAAAGTAATCGACAAAACTTTATTTTCAGCACATTCGTCGGTTACTATTTCAAAAGTAATCGACAAGATTTTTATTTTCAACATATTCCTCGGTTACTATTTCAAAAGTAATCGGCAAGATTTTTATTTTCAGCATGTTCGTCGGTTACTATTTCAAAAGTAATCGGCAAGATTTTTTTTTCAACATATTTGTCGGTTACTATTTTAAAAGTAATCGACAAGACTTTATTTTCAGCACATTCGTCGGTTACTATTTCAAACGTAATCGGCAAGACTTTATTATCAGCACATTCGTTGGTTACTATTTTAAAAGTAATCGGCAAGATTTTTATTTTCAACATATTCGTCGGTTACTATTTCAAAAGTAATCGGCAAGACTTTATTTTCAGCACTTTCGTCGGTTACTATTTCAAATGTAATCGGCAGGATTTTTATTTTCAGCATATTCGTCGGTTACTATTTAGATAGTAATCGGCAAGATTTTTATTTTCAGCATATTTGTCGGTTACTATTTTAAAAGTAATCGACAAGATTTTTATTTTCAACATATTCCTCGGTTACTATTTCAAAAGTAATCGGCAAGATTTTTATTTTCAGCATGTTCGTCGGTTACTATTTCAAAAGTAATCGGCAAGATTTTTTTTTCAACATATTTGTCGGTTACTATTTTAAAAGTAATCGACAAAACTTTATTTTCAGCACATTCGTCGGTTACTATTTCAAAAGTAATCGGCAAGACTTTATTTTCAGCACTTTCGTCGGTTACTATTTCAAATGTAATCGGCAGGATTTTTATTTTCAGCATATTCGTCGGTTACTATTTAGATAGTAATCGGCAAGATTTTTATTTTCAGCATATTTGTCGGTTACTATTTTAAAAGTAATCGACAAGATTTTTATTTTCAACATATTCCTCGGTTACTATTTCAAAAGTAATCGGCAAGATTTTTATTTTCAGCATGTTCGTCGGTTACTATTTAGATAGTAATCGGCAAGATTTTTATTTTCAGCATATACGTCGGTTACTATTTAGATAGTAATCGGCAAGATTTTTATTTTCAGCATATTTGTCGGTTACTATTTGAAAAGTAATCGACAAGATTTTTATTTTCAACATATTCCTCGGTTACTAATTCAAAAGTAATCGGCAAGATTTTTATTTTCAGCATGTTCGTCGGTTACTATTTCAAAAGTAATCGGCAAGATTTTTTTTTCAACATATTTGTCGGTTACTATTTTAAAAGTAATCGACAAAACTTTATTTTCAGCACATTCGTCGGTTACTATTTCAAAAGTAATCGACAAGATTTTTATTTTCAACATATTCCTCGGTTACTATTTCAAAAGTAATCGGCAAGATTTTTATTTTCAGCATGTTCGTCGGTTACTATTTCAAAAGTAATCGGCAAGATTTTTTTTTCAACATATTTGTCGGTTACTATTTTAAAAGTAATCGACAAGACTTTATTTTCAGCACATTCGTCGGTTACTATTTCAAACGTAATCGGCAAGACTTTATTATCAGCACATTCGTTGGTTACTATTTTAAAAGTAATCGACAAAACTTTATTTTCAGCACATTCGTCGGTTACTATTTCAAAAGTAATCGGCAAGACTTTATTTTCAGCACATTCGTCGGTTACTATTTCAAACGTAATCGGCAAGATTTTTTTTTCAACATATTTGTCGGTTACTATTTTAAAAGTAATCGACAAAACTTTATTTTCAGCACATTCGTCGGTTACTATTTCAAAAGTAATCGGCAAGACTTTATTTTCAGCACTTTCGTCGGTTACTATTTCAAATGTAATCGGCAGGATTTTTATTTTCAGCATATTCGTCGGTTACTATTTAGATAGTAATCGGCAAGATTTTTATTTTCAGCATATTTGTCGGTTACTATTTTAAAAGTAATCGACAAGATTTTTATTTTCAACATATTCCTCGGTTACTATTTCAAAAGTAATCGGCAAGATTTTTATTTTCAGCATGTTCGTCGGTTACTATTTCAAAAGTAATCGGCAAGATTTTTTTTTCAACATATTTGTCGGTTACTATTTTAAAAGTAATCGACAAAACTTTATTTTCAGCACATTCGTCGGTTACTATTTCAAAAGTAATCGACAAGATTTTTATTTTCAACATATTCCTTGGTTACTATTTCAAAAGTAATCGGCAAGATTTTTATTTTCAGCATGTTCGTCGGTTACTATTTCAAAAGTAATCGGCAAGATTTTTTTTTCAACATATTTGTCGGTTACTATTTTAAAAGTAATCGACAAGACTTTATTTTCAGCACATTCGTCGGTTACTATTTCAAACGTAATCGGCAAGACTTTATTATCAGCACATTCGTTGGTTACTATTTTAAAAGTAATCGGCAAGATTTTTATTTTCAACATATTCGTCGGTTACTATTTCAAAAGTAATCGGCAAGACTTTATTTTCAGCACTTTCGTCGGTTACTATTTCAAATGTAATCGGCAGGATTTTTATTTTCAGCATATTCGTCGGTTACTATTTAGATAGTAATCGGCAAGATTTTTATTTTCAGCATATTTGTCGGTTACTATTTTAAAAGTAATCGACAAGATTTTTATTTTCAACATATTCCTCGGTTACTATTTCAAAAGTAATCGGCAAGATTTTTATTTTCAGCATGTTCGTCGGTTACTATTTCAAAAGTAATCGGCAAGATTTTTTTTTCAACATATTTGTCGGTTACTATTTTAAAAGTAATCGACAAAACTTTATTTTCAGCACATTCGTCGGTTACTATTTCAAAAGTAATCGGCAAGACTTTATTTTCAGCACTTTCGTCGGTTACTATTTCAAATGTAATCGGCAGGATTTTTATTTTCAGCATATTCGTCGGTTACTATTTAGATAGTAATCGGCAAGATTTTTATTTTCAGCATATTTGTCGGTTACTATTTTAAAAGTAATCGACAAGATTTTTATTTTCAACATATTCCTCGGTTACTATTTCAAAAGTAATCGGCAAGATTTTTATTTTCAGCATGTTCGTCGGTTACTATTTAGATAGTAATCGGCAAGATTTTTATTTTCAGCATATACGTCGGTTACTATTTAGATAGTAATCGGCAAGATTTTTATTTTCAGCATATTTGTCGGTTACTATTTGAAAAGTAATCGACAAGATTTTTATTTTCAACATATTCCTCGGTTACTAATTCAAAAGTAATCGGCAAGATTTTTATTTTCAGCATGTTCGTCGGTTACTATTTCAAAAGTAATCGGCAAGATTTTTTTTTCAACATATTTGTCGGTTACTATTTTAAAAGTAATCGACAAAACTTTATTTTCAGCACATTCGTCGGTTACTATTTCAAAAGTAATCGACAAGATTTTTATTTTCAACATATTCCTCGGTTACTATTTCAAAAGTAATCGGCAAGATTTTTATTTTCAGCATGTTCGTCGGTTACTATTTCAAAAGTAATCGGCAAGATTTTTTTTTCAACATATTTGTCGGTTACTATTTTAAAAGTAATCGACAAGACTTTATTTTCAGCACATTCGTCGGTTACTATTTCAAACGTAATCGGCAAGACTTTATTATCAGCACATTCGTTGGTTACTATTTTAAAAGTAATCGACAAAACTTTATTTTCAGCACATTCGTCGGTTACTATTTCAAAAGTAATCGGCAAGACTTTATTTTCAGCACATTCGTCGGTTACTATTTCAAACGTAATCGGCAAGATTTTTTTTTCAACATATTTGTCGGTTACTAGTTTAAAAGTAATCGACAAAACTTTATTTTCAGCACATTCGTCGGTTACTATTTCAAAAGTAATCGGCAAGACTTTATTTTCAGCACTTTCGTCGGTTACTATTTCAAATGTAATCGGCAGGATTTTTATTTTCAGCATATTCGTCGGTTACTATTTAGATAGTAATCGGCAAGATTTTTATTTTCAGCATATTTGTCGGTTACTATTTTAAAAGTAATCGACAAGATTTTTATTTTCAACATATTCCTCGGTTACTATTTCAAAAGTAATCGGCAAGATTTTTATTTTCAGCATGTTCGTCGGTTACTATTTCAAAAGTAATCGGCAAGATTTTTTTTTCAACATATTTGTCGGTTACTATTTTAAAAGTAATCGACAAAACTTTATTTTCAGCACATTCGTCGGTTACTATTTCAAAAGTAATCGACAAGATTTTTATTTTCAACATATTCCTTGGTTACTATTTCAAAAGTAATCGGCAAGATTTTTATTTTCAGCATGTTCGTCGGTTACTATTTCAAAAGTAATCGGCAAGATTTTTTTTTCAACATATTTGTCGGTTACTATTTTAAAAGTAATCGACAAGACTTTATTTTCAGCACATTCGTCGGTTACTATTTCAAACGTAATCGGCAAGACTTTATTATCAGCACATTCGTTGGTTACTATTTTAAAAGTAATCGGCAAGATTTTTATTTTCAACATATTCGTCGGTTACTATTTCAAAAGTAATCGGCAAGACTTTATTTTCAGCACTTTCGTCGGTTACTATTTCAAATGTAATCGGCAGGATTTTTATTTTCAGCATATTCGTCGGTTACTATTTAGATAGTAATCGGCAAGATTTTTATTTTCAGCATATTTGTCGGTTACTATTTTAAAAGTAATCGACAAGATTTTTATTTTCAACATATTCCTCGGTTACTATTTCAAAAGTAATCGGCAAGATTTTTATTTTCAGCATGTTCGTCGGTTACTATTTCAAAAGTAATCGGCAAGATTTTTTTTTCAACATATTTGTCGGTTACTAGTTTAAAAGTAATCGACAAGACTTTATTTTCAGCACATTCGTCGGTTACTATTTCAAAAGTAATCGGCAAGATTTTTATTTTCAACATATTCGTCGCTTACTATTTCAAAAGTAATCGGCATGATTTATTTTCAGCACATTCGTCGGTTACTATTTCAAAAGTAATCGGCAAGATTTTTATTTTGAGCACATTCGTCGGTTACTATTTTAAAAGTAATCGACAAGACTTTTATTTTCAGCATATTCGTCGGTTACTATTTCGAAAGTAATCGGCAAGATTTTTATTTTCAGCATATTTGTCGGTTACTATTTTAAAAGTAATCGACAAGACTTTATTTTCAGCACATTCGTCGGTTACAATTTCAAAAGTAATCGGCAAGATTTTTATTTTCAACATATTCGTCGGTTACTATTTCATAAGTAATCGGCATGATTTATTTTCAGCACATTCGTCGGTTACTATTTCAAAAGTAATCGGCATGATCTATTTTCTGCACATTCGTCGATTACTATTTCAAAAGTAATCGGCAAGATTTTTATTTTCAGCATATTCGTCGGTTACTATTTCAAAAGTAATCGGCAAGATTTTTATTTTCAGCATATTTGTCGGTTACTATATTAAAAGTAATCGACAAGATTTCTATTTTCAACATATTCGTCGGTTACTATTTCAAACGTAATCGGCAAGACTTTATTATCAGCACATTCGGTGGTTACTATTTTAAAAGTAATCGGCAAGATTTTTATTTTCAACATATTCGTCGGTTACTATTTCAAACGTAATCGGCAAGACTTTATTTTCAGCATATTCGTCGGTTACTATTTCAAAAGTAATCGGCAAGATTTTTATTTTCAGCATATTCGTCGGTTACTATTTCAAAAGTAATCGGCAAGATTTTTATTTTCAGCATATTTGTCGGTTACTATATTAAAAGTAATCGACAAGATTTTTATTTTCAACATATTCATCGGTTACTATTTCAAACGTAATCGGCAAGACTTTATTATCAGCACATTCGTTGGTTACTATTTTAAAAGTAATCGGCAAGATTTTTATTTTCAACTTATTCGTCGGTTACTATTTCAAAAGTAAACGGCAAGACTTTATTTTCAGCACTTTCGTCGGTTACTATTTCAAATGTAATCGGCAGGATTTTTATTTTCAGCATATTCGTCGGTTACTATTTAGATAGTAATCGGCAAGATTTTTATTTTCAGCATATTTGTCGGTTACTATTTTAAAAGTAATCGACAAGATTTTTATTTTCAACATATTCCTCGGTTACTATTTCAAAAGTAATCGGCAAGATTTTTATTTTCAGCATGTTCGTCGGTTACTATTTCAAAAGTAATCGGCAAGATTTTTTTTTCAACATATTTGTCGGTTACTATTTTAAAAGTAATCGACAAGACTTTATTTTCAGCACATTCGTCGGTTACTATTTCAAAAGTAATCGGCAAGATTTTTATTTTCAACATATTCGTCGCTTACTATTTCAAAAGTAATCGGCATGATTTATTTTCAGCACATTCGTCGGTTACTATTTCAAAAGTAATCGGCAAGATTTTTATTTTGAGCACATTCGTCGGTTACTATTTTAAAAGTAATCGACAAGACTTTTATTTTCAGCATATTCGTCGGTTACTATTTCGAAAGTAATCGGCAAGATTTTTATTTTCAGCATATTTGTCGGTTACTATTTTAAAAGTAATCGACAAGATTTTTATTTTCAACATATTCGTCGGTTACTATTTCATAAGTAATCGGCATGATTTATTTTCAGCACATTCGTCGGTTACTATTTCAAAAGTAATCGGCATGATCTATTTTCTGCACATTCGTCGGTTACTATTTCAAAAGTAATCGGCAAGATTTTTTTTTCAACATATTTGTCGGTTACTATTTTAAAAGTAATCGACAAGACTTTATTTTCAGCACATTCGTCGGTTACTATTTCAAAAGTAATCGGCAAGATTTTTATTTTCAACATATTCGTCGCTTACTATTTCAAAAGTAATCGGCATGATTTATTTTCAGCACATTCGTCGGTTACTATTTCAAAAGTAATCGGCAAGATTTTTATTTTGAGCACATTCGTCGGTTACTATTTTAAAAGTAATCGACAAGACTTTTATTTTCAGCATATTCGTCGGTTACTATTTCGAAAGTAATCGGCAAGATTTTTATTTTCAGCATATTTGTCGGTTACTATTTTAAAAGTAATCGACAAGATTTTTATTTTCAACATATTCGTCGGTTACTATTTCATAAGTAATCGGCATGATTTATTTTCAGCACATTCGTCGGTTACTATTTCAAAAGTAATCGGCATGATCTATTTTCTGCACATTCGTCGATTACTATTTCAAAAGTAATCGGCAAGATTTTTATTTTCAGCATATTCGTCGGTTACTATTTCAAAAGTAATCGGCAAGATTTTTATTTTCAGCATATTTGTCGGTTACTATATTAAAAGTAATCGACAAGATTTCTATTTTCAACATATTCGTCGGTTACTATTTCAAACGTAATCGGCAAGACTTTATTATCAGCACATTCGTTGGTTACTATTTTAAAAGTAATCGGCAAGATTTTTATTTTCAACATATTCGTCGGTTACTATTTCAAACGTAATCGGCAGTATTTATTTTCAGCATATTCGTCGGTTACTATTTCGAAAGTAATCGGCAAGATTTTTATTTTCAGCATATTTGTCGGTTACTATTTTAAAAGTAATCGACAAGACTTTATTTTCAGCACATTCGTCGGTTACTATTTCAAAAGTAATCGGCAAGATTTTTATTTTCAACATATTCGTCGGTTACTATTTCATAAGTAATCGGCATGATTTATTTTCAGCACATTCGTCGGTTACTATTTCAAAAGTAATCGGCATGATCTATTTTCTGCACATTCGTCGATTACTATTTCAAAAGTAATCGGCAAGATTTTTATTTTCAGCATATTCGTCGGTTACTATTTCAAAAGTAATCGGCAAGATTTTTATTTTCAGCATATTTGTCGGTTACTATATTAAAAGTAATCGACAAGATTTCTATTTTCAACATATTCGTCGGTTACTATTTCAAACGTAATCGGCAAGACTTTATTATCAGCACATTCGGTGGTTACTATTTTAAAAGTAATCGGCAAGATTTTTATTTTCAACATATTCGTCGGTTACTATTTCAAACGTAATCGGCAAGACTTTATTTTCAGCATATTCGTCGGTTACTATTTCAAAAGTAATCGGCAAGATTTTTATTTTCAGCATATTCGTCGGTTACTATTTCAAAAGTAATCGGCAAGATTTTTATTTTCAGCATATTTGTCGGTTACTATATTAAAAGTAATCGACAAGATTTTTATTTTCAACATATTCATCGGTTACTATTTCAAACGTAATCGGCAAGACTTTATTATCAGCACATTCGTTGGTTACTATTTTAAAAGTAATCGGCAAGATTTTTATTTTCAACTTATTCGTCGGTTACTATTTCAAAAGTAATCGGCAAGACTTTATTTTCAGCACTTTCGTCGGTTACTATTTCAAATGTAATCGGCAGGATTTTTATTTTCAGCATATTCGTCGGTTACTATTTAGATAGTAATCGGCAAGATTTTTATTTTCAGCATATTTGTCGGTTACTATTTTAAAAGTAATCGACAAGATTTTTATTTTCAACATATTCCTCGGTTACTATTTCAAAAGTAATCGGCAAGATTTTTATTTTCAGCATGTTCGTCGGTTACTATTTCAAAAGTAATCGGCAAGATTTTTTTTTCAACATATTTGTCGGTTACTATTTTAAAAGTAATCGACAAGACTTTATTTTCAGCACATTCGTCGGTTACTATTTCAAAAGTAATCGGCAAGATTTTTATTTTCAACATATTCGTCGCTTACTATTTCAAAAGTAATCGGCATGATTTATTTTCAGCACATTCGTCGGTTACTATTTCAAAAGTAATCGGCAAGATTTTTATTTTGAGCACATTCGTCGGTTACTATTTTAAAAGTAATCGACAAGACTTTTATTTTCAGCATATTCGTCAGTTACTATTTCGAAAGTAATCGGCAAGATTTTTATTTTCAGCATATTTGTCGGTTACTATTTCGATAGTAATCGGCAAGATTTTTATTTTCAGCATATTTGTCGGTTACTATTTTAAAAGTAATCGACAAGATTTTTATTTTCCACATATTCCTCGGTTACTATTTCAAAAGTAATCGGCAAGATTTTTATTTTCAGCATGTTCGTCGGTTACTATTTCAAAAGTAATCGGCAAGATTTTTTTTTTCAACATATGTGTCGGTTACTATTTTAAAAGTAATCGACAAGACTTTATTTTCAGCACATTCGTCGGTTACTATTTCAAAAGTAATCGGCAAGATTTTTATTTTCAACATATTCGTCGGTTACTATTTCATAAGTAATCGGCATGATTTATTTTCAGCACATTCGTCGGTTACTATTTCAAAAGTAATCGGCAAGATTTTTATTTTCAACATATTCCTCGGTTACTATTTAAAAAGTAATCGGTAAGATTTTTATTTTCAACATATTCGTCGCTTACTATTTCAAAAGTAATCAGCAAGATTTTTATTTTCAACATATTCGTCGCTTACTATTTCAAAAGTAATCGGCATGATTTATTTTCAGCACATTCGTCGGTTACTATTTCAAAAGTAATCGGCTAGATTTTTATTTTGAGCACATTCGTCGGTTACTATTTTAAAAGTAATCGACAAGACTTTTATTTTCAGCACATTTGTCGGTTACTATTTCAAAAGTAATCGGCATGATTTATTTTCAGCACATTCCTCGGTTACTATTTCAAAAGTAATCGGCAAGATTTTTATTTTAAGCACATTCGTCGGTTACTATTTTAAAAGTAATCGACCAGATTTTTATTTTCAACATATTCGTCCGTTACTATTTCAAAAGTAATCGGCAAGACTTTATTTTCAGCACTTTCGTCGGTTACTATTTCAAATGTAATCAGCAGGATTTTTATTTTCAGCATATTCGTCGGTTACTATTTCGAAAGTAATCGGCAAGATTTTTATTTTCAGCATATTTGTCGGTTACTATTTTAAAAGTAATCGACAAGATTTTTATTTTCAACATATTCCTCGGTTACTATTTCAAAAGTAATCGGCAAGATTTTTATTTTCAGCATGTTCGTCGGTTACTATTTCAAAAGTAATCGGCAAGATTTTTATTTTCAACATATTTGTCGGTTACAATTTTAAAAGTAATCGACAAGACTTTATTTTCAGCACATTCGTCGGTTACTATTTCAAAAGTAATCGGCAAGATTTTTATTTTCAACATATTCGTCGCTTACTATTTCAAAAGTAATCAACAAGATTTTTATTTTCAACATATTCGTCGCTTACTATTTCAAAAGTAATCAGCATGATTTATTTTCAGCACATTCGTCGGTTACTATTTCAAAAGTAATCGGCAAGATTTTTATTTTCAACATATTCGTCGCTTACTATTTCAAAAGTAATCAGCAAGATTTTTATTTTCAACATATTCGTCGCTTACTATTTCAAAAGTAATCGGCATGATTTATTTTCGGCACATTCGTCGGTTACTATTTCAAAAGTAATCGGCAAGATTTTTATTTTGAGCACATTCGTCGGTTACTATTTTAAAAGTAATCGACAAGACTTTTATTTTCAGCACATTTGTCGGTTACTATTTCAAAAGTAATCGGCATGATTTATTTTCAGCACATTCGTCGGTTACTATTTCAAAAGTAATCGGCAAGACTTTATTTTCAACACATTCATCGGTTACTATTTCAAAAGTAATCGGCATGATCTATTTTCTGCACATTTTTCGGGTACTATTTTAAAAGTAATCGACAAGATTTTTATTTTCAACATATTCGTCGGTTACTATTTCAAAAGTAATCGGCACGACTTTATTTTCAGCACTTTCGTCGGTTACTATTTCAAATGTAATCAGCAGGATTTTTATTTTCAGCATATTCGTCGGTTACTATTTCGAAAGTAATCTGCAAGATTTTTATTTTCAGCATATTTGTCGGTTACTATTTTAAAAGTAATCGACAAGATTTTTATTTTCAACATATTCCTCGGTTACTATTTCAAAAGTAATCGGCAAGATTTTTATTTTCAGCATGTTCGTCGGTTACTATTTCAAAAGTAATCGGCATGATTTATTTTCAGCACATTCGTCGGTTACTATTTCAAAAGTAATCGGCAAGACTTTATTTTCAACACATTCGTCGGTTACTATTTCAAAAGTAATCGGCATGATCTATTTTCTGCACATTCGTCGGTTACTATTTCAAAAGTATCGGCAAGATTTTTATTTTCAGCATATTCGTCGGTTACTATTTCAAAGGTAATCAGCAGTATTTATTTTCAGCACATTCGTCGGTTACTATTTCAAAAGTAATCGGCAAGATTTTTATTTTTAGCATATTTGTCGGGTACTATTTTAAAAGTAATCGACAAGATTTTTATTTTCAACATATTCGTCGGTTACTATTTCAAAAGTAATCGGCAAGAATTTATTTTCAGCACTTTCGTCGGTTACTATTTCAAATGTAATAAGTAGGATTTTTATTTTCAGCATATTCGTCGGTTACTATTTCGAAAGTAATCGGCAAGATTTTTATTTTCAGCATATTTGTCGGTTACTATTTTAAAAGTAATCGACAAGATTTTTATTTTCAGCATGTTCGTTGGTTACTATTTCAAAAGTAATCGGCAAGATTTTTATTTTCAACATATTTGTCGGTTACAATTTTAAAAGTAATCGACAAGACTTTATTTTCAGCACATTCGTCGGTTACTATTTCAAAACTAATCGGCAAGATTTTTATTTTCAACATATTCGTCGCTTACTATTTCAAAAGTAATCAACAAGATTTTTATTTTCAACATATTCGTCCGTTACTATTTCAAAAGTAATCGGCAAGACTTTATTTTCAGCACTTTCGTCGGTTACTATTTCAAATGTAATCAGCAGGATTTTTATTTTCAGCATATTCGTCGGTTACTATTTCGAAAGTAATCGGCAAGATTTTTATTTTCAGCATATTTGTCGGTTACTATTTTAAAAGTAATCGACAAGATTTTTATTTTCAACATATTCCTCGGTTACTATTTCAAAAGTAATCGGCAAGATTTTTATTTTCAGCATGTTCGTCGGTTACTATTTCAAAAGTAATCGGCAAGATTTTTATTTTCAACATATTTGTCGGTTACAATTTTAAAAGTAATCGACAAGACTTTATTTTCAGCACATTCGTCGGTTACTATTTCAAAAGTAATCGGCAAGATTTTTATTTTCAACATATTCGTCGCTTACTATTTCAAAAGTAATCAACAAGATTTTTATTTTCAACATATTCGTCGCTTACTATTTCAAAAGTAATCAGCATGATTTATTTTCAGCACATTCGTCGGTTACTATTTCAAAAGTAATCGGCAAGATTTTTATTTTCAACATATTCGTCGCTTACTATTTCAAAAGTAATCAGCAAGATTTTTATTTTCAACATATTCGTCGCTTACTATTTCAAAAGTAATCGGCATGATTTATTTTCGGCACATTCGTCGGTTACTATTTCAAAAGTAATCGGCAAGATTTTTATTTTGAGCACATTCGTCGGTTACTATTTTAAAAGTAATCGACAAGACTTTTATTTTCAGCACATTTGTCGGTTACTATTTCAAAAGTAATCGGCATGATTTATTTTCAGCACATTCGTCGGTTACTATTTCAAAAGTAATCGGCAAGACTTTATTTTCAACACATTCATCGGTTACTATTTCAAAAGTAATCGGCATGATCTATTTTCTGCACATTTTTCGGGTACTATTTTAAAAGTAATCGACAAGATTTTTATTTTCAACATATTCGTCGGTTACTATTTCAAAAGTAATCGGCACGACTTTATTTTCAGCACTTTCGTCGGTTACTATTTCAAATGTAATCAGCAGGATTTTTATTTTCAGCATATTCGTCGGTTACTATTTCGAAAGTAATCTGCAAGATTTTTATTTTCAGCATATTTATCGGTTACTATTTTAAAAGTAATCGACAAGATTTTTATTTTCAACATATTCCTCGGTTACTATTTCAAAAGTAATCGGCAAGATTTTTATTTTCAGCATGTTCGTCGGTTACTATTTCAAAAGTAATCGGCATGATTTATTTTCAGCACATTCGTCGGTTACTATTTCAAAAGTAATCGGCAAGACTTTATTTTCAACACATTCGTCGGTTACTATTTCAAAAGTAATCGGCATGATCTATTTTCTGCACATTCGTCGGTTACTATTTCAAAAGTATCGGCAAGATTTTTATTTTCAGCATATTCGTCGGTTACTATTTCAAAGGTAATCAGCAGTATTTATTTTCAGCACATTCGTCGGTTACTATTTCAAAAGTAATCGGCAAGATTTTTATTTTTAGCATATTTGTCGGGTACTATTTTAAAAGTAATCGACAAGATTTTTATTTTCAACATATTCGTCGGTTACTATTTCAAAAGTAATCGGCAAGAATTTATTTTCAACACTTTCGTCGGTTACTATTTCAAATGTAATAAGTAGGATTTTTATTTTCAGCATATTCGTCGGTTACTATTTCGAAAGTAATCGGCAAGATTTTTATTTTCAGCATATTTGTCGGTTACTATTTTAAAAGTAATCGACAAGATTTTTATTTTCAGCATGTTCGTTGGTTACTATTTCAAAAGTAATCGGCAAGATTTTTATTTTCAACATATTTGTCGGTTACAATTTTAAAAGTAATCGACAAGACTTTATTTTCAGCACATTCGTCGGTTACTATTTCAAAACTAATCGGCAAGATTTTTATTTTCAACATATTCGTCGCTTACTATTTCAAAAGTAATCAACAAGATTTTTATTTTCAACATATTCGTCCGTTACTATTTCAAAAGTAATCGGCAAGACTTTATTTTCAGCACTTTCGTCGGTTACTATTTCAAATGTAATCAGCAGGATTTTTATTTTCAGCATATTCGTCGGTTACTATTTCGAAAGTAATCGGCAAGATTTTTATTTTCAGCATATTTGTCGGTTACTATTTTAAAAGTAATCGACAAGATTTTTATTTTCAACATATTCCTCGGTTACTATTTCAAAAGTAATCGGCAAGATTTTTATTTTCAGCATGTTCGTCGGTTACTATTTCAAAAGTAATCGGCAAGATTTTTATTTTCAACATATTTGTCGGTTACAATTTTAAAAGTAATCGACAAGACTTTATTTTCAGCACATTCGTCGGTTACTATTTCAAAAGTAATCGGCAAGATTTTTATTTTCAACATATTCGTCGCTTACTATTTCAAAAGTAATCAACAAGATTTTTATTTTCAACATATTCGTCGCTTACTATTTCAAAAGTAATCAGCATGATTTATTTTCAGCACATTCGTCGGTTACTATTTCAAAAGTAATCGGCAAGATTTTTATTTTCAACATATTCGTCGCTTACTATTTCAAAAGTAATCAGCAAGATTTTTATTTTCAACATATTCGTCGCTTACTATTTCAAAAGTAATCGGCATGATTTATTTTCGGCACATTCGTCGGTTACTATTTCAAAAGTAATCGGCAAGATTTTTATTTTGAGCACATTCGTCGGTTACTATTTTAAAAGTAATCGACAAGACTTTTATTTTCAGCACATTTGTCGGTTACTATTTCAAAAGTAATCGGCATGATTTATTTTCAGCACATTCGTCGGTTACTATTTCAAAAGTAATCGGCAAGACTTTATTTTCAACACATTCATCGGTTACTATTTCAAAAGTAATCGGCATGATCTATTTTCTGCACATTTTTCGGGTACTATTTTAAAAGTAATCGACAAGATTTTTATTTTCAACATATTCGTCGGTTACTATTTCAAAAGTAATCGGCACGACTTTATTTTCAGCACTTTCGTCGGTTACTATTTCAAATGTAATCAGCAGGATTTTTATTTTCAGCATATTCGTCGGTTACTATTTCGAAAGTAATCTGCAAGATTTTTATTTTCAGCATATTTGTCGGTTACTATTTTAAAAGTAATCGACAAGATTTTTATTTTCAACATATTCCTCGGTTACTATTTCAAAAGTAATCGGCAAGATTTTTATTTTCAGCATGTTCGTCGGTTACTATTTCAAAAGTAATCGGCATGATTTATTTTCAGCACATTCGTCGGTTACTATTTCAAAAGTAATCGGCAAGACTTTATTTTCAACACATTCGTCGGTTACTATTTCAAAAGTAATCGGCATGATCTATTTTCTGCACATTCGTCGGTTACTATTTCAAAAGTATCGGCAAGATTTTTATTTTCAGCATATTCGTCGGTTACTATTTCAAAGGTAATCAGCAGTATTTATTTTCAGCACATTCGTCGGTTACTATTTCAAAAGTAATCGGCAAGATTTTTATTTTTAGCATATTTGTCGGGTACTATTTTAAAAGTAATCGACAAGATTTTTATTTTCAACATATTCGTCGGTTACTATTTCAAAAGTAATCGGCAAGAATTTATTTTCAGCACTTTCGTCGGTTACTATTTCAAATGTAATAAGTAGGATTTTTATTTTCAGCATATTCGTCGGTTACTATTTCGAAAGTAATCGGCAAGATTTTTATTTTCAGCATATTTGTCGGTTACTATTTTAAAAGTAATCGACAAGATTTTTATTTTCAGCATGTTCGTTGGTTACTATTTCAAAAGTAATCGGCAAGATTTTTATTTTCAACATATTTGTCGGTTACAATTTTAAAAGTAATCGACAAGACTTTATTTTCAGCACATTCGTCGGTTACTATTTCAAAACTAATCGGCAAGATTTTTATTTTCAACATATTCGTCGCTTACTATTTCAAAAGTAATCAACAAGATTTTTATTTTCAACATATTCGTCGCTTACTATTTCAAAAGTAATCGGCATGATTTATTTTCAGCACATTCGTCGGTTACTATTTCAAAAGTAATCGGCAAGATTTTTATTTTCAACATATTCGTCGCTTACAATTTAAAAAGTAATCAGCAAGATTTTTATTTTCAACATATTCGTCGCTCACTATTTCAAAAGTAATCGGCATGATTTATTTTCGGCACATTCGTCGGTTACTATTTCAAAAGTAATCGGCAAGATTTTTATTTTGAGCACATTCGTCGGTTACTATTTTAAAAGTAATCGACAAGACTTTTATTTTCAGCACATTTGTCGGTTACTATTTCAAAAGTAATCGGCATGATTTATTTTCAGCACATTCGTCGGTTACTATTTCAAAAGTAATCGGCAAGACTTTATTTTCAACACATTCGTCGGTTACTATTTCAAAAGTAATCGGCATGATCTATTTTCTGCACATTTGTCGGGTACTATTTTAAAAGTAATCGACAAGATTTTTATTTTCAACATATTCGTCGGTTACTATTTCAAAAGTAATCGGCACGACTTTATTTTCAGCACTTTCGTCGGTTACTATTTCAAATGTAATCAGCAGGATTTTTATTTTCAGCATATTCGTCGGTTACTATTTCGAAAGTAATCTGCAAGATTTTTATTTTCAGCATATTTGTCGGTTACTATTTTAAAAGTAATCGACAAGATTTTTATTTTCAACATATTCCTCGGTTACTATTTCAAAAGTAATCGGCAAGATTTTTATTTTCAGCATGTTCGTCGGTTACTATTTCAAAAGTAATCGGCAAGATTTTTATTTTCAACATATTTGTCGGTTACAATTTTAAAAGTAATCGACAAGACTTTATTTTCAGCACATTCGTCGGTTACTATTTCAAAAGTAATCGGCAAAATTTTTATTTTCAACATATTCGTCGCTTACTATTTCAAAAGTAATCAACAAGATTTTTATTTTCAACATATTCGTCGCTTACTATTTCAAAAGTAATCGGCATGATTTATTTTCAGCACATTCGTCGGTTACTATTTCAAATGTAATCGGCAAGATTTTTATTTTCATCATATTCGTCGCTTACTATTTCAAAAGTAATCAGCAAGATTTTTATTTTCAACATATTCGTCGCTTACTATTTCAAAAGTAATCGGCATGATTTATTTTCAGCACATTCGTCGGTTACTATTTCAAAAGTAATCGGCATGATTTTTATTTTGAGCACATTCGTCGGTTACTATTTTAAAAGTAATCGACAAGACTTTTATTTTCAGCACATTTGTCGGTTACTATTTCAAAAGTAATCGGCATGATTTATTTTCAGCACATTCGTCGGTTACTATTTCAAAAGTAATCGGCAAGATTTTTATTTTGAGCACATTCGTCGGTTACTATTTTAAAAGTAATCGACAAAACATTTATTTTCAGCACATTTGTCGGTTACTATTTCAAAAGTAATCGGCATGATTTATTTTCAGCACATTCGTCGGTTACTATTTCAAAAGTAATCGGCAAGACTTTATTTTCAACAAATTCGTCGGTTACTATTTCAAAAGTAATCGGCATGATCTATTTTCTGCACATTCGTCGGTTACTATTTCAAAAGTAATCGGCAAGATTTTTATTTTCAGCATATTCGTCGGTTACTATTTCAAAGGTAATCAGCAGTATTTATTTTCAGCATATTCGTCGGTTATTATTTCAAAAGTAATCGGCAAGATTTTTATTTTTAGCATATTTGTCGGGTACTATTTTAAATGTAATCGACAAGATTTTTAATTTCAACATATTCGTCGGTTACTATTTCAAAAGTAATCGGCAAGACTTTATTTTCAGCACTTTCGTCGGTTACTATTTCAAATGTAATCGGCAGGATTTTTATTTTCAGCATATTCGTCGGTTACTATTTCGAAAGTAATCGACAAGATTTTTATTTTCAGCATATTTGTCGGTTACTATTTTAAAAGTAATCGACAAGATTTTTATTTTCAACATATTCCTCGGTTACTATTTCAAAAGTAATCGGCAAGATTTTTATTTTCAGCATGTTCGTCGGTTACTATTTCAAAATTAATCGGCATGATTTTTATTTTCAACATATTTGTCGGTTACAATTTTAAAAGTAATCGACAAGACTTTATTTTCAGCCCATTCGTCGGTTACTATTTCAAAAGTAATCGGCAAGATTTTTATTTTCAACATATTCGTCGCTTACTATTTCAAAAGTAATCAGCAAGATTTTTATTTTCAACATATTCGTCGCTTACTATTTCAAAAGTAATCGGCATGATTTATTTTCAGCACATTCGTCGGTTACTATTTCAAAAGTAATCGGCAAGATTTTTATTTTCAACATATTCGTCGCTTACTAATTAAAAAGTAATCAGCAAGATTTTTATTTTCAACATATTCGTCGCTTACTATTTCAAAAGTAATCGGCATGATTTATTTTCAGCACATTCGTCGGTTACTATTTCAAAAGTAATCGGCAGGATTTTTATTTTTCAGCATATTCGTGGGTTACTATTTCAAAAGTAATCGGCAAGATTTTTATTTTGAGCACATTCGTTGGTTACTATTTTAAAAGTAATCGACAAGACTTTTATTTTCAGCACATTTGAAGGTTACTATTTCAAAAGTAATCGGCATGATTTATTTTCAGCACATTCGTCGGTTACTATTTCAAAAGTAATCGGCAAGATTTTTATTTTGAGCACATTCGTCGGTTACTATTTTAAAAGTAATCGACAAAACTTTTATTTTCAGCACATTTGTCGGTTACTATTTCAAAAGTAATCGGCATGATTTATTTTCAGCACATTCGTCGGTTACTATTTCAAAAGTAATCGGCAAGACTTTATTTTCAACAAATTCGTCGGTTACTATTTCAAAAGTAATCGGCATGATCTATTTTCTGCACATTCGTCGGTTACTATTTCAAAAGTAATCGGCAAGATTTTTATTTTCAGCATATTCGTCGGTTACTATTTCAAAGGTAATCAGCAGTATTTATTTTCAGCACATTCGTCGGTTATTAGTTCAAAAGTAATCGGCAAGATTTTTATTTTTAGCATATTTGTCGGGTACTATTTTAAATGTAATCGACAAGATTTTTATTTTCAACATATTCGTCGGTTACTATTTCAAAAGTAATCGGCAAGACTTTATTTTCAGCACTTTCGTCGGTTACTATTTCAAATGTAATCGGCAGGATTTTTATTTTCAGCATATTCGTCGGTTACTATTTCGAAAGTAATCGACAAGATTTTTATTTTCAGCATATTTGTCGGTTACTATTTTAAAAGTAATCGACAAGATTTTTATTTTCAACATATTCCTCGGTTACTATTTCAAAAGTAATCGGCAAGATTTTTATTTTCAGCATGTTCGTCGGTTACTATTTCAAAATTAATCGGCATGATTTTTATTTTCAACATATTTGTCGGTTACAATTTTAAAAGTAATCGACAAGACTTTATTTTCAGCCCATTCGTCGGTTACTATTTCAAAAGTAATCGGCAAGATTTTTATTTTCAACATATTCGTCGCTTACTATTTCAAAAGTAATCAGCAAGATTTTTATTTTCAACATATTCGTCGCTTACTATTTCAAAAGTAATCGGCATGATTTATTTTCAGCACATTCGTCGGTTACTATTTCAAAAGTAATCGGCAAGATTTTTATTTTCAACATATTCGTCGCTTACTAATTAAAAAGTAATCAGCAAGATTTTTATTTTCAACATATTCGTCGCTTACTATTTCAAAAGAAATCGGCATGATTTATTTTCAGCACATTCGTCGGTTACTATTTCAAAAGTAATCGGCAGGATTTTTATTTTTCAACATATTCGTCGGTTACTATTTCAAAAGTAATCGGCAAGAATTTATTTTCAGCACTTTCGTCGGTTACTATTTCAAATGTAATAAGTAGGATTTTTATTTTCAGCATATTCGTCGGTTACTATTTCGAAAGTAATCGGCAAGATTTTTATTTTCAGCATATTTGTCGGTTACTATTTTAAAAGTAATCGACAAGATTTTTATTTTCAGCATGTTCGTTGGTTACTATTTCAAAAGTAATCGGCAAGATTTTTATTTTCAACATATTTGTCGGTTACAATTTTAAAAGTAATCGACAAGACTTTATTTTCAGCACATTCGTCGGTTACTATTTCAAAACTAATCGGCAAGATTTTTATTTTCAACATATTCGTCGCTTACTATTTCAAAAGTAATCAACAAGATTTTTATTTTCAACATATTCGTCGCTTACTATTTCAAAAGTAATCGGCATGATTTATTTTCAGCACATTCGTCGGTTACTATTTCAAAAGTAATCGGCAAGATTTTTATTTTCAACATATTCGTCGCTTACAATTTAAAAAGTAATCAGCAAGATTTTTATTTTCAACATATTCGTCGCTCACTATTTCAAAAGTAATCGGCATGATTTATTTTCGGCACATTCGTCGGTTACTATTTCAAAAGTAATCGGCAAGATTTTTATTTTGAGCACATTCGTCGGTTACTATTTTAAAAGTAATCGACAAGACTTTTATTTTCAGCACATTTGTCGGTTACTATTTCAAAAGTAATCGGCATGATTTATTTTCAGCACATTCGTCGGTTACTATTTCAAAAGTAATCGGCAAGACTTTATTTTCAACACATTCGTCGGTTACTATTTCAAAAGTAATCGGCATGATCTATTTTCTGCACATTTGTCGGGTACTATTTTAAAAGTAATCGACAAGATTTTTATTTTCAACATATTCGTCGGTTACTATTTCAAAAGTAATCGGCACGACTTTATTTTCAGCACTTTCGTCGGTTACTATTTCAAATGTAATCAGCAGGATTTTTATTTTCAGCATATTCGTCGGTTACTATTTCGAAAGTAATCTGCAAGATTTTTATTTTCAGCATATTTGTCGGTTACTATTTTAAAAGTAATCGACAAGATTTTTATTTTCAACATATTCCTCGGTTACTATTTCAAAAGTAATCGGCAAGATTTTTATTTTCAGCATGTTCGTCGGTTACTATTTCAAAAGTAATCGGCAAGATTTTTATTTTCAACATATTTGTCGGTTACAATTTTAAAAGTAATCGACAAGACTTTATTTTCAGCACATTCGTCGGTTACTATTTCAAAAGTAATCGGCAAAATTTTTATTTTCAACATATTCGTCGCTTACTATTTCAAAAGTAATCAACAAGATTTTTATTTTCAACATATTCGTCGCTTACTATTTCAAAAGTAATCGGCATGATTTATTTTCAGCACATTCGTCGGTTACTATTTCAAATGTAATCGGCAAGATTTTTATTTTCATCATATTCGTCGCTTACTATTTCAAAAGTAATCAGCAAGATTTTTATTTTCAACATATTCGTCGCTTACTATTTCAAAAGTAATCGGCATGATTTATTTTCAGCACATTCGTCGGTTACTATTTCAAAAGTAATCGGCATGATTTTTATTTTGAGCACATTCGTCGGTTACTATTTTAAAAGTAATCGACAAGACTTTTATTTTCAGCACATTTGTCGGTTACTATTTCAAAAGTAATCGGCATGATTTATTTTCAGCACATTCGTCGGTTACTATTTCAAAAGTAATCGGCAAGATTTTTATTTTGAGCACATTCGTCGGTTACTATTTTAAAAGTAATCGACAAAACATTTATTTTCAGCACATTTGTCGGTTACTATTTCAAAAGTAATCGGCATGATTTATTTTCAGCACATTCGTCGGTTACTATTTCAAAAGTAATCGGCAAGACTTTATTTTCAACAAATTCGTCGGTTACTATTTCAAAAGTAATCGGCATGATCTATTTTCTGCACATTCGTCGGTTACTATTTCAAAAGTAATCGGCAAGATTTTTATTTTCAGCATATTCGTCGGTTACTATTTCAAAGGTAATCAGCAGTATTTATTTTCAGCATATTCGTCGGTTATTATTTCAAAAGTAATCGGCAAGATTTTTATTTTTAGCATATTTGTCGGGTACTATTTTAAATGTAATCGACAAGATTTTTAATTTCAACATATTCGTCGGTTACTATTTCAAAAGTAATCGGCAAGACTTTATTTTCAGCACTTTCGTCGGTTACTATTTCAAATGTAATCGGCAGGATTTTTATTTTCAGCATATTCGTCGGTTACTATTTCGAAAGTAATCGACAAGATTTTTATTTTCAGCATATTTGTCGGTTACTATTTTAAAAGTAATCGACAAGATTTTTATTTTCAACATATTCCTCGGTTACTATTTCAAAAGTAATCGGCAAGATTTTTATTTTCAGCATGTTCGTCGGTTACTATTTCAAAATTAATCGGCATGATTTTTATTTTCAACATATTTGTCGGTTACAATTTTAAAAGTAATCGACAAGACTTTATTTTCAGCCCATTCGTCGGTTACTATTTCAAAAGTAATCGGCAAGATTTTTATTTTCAACATATTCGTCGCTTACTATTTCAAAAGTAATCAGCAAGATTTTTATTTTCAACATATTCGTCGCTTACTATTTCAAAAGTAATCGGCATGATTTATTTTCAGCACATTCGTCGGTTACTATTTCAAAAGTAATCGGCAAGATTTTTATTTTCAACATATTCGTCGCTTACTAATTAAAAAGTAATCAGCAAGATTTTTATTTTCAACATATTCGTCGCTTACTATTTCAAAAGTAATCGGCATGATTTATTTTCAGCACATTCGTCGGTTACTATTTCAAAAGTAATCGGCAGGATTTTTATTTTTCAGCATATTCGTGGGTTACTATTTCAAAAGTAATCGGCAAGATTTTTATTTTGAGCACATTCGTTGGTTACTATTTTAAAAGTAATCGACAAGACTTTTATTTTCAGCACATTTGAAGGTTACTATTTCAAAAGTAATCGGCATGATTTATTTTCAGCACATTCGTCGGTTACTATTTCAAAAGTAATCGGCAAGATTTTTATTTTGAGCACATTCGTCGGTTACTATTTTAAAAGTAATCGACAAAACTTTTATTTTCAGCACATTTGTCGGTTACTATTTCAAAAGTAATCGGCATGATTTATTTTCAGCACATTCGTCGGTTACTATTTCAAAAGTAATCGGCAAGACTTTATTTTCAACAAATTCGTCGGTTACTATTTCAAAAGTAATCGGCATGATCTATTTTCTGCACATTCGTCGGTTACTATTTCAAAAGTAATCGGCAAGATTTTTATTTTCAGCATATTCGTCGGTTACTATTTCAAAGGTAATCAGCAGTATTTATTTTCAGCACATTCGTCGGTTATTATTTCAAAAGTAATCGGCAAGATTTTTATTTTTAGCATATTTGTCGGGTACTATTTTAAATGTAATCGACAAGATTTTTATTTTCAACATATTCGTCGGTTACTATTTCAAAAGTAATCGGCAAGACTTTATTTTCAGCACTTTCGTCGGTTACTATTTCAAATGTAATCGGCAGGATTTTTATTTTCAGCATATTCGTCGGTTACTATTTCGAAAGTAATCGACAAGATTTTTATTTTCAGCATATTTGTCGGTTACTATTTTAAAAGTAATCGACAAGATTTTTATTTTCAACATATTCCTCGGTTACTATTTCAAAAGTAATCGGCAAGATTTTTATTTTCAGCATGTTCGTCGGTTACTATTTCAAAATTAATCGGCATGATTTTTATTTTCAACATATTTGTCGGTTACAATTTTAAAAGTAATCGACAAGACTTTATTTTCAGCCCATTCGTCGGTTACTATTTCAAAAGTAATCGGCAAGATTTTTATTTTCAACATATTCGTCGCTTACTATTTCAAAAGTAATCAGCAAGATTTTTATTTTCAACATATTCGTCGCTTACTATTTCAAAAGTAATCGGCATGATTTATTTTCAGCACATTCGTCGGTTACTATTTCAAAAGTAATCGGCAAGATTTTTATTTTCAACATATTCGTCGCTTACTAATTAAAAAGTAATCAGCAAGATTTTTATTTTCAACATATTCGTCGCTTACTATTTCAAAAGAAATCGGCATGATTTATTTTCAGCACATTCGTCGGTTACTATTTCAAAAGTAATCAGCAGGATTTTTATTTTTCAGCATATTCGTGGGTTACTATTTCAAAAGTAATCGGCAAGATTTTTATTTTGAGCACATTCGTTGGTTACTATTTTAAAAGTAATCGACAAGACTTTTATTTTCAGCACATTTGAAGGTTACTATTTCAAAAGTAATCGGCATGATTTATTTTCAGCACATTCGTCGGTTACTATTTCAAAAGTAATCGGCAAGACTTTATTTTCAACACATTCGTCGGTTACTATTTCAAAAGTAATCGGCATGATCTATTTTCTGCACATTCGTCGGTTACTATTTCAAAAGTAATCGGCAATATTTTTATTTTCAGCATATTCGTCGGTTACTATTTCAAAGGTAATCAGCAGTATTTATTTTCAGCACATTCGTCGGTTACTATTTCAAAAGTAATCGGCAAGATTTTTATTTTCAGCATATTCGTCGGTTACTATTTCAAAGGTAATCAGCAGTATTTATTTTCAGCACATTCGTCGGTTACTATTTTAAAAGTAATCGACAAGACTTTATTTTTAGCACATTCGTCGGTTACTATTTCAAAAGTAATCGGCAAGATTTTTGTTTTCAAAATATTCGTCGCTTACTATTTCAAAAGTAATCAGCAAGATTTTTATTTTCAACATATTCATCGCTTACTATTTGAAAAGTAATCGGCACGATTTATTTTCAGCACATTCGTCGGTTACTATTTCAAAAGTAATCGGCAAGATTTTTATTTTGAGCACATTCGTCGGTTACTATTTTAAAAGTAATCGACAAGACTTTTATTTTCAGCATATTCGTCGGTTACTATTTCGAAAGTAATCGGCAAGATTTTTATTTTCAGCATATTTGTCGGTTACTATTTTAAAAGTAATCGACAAGATTTTTATTTTCAACATATTCGTCAGTTACTATTTCATAAGTAATCGGCATGATTTATTTTCAGCACATTCGTCGGTTACTATTTCAAAAGTAATCGACATGATCTATTTTCTGCACATTCGTCGGTTACTATTTCAAAAGTAATCGGCAAGATTTATATTTTCAGCATATTCGTCGGTTACTATTTCAAAAGTAATCGGCAAGATTTTTATGTTCAACATATTCGTCGCTTACTATTTCAAAAGTAATCGGCATGATTTATTTTCAGCACATTCGTCAGTTACTATTTCAAAAGTAATCGGCAAGATTTTTATTTTCAACATATTCGTCGCTTACTAATTAAAAAGTAATCAGCAAGATTTTTATTTTCAACATATTCGTCGCTTACTATTTCAAAAGTAATCGGCATGATTTATTTTCAGCACATTCGTCGGTTACTATTTCAAAAGTAATCGACAAGATTTTTATTTTCAGCATATTTGTCGGTTACTATTTTAAAAGTAATCGACAAGATTTTTATTTTCAACATATTCCTCGGTTACTATTTCAAAAGTAATCGGCAAGATTTTTATTTTCAGCATGTTCGTCGGTTACTATTTCAAAATTAATCGGCATGATTTTTATTTTCAACATATTTGTCGGTTACAATTTTAAAAGTAATCGACAAGACTTTATTTTCAGCCCATTCGTCGGTTACTATTTCAAAAGTAATCGGCAAGATTTTTATTTTCAACATATTCGTCGCTTACTATTTCAAAAGTAATCAGCAAGATTTTTATTTTCAACATATTCGTCGCTTACTATTTCAAAAGTAATCGGCATGATTTATTTTCAGCACATTCGTCGGTTACTATTTCAAAAGTAATCGGCAAGATTTTTATTTTCAACATATTCGTCGCTTACTAATTAAAAAGTAATCAGCAAGATTTTTATTTTCAACATATTCGTCGCTTACTATTTCAAAAGTAATCGGCATGATTTATTTTCAGCACATTCGTCGGTTACTATTTCAAAAGTAATCAGCAGGATTTTTATTTTTCAGCATATTCGTGGGTTACTATTTCAAAAGTAATCGGCAAGATTTTTATTTTGAGCACATTCGTTGGTTACTATTTTAAAAGTAATCGACAAGACTTTTATTTTCAGCACATTTGAAGGTTACTATTTCAAAAGTAATCGGCATGATTTATTTTCAGCACATTCGTCGGTTACTATTTCAAAAGTAATCGGCAAGACTTTATTTTCAACACATTCGTCGGTTACTATTTCAAAAGTAATCGGCATGATCTATTTTCTGCACATTCGTCGGTTACTATTTCAAAAGTAATCGGCAATATTTTTATTTTCAGCATATTCGTCGGTTACTATTTCAAAGGTAATCAGCAGTATTTATTTTCAGCACATTCGTCGGTTACTATTTCAAAAGTAATCGGCAAGATTTTTATTTTCAGCATATTCGTCGGTTACTATTTCAAAGGTAATCAGCAGTATTTATTTTCAGCACATTCGTCGGTTACTATTTTAAAAGTAATCGACAAGACTTTATTTTTAGCACATTCGTCGGTTACTATTTCAAAAGTAATCGGCAAGATTTTTGTTTTCAAAATATTCGTCGCTTACTATTTCAAAAGTAATCAGCAAGATTTTTATTTTCAACATATTCATCGCTTACTATTTGAAAAGTAATCGGCACGATTTATTTTCAGCACATTCGTCGGTTACTATTTCAAAAGTAATCGGCAAGATTTTTATTTTGAGCACATTCGTCGGTTACTATTTTAAAAGTAATCGACAAGACTTTTATTTTCAGCATATTCGTCGGTTACTATTTCGAAAGTAATCGGCAAGATTTTTATTTTCAGCATATTTGTCGGTTACTATTTTAAAAGTAATCGACAAGATTTTTATTTTCAACATATTCGTCAGTTACTATTTCATAAGTAATCGGCATGATTTATTTTCAGCACATTCGTCGGTTACTATTTC
This sequence comes from Medicago lupulina, assembly GCA_958299785.1. Taxonomy (NCBI): domain Eukaryota; kingdom Viridiplantae; phylum Streptophyta; class Magnoliopsida; order Fabales; family Fabaceae; genus Medicago; species Medicago lupulina. Next base: position 38,450,651 of record OY283143.1, on the reverse strand, counting down.
AAAAGTAATCGACATGATCTATTTTCTGCACATTCGTCGGTTACTATTTCAAAAGTAATCGGCAAGATTTATATTTTCAGCATATTCGTCGGTTACTATTTCAAAAGTAATCGGCAAGATTTTTATGTTCAACATATTCGTCGCTTACTATTTCAAAAGTAATCGGCATGATTTATTTTCAGCACATTCGTCAGTTACTATTTCAAAAGTAATCGGCAAGATTTTTATTTTCAACATATTCGTCGCTTACTAATTAAAAAGTAATCAGCAAGATTTTTATTTTCAACATATTCGTCGCTTACTATTTCAAAAGTAATCGGCATGATTTATTTTCAGCACATTCGTCGGTTACTATTTCAAAAGTAATCGACAAGATTTTTATTTTCAGCATATTTGTCGGTTACTATTTTAAAAGTAATCGACAAGATTTTTATTTTCAACATATTCCTCGGTTACTATTTCAAAAGTAATCGGCAAGATTTTTATTTTCAGCATGTTCGTCGGTTACTATTTCAAAATTAATCGGCATGATTTTTATTTTCAACATATTTGTCGGTTACAATTTTAAAAGTAATCGACAAGACTTTATTTTCAGCCCATTCGTCGGTTACTATTTCAAAAGTAATCGGCAAGATTTTTATTTTCAACATATTCGTCGCTTACTATTTCAAAAGTAATCAGCAAGATTTTTATTTTCAACATATTCGTCGCTTACTATTTCAAAAGTAATCGGCATGATTTATTTTCAGCACATTCGTCGGTTACTATTTCAAAAGTAATCGGCAAGATTTTTATTTTCAACATATTCGTCGCTTACTAATTAAAAAGTAATCAGCAAGATTTTTATTTTCAACATATTCGTCGCTTACTATTTCAAAAGTAATCGGCATGATTTATTTTCAGCACATTCGTCGGTTACTATTTCAAAAGTAATCAGCAGGATTTTTATTTTTCAGCATATTCGTGGGTTACTATTTCAAAAGTAATCGGCAAGATTTTTATTTTGAGCACATTCGTTGGTTACTATTTTAAAAGTAATCGACAAGACTTTTATTTTCAGCACATTTGAAGGTTACTATTTCAAAAGTAATCGGCATGATTTATTTTCAGCACATTCGTCGGTTACTATTTCAAAAGTAATCGGCAAGACTTTATTTTCAACACATTCGTCGGTTACTATTTCAAAAGTAATCGGCATGATCTATTTTCTGCACATTCGTCGGTTACTATTTCAAAAGTAATCGGCAATATTTTTATTTTCAGCATATTCGTCGGTTACTATTTCAAAGGTAATCAGCAGTATTTATTTTCAGCACATTCGTCGGTTACTATTTCAAAAGTAATCGGCAAGATTTTTATTTTCAGCATATTCGTCGGTTACTATTTCAAAGGTAATCAGCAGTATTTATTTTCAGCACATTCGTCGGTTACTATTTTAAAAGTAATCGACAAGACTTTATTTTTAGCACATTCGTCGGTTACTATTTCAAAAGTAATCGGCAAGATTTTTGTTTTCAAAATATTCGTCGCTTACTATTTCAAAAGTAATCAGCAAGATTTTTATTTTCAACATATTCATCGCTTACTATTTGAAAAGTAATCGGCACGATTTATTTTCAGCACATTCGTCGGTTACTATTTCAAAAGTAATCGGCAAGATTTTTATTTTGAGCACATTCGTCGGTTACTATTTTAAAAGTAATCGACAAGACTTTTATTTTCAGCATATTCGTCGGTTACTATTTCGAAAGTAATCGGCAAGATTTTTATTTTCAGCATATTTGTCGGTTACTATTTTAAAAGTAATCGACAAGATTTTTATTTTCAACATATTCGTCAGTTACTATTTCATAAGTAATCGGCATGATTTATTTTCAGCACATTCGTCGGTTACTATTTCAAAAGTAATCGACATGATCTATTTTCTGCACATTCGTCGGTTACTATTTCAAAAGTAATCGGCAAGATTTATATTTTCAGCATATTCGTCGGTTACTATTTCAAAAGTAATCGGCAAGATTTTTATGTTCAACATATTCGTCGCTTACTATTTCAAAAGTAATCGGCATGATTTATTTTCAGCACATTCGTCAGTTACTATTTCAAAAGTAATCGGCAAGATTTTTATTTTCAACATATTCGTCGCTTACTAATTAAAAAGTAATCAGCAAGATTTTTATTTTCAACATATTCGTCGCTTACTATTTCAAAAGTAATCGGCATGATTTATTTTCAGCACATTCGTCGGTTACTATTTCAAAAGTAATCGACAAGATTTTTATTTTCAGCATATTTGTCGGTTACTATTTTAAAAGTAATCGACAAGATTTTTATTTTCAACATATTCCTCGGTTACTATTTCAAAAGTAATCGGCAAGATTTTTATTTTCAGCATGTTCGTCGGTTACTATTTCAAAATTAATCGGCATGATTTTTATTTTCAACATATTTGTCGGTTACAATTTTAAAAGTAATCGACAAGACTTTATTTTCAGCCCATTCGTCGGTTACTATTTCAAAAGTAATCGGCAAGATTTTTATTTTCAACATATTCGTCGCTTACTATTTCAAAAGTAATCAGCAAGATTTTTATTTTCAACATATTCGTCGCTTACTATTTCAAAAGTAATCGGCATGATTTATTTTCAGCACATTCGTCGGTTACTATTTCAAAAGTAATCGGCAAGATTTTTATTTTCAACATATTCGTCGCTTACTAATTAAAAAGTAATCAGCAAGATTTTTATTTTCAACATATTCGTCGCTTACTATTTCAAAAGTAATCGGCATGATTTATTTTCAGCACATTCGTCGGTTACTATTTCAAAAGTAATCAGCAGGATTTTTATTTTTCAGCATATTCGTGGGTTACTATTTCAAAAGTAATCGGCAAGATTTTTATTTTGAGCACATTCGTTGGTTACTATTTTAAAAGTAATCGACAAGACTTTTATTTTCAGCACATTTGAAGGTTACTATTTCAAAAGTAATCGGCATGATTTATTTTCAGCACATTCGTCGGTTACTATTTCAAAAGTAATCGGCAAGACTTTATTTTCAACACATTCGTCGGTTACTATTTCAAAAGTAATCGGCATGATCTATTTTCTGCACATTCGTCGGTTACTATTTCAAAAGTAATCGGCAATATTTTTATTTTCAGCATATTCGTCGGTTACTATTTCAAAGGTAATCAGCAGTATTTATTTTCAGCACATTCGTCGGTTACTATTTCAAAAGTAATCGGCAAGATTTTTATTTTCAGCATATTCGTCGGTTACTATTTCAAAGGTAATCAGCAGTATTTATTTTCAGCACATTCGTCGGTTACTATTTTAAAAGTAATCGACAAGACTTTATTTTTAGCACATTCGTCGGTTACTATTTCAAAAGTAATCGGCAAGATTTTTGTTTTCAAAATATTCGTCGCTTACTATTTCAAAAGTAATCAGCAAGATTTTTATTTTCAACATATTCATCGCTTACTATTTGAAAAGTAATCGGCACGATTTATTTTCAGCACATTCGTCGGTTACTATTTCAAAAGTAATCGGCAAGATTTTTATTTTGAGCACATTCGTCGGTTACTATTTTAAAAGTAATCGACAAGACTTTTATTTTCAGCATATTCGTCGGTTACTATTTCGAAAGTAATCGGCAAGATTTTTATTTTCAGCATATTTGTCGGTTACTATTTTAAAAGTAATCGACAAGATTTTTATTTTCAACATATTCGTCAGTTACTATTTCATAAGTAATCGGCATGATTTATTTTCAGCACATTCGTCGGTTACTATTTCAAAAGTAATCGACATGATCTATTTTCTGCACATTCGTCGGTTACTATTTCAAAAGTAATCGGCAAGATTTATATTTTCAGCATATTCGTCGGTTACTATTTCAAAAGTAATCGGCAAGATTTTTATGTTCAACATATTCGTCGCTTACTATTTCAAAAGTAATCGGCATGATTTATTTTCAGCACATTCGTCAGTTACTATTTCAAAAGTAATCGGCAAGATTTTTATTTTCAACATATTCGTCGCTTACTAATTAAAAAGTAATCAGCAAGATTTTTATTTTCAACATATTCGTCGCTTACTATTTCAAAAGTAATCGGCATGATTTATTTTCAGCACATTCGTCGGTTACTATTTCAAAAGTAATCGGCAAGATTTTTATTTTGAGCACATTCGTCGGTTACTATTTTAAAAGTAATCGACAAGACTTTTATTTTCAGCACATTTGTCGGTTACTATTTCAAAAGTAATCGGCATGATTTATTTTCAGCACATTCGTCGGTTACTATTTCAAAAGTAATCGGCAAGATTTTTATTTTGAGCACATTCGTTGGTTACTATTTTAAAAGTAATCGACAAGACTTTTATTTTCAGCACATTTGTCGGTTACTATTTCAAAAGTAATCGGCATGATTTATTTTCAGCACATTCGTCGATTACTATTTCAAAAGTAATCGGCAAGACTTTATTTTCAACACATTCGTCGGTTACTATTTCAAAAGTAATCGGCATGATCTATTTTCTACACATTCGTCGGTTACTATTTCAAAAGTAATCGACAAGATTTTTATTTTCAGCATATTCGTCGGTTACTATTTCAAAGGTAATCAGCAGTATTTATTTTCAGCACATTCGTCGGTTACTATTTCAAAAGTAATCGGCAAGATTTTTATTTTCAGCATATTCGTCGGTTACTATTTCAAAGGTAATCAGCAGTATTTATTTTCAGCACATTCGTCGGTTACTATTTTAAAAGTAATCGACAAGACTTTATTTTCAGCACATTCATCGGTTACTATTTCAAAAGTAATCGGCAAGATTTTTATTTTCAACATATTCGTCGCTTACTATTTCAAAAGTAATCAGCAAGATTTTTATTTTCAACATATTCGTCACTTACTATTTGAAAAGTAATCGGCATGATTTATTTTCAGCACATTCGTCGGTTACTATTTCAAAAGTAATCGGCAAGATTTTTATTTTGAGCACATTCGTCGGTTACTATTTTAAAAGTAATCGACAAGACTTTTATTTTCAGCATATTCGTCGGTTACTATTTCGAAAGTAATCGGCAAGATTTTTATTTTCAGCATATTTGTCGGTTACTATTTTAAAAGTAATCGACAAGATTTTTATTTTCAACATATTCGTCGGTTACTATTTCATAAGTAATCGGCATGATTTATTTTCAGCACATTCGTCGGTTACTATTTCAAAAGTAATCGGCATGATATATTTTCTGCACATTCGTCGGTTACTATTTCAAAAGTAATCGGCAAGATTTATATTTTCAGCATATTCGTCGGTTACTATTTCAAAAGTAATCGGCAAGATTTTTATTTTCAGCATATTTGTCGGTTACTATATTAAAAGTAATCGACAAGATTTTTATTTTCAACATATTCGTCGGTTACTATTTCAAACGTAAGCGGCAAGACTTTATTATCAGCACATTCGTTGGTTACTATTTTAAAAGTAATCGGCAAGATTTTTATTTTCAACATATTCGTCGGTTACTATTTCAAAAGTAATCGGCAAGACTTTATTTTCAGCACTTTCGTCGGTTACTATTTCAAATGTAATCGGCAGGATTTTTATTTTCAGCATATTCGTCGGTTACTATTTCGATAGTAATCGGCAAGATTTTTATTTTCAGCATATTTGTCGGTTACTATTTTAAAAGTAATCGACAAGATATTTATTTTGAGCACATTCGTCGGTTACTATTTTAAAAGTAATCGACAAGACTTTTTTTTTCAGCACATTTGTTGGTTACTATTTCAAAAGTAATCGGCATGATTTATTTTCAGCACATTCGTCGGTTACTATTTCAATAGTAATCGGCAAGACTTTATTTTCAACATATTCCTCGGTTACTATTTTAAAAGTAATCGGCAAGATTTTTATTTTCAGCATGTTCGTCGGTTACTATTTCAAAAGTAATCGGCAAGATTTTTTTTTTTCAACATATTTGTCGGTTACTATTTTAAAAGTAATCGACAAGACTTTATTTTCAGCACATTCGTCGGTTACTATTTCAAAAGTAATCGGAAAGATTTTTATTTTTAGAATATTTGTCGGGTACTATTTTAAAAGTAATCGACAAGATTTTTATTTTCAACATATTCGTCGGTTACTATTTCAAAAGTAATCGGCAAGACTTTATTTTCAGCACTTTCGTCGGTTACTATTTCAAATGTAATCGGCAGGATTTTTATTTTCAGCATATTCGTCGGTTACTATTTCGATAGTAATCGGCAAGATTTTTATTTTTAGCATATTTGTCGATTACTATTTTAAAAGTAATCGACAAGATTTTTATTTTCAACATATTCCTCGGTTACTATTTCAAAAGTAATCGGCAAGATTTTTATTTTCAGCATGTTCGTCGGTTACTATTTCAAAAGTAATCGGCAAGATTTTTTTTTTCAACATATTTGTCGGTTACTATTTTAAAAGTAATCGACAAGACTTTATTTTCAGCACATTCGTCGGTTACTATTTCAAAAGTAATCGGCAAGATTTTTATTTTCAACATATTCGTCGGTTACTATTTCATAAGTAATCGGCATGATTTATTCTCAGCACATTCGTCGGTTACTATTTCAAAAGTAATCGGCAAGATTTTTATTTTCAACATATTCCTCGGTTACTATTTAAAAAGTAATCGGTAAGATTTTTATTTTCAACATATTCGTCGCTTACTATTTCAAAAGTAATCAGCAAGATTTTTCTTTTCAACATATTCGTCGGTTACTATTTCAAAAGTAATCGGCAAGATTTTTATTTTCAACATATTCGTCGCTTACTATTTCAAAAGTAATCAGCAAGATTTTTATTTTCAACATATTTGTCGCTTACTATTTCAAAAGTAATCGGCAAGATTTTTATTTTGAGCACATTCGTCGGTTACTATTTTATAAGTAATCGACAAGACTTGTATTTTCAGCACATTTGTCGGTTACTATTTCAAAAGTAATCGGCATGATTTATTTTCAGCACATTCGTCGGTTACTATTTCAAAAGTAATCGGCAAGACTTTATTTTCAACATATTCCTCGGTTACTATTTTAAAAGTAATCGGCAAGATTTTTATTTTCAGCATGTTCGTCGGTTACTATTTCAAAAGTAGTCGGCAAGATTTTTTTTTTCAACATATTTGTCGGTTACTATTTTAAAAGTAATCGACAAGACTTTATTTTCAGCACATTCGTCGGTTACTATTTCAAAAGTAATCGGCAAGATTTTTATTTTCAGCATATTCGTCGGTTACTATTTCAAAGGTAATCAGCAGTATTTATTTTCAGCACATTCGTCGGTTACTATTTCAAAAGTAATCGGCAAGATTTTTATTTTTAGCATATTTGTCGGGTACTATTTTAAAAGTAATCGACAATATTTTTATTTTCAACATATTCGTCGGTTACTATTTCAAAAGTAATCGGCAAGACTTTATTTTCAGCACTTTCGTCGGTTACTATTTCAAATGTAATCGGCAGGATTTTTATTTTCAGCATATTCGTCGGTTACTATTTCGAAAGTAATCGGCAAGATTTTTATTTTCAGCATATTTGTCGGTTACTATTTTAAAAGTAATCGACAAGATTTTTATTTTCAACATATTCCTCGGTTACTATTTCAAAAGTAATCGGCAAGATTTTTATTTTCAGCATGTTCGTCGGTTACTATTTCAAAAGTAATCGGCAAGATTTTTATTTTCAACATATTTGTCGGTTACAATTTTAAAAGTAATCGACAAGACTTTATTTTCAGCACATTCGTCGGTTACTATTTCAAAAGTAATCGGCAAGATTTTTATTTTCAACATATTCGTCGCTTACTATTTCAAAAGTAATCAGCAAGATTTTTATTTTCAACATATTCGTCGCTTACTATTTCAAAAGTAATCGGCATGATTTATTTTCAGCACATTCGTCGGTTACTATTTCAAAAGTAATCGGCAAGATTTTTATTTTGAGCACATTCGTCGGTTACTATTTTATAAGTAATCGACAAGACTTTTATTTTCAGCATATTCGTCGGTTACTATTTCGAAAGTAATCGGCAAGATTTTTATTTTCAGCATATTTGTCGGTTACTATTTTGAAAGTAATCGACAAGATTTTTATTTTCAACATATTCGTCGGTTACTATTTCATATGTAATCGGCATGATTTATTTTCAGCACATTCGTCGGTTACTATTTCAAAAGTAATCGGCATGATCTATTTTCTGCACATTCGTCGGTTACTATTTCAAAAGTAATCGGCAAGATTTTTATTTTCAGCATATTCGTCGGTTACTATTTCAAAAGTAATCGGCAAGATTTTTATTTTCAGCATATTTGTCGGTTACTATATTAAAAGTAATCGACAAGATTTTTATTTTCAACATATTCGTCAGTTACTATTTCAAACGTAATCGGCAAGACTTTATTATCAGCACATTCGTTGGTTACTATTTTAAAAGTAATCGGCAAGATTTTTATTTTCAACATATTCGTCGGTTACTATTTCAAAAGTAATCGGCAAGACTTTATTTTCAGCACTTTCGTCGGTTACTATTTCAAATGTAATCGGCAGGATTTTTATTTTCAGCATATTCGTCGGTTACTATTTCGATAGTAATCGGCAAGATTTTTATTTTCAGCATATTTGTCGGTTACTATTTTAAAAGTAATCGACAAGATTTTTATTTTCAACATATTCCTCGGTTACTATTTCAAAAGTAATCGGCAAGATTTTTATTTTCAGCATGTTCGTCGGTTACTATTTCAAAAGTAATCGGCAAGATTTTTTTTTTCAACATATGTGTCGGTTACTATTTTAAAAGTAATCGACAAGACTTTATTTTCAGCACATTCGTCGGTTACTATTTCAAAAGTAATCGGCAAGATTTTTATTTTCAACATATTCGTCGGTTACTATTTCATAAGTAATCGGCATGATTTATTTTCAGCACATTCGTCGGCTACTATTTCAAAAGTAATCGGCAAGATTTTTATTTTCAACATATTCCTCGGTTACTATTTAAAAAGTAATCGGTAAGATTTTTATTTTCAACATATTCGTCGCTTACTATTTCAAAAGTAATCAGCAAGATTTTTATTTTCAACATATTCGTCGCTTACTATTTCAAAAGTAATCGGCATGATTTATTTTCAGCACATTCGTCGGTTACTATTTCAAAAGTAATCGGCAAGATTTTTATTTTGAGCACATTCGTCGGTTAGTATTTTAAAAGTAATCGACAAGACTTTTATTTTCAGCTCATTTGTCGGTTACTATTTCAAAAGTAATCGGCATGATTTATTTTCAGCACATTCGTCGATTACTATTTCAAAAGTAATCGGCAAGATTTTTATTTTGAGCACATTCGTCGGTTACTATTTTAAAAGTAATCGACAAGACTTTTATTTTCAGCACATTTGTCGGTTACTATTTCAAAAGTAATCGGCATGATTTATTTTCAGCACATTCATCGGTTACTATTTCAAAAGTAATCGGCAAGACTTTATTTTCAACACATTCGTCGGTTACTATTTCAAAAGTAATCGGCATGATCTATTTTCTGCACATTCGTCGGTTACTATTTCAAAAGTAATCGGCAAGATTTTTATTTTCAGCATATTCGTCGGTTACTATTTCAAAGGTAATCAGCAGTATTTATTTTCAGCACATTCGTCGGTTACTATTTCAAAAGTAATCGGCAAGATTTTTATTTTTAGCATATTTGTCGGGTACTATTTTAAAAGTAATCGACAAGATTTTTATTTTCAACATATTCGTCGGTTACTATTTCAAAAGTAATCGGCAAGACTTTATTTTCAGCACTTTCGTCGGTTACTATTTCAAATGTAATCGGCAGGATTTTTATTTTCAGCATATTCGTCGGTTACTATTTCGAAAGTAATCGGCAAGATTTTTATTTTCAGCATATTTGTCGGTTACTATTTTAAAAGTAATCGACAAGATTTTTATTTTCAACATATTCCTCGGTTACTATTTCAAAAGTAATCGGCAAGATTTTTAATATACGAGGTTATGATTTCTTAGAGAATTAAACATTGTTTAATGTGGTCCTTATACAAATGGACATATCTTAAAATTTTGTTTTTGATGTCTTCAATTTTTATTTTTATTTTGTTTTTGATAGAGTGCAATGGTATTTGATAGATCAATGTAGCTGACCATATGTGTAAAAAAGTTGTTGTTGGGTGTTGTGGTTTGTATAGAGATACGATACCATGTCAGATAATAGAATGTTATTGCGTTGTTTGGTCCATGTAGCCGACCTCACCTAGTGGGATAAGATTTGTTGTAGGGTATTGTGGCGATTCAGACTTTTATTATAGTTTAATATTAGTAAGCTGCTCATAGTTACTTTCAACCTTTTTTTAAAAGTGATTTCTCTTATCATTATCAAGAATTGACAAATTTGTTTTAGGAGTGATTCTTGTTTCCGAAAAATCATGAAAGGCCGTTGTGTAATGTTTTAACTTTTCATTACATTTAGGACGTTGTTTTTACCAGATAAAGACACACTAAAGTAATGGCCTGAATCTTGTAGCATCTTTCTTTCGCCATCGACTCTAATGAATATTACCACTGGTTATCCCTTTTCTTTTTAACTAGTCAAATGAAAGTATTTTTTATCTATGTTTTACATATTCTCCTGTATGAAAAATTAGTTTTTTGGGTTGGGGAAATGTAAATCACGCTTAGAGGGAAATTTTACCGTGTAATTATAAGTTCATCAATATTGTGTGAGACTCAATGTTGGGGAGTAAAGAACCACTAACAAATAAGTTCACTGCGGTAGAGATAAAAATATTATGGTGGATGACTGATCATGTAAAATAGAACCAAGAATAAAATCATCGAAGAGAAAGCTGTGATCACTTCAATTGAATAAAACACAGTAGGGTCTCATCTTTAGCTGTTAAGGGATATGTCGATTATGAAGATACATTTTTGTAGAAGAGGGCAATAGTTAAATTGTAAGGGGTTAAGAGGTTACTAAATGAAAAATAGGAGTCCACGATCCATCTGGACTCAAATGACTTATCTTTAGACATGATCCATGATATAAGATTTTGTATCGCTTGGCATTGATCCATGCAGCCGACTCCAACCTATCGGGACAAGGCTTTAACTATTGTTGTTTTTGTTGAATTGTGAACCAATTAGCATAAAGCTATAGGAGAGACGGGTCATATGGTTTCTATTTTTTGTGTCTAAGATACAACGATGCATTCTTCGATTTTTTTTTTTGGTTTCAGTTTTTTATCATTTTTTTGTGCCTACACTTTACTTTACGAATTAAAGCAGAAATAAAAGACGTAAGTTGGAGAGCACTGAAGAAACTGAGGGGTCTACTTCAGAAGGAATCATGAAACATGAACTAGGTAATTAATTGTTGTTTCATTGCTAGGAACTAGAATCCATCCCGCCATACTTGCATGATTTTTTTAAAAAATTTGTTCATAAACAACTTTTTAGAGCAAGCAAACCAATTTAATTTTTAAAAAAGGATATCACAATGTTTGTTATGTTGGTGTATCGGCATTTAATGCACTACTTGTACAACCTAAGATTTTTAGACGGGTATTGTTATTTGCAACTGCCAATTTTCCTTACTTGAACCATTCCTCCACCTCCCCCCATTAACCAAAAAACCGGATTGAATTTACTGATGCTGTCAGCTCTTATAGACTAATGTGCTAATGATGATGCATACTCCTTCCGGTCACATTTATAAGCAAAAAAACCACCTCATGTCTTGGTCACTATTATAAGCAAAACTTAACCACATTTAAATTATTTCATACTACTATTCCTAGTATAGCCTTGTTTAATTCCACTTTATTTTTTAGGCATTTATTACACTTTTATTTACCAACAATACATTTGATTTTCAAGGAGTTCCGAGAAACATGCTTTTGAGGGGTACATTAACAATATAAAAAGGAAGAGTCATAAATTGTTGAATGCTTTGGTAGAGCTAAATGGAACTAAGAGTAAGACAGATGCGTTCTTTTGAGAATGTTAATGTGAGTCTTCATTTTTTTTCTGATAAGTAAACGCACACAAGTTGAGTGGATACAAGTTTTGGAATTCAAATTAATGCTCTCGTTGAGTGTTTCACATTAAAATAAATTGGTGCATTTATTCCAACAAAAAAGTGGTCCAAATTTTTGGTTAAATTAAAAAAGGGTAATATGGTAAACTTGATTCATGTTTTACATCAAATAAATAAAACTGAGTTTACTGAATTCCTTAAGCTCCGCAAGAACAATTTTTTTCCCGCTTATAAATGTGCCTGGAGGGAGTACATAACTAGATATTTTCCACTTTGGACAACATTTTTTATGGGCCACTGGGTTGCAACCATAGCTCATTTAAATTTATTTGTAAGGTCCCAGATTATGCACAATCTTTTCAAATCTTTGTGAAAATATGATAGTGAATCTCATAACTTATAATTTCATTTTGAAAGTGTTGTAACACCCAGTGTCTCTCTCAGTTGTCGCAGAGTCATCTGTGAAGGTAGATGTATGTACACGTCCTAGCTCATTTGGAGAGATGTGTATACGTTGCGCGTAAAAGTTGGATGGGGGAATCTGGCGTGACATTTGGGTACATACACAAGGTATACATTGTTTCTGATGATTATTTTCTGGAATTACTCCATCCGTCCCAAATTATACGACATTTTAATCATTTCACAAATTACGAAGTGTAATTAACGTTGTATGGGAAAGAGAAACTATAAGTCATTTTACAAAATCATCCTTCATTAATGGTATAGGAAAGATAAATTAATGAATTGAAAGAAGAGAGAGTAATAAATAGTTAAGCGGTATAGTAGGAAAAGTAACATTTAATACTTCATTGGTATTGTAAAGCGAATTATAATTTGGGATAATTTTTTTCTCCAAAACCACATATAATTTTGGACGGAGTAATAATTTAGATTTGGACAGTTGTTACTGTGACATGGTGCAATTTTCAAATGACTATTTGATTGACTCAGTGTTTTTTTATCAATCATGACCAACAAATGTAGACTGTGGCAAGCCTATATTACCACTCATTTGGGATATATATGTTCATCTACTGTGCTAGGGAACTTTGCATATAACTAAAAGTATACAATTGACTGGTTTCTATGCACTACCAGAGTTTGATGATGTGAAGATTCTATCAGTTGTAGATCATAATATATCATGCATTGTTTAATATATATAAATTGCATATCCATTCTTATGATTTGGTTAGCATGATGGTTGGGCTGGTAATGTTGGCATGTAAGTACAATCCAGTTAATCTTTCTAGTTTAACCTACAATAGTTTATTTAAATATAATGGAAAGTTTTGTATTTGCAGGGACTGAGACTTCACGATGAGGAAATTTCTAGACTGCACAATACAGACATGAAGAAATATTTATGTAGCAAAAAGCTTTACTTAGTTCTTGACCTAAATCATACACTGCTAAATACCACTCACTAGTACAAAAAACACTTATTAAATCAGACATTTTAAATGGGTTGCTATCCACTTGATTTAAAGAGAAGAAAAGACATAAGGTTTTTATTTTGAAAGAATTTAAACGGGGTAACCTATTAAAAAAGTACTTTAACTAAATTAAAACAAAACTAATACAAAAATTGTTGGCCATTTCTCTCATGTTTATCTCAAACGCAACTCTGCAGCTTTCTCTCTCAAGTTCATCTCTCTCTCAAACCCTAACAAGTTTCCCTTCCACCTCTCTCTCAAACGACCACTGCATGTTTCACCCAGACTCTCCCTCATCTCGCGACCCTCCCTCATTTCGAGATCCATCCCTAAGCTTGCAACGAGTTTCTATCCCTCCAGATTCATCAAATCTATCAGATCCAGAATGATCATAGCAAAAAACCTCACCATCGAAGCTTCCCAACTCAGATCTCTCTCTTCCGCAACAACTCAACAATCGAATCTTTCATCTGTTTCACCATCGAAACCCAGAAGCTTTCATCCAAACACCCAAAAGCTTTCTCGCTTCCCTCTATTCTCTCTCTCATTGAAGAACTCTATTCAAAGGTATTTTCATCCTTTTTCAATTCTCATGCCTTGATCAATTTGTTGTATCCTTTCCCTTGTTTCGTTTGTTTCTTCGTTAATAATAATAATATTATTACATTGAAAACCAGTTTTAGCTTCAATGTAATTTGCTAGGATTTATTATTTCGCTACTCTCTGTCATGTCTGTATAATCAATGCCGACCTACTTTCTTTCAGTGATATACTACATATGTTTCATTACTTTTCTGTATTTCAATTTTAAACCATCATCATCTGTTATGTTATGTATACCATTCATCTGTTTTCTAGCCACTTGGAGAATTCAATAACAGATCACACTAGTATATATATATTTCAATGCTCACCTACCACAAAATTAACCATGGGGGAAGGGGAAAATACATACAATTTGCTTATTTCAAAATGACTTCTCCTGTTTTAAGGATGATAAGAGACCCAATTTATTTGCCTGGGGCTGGGGCTGGGGCTGTTGCTAGTTTGAGATGCTGCATACAAGAGGTTCTTACAATTTAAGCTCTTATCGGTTGGGGTGAAATTGAATACTAGTAAAACAGTGAGTGAGTTGGTTGTTGGTTGTGGGGGTGTGATTCACAATCATAATGCTAACTGGTTTGTATGGGTTCTACAAAGGGATCACTAGTTGCAATGCTTTTTTGGTTGAGTTGTAGGGGGTTTGGAAAGGTTGCAATTAACGGTGTACGAGGGACTATAAAACAGGAGAGCTGTGTGTGTTGAACCAAAGGTTGTGGTCGATATTTTTAACAAGAAAGATGTTTGCTATGTTATGGCGTGGAGTTTAACCCAACGTACTTGTAGGCTTCTTTAATTAGATTGGAAAGTGAAAGGGTGTCATTTTTATTGTGGCGCTAATTTGTGCGCAGATGTGTTGACTTACATGGAATTCGATAATATTAAGTTCTTGATTTTGTTTACTTGTTTTACAAGCGTAGTGTGTTCTTGAAAATTTCATGCTTACTTTGATATCAGCTATCGTTGCTGCACATTGTTTTCTTTTTTTGAAAGCTTTTATTATTTCCTAATTCTACGATACATAAGTTAGTTGTGTGTGGTATGATGGTATCCCCAATCTGTGTGGTATGATGAATTCGATCCTGCCAAGAGTGTCATGCTGGCTTCTGAATTTCAACACAAATGTTGTGAGCCGAAAAACTCTTGTTAGGTCACTCATGAAAAGAATCATACATAGTCTTCAATACAAAAATTAACTATAAATTGAGGATATTACTTAACATATTATATCACAACAAGAAAAGAATCATAGTTATTAGTTATACCTTTGAGTAAACAAATTTAATAACTATAGAAAAATAATGGCAGGACCAGTATCAATGAGGTGTCAAGTTGCATTGGTTCTTCTATTGGTTGTGGCGTTGGGGACCAAAATGGAAATGAGTGAGGCACAAACTACTTGTCCAACTCAGCTGAGCAATCTGAATGTTTGTGCACCATATGTTGTTCCTGGTTCACCCAACACTAACCCAAGTACTGATTGCTGCACTGCACTTCAATCAACCAACCCTGACTGTCTTTGTAACACTCTCAGAATTTGAGCTCAGAAGAGTTACATTTACTTAACGAGACAGATTCTCTAGAAGGTATACCAATGTGCTCTTTCTTTTGGAAATTGACATCATGTTTTATATTAGAAGGTTATGCTCAGTGCATTTCCTCATCTTTGTTGCTTTTTTCACATACCAAGTTTGTATGAACTTTATCTTTTTATAAAACAGGAGACCTGTATTCAGCATAAATACTAGGCGTGTTCTAGTTCAGCTGTGTTGTCATTATATCATCTTTTAGTCAAATGTTGGCATTATACCTTTTTCTTCTTTTGTAAATGTATGAAGATACATTAGTAAAAATGTGTTTAAGGAACAAATGAGTATTTTCCATATAATCTTACAGTTGTGCTTGTTGAATTATTTTTAAAAAGCTTGCACAAGCTTGATGCATTTTGTCTATGTCTCTGTTATGAAGAATTTTCCAAACAAGCATTTGCTCAAGTTTCTGTAGTTGTTAAAAGACAGATATCATTGTGTTATTCTGCAATTGCAAGTACCATGCTGGTCATCATCACATAGAATTCTGCATATATCATACGCAGAGTAGAGCGATATTGTCGCATAGATAGCATCTCTGATTTTGATAATAATTTTTTAAGTAGACTGACATGATAACTCAAATTCCTGCATTTTTCCAACTCATGTACTTCATCATATGTGCATTCTCCATTTTGATATCTTTTTCTTGATTTAACCATTTGATGTTTTGGGTATTTTATGACTTTGTACATATATTGCTTTCCTTAACGTGTATTATGAAATTATAGATGTCTCCAAAGGCAGCCTCTTCAAACTGGAGCATATGCACATGATGACAAAGTTGAGGCCTTTTGTCCGTACATTTCTTAATGAAGCAAGTGAAATGTTTGAGATGTACATCTACACCATGGGTGATAGGCCCTATGCATTGGAGATGGCCAAGCTTCTTGATCCTCAAGGAGAATACTTCAACTCTAAAGTGATTTCTCGAGATGATGGGACTCAGAGGCATCAAAAGGGGCTTGATATAGTGTTGGGCCAAGAAAGTGCTGTCTTAATTCTTGACAATACAGAACATGTGAGTTCACTGCTAGTTTCTTACTTCATTTTGCTGAATTACCTAATTTTAAATGTTTGTTTGATGATAGTTATTATGTGGAAGTCATTCTATATATATATATATATATATATATATATATATATATATATATATATATATATATATATATATATATATGAACAAATCAAACACAATCGTTTAAATACCAATTTTCGCTAAGCCAGATTAATCTATTTTGATGCTTACATTATACTAAATTGAAAAAACCACTGCATAGAATAGCACATACCATCATGGTTGTGTCTTTCTCTTGTGAGGGTTTATGTGTGGCGGTTTGCCCTATTATTAGTTTAACGTTGATGTTTTTGATATGTAGTAAATTTTAGGAATTGAATTAAATAGTTTTTGTAAAGTTTATTCGCTATATAGTGAGCGCATAGTTAGAAATGTGCTTCAGATCATCCATTTAATGTTTCAGATGTCATGGTTTTTCATTTATGAATCTATGAACTAAACCTTCTAATGAGATGTAATGTAATATATTGTTGCTAAAACATGTTGCAGGCATGGATGAAGCATAAAAAACAATGTGATATTGATGGAAAGATACCATTTTTTTGCTTCAAGTTGTCGGCAGTTTGGCTTCAATTGCAAATCTCTTGCTGAAACGAAGAGCGATGAAAATGAAACAGACGGAGCACTTGCAAAAATGCTTGAAATGCTCAAGGAAGTCCACTGCACGTTCTTTGATGTGAGCCACTTGTTATCATCTCATATCATGATAAAAAATTCTGTTATTTTAGATATTGTTGATCGAGATGTAGTGAATTGATTAAAACTATTGTGTGTTAAGAGCAATGATCTGAGTAACTGTAGTTACTAGGTGTTTGCTGTAGTGATTACAAGTCTATTATAGTTGCCTAATAGAATGTAAAATGAGATTGATATCTTTGTTCATAGCTTGTTTGGAATTTGGGTGCACATTTACTTTATATTTCTCAGGTCCCGTTGTTGTGTGTCCGTGAATAGTGCGTTTACCAGCTTTTTTTAACGTGGCTCCAAACGGCCACTTAGTTTAATTTAATCCTTACCTGTTTGTGTTGTGGAGGTTAACAACAACACTGTTGGCTGTTCAAGGATGTGCCTATATGTACGGGAACATTTGTTTAACTTTATTTGAAAGAACAGAAGTTGGTTCCAATCAAATGACATAAGCCCCACCTATAAGCATGCATATAAGCATGTATCATTGATCTAATGAGAATAGTACTTTATGCTTAGATTATGTTGTTAGATTTCATTGGCCGTGGAAGCAAGCTCAATACATTTATACAAGGTTTTAAATTAGCTATCATTCATTATGTTCCTTCTACTGTTAGATATCCCACAACACTTTTGTAAGAAAATTACTCATGATTCTAAACTGACGTGTTTGTATTTGGTTTCAATCTGAATAAATCTCAATTCACTACAAGAAATTCGGTGATTTATGGAATTTTGTCTTATTATATTTGAGATGTTGTAGAAGACAACTAGACTTTATGGAATGCTATTTGAAAAATGAAAAATCTTCCATGAAAATGTTTATATTCATTACTTTTTAATGTTATTACTGAAATCTTGATTTGATGGCAGGTTTCTGACTGCTATGATCATCAATTTGCATTGTTCCTCTGTCTTCAATTTGCGCAACAATATCCGTGTTCAGGTTCATATTTAGGATTGACATTTGACCAATTCGCTTAATATTTAACCTATTTTCATATTCTAATTTCAAATTTGATGCATTTCTTTTTGTACCTTTGCTTTCGCCAGCTACCGCCACAGTTCTGGTTCATCCACATGCTGGTGAGTTAGATTGACAAACCTCTATTTTTGGTTACCGATTTTTAGTCCATATCTATGTGTACTCACTACTATCTGATATATTGGAAAATGTTGTTTATGCAGAGCCTATAACATTGATCTTTAATTGCATCTTCTACTTGAAGCAGCTTTAGTGATGGTGGAAACAAGGTGTGATTCATTGTGTTATATATTCTCATATACTTTGCTTCTTCTTCTCTTTTTCTTAGAAATTATGTATACATTATATTAATTTTGTCCAGTTTTTTCATAGGAGTGTTCTTTGAATGAGTCGGTGGGTGTTGAAAGATATCCGGTGATTGCGCCGAGTCGGATCACACTGAGTCTCAAAATTTAACTCAGTTGATCACCGATGAAAACCTTGGGGTTTTGTAATCGGATCATGGGGTTTGTCACATGTGAAACGGTCGCAATTTGAAGGTTATGATGTGTTGGTGGTTTCGTCTCGTTGCCGGGTTCTTTTTTCTTCAACGGTACATTTCTAAACCTATCTTGATTCTCAGGTTTTGATTCTTGAATTTCCATAAACCCTATAGAATGGCTACATGTTGGGAATTTTGTTGTTAGGATAGTCATTCTATCATTCTTGCTTATTCAAAAACCTTCAATCTTCTGTTTTAACAACAACAAAAGTTATATACAAGATAAATGTGAGAAACGCTGCATGATAATTTCTTTTTTTCACAATATATAGGCATCAATTTTTAAACGGTTAGGGTGCCTTGGACTTTTTGACCTAAATGGAATTCATTGATGTGATTGTCTCTAAGTTAAAATCCATTCTTTTAATATGAAAAGGGATGATATAATCCTAAAACCAATGCTAGGAAATGATGAATATTATTTTTTTCTTTTAAATTTTGTAAATGCTGGGATGATTCGGTGATTTTATGATCCGAGTGCAATACTAGACTATGAATCTTATGATACATGAGCCTAAATTTTGAAACTATTATGATGTCTCAATTACGCGAAAGGAATTGATAAATATTATTTTTGCTCTTTCAACTTTGTAAATGTTGGGATGCTTTGGTAATTTTATGATCGTGAGTGCAATTCTAGACTCTTAATTATCAGTCATATGATATTTGAACGTAAATTTTGAAACTATTGTGATGCCTCGATGACCTAAAAGAAATTGATAGATATTATTTGTCTCATAAATGTTGCAAGTGTTTGGATGCCTAGATGAAATTTTATGATGTTAGTGCAATTATAGACTATTAATTGTCACTCATATATTATATGATGTATGAGCTAAATTTTGAAACTATCATGATGCATTGATGACCCGAAAGGAATTGATGGATATTATTTGTCCCGTAAATGTTGCAAGTGTTTGGATGCCTCGGTGACCCTAAAGCGAACACTATGTCTTGATGCCTTAAATGAGTGAGATATTTATATGAATTTTTATTCATTCATAATGCTTCGATGACCAAAAAGGAGTTATTATTATGATGCGTCGATGACCCGAAAGAAATTGATGGATATGATTTGACCCGTAAATGTTGCAAGTTTTTGGATGCCTCGGTGACCCTAAAGTAAACATTTTGTCTTGATGTATTACATGAGATATTTATATGAATTTTTATTCATTCATAATGCATCAATGATCCAAAAGGAATTATTATTATGATGCGTCGATGACCTGAAAGGAATTTATGAATATTATTTGACCTGTAAATGTTGCAAGTGTTTGGATGCCTCGGTGACCCTAAAGGAATATGAATCATGGACATTGTTTCATGAATTTTGAAGTATTGGGATGCCTGCCTCATCTGACCCTAAAAGGAACATTATTAACACTCATGAATTTGAGTTCATAATATAAAGTTTGCATTTGTTGTGCTTTTATGACCTTGACTTCTTTTTTAGACCGTGATTTGTCATTTTATGTTATGTGGGAAACCTCAATGATCCAGAAAGTTATATGAATTTTATATGCTCCATGAATTTACTGTAGTGGTTTTTTGTTATATAAATGTCTTTACTCATAGTGCTTTTATGACCTTGAATTCACTTTTAGATTGTGATTTGCCACTGTGCTATATGAGTTGCCTCAATATTTTTTTGTCTTTGAAGGTTCTGATGTGTTTTAAAGAAGATGAAAGACACTCCTTTCACCTTCTTTAAAACACGCAATTAAAAATTTTGCAGTTTCACCTTCAACGGTAACATCTCTACACTCTTTCTTGCTTTTCAGGTTTTAATTCTTCAATTTTTTAATAGTGAAATTAGTAGCATCTGAATGATTCCGCAGACTCTGCTTTTTTATCGATACTCTTTTGGCACTTATGTTTTGAAAGACAATTTATTTGTTGGGCAAGGTAATGGAATTTTCACAAACTTTTCTGGTTTTTTAATAATTGTCCATGTTGTTAGGCTAACCATTTTCACAACAACCTTCAATCCTCTGCTTTAAACAAATCTTTCGTATACAGGTCTAAATTTTAAAACGGCTAGGGTTCCTTAAAATCTCTAAAGGAAAGAATCTGTAGAAATTTATTGTTGGATGCTTAGATGATATATGATATATGAGCCTGAATTTTGGAACTATTATGATGCGTCGATAACCCGAAAGGAATTGAAGGATATTATTTGTCCTTCAAATGTTGCAATTGTTTGGATTGCTCGGTGACCCTAAACAAACATTATGTTTTGATGTTTTAAATGAGATATTTATATGAATTTTTATTAATTCATAATGCCTCGATGACCCAAAATGAATTATTATTATGATGCGTTGATGACCCGAAAGGAATTGATGGATATTATTTGACCCGTAAATGTTGCAAGTGTTTGGATGACTCGGTGACCCTAATGCAAACATTATGTCTTGATGCCTTAAATGAGATATTTATATGAATTTTTATTCATTTATATTGCCTTAATGACCCAAAAGGAATTATTATTATGATGAGTCGATGACTCGAAAGGAATTGAAGGAAATTATTTGTCCTTTAAATGTTGCAATTGTTTGGATGGCTCAATGACCCTAAAACAAACATTATGTCTTGATGCCTTAAATGAGATATTTATATGAATTTTTATTCATTCATGATTCCTTGATGACCCAAAAGGAATTATTATAATGATGCGTCGATGACCCGAAAGAAATTGATGGATATTATTTGACCCGTAAATGTTGCAAGTGTTTGGATGACTCAGTGACCATAAAGGAAACATTATGTCTCTATGCCTTAAATGAGATATTTATATGAATTTTTATTCATTAATAATGCGTCGATGACCCAAAAGGAGTTATTATTATGATGCGTCGATGACCCGAAAGGAATTGATGGATATTATTTGTCCTGTAAATGTTGCAAGTGTTTGGATGGCTCGGTGACCCTAAAGTAAACATTATGTCTTGATGCCTTAAATGAGATATTTATATGAATTTTTATTCATTCATAATGTCTTAATGACCCAAAAGGAATTATTATTATTATGATGCGTCGATGACCCAAATGGAATTGAAGGATATTATTTGTCCTTTAAATGTTGCAATTGTTTGGATGGCTGAGTGACCCTAAAGCAAACATTATGTCTTGATGTCTTAAATGAGATATTTATATGAATTTTTATTCATTCATAATTCCTCGATGATCCAAAAGGAATTATTATAATGATGCGTCGATGACCCGTAAGGAAATGATGGATGCTATTTGACCCGTAAATGTTGCAAGTGTTTGGATGCCTCGGTGACCCTAATGCATACATTATGTCTTGATGCCTTAAATGAGATATTTATATGAATTTTTATTCATTCATAATTCCTCGATGACCCAAAAGGAATTAATATAATGATGCGTCGATGACCCGACTGGAATTGATGGATATTATTTGACCCGTAATTGTTGCAAGTGTTTGGATGCCTCGGTGACCCTAATGCAAACATTATGTCTTGATGCCTTAAATGAGATATTTATATGAATTTTTATTCATTTATATTGCCTTAATGACCCAAAAGGAATTATTATTATGATGAGTCGATGACTCGAAAGGAATTGAAGGAAATTATTTGTCCTTTAAATGTTGCAATTGTTTGGATGGCTCAATGACCCTAAAACAAACATTATGTCTTGTAGCCTTAAATGAGATATTTATATGAATTTTTATTCATTCATGATTCCTTGATGACCCAAAAGGAATTATTATAATGATGCGTTGATGACCATAATGGAATTGATGGCTAGTATTTGACCCGTAAATATTGCAAGTGTTTGGATGCCTCGGTGACCTTAATGCAAACATTATGTCTTGATGCCTTAAATGAGATATTTATATGAATTTTTATTCATTCATAATTCCTCGATGACCCAAAAGGAATTAATATAATGATGCGTCGATGACCCGACTGGAATTGATGGATATTATTTGACCCGTAATTGTTGCAAGTGTTTGGATGGCTCGGTGACCCTAAAGTAAACATTATGTCTTGATGCCTTAAATGAGATATTTATATGAATTTTTATTCATTCATAATGTCTTAATGACCCAAAAGGAATTATTATTATTATGATGCGTCGATGACCCAAATGGAATTGAAGGATATTAATTGTCCTTTAAATGTTGCAATTGTTTGGATGGCTGAGTGACCCTAAAGCAAACATTATGTCTTGATGTCTTAAATGAGATATTTATATGAATTTTTATTCATTCATAATTCCTCGATGACCCAAAAGGAATTATTATAATGATGCGTCGATGACCCGTAAGGAAATGATGGATATTATTTGACCCGTAAATGTTGCAAGTGTTTGGATGCCTCGGTGACCCTAATGCATACATTATGTCTTGATGCCTTAAATGAGATATTTATATGAATTTTTATTCATTCATAATTCCTCGATGACCCAAAAGGAATTAATATAATGATGCGTCGATGACCCGACTGGAATTGATGGATATTATTTGACCCGTAATTGTTGCAAGTGTTTGGATGCCTCGGTGACCCTAATGCAAACATTATGTCTTGATGCCTTAAATGAGATATTTATATGAATTTTTATTCATTTATATTGCCTTAATGACCCAAAAGGAATTATTATTATGATGAGTCGATGACTCGAAAGGAATTGAAGGAAATTATTTGTCCTTTAAATGTTGCAATTGTTTGGATGGCTCAATGACCCTAAAACAAACATTATGTCTTGTAGCCTTAAATGAGATATTTATATGAATTTTTATTCATTCATGATTCCTTGATGACCCAAAAGGAATTATTATAATGATGCGTCGATGACCATAATGGAATTGATGGCTAGTATTTGACCCGTAAATATTGCAAGTGTTTGGATGCCTCGGTGACCCTAATGCAAACATTATGTCTTGATGCCTTAAATGAGATATTTATATGAATTTTTATTCATTCATAATGCGTCGATGACCCAAAAAGAGTTATTGTTATGATGCATCGATGACTCGAAAGGAATTGATGGATATTTTTTGACCCGTAAATGTTTCAAGTTTTTGGATGCCTCAGTGACCCTAAAGTAAACATTTTGTCTTGATGTATTAACTAGGATATTTATATGAATTTTTACTCATTCATAATGCATCGATGATCCAAAAGGAATTATTATTATGATGCGTCGATGACCCGAAAGGAATTGATGGATATTATTTGACCCGTAAATGTTGCAAGTGTTTGGATGACTCAGTGACCATAAAGGAAACATTATGTCTCTATGCCTTAAATGAGATATTTATATGAATTTTTATTCATTAATAATGCGTCGATGACCCAAAAGGAGTTATTATTATGATGCGTCGATGACCCGAAAGGAATTGATGGATATTATTTGTCCTGTAAATGTTGCAAGTGTTTGGATGGCTCGGTGACCCTAAAGTAAACATTATGTCTTGATGCCTTAAATGAGATATTTATATGAATTTTTATTCATTCATAATGTCTTAATGACCCAAAAGGAATTATTATTATTATGATGCGTCGATGACCCAAATGGAATTGAAGGATATTATTTGTCTTTTAAATGTTGCAATTGTTTGGATGGCTGAGTGACCCTAAAGCAAACATTATGTCTTGATGTCTTAAATGAGATATTTATATGAATTTTTATTCATTCATAATTCCTCGATGACCCAAAAGGAATTATTATAATGATGCGTCGATGACCCGTAAGGAAATGTTGGATATTATTTGACCCGTAAATGTTGCAAGTGTTTGGATGCCTCGGTGACCCTAATGCAAACATTATGTCTTGATGCCTTAAATGAGATATTTATATGAATTTTTATTCATTCATAATACGTTGATGACCCAAAAGGAGTTATTGTTATGATGCGTCGATGACCCGAAAGGAATTGATGGATATTATTTGTCCTGTAAATGTTGCAAGTGTTTGGATGGCTCGGTGACCCTAAAGTAAACATTATGTCTTGATGCCTTAAATGAGATATTTATATGAATTTTTATTCATTCATAATGTCTTAATGACCCAAAAGGAATTATTATTATTATGATGCGTCGATGACCCAAATGGAATTGAAGGATATTATTTGTCCTTTAAATGTTGCAATTGTTTGGATGCCTCGGTGACCCTAATGCATACATTATGTCTTGATGCCTTAAATGAGATATTTATATGAATTTTTATTCATTCATAATTCCTCGATGACCCAAAAGGAATTCATATAATGATGCGTCGATGACCCGACTGGAATTGATGGATATTATTTGACCCGTAATTGTTGCAAGTGTTTGGATGCCTCGGTGACCCTAATGCAAACATTATGTCTTGATGCCTTAAATGAGATATTTATATGAATTTTTATTCATTTATATTGCCTTAATGACCCAAAAGGAATTATTATTATGATGAGTCGATGACTCGAAAGGAATTGAAGGAAATTATTTGTCCTTTAAATGTTGCAATTGTTTGGATGGCTCAATGACCCTAAAACAAACATTATGTCTTGTAGCCTTAAATGAGATATTTATATGAATTTTTATTCATTCATGATTCCTTGATGACCCAAAAGGAATTATTATAATGATGCGTCGATGACCATAATGGAATTGATGGCTAGTATTTGACCCGTAAATATTGCAAGTGTTTGGATGCCTCGGTGACCCTAATGCATACATTATGTCTTGATGCCTTAAATGATATATTTATATGAATTTTTATTCATTCATAATTCCTCGATGACCCAAAAGGAATTAATATAATGATGCGTCGATGACCCGACTGGAATTGATGGATATTATTTGACCCGTAATTGTTGCAAGTGTTTGGATGCCTCGGTGACCCTAATGCAAACATTATGTCTTGATGCCTTAAATGAGATATTTATATGAATTTTTATTCATTTATATTGCCTTAATGACCCAAAAGGAATTATTATTATGATGAGTCGATGACTCGAAAGGAATTGAAGGAAATTATTTGTCCTTTAAATGTTGCAATTGTTTGGATGGCTCAATGACCCTAAAACAAACATTATGTCTTGTATCCTTAAATGAGATATTTATATGAATTTTTATTCATTCATGATTCC
The DNA here is from genome assembly GCA_958299785.1 of Medicago lupulina. Classification (NCBI taxonomy): domain Eukaryota; kingdom Viridiplantae; phylum Streptophyta; class Magnoliopsida; order Fabales; family Fabaceae; genus Medicago; species Medicago lupulina. Next base: position 38,424,523 of record OY283143.1, on the reverse strand, counting down.
TTGATGACCCAAAAGGAATTATTATAATGATGCGTCGATGACCATAATGGAATTGATGGCTAGTATTTGACCCGTAAATATTGCAAGTGTTTGGATGCCTCGGTGACCCTAATGCAAACATTATGTCTTGATGCCTTAAATGAGATATTTATATGAATTTTTATTCATTCATAATGCGTCGATGACCCAAAAAGAGTTATTGTTATGATGCATCGATGACTCGAAAGGAATTGATGGATATTTTTTGACCCGTAAATGTTTCAAGTTTTTGGATGCCTCAGTGACCCTAAAGTAAACATTTTGTCTTGATGTATTAACTAGGATATTTATATGAATTTTTACTCATTCATAATGCATCGATGATCCAAAAGGAATTATTATTATGATGCGTCGATGACCCGAAAGGAATTGATGGATATTATTTGACCCGTAAATGTTGCAAGTGTTTGGATGACTCAGTGACCATAAAGGAAACATTATGTCTCTATGCCTTAAATGAGATATTTATATGAATTTTTATTCATTAATAATGCGTCGATGACCCAAAAGGAGTTATTATTATGATGCGTCGATGACCCGAAAGGAATTGATGGATATTATTTGTCCTGTAAATGTTGCAAGTGTTTGGATGGCTCGGTGACCCTAAAGTAAACATTATGTCTTGATGCCTTAAATGAGATATTTATATGAATTTTTATTCATTCATAATGTCTTAATGACCCAAAAGGAATTATTATTATTATGATGCGTCGATGACCCAAATGGAATTGAAGGATATTATTTGTCTTTTAAATGTTGCAATTGTTTGGATGGCTGAGTGACCCTAAAGCAAACATTATGTCTTGATATCTTAAATGAGATATTTATATGAATTTTTATTCATTCATAATTCCTCGATGACCCAAAAGGAATTATTATAATGATGCGTCGATGACCCGTAAGGAAATGTTGGATATTATTTGACCCGTAAATGTTGCAAGTGTTTGGATGCCTCGGTGACCCTAATGCAAACATTATGTCTTGATGCCTTAAATGAGATATTTATATGAATTTTTATTCATTCATAATACGTTGATGACCCAAAAGGAGTTATTGTTATGATGCGTCGATGACCCGAAAGGAATTGATGGATATTATTTGTCCTGTAAATGTTGCAAGTGTTTGGATGGCTCGGTGACCCTAAAGTAAACATTATGTCTTGATGCCTTAAATGAGATATTTATATGAATTTTTATTCATTCATAATGTCTTAATGACCCAAAAGGAATTATTATTATTATGATGCGTCGATGACCCAAATGGAATTGAAGGATATTATTTGTCCTTTAAATGTTGCAATTGTTTGGATGCCTCGGTGACCCTAATGCATACATTATGTCTTGATGCCTTAAATGAGATATTTATATGAATTTTTATTCATTCATAATTCCTCGATGACCCAAAAGGAATTCATATAATGATGCGTCGATGACCCGACTGGAATTGATGGATATTATTTGACCCGTAATTGTTGCAAGTGTTTGGATGCCTCGGTGACCCTAATGCAAACATTATGTCTTGATGCCTTAAATGAGATATTTATATGAATTTTTATTCATTTATATTGCCTTAATGACCCAAAAGGAATTATTATTATGATGAGTCGATGACTCGAAAGGAATTGAAGGAAATTATTTGTCCTTTAAATGTTGCAATTGTTTGGATGGCTCAATGACCCTAAAACAAACATTATGTCTTGTAGCCTTAAATGAGATATTTATATGAATTTTTATTCATTCATGATTCCTTGATGACCCAAAAGGAATTATTATAATGATGCGTCGATGACCATAATGGAATTGATGGCTAGTATTTGACCCGTAAATATTGCAAGTGTTTGGATGCCTCGGTGACCCTAATGCATACATTATGTCTTGATGCCTTAAATGATATATTTATATGAATTTTTATTCATTCATAATTCCTCGATGACCCAAAAGGAATTAATATAATGATGCGTCGATGACCCGACTGGAATTGATGGATATTATTTGACCCGTAATTGTTGCAAGTGTTTGGATGCCTCGGTGACCCTAATGCAAACATTATGTCTTGATGCCTTAAATGAGATATTTATATGAATTTTTATTCATTTATATTGCCTTAATGACCCAAAAGGAATTATTATTATGATGAGTCGATGACTCGAAAGGAATTGAAGGAAATTATTTGTCCTTTAAATGTTGCAATTGTTTGGATGGCTCAATGACCCTAAAACAAACATTATGTCTTGTATCCTTAAATGAGATATTTATATGAATTTTTATTCATTCATGATTCCTTGATGACCCAAAAGGAATTATTATAATGATGCGTCGATGACCATAATGGAATTGATGGCTAGTATTTGACCCGTAAATATTGCAAGTGTTTGGATGCCTCGGTGACCCTAATGCAAACATTATGTCTTGATGCCTTAAATGAGATATTTATATGAATTTTTATTCATTCATAATGCGTCGATGACCCAAAAAGAGTTATTGTTATGATGCATCGATGACTCGAAAGGAATTGATGGATATTTTTTGACCCGTAAATGTTTCAAGTTTTTGGATGCCTCAGTGACCCTAAAGTAAACATTTTGTCTTGATGTATTAACTAGGATATTTATATGAATTTTTACTCATTCATAATGCATCGATGATCCAAAAGGAATTATTATTATGATGCGTCGATGACCCGAAAGGAATTGATGGATATTATTTGACCCGTAAATGTTGCAAGTGTTTGGATGACTCAGTGACCATAAAGGAAACATTATGTCTCTATGCCTTAAATGAGATATTTATATGAATTTTTATTCATTAATAATGCGTCGATGACCCAAAAGGAGTTATTATTATGATGCGTCGATGACCCGAAAGGAATTGATGGATATTATTTGTCCTGTAAATGTTGCAAGTGTTTGGATGGCTCGGTGACCCTAAAGTAAACATTATGTCTTGATGCCTTAAATGAGATATTTATATGAATTTTTATTCATTCATAATGTCTTAATGACCCAAAAGGAATTATTATTATTATGATGCGTCGATGACCCAAATGGAATTGAAGGATATTATTTGTCTTTTAAATGTTGCAATTGTTTGGATGGCTGAGTGACCCTAAAGCAAACATTATGTCTTGATGTCTTAAATGAGATATTTATATGAATTTTTATTCATTCATAATTCCTCGATGACCCAAAAGGAATTATTATAATGATGCGTCGATGACCCGTAAGGAAATGTTGGATATTATTTGACCCGTAAATGTTGCAAGTGTTTGGATGCCTCGGTGACCCTAATGCAAACATTATGTCTTGATGCCTTAAATGAGATATTTATATGAATTTTTATTCATTCATAATACGTTGATGACCCAAAAGGAGTTATTGTTATGATGCGTCGATGACCCGAAAGGAATTGATGGATATTATTTGTCCTGTAAATGTTGCAAGTGTTTGGATGGCTCGGTGACCCTAAAGTAAACATTATGTCTTGATGCCTTAAATGAGATATTTATATGAATTTTTATTCATTCATAATGTCTTAATGACCCAAAAGGAATTATTATTATTATGATGCGTCGATGACCCAAATGGAATTGAAGGATATTATTTGTCCTTTAAATGTTGCAATTGTTTGGATGCCTCGGTGACCCTAATGCATACATTATGTCTTGATGCCTTAAATGAGATATTTATATGAATTTTTATTCATTCATAATTCCTCGATGACCCAAAAGGAATTCATATAATGATGCGTCGATGACCCGACTGGAATTGATGGATATTATTTGACCCGTAATTGTTGCAAGTGTTTGGATGCCTCGGTGACCCTAATGCAAACATTATGTCTTGATGCCTTAAATGAGATATTTATATGAATTTTTATTCATTTATATTGCCTTAATGACCCAAAAGGAATTATTATTATGATGAGTCGATGACTCGAAAGGAATTGAAGGAAATTATTTGTCCTTTAAATGTTGCAATTGTTTGGATGGCTCAATGACCCTAAAACAAACATTATGTCTTGTAGCCTTAAATGAGATATTTATATGAATTTTTATTCATTCATGATTCCTTGATGACCCAAAAGGAATTATTATAATGATGCGTCGATGACCATAATGGAATTGATGGCTAGTATTTGACCCGTAAATATTGCAAGTGTTTGGATGCCTCGGTGACCCTAATGCATACATTATGTCTTGATGCCTTAAATGAGATATTTATATGAATTTTTATTCATTCATAATTCCTCGATGACCCAAAAGGAATTAATATAATGATGCGTCGATGACCCGACTGGAATTGATGGATATTATTTGACCCGTAATTGTTGCAAGTGTTTGGATGCCTCGGTGACCCTAATGCAAACATTATGTCTTGATGCCTTAAATGAGATATTTATATGAATTTTTATTCATTTATATTGCCTTAATGACCCAAAAGGAATTATTATTATGATGAGTCGATGACTCGAAAGGAATTGAAGGAAATTATTTGTCCTTTAAATGTTGCAATTGTTTGGATGGCTCAATGACCCTAAAACAAACATTATGTCTTGTATCCTTAAATGAGATATTTATATGAATTTTTATTCATTCATGATTCCTTGATGACCCAAAAGGAATTATTATAATGATGCGTCGATGACCATAATGGAATTGATGGCTAGTATTTGACCCGTAAATATTGCAAGTGTTTGGATGCCTCGGTGACCCTAATGCAAACATTATGTCTTGATGCCTTAAATGAGATATTTATATGAATTTTTATTCATTCATAATGCGTCGATGACCCAAAAAGAGTTATTGTTATGATGCATCGATGACTCGAAAGGAATTGATGGATATTTTTTGACCCGTAAATGTTTCAAGTTTTTGGATGCCTCAGTGACCCTAAAGTAAACATTTTGTCTTGATGTATTAACTAGGATATTTATATGAATTTTTACTCATTCATAATGCATCGATGATCCAAAAGGAATTATTATTATGATGCGTCGATGACCCGAAAGGAATTGATGGATATTATTTGACCCGTAAATGTTGCAAGTGTTTGGATGACTCAGTGACCATAAAGGAAACATTATGTCTCTATGCCTTAAATGAGATATTTATATGAATTTTTATTCATTAATAATGCGTCGATGACCCAAAAGGAGTTATTATTATGATGCGTCGATGACCCGAAAGGAATTGATGGATATTATTTGTCCTGTAAATGTTGCAAGTGTTTGGATGGCTCGGTGACCCTAAAGTAAACATTATGTCTTGATGCCTTAAATGAGATATTTATATGAATTTTTATTCATTCATAATGTCTTAATGACCCAAAAGGAATTATTATTATTATGATGCGTCGATGACCCAAATGGAATTGAAGGATATTATTTGTCTTTTAAATGTTGCAATTGTTTGGATGGCTGAGTGACCCTAAAGCAAACATTATGTCTTGATGTCTTAAATGAGATATTTATATGAATTTTTATTCATTCATAATTCCTCGATGACCCAAAAGGAATTATTATAATGATGCGTCGATGACCCGTAAGGAAATGTTGGATATTATTTGACCCGTAAATGTTGCAAGTGTTTGGATGCCTCGGTGACCCTAATGCAAACATTATGTCTTGATGCCTTAAATGAGATATTTATATGAATTTTTATTCATTCATAATACGTTGATGACCCAAAAGGAGTTATTGTTATGATGCGTCGATGACCCGAAAGGAATTGATGGATATTATTTGTCCTGTAAATGTTGCAAGTGTTTGGATGGCTCGGTGACCCTAAAGTAAACATTATGTCTTGATGCCTTAAATGAGATATTTATATGAATTTTTATTCATTCATAATGTCTTAATGACCCAAAAGGAATTATTATTATTATGATGCGTCGATGACCCAAATGGAATTGAAGGATATTATTTGTCCTTTAAATGTTGCAATTGTTTGGATGCCTCGGTGACCCTAATGCATACATTATGTCTTGATGCCTTAAATGAGATATTTATATGAATTTTTATTCATTCATAATTCCTCGATGACCCAAAAGGAATTAATATAATGATGCGTCGATGACCCGACTGGAATTGATGGATATTATTTGACCCGTAATTGTTGCAAGTGTTTGGATGCCTCGGTGACCCTAATGCAAACATTATGTCTTGATGCCTTAAATGAGATATTTATATGAATTTTTATTCATTTATATTGCCTTAATGACCCAAAAGGAATTATTATTATGATGAGTCGATGACTCGAAAGGAATTGAAGGAAATTATTTGTCCTTTAAATGTTGCAATTGTTTGGATGGCTCAATGACCCTAAAACAAACATTATGTCTTGTAGCCTTAAATGAGATATTTATATGAATTTTTATTCATTCATGATTCCTTGATGACCCAAAAGGAATTATTATAATGATGCGTCGATGACCATAATGGAATTGATGGCTAGTATTTGACCCGTAAATATTGCAAGTGTTTGGATGCCTCGGTGACCCTAATGCAAACATTATGTCTTGATGCCTTAAATGAGACATTTATATGAATTTTTATTCATTCATAATGCGTCGATGACCCAAAAGGAATTAATATAATGATGCGTCGATGACCCGACTGGAATTGATGGATATTATTTGACCCGTAATTGTTGCAAGTGTTTGGATGCCTCGGTGACTCTAATGCAAACATTATGTCTTGATGCCTTAAATGAGATATTTATATGAATTTTTATTCATTCATAATGTCTTAATGACCCAAAAGGAATTATTATTATTATGATGCGTCGATGACCCAAATGGAATTGAAGGATATTATTTGTCTTTTAAATGTTGCAATTGTTTGGATGGCTGAGTGACCCTAAAGCAAACATTATGTCTTGATGTCTTAAATGAGATATTTATATGAATTTTTATTCATTCATAATTCCTCGATGACCCAAAAGGAATTATTATAATGATGCGTCGATGACCCGTAAGGAAATGTTGGATATTATTTGACCCGTAAATGTTGCAAGTGTTTGGATGCCTCGGTGACCCTAATGCAAACATTATGTCTTGATGCCTTAAATGAGATATTTATATGAATTTTTATTCATTCATAATACGTTGATGACCCAAAAGGAGTTATTGTTATGATGCGTCGATGACCCGAAAGGAATTGATGGATATTATTTGTCCTGTAAATGTTGCAAGTGTTTGGATGGCTCGGTGACCCTAAAGTAAACATTATGTCTTGATGCCTTAAATGAGATATTTATATGAATTTTTATTCATTCATAATGTCTTAATGACCCAAAAGGAATTATTATTATTATGATGCGTCGATGACCCAAATGGAATTGAAGGATATTATTTGTCCTTTAAATGTTGCAATTGTTTGGATGCCTCGGTGACCCTAATGCATACATTATGTCTTGATGCCTTAAATGAGATATTTATATGAATTTTTATTCATTCATAATTCCTCGATGACCCAAAAGGAATTAATATAATGATGCGTCGATGACCCGACTGGAATTGATGGATATTATTTGACCCGTAATTGTTGCAAGTGTTTGGATGCCTCGGTGACCCTAATGCAAACATTATGTCTTGATGCCTTAAATGAGATATTTATATGAATTTTTATTCATTTATATTGCCTTAATGACCCAAAAGGAATTATTATTATGATGAGTCGATGACTCGAAAGGAATTGAAGGAAATTATTTGTCCTTTAAATGTTGCAATTGTTTGGATGGCTCAATGACCCTAAAACAAACATTATGTCTTGTAGCCTTAAATGAGATATTTATATGAATTTTTATTCATTCATGATTCCTTGATGACCCAAAAGGAATTATTATAATGATGCGTCGATGACCATAATGGAATTGATGGCTAGTATTTGACCCGTAAATATTGCAAGTGTTTGGATGCCTCGGTGACCCTAATGCAAACATTATGTCTTGATGCCTTAAATGAGACATTTATATGAATTTTTATTCATTCATAATGCGTCGATGACCCAAAAGGAATTAATATAATGATGCGTCGATGACCCGACTGGAATTGATGGATATTATTTGACCCGTAATTGTTGCAAGTGTTTGGATGCCTCGGTGACTCTAATGCAAACATTATGTCTTGATGCCTTAAATGAGATATTTATATGAATTTTTATTCATTCATAATGTCTTAATGACCCAAAAGGAATTATTATTATTATGATGCGTCGATGACCCAAATGGAATTGAAGGATATTATTTGTCTTTTAAATGTTGCAATTGTTTGGATGGCTGAGTGACCCTAAAGCAAACATTATGTCTTGATGTCTTAAATGAGATATTTATATGAATTTTTATTCATTCATAATTCCTCGATGACCCAAAAGGAATTATTATAATGATGCGTCGATGACCCGTAAGGAAATGTTGGATATTATTTGACCCGTAAATGTTGCAAGTGTTTGGATGCCTCGGTGACCCTAATGCAAACATTATGTCTTGATGCCTTAAATGAGATATTTATATGAATTTTTATTCATTCATAATACGTTGATGACCCAAAAGGAGTTATTGTTATGATGCGTCGATGACCCGAAAGGAATTGATGGATATTATTTGTCCTGTAAATGTTGCAAGTGTTTGGATGGCTCGGTGACCCTAAAGTAAACATTATGTCTTGATGCCTTAAATGAGATATTTATATGAATTTTTATTCATTCATAATGTCTTAATGACCCAAAAGGAATTATTATTATTATGATGCGTCGATGACCCAAATGGAATTGAAGGATATTATTTGTCCTTTAAATGTTGCAATTGTTTGGATGCCTCGGTGACCCTAATGCATACATTATGTCTTGATGCCTTAAATGAGATATTTATATGAATTTTTATTCATTCATAATTCCTCGATGACCCAAAAGGAATTAATATAATGATGCGTCGATGACCCGACTGGAATTGATGGATATTATTTGACCCGTAATTGTTGCAAGTGTTTGGATGCCTCGGTGACCCTAATGCAAACATTATGTCTTGATGCCTTAAATGAGATATTTATATGAATTTTTATTCATTTATATTGCCTTAATGACCCAAAAGGAATTATTATTATGATGAGTCGATGACTCGAAAGGAATTGAAGGAAATTATTTGTCCTTTAAATGTTGCAATTGTTTGGATGGCTCAATGACCCTAAAACAAACATTATGTCTTGTAGCCTTAAATGAGATATTTATATGAATTTTTATTCATTCATGATTCCTTGATGACCCAAAAGGAATTATTATAATGATGCGTCGATGACCATAATGGAATTGATGGCTAGTATTTGACCCGTAAATATTGCAAGTGTTTGGATGCCTCGGTGACCCTAATGCAAACATTATGTCTTGATGCCTTAAATGAGACATTTATATGAATTTTTATTCATTCATAATGCGTCGATGACCCAAAAGGAATTAATATAATGATGCGTCGATGACCCGACTGGAATTGATGGATATTATTTGACCCGTAATTGTTGCAAGTGTTTGGATGCCTCGGTGACTCTAATGCAAACATTATGTCTTGATGCCTTAAATGAGATATTTATATGAATTTTTATTCATTTATATTGCCTTAATGACCCAAAAGGAATTATTATTATGATGAGTCGATGACTCGAAAGGAATTGAAGGAAATTATTTGTCCTTTAAATGTTGCAATTGTTTGGATGGCTCAATGACCCTAAAACAAACATTATGTCTTGATGCCTTAAATGAGATATTTATATGAATTTTTATTCATTCATGATTCCTTGATGACCCAAAAGGAATTATTATAATGATGCGTCGATGACCATAATGGAATTGATGGCTAGTATTTGACCCATAAATATTGCAAGTGTTTGGATGCCTCGGTGACCCTAATGCAAACATTATGTCTTGATGCCTTAAATGAGATATTTATATGAATTTTTATTCATTCATAATGCGTCGATGACCCAAAAGGAGTTATTGTTATGATGCGTCGATGACTCGAAAGGAATTGATGGATATTTTTTGACCCGTAAATGTTTCAAATTTTTGGATGCCTCGGTGACCCTAAAGTAAACATTTTGTCTTGATGTATTAACTGAGATATTTATATGAATATTTACTCATTCATAATGCATCGATGATCCAAAAGGAATTATTATTATGATGCGTCGATGACCCGAAAGGAATTGATGGATATTATTTGACCCTTAATTGTTGCAAGTGTGTGGATGGCTCAGTGACCCTAAAGGAAACATTATGTCTTGATGCCGTAAATGAGATATTTATATGAATTTTTATTCATTCATAATTCCTCGATGACCCAAATGGAATTATTATAATGATGCGTCGATGACCCGAAAGGAATTGATGGATATTATTTGTCCCGTAAATGTTGCAAGTTTTTGGATGCCTCGGTGACCCTAATGGAAACATTATGTCTTGATGCCTTAAATGAGATATTTATATGAATTTTTATTCATTCATAATGCGTCGATGACCCAAAAAGAGTTATTGTTATGATGCATCGATGACTCGAAAGGAATTGATGGATATTTTTTGACCTGCAAATGTTTCAAGTTTTTGGATGCCTCGGTGACCCTAAAGTAAACATTTTGTCTTGATGTATTAACTGGGATATTTATATGAATTTTTACTCATTCATAATGCATCGATGATCCAAAAGGAATTATTATTATGATGCGTCGATGATCCGAAAGGAATTGATGGATATTATTTGACCCGTAAATGTTGCAAGTGTTTGGATGACTCAGTGACCATAAAGGAAACATTATGTCTCTATGCCTTAAATGAGATATTTATATGAATTTTTATTCATTAATAATGCGTCGATGACCCAAAAGGAATTATTATTATGATGCGTCGATGACCCGAAAGGAATTGATGGATATTATTTGTCCTGTAAATGTTGCAAGTGTTTGGATGGCTCGGTGACCCTAAAGTAAACATTATGTCTTGATGCCTTAAATGAGATATTTATATGAATTTTTATTCATTCATAATGTCTTAATGACCCAAAAGGAATTATTATTATTATGATGCGTCGATGACCCAAATGGAATTGAAGGATATTATTTGTCCTTTAAATGTTGCAATTGTTTGGATGGCTGAGTGACCCTAAAGCAAACATTATGTCTTGATGTCTTAAATGAGATATTTATATGAATTTTTATTCATTCATAATTCCTCGATGACCCAAAAGGAATTATTATAATGATGCGTCGATGACCCGTAAGGAAATGATGGATATTATTTGACCCGTAAATGTTGCAAGTGTTTGGATGCCTCGGTGACCCTAATGCATACATTATGTCTTGATGCCTTAAATGAGATATTTATATGAATTTTTATTCATTCATAATTCCTCGATGACCCAAAAGGAATTAATATAATGATGCGTCGATGACCCGACTGGAATTGATGGATATTATTTGACCCGTAATTGTTGCAAGTGTTTGGATGCCTCGGTGACCCTAATGCAAACATTATGTCTTGATGCCTTAAATGAGATATTTATATGAATTTTTATTCATTTATATTGCCTTAATGACCCAAAAGGAATTATTATTATGATGAGTCGATGACTCGAAAGGAATTGAAGGAAATTATTTGTCCTTTAAATGTTGCAATTGTTTGGATGGCTCAATGACCCTAAAACAAACATTATGTCTTGTAGCCTTAAATGAGATATTTATATGAATTTTTATTCATTCATGATTCCTTGATGACCCAAAAGGAATTATTATAATGATGCGTCGATGACCATAATGGAATTAATGGCTAGTATTTGACCCGTAAATATTGCAAGTGTTTGGATGCCTCGGTGACCCTAATGCAAACATTATGTCTTGATGCCTTAAATGAGATATTTATATGAATTTTTATTCATTCATAATGCGTCGATGACCCAAAAAGAGTTATTGTTATGATGCATCGATGACTCGAAAGGAATTGATGGATATTTTTTGACCCGTAAATGTTTCAAGTTTTTGGATGCCTCAGTGACCCTAAAGTAAACATTTTGTCTTGATGTATTAACTAGGATATTTATATGAATTTTTACTCATTCATAATGCATCGATGATCCAAAAGGAATTATTATTATGATGCGTCGATGACCCGAAAGGAATTGATGGATATTATTTGACCCGTAAATGTTGCAAGTGTTTGGATGACTCAGTGACCATAAAGGAAACATTATGTCTCTATGCCTTAAATGAGATATTTATATGAATTTTTATTCATTAATAATGCGTCGATGACCCAAAAGGAGTTATTATTATGATGCGTCGATGACCCGAAAGGAATTGATGGATATTATTTGTCCTGTAAATGTTGCAAGTGTTTGGATGGCTCGGTGACCCTAAAGTAAACATTATGTCTTGATGCCTTAAATGAGATATTTATATGAATTTTTATTCATTCATAATGTCTTAATGACCCAAAAGGAATTATTATTATGATGCGTCGATGACCCGAAAGGAATTGAAGGAAATTATTTGTCCTTTAAATGTTGCAATTGTTTGGATGGCTCAATGACCCTAAAACAAACATTATGTCTTGTAGCCTTAAATGAGATATTTATATGAATTTTTATTCATTCATGATTCCTTGATGACCCAAAAGGAATTATTATAATGATGCGTCGATGACCATAATGGAATTGATGGCTAGTATTTGACCCGTAAATATTGCAAGTGTTTGGATGCCTCGGTGACCCTAATGCAAACATTATGTCTTGATGCCTTAAATGAGATATTTATATCAATTTTTATTCATTCATAATGCGTCGATGACCCAAAAAGAGTTATTGTTATGATGCATCGATGACTCGAAAGGAATTGATGGATATTTTTTGACCCGTAAATGTTTCAAGTTTTTGGATGCCTCAGTGACCCTTAAGTAAACATTTTGTCTTGATGTATTAACTAGGATATTTATATGAATTTTTACTCATTCATAATGCATCGATGATCCAAAAGGAATTATTATTATGATGCGTCGATGACCCGAAAGGAATTGATGGATATTATTTGACCCGTAAATGTTGCAAGTGTTTGGATGACTCAGTGACCATAAAGGAAACATTATGTCTCTATGCCTTAAATGAGATATTTATATGAATTTTTATTCATTAATAATGCGTCGATGACCCAAAAGGAGTTATTATTATGATGCGTCGATGACCCGAAAGGAATTGATGGATATTATTTGTCCTGTAAATGTTGCAAGTGTTTGGATGGCTCGGTGACCCTAAAGTAAGTATTATGTCTTGATGCCTTAAATGAGATATTTATATGAATTTTTATTCATTCATAATGTCTTAATGACCCAAAAGGAATTATTATTATTATGATGCGTCGATGACCCAAATGAAATTGAAGGATATTATTTGTCCTTTAAATGTTGCAATTGTTTGGATGGCTGAGTGACCCTAAAGCAAACATTATGTCTTGATGTCTTAAATGAGATATTTATATGAATTTTTATTCATTCATAATTCCTCGATGACCCAAAAGGAATTATTATAATGATGCGTCGATGACCCGTAAGGAAATGATGGATATTATTTGACCCGTAAATGTTGCAAGTGTTTGGATGCCTCGGTGACCCTAATGCAAATATTATGTCTTGATGCCTTAAATGATATATTTATATGAATTTTTATTCATTTATAATGTCTTAATGACCCAAAAGGAATTATTATTATGATGCGTCGATGACCCGAAAGGAATTGAAGGAAATTATTTGTCCTTTAAATGTTTCAATTGTTTGGATGGCTCAATGACCCTAAAGCAAACATTATGTCTTGATGCCTTAAATGAGATATTTATATGAATTTTTATTCATTCATGATTCCTTGATGACCCAAAAGGAATTATTATAATGATGCGTCGATGACCATAATGGAATTGATGGATATTATTTGACCCGTAAATGTTGCAAGTGTTTGGATGCCTCGGTGACCCTAATGCATACATTATGTCTTGATGCCTTAAATGAGATATTTATATGAATTTTTATTCATTCATGATTCCTTGATGACCCAAAAGGAATTATTATAATGATGCGTCGATGACCATAATGGAATTGATGGATAGTATTTGACCCGTAAATATTGCAAGTGTTTGGATGCCTCGGTGACCCTAAAGTAAACATTTTGTCTTGATGTATTAACTGGGATATTTATATGAATTTTTACTCATTCATAATGCATCGATGATCCAAAAGGAATTATTATTATGATGCGTCGATGACTCGAAAGGAATTGATGGAAATTATTTGACCCGTAAATGTTGCAAGTGTTTGGATGACTTGGTGACCATAAAGGAAACATTATGTCTCTATGCCTTAAATGATATATTTATATGAATTTTTATTCATTAATAATGCGTCGATGACCCAAAAGGAGTTATTATTATGATGCGTCGATGACCCGAAAGGAATTGATGGATATTATTTGTCTCGTAAATGTTGCATGTGTTTGGATGGCTCAGCGATCCTAAAGCAAACATTATGTCTTGATGCCTTAAATGAGATATTTATATGAATTTTTATTCATTCATAATTCCTCGATGACCCAAAAGGAATTATTATAATTATGCGTCGATGACGCGAAAGGAATTGATGGATATTATTTGACCCGTAAATGTTGCAAGTTTTTGGATGCCTCGGTGACCCTAATGCAAACATTATGTCTTGATGCCTTAAATGATATATTTATAAGAATTTTTATTCAATAATAATGCGTCGATGACCCAAAAGCAGTTATTATTATGATGCGTCGATGACCCGAAAGGAAATGATGGATATTATTTGTCCCGTAAATGTTGCAAGTGTTTGGATGCCTCAGTGATCTTAATGCAAATATTATGTCTTGATGCCTTAAATGAGATATTTATATGAATTTTTATTCATTCATAATGCGTTGATGGCCCAAAAGGAGTTATTGTTATGATGCTTCGATGACCCCAAAAGAATTGATGGATATTTTTTGACCCGTAATTGTTGCAAGTTTTTGGATGCCTCGGTGACCCTAATGCAAACATTATGTCTTGATGCCTTAAATGATATATTTATACGAATTTTTATTTAATAATAATGCGTCGATGACCCGAAATGAATTGATGGATATTATTTGTCTCGTAAATGTTGCATGTGTTTGGATGACTCAGCGATCCTAAAGCAAACATTATGTCTTGATGCCTTAAATGAGATATTTATATGAATTTTTATTCATTTATAAAGCCTTAATGACCCAAAAGGAATTATTATTATGATGCGTCGATGACCCGAAAAGAATTGAAGGAAATTATTTGTCCTTTAAATGTTGCAATTGTTTGGATGGCTCAATGACCCTAAATCAAACATTATGTTTTGATGCCTTAAATGAGATATTTATATGAATTTTTATTCATTCATGATTCCTCGATGACCCAAAAGGAATTATTATAATGATGCGTCGATGACCATAATGGAATTGATGGATAGTATTTGACCCGTAAATATTGCACGTGTTTGGATGCCTCGGTGACCCTAATGCAAACATTATGTCTTGATGCCTTAAATGAGATATTTATATGAATTTTTATTCATTCATAATGCGTCGATGACCCAAAAGGAGTTATTGTTATGATGCGTCGATGACTCGAAAGGAATTGATGGATATTTTTTGACCCGTAAATGTTTCAAGTTTTTGGATGCCTCGGTGACCCTAAAGTAAACATTTTGTCTTGATGTATTAACTGGGATATTTATATGAATTTTTACTCATTCATAATGCATCGATGATCCAAAAGGAATTATTATTATGATGCGTCGATGACTCGAAAGGAATTGATGGATATTATTTGACTCGTAAATGTTGCAAGTGTTTGGATGCCTCAGTGACCCTAATGCAAACATTATGTCTGGATGTCTTAAATGAGATATTTATATGAATTTTTATTCATTAATAATGCGTCGATGACCCAAAAGGAGTTATTATTATGATGCGTCGATGACCTGAAAGGAATTGATGGATAATATTTGTCCTGTAAATGTTGCAAGTGTTTGGATGGCTCGGTGACCCTAAAGTAAACATTATGTCTTGATGCCTTAAATGAGATATTTATATGAATTTTTATTCATTCATAATGCCTTAATGACCCAAAAGGAATTATTATTATTATGATGCGTCGATGACCCAAATGGAATTGAAGGATATTATTTGTCCTTTAAATGTTGCAATTGTTTGGATGGCTGAGTGACCCTAAAGCAAACATTATGTCTTGATATCTTAAATGAGATATTTATATGAATTTTTATTCATTCATAATTCCTCGATGACCCAAAAGGAATTATTATAATGATGCGTCGATGACCCGAAAGGAAATGATGGATATTATTTGACCCGTAAATGTTGCAAGTGTTTGGATGCCTAGGTGACCCTAATGCAAACATTATATCTTGATGCCTTAAATGATATATTTATATGAATTTTTATTCAATAATAATGCGTCGATGACCCAAAAGGAGTTATTATTCTGATGCGTCGATGACCCGAAAGGAAATGATGGATATTATTTGTCCCGTAAATGTTGCAACTGTTTGGATGCCTCAGTGATCCTAATGCAAATATTATGTCTTGATGCCTTAAATGAGATATTTATATGAATTTTTATTCATTCATAATGCGTCGATGACCCAAAAGGAGTTATTGTTATGATGCATCGATGACTCGAAAGGAATTGATGGATATTTTTTGACCCGTAAATGTTTCAAGTTTTTGGATGCCTCGGTGACCCTAAAGTAAACATTTTGTCTTGATGTATTAACTGGGATATTTATATGAATTTTTACTCATTCATAATGCATCGATGATCCAAAAGGAATTATTATTATGATGCGTCGATGACCCGAAAGGAATTGATGGATATTATTTGACCCGTAAATGTTGCAAGTGTTTGGATGACTTGGTGACCATAAAGGAAACATTATGTCTCTATGCCTTAAATGATATATTTATATGAATTTTTATTCATTAATAATGCGTCGATGACCCAAAAGGAGATATTATTATGATGCGTCGATGACCCGAAAGGAATTGATGGATATTATTTGTCTCGTAAATGTTGCATGTGTTTGGATGACTCAGCGATCCTAATGCAAACATTATGTCTTGATGCCTTAAATGAGATATTTATATGATTTTTTATTCATTTATATTGCCTTAATGACCCAAAAGGAATTATTATTATGATGAGTCGATGACTCGAAAGGAATTGAAGGAAATTATTTGTCCTTTAAATGTTGCAATTGTTTGGATGGCTCAATGACCCTAAAAAAAACATTATGTCTTGTAGCCTTAAATGAGATATTTATATGAATTTTTATTCATTCATGATTCCTTGATGACCCAAAAGGAATTATTATAATGATGCGTCGATGACCATAATGGAATTGATGGCTAGTATTTGACCCATAAATATTGCAAGTGTTTGGATGCCTCGGTGACCCTAATGCAAACATTATGTCTTGATGCCTTAAATGAGATATTTATATGAATTTTTATTCATTCATAATGCGTCGATGACCCAAAAAGAGTTATTGTTATGATGCATCGATGACTCGAAAGGAATTGATGGATATTTTTTGACCCGTAAATGTTTCAAGTTTTTGGATGCCTCAGTGACCCTAAAGTAAACATTTTGTCTTGATGTATTAACTAGGATATTTATATGAATTTTTACTCATTCATAATGCATCGATGATCCAAAAGGAATTATTATTATGATGCGTCGATGACCCGAAAGGAATTGATGGATATTATTTGACCCGTAAATGTTGCAAGTGTTTGGATGACTCAGTGACCATAAAGGAAACATTATGTCTCTATGCCTTAAATGAGATATTTATATGAATTTTTATTCATTAATAATGCGTCGATGACCCAAAAGGAGTTATTATTATGATGCGTCGATGACCCGAAAGGAATTGATGGATATTATTTGTCCTGTAAATGTTGCAAGTGTTTGGATGGCTCGGTGACCCTAAAGTAAACATTATGTCTTGATGCCTTAAATGAGATATTTATATGAATTTTTATTCATTCATAATGTCTTAATGACCCAAAAGGAATTATTATTATGATGCGTCGATGACCCGAAAGGAATTGAAGGAAATTATTTGTCCTTTAAATGTTGCAATTGTTTGGATGGCTCAATGACCCTAAAACAAACATTATGTCTTGTAGCCTTAAATGAGATATTTATATGAATTTTTATTCATTCATGATTCCTTGATGACCCAAAAGGAATTATTATAATGATGCGTCGATGACCATAATGGAATTGATGGCTAGTATTTGACCCGTAAATATTGCAAGTGTTTGGATGCCTCGGTGACCCTAATGCAAACATTATGTCTTGATGCCTTAAATGAGATATTTATATGAATTTTTATTCATTCATAATGCGTCGATGACCCAAAAAGAGTTATTGTTATGATGCATCGATGACTCGAAAGGAATTGATGGATATTTTTTGACCCGTAAATGTTTCAAGTTTTTGGATGCCTCAGTGACCCTAAAGTAAACATTTTGTCTTGATGTATTAACTAGGATATTTATATGAATTTTTACTCATTCATAATGCATCGATGATCCAAAAGGAATTATTATTATGATGCGTCGATGACCCGAAAGGAATTGATGGATATTATTTGACCCGTAAATGTTGCAAGTGTTTGGATGACTCAGTGACCATAAAGGAAACATTATGTCTCTATGCCTTAAATGAGATATTTATATGAATTTTTATTCATTAATAATGCGTCGATGACCCAAAAGGAGTTATTATTATGATGCGTCGATGACCCGAAAGGAATTGATGGATATTATTTGTCCTGTAAATGTTGCAAGTGTTTGGATGGCTCGGTGACCCTAAAGTAAATATTATGTCTTGATGCCTTAAATGAGATATTTATATGAATTTTTATTCATTCATAATGTCTTAATGACCCAAAAGGAATTATTATTATTATGATGCGTCGATGACCCAAATGGAATTGAAGGATATTATTTGTCCTTTAAATGTTGCAATTGTTTGGATGGCTGAGTGACCCTAAAGCAAACATTATGTCTTGATGTCTTAAATGAGATATTTATATGAATTTTTATTCATTCATAATTCCTCGATGACCCAAAAGGAATTATTATAATGATGCGTCGATGACCCGTAAGGAAATGATGGATATTATTTGACCCGTAAATGTTGCAAGTGTTTGGATGTCTCGGTGACCCTAATGCAAATATTATGTCTTGATGCCTTAAATGATATATTTATATGAATTTTTATTCATTTATAATGTCTTAATGACCCAAAAGGAATTATTATTATGATGCGTCGATGACCCGAAAGGAATTGAAGGAAATTATTTGTCCTTTAAATGTTGCAATTGTTTGGATGGCTCAATGACCCTAAAGCAAACATTATGTCTTGATGCCTTAAATGAGATATTTATATGAATTTTTATTCATTCATGATTCCTTGATGACCCAAAAGGAATTATTATAATGATGCGTCGATGACCATAATGGAATTGATGGATAGTATTTGACCCGTAAATATTGCAAGTGTTTGGATGCCTCGGTGACCCTAAAGTAAACATTTTGTCTTGATGTATTAACTGGGATATTTATATGAATTTTTACTCATTCATAATGCATCGATGATCCAAAAGGAATTATTATTATGATGCGTCGATGACTCGAAAGGAATTGATGGAAATTATTTGACCCGTAAATGTTGCAAGTGTTTGGATGACTTGGTGACCATAAAGGAAACATTATGTCTCTATGCCTTAAATGATATATTTATATGAATTTTTATTCATTAATAATGCGTCGATGACCCAAAAGGAGTTATTATTATGATGCGTCGATGACCCGAAAGGAATTGATGGATATTATTTGTCTCGTAAATGTTGCATGTGTTTGGATGGCTCAGCGATCCTAAAGCAAACATTATGTCTTGATGCCTTAAATGAGATATTTATATGAATTTTTATTCATTCATAATTCCTCGATGACCCAAAAGGAATTATTATAATTATGCGTCGATGACGCGAAAGGAATTGATGGATATTATTTGACCCGTAAATGTTGCAAGTTTTTGGATGCCTCGGTGACCCTAATGCAAACATTATGTCTTGATGCCTTAAATGATATATTTATAAGAATTTTTATTCAATAATAATGCGTCGATGACCCAAAAGCAGTTATTATTATGATGCGTCGATGACCCGAAAGGAAATGATCGATATTATTTGTCCCGTAAATGTTGCAAGTGTTTGGATGCCTCAGTGATCTTAATGCAAATATTATGTCTTGATGCCTTAAATGAGATATTTATATGAATTTTTATTCATTCATAATGCGTTGATGGCCCAAAAGGAGTTATTGTTATGATGCTTCGATGACCCCAAAAGAATTGATGGATATTTTTTGACCCGTAATTGTTGCAAGTTTTTGGATGCCTCGGTGACCCTAATGCAAACATTATGTCTTGATGCCTTAAATGATATATTTATACGAATTTTTATTTAATAATAATGCGTCGATGACCCGAAATGAATTGATGGATATTATTTGTCTCGTAAATGTTGCATGTGTTTGGATGACTCAGCGATCCTAAAGCAAACATTATGTCTTGATGCCTTAAATGAGATATTTATATGAATTTTTATTCATTTATAAAGCCTTAATGACCCAAAAGGAATTATTATTATGATGCGTCGATGACCCGAAAAGAATTGAAGGAAATTATTTGTCCTTTAAATGTTGCAATTGTTTGGATGGCTCAATGACCCTAAATCAAACATTATGTCTTGATGCCTTAAATGAGATATTTATATGAATTTTTATTCATTCATGATTCCTCGATGACCCAAAAGGAATTATTATAATGATGCGTCGATGACCATAATGGAATTGATGGATAGTATTTGACCCGTAAATATTGCACGTGTTTGGATGCCTCGGTGACCCTAATGCAAAAATTATGTCTTGATGCCTTAAATGAGATATTTATATGAATTTTTATTCATTCATAATGCGTCGATGACCCAAAAGGAGTTATTGTTATGATGCGTCGATGACTCGAAAGGAATTGATGGATATTTTTTGACCCGTAAATGTTTCAAGTTTTTGGATGCCTCGGTGACCCTAAAGTAAACATTTTGTCTTGATGTATTAACTGGGATATTTATATGAATTTTTACTCATTCATAATGCATCGATGATCCAAAAGGAATTATTATTATGATGCGTCGATGACTCGAAAGGAATTGATGGATATTATTTGACTCGTAAATGTTGCAAGTGTTTGGATGCCTCAGTGACCCTAATGCAAACATTATGTCTGGATGTCTTAAATGAGATATTTATATGAATTTTTATTCATTAATAATGCGTCGATGACCCAAAAGGAGTTATTATTATGATGCGTCGATGACCTGAAAGGAATTGATGGATAATATTTGTCCTGTAAATGTTGCAAGTGTTTGGATGGCTCGGTGACCCTAAAGTAAACATTATGTCTTGATGCCTTAAATGAGATATTTATATGAATTTTTATTCATTCATAATGCCTTAATGACCCAAAAGGAATTATTATTATTATGATGCGTCGATGACCCAAATGGAATTGAAGGATATTATTTGTCCTTTAAATGTTGCAATTGTTTGGATGGCTGAGTGACCCTAAAGCAAACATTATGTCTTGATATCTTAAATGAGATATTTATATGAATTTTTATTCATTCATAATTCCTCGATGACCCAAAAGGAATTATTATAATGATGCGTCGATGACCCGAAAGGAAATGATGGATATTATTTGACCCGTAAATGTTGCAAGTGTTTGGATGCCTAGGTGACCCTAATGCAAACATTATATCTTGATGCCTTAAATGATATATTTATATGAATTTTTATTCAATAATAATGCGTCGATGACCCAAAAGGAGTTATTATTCTGATGCGTCGATGACCCGAAAGGAAATGATGGATATTATTTGTCCCGTAAATGTTGCAAGTGTTTGGATGCCTCAGTGATCCTAATGCAAATATTATGTCTTGATGCCTTAAATGAGATATTTATATGAATTTTTATTCATTCATAATGCGTCGATGACCCAAAAGGAGTTATTGTTATGATGCATCGATGACTCGAAAGGAATTGATGGATATTTTTTGACCCGTAAATGTTTCAAGTTTTTGGATGCCTCGGTGACCCTAAAGTAAACATTTTGTCTTGATGTATTAACTGGGATATTTATATGAATTTTTACTCATTCATAATGCATCGATGATCCAAAAGGAATTATTATTATGATGCGTCGATGACCCGAAAGGAATTGATGGATATTATTTGACCCGTAAATGTTGCAAGTGTTTGGATGACTTGGTGACCATAAAGGAAACATTATGTCTCTATGCCTTAAATGATATATTTATATGAATTTTTATTCATTAATAATGCGTCGATGACCCAAAAGGAGATATTATTATGATGCGTCGATGACCCGAAAGGAATTGATGGATATTATTTGTCTCGTAAATGTTGCATGTGTTTGGATGGCTCAGCGATCCTAAAGCAAACATTATGTCTTGATGCCTTAAATGAGATATTTATATGAATTTTTATTCATTCATAATTCCTCGATGACCCAAAAGGAATTATTATAATTATGCGTCGATGACGCGAAAGGAATTGATGGATATTATTTGACCCGTAAATGTTGCAAGTTTTTGGATGCCTCGGTGACCCTAATGCAAACATTATGTCTTGATGCCTTAAATGATATATTTATAAGAATTTTTATTCAATAATAATGCGTCAATGACCCAAAAGCAGTTATTATTATGATGCGTCGATGACCCGAAAGGAAATGATGGATATTATTTGTCCCGTAAATGTTGCAAGTGTTTGGATGCCTCAGTTATCTTAATGCAAATATTATTTCTTGATGCCTTAAATGAGATATTTATATGAATTTTTATTCATTCATAATGCGTTGATGGCCCAAAAGGAGTTATTGTTATGATGCTTCGATGACCCCAAAAGAATTGATGGATATTTTTTGACCCGTAATTGTTGCAAGTTTTTGGATGCCTCGGTGACCCTAATGCAAACATTATGTCTTGATGCCTTAAATGATATATTTATACGAATTTTTATTTAATAATAATGCGTCGATGACCCGAAATGAATTGATGGATATTATTTGTCTCGTAAATGTTGCATGTGTTTGGATGACTCAGCGATCCTAAAGCAAACATTATGTCTTGATGCCTTAAATGAGATATTTATATGAATTTTTATTCATTTATAAAGCCTTAATGACCCAAAAGGAATTATTATTATGATGCGTCGATGACCCGAAAAGAATTGAAGGAAATTATTTGTCCTTTAAATGTTGCAATTGTTTGGATGGCTCAATGACCCTAAATCAAACATTATGTCTTGATGCCTTAAATGAGATATTTATATGAATTTTTATTCATTCATGATTCCTCGATGACCCAAAAGGAATTATTATAATGATGCGTCGATGACCATAATGGAATTGATGGATAGTATTTGACCCGTAAATATTGCACGTGTTTGGATGCCTCGGTGACCCTAATGCAAACATTATGTCTTGATGCCTTAAATGAGATATTTATATGAATTTTTATTCATTCATAATGCGTCGATGACCCAAAAGGAGTTATTGTTATGATGCGTCGATGACTCGAAAGGAATTGATGGATATTTTTTGACCCGTAAATGTTTCAAGTTTTTGGATGCCTCGGTGACCCTAAAGTAAACATTTTGTCTTGATGTATTAACTGGGATATTTATATGAATTTTTACTCATTCATAATGCATCGATGATCCAAAAGGAATTATTATTATGATGCGTCGATGACTCGAAAGGAATTGATGGATATTATTTGACTCGTAAATGTTGCAAGTGTTTGGATGCCTCAGTGACCCTAATGCAAGCATTATGTCTGGATGTCTTAAATGAGATATTTATATGAATTTTTATTCATTAATAATGCGTCGATGACCCAAAAGGAGTTATTATTATGATGCGTCGATGACCTGAAAGGAATTGATGGATAATATTTGTCCTGTAAATGTTGCAAGTGTTTGGATGGCTCGGTGACCCTAAAGTAAACATTATGTCTTGATGCCTTAAATGAGATATTTATATGAATTTTTATTCATTCATAATGCCTTAATGACCCAAAAGGAATTATTATTATTATGATGCGTCGATGACCCAAATGGAATTGAAGGATATTATTTGTCCTTTAAATGTTGCAATTGTTTGGATGGCTGAGTGACCCTAAAGCAAACATTATGTCTTGATATCTTAAATGAGATATTTATATGAATTTTTATTCATTCATAATTCCTCGATGACCCAAAAGGAATTATTATAATGATGCGTCGATGACCCGAAAGGAAATGATGGATATTATTTGACCCGTAAATGTTGCAAGTGTTTGGATGCCTAGGTGACCCTAATGCAAACATTATATCTTGATGCCTTAAATGATATATTTATATGAATTTTTATTCAATAATAATGCGTCGATGACCCAAAAGGAGTTATTATTCTGATGCGTCGATGACCCGAAAGGAAATGATGGATATTATTTGTCCCGTAAATGTTGCAAGTGTTTGGATGCCTCAGTGATCCTAATGCAAATATTATGTCTTGATGCCTTAAATGAGATATTTATATGAATTTTTATTCATTCATAATGCGTCGATGACCCAAAAGGAGTTATTATTATGATGCATCGATGACTCGAAAGGAATTGATGGATATTTTTTGACCCGTAAATGTTTCAAGTTTTTGGATGCCTCGGTGACCCTAAAGTAAACATTTTGTCTTGATGTATTAACTGGGATATTTATATGAATTTTTACTCATTCATAATGCATCGATGATCCAAAAGGAATTATTATTATGATGCGTCGATGACCCGAAAGGAATTGATGGATATTATTTGACCCGTAAATGTTGCAAGTGTTTGGATGACTTGGTGACCATAAAGGAAACATTATGTCTCTATGCCTTAAATGATATATTTATATGAATTTTTATTCATTAATAATGCGTCGATGACCCAAAAGGAGATATTATTATGATGCGTCGATGACCCGAAAGGAATTGATGGATATTATTTGTCTCGTAAATGTTGCATGTGTTTGGATGGCTCAGCGATCCTAAAGCAAACATTATGTCTTGATGCCTTAAATGAGATATTTATATGAATTTTTATTCATTCATAATTCCTCGATGACCCAAAAGGAATTATTATAATTATGCGTCGATGACGCGAAAGGAATTGATGGATATTATTTGACCCGTAAATGTTGCAAGTTTTTGGATGCCTCGGTGACCCTAATGCAAACATTATGTCTTGATGCCTTAAATGATATATTTATAAGAATTTTTATTCAATAATAATGCATCGATGACCCAAAAGCAGTTATTATTATGATGCGTCGATGACCCGAAAGGAAATGATGGATATTATTTGTCCCGTAAATGTTGCAAGTGTTTGGATGCCTCAGTTATCTTAATGCAAATATTATGTCTTGATGCCTTAAATGAGATATTTATATGAATTTTTATTCATTCATAATGCGTTGATGGCCCAAAAGGAGTTATTGTTATGATGCTTCGATGACCCCAAAAGAATTGATGGATATTTTTTGACCCGTAATTGTTGCAAGTTTTTGGATGCCTCGGTGACCCTAATGCAAACATTATGTCTTGATGCCTTAAATGATATATTTATACGAATTTTTATTTAATAATAATGCGTCGATGACCCGAAATGAATTGATGGATATTATTTGTCTCGTA
The DNA here is from genome assembly GCA_958299785.1 of Medicago lupulina. NCBI lineage: Eukaryota > Viridiplantae > Streptophyta > Magnoliopsida > Fabales > Fabaceae > Medicago > Medicago lupulina. Next base: position 38,398,547 of record OY283143.1, on the reverse strand, counting down.
AATGTTGCATGTGTTTGGATGACTCAGCGATCCTAAAGCAAACATTATGTCTTGATGCCTTAAATGAGATATTTATATGAATTTTTATTCATTTATAAAGCCTTAATGACCCAAAAGGAATTATTATTATGATGCGTCGATGACCCGAAAAGAATTGAAGGAAATTATTTGTCCTTTAAATGTTGCAATTGTTTGGATGGCTCAATGACCTTAAATCAAACATTATGTCTTGATGCCTTAAATGAGATATTTATATGAATTTTTATTCATTCATGATTCCTCGATGACCCAAAAGGAATTATTATAATGATGCGTCGATGACCATAATGGAATTGATGGATAGTATTTGACCCGTAAATATTGCACGTGTTTGGATGCCTCGGTGACCCTAATGCAAACATTATGTCTTGATGCCTTAAATGAGATATTTATATGAATTTTTATTCATTCATAATGCGTCGATGACCCAAAAGGAGTTATTGTTATGATGCGTCGATGACTCGAAAGGAATTGATGGATATTTTTTGACCCGTAAATGTTTCAAGTTTTTGGATGCCTCGGTGACCCTAAAGTAAACATTTTGTCTTGATGTATTAACTGGGATATTTATATGAATTTTTACTCATTCATAATGCATCGATGATCCAAAAGGAATTATTATTATGATGCGTCGATGACTCGAAAGGAATTGATGGATATTATTTGACTCGTAAATGTTGCAAGTGTTTGGATGCCTCAGTGACCCTAATGCAAGCATTATGTCTGGATGTCTTAAATGAGATATTTATATGAATTTTTATTCATTAATAATGCGTCGATGACCCAAAAGGAGTTATTATTATGATGCGTCGATGACCTGAAAGGAATTGATGGATAATATTTGTCCTGTAAATGTTGCAAGTGTTTGGATGGCTCGGTGACCCTAAAGTAAACATTATGTCTTGATGCCTTAAATGAGATATTTATATGAATTTTTATTCATTCATAATGCCTTAATGACCCAAAAGGAATTATTATTATTATGATGCGTCGATGACCCAAATGGAATTGAAGGATATTATTTGTCCTTTAAATGTTGCAATTGTTTGGATGGCTGAGTGACCGTAAAGCAAACATTATGTCTTGATATCTTAAATGAGATATTTATATGAATTTTTATTCATTCATAATTCCTCGATGACCCAAAAGGAATTATTATAATGATGCGTCGATGACCCGAAAGGAAATGATGGATATTATTTGACCCGTAAATGTTGCAAGTGTTTGGATGCCTAGGTGACCCTAATGCAAACATTATATCTTGATGCCTTAAATGATATATTTATATGAATTTTTATTCAATAATAATGCGTCGATGACCCAAAAGGAGTTATTATTCTGATGCGTCGATGACCCGAAAGGAAATGATGGATATTATTTGTCCCGTAAATGTTGCAAGTGTTTGGATGCCTCAGTGATCCTAATGCAAATATTATGTCTTGATGCCTTAAATGAGATATTTATATGAATTTTTATTCATTCAAAATGCCTTAATGACCCAAAAGGAATTATTATTATTATGATGTGTCGGTGACCCGAATGGAATTGAAGGATATTATTTGTCCTTTAAATGTTGCAATTGTTTGGATGGCTCAATGACCCTAAAGCAAACATTATGTCTTGATGCCTTAAATGAGATATTTATATGAATTTTTATTCATTCATGATTCCTTGATGACCCAAAAGGAATTATTATAATGATGCGTCGATGACCATAATGGAATTGATGGATAGTATTTGACCCGTAAATATTGCAAGTGTTTGGATGCCTCGGTGACCCTAATGCAAACATTATGTCTTGATGCCTTAAATGAGATATTTATATGAATTTTTATTCATTCATAATGCGTCGATGACCAAAAGGAGTTATTGTTATGATGCATCGATGACTCGAAAGGAATTGATGGATATTTTTTGACCCGTAAATGTTTCAAGTTTTTGGATGCCTCGGTGACCCTAAAGTAAACATTTTGTCTTGATGTATTAACTGGGATATTTATATGAATTTTTACTCATTCATAATGCATCGATGATCCAAAAGGAATTATTATTATGATGCGTCGATGACCCGAAAGGAATTGATGGATATTATTTGACCCGTAAATGTTGCAAGTGTTTGGATGACTTGGTGACCATAAAGGAAACATTATGTCTCTATGCCTTAAATGATATATTTATATGAATTTTTATTCATTAATAATGCGTCGATGACCCAAAAGGAGTTATTATTATGATGCGTCGATGACCCGAAAGGAATTGATGGATATTATTTGTCTCGTAAATGTTGCATGTGTTTGGATGGCTCAGCGATCCTAAAGCAAACATTATGTCTTGATGCCTTAAATGATATATTTATAAGAATTTTTATTCAATAATAATGCGTCGATGACCCAAAAGCAGTTATTATTATGATGCGTCGATGACGCGAAAGGAATTGATGGATATTATTTGTCCCGTAAATGTTGCAAGTGTTTGGATGCCTCAGTGATCTTAATGCAGATATTATGTCTTGATGCCTTAAATGAGATATTTATATGAATTTTTATTCATTCATAATGCGTTGATGGCCCAAAAGGAGTTATTGTTGTGATGCTTCGATGACCCCAAAAGAATTGATGGATATTTTTTGACCCGTAATTGTTGCAAGTTTTTGGATGCCTCGGTGACCCTAATGCAAACATTATGTCTTGATGCCTTAAATGATATATTTATACGAATTTTTATTTAATAATAATGCGTCGATGACCCGAAATGAATTGATGGATATTATTTGTCTCGTAAATGTTGCATGTGTTTGGATGACTCAGCGATCCTAAAGAAAACATTATGTCTTGATGCCTTAAATGAGATATTTATATGAATTTTTATTCATTTATAAAGCCTTAATGACCCAAAAGGAATTATTATTATGATGCGACGATGACCCGAAAAGAATTGAAGGAAATTATTTGTCCTTTAAATGTTGCAATTGTTTGGATGGCTCAATGACCCTAAATCAAACATTATGTCTTGATGCCTTAAATGAGATATTTATATGAATTTTTATTCATTCATGATTCCTCGATGACCCAAAAGGAATTATTATAATGATGCGTCGATGACCATAATGGAATTGATGGATAGTATTTGACCCGTAAATATTGCACGTGTTTGGATGCCTCGGTGACCCTAATGCAAACATTATGTCTTGATGCCTTAAATGAGATATTTATATGAATTTTTATTCATTCATAATGCGTCGATGACCCAAAAGGAGTTATTGTTATGATGCGTCGATGACTCGAAAGGAATTGATGGATATTTTTTGACCCGTAAATGTTTCAAGTTTTTGGATGCCTCGGTGACCCTAAAGTAAACATTTTGTCTTGATGTATTAACTGGGATATTTATATGAATTTTTACTCATTCATAATGCATCGATGATCCAAAAGGAATTATTATTATGATGCGTCGATGACTCGAAAGGAATTGATGGATATTATTTGACTCGTAAATGTTGCAAGTGTTTGGATGCCTCAGTGACCCTAATGCAAACATTATGTTTGGATGTCTTAAATGAGATATTTATATGAATTTTTATTCATTAATAATGCGTCGATGACCCAAAAGGAGTTATTATTATGATGCGTCGATGACCTGAAAGGAATTGATGGATAATATTTGTCCTGTAAATGTTGCAAGTGTTTGGATGGCTCGGTGACCCTAAAGTAAACATTATGTCTTGATGCCTTAAATGAGATATTTATATGAATTTTTATTCATTCATAATGCCTTAATGACCCGAAAGGAATTATTATTATTATGATGCGTCGATGACCCAAATGGAATTGAAGGATATTATTTGTCCTTTAAATGTTGCAATTGTTTGGATGGTTGAGTGACCCTAAAGCAAACATTATGTCTTGATCTCTTAAATGAGATATTTATATGAATTTTTATTCATTCATAATTCCTCGATGACCCAAAAGGAATTATTATAATGATGCGTCGATGACCCGAAAGGAAATGATGGATATTATTTGACCCGTAAATGTTGCAAGTGTTTGGATGCCTAGGTGACCCTAATGCAAACATTATATCTTGATGCCTTAAATGATATATTTATATGAATTTTTATTCAATAATAATGCGTCGATGACCCAAAAGGAGTTATTATTCTGATGCGTCGATGACCCAAAAGGAAATGATGGATATTATTTGTCCCGTAAATGTTGCAAGTGTTTGGATGCCTCAGTGATCCTAATGCAAATATTATGTCTTGATGCCTTAAATGAGATATTTATATGAATTTTTGTTCATTCAAAATGCCTTAATGACCCAAAAGGAATTATTATTATTATGATTATGATGTGTCGGTGACCCGAATGGAATTGAAGGATATTATTTGTCCTTTAAATGTTGCAATTGTTTGGATGGCTCAATGACCCTAAAACAAACATTATGTCTTGATGCCTTAAATGAGATATTTATATGAATTTTTATTCATTCATGATTCCTTGATGACCCAAAAGGAATTATTATAATGATGCGTCGATGACCATAATGGAATTGATGGATAGTATTTGACCCGTAAATATTGCACGTGTTTGGATGCCTCGGTGACCCTAATGCAAACATTATGTCTTGATGCCTTAAATGAGATATTTATATGAATTTTTATTCATTCATAATGCGTCGATGACCCAAAAGGAGTTATTGTTATGATGCGTCGATGACTCGAAAGGAATTGATGGATATTTTTTGACCCGTAAATGTTTCAAGTTTTTGGATGCCTCGGTGACCCTAAAGTAAACATTTTGTCTTGATGTATTAACTGGGATATTTATATGAATTTTTACTCATTCATAATGCATCGATGATCCAAAAGGAATTATTATTATGATGCGTCGATGACTCGAAAGGAATTGATGGATATTATTTGACTCGTAAATGTTGCAAGTGTTTGGATGCCTCAGTGACCCTAATGCAAACATTATGTTTGGATGTCTTAAATGAGATATTTATATGAATTTTTATTCATTAATAATGCGTCGATGACCCAAAAGGAGTTATTATTATGATGCGTCGATGACCTGAAAGGAATTGATGGATAATATTTGTCCTGTAAATGTTGCAAGTGTTTGGATGGCTCGGTGACCCTAAAGTAAACATTATGTCTTGATGCCTTAAATGAGATATTTATATGAATTTTTATTCATTCATAATGCCTTAATGACCCGAAAGGAATTATTATTATTATGATGCGTCGATGACCCAAATGGAATTGAAGGATATTATTTGTCCTTTAAATGTTGCAATTGTTTGGATGGTTGAGTGACCCTAAAGCAAACATTATGTCTTGATCTCTTAAATGAGATATTTATATGAATTTTTATTCATTCATAATTCCTCGATGACCCAAAAGGAATTATTATAATGATGCGTCGATGACCCGAAAGGAAATGATGGATATTATTTGACCCGTAAATGTTGCAAGTGTTTGGATGCCTAGGTGACCCTAATGCAAACATTATATCTTGATGACTTAAATGATATATTTATATGAATTTTTATTCAATAATAATGCGTCGATGACCCAAAAGGAGTTATTATTCTGATGCGTCGATGACCCAAAAGGAAATGATGGATATTATTTGTCCCGTAAATGTTGCAAGTGTTTGGATGCCTCAGTGATCCTAATGCAAATATTATGTCTTGATGCCTTAAATGAGATATTTATATGAATTTTTGTTCATTCAAAATGCCTTAATGACCCAAAAGGAATTATTATTATTATGATTATGATGTGTCGGTGACCCGAATGGAATTGAAGGATATTATTTGTCCTTTAAATGTTGCAATTGTTTGGATGGCTCAATGACCCTAAAACAAACATTATGTCTTGATGCCTTAAATGAGATATTTATATGAATTTTTATTCATTCATGATTCCTTGATGACCCAAAAGGAATTATTATAATGATGCGTCGATGACCATAATGGAATTGATGGATAGTATTTGACCCGTAAATATTGCACGTGTTTGGATGCCTCGGTGACCCTAATGCAAACATTATGTCTTGATGCCTTAAATGAGATATTTATATGAATTTTTATTCATTCATAATGCGTCGATGACCCAAAAGGAGTTATTGTTATGATGCGTCGATGACTCGAAAGGAATTGATGGATATTTTTTGACCCGTAAATGTTTCAAGTTTTTGGATGCCTCGGTGACCCTAAAGTAAACATTTTGTCTTGATGTATTAACTGGGATATTTATATGAATTTTTACTCATTCATAATGCATCGATGATCCAAAAGGAATTATTATTATGATGCGTCGATGACTCGAAAGGAATTGATGGATATTATTTGACTCGTAAATGTTGCAAGTGTTTGGATGCCTCAGTGACCCTAATGCAAACATTATGTTTGGATGTCTTAAATGAGATATTTATATGAATTTTTATTCATTAATAATGCGTCGATGACCCAAAAGGAGTTATTATTATGATGCGTCGATGACCTGAAAGGAATTGATGGATAATATTTGTCCTGTAAATGTTGCAAGTGTTTGGATGGCTCGGTGACCCTAAAGTAAACATTATGTCTTGATGCCTTAAATGAGATATTTATATGAATTTTTATTCATTCATAATGCCTTAATGACCCGAAAGGAATTATTATTATTATGATGCGTCGATGACCCAAATGGAATTGAAGGATATTATTTGTCCTTTAAATGTTGCAATTGTTTGGATGGTTGAGTGACCCTAAAGCAAACATTATGTCTTGATCTCTTAAATGAGATATTTATATGAATTTTTATTCATTCATAATTCCTCGATGACCCAAAAGGAATTATTATAATGATGCGTCGATGACCCGAAAGGAAATGATGGATATTATTTGACCCGTAAATGTTGCAAGTGTTTGGATGCCTAGGTGACCCTAATGCAAACATTATATCTTGATGACTTAAATGATATATTTATATGAATTTTTATTCAATAATAATGCGTCGATGACCCAAAAGGAGTTATTATTCTGATGCGTCGATGACCCAAAAGGAAATGATGGATATTATTTGTCCCGTAAATGTTGCAAGTGTTTGGATGCCTCAGTGATCCTAATGCAAATATTATGTCTTGATGCCTTAAATGAGATATTTATATGAATTTTTGTTCATTCAAAATGCCTTAATGACCCAAAAGGAATTATTATTATTATGATTATGATGTGTCGGTGACCCGAATGGAATTGAAGGATATTATTTGTCCTTTAAATGTTGCAATTGTTTGGATGGCTCAATGACCCTAAAACAAACATTATGTCTTGATGCCTTAAATGAGATATTTATATGAATTTTTATTCATTCATGATTCCTTGATGACCCAAAAGGAATTATTATAATGATGCGTCGATGACCATAATGGAATTGATGGATAGTATTTGACCCGTAAATATTGCACGTGTTTGGATGCCTCGGTGACCCTAATGCAAACATTATGTCTTGATGCCTTAAATGAGATATTTATATGAATTTTTATTCATTCATAATGCGTCGATGACCCAAAAGGAGTTATTGTTATGATGCGTCGATGACTCGAAAGGAATTGATGGATATTTTTTGACCCGTAAATGTTTCAAGTTTTTGGATGCCTCGGTGACCCTAAAGTAAACATTTTGTCTTGATGTATTAACTGGGATATTTATATGAATTTTTACTCATTCATAATGCATCGATGATCCAAAAGGAATTATTATTATGATGCGTCGATGACTCGAAAGGAATTGATGGATATTATTTGACTCGTAAATGTTGCAAGTGTTTGGATGCCTCAGTGACCCTAATGCAAACATTATGTTTGGATGTCTTAAATGAGATATTTATATGAATTTTTATTCATTAATAATGCGTCGATGACCCAAAAGGAGTTATTATTATGATGCGTCGATGACCTGAAAGGAATTGATGGATAATATTTGTCCTGTAAATGTTGCAAGTGTTTGGATGGCTCGGTGACCCTAAAGTAAACATTATGTCTTGATGCCTTAAATGAGATATTTATATGAATTTTTATTCATTCATAATGCCTTAATGACCCGAAAGGAATTATTATTATTATGATGCGTCGATGACCCAAATGGAATTGAAGGATATTATTTGTCCTTTAAATGTTGCAATTGTTTGGATGGCTGAGTGACCCTAAAGCAAACATTATGTCTTGATCTCTTAAATGAGATATTTATATGAATTTTTATTCATTCATAATTCCTCGATGACCCAAAAGGAATTATTATAATGATGCGTCGATGACCCGAAAGGAAATGATGGATATTATTTGACCCGTAAATGTTGCAAGTGTTTGGATGCCTAGGTGACCCTAATGCAAACATTATATCTTGATGCCTTAAATGATATATTTATATGAATTTTTATTCAATAATAATGCGTCGATGACCCAAAAGGAGTTATTATTCTGATGCGTCGATGACCCAAAAGGAAATGATGGATATTATTTGTCCCGTAAATGTTGCAAGTGTTTGGATGCCTCAGTGATCCTAATGCAAATATTATGTCTTGATGCCTTAAATGAGATATTTATATGAATTTTTGTTCATTCAAAATGCCTTAATGACCCAAAAGGAATTATTATTATTATGATGTGTCGGTGACCCGAATGGAATTGAAGGATATTATTTGTCCTTTAAATGTTGCAATTGTTTGGATGGCTCAATGACCCTAAAACAAACATTATGTCTTGATGCCTTAAATGAGATATTTATATGAATTTTTATTCATTCATGATTCCTTGATGACCCAAAAGGAATTATTATAATGATGCGTCGATGACCATAATGGAATTGATGGCTAGTATTTGACCCGTAAATATTGCAAGTGTTTGGATGCCTCGGTGACCCTAATGCAAACATTATGTCTTGATGCCTTAAATGAGATATTTATATGAATTTTTATTCATTCATAATGCGTCGATGACCCAAAAAGAGTTATTGTTATGATGCATCGATGACTCGAAAGGAATTGATGGATATTTTTTGACCCGTAAATGTTTCAAGTTTTTGGATGCCTCGGTGACCCTAAAGTAAACATTTTGTCTTGATGTATTAACTAAGATATTTATATGAATTTTTTCTCATTCATAATGCATCGATGATCCAAAAGGAATTATTATTATGATGCGTCGATGACCCGAAAGGAATTGATGGATATTATTTGACCCGTAAATGTTGCAAGTGTTTGGATGACTCAGTGACCATAAAGGAAACATTATGTCTCTATGCCTTAAATGAGATATTTATATGAATTTTTATTCATTAATAATGCGTCGATGACCCAAAAGGAGTTATTATTATGATGCGTCGATGACCCGAAAGGAATTGATGGATATTATTTGTCCTGTAAATGTTGCAAGTGTTTGGATGGCTCGGTGACCCTAAAGTAAACATTATGTCTTGATGCCTTAAATGAGATATTTATATGAATTTTTATTCATTCATAATGTCTTAATGACCCAAAAGGAATTATTATTATTATTATGATGCGTCGATGACCCAAATGGAATTGAAGGATATTATTTGTCTTTTAAATGTTGCAATTGTTTGGATGGCTGAGTGACCCTAAAGCAAACATTATGTCTTGATGTCTTAAATGAGATATTTATATGAATTTTTATTCATTCATAATTCCTCGATGACCCAAAAGGAATTATTATAATGATGCGTCGATGACCCGTAAGGAAATGATGGATATTATTTGACCCGTAAATGTTGCAAGTGTTTGGATGCCTCGGTGACCCTAATGCAAACATTATGTCTTGATGCCTTAAATGAGATATTTATATGAATTTTTATTCATTCATAATACGTTGATGACCCAAAAGGAGTTATTGTTATGATGCGTCGATGACCCCAAAGGAATTGATGGATATTTTTTGACCCGTAAATGTTGCAAGTTTTTGGATGCCTCGGTGACCCTAATGCAAATATTATGTCTTGATGCCTTAAATGATATATTTATATGAATTTTTATTCATTTATAATGCCTTAATGACCCAAAAGGAATTATTATTATGATGCGTCGATGACCCGAAAGGAATTGAAGGAAATTATTTGTCCTTTAAATGTTGCAATTGTTTGGATGGCTCAATGACCCTAAAGCAAACATTATGTCTTGATGCCTTAAATGAGATATTTATATGAATTTTTATTCATTCATGATTCCTTGATGACCCAAAAGGAATTATTATAATGATGCGTCGATGACCATAATGGAATTGATGGCTAGTATTTGACCCGTAAATATTGCAAGTGTTTGGATGCCTCGGTGACTCTAATGCAAACATTATGTCTTGATGCCTTAAATGAGATATTTATATGAATTTTTATTCATTCATAATGCGTCGATGACCCAAAAAGAGTTATTGTTATGATGCATCGATGACTCGAAAGGAATTGATGGATATTTTTTGACCCGTAAATGTTTCAAGTTTTTGGATGCCTCGGTGACCCTAAAGTAAACATTTTGTCTTGATGTATTAACTAAGATATTTATATGAATTTTTTCTCATTCATAATGCATCGATGATCCAAAAGGAATTATTATTATGATGCGTCGATGACCCGAAAGGAATTGATGGATATTATTTGACCCGTAAATGTTGCAAGTGTTTGGATGACTCAGTGACCATAAAGGAAACATTATGTCTCTATGCCTTAAATGAGATATTTATATGAATTTTTATTCATTAATAATGCGTCGATGACCCAAAAGGAGTTATTATTATGATGCGTCGATGACCCGAAAGGAATTGATGGATATTATTTGTCCTGTAAATGTTGCAAGTGTTTGGATGGCTCGGTGACCCTAAAGTAAACATTATGTCTTGATGCCTTAAATGAGATATTTATATGAATTTTTATTCATTCATAATGTCTTAATGACCCAAAAGGAATTATTATTATTATTATGATGCGTCGATGACCCAAATGGAATTGAAGGATATTATTTGTCTTTTAAATGTTGCAATTGTTTGGATGGCTGAGTGACCCTAAAGCAAACATTATGTCTTGATGTCTTAAATGAGATATTTATATGAATTTTTATTCATTCATAATTCCTCGATGACCCAAAAGGAATTATTATAATGATGCGTCGATGACCCGTAAGGAAATGATGGATATTATTTGACCCGTAAATGTTGCAAGTGTTTGGATGCCTCGGTGACCCTAATGCAAACATTATGTCTTGATGCCTTAAATGAGATATTTATATGAATTTTTATTCATTCATAATACGTTGATGACCCAAAAGGAGTTATTGTTATGATGCGTCGATGACCCCAAAGGAATTGATGGATATTTTTTGACCCGTAAATGTTGCAAGTTTTTGGATGCCTCGGTGACCCTAATGCAAATATTATGTCTTGATGCCTTAAATGATATATTTATATGAATTTTTATTCATTTATAATGCCTTAATGACCCAAAAGGAATTATTATTATGATGCGTCGATGACCCGAAAGGAATTGAAGGAAATTATTTGTCCTTTAAATGTTGCAATTGTTTGGATGGCTCAATGACCCTAAAGCAAACATTATGTCTTGATGCCTTAAATGAGATATTTATATGAATTTTTATTCATTCATGATTCCTTGATGACCCAAAAGGAATTATTATAATGATGCGTCGATGACCATAATGGAATTGATGGATCGTATTTGACCCGTAAATATTGCAAGTGTTTGGATGCCTCGGTGACCCTAATGCAAACATTATGTCTTGATGCCTTAAATGAGAAATTTATATGAATTTTTATTCATTCATAATGCGTCGATGACCCAAAAGGAGTTATTGTTATGATGCATCGATGACTCGAAAGGAATTGATCGATATTTTTTGACCCGTAAATGTTTCAAGTTTTTGGATGCCTCGGTGACCCTAAAGTAAACATTTTGTCTTGATGTATTAACTGGGATATTTATATGAATTTTTACTCATTCATAATGCATCGATGATCCAAAAGGAATTATTATTATGATGCGTCGATGACCCGAAAGGAATTGATGGATATTATTTGACCCGTAAATGTTGCAAGTGTTTGGATGACTCAGTGACCATAAAGGAAACATTATGTCTCTATGCCTTAAATGATATATTTATATGAATTTTTATTCATTAATAATGCGTCGATGACCCAAAAGGAGTTATTATTATGATGCGTCGATGACCCGAAAGGAATTGATGGATATTATTTGTCTCGTAAATGTTGCATGTGTTTGGATGGCTCAGCGATCCTAAAGCAAACATTATGTCTTGATGCTTTAAATGAGATATTTATATGAATTTTTATTCATTCATAATTCCTCGATGACCCAAAAGGAATTATTATAATTATGCGTCGATGACCCGAAAGGAATTGATGGATATTATTTGACCCGTAAATGTTGCAAGTTTTTGGATGCCTCGGTGGCCCTAATGCAAACATTATGTCTTGATGCCTTAAATGATATATTTATAAGAATTTTTATTCAATAATAATGCGTCGATGACCCAAAAGAAGTTATTATTATGATGCGTCGATGACCCGAAAGGAAATGATGGATATTATTGGTCCCGTAAATGTTGCAAGTGTTTGGATGCCTTAGTGATCTTAATGCAAATATTATGTCTTGATGCCTTAAATGAGATATTTATATGAATTTTTATTCATTCATAATGCGTCGATGACCCAAAAAGAGTTATTGTTATGATGCATCGATGACTCGAAAGGAATTGATGGATATTTTTTGACCCGTAAATGTTTCAAGTTTTTGGATGCCTCGGTGACCCTAAAGTAAACATTTTGTCTTGATGTAATAACTAGGATATTTATATGAATTTTTACTCATTCATAATGCATCGATGATCCAAAAGGAATTATTATTATGATGCGTCGATGACCCGAAAGGAATTGATGGATATTATTTGACCCGTAAATGTTGCAAGTGTTTGGATGACTCAGTGACCATAAAGGAAACATTATGTCTCTATGCCTTAAATGAGATATTTATATGAATTTTTATTCATTAATAATGCGTCGATGACCCAAAAGGAGTTATTATTATGATGCGTCGATGACCCGAAAGGAATTGATGGATATTATTTGTCCTGTAAATGTTGCAAGTGTTTGGATGGCTCGGTGACCCTAAAGTAAAAATTATGTCTTGATGCCTTAAATGAGATATTTATATGAATTTTTATTCATTCATAATGCGTCGATGACCCAAAAAGAGTTATTGTTATGATGCATCAATGACTCGAAAGGAATTGATGGATATTTTTTGACCCGTAAATGTTTCAAGTTTTTGGATGCCTCGGTGACCCTAAAGTAAACATTTTGTCTTGATGTATTAACTAGGATATTTATATGAATTTTTACTCATTCATAATGCATCGATGATCCAAAAGGAATTATTATTATGATGCGTCGATGACCCGAAAGGAATTGATGGATATTATTTGACCCGTAAATGTTGCAAGTGTTTGGATGACTCAGTGACCATAAAGGAAACATTATGTCTCTATGCCTTAAATGAGATATTTATATGAATTTTTATTCATTAATAATGCGTCGATGACCCAAAAGGAGTTATTATTATGATGCGTCGATGACCCGAAAGGAATTGATGGATATTATTTGTCCTGTAAATGTTGCAAGTGTTTGGATGGCTCGGTGACCCTAAAGTAAACATTATGTCTTGATGCCTTAAATGAGATATTTATATGAATTTTTATTCATTCATAATGTCTTAATGACCCAAAAGGAATTATTATTATTATTATGATGCGTCGATGACCCAAATGGAATTGAAGGATATTATTTGTCTTTTAAATGTTGCAATTGTTTGGATGGCTGAGTGACCCTAAAGCAAACATTATGTCTTGATGTCTTAAATGAGATATTTATATTAATTTTTGTTCATTCATAATTCCTCGATGACCCAAAAGGAATTATTATAATGATGCGTCGATGACCCGTAAGGAAATGATGGATATTATTTGACCCGTAAATGTTGCAAGTGTTTGGATGCCTCGGTGACCCTAATGCAAACATTATGTCTTGATGCCTTAAATGAGATATTTATATGAATTTTTATTCATTCATAATACGTTGATGACCCAAAAGGAGTTATTGTTATGATGCGTCGATGACCCCAAAGGAATTGATGGATATTTTTTGACCCGTAAATGTTGCAAGTTTTTGGATGCCTCGGTGACCCTAATGCAAATATTATGTCTTGATGCCTTAAATGATATATTTATATGAATTTTTATTCATTTATAATGCCTTAATGACCCAAAAGGAATTATTATAATGATGCGTCGATGACCATAATGGAATTGATGGATAGTATTTGACCCGTAAATATTGCAAGTGTTTGGATGCCTCGGTGACCCTAATGCAAACATTATGTCTTGATGCCTTAAATGAGATATTTATATGAATTTTTATTCATTCATAATGCGTCGATGACCCAAAAGGAGTTATTGTTATGATGCATCGATGACTCGAAAGGAATTGATCGATATTTTTTGACCCGTAAATGTTTCAAGTTTTTGGATGCCTCGGTGACCCTAAAGTAAACATTTTGTCTTGATGTATTAACTGGGATATTTATATGAATTTTTACTCATTCATAATGCATCGATGATCCAAAAGGAGTTATTATTATGATGCGTCAATGACCCGAAAGGAATTGATGGATATTATTTGACCCGTAAATGTTGCAAGTGTTTGGATGACTCAGTGACCATAAAGGAAACATTATGTCTCTATGCCTTAAATGATATATTTATATGAATTTTTATTCATTAATAATGCGTCGATGACCCAAAAGGAGTTATTATTATGATGCGTCGATGACCCGAAAGGAATTGATGGATATTATTTGTCTCGTAAATGTTGCATGTGTTTGGATGGCTCAGCGATCCTAAAGCAAACATTATGTCTTGATGCCTTAAATGAGATATTTATATGAATTTTTATTCATTCATAATTCCTCGATGACCCAAAAGGAATTATTATAATTATGCGTCGATGACCCGAAAGGAATTGATGGATATTATTTGACCCGTAAATGTTGCAAGTTTTTGGATGCCTCGGTGGCCCTAATGCAAACATTATGTCTTGATGCCTTAAATGATATATTTATAAGAATTTTTATTCAATAATAATGCGTCGATGACCCAAAAGCAGTTATTATTATGATGCGTCGATGACCCGAAAGGAAATGATGGATATTATTGGTCCCGTAAATGTTGCAAGTGTTTGGATGCCTTAGTGATCTTAATGCAAATATTATGTCTTGATGCCTTAAATGAGATATTTATATGAATTTTTATTCATTCATAATGCGTTGATGACCCAAAAGGAGTTATTGTTATGATGCTTCGATGACCCCAAAAGAATTGATGGATATTTTTTGACCCGTAATTGTTGCAAGTTTTTGGATGCCTCGGTGACCCTAATGCAAACATTATGTCTTGATGCCTTAAATGATATATTTATATGAATTTTTATTTAATAATAATGCGTCGATGACCCGAAATGAATTGATGGATATTATTTGTCTCGTAAATGTTGCATGTGTTTGGATGACTCAGCGATCCTAAAGCAAACATTATGTCTTGATGCCTTAAATGAGATATTTATATGAATTTTTATTCATTTATAAAGCCTTAATGACCCAAAAGGAATTATTATTATGATGCGTCGATGACCCGAAAAGAATTGAAGGAAATTATTTGTCCTTTAAATGTTGCAATTGTTTGGATGGCTCAATGACCCTAAATCAAACATTATGTCTTGATGCCTTAAATGAGATATTTATATGAATTTTTATTCATTCATGATTCCTCGATGACCCAAAAGGAATTATTATAATGATGCGTCGATGACCATAATGGAATTGATGGATAGTATTTGACCCGTAAATATTGCAGGTGTTTGGATGCCTCGGTGACCCTAATGCAAACATTATGTCTTGATGCCTTAAATGAGATATTTATATGAATTTTTATTCATTCATAATGCGTCGATGACCCAAAAGGAGTTATTGTTATGATGCGTCGATGACTCGAAAGGAATTGATGGATATTTTTTGACCCGTAAATGTTTCAAGTTTTTGGATGCCTCGGTGACCCTAAAGTAAACATTTTGTCTTGATGTATTAACTGGGATATTTATATGAATTTTTACTCATTCATAATGCATCGATGATCCAAAAGGAATTATTATTATGATGCGTCGATGACTCGAAAGGAATTGATGGATATTATTTGACTCGTAAATGTTGCAAGTGTTTGGATGCCTCAGTGACCCTAATGCAAACATTATGTCTGGATGTCTTAAATGAGATATTTATATGAATTTTTATTCATTAATAATGCGTCGATGACCCAAAAGGAGTTATTATTATGATGCGTCGATGACCTGAAAGGAATTGATGGATAATATTTGTCCTGTAAATGTTGCAAGTGTTTGGATGGATCGGTGACCCTAAAGTAAACATTATGTCTTGATGCCTTAAATGAGATATTTATATGAATTTTTATTCATTCATAATGCCTTAATGACCCAAAAGGAATTATTATTACTATGATGCGTCGATGACCCAAATGGAATTGAAGGATATTATTTGTCCTTTAAATGTTGCAATTGTTTGGATGGCTGAGTGACCCTAAAGCAAACATTATGTCTTGATATCTTAAATGAGATATTTATATGAATTTTTATTCATTCATAATTCCTCGATGACCCAAAAGGAATTATTATAATGATGCGTCGATGACCCGAAAGGAAATGATGGATATTATTTGACCCGTAAATGTTGCAAGTGTTTGGATGCCTAGGTGACCCTAATGCAAACATTATATCATGATGCCTTAAATGATATATTTATATGAATTTTTATTCAATAATAATGCGTCGATGTACCAAAAGGAGTTATTATTCTGATGCGTCGATGACCCGAAAGGAAATGATGGATATTATTTGTCCCGTAAAAGTTGCAAGTGTTTGGATGCCTCAGTGATCCTAATGCAAATATTATGTCTTGATGCCTTAAATGAGATATTTATATGAATTTTTATTCATTCAAAATGCCTTAATGACCCAAAAGGAATTATTATTATTATGATGTGTCGGTGACCCGAATGGAATTGAAGGATATTATTTGTCCTTTAAATGTTGCAATTGTTTGGATGGCTCAATGACCCTAAAGCAAACATTATGTCTTGATGCCTTAAATGAGATATTTATATGAATTTTTATTCATTCATGATTCCTCGATGACCCAAAAGGAATTATTATAATGATGCGTCGATGACCATAATGGAATTGATGGATAGTATTTGACCCGTAAATATTGCAAGTGTTTGGATGCCTCGGTGACCCTAATGCAAACATTATGTCTTGATGCCTTAAATGAGATATTTATATGAATTTTTATTCATTCATAATGCGTCGATGACCCAAAAGGAGTTATTGTTATGATGCGTCGATGACTCGAAAGGAATTGATGGATATTTTTTGACCCGTAAATGTTTCAAATTTTTGGATGCCTCGGTGACCCTAAAGTAAACATTTTGTCTTGATGTATTAACTGGGATATTTATATGAATATTTACTCATTCATAATGCATCGATGATCCAAAAGGAATTATTATTATGATGCGTCGATGACCCGAAAGGAATTGATGGATATTATTTGACCCGTAATTGTTGCAAGTGTGTGGATGGCTCAGTGACCCTAAAGGAAACATTATGTCTTGATGCCGTAAATGAGATATTTATATGAATTTTTATACATTCATAATTCCTCGATGACCCAAATGGAATTATTATAATGATGCGTCGATGACCCGAAAGGAATTGATGGATATTATTTGTCCCGTAAATGTTGCAAGTTTTTGGATGCCTCGGTGACCCTAATGGAAACATTATGTCTTGATGCCTTAAATGAGATATTTATATGAATTTTTATTCATTCATAATTCGTCGATGACCGAAAAGGAGTTATTGTTATGATGCGTCGATGACCCGAAAGGAATTGAAGGATATTTTTTGACCCGTAAATGTTGTAAGTTTTTGGATGCCTCGGTGACCCTAAAGTAAACATTTTGTCTTGATGTATTAACTGGGATATTTATATGAATTTTTACTCATTCATAATGCATCGATGATCCAAAAGGAATTATTATTATGATGCGTCTATGACCCGAAAGGAATTGATGGATATTATTTGACCCATAAATTTTGCAAGTGTTTGGATGCCTCCGTGACCCTAATGCAAACATTATGTCTTGATGTCTTAAATGAGGTATTTATATGAATTTTTATTCATTAATAATGCGTCGATGACCCAAAAGGAGTTATTATTATGATGCGTCGATGACCCGAAAGGAATTGATGGATATTATTTGTCCCGTAAATGTTGCAAGTGTTTGGATGGCTCGGTGACCCTAAAGTAAACATTATGTCTTGATGCCTTAAATGAGATATTTATATGAATTTTTATTCATTCATAATGCCTTAATGACCCAAAAGGAATTATTATTATTATGATGTGTCGGTGACCCGAATGGAATTGAAGGATATTATTTGTCCTTTAAATGTTGCAATTGTTTGGATGGCTCAATGACCCTAAAGCAAACATTATGTCTTGATGCCTTAAATGAGATATTTATATGAATTTTTATTCATTCATGATTCCTCGATGACCCAAAAGGAATTATTATAATGATGCGTCGATGACCATAATGGAATTGATGGATAGTATTTGACCCGTAAATATTGCAAGTGTTTGGATGCCTCGGTGACCCTAATGCAAACATTATGTCTTGATGCCTTAAATGAGATATTTATATGAATTTTTATTCATTCATAATGCGTCGATGACCCAAAAGGAGTTATTGTTATGATGCGTCGATGACTCGAAAGGAATTGATGGATATTTTTTGACCCGTAAATGTTTCAAATTTTTGGATGCCTCGGTGACCCTAAAGTAAACATTTTGTCTTGATGTATTAACTGGGATATTTATATGAATATTTACTCATTCATAATGCATCGATGATCCAAAAGGAATTATTATTATGATGCGTCGATGACCCGAAAGGAATTGATGGATATTATTTGACCCGTAATTGTTGCAAGTGTGTGGATGGCTCAGTGACCCTAAAGGAAACATTATGTCTTGATGCCGTAAATGAGATATTTATATGAATTTTTATACATTCATAATTCCTCGATGACCCAAATGGAATTATTATAATGATGCGTCGATGACCCGAAAGGAATTGATGGATATTATTTGTCCCGTAAATGTTGCAAGTTTTTGGATGCCTCGGTGACCCTAATGGAAACATTATGTCTTGATGCCTTAAATGAGATATTTATATGAATTTTTATTCATTCATAATTCGTCGATGACCGAAAAGGAGTTATTGTTATGATGCGTCGATGACCCGAAAGGAATTGAAGGATATTTTTTGACCCGTAAATGTTGTAAGTTTTTGGATGCCTCGGTGACCCTAAAGTAAACATTTTGTCTTGATGTATTAACTGGGATATTTATATGAATTTTTACTCATTCATAATGCATCGATGATCCAAAAGGAATTATTATTATGATGCGTCTATGACCCGAAAGGAATTGATGGATATTATTTGACCCATAAATTTTGCAAGTGTTTGGATGCCTCCGTGACCCTAATGCAAACATTATGTCTTGATGTCTTAAATGAGGTATTTATATGAATTTTTATTCATTAATAATGCGTCGATGACCCAAAAGGAGTTATTATTATGATGCGTCGATGACCCGAAAGGAATTGATGGATATTATTTGTCCCGTAAATGTTGCAAGTGTTTGGATGGCTCGGTGACCCTAAAGTAAACATTATGTCTTGATGCCTTAAATGAGATATTTATATGAATTTTTATTCATTCATAATGCCTTAATGTCCCAAAAGGAATTATTATTATTATGATGCGTCGATGACCCAAATGGAATTGAAGGATATTATTTGTCCTTTAAATGTCGCAATTGTTTGGATGGCTGAGTGACCCTAAAGCAAACATTATGTCTTGATGTCTTAAATGAGATATTTATATGAATTTTTATTCATTCATAATTCCTCGATGACCCAAAAGGAATTATTATAATGATGCGTCGATGACCCGAAAGGAAATGATGGATATTATTTGACCCGTAAATGTTGCAAGTGTTTGGATGCCCCGGTGACCCTAATGCAAACATTATATCTTGATGCCTTAAATGAGATATTTATATGAATTTTTATTCATTCATAATGCGTTTATGACCCAAAAGGAGTTATTGTTATGACGCGTCGATGACCCCAAAGGAATTGATGGATATTTTTTGACCCGTAAATGTTGCAAGTTTTTGGATGCCTCGGTGACCCTAAAGCAAACATTATGTCTTGATGCCTTAAATGAGATATTTATATGAATTTTTATTCATTCATGATTCCTCGATGACCCAAAAGGAATTATTATAATGATGCGTCGATGACCATAATGGAATTGATGGATAGTATTTGACCCGTAAATATTGCAAGTGTTTGGATGCCTCGGTGACCCTAATGCAAACATTATGTCTTGATGCCTTAAATGAGATATTTATATGAATTTTTATTCATTCATAATGCGTCGATGACCCAAAAGGAGTTATTGTTATGATGCGTCGATGACTCGAAAGGAATTGATGGATATTTTTTGACCCGTAAATGTTTCAAATTTTTGGATGCCTCGGTGACCCTAAAGTAAACATTTTGTCTTGATGTATTAACTGGGATATTTATATGAATATTTACTCATTCATAATGCATCGATGATCCAAAAGGAATTATTATTATGATGCGTCGATGACCCGAAAGGAATTGATGGATATTATTTGACCCGTAATTGTTGCAAGTGTGTGGATAGCTCAGTGACCCTAAAGGAAACATTATGTCTTGATGCCGTAAATGAGATATTTATATGAATTTTTATACATTCATAATTCCTCGATGACCCAAATGGAATTATTATAATGATGCGTCGATGACCCGAAAGGAATTGATGGATATTATTTGTCCCGTAAATGTTGCAAGTTTTTGGATGCCTCGGTGACCCTAATGGAAACATTATGTCTTGATGCCTTAAATGAGATATTTATATGAATTTTTATTCATTCATAATTCGTCGATGACCGAAAAGGAGTTATTGTTATGATGCGTCGATGACCCGAAAGGAATTGAAGGATATTTTTTGACCCGTAAATGTTGTAAGTTTTTGGATGCCTCGGTGACCCTAAAGTAAACATTTTGTCTTGATGTATTAACTGGGATATTTATATGAATTTTTACTCATTCATAATGCATCGATGATCCAAAAGGAATTATTATTATGATGCGTCTATGACCCGAAAGGAATTGATGGATATTATTTGACCCATAAATTTTGCAAGTGTTTGGATGCCTCCGTGACCCTAATGCAAACATTATGTCTTGATGTCTTAAATGAGGTATTTATATGAATTTTTATTCATTAATAATGCGTCGATGACCCAAAAGGAGTTATTATTATGATGCGTCGATGACCCGAAAGGAATTGATGGATATTATTTGTCCCGTAAATGTTGCAAGTGTTTGGATGGCTCGGTGACCCTAAAGTAAACATTATGTCTTGATGCCTTAAATGAGATATTTATATGAATTTTTATTCATTCATAATGCCTTAATGACCCAAAAGGAATTATTATTATTATGATGCGTCGATGACCCAAATGGAATTGAAGGATATTATTTGTCCTTTAAATGTCGCAATTGTTTGGATGGCTGAGTGACCCTAAAGCAAACATTATGTCTTGATGTCTTAAATGAGATATTTATATGAATTTTTATTCATTCATAATTCCTCGATGACCCAAAAGGAATTATTATAATGATGCGTCGATGACCCGAAAGGAAATGATGGATATTATTTGACCCGTAAATGTTGCAAGTGTTTGGATGCCCCGGTGACCCTAATGCAAACATTATATCTTGATGCCTTAAATGAGATATTTATATGAATTTTTATTCATTCATAATGCGTTTATGACCCAAAAGGAGTTATTGTTATGACGCGTCGATGACCCCAAAGGAATTGATGGATATTTTTTGACCCGTAAATGTTGCAAGTTTTTGGATGCCTCGGTGACCCTAATGCAAACATTATGTCTTGATGCCTTAAATGATATATTTATATGAATTTTTATTCAATAATAATGCGTCGATGACCCAAAAGAAGTTATTATTATGATGCGTCGATGACCCGAAATGAATTGATGGATATTATTTCTCTCGTAAATGTTGCATGTGTTTGGATGGCTCAGCGATCCTAAAGCAAACATTATGTCTTGATGCCTTAAATGAGATATTTATATGAATTTTTATTCATTCAAAATGCCTTAATGACCCAAAAGGAATTATTATTATTATGATGTGTCGGTGACCCGAATGGAATTGAAGGATATTATTTGTCCTTTAAATGTTGCAATTGTTTGGATGGCTCAATGGCCCTAAAGCAAACATTATGTCTTGATGCCTTAAATGAGATATTTATATGAATTTTTATTCATTCATAATTCCTCGATGACCCAAAAGGAATTATTATAATGATGCGTCGATGACCCGAAAGGAATTGATGGATATTATTTGATCCGTAAATGTTGCAAGTTTTTGGATGCCTCGGTGACCCTAATGCAAACATTATGTCTTGATGCCTTAAATGATATATTTATATGAATTTTTATTCAATAATAATGCGTCGAAGACCCGAAAGGAGTTATTATTATGATGCGTCGATGACCCGAAAGGAATTAATGGATATTAGTTGTCTCGTAAATGTTGCATGTGTTTGGATGGCTCAGCGATCCTAAAGCAAACATTATGTCTTGATGCCTTAAATGAGATGTTTATATGAATTTTTATTCATTCATAAAGCCTTAATGACCCAAAAGGAATTATTATTATTATGATGCGTCGGTGACCCGAATGGTATTGAAGGATATTATTTGTCCTTTAAATGTTGCAATTGTTTGGATGGCTCAATGACCCTAAAGCAAACATTATGTCTTGATGCCTTAAATGAGATATTTATATGAATTTTTATTCATTCATAATTCCTCGATGACCCAAAAGGAATTATTATAATGATGCGTCGATGACCCGAAAGGAATTGATGGATATTATTTGATCCGTAAATGTTGCAAGTTTTTGGATGCCTCGGTGACCCTAATGCAAACATTATGTCTTGATGCCTTAAATGATATATTTATATGAATTTTTATTCAATAATAATGCGTCGAAGACCCGAAAGGAGTTATTATTATGATGCGTCGATGACCCGAAAGGAATTAATGGATATTAGTTGTCTCGTAAATGTTGCATGTGTTTGGATGGCTCAGCGATCCTAAAGCAAACATTATGTCTTGATGCCTTAAATGAGATGTTTATATGAATTTTTATTCATTCATAAAGCCTTAATGACCCAAAAGGAATTATTATTATTATGATGCGTCGGTGACCCGAATGGTATTGAAGGATATTATTTGTCCTTTAAATGTTGCAATTGTTTGGATGGCTCAATGACCCTAAAGCAAACATTATGTCTTGATGCCTTAAATGAGATATTTATATGAATTTTTATTCATTCATAATTCCTCGATGACCCAAAAGGAATTATTATAATGATGCGTCGATAACCCGAAAGGAATTGATGGATATTATTTGACCCGTAAATGTTGCAAGTAATCGGCAAGACTTTATTTTCAGCACATTCGTCGGTTACTATTTCAAAATTAATCGGCAAGATTTTTATTTTCAGCATATTCGTCGGTTACTATTTCAAAAGTAATCGGCAAGATTTTTATTTTCATCATATTTGTCGGTTACTATTTTAAAAGTAAGCGACAAGACTTTATTTTCAGCACATTCGTCGGTTACTATTTCAAAAGTAATCGACAAGATTTTTTTTTCTGCATATTTGTCGGTTACAATTTCAAAAGTAATCGGCAAGATTTTTATTTTCAGCATATTCGTCGGTTACTATTTCAAAAGTAATCGGCAAGACTTTATTCTCAGCACATTAGTCGGTTACTATTTCAAAAGTAATCAACAAGACTTTATTTTCAGCACATTCGTTGGTTACTATTTCAAAAGTAATCGGTAAGATTTTTATTTTCAACATATTCGTCGCTTAATATTTCAAAATTAATCGGCATGATTTATTTTTAGCACTTTCGTCGGTTACTATTTCAAAAGTAATCAGCAAGATTTTTTTTCTGCATATTCGTCGGTTACTATTTCAAAAGTAATGGGAGAGATTTTTATTTTCAGCATATTCGCCGGTTATTATTTCAAAAGTAATCGGCAAGACTTGATTTTCAGTACATTCGTCGGTTAATATTTCAAAGGTAATCAGCATGATTTATTTTCAGCACATTCGTCGGTTACTATTTCAAAAGTAATAGGCAAGATTTTTATTTTCAGTATATTTGTCGGTTACTATTTTAAAAGTAATCAGCAAGACTTTTTTTTCAGCACATTCGTCGGTTGCTATTTCAAAGGTAATCGGCATGATTTATTTTCAGCACATTCGTCGGTTACTAATTCAAAAGTAATCAGCAAGACTTTATTTTCAGCATATTCGTCGGTTACTGTTTCAAAAGTAATCGCCAAGATTTTTATTTTCAGCATATTTGTCGGTTACTATTTTAAAAGTAATCGGCAAGACTTTATTTTCAGCACATTCGTCGGTTACTATTTCAAAAGTAATCGGCAAGACTTTATTTTCAGCACATTCGTCGGTTACTATTTCAAAACTAATCGGCAAGATTTTTATTTTCAGCATATTTGTCGGTTACTATTTTAAAAGTAAGCGGCATGACTTTATTTTCAGCACATTTGTCAGTTACTATTTCAAAAGTAATCGGCAAGACTTTATTTTCAGCACATTCGTCGGTTACTATTTCTAAAGTAATCGGCAAGATTTTTATTTTCAGCATATTCGTCGGTTACAATTTCAAAAGTAATCGGCAAGACTTTATTTTCAGCACATTCGTCGGTTACTATTTCAAAATTAATCGGCAAGACTTTATTTTCACCACATTCGTCGCTTCCTATTTCAAAAGTAATCGGCAAGATTTTTATTTTCAGCACATTCGTTGGTTACTATTTCAAAAGTAATCGGTAAGATTTTTATTTTCAACATATTCGTCGCTTAATATTTCAAAATTAATCGGCATGATTTATTTTTAGCACTTTCGTCGGTTACTATTTCAAAAGTAATCGGCAAGATTTTTTTTCTGCATATTCGTCGGTTACTATTTCAAAAGTAATGGGCAAGATTTTTATTTTCACCATATTCCCCGGTTATTATTTCAAAAGTAATCGGCAAGACTTGATTTTTAGTACATTCGTCGGTTACTATTTGAAAGGTAATCGGCATGATTTATTTTCAGCACATTCGTCGGTTACTATTTCAAAAGTAATAGGCAAGATTTTTATTTTCAGCATATTTGTCGGTTACTATTTGAAAAGTAATCGGCAAAACTTTATTTTCAGCACATTCGTCGGTTGCTATTTCAAAGGTAATCAGCATGATTTATTTTCAGCACATTTGTCGGTTACTAATTCAAAAGTAATCAGCAAGACTTTATTTTCAGCATATTCGTCGGTTACTATTTCAAAAGTAATCGGCAAGACTTTTTTTTCAGCACATTCGTCGGTTACTATTTCAAAAGTAATCGGCAAGATTTTTATTTTCAGCATATTCGTCGGTTACTATTTCAAAAGTAATCGGCAAGACTTTATTTTCAGCACATTAGTCGGTTACTATTTCAAAACTAATCGGCAAGATTTTTATTTTCAGCATATTTGTCGGTTACTATTTTAAAAGTAAGCGGCATGACTTTATTTTCAGCACATTCGTTAGTTACTATTTCAAAAGTAATCGGCAAGACTTTATTTTCAGCACATTCGTCGGTTACTATTCCAAAACTAATCGGCAAGATTTTTATTTTCAGCATATTTGTCGGTTACTATTTTAAAAGTAAGCGGCATGACTTTATTTTCAGCACATTCGTCAGTTACTATTTCAAAAGTAATCGGCAAGATTTTTTTTCTGCATATTCGTCGGTTACTATTTCAAAAGTAATCGGCAAGATTTTTATTTTCAGCATATTCGGCGGTTACTATTTCAAAAGTAATCGGCAAGACTTTATTTTCAGCACATTCGTCGGTTACTATTTCAAAAGTAATCGGCAAGATTTTTATTTTCAGCATATTTGTCTGTTACTATTTTAAAAGTAATCGACAAGATTTTTATTTTCAACATATTCGTCGGTTACTATTTCAAAAGTAATCGGCAAGACTTTATTTTCAGCACATTCGTCGGTTACTATTTCAAAAGTAAACGGCAAGACTTAAATTTCAGCACATTCGTCGGTTACTATTTCAAAAGTAATCGACAAGATTTTTATTTTCAGCATATTCGTCGGTTACTATTTCAAAAGTAATCGCCAAGATTTTTATTTTCAGCACATTCGTCGGTTACTATTTCAAAAGTAATCGGCGAGATTTTTATTTTCAACATATTCGTCGGTTACTGTTTCAAAAGTAATCGGAAAGATTTTTATTTTCAGCATATTTGTCTGTTACTATATTAAAAGTAAGCGACAAGATTTTTATTTTCAACATATTCGTCGGTTACTATTTCAAAAGTAATCGGCAAGACTTTATTTTCAGCACATTCGTCGGTTACTATTTCAAAAGTAATCGACAAGATTTTTATTTTCAGCATATTCGTCGGTTACTATTTCAAAAGTAATCGGTAAGATTTTTATTTTCAGTAGATTCGTCGGTTACTATTTCAAAAGTAATCGGCAAGACTTTAATTTCAGCACATTCGTCGATTACTATTTCAAAAGTAATCGGCAAGATTTTTATTTTCAGCATATTTGTCGGTTACTATATTAAAAGTAATCGACAAGATTTTTATTTTCAACATATTCGTCGGTTACTATTTCAAAAGTAATCAGCAAGACTTTATTTTCAGCAAATTCGTCGGTTACTATTTCAAAAGTAATCGGCAAGACTTTATTTTCAGCACATTCGTCAGTTACTATTTCAAAAGTAATCGGCAAGATTTTTATTTTCAGCATATTCGTCGGTTACTATTTCAAAAGTAATCGGCATGACTTTATTTTCAGCACATTCGTCGGTTACTATTTCAAAAGTAATTGGCAAGTTTTTTATTTTCAGTAGATTCGTCGGTTACTATTTCAAAAGTAATCGGCAAGACTTTATTTTTGGCAGATTCGTCGATTTCTATTTCAAAAGTAATCGGCAAGATTTTTATTTTCAGCATATTTGTCGGTTACTATATTAAAAGTAATCGACAAGATTTTTATTTTCAACATATTCGTCGGTTACTATTTCAAAAGTAATCAGCAAGACTTTATTTTCAGCATATTCGTCGGTTACTATTTCAAAAGTAATCGGCAAGCCTTTATTTTCAGCACATTCGTCGGTTACTATTTCAAAGGTAATCGGCATGATTTATTTTCAGCACATTCGTCGGTTACTAATTCAAAAGTAATCAGCAAGACTTTATTTTCAGCATATTCGTAGGTTACTATTTCAAAAGTAATCGGCAAGAATTTATTTTCAGCACATTCGTCGGATACTATTTCAAAAGTAATCGGCAAGATTTTTATTTTCAGCATATTCGTCGGTTACTATTTCAAAAGTAATCGGCAAGATTTTTATTTTCAGCATATTTGTCGGTTACTATTTTAAAAGTAAGCGCCATGACTTTATTTTCAGCACATTCGTTGGTTACTATTTCAAAAGTAATTGGCAAGATTTTTTTTCTGCATATTCGTCGGTTACTATTTCAAATGTAATCGGAAAGATTTTAATTTTCAGCATATTCGTCGGTTACTATTTCAAAAGTAATCGGCAAGACTTTATTTTCAGCACATTCGTCGCATACTATTTCAAAAGTAATCGGCATGATTTTTATTTTCAGCATATTCGTCGGTTACTATTTCAAAAATAATCGCCAAGATTTTTTTTATTTTCAGCATATTTGTCGGTTACTAATTTAAAAGTAATCGACAAGACTTTATTTTCAGCACATTCGTCGGTTACTATTTCAAAAGTAAGCGGCATGACTTTATTTTCAGCACATTCGTCGGTTACTATTTCAAAAGTAATCGGCATGACTTTATTTTCAGCACATTCGTCGGTTACTATTTCAAAAGTAATCGGCAAGATTTTTATTTTCAGCATATTTGTCGTTTACTATTTTAAAAGTAAGCGGCATGACTTTATTTTTTGCACATTCGTCGGTTACTATTTCAAAAGTAATCGGCAAGATTTTTTTTTCTGCATATTCGTCGGTTACTATTTCAAAAGTAATCGGCAAGATTTTTATTTTCAGCATATTCGGCGGTTACTATTTCAAAAGTAATCGGCAAGACTTTATTTTCAGCACATTCGTCGGTTACTATTTCAAAAGTAATCGGCGAGATTTTTATTTTCAACATATTCGTCGGTTACTGTTATAAAAGTAATCGGAAAGATTTTTATTTTCAGCATATTTGTCTGTTACTATATTAAAAGTAAGCGACAAGATTTTTATTTTCAACATATTCGTCGGTTACTATTTCAAAAGTAATCGGCAAGACTTTATTTTCAGCACATTCGTCGGTTACTATGTCAAAAGTAATCGACAAGATTTTTATTTTCAGCATATTCGTCGGTTACTATTTCAAAAGTAATCGGTAAGATTTTTATTTTCAGTAGATTCGTCGGTTACTATTTCAAAAGTAATCGGCAAGACTTTAATTTCAGCACATTCGTCGATTACTATTTCAAAAGTAATCGGCAAGATTTTTATTTTCAGCATATTTGTCGGTTACTATATTAAAAGTAATCGACAAGATTTTTATTTTCAACATATTCGTCGGTTACTATTTCAAAGGTAATCAGCATGATTTATTTTCAGCACATTCGTCGGTTACTAATTCAAAAGTAATCAGCAAGACTTTATTTTCAGCATATTCGTCGGTTACTATTTCAAAAGTAATCGGCAAGACTTTATTTTCAGCACATTCGTCGGTTACTATTTCAAAAGTAATCGGCAAGACTTTAATTTCAGCACATTCGTCGGTTACTATTTCAAAAGTAATTGGCAAGATTTTTATTTTCAGTAGATTCGTCGGTTACTATTTCAAAAGTAATCGGCAAGACTTTATTTTTGGCAGATTCGTCGATTTCTATTTCAAAAGTAATCGGCAAGATTTTTATTTTCAGCATATTTGTCGGTTACTATATTAAAAGTAATCGACAAGATTTTTATTTTCAACATATTCGTCGGTTACTATTTCAAAAGTAATCGGCAAGACTTTATTTTCAGCACATTCGTCGGTTACTATTTCAAAAGTAATCGACAAGATTTTTATTTTCAGCATATTCGTCGGTTACTATTTCAAAAGTAATCGGTAAGATTTTTATTTTTAGTAGATTCGTCGGTTACTATTTCAAAAGTAATCGGCAAGACTTTAATTTCAGCACATTCGTCGATTACTATTTCAAAAGTAATCGGCAAGATTTTTATTTTCAGCATATTTGTCGGTTACTATATTAAAAGTAATCGACAAGATTTTTATTTTCAACATATTCGTCGGTTACTATTTCAAAAGTAATCAGCAAGACTTTATTTTCAGCATATTCGTCGGTTACTATTTCAAAAGTAATCGGCAAGACTTTATTTTCAGCACATTCGTCGGTTACTATTTCAAAAGTAATCGGCAAGACTTTAATTTCAGCACATTCGTCGGTTACTATTTCAAAAGTAATTGGCAAGATTTTTATTTTCAGTAGATTCGTCGGTTACTATTTCAAAAGTAATCGGCAAGACTTTATTTTTGGCAGATTCGTCGATTTCTATTTCAAAAGTAATCGGCAAGATTTTTATTTTCAGCATATTTGTCGGTTACTATATTAAAAGTAATCGACAAGATTTTTATTTTCAACATATTCGTCGGTTACTATTTCAAAAGTAATCAGCAAGACTTTATTTTCAGCATATTCGTCGGTTACTATTTCAAAAGTAATCGGCAAGCCTTTATTTTCAGCACATTCGTCGGTTACTATTTCAAAAGTAATCGGCAAGATTTTTATTTTCAGCATATTCGTCGGTTACTATTTCAAAAGTAATCGACAAGATTTTTATTTCCAGCATATTTCTCGGTTACTATTTTAAAAGTAATCGGCAAGACTTTATTTTCAGCACATTCGTCGGTTACTATTTCAAAGGTAATCGGCATGATTTATTTTCAGCACATTCGTCGGTTACTAATTCAAAAGTAATCAGCAAGACTTTATTTTCAGCATATTCGTAGGTTACTATTTCAAAAGTAATCGGCAAGACTTTATTTTCAGCACATTCGTCGGATACTATTTCAAAAGTAATCGGCAAGATTTTTATTTTCAGCATATTCGTCGGTTACTATTTCAAAAGTAATCGGCAAGATTTTTATTTTCAGCATATTTGTCGGTTACTATTTTAAAAGTAAGCGCCATGACTTTATTTTCAGCACATTCGTTGGTTACTATTTCAAAAGTAATTGGCAAGATTTTTTTTCTGCATATTCGTCGGTTACTATTTCAAATGTAATCGGAAAGATTTTTATTTTCAGCATATTCGTCGGTTATTATTTCAAAAGTAATCGGCAAGACTTTATTTTCAGCACATTCGTCGCTTACTATTTCAAAAGTAATCGGCATGATTTTTATTTTCAGCATATTCGTCGGTTACTATTTCAAAAGTAATCGCCAAGATTTTTATTTTCAGCATATTTGTCGGTTACTACTTTAAAAGTAATCGGCAAGACTTTATTTTCAGCACATTCGTCGGTTACTATTTCAAAAGTAATCGGCAAGACTTTATTTTCAGCACATTCGTCGGTTACTATTTCAAAAGTAATCGGCAAGACTTTATTTTCAGCATATTCGTCGGTTACTATTTCAAAAGTAAACGGCAAGATTTTTATTTTCAGCATATTCGTCGGTTACTATTTCAAAAGTAATCGGCAAGATTTTTATTTTCAGCATATTTGTCGTTTACTATTTTAAAAGTAAGCGGCATGACTTTATTTTTTGCACATTCGTCGGTTACTATTTCAAAAGTAATCGGCAGGATTTTTTTTTCTGCATATTCGTCGGTTACTATTTCAAAAGTAATCGGCAAGATTTTTATTTTCAGCATATTCGGCGGTTACTATTTCAAAAGTAATCGGCAAGACTTTATTTTCAGCACATTCGTCGGTTACTATTTCAAAAGTAATCGGCGAGATTTTTATTTTCAACATATTCGTCGGTTACTGTTTCAAAAGTAATCGGAAAGATTTTTATTTTCAGCATATTTGTCTGTTACTATATTAAAAGTAAGCGACAAGATTTTTATTTTCAACATATTCGTCGGTTACTATTTCAAAAGTAATCGGCAAGACTTTATTTTCAGCACATTCGTCGGTTACTATGTCAAAAGTAATCGACAAGATTTTTATTTTCAGCATATTCGTCGGTTACTATTTCAAAAGTAATCGGTAAGATTTTTATTTTCAGTAGATTCGTCGGTTACTATTTCAAAAGTAATCGGCAAGACTTTAATTTCAGCACATTCGTCGATTACTATTTCAAAAGTAATCGGCAAGATTTTTATTTTCAGCATATTTGTCGGTTACTATATTAAAAGTAATCGACAAGATTTTTATTTTCAACATATTCGTCGGTTACTATTTCAAAGGTAATCAGCATGATTTATTTTCAGCACATTCGTCGGTTACTAATTCAAAAGTAATCAGCAAGACTTTATTTTCAGCATATTCGTCGGTTACTATTTCAAAAGTAATCGGCAAGACTTTATTTTCAGCACATTCGTCGGTTACTATTTCAAAAGTAATCGGCAAGACTTTAATTTCAGCACATTCGTCGGTTACTATTTCAAAAGTAATTGGCAAGATTTTTATTTTCAGTAGATTCGTCGGTTACTATTTCAAAAGTAATCGGCAAGACTTTATTTTTGGCAGATTCGTCGATTTCTATTTCAAAAGTAATCGGCAAGATTTTTATTTTCAGCATATTTGTCGGTTACTATATTAAAAGTAATCGACAAGATTTTTATTTTCAACATATTCGTCGGTTACTATTTCAAAAGTAATCGGCAAGACTTTATTTTCAGCACATTCGTCGGTTACTATTTCAAAAGTAATCGACAAGATTTTTATTTTCAGCATATTCGTCGGTTACTATTTCAAAAGTAATCGGTAAGATTTTTATTTTTAGTAGATTCGTCGGTTACTATTTCAAAAGTAATCGGCAAGACTT
Source organism: Medicago lupulina (assembly GCA_958299785.1). Classification (NCBI taxonomy): domain Eukaryota; kingdom Viridiplantae; phylum Streptophyta; class Magnoliopsida; order Fabales; family Fabaceae; genus Medicago; species Medicago lupulina. Next base: position 38,366,014 of record OY283143.1, on the reverse strand, counting down.
TAATTTCAGCACATTCGTCGATTACTATTTCAAAAGTAATCGGCAAGATTTTTATTTTCAGCATATTTGTCGGTTACTATATTAAAAGTAATCGACAAGATTTTTATTTTCAACATATTCGTCGGTTACTATTTCAAAAGTAATCAGCAAGACTTTATTTTCAGCATATTCGTCGGTTACTATTTCAAAAGTAATCGGCAAGACTTTATTTTCAGCACATTCGTCGGTTACTATTTCAAAAGTAATCGGCAAGACTTTAATTTCAGCACATTCGTCGGTTACTATTTCAAAAGTAATTGGCAAGATTTTTATTTTCAGTAGATTCGTCGGTTACTATTTCAAAAGTAATCGGCAAGACTTTATTTTTGGCAGATTCGTCGATTTCTATTTCAAAAGTAATCGGCAAGATTTTTATTTTCAGCATATTTGTCGGTTACTATATTAAAAGTAATCGACAAGATTTTTATTTTCAACATATTCGTCGGTTACTATTTCAAAAGTAATCAGCAAGACTTTATTTTCAGCATATTCGTCGGTTACTATTTCAAAAGTAATCGGCAAGCCTTTATTTTCAGCACATTCGTCGGTTACTATTTCAAAAGTAATCGGCAAGATTTTTATTTTCAGCATATTCGTCGGTTACTATTTCAAAAGTAATCGACAAGATTTTTATTTCCAGCATATTTCTCGGTTACTATTTTAAAAGTAATCGGCAAGACTTTATTTTCAGCACATTCGTCGGTTACTATTTCAAAGGTAATCGGCATGATTTATTTTCAGCACATTCGTCGGTTACTAATTCAAAAGTAATCAGCAAGACTTTATTTTCAGCATATTCGTAGGTTACTATTTCAAAAGTAATCGGCAAGACTTTATTTTCAGCACATTCGTCGGATACTATTTCAAAAGTAATCGGCAAGATTTTTATTTTCAGCATATTCGTCGGTTACTATTTCAAAAGTAATCGGCAAGATTTTTATTTTCAGCATATTTGTCGGTTACTATTTTAAAAGTAAGCGCCATGACTTTATTTTCAGCACATTCGTTGGTTACTATTTCAAAAGTAATTGGCAAGATTTTTTTTCTGCATATTCGTCGGTTACTATTTCAAATGTAATCGGAAAGATTTTTATTTTCAGCATATTCGTCGGTTATTATTTCAAAAGTAATCGGCAAGACTTTATTTTCAGCACATTCGTCGCTTACTATTTCAAAAGTAATCGGCATGATTTTTATTTTCAGCATATTCGTCGGTTACTATTTCAAAAGTAATCGCCAAGATTTTTATTTTCAGCATATTTGTCGGTTACTACTTTAAAAGTAATCGGCAAGACTTTATTTTCAGCACATTCGTCGGTTACTATTTCAAAAGTAATCGGCAAGACTTTATTTTCAGCACATTCGTCGGTTACTATTTCAAAAGTAATCGGCAAGACTTTATTTTCAGCATATTCGTCGGTTACTATTTCAAAAGTAAACGGCAAGATTTTTATTTTCAGCATATTCGTCGGTTACTATTTCAAAAGTAATCGGCAAGATTTTTATTTTCAGCATATTTGTCGTTTACTATTTTAAAAGTAAGCGGCATGACTTTATTTTTTGCACATTCGTCGGTTACTATTTCAAAAGTAATCGGCAGGATTTTTTTTTCTGCATATTCGTCGGTTACTATTTCAAAAGTAATCGGCAAGATTTTTATTTTCAGCATATTCGGCGGTTACTATTTCAAAAGTAATCGGCAAGACTTTATTTTCAGCACATTCGTCGGTTACTATTTCAAAAGTAATCGGCGAGATTTTTATTTTCAACATATTCGTCGGTTACTGTTTCAAAAGTAATCGGAAAGATTTTTATTTTCAGCATATTTGTCTGTTACTATATTAAAAGTAAGCGACAAGATTTTTATTTTCAACATATTCGTCGGTTACTATTTCAAAAGTAATCGGCAAGACTTTATTTTCAGCACATTCGTCGGTTACTATGTCAAAAGTAATCGACAAGATTTTTATTTTCAGCATATTCGTCGGTTACTATTTCAAAAGTAATCGGTAAGATTTTTATTTTCAGTAGATTCGTCGGTTACTATTTCAAAAGTAATCGGCAAGACTTTAATTTCAGCACATTCGTCGATTACTATTTCAAAAGTAATCGGGAAGATTTTTATTTTCAGCATATTTGTCGGTTACTATATTAAAAGTAATCGACAAGATTTTTATTTTCAACATATTCGTCGGTTACTATTTCAAAGGTAATCAGCATGATTTATTTTCAGCACATTCGTCGGTTACTAATTCAAAAGTAATCAGCAAGACTTTATTTTCAGCATATTCGTCGGTTACTATTTCAAAAGTAATCGGCAAGACTTTATTTTCAGCACATTCGTCGGTTACTATTTCAAAAGTAATCGGCAAGACTTTAATTTCAGCACATTCGTCGGTTACTATTTCAAAAGTAATTGGCAAGATTTTTATTTTCAGTAGATTCGTCGGTTACTATTTCAAAAGTAATCGGCAAGACTTTATTTTTGGCAGATTCGTCGATTTCTATTTGAAAAGTAATCGGCAAGATTTTTATTTTCAGCATATTTGTCGGTTACTATATTAAAAGTAATCGACAAGATTTTTATTTTCAACATATTCGTCGGTTACTATTTCAAAAGTAATCGGCAAGACTTTATTTTCAGCACATTCGTCGGTTACTATTTCAAAAGTAATCGACAAGATTTTTATTTTCAGCATATTCGTCGGTTACTATTTCAAAAGTAATCGGTAAGATTTTTATTTTTAGTAGATTCGTCGGTTACTATTTCAAAAGTAATCGGCAAGACTTTAATTTCAGCACATTCGTCGATTACTATTTCAAAAGTAATCGGCAAGATTTTTATTTTCAGCATATTTGTCGGTTACTATATTAAAAGTAATCGACAAGATTTTTATTTTCAACATATTCGTCGGTTACTATTTCAAAAGTAATCAGCAAGACTTTATTTTCAGCATATTCGTCGGTTACTATTTCAAAAGTAATCGGCAAGACTTTATTTTCAGCACATTCGTCGGTTACTATTTCAAAAGTAATCGGCAAGATTTTTATTTTCAGCATATTCGTCGGTTACTATTTCAAAAGTAATCGGCAAGATTTTTATTTTCAGCATATTTTTCGGTTACTATTTTAAAAGTAATCGGCATGACTTTATTTTCAGCACATTCGTCGGTTACTATTTCAAAGGTAATCAGGATGATTTATTTTCAGCACATTCGTCGGTTACTAATTCAAAAGTAATCAGCAAGACTTTATTTTCAGCATATTCGTCGGTTACTATTTCAAAAGTAATCGGCAAGACTTTATTTTCAGCACATTCGTCGGTTACTATTTCAAAAGTAATCGGCAAGACTTTAATTTCAGCACATTCGTCGGTTACTATTTCAAAAGTAATTGGCAAGATTTTTATTTTCAGTAGATTCGTCAGTTACTATTTCAAAAGTAATCGGCAAGACTTTATTTTTGGCAGATTCGTCGATTTCTATTTCAAAAGTAATCGGCAAGATTTTTATTTTCAGCATATTTGTCGGTTACTATATTAAAAGTAATCGACAAGATTTTTATTTTCAACATATTCGTCGGTTACTATTTCAAAAGTAATCAGCAAGACTTTATTTTCAGCATATTCGTCGGTTACTATTTCAAAAGTAATCGGCAAGCCTTTATTTTCAGCACATTCGTCGGTTACTATTTCAAAAGTAATCGGCAAGATTTTTATTTTCAGCATATTCGTCGGTTACTATTTCAAAAGTAATCGACAAGATTTTTATTTCCAGCATATTTCTCGGTTACTATTTTAAAAGTAATCGGCAAGACTTTATTTTCAGCACATTCGTCGGTTACTATTTCAAAGGTAATCGGCATGATTTATTTTCAGCACATTCGTCGGTTACTAATTCAAAAGTAATCAGCAAGACTTTATTTTCAGCATATTCGTAGGTTACTATTTCAAAAGTAATCGGCAAGACTTTATTTTCAGCACATTCGTCGGATACTATTTCAAAAGTAATCGGCAAGATTTTTATTTTCAGCATATTCGTCGGTTACTATTTCAAAAGTAATCGGCAAGATTTTTATTTTCAGCATATTTGTCGGTTACTATTTTAAAAGTAAGCGCCATGACTTTATTTTCAGCACATTCGTTGGTTACTATTTCAAAAGTAATTGGCAAGATTTTTTTTCTGCATATTCGTCGGTTACTATTTCAAATGTAATCGGAAAGATTTTTATTTTCAGCATATTCGTCGGTTATTATTTCAAAAGTAATCGGCAAGACTTTATTTTCAGCACATTCGTCGCTTACTATTTCAAAAGTAATCGGCATGATTTTTATTTTCAGCATATTCGTCGGTTACTATTTCAAAAGTAATCGCCAAGATTTTTATTTTCAGCATATTTGTCGGTTACTATTTTAAAAGTAATCGGCAAGACTTTATTTTCAGCACATTCGTCGGTTACTATTTCAAAAGTAATCGGCAAGACTTTATTTTCAGCACATTCGTCGGTTACTATTTCAAAAGTAATCGGCAAGACTTTATTTTCAGCATATTCGTCGGTTACTATTTCAAAAGTAAACGGCAAGATTTTTATTTTCAGCATATTCGTCGGTTACTATTTCAAAAATAATCGGCAAGATTTTTATTTTCAGCATATTTGTCGTTTACTATTTTAAAAGTAAGCGGCATGACTTTATTTTTTGCACATTCGTCGGTTACTATTTCAAAAGTAATCGGCAGGATTTTTTTTTCTGCATATTCGTCGGTTACTATTTCAAAAGTAATCGGCAAGATTTTTATTTTCAGCATATTCGGCGGTTACTATTTCAAAAGTAATCGGCAAGACTTTATTTTCAGCACATTCGTCGGTTACTATTTCAAAAGTAATCGGCGAGATTTTTATTTTCAACATATTCGTCGGTTACTGTTTCAAAAGTAATCGGAAAGATTTTTATTTTCAGCATATTTGTCTGTTACTATATTAAAAGTAAGCGACAAGATTTTTATTTTCAACATATTCGTCGGTTACTATTTCAAAAGTAATCGGCAAGACTTTATTTTCAGCACATTCGTCGGTTACTATGTCAAAAGTAATCGACAAGATTTTTATTTTCAGCATATTCGTCGGTTACTATTTCAAAATTAATCGGTAAGATTTTTATTTTCAGTAGATTCGTCGGTTACTATTTCAAAAGTAATCGGCAAGACTTTAATTTCAGCACATTCGTCGATTACTATTTCAAAAGTAATCGGCAAGATTTTTATTTTCAGCATATTTGTCGGTTACTATATTAAAAGTAATCGACAAGATTTTTATTTTCAACATATTCGTCGGTTACTATTTCAAAGGTAATCAGCATGATTTATTTTCAGCACATTCGTCGGTTACTAATTCAAAAGTAATCAGCAAGACTTTATTTTCAGCATATTCGTCGGTTACTATTTCAAAAGTAATCGGCAAGACTTTATTTTCAGCACATTCGTCGGTTACTATTTCAAAAGTAATCGGCAAGACTTTAATTTCAGCACATTCGTCGGTTACTATTTCAAAAGTAATTGGCAAGATTTTTATTTTCAGTAGATTCGTCGGTTACTATTTCAAAAGTAATCGGCAAGACTTTATTTTTGGCAGATTCGTCGATTTCTATTTGAAAAGTAATCGGCAAGATTTTTATTTTCAGCATATTTGTCGGTTACTATATTAAAAGTAATCGACAAGATTTTTATTTTCAACATATTCGTCGGTTACTATTTCAAAAGTAATCGGCAAGACTTTATTTTCAGCACATTCGTCGGTTACTATTTCAAAAGTAATCGACAAGATTTTTATTTTCAGCATATTCGTCGGTTACTATTTCAAAAGTAATCGGTAAGATTTTTATTTTTAGTAGATTCGTCGGTTACTATTTCAAAAGTAATCGGCAAGACTTTAATTTCAGCACATTCGTCGATTACTATTTCAAAAGTAATCGGCAAGATTTTTATTTTCAGCATATTTGTCGGTTACTATATTAAAAGTAATCGACAAGATTTTTATTTTCAACATATTCGTCGGTTACTATTTCAAAAGTAATCAGCAAGACTTTATTTTCAGCATATTCGTCGGTTACTATTTCAATAGTAATCGGCAAGACTTTATTTTCAGCACATTCGTCGGTTACTATTTCAAAAGTAATCGGCAAGATTTTTATTTTCAGCATATTCGTCGGTTACTATTTCAAAAGTAATCGGCAAGATTTTTATTTTCAGCATATTTTTCGGTTACTATTTTAAAAGTAATCGGCATGACTTTATTTTCAGCACATTCGTCGGTTACTATTTCAAAGGTAATCAGGATGATTTATTTTCAGCACATTCGTCGGTTACTAATTCAAAAGTAATCAGCAAGACTTTATTTTCAGCATATTCGTCGGTTACTATTTCAAAAGTAATCGGCAAGACTTTATTTTCAGCACATTCGTCGGTTACTATTTCAAAAGTAATCGGCAAGACTTTAATTTCAGCACATTCGTCGGTTACTATTTCAAAAGTAATTGGCAAGATTTTTATTTTCAGTAGATTCGTCGGTTACTATTTCAAAAGTAATCGGCAAGACTTTATTTTTGGCAGATTCGTCGATTTCTATTTCAAAAGTAATCGGCAAGATTTTTATTTTCAGCATATTTGTCGGTTACTATATTAAAAGTAATCGACAAGATTTTTATTTTCAACATATTCGTCGGTTACTATTTCAAAAGTAATCAGCAAGACTTTATTTTCAGCATATTCGTCGGTTACTATTTCAAAAGTAATCGGCAAGCCTTTATTTTCAGCACATTCGTCGGTTACTATTTCAAAAGTAATCGGCAAGATTTTTATTTTCAGCATATTCGTCGGTTACTATTTCAAAAGTAATCGACAAGATTTTTATTTCCAGCATATTTCTCGGTTACTATTTTAAAAGTAATCGGCAAGACTTTATTTTCAGCACATTCGTCGGTTACTATTTCAAAGGTAATCGGCATGATTTATTTTCAGCACATTCGTCGGTTACTAATTCAAAAGTAATCAGCAAGACTTTATTTTCAGCATATTCGTAGGTTACTATTTCAAAAGTAATCGGCAAGACTTTATTTTCAGCACATTCGTCGGATACTATTTCAAAAGTAATCGGCAAGATTTTTATTTTCAGCATATTCGTCGGTTACTATTTCAAAAGTAATCGGCAAGATTTTTATTTTCAGCATATTTGTCGGTTACTATTTTAAAAGTAAGCGCCATGACTTTATTTTCAGCACATTCGTTGGTTACTATTTCAAAAGTAATTGGCAAGATTTTTTTTCTGCATATTCGTCGGTTACTATTTCAAATGTAATCGGAAAGATTTTTATTTTCAGCATATTCGTCGGTTATTATTTCAAAAGTAATCGGCAAGACTTTATTTTCAGCACATTCGTCGCTTACTATTTCAAAAGTAATCGGCATGATTTTTATTTTCAGCATATTCGTCGGTTACTATTTCAAAAGTAATCGCCAAGATTTTTATTTTCAGCATATTTGTCGGTTACTATTTTAAAAGTAATCGGCAAGACTTTATTTTCAGCACATTCGTCGGTTACTATTTCAAAAGTAATCGGCAAGACTTTATTTTCAGCACATTCGTCGGTTACTATTTCAAAAGTAATCGGCAAGACTTTATTTTCAGCATATTCGTCGGTTACTATTTCAAAAGTAAACGGCAAGATTTTTATTTTCAGCATATTCGTCGGTTACTATTTCAAAAATAATCGCCAAGATTTTTTTTATTTTCAGCATATTTGTCGGTTACTAATTTAAAAGTAATCGACAAGACTTTATTTTCAGCACATTCGTCGGTTACTATTTCAAAAGTAAGCGGCACGACTTTATTTTCAGCACATTCGTCGGTTACTATTTCAAAAGTAATCGGCAAGATTTTTATTTTCAGCATATTTGTCGTTTACTATTTTAAAAGTAAGCGGCATGACTTTATTTTTTGCACATTCGTCGGTTACTATTTCAAAAGTAATCGGCAAGATTTTTTTTCTGCATATTCGTCGGTTACTATTTCAAAAGTAATCGGCAAGATTTTTATTTTCAGCATATTCGGCGGTTACTATTTCAAAAGTAATCGGCAAGACTTTATTTTCAGCACATTCGTCGGTTACTATTTCAAAAGTAATCGGCGAGATTTTTATTTTCAACATATTCGTCGGTTACTGTTTCAAAAGTAATCGGAAAGATTTTTATTTTCAGCATATTTGTCTGTTACTACATTAAAAGTAAGCGACAAGATTTTTATTTTCATCATATTCGTCGGTTACTATTTCAAAAGTAATCGGCAAGACTTTAATTTCAGCACATTCGTCGGTTACTATTTCAAAAGTAATCGACAAGATTTTTATTTTCAGCATATTCGTCGGTTACTATTTCAAAAGTAATCGGTAAGATTTTTATTTTCAGTAGATTCGTCGGTTACTATTTCAAAAGTAATCGGCAAGACATTATTTTTGGCAGATTCGTCGATTACTATTTCAAAAGTAATCGGCAAGATTTTTATTTTCAGCATATTTGTCGGTTACTATATTAAAAGTAATCGACAAGATTTTTATTTTCAACATATTCGTCGGTTACTATTTCAAAAGTAATCAGCAAGACTTTATTTTCAGCATATTCGTCGGTTACTATTTCAAAAGTAATCGGCAAGACTTTATGTTCAGCACATTCGTCGGTTACTATTTCAAAAGTAATCGGCAAGATTTTTAATTTTCAGCATATTCGTCGGTTACTATTTCAAAAGTAATCGGCAAGATTTTTATTTTCAGCATATTTTTCGGTTACTATTTTAAAAGTAATCGGCATGACTTTATTTTTAGCACATTCGTCGGTTACTATTTCAAAGGTAATCGGCATGATTTATTTTCAGCACATTCGTCGGTTACTAATTCAAAAGTAATCAGCAAGACTTTATTTTCAGCATATTCGTCGGTTACTATTTCAAAAGTAATCGGCAAGACTTTATTTTCAGCACATTCGTAGGTTACTATTTCAAAAGTAATCAACAAGACTTTAATTTCAGCACATTCGTCGGTTACTATTTCAAAAGTAATTGGCAAGATTTTTATTTTCAGTAGATTCGTCGGTTACTATTTCAAAATTAATCGGCAAGACTTTATTTTTGGCAGATTCGTCGATTACTATTTCAAAAGTAATCGGCAAGATTTTTATTTTTAGCATATTTGTCGGTTACTATATTAAAAGTAATCGACAAGATTTTTATTTTCAACATATTCGTCGGTTACTATTTCAAAAGTAATCAGCAAGACTTTATTTTCAGCATATTCGTCGGTTACTATTTCAAAAGTAATCGGCAAGCCTTTATTTTCAGCACATTCGTCGGTTACTATTTCAAAAGTAATCGGCAAGATTTTTATTTTCAGCATATTCGTCGGTTACTATTTCAAAAGTAATCGACAAGATTTTTATTTCCAGCATATTTGTCGGTTACTATTTTAAAAGTAATCGGCAAGACTTTATTTTCAGCACATTCGTCGGTTACTATTTCAAAGGTAATCGGCATGATTTATTTTCAGCACATTCGTCGGTTACTAATTCAAAAGTAATCAGCAAGACTTTATTTTCAGCACATTCGTCGGATACTATTTCAAAAGTAATCAGCGAAATTTTTATTTTCAGCATATTCGTCGGTTACTATTTCAAAAGTAATCGGCAAGATTTTTATTTTCAGCATATTTGTCGGTTACTATTTTAAAAGTAAGCGGCATGACTTTATTTTCAGCACATTCGTTGGTTACTATTTCAAAAGTAATTGGCAAGATTTTTTTTTCTGCATATTCGTCGGTTACTATTTCAAAAGTAATCGGTAAGATTTTTATTTTCAGTAGATTCGTCGGTTACTATTTCAAAAGTAATCGGCAAGACTTTAATTTCAGCACATTCGTCGGATACTATTTCAAAAGTAATCGACAAGATTTTTATTTTCAGCATATTCGTCGGTTACTATTTCAAAAGTAATCGGTAAGATTTTTATTTTCAGTAGATTCGTCGGTTACTATTTCAAAAGTAATCGGCAAGACATTATTTTTGGCAGATTCGTCGATTACTATTTCAAAAGTAATCGGCAAGATTTTTATTTTCAGCATATTTGTCGGTTACTATATTAAAAGTAATCGACAAGATTTTTATTTTCAACATATTCGTCGGTTACTATTTCAAAAGTAATCAGCAAGACTTTATTTTCAGCATATTCGTCGGTTACTATTTCAAAAGTAATCGGCAAGACTTTATGTTCAGCACATTCGTTGGTTACTATTTCAAAAGTAATCGGCAAGATTTTTAATTTCAGCATATTCGTCGGTTACTATTTCAAAAGTAATCGGCAAGATTTTTATTTTCAGCATATTTTTCGGTTACTATTTTAAAAGTAATCGGCATGACTTTATTTTTAGCACATTCGTCGGTTACTATTTCAAAGGTAATCGGCATGATTTATTTTCAGCACATTCGTCGGTTACTAATTCAAAAGTAATCAGCAAGACTTTATTTTCAGCATATTCGTCGGTTACTATTTCAAAAGTAATCGGCAAGACTTTATTTTCAGCACATTCGTAGGTTACTATTTCAAAAGTAATCAACAAGACTTTAATTTCAGCACATTCGTCGGTTACTATTTCAAAAGTAATTGGCAAGATTTTTATTTTCAGTAGATTCGTCGGTTACTATTTCAAAATTAATCGGCAAGACTTTATTTTTGGCAGATTCGTCGATTACTATTTCAAAAGTAATCGGCAAGATTTTTATTTTTAGCATATTTGTCGGTTACTATATTAAAAGTAATCGACAAGATTTTTATTTTCAACATATTCGTCGGTTACTATTTCAAAAGTAATCAGCAAGACTTTATTTTCAGCATATTCGTCGGTTACTATTTCAAAAGTAATCGGCAAGCCTTTATTTTCAGCACATTCGTCGGTTACTATTTCAAAAGTAATCGGCAAGATTTTTATTTTCAGCATATTCGTCGGTTACTATTTCAAAAGTAATCGACAAGATTTTTATTTCCAGCATATTTGTCGGTTACTATTTTAAAAGTAATCGGCAAGACTTTATTTTCAGCACATTCGTCGGTTACTATTTCAAAGGTAATCGACATGATTTATTTTCAGCACATTCGTCGGTTACTAATTCAAAAGTAATCAGCAAGACTTTATTTTCAGCATATTCGTAGGTTACTATTTCAAAAGTAATCGGCAAGACTTTATTTTCAGCACATTCGTCGGATACTATTTCAAAAGTAATCAGTGAAATTTTTATTTTCAGCATATTCGTCGGTTACTATTTCAAAAGTAATCGGCAAGATTTTTATTTTCAGCATATTTGTCGGTTACTATTTTAAAAGTAAGCGGCATGACTTTATTTTCAGCACATTCGTTGGTTACTATTTCAAAAGTAATTGGCAAGATTTTTTTTTCTGCATATTCGTCGGTTACTATTTCAAAAGTAATCGGTAAGATTTTTATTTTCAGTAGATTCGTCGGTTACTATTTCAAAAGTAATCGGCAAGACTTTAATTTCAGCACATTCGTCGGTTACTATTTCAAAAGTAATCGACAAGATTTTTATTTTCAGCATATTCGTCGGTTACTATTTCAAAAGTAATCGGTAAGATTTTTATTTTTAGTAGATTCGTCGGTTACTATTTCAAAAGTAATCGGCAAGACATTATTTTTGGCAGATTCGTCGATTACTATTTCAAAAGTAATCGGCAAGATTTTTATTTTCAGCATATTTGTCGGTTACTATATTAAAAGTAATCGACAAGATTTTTATTTTCAACATATTCGTCGGTTACTATTTCAAAAGTAATCAGCAAGACTTTATTTTCAGCATATTCGTCGGTTACTATTTCAAAAGTAATCGGCAAGACTTTATGTTCAGCACATTCGTTGGTTACTATTTCAAAAGTAATCGGCAAGATTTTTAATTTCAGCATATTCGTCGGTTACTATTTCAAAAGTAATCGGCAAGATTTTTATTTTCAGCATATTTTTCGGTTACTATTTTAAAAGTAATCGGCATGACTTTATTTTTAGCACATTCGTCGGTTACTATTTCAAAGGTAATCGGCATGATTTATTTTCAGCACATTCGTCGGTTACTAATTCAAAAGTAATCAGCAAGACTTTATTTTCAGCATATTCGTCGGTTACTATTTCAAAAGTAATCGGCAAGACATTATTTTCAGCACATTCGTAGGTTACTATTTCAAAAGTAATCAACAAGACTTTAATTTCAGCACATTCGTCGGTTACTATTTCAAAAGTAATTGGCAAGATTTTTATTTTCAGTAGATTCGTCGGTTACTATTTCAAAATTAATCGGCAAGACTTTAATTTCAGCACATTCGTCGGTTACTATTTCAAAAGTAATCGACAAGATTTTTATTTTCAGCATATTCGTCGGTTACTATTTCAAAAGTAATCGGTAAGATTTTTATTTTCAGTAGATTCGTCGGTTACTATTTCAAAAGTAATCGGCAAGACATTATTTTTGGCAGATTCGTCGATTACTATTTCAAAAGTAATCGGCAAGATTTTTATTTTCAGCATATTTGTCGGTTACTATATTAAAAGTAATCGACAAGATTTTTATTTTCAACATATTCGTCGGTTACTATTTCAAAAGTAATCAGCAAGACTTTATTTTCAGCATATTCGTCGGTTACTATTTCAAAAGTAATCGGCAAGACTTTATGTTCAGCACATTCGTTGGTTACTATTTCAAAAGTAATCGGCAAGATTTTTAATTTCAGCATATTCGTCGGTTACTATTTCAAAAGTAATCGGCAAGATTTTTATTTTCAGCATATTTTTCGGTTACTATTTTAAAAGTAATCGGCATGACTTTATTTTTAGCACATTCGTCGGTTACTATTTCAAAGGTAATCGGCATGATTTATTTTCAGCACATTCGTCGGTTACTAATTCAAAAGTAATCAGCAAGACTTTATTTTCAGCATATTCGTCGGTTACTATTTCAAAAGTAATCGGCAAGACTTTATTTTCAGCACATTCGTAGGTTACTATTTCAAAAGTAATCAACAAGACTTTAATTTCAGCACATTCGTCGGTTACTATTTCAAAAGTAATTGGCAAGATTTTTATTTTCAGTAGATTCGTCGGTTACTATTTCAAAATTAATCGGCAAGACTTTATTTTTGGCAGATTCGTCGATTACTATTTCAAAAGTAATCGGCAAGATTTTTATTTTCAGCATATTTGTCGGTTACTATATTAAAAGTAATCGACAAGATTTTTATTTTCAACATATTCGTCGGTTACTATTTCAAAAGTAATCAGCAAGACTTTATTTTCAGCATATTCGTCGGTTACTATTTCAAAAGTAATCGGCAAGCCTTTATTTTCAGCACATTCGTCGGTTACTATTTCAAAAGTAATCGGCAAGATTTTTATTTTCAGCATATTCGTCGGTTACTATTTCAAAAGTAATCGACAAGATTTTTATTTCCAGCATATTTGTCGGTTACTATTTTAAAAGTAATCGGCAAGACTTTATTTTCAGCACATTCGTCGGTTACTATTTCAAAGGTAATCGGCATGATTTATTTTAAGCACATTCGTCGGTTACTAATTCAAAAGTAATCAGCAAGACTTTATTTTCAGCATATTCGTAGGTTACTATTTCAAAAGTAATCGGCAAGACTTTATTTTCAGCACATTCGTCGGATACTATTTCAAAAGTAATCAGCGAAATTTTTATTTTCAGCATATTCGTCGGTTACTATTTCAAAAGTAATCGGCAAGATTTTTATTTTCAGCATATTTGTCGGTTACTATTTTAAAAGTAAGCGGCATGACTTTATTTTCAGCACATTCGTTGGTTACTATTTCAAAAGTAATTGGCAAGATTTTTTTTTCTGCATATTCGTCGGTTACTATTTCAAAAGTAATCGGTAAGATTTTTATTTTCAGTAGATTCGTCGGTTACTATTTCAAAAGTAATCGGCAAGACTTTAATTTCAGCACATTCGTCGGTTACTATTTCAAAAGTAATCGACAAGATTTTTATTTTCAGCATATTCGTCGGTTACTATTTCAAAAGTAATCGGTAAGATTTTTATTTTCAGTAGATTCGTCGGTTACTATTTCAAAAGTAATCGGCAAGACATTATTTTTGGCAGATTCGTCGATTACTATTTCAAAAGTAATCGGCAAGATTTTTATTTTCAGCATATTTGTCGGTTACTATATTAAAAGTAATCGACAAGATTTTTATTTTCAACATATTCGTCGGTTACTATTTCAAAAGTAATCAGCAAGACTTTATTTTCAGCATATTCGTCGGTTACTATTTCAAAAGTAATCGGCAAGACTTTATGTTCAGCACATTCGTTGGTTACTATTTCAAAAGTAATCGGCAAGATTTTTAATTTCAGCATATTCGTCGGTTACTATTTCAAAAGTAATCGGCAAGATTTTTATTTTCAGCATATTTTTCGGTTACTATTTTAAAAGTAATCGGCGTGACTTTATTTTTAGCACATTCGTCGGTTACTATTTCAAAGGTAATCGGCATGATTTATTTTCAGCACATTCGTCGGTTACTAATTCAAAAGTAATCAGCAAGACTTTATTTTCAGCATATTCGTCGGTTACTATTTCAAAAGTAATCGGCAAGACTTTATTTTCAGCACATTCGTAGGTTACTATTTCAAAAGTAATCAACAAGACTTTAATTTCAGCACATTCGTCGGTTACTATTTCAAAAGTAATTGGCAAGATTTTTATTTTCAGTAGATTCGTCGGTTACTATTTCAAAATTAATCGGCAAGACTTTATTTTTGGCAGATTCGTCGATTACTATTTCAAAAGTAATCGGCAAGATTTTTATTTTCAGCATATTTGTCGGTTACTATATTAAAAGTAATCGACAAGATTTTTATTTTCAACATATTCGTCGGTTACTATTTCAAAAGTAATCAGCAAGACTTTATTTTCAGCATATTCGTCGGTTACTATTTCAAAAGTAATCGGCAAGCCTTTATTTTCAGCACATTCGTCGGTTACTATTTCAAAAGTAATCGGCAAGATTTTTATTTTCAGCATATTCGTCGGTTACTATTTCAAAATTAATCGACAAGATTTTTATTTCCAGCATATTTGTCGGTTACTATTTTAAAAGTAATCGGCAAGACTTTATTTTCAGCACATTCGTTGGTTACTATTTCAAAGGTAATCGGCATGATTTATTTTCAGCACATTCGTCGGTTACTAATTCAAAAGTAATCAGCAAGACTTTATTTTCAGCATATTCGTAGGTTACTATTTCAAAAGTAATCGGCAAGACTTTATTTTCAGCACATTCGTCGGATACTATTTCAAAAGTAATCAGCGAAATTTTTATTTTCAGCATATTCGTCGGTTACTATTTCAAAAGTAATCGGCAAGATTTTTATTTTCAGCATATTTGTCGGTTACTATTTTAAAAGTAAGCGGCATGACTTTATTTTCAGCACATTCGTTGGTTACTATTTCAAAAGTAATTGGCAAGATTTTTTTTTCTGCATATTCGTCGGTTACTATTTCAAATGTAATCGGAAAGATTTTAATTTTCAGCATATTCGTCGGTTACTATTTCAAAAGTAATCGGCAAGACTTTATTTTCAGCACATTCGTCGCTTACTATTTCAAAAGTAATCGGCATGATTTTTATTTTCAGCATATTCGTCGGTTACTATTTCAAAAGTAATCGCCAAGATTTTTATTTTCAGCATATTCGTCGGTTACTATTTCAAAAGTAAGCGGCATGAGTTTATTTTCAGCACATTCGTCGGTTACTATTTCAAAAGTAATTGGCAAGATTTTTATTTTCAGTAGATTCGTCGGTTACTATTTCAAAATTAATCGGCAAGACTTTATTTTTGGCAGATTCGTCGATTACTATTTCAAAAGTAATTGGCAAGATTTTTATTTTCAGCATATTTGTCGGTTACTATATTAAAAGTAATCGACAAGATTTTTATTTTCAACATATTCGTCGGTTACTATTTCAAAAGTAATCGGCAAGCCTTTATTTTCAGCACATTCGTCGGTTACTATTTCAAAAGTAATCGGCAAGATTTTTATTTTCAGCATATTCGTCGGTTACTATTTCAAAAGTAATCGACAAGATTTTTATTTCCAGCATATTTGTCGGTTACTATTTTAAAAGTAATCGGCAAGACTTTATTTTCAGCACATTCGTCGGTTACTATTTCAAAGGTAATCGGCATGATTTATTTTCAGCACATTCGTCGGTTACTAATTCAAAAGTAATCAGCAAGACTTTATTTTCAGCATATTCGTAGGTTACTATTTCAAAAGTAATCGGCAAGACTTTATTTTCAGCACATTCGTCGGATACTATTTCAAAAGTAATCGGCAAGATTTTTATTTTCAGCATATTCGTCGGTTACTATTTCAAAAGTAATCAGCAAGATTTTTATTTTCAGCATATTTGTCGGTTACTATTTTAAAAGTAAGCGGCATGACTTTATTTTCAGCACATTCGTTGGTTACTATTTCAAAAGTAATCGGCAAGACTTTATTTTCAGCACATTCATCGGTTACTATTTCAAAAGTAAACGGCAAGATTTTTATTTTCAGCATATTCGTCGGTTACTATTTCAAAAATAATCGCCAAGATTTTTTTTTTTTCACAATATTTGTCGGTTACTAATTTAAAAGTAATCGGCAAGACTTTATTTTCAGCATATTCGTCGGTTACTATTTCAAAAGTAATCGGCAAGATTTTTTTTCTGCATATTCGTCGATTACTATTTCAAAAGTAATCGGCAAGATTTTTATTTTCAGCATATTCGGCGGTTACTATTTCAAAAGTAATCGGCAAAACTTTATTTTCAGCACATTCGTCGGTTACTATTTCAAAAGTAATCGGCGAGATTTTTATCTTCAACATATTCGTCGGTTACTATTTCAAAAGTAATCGGCAAGATTTTTATTTTCAGCATATTTGTCGGTTACTATTTTAAAAGTAAACGGCATGACTTTATTTTCAGCACATTCGTCGGTTACTATTTCAAAAGTAATTGGCAAGATTTTTTTTTCTGCATATTCGTCGGTTACTATTTCAAATGTAATCGGAAAGATTTTAATTTTCAGCATATTCGTCGGTTACTATTTCAAAAGTAATCGGCAAGACTTTATTTTCAGCACATTCGTCGCTTACTATTTCAAATGTAATCGGCATGATTTTTATTTTCAGCATATTTGTCGGTTACTATTTCAAAAGTAATCGCCAAGATTTTTATTTTCAACATATTTGTCGGTTACTATTTTAAAATTAATCGGCAAGACTTTATTTTCAGCACATTCGTCGGTTACTATTTCAAAAGTAATCGGCAAGACTTTATTTTCAGCACATTCGTCGGTTACTATTTCAAAAGTAATCGGCAAGATTTTTATTTTCAGCATATTCGTCGGTTACTATTTCAAAAGTAATCGACAAGATTTTTATTTCCAGCATATTTGTCGGTTACTATTTTAAAAGTAATCAGCAAGACTTTATTTTCAGCACATTCGTCGGTTACTATTTCAAAGGTAATCGGCATGATTTATTTTCAGCACATTCGTCGGTTACTAATTCAAAAGTAATCAGCAAGACTTTATTTTCAGCATATTCGTAGGTTACTATTTCAAAAGTAATCGGCAAGACTTTATTTTCAGCACATTCGTCGGATACTATTTCAAAAGTAATCGGCAAGATTTTTATTTTCAGCATATTCGTCGGTTACTATTTCAAAAGTAATCGGCAAGATTTTTATTTTCAGCATATTTGTCGGTTACTATTTTAAAAGTAAGCGGCATGACTTTATTTTCAGCACATTCGTTGGTTACTATTTCAAAAGTAATTGGCAAGATTTTTTTTTTCTGCATATTCGTCGGTTACTATTTCAAATGTAATCGGAAAGATTTTAATTTTCAGCATATTCGTCGGTTACTATTTCAAAAGTAATCGGCAAGACTTTATTTTCAGCACATTCGTCGCTTACTATTTCAAAAGTAATCGGCATGATTTTTATTTTCAGCATATTCGTCGGTTACTATTTCAAAAGTAATCGCCAAGATTTTTATTTTCAGCATATTTGTCGGTTACTATTTTAAAAGTAATCGGCAAGACTTTATTTTCAGCACATTCGTCGGTTACCATTTCAAAAGTAATCGGCAAGACTTTATTTTCAGCACATTCGTCGGTTACTATTTCAAAAGTAAACGGCAAGATTTTTATTTTCAGCATATTCGTCGGTTACTATTTCAAAAATAATCGCCAAGATTTTTTTTTTTTCACAATATTTGTCGGTTACTAATTTAAAAGTAATCGGCAAGACTTTATTTTCAGCACATTCGTCGGTTACTATTTCAAAAGTAAGCGGCAAGATTTTTATTTTCAGTAGATTCGTCGGTTACTATTTCAAAATTAATCGGCAAGACTTTATTTTTGGCAGATTCGTCGATTACTATTTCAAAAGTAATTGGCAAGATTTTTATTTTCAGCATATTTGTCGGTTACTATATTAAAAGTAATCGACAAGATTTTTATTTTCAACATATTCGTCGGTTACTATTTCAAAAGTAATCAGCAAGACTTTATTTTCAGCATATTCGTCGGTTACTATTTCAAAAGTAATCGGCAAGCCTTTATTTTCAGCACATTCGTCGGTTACTATTTCAAAAGTAATCGGCAAGATTTTTATTTTCAGCATATTCGTCGGTTACTATTTCAAAAGTAATCGACAAGATTTTTATTTCCAGCATATTTGTCGGTTACTATTTTAAAAGTAATCGGCAAGACTTTATTTTCAGCACATTCGTCGGTTACTATTTCAAAGGTAATCGGCATGATTTATTTTCAGCACATTCGTCGGTTACTAATTCAAAAGTAATCAGCAAGACTTTATTTTCAGCATATTCGTAGGTTACTATTTCAAAAGTAATCGGCAAGACTTTATTTTCAGCACATTCGTCGGATACTATTTCAAAAGTAATCGGCAAGATTTTTATTTTCAGCATATTCGTCGGTTACTATTTCAAAAGTAATCAGCAAGATTTTTATTTTCAGCATATTTGTCGGTTACTATTTTAAAAGTAAGCGGCATGACTTTATTTTCAGCACATTCGTCGGTTACTATTTCAAAAGTAATCGGCAAGACTTTATTTTCAGCACATTCGTCGGTTACTATTTCAAAAGTAAACGGCAAGATTTTTATTTTCAGCATATTCGTCGGTTACTATTTCAAAAATAATCGCCAAGATTTTTTTTTTTTCACAATATTTGTCGGTTACTAATTTAAAAGTAATCGGCAAGACATTATTTTCAGCACATTCGTCGGTTACTATTTCAAAAGTAAGCGGCATGAGTTTATTTTCAGCACATTCGTCGGTTACTATTTCAAAAGTAATCGGCAAGATTTTTATTTTCAGCATATTCGGCGGTTACTATTTCAAAAGTAATCGGCAAAACTTTATTTTCAGCACATTCGTCGGTTACTATTTCAAAAGTAATCGGCGAGATTTTTATCTTCAACATATTCGTCGGTTACTATTTCAAAAGTAATCGGCAAGATTTTTATTTTCAGCATATTTGTCGGTTACTATTTTAAAAGTAAGCGGCATGACTTTATTTTCAGCACATTCGTCGGTTACTATTTCAAAAGTAATTGGCAAGATTTTTTTTTCTGCATATTCGTCGGTTACTATTTCAAATGTAATCGGAAAGATTTTAATTTTCAGCATATTCGTCGGTTACTATTTCAAAAGTAATCGGCAAGACTTTATTTTCAGCACATTCGTCGCTTACTATTTCAAAAGTAATCGGCATGATTTTTATTTTCAGCATATTTGTCGGTTACTATTTCAAAAGTAATCGCCAAGATTTTTATTTTCAACATATTTGTCGGTTACTATTTTAAAATTAATCGGCAAGACTTTATTTTCAGCACATTCGTCGGTTACTATTTCAAAAGTAATCGGCAAGACTTTATTTTCAGCACATTCGTCGGTTACTATTTCAAAAGTAATTGGCAAGATTTTTATTTTCAGCATATTCGTCGGTTACTATTTCAAAAGTAATCGACAAGATTTTTATTTCCAGCATATTTGTCAGTTACTATTTTAAAAGTAATCGGCAAGACTTTATTTTCAGCACATTCGTCGGTTATTATTTCAAAGGTAATCGGCATGATTTATTTTCAGCACATTCGTCGGTTACTAATTCAAAAGTAATCAGCAAGACTTTATTTTCAGCATATTCGTAGGTTACTATTTCAAAAGTAATCGGCAAGACTTTATTTTCAGCACATTCGTCGGATACTATTTCAAAAGTAATCGGCAAGATTTTTATTTTCAGCATATTCGTCGGTTACTATTTCAAAAGTAATCGGCAAGATTTTTATTTCCAGCATATTTGTCGGTTACTATTTTAAAAGTAAGCGGCATGACTTTATTTTCAGCACATTCGTTGGTTACTATTTCAAAAGTAATCGGCAAGACTTTATTTTCAGCACATTCGTCGGTTACTATTTCAAAAGTAATCGGCAAGATTTTTATTTTCAGCATATTCGTCGGTTACTATTTCAAAAGTAATCGACAAGATTTTTATTTCCAGCATATTTGTCGGTTACTATTTTAAAAGTAATCGGCAAGACTTTATTTTCAGCACATTCGTGGGTTACTATTTCAAAGGTAATCGGCATGATTTATTTTCAGCACATTCGTCGGTTACTAATTCAAAAGTAATCAGCAAGACTTTATTTTCAGCATATTCGTAGGTTACTATTTCAAAAGTAATCGGCAAGACTTTATTTTCAGCACATTCGTCGGATACTATTTCAAAAGTAATCGGCAAGATTTTTATTTTCAGCATATTCGTGGGTTACTATTTTAAAAGTAATCGGCAAGATTTTTATTTTCAGCATATTTGTCGGTTACTATTTTAAAAGTAAGCGGCATGACTTTATTTTCAGCACATTCGTTGGTTACTATTTCAAAAGTAATTGGCAAGATTTTTTTTTCTGCATATTCGTCGGTTACTATTTCAAATGTAATCGGAAAGATTTTAATTTTCAGCATATTCGTCAGTTACTATTTCAAAAGTAATCGGCAAGACTTTATTTTCAGCACATTCGTCGCTTACTATTTCAAAAGTAATCGGCATGATTTTTATTTTCAGCATATTCGTCGGTTACTATTTCAAAAGTAATCGCCAAGATTTTTATTTTCAGCATATTTGTCGGTTACTATTTTAAAAGTAATCGGCAAGACTTTATTTTCAGCACATTCGTCGGTTACTATTTCAAAAGTAATCGGCAAGACTTTATTTTCAGCACATTCGTCGGTTACTATTTCAAAAGTAATCGGCAAGACTTTATTTTCAGCACATTCGTCGGTTACTATTTCAAAAGTAAACGGCAAGATTTTTATTTTCAGCATATTCGTCGGTTACTATTTCAAAAATAATCGCCAAGATTTTTTTATTTTCAGCATATTTGTCGGTTACTAATTTAAAAGTAATCGACAAGACTTTATTTTCAGCACATTCGTCGGTTACTATTTCAAAAGTAAGCGGCATGACTTTATTTTCAGCACATTCGTCGGTTACTATTTCAAAAGTAATCGGCAAGATTTTTATTTTCAGCATATTTGTCGGTTACTATTTTAAAAGTAAGCGGCATGACTTTATTTTCAGCACATTCGTCGGTTACTATTTCAAAAGTAGTCGGCAAGATTTTTTTTCTGCATATTCGTCGGTTACTATTTCAAAAGTAATCGGCAAGATTTTTATTTTCAGCATATTCGGCGGTTACTATTTCAAAAGTAATCGGCAAGACTTTATTTTCAGCACATTCGTCGGTTACTATTTCAAAAGTAATCGGCGAGATTTTTATTTTCAACATATTCGTCGGTTACTATTTCAAAAGTAATCGGAAAGATTTTTATTTTCAGCATATTTGTCTGTTACTATATTAAAAGTAAGCGACAAGATTTTTATTTTCAACATATTCGTCGGTTACTATTTCAAAAGTAATCGGCAAGACTTTATTTTCAGCACATTCGTCGGTTACTATTTCAAAAGTAATCGGCAAGACTTTAATTTCAGCACATTCGTCGGTTACTATTTCAAAAGTAATCGACAAGATTTTTATTTTCAGCATATTCGTCGGTTACTATTTCAAAAGTAATCGGTAAGATTTTTATTTTCAGTAGATTCGTCGGTTACTATTTCAAAAGTAAACGGCAAGACTTTATTTTTGGCAGATTCGTCGATTACTGTTTCAAAAGTAATCGGCAAGATTTTTATTTTCAGCATATTTGTCGGTTACTATATTAAAAGTAATCGACAAGATTTTTATTTTCAACATATTCGTCGGTTACTATTTCAAAAGTAATCAGCAAGACTTTATTTTCAGCATATTCGTCGGTTACTATTTCAAAAGTAATCGGCAAGACTTTATGTTCAGCACATTCGTCGGTTACTATTTCAAAAGTAATCGGCAAGATTTTTAATTTCAGCATATTCGTCGGTTACTATTTCAAAAGTAATCGGCAAGATTTTTATTTTCAGCATATTTTTCGGTTACTATTTTAAAAGTAATCGGCATGACTTTATTTTCAGCACATTCGTCGGTTACTATTTCAAAGGTAATCGGCATGATTTATTTTCAGCACATTCGTCGGTTACTAATTCAAAAGTAATCAACAAGACTTTATTTTCAGCATATTCGTCGGTTACTATTTCAAAAGTAATCGGCAAGACTTTATTTTCAGCACATTCGTCGGTTACTATTTCAAAAGTAATCGGCAAGACTTTAATTTCAGCACATTCGTCGGTTACTATTTCAAAAGTAATTGGCAAGATTTTTATTTTCAGTAGATTCGTCGGTTACTATTTCAAAATTAATCGGCAAGACTTTATTTTTGGCAGATTCGTCGATTACTATTTCAAAAGTAATCGGCAAGATTTTTATTTTCAGCATATTTGTCGGTTACTATATTAAAAGTAATCGACAAGATTTTTATTTTCAACATATTCGTCGGTTACTATTTCAAAAGTAATCAGCAAGACTTTATTTTCAGCATATTCGTCGGTTACTATTTCAAAAGTAATCGGCAAGCCTTTATTTTCAGCACATTCGTCGGTTACTATTTCAAAAGTAATCGGCAAGATTTTTATTTTCAGCATATTCGTCGGTTACTATTTCAAAAGTAATCGACAAGATTTTTATTTCCAGCATATTTGTCGGTTACTATTTTAAAAGTAATCGGCAAGACTTTATTTTCAGCACATTCGTCGGTTACTATTTCAAAGGTAATCGGCATGATTTATTTTCAGCACATTCGACGGTTACTATTTCAAAAGTAATCAGCAAGATTTTTATTTTCAGCATATTTGTCGGTTACTATTTTAAAAGTAATCGGCAAGACTTTATTTTCAGCACATTCGTCGGTTACTATTTCAAAAGTAATCGGCAAGACTTTATTTTCAGCACATTCGTCGGTTACTATTTCAAAAGTAATCGGCAAGACTTTATTTTCAGCACATTCGTCGGTTACTATTTCAAAAGTAAACGGCAAGATTTTTATTTTCAGCATATTCGTCGGTTACTATTTCAAAAATAATCGCCAAGATTTTTTTATTTTCACAATATTTGTCGGTTACTAATTTAAAAGTAATCGGCAAGACTTTATTTTCAGCACATTCGTCGATTACTATTTCAAAAGTAAGCGGCATGAGTTTATTTTCAGCACATTCGTCGGTTACTATTTCAAAAGTAATCGGCAAGATTTTTTTTTCTGCATATTCGTCGGTTACTATTTTAAAAGTAATCGGCAAGATTTTTATTTTCAGCATATTCGGCGGTTACTATTTCAAAAGTAATCGGCAAGATTTTTATTTTCAGCATATTTGTCGGTTACTATTTTAAAAGTAAGCGGCATGACTTTATTTTCAGCACATTCGTTGGTTACTATTTCAAAAGTAATTGGCAAGATTTTTTTTCTGCATATTCGTCGGTTACTATTTCAAATGTAATCGGAAAGATTTTAATTTTCAGCATATTCGTCGGTTACTATTTCAAAAGTAATCGGCAAGACTTTATTTTCAGCACATTCGTCGCTTACTATTTCAAAAGTAATCGGCAAGACTTTATTTTCAGCACATTCGTCGGTTACTATTTCAAAAGTAATCGGCAAGACTTTATTTTCAGGACATTCGTCGGTTACTATTTCAAAAGTAAACGGCAAGATTTTTATTTTCAGCATATTCGTCGGTTACTATTTCAAAAATAATCGCCAAGATTTTTTTATTTTCACAATATTTGTCGGTTACTAATTTAAAAGTAATCGGCAAGACTTTATTTTCAGCACATTCGTCGATTACTATTTCAAAAGTAAGCGGCATGAGTTTATTTTCAGCACATTCGTTGGTTACTATTTCAAAAGTAATCGGCAAGATTTTTTTTTCTGCATATTCGTCGGTTACTATTTCAAAAGTAATCGGCAAGATTTTTATTTTCAGCATATTTGTCGGCTACTATTTTAAAAGTAAGCGGCATGACTTTATTTTCAGCACATTCGTCGGTTACTATTTCAAAAGTAATTGGCAAGATTTTTTTTTCTGCATATTCGTCGGTTACTATTTCAAATGTAATCGGAAAGATTTTAATTTTCAGCATATTCGTCAGTTACTATTTCAAAAGTAATCGGCAAGACTTTATTTTCAGCACATTCGTCGCTTACTATTTCAAAAGTAATCGGCATGATTTTTATTTTCAGCATATTCGTCGGTTACTATTACAAAAGTAATCGCCAAGATTTTTATTTTCAGCATATTTGTCGGTTACTATTTTAAAAGTAATCGGCAAGACTTTATTTTCAGCACATTCGTCGGTTACTATTTCAAAAGTAATCGGCAAGACTTTATTTTCAGCACATTCGTCGGTTACTATTTCAAAAGTAATCGGCAAGACTTTATTTTCAGCACATTCGTCGGTTACTATTTCAAAAGTAAACGGCAAGATTTTTATTTTCAGCATATTCGTCGGTTACTATTTCAAAAATAATCGCCAAGATTTTTTTATTTTCAGCATATTTGTCGGTTACTAATTTAAAAGTAATCGACAAGACTTTATTTTCAGCACATTCGTCGGTTACTATTCCAAAAGTAAGCGGCATGACTTTATTTTCAGCACATTCGTCGGTTACTATTTCAAAAGTAATCGGCAAGATTTTTATTTTCAGCATATTTGTCGGTTACTATTTTAACAGTAAGCGGCATGACTTTATTTTCAGCACATTCGTCGGTTACTATTTCAAAAGTAATCGGCAAGATTTTTTTTTCTGCATATTCGTCGGTTACTATTTCAAAAGTAATCGGCAAGATTTTTATTTTCAGCATATTCGGCGGTTACTATTTCAAAAGTAATCGGCAAGACTTTATTTTCAGCACATTCGTCGGTTACTATTTCAAAAGTAATCGGCGAGATTTTTATTTTCAACATATTCGTCGGTTACTATTTCAAAAGTAATCGGAAAGATTTTTATTTTCAGCATATTTGTCTGTTACTATATTAAAAGTAAGCGACAAGATTTTTATTTTCAACATATTCGTCGGTTACTATTTCAAAAGTAATCGGCAAGACTTTATTTTCAGCACATTCGTCGGTTACTATTTCAAAAGTAATCGGCAAGACTTTAATTTCAGCACATTCGTCGGTTACTATTTCAAAAGTAATCGACAAGATTTTTATTTTCAGCATATTCGTTGGTTACTATTTCAAAAGTAATCGGTAAGATTTTTATTTTCAGTAGATTCGTCGGTTACTATTTCAAAAGTAATCGGCAAGACTTTATTTTTGGCAGATTCGTCGATTACTATTTCAAAAGTAATCGGCAAGATTTTTATTTTCAGCATATTTGTCGGTTACTATATTAAAAGTAATCGACAAGATTTTTATTTTCAACATATTCGTCGGTTACTATTTCAAAAGTAAGCGGCATGAGTTTATTTTCAGCACATTCGTCGGTTACTATTTCAAAAGTAATCGGCAAGATTTTTTTTTCTGCATATTCGTCGGTTACTATTTCAAAAGTAATCGGCAAGATTTTTATTTTTAGCATATTCGGCGGTTACTATTTCAAAAGTAATCGGCAAAACTTTATTTTCAGCACATTCGTCGGTTACTATTTCAAAAGTAATCGGCGAGATTTTTATCTTCAACATATTCGTCGGTTACTATTTCAAAAGTAATCGGCAAGATTTTTATTTTCAGCATATTTGTCGGCTACTATTTTAAAAGTAAGCGGCATGACTTTATTTTCAGCACATTCGTCGGTTACTATTTCAAAAGTAATTGGCAAGATTTTTTTTCTGCATATTCGTCGGTTACTATTTCAAATGTAATCGGAAAGATTTTAATTTTCAGCATATTCGTCGGTTACTATTTCAAAAGTAATCGGCAAGACTTTATTTTCAGCACATTCGTCGCTTACTATTTCAAAAGTAATCGGCATGATTTTTATTTTCAGCATATTCGTCGGTTACTATTTCAAAAGTAATCGCCAAGATTTTTATTTTCAGCATATTTGTCGGTTACTATTTTAAAAGTAATCGGCAAGACTTTATTTTCAGCACATTCGTCGGTTACTATTTCAAAAGTAATCGGCAAGACTTTATTTTCAGCACATTCGTCGGTTACTATTTCAAAAGTAAGCGGCATGACTTTATTTTCAGCACATTCGTCGGTTACTATTTCAAAAGTAATCGGCAAGATTTTTATTTTCAGCATATTTGTCGGTTACTATTTTAAAAGTAAGCGGCATGACTTTATTTTCAGCACATTCGTCGGTTACTATTTCAAAAGTAATCGGCAAGATTTTTATTTTCAGCATATTCGGCGGTTACTATTTCAAAAGTAATCGGCAAGACTTTATTTTCAGCACATTCGTCGGTTACTATTTCAAAAGTAATCGGCGAGATTTTTATTTTCAACATATTCGTCGGTTACTATTTCAAAAGTAATCGGAAAGATTTTTATTTTCAGCATATTTGTCTGTTACTATATTAAAAGTAAGCGACAAGATTTTTATTTTCAACATATTCGTCGGTTACTATTTCAAAAGTAATCGGCAAGACTTTATTTTCAGCACATTCGTCGGTTACTATTTCAAAAGTAATCGGCAAGACTTTAATTTCAGCACATTCGTCGGTTACTATTTCAAAAGTAATCGACAAGATTTTTATTTTCAGCATATTCGTCGGTTACTATTTCAAAAGTAATCGGTAAGATTTTTATTTTCAGTAGATTCGTCGGTTACTATTTCAAAAGTAATCGGCAAGACTTTATTTTTGGCAGATTCGTCGATTACTATTTCAAAAGTAATCGGCAAGATTTTTATTTTCAGCATATTTGTCGGCTACTATTTTAAAAGTAAGCGGCATGACTTTATTTTCAGCACATTCGTCGGTTACTATTTCAAAAGTAATTGGCAAGATTTTTTTTTCTGCATATTCGTCGGTTACTATTTCAAATGTAATCGGAAAGATTTTAATTTTCAGCATATTCGTCAGTTACTATTTCAAAAGTAATCGGCAAGACTTTATTTTCAGCACATTCGTCGCTTACTATTTCAAAAGTAATCGGCATGATTTTTATTTTCAGCATATTCGTCGGTTACTATTTCAAAAGTAATCGCCAAGATTTTTATTTTCAGCATATTTGTCGGTTACTATTTTAAAAGTAATCGGCAAGACTTTATTTTCAGCACATTCGTCGGTTACTATTTCAAAAGTAATCGGCAAGACTTTATTTTCAGCACATTCGTCGGTTACTATTTCAAAAGTAATCGGCAAGACTTTATTTTCAGCACATTCGTCGGTTACTATTTCAAAAGTAAACGGCAAGATTTTTATTTTCAGCATATTCGTCGGTTACTATTTCAAAAATAATCGCCAAGATTTTTTTATTTTCAGCATATTTGTCGGTTACTAATTTAAAAGTAATCGACAAGACTTTATTTTCAGCACATTCGTCGGTTACTATTTCAAAAGTAAGCGGCAAGACTTTATTTTCAGCACATTCGTCGGTTACTATTTCAAAAGTAAACGGCAAGATTTTTATTTTCAGCATATTCGTCGGTTACTATTTCAAAAATAATCGCCAAGATTTTTTTATTTTCAGCATATTTGTTGGTTACTAATTTAAAAGTAATCGACAAGACTTTATTTTCAGCACATTCGTCGGTTACTATTTCAAAAGTAAGCGGCATGACTTTATTTTCAGCACATTCGTCGGTTACTATTTCAAAAGTAATCGGCAAGATTTTTATTTTCAGCATTTTTGTCGGTTACTATTTTAAAAGTAAGCGGCATGACTTTATTTTCAGCACATTCGTCGGTTACTATTTCAAAAGTAATCGGCAAGATTTTTATTTTCAGCATATTCGGCGGTTACTATTTCAAAAGTAATCGGCAAGACTTTATTTTCAGCACATTCGTCGGTTACTATTTCAAAAGTAATCGGCGAGATTTTTATTTTCAACATATTCGTCGGTTACTATTTCAAAAGTAATCGGAAAGATTTTTATTTTCAGCATATTTGTCTGTTACTATATTAAAAGTAAGCGACAAGATTTTTATTTTCAACATATTCGTCGGTTACTATTTCAAAAGTAATCGGCAAGACTTTATTTTCAGCACATTCGTCGGTTACTATTTCAAAAGTAATCGGCAAGACTTTAATTTCAGCACATTCGTCGGTTACTATTTCAAAAGTAATCGACAAGATTTTTATTTTCAGCATATTCGTCGGTTACTATTTCAAAAGTAATCGGTAAGATTTTTATTTTCAGTAGATTCGTCGGTTACTATTTCAACAGTAATCGGCAAGACTTTATTTTTGGCAGATTCGTCGATTACTATTTCAAAAGTAATCGGCAAGATTTTTATTTTCAGCATATTTGTCGGCTACTATTTTAAAAGTAAGCGGCATGACTTTATTTTCAGCACATTCGTCGGTTACTATTTCAAAAGTAATTGGCAAGATTTTTTTTTCTGCATATTCGTCGGTTACTATTTCAAATGTAATCGGAAAGATTTTAATTTTCAGCATATTCGTCAGTTACTATTTCAAAAGTAATCGGCAAGACTTTATTTTCAGCACATTCGTCGCTTACTATTTCAAAAGTAATCGGCATGATTTTTATTTTCAGCATATTCGTCGGTTACTATTTCAAAAGTAATCGCCAAGATTTTTATTTTCAGCATATTTGTCGGTTACTATTTTAAAAGTAATCGGCAAGACTTTATTTTCAGCACATTCGTCGGTTACTATTTCAAAAGTAATCGGCAAGACTTTATTTTCAGCACATTCGTCGGTTACTATTTCAAAAGTAATCGGCAAGACTTTATTTTCAGCACATTCGTCGGTTACTATTTCAAAAGTAAACGGCAAGATTTTTATTTTCAGCATATTCGTCGGTTACTATTTCAAAAATAATCGCCAAGATTTTTTTATTTTCAGCATATTTGTCGGTTACTAATTTAAAAGTAATCGACAAGACTTTATTTTCAGCACATTCGTCGGTTACTATTTCAAAAGTAAGCGGCAAGACTTTATTTTCAGCACATTCGTCGGTTACTATTTCAAAAGTAAACGGCAAGATTTTTATTTTCAGCATATTCGTCGGTTACTATTTCAAAAATAATCGCCAAGATTTTTTTATTTTCAGCATATTTGTTGGTTACTAATTTAAAAGTAATCGACAAGACTTTATTTTCAGCACATTCGTCGGTTACTATTTCAAAAGTAAGCGGCATGACTTTATTTTCAGCACATTCGTCGGTTACTATTTCAAAAGTAATCGGCAAGATTTTTATTTTCAGCATTTTTGTCGGTTACTATTTTAAAAGTAAGCGGCATGACTTTATTTTCAGCACATTCGTCGGTTACTATTTCAAAAGTAATCGGCAAGATTTTTATTTTCAGCATATTCGGCGGTTACTATTTCAAAAGTAATCGGCAAGACTTTATTTTCAGCACATTCGTCGGTTACTATTTCAAAAGTAATCGGCGAGATTTTTATTTTCAACATATTCGTCGGTTACTATTTCAAAAGTAATCGGAAAGATTTTTATTTTCAGCATATTTGTCTGTTACTATATTAAAAGTAAGCGACAAGATTTTTATTTTCAACATATTCGTCGGTTACTATTTCAAAAGTAATCGGCAAGACTTTATTTTCAGCACATTCGTCGGTTACTATTTCAAAAGTAATCGGCAAGACTTTAATTTCAGCACATTCGTCGGTTACTATTTCAAAAGTAATCGACAAGATTTTTATTTTCAGCATATTCGTCGGTTACTATTTCAAAAGTAATCGGTAAGATTTTTATTTTCAGTAGATTCGTCGGTTACTATTTCAAAAGTAATCGGCAAGACTTTATTTTTGGCAGATTCGTCGATTACTATTTCAAAAGTAATCGGCAAGATTTTTATTTTCAGCATATTTGTCGGCTACTATTTTAAAAGTAAGCGGCATGACTTTATTTTCAGCACATTCGTCGGTTACTATTTCAAAAGTAATTGGCAAGATTTTTTTTTCTGCATATTCGTCGGTTACTATTTCAAATGTAATCGGAAAGATTTTAATTTTCAGCATATTCGTCAGTTACTATTTCAAAAGTAATCGGCAAGACTTTATTTTCAGCACATTCGTCGCTTACTATTTCAAAAGTAATCGGCATGATTTTTATTTTCAGCATATTCGTCGGTTACTATTTCAAAAGTAATCGCCAAGATTTTTATTTTCAGCATATTTGTCGGTTACTATTTTAAAAGTAATCGGCAAGACTTTATTTTCAGCACATTCGTCGGTTACTATTTCAAAAGTAATCGGCAAGACTTTATTTTCAGCACATTCGTCGGTTACTATTTCAAAAGTAATCGGCAAGACTTTATTTTCAGCACATTCGTCGGTTACTATTTCAAAAGTAAACGGCAAGATTTTTATTTTCAGCATATTCGTCGGTTACTATTTCAAAAATAATCGCCAAGATTTTTTTATTTTCAGCATATTTGTCGGTTACTAATTTAAAAGTAATCGACAAGACTTTATTTTCAGCACATTCGTCGGTTACTATTTCAAAAGTAAGCGGCAAGACTTTATTTTCAGCACATTCGTCGGTTACTATTTCAAAAGTAAACGGCAAGATTTTTATTTTCAGCATATTCGTCGGTTACTATTTCAAAAATAATCGCCAAGATTTTTTTATTTTCAGCATATTTGTCGGTTACTAATTTAAAAGTAATCGACAAGACTTTATTTTCAGCACATTCGTCGGTTACTATTTCAAAAGTAAGCGGCATGACTTTATTTTCAGCACATTCGTCGGTTACTATTTCAAAAGTAATCGGCAAGATTTTTATTTTCAGCATATTTGTCGGTTACTATTTTAAAAGTAAGCGGCATGACTTTATTTTCAGCACATTCGTCGGTTACTATTTCAAAAGTAATCGGCAAGATTTTTATTTTCAGCATATTCGGCGGTTACTATTTCAAAAGTAATCGGCAAGACTTTATTTTCAGCACATTCGTCGGTTACTATTTCAAAAGTAATCGGCGAGATTTTTATTTTCAACATATTCGTCGGTTACTATTTCAAAAGTAATCGGAAAGATTTTTATTTTCAGCATATTTGTCTGTTACTATATTAAAAGTAAGCGACAAGATTTTTATTTTCAACATATTCGTCGGTTACTATTTCAAAAGTAATCGGCAAGACTTTATTTTCAGCACATTCGTCGGTTACTATTTCAAAAGTAATCGGCAAGACTTTAATTTCAGCACATTCGTCGGTTACTATTTCAAAAGTAATCGACAAGATTTTTATTTTCAGCATATTCGTCGGTTACTATTTCAAAAGTAATCGGTAAGATTTTTATTTTCAGTAGATTCGTCGGTTACTATTTCAAAAGTAATCGGCAAGACTTTATTTTTGGCAGATTCGTCGATTACTATTTCAAAAGTAATCGGCAAGATTTTTATTTTCAGCATATTTGTCGGCTACTATTTTAAAAGTAAGCGGCATGACTTTATTTTCAGCACATTCGTCGGTTACTATTTCAAAAGTAATTGGCAAGATTTTTTTTTCTGCATATTCGTCGGTTACTATTTCAAATGTAATCGGAAAGATTTTAATTTTCAGCATATTCGTCAGTTACTATTTCAAAAGTAATCGGCAAGACTTTATTTTCAGCACATTCGTCGCTTACTATTTCAAAAGTAATCGGCATGATTTTTATTTTCAGCATATTCGTCGGTTACTATTTCAAAAGTAATCGCCAAGATTTTTATTTTCAGCATATTTGTCGGTTACTATTTTAAAAGTAATCGGCAAGACTTTATTTTCAGCACATTCGTCGGTTACTATTTCAAAAGTAATCGGCAAGACTTTATTTTCAGCACATTCGTCGGTTACTATTTCAAAAGTAATCGGCAAGACTTTATTTTCAGCACATTCGTCGGTTACTATTTCAAAAGTAAACGGCAAGATTTTTATTTTCAGCATATTCGTCGGTTACTATTTCAAAAATAATCGCCAAGATTTTTTTATTTTCAGCATATTTGTCGGTTACTAATTTAAAAGTAATCGACAAGACTTTATTTTCAGCACATTCGTCGGTTACTATTTCAAAAGTAAGCGGCAAGACTTTATTTTCAGCACATTCGTCGGTTACTATTTCAAAAGTAAACGGCAAGATTTTTATTTTCAGCATATTCGTCGGTTACTATTTCAAAAATAATCGCCAAGATTTTTTTATTTTCAGCATATTTGTCGGTTACTAATTTAAAAGTAATCGACAAGACTTTATTTTCAGCACATTCGTCGGTTACTATTTCAAAAGTAAGCGGCATGACTTTATTTTCAGCACATTCGTCGGTTACTATTTCAAAAGTAATCGGCAAGATTTTTATTTTCAGCATATTTGTCGGTTACTATTTTAAAAGTAAGCGGCATGACTTTATTTTCAGCACATTCGTCGGTTACTATTTCAAAAGTAATCGGCAAGATTTTTATTTTCAGCATATTCGGCGGTTACTATTTCAAAAGTAATCGGCAAGACTTTATTTTCAGCACATTCGTCGGTTACTATTTCAAAAGTAATCGGCGAGATTTTTATTTTCAACATATTCGTCGGTTACTATTTCAAAAGTAATCGACAAGACTTTATTTTCAGCACATTCGTCGGTTACTATTTCAAAAGTAATCGGCAAGACTTTAATTTCAGCACATTCGTCGGTTACTATTTCAAAAGTAATCGACAAGATTTTTATTTTCAGCATATTCGTCGGTTACTATTTCAAAAGTAATCGGTAAGATTTTTATTTTCAGTAGATTCGTCGGTTACTATTTCAAAAGTAATCGGCAAGACTTTATTTTTGGCAGATTCGTCGATTACTATTTCAAAAGTAATCGGCAAGATTTTTATTTTCAGCATATTTGTCGGCTACTATTTTAAAAGTAAGCGGCATGACTTTATTTTCAGCACATTCGTCGGTTACTATTTCAAAAGTAATTGGCAAGATTTTTTTTTCTGCATATTCGTCGGTTACTATTTCAAATGTAATCGGAAAGATTTTAATTTTCAGCATATTCGTCAGTTACTATTTCAAAAGTAATCGGCAAGACTTTATTTTCAGCACATTCGTCGCTTACTATTTCAAAAGTAATCGGCATGATTTTTATTTTCAGCATATTCGTCGGTTACTATTTCAAAAGTAATCGCCAAGATTTTTATTTTCAGCATATTTGTCGGTTACTATTTTAAAAGTAATCGGCAAGACTTTATTTTCAGCACATTCGTCGGTTACTATTTCAAAAGTAATCGGCAAGACTTTATTTTCAGCACATTCGTCGGTTACTATTTCAAAAGTAATCGGCAAGACTTTATTTTCAGCACATTCGTCGGTTACTATTTCAAAAGTAAACGGCAAGATTTTTATTTTCAGCATATTCGTCGGTTACTATTTCAAAAATAATCGCCAAGATTTTTTTATTTTCAGCATATTTGTCGGTTACTAATTTAAAAGTAATCGACAAGACTTTATTTTCAGCACATTCGTCGGTTACTATTTCAAAAGTAAGCGGCATGACTTTATTTTCAGCACATTCGTCGGTTACTATTTCAAAAGTAATCGGCAAGATTTTTATTTTCAGCATATTTGTCGGTTACTATTTTAAAAGTAAGCGGCATGACTTTATTTTCAGCACATTCGTCGGTTACTATTTCAAAAGTAATCGGCAAGATTTTTTTTTCTGCATATTCGTCGGTTACTATTTCAAAAGTAATCGGCAAGATTTTTATTTTCAGCATATTCGGCGGTTACTATTTCAAAAGTAATCGGCAAGACATTATTTTCAGCACATTCGTCGGTTACTATTTCAAAAGTAATCGGCGAGATTTTTATTTTCAACATATTCGTCGGTTACTATTTCAAAAGTAATCGGAAAGATTTTTATTTTCAGCATATTTGTCTGTTACTATATTAAAAGTAAGCGACAAGATTTTTATTTTCAGCATATTCGTCGGTTACTATTTCAAAAGTAATCGCCAAGATTTTTATTTTCAGCATATTTGTCGGTTACTATTTTAAAAGTAATCGGCAAGACTTTATTTTCAGCACATTCGTCGGTTACTATTTCAAAAGTAATCGGCAAGACTTTATTTTCAGCACATTCGTCGGTTACTATTTCAAAAGTAATCGGCAAGACTTTATTTTCAGCACATTCGTCGGTTACTATTTCAAAAGTAAACGGCAAGATTTTTATTTTCAGCATATTCGTCGGTTACTATTTCAAAAATAATCGCCAAGATTTTTTTATTTTCAGCATATTTGTCGGTTACTAATTTAAAAGTAATCGACAAGACTTTATTTTCAGCACATTCGTCGGTTACTATTTCAAAAGTAAGCGGCATGACTTTATTTTCAGCACATTCGTCGGTTACTATTTCAAAAGTAATCGGCAAGATTTTTATTTTCAGCACATTCGTCGGTTACTATTTCAAAAGTAATCGGCAAGATTTTTATTTTCAGCATATTCGGCGGTTACTATTTCAAAAGTAATCGGCAAGACTTTATTTTCAGCACATTCGTCGGTTACTATTTCAAAAGTAATCGGCGAGATTTTTATTTTCAACATATTCGTCGGTTACTATTTCAAAAGTAATCGACAAGACTTTATTTTCAGCACATTCGTCAGTTACTATTTCAAAAGTAATCGGCAAGACTTTAATTTCAGCACATTCGTCGGTTACTATTTCAAAAGTAATCGACAAGATTTTTATTTTCAGCATATTCGTCGGTTACTATTTCAAAAGTAATCGGTAAGATTTTTATTTTCAGTAGATTCGTCGGTTACTATTTCAAAAGTAATCGGCAAGACTTTATTTTTGGCAGATTCGTCGATTACTATTTCAAAAGTAATCGGCAAGATTTTTATTTTCAGCATATTTGTCGGCTACTATTTTAAAAGTAAGCGGCATGACTTTATTTTCAGCACATTCGTCGGTTACTATTTCAAAAGTAATTGGCAAGATTTTTTTTTCTGCATATTCGTCGGTTACTATTTCAAATGTAATCGGAAAGATTTTAATTTTCAGCATATTCGTCAGTTACTATTTCAAAAGTAATCGGCAAGACTTTATTTTCAGCACATTCGTCGCTTACTATTTCAAAAGTAATCGGCATGATTTTTATTTTCAGCATATTCGTCGGTTACTATTTCAAAAGTAATCGCCAAGATTTTTATTTTCAGCATATTTGTCGGTTACTATTTTAAAAGTAATCGGCAAGACTTTATTTTCAGCACATTCGTCGGTTACTATTTCAAAAGTAATCGGCAAGACTTTATTTTCAGCACATTCGTCGGTTACTATTTCAAAAGTAATCGGCAAGACTTTATTTTCAGCACATTCGTCGGTTACTATTTCAAAAGTAAACGGCAAGATTTTTATTTTCAGCATATTCGTCGGTTACTATTTCAAAAATAATCGCCAAGATTTTTTTATTTTCAGCATATTTGTCGGTTACTAATTTAAAAGTAATCGACAAGACTTTATTTTCAGCACATTCGTCGGTTACTATTTCAAAAGTAAGCGGCATGACTTTATTTTCAGCACATTCGTCGGTTACTATTTCAAAAGTAATCGGCAAGATTTTTATTTTCAGCACATTCGTCGGTTACTATTTCAAAAGTAATCGGCAAGATTTTTATTTTCAGCATATTCGGCGGTTACTATTTCAAAAGTAATCGGCAAGACTTTATTTTCAGCACATTCGTCGGTTACTATTTCAAAAGTAATCGGCGAGATTTTTATTTTCAACATATTCGTCGGTTACTATTTCAAAAGTAATCGACAAGACTTTATTTTCAGCACATTCGTCAGTTACTATTTCAAAAGTAATCGGCAAGACTTTAATTTCAGCACATTCGTCGGTTACTATTTCAAAAGTAATCGACAAGATTTTTATTTTCAGCATATTCGTCGGTTACTATTTCAAAAGTAATCGGTAAGATTTTTATTTTCAGTAGATTCGTCGGTTACTATTTCAAAAGTAATCGGCAAGACTTTATTTTTGGCAGATTCGTCGATTACTATTTCAAAAGTAATCGGCAAGATTTTTATTTTCAGCATATTTGTCGGCTACTATTTTAAAAGTAAGCGGCATGACTTTATTTTCAGCACATTCGTCGGTTACTATTTCAAAAGTAATTGGCAAGATTTTTTTTTCTGCATATTCGTCGGTTACTATTTCAAATGTAATCGGAAAGATTTTAATTTTCAGCATATTCGTCAGTTACTATTTCAAAAGTAATCGGCAAGACTTTATTTTCAGCACATTCGTCGCTTACTATTTCAAAAGTAATCGGCATGATTTTTATTTTCAGCATATTCGTCGGTTACTATTTCAAAAGTAATCGCCAAGATTTTTATTTTCAGCATATTTGTCGGTTACTATTTTAAAAGTAATCGGCAAGACTTTATTTTCAGCACATTCGTCGGTTACTATT
Organism: Medicago lupulina; assembly: GCA_958299785.1. Taxonomy (NCBI): domain Eukaryota; kingdom Viridiplantae; phylum Streptophyta; class Magnoliopsida; order Fabales; family Fabaceae; genus Medicago; species Medicago lupulina. Next base: position 38,328,815 of record OY283143.1, on the reverse strand, counting down.
TCAAAAGTAATCGGCAAGACTTTATTTTCAGCACATTCGTCGGTTACTATTTCAAAAGTAATCGGCAAGACTTTATTTTCAGCACATTCGTCGGTTACTATTTCAAAAGTAAACGGCAAGATTTTTATTTTCAGCATATTCGTCGGTTACTATTTCAAAAATAATCGCCAAGATTTTTTTATTTTCAGCATATTTGTCGGTTACTAATTTAAAAGTAATCGACAAGACTTTATTTTCAGCACATTCGTCGGTTACTATTTCAAAAGTAAGCGGCATGACTTTATTTTCAGCACATTCGTCGGTTACTATTTCAAAAGTAATCGGCAAGATTTTTATTTTCAGCACATTCGTCGGTTACTATTTCAAAAGTAATCGGCAAGATTTTTATTTTCAGCATATTCGGCGGTTACTATTTCAAAAGTAATCGGCAAGACTTTATTTTCAGCACATTCGTCGGTTACTATTTCAAAAGTAATCGGCGAGATTTTTATTTTCAACATATTCGTCGGTTACTATTTCAAAAGTAATCGACAAGACTTTATTTTCAGCACATTCGTCAGTTACTATTTCAAAAGTAATCGGCAAGACTTTAATTTCAGCACATTCGTCGGTTACTATTTCAAAAGTAATCGACAAGATTTTTATTTTCAGCATATTCGTCGGTTACTATTTCAAAAGTAATCGGTAAGATTTTTATTTTCAGTAGATTCGTCGGTTACTATTTCAAAAGTAATCGGCAAGACTTTATTTTTGGCAGATTCGTCGATTACTATTTCAAAAGTAATCGGCAAGATTTTTATTTTCAGCATATTTGTCGGCTACTATTTTAAAAGTAAGCGGCATGACTTTATTTTCAGCACATTCGTCGGTTACTATTTCAAAAGTAATTGGCAAGATTTTTTTTTCTGCATATTCGTCGGTTACTATTTCAAATGTAATCGGAAAGATTTTAATTTTCAGCATATTCGTCAGTTACTATTTCAAAAGTAATCGGCAAGACTTTATTTTCAGCACATTCGTCGCTTACTATTTCAAAAGTAATCGGCATGATTTTTATTTTCAGCATATTCGTCGGTTACTATTTCAAAAGTAATCGCCAAGATTTTTATTTTCAGCATATTTGTCGGTTACTATTTTAAAAGTAATCGGCAAGACTTTATTTTCAGCACATTCGTCGGTTACTATTTCAAAAGTAATCGGCAAGACTTTATTTTCAGCACATTCGTCGGTTACTATTTCAAAAGTAATCGGCAAGACTTTATTTTCAGCACATTCGTCGGTTACTATTTCAAAAGTAAACGGCAAGATTTTTATTTTCAGCATATTCGTCGGTTACTATTTCAAAAATAATCGCCAAGATTTTTTTATTTTCAGCATATTTGTCGGTTACTAATTTAAAAGTAATCGACAAGACTTTATTTTCAGCACATTCGTCGGTTACTATTTCAAAAGTAAGCGGCATGACTTTATTTTCAGCACATTCGTCGGTTACTATTTCAAAAGTAATCGGCAAGATTTTTATTTTCAGCATATTTGTCGGTTACTATTTTAAAAGTAAGCGGCATGACTTTATTTTCAGCACATTCGTCGGTTACTATTTCAAAAGTAATCGGCAAGATTTTTTTTTCTGCATATTCGTCGGTTACTATTTCAAAAGTAATCGGCAAGATTTTTATTTTCAGCATATTCGGCGGTTACTATTTCAAAAGTAATCGGCAAGACATTATTTTCAGCACATTCGTCGGTTACTATTTCAAAAGTAATCGGCGAGATTTTTATTTTCAACATATTCGTCGGTTACTATTTCAAAAGTAATCGGAAAGATTTTTATTTTCAGCATATTTGTCTGTTACTATATTAAAAGTAAGCGACAAGATTTTTATTTTCAGCATATTCGTCGGTTACTATTTCAAAAGTAATCGCCAAGATTTTTATTTTCAGCATATTTGTCGGTTACTATTTTAAAAGTAATCGGCAAGACTTTATTTTCAGCACATTCGTCGGTTACTATTTCAAAAGTAATCGGCAAGACTTTATTTTCAGCACATTCGTCGGTTACTATTTCAAAAGTAATCGGCAAGACTTTATTTTCAGCACATTCGTCGGTTACTATTTCAAAAGTAAACGGCAAGATTTTTATTTTCATCATATTCGTCGGTTACTATTTCAAAAATAATCGCCAAGATTTTTTTATTTTCAGCATATTTGTCGGCTACTAATTTAAAAGTAATCGACAAGACTTTATTTTCAGCACATTCGTCGGTTACTATTTCAAAAGTAAGCGGCATGACTTTATTTTCAGCACATTCGTCGGTTACTATTTCAAAAGTAATCGGCAAGATTTTTATTTTCAGCATATTTGTCGGTTACTATTTTAAAAGTAAGCGGCATGACTTTATTTTCAGCACATTCGTCGGTTACTATTTCAAAAGTAATCGGCAAGACTTTAATTTCAGCACATTCGTCGGTTACTATTTCAAAAGTAATCGACAAGATTTTTATTTTCAGCATATTCGTCGGTTACTATTTCAAAAGTAATCGGTAAGATTTTTATTTTCAGTAGATTCGTCGGTTACTATTTCAAAAGTAATCGGCAAGACTTTATTTTTGGCAGATTCGTCGATTACTATTTCAAAAGTAATCGGCAAGATTTTTATTTTCAGCATATTTGTCGGCTACTATTTTAAAAGTAAGCGGCATGACTTTATTTTCAGCACATTCGTCGGTTACTATTTCAAAAGTAATTGGCAAGATTTTTTTTTCTGCATATTCGTCGGTTACTATTTCAAATGTAATCGGAAAGATTTTAATTTTCAGCATATTCGTCAGTTACTTTTTCAAAAGTAATCGGCAAGACTTTATTTTCAGCACATTCGTCGCTTACTATTTCAAAAGTAATCGGCATGATTTTTATTTTCAGCATATTCGTCGGTTACTATTTCAAAAGTAATCGCCAAGATTTTTATTTTCAGCATATTTGTCGGTTACTATTTTAAAAGTAATCGGCAAGACTTTATTTTCAGCACATTCGTCGGTTACTATTTCAAAAGTAATCGGCAAGACTTTATTTTCAGCACATTCGTCGGTTACTATTTCAAAAGTAATCGGCAAGACTTTATTTTCAGCACATTCGTCGGTTACTATTTCAAAAGTAAACGGCAAGATTTTTATTTTCAGCATATTCGTCGGTTACTATTTCAAAAATAATCGCCAAGATTTTTTTATTTTCAGCATATTTGTCGGTTACTAATTTAAAAGTAATCGACAAGACTTTATTTTCAGCACATTCGTCGGTTACTATTTCAAAAGTAAGCGGCATGACTTTATTTTCAGCACATTCGTCGGTTACTATTTCAAAAGTAATCGGCAAGATTTTTATTTTCAGCATATTTGTCGGTTACTATTTTAAAAGTAAGCGGCATGACTTTATTTTCAGCACATTCGTCGGTTACTATTTCAAAAGTAATCGGCAAGATTTTTTTTTCTGCATATTCGTCGGTTACTATTTCAAAAGTAATCGGCAAGATTTTTATTTTCAGCATATTCGGCGGTTACTATTTCAAAAGTAATCGGCAAGACATTATTTTCAGCACATTCGTCGGTTACTATTTCAAAAGTAATCGGCGAGATTTTTATTTTCAACATATTCGTCGGTTACTATTTCAAAAGTAATCGGAAAGATTTTTATTTTCAGCATATTTGTCTGTTACTATATTAAAAGTAAGCGACAAGATTTTTATTTTCAGCATATTCGTCGGTTACTATTTCAAAAGTAATCGCCAAGATTTTTATTTTCAGCATATTTGTCGGTTACTATTTTAAAAGTAATCGGCAAGACTTTATTTTCAGCACATTCGTCGGTTACTATTTCAAAAGTAATCGGCAAGACTTTATTTTCAGCACATTCGTCGGTTACTATTTCAAAAGTAATCGGCAAGACTTTATTTTCAGCACATTCGTCGGTTACTATTTCAAAAGTAAACGGCAAGATTTTTATTTTCAGCATATTCGTCGGTTACTATTTCAAAAATAATCGCCAAGATTTTTTTATTTTCAGCATATTTGTCGGTTACTAATTTAAAAGTAATCGACAAGACTTTATTTTCAGCACATTCGTCGGTTACTATTTCAAAAGTAAGCGGCATGACTTTATTTTCAGCACATTCGTCGGTTACTATTTCAAAAGTAATCGGCAAGATTTTTATTTTCAGCATATTTGTCGGTTACTATTTTAAAAGTAAGCGGCATGACTTTATTTTCAGCACATTCGTCGGTTACTATTTCAAAAGTAATCGGCAAGATTTTTATTTTCAGCACATTCGTCGGTTACTATTTCAAAAGTAATCGGCAAGATTTTTATTTTCAGCATATTCGGCGGTTACTATTTCAAAAGTAATCGGCAAGACTTTATTTTCAGCACATTCGTCGGTTACTATTTCAAAAGTAATCGGCGAGATTTTTATTTTCAACATATTCGTCGGTTACTATTTCAAAAGTAATCGACAAGACTTTATTTTCAGCACATTCGTCAGTTACTATTTCAAAAGTAATCGGCAAGACTTTAATTTCAGCACATTCGTCGGTTACTATTTCAAAAGTAATCGACAAGATTTTTATTTTCAGCATATTCGTCGGTTACTATTTCAAAAGTAATCGGTAAGATTTTTATTTTCAGTAGATTCGTCGGTTACTATTTCAAAAGTAATCGGCAAGACTTTATTTTTGGCAGATTCGTCGATTACTATTTCAAAAGTAATCGGCAAGATTTTTATTTTCAGCATATTTGTCGGCTACTATTTTAAAAGTAAGCGGCATGACTTTATTTTCAGCACATTCGTCGGTTACTATTTCAAAAGTAATTGGCAAGATTTTTTTTTCTGCATATTCGTCGGTTACTATTTCAAATGTAATCGGAAAGATTTTAATTTTCAGCATATTCGTCAGTTACTTTTTCAAAAGTAATCGGCAAGACTTTATTTTCAGCACATTCGTCGCTTACTATTTCAAAAGTAATCGGCATGATTTTTATTTTCAGCATATTCGTCGGTTACTATTTCAAAAGTAATCGCCAAGATTTTTATTTTCAGCATATTTGTCGGTTACTATTTTAAAAGTAATCGGCAAGACTTTATTTTCAGCACATTCGTCGGTTACTATTTCAAAAGTAATCGGCAAGACTTTATTTTCAGCACATTCGTCGGTTACTATTTCAAAAGTAATCGGCAAGACTTTATTTTCAGCACATTCGTCGGTTACTATTTCAAAAGTAAACGGCAAGATTTTTATTTTCAGCATATTCGTCGGTTACTATTTCAAAAATAATCGCCAAGATTTTTTTATTTTCAGCATATTTGTCGGTTACTAATTTAAAAGTAATCGACAAGACTTTATTTTCAGCACATTCGTCGGTTACTATTTCAAAAGTAAGCGGCATGACTTTATTTTCAGCACATTCGTCGGTTACTATTTCAAAAGTAATCGGCAAGATTTTTATTTTCAGCATATTTGTCGGTTACTATTTTAAAAGTAAGCGGCATGACTTTATTTTCAGCACATTCGTCGGTTACTATTTCAAAAGTAATCGGCAAGATTTTTTTTTCTGCATATTCGTCGGTTACTATTTCAAAAGTAATCGGCAAGATTTTTATTTTCAGCATATTCGGCGGTTACTATTTCAAAAGTAATCGGCAAGACATTATTTTCAGCACATTCGTCGGTTACTATTTCAAAAGTAATCGGCGAGATTTTTATTTTCAACATATTCGTCGGTTACTATTTCAAAAGTAATCGGAAAGATTTTTATTTTCAGCATATTTGTCTGTTACTATATTAAAAGTAAGCGACAAGATTTTTATTTTCAGCATATTCGTCGGTTACTATTTCAAAAGTAATCGCCAAGATTTTTATTTTCAGCATATTTGTCGGTTACTATTTTAAAAGTAATCGGCAAGACTTTATTTTCAGCACATTCGTCGGTTACTATTTCAAAAGTAATCGGCAAGACTTTATTTTCAGCACATTCGTCGGTTACTATTTCAAAAGTAATCGGCAAGACTTTATTTTCAGCACATTCGTCGGTTACTATTTCAAAAGTAAACGGCAAGATTTTTATTTTCAGCATATTCGTCGGTTACTATTTCAAAAATAATCGCCAAGATTTTTTTATTTTCAGCATATTTGTCGGTTACTAATTTAAAAGTAATCGACAAGACTTTATTTTCAGCACATTCGTCGGTTACTATTTCAAAAGTAAGCGGCATGACTTTATTTTCAGCACATTCGTCGGTTACTATTTCAAAAGTAATCGGCAAGATTTTTATTTTCAGCATATTTGTCGGTTACTATTTTAAAAGTAAGCGGCATGACTTTATTTTCAGCACATTCGTCGGTTACTATTTCAAAAGTAATCGGCAAGATTTTTTTTTCTGCATATTCGTCGGTTACTATTTCAAAAGTAATCGGCAAGATTTTTATTTTCAGCATATTCGGCGGTTACTATTTCAAAAGTAATCGGCAAGACTTTATTTTCAGCACATTCGTCGGTTACTATTTCAAAAGTAATCGGCGAGATTTTTATTTTCAACATATTCGTCGGTTACTATTTCAAAAGTAATCGGAAAGATTTTTATTTTCAGCATATTTGTCTGTTACTATATTAAAAGTAAGCGACAAGATTTTTATTTTCAACATATTCGTCGGTTACTATTTCAAAAGTAATCGGCAAGACTTTATTTTCAGCACATTCGTCGGTTACTATTTCAAAAGTAATCGGCAAGACTTTAATTTCAGCACATTCGTCGGTTACTATTTCAAAAGTAATCGACAAGATTTTTATTTTCAGCATATTCGTCGGTTACTATTTCAAAAGTAATCGGTAAGATTTTTATTTTCAGTAGATTCGTCGGTTACTATTTCAAAAGTAATCGGCAAGACTTTATTTTTGGCAGATTCGTCGATTACTATTTCAAAAGTAATCGGCAAGATTTTTATTTTCAGCATATTTGTCGGCTACTATTTTAAAAGTAAGCGGCATGACTTTATTTTCAGCACATTCGTCGGTTACTATTTCAAAAGTAATTGGCAAGATTTTTTTTTCTGCATATTCGTTGGTTACTATTTCAAATGTAACCGGAACGATTTTAATTTTCAGCATATTCGTCAGTTACTATTTCAAAAGTAATCGACAAGACTTTATTTTCAGCACATTCGTCGCTTACTATTTCAAAAGTAATCGGCATGATTTTTATTTTCAGCATATTCGTCGGTTACTATTTCAAAAGTAATCGCCAAGATTTTTATTTTCAGCATATTTGTCGGTTACTATTTTAAAAGTAATCGGCAAGACTTTATTTTCAGCACATTCGTCGGTTACTATTTCAAAAGTAATCGGCAAGACTTTATTTTCAGCACATTCGTCGGTTACTATTTCAAAAGTAATCGGCAAGACTTTATTTTCAGCACATTCGTCGGTTACTATTTCAAAAGTAAACGGCAAGATTTTTATTTTCAGCATATTCGTCGGTTACTATTTCAAAAATAATCGCCAAGATTTTTTTATTTTCAGCATATTTGTCGGTTACTAATTTAAAAGTAATCGACAAGACTTTATTTTCAGCACATTCGTCGGTTACTATTTCAAAAGTAAGCGGCATGACTTTATTTTCAGCACATTCGTCGGTTACTATTTCAAAAGTAATCGGCAAGATTTTTATTTTCAGCATATTTGTCGGTTACTATTTTAAAAGTAAGCGGCATGACTTTATTTTCAGCACATTCGTCGGTTACTATTTCAAAAGTAATCGGCAAGATTTTTTTTTCTGCATATTCGTCGGTTACTATTTCAAAAGTAATCGGCAAGATTTTTATTTTCAGCATATTCGGCGGTTACTATTTCAAAAGTAATCGGCAAGACTTTATTTTCAGCACATTCGTCGGTTACTATTTCAAAAGTAATCGGCGAGATTTTTATTTTCAACATATTCGTCGGTTACTATTTCAAAAGTAATCGGAAAGATTTTTATTTTCAGCATATTGTCTGTTACTATATTAAAAGTAAGCGACAAGATTTTTATTTTCAACATATTCGTCGGTTACTATTTCAAAAGTAATCGGCAAGACTTTATTTTCAGCACATTCGTCGGTTACTATTTCAAAAGTAATCGGCAAGACTTTAATTTCAGCACATTCGTCGGTTACTATTTCAAAAGTAATCGACAAGATTTTTATTTTCAGCATATTCGTTGGTTACTATTTCAAAAGTAATCGGTAAGATTTTTATTTTCAGTAGATTCGTCGGTTACTATTTCAAAAGTAATCGGCAAGACTTTATTTTTGGCAGATTCGTCGATTACTATTTCAAAAGTAATCAGCAAGATTTTTATTTTCAGCATATTTGTCGGTTACTATATTAAAAGTAATCGACAAGATTTTTATTTTCAACATATTCGTCGGTTACTATTTCAAAAGTAAGCGGCATGAGTTTATTTTCAGCACATTCGTCGGTTACTATTTCAAAAGTAATCGGCAAGACTTTATTTTCAGCACATTCGTCGGTTACTATTTCAAAAGTAATCGGCAAGACTTTATCTTCAGCACATTCGTCGGTTACTATTTCAAAAGTAAACGGCAAGATTTTTATTTTCAGCATATTCGTCGGTTACTATTTCAAAAATAATCGCCAAGATTTTTTTATTTTCAGCATATTTGTCGGTTACTAATTTAAAAGTAATCGACAAGACTTTATTTTCAGCACATTCGTCGGTTACTATTTCAAAAGTAAGCGGCATGACTTTATTTTCAGCACATTCGTCGGTTACTATTTCAAAAGTAATCGGCAAGATTTTTATTTTCAGCATATTTGTCGGTTACTATTTTAAAAGTAAGCGGCATGACTTTATTTTCAGCACATTCGTCGGTTACTATTTCAAAAGTAATCGGCAAGATTTTTTTTTCTGCATATTCGTCGGTTACTATTTCAAAAGTAATCGGCAAGATTTTTATTTTCAGCATATTCGGCGGTTACTATTTCAAAAGTAATCGGCAAGACTTTATTTTCAGCACATTCGTCGGTTACTATTTCAAAAGTAATCGGCAAGATTTTTATTTTCAACATATTCGTCGGTTACTATTTCAAAAGTAATCGGAAAGATTTTTATTTTCAGCATATTTGTCAGTTACTATATTAAAAGTAAGCGACAAGATTTTTATTTTCAACATATTCTTCGGTTACTATTTCAAAAGTAATCGGCAAGACTTTATTTTCAGCACATTCGTCGGTTACTATTTCAAAAGTAATCGGCAAGACTTTAATTTCAGCACATTCGTCGGTTACTATTTCAAAAGTAATCGACAAGATTTTTATTTTCAGCATATTCGTTGGTTACTATTTCAAAAGTAATCGGTAAGATTTTTATTTTCAGTAGATTCGTCGGTTACTATTTCAAAAGTAATCGGCAAGACTTTATTTTTGGCAGATTCGTCGATTACTATTTCAAAAGTAATCGGCAAGATTTTTATTTTCAGCATATTTGTCGGTTACTATATTAAAAGTAATCGACAAGATTTTTATTTTCAACATATTCGTCGGTTACTATTTCAAAAGTAAGCGGCATGAGTTTATTTTCAACACATTCGTCGGTTACTATTTCAAAAGTAATCGGCAAGATTTTTTTTTCTGCATATTCGTCGGTTACTATTTCAAAAGTAATCGGCAAGATTTTTATTTTCAGCATATTCGGCGGTTACTATTTCAAAAGTAATCGGCAAAACTTTATTTTCAGCACATTCGTCGGTTACTATTTCAAAAGTAATCGGCGAGATTTTTATCTTCAACATATTCGTCGGTTACTATTTCAAAAGTAATCGGCAAGATTTTTATTTTCAGCATATTTGTCGGCTACTATTTTAAAAGTAAGCGGCATGACTTTATTTTCAGCACATTCGTCGGTTACTATTTCAAAAGTAATTGGCAAGATTTTTTTTTCTGCATATTCGTCGGTTACTATTTCAAATGTAATCGGAAAGATTTTAATTTTCAGCATATTCGTCGGTTACTATTTCAAAAGTAATCGGCAAGACTTTATTTTCAGCACATTCGTCGCTTACTATTTCAAAAGTAATCGGCATGATTTTTATTTTCAGCATATTCGTCGGTTACTATTTCAAAAGTAATCGCCAAGATTTTTATTTTCAGCATATTTGTCGGTTACTATTTTAAAAGTAATCGGCAAGACTTTATTTTCAGCACATTCGTCGGTTACTATTTCAAAAGTAATCGGCAAGACTTTATTTTCAGCACATTCGTCGGTTACTATTTCAAAAGTAAACGGCAAGATTTTTATTTTCAGCATATTCGTCGGTTACTATTTCAAAAATAATCGCCAAGATTTTTTAATTTTCAGCATATTTGTCGGTTACTAATTTAAAAGTAATCGACAAGACTTTATTTTCAGCACATTCGTCGGTTACTATTTCAAAAGTAAGCGGCATGACTTTATTTTCAGCACATTCTTCGGTTACTATTTCAAAAGTAATCGGCAAGATTTTTATTTTCAGCATATTTGTCGGTTACTATTTTAAAAGTAAGCGGCATGACTTTATTTTCAGCACATTCGTCGGTTACTATTTCAAAAGTAATCGGCAAGATTTTTATTTTCAGCATATTCGGCGGTTACTATTTCAAAAGTAATCGGCAAGACTTTATTTTCAGCACATTCGTCGGTTACTATTTCAAAAGTAATCGGCGAGATTTTTATTTTCAACATATTCGTCGGTTACTATTTCAAAAGTAATCGGAAAGATTTTTATTTTCAGCATATTTGTCTGTTACTATATTAAAAGTAAGCGACAAGATTTTTATTTTCAACATATTCGTCGGTTACTATTTCAAAAGTAATTGGCAAGACTTTATTTTCAGCACATTCGTAGGTTACTATTTCAAAAGTAATCGGCAAGACTTTAATTTCAGCACATTCGTCGGTTACTATTTCAAAAGTAATCGACAAGATTTTTATTTTCAGCATATTCGTCGGTTACTATTTCAAAAGTAATCGGTAAGATTTTTATTTTCAGTAGATTCGTCGGTTACTATTTCAAAAGTAATCGGCAAGACTTTATTTTTGGCAGATTCGTCGATTACTATTTCAAAAGTAATCGGCAAGATTTTTATTTTCAGCATATTTGTCGGTTACTATATTAAAAGTAATCGGCAAGATTTTTATTTTCAACATATTCGTCGGTTACTATTTCAAAAGTAATCAGCAAGACTTTATTTTCAGCATATTCGTCGGTTACTATTTCAAAAGTAATCGGCAAGACTTTATGTTCAGCACATTCGTCGGTTACTATTTCAAAAGTAATCGGCAAGATTTTTAATTTCAGCATATTCGTCGGTTACTATTTCAAAAGTAATCGGCAAGATTTTTATTTTCAGCATATTTTTCGGTTACTATTTTAAAAGTAATCGGCATGACTTTATTTTCAGCACATTCGTCGGTTACTATTTCAAAGGTAATCGGCATGATTTATTTTCAGCACATTCGTCGGTTACTAATTCAAAAGTAATCAACAAGACTTTATTTTCAGCATATTCGTCGGTTACTATTTCAAAAGTAATCGGCAAGACTTTATTTTCAGCACATTCGTCGGTTACTATTTCAAAAGTAATCGGCAAGACTTTAATTTCAGCACATTCGTCAGTTACTATTTCAAAATTAATCGGCAAGACTTTATTTTTGGCAGATTCGTCGATTACTATTTCAAAAGTAATCGGCAAGATTTTTATTTTCAGCATATTTGTCGGTTACTATATTAAAAGTAATCGACAAGATTTTTATTTTCAACATATTCGTCGGTTACTATTTCAAAAGTAATCAGCAAGACTTTATTTTCAGCATATTCGTCGGTTACTATTTCAAAAGTAATCGGCAAGCCTTTATTTTCAGCACATTCGTCGGTTACTATTTCAAAAGTAATCGGCAAGATTTTTATTTTCAGCATATTCGTCGGTTACTATTTCAAAAGTAATCGACAAGATTTTTATTTCCAGCATATTTGTCGGTTACTATTTTAAAAGTAATCGGCAAGACTTTATTTTTAGCACATTCGTCGGTTACTATTTCAAAAGTAATCGGCAAGACTTTATTTTCAGCACATTCGTCGGTTACTATTTCAAAAGTAATCGGCAAGACTTTATTTTCAGCACATTCGTTGGTTACTATTTCAAAAGTAATTGGCAAGATTTTTTTTCTGCATATTCGTCGGTTACTATTTCAAATGTAATCGGAAAGATTTTAATTTTCAGCATATTCGTCGGTTACTATTTCAAAAGTAATCGGCAAGACTTTATTTTCAGCACATTCGTCGCTTACTATTTCAAAAGTAATCGGCATGATTTTTATTTTCAGCATATTCGTCGGTTACTATTTCAAAAGTAATCGCCAAGATTTTTATTTTCAGCATATTTGTCGGTTACTATTTTAAAAGTAATCGGCAAGACTTTATTTTTAGCACATTCGTCGGTTACTATTTCAAAAGTAATCGGCAAGACTTTATTTTCAGCACATTCGTCGGTTACTATTTCAAAAGTAATCGGCAAGACTTTATTTTCAGCACATTCGTCGGTTACTATTTCAAAAGTAAACGGCAAGATTTTAATTTTCAGCATATTCGTCGGTTACTATTTCAAAAATAATCGCCAAGATTTTTTTATTTTCACAATATTTGTCGGTTACTAATTTAAAAGTAATCGGCAAGACTTTATTTTCAGTACATTCGTCGGTTACTATTTCAAAAGTAAGCGGCATGAGTTTATTTTCAGCACATTCGTCGGTTACTATTTCAAAAGTAATCGGCAAGATTTTTTTTCTGCATATTCGTCGGTTACTATTTCAAAAGTAATCGGCAAGATTTTATTTTCAGCATATTCGGCGGTTACTATTTCAAAAGTAATCGGCAAAACTTTATTTTCAGCACATTCGTCGGTTACTATTTCAAAAGTAATCGGCGAGATTTTTATCTTCAACATATTCGTCGGTTACTATTTCAAAAGTAATCGGCAAGATTTTTATTTTCAGCTTATTTGTCGGTTACTATTTTAAAAGTAAGCGGCATGACTTTATTTTCAGCACATTCGTCGGTTACTATTTCAAAAGTAATCGGCAAGATTTTTTTTTCTGCATATTCGTCGGTTACTATTTCAAAAGTAATCGGCAAGATTTTTATTTTCAGCATATTCGGCGGTTACTATTTCAAAAGTAATCGGCAAGACTTTATTTTCAGCACATTCGTCGGTTACTATTTCAAAAGTAATCGGCGAGATTTTTATTTTCAACATATTTGTCGGTTACTATTTCAAAAGTAATCGGAAAGATTTTTATTTTCAGCATATTTGTCTGTTACTATATTAAAAGTAAGCGACAAGATTTTTATTTTCAACATATTCGTCGGTTACTATTTCAAAAGTAATCGGCAAGACTTTATTTTCAGCACATTCGTCGGTTACTATTTCAAAAGTAATCGGCAAGACTTTAATTTCAGCACATTCGTCGGTTACTATTTCAAAAGTAATCGACAAGATTTTTATTTTCAGCATATTCGTCGGTTACTATTTCAAAAGTAATCGGTAAGATTTTTATTTTCAGTAGATTCGTCGGTTACTATTTCAAAAGTAATCGGCAAGACTTTTTTTTTGGCAGATTCGTCGATTACTATTTCAAAAGTAATCGGCAAGATTTTTATTTTCAGCATATTTGTCGGTTACTATATTAAAAGTAATCGACAAGATTTTTATTTTCAACATATTCGTCGGTTACTATTTCAAAAGTAATCAGCAAGACTTTATTTTCAGCATATTCGTCGGTTACTATTTCAAAAGTAATCGGCAAGACTTTATGTTCAGCACATTCGTCGGTTACTATTTCAAAAGTAATCGGCAAGATTTTTAATTTCAGCATATTCGTGGGTTACTATTTCAAAAGTAATCGGCAAGATTTTTTTTTTCAGCATATTTTTCGGTTACTATTTTAAAAGTAATCGGCATGACTTTATTTTCAGCACATTCGTCGGTTACTATTTCAAAGGTAATCGGCATGATTTATTTTCAGCACATTCGTCGGTTACTAATTCAAAAGTAATCAACAAGACTTTATTTTCAGCATATTCGTCGGTTACTATTTCAAAAGTAATCGGCAAGACTTTATTTTCAGCACATTCGTCGGTTACTATTTCAAAAGTAATCGGCAAGACTTTAATTTCAGCACATTCGTCGGTTACTATTTCAAAAGTAATTGGCAAGATTTTTATTTTCAGTAGATTCGTCGGTTACTATTTCAAAATTAATCGGCAAGACTTTATTTTTGGCAGATTCGTCGATTACTATTTCAAAAGTAATCGGCAAGATTTTTATTTTCAGCATATTTGTCGGTTACTATATTAAAAGTAATCGACAAGATTTTTATTTTCAACATATTCGTCGGTTACTATTTCAAAAGTAATCAGCAAGACTTTATTTTCAGCATATTCGTCGGTTACTATTTCAAAAGTAATCGGCAAGACTTTATGTTCAGCACATTCGTCGGTTACTATTTCAAAAGTAATCGGCAAGATTTTTAATTTCAGCATATTCGTCGGTTACTATTTCAAAAGTAATCGGCAAGATTTTTATTTTCAGCATATTTTTCGGTTACTATTTTAAAAGTAATCGGCATGACTTTATTTTCAGCACATTCGTCGGTTACTATTTCAAAGGTAATCGGCATGATTTATTTTCAGCACATTCGTCGGTTACTAATTCAAAAGTAATCAACAAGACTTTATTTTCAGCATATTCGTCGGTTACTATTTCAAAAGTAATCGGCAAGACTTTATTTTCAGCACATTCGTCGGTTACTATTTCAAAAGTAATCGGCAAGACTTTAATTTCAGCACATTCGTCGGTTACTATTTCAAAAGTAATTGGCAAGATTTTTATTTTCAGTAGATTCGTCGGTTACTATTTCAAAATTAATCGGCAAGACTTTATTTTTGGCAGATTCGTCGATTACTATTTCAAAAGTAATCGGCAAGATTTTTATTTTCAGCATATTTGTCGGTTACTATATTAAAAGTAATCGACAAGATTTTTATTTTCAACATATTCGTCGGTTACTATTTCAAATGTAATCGGAAAGATTTTAATTTTCAGCATATTCGTCGGTTACTATTTCAAAAGTAATCGGCAAGACTTTATTTTCAGCACATTCGTCGCTTACTATTTCAAAAGTAATCGGCATGATTTTTATTTTCAGCATATTCGTCGGTTACTATTTCAAAAGTAATCGCCAAGATTTTTATTTTCAGCATATTTGTCGGTTACTATTTCAAAAGTAATCGGCAAGACTTTATTTTCAGCACATTCGTCGGTTACTATTTCAAAAGTAATCAGCAAGACTTTATTTTCAGCATATTCGTCGGTTACTATTTTAAAAAGTAATCGGCAAGCCTTTATTTTCAGCACATTCGTCGGTTACTATTTCAAAAGTAATCGGCAAGATTTTTATTTTCAGCATATTCGTCGGTTACTATTTCAAAAGTAATCGGCAAGACTTTATTTTCAGCACATTCGTCGGTTACTATTTCAAAAGTAATCAGCAAGACTTTATTTTCAGCATATTCGTCGGTTACTATTTTAAAAGTAATCGGCAAGACTTTATTTTCAGCACATTCGTCGGTTACTATTTCAAAAGTAATCGGCAAGACTTTATTTTCAGCACATTCGTCGGTTACTATTTCAAAAGTAATCGGCAAGACTTTATTTTCAGCACATTCGTCGGTTACTATTTCAAAAGTAAACGGCAAGATTTTAATTTTCAACATATTCGTCGGTTACTATTTCAAAAATAATCGCCAAGATTTTTTTATTTTCACAATATTTGTCGGTTACTAATTTAAAAGTAATCGGCAAGACTTTATTTTCAGTACATTCGTCGGTTACTATTTCAAAAGTAAGCGGCATGAGTTTATTTTCAGCACATTCGTCGGTTACTATTTCAAAAGTAATCGGCAAGATTTTTTTTCTGCATATTCGTCGGTTACTATTTCAAAAGTAATCGGCAAGATTTTATTTTCAGCATATTCGGCGGTTACTATTTCAAAAGTAATCGGCAAAACTTTATTTTCAGCACATTCGTCGGTTACTATTTCAAAAGTAATCGGCGAGATTTTTATCTTCAACATATTCGTCGGTTACTATTTCAAAAGTAATCGGCAAGATTTTTATTTTCAGCTTATTTGTCGGTTACTATTTTAAAAGTAAGCGGCATGACTTTATTTTCAGCACATTCGTCGGTTACTATTTCAAAAGTAATCGGCAAGATTTTTTTTTCTGCATATTCGTTGGTTACTATTTCAAAAGTAATCGGCAAGATTTTTATTTTCAGCATATTCGGCGGTTACTATTTCAAAAGTAATCGGCAAGACTTTATTTTCAGCACATTCGTCGGTTACTATTTCAAAAGTAATCGGCGAGATTTTTATTTTCAACATATTTGTCGGTTACTATTTCAAAAGTAATCGGAAAGATTTTTATTTTCAGCATATTTGTCTGTTACTATATTAAAAGTAAGCGACAAGATTTTTATTTTCAACATATTCGTCGGTTACTATTTCAAAAGTAATCGGCAAGACTTTATTTTCAGCACATTCGTCGGTTACTATTTCAAAAGTAATCGGCAAGACTTTAATTTCAGCACATTCGTCGGTTACTATTTCAAAAGTAATCGACAAGATTTTTATTTTCAGCATATTCGTCGGTTACTATTTCAAAAGTAATCGGTAAGATTTTTCTTTTCAGTAGATTCGTCGGTTACTATTTCAAAAGTAATCGGCAAGACTTTTTTTTTGGCAGATTCATCGATTACTATTTCAAAAGTAATCGGCAAGATTTTTATTTTCAGCATATTTGTCGGTTACTATATTAAAAGTAATCGACAAGATTTTTATTTTCAACATATTCGTCGGTTACTATTTCAAAAGTAATCAGCAAGACTTTATTTTCAGCATATTCGTCGGTTACTATTTCAAAAGTAATCGGCAAGACTTTATGTTCAGCACATTCGTCGGTTACTATTTTAAAAGTAATCGGCATGATTTTTATTTTCAGCATATTCGTCGGTTACTATTTCAAAAGTAATCGCCAAGATTTTTATTTTCAGCATATTTGTCGGTTACTATTTCAAAAGTAATCGGCAAGACTTTATTTTCAGCACATTCGTCGGTTACTATTTCAAAAGTAATCAGCAAGACTTTATTTTCAGCATATTCGTCGGTTACTATTTTAAAAAGTAATCGGCAAGCCTTTATTTTCAGCACATTCGTCGGTTACTATTTCAAAAGTAATCGGCAAGATTTTTATTTTCAGCATATTCGTCGGTTACTATTTCAAAAGTAATCGGCAAGACTTTATTTTCAGCACATTCGTCGGTTACTATTTCAAAAGTAATCAGCAAGACTTTATTTTCAGCATATTCGTCGGTTACTATTTTAAAAGTAATCGGCAAGACTTTATTTTCAGCACATTCGTCGGTTACTATTTCAAAAGTAATCGGCAAGACTTTATTTTCAGCACATTCGTCGGTTACTATTTCAAAAGTAATCGGCAAGACTTTATTTTCAGCACATTCGTCGGTTACTATTTCAAAAGTAACCGGCAAGATTTTAATTTTCAGCATATTCGTCGGTTACTATTTCAAAAATAATCGCCAAGATTTTTTTATTTTCACAATATTTGTCGGTTACTAATTTAAAAGTAATCGGCAAGACTTTATTTTCAGTACATTCGTCGGTTACTATTTCAAAAGTAAGCGGCATGAGTTTATTTTCAGCACATTCGTCGGTTACTATTTCAAAAGTAATCGGCAAGATTTTTTTTCTGCATATTCGTCGGTTACTATTTCAAAAGTAATCGGCAAGATTTTATTTTCAGCATATTCGGCGGTTACTATTTCAAAAGTAATCGGCAAAACTTTATTTTCAGCACATTCGTCGGTTACTATTTCAAAAGTAATCGGCGAGATTTTTATCTTCAACATATTCGTCGGTTACTATTTCAAAAGTAATCGGCAAGATTTTTATTTTCAGCTTATTTGTCGGTTACTATTTTAAAAGTAAGCGGCATGACTTTATTTTCAGCACATTCGTCGGTTACTATTTCAAAAGTAATCGGCAAGATTTTTTTTTCTGCATATTCGTCGGTTACTATTTCAAAAGTAATCGGCAAGATTTTTATTTTCAGCATATTCGGCGGTTACTATTTCAAAAGTAATCGGCAAGACTTTATTTTCAGCACATTCGTTGGTTACTATTTCAAAAGTAATCGGCGAGATTTTTATTTTCAACATATTTGTCGGTTACTATTTCAAAAGTAATCGGAAAGATTTTTATTTTCAGCATATTTGTCTGTTACTATATTAAAAGTAAGCGACAAGATTTTTATTTTCAACATATTCGTCGGTTACTATTTCAAAAGTAATCGGCAAGACTTTATTTTCAGCACATTCGTCGGTTACTATTTCAAAAGTAATCGGCAAGACTTTAATTTCAGCACATTCGTCGGTTACTATTTCAAAAGTAATCGACAAGATTTTTATTTTCAGCATATTCGTCGGTTACTATTTCAAAAGTAATCGGTAAGATTTTTATTTTCAGTAGATTCGTCGGTTACTATTTCAAAAGTAATCGGCAAGACTTTTTTTTTGGCAGATTCGTCGATTACTATTTCAAAAGTAATCGGCAAGATTTTTATTTTCAGCATATTTGTCGGTTACTATATTAAAAGTAATCGACAAGATTTTTATTTTCAACATATTCGTCGGTTACTATTTCAAAAGTAATCGGCAAGACTTTATGTTCAGCACATTCGTCGGTTACTATTTCAAAAGTAATCGGCAAGATTTTTAATTTCAGCATATTCGTCGGTTACTATTTCAAAAGTAATCGGCAAGATTTTTATTTTCAGCATATTTTTCGGTTACTATTTTAAAAGTAATCGGCATGACTTTATTTTCAGCACATTCGTCGGTTACTATTTCAAAGGTAATCGGCATGATTTATTTTCAGCACATTCGTCGGTTACTAATTCAAAAGTAATCAACAAGACTTTATTTTCAGCATATTCGTCGGTTACTATTTCAAAAGTAATCGGCAAGACTTTATTTTCAGCACATTCGTCGGTTACTATTTCAAAAGTAATCGGCAAGACTTTAATTTCAGCACATTCGTCGGTTACTATTTCAAAAGTAATCGACAAGATTTTTATTTTCAGCATATTCGTCGGTTACTATTTCAAAAGTAATCGGTAAGATTTTTATTTTCAGTAGATTCGTCGGTTACTATTTCAAAAGTAATCGGCAAGACTTTTTTTTTGGCAGATTCGTCGATTACTATTTCAAAAGTAATCGGCAAGATTTTTATTTTCAGCATATTTGTCGGTTACTATATTAAAAGTAATCGACAAGATTTTTATTTTCAACATATTCGTCGGTTACTATTTCAAAAGTAATCGGCAAGACTTTATGTTCAGCACATTCGTCGGTTACTATTTCAAAAGTAATCGGCAAGATTTTTAATTTCAGCATATTCGTCGGTTACTATTTCAAAAGTAATCGGCAAGATTTTTATTTTCAGCATATTTTTCGGTTACTATTTTAAAAGTAATCGGCATGACTTTATTTTCAGCACATTCGTCGGTTACTATTTCAAAGGTAATCGGCATGATTTATTTTCAGCACATTCGTCGGTTACTAATTCAAAAGTAATCAACAAGACTTTATTTTCAGCATATTCGTCGGTTACTATTTCAAAAGTAATCGGCAAGACTTTATTTTCAGCACATTCGTCGGTTACTATTTCAAAAGTAATCGGCAAGACTTTAATTTCAGCACATTCGTCGGTTACTATTTCAAAAGTAATCGACAAGATTTTTATTTTCAGCATATTCGTCGGTTACTATTTCAAAAGTAATCGGTAAGATTTTTATTTTCAGTAGATTCGTCGGTTACTATTTCAAAAGTAATCGGCAAGACTTTTTTTTTGGCAGATTCGTCGATTACTATTTCAAAAGTAATCGGCAAGATTTTTATTTTCAGCATATTTGTCGGTTACTATATTAAAAGTAATCGACAAGATTTTTATTTTCAACATATTCGTCGGTTACTATTTCAAAAGTAATCGGCAAGACTTTATGTTCAGCACATTCGTCGGTTACTATTTCAAAAGTAATCGGCAAGATTTTTAATTTCAGCATATTCGTCGGTTACTATTTCAAAAGTAATCGGCAAGATTTTTATTTTCAGCATATTTTTCGGTTACTATTTTAAAAGTAATCGGCATGACTTTATTTTCAGCACATTCGTCGGTTACTATTTCAAAGGTAATCGGCATGATTTATTTTCAGCACATTCGTCGGTTACTAATTCAAAAGTAATCAACAAGACTTTATTTTCAGCATATTCGTCGGTTACTATTTCAAAAGTAATCGGCAAGACTTTATTTTCAGCACATTCGTCGGTTACTATTTCAAAAGTAATCGGCAAGACTTTAATTTCAGCACATTCGTCGGTTACTATTTCAAAAGTAATTGGCAAGATTTTTATTTTCAGTAGATTCGTCGGTTACTATTTCAAAATTAATCGGCAAGACTTTATTTTTGGCAGATTCGTCGATTACTATTTCAAAAGTAATCGGCAAGATTTTTATTTTCAGCATATTTGTCGGTTACTATATTAAAAGTAATCGACAAGATTTTTATTTTCAACATATTCGTCGGTTACTATTTCAAAAGTAATCAGCAAGACTTTATTTTCAGCATATTCGTCGGTTACTATTTCAAAAGTAATCGGCAAGACTTTATGTTCAGCACATTCGTCGGTTACTATTTCAAAAGTAATCGGCAAGATTTTTAATTTCAGCATATTCGTCGGTTACTATTTCAAAAGTAATCGGCAAGATTTTTATTTTCAGCATATTTTTCGGTTACTATTTTAAAAGTAATCGGCATGACTTTATTTTCAGCACATTCGTCGGTTACTATTTCAAAGGTAATCGGCATGATTTATTTTCAGCACATTCGTCGGTTACTAATTCAAAAGTAATCAACAAGACTTTATTTTCAGCATATTCGTCGGTTACTATTTCAAAAGTAATCGGCAAGACTTTATTTTCAGCACATTCGTCGGTTACTATTTCAAAAGTAATCGGCAAGACTTTAATTTCAGCACATTCGTCGGTTACTATTTCAAAAGTAATTGGCAAGATTTTTATTTTCAGTAGATTCGTCGGTTACTATTTCAAAATTAATCGGCAAGACTTTATTTTTGGCAGATTCGTCGATTACTATTTCAAAAGTAATCGGCAAGATTTTTATTTTCAGCATATTTGTCGGTTACTATATTAAAAGTAATCGACAAGATTTTTATTTTCAACATATTCGTCGGTTACTATTTCAAAAGTAATCAGCAAGACTTTATTTTCAGCATATTCGTCGGTTACTATTTCAAAAGTAATCGGCAAGACTTTATGTTCAGCACATTCTTCGGTTACTATTTCAAAAGTAATCGGCAAGATTTTTAATTTCAGCATATTCGTCGGTTACTATTTCAAAAGTAATCGGCAAGATTTTTATTTTCAGCATATTTTTCGGTTACTATTTTAAAAGTAATCGGCATGACTTTATTTTCAGCACATTCGTCGGTTACTATTTCAAAGGTAATCGGCATGATTTATTTTCAGCACATTCGTCGGTTACTAATTCAAAAGTAATCAACAAGACTTTATTTTCAGCATATTCGTCGGTTACTATTTCAAAAGTAATCGGCAAGACTTTATTTTCAGCACATTCGTCGGTTACTATTTCAAAAGTAATCGGCAAGACTTTAATTTCAGCACATTCATCGGTTACTATTTCAAAAGTAATTGGCAAGATTTTTATTTTCAGTAGATTCGTCGGTTACTATTTCAAAATTAATCGGCAAGACTTTATTTTTGGCAGATTCGTCGATTACTATTTCAAAAGTAATCGGCAAGATTTTTATTTTCAGCATATTTGTCGGTTACTATATTAAAAGTAATCGACAAGATTTTTATTTTCAACATATTCGTCGGTTACTATTTCAAATGTAATCGGAAAGATTTTAATTTTCAGCATATTCGTCGGTTACTATTTCAAAAGTAATCGGCAAGACTTTATTTTCAGCACATTCGTCGCTTACTATTTCAAAAGTAATCGGCATGATTTTTATTTTCAGCATATTCGTCGGTTACTATTTCAAAAGTAATCGCCAAGATTTTTATTTTCAGCATATTTGTCGGTTACTATTTCAAAAGTAATCGGCAAGACTTTATTTTCAGCACATTCGTCGGTTACTATTTCAAAAGTAATCAGCAAGACTTTATTTTCAGCATATTCGTCGGTTACTATTTTAAAAAGTAATCGGCAAGCCTTTATTTTCAGCACATTCGTCGGTTACTATTTCAAAAGTAATCGGCAAGATTTTTATTTTCAGCATATTCGTCGGTTACTATTTCAAAAGTAATCGACAAGATTTTTATTTCCAGCATATTTGTCGGTTACTATTTTAAAAGTAATCGGCAAGACTTTATTTTCAGCACATTCGTCGGTTACTATTTCAAAGGTAATCGGCATGATTTATTTTCAGCACATTCGTCGGTTACTAATTCAAAAGTAATCAGCAAGACTTTATTTTCAGCATATTCGTAGGTTACTATTTCAAAAGTAATCGGCAAGACTTTATTTTCAGCACATTCGTTGGTTACTATTTCAAAAGTAATTGGCAAGATTTTTTTTCTGCATATTCGTCGGTTACAATTTCAAATGTAATCGGAAAGATTTTAATTTTCAGCATATTCGTCGGTTACTATTTCAAAAGTAATCGGCAAGACTTTATTTTCAGCACATTCGTCGCTTACTATTTCAAAAGTAATCGGCATGATTTTTATTTTCAGCATATTTGTCGGTTACTATTTCAAAAGTAATCGCCAAGATTTTTATTTTCAGCATATTTGTCGGTTACTATTTCAAAAGTAATCGGCAAGACTTTATTTTCAGCACATTCGTCGGTTACTATTTCAAAAGTAATCGGCAAGACTTTATTTTCAGCACATTCGTCGGTTACTATTTCAAAAGTAAACGGCAAGATTTTAATTTTCAGCATATTCGTCGGTTACTATTTCAAAAATAATCGCCAAGATTTTTTTATTTTCACAATATTTGTCGGTTACTAATTTAAAAGTAATCGGCAAGACTTTATTTTCAGCACATTCGTCGGTTACTATTTCAAAAGTAAGCGGCATGAGTTTATTTTCAGCACATTCGTCGGTTACTATTTCAAAAGTAATCGGCAAGATTTTTTTTCTGCATATTCGTCGGTTACTATTTCAAAAGTAATCGGCAAGATTTTTATTTTCAGCATATTCGGCGGTTACTATTTCAAAAGTAATCGGCAAAACTTTATTTTCAGCACATTCGTCGGTTACTATTTCAAAAGTAATCGGCGAGATTTTTATCTTCAACATATTCGTCGGTTACTATTTCAAAAGTAATCGGCAAGATTTTTATTTTCAGCTTATTTGTCGGTTACTATTTTAAAAGTAAGCGGCATGACTTTATTTTCAGCACATTCGTCGGTTACTATTTCAAAAGTAATCGGCAAGATTTTTTTTTCTGCATATTCGTCGGTTACTATTTCAAAAGTAATCGGCAAGTTTTTTATTTTCAGCATATTCGGCGGTTACTATTTCAAAAGTAATCGGCAAGACTTTATTTTCAGCACATTCGTCGGTTACTATTTCAAAAGTAATCGGCGAGATTTTTATTTTCAACATATTTGTCGGTTACTATTTCAAAAGTAATCGGAAAGATTTTTATTTTCAGCATATTTGTCTGTTACTATATTAAAAGTAAGCGACAAGATTTTTATTTTCAACATATTCGTCGGTTACTATTTCAAAAGTAATCGGCAAGACTTTATTTTCAGTACATTCGTCGGTTACTATTTCAAAAGTAATCGGCAAGACTTTAATTTCAGCACATTCGTCGGTTACTATTTCAAAAGTAATCGACAAGATTTTTATTTTCAGCATATTCGTCGGTTACTATTTCAAAAGTAATCGGCAAGACTTTATTTTCAGCACATTCGTCGGTTACTATTTCAAAAGTAAACGGCAAGATTTTAATTTTTAGCATATTCGTCGGTTACTATTTCAAAAATAATCGCCAAGATTTTTTTATTTTCACAATATTTGTCGGTTACTAATTTAAAAGTAATCGGCAAGACTTTATTTTCAGCACATTCGTCGGTTACTATTTCAAAAGTAAGCGGCATGAGTTTATTTTCAGCACATTCGTCGGTTACTATTTCAAAAGTAATCGGCAAGATTTTTTTTCTGCATATTCGTCGGTTACTATTTCAAAAGTAATCGGCAAGATTTTTATTTTCAGCATATTCGGCGGTTACTATTTCAAAAGTAATCGGCAAAACTTTATTTTCAGCACATTCGTCGGTTACTATTTCAAAAGTAATCGGCGAGATTTTTATCTTCAACATATTCGTCGGTTACTATTTCAAAAGTAATCGGCAAGATTTTTATTTTCAGCTTATTTGTCGGTTACTATTTTAAAAGTAAGCGGCATGACTTTATTTTCAGCACATTCGTCGGTTACTATTTCAAAAGTAATCGGCAAGATTTTTTTTTCTGCATATTCGTCGGTTACTATTTCAAAAGTAATCGGCAAGATTTTTATTTTCAGCATATTCGGCGGTTACTATTTCAAAAGTAATCGGCAAGACTTTATTTTCAGCACATTCGTCGGTTACTATTTCAAAAGTAATCGGCGAGATTTTTATTTTCAACATATTTGTCGGTTACTATTTCAAAAGTAATCGGAAAGATTTTTATTTTCAGCATATTTGTCTGTTACTATATTAAAAGTAAGCGACAAGATTTTTATTTTCAACATATTCGTCGGTTACTATTTCAAAAGTAATCGGCAAGACTTTATTTTCAGCACATTCGTCGGTTACTATTTCAAAAGTAATCGGCAAGACTTTAATTTCAGCACATTCGTCGGTTACTATTTCAAAAGTAATCGACAAGATTTTTATTTTCAGCATATTCGTCGGTTACTATTTCAAAAGTAATCGGTAAGATTTTTATTTTCAGTAGATTCGTCGGTTACTATTTCAAAAGTAATCGGCAAGACTTTTTTTTTGGCAGATTCGTCGATTAGTATTTCAAAAGTAATCGGCAAGATTTTTATTTTCAGCATATTTTTCGGTTACTATATTAAAAGTAATCGACAAGATTTTTATTTTCAACATATTCGTCGGTTACTATTTCAAAAGTAATCAGCAAGACTTTATTTTCAGCATATTCGTCGGTTACTATTTCAAAAGTAATCGGCAAGACTTTATGTTCAGCACATTCGTCGGTTACTATTTCAAAAGTAATCGGCAAGATTTTTAATTTCAGCATATTCGTCGGTTACTATTTCAAAAGTAATCGGCAAGATTTTTATTTTCAGCATATTTTTCGGTTACTATTTTAAAAGTAATCGGCATGACTTTATTTTCAGCACATTCGTCGGTTACTATTTCAAAGGTAATCGGCATGATTTATTTTCAGCACATTCGTCGGTTACTAATTCAAAAGTAATCAACAAGACTTTATTTTCAGCATATTCGTCGGTTACTATTTCAAAAGTAATCGGCAAGACTTTATTTTCAGCACATTCGTCGGTTACTATTTCAAAAGTAATCGGCAAGACTTTAATTTCAGCACATTCGTCGGTTACTATTTCAAAAGTAATTGGCAAGATTTTTATTTTCAGTAGATTCGTCGGTTACTATTTCAAAATTAATCGGCAAGACTTTATTTTTGGCAGATTCGTCGATTACTATTTCAAAAGTAATCGGCAAGATTTTTATTTTCAGCATATTTGTCGGTTACTATATTAAAAGTAATCGACAAGATTTTTATTTTCAACATATTCGTCGGTTACTATTTCAAAAGTAATCAGCAAGACTTTATTTTCAGCATATTCGTCGGTTACTATTTCAAAAGTAATCGGCAAGACTTTATGTTCAGCACATTCGTCGGTTACTATTTCAAAAGTAATCGGCAAGATTTTTAATTTCAGCATATTCGTCGGTTACTATTTCAAAAGTAATCGGCAAGATTTTTATTTTCAGCATATTTTTCGGTTACTATTTTAAAAGTAATCGGCATGACTTTATTTTCAGCACATTCGTCGGTTACTATTTCAAAGGTAATCGGCATGATTTATTTTCAGCACATTCGTCGGTTACTAATTCAAAAGTAATCAACAAGACTTTATTTTCAGCATATTCGTCGGTTACTATTTCAAAAGTAATCGGCAAGACTTTATTTTCAGCACATTCGTCGGTTACTATTTCAAAAGTAATCGGCAAGACTTTAATTTCAGCACATTCGTCGGTTACTATTTCAAAAGTAATTGGCAAGATTTTTATTTTCAGTAGATTCGTCGGTTACTATTTCAAAATTAATCGGCAAGACTTTATTTTTGGCAGATTCGTCGATTACTATTTCAAAAGTAATCGGCAAGATTTTTATTTTCAGCATATTTGTCGGTTACTATATTAAAAGTAATCGACTAGATTTTTATATTCAACATATTCGTCGGTTACTATTTCAAATGTAATCGGAAAGATTTTAATTTTCAGCATATTCGTCGGTTACTATTTCAAAAGTAATCGGCAAGACTTTATTTTCAGCACATTCGTCGCTTACTATTTCAAAAGTAATCGGCATGATTTTTATTTTCAGCATATTCGTCGGTTACTATTTCAAAAGTAATCGCCAAGATTTTTATTTTCAGCATATTTGTCGGTTACTATTTCAAAAGTAATCGGCAAGACTTTATTTTCAGCACATTCGTCGGTTACTATTTCAAAAGTAATCAGCAAGACTTTATTTTCAGCATATTCGTCGGTTACTATTTTAAAAAGTAATCGGCAAGCCTTTATTTTCAGCACATTCGTCGGTTACTATTTCAAAAGTAATCGGCAATATTTTTATTTTCAGCATATTCGTCGGTTACTATTTCAAAAGTAATCGACAAGATTTTTATTTCCAGCATATTTGTCGGTTACTATTTTAAAAGTAATCGGCAAGACTTTATTTTCAGCACATTCGTCGGTTACTATTTCAAAGGTAATCGGCATGATTTATTTTCAGCACATTCGTCGGTTACTAATTCAAAAGTAATCAGCAAGACTTTATTTTCAGCATATTCGTAGGTTACTATTTCAAAAGTAATCGGCAAGACTTTATTTTCAGCACATTCATTGGTTACTATTTCAAAAGTAATTGGCAAGATTTTTTTTCAGCATATTCGTCGGTTACTATTTCAAATGTAATCGGAAAGATTTTAATTTTCAGCATATTCGTCGGTTACTATTTCAAAAGTAATCGGCAAGACTTTATTTTCAGCACATTCGTCGCTTACTATTTCAAAAGTAATCGGCATGATTTTTATTTTCAGCATATTTGTCGGTTACTATTTCAAAAGTAATCGCCAAGATTTTTATTTTCAGCATATTTGTCGGTTACTATTTCAAAAGTAATCGGCAAGACTTTATTTTCAGCACATTCGTAGGTTACTATTTCAAAAGTAATCGGCAAGACTTTATTTTCAGCACATTCGTCGGTTACTATTTCAAAAGTAAACGGCAAGATTTTAATTTTCAGCATATTCGTCGGTTACTATTTCAAAAATAATCGCCAAGATTTTTTTATTTTCACAATATTTGTCGGTTACTAATTTAAAAGTAATCGGCAAGACTTTATTTTCAGCACATTCGTCGGTTACTATTTCAAAAGTAAGCGGCATGAGTTTATTTTCAGCACATTCGTCGGTTACTATTTCAAAAGTAATCGGCAAGATTTTTATTTTCACCATATTCGGCGGTTACTATTTCAAAAGTAATCGGCAAAACTTTATTTTCAGCACATTCGTCGGTTACTATTTCAAAAGTAATCGGCGAGATTTTTATCTTCAACATATTCGTCGGTTACTATTTCAAAAGTAATCGGCAAGATTTTTATTTTCAGCTTATTCGGCGGTTACTATTTCAAAAGTAATCGGCAAGACTTTATTTTCAGCACATTCGTCGGTTACTATTTCAAAAGTAATCGGCGAGATTTTTATTTTCTACATATTCGTCGGTTACTATTTCAAAAGTAATCGAAAAGATTTTTATTTTCAGCATATTTGTCTGTTACTATATTAAAAGTAAGCGACAAGATTTTTATTTTCAACATATTCGTCGGTTACTATTTCAAAAGTAATCGGCAAGACTTTATTTTCAGCACATTCGTCGGTTACTATTTCAAAAGTAATCGGCAAGACTTTAATTTCAGCACATTCGTCGGTTACTATTTCAAAAGTAATCGACAAGATTTTTATTTTCAGCATATTCGTCGGTTACTATTTCAAAAGTAATCGGTAAGATTTTTATTTTCAGTAGATTCGTCGGTTACTATTTCAAAAGTAATCGGCAAGATTTTTATTTTCAGCTTATTTGTCGGTTACTATTTTAAAAGTAAGCGGCATGACTTTATTTTCAGCACATTCGTCGGTTACTATTTCAAAAGTAATCGGCAAGATTTTTTTTTCTGCATATTCGTCGGTTACTATTTCAAAAGTAATCGGCAAGATTTTTATTTTCAGCATATTCGGCGGTTACTATTTCAAAAGTAATCGGCAAGACTTTATTTTCAGCACATTCGTCGGTTACTATTTCAAAAGTAATCGGCGAGATTTTTATTTTCTACATATTCGTCGGTTACTATTTCAAAAGTAATCGAAAAGATTTTTATTTTCAGCATATTTGTCTGTTACTATATTAAAAGTAAGCGACAAGATTTTTATTTTCAACATATTCGTCGGTTACTATTTCAAAAGTAATCGGCAAGACTTTATTTTCAGCACATTCGTCGGTTACTATTTCAAAAGTAATCGGCAAGACTTTAATTTCAGCACATTCGTCGGTTACTATTTCAAAAGTAATCGACAAGATTTTTATTTTCAGCATATTCGTCGGTTACTATTTCAAAAGTAATCGGTAAGATTTTTATTTTCAGTAGATTCGTCGGTTACTATTTCAAAAGTAATCGGCAAGACTTTTTTTTTGGCAGATTCGTCGATTACTATTTCAAAAGTAATCGGCAAGATTTTTATTTTCAGCATATTTGTCGGTTACTATATTAAAAGTAATCGACAAGATTTTTATTTTCAACATATTCGTCGGTTACTATTTCAAAAGTAATCAGCAAGACTTTATTTTCAGCATATTCGTCGGTTACTATTTCAAAAGTAATCGGCAAGACTTTATGTTCAGCACATTCGTCGGTTACTATTTCAAAAGTAATCGGCAAGATTTTTAATTTCAGCATATTCGTCGGTTACTATTTCAAAAGTAATCGGCAAGATTTTTATTTTCAGCATATTTTTCGGTTACTATTTTAAAAGTAATCGGCATGACTTTATTTTCAGCACATTCGTCGGTTACTATTTCAAAGGTAATCGGCATGATTTATTTTCAGCACATTCGTCGGTTACTAATTCAAAAGTAATCAACAAGACTTTATTTTCAGCATATTCGTCGGTTACTATTTCAAAAGTAATCGGCAAGACTTTATTTTCAGCACATTCGTCGGTTACTATTTCAAAAGTAATCGGCAAGACTTTAATTTCAGCACATTCGTCGGTTACTATTTCAAAAGTAATTGGCAAGATTTTTATTTTCAGTAGATTCGTCGGTTACTATTTCAAAATTAATCGGCAAGACTTTATTTTTGGCAGATTCGTCGATTACTATTTCAAAAGTAATCGGCAAGATTTTTATTTTCAGCATATTTGTCGGTTACTATATTAAAAGTAATCGACAAGATTTTTATTTTCAACATATTCGTCGGTTACTATTTCAAATGTAATCGGAAAGATTTTAATTTTCAGCATATTCGTCGGTTACTATTTCAAAAGTAATCGGCAAGACTTTATTTTCAGCACATTCGTCGCTTACTATTTCAAAAGTAATCGGCATGATTTTTATTTTCAGCATATTCGTCGGTTACTATTTCAAAAGTAATCGCCAAGATTTTTATTGTCAGCATATTTGTCGGTTACTATTTCAAAAGTAATCGGCAAGACTTTATGTCAGCACATTCGTCGGTTACTATTTCAAAAGTAATCGGCAAGACTTTATTTTCAGCACATTCGTCGCTTACTATTTCAAAAGTAATCGGCATGATTTTTATTTTCAGCATATTCGTCGGTTACTATTTCAAAAGTAATCGGCAAGATTTTTATTTTCAGCATATTTTTCGGTTACTATTTTAAAAGTAATCGGCATGGCTTTATTTTCAGCACATTCGTCGGTTACTATTTCAAAGGTAATCGGCATGATTTATTTTCAGCACATTCGTCGGTTACTAATTCAAAAGTAATCAACAAGACTTTATTTTCAGCATATTCGTGGGTTACTATTTCAAAAGTAATCGGCAAGACTTTATGTTCAGCACATTCGTCGGTTACTATTTCAAAAGTAATCGGCAAGATTTTTAATTTCAGCATATTCGTCGGTTACTATTTCAAAAGTAATCGGCAAGATTTTTATTTTCAGCATATTTTTCGGTTACTATTTTAAAAGTAATCGGCATGACTTTATTTTCAGCACATTCGTCGGTTACTATTTCAAAGGTAATCGGCATGATTTATTTTCAGCACATTCGTCGGTTACTAATTCAAAAGTAATCAACAAGACTTTATTTTCAGCATATTCGTCGGTTACTATTTCAAAAGTAATCGGCAAGACTTTATTTTCAGCACATTCGTCGGTTACTATTTCAAAAGTAATCGGCAAGACTTTAATTTCAGCACATTCGTCGGTTACTATTTCAAAAGTAATTGGCAAGATTTTTATTTTCAGTAGATTCGTCGGTTACTATTTCAAAATTAATCGGCAAGACTTTATTTTTGGCAGATTCGTCGATTACTATTTCAAAAGTAATCGGCAAGATTTTTATTTTCAGCATATTTGTCGGTTACTATATTAAAAGTAATCGACAAGATTTTTATTTTCAACATATTCGTCGGTTACTATTTCAAATGTAATCGGAAAGATTTTAATTTTCAGCATATTCGTCGGTTACTATTTCAAAAGTAATCGGCAAGACTTTATTTTCAGCACATTCGTCGCTTACTATTTCAAAAGTAATCGGCATGATTTTTATTTTCAGCATATTCGTCGGTTACTATTTCAAAAGTAATCGCCAAGATTTTTATTGTCAGCATATTTGTCGGTTACTATTTCAAAAGTAATCGGCAAGACTTTATGTCAGCACATTCGTCGGTTACTATTTCAAAAGTAATCGGCAAGACTTTATTTTCAGCACATTCGTCGCTTACTATTTCAAAAGTAATCGGCATGATTTTTATTTTCAGCATATTCGTCGGTTACTATTTCAAAAGTAATCGGCAAGATTTTTATTTTCAGCATATTTTTCGGTTACTATTTTAAAAGTAATCGGCATGGCTTTATTTTCAGCACATTCGTCGGTTACTATTTCAAAGGTAATCGGCATGATTTATTTTCAGCACATTCGTCGGTTACTAATTCAAAAGTAATCAACAAGACTTTATTTTCAGCATATTCGTGGGTTACTATTTCAAAAGTAATCGGCAAGACTTTAATTTCAGCACATTCGTCGGTTACTATTTCAAAAGTAATTGGCAAGATTTTTATTTTCAGTAGATTCGTCGGTTACTATTTCAAAATTAATCGGCAAGACTTTATTTTTGGCAGATTCGTCGATTACTATTTCAAAAGTAATCGGCGAGATTTTTATTTTCAACATATTCGTCGGTTACTATTTCAAAAGTAATCGGAAAGATTTTTATTTTCAGCATATTTGTCTGTTACTATATTAAAAGTAAGCGACAAGATTTTTATTTTCAACATATTCGTCGGTTACTATTTCAAAAGTAATCGGCAAGACTTTATTTTCAGCACATTCGTCGGTTACTATTTCAAAAGTAATCAGCAAGACTTTAATTTCAGCACATTCGTCGGTTACTATTTCAAAAGTAATCGACAAGATTTTTATTTTCAGCATATTCGTCGGTTACTATTTCAAAAGTAATCGGTAAGATTTTTATTTTCAGTAGATTCGTCGGTTACTATTTCAAAAGTAATCGGCAAGACTTTTTTTTTGGTAGATTCGTCGATTACTATTTCAAAAGTAATCGACAAGATTTTTATTTTCAGCATATTTGTCGGTTACTATATTAAAAGTAATCGACAAGATTTTTATTTTCAACATATTCGTCGGTTACTATTTCAAAAGTAATCAGCAAGACTTTATTTTCAGCATATTCGTCGGTTACTATTTCAAAAGTAATCGGCAAGACTTTATGTTCAGCACATTCGTCGGTTACTATTTCAAAAGTAATCGGCATGACTTTATTTTCAGCACATTCGTCGGTTACTATTTCAAAGGTAATCGACATGATTTATTTTCAGCACATTCGTCGGTTACTAATTCAAAAGTAATCAACAAGACTTTATTTTCAGCATATTCGTGGGTTACTATTTCAAAAGTAATCGGCAAGACTTTATTTTCAGCACATTCGTCGGTTACTATTTCAAAAGTAATCGGCAAGACTTTAATTTCAGCACATTCATCGGTTACTATTTCAAAAGTAATTGGCAAGATTTTTATTTTCAGTAGATTCGTCGGTTACTATTTCAAAATTAATCGGCAAGACTTTATTTTTGGCAGATTCGTCGATTACTATTTCAAAAGTAATCGGCGAGATTTTTATTTTCAACATATTCGTCGGTTACTATTTCAAAAGTAATCGGAAAGATTTTTATTTTCAGCATATTTGTCTGTTACTATATTAAAAGTAAGCGACAAGATTTTTATTTTCAACATATTCGTCGGTTACTATTTCAAAAGTAATCGGCAAGACTTTATTTTCAGCACATTCGTTGGTTACTATTTCAAAAGTAATCGGCAAGACTTTAATTTCAGCACATTCGTCGGTTACTATTTCAAAAGTAATCGACAAGATTTTTATTTTCAGCATATTCGTCGGTTACTATTTCAAAAGTAATCGGTAAGATTTTTATTTTCAGTAGATTCGTCGGTTACTATTTCAAAAGTAATCGGCAAGACTTTATTTTTGGCAGATTCGTCGATTACTATTTCAAAAGTAATCGGCAAGATTTTTATTTTCAGCATATTGGTCGGTTACTATATTAAAAGTAATCGACAAGATTTTTATTTTCAACATATTCGTCGGTTACTATTTCAAAAGTAATCAGCAAGACTTTATTTTCAGCATATTCGTCGGTTACTATTTCAAAAGTAATCGGCAAGACTTTATGTTCAGCACATTCGTCGGTTACTATTTCAAAAGTAATCGGCAAGATTTTTAATTTCAGCATATTCGTCGGTTACTATTTCAAAAGTAATCGGCAAGATTTTTATTTTCAGCATATTTTTCGGTTACTATTTTAAAAGTAATCGGCATGACTTTATTTTCAGCACATTCGTCGGTTACTATTTCAAAGGTAATCGGCATGATTTATTTTCAGCACATTCGTCGGTTACTAATTCAAAAGTAATCAACAAGACTTTATTTTCAGCATATTCGTCGGTTACTATTTCAAAAGTAATCGGCAAGACTTTATTTTCAGCACATTCGTCGGTTACTATTTCAAAAGTAATCGGCAAGACTTTAATTTCAGCACATTCGTCGGTTACTATTTCAAAAGTAATTGGCAAGATTTTTATTTTCAGTAGATTCGTCGGTTACTATTTCAAAATTAATCGGCAAGACTTTATTTTTGGCAGATTCGTCGATTACTATTTCAAAAGTAATCGGCAAGATTTTTATTTTCAGCATATTTGTCGGTTACTATATTAAAAGTAATCGACAAGATTTTTATTTTCAACATATTCGTCGGTTACTATTTCAAATGTAATCGGAAAGATTTTAATTTTCAGCATATTCGTCGGTTACTATTTCAAAAGTAATCGGCAAGACTTTATTTTCAGCACATTCGTCGCTTACTATTTCAAAAGTAATCGGCATGATTTTTATTTTCAGCATATTCGTCGGTTACTATTTCAAAAGTAATCGCCAAGATTTTTATTGTCAGCATATTTGTCGGTTACTATTTCAAAAGTAATCGGCAAGACTTTATGTCAGCACATTCGTCGGTTACTATTTCAAAAGTAATCGGCAAGACTTTATTTTCAGCACATTCGTCGCTTACTATTTCAAAAGTAATCGGCATGATTTTTATTTTCAGCATATTCGTCGGTTACTATTTCAAAAGTAATCGGCAAGATTTTTATTTTCAGCATATTTTTCGGTTACTATTTTAAAAGTAATCGGCATGGCTTTATTTTCAGCACATTCGTCGGTTACTATTTCAAAGGTAATCGGCATGATTTATTTTCAGCACATTCGTCGGTTACTAATTCAAAAGTAATCAACAAGACTTTATTTTCAGCATATTCGTGGGTTACTATTTCAAAAGTAATCGGCAAGACTTTAATTTCAGCACATTCGTCGGTTACTATTTCAAAAGTAATTGGCAAGATTTTTATTTTCAGTAGATTCGTCGGTTACTATTTCAAAATTAATCGGCAAGACTTTATTTTTGGCAGATTCGTCGATTACTATTTCAAAAGTAATCGGCGAGATTTTTATTTTCAACATATTCGTCGGTTACTATTTCAAAAGTAATCGGAAAGATTTTTATTTTCAGCATATTTGTCTGTTACTATATTAAAAGTAAGCGACAAGATTTTTATTTTCAACATATTCGTCGGTTACTATTTCAAAAGTAATCGGCAAGACTTTATTTTCAGCACATTCGTCGGTTACTATTTCAAAAGTAATCAGCAAGACTTTAATTTCAGCACATTCGTCGGTTACTATTTCAAAAGTAATCGACAAGATTTTTATTTTCAGCATATTCGTCGGTTACTATTTCAAAAGTAATCGGTAAGATTTTTATTTTCAGTAGATTCGTCGGTTACTATTTCAAAAGTAATCGGCAAGACTTTTTTTTTGGTAGATTCGTCGATTACTATTTCAAAAGTAATCGACAAGATTTTTATTTTCAGCATATTTGTCGGTTACTATATTAAAAGTAATCGACAAGATTTTTATTTTCAACATATTCGTCGGTTACTATTTCAAAAGTAATCAGCAAGACTTTATTTTCAGCATATTCGTCGGTTACTATTTCAAAAGTAATCGGCAAGACTTTATGTTCAGCACATTCGTCGGTTACTATTTCAAAAGTAATCGGCATGACTTTATTTTCAGCACATTCGTCGGTTACTATTTCAAAGGTAATCGACATGATTTATTTTCAGCACATTCGTCGGTTACTAATTCAAAAGTAATCAACAAGACTTTATTTTCAGCATATTCGTGGGTTACTATTTCAAAAGTAATCGGCAAGACTTTATTTTCAGCACATTCGTCGGTTACTATTTCAAAAGTAATCGGCAAGACATTAATTTCAGCACATTCATCGGTTACTATTTCAAAAGTAATTGGCAAGATTTTTATTTTCAGTAGATTCGTCGGTTACTATTTCAAAATTAATCGGCAAGACTTTATTTTTGGCAGATTCGTCGATTACTATTTCAAAAGTAATCGGCGAGATTTTTATTTTCAACATATTCGTCGGTTACTATTTCAAAAGTAATCGGAAAGATTTTTATTTTCAGCATATTTGTCTGTTACTATATTAAAAGTACGCGACAAGATTTTTATTTTCAACATATTCGTCGGTTACTATTTCAAAAGTAATCGGCAAGACTTTATTTTCAGCACATTCGTTGGTTACTATTTCAAAAGTAATCGGCGAGATTTTTATTTTCAACATATTCGTCGGTTACTATTTCAAAAGTAATCGGAAAGATTTTTATTTTCAGCATATTTGTCTGTTACTATATTAAAAGTAAGCGACAAGATTTTTATTTTCACCATATTCGTCGGTTACTATTTCAAAAGTAATCGGCAAGACTTTATTTTCAGCACATTCGTTGGTTACTATTTCAAAAGTAATCGGCAAGACTTTAATTTCAGCACATTCGTCGGTTACTATTTCAAAAGTAATCGACAAGATTTTTATTTTCAGCATATTCGTCGGTTACTATTTCAAAAGTAATCGGTAAGATTTTTATTTTCAGTAGATTCGTCGGTTACTATTTCAAAAGTAATCGGCAAGACTTTATTTTTGGCAGATTCGTCGATTACTATTTCAAAAGTAATCGGCAAGATTTTTATTTTCAGCATATTGGTCGGTTACTATATTAAAAGTAATCGACAAGATTTTTATTTTCAACATATTCGTCGGTTACTATTTCAAAAGTAATCAGCAAGACTTTATTTTCAGCATATTCGTCGGTTACTATTTCAAAAGTAATCGGCAAGACTTTATGTTCAGCACATTCGTCGGTTACTATTTCAAAAGTAATCGGCAAGATTTTTAATTTCAGCATATTCGTCGGTTACTATTTCAAAAGTAATCGGCAAGATTTTTATTTTCAGCATATTTTTCGGTTACTATTTTAAAAGTAATCGGCATGACTTTATTTTCAGCACATTCGTCGGTTACTATTTCAAAGGTAATCGGCATGATTTATTTTCAGCACATTCGTCGGTTACTAATTCAAAAGTAATCAACAAGACTTTATTTTCAGCATATTCGTCGGTTACTATTTCAAAAGTAATCGGCAAGACTTTATTTTCAGCACATTCGTCGGTTACTATTTCAAAAGTAATCGGCAAGACTTTAATTTCAGCACATTCGTCGGTTACTATTTCAAAAGTAATTGGCAAGATTTTTATTTTCAGTAGATTCGTCGGTTACTATTTCAAAATTAATCGGCAAGACTTTATTTTTGGCAGATTCGTCGATTACTATTTCAAAAGTAATCGGCGAGATTTTTATTTTCAACATATTCGTCGGTTACTATTTCAAAAGTAATCGGAAAGATTTTTATTTTCAGCATATTCGTCTGTTACTATATCAAAAGTAAGCGACAAGATTTTTATTTTCAACATATTCGTCGGTTACTATTTCAAAAGTAATCGGCAAGACTTTATTTTCAGCACATTCGTCGGTTACTATTTCAAAAGTAATCGGCAAGACTTTAATTTCAGCACATTCGTCGGTTACTATTTCAAAAGTAATCGACAAGATTTTTATTTTCAGCATATTCGTCGGTTACTATTTCAAAAGTAATCGGTAAGATTTTTATTTTCAGTAGATTCGTCGGTTACTATTTCAAAAGTAATCGGCAAGACTTTTTTTTTGGTAGATTCGTCGATTACTATTTCAAAAGTAATCGGCAAGATTTTTATTTTCAGCATATTTGTCGGTTACTATATTAAAAGTAATCGACAAGATTTTTATTTTCAACATATTCGTCGGTTACTATTTCAAAAGTAATCAGCAAGACTTTATTTTCTGCACATTCGTCGGTTACTATTTCAAAAGTAATCGGCAAGATTTTTATTTTCAGCATATTTTTCGGTTACTATTTTAAAAGTAATCGGCATGACTTTATTTTCAGCACATTCGTCGGTTACTATTTCAAAGGTAATCGGCATGATTTATTTTCAGCACATTCGTCGGTTACTAATTCAAAAGTAATCAACAAGACTTTATTTTCAGCATATTCGTCGGTTACTATTTCAAAAGTAATCGGCAAGACTTTATTTTCAGCACATTCGTCGGTTACTATTTCAAAAGTAATCGGCAAGACTTTAATTTCAGCACATTCGTCGGTTACTATTTCAAAAGTAATTGGCAAGATTTTTATTTTCAGTAGATTCGTCGGTTACTATTTCAAAATTAATCGGCAAGACTTTATTTTTGGCAGATTCGTCGATTACTATTTCAAAAGTAATCGGCGAGATTTTTATTTTCAACATATTCGTCGGTTACTATTTCAAAAGTAATCGGAAAGATTTTTATTTTCAGCATATTCGTCTGTTACTATATCAAAAGTAAGCGACAAGATTTTTATTTTCAACATATTCGTCGGTTACTATTTCAAAAGTAATCGGCAAGACTTTATTTTCAGCACATTCGTCGGTTACTATTTCAAAAGTAATCGGCAAGACTTTAATTTCAGCACATTCGTCGGTTACTATTTCAAAAGTAATCGACAAGATTTCTATTTTCAGCATATTCGTCGGTTACTATTTCAAAAGTAATCGGTAAGATTTTTATTTTCAGTAGATTCGTCGGTTACTATTTCAAAAGTAATCGGCAAGACTTTTTTTTTGGTAGATTCGTCGATTACTATTTCAAAAGTAATCGGCAAGATTTTTATTTTCAGCATATTTGTCGGTTACTATATTAAAAGTAATCGACAAGATTTTTATTTTCAACATATTCGTCGGTTACTATTTCAAAAGTAATCAGCAAGACTTTATTTTCAGCATATTCGTCGGTTACTATTTCAAAAGTAATCGGCAAGACTTTATGTTCAGCACATTCGTCGGTTACTATTTCAAAAGTAATCGGCATGACTTTATTTTCAGCACATTCGTCGGTTACTATTTCAAAGGTAATCGACATGATTTATTTTCAGCACATTCGTCGGTTACTAATTCAAAAGTAATCAACAAGACTTTATTTTCAGCATATTCGTGGGTTACTATTTCAAAAGTAATCGGCAAGACTTTATTTTCAGCACATTCGTCGGTTACTATTTCAAAAGTAATCGGCAAGACTTTAATTTCAGCACATTCGTCGGTTACTATTTCAAAAGTAATTGGCAAGATTTTTATTTTCAGTAGATTCGTCGGTTACTATTTCAAAATTAATCGGCAAGACTTTATTTTTGGCAGATTCGTCGATTACTATTTCAAAAGTAATCGGCGAGATTTTTATTTTCAACATATTCGTCGGTTACTATTTCAAAAGTAATCGGAAAGATTTTTATTTTCAGCATATTTGTCTGTTACTATATTAAAAGTAAGCGACAAGATTTTTATTTTCAACATATTCGTCGGTTACTATTTCAAAAGTAATCGGCAAGACTTTATTTTCAGCACATTCGTTGGTTACTATTTCAAAAGTAATCGGCAAGACTTTAATTTCAGCACATTCGTCGGTTACTATTTCAAAAGTAATCGACAAGATTTTTATTTTCAGCATATTCGTCGGTTACTATTTCAAAAGTAATCGGTAAGATTTTTATTTTCAGTAGATTCGTCGGTTACTATTTCAAAAGTAATCGGCAAGACTTTATTTTTGGCAGATTCGTCGATTACTATTTCAAAAGTAATCGGCAAGATTTTTATTTTCAGCATATTTGTCGGTTACTATATTAAAAGTAATCGACAAGATTTTTATTTTCAACATATTCGTCGGTTACTATTTCAAAAGTAATCAGCAAGACTTTATTTTCAGCATATTCGTCGGTTACTATTTCAAAAGTAATCGGCAAGACTTTATGTTCAGCACATTCGTCGGTTACTATTTCAAAAGTAATCGGCAAGATTTTTAATTTCAGCATATTCGTCGGTTACTATTTCAAAAGTAATCGGCAAGATTTTTATTTTCAGCATATTTTTCGGTTACTATTTTAAAAGTAATCGGCATGACTTTATTTTCAGCACATTCGTCGGTTACTATTTCAAAGGTAATCGGCATGATTTATTTTCAGCACATTCGTCGGTTACTAATTCAAAAGTAATCAACAAGACTTTATTTTCAGCATATTCGTCGGTTACTATTTCAAAAGTAATCGGCAAGACTTTATTTTCAGCACATTCCTCGGTTACTATTTCAAAAGTAATCGGCAAGACTTTAATTTCAGCACATTCGTCGGTTACTATTTCAAAAGTAATTGGCAAGATTTTTATTTTCAGTAGATTCGTGGGTTACTATTTCAAAATTAATCGGCAAGACTTTATTTTTGGCAGATTCGTCGATTACTATTTCAAAAGTAATCGGCAAGATTTTTATTTTCAGCATATTTGTCGGTTACTATATTAAAAGTAATCGACAAGATTTTTATTTTCAACATATTCGTCGGTTACTATTTCAAAAGTAATCAGCAAGACTTTATTTTCAGCATATTCGTCGGTTACTATTTCAAAAGTAATCGGCAAGCCTTTATTTTCAGCACATTCGTCGGTTACTATTTCAAAAGTAATCGGCAAGATTTTTATTTTCAGCATATTCGTCGGTTACTATTTCAAAAGTAATCGACAAGATTTTTATTTCCAGCATATTTGTCGGTTACTATTTTAAAAGTAATCGGCAAGACTTTATTTTCAGCACATTCGTCGGTTACTATTTCAAAGGTAATCGGCATGATTTATTTTCAGCACATTCGTCGGTTACTAATTCAAAAGTAATCAGCAAGACTTTATTTTCAGCATATTCGTAGGTTACTATTTCAAAAGTAATCGGCAAGACTTTATTTTCAGCACATTCGTCGGATACTATTTCAAAAGTAATCGGCAAGATTTTTATTTTCAGCATATTCGTCGGTTACTATTTCAAAAGTAATCGGCAAGATTTTTATTTTCAGCATATTTGTCGGTTACTATTTTAAAAGTAAGCGGCATGACTTTATTTTCAGCACATTCGTTGGTTACTATTTCAAAAGTAATTGGCAAGATTTTTTTTCTGCATATTCGTCGGTTACTATTTCAAATGTAATCGGAAAGATTTTAATTTTCAGCATATTCGTCGGTTACTATTTCAAAAGTAATCGGCAAGACTTTATTTTCAGCACATTCGTCGCTTACTATTTCAAAAGTAATCGGCATGATTTTTATTTTCAGCATATTCGTCGGTTACTATTTCAAAAGTAATCGCCAAGATATTTATTTTCAGCATATTTGTCGATTACTATTTTAAAAGTAATCGGCAAGACTTTATTTTCAGCACATTCGTCGGTTACTATTTCAAAAGTAATCGGCAAGACTTTATTTTCAGCACATTCGTCGGTTACTATTTCAAAAGTAATCGGCAAGACTTTATTTTCAGCACATTCGTCGGTTACTATTTCAAAAGTAATCGGCAAGATTTTTTTTCTGCATATTCGGCGGTTACTATTTCAAAAGTAATCGGCAAGACTTTATTTTCAGCACATTCGTCGGTTACTATTTCAAA
Source organism: Medicago lupulina (assembly GCA_958299785.1). Classification (NCBI taxonomy): domain Eukaryota; kingdom Viridiplantae; phylum Streptophyta; class Magnoliopsida; order Fabales; family Fabaceae; genus Medicago; species Medicago lupulina. The sequence goes on along the minus strand of OY283143.1, from coordinate 38,287,542 downwards.
AGTAATCGGCGAGATTTTTATTTTCAACATATTCGTCGGTTACTATTTCAAAAGTAATCGGAAAGATTTTTATTTTCAGCATATTTGTCTGTTACTATATTAAAAGTAAGCGACAAGATTTTTATTTTCAACATATTCGTCGGTTACTATTTCAAAAGTAATCGGCAAGACTTTAATTTCAGCACATTCGTCGGTTACTATTTCAAAAGTAATCGACAAGATTTTTATTTTCAGCATATTCGTCGGTTACTATTTCAAAAGTAATCGGTAAGATTTTTATTTTCAGTAGATTCGTCGGTTACTATTTCAAAAGTAATCGGCAAGATTTTTATTTTCAGCATATTTGTCGGTTACTATTTTAAAAGTAAGCGGCATGACTTTATTTTCAGCACATTCGTTGGTTACTATTTCAAAAGTAATTGGCAAGATTTTTTTTCTGCATATTCGTCGGTTACTATTTCAAATGTAATCGGAAAGATTTTAATTTTCAGCATATTCGTCGGTTACTATTTCAAAAGTAATCGGCAAGACTTTATTTTCAGCACATTCGTCGCTTACTATTTCAAAAGTAATCGGCATGATTTTTATTTTCAGCATATTCGTCGGTTACTATTTCAAAAGTAATCGCCAAGATATTTATTTTCAGCATATTTGTCGGTTACTATTTTAAAAGTAATCGGCAAGACTTTATTTTCAGCACATTCGTCGGTTACTATTTCAAAAGTAATCGGCAAGACTTTATTTTCAGCACATTCGTCGGTTACTATTTCAAAAGTAATCGGCAAGACTTTATTTTCAGCACATTCGTCGGTTACTATTTCAAAAGTAATCGGCAAGATTTTTTTTTCTGCATATTCGGCGGTTACTATTTCAAAAGTAATCGGCAAGACTTTATTTTCAGCACATTCGTCGGTTACTATTTCAAAAGTAATCGGCGAGATTTTTATTTTCAACATATTCGTCGGTTACTATTTCAAAAGTAATCGGAAAGATTTTTATTTTCAGCATATTTGTCTGTTACTATATTAAAAGTAAGCGACAAGATTTTTATTTTCAACATATTCGTCGGTTACTATTTCAAAAGTAATCGGCAAGACTTTAATTTCAGCACATTCGTCGGTTACTATTTCAAAAGTAATCGACAAGATTTTTATTTTCAGCATATTCGTCGGTTACTATTTCAAAAGTAATCGGTAAGATTTTTATTTTCAGTAGATTCGTCGGTTACTATTTCAAAAGTAATCGGCAAGACTTTATTTTTGGCAGATTCGTCGATTACTATTTCAAAAGTAATCGGCAAGATTTTTATTTTCAGCATATTTGTCGGTTACTATATTAAAAGTAATCGACAAGATTTTTATTTTCAACATATTCGTCGGTTACTATTTCAAAAGTAATCAGCAAGACTTTATTTTCAGCATATTCGTCGGTTACTATTTCAAAAGTAATCGGCAAGACTTTATGTTCAGCACATTCGTCGGTTACTATTTCAAAAGTAATCGGCAAGATTTTTAATTTCAGCATATTCGTCGGTTACTATTTCAAAAGTAATCGGCAAGATTTTTATTTTCAGCATATTTTTCGGTTACTATTTTAAAAGTAATCGGCATGACTTTATTTTCAGCACATTCGTCGGTTACTATTTCAAAGGTAATCGGCATGATTTATTTTCAGCACATTCGTCGGTTACTAATTCAAAAGTAATCAACAAGACTTTATTTTCAGCATATTCGTCGGTTACTATTTCAAAAGTAATCGGCAAGCCTTTATTTTCAGCACATTCGTCGGTTACTATTTCAAAAGTAATCGGCAAGATTTTTATTTTCAGCATATTCGTCGGTTACTATTTCAAAAGTAATCGACAAGATTTTTATTTCCAGCATATTTGTCGGTTACTATTTTAAAAGTAATCGGCAAGACTTTATTTTCAGCACATTCGTCGGTTACTATTTCAAAGGTAATCGGCATGATTTATTTTCAGCACATTCGTCGGTTACTAATTCAAAAGTAATCAGCAAGACTTTATTTTCAGCATATTCGTAGGTTACTATTTCAAAAGTAATCGGCAAGACTTTATTTTCAGCACATTCGTCGGATACTATTTCAAAAGTAATCGGCAAGATTTTTATTTTCAGCATATTCGTCGGTTACTATTTCAAAAGTAATCGGCAAGATTTTTATTTTCAGCATATTTGTCGGTTACTATTTTAAAAGTAAGCGGCATGACTTTATTTTCAGCACATTCGTTGGTTACTATTTCAAAAGTAATTGGCAAGATTTTTTTTCTGCATATTCGTCGGTTACTATTTCAAATGTAATCGGAAAGATTTTAATTTTCAGCATATTCGTCGGTTACTATTTCAAAAGTAATCGGCAAGACTTTATTTTCAGCACATTCGTCGCTTACTATTTCAAAAGTAATCGGCATGATTTTTATTTTCAGCATATTCGTCGGTTACTATTTCAAAAGTAATCGCCAAGATATTTATTTTCAGCATATTTGTCGGTTACTATTTTAAAAGTAATCGGCAAGACTTTATTTTCAGCACATTCGTCGGTTACTATTTCAAAAGTAATCGGCAAGACTTTATTTTCAGCACATTCGTCGGTTACTATTTCAAAAGTAATCGGCAAGACTTTATTTTCAGCACATTCGTCGGTTACTATTTCAAAAGTAATCGGCAAGATTTTTTTTTCTGCATATTCGGCGGTTACTATTTCAAAAGTAATCGGCAAGACTTTATTTTCAGCACATTCGTCGGTTACTATTTCAAAAGTAATCGGCGAGATTTTTATTTTCAACATATTCGTCGGTTACTATTTCAAAAGTAATCGGAAAGATTTTTATTTTCAGCATATTTGTCTGTTACTATATTAAAAGTAAGCGACAAGATTTTTATTTTCAACATATTCGTCGGTTACTATTTCAAAAGTAATCGGCAAGACTTTAATTTCAGCACATTCGTCGGTTACTATTTCAAAAGTAATCGACAAGATTTTTATTTTCAGCATATTCGTCGGTTACTATTTCAAAAGTAATCGGTAAGATTTTTATTTTCAGTAGATTCGTCGGTTACTATTTCAAAAGTAATCGGCAAGATTTTTATTTTCAGCATATTTGTCGGTTACTATTTTAAAAGTAAGCGGCATGACTTTATTTTCAGCACATTCGTTGGTTACTATTTCAAAAGTAATTGGCAAGATTTTTTTTCTGCATATTCGTCGGTTACTATTTCAAATGTAATCGGAAAGATTTTAATTTTCAGCATATTCGTCGGTTACTATTTCAAAAGTAATCGGCAAGACTTTATTTTCAGCACATTCGTCGCTTACTATTTCAAAAGTAATCGGCATGATTTTTATTTTCAGCATATTCGTCGGTTACTATTTCAAAAGTAATCGCCAAGATATTTATTTTCAGCATATTTGTCGGTTACTATTTTAAAAGTAATCGGCAAGACTTTATTTTCAGCACATTCGTCGGTTACTATTTCAAAAGTAATCGGCAAGACTTTATTTTCAGCACATTCGTCGGTTACTATTTCAAAAGTAATCGGCAAGACTTTATTTTCAGCACATTCGTCGGTTACTATTTCAAAAGTAATCGGCAAGATTTTTTTTTCTGCATATTCGGCGGTTACTATTTCAAAAGTAATCGGCAAGACTTTATTTTCAGCACATTCGTCGGTTACTATTTCAAAAGTAATCGGCGAGATTTTTATTTTCAACATATTCGTCGGTTACTATTTCAAAAGTAATCGGAAAGATTTTTATTTTCAGCATATTTGTCTGTTACTATATTAAAAGTAAGCGACAAGATTTTTATTTTCAACATATTCGTCGGTTACTATTTCAAAAGTAATCGGCAAGACTTTAATTTCAGCACATTCGTCGGTTACTATTTCAAAAGTAATCGACAAGATTTTTATTTTCAGCATATTCGTCGGTTACTATTTCAAAAGTAATCGGTAAGATTTTTATTTTCAGTAGATTCGTCGGTTACTATTTCAAAAGTAATCGGCAAGACTTTATTTTTGGCAGATTCGTCGATTACTATTTCAAAAGTAATCGGCAAGATTTTTATTTTCAGCATATTTGTCGGTTACTATATTAAAAGTAATCGACAAGATTTTTATTTTCAACATATTCGTCGGTTACTATTTCAAAAGTAATCGGCAAGACTTTATTTTCAGCATATTCGTCGGTTACTATTTCAAAAGTAATCGGCAAGACTTTATGTTCAGCACATTCGTCGGTTACTATTTCAAAAGTAATCGGCAAGATTTTTAATTTCAGCATATTCGTCGGTTACTATTTCAAAAGTAATCGGCAAGATTTTTATTTTCAGCATATTTTTCGGTTACTATTTTAAAAGTAATCGGCATGACTTTATTTTCAGCACATTCGTCGGTTACTATTTCAAAGGTAATCGGCATGATTTATTTTCAGCACATTCGTCGGTTACTAATTCAAAAGTAATCAACAAGACTTTATTTTCAGCATATTCGTCGGTTACTATTTCAAAAGTAATCGGCAAGCCTTTATTTTCAGCACATTCGTCGGTTACTATTTCAAAAGTAATCGGCAAGATTTTTATTTTCAGCATATTCGTCGGTTACTATTTCAAAAGTAATCGACAAGATTTTTATTTCCAGCATATTTGTCGGTTACTATTTTAAAAGTAATCGGCAAGACTTTATTTTCAGCACATTCGTCGGTTACTATTTCAAAGGTAATCGGCATGATTTATTTTCAGCACATTCGTCGGTTACTAATTCAAAAGTAATCAGCAAGACTTTATTTTCAGCATATTCGTAGGTTACTATTTCAAAAGTAATCGGCAAGACTTTATTTTCAGCACATTCGTCGGATACTATTTCAAAAGTAATCGGCAAGATTTTTATTTTCAGCATATTCGTCGGTTACTATTTCAAAAGTAATCGGCAAGATTTTTATTTTCAGCATATTTGTCGGTTACTATTTTAAAAGTAAGCGGCATGACTTTATTTTCAGCACATTCGTTGGTTACTATTTCAAAAGTAATTGGCAAGATTTTTTTTCTGCATATTCGTCGGTTACTATTTCAAATGTAATCGGAAAGATTTTAATTTTCAGCATATTCGTCGGTTACTATTTCAAAAGTAATCGGCAAGACTTTATTTTCAGCACATTCGTCGCTTACTATTTCAAAAGTAATCGGCATGATTTTTATTTTCAGCATATTCGTCGGTTACTATTTCAAAAGTAATCGCCAAGATATTTATTTTCAGCATATTTGTCGGTTACTATTTTAAAAGTAATCGGCAAGACTTTATTTTCAGCACATTCGTCGGTTACTATTTCAAAAGTAATCGGCAAGACTTTATTTTCAGCACATTCGTCGGTTACTATTTCAAAAGTAATCGGCAAGACTTTATTTTCAGCACATTCGTCGGTTACTATTTCAAAAGTAATCGGCAAGATTTTTTTTTCTGCATATTCGGCGGTTACTATTTCAAAAGTAATCGGCAAGACTTTATTTTCAGCACATTCGTCGGTTACTATTTCAAAAGTAATCGGCGAGATTTTTATTTTCAACATATTCGTCGGTTACTATTTCAAAAGTAATCGGAAAGATTTTTATTTTCAGCATATTTGTCTGTTACTATATTAAAAGTAAGCGACAAGATTTTTATTTTCAACATATTCGTCGGTTACTATTTCAAAAGTAATCGGCAAGACTTTAATTTCAGCACATTCGTCGGTTACTATTTCAAAAGTAATCGACAAGATTTTTATTTTCAGCATATTCGTCGGTTACTATTTCAAAAGTAATCGGTAAGATTTTTATTTTCAGTAGATTCGTCGGTTACTATTTCAAAAGTAATCGGCAAGATTTTTATTTTCAGCATATTTGTCGGTTACTATTTTAAAAGTAAGCGGCATGACTTTATTTTCAGCACATTCGTTGGTTACTATTTCAAAAGTAATTGGCAAGATTTTTTTTCTGCATATTCGTCGGTTACTATTTCAAATGTAATCGGAAAGATTTTAATTTTCAGCATATTCGTCGGTTACTATTTCAAAAGTAATCGGCAAGACTTTATTTTCAGCACATTCGTCGCTTACTATTTCAAAAGTAATCGGCATGATTTTTATTTTCAGCATATTCGTCGGTTACTATTTCAAAAGTAATCGCCAAGATATTTATTTTCAGCATATTTGTCGGTTACTATTTTAAAAGTAATCGGCAAGACTTTATTTTCAGCACATTCGTCGGTTACTATTTCAAAAGTAATCAGCAAGACTTTATTTTCAGCACATTCGTCGGTTACTATTTCAAAAGTAATCGGCAAGACTTTATTTTCAGCACATTCGTCGGTTACTATTTCAAAAGTAATCAGCAAGATTTTTTTTTCTGCATATTCGGCGGTTACTATTTCAAAAGTAATCGGCAAGACTTTATTTTCAGCACATTCGTCGGTTACTATTTCAAAAGTAATCGGCGAGATTTTTATTTTCAACATATTCGTCGGTTACTATTTCAAAAGTAATCGGAAAGATTTTTATTTTCAGCATATTTGTCTGTTACTATATTAAAAGTAAGCGACAAGATTTTTATTTTCAACATATTCGTCGGTTACTATTTCAAAAGTAATCGGCAAGACTTTAATTTCAGCACATTCGTCGGTTACTATTTCAAAAGTAATCGACAAGATTTTTATTTTCAGCATATTCGTCGGTTACTATTTCAAAAGTAATCGGTAAGATTTTTATTTTCAGTAGATTCGTCGGTTACTATTTCAAAAGTAATCGGCAAGACTTTATTTTTGGCAGATTCGTCGATTACTATTTCAAAAGTAATCGGCAAGATTTTTATTTTCAGCATATTTGTCGGTTACTATATTAAAAGTAATCGACAAGATTTTTATTTTCAACATATTCGTCGGTTACTATTTCAAAAGTAATCAGCAAAACTTTATTTTCAGCATATTCGTCGGTTACTATTTCAAAAGTAATCGGCAAGACTTTATGTTCAGCACATTCGTCGGTTACTATTTCAAAAGTAATCGGCAAGATTTTTAATTTCAGCATATTCGTCGGTTACTATTTCAAAAGTAATCGGCAAGATTTTTATTTTCAGCATATTTTTCGGTTACTATTTTAAAAGTAATCGGCATGACTTTATTTTCAGCACATTCGTCGGTTACTATTTCAAAGGTAATCGGCATGATTTATTTTCAGCACATTCGTCGGTTACTAATTCAAAAGTAATCAACAAGACTTTATTTTCAGCATATTCGTCGGTTACTATTTCAAAAGTAATCGGCAAGCCTTTATTTTCAGCACATTCGTCGGTTACTATTTCAAAAGTAATCGGCAAGATTTTTATTTTCAGCATATTCGTCGGTTACTATTTCAAAAGTAATCGACAAGATTTTTATTTCCAGCATATTTGTCGGTTACTATTTTAAAAGTAATCGGCAAGACTTTATTTTCAGCACATTCGTCGGTTACTATTTCAAAGGTAATCGGCATGATTTATTTTCAGCACATTCGTCGGTTACTAATTCAAAAGTAATCAGCAAGACTTTATTTTCAGCATATTCGTAGGTTACTATTTCAAAAGTAATCGGCAAGACTTTATTTTCAGCACATTCGTCGGATACTATTTCAAAAGTAATCGGCAAGATTTTTATTTTCAGCATATTCGTCGGTTACTATTTCAAAAGTAATCGGCAAGATTTTTATTTTCAGCATATTTGTCGGTTACTATTTTAAAAGTAAGCGGCATGACTTTATTTTCAGCACATTCGTTGGTTACTATTTCAAAAGTAATTGGCAAGATTTTTTTTCTGCATATTCGTCGGTTACTATTTCAAATGTAATCGGAAAGATTTTAATTTTCAGCATATTCGTCGGTTACTATTTCAAAAGTAATCGGCAAGACTTTATTTTCAGCACATTCGTCGCTTACTATTTCAAAAGTAATCGGCATGATTTTTATTTTCAGCATATTCGTCGGTTACTATTTCAAAAGTAATCGCCAAGATATTTATTTTCAGCATATTTGTCGGTTACTATTTTAAAAGTAATCGGCAAGACTTTATTTTCAGCACATTCGTCGGTTACTATTTCAAAAGTAATCGGCAAGACTTTATTTTCAGCACATTCGTCGGTTACTATTTCAAAAGTAATCGGCAAGACTTTATTTTCAGCACATTCGTCGGTTACTATTTCAAAAGTAATCGGCAAGATTTTTTTTTCTGCATATTCGGCGGTTACTATTTCAAAAGTAATCGGCAAGACTTTATTTTCAGCACATTCGTCGGTTACTATTTCAAAAGTAATCGGCGAGATTTTTATTTTCAACATATTCGTCGGTTACTATTTCAAAAGTAATCGGAAAGATTTTTATTTTCAGCATATTTGTCTGTTACTATATTAAAAGTAAGCGACAAGATTTTTATTTTCAACATATTCGTCGGTTACTATTTCAAAAGTAATCGGCAAGACTTTAATTTCAGCACATTCGTCGGTTACTATTTCAAAAGTAATCGACAAGATTTTTATTTTCAGCATATTCGTCGGTTACTATTTCAAAAGTAATCGGTAAGATTTTTATTTTCAGTAGATTCGTCGGTTACTATTTCAAAAGTAATCGGCAAGATTTTTATTTTCAGCATATTTGTCGGTTACTATTTTAAAAGTAAGCGGCATGACTTTATTTTCAGCACATTCGTTGGTTACTATTTCAAAAGTAATTGGCAAGATTTTTTTTCTGCATATTCGTCGGTTACTATTTCAAATGTAATAGGAAAGATTTTAATTTTCAGCATATTCGTCGGTTACTATTTCAAAAGTAATCGGCAAGACTTTATTTTCAGCACATTCGTCGCTTACTATTTCAAAAGTAATCGGCATGATTTTTATTTTCAGCATATTCGTCGGTTACTATTTCAAAAGTAATCGCCAAGATATTTATTTTCAGCATATTTGTCGGTTACTATTTTAAAAGTAATCGGCAAGACTTTATTTTCAGCACATTCGTCGGTTACTATTTCAAAAGTAATCGGCAAGACTTTATTTTCAGCACATTCGTCGGTTACTATTTCAAAAGTAATCGGCAAGACTTTATTTTCAGCACATTCGTCGGTTACTATTTCAAAAGTAATCGGCAAGATTTTTTTTTCTGCATATTCGGCGGTTACTATTTCAAAAGTAATCGGCAAGACTTTATTTTCAGCACATTCGTCGGTTACTATTTCAAAAGTAATCGGCGAGATTTTTATTTTCAACATATTCGTCGGTTACTATTTCAAAAGTAATCGGAAAGATTTTTATTTTCAGCATATTTGTCTGTTACTATATTAAAAGTAAGCGACAAGATTTTTATTTTCAACATATTCGTCGGTTACTATTTCAAAAGTAATCGGCAAGACTTTAATTTCAGCACATTCGTCGGTTACTATTTCAAAAGTAATCGACAAGATTTTTATTTTCAGCATATTCGTCGGTTACTATTTCAAAAGTAATCGGTAAGATTTTTATTTTCAGTAGATTCGTCGGTTACTATTTCAAAAGTAATCGGCAAGACTTTATTTTTGGCAGATTCGTCGATTACTATTTCAAAAGTAATCGGCAAGATTTTTATTTTCAGCATATTTGTCGGTTACTATATTAAAAGTAATCGACAAGATTTTTATTTTCAACATATTCGTCGGTTACTATTTCAAAAGTAATCAGCAAGACTTTATTTTCAGCATATTCGTCGGTTACTATTTCAAAAGTAATCGGCAAGACTTTATGTTCAGCACATTCGTCGGTTACTATTTCAAAAGTAATCGGCAAGATTTTTAATTTCAGCATATTCGTCGGTTACTATTTCAAAAGTAATCGGCAAGATTTTTATTTTCAGCATATTTTTCGGTTACTATTTTAAAAGTAATCGGCATGACTTTATTTTCAGCACATTCGTCGGTTACTATTTCAAAGGTAATCGGCATGATTTATTTTCAGCACATTCGTCGGTTACTAATTCAAAAGTAATCAACAAGACTTTATTTTCAGCATATTCGTCGGTTACTATTTCAAAAGTAATCGGCAAGACTTTATTTTCAGCACATTCGTCGGTTACTATTTCAAAAGTAATCGGCAAGACTTTAATTTCAGCACATTCGTCGGTTACTATTTCAAAAGTAATTGGCAAGATTTTTATTTTCAGTAGATTCGTCGGTTACTATTTCAAAATTAATCGGCAAGACTTTATTTTTGGCAGATACGTCGATTACTATTTCAAAAGTAATCGGCAAGATTTTTATTTTCAGCATATTTGTCGGTTACTATATTAAAAGTAATCGACAAGATTTTTATTTTCAACATATTCGTCGGTTACTATTTCAAAAGTAATCAGCAAGACTTTATTTTCAGCATATTCGTCGGTTACTATTTCAAAAGTAATCGGCAAGCCTTTATTTTCAGCACATTCGTCGCTTACTATTTCAAAAGTAATCGGCATGATTTTTATTTTCAGCATATTCGTCGGTTACTATTTCAAAAGTAATCGCCAAGATATTTATTTTCAGCATATTTGTCGGTTACTATTTTAAAAGTAATCGGCAAGACTTTATTTTCAGCACATTCGTCGGTTACTATTTCAAAAGTAATCGGCAAGATTTTTATTTTCAGCATATTTTTCGGTTACTATTTTAAAAGTAATCGGCATGACTTTATTTTCAGCACATTCGTCGGTTACTATTTCAAAGGTAATCGGCATGATTTATTTTCAGCACATTCGTCGGTTACTAATTCAAAAGTAATCAACAAGACTTTATTTTCAGCATATTCGTCGGTTACTATTTCAAAAGTAATCGGCAAGACTTTATTTTCAGCACATTCGTCGGTTACTATTTCAAAAGTAATCGGCAAGACTTTAATTTCAGCACATTCGTCGGTTACTATTTCAAAAGTAATTGGCAAGATTTTTATTTTCAGTAGATTCGTCGGTTACTATTTCAAAATTAATCGGCAAGACTTTATTTTTGGCAGATTCGTCGATTACTATTTCAAAAGTAATCGGCAAGATTTTTATTTTCAGCATATTTGTCGGTTACTATATTAAAAGTAATCGACAAGATTTTTATTTTCAACATATTCGTCGGTTACTATTTCAAAAGTAATCAGCAAGACTTTATTTTCAGCATATTCGTCGGTTACTATTTCAAAAGTAATCGGCAAGCCTTTATTTTCAGCACATTCGTCGCTTACTATTTCAAAAGTAATCGGCATGATTTTTATTTTCAGCATATTCGTCGGTTACTATTTCAAAAGTAATCGCCAAGATATTTATTTTCAGCATATTTGTCGGTTACTATTTTAAAAGTAATCGGCAAGACTTTATTTTCAGCACATTCGTCGGTTACTATTTCAAAAGTAATCGGCAAGATTTTTATTTTCAGCATATTTTTCGGTTACTATTTTAAAAGTAATCGGCATGACTTTATTTTCAGCACATTCGTCGGTTACTATTTCAAAGGTAATCGGCATGATTTATTTTCAGCACATTCGTCGGTTACTAATTCAAAAGTAATCAACAAGACTTTATTTTCAGCATATTCGTCGGTTACTATTTCAAAAGTAATCGGCAAGACTTTATTTTCAGCACATTCGTCGGTTACTATTTCAAAAGTAATCGGCAAGACTTTAATTTCAGCACATTCGTCGGTTACTATTTCAAAAGTAATTGGCAAGATTTTTATTTTCAGTAGATTCGTCGGTTACTATTTCAAAATTAATCGGCAAGACTTTATTTTTGGCAGATTCGTCGATTACTATTTCAAAAGTAATCGGCAAGATTTTTATTTTCAGCATATTTGTCGGTTACTATATTAAAAGTAATCGACAAGATTTTTATTTTCAACATATTCGTCGGTTACTATTTCAAAAGTAATCAGCAAGACTTTATTTTCAGCATATTCGTCGGTTACTATTTCAAAAGTAATCGGCAAGCCTTTATTTTCAGCACATTCGTCGCTTACTATTTCAAAAGTAATCGGCATGATTTTTATTTTCAGCATATTCGTCGGTTACTATTTCAAAAGTAATCGCCAAGATATTTATTTTCAGCATATTTGTCGGTTACTATTTTAAAAGTAATCGGCAAGACTTTATTTTCAGCACATTCGTCGGTTACTATTTCAAAAGTAATCGGCAAGACTTTATTTTCAGCACATTCGTCGGTTACTATTTCAAAAGTAATCGGCAAGACTTTATTTTCGGCACATTCGTCGGTTACTATTTCAAAAGTAATCGGCAAGATTTTTTTTTCTGCATATTCGTCGGTTACTATTTCAAAAGTAATCGGCAAGATTTTTATTTTCAGCATATTCGGCGGTTACTATTTCAAAAGTAATCGGCAAGACTTTATTTTCAGCACATTCGTCGGTTACTATTTCAAAAGTAATCGGCGAGATTTTTATTTTCAACATATTCGTCGGTTACTATTTCAAAAGTAATCGGAAAGATTTTTATTTTCAGCATATTTGTCTGTTACTATATTAAAAGTAAGCGACAAGATTTTTATTTTCAACATATTCGTCGGTTACTATTTCAAAAGTAATCGGCAAGACTTTATTTTCAGCACATTCGTCGGTTACTATTTCAAAAGTAATCGGCAAGACTTTAATTTCAGCACATTCGTCGGTTACTATTTCAAAAGTAATCGACAAGATTTTTATTTTCAGCATATTCGTCGGTTACTATTTCAAAAGTAATCGGTAAGATTTTTATTTTCAGTAGATTCGTCGGTTACTATTTCAAAAGTAATCGGCAAGACTTTATTTTTGGCAGATTCGTCGATTACTATTTCAAAAGTAATCGGCAAGATTTTTATTTTCAGCATATTTGTCGGTTACTATATTAAAAGTAATCGACAAGATTTTTATTTTCAGCATATTCGTCGGTTACTATTTCAAAAGTAATCGGCAAGACTTTATGTTCAGCACATTCGTCGGTTACTATTTCAAAAGTAATCGGCAAGATTTTTAATTTCAGCATATTCGTCGGTTACTATTTCAAAAGTAATCGGCAAGATTTTTATTTTCAGCATATTTTTCGGTTACTATTTTAAAAGTAATCGGCATGACTTTATTTTCAGCACATTCGTCGGTTACTATTTCAAAGGTAATCGGCATGATTTATTTTCAGCACATTCGTCGGTTACTAATTCAAAAGTAATCAACAAGACTTTATTTTCAGCATATTCGTCGGTTACTATTTCAAAAGTAATCGGCAAGACTTTATTTTCAGCACATTCGTCGGTTACTATTTCAAAAGTAATCGGCAAGACTTTAATTTCAGCACATTCGTCGGTTACTATTTCAAAAGTAATTGGCAAGATTTTTATTTTCAATAGATTCGTCGGTTACTATTTCAAAATTAATCGGCAAGACTTTATTTTTGGCAGATTCGTCGATTACTATTTCAAAAGTAATCGGCAAGATTTTTATTTTCAGCATATTTGTCGGTTACTATATTAAAAGTAATCGACAAGATTTTTATTTTCAACATATTCGTCGGTTACTATTTCAAAAGTAATCAGCAAGACTTTATTTTCAGCATATTCGTCGGTTACTATTTCAAAAGTAATCAGCAAGACTTTATTTTCAGCATATTCGTAGGTTACTATTTCAAAAGTAATCGGCAAGACTTTATTTTCAGCACATTCGTCGGATACTATTTCAAAAGTAATCGGCAAGATTTTTATTTTCAGCATATTCGTCGGTTACTATTTCAAAAGTAATCGGCAAGATTTTTATTTTCAGCATATTTGTCGGTTACTATTTTAAAAGTAAGCGGCATGACTTTATTTTCAGCACATTCGTTGGTTACTATTTCAAAAGTAATTGGCAAGATTTTTTTTCTGCATATTCGTCGGTTACTATTTCAAATGTAATCGGAAAGATTTTAATTTTCAGCATATTCGTCGGTTACTATTTCAAAAGTAATCGGCAAGACTTTATTTTCAGCACATTCGTCGCTTACTATTTCAAAAGTAATCGGCATGATTTTTATTTTCAGCATATTCGTCGGTTACTATTTCAAAAGTAATCGCCAAGATATTTATTTTCAGCATATTTGTCGGTTACTATTTTAAAAGTAATCGGCAAGACTTTATTTTCAGCACATTCGTCGGTTACTATTTCAAAAGTAATCGGCAAGACTTTATTTTCAGCACATTCGTCGGTTACTATTTCAAAAGTAATCGGCAAGACTTTATTTTCAGCACATTCGTCGGTTACTATTTCAAAAGTAATCGGCAAGATTTTTTTTTCTGCATATTCGGCGGTTACTATTTCAAAAGTAATCGGCAAGACTTTATTTTCAGCACATTCGTCGGTTACTATTTCAAAAGTAATCGGCGAGATTTTTATTTTCAACATATTCGTCGGTTACTATTTCAAAAGTAATCGGAAAGATTTTTATTTTCAGCATATTTGTCTGTTACTATATTAAAAGTAAGCGACAAGATTTTTATTTTCAACATATTCGTCGGTTACTATTTCAAAAGTAATCGGCAAGACTTTAATTTCAGCACATTCGTCGGTTACTATTTCAAAAGTAATCGACAAGATTTTTATTTTCAGCATATTCGTCGGTTACTATTTCAAAAGTAATCGGTAAGATTTTTATTTTCAGTAGATTCGTCGGTTACTATTTCAAAAGTAATCGGCAAGATTTTTATTTTCAGCATATTTGTCGGTTACTATTTTAAAAGTAAGCGGCATGACTTTATTTTCAGCACATTCGTTGGTTACTATTTCAAAAGTAATTGGCAAGATTTTTTTTCTGCATATTCGTCGGTTACTATTTCAAATGTAATAGGAAAGATTTTAATTTTCAGCATATTCGTCGGTTACTATTTCAAAAGTAATCGGCAAGACTTTATTTTCAGCACATTCGTCGCTTACTATTTCAAAAGTAATCGGCATGATTTTTATTTTCAGCATATTCATCGGTTACTATTTCAAAAGTAATCGCCAAGATATTTATTTTCAGCATATTTGTCGGTTACTATTTTAAAAGTAATCGGCAAGACTTTATTTTCAGCACATTCGTCGGTTACTATTTCAAAAGTAATCGGCAAGACTTTATTTTCAGCACATTCGTCGGTTACTATTTCAAAAGTAATCGGCAAGACTTTATTTTCAGCACATTCGTCGGTTACTATTTCAAAAGTAATCGGCAAGATTTTTTTTTCTGCATATTCGGCGGTTACTATTTCAAAAGTAATCGGCAAGACTTTATTTTCAGCACATTCGTCGGTTACTATTTCAAAAGTAATCGGCGAGATTTTTATTTTCAACATATTCGTCGGTTACTATTTCAAAAGTAATCGGAAAGATTTTTATTTTCAGCATATTTGTCTGTTACTATATTAAAAGTAAGCGACAAGATTTTTATTTTCAACATATTCGTCGGTTACTATTTCAAAAGTAATCGGCAAGACTTTAATTTCAGCACATTCGTCGGTTACTATTTCAAAAGTAATCGACAAGATTTTTATTTTCAGCATATTCGTCGGTTACTATTTCAAAAGTAATCGGTAAGATTTTTATTTTCAGTAGATTCGTCGGTTACTATTTCAAAAGTAATCGGCAAGACTTTATTTTTGGCAGATTCGTCGATTACTATTTCAAAAGTAATCGGCAAGATTTTTATTTTCAGCATATTTGTCGGTTACTATATTAAAAGTAATCGACAAGATTTTTATTTTCAACATATTCGTCGGTTACTATTTCAAAAGTAATCAGCAAGACTTTATTTTCAGCATATTCGTCGGTTACTATTTCAAAAGTAATCGGCAAGACTTTATGTTCAGCACATTCGTCGGTTACTATTTCAAAAGTAATCGGCAAGATTTTTAATTTCAGCATATTCGTCGGTTACTATTTCAAAAGTAATCGGCAAGATTTTTATTTTCAGCATATTTTTCGGTTACTATTTTAAAAGTAATCGGCATGACTTTATTTTCAGCACATTCGTCGGTTACTATTTCAAAGGTAATCGGCATGATTTATTTTCAGCACATTCGTCGGTTACTAATTCAAAAGTAATCAACAAGACTTTATTTTCAGCATATTCGTCGGTTACTATTTCAAAAGTAATCGGCAAGACTTTATTTTCAGCACATTCGTCGGTTACTATTTCAAAAGTAATCGGCAAGACTTTAATTTCAGCACATTCGTCGGTTACTATTTCAAAAGTAATTGGCAAGATTTTTATTTTCAGTAGATTCGTCGGTTACTATTTCAAAATTAATCGGCAAGACTTTATTTTTGGCAGATACGTCGATTACTATTTCAAAAGTAATCGGCAAGATTTTTATTTTCAGCATATTTGTCGGTTACTATATTAAAAGTAATCGACAAGATTTTTATTTTCAACATATTCGTCGGTTACTATTTCAAAAGTAATCAGCAAGACTTTATTTTCAGCATATTCGTCGGTTACTATTTCAAAAGTAATCGGCAAGCCTTTATTTTCAGCACATTCGTCGCTTACTATTTCAAAAGTAATCGGCATGATTTTTATTTTCAGCATATTCGTCGGTTACTATTTCAAAAGTAATCGCCAAGATATTTATTTTCAGCATATTTGTCGGTTACTATTTTAAAAGTAATCGGCAAGACTTTATTTTCAGCACATTCGTCGGTTACTATTTCAAAAGTAATCGGCAAGATTTTTATTTTCAGCATATTTTTCGGTTACTATTTTAAAAGTAATCGGCATGACTTTATTTTCAGCACATTCGTCGGTTACTATTTCAAAGGTAATCGGCATGATTTATTTTCAGCACATTCGTCGGTTACTAATTCAAAAGTAATCAACAAGACTTTATTTTCAGCATATTCGTCGGTTACTATTTCAAAAGTAATCGGCAAGACTTTATTTTCAGCACATTCGTCGGTTACTATTTCAAAAGTAATCGGCAAGACTTTAATTTCAGCACATTCGTCGGTTACTATTTCAAAAGTAATTGGCAAGATTTTTATTTTCAGTAGATTCGTCGGTTACTATTTCAAAATTAATCGGCAAGACTTTATTTTTGGCAGATTCGTCGATTACTATTTCAAAAGTAATCGGCAAGATTTTTATTTTCAGCATATTTGTCGGTTACTATATTAAAAGTAATCGACAAGATTTTTATTTTCAACATATTCGTCGGTTACTATTTCAAAAGTAATCAGCAAGACTTTATTTTCAGCATATTCGTCGGTTACTATTTCAAAAGTAATCGGCAAGCCTTTATTTTCAGCACATTCGTCGCTTACTATTTCAAAAGTAATCGGCATGATTTTTATTTTCAGCATATTCGTCGGTTACTATTTCAAAAGTAATCGCCAAGATATTTATTTTCAGCATATTTGTCGGTTACTATTTTAAAAGTAATCGGCAAGACTTTATTTTCAGCACATTCGTCGGTTACTATTTCAAAAGTAATCGGCAAGATTTTTATTTTCAGCATATTTTTCGGTTACTATTTTAAAAGTAATCGGCATGACTTTATTTTCAGCACATTCGTCGGTTACTATTTCAAAGGTAATCGGCATGATTTATTTTCAGCACATTCGTCGGTTACTAATTCAAAAGTAATCAACAAGACTTTATTTTCAGCATATTCGTCGGTTACTATTTCAAAAGTAATCGGCAAGACTTTATTTTCAGCACATTCGTCGGTTACTATTTCAAAAGTAATCGGCAAGACTTTAATTTCAGCACATTCGTCGGTTACTATTTCAAAAGTAATTGGCAAGATTTTTATTTTCAGTAGATTCGTCGGTTACTATTTCAAAATTAATCGGCAAGACTTTATTTTTGGCAGATTCGTCGATTACTATTTCAAAAGTAATCGGCAAGATTTTTATTTTCAGCATATTTGTCGGTTACTATATTAAAAGTAATCGACAAGATTTTTATTTTCAACATATTCGTCGGTTACTATTTCAAAAGTAATCAGCAAGACTTTATTTTCAGCATATTCGTCGGTTACTATTTCAAAAGTAATCGGCAAGCCTTTATTTTCAGCACATTCGTCGCTTACTATTTCAAAAGTAATCGGCATGATTTTTATTTTCAGCATATTCGTCGGTTACTATTTCAAAAGTAATCGCCAAGATATTTATTTTCAGCATATTTGTCGGTTACTATTTTAAAAGTAATCGGCAAGACTTTATTTTCAGCACATTCGTCGGTTACTATTTCAAAAGTAATCGGCAAGACTTTATTTTCAGCACATTCGTCGGTTACTATTTCAAAAGTAATCGGCAAGACTTTATTTTCGGCACATTCGTCGGTTACTATTTCAAAAGTAATCGGCAAGATTTTTTTTTCTGCATATTCGTCGGTTACTATTTCAAAAGTAATCGGCAAGATTTTTATTTTCAGCATATTCGGCGGTTACTATTTCAAAAGTAATCGGCAAGACTTTATTTTCAGCACATTCGTCGGTTACTATTTCAAAAGTAATCGGCGAGATTTTTATTTTCAACATATTCGTCGGTTACTATTTCAAAAGTAATCGGAAAGATTTTTATTTTCAGCATATTTGTCTGTTACTATATTAAAAGTAAGCGACAAGATTTTTATTTTCAACATATTCGTCGGTTACTATTTCAAAAGTAATCGGCAAGACTTTATTTTCAGCACATTCGTCGGTTACTATTTCAAAAGTAATCGGCAAGACTTTAATTTCAGCACATTCGTCGGTTACTATTTCAAAAGTAATCGACAAGATTTTTATTTTCAGCATATTCGTCGGTTACTATTTCAAAAGTAATCGGTAAGATTTTTATTTTCAGTAGATTCGTCGGTTACTATTTCAAAAGTAATCGGCAAGACTTTATTTTTGGCAGATTCGTCGATTACTATTTCAAAAGTAATCGGCAAGATTTTTATTTTCAGCATATTTGTCGGTTACTATATTAAAAGTAATCGACAAGATTTTTATTTTCAACATATTCGTCGGTTACTATTTCAAAAGTAATCAGCAAGACTTTATTTTCAGCATATTCGTCGGTTACTATTTCAAAAGTAATCGGCAAGACTTTATGTTCAGCACATTCGTCGGTTACTATTTCAAAAGTAATCGGCAAGATTTTTAATTTCAGCATATTCGTCGGTTACTATTTCAAAAGTAATCGGCAAGATTTTTATTTTCAGCATATTTTTCGGTTACTATTTTAAAAGTAATCGGCATGACTTTATTTTCAGCACATTCGTCGGTTACTATTTCAAAGGTAATCGGCATGATTTATTTTCAGCACATTCGTCGGTTACTAATTCAAAAGTAATCAACAAGACTTTATTTTCAGCATATTCGTCGGTTACTATTTCAAAAGTAATCGGCAAGACTTTATTTTCAGCACATTCGTCGGTTACTATTTCAAAAGTAATCGGCAAGACTTTAATTTCAGCACATTCGTCGGTTACTATTTCAAAAGTAATTGGCAAGATTTTTATTTTCAATAGATTCGTCGGTTACTATTTCAAAATTAATCGGCAAGACTTTATTTTTGGCAGATTCGTCGATTACTATTTCAAAAGTAATCGGCAAGATTTTTATTTTCAGCATATTTGTCGGTTACTATATTAAAAGTAATCGACAAGATTTTTATTTTCAACATATTCGTCGGTTACTATTTCAAAAGTAATCAGCAAGACTTTATTTTCAGCATATTCGTCGGTTACTATTTCAAAAGTAATCGGCAAGCCTTTATTTTCAGCACATTCGTCGGTTACTATTTCAAAAGTAATCGGCAAGATTTTTATTTTCAGCATATTCGTCGGTTACTATTTCAAAAGTAATCGACAAGATTTTTATTTCCAGCATATTTGTCGGTACCTATTTTAAAAGTAATCGGCAAGACTTTATTTTC
This sequence comes from Medicago lupulina, assembly GCA_958299785.1. Classification (NCBI taxonomy): domain Eukaryota; kingdom Viridiplantae; phylum Streptophyta; class Magnoliopsida; order Fabales; family Fabaceae; genus Medicago; species Medicago lupulina. Next base: position 38,267,626 of record OY283143.1, on the reverse strand, counting down.
AGCACATTCGTCGGTTACTATTTCAAAGGTAATCGGCATGATTTATTTTCAGCACATTCGTCGGTTACTAATTCAAAAGTAATCAGCAAGACTTTATTTTCAGCATATTCGTAGGTTACTATTTCAAAAGTAATCGGCAAGACTTTATTTTCAGCACATTCGTCGGATACTATTTCAAAAGTAATCGGCAAGATTTTTATTTTCAACATATTCCTCGGTTACTATTTCAAAAGTAATCGGCAAGATTTTTATTTTCAGCATGTTCGTCGGTTACTATTTCAAAAGTAATCGGCAAGATTTCTTTTTTCAACATATTTGTCGGTTACTATTTTAAAAGTAATCTACAAGACTTTATTTTCAGCACGTTAGTCGGTTACTATTTCAAAAGTAATCGGCAAGATTTTTATTTTCAACATATTCGTCGGTTACTATTTCATAAGTAATCGGCATGATTTATTTTCAGCACATTCGTCGGTTACTATTTCAAAAGTAATCGACAAGATTTTTATTTTCAACATATTCCTCGGTTACTATTTAAAAAGTAATCGGTAAGATTTTTATTTTCAACATATTCGTCACTTACTATTTCAAAAGTAATCAGCAAGATTTTTATTTTCAACATATTCGTCGCTTACTATTTCAAAAGTAATCGGCATGATTTATTTTCAGCACATTCGTCGGTTACTATTTCAAAAGTAATCGGTAAGATTTTTATTTTGAGCACATTCGTCGGTTACTATTTTAAAAGTAATCGACAAGACTTTTATTTTCAGCACATTTGTCGGTTACTATTTCAAAAGTAATCGGCATGATTTATTTTCAGCACATTCGTCGGTTACTATTTCAAAAGTAATCGGCAAGATTTTTATTTTGAGCACATTCGTCGGTTACTATTTTAAAAGTAATCGACAAGACTTTTATTTTCAGCACATTTGTCGGTTACTATTTCAAAAGTAATCGGCATGATTTATTTTCAGCACATTCGTGGGTTACTATTTCAAAAGTAATCGGCAAGATTTTTATTTTGAGCACATTCGTCGGTTACTATTTTAAAAGTAATCGACAAGACTTTTATTTTCAGCACATTTGTCGGTTACTATTTCAAAAGTAATCGGCATGATTTATTTTCAGCACATTCGTCGGTTACTATTTCAAAAGTAATCGGCAAGACTTTATTTTCAACACATTCATCGGTTACTATTTCAAAAGTAATCGGCATGATCTATTTTCTGCACATTCGTCGGTTACTATTTCAAAAGTAATCGGCAAGATTTTTATTTTCAGCATATTCGTCGGTTACTATTTCAAAAGTAATCGGCATGATTTATTTTCAGCACATTCGTCGGTTACTATTTCAAAAGTAATCGGCAAGATTTTTATTTTGAGCACATTCGTCGGTTACTAATTTAAAAGTAATCGACAAGACTTTTATTTTCAGCATATTCGTCGGTTACTATTTTGAAAGTAATCGGCAAGATTTTTATTTTCAGCATATTTGTTGGTTACTATTTTAAAAGTAATCGACAAGATTTTTATTTTCAACATATTCGTCGGTTACTATTTCATAAGTAATCGGCATGATTTATTTTCAGCACATTCGTCGGTTACTATTTCAAAAGTAATCGGCATGATCTATTTTCTGCACATTCGTCGGTTACTATTTCAAAAGTAATCGGCAAGATTTTTATTTTCAGCATATTTGTCGGTTACTATATTAAAAGTAATCGACAAGATTTTTATTTTCAACATATTCGTCGGTTACTATTTCAAACGTAATCGGCAAGACTTTATTATCAGCACATTCGTTGGTTACTATTTTAAAAGTAATCGGCAAGATTTTTATTTTCAACATATTCGTCGGTTACTATTTCAAAAGTAATCGGCAAGACTTTATTTTCAGCACTTTCGTCGGTTACTATTTCAAATGTAATCGGCAGGATTTTTATTTTCAGCATATTCGTCGGTTACTATTTCCGTAGTAATCGGCAAGATTTTTATTTTCAGCATATTTGTCGGTTACTATTTCAAAAGTAATCGGCAAGATTTTTATTTTCAACATATTCGTCGGTTACTATTTCATAAGTAATCGGCATGATTTATTTTCAGCACATTCGTCGGTTACTATTTCAAAAGTAATCGGCAAGATTTTTATTTTCAACATATTCCTCGGTTACTATTTAAAAAGTAATCGGTAAGATTTTTATTTTCAACATATTCGTCGCTTACTATTTCAAAAGTAATCAGCAAGATTTTTATTTTCAACATATTCGTCGCTTACTATTTCAAAAGTAATCGGCATGATTTATTTTCAGCACATTCGTCGGTTACTATTTCAAAAGTAATCGGCAAGATTTTTATTTTCAGCATATTCGTCGGTTACTATTTCAAAAGTAATCGGCATGATTTATTTTCAGCACATTCGTCGGTTACTATTTCAAAAGTAATCGGCAAGATTTTTATTTTGAGCACATTCGTCTGTTACTATTTTAAAAGTAATCGACAAGACTTTTATTTTCAGCATATTCGTCGGTTACTATTTCGAAAGTAATCGGCAAGATTTTTATTTTCAGCATATTTGTCGGTTACTATTTTAAAAGTAATCGACAAGATTTTTATTTTCAACATATTCGTCGGTTACTATTTCATAAGTAATCGGCATGATTTATTTTCAGCACATTCGTCGGTTACTATTTCAAAAGTAATCGGCATGATCTATTTTCTGCACCTTTGTCGGTTACTATTTCAAAAGTAATCGGCAAGATTTTTATTTTCAGCATATTTGTCGGTTACTATATTAAAAATAATCGACAAGATTTTTATTTTCAACATATTCGTCGGTTACTATTTCAAACGTAATCGGCAAGACTTTATTATCAGCACATTCGTTGGTTACTATTTTAAAAGTAATCGGCAAGATTTTTAATTTCAACATATTCGTCGGTTACTATTTCAAAAGTAATCGGCAAGACTTTATTTTCAGCACTTTCGTCGGTTACTATTTCAAATATAATCGACAGGATTTTTATTTTCAGCATATTCGTCGGTTACTATTTCGATAGTAATCAGCAAGATTTTTATTTTCAGCATATTTGTCGGTTACTATTTTAAAAGTAATCGACAAGACTTTATTTCCAGCACATTCGTCGGTTACTATTTCAAAAGTAATCGGCAAGATTTTTATTTTCAACATATTCGTCGGTTACTATTTCATAAGTAATCGGCATGATTTATTTTCAGCACATTCGTCGGTTACTATTTCAAAAGTAATCGGCAAGATTTTTATTTTCAACATATTCCTCGGTTACTATTTAAAAAGTAATCGGTAAGATTTTTATTTTCAACATATTCGTCGCTTACTATTTCAAAAGTAATCAGCAAGATTTTTATTTTCAACATATTCGTCGCTTACTATTTCAAAAGTAATCGGCATGATTTATTTTCAGCACATTCGTCGGTTACTATTTCAAAAGTAATCGGCAAGATTTTTATTTTGAGCACATTTGTCGGTTACTATTTCAAAAGTAATCGGCATGATTTATTTTCAGCACATTCGTCGGTTACTATTTCAAAAGTAATCCGCAAGATTTTTATTTTGAGCACATTCGTCGGTTACTATTTTAAAAGTAATCGACAAGACTTTTATTTTCAGTACATTTGTCGGTTACTATTTCAAAAGTAATCGGCATGATTTATTTTCAGCACATTCGTCGGTTACTATTTCAAAAGTAATCGGCAAGACTTTATTTTCAACACATTCATCGGTTACTATTTCAAAAGTAATCGGCATGATCTATTTTCTGCACATTCGTCGGTTACTATTTCAAAAGTAATCGGCAAGATTTTTATTTTCAACATATTCCTCGGTTACTATTTCAAAAGTAATCGGCAAGATTTTTATTTTCAGCATGTTCGTCGGTTACTATTTCAAAAGTAATCGGCAAGATTTTTTTTTTCAACATATTTGTCGGTTACTATTTTAAAAGTAATCTACAAGACTTTATTTTCAGCACGTTCGTCGGTTACTATTTCAAAAGTAATCTGCAAGATTTTTATTTTCAACATATTCGTCGGTTACTATTTCATAAGTAATCGGCATGATTTATTTTCAGCACATTCGTCGGTTACTATTTCAAAAGTAATCGGCAAGATTTTTATTTTCAACATATTCCTCGGTTACTATTTAAAAAGTAATCGGTAAGATTTTTATTTTCAACATATTCGTCGCTTACTATTTCAAAAGTAATCAGCAAGATTTTTATTTTCAACATATTCGTCGCTTACTATTTCAAAAGTAATCGGCATCATTTATTTTCAGCACATTCGTCGGTTACTATTTCAAAAGTAATCGGCAAGATTTTTATTTTGAGCACATTCGTCGGTTACTATTTTAAAAGTAATCGACAAGACTTTTATTTTCAGCACATTTGTCGGTTACTATTTCAAAAGTAATCGGCATGATTTATTTTCAGCACATTCGTCGGTTACTATTTCAAAAGTAATCGGCAAGATTTTTATTTTGAGCACATTCGTCGGTTACTATTTTAAAAGTAATCGACAAGACTTTTATTTTCAGCACATTTGTCGGTTACTATTTCAAAAGTAATCGGCATGATTTATTTTCAGCACATTCGTCGGTTACTATTTCAAAAGTAATCGGCAAGACTTTATTTTCAACACATTCATCGGTTACTATTTCAAAAGTAATCGGCATGATCTATTTTCTGCACATTCGTCGGTTACTATTTCAAAAGTAATCGGCAAGATTTTTATTTTCAGCATATTCGTCGGTTACTATTTCAAAAGTAATCGGCATGATTTATTTTCAGCACATTCGTCGGTTACTATTTCAAAAGTAATCGGCAAGATTTTTATTTTGAGCACATTCGTCGGTTACTATTTTAAAAGTAATCGACAAGACTTTTATTTTCAGCATATTCGTCGGTTACTATTTCGAAAGTAATCGGCAAGATTTTTATTTTCAGCATATTTGTCGGTTACTATTTTAAAAGTAATCGACAAGATTTTTATTTTCAACATATTCGTCGGTTACTATTTCATAAGTAATCGGCATGATTTATTTTCAGCACATTCGTCGGTTACTATTTCAAAAGTAATCGGTATGATCTATTTTCTGCACATTCGTCGGTTACTATTTCAAAAGTAATCGGCAAGATTTTTATTTTCAGCATATTTGTCGGTTACTATATTAAAAATAATCGACAAGATTTTTATTTTCAACATATTCGTCGGTTACTATTTCAAACGTAATCGGCAAGACTTTATTATCAGCACATTCGTTGGTTACTATTTTAAAAGTAATCGGAAAGATTTTTAATTTCAACATATTCGTCGGTTACTATTTCAAAAGTAATCGGCAAGACTTTATTTTCAGCACTTTCGTCGGTTACTATTTCAAATATAATCGGCAGGATTTTTATTTTCAGCATATTCGTCGGTTACTATTTCGATAGTAATCGGCAAGATTTTTATTTTCAGCATATTTGTCGGTTACTATTTTAAAAGTAATCGACAAGACTTTATTTTCAGCACATTCGTCGGTTACTATTTCAAAAGTAATCGGCAAGATTTTTATTTTCAACATATTCGTCGGTTACTATTTCATAAGTAATCGGCATGATTTATTTTCAGCACATTCGTCGGTTACTATTTCAAAAGTAATCGGCAAGATTTTTATTTTCAACATATTCCTCGGTTACTATTTACAAAGTAATCGGTAAGATTTTTATTTTCAACATATTCGTCGCTTACTATTTCAAAAGTAATCAGCAAGATTTTTATTTTCAACATATTCGTCGCTTACTATTTCAAAAGTAATCGGCATGATTTATTTTCAGCACATTCGTCGGTTACTATTTCAAAAGTAATCGGCAAGATTTTTATTTTGAGCACATTTGTCGGTTACTATTTCAAAAGTAATCGGCATGATTTATTTTCAGCACATTCGTCGGTTACTATTTCAAAAGTAATCGGCAAGATTTTTATTTTGAGCACATTCGTCGGTTACTATTTTAAAAGTAATCGACAAGACTTTTATTTTCAGCACATTTGTCGGTTACTATTTCAAAAGTAATCGGCATGATTTATTTTCAGCACATTCGTCGGTTACTATTTCAAAAGTAATCGGCAAGACTTTATTTTCAACACAATCATTGGTTACTATTTCAAAAGTAATCGGCATGATCTATTTTCTGCACATTCGTCGGTTACTATTTCAAAAGTAATCGGCAAGATTTTTATTTTCAGCATATTCGTCGGTTACTATTTCAAAAGTAATCGGCATGATTTATTTTCAGCACATTCGTCGGTTACTATTTCAAAAGTAATCGGCAAGATTTTTATTTTGAGCACATTCGTCGGTTACTATTTTAAAAGTAATCGACAAGACTTTTATTTTCAGCATATTCGTCGGTTACTATTTCGAAAGTAATCGGCAAGATTTTTATTTTCAGCATATTTGTCGGTTACTATTTTAAAAGTAATCGACAAGATTTTTATTTTCAACATATTCGTCGGTTACTATTTCATAAGTAATCGGCATGATTTATTTTCAACACATTCGTCGGTTACTATTTCAAAAGTAATCGGCAAGACTTTATTTTCAACACAATCATGGGTTACTATTTCAAAAGTAATCGGCATGATCTATTTTCTGCACATTCGTCGGTTACTATTTCAAAAGTAATCGACAAGATTTTTATTTTCAGCATATTCGTCGGTTACTATTTCAAAAGTAATCGGCATGATTTATTTTCAGCACATTCGTCGGTTACTATTTCAAAAGTAATCGGCAAGATTTTTATTTTGAGCACATTCGTCGGTTACTATTTTAAAAGTAATCGACAAGACTTTTATTTTCAGCATATTCGTCGGTTACTATTTCGAAAGTAATCGGCAAGATTTTTATTTTCAGCATATTTGTCGGTTACTATTTTAAAAGTAATCGACAAGATTTTTATTTTCAACATATTCGTCGGTTACTATTTCATAAGTAATCGGCATGATTTATTTTCAGCACATTCGTCGGTTACTATTTCAAAAGTAATCGGCATGATCTATTTTTTGCACATTCATCGGTTACTATTTCAAAAGTAATCGGCAAGATTTTTATTTTCAACATATTCGTCGGTTACTATTTCATAAGTAATCGGCATGATTTATTTTCAGCACATTCGTCGGTTACTATTTCAAAAGTAATCGGCAAGATTTTTATTTTCAACATATTCCTCGGTTACTATTTAAAAAGTAATCGGTAAGATTTTTATTTTCAACATATTCGTCGCTTACTATTTCAAAAGTAATCAGCAAGATTTTTATTTTCAACATATTCGTCGCATACTATTTCAAAAGTACTCGGCATGATTTATTTTCAGCACATTCGTCGGTTACTATTTCAAAAGTAATCGGCATGATTTATTTTCAGCACATTCGTCGGTTACTATTTCAAAAGTAATCGTTAAGACTTTATTTTCAACACATTCATCGGTTACTATTTCAAAAGTAATCGGCATGATCTATTTTCTGCACATTCGTCGGTTACTATTTCAAAAGTAATCGGCAAGATTTTTATTTTCAACATATTCCTCGGTTACTATTTCAAAAGTAATCGGCAAGATTTTTATTTTCAGCATGTTCGTCGGTTACTATTTCAAAAGTAATCGGCAAGATTTTTTTTTTCAACATATTTGTCGGTTACTATTTTAAAAGTAATCTACAAGACTTTATTTTCAGCACGTTCGTCGGTTACTATTTCAAAAGTAATCTGCAAGATTTTTATTTTCAACATATTCGTCGGTTACTATTTCATAAGTAATCGGCATGATTTATTTTCAGCACATTCGTCGGTTACTATTTCAAAAGTAATCGGCAAGATTTTTATTTTCAACATATTCCTCGGTTACTATTTAAAAAGTAATCGGTAAGATTTTTATTTTCAACATATTCGTCGCTTACTATTTCAAAAGTAATCAGCAAGATTTTTATTTTCAACATATTCGTCGCTTACTATTTCAAAAGTAATCGGCATCATTTATTTTCAGCACATTCGTCGGTTACTATTTCAAAAGTAATCGGCAAGATTTTTATTTTGAGCACATTCGTCGGTTACTATTTTAAAAGTAATCGACAAGACTTTTATTTTCAGCACATTTGTCGGTTACTATTTCAAAAGTAATCGGCATGATTTATTTTCAGCACATTCGTCGGTTACTATTTCAAAAGTAATCGGCAAGATTTTTATTTTGAGCACATTCGTCGGTTACTATTTTAAAAGTAATCGACAAGACTTTTATTTTCAGCACATTTGTCGGTTACTATTTCAAAAGTAATCGGCATGATTTATTTTCAGCATATTTGTCGGTTACTATTTTAAAAGTAATCGACAAGATTTTTATTTTCAACATATTCGTCGGTTACTATTTCATAAGTAATCGGCATGATTTATTTTCAACACATTCGTCGGTTACTATTTCAAAAGTAATCGGCAAGACTTTATTTTCAACACAATCATGGGTTACTATTTCAAAAGTAATCGGCATGATCTATTTTCTGCACATTCGTCGGTTACTATTTCAAAAGTAATCGACAAGATTTTTATTTTCAGCATATTCGTCGGTTACTATTTCAAAAGTAATCGGCATGATTTATTTTCAGCACATTCGTCGGTTACTATTTCAAAAGTAATCGGCAAGATTTTTATTTTGAGCACATTCGTCGGTTACTATTTTAAAAGTAATCGACAAGACTTTTATTTTCAGCATATTCGTCGGTTACTATTTCGAAAGTAATCGGCAAGATTTTTATTTTCAGCATATTTGTCGGTTACTATTTTAAAAGTAATCGACAAGATTTTTATTTTCAACATATTCGTCGGTTACTATTTCATAAGTAATCGGCATGATTTATTTTCAGCACATTCGTCGGTTACTATTTCAAAAGTAATCGGCATGATCTATTTTTTGCACATTCATCGGTTACTATTTCAAAAGTAATCGGCAAGATTTTTATTTTCAACATATTCGTCGGTTACTATTTCATAAGTAATCGGCATGATTTATTTTCAGCACATTCGTCGGTTACTATTTCAAAAGTAATCGGCAAGATTTTTATTTTCAACATATTCCTCGGTTACTATTTAAAAAGTAATCGGTAAGATTTTTATTTTCAACATATTCGTCGCTTACTATTTCAAAAGTAATCAGCAAGATTTTTATTTTCAACATATTCGTCGCATACTATTTCAAAAGTACTCGGCATGATTTATTTTCAGCACATTCGTCGGTTACTATTTCAAAAGTAATCGGCATGATTTATTTTCAGCACATTCGTCGGTTACTATTTCAAAAGTAATCGTTAAGACTTTATTTTCAACACATTCATCGGTTACTATTTCAAAAGTAATCGGCATGATCTATTTTCTGCACATTCGTCGGTTACTATTTCAAAAGTAATCGGCAAGATTTTTATTTTCAACATATTCCTCGGTTACTATTTCAAAAGTAATCGGCAAGATTTTTATTTTCAGCATGTTCGTCGGTTACTATTTCAAAAGTAATCGGCAAGATTTTTTTTTTCAACATATTTGTCGGTTACTATTTTAAAAGTAATCTACAAGACTTTATTTTCAGCACGTTCGTCGGTTACTATTTCAAAAGTAATCTGCAAGATTTTTATTTTCAACATATTCGTCGGTTACTATTTCATAAGTAATCGGCATGATTTATTTTCAGCACATTCGTCGGTTACTATTTCAAAAGTAATCGGCAAGATTTTTATTTTCAACATATTCCTCGGTTACTATTTAAAAAGTAATCGGTAAGATTTTTATTTTCAACATATTCGTCGCTTACTATTTCAAAAGTAATCAGCAAGATTTTTATTTTCAACATATTCGTCGCTTACTATTTCAAAAGTAATCGGCATCATTTATTTTCAGCACATTCGTCGGTTACTATTTCAAAAGTAATCGGCAAGATTTTTATTTTGAGCACATTCGTCGGTTACTATTTTAAAAGTAATCGACAAGACTTTTATTTTCAGCACATTTGTCGGTTACTATTTCAAAAGTAATCGGCATGATTTATTTTCAGCACATTCGTCGGTTACTATTTCAAAAGTAATCGGCAAGATTTTTATTTTGAGCACATTCGTCGGTTACTATTTTAAAAGTAATCGACAAGACTTTTATTTTCAGCACATTTGTCGGTTACTATTTCAAAAGTAATCGGCATGATTTATTTTCAGCACATTCGTCGGTTACTATTTCAAAAGTAATCGGCAAGACTTTATTTTCAACACATTCATCGGTTACTATTTCAAAAGTAATCGGCATGATCTATTTTCTACACATTCGTCGGTTACTATTTCAAAAGTAATCGGCAAGATTTTTATTTTCAGCATATTCGTCGGTTACTATTTCAAAAGTAATCGGCATGATTTATTTTCAGCACATTCGTCGGTTACTATTTCAAAAGTAATCGGCAAGATTTTTATTTTGAGCACATTCGTCGGTTACTATTTTAAAAGTAATCGACAAGACTTTTATTTTCAGCATATTCGTCGGTTACTATTTCGAAAGTAATCGGCAAGATTTTTATTTTCAGCATATTTGTCGGTTACTATTTTAAAAGTAATCGACAAGATTTTTATTTTCAACATATTCGTCGGTTACTATTTCATAAGTAATCGGCATGATTTATTTTCAGCACATTCGTCGGTTACTATTTCAAAAGTAATCGGTATGATCTATTTTCTGCACATTCGTCGGTTACTATTTCAAAAGTAATCGGCAAGATTTTTATTTTCAGCATATTTGTCGGTTACTATATTAAAAATAATCGACAAGATTTTTATTTTCAACATATTCGTCGGTTACTATTTCAAACGTAATCGGCAAGACTTTATTATCAGCACATTCGTTGGTTACTATTTTAAAAGTAATCGGAAAGATTTTTAATTTCAACATATTCGTCGGTTACTATTTCAAAAGTAATCGGCAAGACTTTATTTTCAGCACTTTCGTCGGTTACTATTTCAAATATAATCGGCAGGATTTTTATTTTCAGCATATTCGTCGGTTACTATTTCGATAGTAATCGGCAAGATTTTTATTTTCAGCATATTTGTCGGTTACTATTTTAAAAGTAATCGACAAGACTTTATTTTCAGCACATTCGTCGGTTACTATTTCAAAAGTAATCTGCAAGATTTTTATTTTCAACATATTCGTCGGTTACTATTTCATAAGTAATCGGCATGATTTATTTTCAGCACATTCGTCGGTTACTATTTCAAAAGTAATCGGCAAGATTTTTATTTTCAACATATTCCTCGGTTACTATTTACAAAGTAATCGGTAAGATTTTTATTTTCAACATATTCGTCGGTTACTATTTCATAAGTAATCGGCATGATTTATTTTCAACACATTCGTCGGTTACTATTTCAAAAGTAATCGGCAAGACTTTATTTTCAACACAATCATGGGTTACTATTTCAAAAGTAATCGGCATGATCTATTTTCTGCACATTCGTCGGTTACTATTTCAAAAGTAATCGACAAGATTTTTATTTTCAGCATATTCGTCGGTTACTATTTCAAAAGTAATCGGCATGATTTATTTTCAGCACATTCGTCGGTTACTATTTCAAAAGTAATCGGCAAGATTTTTATTTTGAGCACATTCGTCGGTTACTATTTTAAAAGTAATCGACAAGACTTTTATTTTCAGCATATTCGTCGGTTACTATTTCGAAAGTAATCGGCAAGATTTTTATTTTCAGCATATTTGTCGGTTACTATTTTAAAAGTAATCGACAAGATTTTTATTTTCAACATATTCGTCGGTTACTATTTCATAAGTAATCGGCATGATTTATTTTCAGCACATTCGTCGGTTACTATTTCAAAAGTAATCGGCATGATCTATTTTTTGCACATTCATCGGTTACTATTTCAAAAGTAATCGGCAAGATTTTTATTTTCAACATATTCGTCGGTTACTATTTCATAAGTAATCGGCATGATTTATTTTCAGCACATTCGTCGGTTACTATTTCAAAAGTAATCGGCAAGATTTTTATTTTCAACATATTCCTCGGTTACTATTTAAAAAGTAATCGGTAAGATTTTTATTTTCAACATATTCGTCGCTTACTATTTCAAAAGTAATCAGCAAGATTTTTATTTTCAACATATTCGTCGCATACTATTTCAAAAGTACTCGGCATGATTTATTTTCAGCACATTCGTCGGTTACTATTTCAAAAGTAATCGGCATGATTTATTTTCAGCACATTCGTCGGTTACTATTTCAAAAGTAATCGTTAAGACTTTATTTTCAACACATTCATCGGTTACTATTTCAAAAGTAATCGGCATGATCTATTTTCTGCACATTCGTCGGTTACTATTTCAAAAGTAATCGGCAAGATTTTTATTTTCAACATATTCCTCGGTTACTATTTCAAAAGTAATCGGCAAGATTTTTATTTTCAGCATGTTCGTCGGTTACTATTTCAAAAGTAATCGGCAAGATTTTTTTTTTCAACATATTTGTCGGTTACTATTTTAAAAGTAATCTACAAGACTTTATTTTCAGCACGTTCGTCGGTTACTATTTCAAAAGTAATCTGCAAGATTTTTATTTTCAACATATTCGTCGGTTACTATTTCATAAGTAATCGGCATGATTTATTTTCAGCACATTCGTCGGTTACTATTTCAAAAGTAATCGGCAAGATTTTTATTTTCAACATATTCCTCGGTTACTATTTAAAAAGTAATCGGTAAGATTTTTATTTTCAACATATTCGTCGCTTACTATTTCAAAAGTAATCAGCAAGATTTTTATTTTCAACATATTCGTCGCTTACTATTTCAAAAGTAATCGGCATCATTTATTTTCAGCACATTCGTCGGTTACTATTTCAAAAGTAATCGGCAAGATTTTTATTTTGAGCACATTCGTCGGTTACTATTTTAAAAGTAATCGACAAGACTTTTATTTTCAGCACATTTGTCGGTTACTATTTCAAAAGTAATCGGCATGATTTATTTTCAGCACATTCGTCGGTTACTATTTCAAAAGTAATCGGCAAGATTTTTATTTTGAGCACATTCGTCGGTTACTATTTTAAAAGTAATCGACAAGACTTTTATTTTCAGCACATTTGTCGGTTACTATTTCAAAAGTAATCGGCATGATTTATTTTCAGCACATTCGTCGGTTACTATTTCAAAAGTAATCGGCAAGACTTTATTTTCAACACATTCATCGGTTACTATTTCAAAAGTAATCGGCATGATCTATTTTCTACACATTCGTCGGTTACTATTTCAAAAGTAATCGGCAAGATTTTTATTTTCAGCATATTCGTCGGTTACTATTTCAAAAGTAATCGGCATGATTTATTTTCAGCACATTCGTCGGTTACTATTTCAAAAGTAATCGGCAAGATTTTTATTTTGAGCACATTCGTCGGTTACTATTTTAAAAGTAATCGACAAGACTTTTATTTTCAGCATATTCGTCGGTTACTATTTCGAAAGTAATCGGCAAGATTTTTATTTTCAGCATATTTGTCGGTTACTATTTTAAAAGTAATCGACAAGATTTTTATTTTCAACATATTCGTCGGTTACTATTTCATAAGTAATCGGCATGATTTATTTTCAGCACATTCGTCGGTTACTATTTCAAAAGTAATCGGTATGATCTATTTTCTGCACATTCGTCGGTTACTATTTCAAAAGTAATCGGCAAGATTTTTATTTTCAGCATATTTGTCGGTTACTATATTAAAAATAATCGACAAGATTTTTATTTTCAACATATTCGTCGGTTACTATTTCAAACGTAATCGGCAAGACTTTATTATCAGCACATTCGTTGGTTACTATTTTAAAAGTAATCGGAAAGATTTTTAATTTCAACATATTCGTCGGTTACTATTTCAAAAGTAATCGGCAAGACTTTATTTTCAGCACTTTCGTCGGTTACTATTTCAAATATAATCGGCAGGATTTTTATTTTCAGCATATTCGTCGGTTACTATTTCGATAGTAATCGGCAAGATTTTTATTTTCAGCATATTTGTCGGTTACTATTTTAAAAGTAATCGACAAGACTTTATTTTCAGCACATTCGTCGGTTACTATTTCAAAAGTAATCGGCAAGATTTTTATTTTCAACATATTCGTCGGTTACTATTTCATAAGTAATCGGCATGATTTATTTTCAGCACATTCGTCGGTTACTATTTCAAAAGTAATCGGCAAGATTTTTATTTTCAACATATTCCTCGGTTACTATTTACAAAGTAATCGGTAAGATTTTTATTTTCAACATATTCGTCGCTTACTATTTCAAAAGTAATCAGCAAGATTTTTATTTTCAACATATTCGTCGCTTACTATTTCAAAAGTAATCGGCATGATTTATTTTCAGCACATTCGTCGGTTACTATTTCAAAAGTAATCGGCAAGATTTTTATTTTGAGCACATTTGTCGGTTACTATTTAAAAAGTAATCGGCATGATTTATTTTCAGCACATTCGTCGGTTACTATTTCAAAAGTAATCGGCAAGATTTTTATTTTGAGCACATTCGTCGGTTACTATTTTAAAAGTAATCGACAAGACTTTTATTTTCAGCACATTTGTCGGTTACTATTTCAAAAGTAATCGGCATGATTTATTTTCAGCACATTCGTCGGTTACTATTTCAAAAGTAATCGGCAAGACTTTATTTTCAACACAATCATTGGTTACTATTTCAAAAGTAATCGGCATGATCTATTTTCTGCACATTCGTCGGTTACTATTTCAAAAGTAATCGGCAAGATTTTTATTTTCAGCATATTCGTCGGTTACTATTTCAAAAGTAATCGGCATGATTTATTTTCAGCACATTCGTCGGTTACTATTTCAAAAGTAATCGGCAAGATTTTTATTTTGAGCACATTCGTCGGTTACTATTTTAAAAGTAATCGACAAGACTTTTATTTTCAGCATATTCGTCGGTTACTATTTCGAAAGTAATCGGCAAGATTTTTATTTTCAGCATATTTGTCGGTTACTATTTTAAAAGTAATCGACAAGATTTTTATTTTCAACATATTCGTCGGTTACTATTTCATAAGTAATCGGCATGATTTATTTTCAACACATTCGTCGGTTACTATTTCAAAAGTAATCGGCAAGACTTTATTTTCAACACAATCATGGGTTACTATTTCAAAAGTAATCGGCATGATCTATTTTCTGCACATTCGTCGGTTACTATTTCAAAAGTAATCGACAAGATTTTTATTTTCAGCATATTCGTCGGTTACTATTTCAAAAGTAATCGGCATGATTTATTTTCAGCACATTCGTCGGTTACTATTTCAAAAGTAATCGGCAAGATTTTTATTTTGAGCACATTCGTCGGTTACTATTTTAAAAGTAATCGACAAGACTTTTATTTTCAGCATATTCGTCGGTTACTATTTCGAAAGTAATCGGCAAGATTTTTATTTTCAGCATATTTGTCGGTTACTATTTTAAAAGTAATCGACAAGATTTTTATTTTCAACATATTCGTCGGTTACTATTTCATAAGTAATCGGCATGATTTATTTTCAGCACATTCGTCGGTTACTATTTCAAAAGTAATCGGCATGATCTATTTTTTGCACATTCATCGGTTACTATTTCAAAAGTAATCGGCAAGATTTTTATTTTCAACATATTCGTCGGTTACTATTTCATAAGTAATCGGCATGATTTATTTTCAGCACATTCGTCGGTTACTATTTCAAAAGTAATCGGCAAGATTTTTATTTTCAACATATTCCTCGGTTACTATTTAAAAAGTAATCGGTAAGATTTTTATTTTCAACATATTCGTCGCTTACTATTTCAAAAGTAATCAGCAAGATTTTTATTTTCAACATATTCGTCGCATACTATTTCAAAAGTACTCGGCATGATTTATTTTCAGCACATTCGTCGGTTACTATTTCAAAAGTAATCGGCAAGATTTTTATTATGAGCACATTTGTCGGTTACTATTTCAAAAGTAATCGGCATGATTTATTTTCAGCACATTCGTCGGTTACTATTTCAAAAGTAATCGGCATGATTTTTATTTTGAGCACATTCGTCGGTTACTATTTTAAAAGTAATCGACAAGACTTTTATTTTCAGCACATTTGTCGGTTACTATTTCAAAAGTAATCGGCATGATTTATTTTCAGCACATTCGTCGGTTACTATTTCAAAAGTAATCGGCAAGACTTTATTTTCAACACATTCGTCGGTTACTATTTCAAAAGTAATCGGCATGATCTATTTTCTGCACATTCGTCGGTTACTATTTCAAAAGTAATCGGCAAGATTTTTATTTTCAGCATATTCGTCGGTTACTATTTCAAAGGTAAACAGCAGTATTTATTTTCAGCACATTCGTCGGTTACTATTTCAAAAGTAATTGGCAAGATTTTTATTTTTAGCATATTTGTCGGGTACTATTTTAAAAGTAATCGAAAAGATTTTTATTTTCAACATATTTGTCGGTTACTATTTCAAAAGTAATCGGCAAGACTTTATTTTCAGCACTTTCGTCGGTTACTATTTCAAATGTAATCAGCAGGATTTTTATTTTGAGCATATTCGTCGGTTACTATTTCTAAAGTAACCGGCAAGATTTTTATTTTCAGCATATTTGTCGGTTACTATTTTAAAAGTAATCGACAAGATTTTTATTTTCAACATATTCGTCGGTTACCATTTCATAAGTAATCGGCATGATTTATTTTCAGCACATTCGTCGGTTACTATTTCAAAAGTAATCGGCATGATCTATTTTCTGCACATTCGTCGGTTACTATATCAAAAGTAATCGGCAAGATTTTTATTTTCAGCATATTCGTCGGTTACTATTTCAAAAGTAATCGGCAAGATTTTTATTTTCAGCATATTTGTCGGTTACTATATTAAAAGTAACCGACAAGATTTTTATTTTCAACATATTCGTCGGTTACTATTTCAAACGTAATCGGCAGGACTTTATTATCAGCACATTCGTTGGTTACTATTTTAAAAGTAATCGGCAAGATATTTATTTTCAACATATTCGTCGGTTACTATTTCAAAAGTAATCGGCAAGACTTTATTTTCAGCACTTTCGTCGGTTACTATTTCAAAAGTAATCGGCAGGATTTTTATTTTCAGCATATTTGTCGGTTACTATTTCCGTAGTAATCGGCAAGATTTTTATTTTCAGCATATTTGTCGGTTACTATTTTAAAAGTAATCGACAAGATTTTTATTTTCAACATATTCCTCGGTTACAATTTCAAAAGTAATCGGCAAGATTTTTATTTTCAGCATGTTCGTCGGTTACTATTTCAAAAGTAATCGGCATGATTTATTTTCAGCACATTCGTCGGTTACTATTTCAAAAGTAATCGGCAAGATTTTTATTTTGAGCACATTCGTCGGTTACTATTTTAAAAGTAATCGACAAGACTTTTATTTTCAGCACATTTGTCGGTTACTATTTCAAAAGTAATCGGCATGATTTATTTTCAGCACATTCGTGGGTTACTACTTCAAAAGTAATCGGCAAGACTTTATTTTCAACACATTCATCGGTTACTATTTCAAAAGTAATCGGCAAGATTTTTATTTTCAACATATTCGTCGGTTACTATTTCATAAGTAATCGGCATGATTTATTTTCAGCACATTCGTCGGTTACTATTTCAAAAGTAATCGGCAAGATTTTTATTTTCAACATATTCCTCGGTTACTATTTAAAAAGTAATCGGTAAGATTTTTATTTTCAACATATTCGTCGCTTACTATTTCAAAAGTAATCGGCAAGATTTTTATTTTCAACATATTCCTCGGTTACTATTTCAGAAGTAATCGGCATGATTTATTTTCAGCACATTCGTCGGTTACTATTTCAAAAGTAATCGGCAAGATTTTTATTTTCAACATATTCCTCGGTTACTATTTAAAAAGTAATCGGTAAGATTTTTATTTTCAACACATTCGTCGCTTACTATTTCAAAAGTAATCAGTAAGATTTTTATTTTCAACATATTCGTCGCTTACTATTTCAAAAGTAATCGGCATGATTTATTTTCAGCACATTCGTCGGTTACTATTTCAAAAGTAATCGGCAAGAATTTTATTTTGAGCACATTCGTCGGTTACTATTTTAAAAGTAATCGACAAGACTTTTATTTTCAGCACATTTGTCGGTTACTATTTCAAAAGTAATCGGCATGATTTATTTTCAGCACATTCGTCGGTTACTATTTCAAAAGTAATCGGCAAGACTTTATTTTCAACACATTCGTCGGTTACTATTTCAAAAGTAATCGGCATGATCTATTTTCTGCACATTCGTCGGTTACTATTTCAAAAGTAATCGGCAAGATTTTTATTTTTAGCATATTTGTCGGGTACTATTTTAAAAGTAATCGAAAAGATTTTTATTTTCAACATATTTGTCGGTTACTATTTCAAAAGTAATCGGCAAGACTTTATTTTCAGCACTTTCGTCGGTTACTATTTCAAATGTAATCAGCAGGATTTTTATTTTGAGCATATTCGTCGGTTACTATTTCGAAAGTAATCGGCAAGATTTTTATTTTCAGCATATTTGTCGGTTACTATTTTAAAAGTAATCGACAAGATTTTTATTTTCAACATATTTGTCGGTTACCATTTCATAAGTAATCGGCATGATTTATTTTCAGCACATTCGTCGGTTACTATTTCAAAAGTAATCGGCATGATCTATTTTCTGCACATTCGTCGGTTACTATATCAAAAGTAATCGGCAAGATTTTTATTTTCAGCATATTCGTCGGTTACTATTTCAAAAGTAATCGGCAAGATTTTTATTTTCAGCATATTTGTCGGTTACTATATTAAAAGTAACCGACAAGATTTTTATTTTCAACATATTCGTCGGTTACTATTTCAAACGTAATCGGCAGGACTTTATTATCAGCACATTCGTTGGTTACTATTTTAAAAGTAATCGGCAAGATTTTTATTTTCAACATATTCGTCGGTTACTATTTCAAAAGTAATCGGCAAGACTTTATTTTCAGCACTTTCGTCGCTTACTATTTCAAAAGTAATCGGCAAGATTTTTATTTTCAACATATTCCTCGGTTACTATTTCAGAAGTAATCGGCATGATTTATTTTCAGCACATTCGTCGGTTACTATTTCAAAAGTAATCGACAAGATTTTTATTTTCAACATATTCCTCGGTTACTATTTAAAAAGTAATCGGTAAGATTTTTATTTTCAACACATTCGTCGCTTACTATTTCAAAAGTAATCAGTAAGATTTTTATTTTCAACATATTCGTCGCTTACTATTTCAAAAGTAATCGGCATGATTTATTTTCAGCACATTCGTCGGTTACTATTTCAAAAGTAATCGGCAAGATTTTTATTTTGAGCACATTCGTCGGTTACTATTTTAAAAGTAATCGACAAGACTTTTATTTTCAGCACATTTGTCGGTTACTATTTCAAAAGTAATCGGCATGATTTATTTTCAGCACATTCGTCGGTTACTATTTCAAAAGTAATCGGCAAGACTTTATTTTCAACACATTCGTCGGTTACTATTTCAAAAGTAATCGGCATGATCTATTTTCTGCACATTCGTCGGTTACTATTTCAAAAGTAATCGGCAAGATTTTTATTTTTAGCATATTTGTCGGGTACTATTTTAAAAGTAATCGAAAAGATTTTTATTTTCAACATATTTGTCGGTTACTATTTCAAAAGTAATCGGCAAGACTTTATTTTCAGCACTTTCGTCGGTTACTATTTCAAATGTAATCAGCAGGATTTTTATTTTGAGCATATTCGTCGGTTACTATTTCGAAAGTAATCGGCAAGATTTTTATTTTCAGCAAATTTGTCGGTTACTATTTTAAAAGTAATCGACAAGATTTTTATTTTCAACATATTCGTCGGTTACCATTTCATAAGTAATCGGCATGATTTATTTTCAGCACATTCGTCGGTTACTATTTCAAAAGTAATCGGCATGATCTATTTTCTGCACATTCGTCGGTTACTATATCAAAAGTAATCGGCAAGATTTTTATTTTCAGCATATTCGTCGGTTACTATTTCAAAAGTAATCGGCAAGATTTTTATTTTCAACATATTCGTCGGTTACTATTTCAAAAGTAATCGGCAAGACTTTATTTTCAGCACTTTCGTCGCTTACTATTTCAAAAGTAATCGGCAAGATTTTTATTTTCAACATATTCCTCGGTTACTATTTCAGAAGTAATCGGCATGATTTATTTTCAGCACATTCGTCGGTTACTATTTCAAAAGTAATCGGCAAGATTTTTATTTTCAACATATTCCTCGGTTACTATTTAAAAAGTAATCGGTAAGATTTTTATTTTCAACACATTCGTCGCTTACTATTTCAAAAGTAATCAGTAAGATTTTTATTTTCAACATATTCGTCGCTTACTATTTCAAAAGTAATCGGCATGATTTATTTTCAGCACATTCGTCGGTTACTATTTCAAAAGTAATCGGCAAGATTTTTATTTTGAGCACATTCGTCGGTTACTATTTTAAAAGTAATCGACAAGACTTTTATTTTCAGCACATTTGTCGGTTACTATTTCAAAAGTAATCGGCATGATTTATTTTCAGCACATTCGTCGGTTACTATTTCAAAAGTAATCGGCAAGACTTTATTTTCAACACATTCGTCGGTTACTATTTCAAAAGTAATCGGCATGATCTATTTTCTGCACATTCGTCGGTTACTATTTCAAAAGTAATCGGCAAGATTTTTATTTTTAGCATATTTGTCGGGTACTATTTTAAAAGTAATCGAAAAGATTTTTATTTTCAACATATTTGTCGGTTACTATTTCAAAAGTAATCGGCAAGACTTTATTTTCAGCACTTTCGTCGGTTAGTATTTCAAATGTAATCAGCAGGATTTTTATTTTGAGCATATTCGTCGGTTACTATTTCGAAAGTAATTGGCAAGATTTTTATTTTCAGCATATTTGTCGGTTACTATTTTAAAAGTAATCGACAAGATTTTTATTTTCAACATATTCGTCGGTTACCATTTCATAAGTAATCGGCATGATTTATTTTCAGCACATTCGTCGGTTACTATTTCAAAAGTAATCGGCATGATCTATTTTCTGCACATTCGTCGGTTACTATATCAAAAGTAATCGGCAAGATTTTTATTTTCAGCATATTCGTCGGTTACTATTTCAAAAGTAATCGGCAAGATTTTTATTTTCAGCATATTTGTCGGTTACTATATTAAAAGTAACCGACAAGATTTTTATTTTCAACATATTCGTCGGTTACTATTTCAAACGTAATCGGCAGGACTTTATTATCAGCACATTCGTTGGTTACTATTTTAAAAGTAATCGGCAAGATTTTTATTTTCAACATATTCGTCGGTTACTATTTCAAAAGTAATCGGCAAGACTTTATTTTCAGCACTTTCGTCGGTTACTATTTCAAAAGTAATCGGCAGGATTTTTATTTTCAGCATATTCGTCGGTTACTATTTCCGTAGTAATCGGCAAGATTTTTATTTTCAGCATATTTGTCGGTTACTATTTTAAAAGTAATCGACAAGATTTTTATTTTCAACATATTCCTCGGTTACAATTTCAAAAGTAATCGGCAAGATTTTTATTTTCAGCATGTTCGTCGGTTACTATTTCAAAAGTAATCGGCATGATTTATTTTCAGCACATTCGTCGGTTACTATTTCAAAAGTAATTGGCAAGATTTTTATTTTGAGCACATTCGTCGGTTACTATTTTAAAAGTAATCGACAAGACTTTTATTTTCAGCACATTTGTCGGTTACTATTTCAAAAGTTATCGGCATGATTTATTTTCAGCACATTCGTCGGTTACTATTTCAAAAGTAATCGGCAAGACTTTATTTTCAACACATTCATCGGTTACTATTTCAAAAGTAATCGGCAAGATTTTTATTTTCAACATATTCGTCGGTTACTATTTCATAAGTAATCGGCATGATTTATTTTCAGCACATTCGTCGGTTACTATTTCAAAAGTAATCGGCAAGATTTTTATTTTCAACATATTCCTCGGTTACTATTTAAAAAGTAATCGGTAAGATTTTTATTTTCAACATATTCGTCGCGTACTATTTCAAAAGTAATCGGCAAGATTTTTATTTTCAACATATTCCTCGGTTACTATTTCAGAAGTAATCGGCATGATTTATTTTCAGCACATTCGTCGGTTACTATTTCAAAAGTAATCGGCAAGATTTTTATTTTCAACATATTCCTCGGTTACTATTTAAAAAGTAATCGGTAAGATTTTTATTTTCAACATATTCGTCGCTTACTATTTCAAAAGTAATCAGTAAGATTTTTATTTTCAACATATTCGTCGCTTACTATTTCAAAAGTAATCGGCATGATTTATTTTCAGCACATTCGTCGGTTACTATTTCAAAAGTAATCGGCAAGATTTTTATTTTGAGCACATTCGTCGGTTACTATTTTAAAAGTAATCGACAAGACTTTTATTTTCAGCACATTTGTCGGTTACTATTTCAAAAGTAATCGGCAAGATTTTTATTTTCAACATATTCCTCGGTTACTATTTCAGAAGTAATCGGCATGATTTATTTTCAGCACATTCGTCGGTTACTATTTCAAAAGTAATCGGCAAGATTTTTATTTTCAACATATTCCTCGGTTACTATTTAAAAAGTAATCGGTAAGATTTTTATTTTCAACACATTCGTCGCTTACTATTTCAAAAGTAATCAGTAAGATTTTTATTTTCAACATATTCGTCGCTTACTATTTCAAAAGTAATCGGCATGATTTATTTTCAGCACATTCGTCGGTTACTATTTCAAAAGTAATCGGCAAGATTTTTATTTTGAGCACATTCGTCGGTTACTATTTTAAAAGTAATCGACAAGACTTTTATTTTCAGCACATTTGTCGGTTACTATTTCAAAAGTAATCGGCATGATTTATTTTCAGCACATTCGTCGGTTACTATTTCAAAAGTAATCGGCAAGACTTTATTTTCAACACATTCGTCGGTTACTATTTCAAAAGTAATCGGCATGATCTATTTTCTGCACATTCGTCGGTTACTATTTCAAAAGTAATCGGCAAGATTTTTATTTTTAGCATATTTGTCGGGTACTATTTTAAAAGTAATCGAAAAGATTTTTATTTTCAACATATTTGTCGGTTACTATTTCAAAAGTAATCGGCAAGACTTTATTTTCAGCACTTTCGTCGGTTAGTATTTCAAATGTAATCAGCAGGATTTTTATTTTGAGCATATTCGTCGGTTACTATTTCGAAAGTAATTGGCAAGATTTTTATTTTCAGCATATTTGTCGGTTACTATTTTAAAAGTAATCGACAAGATTTTTATTTTCAACATATTCGTCGGTTACCATTTCATAAGTAATCGGCATGATTTATTTTCAGCACATTCGTCGGTTACTATTTCAAAAGTAATCGGCATGATCTATTTTCTGCACATTCGTCGGTTACTATATCAAAAGTAATCGGCAAGATTTTTATTTTCAGCATATTCGTCGGTTACTATTTCAAAAGTAATCGGCAAGATTTTTATTTTCAGCATATTTGTCGGTTACTATATTAAAAGTAACCGACAAGATTTTTATTTTCAACATATTCGTCGGTTACTATTTCAAACGTAATCGGCAGGACTTTATTATCAGCACATTCGTTGGTTACTATTTTAAAAGTAATCGGCAAGATTTTTATTTTCAACATATTCGTCGGTTACTATTTCAAAAGTAATCGGCAAGACTTTATTTTCAGCACTTTCGTGGGTTACTATTTCAAAAGTAATCGGCAGGATTTTTATTTTCAGCATATTCGTCGGTTACTATTTCCGTAGTAATCGGCAAGATTTTTATTTTCAGCATATTTGTTGGTTACTATTTTAAAAGTAATCGACAAGATTTTTATTTTCAACATATTCCTCGGTTACAATTTCAAAAGTAATCGGCAAGATTTTTATTTTCAGCATGTTCGTCGGTTACTATTTCAAAAGTAATCGGCATGATTTATTTTCAGCACATTCGTCGGTTACTATTTCAAAAGTAATCGGCAAGATTTTTATTTTGAGCACATTCGTCGGTTACTATTTTAAAAGTAATCGACAAGACTTTTATTTTCAGCACATTTGTCGGTTACTATTTCAAAAGTTATCGGCATGATTTATTTTCAGCACATTCGTCGGTTACTATTTCAAAAGTAATCGGCAAGACTTTATTTTCAACACATTCATCGGTTACTATTTCAAAAGTAATCGGCAAGATTTTTATTTTCAACATATTCGTCGGTTACTATTTCATAAGTAATCAGCATGATTTATTTTCAGCACATTCGTCGGTTACTATTTCAAAAGTAATCGGCAAGATTTTTATTTTCAACATATTCCTCGGTTACTATTTAAAAAGTAATCGGTAAGATTTTTATTTTCAACATATTCGTCGCTTACTATTTCAAAAGTAATCGGCAAGATTTTTATTTTCAACATATTCCTCGGTTACTATTTCAGAAGTAATCGGCATGATTTATTTTCAGCACATTCGTCGGTTACTATTTCAAAAGTAATCGGCAAGATTTTTATTTTCAACATATTCCTCGGTTACTATTTAAAAAGTAATCGGTAAGATTTTTATTTTCAACATATTCGTCGCTTACTATTTCAAAAGTAATCAGTAAGATTTTTATTTTCAACATATTCGTCGCTTACTATTTCAAAAGTAATCGGCATGATTTATTTTCAGCACATTCGTCGGTTACTATTTCAAAAGTAATCGGCAAGATTTTTATTTTGAGCACATTCGTCGGTTACTATTTTAAAAGTAATCGACAAGACTTTTATTTTCAGCACATTTGTCGGTTACTATTTCAAAAGTAATCGGCAAGATTTTTATTTTCAACATATTCCTCGGTTACTATTTCAGAAGTAATCGGCATGATTTATTTTCAGCACATTCGTCGGTTACTATTTCAAAAGTAATCGGCAAGATTTTTATTTTCAACATATTCCTCGGTTACTATTTAAAAAGTAATCGGTAAGATTTTTATTTTCAACACATTCGTCGCTTACTATTTCAAAAGTAATCAGTAAGATTTTTATTTTCAACATATTCGTCGCTTACTATTTCAAAAGTAATCGGCATGATTTATTTTCAGCACATTCGTCGGTTACTATTTCAAAAGTAATCGGCAAGATTTTTATTTTGAGCACATTCGTCGGTTACTATTTTAAAAGTAATCGACAAGACTTTTATTTTCAGCACATTTGTCGGTTACTATTTCAAAAGTAATCGGCATGATTTATTTTCAGCACATTCGTCGGTTACTATTTCAAAAGTAATCGGCAAGACTTTATTTTCAACACATTCGTCGGTTACTATTTCAAAAGTAATCGGCATGATCTATTTTCTGCACATTCGTCGGTTACTATTTCAAAAGTAATCGGCAAGATTTTTATTTTTAGCATATTTGTCGGGTACTATTTTAAAAGTAATCGAAAAGATTTTTATTTTCAACATATTTGTCGGTTACTATTTCAAAAGTAATCGGCAAGACTTTATTTTCAGCACTTTCGTCGGTTAGTATTTCAAATGTAATCAGCAGGATTTTTATTTTGAGCATATTCGTCGGTTACTATTTCGAAAGTAATTGGCAAGATTTTTATTTTCAGCATATTTGTCGGTTACTATTTTAAAAGTAATCGACAAGATTTTTATTTTCAACATATTCGTCGGTTACCATTTCATAAGTAATCGGCATGATTTATTTTCAGCACATTCGTCGGTTACTATTTCAAAAGTAATCGGCATGATCTATTTTCTGCACATTCGTCGGTTACTATATCAAAAGTAATCGGCAAGATTTTTATTTTCAGCATATTCGTCGGTTACTATTTCAAAAGTAATCGGCAAGATTTTTATTTTCAGCATATTTGTCGGTTACTATATTAAAAGTAACCGACAAGATTTTTATTTTCAACATATTCGTCGGTTACTATTTCAAACGTAATCGGCAGGACTTTATTATCAGCACATTCGTTGGTTACTATTTTAAAAGTAATCGGCAAGATTTTTATTTTCAACATATTCGTCGGTTACTATTTCAAAAGTAATCGGCAAGACTTTATTTTCAGCACTTTCGTCGGTTACTATTTCAAAAGTAATCGGCAGGATTTTTATTTTCAGCATATTCGTCGGTTACTATTTCCGTAGTAATCGGCAAGATTTTTATTTTCAGCATATTTGTCGGTTACTATTTTAAAAGTAATCGACAAGATTTTTATTTTCAACATATTCCTCGGTTACAATTTCAAAAGTAATCGGCAAGATTTTTATTTTCAGCATGTTCGTCGGTTACTATTTCAAAAGTAATCGGCATGATTTATTTTCAGCACATTCGTCGGTTACTATTTCAAAAGTAATCGGCAAGATTTTTATTTTGAGCACATTCGTCGGTTACTATTTTAAAAGTAATCGACAAGACTTTTATTTTCAGCACATTTGTCGGTTACTATTTCAAAAGTTATCGGCATGATTTATTTTCAGCACATTCGTCGGTTACTATTTCAAAAGTAATCGGCAAGACTTTATTTTCAACACATTCATCGGTTACTATTTCAAAAGTAATCGGCAAGATTTTTATTTTCAACATATTCGTCGGTTACTATTTCATAAGTAATCGGCATGATTTATTTTCAGCACATTCGTCGGTTACTATTTCAAAAGTAATCGGCAAGATTTTTATTTTCAACATATTCCTCGGTTACTATTTAAAAAGTAATCGGTAAGATTTTTATTTTCAACATATTCGTCGCTTACTATTTCAAAAGTAATCGGCAAGATTTTTATTTTCAACATATTCCTCGGTTACTATTTCAGAAGTAATCGGCATGATTTATTTTCAGCACATTCGTCGGTTACTATTTCAAAAGTAATCGGCAAGATTTTTATTTTCAACATATTCCGCGGTTACTATTTAAAAAGTAATCGGTAAGATTTTTATTTTCAACATATTCGTCGCTTACTATTTCAAAAGTAATCAGTAAGATTTTTATTTTCAACATATTCGTCGCTTACTATTTCAAAAGTAATCGGCATGATTTATTTTCAGCACATTCGTCGGTTACTATTTCAAAAGTAATCGGCAAGATTTTTATTTTGAGCACATTCGTCGGTTACTATTTTAAAAGTAATCGACAAGACTTTTATTTTCAGCACATTTGTCGGTTACTATTTCAAAAGTAATCGGCATGATTTATTTTCAGCACATTCGTCGGTTACAATTTCAAAAGTAATCGGCAAGATTTTTATTTTCAGCATGTTCGTCGGTTACTATTTCAAAAGTAATCGGCATGATTTATTTTCAGCACATTCGTCGGTTACTATTTCAAAAGTAATCGACAAGACTTTTATTTTCAGCACATTTGTCGGTTACTATTTCAAAAGTAATCGGCATGATTTATTTTCAGCACATTCGTCGGTTACTATTTCAAAAGTAATCGGCAAGACTTTATTTTCAACACATTCATCGGTTACTATTTCAAAAGTAATCGGCAAGATTTTTATTTTCAACATATTCGTCGGTTACTATTTCATAAGTAATCGGCATGATTTATTTTCAGCACATTCGTCGGTTACTATTTCAAAAGTAATCGGCAAGATTTTTATTTTCAACATATTCCTCGGTTACTATTTAAAAAGTAATCGGTAAGATTTTTATTTTCAACATATTCGTCGCTTACTATTTCAAAAGTAATCGGCAAGATTTTTATTTTCAACATATTCCTCGGTTACTATTTCAGAAGTAATCGGCATGATTTATTTTCAGCACATTCGTCGGTTACTATTTCAAAAGTAATCGGCAAGATTTTTATTTTCAACATATTCCTTGGTTACTATTTAAAAAGTAATCGGTAAGATTTTTATTTTCAACATATTCGTCGCTTACTATTTCAAAAGTAATCAGTAAGATTTTTATTTTCAACATATTCGTCGCTTACTATTTCAAAAGTAATCGGCATGATTTATTTTCAGCACATTCGTCGGTTACTATTTCAAAAGTAATCGGCAAGATTTTTATTTTGAGCACATTCGTCGGTTACTATTTTAAAAGTAATCGACAAGACTTTTATTTTCAGCACATTTGTCGGTTACTATTTCAAAAGTAATCGGCAAGATTTTTCTTTTCAACATATTCCTCGGTTACTATTTCAGAAGTAATCGGCATGATTTATTTTCAGCACATTCGTCGGTTACTATTTCAAAAGTAATCGGCAAGATTTTTATTTTCAACATATTCCTCGGTTACTATTTAAAAAGTAATCGGTAAGATTTTTATTTTCAACACATTCGTCGCTTACTATTTCAAAAGTAATCAGTAAGATTTTTATTTTCAACATATTCGTCGCTTACTATTTCAAAAGTAATCGGCATGATTTATTTTCAGCACATTCGTCGGTTACTATTTCAAAAGTAATCGGCAAGATTTTTATTTTGAGCACATTCGTCGGTTACTATTTTAAAAGTAATCGACAAGACTTTTATTTTCAGCACATTTGTCGGTTACTATTTCAAAAGTAATCGGCATGATTTATTTTCAGCACATTCGTCGGTTACTATTTCAAAAGTAATCGGCAAGACTTTATTTTCAACACATTCGTCGGTTACTATTTCAAAAGTAATCGGCATGATCTATTTTCTGCACATTCGTCGGTTACTATTTCAAAAGTAATCGGCAAGATTTTTATTTTTAGCATATTTGTCGGGTACTATTTTAAAAGTAATCGAAAAGATTTTTATTTTCAACATATTTGTCGGTTACTATTTCAAAAGTAATCGGCAAGACTTTATTTTCAACACATTCATCGGTTACTATTTCAAAAGTAATCGGCAAGATTTTTATTTTCAGCATATTCGTCGGTTACTATTTCAAAGGTAATCGGCAGGACTTTATTATCAGCACATTCGTTGGTTACTATTTTAAAAGTAATCGGCAAGATTTTTATTTTCAACATATTCGTCGGTTACTATTTCAAAAGTAATCGGCAAGACTTTATTTTCAGCACTTTCGTCGGTTACTATTTCAAAAGTAATCGGCAGGATTTTTATTTTCAGCATATTCGTCGGTTACTATTTCCGTAGTAATCGGCAAGATTTTTATTTTCAGCATATTTGTCGGTTACTATTTTAAAAGTAAGCGGCATGACTTTATTTTCAGCACATTCGTCGGTTACTATTTCAAAAGTAATCGGCAAGATTTTTATTTTCAACATATTCCTCGGTTACTATTTCAGAAGTAATCGGCATGATTTATTTTCAGCACATTCGTCGGTTACTATTTCAAAAGTAATCGGCAAGATTTTTATTTTCAACATATTCCTCGGTTACTATTTAAAAAGTAATCGGTAAGATTTTTATTTTCAACACATTCGTCGCTTACTATTTCAAAAGTAATCAGTAAGATTTTTATTTTCAACATATTCGTCGCTTACTATTTCAAAAGTAATCGGCATGATTTATTTTCAGCACATTCGTCGGTTACTATTTCAAAAGTAATCGGCAAGATTTTTATTTTGAGCACATTCGTCGGTTACTATTTTAAAAGTAATCGACAAGACTTTTATTTTCAGCACATTGGTCGGTTACTATTTCAAAAGTAATCGGCATGATTTATTTTCAGCACATTCGTCGGTTACTATTTCAAAAGTAATCGGCAAGACTTTATTTTCAACACATTCGTCGGTTACTATTTCAAAAGTAATCGGCATGATCTATTTTCTGCACATTCGTCGGTTACTATTTCAAAAGTAATCGGCAAGATTTTTATTTTTAGCATATTTGTCGGGTACTATTTTAAAAGTAATCGAAAAGATTTTTATTTTCAACATATTTGTCGGTTACTATTTCAAAAGTAATCGGCAAGACTTTATTTTCAACACATTCATCGGTTACTATTTCAAAAGTAATCGGCAAGATTTTTATTTTCAGCATATTCGTCGGTTACTATTTCAAAGGTAATCGGCAGGACTTTATTATAAGCACATTCGTTGGTTACTATTTTAAAAGTAATCGGCAAGATTTTTATTTTCAACATATTCGTCGGTTACTATTTCAAAAGTAATCGGCAAGACTTTATTTTCAGCACTTTCGTCGGTTACTATTTCAAAAGTAATCGGCAGGATTTTTATTTTCAGCATATTCGTCGGTTACTATTTCCGTAGTAATCGGCAAGATTTTTATTTTCAGCATATTTGTCGGTTACTATTTTAAAAGTAATCGACAAGATTTTTATTTTCAACATATTCCTCGGTTACAATTTCAAAAGTAATCGGCAAGATTTTTATTTTCAGCATGTTCGTCGGTTACTATTTCAAAAGTAATCGGCATGATTTATTTTCAGCACATTCGTCGGTTACTATTTCAAAAGTAATCGACAAGACTTTTATTTTCAGCACATTTGTCGGTTACTATTTCAAAAGTAATCGGCATGATTTATTTTCAGCACATTCGTCGGTTACTATTTCAAAAGTAATCGGCAAGACTTTATTTTCAACACATTCATCGGTTACTATTTCAAAAGTAATCGGCAAGATTTTTATTTTCAACATATTCGTCGGTTACTATTTCATAAGTAATCGGCATGATTTATTTTCAGCACATTCGTCGGTTACTATTTCAAAAGTAATCGGCAAGATTTTTATTTTCAACATATTCCTCGGTTACTATTTAAAAAGTAATCGGTAAGATTTTTATTTTCAACATATTCGTCGCTTACTATTTCAAAAGTAATCGGCAAGATTTTTATTTTCAACATATTCCTCGGTTACTATTTCAGAAGTAATCGGCATGATTTATTTTCAGCACATTCGTCGGTTACTATTTCAAAAGTAATCGGCAAGATTTTTATTTTCAACATATTCCTTGGTTACTATTTAAAAAGTAATCGGTAAGATTTTTATTTTCAACATATTCGTCGCTTACTATTTCAAAAGTAATCAGTAAGATTTTTATTTTCAACATATTCGTCGCTTACTATTTCAAAAGTAATCGGCATGATTTATTTTCAGCACATTCGTCGGTTACTATTTCAAAAGTAATCGGCAAGATTTTTATTTTGAGCACATTCGTCGGTTACTATTTTAAAAGTAATCGACAAGACTTTTATTTTCAGCACATTTGTCGGTTACTATTTCAAAAGTAATCGGCATGATTTATTTTCAGCACATTCGTCGGTTACTATTTCAAAAGTAATCGGCAAGACTTTATTTTCAACACATTCATCGGTTACTATTTCAAAAGTAATCGGCAAGATTTTTATTTTCAGCATATACGTCGGTTACTATTTCAAAGGTAATCCGCAGTATTTATTTTCAGCACATTCGTCGGTTACTATTTCAAAAGTAATCGGCAAGATTTTTTTTTTTAGCATATTTGTCGGGTACTATTTTAAAACTAATCGACAAGACTTTATTTTCAGCACATTCGTCGGTTACTATTTCAAAAGTAATCGGCAAGATTTTTATTTTCAACATATTCATCGCTTACTATTTCAAAAGTAATCAGCAAGATTTTTATTTTCAACATATTCGTCGCTTACTATTTCAAAAGTAATCGGCATGATTTATTTTCAGCACATTCGTCGGTTACTATTTCAAAAGTAATCGGCAGGATTTTTATTTTCAACATATTCGTCGCTTACTATTTCAAAAGTAATCAGCAAGATTTTTATTTTCAACATATTCGTCGCTTACTATTTCAAAAGTAATCGGCATGATTTATTTTCAGCACATTCGTCGGTTACTATTTCAAAAGTAATCGGCAAGATTTTTATTTTGAGCACATTCGTCGGTTACTATTTTAAAAGTAATCGACAAGACTTTTATTTTCAGCACATTTGTCGGTTACTATTTCAAAAGTAATCGGCATGATTTATTTTCAGCACATTCGTCGGTTACTATTTCAAAAGTAATCGGCAAGACTTTATTTTCAACACATTCATCGGTTACTATTTCAAAAGTAATCGGCAAGATTTTTATTTTCAGCATATTCGTCGGTTACTATTTCAAAGGTAATCAGCAGTATTTATTTTGAGCACATTCGTCGGTTACTATTTCAAAAGTAATCGACAAGATTTTTATTTTTAGCATATTTGTCGGGTACTATTTTAAAACTAATCGACAAGACTTTATTTTCAGCACATTCGTCGGTTACTATTTCAAAAGTAATCGGCAAGATTTTTATTTTCAACATATTCGTCGCTTACTATTTCAAAAGTAATCAGCAAGATTTTTATTTTCAACATATTCGTCGCTTACTATTTCAAAAGTAATCGGCATGATTTATTTTCAGCACATTCGTCGGTCACTATTTCAAAAGTAATCGGCAGGATTTTTATTTTCAACATATTCGTCGCTTACTATTTCAAAAGTAATCAGCAAGATTTTTATTTTCAACATATTCGTCGCTTACTATTTCAAAAGTAATCGGCATGATTTATTTTCAGCACATTCGTCGGTTACTATTTCAAAAGTAATCGGCATGATTTATTTTCAGCACATTCGTCGGTTACTATTTCAAAAGTAATCGGCAAGACTTTATTTTCAACACATTCGTCGGTTACTATTTCAAAAGTAATCGGCATGATCTATTTTCTGCACATTCGTCGGTTACTAGTTCAAAAGTAATCGGCAAGATTTTTATTTTCAGCATATTCGTCGGTTACTATTTCAAAGGTAATCAGCAGTATTTATTTTCAGCACATTCGTCGGTTACTATTTCAAAAGTAATCGGCAAATTTTTATTTTCAACATATTCGTCGCTTACTATTTCAAAAGTAATCAGCAAGATTTTTATTTTCAACATATTCGTCGCTTACTATTTCAAAAGTAATCGGCATGATTTATTTTCAGCACATTCGTCGGTTACTATTTCAAAAGTAATCGGCAAGATTTTTATTTTGAGCACATTCGTCGGTTACTATTTTAAAAGTAATCGACAAGACTTTTATTTTCAGCACATTTGTCAGTTACTATTTCAAAAGTAATCGGCATGATTTATTTTCAGCACATTCGTCGGTTACTATTTCAAAAGTAATCGGCAAGACTTTATTTTCAACACATTCGTCGGTTACTATTTCAAAAGTAATCGGCATGATCTATTTTCTGCACATTCGTCGGTTACTAGTTCAAAAGTAATCGGCAAGATTTTTATTTTCAGCATATTCGTCGGTTACTATTTCAAAGGTAATCAGCAGTATTTATTTTCAGCACATTCGTCGGTTACTATTTCAAAAGTAATCGGCAAATTTTTATTTTCAACATATTCGTCGCTTACTATTTCAAAAGTAATCAGCAAGATTTTTATTTTCAACATATTCGTCGCTTACTATTTCAAAAGTAATCGGCATGATTTATTTTCAGCACATTCGTCGGTTACTATTTCAAAAGTAATCGGCAAGATTTTTATTTTGAGCACATTCGTCGGTTACTATTTTAAAAGTAATCGACAAGACTTTTATTTTCAGCATATTCGTCGGTTACTATTTCGAAAGTAATCGGCAAGATTTTTATTTTCAGCATATTTGTCGGTTACTATTTTAAAAGTAATCGACAAGATTTTTATTTTCAACATATTCGTCGGTTACTATTTCATAAGTAATCGGCATGATTTATTTTCAGCACATTCGTCGGTTACTATTT
The DNA here is from genome assembly GCA_958299785.1 of Medicago lupulina. NCBI lineage: Eukaryota > Viridiplantae > Streptophyta > Magnoliopsida > Fabales > Fabaceae > Medicago > Medicago lupulina. Next base: position 38,233,786 of record OY283143.1, on the reverse strand, counting down.
CAAAAGTAATCGGCATGATCTATTTTCTGCATATTCGTCGGTTACTATTTCAAAAGTAATCGGCAAGATTTTTATTTTCAGCATATTCGTCGGTTACTATTTCAAAAGTAATCGGCAAGATTTTTATTTTCAGCATATTTGTCGGTTACTATATTAAAAGTAATCGGAGGGATTTTTATTTTCAACATATTCGTCGGTTACTATTTCAAAAGTAATCGGCAAGACTTTATTTTCAGCACTTTCGTCGGTTACTATTTCAAATGTAATCGGCAGGATTTTTATTTTCAGCATATTCTTCGGTTACTATTTCGATAGTAATCGGCAAGATTTTTATTTTCAGCATATTTGTCGGTTACTATTTTAAAAGTAATCGACAAGATTTTTATTTTCAACATATTCCTCGGTTACTATTTCAAAAGTAATCGGCAAGATTTTTATTTTCAGCATGTTCGTCGGTTACTATTTCAAAAGTAATCGGCAAGATTTTTTTTTTCAACATATTTGTCGGTTACTATTTTAAAAGTAATCGACAAGACTTTATTTTCAGCACATTCGTCGGTTACTATTTCAAAAGTAATCGGTAAGATTTTTATTTTCAACATATTCGTCGGTTACTATTTCAAAAGTAATCGGCATGATCTATTTTCTGCACATTCGTCGGTTACTATTTCAAAAGTAATCGGCAAGATTTTTATTTTCAGCATATTTGTCGGTTACTATATTAAAAGTAATCGACAAGATTTTTATTTTCAACATATTCGTCGGTTACTATTTCAAACGTAATCGGCAAGACTTTATTATCAGCACATTCGTTGGTTACTATTTTAAAAGTAATCGGCAAGATTTTTAATTTCAACATATTCGTCGGTTACTATTTCAAAAGTAATCGGCAAGACTTTATTTTCAGCACTTTCGTCGGTTACTATTTCAAATATAATCGGCAGGATTTTTATTTTCAGCATATTCGTCGGTTACTATTTCGATAGTAATCGGCAAGATTTTTATTTTCAGCATATTTGTCGGTTACTATTTTAAAAGTAATCGACAAGACTTTATTTTCAGCACATTCGTCGGTTACTATTTCAAAAGTAATCGGCAAGATTTTTATTTTCAACATATTCGTCGGTTACTATTTCATAAGTAATCGGCATGATTTATTTTCAGCACATTCGTCGGTTACTATTTCAAAAGTAATCGGCAAGATTTTTATTTTGAGCACATTTGTCGGTTACTATTTCAATAGTAATCGGCATGATTTATTTTCAGCACATTCGTCGGTTACTATTTCAAAATTAATCGGCAAGATTTTTTATTTTGAGCACATTCGTCGGTTACTATTTTAAAAGTAATCGACAAGACTTTTATTTTCAGCACATTTGTCGGTTACTATTTCAAAAGTAATCGGCATGATTTATTTTCAGCACATTCGTCGGTTACTATTTCAAAAGTAATCGGCAAGACTTTATTTTCAACACATTCATCGGTTACTATTTCAAAAGTAATCGGCATGATCTATTTTCTGCACATTCGTCGGTTACTATTTCAAAAGTAATCGGCAAGATTTTTATTTTCAGCATATTCGTCGGTTACTATTTCAAAAGTAATCGGCAAGATTTTTATTTTGAGCACATTCGTCGGTTACTATTTTAAAAGTAATCGACAAGACTTTTATTTTCAGCATATTCGTCGGTTACTATTTCGAAAGTAATCGGCAAGATTTTTATTTTCAGCATATTTGTCGGTTACTATTTTAAAAGTAATCGACAAGATTTTTATTTTCAACATATTCGTCGGTTACTATTTCATAAGTAATCGGCATGATTTATTTTCAGCACATTCGTCGGTTACTATTTCAAAAGTAACCGACATGATCTATTTTCTGCACATTCATCGGTTACTATTTCAAAAGTAATCGGCAAGATTTTTATTTTCAGCATATTTGTCGGTTACTATATTAAAAGTAATCGACAAGATTTTTATTTTCAGCATATTTGTCGGTTACTATTTTAAAAGTAATCGACAAGATTTTTATTTTCAACATATTCCTCGGTTACTATTTCAAAAGTAATCGGCAAGATTTTTATTTTCAGCATATTCGTCGGTTACTATTTCAAAAGTAATCGGCAAGATTTTTTTTTTCAACATATTTGTCGGTTACTATTTTAAAAGTAATCGACAAGACTTTATTTTCAGCACATTCGTCGGTTACTATTTCAAAAGTAATCGGTAAGATTTTTATTTTCAACATATTCGTCGGTTACTATTTCAAAAGTAATCGGCATGATCTATTTTCTGCACATTCGTCGGTTACTATTTCAAAAGTAATCGGCAAGATTTTTATTTTCAACATATTCGTCGGTTACTATTTCAAAAGTAATCGGCATGATCTATTTTCTGCACATTCGTCGGTTACTATTTCAAAAGTAATCGGCAAGATTTTTATTTTCAGCATATTTGTCGGTTACTATATTAAAAGTAATCGACAAGATTTTTATTTTCAACATATTCGTCGGTTACTATTTCAAACGTAATCGGCAAGACTTTATTATCAGCACATTCGTTGGTTACTATTTTAAAAGTAATCGGCAAGATTTTTAATTTCAACATATTCGTCGGTTACTATTTCAAAAGTAATCGGCAAGACTTTATTTTCAGCACTTTCGTCGGTTACTATTTCAAATATAATCGGCAGGATTTTTATTTTCAGCATATTCGTCGGTTACTATTTCGATAGTAATCGGCAAGATTTTTATTTTCAGCATATTTGTCGGTTACTATTCTAAAAGTAATCGACAAGACTTTATTTTCAGCACATTCGTCGGTTACTATTTCAAAAGTAATCGGCAAGATTTTTATTTTCAACATATTCGTCGGTTACTATTTCATAAGTAATCGGCATGATTTATTTTCAGCACATTCGTCGGTTACTATTTTAAAAGTAATCGGCAAGATTTTTATTTTCAACATATTCCTCGGTTACTATTTAAAAAGTAATCGGTAAGATTTTTATTTTCAACATATTCGTCGCTTACTATTTCAAAAGTAATCAGCAAGATTTTTATTTTCAACATATTCGTCGCTTACTATTTCAAAAGTAATCGGCATGATTTATTTTCAGCACATTCGTCGGTTACTATTTCAAAAGTAATCGGCAAGATTTTTATTTTGAGCACATTTGTCGGTTACTATTTCAATAGTAATCGGCATGATTTATTTTCAGCACATTCGTCGGTTACTATTTCAAAATTAATCGGCAAGATTTTTTATTTTGAGCACATTCGTCGGTTACTATTTTAAAAGTAATCGACAAGACTTTTATTTTCAGCACATTTGTCGGTTACTATTTCAAAAGTAATCGGCATGATTTATTTTCAGCACATTCGTCGGTTACTATTTCAAAAGTAATCGGCAAGACTTTATTTTCAACACATTCATCGGTTACTATTTCAAAAGTAATCGGCATGATCTATTTTCTGCACATTCGTCGGTTACTATTTCAAAAGTAATCGGCAAGATTTTTATTTTCAGCATATTCGTCGGTTACTATTTCAAAAGTAATCGGCAAGATTTTTATTTTGAGCACATTCGTCGGTTACTATTTTAAAAGTAATCGACAAGACTTTTATTTTCAGCATATTCGTCGGTTACTATTTCGAAAGTAATCGGCAAGATTTTTATTTTCAGCATATTTGTCGGTTACTATTTTAAAAGTAATCGACAAGATTTTTATTTTCAACATATTCGTCGGTTACTATTTCATAAGTAATCGGCATGATTTATTTTCAGCACATTCGTCGGTTACTATTTCAAAAGTAACCGACATGATCTATTTTCTGCACATTCATCGGTTACTATTTCAAAAGTAATCGGCAAGATTTTTATTTTCAGCATATTTGTCGGTTACTATATTAAAAGTAATCGACAAGATTTTTATTTTCAGCATATTTGTCGGTTACTATTTTAAAAGTAATCGACAAGATTTTTATTTTCAACATATTCCTCGGTTACTATTTCAAAAGTAATCGGCAAGATTTTTATTTTCAGCATGTTCGTCGGTTACTATTTCAAAAGTAATCGGCAAGATTTTTTTTTTCAACATATTTGTCGGTTACTATTTTAAAAGTAATCGACAAGACTTTATTTTCAGCACATTCGTCGGTTACTATTTCAAAAGTAATCGGTAAGATTTTTATTTTCAACATATTCGTCGGTTACTATTTCAAAAGTAATCGGGATGATCTATTTTCTGCACATTCGTCGGTTACTATTTCAAAAGTAATCGGCAAGATTTTTATTTTCAGCATATTTGTCGGTTACTATATTAAAAGTAATCGACAAGATTTTTATTTTCAACATATTCGTCGGTTACTATTTCAAACGTAATCGGCAAGACTTTATTATCAGCACATTCGTTGGTTACTATTTTAAAAGTAATCGGCAAGATTTTTAATTTCAACATATTCGTCGGTTACTATTTCAAAAGTAATCGGCAAGACTTTATTTTCAGCACTTTCGTCGGTTACTATTTCAAATATAATCGGCAGGATTTTTATTTTCAGCATATTCGTCGGTTACTATTTCGATAGTAATCGGCAAGATTTTTATTTTCAGCATATTTGTCGGTTACTATTTTAAAAGTAATCGACAAGACTTTATTTTCAGCACATTCGTCGGTTACTATTTCAAAAGTAATCGGCAAGATTTTTATTTTCAACATATTCGTCGGTTACTATTTCATAAGTAATCGGCATGATTTATTTTCAGCACATTCGTCGGTTACTATTTCAGAAGTAATCGGCAAGATTTTTATTTTCAACATATTCCTCGGTTACTATTTAAAAAGTAATCGGTAAGATTTTTATTTTCAACATATTCGTCGCTTACTATTTCAAAAGTAATCAGCAAGATTTTTATTTTCAACATATTCGTCGCTTACTATTTCAAAAGTAATCGGCATGATTTATTTTCAGCACATTCGTCGGTTACTATTTCAAAAGTAACCGACATGATCTATTTTCTGCACATTCATCGGTTACTATTTCAAAAGTAATCGGCAAGATTTTTATTTTGAGCACATTCGTCGGTTACTATTTTAAAAGTAATCGACAAGACTTTTATTTTCAGCATATTCGTCGGTTACTATTTCGAAAGTAATCGGCAAGATTTTTATTTTCAGCATATTTGTCGGTTACTATTTTAAAAGTAATCGACAAGATTTTTATTTTCAACATATTCGTCGGTTACTATTTCATAAGTAATCGGCATGATTTATTTTCAGCACATTTGTCGGTTACTATTTCAAAAGTAACCGACATGATCTATTTTCTGCACATTCATCGGTTACTATTTCAAAAGTAATCGGCAAGATTTTTATTTTCAGCATATTTGTCGGTTACTATATTAAAAGTAATCGACAAGATTTTTATTTTCAGCATATTTGTCGGTTACTATTTTAAAAGTAATCGACAAGATTTTTATTTTCAACATATTCCTCGGTTACTATTTCAAAAGTAATCGGCAAGATTTTTATTTTCAGCATGTTCGTCGGTTACTATTTCAAAAGTAATCGGCAAGATTTTTTTTTTCAACATATTTGTCGGTTACTATTTTAAAAGTAATCGACAAGACTTTATTTTCAGCACATTCGTCGGTTACTATTTCAAAAGTAATCGGTAAGATTTTTATTTTCAACATATTCGTCGGTTACTATTTCAAAAGTAATCGGGATGATCTATTTTCTGCACATTCGTCGGTTACTATTTCAAAAGTAATCGGCAAGATTTTTATTTTCAGCATATTTGTCGGTTACTATATTAAAAGTAATCGACAAGATTTTTATTTTCAACATATTCGTCGGTTACTATTTCAAACGTAATCGGCAAGACTTTATTATCAGCACATTCGTTGGTTACTATTTTAAAAGTAATCGGCAAGATTTTTAATTTCAACATATTCGTCGGTTACTATTTCAAAAGTAATCGGCAAGACTTTATTTTCAGCACTTTCGTCGGTTACTATTTCAAATATAATCGGCAGGATTTTTATTTTCAGCATATTCGTCGGTTACTATTTCGATAGTAATCGGCAAGATTTTTATTTTCAGCATATTTGTCGGTTACTATTTTAAAAGTAATCGACAAGACTTTATTTTCAGCACATTCGTCGGTTACTATTTCAAAAGTAATCGGCAAGATTTTTATTTTCAACATATTCGTCGGTTACTATTTCATAAGTAATCGGCATGATTTATTTTCAGCACATTCGTCGGTTACTATTTCAGAAGTAATCGGCAAGATTTTTATTTTCAACATATTCCTCGGTTACTATTTAAAAAGTAATCGGTAAGATTTTTATTTTCAACATATTCGTCGCTTACTATTTCAAAAGTAATCAGCAAGATTTTTATTTTCAACATATTCGTCGCTTACAATTTCAAAAGTAATCGGCATGATTTATTTTCAGCACATTCGTCGGTTACTATTTCAAAAGTAACCGACATGATCTATTTTCTGCACATTCATCGGTTACTATTTCAAAAGTAATCGGCAAGATTTTTATTTTCAGCATATTTGTCGGTTACTATATTAAAAGTAATCGACAAGATTTTTATTTTCAGCATATTTGTCGGTTACTATTTTAAAAGTAATCGACAAGATTTTTATTTTCAACATATTCCTCGGTTACTATTTCAAAAGTAATCGGCAAGATTTTTATTTTCAGCATGTTCGTCGGTTACTATTTCAAAAGTAATCGGCAAGATTTTTTTTTTCAACATATTTGTCGGTTACTATTTTAAAAGTAATCGACAAGACTTTATTTTCAGCACATTCGTCGGTTACTATTTCAAAAGTAATCGGTAAGATTTTTATTTTCAACATATTCGTCGGTTACTATTTCAAAAGTAATCGGCATGATCTATTTTCTGCACATTCATCGGTTACTATTTCAAAAGTAATCGGCAAGATTTTTATTTTCAGCATATTTGTCGGTTACTATATTAAAAGTAATCGACAAGATTTTTATTTTCAACATATTCGTCGGTTACTATTTCAAACGTAATCGGCAAGACTTTATTATCAGCACATTCGTTGGTTACTATTTTAAAAGTAATCGGCAAGATTTTTAATTTCAACATATTCGTCGGTTACTATTTCAAAAGTAATCGGCAAGACTTTATATTCAGCACTTTCGTCGGTTACTATTTCAAATATAATCGGCAGGATTTTTATTTTCAGCATATTCGTCGGTTACTATTTCGATAGTAATCGGCAAGATTTTTATTTTCAGCATATTTGTCGGTTACTATTTTAAAAGTAATCGACAAGACTTTATTTTCAGCACATTCGTCGGTTACTATTTCAAAAGTAATCGGCAAGATTTTTATTTTCAACATATTCGTCGCTTACTATTTCAAAAGTAATCGGCATGATTTATTTTCAGCACATTCGTCGGTTACTATTTCAAAAGTAACCGACATGATCTATTTTCTGCACATTCATCGGTTACTATTTCAAAAGTAATCGGCAAGATTTTTATTTTGAGCACATTCGTCGGTTACTATTTTAAAAGTAATCGACAAGACTTTTATTTTCAGCATATTCGTCGGTTACTATTTCGAAAGTAATCGGCAAGATTTTTATTTTCAGCATATTTGTCGGTTACTATTTTAAAAGTAATCGACAAGATTTTTATTTTCAACATATTCGTCGGTTACTATTTCATAAGTAATCGGCATGATTTATTTTCAGCACATTTGTCGGTTACTATTTCAAAAGTAACCGACATGATCTATTTTCTGCACATTCATCGGTTACTATTTCAAAAGTAATCGGCAAGATTTTTATTTTCAGCATATTTGTCGGTTACTATATTAAAAGTAATCGACAAGATTTTTATTTTCAGCATATTTGTCGGTTACTATTTTAAAAGTAATCGACAAGATTTTTATTTTCAACATATTCCTCGGTTACTATTTCAAAAGTAATCGGCAAGATTTTTATTTTCAGCATGTTCGTCGGTTACTATTTCAAAAGTAATCGGCAAGATTTTTTTTTTCAACATATTTGTCGGTTACTATTTTAAAAGTAATCGACAAGACTTTATTTTCAGCACATTCGTCGGTTACTATTTCAAAAGTAATCGGTAAGATTTTTATTTTCAACATATTCGTCGGTTACTATTTCAAAAGTAATCGGGATGATCTATTTTCTGCACATTCGTCGGTTACTATTTCAAAAGTAATCGGCAAGATTTTTATTTTCAGCATATTTGTCGGTTACTATATTAAAAGTAATCGACAAGATTTTTATTTTCAACATATTCGTCGGTTACTATTTCAAACGTAATCGGCAAGACTTTATTATCAGCACATTCGTTGGTTACTATTTTAAAAGTAATCGGCAAGATTTTTAATTTCAACATATTCGTCGGTTACTATTTCAAAAGTAATCGGCAAGACTTTATTTTCAGCACTTTCGTCGGTTACTATTTCAAATATAATCGGCAGGATTTTTATTTTCAGCATATTCGTCGGTTACTATTTCAATAGTAATCGGCAAGATTTTTATTTTCAGCATATTTGTCGGTTACTATTTTAAAAGTAATCGACAAGACTTTATTTTCAGCACATTCGTCGGTTACTATTTCAAAAGTAATCGGCAAGATTTTTATTTTCAACATATTCGTCGGTTACTATTTCATAAGTAATCGGCATGATTTATTTTCAGCACATTCGTCGGTTACTATTTCAGAAGTAATCGGCAAGATTTTTATTTTCAACATATTCCTCGGTTACTATTTAAAAAGTAATCGGTAAGATTTTTATTTTCAACATATTCGTCGCTTACTATTTCAAAAGTAATCAGCAAGATTTTTATTTTCAACATATTCGTCGCTTACAATTTCAAAAGTAATCGGCATGATTTATTTTCAGCACATTCGTCGGTTACTATTTCAAAAGTAACCGACATGATCTATTTTCTGCACATTCATCGGTTACTATTTCAAAAGTAATCGGCAAGATTTTTATTTTCAGCATATTTGTCGGTTACTATATTAAAAGTAATCGACAAGATTTTTATTTTCAGCATATTTGTCGGTTACTATTTTAAAAGTAATCGACAAGATTTTTATTTTCAACATATTCCTCGGTTACTATTTCAAAAGTAATCGGCAAGATTTTTATTTTCAGCATGTTCGTCGGTTACTATTTCAAAAGTAATCGGCAAGATTTTTTTTTTCAACATATTTGTCGGTTACTATTTTAAAAGTAATCGACAAGACTTTATTTTCAGCACATTCGTCGGTTACTATTTCAAAAGTAATCGGTAAGATTTTTATTTTCAACATATTCGTCGGTTACTATTTCAAAAGTAATCGGCATGATCTATTTTCTGCACATTCATCGGTTACTATTTCAAAAGTAATCGGCAAGATTTTTATTTTCAGCATATTTGTCGGTTACTATATTAAAAGTAATCGACAAGATTTTTATTTTCAACATATTCGTCGGTTACTATTTCAAACGTAATCGGCAAGACTTTATTATCAGCACATTCGTTGGTTACTATTTTAAAAGTAATCGGCAAGATTTTTAATTTCAACATATTCGTCGGTTACTATTTCAAAAGTAATCGGCAAGACTTTATATTCAGCACTTTCGTCGGTTACTATTTCAAATATAATCGGCAGGATTTTTATTTTCAGCATATTCGTCGGTTACTATTTCGATAGTAATCGGCAAGATTTTTATTTTCAGCATATTTGTCGGTTACTATTTTAAAAGTAATCGACAAGACTTTATTTTCAGCACATTCGTCGGTTACTATTTCAAAAGTAATCGGCAAGATTTTTATTTTCAACATATTCGTCGGTTACTATTTCATAAGTAATCGGCATGATTTATTTTCAGCACATTCGTCGGTTACTATTTCAAAAGTAATCGGCAAGATTTTTATTTTCAACATATTCCTCGGTTACTATTTAAAAAGTAATCGGTAAGATTTTTATTTTCAACATATTCGTCGCTTACTATTTCAAAAGTAATCAGCAAGATTTTTATTGTCAACATATTCGTTGCTTACTATTTCAAAAGTAATCGGCATGATTTATTTTCAGCACATTCGTCGGTTACTATTTCAAAAGTAATCGGCAAGATTTTTATTTTGAGCACATTTGTCGGTTACTATTTCAATAGTAATCGGCATGATTTATTTTCAGCACATTCGTCGGTTACTATTTCAAAAGTAATCGGCAAGATTTTTATTTTGAGCACATTCGTCGGTTACTATTTTAAAAGTAATCGACAAGACTTTTATTTTCAGCACATTTGTCGGTTACTATTTCAAAAGTAATCGGCATGATTTATTTTCAGCACATTCGTCGGTTACTATTTCAAATATAATCGGCAGGATTTTTATTTTCAGCATATTCGTCGGTTACTATTTCGATAGTAATCGGCAAGATTTTTATTTTCAGCATATTTGTCGGTTACTATTTTAAAAGTAATCGACAAGACTTTATTTTCAGCACATTCGTCGGTTACTATTTCAAAAGTAATCGGCAAGATTTTTATTTTCAACATATTCGTCGGTTACTATTTCATAAGTAATCGGCATGATTTATTTTCAGCACATTCGTCGGTTACTATTTCAAAAGTAATCGGCAAGATTTTTATTTTGAGCACATTTGTCGGTTACTATTTCAATAGTAATCGGCATGATTTATTTTCAGCACATTCGTCGGTTAATATTTCAAAAGTAATCGGCAAGATTTTTATTTTGAGCACATTCGTCGGTTACTATTTTAAAAGTAATCGACAAGACTTTTATTTTCAGCACATTTGTCGGTTACTATTTCAAAAGTAATCGGCATGATTTATTTTCAGCACATTCGTCGGTTACTATTTCAAAAGTAATCGGCAAGACTTTATTTTCAACACATTCATCGGTTACTATTTCAAAAGTAATCGGCATGATCTATTTTCTGCACATTCGTCGGTTACTATTTCAAAAGTAATCGGCAAAATTTTTATTTTCAGCATATTCGTCGGTTACTATTTCAAAAGTAATCGGCAAGATTTTTATTTTGAGCACATTCGTCGGTTACTATTTTAAAAGTAATCGACAAGACTTTTATTTTCAGCATATTCGTCGGTTACTATTTCGAAAGTAATCGGCAAGATTTTTATTTTCAGCATATTTGTCGGTTACTATTTTAAAAGTAATCGACAAGATTTTTATTTTCAACATATTCGTCGGTTACTATTTCATAAGTAATCGGCATGATTTATTTTCAGCACATTCGTCGGTTACTATTTCAAAAGTAACCGGCATGATCTATTTTTTGCACATTCATCGGTTACTATTTCAAAAGTAATCGGCAAGATTTTTATTTTCAGCATATTTGTCGGTTACTATATTAAAAGTAATCGACAAGATTTTTATTTTCAACATATTCGTCGGTTACTTTTTCAAACGTAATCGGCAAGACTTTATTATCAGCACATTCGTTGGTTACTATTTTAAAAGTAATCGGCAAGATTTTTAATTTCAACATATTCGTCGGTTACTATTTCAAAAGTAATCGGCAAGACTTTATATTCAGCACTTTCGTCGGTTACTATTTCAAATATAATCGGCAGGATTTTTATTTTCAGCATATTCGTCGGTTACTATTTCGATAGTAATCGGCAAGATTTTTATTTTCAGCATATTTGTCGGTTACTATTTTAAAAGTAATCGACAAGACTTTATTTTCAGCACATTCGTCGGTTACTATTTCAAAAGTAATCGGCAAGATTTTTATTTTCAACATATTCGTCGGTTACTATTTCATAAGTAATCGGCATGATTTATTTTCAGCACATTCGTCGGTTACTATTTCAAAAGTAATCGGCAAGATTTTTATTTTCAACATATTCCTCGGTTACTATTTAAAAAGTAATCGGTAAGATTTTTATTTTCAACATATTCGTCGCTTACTATTTCAAAAGTAATCAGCAAGATTTTTATTGTCAACATATTCGTTGCTTACTATTTCAAAAGTAATCGGCATGATTTATTTTCAGCACATTCGTCGGTTACTATTTCAAAAGTAATCGGCAAGATTTTTATTTTGAGCACATTTGTCGGTTACTATTTCAATAGTAATCGGCATGATTTATTTTCAGCACATTCGTCGGTTACTATTTCAAAAGTAATCGGCAAGATTTTTATTTTGAGCACATTCGTCGGTTACTATTTTAAAAGTAATCGACAAGACTTTTATTTTCAGCACATTTGTCGGTTACTATTTCAAAAGTAATCGGCATGATTTATTTTCAGCACATTCGTCGGTTACTATTTCAAATATAATCGGCAGGATTTTTATTTTCAGCATATTCGTCGGTTACTATTTCGATAGTAATCGGCAAGATTTTTATTTTCAGCATATTTGTCGGTTACTATTTTAAAAGTAATCGACAAGACTTTATTTTCAGCACATTCGTCGGTTACTATTTCAAAAGTAATCGGCAAGATTTTTATTTTCAACATATTCGTCGGTTACTATTTCATAAGTAATCGGCATGATTTATTTTCAGCACATTCGTCGGTTACTATTTCAAAAGTAATCGGCAAGATTTTTATTTTGAGCACATTTGTCGGTTACTATTTCAATAGTAATCGGCATGATTTATTTTCAGCACATTCGTCGGTTAATATTTCAAAAGTAATCGGCAAGATTTTTATTTTGAGCACATTCGTCGGTTACTATTTTAAAAGTAATCGACAAGACTTTTATTTTCAGCACATTTGTCGGTTACTATTTCAAAAGTAATCGGCATGATTTATTTTCAGCACATTCGTCGGTTACTATTTCAAAAGTAATCGGCAAGACTTTATTTTCAACACATTCATCGGTTACTATTTCAAAAGTAATCGGCATGATCTATTTTCTGCACATTCGTCGGTTACTATTTCAAAAGTAATCGGCAAAATTTTTATTTTCAGCATATTCGTCGGTTACTATTTCAAAAGTAATCGGCAAGATTTTTATTTTGAGCACATTCGTCGGTTACTATTTTAAAAGTAATCGACAAGACTTTTATTTTCAGCATATTCGTCGGTTACTATTTCGAAAGTAATCGGCAAGATTTTTATTTTCAGCATATTTGTCGGTTACTATTTTAAAAGTAATCGACAAGATTTTTATTTTCAACATATTCGTCGGTTACTATTTCATAAGTAATCGGCATGATTTATTTTCAGCACATTCGTCGGTTACTATTTCAAAAGTAACCGGCATGATCTATTTTTTGCACATTCATCGGTTACTATTTCAAAAGTAATCGGCAAGATTTTTATTTTCAGCATATTTGTCGGTTACTATATTAAAAGTAATCGACAAGATTTTTATTTTCAACATATTCGTCGGTTACTTTTTCAAACGTAATCGGCAAGACTTTATTATCAGCACATTCGTTGGTTACTATTTCAAAAGTAATCGGCAAGATTTTTATTTTCAGCATATTTGTCGGTTACTATATTAAAAGTAATCGACAAGATTTTTATTTTCAACATATTCGTCGGTTACTATTTCAAATGTAATCGGTAGGATTTTTATTTTCAGCATATTCGTCGGTTACTATTTCGATAGTAATCGGCAAGATTTTTATTTTCAGCATATTTGTCGGTTACTATTTTAAAAGTAATCGACAAGATTTTTATTTCTAACATATTCCTCGGTTACTATTTCAAAAGTAATCGGCAAGATTTTTATTTTCAGCATGTTCGTCGGTTACTATTTCAAAAGTAATCGGCAAGATTTTTTTTTTCAACATATTTGTCGGTTACTATTTTAAAAGTAATCGACAAGACTTTATTTTCAGCACATTCGTCGGTTACTATTTCAAAAGTAATCGGCAAGATTTTTATTTTCAACATATTCGTCGGTTACTATTTCATAAGTAATCGGCATGATTTATTTTCAGCACATTCGTATTTCAAAAGTAATCGGCAATATTTTTATTTTCAACATATTCCTCGGTTACTATTTAAAAAGTAATCGGTAAGATTTTTATTTTCAAGATATTCGTCGCTTACTATTTCAAAAGTAATCAGCAAGATTTTTATTTTCAACATATTCGTCGCTTACTATTTCAAAAGTAATCGGCATGATTTATTTTCAGCACATTCGTCGGTTACTATTTCAAAAGTAATCGGCATGATTTATTTTCAGCACATTCGTCGGTTACTATTTCAAAAGTAATCGGCAAGACTTTATTTTCAACACATTCGTCGGTTACTATTTCAAAAGTAATCGGCATGATCTATTTTCTGCACATTCGTCGGTTACTAGTTCAAAAGTAATCGGCAAGATTTTTATTTTCAGCATATTCGTCGGTTACTATTTCAAAGGTAATCAGCAGTATTTATTTTCAGCACATTCGTCGGTTACTATTTCAAAAGTAATCGGCAAATTTTTATTTTCAACATATTCGTCGCTTACTATTTCAAAAGTAATCAGCAAGATTTTTATTTTCTACATATTCGTCGCTTACTATCATGGAAGCGTCGCAGAGTCGGCAAAAGAGTTATCATGATAAGCGTAGAAAGGACCTTGAGTTCCAAGAGGGGGATCATGTGTTCCTGAGAGTGACTCCTTTGACGGGTGTTGGACGTGCTTTGAAATCGAAGAAGTTGACTCCGAGGTTTATAGGACCGTATCAGATTTCAGAGAGGATTGGACCGGTGGCGTATCGTGTTGGATTACCACCGCATTTGTCGAATTTGCATGATGTTTTTCATGTATCTCAGCTGAGGAAGTATGTTCCGGATCCGTCTCATGTGATCCAAAGCGATGATGTGCAGGTTAGGGACAACCTTACGGTTGAGACCTTACCCGTGAGGATTGATGATCGGAAGACGAAGACGTTGAGAGGCAAGGAGTAGCTTGAGTATTCACCCGGGAGCTACAAAGATGTATCACGACTTAAAGAGGCTGTTTTGGTGGTCTGGTTTGAAACGCGATGTGGCACAATTTGTGTATTCTTGCTTGGTTTGTCAAAAGTCGAAGATTGAGCATCAGAAGCCGACTGGTATGATGGTACCTTTAGATGTGCCAGAATGGAAATGGGATAGTATATCCATGGATTTTGTGACGAGTTTGCCCAATACTCCTAGAGGGAACGATGCTATTTGGGTAATTGTTGATAGATTGACGAAGTCTGCTCACTTTCTGCCAATCAACATTACTTTTCCTGTGGCTCAGTTGGCGGAAATTTATGTTAGAGAGATAGTTAAGCTGCATGGTGTTCCTTCGAGCATCGTATCTGATAGAGATCCAAGATTTACTTCTAGATTTTGGAAGAGTTTGCAAGAGGCGTTAGGGTCTCAGTTGAGGTTGAGTTCGGCTTATCATCCGCAAACAGATGGTCAGTCGGAGAGGACGATTCAGTCGTTGGAGGACTTGTTGAGGGTTTGTGTACTTGAACAGGGAGGAGCTTGGGATAGTCATCTTCCATTGATAGAGTTCACGTACAACAACAGTTACCATTCAAGTATTGGAATGGCGCCGTTTGAGGCCTTGTATGGTCGGAGATGCAGGACTCCGTTGTGCTGGTTTGAGTCGGGTGAAAGAGTGGTCTTAGGACCAGAGATCGTTCAACAGACTACTGAGAAGGTGAGAATGATCCAAGAAAAGATGGAAGTGTCGCAGAGTCGACAAAAGAGTTATCATGATAAGCGTAGAAAGGACCTTGAGTTCCAAGAGGGGGATCATGTGTTCCTGAGAGTGACTCCTTTGACGGGTGTTGGACGTGCTTTGAAATCGAAGAAGTTGACTCCGAGGTTTATAGGACCGTATCAGATTTCAGAGAGGATTGGACCGGTGGCGTATCGTGTTGGATTACCACCGCATTTGTCAAATTTGCATGATGTTTTTCATGTATCTCAGCTGAGGAAGTATGTTCCGGATCCGTCTCATGTGATCCAAAGCGATGATGTGCAGGTTAGGGACAACCTTACGGTTGAGACCTTACCCGTGAGGATTGATGATCGGAAGACGAAGACGTTGAGAGGCAAGGAGATACCTCTTGTGAGAGTTGTTTGGGACGGAGCGACGGGTGAAAGCTTGACTTGGGAGCTAGAAAGTAAGATGCTGGAATCCTATCCAGAGTTGTTTGAGCGAGGTAAATTTTCGAGGACGAAAATCCTTTAAGAGGGGGAGAGTTGTAACGCCCTCTTTAATTATTTAATTATTTTATTAGATGTTATGATATATGTTTATATATTATATGGTTTTGATGATTATGTGACGTATTTGTGACGTATTTGTGACGTGTGAAGTATTATTATTTTATTGTTTAATAAAATAATATAAGTGATGTTTATATGAATATTTAATTGGTAAATAAATAGATGTGGTGGAAAAAGATAGAATTTTAAGAGATGGGGTTATAATTATAATTAAGAAGAGTTGTGTGGGTTAAGAAGGAATTAGTTAAGTTGTGAGGGAGTATATAAGAGAAGTAGGTTAAGAAAGGAAGGTTTTGAGAACGCGTACAGACATTTTGGAAAAGAAGAGGAACGGTCAAGAGAGAAGAGAAAGCTAGGCTGCAAATTCTGCAATTTTTCCAGGTAAGGGTGAGCCTAACTCCAATAATCTTAATGTAAATCATCTGTTTTGATTAGCTTAGGATTTGGGAAGAATTGAGGGAAGTTTTGAGAATTAGGGTTATGGT
The DNA here is from genome assembly GCA_958299785.1 of Medicago lupulina. Lineage (NCBI taxonomy): Eukaryota > Viridiplantae > Streptophyta > Magnoliopsida > Fabales > Fabaceae > Medicago > Medicago lupulina. The sequence continues at coordinate 38,217,066 of OY283143.1, read as the reverse complement.
GATTTTTGATGAATTTGATGTGAGAATGTGTTGCATTGCTGTATAGATGTGTTACAGAACCTAGATTATCCCCTAGGATGTTATTGCTGATGAATTAGAAGCTTAAGTGGAGAGAATTGGCAGGTTTTGGTGTGAATTGGACTGAACCCGTAGTGGTTCTGAGATCGCTCGCCTGAGGCGAGCAGATCACTCGCCGTGGCGAGTAACCCTTGGTTGCTCGCGATGCGAGCAGTATAGCTCGCCGTGGCGAGCTTGACCCTTAAAATTAGGATTTTTGCCAAACTTTAGATGGTTTTGAGTGCCCTCATATTTATAGAGATGACCTGTGAAGTTGGTTTGGTCAAATTTAATTTAGAGAGCTTAAAAATGAAGATTTTGTTGAAAAATGTCAAAAAGGCCGAAGCACCCAGTATTTCTCGCCTCCAGCTCGCCCCCAACTCGCCTTTGGCGAGTGAGCTGCTGGGAGTACTCGCCTGTGGCGAGCAGATGTACTCGCCGTGGCGAGTTAGATGGTTCAGGACTGTTGTTGTTTTTGCGATCTGTTTCGCATAGGACTTTGAGAGGAGCCCTTTGGGAAGTGTTAGTGAGGTTCTATACCCTTTAATGTATGCTGTAAAGATGAATGATGATGGTTCTATTAGACCTTTGTTAAATGACGTGTTGTTGAATATAAGTGATGTATGAGTATGATGTTAATTGAATAAGATGATGCTATGTGTTGCAATGTGCATGTATAATGAGATGATGTTCTGCCATGTAATTACTATTAACTGCATGTGTCAGTCTTGGAAATGGAATGATGTTGAGACGGTGTACTAAGTTGTTAACGACGAGTCCATGCATTTGCATAATTATGAGACGGTGGAGCTTTATGCTCAAAGCGACGGTGGAGCATTTGCTCAAAGCGACGGTGAAGCATATTAATGCTATAATTATATGGTACCACATGCATGATGTTGAGACGTTAGGTGTTGCATTTAGTCGAGTCAATTGTGACACATATGAGATGATGTTTGAGACGTTGATGTGTGATGTAATGTTGTTTATGATGCTGTTTATGATGATGTTTATGATGATGCCATGGAATGTTATAATGTATATGTGATGAGTTGGATGTATGATTTGTTAATCTTGACTTATGATTATATATTAATATTATTGTTGTGAATCTCACCCCTTCTGCTGGAATTGCCGCCTTGTGGGCAAGTGCAGGTACCCAGTCTTAGATGCGTTGATGCGAGGATGTGTGAAGTTAGGGTTGCTCTGATATGTAACGGGATAGGGTCTTTTGTGGAGTCTATTTCTTTATGTATCGTGTTGAATAAATGATGTTGACTTTTGTGATGTAGAACCTTAAATATTTTGAGACGTTTTTGCTGGCTTTTAAGCCAAGACAATTATGAGATGAAACCTTTTTGAATTCCGCTGCTTAACTGAATGTTTTGTAATTTGATAAATTATTATCTAAGCTATTTTTAAAGATGAAATGTGACACTCCTTTGTGACGATTACTCTGATATATGACTTATTTAAAGAAAATTTTAAGACGGGAAATTGGGGTGTTACAATTGGTATCAGAGCAGGTCGGTCCGTCCGGCCAAGTAGAGAGTCGAGTGACGTTGTCTTAGAGTAGGATAGTATTATTGTATTATTCTGACTCATGTTTGTTTCCAGAGAACTAGATGGCTGGTAGAAACGATGCTGCTCTTGCTGCTGCTTTGGAAGCAATGGCTCAAGTTGTGGGTAATCAGAACAATGCTGGTGGAAATGACGGGACTAGAATGTTGGAGACTTTTCTGAGGAATCACCCGCCTACCTTCAAGGGGCGTTATGATCCTGATGGAGCTCAGCTGTGGCTCAAGGAAGTGGAGAGGATTTTCAGGGTTATGCAATGTGACGATGTTCAGAAAGTGCGGTTTGGTACGCACATGCTTGCGGAGGAGGCTGATGATTGGTGGGTTAGTCTCCTGCCTATTTTGGAGCAAGATGGAGCTGTGGTGACGTGGGCTATCTTCACGAGGGAGTTCCTTAACAGATACTTCCCAGAAGATGTCCGTGGGAAGAAAGAGATAGAGTTCCTGGAGCTTAAGCAAGGGAACATGTCGGTGACCGAGTATGCGGCCAAATTTGTGGAGTTGGCTAAGTTCTATCCGCATTATGCACCCGAGACGGCTGAGTTTTCTAAATGCATTAAGTTTGAGAACGGGTTGCGCGCTGATATCAAGAGGGCTATCGGTTACCAGAAGATTCGTGACTTTTCTGAGTTGGTGAGTAGCTGCCGGATTTATGAGGAGGATACTAAGGCTCACTACAAGGTAGTGAATGATCGGAAAGCTAAGGGCCAGCAGAGTCGCCCTAAACCTTATGATGCCCCTAGAGATAAAGGGAAGCAAAGAGTAAATGATGAGAGGAGGCCCCAGAAGAAGGCTGCTCCTGCTGAGATTACTTGTTACACTTGTGGCGAGAAAGGCCATAAGAGCAATGCATGTACTGTTGAGGTGAAGAGGTGTTACCGTTGTGGTCAGAAAGGGCATATTACTAGTGACTGCAAGTTTGATGATGTTGTGTGTTTCAACTGCAATGAGCAAGGACACATTGGTTCGCAGTGTAAGCAACCCAAGAAGACTAAGACCACTGGGAGAGTGTTTGCATTGACCGGCACTCAGACTGAGAATGATGATCGTTTGATCAGAGGTACTTGCTATATTAATAATACTCCTTTAGTTGCTATTATTGATACTGGTGCTACGCACAGTTTTGTTGCTTTTGATTGTGTTTCTGCTTTGGGACTTGATGTTTCTGATATGAATGGAGAAATGGTTGTCGAGACTCCAGCTAAGGGTTCGGTGACTACTTCTCTCGTTTGTTTGAATTGTCCTTTATCTATGTTTGGCCGTGACTTTGTGATGGATTTAGTGTGCCTACCTTTAAGTGGTATGGATGTGATTCTGGGTATGAACTGGCTAGAATACAACCGAGTTCTTATCAACTGTTTTAGAAAGACGGTGCATTTTTCTTCCGTCGAAGAAGAGTGGGGCGCAGAATTTCTATCTACTAAGCAGCTGAAGCAACTAGAACGCGATGGGATGTTGATGTTTTCGTTGATGGCTTCGTTATCTTTAGAGAACCAAGCTGTGATTGATGGGCTGCCTGTTGTGAAGGAATTTCCTGAAGTTTTCCCTGATGAGATTCCAGATGTGCCACCAGAGAGAGAAGTTGAATTTTCGATAGACCTTGTGCCGGGTACGAAGCCGGTGTCGATGGCACCTTATCGTATGTCTGCCTCTGAGTTAGCAGAGTTGAAGAAGCAGTTGGAAGACTTGCTTGAGAAGAAGTTTGTGAGACCTAGTGTTTCACCATGGGGAGCTCCAGTGTTACTTGTGAAGAAGAAAGACGGCAGTATGAGGCTATGTATTGATTACAGACAGCTGAACAAAGTGACGATCAAGAATAGGTATCCACTTCCGAGAATTGACGACTTGATGGACCAGTTAGTGGGTGCAAAGGTATTTAGCAAGATTGACTTGAGGTCAGGTTACCATCAGATTAAAGTGAAGGATGAAGATATGCAGAAGACGGCCTTTAGGACGCGTTATGGTCACTACGAGTATAAGGTGATGCCTTTCGGTGTTACTAATGCGCCTGGCGTGTTTATGGAATATATGAACAGAATCTTTCATGAGTACTTGGATCAATTTGTGGTGGTTTTTATTGATGATATACTGATCTATTCTAAGACTGAAGCTGAGCATGCAGAGCATTTGAAGATTGTATTGCAAGTGTTGAAAGAGAAGAAGCTGTATGCTAAATTGTCTAAGTGTGAGTTCTGGCTAAACGAAGTAAGTTTTCTCGGCCATGTTATTTCTGGTGAAGGTATTGCGGTTGACCCGTCTAAAGTTGAAGCGGTATCGCAATGGGAGACGCCTAAGTCGGTTACGGAGATTAGAAGCTTTTTGGGACTAGCTGGTTATTACAGGAGGTTTATAGAAGGATTCTCTAAGTTGGCTCTTCCGTTAACGCAGTTCACGTGTAAGGGTAAGTCGTTTGTTTGGGATGTGCATTGTGAGAATAGTTTCAATGAATTGAAGAAGCGCCTGACGACGGCTCCAGTTTTGATTTTGCCAAAGTCTGATGAACCTTTTGTGGTATATTGTGATGCGTCCAAGTTGGGTTTGGGAGGTGTGCTTATGCAAGAGAGTAAGGTGGTAGCATATGCTTCGAGACAATTGAGGATTCATGAGAAGAATTATCCGACGCATGACTTAGAGTTGGCAGCTGTGGTCTTTGTATTGAAAATATGGAGACATTACTTGTATGGTTCAAGGTTTGAAGTATTCAGTGATCATAAGAGTTTGAGATATTTATTTGATCAGAAAGAGTTGAATATGAGACAGAGAAGGTGGCTTGAGTTATTGAAGGATTATGATTTTGGTTTGAATTACCATCCTGGTAAAGCAAATGTAGTTGCAGATGCCTTGAGTAGGAAAACGGTGCATATGTCCGCGTTGATGGTGAAAGAATTTGAATTGTTGGAATAGTTTAGAGACTTGAGTTTGGTGTGTGAAAGAACACCTCAGAGCATAAAACTGGGAATGTTGAGAATTGATAATGATTTCCTGAAGCATATCAAAGAAGCCCAAAAAGAAGATGTCAAGTTTGTAGACTTGTTGATTGCTAATGAGGAGACTGTGGATGGTGACTTTAAGGTCGATGATCAAGGAGTGTTGAGATTCCGAGGGAGGATTTGCATTCCTGACAATGATGAGATTAAGAAGATGATTCTTGAAGAGAGTCATAGAAGTAGCTTGAGTATTCACCCGGGAGCTACAAAGATGTATCACGACTTAAAGAGGCTGTTTTGGTGGTCTGGTTTGAAACGCGATGTGGCACAATTTGTGTATTCTTGCTTGGTTTGTCAAAAGTCGAAGATTGAGCATCAGAAGCCGACTGGTATGATGGTACCTTTAGATGTGCCAGAATGGAAATGGGATAGTATATCCATGGATTTTGTGACGAGTTTGCCCAATACTCCTAGAGGGAACGATGCTATTTGGGTAATTGTTGATAGATTGACGAAGTCTGCTCACTTTCTGCCAATCAACATTACTTTTCCTGTGGCTCAGTTGGCGGAAATTTATGTTAGAGAGATAGTTAAGCTGCATGGTGTTCCTTCGAGCATCGTATCTGATAGAGATCCAAGATTTACTTCTAGATTTTGGAAGAGTTTGCAAGAGGCGTTAGGGTCTCAGTTGAGGTTGAGTTCGGCTTATCATCCGCAAACAGATGGTCAGTCGGAGAGGACGATTCAGTCGTTGGAGGACTTGTTGAGGGTTTGTGTACTTGAACAGGGAGGAGCTTGGGATAGTCATCTTCCATTGATAGAGTTCACGTACAACAACAGTTACCATTCAAGTATTGGAATGGCGCCGTTTGAGGCCTTGTATGGTCGGAGATGCAGGACTCCGTTGTGCTGGTTTGAGTCGGGTGAAAGAGTGGTCTTAGGACCAGAGATCGTTCAACAGACTACTGAGAAGGTGAGAATGATCCAAGAAAAGATGGAAGTGTCGCAGAGTCGACAAAAGAGTTATCATGATAAGCGTAGAAAGGACCTTGAGTTCCAAGAGGGGGATCATGTGTTCCTGAGAGTGACTCCTTTGACGGGTGTTGGACGTGCTTTGAAATCGAAGAAGTTGACTCCGAGGTTTATAGGACCGTATCAGATTTCAGAGAGGATTGGACCGGTGGCGTATCGTGTTGGATTACCACCGCATTTGTCAAATTTGCATGATGTTTTTCATGTATCTCAGCTGAGGAAGTATGTTCCGGATCCGTCTCATGTGATCCAAAGCGATGATGTGCAGGTTAGGTTCAACCTTACGGTTGAGACCTTACCCGTGAGGATTGATGATCGGAAGACGAAGACGTTGAGAGGCAAGGAGATACCTCTTGTGAGAGTTGTTTGGGACGGAGCGACGGGTGAAAGCTTGACTTGGGAGCTAGAAAGTAAGATGCTGGAATCCTATCCAGAGTTGTTTGAGCGAGGTAAATTTTCGAGGACGAAAATCCTTTAAGAGGGGGAGAGTTGTAACGCCCTCTTTAATTATTTAATTATTTTATTAGATGTTATGATATATGTTTATATATTATATGGTTTTGATGATTATGTGACGTATTTGTGACGTATTTGTGACGTGTGAAGTATTATTATTTTATTGTTTAATAAAATAATATAAGTGATGTTTATATGAATATTTAATTGGTAAATAAATAGATGTGGTGGAAAAAGATAGAATTTTAAGAGATGGGGTTATAATTATAATTAAGAAGAGTTGTGTGGGTTAAGAAGGAATTAGTTAAGTTGTGAGGGAGTATATAAGAGAAGTAGGTTAAGAAAGGAAGGTTTTGAGAACGCGTACAGACATTTTGGAAAAGAAGAGGAACGGTCAAGAGAGAAGAGAAAGCTAGGCTGCAAATTCTGCAATTTTTCCAGGTAAGGGTGAGCCTAACTCCAATAATCTTAATGTAAATCATCTGTTTTGATTAGCTTAGGATTTGGGAAGAATTGAGGGAAGTTTTGAGAATTAGGGTTATGGTGATTTTTGATGAATTTGATGTGAGAATGTGTTGCATTGCTGTATAGATGTGTTACAGAACCTAGATTATCCCCTAGGATGTTATTGCTGATGAATTAGAAGCTTAAGTGGAGAGAATTGGCAGGTTTTGGTGTGAATTGGACTGAACCCGTAGTGGTTCTGAGATCGCTCGCCTGAGGCGAGCAGATCACTCGCCGTGGCGAGTAACCCTTGGTTGCTCGCGATGCGAGCAGTATAGCTCGCCGTGGCGAGCTTGACCCTTAAAATTAGGATTTTTGCCAAACTTTAGATGGTTTTGAGTGCCCTCATATTTATAGAGATGACCTGTGAAGTTGGTTTGGTCAAATTTAATTTAGAGAGCTTAAAAATGAAGATTTTGTTGAAAAATGTCAAAAAGGCCGAAGCACCCAGTATTTCTCGCCTCCAGCTCGCCCCCAACTCGCCTTTGGCGAGTGAGCTGCTGGGAGTACTCGCCTGTGGCGAGCAGATGTACTCGCCGTGGCGAGTTAGATGGTTCAGGACTGTTGTTGTTTTTGCGATCTGTTTCGCATAGGACTTTGAGAGGAGCCCTTTGGGAAGTGTTAGTGAGGTTCTATACCCTTTAATGTATGCTGTAAAGATGAATGATGATGGTTCTATTAGACCTTTGTTAAATGACGTGTTGTTGAATATAAGTGATGTATGAGTATGATGTTAATTGAATAAGATGATGCTGTGTGTTGCAATGTGCATGTATAATGAGATGATGTTCTGCCATGTAATTACTATTAACTGCATGTGTCAGTCTTGGAAATGGAATGATGTTGAGACGGTGTACTAAGTTGTTAACGACGAGTCCATGCATTTGCATAATTATGAGACGGTGGAGCTTTATGCTCAAAGCGACGGTGGAGCATTTGCTCAAAGCGACGGTGAAGCATATTAATGCTATAATTATATGGTACCACATGCATGATGTTGAGACGTTAGGTGTTGCATTTAGTCGAGTCAATTGTGACACATATGAGATGATGTTTGAGACGTTGATGTGTGATGTAATGTTGTTTATGATGCTGTTTATGATGATGTTTATGATGATGCCATGGAATGTTATAATGTATATGTGATGAGTTGGATGTATGATTTGTTAATCTTGACTTATGATTATATATTAATATTATTGTTGTGAATCTCACCCCTTCTGCTGGAATTGCCGCCTTGTGGGCAAGTGCAGGTACCCAGTCTTAGATGCGTTGATGCGAGGATGTGTGAAGTTAGGGTTGCTCTGATATGTAACGGGATAGGGTCTTTTGTGGAGTCTATTTCTTTATGTATCGTGTTGAATAAATGATGTTGACTTTTGTGATGTAGAACCTTAAATATTTTGAGACGTTTTTGCTGGCTTTTAAGCCAAGACAATTATGAGATGAAACCTTTTTGAATTCCGCTGCTTAACTGAATGTTTTGTAATTTGATAAATTATTATCTAAGCTATTTTTAAAGATGAAATGTGACACTCCTTTGTGACGATTACTCTGATATATGACTTATTTAAAGAAAATTTTAAGACGGGAAATTGGGGTGTTACAATTGGTATCAGAGCAGGTCGGTCCGTCCGGCCAAGTAGAGAGTCGAGTGACGTTGTCTTAGAGTAGGATAGTATTATTGTATTATTCTGACTCATGTTTGTTTCCAGAGAACTAGATGGCTGGTAGAAACGATGCTGCTCTTGCTGCTGCTTTGGAAGCAATGGCTCAAGTTGTGGGTAATCAGAACAATGCTGGTGGAAATGACGGGACTAGAATGTTGGAGACTTTTCTGAGGAATCACCCGCCTACCTTCAAGGGGCGTTATGATCCTGATGGAGCTCAGCTGTGGCTCAAGGAAGTGGAGAGGATTTTCAGGGTTATGCAATGTGACGATGTTCAGAAAGTGCGGTTTGGTACGCACATGCTTGCGGAGGAGGCTGATGATTGGTGGGTTAGTCTCCTGCCTATTTTGGAGCAAGATGGAGCTGTGGTGACGTGGGCTATCTTCACGAGGGAGTTCCTTAACAGATACTTCCCAGAAGATGTCCGTGGGAAGAAAGAGATAGAGTTCCTGGAGCTTAAGCAAGGGAACATGTCGGTGACCGAGTATGCGGCCAAATTTGTGGAGTTGGCTAAGTTCTATCCGCATTATGCACCCGAGACGGCTGAGTTTTCTAAATGCATTAAGTTTGAGAACGGGTTGCGCGCTGATATCAAGAGGGCTATCGGTTACCAGAAGATTCGTGACTTTTCTGAGTTGGTGAGTAGCTGCCGGATTTATGAGGAGGATACTAAGGCTCACTACAAGGTAGTGAATGATCGGAAAGCTAAGGGCCAGCAGAGTCGCCCTAAACCTTATGATGCCCCTAGAGATAAAGGGAAGCAAAGAGTAAATGATGAGAGGAGGCCCCAGAAGAAGGCTGCTCCTGCTGAGATTACTTGTTACACTTGTGGCGAGAAAGGCCATAAGAGCAATGCATGTACTGTTGAGGTGAAGAGGTGTTACCGTTGTGGTCAGAAAGGGCATATTACTAGTGACTGCAAGTTTGATGATGTTGTGTGTTTCAACTGCAATGAGCAAGGACACATTGGTTCGCAGTGTAAGCAACCCAAGAAGACTAAGACCACTGGGAGAGTGTTTGCATTGACCGGCACTCAGACTGAGAATGATGATCGTTTGATCAGAGGTACTTGCTATATTAATAATACTCCTTTAGTTGCTATTATTGATACTGGTGCTACGCACAGTTTTGTTGCTTTTGATTGTGTTTCTGCTTTGGGACTTGATGTTTCTGATATGAATGGAGAAATGGTTGTCGAGACTCCAGCTAAGGGTTCGGTGACTACTTCTCTCGTTTGTTTGAATTGTCCTTTATCTATGTTTGGCCGTGACTTTGTGATGGATTTAGTGTGCCTACCTTTAAGTGGTATGGATGTGATTCTGGGTATGAACTGGCTAGAATACAACCGAGTTCTTATCAACTGTTTTAGAAAGACGGTGCATTTTTCTTCCGTCGAAGAAGAGTGGGGCGCAGAATTTCTATCTACTAAGCAGCTGAAGCAACTAGAACGCGATGGGATGTTGATGTTTTCGTTGATGGCTTCGTTATCTTTAGAGAACCAAGCTGTGATTGATGGGCTGCCTGTTGTGAAGGAATTTCCTGAAGTTTTCCCTGATGAGATTCCAGATGTGCCACCAGAGAGAGAAGTTGAATTTTCGATAGACCTTGTGCCGGGTACGAAGCCGGTGTCGATGGCACCTTATCGTATGTCTGCCTCTGAGTTAGCAGAGTTGAAGAAGCAGTTGGAAGACTTGCTTGAGAAGAAGTTTGTGAGACCTAGTGTTTCACCATGGGGAGCTCCAGTGTTACTTGTGAAGAAGAAAGACGGCAGTATGAGGCTATGTATTGATTACAGACAGCTGAACAAAGTGACGATCAAGAATAGGTATCCACTTCCGAGAATTGACGACTTGATGGACCAGTTAGTGGGTGCAAAGGTATTTAGCAAGATTGACTTGAGGTCAGGTTACCATCAGATTAAAGTGAAGGATGAAGATATGCAGAAGACGGCCTTTAGGACGCGTTATGGTCACTACGAGTATAAGGTGATGCCTTTCGGTGTTACTAATGCGCCTGGCGTGTTTATGGAATATATGAACAGAATCTTTCATGAGTACTTGGATCAATTTGTGGTGGTTTTTATTGATGATATACTGATCTATTCTAAGACTGAAGCTGAGCATGCAGAGCATTTGAAGATTGTATTGCAAGTGTTGAAAGAGAAGAAGCTGTATGCTAAATTGTCTAAGTGTGAGTTCTGGCTAAACGAAGTAAGTTTTCTCGGCCATGTTATTTCTGGTGAAGGTATTGCGGTTGACCCGTCTAAAGTTGAAGCGGTATCGCAATGGGAGACGCCTAAGTCGGTTACGGAGATTAGAAGCTTTTTGGGACTAGCTGGTTATTACAGGAGGTTTATAGAAGGATTCTCTAAGTTGGCTCTTCCGTTAACGCAGTTCACGTGTAAGGGTAAGTCGTTTGTTTGGGATGTGCATTGTGAGAATAGTTTCAATGAATTGAAGAAGCGCCTGACGACGGCTCCAGTTTTGATTTTGCCAAAGTCTGATGAACCTTTTGTGGTATATTGTGATGCGTCCAAGTTGGGTTTGGGAGGTGTGCTTATGCAAGAGAGTAAGGTGGTAGCATATGCTTCGAGACAATTGAGGATTCATGAGAAGAATTATCCGACGCATGACTTAGAGTTGGCAGCTGTGGTCTTTGTATTGAAAATATGGAGACATTACTTGTATGGTTCAAGGTTTGAAGTATTCAGTGATCATAAGAGTTTGAGATATTTATTTGATCAGAAAGAGTTGAATATGAGACAGAGAAGGTGGCTTGAGTTATTGAAGGATTATGATTTTGGTTTGAATTACCATCCTGGTAAAGCAAATGTAGTTGCAGATGCCTTGAGTAGGAAAACGGTGCATATGTCCGCGTTGATGGTGAAAGAATTTGAATTGTTGGAATAGTTTAGAGACTTGAGTTTGGTGTGTGAAAGAACACCTCAGAGCATAAAACTGGGAATGTTGAGAATTGATAATGATTTCCTGAAGCATATCAAAGAAGCCCAAAAAGAAGATGTCAAGTTTGTAGACTTGTTGATTGCTAATGAGGAGACTGTGGATGGTGACTTTAAGGTCGATGATCAAGGAGTGTTGAGATTCCGAGGGAGGATTTGCATTCCTGACAATGATGAGATTAAGAAGATGATTCTTGAAGAGAGTCATAGAAGTAGCTTGAGTATTCACCCGGGAGCTACAAAGATGTATCACGACTTAAAGAGGCTGTTTTGGTGGTCTGGTTTGAAACGCGATGTGGCACAATTTGTGTATTCTTGCTTGGTTTGTCAAAAGTCGAAGATTGAGCATCAGAAGCCGACTGGTATGATGGTACCTTTAGATGTGCCAGAATGGAAATGGGATAGTATATCCATGGATTTTGTGACGAGTTTGCCCAATACTCCTAGAGGGAACGATGCTATTTGGGTAATTGTTGATAGATTGACGAAGTCTGCTCACTTTCTGCCAATCAACATTACTTTTCCTGTGGCTCAGTTGGCGGAAATTTATGTTAGAGAGATAGTTAAGCTGCATGGTGTTCCTTCGAGCATCGTATCTGATAGAGATCCAAGATTTACTTCTAGATTTTGGAAGAGTTTGCAAGAGGCGTTAGGGTCTCAGTTGAGGTTGAGTTCGGCTTATCATCCGCAAACAGATGGTCAGTCGGAGAGGACGATTCAGTCGTTGGAGGACTTGTTGAGGGTTTGTGTACTTGAACAGGGAGGAGCTTGGGATAGTCATCTTCCATTGATAGAGTTCACGTACAACAACAGTTACCATTCAAGTATTGGAATGGCGCCGTTTGAGGCCTTGTATGGTCGGAGATGCAGGACTCCGTTGTGCTGGTTTGAGTCGGGTGAAAGAGTGGTCTTAGGACCAGAGATCGTTCAACAGACTACTGAGAAGGTGAGAATGATCCAAGAAAAGATGGAAGTGTCGCAGAGTCGACAAAAGAGTTATCATGATAAGCGTAGAAAGGACCTTGAGTTCCAAGAGGGGGATCATGTGTTCCTGAGAGTGACTCCTTTGACGGGTGTTGGACGTGCTTTGAAATCGAAGAAGTTGACTCCGAGGTTTATAGGACCGTATCAGATTTCAGAGAGGATTGGACCGGTGGCGTATCGTGTTGGATTACCACCGCATTTGTCAAATTTGCATGATGTTTTTCATGTATCTCAGCTGAGGAAGTATGTTCCGGATCCGTCTCATGTGATCCAAAGCGATGATGTGCAGGTTAGGTTCAACCTTACGGTTGAGACCTTACCCGTGAGGATTGATGATCGGAAGACGAAGACGTTGAGAGGCAAGGAGATACCTCTTGTGAGAGTTGTTTGGGACGGAGCGACGGGTGAAAGCTTGACTTGGGAGCTAGAAAGTAAGATGCTGGAATCCTATCCAGAGTTGTTTGAGCGAGGTAAATTTTCGAGGACGAAAATCCTTTAAGAGGGGGAGAGTTGTAACGCCCTCTTTAATTATTTAATTATTTTATTAGATGTTATGATATATGTTTATATATTATATGGTTTTGATGATTATGTGACGTATTTGTGACGTATTTGTGACGTGTGAAGTATTATTATTTTATTGTTTAATAAAATAATATAAGTGATGTTTATATGAATATTTAATTGGTAAATAAATAGATGTGGTGGAAAAAGATAGAATTTTAAGAGATGGGGTTATAATTATAATTAAGAAGAGTTGTGTGGGTTAAGAAGGAATTAGTTAAGTTGTGAGGGAGTATATAAGAGAAGTAGGTTAAGAAAGGAAGGTTTTGAGAACGCGTACAGACATTTTGGAAAAGAAGAGGAACGGTCAAGAGAGAAGAGAAAGCTAGGCTGCAAATTCTGCAATTTTTCCAGGTAAGGGTGAGCCTAACTCCAATAATCTTAATGTAAATCATCTGTTTTGATTAGCTTAGGATTTGGGAAGAATTGAGGGAAGTTTTGAGAATTAGGGTTATGGTGATTTTTGATGAATTTGATGTGAGAATGTGTTGCATTGCTGTATAGATGTGTTACAGAACCTAGATTATCCCCTAGGATGTTATTGCTGATGAATTAGAAGCTTAAGTGGAGAGAATTGGCAGGTTTTGGTGTGAATTGGACTGAACCCGTAGTGGTTCTGAGATCGCTCGCCTGAGGCGAGCAGATCACTCGCCGTGGCGAGTAACCCTTGGTTGCTCGCGATGCGAGCAGTATAGCTCGCCGTGGCGAGCTTGACCCTTAAAATTAGGATTTTTGCCAAACTTTAGATGGTTTTGAGTGCCCTCATATTTATAGAGATGACCTGTGAAGTTGGTTTGGTCAAATTTAATTTAGAGAGCTTAAAAATGAAGATTTTGTTGAAAAATGTCAAAAAGGCCGAAGCACCCAGTATTTCTCGCCTCCAGCTCGCCCCCAACTCGCCTTTGGCGAGTGAGCTGCTGGGAGTACTCGCCTGTGGCGAGCAGATGTACTCGCCGTGGCGAGTTAGATGGTTCAGGACTGTTGTTGTTTTTGCGATCTGTTTCGCATAGGACTTTGAGAGGAGCCCTTTGGGAAGTGTTAGTGAGGTTCTATACCCTTTAATGTATGCTGTAAAGATGAATGATGATGGTTCTATTAGACCTTTGTTAAATGACGTGTTGTTGAATATAAGTGATGTATGAGTATGATGTTAATTGAATAAGATGATGCTATGTGTTGCAATGTGCATGTATAATGAGATGATGTTCTGCCATGTAATTACTATTAACTGCATGTGTCAGTCTTGGAAATGGAATGATGTTGAGACGGTGTACTAAGTTGTTAACGACGAGTCCATGCATTTGCATAATTATGAGACGGTGGAGCTTTATGCTCAAAGCGACGGTGGAGCATTTGCTCAAAGCGACGGTGAAGCATATTAATGCTATAATTATATGGTACCACATGCATGATGTTGAGACGTTAGGTGTTGCATTTAGTCGAGTCAATTGTGACACATATGAGATGATGTTTGAGACGTTGATGTGTGATGTAATGTTGTTTATGATGCTGTTTATGATGATGTTTATGATGATGCCATGGAATGTTATAATGTATATGTGATGAGTTGGATGTATGATTTGTTAATCTTGACTTATGATTATATATTAATATTATTGTTGTGAATCTCACCCCTTCTGCTGGAATTGCCGCCTTGTGGGCAAGTGCAGGTACCCAGTCTTAGATGCGTTGATGCGAGGATGTGTGAAGTTAGGGTTGCTCTGATATGTAACGGGATAGGGTCTTTTGTGGAGTCTATTTCTTTATGTATCGTGTTGAATAAATGATGTTGACTTTTGTGATGTAGAACCTTAAATATTTTGAGACGTTTTTGCTGGCTTTTAAGCCAAGACAATTATGAGATGAAACCTTTTTGAATTCCGCTGCTTAACTGAATGTTTTGTAATTTGATAAATTATTATCTAAGCTATTTTTAAAGATGAAATGTGACACTCCTTTGTGACGATTACTCTGATATATGACTTATTTAAAGAAAATTTTAAGACGGGAAATTGGGGTGTTACAATTGGTATCAGAGCAGGTCGGTCCGTCCGGCCAAGTAGAGAGTCGAGTGACGTTGTCTTAGAGTAGGATAGTATTATTGTATTATTCTGACTCATGTTTGTTTCCAGAGAACTAGATGGCTGGTAGAAACGATGCTGCTCTTGCTGCTGCTTTGGAAGCAATGGCTCAAGTTGTGGGTAATCAGAACAATGCTGGTGGAAATGACGGGACTAGAATGTTGGAGACTTTTCTGAGGAATCACCCGCCTACCTTCAAGGGGCGTTATGATCCTGATGGAGCTCAGCTGTGGCTCAAGGAAGTGGAGAGGATTTTCAGGGTTATGCAATGTGACGATGTTCAGAAAGTGCGGTTTGGTACGCACATGCTTGCGGAGGAGGCTGATGATTGGTGGGTTAGTCTCCTGCCTATTTTGGAGCAAGATGGAGCTGTGGTGACGTGGGCTATCTTCACGAGGGAGTTCCTTAACAGATACTTCCCAGAAGATGTCCGTGGGAAGAAAGAGATAGAGTTCCTGGAGCTTAAGCAAGGGAACATGTCGGTGACCGAGTATGCGGCCAAATTTGTGGAGTTGGCTAAGTTCTATCCGCATTATGCACCCGAGACGGCTGAGTTTTCTAAATGTATTAAGTTTGAGAACGGGTTGCGCGCTGATATCAAGAGGGCTATCGGTTACCAGAAGATTCGTGACTTTTCTGAGTTGGTGAGTAGCTGCCGGATTTATGAGGAGGATACTAAGGCTCACTACAAGGTAGTGAATGATCGGAAAGCTAAGGGCCAGCAGAGTCGCCCTAAACCTTATGATGCCCCTAGAGATAAAGGGAAGCAAAGAGTAAATGATGAGAGGAGGCCCCAGAAGAAGGCTGCTCCTGCTGAGATTACTTGTTACACTTGTGGCGAGAAAGGCCATAAGAGCAATGCATGTACTGTTGAGGTGAAGAGGTGTTACCGTTGTGGTCAGAAAGGGCATATTACTAGTGACTGCAAGTTTGATGATGTTGTGTGTTTCAACTGCAATGAGCAAGGACACATTGGTTCGCAGTAATTATATGGTATAATTATATGGTACCACATGCATGATGTTGAGACGTTAGGTGTTGCATTTAGTCGAGTCAATTGTGACACATATGAGATGATGTTTGAGACGTTGATGTGTGATGTAATGTTGTTTATGATGCTGTTTATGATGATGTTTATGATGATGCCATGGAATGTTATAATGTATATGTGATGAGTTGGATGTATGATTTGTTAATCTTGACTTATGATTATATATTAATATTATTGTTGTGAATCTCACCCCTTCTGCTGGAATTGCCGCCTTGTGGGCAAGTGCAGGTACCCAGTCTTAGATGCGTTGATGCGAGGATGTGTGAAGTTAGGGTTGCTCTGATATGTAACGGGATAGGGTCTTTTGTGGAGTCTATTTCTTTATGTATCGTGTTGAATAAATGATATTGACTTTTGTGATGTAGAACCTTAAATATTTTGAGACGTTTTTGCTGGCTTTTAAGCCAAGACAATTATGAGATGAAACCTTTTTGAATTCCGCTGCTTAACTGAATGTTTTGTAATTTGATAAATTATTATCTAAGCTATTTTTAAAGATGAAATGTGACACTCCTTTGTGACGATTACTCTGATATATGACTTATTTAAAGAAAATTTTAAGACGGGAAATTGGGGTGTTACAGTTACTATTTCAAAAGTAATCGGCAAGATTTTTATTTTCAGCATATTCGTCGGTTACTATTTCAAAAGTAATCGGCATGATTTATTTTCAGCACATTCGTCGGTTACTATTTCAAAAGTAATCGGCAAGATTTTTATTTTGAGCACATTCGTCGGTTACTATTTTAAAAGTAATCGACAAGACTTTTATTTTCAGCATATTCGTCGGTTACTATTTCGAAAGTAATCGGCAAGATTTTTATTTTCAGCATATTTGTCGGTTACTATTTTAAAAGTAATCGACAAGATTTTTATTTTCAACATATTCGTCGGTTACTATTTCATAAGTAATCGGCATGATTTATTTTCAGCACATTCGTCGGTTACTATTTCAAAAGTAACCGGCATGATCTATTTTCTGCACATTCATCGGTTACTATTTCAAAAGTAATCGGCAAGATTTTTATTTTCAGCATATTCGTCGGTTACTATTTCAAACGTAATCGGCAAGACTTTATTATCAGCACATTCGTTGGTTACTATTTTAAAAGTAATCGGCAAGATTTTTATTTTCAACATATTCGTCGGTTACTATTTCAAAAGTAATCGACAAGATTTTTATTTTCAGCATATTTGTCGGTTACTATATTAAAAGTAATCGACAAGATTTTTATTTTCAACATATTCGTCGGTTACTATTTCAAATGTAATCGGTAGGATTTTTATTTTCAGCATATTCGTCGGTTACTATTTCGATAGTAATCGGCAAGATTTTTATTTTCAGCATATTTGTCGGTTACTATTTTAAAAGTAATCGACAAGATTTTTATTTCTAACATATTCCTCGGTTACTATTTCAAAAGTAATCGGCAAGATTTTTATTTTGAGCACATTCGTCGGTTACTATTTTAAAAGTAATCGACAAGACTTTTATTTTCAGCACATTTGTCGGTTACTATTTCAAAAGTAATCGGCATGATTTATTTTCAGCACATTCGTTGGTTACTATTTCAAAAGTAATCGGCAAGACTTTATTTTCAACACATTCATCGGTTACTATTTCAAAAGTAATCGGCATGATCTATTTTCTGCACATTCGTCGGTTACTATTTCAAAAGTAATCGGCAAGATTTTTATTTTCAGCATATTCGTCGGTTACTATTTCAAAAGTAATCGGCATGATTTATTTTCAGCACATTCGTCGGTTACTATTTCAAAAGTAATCGGCAAGATTTTTATTTTGAGCACATTCGTCGGTTACTATTTTAAAAGTAATCGACAAGATTTTTATTTTCAACATATTCGTCGGTTACTATTTCATAAGTAATCGGCATGATTTATTTTCAGCACATTCGTCGGTTACTATTTCAAAAGTAACCGGCATGATCTATTTTCTGCACATTCATCGGTTACTATTTCAAAAGTAATCGGCAAGATTTTTATTTTCAGCATATTTGTCGGTTACTATATTAAAAGTAATCGACAAGATTTTTATTTTCAACATATTCGTCGGTTACTATTTCAAAAGTAATCGGCAAGACTTTATTATCAGCACATTCGTTGGTTACTATTTTAAAAGTAATCGGCAAGATTTTTATTTTCAACATATTCGTCGGTTACTATTTCAAAAGTAATCGGCAAGATTTTTATTTTCAGCATATTTGTCGGTTACTATATTAAAAGTAATCGACAAGATTTTTATTTTCAACATATTCGTCGGTTACTATTTCAAAAGTAATCGGCAAGACTTTATTTTCAACACATTCATCGGTTACTATTTCAAAAGTAATCGGCATGATCTATTTTCTGCACATTCGTCGGTTACTATTTCAAAAGTAATCGGCAAGATTTTTATTTTCAGCATATTCGTCGGTTACTATTTCAAAAGTAATCGGCATGATTTATTTTCAGCACATTCGTCGGTTACTATTTCAAAAGTAATCGGCAAGATTTTTATTTTGAGCACATTCGTCGGTTACTATTTTAAAAGTAATCGACAAGATTTTTATTTTCAACATATTCGTCGGTTACTATTTCATAAGTAATCGGCATGATTTATTTTCAGCACATTCGTCGGTTACTATTTCAAAAGTAACCGGCATGATCTATTTTCTGCACATTCATCGGTTACTATTTCAAAAGTAATCGGCAAGATTTTTATTTTCAGCATATTTGTCGGTTACTATATTAAAAGTAATCGACAAGATTTTTATTTTCAACATATTCGTCGGTTACTATTTCAAACGTAATCGGCAAGACTTTATTATCAGCACATTCGTTGGTTACTATTTTAAAAGTAATCGGCAAGATTTTTATTTTCAACATATTCGTCGGTTACTATTTCAAAAGTAATCGGCAAGATTTTTATTTTCAGCATATTTGTCGGTTACTATATTAAAAGTAATCGACAAGATTTTTATTTTCAACATATTCGTCGGTTACTATTTCAAATGTAATCGGTAGGATTTTTATTTTCAGCATATTCGTCGGTTACTATTTCGATAGTAATCGGCAAGATTTTTATTTTCAGCATATTTGTCGGTTACTATTTTAAAAGTAATCGGCAAGATTTTTATTTTCAACATATTCGTCGGTTACTATTTCAAAAGTAATCGGCAAGATTTTTATTTTCAGCATATTCGTCGGTTACTATTTCAAAGGTAATCCGCAGTATTTATTTTCAGCACATTCGTCGGTTACTATTTCAAATGTAATCAGCAGGATTTTTATTTTGAGCATATTCGTCGGTTACTATTTCGAAAGTAAGCGGCAAGATTTTTATTTTCAGCATATTTGTCGGTTACTATTTTAAAAGTAATCGACAAGATTTTTATTTTCAACATATTCGTCGGTTACTATTTCATAAGTAATCGGCATGATTTATTTTCAGCACATTCGTCGGTTACTATTTCAAAAGTAATCGGCATGATCTATTTTCTGCACATTCGTCGGTTACTATATCAAAAGTAATCGGCAAGATTTTTATTTTCAGCATATTCGTCGGTTACTATTTCAAAAGTAATCGGCAAGATTTTTATTTTCAGCATATTTGTCGGTTACTATATTAAAAGTAACCGACAAGATTTTTATTTTCAACATATTCGTCGGTTACGATTTCAAACGTAATCGGCAAGACTTTATTATCAGCACATTCGTTGGTTACTATTTTAAAAGTAATCGGCAAGATTTTTATTTTCAACATATTCGTCGGTTACTATTTCAAAAGTAATCGGCAAGACTTTATTTTCAGCACTTTCGTCGGTTACTATTTCAAAAGTAATCGGCAGGATTTTTATTTTCAGCATATTCGTCGGTTACTATTTCGATAGTAATCGGCAAGATTTTTATTTTCAGCATATTTGTCGGTTACTATTTTAAAAGTAATCGACAAGATTTTTATTTTCAACATATTCCTCGGTTACTGTAACGCCCTAGTTGATATTTTACTATTTTTGGTTGATTTACTATGTTTTATGTGTTTTATATAATTTATGTGATTTATGTGAATAATTTGATGTGTTGTTATTTATCATATAATTATTTGTGTGATTTTTGTTATTTAAGTAATATAGGAGGAATTATTAATTATTTGGAATTATTAGAGTTAGGAGGGGGTTAATGAAAATTAAAGAAAATTAAGTGAGGGAGTAAAGAGAAAAGGGGGGTTATGTTTTGTTAGAAAGAAAAGAGAAAACCAGTAAGGAAAGAAAACATTTTGTACGTACAATAGAACAGACAAGAGTTTTGGGAGAAAAGAGCCAAGAACAAGGGGAGAGCTAGGAAGAGGGAAATTCATCCAATTGCTGTAGATTTTGCTAAATTAAGGTAAGGGTGGGTTTACTCTTCAATTGTCAATATATATGTATATGATTTCATGAATTTGGATTGAAAATTGATAGTTTTGAAACTAGGTTTATGAATATGTTGAATTGCTCATTTCTTGATGAATTGTGTTGCAATGATGTTGTTATGATATGTTCTGCTGTTTTGTTGTGCCCTTGACCCATAAACATTGTTTCTAAACCATTTTGGGTGATTGGGGGATTAAAAATGGGATTTTTGGATGAAAATGGAGTTAGAATCGTAGGTTAGAATTCTGCCCAGACGAACACTCGCTTAAGCGAGATGCCCTTCGCTCAAGCGAGCAACTCTTTGCTACGCCCAGTTTGGATTTTTAGCCGCTCGCTTAAGCGAGCCACGAGCGAACCCCAAGCGAGCATAATGCCAACCTTCGTCATTTGCGTCGCTCAAGCGAGATTCCCGTTGCTTAAGCGAGAGACGCCCAGGATAGTGTATTTTACCTGTTCGCTTAAGCGAACCAGAAGCGAGCTTCAAGCGAACTAAAACCCAACCTTCGTCATTTGACTCGCTCAAGCGAGATGCTGCTCGCTCAAGCGAGCTGGGTCCTGTGCGACCCAAAATGTGATTTTTCTAAAGTGTTCCAAACCCAAACCTAAGCTTTCTAAGATGTTCATTGGAATTATTAAGAATTGTTTAGATGATAAAAACTATATTATGAAGCTGATTATGATGGGTTTATGTATGTTATGTGCAAATAAATGTATTTTTGCTAAACTTGAGTTGCCTTGTTGATGTTGAGTGGTCTTGTCCAGTTGGGGAGGGTATCCTAAGTTGTTGTTGTTGGTTGCATGCTGATATGCTCCATTAAGATGTTGGGTTGTATGCTGATATACGCCATAGAGTCATTTCATACTCATTTGCATTTGTTGGGGGCTTATTGCCCTGGAATGTTTATCATTCACTGTTGGGGGCTTATTGCCCTGGAACGCTTTATCGTTCACCTGTTGGGGGCTTATTGCCCTGGGATGCTTTAACCATCCAAATTGTTGGGGGCTTATTGCCCTGGAATGCTTAGCATTCAACGCGCGTAGTTGGTACCACATGCATAATGCATTAGATGTTATGGAGTCTTGCATTAGTTGTAGGTGTGAGTTGTCCTTTTGGGATTGTTGTTGGTGAGATGTCGCCACAAGTGTTGTTGTTGTTGTTGATATGAATCAAAGATGAATCAATATGATAATGTTGAGTTGATGATGTTGATGATGATGCTGCTGATTGTTAATATTGTTGTTGTTTTCAATGTATGTTGATGAATTCATATATTTATATATATTGCTTTGTTTTGTGAACTCACCCCTTCTGCTGGAATTGCCGCCTTGTGGGCAAGTGCAGGTAGCGAAGACTAGCGGTGTTGGCTCTTGAGTCTAGGGCTCTGATACATAGTAGGGATGGGGAAACGTTATCTTTCTTGTATTCCTTATGTATCATTTCTTTGAAGAAGATGATGTTGAGATTCTATCGTCGAATAATTTTATTATGTTAACGGCCTTTGTGCCAAGATTATGATGTAGTTGTTGAATATGATTTTTATATAAAGACTTTCCGCTGCAGAATTTTAATATGATGATATTGTATGTTGATGGTTTTAAATAGTTTTATATTCTATTTAAATAATTTTGAAAAAAGTAATGTAATACTCCGTTGTTTGCTGAATAACTCTGATTACTATTTTATGATTATTATTATTATTATTACGTTATTTCGGGAACGGGGTGTTACAATTGGTATCAGAGCAGGTCGGTCTGTCAGACCATTAGTAGAGTCGTGTCGAGCCATGTAGAGTTGCGTGACAGGTTTAAACTGTCTTTGTTGTTCTAATTTTTGTTGTTATGTAGAATTATCGAGATGGCCGGAAGAAATGATGCTGCTCTTGCTGCTGCTTTGCAAGCAATGGCTCAAGTTGTTGGACAACAGCAAGGTGCTGGTGGTGCTGGTGAAGGTGTAAGGATGCTTGAGACTTTCTTGAGGAATCATCCACCAACCTTTAAGGGAAGGTACGACCCCGATGGAGCACAGACCTGGCTGAAGGAAGTCGAGAGGATCTTCCGGGTAATGCAGTGTACGGATGTTCAGATGGTGCGGTTTGGCACCCATATGTTAGCAGAGGAGGCTGACGACTGGTGGGTAAGCACTCAACCTATACTCCAAGCTGAAGGAGCTGAGATTACATGGGCTGTGTTCCGAAGAGAGTTCTTGAGGAGGTATTTTCCGGAGGATGTCCGAGGTAAGAAGGAGATAGAATTCCTTGAGCTGAAGCAAGGAGACATGTCTATCACAGAATATGCTGCTAAGTTCGTGGAGCTTGCAAAGTTTTATCCCCACTATGCTGCGGAGACTGCTGAGTTCTCTAAGTGTATCAAATTTGAGAATGGTCTGCGAGCTGATATCAAGCGGGCCATTGGCTATCAGAAGATCAGAGACTTCTCTGAGTTGGTGAGCAGCTGCCGTATTTACGAAGAGGACACCAAAGCTCACTATAAGATAATGAATGACCGTAAGGGTAAGGGGCAGCAGAGTCGCCCAAAGCCGTATAGTGCCCCAGCTGATAAAGGAAAACAAAGGATGCATGATGAGAGGAGGCCAGCACGTAGGGATGCTCCTGCTGAGGTGGTTTGTTATAAGTGTGGTGTGAAAGGCCACAAGAGTAATGCTTGTACCCGTGATGAGAAGAAATGTTTTCGTTGTGGTAAGAAGGGCCATACTGTCACCGAATGCAAACGTGGAGATATTGTTTGCTTCAACTGTAATGAAGAAGGTCACATTGGTTCTCAGTGCACTCAGCCTAAGAAGGCGCAGACCAGTGGTAGAGTTTTTGCCTTGACCGGTACTCAGACCGATAATGAGGATCGACTTATCAGAGGTACTTGTTTCTTTAATGGTACTCCTTTAATTGCTATTATAGATACTGGTGCAACGCATTGTTTCATTGCTATTGACTGTGCACAAAGATTGGGTTTGATTATGTCTGATATGAATGGGGAGATGGTTGTTGAAACTCCAGCTAAGGGTTCAGTAACTACTTCCCTTGTTTGTTTAAGTTGTCCGTTGTCTGTTTTTGGTAGAGATTTTGAAGTTGATCTTGTCTGTTTGCCGTTAGTGGGAATGGATGTAATATTGGGAATGAATTGGTTAGAGTACAATCATGTCCTGATCAATTGTTTTACGAAGACGGTGCGGTTTTCTTCTGCTGAAGAAGAGAGTGGAGCGGAATTCTTATCCACTAAAGAGATGAAGCGTTTAGAAAAGGATGGTGTGTTGATGTTTTCTTTGTTGGCATTCTTGTCGGTGGAGAACCAAGCTGTGATTGATGGGCTGCCTGTTGTGAAGGAATTTCCTGAAGTTTTCCCTGATGAGATTCCAGATGTGCCACCGGAGAGAGAAGTGGAATTTTCGATAGACCTTGTGCCGGGTACGAAGCCTGTGTCGATGGCTCCTTACCGTATGTCAGCTTCGGAGTTAGCTGAGTTAAAGAAGCAATTAGAGGATTTGCTTGACAAGAAGTTTGTGAGACCGAGTGTTTCACCGTGGGGAGCGCCGGTGTTGTTGGTAAAGAAGAAGGATGGTAGCATGCGGTTGTGTATTGATTACCGTCAGCTGAATAAAGTGACGATCAAGAATAGGTATCCACTTCCGAGAATAGATGATTTGATGGATCAATTGGTGGGTGCCCGCGTTTTTAGCAAGATTGATTTGAGGTCGGGTTACCATCAGATAAAGGTGAAGGATGAGGATATGCAGAAGACGGCGTTTAGGACGCGTTATGGTCATTATGAGTATAAGGTGATGCCTTTCGGTGTTACCAATGCACCTGGTGTGTTTATGGAATATATGAACAGAATTTTCCATGAGTATCTGGATCAGTTTGTAGTAGTCTTTATTGATGATATATTGATTTATTCTAAGACTGAAGCTGAGCATGCAGAGCATTTGAAGATTGTACTGCAAGTGCTGAAGGAAAAGAAGCTGTATGCCAAGTTATCCAAGTGCGAGTTCTGGCTGAATGAAGTAAGTTTTCTTGGCCACATTATTTCTGGTAAAGGTATTGCTGTAGATCCTTCGAAGGTTGATGCTGTGTCGCAGTGGGAGACACCAAAGTCAGTTACTAAGGTAAGAAGTTTTCTTGGTTTGGCTGGTTATTACCGCAGATTCATTGAAGGATTTTCGAAGTTGGCACTTCCTTTGACGCAGCTGACTTGTAAAGGAAAAGCATTTGTGTGGGATGCTCAATGTGAGAGTAGTTTCAATGAGTTGAAGCAAAGATTGACGACTGCTCCTATTTTGATTTTGCCGAAGCCAGAAGAACCTTTTGTTGTTTATTGTGATGCATCTAAGTTGGGATTAGGTGGAGTTTTGATGCAAGATGGCAAGGTGGTCGCGTATGCTTCTAGACAGCTGAGAGTGCATGAGAAGAATTATCCTACACATGATCTAGAGTTGGCAGCCGTGGTGTTTGTTTTGAAAATTTGGAGGCATTATTTGTATGGTTCCAGATTCGAGGTGTTTAGTGACCATAAGAGTTTAAAGTACCTGTTTGACCAGAAGGAGTTAAACATGAGGCAGAGGAGGTGGCTTGAGTTACTTAAGGATTACGATTTTGGCTTGAATTACCATCCTGGTAAAGCTAATGTTGTGGCTGATGCGTTGAGTAGAAAGACGTTGCATATGTCTGCTTTGATGGTGAAAGAGTTCGAATTACTTGAACAATTTAGAGACTTGAGTCTTGTTTGTGAAAGATCACCTCAGAGCGTGAAGTTGGGTATGTTGAAGATTAATAGTGACTTCTTGAATGATATCAAAGAGGCGCAGAAGCTGGATGTTAAGTTTGTGGATTTGATGGCTGCTAGTGATCCGAATGTAGATAGTGATTTCAAGGTCGATGACCAAGGTGTGTTGAGGTTTAGAGGAAGAATTTGTATACCTGAGGATGAGGGCTTGAAGAAGTTGATTTTGGAAGAAAGTCACAAGAGTAGTTTGAGTATTCATCCTGGAGCTACTAAAATGTATCATGACTTGAAGAAATTATTTTGGTGGTCCGGTCTGAAGAGGGATGTTGCGCAATTTGTGTATGCGTGTTTGACATGCCAGAAGTCCAAGGTTGAGCACCAGAAGCCTGCAGGGTTGTTGACTCCGCTAGATGTGCCTGAATGGAAGTGGGATAGCATTTCGATGGATTTTGTAACAAGTTTGCCGAATACTCCAAGAGGGCATGATGCCATTTGGGTTGTTGTTGATAGATTGACTAAGTCGGCGCACTTTATTCCGATCAACATTACTTATCCAGTAGCTCAGTTGGCGGAGATTTATATCCGTGACATTGTGAAGTTGCATGGTGTTCCCTCTAGTATTGTGTCGGATAGGGATCCGAGGTTTACTTCAAGGTTTTGGAAGAGCTTGCAAGATGCATTGGGTTCGAAGTTAAGATTGAGTTCGGCTTATCATCCGCAGACAGATGGTCAGTCGGAGAGGACTATCCAATCCTTAGAAGATTTGTTGAGAGTGTGTGTACTCGAGCAAGGTGGAGCTTGGGACAGCCACTTACCGTTGATAGAGTTCACCTATAATAATAGTTACCATTCGAGTATTGGTATGGCACCGTTCGAAGCTTTGTATGGTCGAAGGTGTAGAACTCCTCTATGTTGGTTTGAGTCGGGTGAAAGTGTTGTATTAGGACCTGAGTTAGTGCAGCAGACTACAGAAAAGGTCAAGTTGATAAGAGAAAAGATGAAAGCATCACAGGATCGTCAGAAGAGTTACCATGACAAAAGGAGAAAAGCCCTTGAGTTTCAGGAGGGTGAGCATGTGTTTTTGAGGGTTACTCCGATGACGGGTGTAGGACGTGCATTGAAGTCGAAGAAGTTGACTCCAAAGTTCATTGGTCCTTATCAGATTTCCGAAAGAGTTGGAGCTGTGGCATATCGGATTGGATTGCCACCACATCTATCGAACTTACATGATGTGTTTCATGTCTCGCAGTTGAGAAAGTATGTAGCAGATCCTTCGCATGTTATTCCTAGGGATGATGTGCAGGTTAGAGATAATCTTACTGTTGAGACTTTGCCTTTGAGGATTGATGATCGTAAGGTGAAGCAGCTGAGAGGCAAGGAAATACCTCTGGTTAGAGTTGTTTGGGGCGGTGTAACCGGTGAGAGTTTGACTTGGGAATTGGAGAGCAAGATGCAAGAGTCCTATCCTGAGTTGTTTGTTGCTTAAGGTATTATTTCGAGGACGAAATTCTCTAAGTTGGGGAGAGTTGTAACGCCCTAGTTGATATTGTACTATTTTTGGTTGATTTACTATGTTTTATGTGTTTTATATAATTTATGTGATTTATGTGAATAATTTGATGTGTTGTTATTTATCATATAATTATTTGTGTGATTTTTGTTATTTAAGTAATATAGGAGGAATTATTAATTATTTGGAATTAGTAGAGTTAGGAGGGGGTTAATGAAAATTAAAGAAAATTAAGTGAGGGAGTAAAGAGAAAAGGGGGGTTATGTTTTGTTAGAAAGAAAAGAGAAAACCAGTAAGGAAAGAAAACATTTTGTACGTACACTAGAACAGACAAGAGTTTTGGGAGAAAAGAGCCAAGAACAAGGGGAGAGCTAGGAAGAGGGAAATTCATCCAATTGCTGTAGATTTTGCTAAATTAAGGTAAGGGTGGGTTTACTCTTCAATTGTCAATATATATGTATATGATTTCATGAATTTGGATTGAAAATTGATAGTTTTGAAACTAGGTTTATGAATATGTTGAATTGCTCATTTCTTGATGAATTGTGTTGCAATGATGTTGTTATGATATGTTCTGCTGTTTTGTTGTGCCCTTGACCCATAAACATTGTTTCTAAACCATTTTGGGTGATTGGGGGATTAAAAATGGGATTTTTGGATGAAAATGGAGTTAGAATCGTAGGTTAGAATTCTGCCCAGACGAACACTCGCTTACGCGAGATGCCCTTCGCTCAAGCGAGCAACTCTTTGCTACGCCCAGTTTGGATTTTTAGCCGCTCGCTTAAGCGAGCCACGAGCGAACCCCAAGCGAGCATAATGCCAACCTTCGTCATTTGCGTCGCTCAAGCGAGATTCCCGTCGCTTAAGCGAGAGACGCCCAGGATAGTGTATTTTACCTGTTCGCTTAAGCGAACCAGAAGCGAGCTTCAAGCGAACTAAAACCCAACCTTCGTCATTTGACTCGCTCAAGCGAGATGCTGCTCGCTCAAGCGAGCTGGGTCCTGTGCGACCCAAAATGTGATTTTTCTAAAGTGTTCCAAACCCAAACCTAAGCTTTCTAAGATGTTCATTGGAATTATTAAGAATTGTTTAGATGATAAAAACTATATTATGAAGCTGATTATGATGGGTTTATGTATGTTATGTGCAAATAAATGTATTTTTGCTAAACTTGAGTTGCCTTGTTGATGTTGAGTGGTCTTGTCCAGTTGGGGAGGGTATCCTAAGTTGTTGTTGTTGGTTGCATGCTGATATGCTCCATTAAGATGTTGGGTTGTATGCTGATATACGCCATAGAGTCATTTCATACTCATTTGCATTTGTTGGGGGCTTATTGCCCTGGAATGTTTATCATTCACTGTTGGGGGCTTATTGCCCCGGAACGCTTTATCGTTCACCTGTTGGGGGCTTATTGCCCTGGGATGCTTTAACCATCCAAATTGTTGGGGGCTTATTGCCCTGGAATGCTTAGCATTCAACGCGCGTAGTTGGTACCACATGCATAATGCATTAGATGTTATGGAGTCTTGCATTAGTTGTAGGTGTGAGTTGTCCTTTTGGGATTGTTGTTGGTGAGATGTCGCCACAAGTGTTGTTGTTGTTGTTGATATGAATCAAAGATGAATCAATATGATAATGTTGAGTTGATGATGTTGATGATGATGCTGCTGATTGTTAATATTGTTGTTGTTTTCAATGTATGTTGATGAATTCATATATTTATATATATTGCTTTGTTTTGTGAACTCACCCCTTCTGCTGGAATTGCCGCCTTGTGGGCAAGTGCAGGTAGCGAAGACTAGCGGTGTTGGCTCTTGAGTCTAGGGCTCTGATACATAGTAGGGATGGGGAAACGTTATCTTTCTTGTATTCCTTATGTATCATTTCTTTGAAGAAGATGATGTTGAGATTCTATCGTCGAATAATTTTATTATGTTAACGGCCTTTGTGCCAAGATTATGATGTAGTTGTTGAATATGATTTTTATATAAAGACTTTCCGCTGCAGAATTTTAATATGATGATATTGTATGTTGATGGTTTTAAATAGTTTTATATTCTATTTAAATAATTTTGAAAAAAGTAATGTAATACTCCGTTGTTTGCTGAATAACTCTGATTACTATTTTATGATTATTATTATTATTATTACGTTATTTCGGGAACGGGGTGTTACAGTTACAATTTCAAAAGTAATCGGCAAGATTTTTATTTTCAGCATGTTCGTCGGTTACTATTTCAAAAGTAATCGGCAAGATTTTTTTTTTCAACATATTTGTCGGTTACTATTTTAAAAGTAATCGACAAGACTTTATTTTCCGCACATTCGTCGGTTACTATTTCAAAAGTAATCGGCAAGATTTTTATTTTCAACATATTCGTCGGTTACTATTTCATAAGTAATCGGCATGATTTATTTTCAGCACATTCGTCGGTTACTATTTCAAAAGTAATCGGCAAGATTTTTATTTTCAACATATTCCTCGGTTACTATTTAAAAAGTAATCGGTAAGATTTTTATTTTCAACATATTCGTCGCTTACTATTTCAAAAGTAATCAGCAAGATTTTTATTTTCAACATATTCGTCGCATACTATTTCAAAAGTAATCGGCATGATTTATTTTCAGCACATTCGTCGGTTACTATTTCAAAAGTAATCGGCAAGATTTTTATTATGAGCACATTTGTCGGTTACTATTTCAAAAGTAATCGGCATGATTTATTTTCAGCACATTCGTCGGTTACTATTTCAAAAGTAATCGGCAAGATTTTTATTTTGAGCACATTCGTCGGTTACTATTTTAAAAGTAATCGACAAGACTTTTATTTTCAGCACATTTGTCGGTTACTATTTCAAAAGTAATCGGCATGATTTATTTTCAGCACATTCGTCGGTTACTATTTCAAAAGTAATCGGCAAGACTTTATTTTCAACACATTCGTCGGTTACTGTTTCAAAAGTAATCGGCATGATCTATTTTCTGCACATTCGTCGGTTACTATTTCAAAAGTAATCGGCAAGATTTTTATTTTCAGCATATTCGTCGGTTACTATTTCAAAGGTAATCAGCAGTATTTATTTTCAGCACATTCGTCGGTTACTATTTCAAATGTAATCAGCAGGATTTTTATTTTGAGCATATTCGACGGTTACTATTTCGAAAGTAATCGGCAAGATTTTTATTTTCAGCATATTTGTCGGTTACTATTTTAAAAGTAATCGACAAGATTTTTATTTTCAACATATTCGTCGGTTACTATTTCATAAGTAATCGGCATGATTTATTTTCAGCACATTCGTCGGTTACTATTTCAAAAGTAATCGGCATGATCTATTTTCTGCACATTCGTCGGTTACTATATCAAGAGTAATCGGCAAGATTTTTAATTTCAGCATATTCGTCGGTTACTATTTCAAAAGTAATCGGCAAGATTTTTATTTTCAGCATATTTGTCGGTTAATATATTAAAAGTAACCGACAAGATTTTTATTTTCAACATATTCGTCGGTTACTATTTCAAACGTAATCGGCAAGACTTTATTATCAGCACATTCGTTGGTTACTATTTTAAAAGTAATCGGCAAGATTTTTATTTTCAACATATTCGTCGGTTACTATTTCAAAAGTAATCGGCAAGACTTTATTTTCAGCACTTTCGTCGGTTACTATTTCAAAAGTAATCGGCAGGATTTTTATTTTCAGCATATTCGTCGGTTACTATTTCGATAGTAATCGGCAAGATTTTTATTTTCAGCATATTTGTCGGTTACTATTTTAAAAGTAATCGACAAGATTTTTATTTTCAACATATTCCTCGGTTACAATTTCAAAAGTAATCGGCAAGATTTTTATTTTCAGCATGTTCGTCGGTTACTATTTCAAAAGTAATCGGCAAGATTTTTTTTTTTCAACATATTTGTCGGTTACTATTTTAAAAGTAATCGACAAGACTTTATTTTCCGCACATTCGTCGGTTACTATTTCAAAAGTAATCGGCAAGATTTTTATTTTCAACATATTCGTCGGTTACTATTTCATAAGTAATCGGAATGATTTATTTTTAGCACATTCGTCGGTTACTATTTCAAAAGTAATCGGCAAGATTTTTATTTTCAACATATTCCTCGGTTACTATTTAAAAAGTAATCGGTAAGATTTTTATTTTCAACATATTCGTCGCTTACTATTTCAAAAGTAATCAGCAAGATTTTTATTTTCAACATATTCGTCGCATACTATTTCAAAAGTAATCGGCATGATTTATTTTCAGCACATTCGTCGGTTACTATTTCAAAAGCAATCAGCAAGATTTTTATTATGAGCACATTTGTCGGTTACTATTTCAAAAGTAATCGGCATGATTTATTTTCAGCACATTCGTCGGTTACTATTTCAAAAGTAATCGGCAAGATTTTTATTTTGAGCACATTCGTTGGTTACTATTTTAAAAGTAATCGACAAGACTTTTATTTTCAGCACATTTGTCGGTTACTATTTCAAAAGTAATCGGCATGATTTATTTTCAGCACATTCGTCTGTTACTATTTCAAAAGTAATCGGCAAGACTTTATTTTCAACACATTCGTCGGTTACTATTTCAAAAGTAATCGGCATGATCTATTTTCTGCACATTCGTCGGTTACTATTTCAAAAGTAATCGGCAAGATTTTTATTTTCAGCATATTCGTCGGTTACTATTTCAAAGGTAATCAGCAGTATTTATTTTCAGCACATTCGTCGGTTACTATTTCAAATGTAATCAGCAGGATTTTTATTTTGAGCATATTCGTCGGTTACTATTTCGAAAGTAATCGGCAAGATTTTTATTTTCAGCATATTTGTCGGTTACTATTTTAAAAGTAATCGACAAGATTTTTATTTTCAACATATTCGTCGGTTACTATTTCATAAGTAATCGGCATGATTTATTTTCAGCACATTCGTCGGTTACTATTTCAAAAGTAATCGGCATGATCTATTTTCTGCACATTCGTCGGTTACTATATCAAAAGTAATCGGCAACATTTTTATTTTCAGCATATTCGTCGGTTACTATTTCAAAAGTAATCGGCAAGATTTTTATTTTCAGCATATTTGTCGGTTACTATATTAAAAGTAACCGACAAGATTTTTATTTTCAACATATTTGTCGGTTACTATTTCAAACGTAATCGGCAAGACTTTATTATCAGCACATTCGTTGGTTACTATTTTAAAAGTAATCGGCAAGATTTTTATTTTCAACATATTCGTCGGTTACTATTTCAAATGTAATCGGCAAGACTTTATTTTCAGCACTTTCGTCGGTTACTATTTCAAAAGTAATCGGCAGGATTTTTATTTTCAGCATATTCGTCGGTTACTATTTCGATAGTAATCGGCAAGATTTTTATTTTCAGCATATTTGTCGGTTACTATTTTAAAAGTAATCGACAAGATTTTTATTTTCAACATATTCCTCGGTTACAATTTCAAAAGTAATCGGCAAGATTTTTTTTTTCAACATATTTGTCGGTTACTATTTTAAAAGTAATCGACAAGACTTTATTTTCCGCACATTCGTCGGTTACTATTTCAAAAGTAATCGGCAAGATTTTTATTTTCAACATAATCGTCGGTTACTATTTCATAAGTAATCGGCATGATTTATTTTTAGCACATTCGTCGGTTACTATTTCAAAAGTAATCGGCAAGATTTTTATTTTCAACATATTCCTCGGTTACTATTTAAAAAGTAATCGGTAAGATTTTTATTTTCAACATATTCGTCGCTTACTATTTCAAAAGTAATCAGCAAGATTTTTATTTTCAACATATTCGTCGCATACTATTTCAAAAGTAATCGGCATGATTTATTTTCAGCACATTCGTCGGTTACTATTTCAAAAGCAATCGGCAAGATTTTTTTTATGAGCACATTTGTCGGTTACTATTTCAAAAGTATTCGGCATGATTTATTTTCAGCACATTCGTCGGTTACTATTTCAAAAGTAATCGGCAAGATTTTTATTTTGAGCACATTCATCGGTTACTATTTTAAAAGTAATCGACAAGACTTTTATTTTCAGCACATTTGTCGGTTACTATTTCAAAAGTAATCGGCATGATTTATTTTCAGCACATTCGTCGGTTACTATTTCAAAAGTAATCGGCAAGACTTTATTTTCAACACATTCGTCGGTTACTATTTCAAAAGTAATCGGCATGATCTATTTTATGCACATTCGTCGGTTACTATTTCAAAAGTAATCAGCAAGATTTTTATTTTCAACATATTCGTCGCATACTATTTCAAAAGTAATCGGCATGATTTATTTTCAGCACATTCGTCGGTTACTATTTCAAAAGCAATCGGCAAGATTTTTTTTATGAGCACATTTGTCGGTTACTATTTCAAAAGTATTCGGCATGATTTATTTTCAGCACATTCGTCGGTTACTATTTTAAAAGTAATCGACAAGACTTTATTTTCAACACATTCGTCGGTTACTATTTCAAAAGTAATCGGCATGATCTATTTTATGCACATTCGTCGGTTACTATTTCAAAAGTAATCGGCAAGATTTTTATTTTCAGCATATTCGTCGGTTACTATTTCAAAGGTAATCAGCAGTATTTATTTTCAGCACATTCGTCGGTTACTATTTCAAATGTAATCAGCAGGATTTTTATTTTGAGCATATTCGTCGGTTACTATTTCGAAAGTAATCGGCAAGATTTTTATTTTCAGCATATTTGTCGGTTACTATTTTAAAAGTAATCGACAAGATTTTTATTTTCAACATATTCGTCGGTTACTATTTCATAAGTAATCGGCATGATTTATTTTCAGCACATTCGTCGGTTACTATTTCAAAAGTAATCGGCAAGACTTTATTTTCAACACATTCGTCGGTTACTATTTCAAAAGTAATCGGCATGATCTATTTTATGCACATTCGTCGGTTACTATTTCAAAAGTAATCGGCAAGATTTTTATTTTCAGCATATTCGTCGGTTACTATTTCAAAGGTAATCAGCAGTATTTATTTTCAGCACATTCGTCGGTTACTATTTCAAATGTAATCAGCAGGATTTTTATTTTGAGCATATTCGTCGGTTACTATTTCGAAAGTAATCGGCAAGATTTTTATTTTCAGCATATTTGTCGGTTACTATTTTAAAAGTAATCGACAAGATTTTTATTTTCAACATATTCGTCGGTTACTATTTCATAAGTAATCGGCATGATTTATTTTCAGCACATTCGTCGGTTACTATTTCAAAAGTAATCGGCATGATCTATTTTCTGCACATTCGTCGGTTACTATATCAAAAGTAATCGGCAAGATTTTTATTTTCAGCATATTCGTCGGTTACTATTTCAAAAGTAATCGGCAAGATTTTTATTTTCAGCATATTTGTCGGTTACTATATTAAAAGTAACCGACAAGATTTTTATTTTCAACATATTCGTCCGTTACTATTTCAAACGTAATCGGCAAGACTTTATTATCAGCACATTCGTTGGTTACTATTTTAAAAGTAATCGGCAAGATTTTTATTTTCAACATATTCGTCGGTTACTATTTCAAAAGTAATCGGCAAGACTTTATTTTCAGCACTTTCGTCGGTTACTATTTCAAAAGTAATCGGCAGGATTTTTATTTTCAGCATATTCGTCGGTTACTATTTCGATAGTAATCGGCAAGATTTTTATTTTCAGCATATTTGTCGGTTACTATTTTAAAAGTAATCGACAAGATTTTTATTTTCAACATATTCCTCGGTTACAATTTCAAAAGTAATCGGCAAGATTTTTATTTTCAGCATGTTCGTCGGTTACAATTTCAAAAGTAATCGGCACGATTTTTTTTTTTCAACATATTTGTCGGTTACTATTTTAAAAGTAATCGACAAGACTTTATTTTCCGCACATTCGTCGGTTACTATTTCAAAAGTAATCGGCAAGATTTTTATTTTCAACATATTCGTCGGTTACTATTTCATAAGTAATCGGCATGATTTATTTTCAGCACATTCGTCGGTTACTATTTCAAAAGTAATCGGCAAGATTTTTATTTTCAACATATTCCTCGGGTACTATTTAAAAAGTAATCGGCAAGATTTTTATTTTCAACATATTCGTCGCTTACTATTTCAAAAGTAATCAGCAAGATTTTTATTTTCAACATATTCGTCGCTTACTATTTCAAAAGTAATCGGCATGATTTATTTTCAGCACATTCGTCGGTTACTATTTCAAAAGTAATCGGCAAGATTTTTATTTTGAGCACATTCGTCGGTTACTATTTTAAAAGTAATCGACAAGACTTTTATTTTCAGCACATTTGTCGGTTACTATTTCAAAAGTAATCGGCATGATTTATTTTCAGCACATTCGTCGGTTACTATTTCAAAAGTAATCGGCAAGACTTTATTTTCAACACATTCATCGGTTACTATTTCAAAAGTAATCAGCAAGATTTTTATTTTCAGCATATTCGTCGGTTACTATTTCAAAGGTAATCAGCAGTATTTATTTTCAGCACATTCGTCGGTTACTATTTCAAAAGTAATCGGCAAGATTTTTATTTTTAGCATATTTGTCGGGTACTATTTTAAAACTAATCGACAAGACTTTATTTTCAGCACATTCGTCGGTTACTATTTCAAAAGTAATCGGCAAGATTTTTATTTTCAACATATTCGTCGCTTACTATTTCAAAAGTAATCAGCAAGATTTTTATTTTCAACATATTCGTCGCTTACTATTTCAAAAGTAATCGGCATGATTTATTTTCAGCACATTCGTCGGTTACTATTTCAAAAGTAATCGGCAGGATTTTTATTTTCAACATATTCGTCGCTTACTATTTCAAAAGTAATCAGCAAGATTTTTATTTTCAACATATTCGTCGCTTACTATTTCAAAAGTAATCGGCATGATTTATTTTCAGCACATTCGTCGGTTACTATTTCAAAAGTAATCGGCAGGATTTTTATTTTCAACATATTCGTCGCTTACTATTTCAAAAGTAATCAGCAAGATTTTTATTTTCAACATATTCGTCGCTTACTATTTCAAAAGTAATCGGCATGATTTATTTTCAGCACATTCGTCGGTTACTATTTCAAAAGTAATCGGCAAGATTTTTATTTTGAGCACATTCGTCGGTTACTATTTTAAAAGTAATCGACAAGACTTTTATTTTCAGCACATATGTCGGTTACTATTTCAAAAGTAATCGGCAAGATTTTTATTTTGAGCACATTCGTCGGTTACTATTTTAAAAGTAATCGACAAGACTTTTATTTTCAGCACATTTGTCAGTTACTATTTCAAAAGTAATCGGCATGATTTATTTTCAGCACATTCGTCGGTTACTATTTCAAAATTAATCGGCAAGACTTTATTTTCAACACATTCGTCGGTCACTATTTCAAAAGTAAACGGCATGATCTATTTTCTGCACATTCGTCGGTTACTAGTTCAAAAGTAATCGGCAAGATTTTTATTTTCAGCATATTCGTCGGTTACTATTTCAAAGGTAATCAGCAGTATTTATTTTCAGCACATTCGTCGGTTACTATTTCAAAAGTAATCGGCAAGATTTTTATTTTCAACATATTCGTCGCTTACTATTTCAAAAGTAATCAGCAAGATTTTTATTTTCAACTTATTCGTCGCTTACTATTTCAAAAGTAATCGGCATGATTTATTTTCAGCACATTCGTCGGTTACTATTTCAAAAGTAATCGGCAAGATTTTTATTTTGAGCACATTCGTCGGTTACTATTTTAAAAGTAAACGACAAGACTTTTATTTTCAGCATATTCGTCGGTTACTATTTCGAAAGTAATCGGCAAGATTTTTATTTTCAGCATATTTGTCGGTTACTATTTTAAAAGTAATCGACAAGATTTTTATTTTCAACATATTCGTCGGTTACTATTTCATAAGTAATCGGCATGATTTATTTTCAGCACATTCGTCGGTTACTATTTCAAAAGTAATCGGCATGATCTATTTTCTGCATATTCGTCGGTTACTATTTCAAAAGTAATCGGCAAGATTTTTATTTTCAGCATATTCGTCGGTTACTATTTCAAAAGTAATCGGCAAGATTTTTACTTTCAGCATATTTGTCGGTTACTATATTAAAAGTAATCGACAAGATTTTTATTTTCAACATATTCGTCGGTTACTATTTCAAACGTAATCGGCATGATTTATTATCAGCACATTCGTTGGTTACTATTTTAAAAGTAATCGGCAAGATTTTTATTTTCAACATATTCGTCCTTTACTATTTCAAACGTAATCGGCAAGACTTTATTTTCAGCATATTCGTCAGTTACTATTTCAAAAGTAATCGGCAAGATTTTTATTTTCAGCATATTCGTCGGTTACTATTTCGATAGTAATCGGCAAGATTTTTATTTTCAGCATATTTGTCGGTTACTATTTTAAAAGTAATCGACAAGATTTTTATTTTCAACATATTCCTCGGTTACTATTTCAAAAGAAATCGGCAAGATTTTTATTTTCAGCATGTTCGTCGGTTACTATTTCAAAAGTAATCGGCAAGATTTTTTTTTCCAACATATTTGTCGGTTACTATTTTAAAAGTAATCGACAAGACTTTATTTTCAGCACATTCGTCGGTTACTATTTCAAAAGTAATCGGTAAGATTTTTATTTTCAACATATTCGTCGGTTACTATTTCATAAGTAATCGGCATGATTTATTTTCAGCACATTCGTCGGTTACTATTTCAAAAGTAATCGGCAAGATTTTTATTTTCAACATATTCCTCGGTTACTATTTAAAAAGTAATCGACAAGATTTTTATTTTCAACATATTCGTCGGTTAGTATTTCAAACGTAATCGGCATGATTTATTATCAGCACATTCGTTGGTTACTATTTTAAAAGTAATCGGCAAGATTTTTATTTTCAACATATTCGTCCTTTACTATTTCAAACGTAATCGGCAAGACTTTATTTTCAGCATATTCGTCAGTTACTATTTCAAAAGTAATCGGCAAGATTTTTATTTTCAGCATATTCGTCGGTTACTATTTCAAAAGTAAGCGGCAAGATTTTTATTTTCAGCATATTTGTCGGTTACTATATTAAAAGTAATCGGAGGGATTTTTATTTTCAACATATTCGTCGGTTACTATTTCAAAAGTAATCGGCAAGACTTTATTTTCAGCACTTTCGTCGGTTACTATTTCAAATGTAATCGGCAGGATTTTTATTTTCAGCATATTCGTCGGTTACTATTTCGATAGTAATCGGCAAGATTTTTATTTTCAGCATATTTGTCGGTTACTATTTTAAAAGTAATCGACAAGATTTTTATTTTCAACATATTCCTCGGTTACTATTTCAAAAGAAATCGGCAAGATTTTTATTTTCAGCATGTTCGTCGGTTACTATTTCAAAAGTAATCGGCAAGATTTTTTTTTCCAACATATTTGTCGGTTACTATTTTAAAAGTAATCGACAAGACTTTATTTTCAACACATTCGTCGGTTACTATTTCAAAAGTAATCGGTAAGATTTTTATTTTCAACATATTCGTCGGTTACTATTTCATAAGTAATCGGCATGATTTATTTTCAGCACATTCGTCGGTTACTATTTCAAAAGTAATCGGCAAGATTTTTATTTTCAACATATTCCTCGGTTACTATTTAAAAAGTAATCGGTAAGATTTTTATTTTCAACATATTCGTCGCTTACTATTTCAAAAGTAATCAGCAAGATTTTCATTTTCAACATATTCGTCGCTTACTATTTCAAAAGTAATCGGCATGATTTATTTTCAGCACATTCGTCGGTTACTATTTCAAAAGTAATCGGCTAGATTTTTATTTTGAGCACATTCGTCGGTTACTATTTTAAAAGTAATCGACAAGACTTTTATTTTCAGCACATTTGTCGGTTACTATTTCAAAAGTAATCGGCATGATTTATTTTCAGCACATTCGTCGGTTACTATTTCAAAAGTAATCGGCAATTTTTTTATTTTGAGCACATTCGTCGGTTACTATTTTAAAAGTAATCGACAAGACTTTTATTTTCAGCGCATTTGTCGGTTACTATTTCAAAAGTAATCGGCATGATTTATTTTCAGCACATTCGTTGGTTACTATTTCAAAAGTAATCGGCAAGACTTTATTTTCAACACATTCGTCGGTTACTATTTCAAAAGTAATCGGCATGATCTATTTTCTGCACATTCGTCGGTTACTATTTCAAAAGTATCGGCAAGATTTTTATTTTCAGCATATTCGTCGGTTACTATTTCAAAGGTAATCAGCAGTATTTATTTTCAGCACATTCGTCGGTTACTATTTCAAAAGTAATCGGCAAGATTTTTATTTTTAGCATATTTGTCGGGTACTATTTTAAAAGTAATCGACAAGATTTTTATTTTCAACATATTCGTCGGTTACTATTTCAAAAGTAATCGGCAAGACTTTATTTTCAGCACTTTCGTCGGTTACTATTTCAAATGTAATCAGCAGGATTTTTATTTTCAGCATATTCGTCGGTTACTATTTCGAAAGTAATCGGCAAGATTTTTATTTTCAGCATATTTGTCGGTTACTATTTTAAAAGTAATCGACAAGATTTTTATTTTCAACATATTCCTCGGTTACTATTTCAAAAGTAATCGGCAAGATTTTTATTTTCAACATGTTCGTCGGTTACTATTTCAAAAGTAATCGGCAAGATTTTTATTTTCAACATATTTGTCGGTTACAATTTTAAAAGTAATCGACAAGACTTTATTTTCAGCACATTCGTCGGTTACTATTTCAAAAGTAATCGGTAAGATTCTTATTTTCAACATATTCGTCGGTTACTATTTCATAAGTAATCGGCATGATTTATTTTCAGCACATTCGTCGGTTACTATTTCAAAAGTAATCGGCAAGATTTTTATGTTCAACATATTCCTCGGTTACTATTTAAAAAGTAATCGGTAAGATTTTTATTTTCAACATATTCGTCGCTTACTATTTCAAAAGTAATCAGCAAGATTTTCATTTTCAACATATTCGTCGCTTACTATTTCAAAAGTAATCGGCATGATTTATTTTCAGCACATTCGTCGGTTACTATTTCAAAAGTAATCGGCTAGATTTTTATTTTGAGCACATTCGTCGGTTACTATTTTAAAAGTAATCGACAAGACTTTTATTTTCAGCACATTTGTCGGTAACTATTTCAAAAGTAATCGGCATGATTTATTTTCAGCACATTCGTCGGTTACTATTTCAAAAGTAATCGGCAAGATTTTTATTTTGAGCACATTCGTCGGTTACTATTTTAAAAGTAATCGACAAGACTTTTATTTTCAGCACATTTGTCGGTTACTATTTCAAAAGTAATCGACATGATTTATTTTCAGCACATTCGTTGGTTACTATTTCAAAAGTAATCGGCAAGATTTTTATTTTTAGCATATTTGTCGGGTACTATTTTAAAAGTAATCGACAAGATTTTTATTTTCAACATATTCCTCGGTTACTATTTCAAAGGTAATCGGCAAGATTTTTATTTTCAGCATGTTCGTCGGTTACTATTTCAAAAGTAATCGGCAAGATTTTTATTTTCAACATATTTGTCGGTTACAATTTTAAAAGTAATCGACAAGACTTTATTTTCAGCACATTCGTCGGTTACTATTTCAAAAGTAATCGGCAAGATTTTTATTTTCAACATATTCGTCGCTTACTATTTCAAAAGTAATCAACAAGATTTTTATTTTCATCATATTCGTCGCTTACTATTTCAAAAGTAATCGGCATGATTTATTTTCAGCACATTCGTCGGTTACTATTTCAAAAGTAATCGGCAAGATTTTTATTTTCAACATATTCGTCGCTTACTATTTCAAAAGTAATCAGCAAGATTTTTATTTTCAACATACTCGTCGCTTACTATTTCAAAAGTAATCAGCATGATTTATTTTCAGCACATTCGTCGGTTACTATTTCGAAAGTAATCGGCAAGATTTTTATTTTGAGCACATTCGTCGGTTACTATTTTAAAAGTAATCGACAAGACTTTTATTTTCAGCACATTTGTCGGTTACTATTTCAAAAGTAATCGGCATGATTTATTTTCAGCACATTCGTTGGTTACTATTTCAAAAGTAATCGGCAAGACTTTATTTTCAACACATTCGTCGGTTACTATTTCAAAAGTAATCGGCATGATCTATTTTCTGCACATTCGTCGGTTCAAAAGTAATCGGTAAGATTCTTATTTTCAACATATTCGTCGGTTACTATTTCATAAGTAATCGGCATGATTTATTTTCAGCACATTCGTCGGTTACTATTTCAAAAGTAATCGGCAAGATTTTTATTTTCAACATATTCCTCGGTTACTATTTAAAAAGTAATCGGTAAGATTTTTATTTTCAACATATTCGTCGCTTACTATTTCAAAAGTAATCAGCAAGATTTTCATTTTCAACATATTCGTCGCTTACTATTTCAAAAGTAATCGGCATGATTTATTTTCAGCACATTCGTCGGTTACTATTTCAAAAGTAATCGGCTAGATTTTTATTTTGAGCACATTCGTCGGTTACTATTTTAAAAGTAATC
Organism: Medicago lupulina; assembly: GCA_958299785.1. Classification (NCBI taxonomy): domain Eukaryota; kingdom Viridiplantae; phylum Streptophyta; class Magnoliopsida; order Fabales; family Fabaceae; genus Medicago; species Medicago lupulina. The sequence goes on along the minus strand of OY283143.1, from coordinate 38,175,925 downwards.
GACAAGACTTTTATTTTCAGCACATTTGTCCGTAACTATTTCAAAAGTAATCGGCATGATTTATTTTCAGCACATTCGTCGGTTACTATTTCAAAAGTAATCGGCAAGATTTTTATTTTGAGCACATTCGTCGGTTACTATTTTAAAAGTAATCGACAAGATTTTTATTTTCAACATATTCCTCGGTTACTATTTCAAAAGTAATCGGCAAGATTTTTATTTTCAGCATGTTCGTCGGTTACTATTTCAAAAGTAATCGGCAAGATTTTTATTTTCAACATATTTGTCGGTTACAATTTTAAAAGTAATCGACAAGACTTTATTTTCAGCACATTCGTCGGTTACTATTTCAAAAGTAATCGGCAAGATTTTTATTTTCAACATATTCGTCGCTTACTATTTCAAAAGTAATCAACAAGATTTTTATTTTCATCATATTCGTCGCTTACTATTTCAAAAGTAATCGGCATGATTTATTTTCAGCACATTCGTCGGTTACTATTTCAAAAGTAATCGGCAAGATTTTTATTTTCAACATATTTGTCGGTTACAATTTTAAAAGTAATCGACAAGACTTTATTTTCAGCACATTCGTCGGTTACTATTTCAAAAGTAATCGGTAAGATTCTTATTTTCAACATATTCGTCGGTTACTATTTCATAAGTAATCGGCATGATTTATTTTCAGCACATTCGTCGGTTACTATTTCAAAAGTAATCGGCAAGATTTTTATTTTCAACATATTCCTCGGTTACTATTTAAAAAGTAATCGGTAAGATTTTTATTTTCAACATATTCGTCGCTTACTATTTCAAAAGTAATCAGCAAGATTTTCATTTTCAACATATTCGTCGCTTACTATTTCAAAAGTAATCGGCATGATTTATTTTCAGCACATTCGTCGGTTACTATTTCAAAAGTAATCGGCTAGATTTTTATTTTGAGCACATTCGTCGGTTACTATTTTAAAAGTAATCGGCAAGATTTTTATTTTCAACATATTCGTCGGTTACTATTTCAAAGGTAATCAGCAGTATTTATTTTCAGCACATTCGTCGGTTACTATTTCAAAAGTAATCGGCAAGATTTTTATTTTTAGCATATTTGTCGGGTACTATTTTAAAAGTAATCGACAAGATTTTTATTTTCAACATATTCGTCGGTTACTATTTCAAAAGTAATCGGCAAGACTTTATTTTCAGCACTTTCGTCGGTTACTATTTCAAATGTAATCAGCAGGATTTTTATTTTCAGCATATTCGTCGGTTACTATTTCGAAAGTAATCGGCAAGATTTTTATTTTCAGCATATTTGTCGGTTACTATTTTAAAAGTAATCGACAAGATTTTTATTTTCAACATATTCCTCGGTTACTATTTCAAAAGTAATCGGCAAGATTTTTATTTTCAGCATGTTCGTCGGTTACTATTTCAAAAGTAATCGGCAAGATTTTTATTTTCAACATATTTGTCGGTTACAATTTTAAAAGTAATCGACAAGACTTTATTTTCAGCACATTCGTCGGTTACTATTTCAAAAGTAATCGGCATGATTTATTTTCAGCACATTCGTTGGTTACTATTTCAAAAGTAATCGGCAAGATTTTTATTTTGAGCACATTCGTCGGTTACTATTTTAAAAGTAATCGACAAGACTTTTATTTTCAGCACATTTGTCGGTTACTATTTCAAAAGTAATCGGCATGATTTATTTTCAGCACATTCGTTGGTTACTATTTCAAAAGTAATCGGCAAGACTTTATTTTCAACACATTCGTCGGTTACTATTTCAAAAGTAATCGGCATGATCTATTTTCTGCACATTCGTCGGTTACTATTTCAAAAGTATCGGCAAGATTTTTATTTTCAGCATATTCGTCGGTTACTATTTCAAAGGTAATCAGCAGTATTTATTTTCAGCACATTCGTCGGTTACTATTTCAAAAGTAATCGGCAAGATTTTTATTTTTAGCATATTTGTCGGGTACTATTTTAAAAGTAATCGACAAGATTTTTATTTTCAACATATTCGTCGGTTACTATTTCAAAAGTAATCGGCAAGACTTTATTTTCAGCACTTTCGTCGGGTACTATTTCAAATGTAATCAGCAGGATTTTTATTTTCAGCATATTCGTCGGTTACTATTTCGAAAGTAATCGGCAAGATTTTTATTTTCAGCATATTTGTCGGTTACTATTTTAAAAGTAATCGACAAGATTTTTATTTTCAACATATTCCTCGGTTACTATTTCAAAAGTAATCGGCAAGATTTTTATTTTCAGCATATTCGTCGGTTACTATTTCAAAAGTAATCGGCAAGATTTTTATTTTCAACATATTTGTCGGTTACAATTTTAAAAGTAATCGACAAGACTTTATTTTCAGCACATTCGTCGGTTACTATTTCAAAAGTAATCGGTAAGATTCTTATTTTCAACATATTCGTCGGTTACTATTTCATAAGTAATCGGCATGATTTATTTTCAGCACATTCGTCGGTTACTATTTCAAAAGTAATCGGCAAGATTTTTATTTTCAACATATTCCTCGGTTACTATTTAAAAAGTAATCGGTAAGATTTTTATTTTCAACATATTCGTCGCTTACTATTTCAAAAGTAATCAGCAAGATTTTCATTTTCAACATATTCGTCGCTTACTATTTCAAAAGTAATCGGCATGATTTATTTTCAGCACATTCGTCGGTTACTATTTCAAAAGTAATCGGCTAGATTTTTATTTTGAGCACATTCGTCGGTTACTATTTTAAAAGTAATCGACAAGACTTTTATTTTCAGAACATTTGTCGGTAACTATTTCAAAAGTAATCGGCATGATTTATTTTCAGCACATTCGTCGGTTACTATTTCAAAAGTAATCGGCAAGATTTTTATTTTGAGCACATTCGTCGGTTACTATTTTAAAAGTAATCGACAAGACTTTTATTTTCAGCACATTTGTCGGTTACTATTTCAAAAGTAATCGGCATGATTTATTTTCAGCACATTCGTTGGTTACTATTTCAAAAGTAATCGGCAAGACTTTATTTTCAACACATTCGTCGGTTACTATTTCAAAAGTAATCGGCATGATCTATTTTCTGCACATTCGTCGGTTACTACTTCAAAAGTATCGGCAAGATTTTTATTTTCAGCATATTCGTCGGTTACTATTTCAAAGGTAATCAGCAGTATTTATTTTCAGCACATTCGTCGGTTACTATTTCAAAAGTAATCGGCAAGATTTTTATTTTTAGCATATTTGTCGGGTACTATTTTAAAAGTAATCGACAAGATTTTTATTTTCAACATATTCGTCGGTTACTATTTCAAAAGTAATCGGCAAGACTTTATTTTCAGCACTTTCGTCGGTTACTATTTCAAATGTAATCAGCAGGATTTTTATTTTCAGCATATTCGTCGGTTACTATTTCGAAAGTAATCGGCAAGATTTTTATTTTCAGCATGTTTGTCGGTTACTATTTTAAAAGTAATCGACAAGATTTTTATTTTCAACATATTCGTCGGTTACTATTTCAAAAGTAATCGGCAAGATTTTTATTTTCAGCATGTTCGTCGGTTACTATTTCAAAAGTAATCGGCAAGATTTTTATTTTCAACATATTTGTCGGTTACAATTTTAAAAGTAATCGACAAGACTTTATTTTCAGCACATTCGTCGGTTACTATTTCAAAAGTAATCGGCATGATTTATTTTCAGCACATTCGTTGGTTACTATTTCAAAAGTAATCGGCAAGATTTTTATTTTGAGCACATTCGTCGGTTACTATTTTAAAAGTAATCGACAAGACTTTTATTTTCAGCACATTTGTCGGTTACTATTTCAAAAGTAATCGGCATGATTTATTTTCAGCACATTCGTTGGTTACTATTTCAAAAGTAATCGGCAAGATTTTTATTTTCAGCATGTTCGTCGGTTACTATTTCAAAAGTAATCGGCAAGATTTTTATTTTCAACATATTTGTCGGTTACAATTTTAAAAGTAATCGACAAGACTTTATTTTCAGCACATTCGTCGGTTACTATTTCAAAAGTAATCGGTAAGATTCTTATTTTCAACATATTCGTCGGTTACTATTTCATAAGTAATCGGCATGATTTATTTTCAGCACATTCGTCGGTTACTATTTCAAAAGTAATCGGCAAGATTTTTATTTTCAACATATTCCTCGGTTACTATTTAAAAAGTAATCGGTAAGATTTTTATTTTCAACATATTCGTCGCTTACTATTTCAAAAGTAATCAGCAAGATTTTCATTTTCAACATATTCGTCGCTTACTATTTCAAAAGTAATCGGTATGATTTATTTTCAGCACATTCGTCGGTTACTATTTCAAAAGTAATCGGCTAGATTTTTATTTTGAGCACATTCGTCGGTTACTATTTTAAAAGTAATCGACAAGACTTTTATTTTCAGCACATTTGTCGGTAACTATTTCAAAAGTAATCGGCATGATTTATTTTCAGCACATTCGTCGGTTACTATTTCAAAAGTAATCGGCAAGATTTTTATTTTGAGCACATTCGTCGGTTACTATTTTAAAAGTAATCGACAAGACTTTTATTTTCAGCACATTTGTCGGTTACTATTTCAAAAGTAATCGGCATGATTTATTTTCAGCACATTCGTTGGTTACTATTTCAAAAGTAATCGGCAAGACTTTATTTTCAACACATTCGTCGGTTACTATTTCAAAAGTAATCGGCATGATCTATTTTCTGCACATTCGTCGGTTACTATTTCAAAAGTATCGGCAAGATTTTTATTTTCAGCATATTCGTCGGTTACTATTTCAAAGGTAATCAGCAGTATTTATTTTCAGCACATTCGTCGGTTACTATTTCAAAAGTAATCGGCAAGATTTTTATTTTTAGCATATTTGTCGGGTACTATTTTAAAAGTAATCGACAAGATTTTTATTTTCAACATATTCGTCGGTTACTATTTCAAAAGTAATCGGCAAGACTTTATTTTCAGCACTTTCGTCGGTTACTATTTCAAATGTAATCAGCAGGATTTTTATTTTCAGCATATTCGTCGGTTACTATTTCGAAAGTAATCGGCAAGATTTTTATTTTCAGCATATTTGTCGGTTACTATTTTAAAAGTAATCGACAAGATTTTTATTTTCAACATATTCCTCGGTTACTATTTCAAAAGTAATCGGCAAGATTTTTATTTTCAGCATATTTGTCGGTTACTATTTTAAAAGTAATCGACAAGATTTTTATTTTCAACATATTCGTCGGTTACTATTTCAAAAGTAATCGGCAAGACTTTATTTTCAGCACTTTCGTCGGTTACTATTTCAAATGTAATCAGCAGGATTTTTATTTTCAGCATATTCGTCGGTTACTATTTCGAAAGTAATCGGCAAGATTTTTATTTTCATCATGTTCGTCGGTTACTATTTCAAAAGTAATCGGCAAGATTTTTATTTTCATCATATTCGTCGCTTACTATTTCAAAAGTAATCGGCATGATTTATTTTCAGCACATTCGTCGGTTACTATTTCAAAAGTAATCGGCAAGACTTTATTTTCAACACATTCGTCGGTTACTATTTCAAAAGTAATCGGCATGATCTATTTTCTGCACATTCGTCGGTTACTATTTCAAAAGTATCGGCAAGATTTTTATTTTCAGCATATTCGTCGGTTACTATTTCAAAGGTAATCAGCAGTATTTATTTTCAGCACATTCGTCGGTTACTATTTCAAAAGTAATCGGCAAGATTTTTATTTTTAGCATATTTGTCGGGTACTATTTTAAAAGTAATCGACAAGATTTTTATTTTCAACATATTCGTCGGTTACTATTTCAAAAGTAATCGGCAAGACTTTATTTTCAGCACTTTCGTCGGTTACTATTTCAAATGTAATCAGCAGGATTTTTATTTTGAGCACATTCGTCGGTTACTATTTTAAAAGTAATCGACAAGACTTTTATTTTCAGCACATTTGTCGGTAACTATTTCAAAAGTAATCGGCATGATTTATTTTCAGCACATTCGTCGGTTACTATTTCAAAAGTAATCGGCAAGATTTTTATTTTGAGCACATTCGTCGGTTACTATTTTAAAAGTAATCGACAAGACTTTTATTTTCAGCACATTTGTCGGTTACTATTTCAAAAGTAATCGGCATGATTTATTTTCAGCACATTCGTTGGTTACTATTTCAAAAGTAATCGGCAAGACTTTATTTTCAACACATTCGTCGGTTACTATTTCAAAAGTAATCGGCATGATCTATTTTCTGCACATTCGTCGGTTACTATTTCAAAAGTATCGGCAAGATTTTTATTTTCAGCATATTCGTCGGTTACTATTTCAAAGGTAATCAGCAGTATTTATTTTCAGCACATTCGTCGGTTACTATTTCAAAAGTAATCGGCAAGATTTTTATTTTTAGCATATTTGTCGGGTACTATTTTAAAAGTAATCGACAAGATTTTTATTTTCAACATATTCGTCGGTTACTATTTCAAAAGTAATCGGCAAGACTTTATTTTCAGCACTTTCGTCGGTTACTATTTCAAATGTAATCAGCAGGATTTTTATTTTCAGCATATTCGTCGGTTACTATTTCGAAAGTAATCGGCAAGATTTTTATTTTCAGCATATTTGTCGGTTACTATTTTAAAAGTAATCGACAAGATTTTTATTTTCAACATATTCCTCGGTTACTATTTCAAAAGTAATCGGCAAGATTTTTATTTTCAGCATATTTGTCGGTTACTATTTTAAAAGTAATCGACAAGATTTTTATTTTCAACATATTCGTCGGTTACTATTTCAAAAGTAATCGGCAAGACTTTATTTTCAGCACTTTCGTCGGTTACTATTTCAAATGTAATCAGCAGGATTTTTATTTTCAGCATATTCGTCGGTTACTATTTCGAAAGTAATCGGCAAGATTTTTATTTTCATCATGTTCGTCGGTTACTATTTCAAAAGTAATCGGCAAGATTTTTATTTTCATCATATTCGTCGCTTACTATTTCAAAAGTAATCGGCATGATTTATTTTCAGCACATTCGTCGGTTACTATTTCAAAAGTAATCGGCAAGACTTTATTTTCAACACATTCGTCGGTTACTATTTCAAAAGTAATCGGCATGATCTATTTTCTGCACATTCGTCGGTTACTATTTCAAAAGTATCGGCAAGATTTTTATTTTCAGCATATTCGTCGGTTACTATTTCAAAGGTAATCAGCAGTATTTATTTTCAGCACATTCGTCGGTTACTATTTCAAAAGTAATCGGCAAGATTTTTATTTTTAGCATATTTGTCGGGTACTATTTTAAAAGTAATCGACAAGATTTTTATTTTCAACATATTCGTCGGTTACTATTTCAAAAGTAATCGGCAAGACTTTATTTTCAGCACTTTCGTCGGTTACTATTTCAAATGTAATCAGCAGGATTTTTATTTTGAGCACATTCGTCGGTTACTATTTTAAAAGTAATCGACAAGACTTTTATTTTCAGCACATTTGTCGGTAACTATTTCAAAAGTAATCGGCATGATTTATTTTCAGCACATTCGTCGGTTACTATTTCAAAAGTAATCGGCAAGACTTTATTTTCAACACATTCGTCGGTTACTATTTCAAAAGTAATCGGCATGATCTATTTTCTGCACATTCGTCGGTTACTATTTCAAAAGTATCGGCAAGATTTTTATTTTCAGCATATTCGTCGGTTACTATTTCAAAGGTAATCAGCAGTATTTATTTTCAGCACATTCGTCGGTTACTATTTCAAAAGTAATCGGCAAGATTTTTTATTTTTAGCATATTCGTCGGTTACTATTTCAAAGGTAATCAGCAGTATTTATTTTCAGCACATTCGTCGGTTACTATTTCAAAAGTAATCGGCAAGATTTTTATTTTTAGCATATTTGTCGGGTACTATTTTAAAAGTAATCGACAAGATTTTTATTTTCAACATATTCCTCGGTTACTATTTCAAAAGTAATCGGCAAGATTTTTATTTTCAGCATGTTCGTCGGTTACTATTTCAAAAGTAATCGGCAAGATTTTTATTTTCAACATATTTGTCGGTTACAATTTTAAAAGTAATCGACAAGACTTTATTTTCAGCACATTCGTCGGTTACTATTTCAAAAGTAATCGGCATGATTTATTTTCAGCACATTCGTTGGTTACTATTTCAAAAGTAATCGGCAAGATTTTTATTTTGAGCACATTCGTCGGTTACTATTTTAAAAGTAATCGACAAGACTTTTATTTTCAGCACATTTGTCGGTTACTATTTCAAAAGTAATCGGCATGATTTATTTTCAGCACATTCGTTGGTTACTATTTCAAAAGTAATCGGCAAGACTTTATTTTCAACACATTCGTCGGTTACTATTTCAAAAGTAATCGGCATGATCTATTTTCTGCACATTCGTCGGTTACTATTTCAAAAGTATCGGCAAGATTTTTATTTTCAGCATATTCGTCGGTTACTATTTCAAAGGTAATCAGCAGTATTTATTTTCAGCACATTCGTCGGTTACTATTTCAAAAGTAATCGGCAAGATTTTTATTTTTAGCATATTTGTCGGGTACTATTTTAAAAGTAATTGACAAGATTTTTATTTTCAACATATTCGTCGGTTACTATTTCAAAAGTAATCGGCAAGACTTTATTTTCAGCACTTTCGTCGGTTACTATTTCAAATGTAATCAGCAGGATTTTTATTTTCAGCATATTCGTCGGTTACTATTTCGAAAGTAATCGGCAAGATTTTTATTTTCAGCATATTTGTCGGTTACTATTTTAAAAGTAATCGACAAGATTTTTATTTTCAACATATTCCTCGGTTACTATTTCAAAAGTAATCGGCAAGATTTTTATTTTCAGCATGTTCGTCGGTTACTATTTCAAAAGTAATCGGCAAGATTTTTATTTTCAACATATTTGTCGGTTACAATTTTAAAAGTAATCGACAAGACTTTATTTTCAGCACATTCGTCGGTTACTATTTCAAAAGTAATCGGTAAGATTCTTATTTTCAACATATTCGTCGGTTACTATTTCATAAGTAATCGGCATGATTTATTTTCAGCACATTCGTCGGTTACTATTTCAAAAGTAATCGGCAAGATTTTTATTTTCAACATATTCCTCGGTTACTATTTAAAAAGTAATCGGTAAGATTTTTATTTTCAACATATTCGTCGCTTACTATTTCAAAAGTAATCAGCAAGATTTTCATTTTCAACATATTCGTCGCTTACTATTTCAAAAGTAATCGGCATGATTTATTTTCAGCACATTCGTCGGTTACTATTTCAAAAGTAATCGGCTAGATTTTTATTTTGAGCACATTCGTCGGTTACTATTTTAAAAGTAATCGACAAGACTTTTATTTTCAGCACATTTGTCGGTAACTATTTCAAAAGTAATCGGCATGATTTATTTTCAGCACATTCGTCGGTTACTATTTCAAAAGTAATCGGCAAGATTTTTATTTTGAGCACATTCGTCGGTTACTATTTTAAAAGTAATCGACAAGACTTTTATTTTCAGCACATTTGTCGGTTACTATTTCAAAAGTAATCGGCATGATTTATTTTCAGCACATTCGTTGGTTACTATTTCAAAAGTAATCGGCAAGACTTTATTTTCAACACATTCGTCGGTTACTATTTCAAAAGTAATCGGCATGATCTATTTTCTGCACATTCGTCGGTTACTATTTCAAAAGTATCGGCAAGATTTTTATTTTCAGCATATTCGTCGGTTACTATTTCAAAGGTAATCAGCAGTATTTATTTTCAGCACATTCGTCGGTTACTATTTCAAAAGTAATCGGCAAGATTTTTATTTTTAGCATATTTGTCGGGTACTATTTTAAAAGTAATCGACAAGATTTTTATTTTCAACATATTCGTCGGTTACTATTTCAAAAGTAATCGGCAAGACTTTATTTTCAGCACTTTCGTCGGTTACTATTTCAAATGTAATCAGCAGGATTTTTATTTTCAGCATATTCGTCGGTTACTATTTCGAAAGTAATCGGCAAGATTTTTATTTTCAGCATATTTGTCGGTTACTATTTTAAAAGTAATCGACAAGATTTTTATTTTCAACATATTCCTCGGTTACTATTTCAAAAGTAATCGGCAAGATTTTTATTTTCAGCATATTTGTCGGTTACTATTTTAAAAGTAATCGACAAGATTTTTATTTTCAACATATTCGTCGGTTACTATTTCAAAAGTAATCGGCAAGACTTTATTTTCAGCACTTTCGTCGGTTACTATTTCAAATGTAATCAGCAGGATTTTTATTTTCAGCATATTCGTCGGTTACTATTTCGAAAGTTATCGGCAAGATTTTTATTTTCATCATGTTCGTCGGTTACTATTTCAAAAGTAATCGGCAAGATTTTTATTTTCATCATATTCGTCGCTTACTATTTCAAAAGTAATCGGCATGATTTATTTTCAGCACATTCGTCGGTTACTATTTCAAAAGTAATCGGCAAGACTTTATTTTCAACACATTCGTCGGTTACTATTTCAAAAGTAATCGGCATGATCTATTTTCTGCACATTCGTCGGTTACTATTTCAAAAGTATCGGCAAGATTTTTATTTTCAGCATATTCGTCGGTTACTATTTCAAAGGTAATCAGCAGTATTTATTTTCAGCACATTCGTCGGTTACTATTTCAAAAGTAATCGGCAAGATTTTTATTTTTAGCATATTTGTCGGGTACTATTTTAAAAGTAATCGACAAGATTTTTATTTTCAACATATTCGTCGGTTACTATTTCAAAAGTAATCGGCAAGACTTTATTTTCAGCACTTTCGTCGGTTACTATTTCAAATGTAATCAGCAGGATTTTTATTTTGAGCACATTCGTCGGTTACTATTTTAAAAGTAATCGACAAGACTTTTATTTTCAGCACATTTGTCGGTAACTATTTCAAAAGTAATCGGCATGATTTATTTTCAGCACATTCGTCGGTTACTATTTCAAAAGTAATCGGCAAGACTTTATTTTCAACACATTCGTCGGTTACTATTTCAAAAGTAATCGGCATGATCTATTTTCTGCACATTCGTCGGTTACTATTTCAAAAGTATCGGCAAGATTTTTATTTTCAGCATATTCGTCGGTTACTATTTCAAAGGTAATCAGCAGTATTTATTTTCAGCACATTCGTCGGTTACTATTTCAAAAGTAATCGGCAAGATTTTTATTTTTAGCATATTTGTCGGGTACTATTTTAAAAGTAATCGACAAGATTTTTATTTTCAACATATTCCTCGGTTACTATTTCAAAAGTAATCGGCAAGATTTTTATTTTCAGCATGTTCGTCGGTTACTATTTCAAAAGTAATCGGCAAGATTTTTATTTTCAACATATTTGTCGGTTACAATTTTAAAAGTAATCGACAAGACTTTATTTTCAGCACATTCGTCGGTTACTATTTCAAAAGTAATCGGCATGATTTATTTTCAGCACATTCGTTGGTTACTATTTCAAAAGTAATCGGCAAGATTTTTATTTTGAGCACATTCTTCGGTTACTATTTTAAAAGTAATCGACAAGACTTTTATTTTCAGCACATTTGTCGGTTACTATTTCAAAAGTAATCGGCATGATTTATTTTCAGCACATTCGTTGGTTACTATTTCAAAAGTAATCGGCAAGACTTTATTTTCAACACATTCGTCGGTTACTATTTCAAAAGTAATCGGCATGATCTATTTTCTGCACATTCGTCGGTTACTAGTTCAAAAGTATCGGCAAGATTTTTATTTTCAGCATATTCGTCGGTTACTATTTCAAAGGTAATCAGCAGTATTTATTTTCAGCACATTCGTCGGTTACTATTTCAAAAGTAATCGGCAAGATTTTTATTTTTAGCATATTTGTCGGGTACTATTTTAAAAGTAATTGACAAGATTTTTATTTTCAACATATTCGTCGGTTACTATTTCAAAAGTAATCGGCAAGACTTTATTTTCAGCACTTTCGTCGGTTACTATTTCAAATGTAATCAGCAGGATTTTTATTTTCAGCATATTCGTCGGTTACTATTTCGAAAGTAATCGGCAAGATTTTTATTTTCAGCATATTTGTCGGTTACTATTTTAAAAGTAATCGACAAGATTTTTATTTTCAACATATTCCTCGGTTACTATTTCAAAAGTAATCGGCAAGATTTTTATTTTCAGCATGTTCGTCGGTTACTATTTCAAAAGTAATCGGCAAGATTTTTATTTTCAACATATTTGTCGGTTACAATTTTAAAAGTAATCGACAAGACTTTATTTTCAGCACATTCGTCGGTTACTATTTCAAAAGTAATCGGTAAGATTCTTATTTTCAACATATTCGTCGGTTACTATTTCATAAGTAATCGGCATGATTTATTTTCAGCACATTCGTCGGTTACTATTTCAAAAGTAATCGGCAAGATTTTTATTTTCAACATATTCCTCGGTTACTATTTAAAAAGTAATCGGTAAGATTTTTATTTTCAACATATTCGTCGCTTACTATTTCAAAAGTAATCAGCAAGATTTTCATTTTCAACATATTCATCGCTTACTATTTCAAAAGTAATCGGCATGATTTATTTTCAGCACATTCGTCGGTTACTATTTCAAAAGTAATCGGCTAGATTTTTATTTTGAGCACATTCGTCGGTTACTATTTTAAAAGTAATCGACAAGACTTTTATTTTCAGCACATTTGTCGGTAACTATTTCAAAAGTAATCGGCATGATTTATTTTCAGCACATTCGTCGGTTACTATTTCAAAAGTAATCGGCAAGATTTTTATTTTGAGCACATTCGTCGGTTACTATTTTAAAAGTAATCGACAAGACTTTTATTTTCAGCACATTTGTCGGTTACTATTTCAAAAGTAATCGGCATGATTTATTTTCAGCACATTCGTTGGTTACTATTTCAAAAGTAATCGGCAAGACTTTATTTTCAACACATTCGTCGGTTACTATTTCAAAAGTAATCGGCATGATCTATTTTCTGCACATTCGTCGGTTACTATTTCAAAAGTATCGGCAAGATTTTTATTTTCAGCATATTCGTCGGTTACTATTTCAAAGGTAATCAGCAGTATTTATTTTCAGCACATTCGTCGGTTACTATTTCAAAAGTAATCGGCAAGATTTTTATTTTTAGCATATTTGTCGGGTACTATTTTAAAAGTAATCGACAAGATTTTTATTTTCAACATATTCGTCGGTTACTATTTCAAAAGTAATCGGCAAGACTTTATTTTCAGCACTTTCGTCGGTTACTATTTCAAATGTAATCAGCAGGATTTTTATTTTCAGCATATTCGTCGGTTACTATTTCGAAAGTAATCGGCAAGATTTTTATTTTCAGCATATTTGTCGGTTACTATTTTAAAAGTAATCGACAAGATTTTTATTTTCAACATATTCCTCGGTTACTATTTCAAAAGTAATCGGCAAGATTTTTATTTTCAGCATATTTGTCGGTTACTATTTTAAAAGTAATCGACAAGATTTTTATTTTCAACATATTCGTCGGTTACTATTTCAAAAGTAATCGGCAAGACTTTATTTTCAGCACTTTCGTCGGTTACTATTTCAAATGTAATCAGCAGGATTTTTATTTTCAGCATATTCGTCGGTTACTATTTCGAAAGTAATCGGCAAGATTTTTATTTTCATCATGTTCGTCGGTTACTATTTCAAAAGTAATCGGCAAGATTTTTATTTTCATCATATTCGTCGCTTACTATTTCAAAAGTAATCGGCATGATTTATTTTCAGCACATTCGTCGGTTACTATTTCAAAAGTAATCGGCAAGACTTTATTTTCAACACATTCGTCGGTTACTATTTCAAAAGTAATCGGCATGATCTATTTTCTGCACATTCGTCGGTTACTATTTCAAAAGTATCGGCAAGATTTTTATTTTCAGCATATTCGTCGGTTACTATTTCAAAGGTAATCAGCAGTATTTATTTTCAGCACATTCGTCGGTTACTATTTCAAAAGTAATCGGCAAGATTTTTATTTTTAGCATATTTGTCGGGTACTATTTTAAAAGTAATCGACAAGATTTTTATTTTCAACATATTCGTCGGTTACTATTTCAAAAGTAATCGGCAAGACTTTATTTTCAGCACTTTCGTCGGTTACTATTTCAAATGTAATCAGCAGGATTTTTATTTTGAGCACATTCGTCGGTTACTATTTTAAAAGTAATCGACAAGACTTTTATTTTCAGCACATTTGTCGGTAACTATTTCAAAAGTAATCGGCATGATTTATTTTCAGCACATTCGTCGGTTACTATTTCAAAAGTAATCGGCAAGACTTTATTTTCAACACATTCGTCGGTTACTATTTCAAAAGTAATCGGCATGATCTATTTTCTGCACATTCGTCGGTTACTATTTCAAAAGTATCGGCAAGATTTTTATTTTCAGCATATTCGTCGGTTACTATTTCAAAGGTAATCAGCAGTATTTATTTTCAGCACATTCGTCGGTTACTATTTCAAAAGTAATCGGCAAGATTTTTATTTTTAGCATATTTGTCGGGTACTATTTTAAAAGTAATCGACAAGATTTTTATTTTCAACATATTCCTCGGTTACTATTTCAAAAGTAATCGGCAAGATTTTTATTTTCAGCATGTTCGTCGGTTACTATTTCAAAAGTAATCGGCAAGATTTTTATTTTCAACATATTTGTCGGTTACAATTTTAAAAGTAATCGACAAGACTTTATTTTCAGCACATTCGTCGGTTACTATTTCAAAAGTAATCGGCATGATTTATTTTCAGCACATTCGTTGGTTACTATTTCAAAAGTAATCGGCAAGATTTTTATTTTGAGCACATTCGTCGGTTACTATTTTAAAAGTAATCGACAAGACTTTTATTTTCAGCACATTTGTCGGTTACTATTTCAAAAGTAATCGGCATGATTTATTTTCAGCACATTCGTTGGTTACTATTTCAAAAGTAATCGGCAAGACTTTATTTTCAACACATTCGTCGGTTACTATTTCAAAAGTAATCGGCATGATCTATTTTCTGCACATTCGTCGGTTACTATTTCAAAAGTATCGGCAAGATTTTTATTTTCAGCATATTCGTCGGTTACTATTTCAAAGGTAATCAGCAGTATTTATTTTCAGCACATTCGTCGGTTACTATTTCAAAAGTAATCGGCAAGATTTTTATTTTTAGCATATTTGTCGGGTACTATTTTAAAAGTAATTGACAAGATTTTTATTTTCAACATATTCGTCGGTTACTATTTCAAAAGTAATCGGCAAGACTTTATTTTCAGCACTTTCGTCGGTTACTATTTCAAATGTAATCAGCAGGATTTTTATTTTCAGCATATTCGTCGGTTACTATTTCGAAAGTAATCGGCAAGATTTTTATTTTCAGCATATTTGTCGGTTACTATTTTAAAAGTAATCGACAAGATTTTTATTTTCAACATATTCCTCGGTTACTATTTCAAAAGTAATCGGCAAGATTTTTATTTTCAGCATGTTCGTCGGTTACTATTTCAAAAGTAATCGGCAAGATTTTTATTTTCAACATATTTGTCGGTTACAATTTTAAAAGTAATCGACAAGACTTTATTTTCAGCACATTCGTCGGTTACTATTTCAAAAGTAATCGGTAAGATTCTTATTTTCAACATATTCGTCGGTTACTATTTCATAAGTAATCGGCATGATTTATTTTCAGCACATTCGTCGGTTACTATTTCAAAAGTAATCGGCAAGATTTTTATTTTCAACATATTCCTCGGTTACTATTTAAAAAGTAATCGGTAAGATTTTTATTTTCAACATATTCGTCGCTTACTATTTCAAAAGTAATCAGCAAGATTTTCATTTTCAACATATTCGTCGCTTACTATTTCAAAAGTAATCGGCATGATTTATTTTCAGCACATTCGTCGGTTACTATTTCAAAAGTAATCGGCTAGATTTTTATTTTGAGCACATTCGTCGGTTACTATTTTAAAAGTAATCGACAAGACTTTTATTTTCAGCACATTTGTCGGTAACTATTTCAAAAGTAATCGGCATGATTTATTTTCAGCACATTCGTCGGTTACTATTTCAAAAGTAATCGACAAGATTTTTATTTTGAGCACATTCGTCGGTTACTATTTTAAAAGTAATCGACAAGACTTTTATTTTCAGCACATTTGTCGGTTACTATTTCAAAAGTAATCGGCATGATTTATTTTCAGCACATTCGTTGGTTACTATTTCAAAAGTAATCGGCAAGACTTTATTTTCAACACATTCGTCGGTTACTATTTCAAAAGTAATCGGCATGATCTATTTTCTGCACATTCGTCGGTTACTATTTCAAAAGTATCGGCAAGATTTTTATTTTCAGCATATTCGTCGGTTACTATTTCAAAGGTAATCAGCAGTATTTATTTTCAGCACATTCGTCGGTTACTATTTCAAAAGTAATCGGCAAGATTTTTATTTTTAGCATATTTGTCGGGTACTATTTTAAAAGTAATCGACAAGATTTTTATTTTCAACATATTCGTCGGTTACTATTTCAAAAGTAATCGGCAAAACTTTATTTTCAGCACTTTCGTCGGTTACTATTTCAAATGTAATCAGCAGGATTTTTATTTTCAGCATATTCGTCGGTTACTATTTCGAAAGTAATCGGCAAGATTTTTATTTTCAGCATATTTGTCGGTTACTATTTTAAAAGTAATCGACAAGATTTTTATTTTCAACATATTCCTCGGTTACTATTTCAAAAGTAATCGGCAAGATTTTTATTTTCAGCATATTTGTCGGTTACTATTTTAAAAGTAATCGACAAGATTTTTATTTTCAACATATTCGTCGGTTACTATTTCAAAAGTAATCGGCAAGACTTTATTTTCAGCACTTTCGTCGGTTACTATTTCAAATGTAATCAGCAGGATTTTTATTTTCAGCATATTCGTCGGTTACTATTTCGAAAGTAATCGGCAAGATTTTTATTTTCATCATGTTCGTCGGTTACTATTTCAAAAGTAATCGGCAAGATTTTTATTTTCATCATATTCGTCGCTTACTATTTCAAAAGTAATCGGCATGATTTATTTTCAGCACATTCGTCGGTTACTATTTCAAAAGTAATCGGCAAGACTTTATTTTCAACACATTCGTCGGTTACTATTTCAAAAGTAATCGGCATGATCTATTTTCTGCACATATTTCAAAAGTATCGGCAAGATTTTTATTTTCAGCATATTCGTCGGTTACTATTTCAAAGGTAATCAGCAGTATTTATTTTCAGCACATTCGTCGGTTACTATTTCAAAAGTAATCGGCAAGATTTTTATTTTTAGCATATTTGTCGGGTACTATTTTAAAAGTAATTGACAAGATTTTTATTTTCAACATATTCGTCGGTTACTATTTCAAAAGTAATCGGCAAGACTTTATTTTCAGCACTTTCGTCGGTTACTATTTCAAATGTAATCAGCAGGATTTTTATTTTCAGCATATTCGTCGGTTACTATTTCGAAAGTAATCGGCAAGATTTTTATTTTCAGCATATTTGTCGGTTACTATTTTAAAAGTAATCAACAAGATTTTTATTTTCAACATATTCCTCGGTTACTATTTCAAAAGTAATCGGCAAGATTTTTATTTTCAGCATGTTCGTCGGTTACTATTTCAAAAGTAATCGGCAAGATTTTTATTTTCAACATATTTGTCGGTTACAATTTTAAAAGTAATCGACAAGACTTTATTTTCAGCACATTCGTCGGTTACTATTTCAAAAGTAATCGGTAAGATTCTTATTTTCAACATATTCGTCGGTTACTATTTCATAAGTAATCGGCATGATTTATTTTCAGCACATTCGTCGGTTACTATTTCAAAAGTAATCGGCAAGATTTTTATTTTCAACATATTCCTCGGTTACTATTTAAAAAGTAATCGGTAAGATTTTTATTTTCAACATATTCGTCGCTTACTATTTCAAAAGTAATCAGCAAGATTTTCATTTTCAACATATTCGTCGCTTACTATTTCAAAAGTAATCGGCATGATTTATTTTCAGCACATTCGTCGGTTACTATTTCAAAAGTAATCGGCTAGATTTTTATTTTGAGCACATTCGTCGGTTACTATTTTAAAAGTAATCGACAAGACTTTTATTTTCAGCACATTTGTCGGTAACTATTTCAAAAGTAATCGGCATGATTTATTTTCAGCACATTCGTCGGTTACTATTTCAAAAGTAATCGGCAAGATTTTTATTTTGAGCACATTCGTCGGTTACTATTTTAAAAGTAATCGACAAGACTTTTATTTTCAGCACATTTGTCGGTTACTATTTCAAAAGTAATCGGCATGATTTATTTTCAGCACATTCGTTGGTTACTATTTCAAAAGTAATCGGCAAGACTTTATTTTCAACACATTCGTCGGTTACTATTTCAAAAGTAATCGGCATGATCTATTTTCTGCACATTCGTCGGTTACTATTTCAAAAGTATCGGCAAGATTTTTATTTTCAGCATATTCGTCGGTTACTATTTCAAAGGTAATCAGCAGTATTTATTTTCAGCACATTCGTCGGTTACTATTTCAAAAGTAATCGGCAAGATTTTTATTTTTAGCATATTTGTCGGGTACTATTTTAAAAGTAATCGACAAGATTTTTATTTTCAACATATTCGTCGGTTACTATTTCAAAAGTAATCGGCAAGACTTTATTTTCAGCACTTTCGTCGGTTACTATTTCAAATGTAATCAGCAGGATTTTTATTTTCAGCATATTCGTCGGTTACTATTTCGAAAGTAATCGGCAAGATTTTTATTTTCAGCATATTTGTCGGTTACTATTTTAAAAGTAATCGACAAGATTTTTATTTTCAACATATTCCTCGGTTACTATTTCAAAAGTAATCGGCAAGATTTTTATTTTCAGCATATTTGTCGGTTACTATTTTAAAAGTAATCGACAAGATTTTTATTTTCAACATATTCGTCGGTTACTATTTCAAAAGTAATCGGCAAGACTTTATTTTCAGCACTTTCGTCGGTTACTATTTCAAATGTAATCAGCAGGATTTTTATTTTCAGCATATTCGTCGGTTACTATTTCGAAAGTAATCGGCAAGATTTTTATTTTCATCATGTTCGTCGGTTACTATTTCAAAAGTAATCGGCAAGATTTTTATTTTCATCATATTCGTCGCTTACTATTTCAAAAGTAATCGGCATGATTTATTTTCAGCACATTCGTCGGTTACTATTTCAAAAGTAATCGGCAAGACTTTATTTTCAACACATTCGTCGGTTACTATTTCAAAAGTAATCGGCATGATCTATTTTCTGCACATTCGTCGGTTACTATTTCAAAAGTATCGGCAAGATTTTTATTTTCAGCATATTCGTCGGTTACTATTTCAAAGGTAATCAGCAGTATTTATTTTCAGCACATTCGTCGGTTACTATTTCAAAAGTAATCGGCAAGATTTTTATTTTTAGCATATTTGTCGGGTACTATTTTAAAAGTAATCGACAAGATTTTTATTTTCAACATATTCGTCGGTTACTATTTCAAAAGTAATCGGCAAGACTTTATTTTCAGCACTTTCGTCGGTTACTATTTCAAATGTAATCAGCAGGATTTTTATTTTGAGCACATTCGTCGGTTACTATTTTAAAAGTAATCGACAAGACTTTTATTTTCAGCACATTTGTCGGTAACTATTTCAAAAGTAATCGGCATGATTTATTTTCAGCACATTCGTCGGTTACTATTTCAAAAGTAATCGGCAAGACTTTATTTTCAACACATTCGTCGGTTACTATTTCAAAAGTAATCGGCATGATCTATTTTCTGCACATTCGTCGGTTACTATTTCAAAAGTATCGGCAAGATTTTTATTTTCAGCATATTCGTCGGTTACTATTTCAAAGGTAATCAGCAGTATTTATTTTCAGCACATTCGTCGGTTACTATTTCAAAAGTAATCGGCAAGATTTTTATTTTCAACATATTCGTCGGTTATTATTTCATAAGTAATCGGCATGATTTATTTTCAGCACATTCGTCGGTTACTATTTCAAAAGTAATCGGCAAGATTTTTATTTTCAACATATTCCTCGGTTACTATTTAAAAAGTAATCGGTAAGATTTTTATTTTCAACATATTCGTCGCTTACTATTTCAAAAGTAATCAGCAAGATTTTCATTTTCAACATATTCGTCGCTTACTATTTCAAAAGTAATCGGCATGATTTATTTTCAGCACATTCGTCGGTTACTATTTCAAAAGTAATCGGCTAGATTTTTATTTTGAGCACATTCGTCGGTTACTATTTTAAAAGTAATCGGCAAGATTTTTATTTTCAACATATTCGTCGGTTACTATTTCAAAGGTAATCAGCAGTATTTATTTTCAGCACATTCGTCGGTTACTATTTCAAAAGTAATCGGCAAGATTTTTATTTTTAGCATATTTGTCGGGTACTATTTTAAAAGTAATCGACAAGATTTTTATTTTCAACATATTCGTCGGTTACTATTTCAAAAGTAATCGGCAAGACTTTATTTTCAGCACTTTCGTCGGTTACTATTTCAAATGTAATCAGCAGGATTTTTATTTTCAGCATATTCGTCGGTTACTATTTCGAAAGTAAACGGCAAGATTTTTATTTTCAGCATATTTGTCGGATACTATTTTAAAAGTAATCGACAAGATTTTTATTTTCAACATATTCCTCGGTTACTATTTCAAAAGTAATCGGCAAGATTTTTATTTTCAGCATGTTCGTCGGTTACTATTTCAAAAGTAATCGGCAAGATTTTTATTTTCAACATATTTGTCGGTTACAATTTTAAAAGTAATCGACAAGACTTTATTTTCAGCACATTCGTCGGTAACTATTTCAAAAGTAATCGGCATGATTTATTTTCAGCACATTCGTCGGTTACTATTTCAAAAGTAATCGGCAAGATTTTTATTTTGAGCACATTCGTCGGTTACTATTTTAAAAGTAATCGACAAGACTTTTATTTTCAGCACATTTGTCGGTTACTATTTCAAAAGTAATCGACATGATTTATTTTCAGCACATTCGTTGGTTACTATTTCAAAAGTAATCGGCAAGACTTTATTTTCAACACATTCGTCGGTTACTATTTCAAAAGTAATCGGCATGATCTATTTTCTGCACATTCGTCGGTTACTACTTCAAAAGTATCGGCAAGATTTTTATTTTCAGCATATTCGTCGGTTACTATTTCAAAGGTAATCAGCAGTATTTATTTTCAGCACATTCGTCGGTTACTATTTCAAAAGTAATCGGCAAGATTTTTATTTTTAGCATATTTGTCGGGTACTATTTTAAAAGTAATCGACAAGATTTTTATTTTCAACATATTCGTCGGTTACTATTTCAAAAGTAATCGGCAAGACTTTATTTTCAGCACTTTCGTCGGTTACTATTTCAAATGTAATCAGCAGGATTTTTATTTTCAGCATATTCGTCGGTTACTATTTCGAAAGTAATCGGCAAGATTTTTATTTTCAGCATGTTCGTCGGTTACTATTTTAAAAGTAATCGACAAGATTTTTATTTTCAACATATTCCTCGGTTACTATTTCAAAAGTAATTGGCAAGATTTTTATTTTCAGCATGTTCGTCGGTTACTATTTCAAAAGTAATCGGCAAGATTTTTATTTTCAACATATTTGTCGGTTACAATTTTAAAAGTAATCGACAAGACTTTATTTTCAGCACATTCGTCGGTTACTATTTCAAAAGTAATCGGTAAGATTCTTATTTTCAACATATTCGTCGGTTACTATTTCATAAGTAATCGGCATGATTTATTTTCAGCACATTCGTCGGTTACTATTTCAAAAGTAATAGGCAAGATTTTTATTTTCAACATATTCCTCGGTTACTATTTAAAAAGTAATCGGTAAGATTTTTATTTTCAACATATTCGTCGCTTACTATTTCAAAAGTAATCAGCAAGATTTTCATTTTCAACATATTCGTCGCTTACTATTTCAAAAGTAATCGGCATGATTTATTTTCAGCACATTCGTCGGTTACTATTTCAAAAGTAATCGGCTAGATTTTTATTTTGAGCACATTCGTCGGTTACTATTTTAAAAGTAATCGGCAAGATTTTTATTTTCAACATATTCGTCGGTTACTATTTCAAAGGTAATCAACAGTATTTATTTTCAGCACATTCGTCGGTTACTATTTCAAAAGTAATCGGCAAGATTTTTATTTTTAGCATATTTGTCGGGTACTATTTTAAAAGTAATCGACAAGATTTTTATTTTCAACATATTCGTCGGTTACTATTTCAAAAGTAATCGGCAAGACTTTATTTTCAGCACTTTCGTCGGTTACTATTTCAAATGTAATCAGCAGGATTTTTATTTTCAGCATATTCGTCGGTTACTATTTCGAAAGTAATCGGCAAGATTTTTATTTTCAGCATATTTGTCGGTTACTATTTTAAAAGTAATCGACAAGATTTTTATTTTCAACATATTCCTCGGTTACTATTTCAAAAGTAATCGGCAAGATTTTTATTTTCAGCATGTTCGTCGGTTACTATTTCAAAAGTAATCGGCAAGATTTTTATTTTCAACATATTTGTCGGTTACAATTTTAAAAGTAATCGACAAGACTTTATTTTCAGCACATTCGTCGGTTACTATTTCAAAAGTAATCGGCATGATTTATTTTCAGCACATTCGTTGGTTACTATTTCAAAAGTAATCGGCAAGATTTTTATTTTGAGCACATTCGTCGGTTACTATTTTAAAAGTAATCGACAAGACTTTTATTTTCAGCACATTTGTCGGTTACTATTTCAAAAGTAATCGGCATGATTTATTTTCAGCACATTCGTTGGTTACTATTTCAAAAGTAATCGGCAAGACTTTATTTTCAACACATTCGTCGGTTACTATTTCAAAAGTAATCGGCATGATCTATTTTCTGCACATTCGTCGGTTACTATTTCAAAAGTATCGGCAAGATTTTTATTTTCAGCATATTCGTCGGTTACTATTTCAAAGGTAATCAGCAGTATTTATTTTCAGCACATTCGTCGGTTACTATTTCAAAAGTAATCGGCAAGATTTTTATTTTTAGCATATTTGTCGGGTACTATTTTAAAAGTAATTGACAAGATTTTTATTTTCAACATATTCGTCGGTTACTATTTCAAAAGTAATCGGCAAGACTTTATTTTCAGCACTTTCGTCGGTTACTATTTCAAATGTAATCAGCAGGATTTTTATTTTCAGCATATTCGTCGGTTACTATTTCGAAAGTAATCGGCAAGATTTTTATTTTCAGCATATTTGTCGGTTACTATTTTAAAAGTAATCGACAAGATTTTTATTTTCAACATATTCCTCGGTTACTATTTCAAAAGTAATCGGCAAGATTTTTATTTTCAGCATGTTCGTCGGTTACTATTTCAAAAGTAATCGGCAAGATTTTTATTTTCAACATATTTGTCGGTTACAATTTTAAAAGTAATCGACAAGACTTTATTTTCAGCACATTCGTCGGTTACTATTTCAAAAGTAATCAGCAAGATTTTCATTTTCAACATATTCGTCGCTTGCTATTTCAAAAGTAATCGGCATGATTTATTTTCAGCACATTCGTCGGTTACTATTTCAAAAGTAATCGGCTAGATTTTTATTTTGAGCACATTCGTCGGTTACTATTTTAAAAGTAATCGACAAGACTTTTATTTTCAGCACATTTGTCGGTAACTATTTCAAAAGTAATCGGCATGATTTATTTTCAGCACATTCGTCGGTTACTATTTCAAAAGTAATCGGCAAGATTTTTATTTTGAGCACATTCGTCGGTTACTATTTTAAAAGTAATCGACAAGACTTTTATTTTCAGCACATTTGTCGGTTACTATTTCAAAAGTAATCGACATGATTTATTTTCAGCACATTCGTCGGTTACTATTTCAAAAGTAATCGGCAAGACTTTATTTTCAACACATTCGTCGGTTACTATTTCAAAAGTAATCGGCATGATCTATTTTCTGCACATTCGTCGGTTACTATTTCAAAAGTATCGGCAAGATTTTTATTTTCAGCAGATTCGTCGGTTACTATTTCAAAGGTAATCAGCAGTATTTATTTTCAGCACATTCGTCGGTTACTATTTCAAAAGTAATCGGCAAGATTTTTATTTTTAGCATATTTGTCGGGTACTATTTTAAAAGTAATCGACAAGATTTTTATTTTCAACATATTCGTCGGTTACTATTTCAAAAGTAATCGGCAAGACTTTATTTTCAGCACTTTCGTCGGTTACTATTTCAAATGTAATCAGCAGGATTTTTATTTTCAGCATATTCGTCGGTTACTATTTCGAAAGTAATCGGCAAGATTTTTATTTTCAGCATATTTGTCGGTTACTATTTTAAAAGTAATCGACAAGATTTTTATTTTCAACATATTCCTCGGTTACTATTTCAAAAGTAATCGGCAAGATTTTTATTTTCAGCATATTTGTCGGTTACTATTTTAAAAGTAATCGACAAGATTTTTATTTTCAACATATTCGTCGGTTACTATTTCAAAAGTAATCGGCAAGACTTTATTTTCAGCACTTTCGTCGGTTACTATTTCAAATGTAATCAGCAGGATTTTTATTTTCAGCATATTCGTCGGTTACTATTTCGAAAGTAATCGGCAAGATTTTTATTTTCAGCATGTTCGTCGGTTACTATTTCAAAAGTAATCGGCATGATTTTTATTTTCAGCACATTCGTCGCTTACTATTTCAAAAGTAATCGGCAAGATTTATTTTCAGCACATTCGTCGGTTACTATTTCAAAAGTAATCGGCAAGACTTTATTTTCAACACATTCGTCGGTTACTATTTCAAAAGTAATCGGCATGATCTATTTTCTGCACATTCGTCGGTTACTATTTCAAAAGTATCGGCAAGATTTTTATTTTCAGCATATTCGTCGGTTACTATTTCAAAGGTAATCAGCAGTATTTATTTTCAGCACATTCGTGGGTTACTATTTCAAAAGTAATCGGCAAGATTTTTATTTTTAGCATATTTGTCGGTTACTATTTTAAAAGTAATCGACAAGATTTTTATTTTGAGCACATTCGTCGGTTACTATTTTAAAAGTAATCCACAAAAGTTTTATTTTCAGCACATTTGTCGGTTACTATTTCAAAAGTAATCGGCATGATTTATTTTCAGCACATTCGTCGGTTACTATTTCAAAAGTAATAGGCAAGACTTTATTTTCAACACATTCGTCGGTTACTATTTCAAAAGTAATCGACATGATCTATTTTCTGCACATTCGTTGGTTACTATTTCAAAAGTAATCAGCAAGATTTTTATTTTCAGCAGATTCGTCGGTTACTATTTCAAAGGTAATCAGCAGTATTTATTTTCAGCACATTCGTCGGTTACTATTTCAAAAGTAATCGGCAAGACTTTATTTTCAGCACTTTCGTCGGTTACTATTTCAAATGTAATCGGCAGGATTTTTATTTTCAGCATATTCGTCGGTTACTAATTCGAAAGTAATCAGCAAGATTTTTATTTTCAGCATATTTGTCGGTTACTATTTTAAAAGTAATCGACAAGATTTTTATTTTCAACATATTCCTCGGTTACTATTTCAAAAGTAATCGGCAAGATTTTTATTTTCAGCATGTTCGTCGGTTACTATTTCAAAAGTAATCGGCAAGATTTTTATTTTCAACATATTTGTCGGTTACAATTTTAAAAGTAATCGACAAGACTTTATTTTCAGCACATTCGTCGGTTACTATTTCAAAAGTAATCGGCAAGATTTTTATTTTCAACATATTCGTCGCTTACTATTTCAAAAGTAATCAACAAGATTTTTATTTTCATCATATTCGTCGCTTACTATTTCAAAAGTAATCGGCATGATTTATTTTCAGCACATTCGTCGGTTACTATTTCAAAAGTAATCGGCAAGATTTTTATTTTCAACATATTCGTCGCTTACTATTTCAAAAATAATCGGCAAGACTTTATTTTCAGCACATTCGTCGGTTACTATTTCAAAAGTAATCGGCAAGATTTTTATTTTGAGCACATTCGTCGGTTACTATTTTAAAAGTAATCGACAAGACTTTTATTTTCAGCACATTTGTCGGTTACTATTTCAAAAGTAATCGGCATGATTTATTTTCAGCACATTCGTCGGTTACTATTTCAAAAGTAATCGGCAAGATTTTAATTTTGAGCACATTCGTCGGTTACTATTTTAAAAGTAATCCACAAAACTTTTATTTTCAGCACATTTGTCGGTTACTATTTCAAAAGTAATCGGCATGATTTATTTTCAGCACATTCGTCGGTTACTATTTCAAAAGTAATCGGCAAGACGTTATTTTCAACACATTCGTCGGTTACTATTTCAAAAGTAATCGGCATGATCTATTTTCTGCACATTCGTTGGTTACTATTTCAAAAGTAATCGGCAAGATTTTTATTTTCAGCATATTCGTCGGTTACTATTTCAAAGGTAATCAGCAGTATTTATTTTCAGCACATTCGTCGGTTACTATTTCAAAAGTAATGGCAAGACTTTATTTTCAGCACTTTCGTCGGTTACTATTTCAAATGTAATCGGCAGGATTTTTATTTTCAGCATATTCGTCGGTTACTAATTCGAAAGTAATCAGCAAGATTTTTATTTTCAGCATATTTGTCGGTTACTATTTTAAAAGTAATCGACAAGATTTTTATATTCAACATATTCCTCGGTTACTATTTCAAAAGTAATCGGCAAGATTTTTATTTTCAGCATATTCGTCGGTTACTATTTCAAAAGTATCGGCAAGATTTTTATTTTCAGCATATTCGTCGGTTACTATTTCAAAGGTAATCAGCAGTATTTATTTTCAGCACATTCGTCGGTTACTATTTCAAAAGTAATCGGCAAGATTTTTATTTTTAGCATATTTGTCGGGTACTATTTTTAAAGTAATCGACAAGATTTTTATTTTCAACATATTCGTCGGTTACTATTTCAAAAGTAATCGGCAAGACTTTATTTTCAGCACATTCGTCGGTTACTATTTCAAAAGTAATCGGCAAGATTTTAATTTTGAGCACATTCGTCGGTTACTATTTTAAAAGTAATCCACAAAACTTTTATTTTCAGCACATTTGTCGGTTACTATTTCAAAAGTAATCGGCATGATTTATTTTCAGCACATTCGTCGGTTACTATTTCAAAAGTAATCGGCAAGACTTTATTTTCAACACATTCGTCGGTTACTATTTCAAAAGTAATCGGCATGATCTATTTTCTGCACATTCGTTGGTTACTATTTCAAAAGTAATCGGCAAGATTTTTATTTTCAGCATATTCGTCGGTTACTATTTCAAAGGTAATCAGCAGTATTTATTTTCAGCACATTCGTCGGTTACTATTTCAAAAGTAATGGCAAGACTTTATTTTCAGCACTTTCGTCGGTTACTATTTCAAATGTAATCGGCAGGATTTTTATTTTCAGCATATTCGTCGGTTACTAATTCGAAAGTAATCAGCAAGATTTTTATTTTCAGCATATTTGTCGGTTACTATTTTAAAAGTAATCGACAAGATTTTTATATTCAACATATTCCTCGGTTACTATTTCAAAAGTAATCGGCAAGATTTTTATTTTCAGCATATTCGTCGGTTACTATTTCAAAGGTAATCAGCAGTATTTATTTTCAGCACATTCGTCGGTTACTATTTCAAAAGTAATCGGCAAGATTTTTATTTTTAGCATATTTGTCGGGTACTATTTTAAAAGTAATCGACAAGATTTTTATTTTCAACATATTCGTCGGTTACTATTTCAAAAGTAATCGGCAAGACTTTATTTTCAGCACTTTCGTCGGTTACTATTTCAAATGTAATCAGCAGGATTTTTATTTTCAGCATATTCGTCGGTTACTATTTTGAAAGTAATCGGCAAGATTTTTATTTTCAGCATATTGGTCGGTTACTATTTTAAAAGTAATCGACAAGATTTTTATTTTCAACATATTCCTCGGTTACTATTTCAAAAGTAATCGGCAAGATTTTTATTTTCAGCATGTTCGTTGGTTACTATTTCAAAAGTAATCGGCAAGATTTTTATTTTCAACATATTTGTCGGTTACAATTTTAAAAGTAATCGACAAGACTTTATTTTCAGCACATTCGTCGGTTACTATTTCAAAAGTAATCGGCAAGATTTTTATTTTCAACATATTCGTCGCTTACTATTTCAAAAGTAATCAACAAGATTTTTATTTTCATCATATTCGTCGCTTACTATTTCAAAAGTAATCGGCATGATTTATTTTCAGCACATTCGTCGGTTACAATTTCAAAAGTAATCGGCAAGATTTTTATTTTCAACTTATTCGTCGCTTACTATTTCAAAAGTAATCAGCAAGATTTTTATTTTCAACATATTCGTCGCTTACTATTTCAAAAGTAATCGGCATGATTTATTTTCAGCACATTCGTCGGTTACTATTTCAAAAGTAATCGGCAAGATTTTTATTTTGAGCACATTCGTCGGTTACTATTTTAAAAGTAATCGACAAGACTTTTATTTTCAACACATTTGTCGGTTACTATTTCAAAAGTAATCGGCATGATTTATTTTCAGCACATTCGTCGGTTACTATTTCAAAAGTAATCGGCAAGATTTTAATTTTGAGCACATTCGTCGGTTACTATTTTAAAAGTAATCCACAAAACTTTTATTTTCAGCACATTTGTCGGTTACTATTTCAAAAGTAATCGGCATGATTTATTTTCAGCACATTCGTCGGTTACTATTTCAAAAGTAATCGGCAAGACTTTATTTTCAACACATTCGTCGGTTACTATTTCAAAAGTAATCAGCATGATCTATTTTCTGCACATTCGTTGGTTACTATTTCAAAAGTAATCGGCAAGATTTTTATTTTCAGCATATTCGTCGGTTACTATTTCAAAGGTAATCAGCAGTATTTATTTTCTGCACATTCGTCGGTCACTATTTCAAAAGTAATCGGCAAGACTTTATTTTCAGCACTTTCGTCGGTTACTATTTCAAATGTAATCGGCAGGATTTTTATTTTCAGCATATTCGTCGGTTACTAATTCGAAAGTAATCAGCAAGATTTTTATTTTCAGCATATTTGTCGGTTACTATTTTAAAAGTAATCGACAAGATTTTTATTTTCAACATATTCCTCGGTTACTATTTCAAAAGTAATCGGCAAGATTTTTATTTTCAGCATATTCGTCGGTTACTATTTCAAAGGTAATCAGGAGTATTTATTTTCAGCACATTCGTCGGTTACTATTTCAAAAGTAATCGGCAAGATTTTTATTTTTAGCATATTTGTCGGGTACTATTTTAAAAGTAATCGACAAGATTTTTATTTTCAACATATTCGTCGGTTACTATTTCAAAAGTAATCGGCAAGACTTTATTTTCAGCACTTTCGTCGGTTACTATTTCAAATGTAATCAGCAGGATTTTTATTTTCAGCATATTCGTCGGTTACTATTTCGAAAGTAATCGGCAAGATTTTTATTTTCAGCATATTTGTCGGTTACTATTTTAAAAGTAATCGACAAGATTTTTATTTTCAACATATTCCTCGGTTACTATTTCAAAAGTAATCGGCAAGATTTTTATTTTCAGCATGTTCGTCGGTTACTATTTCAAAAGTAATCGGCAAGATTTTTATTTTCAACATATTTGTCGGTTACAATTTTAAAAGTAATCGACAAGACTTTATTTTCAGCACATTCGTCGGTTACTATTTCAAAAGTAATCGGCAAGATTTTTATTTTCAACATATTCGTCGCTTACTATTTCAAAAGTAATCAACAAGATTTTTATTTTCATCATATTCGTCGCTTACTATTTCAAAAGTAATCGGCATGATTTATTTTCAGCACATTCGTCGGTTACTATTTCAAAAGTAATCGGCAAGATTTTTATTTTCAACATATTCGTCGCTTACTTTTTCAGAAGTAATCAGCAAGATTTTTATTTTCAACATATTCGTCGCTTACTATTTCAAAAGTAATCGGCATGATTTATTTTCAGCACATTCGTCGGTTACTATTTCAAAAGTAATCGGCAAGATTTTTATTTTGAGCACATTCGTCGGTTACTATTTTAAAAGTAATCCACAAAACTTTTATTTTCAGCACATTTGTCGGTTACTATTTCAAAAGTAATCGGCATGATTTATTTTCAGCACATTCGTCGGTTACTATTTCAAAAGTAATCGGCAAGACTTTATTTTCAACACATTCGTCGGTTACTATTTCAAAAGTAATCGGCATGATCTATTTTCTGCACATTCGTCGGTTACTATTTCAAAAGTAATCGGCAAGATTTTTATTTTCAGCATATTCGTCGGTTACTATTTCAAAGGTAATCAGCAGTATTTATTTTCAGCACATTCGTCGGTTACTATTTCAAAAGTAATCGGCAAGACTTTATTTTCAGCACTTTCGTCGGTTACTATTTCAAATGTAATCGGCAAGATTTTTATTTTCAGCATATTCGTCGGTTACTATTTCGAAAGTAATCAGCAAGATTTTTATTTTCAGCATATTTGTCGGTTACTATTTTAAAAGTAATCGACAAGATTTTTATTTTCAACATATTCCTCGGTTACTATTTCAAAAGTAATCGGCAAGATTTTTATTTTCAGCACATTCGTCGGTTACTATTTCAAAAGTAATCGGCAAGATTTTTATTTTCAACATATTCGTCGCTTACTATTTCAAAAGCTATCAGCAAGATTTTTATTTTCAACATATTCGTCGCTTACTATTTCAAAAGTAATCGGCATGATTTATTTTCAGCACATTCGTCGGTTACTATTTCAAAAGTAATCGGCAAGATTTTTATTTTCAACATATTCTTCGCTTACTAATTAAAAAGTAATCAACAAGATTTTTATTTTCAACATATTCGTCGCTTACTATTTCAAAAGTAATCGGCATGATTTATTTTCAGCACATTCGTCGGTTACTATTTCAAAAGTAATCGGCATGATTTTTATTTTGAGCACATTCGTCGGTTACTATTTTAAAAGTAATCGACAAGACTTTTATTTTCAGCACATTTGTCGGTTACTATTTCAAAAGTAATCGGCATGATTTATTTTCAGCACATTCGTCGGTTACTATTTCAAAAGTAATCGGCAAGATTTTTATTTTGAGCACATTCGTTGGTTACTATTTTAAAAGTAATCGACAAGACTTTTATTTTCAGCACATTTGTCGGTTACTATTTCAAAAGTAATCGGCATGATTTATTTTCAGCACATTCGTCGGTTACTATTTCAAAAGTAATCGGCAAGACTTTATTTTCAACACATTCGTCGGTTACTATTGTAACACCCCGTTCCCAATATGACATAATAATATGCAACAATCATCAGAGTATCAACAAAACAACGGGATATTACATCTACTTTTCAAAATTATTTAAATAGAATATAAAACTATTTAAAAACATCAAGAAATTCCATCATATTAAATTTCTGCAGCGGAATATTCATTATAAAAATATCTCAAGTCATCTACATCAATCCTTGGCACAAAGGCCTCAACTTAACAATATCCTCCAATAATGAAATCAACAACATAGTTCTACAAGTGATACATAAGGAATGAAGAATTAAATATGCAATATTCCCATCCCTCTACGCATCAGAGCCCTAGACACAGGAGCCATCAACCTACAAGCCTTCACTACCTGCACTTGCCCACAAGGCGGCAATTCCAGCAGAAGGGGTGAGTTCACAAATCAAAAGTAAATATATAAATATATGAATTCACCAAAATACATTGAAAACAACAACAATATTAACAATCAGCAGCATTATCATCAACATCATCAACTCAACATTATCATATTGATTCATCTTTGATTCATATCAACAACAACAACAACACTTGTTGCGACATCTCACCAACAACAATCCCAAAAGGACAACTCACACCTACAACTAATGCAAGACTCCACAACATCTAATGCATTATGCATGTGGTACCAACTACGCGCGTTGAATGCTAAGCATTCCAGGGCAATAAGCCCCCAACAGTTTGGATGGTTAAAGCATCCCAGGGCAATAAGCCCCCAACAGGTGAACGATAAAGCGTTCCAGGGCAATAAGCCCCCAACAGTGAATGATAAACATTCCAGGGCAATAAGCCCCCAACAAATGCATATGAGTATGAAATGACTCTATGGGTATATCTGCATACAACCCAACATCTTAATGGAGCATATCAGCATATTCGTCGGTTACTATTTCAAAGGTAATCAGCAGTATTTATTTTCAGCACATTCGTCGGTTACTATTTCAAAAGTAATCGGCAAGATTTTTATTTTTAGCATATTTGTCGGGTACTATTTTAAAAGTAATCGACAAGATTTTTATTTTCAACATATTCGTCGGTTACTATTTCAAAAGTAATCGGCAAGACTTTATTTTCAGCACTTTCGTCGGTTACTATTTCAAATGTAATCAGCAGGATTTTTATTTTCAGCATATTCGTCGGTTACTATTTCGAAAGTAATCGGCAAGATTTTTATTTTCAGCATATTTGTCGGTTACTATTTTAAAAGTAATCGACAAGATTTTTATTTTCAACATATTCCTCGGTTACTATTTCAAAAGTAATCGGCAAGATTTTTATTTTCAGCATGTTCGTCGGTTACTATTTCAAAAGTAATCGGCAAGATTTTTATTTTCAACATATTTGTCGGTTACAATTTTAAAAGTAATCGACAAGACTTTATTTTCAGCACATTCGTCGGTTACTATTTCAAAAGTAATCGGCAAGATTTTTATTTTCAACATATTCGTCGCTTACTATTTCAAAAGTAATCAACAAGATTTTTATTTTCATCATATTCGTCGCTTACTATTTCAAAAGTAATCGGCATGATTTATTTTCAGCACATTCGTCGGTTACTATTTCAAAAGTAATCGGCAAGATTTTTATTTTCAACATATTCGTCGCTTACTAATTAAAAAGTAATCAACAAGATTTTTATTTTCAACATATTCGTCGCTTACTATTTCAAAAGTAATCGGCATGATTTATTTTCAGCACATTCGTCGGTTACTATTTCAAAAGTAATCGGCATGATTTTTATTTTGAGCACATTCGTCGGTTACTATTTTAAAAGTAATCGACAAGACTTTTATTTTCAGCACATTTGTCGGTTACTATTTCAAAAGTAATCGGCATGATTTATTTTCAGCACATTCGTCGGTTACTATTTCAAAAGTAATCGGCAAGATTTTTATTTTGAGCACATTCGTTGGTTACTATTTTAAAAGTAATCGACAAGACTTTTATTTTCAGCACATTTGTCGGTTACTATTTCAAAAGTAATCGGCATGATTTATTTTCAGCACATTCGTCGGTTACTATTTCAAAAGTAATCGGCAAGACTTTATTTTCAACACATTCGTCGGTTACTATTGTAACACCCCGTTCCCAATATGACATAATAATATGCAACAATCATCAGAGTATCAACAAAACAACGGGATATTACATCTACTTTTCAAAATTATTTAAATAGAATATAAAACTATTTAAAAACATCAAGAAATTCCATCATATTAAATTTCTGCAGCGGAATATTCATTATAAAAATATCTCAAGTCATCTACATCAATCCTTGGCACAAAGGCCTCAACTTAACAATATCCTCCAATAATGAAATCAACAACATAGTTCTACAAGTGATACATAAGGAATGAAGAATTAAATATGCAATATTCCCATCCCTCTACGCATCAGAGCCCTAGACACAGGAGCCATCAACCTACAAGCCTTCACTACCTGCACTTGCCCACAAGGCGGCAATTCCAGCAGAAGGGGTGAGTTCACAAATCAAAAGTAAATATATAAATATATGAATTCACCAAAATACATTGAAAACAACAACAATATTAACAATCAGCAGCATTATCATCAACATCATCAACTCAACATTATCATATTGATTCATCTTTGATTCATATCAACAACAACAACAACACTTGTGGCGACATCTCACCAACAACAATCCCAAAAGGACAACTCACACCTACAACTAATGCAAGACTCCACAACATCTAATGCATTATGCATGTGGTACCAACTACGCGCGTTGAATGCTAAGCATTCCAGGGCAATAAGCCCCCAACAGTTTGGATGGTTAAAGCATCCCAGGGCAATAAGCCCCCAACAGGTGAACGATAAAGCGTTCCAGGGCAATAAGCCCCCAACAGTGAATGATAAACATTCCAGGGCAATAAGCCCCCAACAAATGCATATGAGTATGAAATGACTCTATGGGTATATCTGCATACAACCCAACATCTTAATGGAGCATATCAGCATATTCGTCGGTTACTATTTCAAAGGTAATCAGCAGTATTTATTTTCAGCACATTCGTCGGTTACTATTTCAAAAGTAATCGGCAAGATTTTTATTTTTAGCATATTTGTCGGGTACTATTTTAAAAGTAATCGACAAGATTTTTATTTTCAACATATTCGTCGGTTACTATTTCAAAAGTAATCGGCAAGACTTTATTTTCAGCACTTTCGTCGGTTACTATTTCAAATGTAATCAGCAGGATTTTTATTTTCAGCATATTCGTCGGTTACTATTTCGAAAGTAATCGGCAAGATTTTTATTTTCAGCATATTTGTCGGTTACTATTTTAAAAGTAATCGACAAGATTTTTATTTTCAACATATTCCTCGGTTACTATTTCAAAAGTAATCGGCAAGATTTTTATTTTCAGCATGTTCGTCGGTTACTATTTCAAAAGTAATCGGCAAGATTTTTATTTTCAACATATTTGTCGGTTACAATTTTAAAAGTAATCGACAAGACTTTATTTTCAGCACATTCGTCGGTTACTATTTCAAAAGTAATCGGCAAGATTTTTATTTTCAACATATTCGTCGCTTACTATTTCAAAAGTAATCAACAAGATTTTTATTTTCATCATATTCGTCGCTTACTATTTCAAAAGTAATCGGCATGATTTATTTTCAGCACATTCGTCGGTTACTATTTCAAAAGTAATCGGCAAGATTTTTATTTTCAACATATTCGTCGCTTACTTTTTCAGAAGTAATCAGCAAGATTTTTATTTTCAACATATTCGTCGCTTACTATTTCAAAAGTAATCGGCATGATTTATTTTCAGCACATTCGTCGGTTACTATTTCAAAAGTAATCGGCAAGATTTTTATTTTGAGCACATTCGTCGGTTACTATTTTAAAAGTAATCGACAAGACTTTTATTTTCAGCACATTTGTCGGTTACTATTTCAAAAGTAATCGGCATGATTTATTTTCAGCACATTCGTCGGTTACTATTTCAAAAGTAATCGGCAAGATTTTTATTTTGAGCACATTCGTCGGTTACTATTTTAAAAGTAATCCACAAAACTTTTATTTTCAGCACATTTGTCGGTTACTATTTCAAAAGTAATCGGCATGATTTATTTTCAGCACATTCGTCGGTTACTATTTCAAAAGTAATCGGCAAGACTTTATTTTCAACACATTCGTCGGTTACTATTTCAAAAGTAATCGGCATGATCTATTTTCTGCACATTCGTCGGTTACTATTTCAAAAGTAATCGGCAAGATTTTTATTTTCAGCATATTCGTCGGTTACTATTTCAAAGGTAATCAGCAGTATTTATTTTCAGCACATTCGTCGGTTACTATTTCAAAAGTAATCGGCAAGACTTTATTTTCAGCACTTTCGTCGGTTACTATTTCAAATGTAATCGGCAAGATTTTTATTTTCAGCATATTCGTCGGTTACTATTTCGAAAGTAATCAGCAAGATTTTTATTTTCAGCATATTTGTCGGTTACTATTTTAAAAGTAATCGACAAGATTTTTATTTTCAACATATTCCTCGGTTACTATTTCAAAAGTAATCGGCAAGATTTTTATTTTCAGCACATTCGTCGGTTACTATTTCAAAAGTAATCGGCAAGATTTTTATTTTCAACATATTCGTCGCTTACTATTTCAAAAGCTATCAGCAAGATTTTTATTTTCAACATATTCGTCGCTTACTATTTCAAAAGTAATCGGCATGATTTATTTTCAGCACATTCGTCGGTTACTATTTCAAAAGTAATCGGCAAGATTTTTATTTTCAACATATTCGTCGCTTACTAATTAAAAAGTAATCAACAAGATTTTTATTTTCAACATATTCGTCGCTTACTATTTCAAAAGTAATCGGCATGATTTATTTTCAGCACATTCGTCGGTTACTATTTCAAAAGTAATCGGCAAGATTTTTATTTTGAGCACATTCGTTGGTTACTATTTTAAAAGTAATCGACAAGACTTTTATTTTCAGCACATTTGTCGGTTACTATTTCAAAAGTAATCGGCATGATTTATTTTCAGCACATTCGTCGGTTACTATTTCAAAAGTAATCGGCAAGACTTTATTTTCAACACATTCGTCGGTTACTATTGTAACACCCCGTTCCCAATATGACATAATAATATGCAACAATCATCAGAGTATCAACAAAACAACGGGATATTACATCTACTTTTCAAAATTATTTAAATAGAATATAAAACTATTTAAAAACATCAAGAAATTCCATCATATTAAATTTCTGCAGCGGAATATTCATTATAAAAATATCTCAAGTCATCTACATCAATCCTTGGCACAAAGGCCTCAACTTAACAATATCCTCCAATAATGAAATCAACAACATAGTTCTACAAGTGATACATAAGGAATGAAGAATTAAATATGCAATATTCCCATCCCTCTACGCATCAGAGCCCTAGACACAGGAGCCATCAACCTACAAGCCTTCACTACCTGCACTTGCCCACAAGGCGGCAATTCCAGCAGAAGGGGTGAGTTCACAAATCAAAAGTAAATATATAAATATATGAATTCACCAAAATACATTGAAAACAACAACAATATTAACAATCAGCAGCATTATCATCAACATCATCAACTCAACATTATCATATTGATTCATCTTTGATTCATATCAACAACAACAACAACACTTGTGGCGACATCTCACCAACAACAATCCCAAAAGGACAACTCACACCTACAACTAATGCAAGACTCCACAACATCTAATGCATTATGCATGTGGTACCAACTACGCGCGTTGAATGCTAAGCATTCCAGGGCAATAAGCCCCCAACAGTTTGGATGGTTAAAGCATCCCAGGGCAATAAGCCCCCAACAGGTGAACGATAAAGCGTTCCAGGGCAATAAGCCCCCAACAGTGAATGATAAACATTCCAGGGCAATAAGCCCCCAACAAATGCATATGAGTATGAAATGACTCTATGGGTATATCTGCATACAACCCAACATCTTAATGGAGCATATCAGCATGCAACCAACAACAACAACAACTTAGGATACCCTCCCCAACTGGACAATACCACTCGACATCAATCAAGACAACTCAACTTAGCAAAGTATAAACATTTGCACATAAGCATACATAATTCCATCTTAATCATCTTAATATATAAGTTTTATCATCTAAACAATTCTTAATAAATCCAATAAACATCTTAGAAAGCTTAGGTTTGAGTTAGAACATCTTTAGAAAAATCACATTTTGGGTCGCACAGGACCCAGCTCGCTTGAGCGAGCAGCATCTCGCTTAAGCGAGTCAAAACACGTAAGTTTGGTTTTTC
Organism: Medicago lupulina; assembly: GCA_958299785.1. Classification (NCBI taxonomy): domain Eukaryota; kingdom Viridiplantae; phylum Streptophyta; class Magnoliopsida; order Fabales; family Fabaceae; genus Medicago; species Medicago lupulina. Next base: position 38,138,069 of record OY283143.1, on the reverse strand, counting down.
CTCGCTTCTGGCTCGCTCCTGGTTCGCTTAAGCGAACAGGTTAAATACACTATCCTGGGCGTCTCTCGCTTAAGCGACGGGAATCTCGCTTAAGCGACGCAAATGACGAAGGTTGGCATTTTGCTCGCTTGGGGTTCGCTCGTGGCTCGCTTAAGCGAGCGGCTAAAATTTCAGACTGGGCGTAGCAAAGAGTTGCTCGCTTGAGCGAAGGGCATTTCGCTTGAGCGAGTACTCGTCTGGGCAGAATTCTAACCTACGATTCTAACTCCATTTTCATCCAAAAATCCCATTTTTAATCCCCCAATCACCCAAAATGGTTTAGAAATAATGTTTATGGGTTTAAGGCACAACAAAACAGCAGAACATATCATAACAACATCATTGCAACACAATTCATCAAGAAATGAGCAATTCAACATATTCATAGACCTAGTTTCAAAACTACCAATTTTCAATCTAAATTCATGAAATCATATACATATATATTGACAATTGAAGAGTAAACCCACCCTTACCTTAATTTAGCAAAATCTACAGCAAATGGATGAATTTCCCTCTTCCTAGCTCTCCCCTTGTTCTTGGCTCTTTTCTCCCAAAACTCTGTTTGTTCTATTGTACGTACAAAATGTTTTCTTTCCTTACTGGTTTTCTCTTTTCTTTCTAACAAAACATAACCCCCCTTTTCTCTTTACTCCCTCACTTAATTTTCTTTTAATTCCTCATTAACCCTCCTTAAATCTAATAATTCTGAATAACCATTCTTCTCTTTTTCTAAATTAACTATTATTTCTACTACTTCACTTAAATAATAAAAATCACACAAATAATTATATGATAAATAACAACACATCAAATTATTCACATAAATCACATAAATTATATAAAATGCATAAAACATATTAAATCAACCAAAAATAGTAAAATATCAACTAGGGCGTCACAACTATTTCAAAAGTAATCGGCATGATCTATTTTCTGCACATTCGTCGGTTACTATTTCAAAAGTAATCGGCAAGATTTTTATTTTCAGCATATTCGTCGGTTACTATTTCAAAGGTAATCAGCAGTATTTATTTTCAGCACATTCGTCGGTTACTATTTCAAAAGTAATCGGCAAGATTTTTATTTTCAGCATATTCGTCGGTTACTATTTCAAAGGTAATCAGCAGTATTTATTTTCAGCACATTCGTCGGTTACTATTTTAAAAGTAATCGACAAGACTTTATTTTCAGTACATTCGACGATTACTATTGCAAAAGTAATCGGCAAGATTTTTATTTTCAACATATTCGTCGCTTACTATTTCAAAAGTAATCAGCAAGATTTTTATTTTCAACATATTCGTCGCTTACTATTTGAAAAGTAATCGGCATGATTTATTTTCAGCACATTCGTCGGTTACTATTTCAAAAGTAATCGGCAAGATTTTTATTTTGAGTACATTCGTCGGTTACTATTTTAAAAGTAATCGACAAGACTTTTATTTTCAGCATATTCGTCGGTTACTATTTCGAAAGTAATCGGCAAGATTTTTATTTTCAACATATTCGTCGGTTACTATTTCATAAGTAATCGGCATGATTTATTTTCAGCACATTCGTCGGTTACTATTTCAAAAGTAATCGGCATGATCTATTTTCTGCACATTCGTCGGTTACTATTTCAAAAGTAATCGGCAAGATTTATATTTTCAGCATATTTGTCGGTTACTATATTAAAAGTAATCGACAAGATTTTTATTTTCAACATATTCGTCGGTTACTATTTCAAACGTAATCGGCAAGACTTTATTATCAGCACATTCGTTGGTTACTATTTTAAAAGTAATCGGCAAGATTTTTATTTTCAACATATTCGTCGGTTACTATTTCAAAAGTAATCGGCAAGACTTTATTTTCAGCACTTTCGTCGGTTACTATTTCAAATGTAATCGGCAGGATTTTTATTTTCAGCATATTCGTCGGTTACTATTTCGATAGTAATCGGCAAGATTTTTATTTTCAGCATATTTGTCGGTTACTATTTTAAAAGTAATCGACAAGATTTTTATTTTCAACATATTCCTCGGTTACTATTTCAAAAGTAATCGGCAAGATTTTTATTTTCAGCATGTTCGTCGGTTACTATTTCAAAAGTAATCGGCAAGATTTTTTTTTTCAACATATTTGTCGGTTACTATTTTAAAAGTAATCGACAAGACTTTATTTTCAGCACATTCGTCGGTTACTATTTCAAAAGTAATCGGCAAGATTTTTATTTTCAACATATTCGTCGGTTACTATTTCATAAGTAATCGGCATGATTTATTCACAGCACATTCGTCGGTTACTATTTCAAAAGTAATCGACAAGATTTTTATTTTCAGCATATTCGTCGGTTACTATTTCAAAAGTAATCGGCAAGACTTTATTTTCAGCACTTTCGTCGGTTACTATTTCAAATGTAATCAGCAGGATTTTTATTTTCAGCATATTCGTCGGTTACTATTTCGAAAGTAATCGGCAAGATTTTTATTTTCAGCATATTTGTCGGTTACTATTTTAAAAGTAATCGACAAGATTTTTATTTTCAACATATTCCTCGGTTACTATTTCAAAAGTAATCGGCAAGATTTTTATTTTCAGCATGTTCGTCCCTTACTATTTCAAAAGTAATCGGCAAGATTTTTATTTTCAACATATTTGTCGGTTACAATTTTAAAAGTAATCGACAAGACTTTATTTTCAGCACATTCGTCGGTTACTATTTCAAAAGTAATCGGCAAGATTTTTATTTTCAACATATTCATCGCTTACTATTTCAAAAGTAATCAACAAGATTTTTATTTTCATCATATTCGTCGCTTACTATTTCAAAAGTAATCGGCATGATTTCTTTTCAGCACATTCGTCGGTTACTATTTCAAAAGTAATCGGCAAGACTTTATTTTCACCACTTTCGTCGGTTACTATTTCAAATGTAATCGGCAGGATTTTTATTTTCAGCATATTCGTCGGTTACTATTTCGAAAGTAATCAGCAAGATTTTTATTTTCAGCATATTTGTCGGTTACTATTTTAAAAGTAATCGACAAGATTTTTATTTTCAACATATTCCTCGGTTACTATTTCAAAAGTAATCGGCATGATCTATTTTCTGCACATTCGTCGGTTACTATTTCAAAAGTAATCAGCAAGATTTTTATTTTCAGCATATTCGTCGGTTACTATTTCAAAGGTAATCAGCAGTATTTATTTTCAGCACATTCGTCGGTTACTATTTCAAAAGTAATCGGCAAGATTTTTATTTTCAGCATATTCGTCGGTTACTATTTCAAAGGTAATCAGCAGTATTTATTTTCAGCACATTCGTCGGTTACTATTTTAAAAGTAATCGACAAGACTTTATTTTCAGTACATTCGTCGGTTACTATTGCAAAAGTAATCGGCAAGATTTTTATTTTCAACATATTCGTCGCTTACTATTTCAAAAGTAATCAGCAAGATTTTTATTTTCAACATATTCGTCGCTTACTATTTGAAAAGTAATCGGCATGATTTATTTTCAGCACATTCGTCGGTTACTATTTCAAAAGTAATCGGCAAGACTTTATTTTCACCACTTTCGTCGGTTACTATTTCAAATGTAATCGGCAGGATTTTTATTTTCAGCATATTCGTCGGTTACTATTTCGAAAGTAATCAGCAAGATTTTTATTTTCAGCATATTTGTCGGTTACTATTTTAAAAGTAATCGACAAGATTTTTATTTTCAACATATACCTCGGTTACTATTTCAAAAGTAATCGGCATGATCTATTTTCCGCACATTCGTCGGTTACTATTTCAAAAGTAATCGGCAAGATTTTTATTTTCAGCATATTCGTCGGTTACTATTTCAAAGGTAATCAGCAGTATTTATTTTCAGCACATTCGTCGGTTACTATTTCAAAAGTAATCGGCAAGATTTTTATTTTCAGCATATTCGTCGGTTACTATTTCAAAGGTAATCAGCAGTATTTATTTTCAGCACATTCGTCGGTTACTATTTTAAAAGTAATCGACAAGACTTTATTTTCAGTACATTCGTCGGTTACTATTGCAAAAGTAATCGGCAAGATTTTTATTTTCAACATATTCGTCGCTTACTATTTCAAAAGTAATCAGCAAGATTTTTATTTTCAACATATTCGTCGCTAACTATTTGAAAAGTAATCGGCATGATTTATTTTCAGCACATTCGTCGGTTACTAATTCAAAAGTAATCGGCAAGATTTTTATTTTGAGCACATTCGTCGGTTACTATTTTAAAAGTAATCGACAAGACTTTTATTTTCAGCATATTCGTCGGTTACTATTTCGAAAGTAATCGGCAAGATTTTTATTTTCAACATATTCGTCGGTTACTATTTCATAAGTAATCGGCATGATTTATTTTCAGCACATTCGTCGGTTACTATTTCAAAAGTAATCGGCATGATCTATTTTCTGCACATTCGTCGGTTACTATTTCAAAAGTAATCGGCAAGATTTATATTTTCAGCATATTCGTCGGTTACTATTTCAAAAGTAATCGGCAAGATTTTTATTTTCAGCATATTTGTCGGTTACTATATTAAAAGTAATCGACAAGATTTTTATTTTCAACATATTCGTCGGTTACTATTTCAAACGTAATCGGCAAGACTTTATTATCAGCACATTCGTTGGTTACTATTTTAAAAGTAATCGGCAAGATTTTTATTTTCAACATATTCGTCGGTTACTATTTCAAAAGTAATCGGCAAGACTTTATTTTCAGCACTTTCGTAGGTTACTATTTCAAATGTAATCGGCAGGATTTTTATTTTCAGCATATTCGTCGGTTACTATTTCGATAGTAATCGGCAAGATTTTTATTTTCAGCATATTTGTCGGTTACTATTTTAAAAGTAATCGACAAGATTTTTATTTTCAACATATTCCTCGGTTACTATTTCAAAAGTAATCGGCAAGATTTTTATTTTCATCATATTCGTCGCTTACTATTTCAAAAGTAATCGGCATGATTTATTTTCAGCACATTCGTCGGTTACTATTTCAAAAGTAATCGGCAAGACTTTATTTTCACCACTTTCGTCGGTTACTATTTCAAATGTAATCGGCAGGATTTTTATTTTCAGCATATTCGTCGGTTACTATTTCGAAAGTAATCAGCAAGATTTTTATTTTCAGCATATTTGTCGGTTACTATTTTAAAAGTAATCGACAAGATTTTTATTTTCAACATATTCCTCGGTTACTATTTCAAAAGTAATCGGCATGATCTATTTTCTGCACATTCGTCGGTTACTATTTCAAAAGTAATCGGCAAGATTTTTATTTTCAGCATATTCGTCGGTTACTATTTCAAAGGTAATCAGCAGTATTTATTTTCAGCACATTCGTCGGTTACTATTTCAAAAGTAATCGGCAAGATTTTTATTTTCAGCATATTCGTCGGTTACTATTTCAAAGGTAATCAGCAGTATTTATTTTCAGCACATTCGTCGGTTACTATTTTAAAAGTAATCGACAAGACTTTATTTTCAGTACATTCGTCGGTTACTATTGCAAAAGTAATCGGCAAGATTTTTATTTTCAACATATTCGTCGCTTACTATTTCAAAAGTAATCAGCAAGATTTTTATTTTCAACATATTCGTCGCTTACTATTTGAAAAGTAATCGGCATGATTTATTTTCAGCACATTCGTCGGTTACTATTTCAAAAGTAATCGGCAAGACTTTATTTTCACCACTTTCGTCGGTTACTATTTCAAATGTAATCGGCAGGATTTTTATTTTCAGCATATTCGTCGGTTACTATTTCGAAAGTAATCAGCAAGATTTTTATTTTCAGCATATTTGTCGGTTACTATTTTAAAAGTAATCGACAAGATTTTTATTTTCAACATATTCCTCGGTTACTATTTCAAAAGTAATCGGCATGATCTATTTTCCGCACATTCGTCGGTTACTATTTCAAAAGTAATCGGCAAGATTTTTATTTTCAGCATATTCGTCGGTTACTATTTCAAAGGTAATCAGCAGTATTTATTTTCAGCACATTCGTCGGTTACTATTTCAAAAGTAATCGGCAAGATTTTTATTTTCAGCATATTCGTCGGTTACTATTTCAAAGGTAATCAGCAGTATTTATTTTCAGCACATTCGTCGGTTACTATTTTAAAAGTAATCGACAAGACTTTATTTTCAGTACATTCGTCGGTTACTATTGCAAAAGTAATCGGCAAGATTTTTATTTTCAACATATTCGTCGCTTACTATTTCAAAAGTAATCAGCAAGATTTTTATTTTCAACATATTCGTCGCTAACTATTTGAAAAGTAATCGGCATGATTTATTTTCAGCACATTCGTCGGTTACTATTTCAAAAGTAATCGGCAAGATTTTTATTTTGAGCACATTCGTCGGTTACTATTTTAAAAGTAATCGACAAGACTTTTATTTTCAGCATATTCGTCGGTTACTATTTCGAAAGTAATCGGCAAGATTTTTATTTTCAACATATTCGTCGGTTACTATTTCATAAGTAATCGGCATGATTTATTTTCAGCACATTCGTCAGTTACTATTTCAAAAGTAATCGGCATGATCTATTTTCTGCACATTCGTCGGTTACTATTTCAAAAGTAATCGGCAAGATTTATATTTTCAGCATATTCGTCGGTTACTATTTCAAAAGTAATCGGCAAGATTTTTATTTTCAGCATATTTGTCGGTTACTATATTAAAAGTAATCGACGAGATTTTTATTTTCAACATATTCGTCGGTTACTATTTCAAACGTAATCGGCAAGACTTTATTATCAGCACATTCGTTGGTTACTATTTTAAAAGTAATCGGCAAGATTTTTATTTTCAACATATTCGTCGGTTACTATTTCAAAAGTAATCGGCAAGACTTTATTTTCAGCACTTTCGTAGGTTACTATTTCAAATGTAATCGGCAGGATTTTTATTTTCAGCATATTCGTCGGTTACTATTTCGATAGTAATCGGCAAGATTTTTATTTTCAGCATATTTGTCGGTTACTATTTTAAAAGTAATCGACAAGATTTTTATTTTCAACATATTCCTCGGTTACTATTTCAAAAGTAATCGGCAAGATTTTTATTTTCATCATATTCGTCGCTTACTATTTCAAAAGTAATCGGCATGATTTATTTTCAGCACATTCGTCGGTTACTATTTCAAAAGTAATCGGCAAGACTTTATTTTCACCACTTTCGTCGGTTACTATTTCAAATGTAATCGGCAGGATTTTTATTTTCAGCATATTCGTCGGTTACTATTTCGAAAGTAATCAGCAAGATTTTTATTTTCAGCATATTTGTCGGTTACTATTTTAAAAGTAATCGACAAGATTTTTATTTTCAACATATTCCTCGGTTACTATTTCAAAAGTAATCGACATGATCTATTTTCTGCACATTCGTCGGTTACTATTTCAAAAGTAATCGGCAAGATTTTTATTTTCAGCATATTCGTCGGTTACTATTTCAAAGGTAATCAGCAGTATTTATTTTCAGCACATTCGTCGGTTACTATTTCAAAAGTAATCGGCAAGATTTTTATTTTCAGCATATTCGTCGGTTACTATTTCAAAGGTAATCAGCAGTATTTATTTTCAGCACATTCGTCGGTTACTATTTTAAAAGTAATCGACATGACTTTATTTTCAGTACATTCGTCGGTTACTATTGCAAAAGTAATCGGCAAGATTTTTATTTTCAACATATTCGTCGCTTACTATTTCAAAAGTAATCAGCAAGATTTTTATTTTCAACATATTCGTCGCTTACTATTTGAAAAGTAATCGGCATGATTTATTTTCAGCACATTCGTCGGTTACTATTTCAAAAGTAATCGGCAAGACTTTATTTTCACCACTTTCGTCGGTTACTATTTCAAATGTAATCGGCAGGATTTTTATTTTCAGCATATTCGTCGGTTACTATTTCGAAAGTAATCAGCAAGATTTTTATTTTCAGCATATTTGTCGGTTACTATTTTAAAAGTAATCGACAAGATTTTTATTTTCAACATATTCCTCGGTTACTATTTCAAAAGTAATCGGCATGATCTATTTTCCGCACATTCGTCGGTTACTATTTCAAAAGTAATCGGCAAGATTTTTATTTTCAGCATATTCGTCGGTTACTATTTCAAAGGTAATCAGCAGTATTTATTTTCAGCACATTCGTCGGTTACTATTTCAAAAGTAATCGGCAAGATTTTTATTTTCAGCATATTCGTCGGTTACTATTTCAAAGGTAATCAGCAGTATTTATTTTCAGCACATTCGTCGGTTACTATTTTAAAAGTAATCGACAAGACTTTATTTTCAGTACATTCGTCGGTTACTATTGCAAAAGTAATCGGCAAGATTTTTATTTTCAACATATTCGTCGCTTACTATTTCAAAAGTAATCAGCAAGATTTTTATTTTCAACATATTCGTCGCTAACTATTTGAAAAGTAATCGGCATGATTTATTTTCAGCACATTCGTCGGTTACTATTTCAAAAGTAATCGGCAAGATTTTTATTTTGAGCACATTCGTCGGTTACTATTTTAAAAGTAATCGACAAGACTTTTATTTTCAGCATATTCGTCGGTTACTATTTCGAAAGTAATCGGCAAGATTTTTATTTTCAACATATTCGTCGGTTACTATTTCATAAGTAATCGGCATGATTTATTTTCAGCACATTCGTCGGTTACTATTTCAAAAGTAATCGGCATGATCTATTTTCTGCACATTCGTCGGTTACTATTTCAAAAGTAATCGGCAAGATTTATATTTTCAGCATATTCGTCGGTTACTATTTCAAAAGTAATCGGCAAGATTTTTATTTTCAGCATATTTGTCGGTTACTATATTAAAAGTAATCGACAAGATTTTTATTTTCAACATATTCGTCGGTTACTATTTCAAACGTAATCGGCAAGACTTTATTATCAGCACATTCGTTGGTTACTATTTTAAAAGTAATCGGCAAGATTTTTATTTTCAACATATTCGTCGGTTACTATTTCAAAAGTAATCGGCAAGACTTTATTTTCAGCACTTTCGTAGGTTACTATTTCAAATGTAATCGGCAGGATTTTTATTTTCAGCATATTCGTCGGTTACTATTTCGATAGTAATCGGCAAGATTTTTATTTTCAGCATATTTGTCGGTTACTATTTTAAAAGTAATCGACAAGATTTTTATTTTCAACATATTCCTCGGTTACTATTTCAAAAGTAATCGGCAAGATTTTTATTTTCAGCATGTTCGTCGGTTACTATTTCAAAAGTAATCGGCAAGATTTTTTTTTTCAACATATTTGTCGGTTACTATTTTAAAAGTAATCGACAAGACTTTATTTTCAGCACATTCGTCGGTTACTATTTCAAAAGTAATCGGCAAGATTTTTATTTTCAACATATTCGTCGGTTACTATTTCATAAGTAATCGGCATGATTTATTCACAGCACATTCGTCGGTTACTATTTCAAAAGTAATCGGCAAGATTTTTATTTTCAGCATATTCGTCGGTTACTATTTCAAAGGTAATCAGCAGTATTTATTTTCAGCACATTCGTCGGTTACTATTTTAAAAGTAATCGACAAGACTTTATTTTCAGTACATTCGTCGGTTACTATTGCAAAAGTAATCGGCAAGATTTTTATTTTCAACATATTCGTCGCTTACTATTTCAAAAGTAATCAGCAAGATTTTTATTTTCAACATATTCGTCGCTTACTATTTGAAAAGTAATCGGCATGATTTATTTTCAGCACATTCGTCGGTTACTATTTCAAAAGTAATCGGCAAGATTTTTATTTTGAGCACATTCGTCGGTTACTATTTTAAAAGTAATCGACAAGACTTTTATTTTCAGCATATTCGTCGGTTACTATTTCGAAAGTAATCGGCAAGATTTTTATTTTCAACATATTCGTCGGTTACTATTTCATAAGTAATCGGCATGATTTATTTTCAGCACATTCGTCGGTTACTATTTCAAAAGTAATCGGCATGATCTATTTTCTGCACATTCGTCGGTTACTATTTCAAAAGTAATCGGCAAGATTTATATTTTCAGCATATTCGTCGGTTACTATTTCAAAAGTAATCGGCAAGATTTTTATTTTCAGCATATTTGTCGGTTACTATATTAAAAGTAATCGACAAGATTTTTATTTTCAACATATTCGTCGGTTACTATTTCAAACGTAATCGGCAAGACTTTATTATCAGCACATTCGTTGGTTACTATTTTAAAAGTAATCGGCAAGATTTTTATTTTCAACATATTCGTCGGTTACTATTTCAAAAGTAATCGGCAAGACTTTATTTTCAGCACTTTCGTAGGTTACTATTTCAAATGTAATCGGCAGGATTTTTATTTTCAGCATATTCGTCGGTTACTATTTCGATAGTAATCGGCAAGATTTTTATTTTCAGCATATTTGTCGGTTACTATTTTAAAAGTAATCGACAAGATTTTTATTTTCAACATATTCCTCGGTTACTATTTCAAAAGTAATCGGCAAGATTTTTATTTTCAGCATGTTCGTCGGTTACTATTTGAAAAGTAATCGGCAAGATTTTTTTTTTCAACATATTTGTCGGTTACTATTTTAAAAGTAATCGACAAGACTTTATTTTCAGCACATTCGTCGGTTACTATTTCAAAAGTAATCGGCAAGATTTTTATTTTCAACATATTCGTGGGTTACTACTTCATAAGTAATCGGCATGATTTATTCACAGCACATTCGTCGGTTACTATTTCAAAAGTAATCGGCAAGATTTTTATTTTCAGCATATTCGTCGGTTACTATTTCAAAGGTAATCAGCAGTATTTATTTTCAGCACATTCGTCGGTTACTATTTTAAAAGTAATCGACAAGACTTTATTTTCAGTACATTCGTCGGTTACTATTGCAAAAGTAATCGGCAAGATTTTTATTTTCAACATATTCGTCGCTTACTATTTCAAAAGTAATCAGCAAGATTTTTATTTTCAACATATTCGTCGCTTACTATTTGAAAAGTAATCGGCATGATTTATTTTCAGCACATTCGTCGGTTACTATTTCAAAAGTAATCGGCAAGATTTTTATTTTGAGCACATTCGTCGGTTACTATTTTAAAAGTAATCGACTAGACTTTTATTTTCAGCATATTCGTCGGTTACTATTTCGAAAGTAATCGGCAAGATTTTTATTTTCAGCATATTTGTCGGTTACTATTTTAAAAGTAATCGACAAGATTTTTATTTTTAACATATTCGTCGGTTACTATTTCATAAGTAATCGGCATGATTTATTTTCAGCACATTCGTCGGTTACTATTTCAAAAGTAATCGGCATGATCTATTTTCTGCACATTCGTCGGTTACTATTTCAAAAGTAATCGGCAAGATTTATATTTTCAGCATATTCGTCGGTTACTATTTCAAAAGTAATCGGCAAGATTTTTATTTTCAGCATGTTCGTCGGTTACTATTTCAAAAGTAATCGGCAAGATTTTTTTTTTCAACATATTTGTCGGTTACTATTTTAAAAGTAATCGACAAGACTTTATTTTCAGCACATTCGTCGGTTACTATTTCAAAAGTAATCGGCAAGATTTTTATTTTCAACATATTCGTCGGTTACTATTTCATAAGTAATCGGCATGATTTATTCACAGCACATTCGTCGGTTACTATTTCAAAAGTAATCGGCAAGATTTTTATTTTCAGCATATTCGTCGGTTACTATTTCAAAGGTAATCAGCAGTATTTATTTTCAGCACATTCGTCGGTTACTATTTTAAAAGTAATCGACAAGACTTTATTTTCAGTACATTCGTCGGTTACTATTGCAAAAGTAATCGGCAAGATTTTTATTTTCAACATATTCGTCGCTTACTATTTCAAAAGTAATCAGCAAGATTTTTATTTTCAACATATTCGTCGCTTACTATTTGAAAAGTAATCGGCATGATTTATTTTCAGCACATTCGTCGGTTACTATTTCAAAAGTAATCGGCAAGATTTTTATTTTGAGCACATTCGTCGGTTACTATTTTAAAAGTAATCGACTAGACTTTTATTTTCAGCATATTCGTCGGTTACTATTTCGAAAGTAATCGGCAAGATTTTTATTTTCAGCATATTTGTCGGTTACTATTTTAAAAGTAATCGACAAGATTTTTATTTTTAACATATTCGTCGGTTACTATTTCATAAGTAATCGGCATGATTTATTTTCAGCACATTCGTCGGTTACTATTTCAAAAGTAATCGGCATGATCTATTTTCTGCACATTCGTCGGTTACTATTTCAAAAGTAATCGGCAAGATTTATATTTTCAGCATATTCGTCGGTTACTATTTCAAAAGTAATCGGCAAGATTTTTATTTTCAGCATGTTCGTCGGTTACTATTTCAAAAGTAATCGGCAAGATTTTTTTTTTCAACATATTTGTCGGTTACTATTTTAAAAGTAATCGACAAGACTTTATTTTCAGCACATTCGTCGGTTACTATTTCAAAAGTAATCGGCAAGATTTTTATTTTCAACATATTCGTCGGTTACTATTTCATAAGTAATCGGCATGATTTATTCACAGCACATTCGTCGGTTACTATTTCAAAAGTAATCGGCAAGATTTTTATTTTCAGCATATTCGTCGGTTACTATTTCAAAGGTAATCAGCAGTATTTATTTTCAGCACATTCGTCGGTTACTATTTTAAAAGTAATCGACAAGACTTTATTTTCAGTACATTCGTCGGTTACTATTGCAAAAGTAATCGGCAAGATTTTTATTTTCAACATATTCGTCGCTTACTATTTCAAAAGTAATCAGCAAGATTTTTATTTTCAACATATTCGTCGCTTACTATTTGAAAAGTAATCGGCATGATTTATTTTCAGCACATTCGTCGGTTACTATTTCAAAAGTAATCGGCAAGATTTTTATTTTGAGCACATTCGTCGGTTACTATTTTAAAAGTAATCGACAAGACTTTTATTTTCAGCATATTCGTCGGTTACTATTTCGAAAGTAATCGGCAAGATTTTTATTTTCAACATATTCGTCGGTTACTATTTCATAAGTAATCGGCATGATTTATTTTCAGCACATTCGTCGGTTACTATTTCAAAAGTAATCGGCATGATCTATTTTCTGCACATTCGTCGGTTACTATTTCAAAAGTAATCGACAAGATTTATATTTTCAGCATATTCGTCGGTTACTATTTCAAAAGTAATCGGCAAGATTTTTATTTTCAGCATATTTGTCGGTTACTATATTAAAAGTAATCGACAAGATTTTTATTTTCAACATATTCGTCGGTTACTATTTCAAACGTAATCGGCAAGACTTTATTATCAGCACATTCGTTGGTTACTATTTTAAAAGTAATCGGCAAGATTTTTATTTTCAACATATTCGTCGGTTACTATTTCAAAAGTAATCGGCAAGACTTTATTTTCAGCACTTTCGTAGGTTACTATTTCAAATGTAATCGGCAGGATTTTTATTTTCAGCATATTCGTCGGTTACTATTTCGATAGTAATCGGCAAGATTTTTATTTTCAGCATATTTGTCGGTTACTATTTTAAAAGTAATCGACAAGATTTTTATTTTCAACATATTCCTCGGTTACTATTTCAAAAGTAATCGGCAAGATTTTTATTTTCAGCATGTTCGTCGGTTACTATTTGAAAAGTAATCGGCAAGATTTTTTTTTTCAACATATTTGTCGGTTACTATTTTAAAAGTAATCGACAAGACTTTATTTTCAGCACATTCGTCGGTTACTATTTCAAAAGTAATCGGCAAGATTTTTATTTTCAACATATTCGTCGGTTACTACTTCATAAGTAATGGGCATGATTTATTCACAGCACATTCGTCGGTTACTATTTCAAAAGTAATCGGCAAGATTTTTATTTTCAGCATATTCGTCGGTTACTATTTCAAAGGTAATCAGCAGTATTTATTTTCAGCACATTCGTCGGTTACTATTTGAAAAGTAATCGGCATGATTTATTTTCAGCACATTCGTCGGTTACTATTTCAAAAGTAATCGGCAAGATTTTTATTTTGAGCACATTCGTCGGTTACTATTTTAAAAGTAATCGACAAGACTTTTATTTTCAGCATATTCGTCAGTTACTATTTCGAAAGTAATCGGCAAGATTTTTATTTTCAGCATATTTGTCGGTTACTATTTTAAAAGTAATCGACAAGATTTTTATTTTTAACATATTCGTCGGTTACTATTTCATAAGTAATCGGCATGATTTATTTTCAGCACATTCGTCGGTTACTATTTCAAAAGTAATCGGCATGATCTATTTTCTGCACATTCGTCGGTTACTATTTCAAAAGTAATCGGCAAGATTTATATTTTCAGCATATTCGTCGGTTACTATTTCAAAAGTAATCGGCAAGATTTTTATTTTCAGCATATTTGTCGGTTACTATATTAAAAGTAATCGACAAGATTTTTATTTTCAACATATTCGTCGGTTACTATTTCAAACGTAATCGGCAAGACTTTATTATCAGCACATTCGTTGGTTACTATTTTAAAAGTAATCGGCAAGATTTTTATTTTCAACATATTCGTCGGTTACTATTTCAAAAGTAATCGGCAAGACTTTATTTTCAGCACTTTCGTCGGTTACTATTTCAAATGTAATCGGCAGGATTTTTATTTTCAGCATATTCGTCGGTTACTATTTCGATAGTAATCGGCAAGATTTTTATTTTCAGCATATTTGTCGGTTACTATTTTAAAAGTAATCGACAAGATTTTTATTTTCAGCATATTCGTCGGTTACTATTTCGATAGTAATCGGCAAGATTTTTTTTTCAACATATTTGTCGGTTACTATTTTAAAAGTAATCGACAAGACTTTATTTTCAGCACATTCGTCGGTTACTATTTCAAAAGTAATCGGCAAGATTTTTATTTTCAACATATTCGTCGGTTACTATTTCATAAGTAATCGGCATGATTTATTCACAGCACATTCGTCGGTTACTATTTCAAAAGTAATCGGCAAGATTTTTATTTTCAACATATTCCTCGGTTACTATTTAAAAAGTAATCGGTAAGATTTTTATTTTCAACATATTCGTCGCTTACTATTTCAAAAGTAATCAGCAAGATTTTTATTTTCAACATATTCGTCGGTTACTATTTCATAAGTAATCGGCATGATTTATTCACAGCACATTCGTCGGTTACTATTTCAAAAGTAATCGGCAAGATTTTTATTTTCAGCATATTCGTCGGTTACTATTTCAAAGGTAATCAGCAGTATTTATTTTCAGCACATTCGTCGGTTACTATTTTAAAAGTAATCGACAAGACTTTATTTTCAGTACATTCGTCGGTTACTATTGCAAAAGTAATCGGCAAGATTTTTATTTTCAACATATTCGTCGCTTACTATTTCAAAAGTAATCAGCAAGATTTATATTTTCAACATATTCGTCGCTTACTATTTGAAAAGTAATCGGCATGATTTATTTTCAGCACATTCGTCGGTTACTATTTCAAAAGTAATCGGCAAGATTTTTATTTTGAGCACATTGGTCGGTTACTATTTTAAAAGTAATTGACAAGACTTTTATTTTCAGCATATTCGTCGGTTACTATTTCGAAAGTAATCGACAAGATTTTTATTTTCAGCATATTTGTCGGTTACTATTTTAAAAGTAATCGGCATGATTTATTCACAGCACAGTCGTCGGTTACTATTTCAAAAGTAATCGGCAAGATTTTTATTTTCAACATATTCCTCGGTTACTATTTAGAAAGTAATCGGTAAGATTTTTATTTTCAACATATTCGTCGCTTACTATTTCAAAAGTAATCAGCAAGATTTTTATTTTCAACATATTCGTCGCTTACTATTTCAAAAGTAATCGGCATGATTTATTTTCAGCACATTCGTCGGTTACTATTTCAAAAGTAATCGGCAAGATTTTTATTTTGAGCACATTCGTTGGTTACTATTTTAAAAGTAATCGACAAGACTTTTATTTTCAGCACATTTGTCGGTTACTATTTCAAAAGTAATCAGCATGATTTATTTTCAGCATATTCGTCGGTTACTATT
This sequence comes from Medicago lupulina, assembly GCA_958299785.1. Lineage (NCBI taxonomy): Eukaryota > Viridiplantae > Streptophyta > Magnoliopsida > Fabales > Fabaceae > Medicago > Medicago lupulina. Next base: position 38,121,915 of record OY283143.1, on the reverse strand, counting down.
TCGATAGTAATCGGCAAGATTTTTATTTTCAGCACATTCGTCGGTTACTATTTTAAAAGTAATCGACATGATCTATTTTCTGCACATTCGTCGGTTACTATTTCAAAAGTAATCGGCAAGATTTTTATTTTCAGCATATTCGTCGGTTACTATTTCAAAGGTAATCAGCAGTATTTATTTTCAGCACATTCGTCGGTTACTATTTTAAAAGTAATCGACAAGGCTTTATTTTCAGCACATTCGTCGGTTACTATTTCAAAAGTAATCGGCAAGATTTTTATTTTCAGCATATTCGTCGGTTACTAATTCAAAGGTAATCAGCAGTATTTATTTTCAGCACATTCGTCGGTTACTATTTCAAAAGTAATCGGTAAGATTTTTATTTTCAGCATATTCGTCGGTTACTATTTCAAAGGTAATCAGCAGTATTTATTTTCAGCACATTCGTCGGTTACTATTTCAAAAGTAATCGGCAAGATTTTTATTTTCAACATATTCGTCGGTTACTATTTCGATAGTAATCGGCAAGATTTTTATTTTCAGCATATTTGTCGGTTACTATTTTAAAAGTAATCGACAAGATTTTTATTTTCAACATATTCCTCGGTTACTATTTCAAAAGTAATCGGCAAGATTTTTATTTTCAGCATGTTCGTCGGTTACTATTTCAAAAGTAATCGGCAAGATTTTTTTTTTCAACATATTTGTCGGTTACTATTTTAAAAGTAATCGACAAGACTTTATTTTCAGCACATTCGTCGGTTACTATTTCAAAAGTAATCGGCAAGATTTTTATTTTCAACATATTCGTCGGTTACTATTTCATAAGTAATCGGCATGATTTATTCTCAGCACATTCGTCGGTTACTATTTCAAAAGTAATCGGCAAGATTTTTATTTTCAACATATTCCTCGGTTACTATTTAAAAAGTAATCGGTAAGATTTTTATTTTCAACATATTCGTCGCTTACTATTTCAAAAGTAATCAGCAAGATTTTTATTTTCAACATATTCGTCGCTTACTATTTCAAAAGTAATCGGCATGATTTATTTTCAGCACATTCGTCGGTTACTATTCCAAAAGTAATCGGCAAGATTTTTATTGTGAGCACATTCGTCGGTTACTATTTTAAAAGTAATCGACAAGACTTTTATTTTCAGCACATTTGTCGGTTACTATTTCAAAAGTAATCGGCATGATTTATTTTCAGCATATTCGTCGGTTACTATTTCGATAGTAATCGGCAAGATTTTTATTTTCAGCATATTTGTCGGTTACTATTTTAAAAGTAATCGACAAGATTTTTATTTTCAACATATTCCTCGGTTACTATTTCAAAAGTAATCGGCAAGATTTTTATTTTCAGCATGTTCGTCGGTTACTATTTCAAAAGTAATCGGCAAGATTTTTTTTTTCAACATATTTGTCGGTTACTATTTTAAAAGTAATCGACAAGACTTTATTTTCAGCACATTCGTCGGTTACTATTTCAAAAGTAATCGGCAAGATTTTTATTTTCAACATATTCGTCGGTTACTATTTCATAAGTAATCGGCATGATTTATTCTCAGCACATTCGTCGATTACTATTTCAAAAGTAATCGGCAAGATTTTTATTTTCAACATATTCCTCGGTTACTATTTAAAAAGTAATCGGTAAGATTTTTATTTTCAACATATTCGTCGCTTACTATTTCAAAAGTAATCAGCAAGATTTTTATTTTCAACATATTCGTCGCTTACTATTTCAAAAGTAATCGGCATGATTTATTTTCAGCACATTCGTCGGTTACTATTCCAAAAGTAATCGGCAAGATTTTTATTGTGAGCACATTCGTCGGTTACTATTTTAAAAGTAATCGACAAGACTTTTATTTTCAGCACATTTGTCGGTTACTATTTCAAAAGTAATCGGCATGATTTATTTTCAGCATATTCGTCGGTTACTATTTCGATAGTAATCGGCAAGATTTTTATTTTCAACATATTCCTCGGTTACTATTTAAAAAGTAATCGGTAAGATTTTTATTTTCAACATATTCGTCGCTTACTATTTCAAAAGTAATCAGCAAGATTTTTATTTTCAACATATTCGTCGCTTACTATTTCAAAAGTAATCGGCTTGATTTATTTTCAGCACATTCGTCGGTTACTATTTCAAAAGTAATCGGCAAGATTTTTATTTTGAGCACATTCGTCGGTTACTATTTTAAAAGTAATCGACAAGACTTTTATTTTCAGCACATTTGTCGGTTACTATTTCAAAAGTAATCGGCACGATTTATTTTCAGCACATTCGTTGGTTACTATTTCAAAAGTAATCGGCAAGATTTTTATTTTGAGCACATTCGTCGGTTACTATTTTAAAAGTAATCGACAAGACTTTTATTTTCAGCACATTTGTCGGTTACTATTTCAAAAGTAATCGGCATGATTTATTTTCAGCACATTCGTCGGTTACTATTTCAAAAGTAATCGGCAAGACTTTATTTTCAACATATTCCTCGGTTACTATTTCAAAAGTAATCGGCAAGATTTTTATTTTCAGCATGTTCGTCGGTTACTATTTCAAAGGTAATCAGCAGTATTTATTTTCAGCACATTCGTCGGTTACTATTTCAAAAGTAATCGGCAAGACTTTATTTTCAGCACTTTCGTCGGTTACTATTTCAAATGTAATCGGCCTTATTTATTTTCAGCACATTCGTCGGTTACTATTTCAAAAGTAATCGGCAAGATTTTTATTTTGAGCACATTCGTCGGTTACTATTTCAAAAGTAATCGGCAAGATTTTTATTTTCAGCATATTCGTCGGTTACTATTTCAAAGGTAATCAGCAGTATTTATTTTCAGCACATTCGTCGGTTACTATTTTAAAAGTAATCGACAAGGCTTTATTTTCAGCACATTCGTCGGTTACTATTTCAAAAGTAATCGGCAAGATTTTTATTTTCAGCATATTCGTCGGTTACTAATTCAAAGGTAATCAGCAGTATTTATTTTGAGCACATTCGTCGGTTACTATTTCAAAAGTAATCGGCAAGATTTTTATTTTCAGCATATTCGTCGGTTACTATTTCAAAGGTAATCAGCAGTATTTATTTTCAGCACATTCGTCGGTTACTATTTCAAAAGTAATCGGCAAGATTTTTATTTTCAACATATTCGTCGGTTACTATTTCGATAGTAATCGGCAAGATTTTTATTTTCAGCATATTTGTCGGTTACTATTTTAAAAGTAATCGACAAGATTTTTATTTTCAACATATTCCTCGGTTACTATTTCAAAAGTAATCGGCAAGATTTTTATTTTCAGCATGTTCGTCGGTTACTATTTCAAAAGTAATCGGCAAGATTTTTTTTTTCAACATATTTGTCGGTTACTATTTTAAAAGTAATCGACAAGACTTTATTTTCAGCACATTCGTCGGTTACTATTTCAAAAGTAATCGGCAAGATTTTTATTTTCAACATATTCGTCGGTTACTATTTCATAAGTAATCGGCATGATTTATTCTCAGCACATTCGTCGGTTACTATTTCAAAAGTAATCGGCAAGATTTTTATTTTCAACATATTCCTCGGTTACTATTTAAAAAGTAATCGGTAAGATTTTTATTTTCAACATATTCGTCGCTTACTATTTCAAAAGTAATCAGCAAGATTTTTATTTTCAACATATTCGTCGCTTACTATTTCAAAAGTAATCGGCATGATTTATTTTCAGCACATTCGTCGGTTACTATTCCAAAAGTAATCGGCAAGATTTTTATTGTGAGCACATTCGTCGGTTACTATTTTAAAAGTAATCGACAAGACTTTTATTTTCAGCACATTTGTCGGTTACTATTTCAAAAGTAATCGGCATGATTTATTTTCAGCATATTCGTCGGTTACTATTTCGATAGTAATCGGCAAGATTTTTATTTTCAGCATATTTGTCGGTTACTATTTTAAAAGTAATCGACAAGATTTTTATTTTCAACATATTCCTCGGTTACTATTTCAAAAGTAATCGGCAAGATTTTTATTTTCAGCATGTTCGTCGGTTACTATTTCAAAAGTAATCGGCAAGATTTTTTTTTTAACATATTTGTCGGTTACTATTTTAAAAGTAATCGACAAGACTTTATTTTCAGCACATTCGTCGGTTACTATTTCAAAAGTAATCGGCAAGATTTTTATTTTCAACATATTCGTCGGTTACTATTTCATAAGTAATCGGCATGATTTATTCTCAGCACATTCGTGGTTACTATTTCAAAAGTAATCGGCAAGATTTTTATTTTCAACATATTCCTCGGTTACTATTTAAAAAGTAATCGGTAAGATTTTTATTTTCAACATATTCGTCGCTTACTATTTCAAAAGTAATCAGCAAGATTTTTATTTTCAACATATTCGTCGCTTACTATTTCAAAAGTAATCGGCTTGATTTATTTTCAGCACATTCGTCGGTTACTATTTCAAAAGTAATCGGCAAGATTTTTATTTTGAGCACATTCGTCGGTTACTATTTTAAAAGTAATCGACAAGACTTTTATTTTCAGCACATTTGTCGGTTACTATTTCAAAAGTAATCGGCACGATTTATTTTCAGCACATTCGTTGGTTACTATTTCAAAAGTAATCGGCAAGATTTTTATTTTGAGCACATTCGTCGGTTACTATTTTAAAAGTAATCGACAAGACTTTTATTTTCAGCACATTTGTCGATTACTATTTCAAAAGTAATCGGCATGATTTATTTTCAGCACATTCGTCGGTTACTATTTCAAAAGTAATCGACAAGACTTTATTTTCAACATATTCCTCGGTTACTATTTCAAAAGTAATCGGCAAGATTTTTATTTTCAGCATGTTCGTCGGTTACTATTTCAAAAGTAATCGGCAAGATTTTTTTTTTCAACATATTTGTCGGTTACTATTTTAAAAGTAATCGACAAGACTTTATTAACAGCACATTCGTCGGTTACTATTTCAAAAGTAATCGGCAAGATTTTTATTTTCAGCATATTCGTCGGTTACTATTTCAAAGGTAATCAGCAGTATTTATTTTCAGCACATTCGTCGGTTACTATTTCAAAAGTAATCGGCAAGATTTTTATTTTCAGCATATTCGTCGGTTACTATTTCAAAGGTAATCAGCAGTATTTATTTTCAGCACATTCGTCGGTTACTATTTTAAAAGTAATCGACAAGGCTTTATTTTCAGCACATTCGTCGGTTACTATTTCAAAAGTAATCGGCAAGATTTTTATTTTCAGCATATTCGTCGGTTACTCTTTCAAAGGTAATCAGCAGTATTTATTTTCAGCACATTCGTCGGTTACTATTTCAAAAGTAATCAACAAGATTTTTATTTTCAGCATATTCGTCGGTTACTATTTCAAAGGTAATCAGCAGTATTTATTTTCAGCACATTCGTCGGTTACTATTTCAAAAGTAATCGGCAAGATTTTTATTTTCAACATATTCGTCGGTTACTATTTCAACATCCCAGGGCAATAAGCCTCCTTAATTCTAATAATTCTAAATAACTATTATCCTCCTATTTTCAAAAATAATATTATTTCTTCTACTCCACTTAAATAATAAAAAATCATTACTACCTCTCATATAATAAAATATAATAAAATAGCAACATCAACAATTCACATAAATCAACATAAATAATTCTAAAGCACATAAAACACACACAAATCAACTAAAATAAATAAATAACAACTAGGGCGTTACAACTCTCCCCAACTTAGAGAATTTCGTCCTCGAAATAATACCTTAAGCAACAAACAACTCAGGATAGGACTCTTGCATCTTGCTCTCCAACTCCCAAGTCAAACTCTCACCGGTTACACCGCCCCAAACAACTCTAACCAGAGGTATCTCCTTACCTCTCAACTGCTTCACCTTGCGATCATCAATCCTCAAAGGTAAAGTCTCAACAGTAAGATTATCCCTGACTTGCACATCATCTCTAGGAATAACATGTGAAGGATCCGCTACATACTTTCTCAACTGCGACACATGAAACACATCATGCAAGTTTGATAGATGGGGTGGCAATCCAATCCGATACGCCACGGTTCCAATTCTCTCGGAAATTTGATAAGGACCAATGAACTTTGGAGTCAACAGCCCTGCAGGCTTCTGGTGCTCTACCTTAGACTTCTGACAAGTCAAACATGCATAAACAAATTGGGCAACATCCCTCTTCAAACCGGACCACCAAAATAATTTCTTCAAATCATGATACATTTTAGTAGCTCCAGGATGAATACTCAAACTACTCTTATGACTTTCTTCTAAAATCAACTTCTTCAAACCCTCATCATCCGGAATACAAATCCTTCCTCTAAACCTCAACACACCTTGGTCATCGATTTTAAAGTCACCATCTGCATTTTGGTCACTAACAGCCATCAAATCCACAAACTTAACATCAAGCTTCTGCGCCTCTTTGATATCATTCAAGAAGTCACTATTAATCTTCAACATGCCCAACTTCACACTCTGAGGCGATCTTTCACAAACAAGACTCAAGTCCCTAAATTGTTCAAGCAACTCGAATTCTTTCACCATCAACGCCGACATATGCAATGTCTTTCTACTCAACGCATCAGCCACAACATTAGCTTTTCCAGGATGGTAATTCAAACCAAAATCGTAATCCTTAAGCAACTCAAGCCACCTCCTCTGCCTCATGTTCAACTCCTTCTGATCAAACAAATACTTTAAACTCTTATGATCACTAAACACTTCAAATCTGGAACCATACAAATAATGCCTCCAAATTTTCAAAACAAATACCACGGCTGCCAATTCTAGATCATGTGTAGGATAATTCTTTTCATGCACTCTCAGCTGTCTAGAAGCATACGCTACCACCTTGCCATCTTGCATCAGAACACCACCTAAGCCCAACTTAGATGCATCACAATAAACAACAAAAGGTTCTTCTGGCTTTGGTAAAATCAAAATAGGAGCAGTCGTCAATCTTTGCTTCAACTCATTGAAACTACTCTCACATTGAGCATCCCACACAAATGCTTTACCTTTACAGGTCAGCTGCGTCAAAGGAAGTGCCAACTTCGAAAATCCTTCAATAAATCTGCGGTAATAACCAGCCAAACCAAGAAAACTTCTCACCTCAGTAACTGACTTTGGTGTCTCCCACTGCGACACAGCATCAACCTTCGAAGGATCTACAGCAATACCATTACCAGAAATAATGTGGCCAAGAAAACTTACTTCACTCAGCCAGAACTCGCACTTGGATAACTTGGCATACAGCTTCTTCTCTTTCAGCACTTGCAATACAATCTTCAAATGTTCTGCATGCTCAGCTTCAGTCTTAGAATATATTAAAATATCATCAATAAAAACCACAACAAATTGATCCAGATACTCATGAAAAATTCGGTTCATATATTCCATAAACACACCAGGCGCATTAGTAACACCGAAAGGCATCACCTTATATTCATAATGACCATACCGCGTCCTAAACGCCGTCTTTTGCATATCCTCATCCTTCACCTTTATCTGATGGTAACCTGACCTCAAGTCAATTTTGCTAAACACACGGGCACCCACGAGTTGATCCATCAAATCGTCAATTCTCGGAAGTGGATACCTATTCTTTATCGTCACTTTATTCAACTGACGGTAATCGATACATAACCGCATGCTACCATCCTTCTTCTTTACCAACAACACCGGCGCTCCCCACGGTGAAACACTCGGTCTTACAAACTTCTTGTCAAGCAAGTCTTCTAATTGTCTCTTTAATTCAGCCAACTCTGAAGCTGACATACGGTAAGGAGCCATCGACACAGGCTTCGTACCCGGCACCAGGTCTATCGAAAACTCAACCTCTCTCTGTGGTGGCACATCTGGAATCTCATCAGGGAAAACTTCAGGAAATTCCTTCAGAACAGGCAGCCCATCAATCACAGCTTGGTTCTCCACCGACAAGAATGCCAACAAAGAAAACATCAACACGCCATCTTGTTCTAGCCGCTTCATCTCCTTAGTGGATAAAAATTCTGCCCCACTCTCTTCTTCAGCAGAAGAAAATCTCACCGTCCTGCTAAAACAACTACTACGAACATGGTTATACTCTAACCAGTTCTCTACGCAACAAACAACAAAACAGGGCAACAAAAGACAGTTTAAAGCTGTCACACAACACTACTAGGCTCGACACGACTCTTCTAATGGTCTGACAGACCGACCTGCTCTGATACCAATTGTAACACCCCGTTCCCGAAATAACGTAATAATAATAATACTAATAATCCTAATCAGAGTTATTCAACAATACAACGGAGTATCACACTACTATTTCAAATTTCTTTTAAATAGAATATAAAACTATTTAAAACCATCATCATATTAAAATTCTGCAGCGGAAAGTCTTTATATAAAAATCATATTCAACAACTACATCATAATCTTGGCACAAAGACCATTAACATAATAAAACTGTTTGACAATCAAATCTCATCAACATCTTCTTCAAAGAAATGATACATAAAGGAATACAAGAAAGACAACGTTCCCCCATCCCTACTATGTATCAGAGCCCTAGACGCAAGAGCCAACATCACTAGTCTTCGCTACCTGCACTTGCCCACAAGGCGGCAATTCCAGCAGAAGGGGTGAGTTCACAAATCAAAGGTAAATATACAGATATATGAATCATCAAAGTAAATTGAAAACAACAACAACAACAAACAGCAACATTATCAACATCATCTCAACTTTATAAATTAAATACATCTTTGATTAATATCTGCAACAACAACAACACACTTGTGGCAACATCTCACCAACATAATCCCCAAAAAGGACAACTCACTCCTACAACTAATGCAAGACTCCATCAACATCTAATGCATTATGCATGTGGTACCAACTACGCGCGTTGAATGCTAAGCATTCCAGGGCAATAAGCCCCCAACAGTTGGATGGTTAAAGCATCCCAGGGCAATAAGCCCCCAACAGGTGAACGATAAAGCGTTCCAGGGCAATAAGCCCCCAACAGGTGAATGATAAACATTCCAGGGCAATAAGCCCCCAACAAATGCAAATGAGTATGAAATGACTCTATGGTGTATATCAGCATACAACCCAACATCTTAAAGGAGCATATCAGCATGCAACCAACAACAACAACAACTTAGGATACCCTCCCCAACTGGATAACACCACTCAACCTCATCCAAAACAACTCAAGTTTAGCAAAATATAATATTCTCATGTAAACATACATTAATCCATCGTATCAACAACAATAGCAACATATACATTAATCAATTACATTCATACCAAAGTCTAAAACATCCTTCAAGAGCAAACCAAGTTTGATCAATAAGACATAAGCTAAATACTCATAAAACACCTCAATTAAACCTCTAATACTTAAGTTTGAAGTTTGGGAACTAACCATAGGTTTTGGACTAACTTGGAACTAGTTATGCTAAGTTTTCTTAGAGTTTTCTAGAGACCCACCTGGACTATTTTCATCATAACTCAAAATCTACAAATCATTTTCAAGCCCAACCAACGCCATTAGAAAGCTAACTTAATTACCTAAAACTTTCATGTTTACACCAAAAGCTAGTTCAAAGCAGAAATGGGTGAAAAATAGTGAAATATGAAGGATCTGGTTCACAAAAATCGTGTCACGATTTTGGAAATCGCGACGCGTTTTTACGTCCAGAACCACTTAGCATTCTGCCATCAAAATCGCGTTATGGCTGTAAAAATCGCGGCACGGTTTGACAGTATCAAGTCAAAAAAACAGCTTTTTCAGAAATGCGATTTCAGCATGGTTTTACCCCAAAAATCCCAACTTTGATCCCTTTATCACCCAAAATGAATTGTTACATTGTTTACGGGTTCATTATACAACAAAACATCAGAAACATATCATGGAAACATCATCAACAACATAAAACAACATCATAGAGCAAATTATCATGTTCTTAAACCTAATTCCAAAAACCACCATTTTCAATCCATTTTCATGAAATCATATACATATATATTAACAATTGAAAGGTAAACCCACCCTTACCTGATTAGACGAATTAAACAAAGCAATTCCTAGCAATTCTCCTCTTGGTTCTTCTCCCTAGCTCTCTTCCTGGTTTTCTCTCCAAAGGTCTGTTCTTGTTTTACTGATACGTGCTCTGTTCCTTATTTCCTTTTTACTGACTTTTGCTATTCTATCTCTTAACAAAGTATAACTCCCTCTTTCTATCTTAACTCCCCACTAATTCCTTTTAATTTTCATTAACCCTCCTTAATTCTAATAATTCTAAATAACTATTATCCTCCTATTTTCAAAAATAATATTATTTCTTCTACTCCACTTAAATAATAAAAAATCATTACTACCTCCCATATAATAAAATATAATAAAATAGCAACATCAACAATTCACATAAATCAACATAAATAATTCTAAAGCACATAAAACACACACAAATCAACTAAAATAAATAAATAACAACTAGGGCGTTACAACTCTCCCCAACTTAGAGAATTTCGTCCTCGAAATAATACCTTAAGCAACAAACAACTCAGGATAGGACTCTTGCATCTTGCTCTCCAACTCCCAAGTCAAACTCTCACCGGTTACACCGCCCCAAACAACTCTAACCAGAGGTATCTCCTTACCTCTCAACTGCTTCACCTTGCGATCATCAATCCTCAAAGGTAAAGTCTCAACAGTAAGATTATCCCTGACTTGCACATCATCTCTAGGAATAACATGTGAAGGATCCGCTACATACTTTCTCAACTGCGACACATGAAACACATCATGCAAGTTTGATAGATGGGGTGGCAATCCAATCCGATACGCCACGGTTCCAATTCTCTCGGAAATTTGATAAGGACCAATGAACTTTGGAGTCAACAGCCCTGCAGGCTTCTGGTGCTCTACCTTAGACTTCTGACAAGTCAAACATGCATAAACAAATTGGGCAACATCCCTCTTCAAACCGGACCACCAAAATAATTTCTTCAAATCATGATACATTTTAGTAGCTCCAGGATGAATACTCAAACTACTCTTATGACTTTCTTCTAAAATCAACTTCTTCAAACCCTCATCATCCGGAATACAAATCCTTCCTCTAAACCTCAACACACCTTGGTCATCGATTTTAAAGTCACCATCTGCATTTTGGTCACTAACAGCCATCAAATCCACAAACTTAACATCAAGCTTCTGCGCCTCTTTGATATCATTCAAGAAGTCACTATTAATCTTCAACATGCCCAACTTCACACTCTGAGGCGATCTTTCACAAACAAGACTCAAGTCCCTAAATTGTTCAAGCAACTCGAATTCTTTCACCATCAACGCCGACATATGCAATGTCTTTCTACTCAACGCATCAGCCACAACATTAGCTTTTCCAGGATGGTAATTCAAACCAAAATCGTAATCCTTAAGCAACTCAAGCCACCTCCTCTGCCTCATGTTCAACTCCTTCTGATCAAACAAATACTTTAAACTCTTATGATCACTAAACACTTCAAATCTGGAACCATACAAATAATGCCTCCAAATTTTCAAAACAAATACCACGGCTGCCAATTCTAGATCATGTGTAGGATAATTCTTTTCATGCACTCTCAGCTGTCTAGAAGCATACGCTACCACCTTGCCATCTTGCATCAGAACACCACCTAAGCCCAACTTAGATGCATCACAATAAACAACAAAAGGTTCTTCTGGCTTTGGTAAAATCAAAATAGGAGCAGTCGTCAATCTTTGCTTCAACTCATTGAAACTACTCTCACATTGAGCATCCCACACAAATGCTTTACCTTTACAGGTCAGCTGCGTCAAAGGAAGTGCCAACTTCGAAAATCCTTCAATAAATCTGCGGTAATAACCAGCCAAACCAAGAAAACTTCTCACCTCAGTAACTGACTTTGGTGTCTCCCACTGCGACACAGCATCAACCTTCGAAGGATCTACAGCAATACCATTACCAGAAATAATGTGGCCAAGAAAACTTACTTCACTCAGCCAGAACTCGCACTTGGATAACTTGGCATACAGCTTCTTCTCTTTCAGCACTTGCAATACAATCTTCAAATGTTCTGCATGCTCAGCTTCAGTCTTAGAATATATTAAAATATCATCAATAAAAACCACAACAAATTGATCCAGATACTCATGAAAAATTCGGTTCATATATTCCATAAACACACCAGGCGCATTAGTAACACCGAAAGGCATCACCTTATATTCATAATGACCATACCGCGTCCTAAACGCCGTCTTTTGCATATCCTCATCCTTCACCTTTATCTGATGGTAACCTGACCTCAAGTCAATTTTGCTAAACACACGGGCACCCACGAGTTGATCCATCAAATCGTCAATTCTCGGAAGTGGATACCTATTCTTTATCGTCACTTTATTCAACTGACGGTAATCGATACATAACCGCATGCTACCATCCTTCTTCTTTACCAACAACACCGGCGCTCCCCACGGTGAAACACTCGGTCTTACAAACTTCTTGTCAAGCAAGTCTTCTAATTGTCTCTTTAATTCAGCCAACTCTGAAGCTGACATACGGTAAGGAGCCATCGACACAGGCTTCGTACCCGGCACCAGGTCTATCGAAAACTCAACCTCTCTCTCCGGTGGCACATCTGGAATCTCATCAGGGAAAACTTCAGGAAATTCCTTCAGAACAGGCAGCCCATCAATCACAGCTTGGTTCTCCACCGACAAGAATGCCAACAAAGAAAACATCAACACGCCATCTTGTTCTAGCCGCTTCATCTCCTTAGTGGATAAAAATTCTGCCCCACTCTCTTCTTCAGCAGAAGAAAATCTCACCGTCCTGCTAAAACAACTACTACGAACATGGTTATACTCTAACCAGTTCTCTACGCAACAAACAACAAAACAGGGCAACAAAAGACAGTTTAAAGCTGTCACACAACACTACTAGGCTCGACACGACTCTTCTAATGGTCTGACAGACTTTATTTTCAACATATTTGTCGGTTACTATTTTAAAAGTAATCGACAAGACTTTATTTTCAGCACATTCGTCGGTTACTATTTCAAAAGTAATCGGCAAGATTTTTATTTTCAGCATATTCGTCGGTTACTATTTCAAAGGTAATCAGCAGTGTTTAATTTCAGCACATTCGTCGGTTACTATTTCAAAAGTAATCGGCAAGATTTTTATTTTCAGCATATTCCTTGGTTACTATTTCAAAGGTAATCAGCAGTATTTATTTTCAGCACATTCGTCGGTTACTATTTCAAAAGTAATCGGCCAGATTTTTATTTTCAACATATTCGTCGCTTACTATTTCAAAAGTAATCAACAAGATTTTTAATTTCAACATATTCGTCGCTTACTATTTCAAAAGTAATCGGCATGATTTATTTTCAGCACATTCGTCGGTTACTATTTCAAAAGTAATCGGCAAGATTTTTATTTTGAGCACATTGGTCGGTTACTATTTTAAAAGTAATCGACAAGACTTTTATTTTCAGCATATTCGTCGGTTACTATTTCGAAAGTAATCGGCAAGATTTTTAGTTTCAGCATATTTGTCGGTTACTATTTTAAAAGTAATCGACAAGATTTTTATTTTCAACATATTCGTCGGTTACTATTTCAAAAGTAATCGGCAAGATTTTTATTTTCAGCATATTTGTCGGTAACTATATTAAAAGTAATCGACAAGATTTCTATTTTCAACATATTCGTCGGTTACTATTTCAAACGTAATCGGCAAGACTTTATTATCAGCACATTCGTTGGTTACTATTTTAAAAGTAATCGGCAAGATTTTTATTTTCAACATATTCGTCGCTTACTATTTCAAACGTAATCGGCAAGACTTTATTTTCAGCATATTCGTCGGTTACTATTTCAAAAGTAATCAGCAAGATTTTTATTTTCAGCATATTCGTCGGTTACTATTTCAAAAGTAATCGGCAAGATTTTTATTTTCAGCATATTTGTCGGTTACTATATTAAAAGTAATCGGCAAGATTTTTATTTTCAACATATTCCTCGGTTACTATTTCAAAAGTAATCGGCAAGATTTTTATTTTCAGCATGTTCGTCGGTTACTATTTCAAAAGTAATCGGCAAGATTTTTATTTTGAGCACATTGGTCGGTTACTATTTTAAAAGTAATCGACAAGACTTTTATTTTCAGCATATTCGTCGGTTACTATTTCGAAAGTAATCGACAAGATTTTTATTTTGAGCACATTCGTCGGTTACTATTTTAAAAGTAATCGACAAGACTTTTATTTTCAGCACATTTGTCGGTTACTATTTCAAAAGTAATCGGCACGATTTATTTTCAGCACATTCGTTGGTTACTATTTCAAAGGTAATCAGCAGTATTTATTTTCAGCACATTCGTCGGTTACTATTTCAAAAGTAATCGGCAAGATTTTTATTTTCAGCATATTCGTTGGTTACTATTTCAAAGGTAATCAACAGTATTTATTTTCAGCACATTCGTCGGTTACTATTTTAAAAGTAATCGACAAGGCTTTATTTTCAGCACATTCGTCGGTTACTATTTCAAAAGTAATCGGCAAGATTTTTATTTTCAGCATATTCGTCGGTTACTATTTCAAAGGTAATCAGCAGTATTTATTTTCAGCACATTCGTCGGTTACTATTTCAAAAGTAATCGGCAAGATTTTTATTTTCAGCATATTCGTTGGTTACTATTTCAAAGGTAATCAACAGTATTTATTTTCAGCACATTCGTCGGTTACTATTTTAAAAGTAATCGACAAGGCTTTATTTTCAGCACATTCGTCGGTTACTATTTCAAAAGTAATCGGCAAGATTTTTATTTTCAGCATATTCGTCGTTTACTATTTCAAAGGTAATCAGCAGTATTTATTTTCAGCACATTCGTCGGTTACTATTTCAAAAGTAATCGGCAAGATTTTTATTTTCAGCATATTCGTCGGTTACTATTTCAAAGGTAATCAGCAGTATTTATTTTCAGCACATTCGTCGGTTACTATTTCAAAAGTAATCGGCAAGATTTTTATTTTCAACATATTCGTCGCTTACTATTTCAAAAGTAATCAGCAAGATTTTTATTTTCAACATATTCGTCGCTTACTATTTTAAAAGTAATCGGCATGATTTTTATTTTCAGCACATTCGTCGGTTACTATTTCAAAAGTAATCGGCAAGATTTTTATTTTGAGCACATTCGTCGGTTACTATTTTAAAAGTAATCGACAAGACTTTTATTTTTAGCATATTCGTCGGTTACTATTTCGAAAGTAATCGGCAAGATTTTTATTTTCAGCATATTTGTCGGTTACTATTTTAAAAGTAATCGACAAGATTTTTATTTTCAACATATTCGTCGGTTACTATTTCATAAGTAATCGGCATGATTTCTTTTCAGCACATTCGTCGGTTACTATTTCAAAAGTAATCGGCATGATCTATTTTCTGCACATTCGTCGGTTACTATTTCAAAAGTAATCGGCAAGATTTTTATTTTCAGCATATTCGTCGGTTACTATTTCAAAAGTAATCGGCAAGATTTTTATTTTCAGCATATTTGTCGGTTACTATATTAAAAGTAATCGACAAGATTTTTATTTTCAACATATTCGTCGGTTACTATTTCAAACGTAATCGGCAAGACTTTATTATCAGCACATTCGTTGGTTACTATTTTAAAAGTAATCGGCAAGATTTTTATTTTCAACATATTCGTCGGTTACTATTTCAAACGTAATCGGCAAGACTTTATTTTCAGCATATTCGTCGGTTACTATTTCAAAAGTAATCGGCAAGATTTTTATTTTCAGCGTATTCGTCGGTTACTATTTAGAAAGTAATCGCCAAGATTTTTATTTTCAGCATATTTGTCGGTTACTATATTAAAAGTAATCGACAAGATTTTTATTTTCAACATATTCGTCGGTTACTATTTCAAACGTAATCGGCAAGACTTTATTATCAGCACATTCGTTGGTTACTATTTTAAAAGTAATCGGCAAGATTTTTATTTTCAACATATTCGTCGGTTACTATTTCAAAAGTAATCGGCAAGACTTTATTTTCAGCACTTTCGTCGGTTACTATTTCAAATGTAATCGGCAGGATTTTTATTTTCAGCATATTCGTCGGTTACTATTTCGATAGTAATCGGCAAGATTTTTATTTTCAGCATATTTGTCGGTTACTATTTTAAAAGTAATCGACAAGATTTTTATTTTCAACATATTCCTCGGTTACTATTTCAAAAGTAATCGGCAAGATTTTTATTTTCAGCATGTTCGTCGGTTACTATTTCAAAAGTAATCGGCAAGATTTTTTTTTTCAACATATTTGTCGGTTACTATTTTAAAAGTAATCGACAAGACTTTATTTTCAGCACATTCGTCGGTTACTATTTCAAAAGTAATCGGCAAGATTTTTATTTTCAACATATTCGTCGGTTACTATTTCAAAGGTAATCGGCATGATTTATTCTCAGCACATTCGTCGGTTACTATTTCAAAAGTAATCGGCAAGATTTTTATTTTCAACATATTCCTCGGTTACTATTTAAAAAGTAATCGGTAAGATTTTTCTTTTCAACATATTCGTCGCTTACTATTTCAAAAGTAATCAGCAAGATTTTTATTTTCAACATATTCGTCGCTTACTATTTCAAAAGTAATCGGCATGATTTATTTTCAGCACATTCGTCGGTTACTATTTCAAAAGTAATCGGCAAGATTTTTATTTTGAGCACATTCGTCGGTTACTATTTTAAAAGTAATCGACAAGACATTTATTTTCAGCACATTTGTCGGTTACTATTTCAAAAGTAATCGGCATGATTTATTTTCAGCACATTCGTCGGTTACTATTTCAAAAGTAATCGGCAAGATTTTTATTTTGAGCACATTCGTCGATTTCTATTTTAAAAGTAATCGGTAAGATTTTTCTTTTCAACATATTCGTCGCTTACTATTTCAAAAGTAATCAGCAAGATTTTTATTTTCAACATATTCCTCGGTTACTATTTCAAAAGTAATCGGCAAGATTTTTATTTTCAGCATGTTCGTCGGTTACTATTTCAAAAGTAATCGGCAAGATTTTTTTTTTCAACATATTTGTCGGTTACTATTTTAAAAGTAATCGACAAGACTTTATTTTCAGCACATTCGTCGGTTACTATTTCAAAAGTAATCGGCAAGATTTTTATTTTCAACATATTCGTCGGTTACTATTTCAAAGGTAATCGGCATGATTTATTCTCAGCACATTCGTCGGTTACTATTTCAAAAGTAATCGGCAAGATTTTTATTTTCAACATATTCCTCGGTTACTATTTAAAAAGTAATCGGTAAGATTTTTCTTTTCAACATATTCGTCGCTTACTATTTCAAAAGTAATCAGCAAGATTTTTATTTTCAACATATTCGTCGCTTACTATTTCAAAAGTAATCGGCATGATTTATTTTCAGCACATTCGTCGGTTACTATTTCAAAAGTAATCGGCAAGATTTTTATTTTGAGCACATTCGTCGGTTACTATTTTAAAAGTAATCGACAAGACATTTATTTTCAGCACATTTGTCGGTTACTATTTCAAAAGTAATTGGCATGATTTATTTTCAGCACATTCGTCGGTTACTATTTCAAAAGTAATCGGCAAGATTTTTATTTTGAGCACATTCGTCGATTACTATTTTAAAAGTAATCGACAAGACTTTTATTTTCAGCACATTTGTCGGTTATTATTTCAAAAGTAATCGGCATGATTTATTTTCAGCACATTCGTCGGTTACTATTTCAAAAGTAATCGGCAAGACTTTATTTTCAACATATTCCTCGGTTACTATTTCAAAAGTAATCGGCAAGATTTTTATTTTCAGCATGTTCGTCGGTAACTATTTCAAAAGTAATCGGCAAGATTTTTTTTTTCAACATATTTGTCGGTTACTATTTTAAAAGTAATCGACAAGACTTTATTTTCAGCACATTCGTCGGTTACTATTTCAAAAGTAATCGGCAAGATTTTTATTTTCAGCATATTCGTCGGTTACTATTTCAAAGGTAATCAGCAATATTTATTTTCAGCACATTCGTCGGTTACTATTTCAAAAGTAAACGGCAAGATTTTTATTTTCAGCATATTCGTCGGTTACTATTTCAAAGGTAATCAGCAGTATTTATTTTCAGCACATTCGTCGGTTACTATTTCAAAAGTAATCGGCAAGATTTTTATTTTCAACATATTCGTCAGTGACTATTTCATAAGTAATCGGCATGATTTATTCTCAGCACATTCGTCGGTTACTATTTCAAAAGTAATCGGCAAGATTTTTATTTTCAACATATTCGTCGCTTACTATTTCAAAAGTAATCAGCAAGATTTTTATTTTAAACATATTCGTCGCTTACTATTTCAAAAGTAATCGGCATGATTTATTTTCAGCACATTCGTCGGTTACTATTTCAAAAGTAATCGGCAAGATTTTTATTTTGAGCACATTCGTCGGTTACTATTTTAAAAGTAATCGACAAGACTTTTATTTTTAGCATATTCGTCGGTTACTATTTCGAAAGTAATCGGCAAGATTTTTATTTTCAGCATATTTGTCGGTTACTATTTTAAAAGTAATCGACAAGATTTTTATTTTCAACATATTCGTCGGTTACTATTTCATAAGTAATCGGCATGATTTCTTTTCAGCACATTCGTCGGTTACTATTTCAAAAGTAATCGGCATGATCTATTTTCTGCACATTCGTCGGTTACTATTTCAAAAGTAATCGGCAAGATTTTTATTTTCAGCATATTCGTCGGTTACTATTTCAAAAGTAATCGGCAAGATTTTTATTTTCAGCATATTTGTCGGTTACTATATTAAAAGTAATCGACAAGATTTTTATTTTCAACATATTCGTCGGTTACTATTTCAAACGTAATCGGCAAGACTTTATTATCAGCACATTCGTTGGTTACTATTTTAAAAGTAATCGGCAAGATTTTTATTTTCAACATATTCGTCGGTTACTATTTCAAACGTAATCGGCAAGACTTTATTTTCAGCATATTCGTCGGTTACTATTTCAAAAGTAATCGGCAAGATTTTTATTTTCAGCGTATTCGTCGGTTACTATTTAGAAAGTAATCGCCAAGATTTTTATTTTCAGCATATTTGTCGGTTACTATATTAAAAGTAATCGACAAGATTTTTATTTTCAACATATTCGTCGGTTACTATTTCAAACGTAATCGGCAAGACTTTATTATCAGCACATTCGTTGGTTACTATTTTAAAAGTAATCGGCAAGATTTTTATTTTCAACATATTCGTCGGTTACTATTTCAAAAGTAATCGGCAAGACTTTATTTTCAGCACTTTCGTCGGTTACTATTTCAAATGTAATCGGCAGGATTTTTATTTTCAGCATATTCGTCGGTTACTATTTCGATAGTAATCGGCAAGATTTTTATTTTCAGCATATTTGTCGGTTACTATTTTAAAAGTAATCGACAAGATTTTTATTTTCAACATATTCCTCGGTTACTATTTCAAAAGTAATCGGCAAGATTTTTATTTTCAGCATGTTCGTCGGTTACTATTTCAAAAGTAATCGGCAAGATTTTTTTTTTCAACATATTTGTCGGTTACTATTTTAAAAGTAATCGACAAGACTTTATTTTCAGCACATTCGTCGGTTACTATTTCAAAAGTAATCGGCAAGATTTTTATTTTCAACATATTCGTCGGTTACTATTTCAAAGGTAATCGGCATGATTTATTCTCAGCACATTCGTCGGTTACTATTTCAAAAGTAATCGGCAAGATTTTTATTTTCAACATATTCCTCGGTTACTATTTAAAAAGTAATCGGTAAGATTTTTCTTTTCAACATATTCGTCGCTTACTATTTCAAAAGTAATCAGCAAGATTTTTATTTTCAACATATTCGTCGCTTACTATTTCAAAAGTAATCGGCATGATTTATTTTCAGCACATTCGTCGGTTACTATTTCAAAAGTAATCGGCAAGATTTTTATTTTGAGCACATTCGTCGGTTACTATTTTAAAAGTAATCGACAAGACATTTATTTTCAGCACATTTGTCGGTTACTATTTCAAAAGTAATCGGCATGATTTATTTTCAGCACATTCGTCGGTTACTATTTCAAAAGTAATCGGCAAGATTTTTATTTTGAGCACATTCGTCGATTACTATTTTAAAAGTAATCGGTAAGATTTTTCTTTTCAACATATTCGTCGCTTACTATTTCAAAAGTAATCAGCAAGATTTTTATTTTCAACATATTCCTCGGTTACTATTTCAAAAGTAATCGGCAAGATTTTTATTTTCAGCATGTTCGTCGGTTACTATTTCAAAAGTAATCGGCAAGATTTTTTTTTTCAACATATTTGTCGGTTACTATTTTAAAAGTAATCGACAAGACTTTATTTTCAGCACATTCGTCGGTTACTATTTCAAAAGTAATCGGCAAGATTTTTATTTTCAACATATTCGTCGGTTACTATTTCAAAGGTAATCGGCATGATTTATTCTCAGCACATTCGTCGGTTACTATTTCAAAAGTAATCGGCAAGATTTTTATTTTCAACATATTCCTCGGTTACTATTTAAAAAGTAATCGGTAAGATTTTTCTTTTCAACATATTCGTCGCTTACTATTTCAAAAGTAATCAGCAAGATTTTTATTTTCAACATATTCGTCGCTTACTATTTCAAAAGTAATCGGCATGATTTATTTTCAGCACATTCGTCGGTTACTATTTCAAAAGTAATCGGCAAGATTTTTATTTTGAGCACATTCGTCGGTTACTATTTTAAAAGTAATCGACAAGACATTTATTTTCAGCACATTTGTCGGTTACTATTTCAAAAGTAATCGGCATGATTTATTTTCAGCACATTCGTCGGTTACTATTTCAAAAGTAATCGGCAAGATTTTTATTTTGAGCACATTCGTCGATTACTATTTTAAAAGTAATCGACAAGACTTTTATTTTCAGCACATTTGTCGGTTATTATTTCAAAAGTAATCGGCATGATTTATTTTCAGCACATTCGTCGGTTACTATTTCAAAAGTAATCGGCAAGACTTTATTTTCAACATATTCCTCGGTTACTATTTCAAAAGTAATCGGCAAGATTTTTATTTTCAGCATGTTCGTCGGTAACTATTTCAAAAGTAATCGGCAAGATTTTTTTTTTCAACATATTTGTCGGTTACTATTTTAAAAGTAATCGACAAGACTTTATTTTCAGCACATTCGTCGGTTACTATTTCAAAAGTAATCGGCAAGATTTTTATTTTCAGCATATTCGTCGGTTACTATTTCAAAGGTAATCAGCAATATTTATTTTCAGCACATTCGTCGGTTACTATTTCAAAAGTAAACGGCAAGATTTTTATTTTCAGCATATTCGTCGGTTACTATTTCAAAGGTAATCAGCAGTATTTATTTTCAGCACATTCGTCGGTTACTATTTCAAAAGTAATCGGCAAGATTTTTATTTTCAACATATTCGTCAGTGACTATTTCATAAGTAATCGGCATGATTTATTCTCAGCACATTCGTCGGTTACTATTTCAAAAGTAATCGGCAAGATTTTTATTTTCAACATATTCGTCGCTTACTATTTCAAAAGTAATCAGCAAGATTTTTATTTTAAACATATTCGTCGCTTACTATTTCAAAAGTAATCGGCATGATTTATTTTCAGCACATTCGTCGGTTACTATTTCAAAAGTAATCGGCAAGATTTTTATTTTGAGCACATTCGTCGGTTACTATTTTAAAAGTAATCGACAAGACTTTTATTTTCAGCATATTCGTCGGTTACTATTTCGAAAGTAATCGGCAAGATTTTTATTTTCAGCATATTTGTCGGTTACTATTTTAAAAGTAATCGACAAGATTTTTATTTTCAACATATTCGTCGGTTACTATTTCATAAGTATCGGCATGATTTATTTTCAGCACATTCGTCGGTTACTATTTCAAAAGTAATCGGCATGATCTATTTTCTGCACATTCGTCGGTTACTATTTCAAAAGTAATCGGCAAGATTTTTATTTTCAGCATATTCGTCGGTTACTATTTCAAAAGTAATCGGCAAGACTTTATTATCAGCACATTCGTTGGTTACTATTTTAAACGTAATCGGCAAGATTTTTATTTTCAACATATTCGTCGGTTACTATTTCAAACGTAATCGGCAAGACTTTATTATCAGCACATTCGTTGGTTACTATTTTAAACGTAATCAGCAAGATTTTTATTTTCAACATATTCGTCGGTTACTATTTCAAACGTAATCGGCAAGACTTTATTTTCAGCATATTCGTCGGTTACTATTTCAAACGTAATCGGCAAGACTTTATTATCAGCATATTCGTCGGTTACTATTTCAAAAGTAATCGCCAAGATTTTTATTTTCAGCATATTTGTCGGTTACTATATTAAAAGTAATCGACAAGATTTTTATTTTCAACATATTCGTCGGTTACTATTTCAAACGTAATCGGCAAGACTTTATTATCAGCACATTCGTTGGTTACTATTTTAAAAGTAATCGGCAAGATTTTTATTTTCAACATATTCGTCGGTTACTATTTCAAAAGTAATCGGCAAGACTTTATTTTCAGCACTTTCGTCGGTTACTATTTCAAATGTAATCGGCAGGATTTTTATTTTCAGCATATTCGTCGGTTACTATTTCGATAGTAATCGGCACGATTTTTATTTTCAGCATATTTGTCGGTTACTATTTTAAAAGTAATCGACAAGATTTTTATTTTCAACATATTCCTCGGTTACTATTTCAAAAGTAATCGGCAAGATTTTTATTTTCAGCATGTTCGTCGGTTACTATTTCAAAAGTAATCGGCAAGATTTTTTTTTTCAACATATTTGTCGGTTACTATTTTAAAAGTAATCGACAAGACTTTATTTTCAGCACATTCGTCGGTTACTATTTCAAAAGTAATCGGCAAGATTTTTATTTTCAACATATTCGTCGGTTACTATTTCAAAGGTAATCGGCATGATTTATTCTCAGCACATTCGTCGGTTACTATTTCAAAAGTAATCGGCAAGATTTTTATTTTCAACATATTCCTCGGTTACTATTTAAAAAGTAATCGGTAAGATTTTTCTTTTCAACATATTCGTCGCTTACTATTTCAAAAGTAATCAGCAAGATTTTTATTTTCAACATATTCGTCGCTTACTATTTCAAAAGTAATCGGCATGATTTATTTTCAGCACATTCGTCGGTTACTATTTCAAAAGTAATCGGCAAGATTTTTATTTTGAGCACATTCGTCGGTTACTATTTTAAAAGTAATCGACAAGACTTTTATTTTCAGCACATTTGTCGGTTACTATTTCAAAAGTAATCGGCATGATTTATTTTCAGCACATTCGTCGGTTACTATTTCAAAAGTAATCGGCAAGATTTTTATTTTGAGCACATTCGTCGATTACTATTTTAAAAGTAATCGACAAGACTTTTATTTTCAGCACATTTGTCGGTTATTATTTCAAAAGTAATCGGCATGATTTATTTTCAGCACATTCGTCGGTTACTATTTCAAAAGTAATCGGCAAGACTTTATTTTCAACATATTCCTCGGTTACTATTTCAAAAGTAATCGGCAAGATTTTTATTTTCAGCATATTCGTCGGTTACTATTTCAAAGGTAATCAGCAGTATTTATTTTCAGCACATTCGTCGGTTACTATTTTAAAAGTAATCGACAAGACTTTATTTTCAGCACATTCGTCGGTTACTATTTCAAAAGTAATCGGCAAGATTTTTATTTTCAGCATATTCGTCGGTTACTATTTCAAAGGTAATCAGCAATATTTATTTTCAGCACATTCGTCGGTTACTATTTCAAAAGTAAACGGCAAGATTTTTATTTTCAGCATATTCGTCGGTTACTATTTCAAAGGTAATCAGCAGTATTTATTTTCAGCACATTCGTCGGTTACTATTTCAAAAGTAATCGGCAAGATTTTTATTTTCAACATATTCGTCAGTGACTATTTCATAAGTAATCGGCATGATTTATTCTCAGCACATTCGTCGGTTACTATTTCAAAAGTAATCGGCAAGATTTTTATTTTCAACATATTCGTCGCTTACTATTTCAAAAGTAATCAGCAAGATTTTTATTTTAAACATATTCGTCGCTTACTATTTCAAAAGTAATCGGCATGATTTATTTTCAGCACATTCGTCGGTTACTATTTCAAAAGTAATCGGCAAGATTTTTATTTTGAGCACATTCGTCGGTTACTATTTTAAAAGTAATCGACAAGACTTTTATTTTCAGCATATTCGTCGGTTACTATTTCGAAAGTAATCGGCAAGATTTTTATTTTCAGCATATTTGTCGGTTACTATTTTAAAAGTAATCGACAAGATTTTTATTTTCAACATATTCGTCGGTTACTATTTCATAAGTATCGGCATGATTTATTTTCAGCACATTCGTCGGTTACTATTTCAAAAGTAATCGGCATGATCTATTTTCTGCACATTCGTCGGTTACTATTTCAAAAGTAATCGGCATGATCTATTTTCAGCATATTCGTCGGTTACTATTTCAAAAGTAATCGGCAAGACTTTATTATCAGCACATTCGTTGGTTACTATTTTAAACGTAATCGGCAAGATTTTTATTTTCAACATATTCGTCGGTTACTATTTCAAACGTAATCGGCAAGACTTTATTATCAGCACATTCGTTGGTTACTATTTTAAAAGTAATCGGCAAGATTTTTATTTTCAACATATTCGTCGGTTACTATTTCAAAAGTAATCGGCAAGACTTTATTTTCAGCACTTTCGTCGGTTACTATTTCAAATGTAATCGGCAGGATTTTTATTTTCAGCATATTCGTCGGTTACTATTTCGATAGTAATCGGCAAGATTTTTATTTTCAGCATATTTGTCGGTTACTATTTTAAAAGTAATCGACAAGATTTTTATTTTCAACATATTCCTCGGTTACTATTTCAAAAGTAATCGGCAAGATTTTTATTTTCAGCATGTTCGTCGGTTACTATTTCAAAAGTAATCGGCAAGATTTTTTTTTTCAACATATTTGTCGGTTACTATTTTAAAAGTAATCGACAAGACTTTATTTTCAGCACATTCGTCGGTTACTATTTCAAAAGTAATCGGCAAGATTTTTATTTTCAACATATTCGTCGGTTACTATTTCAAAGGTAATCGGCATGATTTATTCTCAGCACATTCGTCGGTTACTATTTCAAAAGTAATCGGCAAGATTTTTATTTTCAACATATTCCTCGGTTACTATTTAAAAAGTAATCGGTAAGATTTTTCTTTTCAACATATTCGTCGCTTACTATTTCAAAAGTAATCAGCAAGATTTTTATTTTCAACATATTCGTCGCTTACTATTTCAAAAGTAATCGGCATGATTTATTTTCAGCACATTCGTCGGTTACTATTTCAAAAGTAATCGGCAAGATTTTTATTTTGAGCACATTCGTCGGTTACTATTTTAAAAGTAATCGACAAGACTTTTATTTTCAGCACATTTGTCGGTTACTATTTCAAAAGTAATCGGCATGATTTATTTTCAGCACATTCGTCGGTTACTATTTCAAAAGTAATCGGCAAGATTTTTATTTTGAGCACATTCGTCGATTACTATTTTAAAAGTAATCGACAAGACTTTTATTTTCAGCACATTTGTCGGTTATTATTTCAAAAGTAATCGGCATGATTTATTTTCAGCACATTCGTCGGTTACTATTTCAAAAGTAATCGGCAAGACTTTATTTTCAACATATTCCTCGGTTACTATTTCAAAAGTAATCGGCAAGATTTTTATTTTCAGCATGTTCGTCGGTTACTATTTCAAAAGTAATCGGCAAGATTTTTTTTTTCAACATATTTGTCGGTTACTATTTTAAAAGTAATCGACAAGACTTTATTTTCAGCACATTCGTCGGTTACTATTTCAAAAGTAATCGGCAAGATTTTTATTTTCAGCATATTCGTCGGTTACTATTTCAAAGGTAATCAGCAATATTTATTTTCAGCACATTCGTCGGTTACTATTTCAAAAGTAATCGGCAAGATTTTTATTTTCAGCATATTCGTCGGTTACTATTGCAAAGGTAATCAGCAGTATTTATTTTCAGCACATTCGTCGGTTACTATTTCAAAAGTAATCGGCAAGATTTTTATTTTCAACATATTCGTCAGTGACTATTTCATAAGTAATCGGCATGATTTATTCTCAGCACATTCGTCGGTTACTATTTCAAAAGTAATCGGCAAGATTTTTATTTTCAACATATTCGTCGCTTACTATTTCAAAAGTAATCAGCAAGATTTTTATTTTAAACATATTCGTCGCTTACTATTTCAAAAGTAATCGGCATGATTTATTTTCAGCACATTCGTCGGTTACTATTTCAAAAGTAATCGGCAAGATTTTTATTTTGAGCACATTCGTCGGTTACTATTTTAAAAGTAATCGACAAGACTTTTATTTTCAGCATATTCGTCGGTTACTATTTCGAAAGTAATCGGCAAGATTTTTATTTTCAGCATATTTGTCGGTTACTATTTTAAAAGTAATCGACAAGATTTTTATTTTCAACATATTCGTCGGTTACTATTTCATAAGTATCGGCATGATTTATTTTCAGCACATTCGTCGGTTACTATTTCAAAAGTAATCGGCATGATCTATTTTCTGCACATTCGTCGGTTACTATTTCAAAAGTAATCGGCAAGATTTTTATTTTCAGCATATTCGTCGGTTACTATTTCAAAAGTAATCGGCAAGACTTTATTATCAGCACATTCGTTGGTTACTATTTTAAACGTAATCGGCAAGATTTTTATTTTCAACATATTCGTCGGTTACTATTTCAAACGTAATCGGCAAGACTTTATTATCAGCACATTCGTTGGTTACTATTTTAAACGTAATCAGCAAGATTCTTATTTTCAACATATTCGTCGGTTACTATTTCAAACGTAATCGGCAAGACTTTATTTTCAGCATATTCGTCGGTTACTATTTCAAACGTAATCGGCAAGACTTTATTATCAGCACATTCGTTGGTTACTATTTTAAAAGTAATCGGCAAGATTTTTATTTTCAACATATTCGTCGGTTACTATTTCAAAAGTAATCGGCAAGACTTTATTTTCAGCACTTTCGTCGGTTACTATTTCAAATGTAATCGGCAAAATTTTTATTTTCAGTATATTCGTCGGTTACTATTTTGATAGTAATCGGCAAGATTTTTATTTTCAGCATATTTGTCGGTTACTATTTTAAAAGTAATCGACAAGATTTTTATTTTCAACATATTCCTCGGTTACTATTTCAAAAGTAATCGGCAAGATTTTTATTTTCAGCATGTTCGTCGGTTACTATTTCAAAAGTAATCGGCAAGATTTTTTTTTTCAACATATTTGTCGGTTACTATTTTAAAAGTAATCGACAAGACTTTATTTTCAGCACATTCGTCAGTTACTATTTCAAAAGTAATCGGCAAGATTTTTATTTTCAGCATATTCGTCGGTTACTATTTCAAAGGTAATCAGCAGTGTTTATTTTCAGCACATTCGTCGGTTACTATTTCAAAAGTAATCGGCAAGATTTTTATTTTCAGCATATTCCTTGGTTACTATTTCAAAGGTAATCAGCAGTATTTATTTTCAGCACATTCGTCGGTTACTATTTCAAAAGTAATCGGCAAGATTTTTATTTTCAGTATATTCGTCGGTTACTATTTTGATAGTAATCGGCAAGATTTTTATTTTCAGCATATTTGTCGGTTACTATTTTAAAAGTAATCGACAAGACTTTTATTTTCAGCATATTCGTCGGTTACTATTTCGAAAGTAATCGACAAGATTTTTATTTTGAGCACATTCGTCGGTTACTATTTTAAAAGTAATCGACAAGACTTTTATTTTCAGCACATTTGTCGGTTACTATTTCAAAAGTAATCGGCACGATTTATTTTCAGCACATTCGTTGGTTACTATTTCAAAAGTAATCGGCAAGATTTTTATTTTGAGCACATTCGTCGGTTACTATTTTAAAAGTAATCGACAAGACTTTTATTTTCAGCACATTTGTCGGTTACTATTTCAAAAGTAATCGGCATGATTTATTTTCAGCACATTCGTCGGTTACTATTTCAAAAGTAATCGGCAAGACTTTATTTTCAACATATTCCTCGGTTACTATTTCAAAAGTAATCGGCAAGATTTTTATTTTCAGCATGTTCGTCGGTTACTATTTCAAAAGTAATCGGCAAGATTTTTTTTTTCAACATATTTGTCGGTTACTATTTTAAAAGTAATCGACAAGACTTTATTTTCAGCACATTCGTCGGTTACTATTTCAAAAGTAATCGGCAAGATTTTTATTTTCAGCATATTCGTCGGTTACTATTTCAAAGGTAATCAGCAGTGTTTATTTTCAGCACATTCGTCGGTTACTATTTCAAAAGTAATCGGCAAGATTTTTATTTTCAGCATATTCCTTGGTTACTATTTCAAAGGTAATCAGCAGTATTTATTTTCAGCACATTCGTCGGTTACTATTTCAAAAGTAATCGGCCAGATTTTTATTTTCAACATATTCGTCGCTTACTATTTCAAAAGTAATCAGCAAGATTTTTAATTTCAACATATTCGTCGCTTACTATTTCAAAAGTAATCGGCATGATTTATTTTCAGCACATTCGTCGGTTACTATTTCAAAAGTAATCGGCAAGATTTTTATTTTGAGCACATTGGTCGGTTACTATTTTAAAAGTAATCGACAAGACTTTTATTTTCAGCATATTCGTCGGTTACTATTTCGAAAGTAATCGGCAAGATTTTTAGTTTCAGCATATTTGTCGGTTACTATTTTAAAAGTAATCGACAAGATTTTTATTTTCAACATATTCGTCGGTTACTATTTCATAAGTAATCGGCATGATTTATTTTCAGCACATTCGTCGGTTACTATTTCAAAAGTAATCGGCATGATCTATTTTCTACACATTCGTCGGTTACTATTTCAAAAGTAATCTGCAAGATTTTTATTTTCAGCATATTCGTCGGTTACTATTTCAAAAGTAATCGGCAAGATTTTTATTTTCAGCATATTTGTCGGTAACTATATTAAAAGTAATCGACAAGATTTCTATTTTCAACATATTCGTCGGTTACTATTTCAAACGTAATCGGCAAGACTTTATTATCAGCACATTCGTTGGTTACTATTTTAAAAGTAATCGGCAAGATTTTTATTTTCAACATATTCGTCGCTTACTATTTCAAACGTAATCGGCAAGACTTTATTTTCAGCATATTCGTCGGTTACTATTTCAAAAGTAATCAGCAAGATTTTTATTTTCAGCATATTCGTCGGTTACTATTTCAAAAGTAATCGGCAAGATTTTTATTTTCAGCATATTCGTCGGTTACTATTTTGATAGTAATCGGCAAGATTTTTATTTTCAGCATATTTGTCGGTTACTATTTTAAAAGTAATCGACAAGATTTTTATTTTCAACATATTCCTCGGTTACTATTTCAAAAGTAATCGGCAAGATTTTTATTTTCAGCATGTTCGTCGGTTACTATTTCAAAAGTAATCGGCAAGATTTTTTTTTTCAACATATTTGTCGGTTACTATTTTAAAAGTAATCGACAAGACTTTATTTTCAGCACATTCGTCAGTTACTATTTCAAAAGTAATCGGCAAGATTTTTATTTTCAGCATATTCGTCGGTTACTATTTCAAAGGTAATCAGCAGTGTTTATTTTCAGCACATTCGTCGGTTACTATTTCAAAAGTAATCGGCAAGATTTTTATTTTCAGCATATTCCTTGGTTACTATTTCAAAGGTAATCAGCAGTATTTATTTTCAGCACATTCGTCGGTTACTATTTCAAAAGTAATCGGCAAGATTTTTATTTTCAGTATATTCGTCGGTTACTATTTTGATAGTAATCGGCAAGATTTTTATTTTCAGCATATTTGTCGGTTACTATTTTAAAAGTAATCGACAAGACTTTTATTTTCAGCATATTCGTCGGTTACTATTTCGAAAGTAATCGACAAGATTTTTATTTTGAGCACATTCGTCGGTTACTATTTTAAAAGTAATCGACAAGACTTTTATTTTCAGCACATTTGTCGGTTACTATTTCAAAAGTAATCGGCACGATTTATTTTCAGCACATTCGTTGGTTACTATTTCAAAAGTAATCGGCAAGATTTTTATTTTGAGCACATTCGTCGGTTACTATTTTAAAAGTAATCGACAAGACTTTTATTTTCAGCACATTTGTCGGTTACTATTTCAAAAGTAATCGGCATGATTTATTTTCAGCACATTCGTCGGTTACTATTTCAAAAGTAATCGGCAAGACTTTATTTTCAACATATTCCTCGGTTACTATTTCAAAAGTAATCGGCAAGATTTTTATTTTCAGCATGTTCGTCGGTTACTATTTCAAAAGTAATCGGCAAGATTTTTTTTTTCAACATATTTGTCGGTTACTATTTTAAAAGTAATCGACAAGACTTTATTTTCAGCACATTCGTCGGTTACTATTTCAAAAGTAATCGGCAAGATTTTTATTTTCAGCATATTCGTCGGTTACTATTTCAAAGGTAATCAGCAGTGTTTATTTTCAGCACATTCGTCGGTTACTATTTCAAAAGTAATCGGCAAGATTTTTATTTTCAGCATATTCCTTGGTTACTATTTCAAAGGTAATCAGCAGTATTTATTTTCAGCACATTCGTCGGTTACTATTTCAAAAGTAATCGGCCAGATTTTTATTTTCAACATATTCGTCGCTTACTATTTCAAAAGTAATCAGCAAGATTTTTAATTTCAACATATTCGTCGCTTACTATTTCAAAAGTAATCGGCATGATTTATTTTCAGCACATTCGTCGGTTACTATTTCAAAAGTAATCGGCAAGATTTTTATTTTGAGCACATTGGTCGGTTACTATTTTAAAAGTAATCGACAAGACTTTTATTTTCAGCATATTCGTCGGTTACTATTTCGAAAGTAATCGGCAAGATTTTTAGTTTCAGCATATTTGTCGGTTACTATTTTAAAAGTAATCGACAAGATTTTTATTTTCAACATATTCGTCGGTTACTATTTCATAAGTAATCGGCATGATTTATTTTCAGCACATTCGTCGGTTACTATTTCAAAAGTAATCGGCATGATCTATTTTCTGCACATTCGTCGGTTACTATTTCAAAAGTAATCTGCAAGATTTTTATTTTCAGCATATTCGTCGGTTACTATTTCAAAAGTAATCGGCAAGATTTTTATTTTCAGCATATTTGTCGGTAACTATATTAAAAGTAATCGACAAGATTTCTATTTTCAACATATTCGTCGGTTACTATTTCAAACGTAATCGGCAAGACTTTATTATCAGCACATTCGTTGGTTACTATTTTAAAAGTAATCGGCAAGATTTTTATTTTCAACATATTCGTCGCTTACTATTTCAAACGTAATCGGCAAGACTTTATTTTCAGCATATTCGTCGGTTACTATTTCAAAAGTAATCAGCAAGATTTTTATTTTCAGCATATTCGTCGGTTACTATTTCAAAAGTAATCGGCAAGATTTTTATTTTCAGCATATTTGTCGGTTACTATATTAAAAGTAATCGGCAAGATTTTTATTTTCAACATATTCCTCGGTTACTATTTCAAAAGTAATCGGCAAGATTTTTATTTTCAGCATGTTCGTCGGTTACTATTTCAAAAGTAATCGGCAAGATTTTTATTTTGAGCACATTGGTCGGTTACTATTTTAAAAGTAATCGACAAGACTTTTATTTTCAGCATATTCGTCGGTTACTATTTCGAAAGTAATCGACAAGATTTTTATTTTGAGCACATTCGTCGGTTACTATTTCAAAAGTAATCGGCAAGATTTTTATTTTCAACATATTCCTCGGTTACTATTTCAAAAGTAATCGGCAAGATTTTTATTTTCAGCATGTTCGTCGGTTACTATTTCAAAAGTAATCGGCAAGATTTTTTTTTTCAACATATTTGTCGGTTACTATTTTAAAAGTAATCGACAAGACTTTATTTTCAGCACATTCGTCGGTTACTATTTCAAAAGTAATCGGCAAGATTTTTATTTTCAGCATATTCGTCGGTTACTATTTCAAAGGTAATCAGCAGTGTTTATTTTCAGCACATTCGTCGGTTACTATTTCAAAAGTAATCGGCAAGATTTTTATTTTCAGCATATTCCTTGGTTACTATTTCAAAGGTAATCAGCAGTATTTATTTTCAGCACATTCGTCGGTTACTATTTCAAAAGTAATCGGCCAGATTTTTATTTTCAACATATTCGTCGCTTACTATTTCAAAAGTAATCAGCAAGATTTTTAATTTCAACATATTCGTCGCTTACTATTTCAAAAGTAATCGGCATGATTTATTTTCAGCACATTCGTCGGTTACTATTTCAAAAGTAATCGGCAAGATTTTTATTTTGAGCACATTGGTCGGTTACTATTTTAAAAGTAATCGACAAGACTTTTATTTTCAGCATATTCGTCGGTTACTATTTCAAAAGTAATCGGCAAGATTTTTATTTTGAGCACATTGGTCGGTTACTATTTTAAAAGTAATCGACAAGACTTTTATTTTCAGCATATTCGTCGGTTACTATTTCGAAAGTAATCGGCAAGATTTTTAGTTTCAGCATATTTGTCGGTTACTATTTTAAAAGTAATCGACAAGATTTTTATTTTCAACATATTCGTCGGTTACTATTTCATAAGTAATCGGCATGATTTATTTTCAGCACATTCGTCGGTTACTATTTCAAAAGTAATCGGCATGATCTATTTTCTGCACATTCGTCGGTTACTATTTCAAAAGTAATCTGCAAGATTTTTATTTTCAGCATATTCGTCGGTTACTATTTCAAAAGTAATCGGCAAGATTTTTATTTTCAGCATATTTGTCGGTAACTATATTAAAAGTAATCGACAAGATTTCTATTTTCAACATATTCGTCGGTTACTATTTCAAACGTAATCGGCAAGACTTTATTATCAGCACATTCGTTGGTTACTATTTTAAAAGTAATCGGCAAGATTTTTATTTTCAACATATTCGTCGCTTACTATTTCAAACGTAATCGGCAAGACTTTATTTTCAGCATATTCGTCGGTTACTATTTCAAAAGTAATCAGCAAGATTTTTATTTTCAGCATATTCGTCGGTTACTATTTCAAAAGTAATCGGCAAGATTTTTATTTTCAGCATATTTGTCGGTTACTATATTAAAAGTAATCGGCAAGATTTTTATTTTCAACATATTCCTCGGTTACTATTTCAAAAGTAATCGGCAAGATTTTTATTTTCAGCATGTTCGTCGGTTACTATTTCAAAAGTAATCGGCAAGATTTTTATTTTGAGCACATTGGTCGGTTACTATTTTAAAAGTAATCGACAAGACTTTTATTTTCAGCATATTCGTCGGTTACTATTTCGAAAGTAATCGACAAGATTTTTATTTTGAGCACATTCGTCGGTTACTATTTCAAAAGTAATCGGCAAGATTTTTATTTTCAACATATTCCTCGGTTACTATTTCAAAAGTAATCGGCAAGATTTTTATTTTCAGCATGTTCGTCGGTTACTATTTCAAAAGTAATCGGCAAGATTTTTTTTTTCAACATATTTGTCGGTTACTATTTTAAAAGTAATCGACAAGACTTTATTTTCAGCACATTCGTCGGTTACTATTTCAAAAGTAATCGGCAAGATTTTTATTTTCAGCATATTCGTCGGTTACTATTTCAAAGGTAATCAGCAGTGTTTATTTTCAGCACATTCGTCGGTTACTATTTCAAAAGTAATCGGCAAGATTTTTATTTTCAGCATATTCCTTGGTTACTATTTCAAAGGTAATCAGCAGTATTTATTTTCAGCACATTCGTCGGTTACTATTTCAAAAGTAATCGGCCAGATTTTTATTTTCAACATATTCGTCGCTTACTATTTCAAAAGTAATCAGCAAGATTTTTAATTTCAACATATTCGTCGCTTACTATTTCAAAAGTAATCGGCATGATTTATTTTCAGCACATTCGTCGGTTACTATTTCAAAAGTAATCGGCAAGATTTTTATTTTGAGCACATTGGTCGGTTACTATTTTAAAAGTAATCGACAAGACTTTTATTTTCAGCATATTCGTCGGTTACTATTTCGAAAGTAATCGGCAAGATTTTTAGTTTCAGCATATTTGTCGGTTACTATTTTAAAAGTAATCGACAAGATTTTTATTTTCAACATATTCGTCGGTTACTATTTCATAAGTAATCGGCATGATTTATTTTCAGCACATTCGTCGGTTACTATTTCAAAAGTAATCGGCATGATCTATTTTCTGCACATTCGTCGGTTACTATTTCAAAAGTAATCTGCAAGATTTTTATTTTCAGCATATTCGTCGGTTACTATTTCAAAAGTAATCGGCAAGATTTTTATTTTCAGCATATTTGTCGGTAACTATATTAAAAGTAATCGACAAGATTTCTATTTTCAACATATTCGTCGGTTACTATTTCAAACGTAATCGGCAAGACTTTATTATCAGCACATTCGTTGGTTACTATTTTAAAAGTAATCGGCAAGATTTTTATTTTCAACATATTCGTCGCTTACTATTTCAAACGTAATCGGCAAGACTTTATTTTCAGCATATTCGTCGGTTACTATTTCAAAAGTAATCAGCAAGATTTTTATTTTCAGCATATTCGTCGGTTACTATTTCAAAAGTAATCGGCAAGATTTTTATTTTCAGCATATTTGTCGGTTACTATATTAAAAGTAATCGGCAAGATTTTTATTTTCAACATATTCCTCGGTTACTATTTCAAAAGTAATCGGCAAGATTTTTATTTTCAGCATGTTCGTCGGTTACTATTTCAAAAGTAATCGGCAAGATTTTTATTTTGAGCACATTGGTCGGTTACTATTTTAAAAGTAATCGACAAGACTTTTATTTTCAGCATATTCGTCGGTTACTATTTCGAAAGTAATCGACAAGATTTTTATTTTGAGCACATTCGTCGGTTACTATTTCAAAAGTAATCGGCAAGATTTTTATTTTCAGCATATTCGTCGGTTACTATTTTGATAGTAATCGGCAAGATTTTTATTTTCAGCATATTTGTCGGTTACTATTTTAAAAGTAATCGACAAGATTTTTATTTTCAACATATTCCTCGGTTACTATTTCAAAAGTAATCGGCAAGATTTTTATTTTCAGCATGTTCGTCGGTTACTATTTCAAAAGTAATCGGCAAGATTTTTTTTTTCAACATATTTGTCGGTTACTATTTTAAAAGTAATCGACAAGACTTTATTTTCAGCACATTCGTCAGTTACTATTTCAAAAGTAATCGGCAAGATTTTTATTTTCAGCATATTCGTCGGTTACTATTTCAAAGGTAATCAGCAGTGTTTATTTTCAGCACATTCGTCGGTTACTATTTCAAAAGTAATCGGCAAGATTTTTATTTTCAGCATATTCCTTGGTTACTATTTCAAAGGTAATCAGCAGTATTTATTTTCAGCACATTCGTCGGTTACTATTTCAAAAGTAATCGGCAAGATTTTTATTTTCAGTATATTCGTCGGTTACTATTTTGATAGTAATCGGCAAGATTTTTATTTTCAGCATATTTGTCGGTTACTATTTTAAAAGTAATCGACAAGACTTTTATTTTCAGCATATTCGTCGGTTACTATTTCGAAAGTAATCGACAAGATTTTTATTTTGAGCACATTCGTCGGTTACTATTTTAAAAGTAATCGACAAGACTTTTATTTTCAGCACATTTGTCGGTTACTATTTCAAAAGTAATCGGCACGATTTATTTTCAGCACATTCGTTGGTTACTATTTCAAAAGTAATCGGCAAGATTTTTATTTTGAGCACATTCGTCGGTTACTATTTTAAAAGTAATCGACAAGACTTTTATTTTCAGCACATTTGTCGGTTACTATTTCAAAAGTAATCGGCATGATTTATTTTCAGCACATTCGTCGGTTACTATTTCAAAAGTAATCGGCAAGACTTTATTTTCAACATATTCCTCGGTTACTATTTCAAAAGTAATCGGCAAGATTTTTATTTTCAGCATGTTCGTCGGTTACTATTTCAAAAGTAATCGGCAAGATTTTTTTTTTCAACATATTTGTCGGTTACTATTTTAAAAGTAATCGACAAGACTTTATTTTCAGCACATTCGTCGGTTACTATTTCAAAAGTAATCGGCAAGATTTTTATTTTCAGCATATTCGTCGGTTACTATTTCAAAGGTAATCAGCAGTGTTTATTTTCAGCACATTCGTCGGTTACTATTTCAAAAGTAATCGGCAAGATTTTTATTTTCAGCATATTCCTTGGTTACTATTTCAAAGGTAATCAGCAGTATTTATTTTCAGCACATTCGTCGGTTACTATTTCAAAAGTAATCGGCCAGATTTTTATTTTCAACATATTCGTCGCTTACTATTTCAAAAGTAATCAGCAAGATTTTTAATTTCAACATATTCGTCGCTTACTATTTCAAAAGTAATCGGCATGATTTATTTTCAGCACATTCGTCGGTTACTATTTCAAAAGTAATCGGCAAGATTTTTATTTTGAGCACATTGGTCGGTTACTATTTTAAAAGTAATCGACAAGACTTTTATTTTCAGCATATTCGTCGGTTACTATTTCGAAAGTAATCGGCAAGATTTTTAGTTTCAGCATATTTGTCGGTTACTATTTTAAAAGTAATCGACAAGATTTTTATTTTCAACATATTCGTCGGTTACTATTTCATAAGTAATCGGCATGATTTATTTTCAGCACATTCGTCGGTTACTATTTCAAAAGTAATCGGCATGATCTATTTTCTGCACATTCGTCGGTTACTATTTCAAAAGTAATCTGCAAGATTTTTATTTTCAGCATATTCGTCGGTTACTATTTCAAAAGTAATCGGCAAGATTTTTATTTTCAGCATATTTGTCGGTAACTATATTAAAAGTAATCGACAAGATTTCTATTTTCAACATATTCGTCGGTTACTATTTCAAACGTAATCGGCAAGACTTTATTATCAGCACATTCGTTGGTTACTATTTTAAAAGTAATCGGCAAGATTTTTATTTTCAACATATTCGTCGCTTACTATTTCAAACGTAATCGGCAAGACTTTATTTTCAGCATATTCGTCGGTTACTATTTCAAAAGTAATCAGCAAGATTTTTATTTTCAGCATATTCGTCGGTTACTATTTCAAAAGTAATCGGCAAGATTTTTATTTTCAGCATATTTGTCGGTTACTATATTAAAAGTAATCGGCAAGATTTTTATTTTCAACATATTCCTCGGTTACTATTTCAAAAGTAATCGGCAAGATTTTTATTTTCAGCATGTTCGTCGGTTACTATTTCAAAAGTAATCGGCAAGATTTTTATTTTGAGCACATTGGTCGGTTACTATTTTAAAAGTAATCGACAAGACTTTTATTTTCAGCATATTCGTCGGTTACTATTTCGAAAGTAATCGACAAGATTTTTATTTTGAGCACATTCGTCGGTTACTATTTTAAAAGTAATCGACAAGACTTTTATTTTCAGCACATTTGTCGGTTACTATTTCAAAAGTAATCGGCACGATTTATTTTCAGCACATTCGTTGGTTACTATTTCAAAAGTAATCGGCAAGATTTTTATTTTGAGCACATTCGTCGGTTACTATTTTAAAAGTAATCGACAAGACTTTTATTTTCAGCACATTTGTCGGTTACTATTTCAAAAGTAATCGGCATGATTTATTTTCAGCACATTCGTCGGTTACTATTTCAAAAGTAATCGGCAAGACTTTATTTTCAACATATTCCTCGGTTACTATTTCAAAAGTAATCGGCAAGATTTTTATTTTCAGCATGTTCGTCGGTTACTATTTCAAAAGTAATCGGCAAGATTTTTTTTTTCAACATATTTGTCGGTTACTATTTTAAAAGTAATCGACAAGACTTTATTTTCAGCACATTCGTCGGTTACTATTTCAAAAGTAATCGGCAAGATTTTTATTTTCAGCATATTCGTCGGTTACTATTTCAAAGGTAATCAGCAGTATTTATTTTCAGCACATTCGTCGGTTACTATTTCAAAAGTAATCGGCAAGATTTTTATTTTCAGCATATTCGTTGGTTACTATTTCAAAGGTAATCAACAGTATTTATTTTCAGCACATTCGTCGGTTACTATTTTAAAAGTAATCGACAAGGCTTTATTTTCAGCACATTCGTCGGTTACTATTTCAAAAGTAATCGGCAAGATTTTTATTTTCAGCATATTCGTCGTTTACTATTTCAAAGGTAATCAGCAGTATTTATTTTCAGCACATTCGTCGGTTACTATTTCAAAAGCAATCGGCAAGATTTTTATTTTCAGCATATTCGTCGGTTACTATTTCAAAGGTAATCAGCAGTATTTATTTTCAGCACATTCGTCGGTTACTATTTCAAAAGTAATCGGCAAGATTTTTATTTTCAACATATTCGTCGCTTACTATTTCAAAAGTAATCAGCAAGATTTTTATTTTCAACATATTCGTCGCTTACTATTTTAAAAGTAATCGGCATGATTTATTTTCAGCACATTCGTCGGTTACTATTTCAAAAGTAATCGGCAAGATTTTTATTTTGAGCACATTCGTCGGTTACTATTTTAAAAGTAATCGACAAGACTTTTATTTTCTGCACATTCGTCGGTTACTATTTCAAAAGTAATCGGCAAGATTTTTATTTTCAGCATATTCGTCGGTTACTATTTCAAAAGTAATCGGCAAGATTTTTATTTTCAGCATATTTGTCGGTTACTATATTAAAAGTAATCGACAAGATTTTTATTTTCAACATATTCGTCGGTTACTATTTCAAACGTAATCGGCAAGACTTTATTATCAGCACATTCGTTGGTTACTATTTTAAAAGTAATCGGCAAGATTTTTATTTTCAACATATTCGTCGGTTACTATTTCAAACGTAATCGGCAAGACTTTATTTTCAGCATATTCGTCGGTTACTATTTCAAAAGTAATCGGCAAGATTTTTATTTTCAGCATATTCGTCGGTTACTATTTAGAAAGTAATCGCCAAGATTTTTATTTTCAGCATATTTGTCGGTTACTATATTAAAAGTAATCGACAAGATTTTTATTTTCAACATATTCGTCGGTTACTATTTCAAACGTAATCGGCAAGACTTTATTATCAACACATTCGTTGGTTACTATTTTAAAAGTAATCGGCAAGATTTTTATTTTCAACATATTCGTCGGTTACTATTTCAAAAGTAATCGGCAAGACTTTATTTTCAGCACTTTCGTCGGTTACTATTTCAAATGTAATCGGCAGGATTTTTATTTTCAGCATATTCGTCGGTTACTATTTCGATAGTAATCGGCAAGATTTTTATTTTCAGCATATTTGTCGGTTACTATTTTAAAAGTAATCGACAAGATTTTTATTTTCAACATATTCCTCGGTTACTATTTCAAAAGTAATCGGCAAGATTTTTATTTTCAGCATGTTCGTCGGTTACTATTTCAAAAGTAATCGGCAAGATTTTTTTTTTCAACATATTTGTCGGTTACTATTTTAAAAGTAATCGACAAGACTTTATTTTCAGCACATTCGTCGGTTACTATTTCAAAAGTAATCGGCAAGATTTTTATTTTCAACATATTCGTCGGTTACTATTTCAAAGGTAATCGGCATGATTTATTCTCAGCACATTCGTCGGTTACTATTTCAAAAGTAATCGGCAAGATTTTTATTTTCAACATATTCCTCGGTTACTATTTAAAAAGTAATCGGTAAGATTTTTCTTTTCAACATATTCGTCGCTTACTATTTCAAAAGTAATCAGCAAGATTTTTATTTTCAACATATTCGTCGCTTACTATTTCAAAAGTAATCGGCATGATTTATTTTCAGCACATTCGTCGGTTACTATTTCAAAAGTAATCGGCAAGATTTTTATTTTGAGCACATTCGTCGGTTACTATTTTAAAAGTAATCGACAAGACATTTATTTTCAGCACATTTGTCGGTTACTATTTCAAAAGTAATCGGCATGATTTATTTTCAGCACATTCGTCGGTTACTATTTCAAAAGTAATCGGCAAGATTTTTATTTTGAGCACATTCGTCGATTACTATTTTAAAAGTAATCGACAAGACTTTTATTTTCAGCACATTTGTCGGTTATTATTTCAAAAGTAATCGGCATGATTTATTTTCAGCACATTCGTCGGTTACTATTTCAAAAGTAATCGGCAAGACTTTATTTTCAACATATTCCTCGGTTACTATTTCAAAAGTAATCGGCAAGATTTTTATTTTCAGCATGTTCGTCGGTTACTATTTCAAAAGTAATCGGCAAGATTTTTTTTTTCAACATATTTGTCGGTTACTATTTTAAAAGTAATCGACAAGACTTTATTTTCAGCACATTCGTCGGTTACTATTTCAAAAGTAATCGGCAAGATTTTTATTTTCAGCATATTCGTCGGTTACTATTTCAAAGGTAATCAGCAATATTTATTTTCAGCACATTCGTCGGTTACTATTTCAAAAGTAAACGGCAAGATTTTTATTTTCAGCATATTCGTCGGTTACTATTTCAAAGGTAATCAGCAGTATTTATTTTCAGCACATTCGTCGGTTACTATTTCAAAAGTAATCGGCAAGATTTTTATTTTCAACATATTCGTCAGTGACTATTTCATAAGTAATCGGCATGATTTATTCTCAGCACATTCGTCGGTTACTATTTCAAAAGTAATCGGCAAGATTTTTATTTTCAACATATTCGTCGCTTACTATTTCAAAAGTAATCAGCAAGATTTTTATTTTAAACATATTCGTCGCTTACTATTTCAAAAGTAATCGGCATGATTTATTTTCAGCACATTCGTCGGTTACTATTTCAAAAGTAATCGGCAAGATTTTTATTTTGAGCACATTCGTCGGTTACTATTTTAAAAGTAATCGACAAGACTTTTATTTTCAGCATATTCGTCGGTTACTATTTCGAAAGTAATCGGCAAGATTTTTATTTTCAGCATATTTGTCGGTTACTATTTTAAAAGTATCGACAAGATTTTTATTTTCAACATATTCGTCGGTTACTATTTCATAAGTATCGGCATGATTTATTTTCAGCACATTCGTCGGTTACTATTTCAAAAGTAATCGGCATGATCTATTTTCTGCACATTCGTCGGTTACTATTTCAAAAGTAATCGGCAAGATTTTTATTTTCAGCATATTCGTCGGTTACTATTTCAAAAGTAATCGGCAAGACTTTATTATCAGCACATTCGTTGGTTACTATTTTAAACGTAATCGGCAAGATTTTTATTTTCAACATATTCGTCGGTTACTATTTCAAACGTAATCGGCAAGACTTTATTATCAGCACATTCGTTGGTTACTATTTTAAACGTAATCAGCAAGATTTTTATTTTCAACATATTCGTCGGTTACTATTTCAAACGTAATCGGCAAGACTTTATTTTCAGCATATTCGTCGGCTACTATTTCAAACGTAATCGGCAAGACTTTATTATCAGCATATTCGTCGGTTACTATTTCAAAAGTAATCGCCAAGATTTTTATTTTCAGCATATTTGTCGGTTACTATATTAAAAGTAATCGACAAGATTTTTATTTTCAACATATTCGTCGGTTACTATTTCAAACGTAATCGGCAAGACTTTATTATCAGCACATTCGTTGGTTACTATTTTAAAAGTAATCGGCAAGATTTTTATTTTCAACATATTCGTCGGTTACTATTTCAAAAGTAATCGGCAAGACTTTATTTTCAGCACTTTCGTCGGTTACTATTTCAAATGTAATCGGCAGGATTTTTATTTTCAGCATATTCGTCGGTTACTATTTCGATAGTAATCGGCACGATTTTTA
Organism: Medicago lupulina; assembly: GCA_958299785.1. Lineage (NCBI taxonomy): Eukaryota > Viridiplantae > Streptophyta > Magnoliopsida > Fabales > Fabaceae > Medicago > Medicago lupulina. Next base: position 38,079,760 of record OY283143.1, on the reverse strand, counting down.
TTTTCAGCATATTTGTCGGTTACTATTTTAAAAGTAATCGACAAGATTTTTATTTTCAACATATTCCTCGGTTACTATTTCAAAAGTAATCGGCAAGATTTTTATTTTCAGCATGTTCGTCGGTTACTATTTCAAAAGTAATCGGCAAGATTTTTTTTTTCAACATATTTGTCGGTTACTATTTTAAAAGTAATCGACAAGACTTTATTTTCAGCACATTCGTCGGTTACTATTTCAAAAGTAATCGGCAAGATTTTTATTTTCAACATATTCGTCGGTTACTATTTCAAAGGTAATCGGCATGATTTATTCTCAGCACATTCGTCGGTTACTATTTCAAAAGTAATCGGCAAGATTTTTATTTTCAACATATTCCTCGGTTACTATTTAAAAAGTAATCGGTAAGATTTTTCTTTTCAACATATTCGTCGCTTACTATTTCAAAAGTAATCAGCAAGATTTTTATTTTCAACATATTCGTCGCTTACTATTTCAAAAGTAATCGGCATGATTTATTTTCAGCACATTCGTCGGTTACTATTTCAAAAGTAATCGGCAAGATTTTTATTTTGAGCACATTCGTCGGTTACTATTTTAAAAGTAATCGACAAGACTTTTATTTTCAGCACATTTGTCGGTTACTCTTTCAAAAGTAATCGGCATGATTTATTTTCAGCACATTCGTCGGTTACTATTTCAAAAGTAATCGGCAAGATTTTTATTTTGAGCACATTCGTCGATTACTATTTTAAAAGTAATCGACAAGACTTTTATTTTCAGCACATTTGTCGGTTATTATTTCAAAAGTAATCGGCATGATTTATTTTCAGCACATTCGTCGGTTACTATTTCAAAAGTAATCGGCAAGACTTTATTTTCAACATATTCCTCGGTTACTATTTCAAAAGTAATCGGCAAGATTTTTATTTTCAGCATGTTCGTCGGTTACTATTTCAAAAGTAATCGGCAAGATTTTTTTTTTCAACATATTTGTCGGTTACTATTTTAAAAGTAATCGACAAGACTTTATTTTCAGCACATTCGTCGGTTACTATTTCAAAAGTAATCGGCAAGATTTTTATTTTCAGCATATTCGTCGGTTACTATTTCAAAGGTAATCAGCAATATTTATTTTCAGCACATTCGTCGGTTACTATTTCAAAAGTAATCGGCAAGATTTTTATTTTCAGCATATTCGTCGGTTACTATTTCAAAGGTAATCAGCAGTATTTATTTTCAGCACATTCGTCGGTTACTATTTCAAAAGTAATCGGCAAGATTTTTATTTTCAACATATTCGTCAGTGACTATTTCATAAGTAATCGGCATGATTTATTCTCAGCACATTCGTCGGTTACTATTTCAAAAGTAATCGGCAAGATTTTTATTTTCAACATATTCGTCGCTTACTATTTCAAAAGTAATCAGCAAGATTTTTATTTTAAACATATTCGTCGCTTACTATTTCAAAAGTAATCGGCATGATTTATTTTCAGCACATTCGTCGGTTACTATTTCAAAAGTAATCGGCAAGATTTTTATTTTGAGCACATTCGTCGGTTACTATTTTAAAAGTAATCGACAAGACTTTTATTTTCAACATATTCGTCGGTTACTATTTCGAAAGTAATCGGCAAGATTTTTATTTTCAGCATATTTGTCGGTTACTATTTTAAAAGTAATCGACAAGATTTTTATTTTCAACATATTCGTCGGTTACTATTTCATAAGTATCGGCATGATTTATTTTCAGCACATTCGTCGGTTACTATTTCAAAAGTAATCGGCATGATCTATTTTCTGCACATTCGTCGGTTACTATTTCAAAAGTAATCGGCAAGATTTTTATTTTCAGCATATTCGTCGGTTACTATTTCAAAAGTAATCGGCAAGACTTTATTATCAGCACATTCGTTGGTTACTATTTTAAACGTAATCGGCAAGATTTTTATTTTCAACATATTCGTCGGTTACTATTTCAAACGTAATCGGCAAGACTTTATTATCAGCACATTCGTTGGTTACTATTTTAAACGTAATCAGCAAGATTTTTATTTTCAACATATTCGTCGGTTACTATTTCAAACGTAATCGGCAAGACTTTATTTTCAGCATATTCGTCGGTTACTATTTCAAACGTAATCGGCAAGACTTTATTATCAGCACATTCGTTGGTTACTATTTTAAAAGTAATCGGCAAGATTTTTATTTTCAACATATTCGTCGGTTACTATTTCAAAAGTAATCGGCAAGACTTTATTTTCAGCACTTTCGTCGGTTACTATTTCAAATGTAATCGGCAGGATTTTTATTTTCAGTATATTCGTCGGTTACTATTTTGATAGTAATCGGCAAGATTTTTATTTTCAGCATATTTGTCGGTTACTATTTTAAAAGTAATCGACAAGATTTTTATTTTCAACATATTCCTCGGTTACTATTTCAAAAGTAATCGGCAAGATTTTTATTTTCAGCATGTTCGTCGGTTACTATTTCAAAAGTAATCGGCAAGATTTTTTTTTTCAACATATTTGTCGGTTACTATTTTAAAAGTAATCGACAAGACTTTATTTTCAGCACATTCGTCGGTTACTATTTCAAAAGTAATCAGCAAGATTTTTATTTTCAGCATATTCGTCGGTTACTATTTCAAAGGTAATCAGCAATATTTATTTTCAGCACATTCGTCGGTTACTATTTCAAAAGTAATCGGCTAGATTTTTATTTTGAGCACATTCGTCGGTTACTATTTTAAAAGTAATCGACAAGACTTTTATTTTCAGCACATTTGTCGGTTACTATTTCAAAAGTAATCGGCATGATTTATTTTCAGCACATTCGTCGGTTACTATTTCAAAAGTAATCGGCAAGATTTTTATTTTGAGCACATTCGTCGGTTACTATTTTAAAAGTAATCGACAAGACTTTTATTTTCAGCACATTTGTCGGTTACTATTTCAAAAGTAATCGGCATGATTTATTTTCAGCACATTCGTCGGTTACTATTTCAAAAGTAATCGGCAAGACTTTATTTTCAACACATTCGTCGGTTACTATTTCAAAAGTAATCGGCAAGATTTTTATTTTCATCATATTTGTCGGTTACTATATTAAAAGTAATCGGCAAGATTTTTATTTTCAACATATTCGTCGGTTACTATTTCAAAAGTAATCGGCAAGATTTTTATTTTCAACATATTCGTCGGTTACTATTTCATAAGTAATCGGCATGATTTATTTTCAGCACATTCGTCGGTTACTATTTCAAAAGTAATCGGCAAGATTTTTATTTTCAACATATTCCTCGGTTGCTATTTAAAAAGTAATCGGTAAGATTTTTATTTTCAACATATTCGTCGCTTACTATTTCAAAAGTAATCAGCAAGATTTTTATTTTCAACATATTCGTTGCTTACTATTTCAAAAGTAATCGGCATGATTTATTTTCAGCACATTCGTCGGTTACTATTTCAAAAGTAATCGGCAAGATTTTTATTTTCAACATATTCCTCGGTTACTATTTAAAAAGTAATCGGTAAGATTTTTATTTTCAACATATTCGTCGCTTACTATTTAAAAAGTAATCAGCAAGATTTTTATTTTCAACATATTTGTCGCTTACTATTTCAAAAGTAATCGGCATGATTTATTTTCAGCACATTCGTCGGTTACTATTTCAAAAGTAATCGGCTAGATTTTTATTTTGAGCACATTCGTCGGTTACTATTTTAAAAGTAATCGACAAGACTTTTATTTTCAGCACATTTGTCGGTTACTATTTCAAAAGTAATCGGCATGATTTATTTTCAGCACATTCGTCGGTTACTATTTCAAAAGTAATCGGCAAGATTTTTATTTTGAGCACATTCGTCGGTTACTATTTTGAAAGTAATCGACAAGACTTTTATTTTCAGCACATTTGTCGGTTACTATTTCAAAAGTAATCGGCATGATTTATTTTCAGCACATTCGTCGGTTACTATTTCAAAAGTAATCGGCAAGACTTTATTTTCAACACATTCGTCGGTTACTATTTCAAAAGTAATCGGCAAGATTTTTATTTTCATCATATTTGTCGGTTACTATATTAAAAGTAATCGGCAAGATTTTTATTTTCAACATATTCGTCGGTTACTATTTCAAAAGTAATCGGCAAGACTTTATTTTCAGCACTTTCGTCGGTTACTATTTCAAATGTAATCGGCAGGATTTTTAATTTTCAGCATATTCGTCGGTTACTATTTCGATAGTAATCGGCAAGATTTTTATTTTCAGCATATTTGTCGGTTACTATTTTAAAAGTAATCGACAAGATTTTTATTTTCAACATATTCCTCGGTTACTATTTCAAAAGTAATCGGCAAGATTTTTATTTTCAGCATGTTCGTCGGTTACTATTTCAAAAGTAATCGGCAAGATTTTTTTTTCCAACATATTTGTCGGTTACTATTTTAAAAGTAATCGACAAGACTTTATTTTCAGCACATTCGTCGGTTACTATTTCAAAAGTAATCGGCAAGATTTTTATTTTCAACATATTCGTCGGTTACTATTTCATAAGTAATCGGCATGATTTATTTTCAGCACATTCGTCGGTTACTATTTCAAAAGTAATCGGCAAGATTTTTATTTTGAGCACATTCGTCGGTTACTATTTTAAAAGTAATCGACAAGACTTTTATTTTCAGCACATTTGTCGGTTACTATTTCAAAAGTAATCGGCATGATTTATTTTCAGCACATTCGTCGGTTACTATTTCAAAAGTAATCGGCAAGATTTTTATTTTGAGCACATTCGTCGGTTACTATTTTAAAAGTAATCGACAAGACTTTTATTTTCAGCACATTTGTCGGTTACTATTTCAAAAGTAATCGGCATGATTTATTTTCAGCACATTCGTCGGTTACTATTTCAAAAGTAATCGGCAAGACTTTATTTTCAACACATTCGTCGGTTACTATTTCAAAAGTAATCGGCAAGATTTTTATTTTCATCATATTTGTCGGTTACTATATTAAAAGTAATCGGCAAGATTTTTATTTTCAACATATTCGTCGGTTACTATTTCAAAAGTAATCGGCAAGACTTTATTTTCAGCACTTTCGTCGGTTACTATTTCAAATGTAATCGGCAGGATTTTTAATTTTCAGCATATTCGTCGGTTACTATTTCGATAGTAATCGGCAAGATTTTTATTTTCAGCATATTTGTCGGTTACTATTTTAAAAGTAATCGACAAGATTTTTATTTTCAACATATTCCTCGGTTACTATTTCAAAAGTAATCGGCAAGATTTTTATTTTCAGCATGTTCGTCGGTTACTATTTCAAAAGTAATCGGCAAGATTTTTTTTTCCAACATATTTGTCGGTTACTATTTTAAAAGTAATCGACAAGACTTTATTTTCAGCACATTCGTCGGTTACTATTTCAAAAGTAATCGGCAAGATTTTTATTTTCAACATATTCGTCGGTTACTATTTCATAAGTAATCGGCATGATTTATTTTCAGCACATTCGTCGGTTACTATTTCAAAAGTAATCGGCAAGATTTTTATTTTCAACATATTCCTCGGTTACTATTTAAAAAGTAATCGGTAAGATTTTTATTTTCAACATATTCGTCGCTTACTATTTCAAAAGTAATCAGCAAGATTTTTATTTTCAACATATTCGTTGCTTACTATTTCAAAAGTAATCGGCATGATTTATTTTCAGCACATTCGTCGGTTACTATTTCAAAAGTAATCGGCTAGATTTTTATTTTGAGCACATTCGTCGGTTACTATTTTAAAAGTAATCGACAAGACTTTTATTTTCAGCACATTTGTCGGTTACTATTTCAAAAGTAATCGGCATGATTTATTTTCAGCACATTCGTCGGTTACTATTTCAAAAGTAATCGGCAAGATTTTTATTTTGAGCACATTCGTCGGTTACTATTTTAAAAGTAATCGACAAGACTTTTATTTTCAGCACATTTGTCGGTTACTATTTCAAAAGTAATCGGCATGATTTATTTTCAGCACATTCGTCGGTTACTATTTCAAAAGTAATCGGCAAGACTTTATTTTCAACACATTCGTCGGTTACTATTTCAAAAGTAATCGGCAAGATTTTTATTTTCATCATATTTGTCGGTTACTATATTAAAAGTAATCGGCAAGATTTTTATTTTCAACATATTCGTCGGTTACTATTTCAAAAGTAATCGGCAAGACTTTATTTTCAGCACTTTCGTCGGTTAATATTTCAAATGTAATCGGCAGGATTTTTATTTTCAGCATATTCGTCGTTTACTATTTCGATAGTAATCGGCAAGATTTTTATTTTCAGCATATTTGTCGGTTACTATTTTAAAAGTAATCGACAAGATTTTTATTTTCAACATATTCCTCGGTTACTATTTCAAAAGTAATCGGCAAGATTTTTATTTTCAGCATGTTCGTCGGTTACTATTTCAAAAGTAATCGGCAAGATTTTTTTTTTCAACATATTTGTCGGTTACTATTTTAAAAGTAATCGACAAGACTTTATTTTCAGCACATTCGTCGGTTACTATTTCAAAAGTAATCGGCAAGATTTTTATTTTCAACATATTCGTCGGTTACTATTTCATAAGTAATCGGCAAGATTTTTATTTTCAACATATTCCTCGGTTACTATTTAAAAAGTAATCGGTAAGATTTTTATTTTCAACATATTCGTCGCTTACTATTTCAAAAGTAATCAGCAAGATTTTTATTTTCAACATATTCGTCGCTTACTATTTCAAAAGTAATCGGCATGATTTATTTTCAGCACATTCGTCGGTTACTATTTCAAAAGTAATCGGCTAGATTTTTATTTTGAGCACATTCGTCGGTTACTATTTTAAAAGTAATCGACAAGACTTTTATTTTCAGCACATTTGTCGGTTACTATTTCAAAAGTAATCGGCATGATTTATTTTCAGCACATTCGTCGGTTACTATTTCAAAATTAATCGGCAAGATTTTTATTTTCAACATATTCCTCGGTTACTATTTAAAAAGTAATCGGTAAGATTTTTATTTTCAACATATTCGTCGCTTACTATTTCAAAAGTAATCAGCAAGATTTTTATTTTCAACATATTCGTCGCTTACTATTTCAAAAGTAATCGGCATGATTTATTTTCAGCACATTCGTCGGTTACTATTTCAAAAGTAATCGGCTAGATTTTTATTTTGAGCACATTCGTCGGTTACTATTTTAAAAGTAATCGACAAGACTTTTATTTTCAGCACATTTGTCGGTTACTATTTCAAAAGTAATCGGCATGATTTATTTTCAGCACATTCGTCGGTTACTATTTCAAAATTAATCGGCAAGATTTTTATTTTGAGCACATTCGTCGGTTACTATTTTAAAAGTAATCGACAAGACTTTTATTTTCAGCACATTTGTCGGTTACTATTTCAAAAGTAATCGGCATGATTTATTTTCAGCACATTCGTCGGTTACTATTTCAAAAGTAATCGGCAAGACTTTATTTTCAACACATTCGTCGGTTACTATTTCAAAAGTAATCGGCATGATCTATTTTCTGCACATTCGTCGGTTACTATTTCAAAAGTATCGGCAAGATTTTTATTTTCAGCATATTCGTCGGTTACTATTTCAAAGGTAATCAACAGTATTTATTTTCAGCACATTCGTCGGTTACTATTTCAAAAGTAATCGGCAAGATTTTTATTTTTAGCATATTTGTCGGGTACTATTTTAAAAGTAATCGACAAGATTTTTATTTTCAACATATTCGTCGGTTACTATTTCAAAAGTAATCGGCAAGACTTTATTTTCAGCACTTTCGTCGGTTAATATTTCAAATGTAATCAGCAGGATTTTTATTTTCAGCATAGTCGTCGGTTACTATTTCGAAAGTAATCGGCAAGATTTTTATTTTCAGCATATTTGTCGGTTACTATTTTAAAAGTAATCGACAAGACTTTATTTTCAGCACATTCGTCGGTTACTATTTCAAAAGTAGTCGGCAAGATTTTTATTTTCAACATATTCGTCGGTTACTATTTCAAACGTAATCGGCAAGACTTTATTTTCAGCATATTCGTCGGTTACTATTTCAAACATAATCGGCAAGACTTTATTATTAGCACATTCGTTGGTTACTATTTTAAAAGTAATCGGCAAGATTTTTATTTTCAACATATTCGTCGGTTACTATTTCAAAAGTAATCGGCAAGACTTTATTTTCAGCACTTTCGTCGGTTACTATTTCAAATGTAATCGGCAGGATTTTTATTTTCAGTATATTCGTCGGTTACTATTTTGATAGTAATCGGCAAGATTTTTATTTTCAGCATATTTGTCGGTTACTATTTTAAAAGTAATCGACAAGATTTTTATTTTCAACATATTCCTCGGTTACTATTTCAAAAGTAATCGGCAAGATTTTTATTTTCAGCATGTTCGTCGGTTACTATTTCAAAAGTAATCGGCAAGATTTTTTTTTTCAACATATTTGTCGGTTACTATTTTAAAAGTAATCGACAAGACTTTATTTTCAGCACATTCGTCGGTTACTATTTCAAAAGTAGTCGGCAAGATTTTTATTTTCAACATATTCGTCGGTGACTATTTCATAAGTAATCGGCATGATTTATTCTCAGCACATTCGTCGGTTACTATTTCAAAAGTAATCGGCAAGATTTTTATTTTCAACATATTCCTCGGTTACTATTTAAAAAGTAATCGGTAAGATTTTTCTTTTCAACATATTCGTCGCTTACTATTTCAAAAGTAATCAGCAAGATTTTTATTTTCAACATATTCGTCGCTTACTATTTCAAAAGTAATCGGCATGATTTATTTTCAGCACATTCGTCGGTTACTATTTCAAAAGTAATCGGCAAGATTTTTATTTTGAGCACATTCGTCGGTTACTATTTTAAAAGTAATCGACAAGACTTTTATTTTCAGCACATTTGTCGGTTACTATTTCAAAAGTAATCGGCATGATTTATTTTCAGCACATTCGTCGGTTACTATTTCAAAAGTAATCGGCAAGATTTTTATTTTGAGCACATTCGTCGGTTACTATTTTAAAAGTAATCGACAAGACTTTTATTTTCAGCACATTTGTCGGTTAGTATTTCAAAAGTAATCGGCATGATTTATTTTCAGCACATTCGTCGGTTACTATTTCAAAAGTAATCGGCAAGACTTTATTTTCAACATATTCCTCGGTTACTATTTCAAAAGTAATCGGCAAGATTTTTATTTTCAGCATGTTCGTCGGTTACTATTTCAAAAGTAATCGGCAAGATTTTTTTTTTCAACATATTTGTCGGATACTATTTTAAAAGTAATCGACAAGACTTTATTTTCAGCACATTCGTCGGTTACTATTTCAAAAGTAATCAGCAAGATTTTTATTTTCAGCATATTCGTCGGTTACTATTTCAAAGGTAATCAGCAATATTTATTTTCAGCACATTCGTCGGTTACTATTTCAAAAGTAATCGGCAAGATTTTTATTTTCAGCATATTCGTCGGTTACTATTTCAAAGGTAATCAGCAGTATTTATTTTCAGCACATTCGTCGGTTACTATTTCAAAAGTAATCGGCAAGATTTTTATTTTCAACATATTCGTCGCTTACTATTTCAAAAGTAATCAGCAAGATTTTTATTTTCAACATATTTGTCGCTTACTATTTCAAAAGTAATCGGCATGATTTATTTTCAGCACATTCGTCGGTTACTATTTCAAAAGTAATCGGCAAGATTTTTATTTTGAGCACATTCGTCGGTTACTATTTTAAAAGTAATCGACAAGACTTTTATTTTCAGCATATTCGTCAGTTACTATTTCGAAAGTAATCGGCAAGATTTTTATTTTCAGCATATTTGTCGGTTACTATTTTAAAAGTAATCGACAAGATTTTTATTTTCAACATATTCGTCGGTTACTATTTCATAAGTATCGGCATGATTTATTTTCAGCACATTCGTCGGTTAATATTTCAAAAGTAATCGGCATGATCTATTTTCTGCACATTCGTCGGTTACTATTTCAAAAGTAATCGGCAAGATTTTTATTTTCAGCATATTCGTCGGTTACTATTTCAAAAGTAATCGGCAAGATTTTTATTTTCAGCATATTCGTCGGTTACTATTTCAAAAGTAATCGGCAAGATTTTTATTTTCAGCATATTTGTCGGTTACTATATTAAAAGTAATCGGCAAGATTTTTATTTTCAACATATTCGTCGGTTACTATTTCAAAAGTAATCGGCAAGACTTTATTTTCAGCACTTTCGTCGGTTACTATTTCAAATGTAATCGGCAGGATTTTTATTTTCAGCATATTCGTCGGTTACTATTTCGATAGTAATCGGCAAGATTTTTATTTTCAGCATATTTGTCGGTTACTATTTTAAAAGTAATCGACAAGATTTTTATTTTCAACATATTCCTCGGTTACTATTTCAAAAGTAATCGGCAAGATTTTTATTTTCAGCATGTTCGTCGGTTACTATTTCAAAAGTAATCGGCAAGATTTTTTTTTTCAACATATTTGTCGGTTACTATTTTAAAAGTAATCGACAAGACTTTATTTTCAGCACATTCGTCGGTTACTATTTCAAAAGTAATCGGCAAGATTTTTATTTTCAACATATTCGTCGGTTACTAATTCATAAGTAATCGGCATGATTTATTTTCAGCACATTCGTCGGTTACTATTTCAAAAGTAATCGGCAAGATTTTTATTTTCAACATATTCCTCGGTTACTATTTAAAAAGTAATCGGTAAGATTTTTATTTTCAACATATTCGTCGCTTACTATTTCAAAAGTAATCAGCAAGATTTTTATTTTCAACATATTCGTCGCTTACTATTTCAAAAGTAATCGGCATGATTTATTTTCAGCACATTCGTCGGTTACTATTTCAAAAGTAATCGGCTAGATTTTTATTTTGAGCACATTCGTCGGTTACTATTTTAAAAGTAATCGACAAGACTTTTATTTTCAGCACATTTGTCGGTTACTATTTCAAAAGTAATCGGCATGATTTATTTTCAGCACATTCGTCGGTTACTATTTCAAAAGTAATCGGCAAGATTTTTATTTTGAGCACATTCGTCGGTTACTATTTTAAAAGTAATCGACAAGACTTTTATTTTCAGCACATTTGTCGGTTACTATTTCAAAAGTAATCGGCATGATTTATTTTCAGCACATTCGTCGGTTACTATTTCAAAAGTAATCGGCAAGACTTTATTTTCAACACATTCGTCGGTTACTATTTCAAAAGTAATCGGCAAGATTTTTATTTTCATCATATTTGTCGGTTACTATATTAAAAGTAATCGGCAAGATTTTTATTTTCAACATATTCGTCGGTTACTATTTCAAAAGTAATCGGCAAGACTTTATTTTCAGCACTTTCGTCGGTTTCTATTTCAAATGTAATCGGCAGGATTTTTAATTTTCAGCATATTCGTCGGTTACTATTTCGATAGTAATCGGCAAGATTTTTATTTTCAGCATATTTGTCGGTTACTATTTTAAAAGTAATCGACAAGATTTTTATTTTCAACATATTCCTCGGTTACTATTTCAAAAGTAATCGGCAAGATTTTTATTTTCAGCATGTTCGTCGGTTACTATTTCAAAAGTAATTGGCAAGATTTTTTTTTCCAACATATTTGTCGGTTACTATTTTAAAAGTAATCGACAAGACTTTATTTTCAGCACATTCGTCGGTTACTATTTCAAAAGTAATCGGCAAGATTTTTATTTTCAACATATTCGTCGGTTACTATTTCATAAGTAATCGGCATGATTTATTTTCAGCACATTCGTCGGTTACTATTTCAAAAGTAATCGGCAAGATTTTTATTTTCAACATATTCCTCGGTTACTATTTAAAAAGTAATCGGTAAGATTTTTATTTTCAACATATTCGTCGCTTACTATTTCAAAAGTAATCAGCAAGATTTTTATTTTCAACATATTCGTTGCTTACTATTTCAAAAGTAATCGGCATGATTTATTTTCAGCACATTCGTCGGTTACTATTTCAAAAGTAATCGGCTAGATTTTTATTTTGAGCACATTCGTCGGTTACTATTTTAAAAGTAATCGACAAGACTTTTATTTTCAGCACATTTGTCGGTTACTATTTCAAAAGTAATCGGCATGATTTATTTTCAGCACATTCGTCGGTTACTATTTCAAAAGTAATCGGCAAGATTTTTATTTTGAGCACATTCGTCGGTTACTATTTTAAAAGTAATCGACAAGACTTTTATTTTCAGCACATTTGTCGGTTACTATTTCAAAAGTAATCGGCATGATTTATTTTCAGCACATTCGTCGGTTACTATTTCAAAAGTAATCGGCAAGACTTTATTTTCAACACATTCGTCGGTTACTATTTCAAAAGTAATCGGCAAGATTTTTATTTTCATCATATTTGTCGGTTACTATATTAAAAGTAATCGGCAAGATTTTTATTTTCAACATATTCGTCGGTTACTATTTCAAAAGTAATCGGCAAGACTTTATTTTCAGCACTTTCGTCGTTTACTATTTCAAATGTAATCGGCAGGATTTTTATTTTCAGCATATTCGTCGTTTACTATTTCGATAGTAATCGGCAAGATTTTTATTTTCAGCATATTTGTCGGTTACTATTTTAAAAGTAATCGACAAGATTTTTATTTTCAACATATTCCTCGGTTACTATTTCAAAAGTAATCGGCAAGATTTTTATTTTCAGCATGTTCGTCGGTTACTATTTCAAAAGTAATCGGCAAGATTTTTTTTTTCAACATATTTGTCGGTTACTATTTTAAAAGTAATCGACAAGACTTTATTTTCAGCACATTCGTCGGTTACTATTTCAAAAGTAATCGGCAAGATTTTTATTTTCAACATATTCGTCGGTTACTATTTCATAAGTAATCGGCATGATTTATTTTCAGCACATTCGTCGGTTACTATTTCAAAAGTAATCGGCAAGATTTTTATTTTCAACATATTCCTCGGTTACTATTTAAAAAGTAATCGGTAAGATTTTTATTTTCAACATATTCGTCGCTTACTATTTCAAAAGTAATCAGCAAGATTTTTATTTTCAACATATTCGTCGCTTACTATTTCAAAAGTAATCGGCATGATTTATTTTCAGCACATTCGTCGGTAACTATTTCAAAAGTAATCGGCTAGATTTTTATTTTGAGCACATTCGTCGGTTACTATTTTAAAAGTAATCGACAAGACTTTTATTTTCAGCACATTTGTCGGTTACTATTTCAAAAGTAATCGGCATGATTTATTTTCAGCACATTCGTCGGTTACTATTTCAAAAGTAATCGGCAAGATTTTTATTTTGAGCACATTCGTCGGTTACTATTTTAAAAGTAATCGACAAGACTTTTATTTTCAGCACATTTATCGGTTACTATTTCAAAAGTAATCGACATGATTTATTTTCAGCACATTCGTCGGTTACTATTTCAAAAGTAATCGGCAAGACTTTATTTTCAACACATTCGTCGGTTACTATTTCAAAAGTAATCGGCAAGATTTTTATTTTCAGCATATTTGTCGGTTACTATATTAAAAGTAATCGGCAAGATTTTTATTTTCAACATATTCGTCGGTTACTATTTCAAAACTAATCGGCAAGACTTTATTTTCAGCACTTTCGTCGGTTACTATTTCAAATGTAATCGGCAGGATTTTTATTTTCAGCATATTCGTCGGTTACTATTTCGATAGTAATCGGCAAGATTTTTATTTTCAGCATATTTGTCGGTTACTATTTTTGAAAGTAATCGACAAGATTTTTATTTTCAACATATTCCTCGGTTACTATTTCAAAAGTAATCGGCAAGATTTTTATTTTCAGCATGTTCGTCGGTTACTATTTCAAAAGTAATCGGCAAGATTTTTTTTTTCAACATATTTGTCGGTTACTATTTTAAAAGTAATCGACAAGACTTTATTTTCAGCACATTCGTCGGTTACTATTTCAAAAGTAATCGGCAAGATTTTTATTTTCAACATATTCGTCGGTTACTATTTCATAAGTAATCGGCATGATTTATTTTCAGCACATTCGTCGGTTACTATTTCAAAAGTAATCGGCAAGATTTTTATTTTCAACATATTCCTCGGTTACTATTTAAAAAGTAATCGGTAAGATTTTTATTTTCAACATATTCGTCGCTTACTATTTCAAAAGTAATCAGCAAGATTTTTATTTTCAACATATTCGTCGCTTACTATTTTAAAAGTAATCGGCAAGACTTTTATTTTCAGCACATTTATCGGTTACTATTTCAAAAGTAATCGGCATGATTTATTTTCAGCACATTCGTCGGTTACTATTTCAAAAGTAATCGGCAAGACTTTATTTTCAACACATTCGTCGGTTACTATTTCAAAAGTAATCGGCATGATCTATTTTCTGCACATTCGTCGGTTACTATTTCAAAAGTATCGGCAAGATTTTTATTTTCAGCATATTCGTCGGTTACTATTTCAAAGGTAATCAACAGTATTTATTTTCAGCACATTCGTCGGTTACTATTTCAAAAGTAATCGGCAAGATTTTTATTTTTAGCATATTTGTCGGGTACTATTTTAAAAGTAATCGACAAGATTTTTATTTTCAACATATTCGTCGGTTACTATTTCAAAAGTAATCGGCAAGACTTTATTTTCAGCACTTTCGTCGGTTAATATTTCAAATGTAATCAGCAGGATTTTTATTTTCAGCATAGTCGTCGGTTACTATTTCGAAAGTAATCGGCAAGATTTTTATTTTCAGCATATTTGTCGGTTACTATTTTAAAAATAATCGACAAGATTTTTATTTTCAACATATTCCTCGGTTACTATTTCAAAAGTAATCGGCAAGATTTTTATTTTATGCATGTTCGTCGATTACTATTTCAAAAGTAATCGGCAAGATTTTTATTTTCAACATATTTGTCGGTTACAATTTTAAAAGTAATCGACAAGACTTTATTTTCAGCACATTCGTCGGTTACTATTTCAAAAGTAATCGGCAAGATTTTTATTTTCAACATATTCGTCGCTTACTATTTCAAAAGTAATCAACAAGATTTTTATTTTCAACATATTCGTCGCTTACTATTTCAAAAGTAATCAGCAAGATTTTTATTTTCAACATATTCGTCGCTTACTATTTCAAAAGTAATCGACATGATTTATTTTCAGCACATTCGTCGGTTACTATTTCAAAAGTAATCGGCAAGATTTTTATTTGGAGCACATTCGTCGGTTACTATTTTAAAAGTAATCGACAAGACTTTTATTTTCAGCACATTTGTCGGTTACTATTTCAAAAGTAATTGGCATGATTTATTTTCAGCACATTCGTCGGTTACTATTTCAAAAGTAATCGGCAAGATTTTTATTTTCAACATATTCGTCGCTTACTATTTCAAAAGTAATCAGCAAGATTTTTATTTTCAACATATTCGTCACTTACTATTTGAAAAGTAATCGGCATGATTTATTTTCAGCACATTCGTCGGTTACTATTTCAAAAGTTATCGGCAAGATTTTTATTTTGATCACATTCGTCGGTTACTATTTTAAAAGTAATCGACAAGACTTTTATTTTCAGCATATTTGTCGGTTACTATTTCAAAAGTAATCGGCATGATTTATTTTCAGCACATTCGTCGGTTACTATTTCAAAAGTATTCGGCAAGATTTTTATTTTGAGCACATTCGTCGGTTACTATTTTAAAAGTAATCAACAAGACTTTTATTTTCAGCACATTTATCGGTTAGTATTTCAAAAGTAATCGGCATGATTTATTTTCAGCACATTCGTCGGTTACTATTTCAAAAGTAATCGGCAAGACATTATTTTCAACACATTCGTCGGTTACTATTTCAAAAGTAATCGGCAAGATTTTTATTTTCAGCATATTTGTCGGTTACTATATTAAAAGTAATCGGCAAGATTTTTATTTTCAACATATTCGTCGGTTACTATTTCAAAACTAATCGGCAAGACTTTATTTTCAGCACTTTCGTCGGTTACTATTTCAAATGTAATCGGCAGGATTTTTATTTTCAGCATATTCGTCGGTTACTATTTCGATAGTAATCGGCAAGATTTTTATTTTCAGCATATTTGTCGGTTACTATTTTAAAAGTAATCGACAAGACTTTATTTTCAGCACATTCGTCGGTTACTATTTCAAAAGTAATCGGCAAGATTTTTATTTTCAACATATTCGTCGCTTACTATTTCAAAAGTAATCGACATGATTTATTTTCAGCACATTCGTCGGTTACTATTTCAAAAGTAATCGGCAAGATTTTTATTTGGAGCACATTCGTCGGTTACTATTTTAAAAGTAATCGACAAGACTTTTATTTTCAGCACATTTGTCGGTTACTATTTCAAAAGTAATTGGCATGATTTATTTTCAGCACATTCGTCGGTTACTATTTCAAAAGTAATCGGCAAGATTTTTATTTTCAACATATTCGTCGCTTACTATTTCAAAAGTAATCGGCATGATTTATTTTCAGCACATTCGTCGGTAACTATTTCAAAACTAATCGGCTAGATTTTTATTTTGAGCACATTCGTCGGTTACTATTTTAAAAGTAATCGACAAGACTTTTATTTTCAGCATATTTGTCGGTTACTATTTCAAAAGTAATCGGCATGATTTATTTTCAGCACATTCGTCGGTTACTATTTCAAAAGTATTCGGCAAGATTTTTATTTTGAGCACATTCGTCGGTTACTATTTTAAAAGTAATCAACAAGACTTTTATTTTCAGCACATTTATCGGTTAGTATTTCAAAAGTAATCGGCATGATTTATTTTCAGCACATTCGTCGGTTACTATTTCAAAAGTAATCGGCAAGACATTATTTTCAACACATTCGTCGGTTACTATTTCAAAAGTAATCGGCAAGATTTTTATTTTCAGCATATTTGTCGGTTACTATATTAAAAGTAATCGGCAAGATTTTTATTTTCAACATATTCGTCGGTTACTATTTCAAAACTAATCGGCAAGACTTTATTTTCAGCACTTTCGTCGGTTACTATTTCAAATGTAATCGGCAGGATTTTTATTTTCAGCATATTCGTCGGTTACTATTTCGATAGTAATCGGCAAGATTTTTATTTTCAGCATATTTGTCGGTTACTATTTTAAAAGTAATCGACAAGACTTTATTTTCAGCACATTCGTCGGTTACTATTTCAAAAGTAATCGGCAAGATTTTTATTTTCAACATATTCGTCGGTTACTATTTCATAAGTAATCGGCATGATTTATTTTCAGCACATTCGTCGGTTACTATTTCAAAAGTAATCGGCAAGATTTTTATTTTCAACATATTCCTCGGTTACTATTTAAAAAGTAATCGGTAAGATTTTTATTTTCAACATATTCGTCGCTTACTATTTCAAAAGTAATCAGCAAGATTTTTATTTTCAACATATTCGTCGCTTACTATTTCAAAAGTAATCGGCATGATTTATTTTCAGCACATTCGTCGGTAACTATTTCAAAAGTAATCGGCTAGATTTTTATTTTGAGCACATTCGTCGGTTACTATTTTAAAAGTAATCGACAAGACTTTTATTTTCAGCACATTGGTCGGTTACTATTTCAAAAGTAATCGGCATGATTTATTTTCAGCACATTCGTCGGTTACTATTTCAAAAGTAATCGGCAAGATTTTTATTTTGAGCACATTCGTCGGTTACTATTTTAAAAGTAATCGACAAGACTTTTATTTTCAGCACATTTATCGGTTACTATTTCAAAAGTAATCGACATGATTTATTTTCAGCACATTCGTCGGTTACTATTTCAAAAGTAATCGGCAAGACTTTATTTTGAACACATTCGTCGGTTACTATTTCAAAAGTAATCGGCAAGATTTTTATTTTCAGCATATTTGTCGGTTACTATATTAAAAGTAATCGGCAAGATTTTTATTTTCAACATATTCGTCGGTTACTATTTCCAAACTAATCGGCAAGACTTTATTTTCAGCACTTTCGTCGGTTACTATTTCAAATGTAATCGGCAGGATTTTTATTTTCAGCATATTCGTCGGTTACTATTTCGATAGTAATCGGCAAGATTTTTATTTTCAGCATATTTGTCGGTTACTATTTTTGAAAGTAATCGACAAGATTTTTATTTTCAACATATTCCTCGGT
The DNA here is from genome assembly GCA_958299785.1 of Medicago lupulina. Lineage (NCBI taxonomy): Eukaryota > Viridiplantae > Streptophyta > Magnoliopsida > Fabales > Fabaceae > Medicago > Medicago lupulina. Next base: position 38,061,523 of record OY283143.1, on the reverse strand, counting down.
TACTATTTCAAAAGTAATCGGCAAGATTTTTATTTTCAGCATGTTCGTCGGTTACTATTTCAAAAGTAATCGGCAAGATTTTTTTTTTCAACATATTTGTCGGTTACTATATTAAAAGTAATCGGCAAGATTTTTATTTTCAACATATTCGTCGGTTACTATTTCCAAACTAATCGGCAAGACTTTATTTTCAGCACTTTCGTCGGTTACTATTTCAAATGTAATCGGCAGGATTTTTATTTTCAGCATATTCGTCGGTTACTATTTCGATAGTAATCGGCAAGATTTTTATTTTCAGCATATTTGTCGGTTACTATTTTTGAAAGTAATCGACAAGATTTTTATTTTCAACATATTCCTCGGTTACTATTTCAAAAGTAATCGGCAAGATTTTTATTTTCAGCATGTTCGTCGGTTACTATTTCAAAAGTAATCGGCAAGATTTTTTTTTTCAACATATTTGTCGGTTACTATTTTAAAAGTAATCGACAAGACTTTATTTTCAGCACATTCGTCGGTTACTATTTCAAAAGTAATCGGCAAGATTTTTATTTTCAACATATTCGTCGGTTACTATTTCATAAGTAATCGGCATGATTTATTTTCAGCACATTCGTCGGTTACTATTTCAAAAGTAATCGGCAAGATTTTTATTTTCAACATATTCCTCGGTTACTATTTAAAAAGTAATCGGTAAGATTTTTATTTTCAACATATTCGTCGCTTACTATTTCAAAAGTAATCAGCAAGATTTTTATTTTCAACATATTCGTCGCTTACTATTTTAAAAGTAATCGGCAAGACTTTTATTTTCAGCACATTTATCGGTTACTATTTCAAAAGTAATCGGCATGATTTATTTTCAGCACATTCGTCGGTTACTATTTCAAAAGTAATCGGCAAGACTTTATTTTCAACACATTCGTCGGTTACTATTTCAAAAGTAATCGGCATGATCTATTTTCTGCACATTCGTCGGTTACTATTTCAAAAGTATCGGCAAGATTTTTATTTTCAGCATATTCGTCGGTTACTATTTCAAAGGTAATCAACAGTATTTATTTTCAGCACATTCGTCGGTTACTATTTCAAAAGTAATCGGCAAGATTTTTATTTTTAGCATATTTGTCGGGTACTATTTTAAAAGTAATCGACAAGATTTTTATTTTCAACATATTCGTCGGTTACTATTTCAAAAGTAATCGGCAAGACTTTATTTTCAGCACTTTCGTCGGTTAATATTTCAAATGTAATCAGCAGGATTTTTATTTTCAGCATAGTCGTCGGTTACTATTTCGAAAGTAATCGGCAAGATTTTTATTTTCAGCATATTTGTCGGTTACTATTTTAAAAATAATCGACAAGATTTTTATTTTCAACATATTCCTCGGTTACTATTTCAAAAGTAATCGGCAAGATTTTTATTTTATGCATGTTCGTCGATTACTATTTCAAAAGTAATCGGCAAGATTTTTATTTTCAACATATTTGTCGGTTACAATTTTAAAAGTAATCGACAAGACTTTATTTTCAGCACATTCGTCGGTTACTATTTCAAAAGTAATCGGCAAGATTTTTATTTTCAGCATGTTCGTCGGTTACTATTTCAAAAGTAATTGGCAAGATTTTTTTTTCCAACATATTTGTCGGTTACTATTTTAAAAGTAATCGACAAGACTTTATTTTCAGCACATTCGTCGGTTACTATTTCAAAAGTAATCGGCAAGATTTTTATTTTCAACATATTCGTCGGTTACTATTTCATAAGTAATCGGCATGATTTATTTTCAGCACATTCGTCGGTTACTATTTCAAAAGTAATCGGCAAGATTTTTATTTTCAACATATTCCTCGGTTACTATTTAAAAAGTAATCGGTAAGATTTTTATTTTCAACATATTCGTCGCTTACTATTTCAAAAGTAATCAGCAAGATTTTTATTTTCAACATATTCGTTGCTTACTATTTCAAAAGTAATCGGCATGATTTATTTTCAGCACATTCGTCGGTTACTATTTCAAAAGTAATCGGCTAGATTTTTATTTTGAGCACATTCGTCGGTTACTATTTTAAAAGTAATCGACAAGACTTTTATTTTCAGCACATTTGTCGGTTACTATTTCAAAAGTAATCGGCATGATTTATTTTCAGCACATTCGTCGGTTACTATTTCAAAAGTAATCGGCAAGATTTTTATTTTGAGCACATTCGTCGGTTACTATTTTAAAAGTAATCGACAAGACTTTTATTTTCAGCACATTTGTCGGTTACTATTTCAAAAGTAATCGGCATGATTTATTTTCAGCACATTCGTCGGTTACTATTTCAAAAGTAATCGGCAAGACTTTATTTTCAACACATTCGTCGGTTACTATTTCAAAAGTAATCGGCAAGATTTTTATTTTCATCATATTTGTCGGTTACTATATTAAAAGTAATCGGCAAGATTTTTATTTTCAACATATTCGTCGGTTACTATTTCAAAAGTAATCGGCAAGACTTTATTTTCAGCACTTTCGTCGTTTACTATTTCAAATGTAATCGGCAGGATTTTTATTTTCAGCATATTCGTCGTTTACTATTTCGATAGTAATCGGCAAGATTTTTATTTTCAGCATATTTGTCGGTTACTATTTTAAAAGTAATCGACAAGATTTTTATTTTCAACATATTCCTCGGTTACTATTTCAAAAGTAATCGGCAAGATTTTTATTTTCAGCATGTTCGTCGGTTACTATTTCAAAAGTAATCGGCAAGATTTTTTTTTTCAACATATTTGTCGGTTACTATTTTAAAAGTAATCGACAAGACTTTATTTTCAGCACATTCGTCGGTTACTATTTCAAAAGTAATCGGCAAGATTTTTATTTTCAACATATTCGTCGGTTACTATTTCATAAGTAATCGGCATGATTTATTTTCAGCACATTCGTCGGTTACTATTTCAAAAGTAATCGGCAAGATTTTTATTTTCAACATATTCCTCGGTTACTATTTAAAAAGTAATCGGTAAGATTTTTATTTTCAACATATTCGTCGCTTACTATTTCAAAAGTAATCAGCAAGATTTTTATTTTCAACATATTCGTCGCTTACTATTTCAAAAGTAATCGGCATGATTTATTTTCAGCACATTCGTCGGTAACTATTTCAAAAGTAATCGGCTAGATTTTTATTTTGAGCACATTCGTCGGTTACTATTTTAAAAGTAATCGACAAGACTTTTATTTTCAGCACATTTGTCGGTTACTATTTCAAAAGTAATCGGCATGATTTATTTTCAGCACATTCGTCGGTTACTATTTCAAAAGTAATCGGCAAGATTTTTATTTTGAGCACATTCGTCGGTTACTATTTTAAAAGTAATCGACAAGACTTTTATTTTCAGCACATTTATCGGTTACTATTTCAAAAGTAATCGACATGATTTATTTTCAGCACATTCGTCGGTTACTATTTCAAAAGTAATCGGCAAGACTTTATTTTCAACACATTCGTCGGTTACTATTTCAAAAGTAATCGGCAAGATTTTTATTTTCAGCATATTTGTCGGTTACTATATTAAAAGTAATCGGCAAGATTTTTATTTTCAACATATTCGTCGGTTACTATTTCAAAACTAATCGGCAAGACTTTATTTTCAGCACTTTCGTCGGTTACTATTTCAAATGTAATCGGCAGGATTTTTATTTTCAGCATATTCGTCGGTTACTATTTCGATAGTAATCGGCAAGATTTTTATTTTCAGCATATTTGTCGGTTACTATTTTTGAAAGTAATCGACAAGATTTTTATTTTCAACATATTCCTCGGTTACTATTTCAAAAGTAATCGGCAAGATTTTTATTTTCAGCATGTTCGTCGGTTACTATTTCAAAAGTAATCGGCAAGATTTTTTTTTTCAACATATTTGTCGGTTACTATTTTAAAAGTAATCGACAAGACTTTATTTTCAGCACATTCGTCGGTTACTATTTCAAAAGTAATCGGCAAGATTTTTATTTTCAACATATTCGTCGGTTACTATTTCATAAGTAATCGGCATGATTTATTTTCAGCACATTCGTCGGTTACTATTTCAAAAGTAATCGGCAAGATTTTTATTTTCAACATATTCCTCGGTTACTATTTAAAAAGTAATCGGTAAGATTTTTATTTTCAACATATTCGTCGCTTACTATTTCAAAAGTAATCAGCAAGATTTTTATTTTCAACATATTCGTCGCTTACTATTTTAAAAGTAATCGGCAAGACTTTTATTTTCAGCACATTTATCGGTTACTATTTCAAAAGTAATCGGCATGATTTATTTTCAGCACATTCGTCGGTTACTATTTCAAAAGTAATCGGCAAGACTTTATTTTCAACACATTCGTCGGTTACTATTTCAAAAGTAATCGGCATGATCTATTTTCTGCACATTCGTCGGTTACTATTTCAAAAGTATCGGCAAGATTTTTATTTTCAGCATATTCGTCGGTTACTATTTCAAAGGTAATCAACAGTATTTATTTTCAGCACATTCGTCGGTTACTATTTCAAAAGTAATCGGCAAGATTTTTATTTTTAGCATATTTGTCGGGTACTATTTTAAAAGTAATCGACAAGATTTTTATTTTCAACATATTCGTCGGTTACTATTTCAAAAGTAATCGGCAAGACTTTATTTTCAGCACTTTCGTCGGTTAATATTTCAAATGTAATCAGCAGGATTTTTATTTTCAGCATAGTCGTCGGTTACTATTTCGAAAGTAATCGGCAAGATTTTTATTTTCAGCATATTTGTCGGTTACTATTTTAAAAATAATCGACAAGATTTTTATTTTCAACATATTCCTCGGTTACTATTTCAAAAGTAATCGGCAAGATTTTTATTTTATGCATGTTCGTCGATTACTATTTCAAAAGTAATCGGCAAGATTTTTATTTTCAACATATTTGTCGGTTACAATTTTAAAAGTAATCGACAAGACTTTATTTTCAGCACATTCGTCGGTTACTATTTCAAAAGTAATCGGCAAGATTTTTATTTTCAACATATTCGTCGCTTACTATTTCAAAAGTAATCAACAAGATTTTTATTTTCAACATATTCGTCGCTTACTATTTCAAAAGTAATCAACAAGATTTTTATTTTCAACATATTCGTCGCTTACTATTTCAAAAGTAATCGACATGATTTATTTTCAGCACATTCGTCGGTTACTATTTCAAAAGTAATCGGCAAGATTTTTATTTGGAGCACATTCGTCGGTTACTATTTTAAAAGTAATCGACAAGACTTTTATTTTCAGCACATTTGTCGGTTACTATTTCAAAAGTAATTGGCATGATTTATTTTCAGCACATTCGTCGGTTACTATTTCAAAAGTAATCGGCAAGATTTTTATTTTCAACATATTCGTCGCTTACTATTTCAAAAGTAATCAGCAAGATTTTTATTTTCAACATATTCGTCACTTACTATTTGAAAAGTAATCGGCATGATTTATTTTCAGCACATTCGTCGGTTACTATTTCAAAAGTTATCGGCAAGATTTTTATTTTGATCACATTCGTCGGTTACTATTTTAAAAGTAATCGACAAGACTTTTATTTTCAGCATATTTGTCGGTTACTATTTCAAAAGTAATCGGCATGATTTATTTTCAGCACATTCGTCGGTTACTATTTCAAAAGTATTCGGCAAGATTTTTATTTTGAGCACATTCGTCGGTTACTATTTTAAAAGTAATCAACAAGACTTTTATTTTCAGCACATTTATCGGTTAGTATTTCAAAAGTAATCGGCATGATTTATTTTCAGCACATTCGTCGGTTACTATTTCAAAAGTAATCGGCAAGACATTATTTTCAACACATTCGTCGGTTACTATTTCAAAAGTAATCGGCAAGATTTTTATTTTCAGCATATTTGTCGGTTACTATATTAAAAGTAATCGGCAAGATTTTTATTTTCAACATATTCGTCGGTTACTATTTCAAAACTAATCGGCAAGACTTTATTTTCAGCACTTTCGTCGGTTACTATTTCAAATGTAATCGGCAGGATTTTTATTTTCAGCATATTCGTCGGTTACTATTTCGATAGTAATCGGCAAGATTTTTATTTTCAGCATATTTGTCGGTTACTATTTTAAAAGTAATCGACAAGACTTTATTTTCAGCACATTCGTCGGTTACTATTTCAAAAGTAATCGGCAAGATTTTTATTTTCAACATATTCGTCGCTTACTATTTCAAAAGTAATCGACATGATTTATTTTCAGCACATTCGTCGGTTACTATTTCAAAAGTAATCGGCAAGATTTTTATTTGGAGCACATTCGTCGGTTACTATTTTAAAAGTAATCGACAAGACTTTTATTTTCAGCACATTTGTCGGTTACTATTTCAAAAGTAATTGGCATGATTTATTTTCAGCACATTCGTCGGTTACTATTTCAAAAGTAATCGGCAAGATTTTTATTTTCAACATATTCGTCGCTTACTATTTCAAAAGTAATCGGCATGATTTATTTTCAGCACATTCGTCGGTAACTATTTCAAAACTAATCGGCTAGATTTTTATTTTGAGCACATTCGTCGGTTACTATTTTAAAAGTAATCGACAAGACTTTTATTTTCAGCATATTTGTCGGTTACTATTTCAAAAGTAATCGGCATGATTTATTTTCAGCACATTCGTCGGTTACTATTTCAAAAGTATTCGGCAAGATTTTTATTTTGAGCACATTCGTCGGTTACTATTTTAAAAGTAATCAACAAGACTTTTATTTTCAGCACATTTATCGGTTAGTATTTCAAAAGTAATCGGCATGATTTATTTTCAGCACATTCGTCGGTTACTATTTCAAAAGTAATCGGCAAGACATTATTTTCAACACATTCGTCGGTTACTATTTCAAAAGTAATCGGCAAGATTTTTATTTTCAGCATATTTGTCGGTTACTATATTAAAAGTAATCGGCAAGATTTTTATTTTCAACATATTCGTCGGTTACTATTTCAAAACTAATCGGCAAGACTTTATTTTCAGCACTTTCGTCGGTTACTATTTCAAATGTAATCGGCAGGATTTTTATTTTCAGCATATTCGTCGGTTACTATTTCGATAGTAATCGGCAAGATTTTTATTTTCAGCATATTTGTCGGTTACTATTTTAAAAGTAATCGACAAGACTTTATTTTCAGCACATTCGTCGGTTACTATTTCAAAAGTAATCGGCAAGATTTTTATTTTCAACATATTCGTCGGTTACTATTTCATAAGTAATCGGCATGATTTATTTTCAGCACATTCGTCGGTTACTATTTCAAAAGTAATCGGCAAGATTTTTATTTTCAACATATTCCTCGGTTACTATTTAAAAAGTAATCGGTAAGATTTTTATTTTCAACATATTCGTCGCTTACTATTTCAAAAGTAATCAGCAAGATTTTTATTTTCAACATATTCGTCGCTTACTATTTCAAAAGTAATCGGCATGATTTATTTTCAGCACATTCGTCGGTAACTATTTCAAAAGTAATCGGCTAGATTTTTATTTTGAGCACATTCGTCGGTTACTATTTTAAAAGTAATCGACAAGACTTTTATTTTCAGCACATTGGTCGGTTACTATTTCAAAAGTAATCGGCATGATTTATTTTCAGCACATTCGTCGGTTACTATTTCAAAAGTAATCGGCAAGATTTTTATTTTGAGCACATTCGTCGGTTACTATTTTAAAAGTAATCGACAAGACTTTTATTTTCAGCACATTTATCGGTTACTATTTCAAAAGTAATCGACATGATTTATTTTCAGCACATTCGTCGGTTACTATTTCAAAAGTAATCGGCAAGACTTTATTTTGAACACATTCGTCGGTTACTATTTCAAAAGTAATCGGCAAGATTTTTATTTTCAGCATATTTGTCGGTTACTATATTAAAAGTAATCGGCAAGATTTTTATTTTCAACATATTCGTCGGTTACTATTTCCAAACTAATCGGCAAGACTTTATTTTCAGCACTTTCGTCGGTTACTATTTCAAATGTAATCGGCAGGATTTTTATTTTCAGCATATTCGTCGGTTACTATTTCGATAGTAATCGGCAAGATTTTTATTTTCAGCATATTTGTCGGTTACTATTTTTGAAAGTAATCGACAAGATTTTTATTTTCAACATATTCCTCGGTTACTATTTCAAAAGTAATCGGCAAGATTTTTATTTTCAGCATGTTCGTCGGTTACTATTTCAAAAGTAATCGGCAAGATTTTTTTTTTCAACATATTTGTCGGTTACTATTTTAAAAGTAATCGACAAGACTTTATTTTCAGCACATTCGTCGGTTACTATTTCAAAAGTAATCGGCAAGATTTTTATTTTCAACATATTCGTCGGTTACTATTTCATAAGTAATCGGCATGATTTATTTTCAGCACATTCGTCGGTTACTATTTCAAAAGTAATCGGCAAGATTTTTATTTTCAACATATTCCTCGGTTACTATTTAAAAAGTAATCGGTAAGATTTTTATTTTCAACATATTCGTCGCTTACTATTTCAAAAGTAATCAGCAAGATTTTTATTTTCAACATATTCGTCGCTTACTATTTTAAAAGTAATCGGCAAGACTTTTATTTTCAGCACATTTATCGGTTACTATTTCAAAAGTAATCGGCATGATTTATTTTCAGCACATTCGTCGGTTACTATTTCAAAAGTAATCGGCAAGACTTTATTTTCAACACATTCGTCGGTTACTATTTCAAAAGTAATCGGCATGATCTATTTTCTGCACATTCGTCGGTTACTATTTCAAAAGTATCGGCAAGATTTTTATTTTCAGCATATTCGTCGGTTACTATTTCAAAGGTAATCAACAGTATTTATTTTCAGCACATTCGTCGGTTACTATTTCAAAAGTAATCGGCAAGATTTTTATTTTTAGCATATTTGTCGGGTACTATTTTAAAAGTAATCGACAAGATTTTTATTTTCAACATATTCGTCGGTTACTATTTCAAAAGTAATCGGCAAGACTTTATTTTCAGCACTTTCGTCGGTTAATATTTCAAATGTAATCAGCAGGATTTTTATTTTCAGCATAGTCGTCGGTTACTATTTCGAAAGTAATCGGCAAGATTTTTATTTTCAGCATATTTGTCGGTTACTATTTTAAAAATAATCGACAAGATTTTTATTTTCAACATATTCCTCGGTTACTATTTCAAAAGTAATCGGCAAGATTTTTATTTTATGCATGTTCGTCGATTACTATTTCAAAAGTAATCGGCAAGATTTTTATTTTCAACATATTTGTCGGTTACAATTTTAAAAGTAATCGACAAGACTTTATTTTCAGCACATTCGTCGGTTACTATTTCAAAAGTAATCGGCAAGATTTTTATTTTCAACATATTCGTCGCTTATTATTTCAAAAGTAATCAACAAGATTTTTATTTTCAACATATTCGTCGCTTACTATTTCAAAAGTAATCAGCAAGATTTTTATTTTCAACATATTCGTCGCTTACTATTTCAAAAGTAATCGACATGATTTATTTTCAACACATTCGTCGGTTACTATTTCAAAAGTAATCGGCAAGATTTTTATTTGGAGCACATTCGTCGGTTACTATTTTAAAAGTAATCGACAAGACTTTTATTTTCAGCACATTTGTCGGTTACTATTTCAAAAGTAATTGGCATGATTTATTTTCAGCACATTCGTCGGTTACTATTTCAAAAGTAATCGGCAAGATTTTTATTTTCAACATATTCGTCGCTTACTATTTCAAAAGTAATCGGCATGATTTATTTTCAGCACATTCGTCGGTAACTATTTCAAAACTAATCGGCTAGATTTTTATTTTGAGCACATTCGTCGGTTACTATTTTAAAAGTAATCGACAAGACTTTTATTTTCAGCACATTTGTCGGTTACTATTTCAAAAGTAATCGGCATGATTTATTTTCAGCACATTCGTCGGTTACTATTTCAAAAGTATTCGGCAAGATTTTTATTTTGAGCACATTCGTCGGTTACTATTTTAAAAGTAATCAACAAGACTTTTATTTTCAGCACATTTATCGGTTAGTATTTCAAAAGTAATCGGCATGATTTATTTTCAGCACATTCGTCGGTTACTATTTCAAAAGTAATCGGCAAGACATTATTTTCAACACATTCGTCGGTTACTATTTCAAAAGTAATCGGCAAGATTTTTATTTTCAGCATATTTGTCGGTTACTATATTAAAAGTAATCGGCAAGATTTTTATTTTCAACATATTCGTCGGTTACTATTTCAAAACTAATCGGCAAGACTTTATTTTCAGCACTTTCGTCGGTTACTATTTCAAATGTAATCGGCAGGATTTTTATTTTCAGCATATTCGTCGGTTACTATTTCGATAGTAATCGGCAAGATTTTTATTTTCAGCATATTTGTCGGTTACTATTTTAAAAGTAATCGACAAGACTTTATTTTCAGCACATTCGTCGGTTACTATTTCAAAAGTAATCGGCAAGATTTTTATTTTCAACATATTCGTCGGTTACTATTTCATGAGTAATCGGCATGATTTATTTTCAGCACATTCGTCGGTTACTATTTCAAAAGTAATCGGCAAGATTTTTATTTTCAACATATTCCTCGGTTACTATTTAAAAAGTAATCGGTAAGATTTTTATTTTCAACATATTCGTCGCTTACTATTTCAAAAGTAATCAGCAAGATTTTTATTTTCAACATATTCGTCGCTTACTATTTCAAAAGTAATCGGCATGATTTATTTTCAGCACATTCGTCGGTAACTATTTCAAAAGTAATCGGCTAGATTTTTATTTTGAGCACATTCGTAGGTTACTATTTTAAAAGTAATCGACAAGACTTTTATTTTCAGCACATTTGTCGGTTACTATTTCAAAAGTAATCGGCATGATTTATTTTCAGCACATTCGTCGGTTACTATTTCAAAAGTAATCGGCAAGATTTTTATTTTGAGCACATTCGTCGGTTACTATTTTAAAAGTAATCGACAAGACTTTTATTTTCAGCACATTTATCGGTTACTATTTCAAAAGTAATCGACATGATTTATTTTCAGCACATTCGTTGGTTACTATTTCAAAAGTAATCGGCAAGACTTTATTTTCAACACATTCGTCGGTTACTATTTCAAAAGTAATCGGCAAGATTTTTATTTTCAGCATATTTGTCGGTTACTATATTAAAAGTAATCGGCAAGATTTTTATTTTCAACATATTCGTCGGTTACTATTTCAAAACTAATCGGCAAGACTTTATTTTCAGCACTTTCGTCGGTTACTATTTCAAATGTAATCGGCAGGATTTTTATTTTCAGCATATTCGTCGGTTACTATTTCGATAGTAATCGGCAAGATTTTTATTTTCAGCATATTTGTCGGTTACTATTTTTGAAAGTAATCGACAAGATTTTTATTTTCAACATATTCCTCGGTTACTATTTCAAAAGTAATCGGCAAGATTTTTATTTTCAGCATGTTCGTCGGTTACTATTTCAAAAGTAATCGGCAAGATTTTTTTTTCAACATATTTGTCGGTTACTATTTTAAAAGTAATCGACAAGACTTTATTTTCAGCACATTCGTCGGTTACTATTTCAAAAGTAATCGGCAAGATTTTTATTTTCAACATATTCGTCGGTTACTATTTCATAAGGAATCGGCATGATTTATTTTCAGCACATTCGTCGGTTACTATTTCAAAAGTAATCGGCAAGATTTTTATTTTCAACATATTCCTCGGTTACTATTTAAAAAGTAATCGGTAAGATTTTTATTTTCAACATATTCGTCGCTTACTATTTCAAAAGTAATCAGCAAGATTTTTATTTTCAACATATTCGTCGCTTACTATTTTAAAAGTAATCGGCAAGACTTTTATTTTCAGCACATTTATCGGTTACTATTTCAAAAGTAATCGGCATGATTTATTTTCAGCACATTCGTCGGTTACTATTTCAAAAGTAATCGGCAAGACTTTATTTTCAACACATTCGTCGGTTACTATTTCAAAAGTAATCGGCATGATCTATTTTCTGCACATTCGTCGGTTACTATTTCAAAAGTATCGGCAAGATTTTTATTTTCAGCATATTCGTCGGTTACTATTTCAAAGGTAATCAACAGTATTTATTTTCAGCACATTCGTCGGTTACTATTTCAAAAGTAATCGGCAAGATTTTTATTTTTAGCATATTTGTCGGGTACTATTTTAAAAGTAATCGACAAGATTTTTATTTTCAACATATTCGTCGGTTACTATTTCAAAAGTAATCGGCAAGACTTTATTTTCAGCACTTTCGTCGGTTAATATTTCAAATGTAATCAGCAGGATTTTTATTTTCAGCATAGTCGTCGGTTACTATTTCGAAAGTAATCGGCAAGATTTTTATTTTCAGCATATTTGTCGGTTACTATTTTAAAAATAATCGACAAGATTTTTATTTTCAACATATTCCTCGGTTACTATTTCAAAAGTAATCGGCAAGATTTTTATTTTATGCATGTTCGTCGATTACTATTTCAAAAGTAATCGGCAAGATTTTTATTTTAAACATATTTGTCGGTTACAATTTTAAAAGTAATCGACAAGACTTTATTTTCAGCACATTCGTCGGTTACTATTTCAAAAGTAATCGGCAAGATTTTTATTTTCAACATATTCGTCGCTTACTATTTCAAAAGTAATCAACAAGATTTTTATTTTCAACATATTCGTCGCTTACTATTTCAAAAGTAATCAGCAAGATTTTTATTTTCAACATATTCGTCGCTTACTATTTCAAAAGTAATCGACATGATTTATTTTCAGCACATTCGTCGGTTACTATTTCAAAAGTAATCGGCAAGATTTTTATTTGGAGCACATTCGTCGGTTACTATTTTAAAAGTAATCGACAAGACTTTTATTTTCAGCACATTTGTCGGTTACTATTTCAAAAGTAATTGGCATGATTTATTTTCAGCACATTCGTCGGTTACTATTTCAAAAGTAATCGGCAAGATTTTTATTTTCAACATATTCGTCGGTTACTATTTCATAAGTAATCGGCATGATTTATTTTCAGCACATTCGTCGGTTACTATTTCAAAAGTAATCGGCAAGATTTTTATTTTCAACATATTCCTCCGTTACTATTTAAAAAGTAATCGGTAAGATTTTTATTTTCAACATATTCGTCGCTTACTATTTCAAAAGTAATCAGCAAGATTTTTATTTTCAACATATTCGTCGCTTACTATTTCAAAAGTAATCGGCATGATTTATTTTCAGCACATTCGTCGGTAACTATTTCAAAACTAATCGGCTAGATTTTTATTTTGAGCACATTCGTCGGTTACTATTTTAAAAGTAATCGACAAGACTTTTATTTTCAGCACATTTGTCGGTTACTATTTCAAAAGTAATCGGCATGATTTATTTTCAGCACATTCGTCGGTTACTATTTCAAAAGTATTCGGCAAGATTTTTATTTTGAGCACATTCGTCGGTTACTATTTTAAAAGTAATCAACAAGACTTTTATTTTCAGCACATTTATCGGTTAGTATTTCAAAAGTAATCGGCATGATTTATTTTCAGCACATTCGTCGGTTACTATTTCAAAAGTAATCGGCAAGACTTTATTTTCAACACATTCGTCGGTTACTATTTCAAAAGTAATCGGCAAGATTTTTATTTTCAGCATATTTGTCGGTTACTATATTAAAAGTAATCGGCAAGATTTTTATTTTCAACATATTCGTCGGTTACTATTTCAAAACTAATCGGCAAGACTTTATTTTCAGCACTTTCGTCGGTTACTATTTCAAATGTAATCGGCAGGATTTTTATTTTCAGCATATTCGTCGGTTACTATTTCGATAGTAATCGGCAAGATTTTTATTTTCAGCATATTTGTCGGTTACTATTTTTGAAAGTAATCGACAAGATTTTTATTTTCAACATATTCCTCGGTTACTATTTCAAAAGTAATCGGCAAGATTTTTATTTTCAGCATGTTCGTCGGTTACTATTTCAAAAGTAATCGGCAAGATTTTTTTTTTCAACATATTTGTCGGTTACTATTTTAAAAGTAATCGACAAGACTTTATTTTCAGCACATTCGTCGGTTACTATTTCCAAAGTATCCGGCAAGATTTTTATTTTCAACATATTCGTCGGTTACTATTTCATAAGTAATCGGCATGATTTATTTTCAGCACATTCGTCGGTTACTATTTCAAAAGTAATCGGCAAGATTTTTATTTTCAACATATTCCTCGGTTACTATTTAAAAAGTAATCGGTAAGATTTTTATTTTCAACATATTCGTCGCTTACTATTTCAAAAGTAATCAGCAAGATTTTTATTTTCAACATATTCGTCGCTTACTATTTCAAAAGTAATCGGCATGATTTATTTTCAGCACATTCGTCGGTAACTATTTCAAAAGTAATCGGCTAGATTTTTATTTTGAGCACATTCGTCGGTTACTATTTTAAAAGTAATCGACAAGACTTTTATTTTCAGCACATTTGTCGGTTACTATTTCAAAAGTAATCGGCAAGATTTTTATTTTGAGCACATTCGTCGGTTACTATTTTAAAAGTAATCGACAAGACTTTTATTTTCAGCACATTTATCGGTTACTATTTCAAAAGTAATCGACATGATTTATTTTCAGCACATTCGTCGGTTACTATTTCAAAAGTAATCGGCAAGACTTTATTTTCAACACATTCGTCGGTTACTATTTCAAAAGTAATCGGCAAGATTTTTATTTTCAGCATATTTGTCGGTTACTATATTAAAAGTAATCGGCAAGATTTTTATTTTCAACATATTCGTCGGTTACTATTTCAAAACTAATCGGCAAGACTTTATTTTCAGCACTTTCGTCGGTTACTATTTCAAATGTAATCGGCAGGATTTTTATTTTCAGCATATTCGTCGGTTACTATTTCGATAGTAATCGGCAAGATTTTTATTTTCAGCATATTTGTCGGTTACTATTTTTGAAAGTAATCGACAAGATTTTTATTTTCAACATATTCCTCGGTTACTATTTCAAAAGTAATCGGCAAGATTTTTATTTTCAGCATGTTCGTCGGTTACTATTTCAAAAGTAATCGGCAAGATTTTTTTTTTCAACATATTTGTCGGTTACTATTTTAAAAGTAATCGACAAGACTTTATTTTCAGCACATTCGTCGGTTACTATTTCAAAAGTAATCGGCAAGATTTTTATTTTCAACATATTCGTCGGTTACTATTTCATAAGTAATCGGCATGATTTATTTTCAGCACATTCGTCGGTTACTATTTCAAAAGTAATCGGCAAGATTTTTATTTTCAACATATTCCTCGGTTACTATTTAAAAAGTAATCGGTAAGATTTTTATTTTCAACATATTCGTCGCTTACTATTTCAAAAGTAATCAGCAAGATTTTTATTTTCAACATATTCGTCGCTTACTATTTCAAAAGTAATCGGCATGATTTATTTTCAGCACATTCGTCGGTAACTATTTCAAAAGTAATCGGCTAGATTTTTATTTTGAGCACATTCGTCGGTTACTATTTTAAAAGTAATCGACAAGATTTTTATTTTCAGCACATTTGTCGGTTACTATTTCAAAAGTAATCGGCATGATTTATTTTCAGCACATTCGTCGGTTACTATTTCAAAAGTAATCGGCAAGATTTTTATTTTGAGCACATTCGTCGGTTACTATTTTAAAAGTAATCGACAAGACTTTTATTTTCAGCACATTTATCGGTTACTATTTCAAAAGTAATCGACATGATTTATTTTCAGCACATTCGTCGGTTACTATTTCAAAAGTAATCGGCAAGACTTTATTTTCAACACATTCGTCGGTTACTATTTCAAAAGTAATCGGCAAGATTTTTATTTTCAGCATATTTGTCGGTTACTATATTAAAAGTAATCGGCAAGATTTTTATTTTCAACATATTTGTCGGTTACTATTTTTGAAAGTAATCGACAAGATTTTTATTTTCAACATATTCCTCGGTTACTATTTCAAAAGTAATCGGCAAGATTTTTATTTTCAGCATGTTCGTCGGTTACTATTTCAAAAGTAATCGGCAAGATTTTTTTTTTTCAACATATTTGTCGGTTACTATTTTAAAAGTAATCGACAAGACTTTATTTTCAGCACATTCGTCGGTTACTATTTCAAAAGTAATCGGCAAGATTTTTATTTTCAACATATTCGTCGGTTACTATTTCATAAGTAATCGGCATGATTTATTTTCAGCACATTCGTCGGTTACTATTTCAAAAGTAATCGGCAAGATTTTTATTTTCAACATATTCGTCGGTTACTATTTCATAAGTAATCGGCATGATTTATTTTCAGCACATTCGTCGGTTACTATTTCAAAAGTAATCGGCAAGATTTTTATTTTCAACATATTCCTCGGTTACTATTTAAAAAGTAATCGGTAAGATTTTTATTTTCAACATATTCGTCGCTTACTATTTCAAAAGTAATCAGCAAGATTTTTATTTTCAACATATTCGTCGCTTACTATTTTAAAAGTAATCGGCAAGACTTTTATTTTCAGCACATTTATCGGTTACTATTTCAAAAGTAATCGGCATGATTTATTTTCAGCACATTCGTCGGTTACTATTTCAAAAGTAATCGGCAAGACTTTATTTTCAACACATTCGTCGGTTACTATTTCAAAAGTAATCGGCATGATCTATTTTCTGCACATTCGTCGGTTATTATTTCAAAAGTATCGGCAAGATTTTTATTTTCAGCATATTCGTCGGTTACTATTTCAAAGGTAATCAACAGTATTTATTTTCAGCACATTCGTCGGTTACTATTTCAAAAGTAATCGGCAAGATTTTTATTTTTAGCATATTTGTCGGGTACTATTTTAAAAGTAATCGACAAGATTTTTATTTTCAACATATTCGTCGGTTACTATTTCAAAAGTAATCGGCAAGACTTTATTTTCAGCACTTTCGTCGGTTAATATTTCAAATGTAATCAGCAGGATTTTTATTTTCAGCATAGTCGTCGGTTACTATTTCGAAAGTAATCGGCAAGATTTTTATTTTCAGCATATTTGTCGGTTACTATTTTAAAAATAATCGACAAGATTTTTATTTTCAACATATTCCTCGGTTACTATTTCAAAAGTAATCGGCAAGATTTTTATTTTATGCATGTTCGTCGATTACTATTTCAAAAGTAATCGGCAAGATTTTTATTTTCAACATATTTGTCGGTTACAATTTTAAAAGTAATCGACAAGACTTTATTTTCAGCACATTCGTCGGTTACTATTTCAAAAGTAATCGGCAAGATTTTTATTTTCAACATATTCGTCGCTTACTATTTCAAAAGTAATCAACAAGATTTTTATTTTCAACATATTCGTCGCTTACTATTTCAAAAGTAATCAGCAAGATTTTTATTTTCAACATATTCGTCGCTTACTATTTCAAAAGTAATCGACATGATTTATTTTCAGCACATTCGTCGGTTACTATTTCAAAAGTAATCGGCAAGATTTTTATTTGGAGCACATTCGTCGGTTACTATTTTAAAAGTAATCGACAAGACTTTTATTTTCAGCACATTTGTCGGTTACTATTTCAAAAGTAATTGGCATGATTTATTTTCAGCACATTCGTCGGTTACTATTTCAAAAGTAATCGGCAAGATTTTTATTTTCAACATATTCGTCGGTTACTATTTCATAAGTAATCGGCATGATTTATTTTCAGCACATTCGTCGGTTACTATTTCAAAAGTAATCGGCAAGATTTTTATTTTCAACATATTCCTCAGTTACTATTTAAAAAGTAATCGGTAAGATTTTTATTTTCAACATATTCGTCGCTTACTATTTCAAAAGTAATCAGCAAGATTTTTATTTTCAACATATTCGTCGCTTACTATTTCAAAAGTAATCGGCATGATTTATTTTCAGCACATTCGTCGGTAACTATTTCAAAACTAATCGACTAGATTTTTATTTTGAGCACATTCGTCGGTTACTATTTTAAAAGTAATCGACAAGACTTTTATTTTCAGCACATTTGTCGGTTACTATTTCAAAAGTAATCGGCATGATTTATTTTCAGCACATTCGTCGGTTACTATTTCAAAAGTATTCGGCAAGATTTTTATTTTGAGCACATTCGTCGGTTACTATTTTAAAAGTAATCAACAAGACTTTTATTTTCAGCACATTTATCGGTTAGTATTTCAAAAGTAATCGGCATGATTTATTTTCAGCACATTCGTCGGTTACTATTTCAAAAGTAATCGGCAAGACTTTATTTTCAACACATTCGTCGGTTACTATTTCAAAAGTAATCGGCAAGATTTTTATTTTCAGCATATTTGTCGGTTACTATATTAAAAGTAATCGGCAAGATTTTTATTTTCAACATATTCGTCGGTTACTATTTCAAAACTAATCGGCAAGACTTTATTTTCAGCACTTTCGTCGGTTACTATTTCAAATGTAATCGGCAGGATTTTTATTTTCAGCATATTCGTCGGTTACTATTTCGATAGTAATCGGCAAGATTTTTATTTTCAGCATATTTGTCGGTTACTATTTTAAAAGTAATCGACAAGATTTTTATTTTCAACATATTCCTCGGTTACTATTTCAAAAGTAATCGGCAAGATTTTTATTTTCAGCATGTTCGTCGGTTACTATTTCAAAAGTAATCGGCAAGATTTTTTTTTTCAACATATTTGTCGGTTACTATTTTAAAAGTAATCGACTAGACTTTATTTTCAGCACATTCGTCGGTTACTATTTCAAAAGTAATCGGCAAGATTTTTATTTTCAACATATTCGTCGGTTACTATTTCATAAGTAATCGGCATGATTTATTTTCAGCACATTCGTCGGTTACTATTTCAAAAGTAATCGGCAAGATTTTTATTTTCAACATATTCCTCGGTTACTATTTAAAAAGTAATCGGTAAGATTTTTATTTTCAACATATTCGTCGCTTACTATTTCAAAAGTAATCAGCAAGATTTTTATTTTCAACATATTCGTCGCTTACTATTTCAAAAGTAATCGGCATGATTTATTTTCAGCACATTCGTCGGTTACTATTTCAAAAGTAATCGGCTAGATTTTTATTTTGAGCACATTCGTCGGTTACTATTTTAAAAGTAATCGACAAGACTTTTATTTTCAGCACATTTGTCGGTTACTATTTCAAAAGTAATCGGCATGATTTATTTTCAGCACATTCGTCGATTACTATTTCAAAAGTAATCGGCAAGATTTTTATTTTGAGCACATTCGTCGGTTACTATTTTAAAAGTAATCGACAAGACTTTTATTTTCAGCACATTTGTCGGTTACTATTTCAAAAGTAATCGGCATGATTTATTTTCAGCACATTCGTCGGTTACTATTTCAAAAGTAATCGGCAAGATTTTTATTTTGAGCACATTCGTCGGTTACTATTTTAAAAGTAATCGACAAGACTTTTATTTTCAGCACATTTATCGGTTAGTATTTCAAAAGTAATCGGCATGATTTATTTTCAGCACATTCGTCGGTTACTATTTCAAAAGTAATCGGCAAGACTTTATTTTCAACACATTCGTCGGTTACTATTTCAAAAGTAATCGGCAAGATTTTTATTTTCAGCATATTTGTCGGTTACTATATTAAAAGTAATCGGCAAGATTTTTATTTTCAACATATTCGTCGGTTACTATTTCAAAACTAATCGGCAAGACTTTATTTTCAGCACTTTCGTCGGTTACTATTTCAAATGTAATCGGCAGGATTTTTATTTTCAGCATATTCGTCGGTTACTATTTCGATAGTAATCGGCAAGATTTTTATTTTCAGCATATTTGTCGGTTACTATTTTAAAAGTAATCGACAAGATTTTTATTTTCAACATATTCCTCGGTTACTATTTCAAAAGTAATCGGCAAGATTTTTATTTTCAGCATGTTCGTCGGTTACTATTTCAAAAGTAATCGGCAAGATTTTTTTTTTTCAACATATTTGTCGGTTACTATTTTAAAAGTAATCGACAAGACTTTATTTTCAGCACATTCGTCGGTTACTATTTCAAAAGTAATCGGCAAGATTTATTTTCAGCACATTCGTCGGTAACTATTTCAAAACTAATCGGCTAGATTTTTATTTTGAGCACATTCGTCGGTTACTATTTTAAAAGTAATCGACAAGACTTTTATTTTCAGCACATTTGTCGATTACTATTTCAAAAGTAATCGGCATGATTTATTTTCAGCACATTCGTCGGTTACTATTTCAAAAGTAATCGGCAAGATTTTTATTTTGAGCACATTCGTCGGTTACTATTTTAAAAGTAATCGACAAGACTTTTATTTTCAGCACATTTATCGGTTGGTATTTCAAAAGTAATCGGCATGATTTATTTTCAGCACATTCGTCGGTTACTATTTCAAAAGTAATCGGCAAGACTTTATTTTCAAAACATTCGTCGGTTACTATTTCAAAAGTAATCGGCAAGATTTTTATTTTCAGCATATTTGTCGGTTAGTATATTAAAAGTAATCGGCAAGATTTTTATTTTCAACATATTCGTCGGTTACTATTTCAAAACTAATCGGCAAGACTTTATTTTCAGCACTTTCGTCGGTTACTATTTCAAATGTAATCGGCAGGATTTTTATTTTCAGCATATTCGTCGGTTACTATTTCGATAGTAATCGGCAAGATTTTTATTTTCAGCATATTTGTCGGTTACTATTTTAAAAGTAATCGACAAGATTTTTATTTTCAACATATTCCTCGGTTACTATTTCAAAAGTAATCGGCAAGATTTTTATTTTCAGCATGTTCGTCGGTTACTATTTCAAAAGTAATCGGCAAGATTTTTTTTTTCAACATATTTGTCGGTTACTATTTTAAAAGTAATCGACAAGACTTTATTTTCAGCACATTCGTCGGTTACTATTTCAAAAGTAATCGGCAAGATTTTTATTTTCAACATATTCGTCGGTTACTATTTCATAAGTAATCGGCATGATTTATTTTCAGCACATTCGTCGGTTACTATTTCAAAAGTAATCGGCAAGATTTTTATTTTCAACATATTCCTCGGTTACTATTTAAAAAGTAATCGGTAAGATTTTTATTTTCAACATATTCGTCGCTTACTATTTCAAAAGTAATCAGCAAGATTTTTATTTTCAACATATTCGTCGCTTACTATTTCAAAAGTAATCGGCATGATTTATTTTCAGCACATTCGTCGGTTACTATTTCAAAAGTAATCGGCTAGATTTTTATTTTGAGCACATTCGTCGGTTACTATTTTAAAAGTAATCGACAAGACTTTTATTTTCAGCACATTTGTCGGTTACTATTTCAAAAGTAATCGGCATGATTTATTTTCAGCACATTCGTCGATTACTATTTCAAAAGTAATCGGCAAGATTTTTATTTTGAGCACATTCGTCGGTTACTATTTTAAAAGTAATCGACAAGACTTTTATTTTCAGCACATTTGTCGGTTACTATTTCAAAAGTAATCGGCATGATTTATTTTCAGCACATTCGTCGGTTACTATTTCAAAAGTAATCGGCAAGATTTTTATTTTGAGCACATTCGTTGGTTACTATTTTAAAAGTAATCGACAAGACTTTTATTTTCAGCACATTTATCGGTTAGTATTTCAAAAGTAATCGGCATGATTTATTTTCAGCACATTCGTCGGTTACTATTTCAAAAGTAATCGGCAAGACTTTATTTTCAACACATTCGTCGGTTACTATTTCAAAAGTAATCGGCAAGATTTTTATTTTCAGCATATTTGTCGGTTACTATATTAAAAGTAATCGGCAAGATTTTTATTTTCAACATATTCGTCGGTTACTATTTCAAAACTAATCGGCAAGACTTTATTTTCAGCACTTTCGTCGGTTACTATTTCATAAGTAATCGGCATGATTTATTTTCAGCACATTCGTCGGTTACTATTTCAAAAGTAATCGGCAAGATTTTTATTTTCAACATATTCCTCGGTTACTATTTAAAAAGTAATCGGTAAGATTTTTATTTTCAACATATTCGTCGCTTACTATTTCAAAAGTAATCAGCAAGATTTTTATTTTCAACATATTCGTCGCTTACTATTTCAAAAGTAATCGGCATGATTTATTTTCAGCACATTCGTCGGTTACTATTTCAAAAGTAATCGGCTAGATTTTTATTTTGAGCACATTCGTCGGTTACTATTTTAAAAGTAATCGACAAGACTTTTATTTTCAGCACATTTGTCGGTTACTATTTCATAAGTAATCGGCATGATTTATTTTCAGCACATTCGTCGATTACTATTTCAAAAGTAATCGGCAAGATTTTTATTTTGAGCACATTCGTCGGTTACTATTTTAAAAGTAATCGACAAGACTTTTATTTTCAGCACATTTGTCGGTTACTATTTCAAAAGTAATCGGCATGATTTATTTTCAGCACATTCGTCGGTTACTATTTCAAAAGTAATCGGCAAGATTTTTATTTTGAGCACATTCGTCGGTTACTATTTTAAAAGTAATCGACAAGACTTTTATTTTCAGCACATTTATCGGTTAGTATTTCAAAAGTAATCGGCATGATTTATTTTCAGCACATTCGTCGGTTACTATTTCAAAAGTAATCGGCAAGACTTTATTTTCAACACATTCGTCGGTTACTATTTCAAAAGTAATCGGCAAGATTTTTATTTTCAGCATATTTGTCGGTTACTATATTAAAAGTAATCGGCAAGATTTTTATTTTCAACATATTCGTCGGTTACTATTTCAAAACTAATCGGCAAGACTTTATTTTCAGCACTTTCGTCGGTTACTATTTAAAATGTAATCGGCAGGATTTTTATTTTCAGCATATTCGTCGGTTACTATTTCGATAGTAATCGGCAAGATTTTTATTTTCAGCATATTTGTCGGTTACTATTTTAAAAGTAATCGACAAGATTTTTATTTTCAACATATTCCTCGGTTACTATTTCAAAAGTAATCGGCAAGATTTTTATTTTCAGCATGTTCGTCGGTTACTATTTCAAAAGTAATCGGCAAGATTTTTTTTTTCAACATATTTGTCGGTTACTATTTTAAAAGTAATCGACAAGACTTTATTTTCAGCACATTCGTCGGTTACTATTTCAAAAGTAATCGGCAAGATTTATTTTCAGCACATTCGTCGGTAACTATTTCAAAACTAATCGGCTAGATTTTTATTTTGAGCACATTCGTCGGTTACTATTTTAAAAGTAATCGACAAGACTTTTATTTTCAGCACATTTGTCGGTTACTATTTCAAAAGTAATCGGCATGATTTATTTTCAGCACATTCGTCGATTACTATTTCAAAAGTAATCGGCAAGATTTTTATTTTGAGCACATTCGTCGGTTACTATTTTAAAAGTAATCGACAAGACTTTTATTTTCAGCACATTTGTCGGTTACTATTTCAAAAGTAATCGGCATGATTTATTTTCAGCACATTCGTCGGTTACTATTTCAAAAGTAATCGGCAAGATTTTTATTTTGAGCACATTCGTTGGTTACTATTTTAAAAGTAATCGACAAGACTTTTATTTTCAGCACTTTTATCGGTTAGTATTTCAAAAGTAATCGGCATGATTTATTTTCAGCACATTCGTCGGTTACTATTTCAAAAGTAATCGGCAAGACTTTATTTTCAACACATTCGTCGGTTACTATTTCAAAAGTAATCGGCAAGATTTTTATTTTCAGCATATTTGTCGGTTACTATATTAAAAGTAATCGGCAAGATTTTTATTTTCAACATATTCGTCGGTTACTATTTCAAAACTAATCGGCAAGACTTTATTTTCAGCACTTTCGTCGGTTACTATTTCATAAGTAATCGGCATGATTTATTTTCAGCACATTCGTCGGTTACTATTTCAAAAGTAATCGGCAAGATTTTTATTTTCAACATATTCCTCGGTTACTATTTAAAAAGTAATCGGTAAGATTTTTATTTTCAACATATTCGTCGCTTACTATTTCAAAAGTAATCAGCAAGATTTTTATTTTCAACATATTCGTCGCTTACTATTTCAAAAGTAATCGGCATGATTTATTTTCAGCACATTCGTCGGTTACTATTTCAAAAGTAATCGGCTAGATTTTTATTTTGAGCACATTCGTCGGTTACTATTTTAAAAGTAATCGACAAGACTTTTATTTTCAGCACATTTGTCGGTTACTATTTCATAAGTAATCGACATGATTTATTTTCAGCACATTCGTCGATTACTATTTCAAAAGTAATCGGCAAGATTTTTATTTTGAGCACATTCGTCGGTTACTATTTTAAAAGTAATCGACAAGACTTTTATTTTCAGCACATTTGTCGGTTACTATTTCAAAAGTAATCGGCATGATTTATTTTCAGCACATTCGTCGGTTACTATTTCAAAAGTAATCGGCAAGATTTTTATTTTGAGCACATTCGTCGGTTACTATTTTAAAAGTAATCGACAAGACTTTTATTTTCAGCACATTTATCGGTTAGTATTTCAAAAGTAATCGGCATGATTTATTTTCAGCACATTCGTCGGTTACTATTTCAAAAGTAATCGGCAAGACTTTATTTTCAACACATTCGTCGGTTACTATTTCAAAAGTAATCGGCAAGATTTTTATTTTCAGCATATTTGTCGGTTACTATATTAAAAGTAATCGGCAAGATTTTTATTTTCAACATATTCGTCGGTTACTATTTCAAAACTAATCGGCAAGACTTTATTTTCAGCACTTTCGTCGGTTACTATTTAAAATGTAATCGGCAGGATTTTTATTTTCAGCATATTCGTCGGTTACTATTTCGATAGTAATCGGCAAGATTTTTATTTTCAGCATATTTGTCGGTTACTATTTTAAAAGTAATCGACAAGATTTTTATTTTCAACATATTCCTCGGTTACTATTTCAAAAGTAATCGGCAAGATTTTTATTTTCAGCATGTTCCTCGGTTACTATTTCAAAAGTAATCGGCAAGATTTTTATTTTCAGCATGTTCGTCGGTTACTATTTCAAAAGTAATCGGCAAGATTTTTTTTTTCAACATATTTGTCGGTTACTATTTTAAAAGTAATCGACAAGACTTTATTTTCAGCACATTCGTCGGTTACTATTTCAAAAGTAATCGGCAAGATTTATTTTCAGCACATTCGTCGGTAACTATTTCAAAACTAATCGGCTAGATTTTTATTTTGAGCACATTCGTCGGTTACTATTTTAAAAGTAATCGACAAGACTTTTATTTTCAGCACATTTGTCGATTACTATTTCAAAAGTAATCGGCATGATTTATTTTCAGCACATTCGTCGGTTACTATTTCAAAAGTAATCGGCAAGATTTTTATTTTGAGCACATTCGTCGGTTACTATTTTAAAAGTAATCGACAAGACTTTTATTTTCAGCACATTTATCGGTTGGTATTTCAAAAGTAATCGGCATGATTTATTTTCAGCACATTCGTCGGTTACTATTTCAAAAGTAATCGGCAAGACTTTATTTTCAACACATTCGTCGGTTACTATTTCAAAAGTAATCGGCAAGATTTTTATTTTCAGCATATTTGTCGGTTACTATATTAAAAGTAATCGGCAAGATTTTTATTTTCAACATATTCGTCGGTTACTATTTCAAAACTAATCGGCAAGACTTTATTTTCAGCACTTTCGTCGGTTACTATTTCAAATGTAATCGGCAGGATTTTTATTTTCAGCATATTCGTCGGTTACTATTTCGATAGTAATCGGCAAGAATTTTATTTTCAGCATATTTGTCGGTTACTATTTTAAAAGTAATCGACAAGATTTTTATTTTCAACATATTCCTCGGTTACTATTTCAAAAGTAATCGGCAAGATTTTTATTTTCAGCATGTTCGTCGGTTACTATTTCAAAAGTAATCGGCAAGATTTTTTTTTTCAACATATTTGTCGGTTACTATTTTAAAAGTAATCGACAAGACTTTATTTTCAGCACATTCGTCGGTTACTATTTCAAAAGTAATCGGCAAGATTTTTATTTTCAACATATTCGTCGGTTACTATTTCATAAGTAATCGGCATAATTTATTTTCAGCACATTCGTCGGTTACTATTTCAAAAGTAATCGGCAAGATTTTTATTTTCAACATATTCCTCGGTTACTATTTAAAAAGTAATCGGTAAGATTTTTATTTTCAACATATTCGTCGCTTACTATTTCAAAAGTAATCAGCAAGATTTTTATTTTCAACATATTCGTCGCTTACTATTTCAAAAGTAATCGGCATGATTTTCTTTCAGCACATTCGTCGGTTACTATTTCAAAAGTAATCGGCTAGATTTTTATTTTGAGCACATTCGTCGGTTACTATTTTAAAAGTAATCGACAAGACTTTTATTTTCAGCACATTTGTCGGTTACTATTTCAAAAGTAATCGGCATGATTTATTTTCAGCACATTCGTCGATTACTATTTCAAAAGTAATCGGCAAGATTTTTATTTTGAGCACATTCGTCGGTTACTATTTTAAAAGTAATCGACAAGACTTTTATTTTCAGCACATTTGTCGGTTACTATTTCAAAAGTAATCGGCATGATTTATTTTCAGCACATTCGTCGGTTACTATTTCAAAAGTAATCGGCAAGATTTTTATTTTGAGCACATTCGTCGGTTACTATTTTAAAAGTAATCGACAAGACTTTTATTTTCAGCACATTTATCGGTTAGTATTTCAAAAGTAATCGGCATGATTTATTTTCAGCACATTCGTCGGTTACTATTTCAAAAGTAATCGGCAAGACTTTATTTTCAACACATTCGTCGGTTACTATTTCAAAAGTAATCGGCAAGATTTTTATTTTCAGCATATTTGTCGGTTACTATATTAAAAGTAATCGGCAAGATTTTTATTTTCAACATATTCGTCGGTTACTATTTCAAAACTAATCGGCAAGACTTTATTTTCAGCACTTTCGTCGGTTACTATTTCAAATGTAATCGGCAGGATTTTTATTTTCAGCATATTCGTCGGTTACTATTTCGATAGTAATCGGCAAGATTTTTATTTTCAGCATATTTGTCGGTTACTATTTTAAAAGTAATCGACAAGATTTTTATTTTCAACATATTCCTCGGTTACTATTTCAAAAGTAATCGGCAAGATTTTTATTTTCAGCATGTTCGTCGGTTACTATTTCAAAAGTAATCGGCAAGATTTTTTTTTCAACATATTTGTCGGTTACTATTTTAAAAGTAATCGACAAGACTTTATTTTCAGCACATTCGTCGGTTACTATTTCAAAAGTAATCGGCAAGATTTTTATTTTCAACATATTCGTCGGTTACTATTTCATAAGTAATCGGCATAATTTATTTTCAGCACATTCGTCGGTTACTATTTCAAAAGTAATCGGCAAGATTTTTATTTTCAACATATTCCTCGGTTACTATTTAAAAAGTAATCGGTAAGATTTTTATTTTCAACATATTCGTCGCTTACTATTTCAAAAGTAATCAGCAAGATTTTTATTTTCAACATATTCGTCGCTTACTATTTCAAAAGTAATCGGCATGATTTTCTTTCAGCACATTCGTCGGTTACTATTTCAAAAGTAATCGGCTAGATTTTTATTTTGAGCACATTCGTCGGTTACTATTTTAAAAGTAATCGACAAGACTTTTATTTTCAGCACATTTGTCGGTTACTATTTCAAAAGTAATCGGCATGATTTATTTTCAGCACATTCGTCGATTACTATTTCAAAAGTAATCGGCAAGATTTTTATTTTGAGCACATTCGTCGGTTACTATTTTAAAAGTAATCGACAAGACTTTTATTTTCAGCACATTTGTCGGTTACTATTTCAAAAGTAATCGGCATGATTTATTTTCAGCACATTCGTCGGTTACTATTTCAAAAGTAATCGGCAAGATTTTTATTTTGAGCACATTCGTCGGTTACTATTTTAAAAGTAATCGACAAGACTTTTATTTTCAGCACATTTATCGGTTAGTATTTCAAAAGTAATCGGCATGATTTATTTTCAGCACATTCGTCGGTTACTATTTCAAAAGTAATCGGCAAGACTTTATTTTCAACACATTCGTCGGTTACTATTTCAAAAGTAATCGGCAAGATTTTTATTTTCAGCATATTTGTCGGTTACTATATTAAAAGTAATCGGCAAGATTTTTATTTTCAACATATTCGTCGGTTACTATTTCAAAACTAATCGGCAAGACTTTATTTTCAGCACTTTCGTCGGTTACTATTTCAAATGTAATCGGCAGGATTTTTATTTTCAGCATATTCGTCGGTTACTATTTCGATAGTAATCGGCAAGATTTTTATTTTCAGCATATTTGTCGGTTACTATTTTAAAAGTAATCGACAAGATTTTTATTTTCAACATATTCCTCGGTTACTATTTCAAAAGTAATCGGCAAGATTTTTATTTTCAGCATGTTCGTCGGTTACTATTTCAAAAGTAATCGGCAAGATTTTTTTTTCAACATATTTGTCGGTTACTATTTTAAAAGTAATCGACAAGACTTTATTTTCAGCACATTCGTCGGTTACTATTTCAAAAGTAATCGGCAAGATTTTTATTTTCAACATATTCGTCGGTTACTATTTCATAAGTAATCGGCATGATTTATTTTCAGCACATTCGTCGGTTACTATTTCAAAAGTAATCGGCAAGATTTTTATTTTCAACATATTCCTCGGTTACTATTTAAAAAGTAATCGGTAAGGTTTTTATTTTCAACATATTCGTCGCTTACTATTTCAAAAGTAATCAGCAAGATTTTTATTTTCAACATATTCGTCGCTTACTATTTCAAAAGTAATCGGCATGATTTATTTTCAGCACATTCGTCGGTTACTATTTCAAAAGTAATCGGCTAGATTTTTATTTTGAGCACATTCGTCGGTTACTATTTTAAAAGTAATCGACAAGACTTTTATTTTCAGCACATTTGTCGGTTACTATTTCAAAAGTAATCGGCATGATTTATTTTCAACACATTCGTCGGTTACTATTTCAAAATTAATCGGCAAGATTTTTATTTTGAGCACATTCGTCGGTTACTATTTTAAAAGTAATCGACAAGACTTTTATTTTCAGCACATTTGTTGGTTACTATTTCAAAAGTAATCGGCATGATTTATTTTCAGCACATTCGTCGGTTACTATTTCAAAAGTAATCGGCAAGACTTTATTTTCAACACATTCGTCGGTTACTATTTCAAAAGTAATCGGCATGATCTATTTTCTGCACATTCGTCGGTTACTATTTCAAAAGTATCGGCAAGATTTTTATTTTCAGCATATTCGTCGGTTACTATTTCAAAGGTAATCAACAGTATTTATTTTTAGCACATTCGTCGGTTACTATTTCAAAAGTAATCGGCAAGATTTTTATTTTTAGCATATTTGTCGGGTACTATTTTAAAAGTAATCGACAAGATTTTTATTTTCAACATATTCATCGGTTACTATTTCAAAAGTAATCGGCAAGACTTTATTTTCAGCACTTTCGTCGGTTAATATTTCAAATGTAATCAGCAGGATTTTTATTTTCAGCATAGTCGTCGGTTACTATGTCGAAAGTAATCGGCAAGATTTTTATTTTCAGCATATTTGTCGGTTACTATTTTAAAAATAATCGACAAGATTTTTATTTTCAACATATTCCTCGGTTACTATTTCAAAAGTAATCGGCAAGATTTTTATTTTATGCATGTTCGTCGGTTACTATTTCAAAAGTAATCGGCAAGATTTTTATTTTCAACATATTTGTCGGTTACAATTTTAAAAGTAATCGACAAGACTTTATTTTCAGCACATTCGTCGGTTACTATTTCAAAAGTAATCGGCAAGATTTTTATTTTCAACATATTCGTCGCTTACTATTTCAAAAGTAATCAACAAGATTTTTATTTTCAACATATTCGTCGCTTACTATTTCAAAAGTAATCAGCAAGATTTTTATTTTCAACATATTCGTCGCTTACTATTTCAAAAGTAATCGGCATGATTTATTTTCAACACATTCGTCGGTTACTATTTCAAAAGTAATCGGCAAGATTTTTATTTGGAGCACATTCGTAGGTTACTATTTTAAAAGTAATCGACAAGACTTTTATTTTCAGCACATTTGTCGGTTACTATTTCAAAAGTAATCGGCATGATTTATTTTCAGCACATTCGTCGGTTACTATTTCAAAAGTAATCGGCAAGATTTTTATTTTCAACATATTCGTCGCTTACTATTTCAAAAGTAATCAGCAAGATTTTTATTTTCAACATATTCGTCGCTTACTATTTCAAAAGTAATCGGCATGATTTATTTTCAGCACATTCGTCGGTTACTATTTCAAAAGTAATCGGCAAGATTTTTATTTGGAGCACATTCGTCGGTTACTATTTTAAAAGTAATCGACAAGACTTTTATTTTCAGCACATTTGTCGGTTACTATTTCAAAAGTAATCGGCATGATTTATTTTCAGCACATTCGTCGGTTACTATTTCAAAAGTAATCGGCAAGATTTTTATTTTGAGCACATTCGTCGGTTACTATTTTAAAAGTAATCGACAAAACTTTTATTTTCAGCACATTTGTCGGTTACTATTTCAAAAGTAATCGGCATGATTTATTTTCAGCACATTCGTCGGTTACTATTTCAAAAGTAATCGGCAAGACTTTATTTTCAACGCATTCGTCGGTTACTATTTCAAAAGTAATCGGCATGATCTATTTTCTGCACATTCGTCGGTTACTATTTCAAAAGTAATCGGCAAGATTTTTATTTTCAGCATATTCGTCGGTTACTATTTCAAAGGTAATCAGCAGTATTTATTTTCAGCACATTCGTCGGTTACTATTTCAAAAGTAATCGGCAAGATTTTTATTTTTAGCATATTTGTCGGGTACTATTTTAAAAGTAATCGACAAGATTTTTATTTTCAAAATATTCGTCGGTTACTATTTCAAAAGTAATCGGCAAGACTTTATTTTCAGCACGTTCGTCGGTTACTATTTCAAATGTAATCGGCAGGATTTTTATTTTCAGCATATTCGTCGGTTACTATTTCGAAAGCAATCGGCAAGATTTTTATTTTCAGCATATTTGTCGGTTACTATTTTAAAAGTAATCGACAAGATTTTTATTTTCAACATATTCCTCGGTTACTATTTCAAACGTAATCGGCAAGACTTTATTATCAGCACATTCGTTGGTTACTATTTTAAAAGTAATCGGCAAGATTTTTATTTTCAACATATTCGTCGGTTACTATTTCAAAAGTAATCGGCAAGACTTTATTTTCAGCACTTTCGTCGGTTAATATTTCAAATGTAATCAGCAGGATTTTTATTTTCAGCATAGTCGTCGGTTACTATTTCGAAAGTAATCGGCAAGATTTTTATTTTCAGCATATTTGTCGGTTACTATTTCAAAAGTAATCGGCATGATTTATTTTCAGCACATTCGTCGGTTACTATTTCAAAAGTAATCGGCAAGATTTTTATTTGGAGCACATTCGTCGGTTACTATTTTAAATGTAATCGACAAGACTTTTATTTTCAGCACATTTGTCGGTTACTATTTCAAAAGTAATCGGCATGATTTATTTTCAGCACATTCGTCGGTTACTATTTCAAAAGTAATCGGCAAGATTTTTATTTTGAGCACATTCGTCGGTTACTATTTTAAAAGTAATCGACAAGACTTTTATTTTCAGCACATTTGTCGGTTACTATTTCAAAAGTAATCGGCATGATTTATTTTCAGCACATTCGTCGGTTACTATTTCAAAAGTAATCGGCAAGATTTTTATTTTCAACATATTCGTCGCTTACTATTTCAAAAGTAATCAGCAAGATTTTTATTTTCAACATATTCGTCACTTACTATTTCAAAAGTAATCGGCATGATTTATTTTCAGCACATTCGTCGGTTACTATTTCAAAAGTAATCGGCAAGATTTTTATTTGGAGCACATTCGTCGGTTACTATTTTAAAAGTAATCGACAAGACTTTTATTTTCAGCACATTTGTCGGTTACTATTTCAAAAGTAATCGGCATGATTTATTTTCAGCACATTCGTCGGTTACTATTTCAAAAGTAATCGGCAAGATTTTTATTTTGAGCACATTCGTCGGTTACTATTTTAAAAGTAATCGACAAAACTTTTATTTTCAGCACATTTGTCGGTTACTATTTCAAAAGTAATCGGCATGATTTATTTTCAGCACATTCGTCGGTTACTATTTCAAAAGTAATCGGCAAGACTTTATTTTCAACACATTCGTCGGTTACTATTTCAAAAGTAATCGGCATGATCTATTTTCTGCACATTCGTCGGTTACTATTTCAAAAGTAATCGGCAAGATTTTTATTTTCAGCATATTCGTCGGTTACTATTTCAAAGGTAATCAGCAGTATTTATTTTCAGCACATTCGTCGGTTACTATTTCAAAAGTAATCGGCAAGATTTTTATTTTTAGCATATTTGTCGGGTACTATTTTAAAAGTAATCGACAAGATTTTTATTTTCAAAATATTCGTCGGTTACTATTTCAAAAGTAATCGGCAAGACTTTATTTTCAGCACTTTCGTCGGTTACTATTTCAAATGTAATCGGCAGGATTTTTATTTTCAGCATATTCGTCGGTTACTATTTCGAAAGCAATCGGCAAGATTTTTATTTTCAGCATATTTGTCGGTTACTATTTTAAAAGTAATCGACAAGATTTTTATTTTCAACATATTCCTCGGTTACTATTTCAAAAGTAATCGGCAAGATTTTTATTTTCAGCATGTTCGTCGGTTACTATTTCAAAAGTAATCGGCAAGATTTTTATTTTCAACATATTTGTCGGTTACAATTTTAAAAGTAATCGACAAGACTTTATTTTCAGCACATTCGTCGGTTACTATTTCAAAAGTAATCGGCAAGATTTTTATTTTCAACATATTCGTCGCTTACTATTTCAAAAGTAATCAACAAGATTTTTATTTTCAACATATTCGTCGCTTACTATTTCAAAAGTAATCGGCATGATTTATTTTCAGCACATTCGTCGGTTACTATTTCAAAAGTAATCGGCAAGATTTTTATTTTCAACATATTCGTCGCTTACTATTTCAAAAGTAATCGGCAAGATTTTTATTTTCAACATATTCGTCGCTTACTATTTCAAAAGTAATCGGCATGATTTATTTTCAGCACATTCGTCGGTTACTATTTCAAAAGTAATCGGCAAGACTTTATTTTCAACACATTCGTCGGTTACTATTTCAAAAGTAATCGGCATGATCTATTTTCTGCACATTTGTCGGGTACTATTTTAAAAGTAATCGACAAGATTTTTATTTTCAACATATTCGTCGGTTACTATTTCAAAAGTAATCGGCAAGACTTTATTTTCCGCACTTTCGTCGGTTACTATTTCAAATGTAATCGGCAGGATTTTTATTTTCAGCATATTCGTCGGTTACTATTTCGAAAGTAATCGGCAAGATTTTTATTTTCAGCATATTTGTCGGTTACTATTTTAAAAGTAATCGACAAGATTTTTATTTTCAACATATTCCTCGGTTACTATTTCAAAAGTAATCGGCAAGATTTTTATTTTCAGCATGTTCGTCGGTTACTATTTCAAAAGTAATCGGCAAGATTTTTATTTTCAACATATTTGTCGGTTACAATTTTAAAAGTAATCGAGAAGACTTTATTTTCAGCACATTCGTCGGTTACTATTTCAAAAGTAATCGGCAAGATTTTTATTTTCAACATATTCGTCGCTTACTATTTCAAAAGTAATCAGCAAGATTTTTATTTTCAACATATTCGTCGCTTACTATTTCAAAAGTAATCGGCATGATTTATTTTCAGCACATTCGTCGGTTACTATTTCAAAAGTAATCGGGAAGATTTTTATTTTGAGCACATTCGTCGGTTACTATTTTAAAAGTAATCGACAAGACTTTTATTTTCAGCACATTTGTAGGTTACTATTTCAAAAGTAATCGGCATGATTTATTTTCAGCACATTCGTCGGTTACTATTTCAAAAGTAATCGGCAAGATTTTTATTTTGAGCACATTCGTTGGTTACTATTTTAAAAGTAATCGACAAGACTTTTATTTTCAGCACATTTGTCGGTTACTATTTCAAAAGTAATCGGCATGATTTATTTTCAGCACATTCGTCGGTTACTATTTCAAAAGTAATCGGCAAGATTTTTATTTTGAGCACATTCGTTGGTTACTATTTTAAAAGTAATCGACAAGACTTTTATTTTCAGCACATTTGTCGGTTACTATTTCAAAAGTAATCGGCATGATTTATTTTCAGCACATTCGTCGGTTACTATTTCAAAAGTAATCGGCAAGACTTTATTTTCAACACATTCGTCGGTTACTATTTCAAAAGTAATCGGCATGATCTATTTTCTGCACATTCGTCGGTTACTATTTCAAAAGTAATCGGCAAGATTTTTATTTTCAGCATATTCGTCGGTTACTATTTCAAAAGTAATCGGCATGATTTATTTTCAGTATATTCGTCGGTTACTATTTCAAAGGTAATCAGCAGTATTTATTTTCAGCACATTCGTCGGTTACTATTTTAAAAGTAATCGACAAGACTTTATTTTCAGCACATTCGTCGGTTACTATTTCAAAAGTAATCGGCAAGATTTTTATTTTCAACATATTCGTCGCTTACTATTTCAAAAGTAATCAGCAAGATTTTTATTTTCAACATATTCGTCGCTTACTATTTGAAAAGTAATCGACATGATTTATTTTCAGCACATTCGTCGGTTACTATTTCAAAAGTAATCGGCAAGATTTTTATTTTGAGCACATTCGTCGGTTACTATTTTAAAAGTAATCGACAAGACTTTTATTTTCAGCATATTCGTCGGTTACTATTTCGAAAGTAATCGGCAAGATTTTTATTTTCAACATATTCGTCGCTTACTATTTCAAAAGTAATCAGCAAGATTTTTATTTTCAACATATTCGTCGCTTACTATTTGAAAAGTAATCGGCATGATTTATTTTCAGCACATTCGTCGGTTACTATTTCAAAAGTAATCGGCATGATCTATTTTCTGCACATTCGTCGGTTACTATTTCAAAAGTAATCGGCAAGATTTATATTTTCAGCATATTCGTCGGTTACTATTTCAAAAGTAATCGGCAAGATTTTTATTTTCAACATATTCGTCGCTTACTATTTCAAAAGTAATCGGCATGATTTATTTTCAGCACATTCGTCGGTTACTATTTCAAAAGTAATCGGCAAGATTTTTATTTTCAACATATTCGTCGCTTACTAATTAAAAAGTAATCAGCAAGATTTTTATTTTCAACATATTCGTCGCTTACTATTTCAAAAGTAATCGGCATGATTTATTTTCAACACATTCGTCGGTTACTATTTCAAAAGTAATCGGGAAGATTTTTATTTTGAGCACATTCGTCGGTTACTATTTTAAAAGTAATCGACAAGACTTTTATTTTCAGCACATTTGTGGGTTACTATTTCAAAAGTAATCGGCATGATTTATTTTCAGCACATTCGTCGGTTACTATTTGAAAAGTAATCGGCAAGATTTTTATTTTGAGCACATTCGTTGGTTACTATTTTAAAAGTAATCGACAAGACTTTTATTTTCAGCACATTTGTCGGTTACTATTTCAAAAGTAATCGGCATGATTTATTTTCAACACATTCGTCGGTTACTATTTCAAAAGTAATCGGCAAGACTTTATTTTCAACACATTCGTCGGTTACTATTTCAAAAGTAATCGGCATGATCTATTTTCTGCACATTCGTCGGTTACTATTTCAAAAGTAATCGGCAAGATTTTTATTTTCAGCATATTCGTCGGTTACTATTTCAAAGGTAATCAGCAGTATTTATTTTCAGCACATTCGTCGGTTACTATTTCAAAAGTAATCGGCAAGATTTTTATTTTCAGCATATTCGTCGGTTACTATTTCAAAGGTAATCAGCAGTATTTATTTTCAGCACATTCGTCGGTTACTATTTTAAAAGTAATCGACAAGACTTTATTTTCAGCACATTCGTCGGTTACTATTTCAAAAGTAATCGGCAAGATTTTTATTTTCAACATATTCGTCGCTTACTATTTCAAAAGTAATCAGCAAGATTTTTATTTTCAACATATTCGTCGCTTACTATTTGAAAAGTAATCGGCATGATTTATTTTCAGCACATTCGTCGGTTACTATTTCAAAAGTAATCGGCAAGATTTTTATTTTGAGCACATTCGTCGGTTACTATTTTAAAAGTAATCGACAAGACTTTTATTTTCAGCATATTCGTCAGTTACTATTTCGAAAGTAATCGGCATGATTTTTATTTTCAGCATATTTGTCGGTTACTATTTTAAAAGTAATCGACAAGATTTTTATTTTCAACATATTCGTCGGTTACTATTTCATAAGTAATCGGCATGATTTATTTTCAGCACATTCGTCGGTTACTATTTCAAAAGTAATCGGCATGATCTATTTTCTGCACATTCGTCGGTTACTATTTCAAAAGTAATCGGCAAGATTTATATTTTCAGCATATTCGTCGGTTACTATTTCAAAAGTAATCGACAAGATTTTTATTTTCAACATATTCGTCGCTTACTATTTCAAAAGTAATCGGCATGATTTATTTTCAGCACATTCGTCGGTTACTATTTCAAAAGTAATCGGCAAGATTTTTATTTTCAACATATTCGTCGCTTACTAATTAAAAAGTAATCAGCAAGATTTTTAATTTCAACATATTCGTCGCTTACTATTTCAAAAGTAATCGGCATGATTTATTTTCAGCACATTCGTCGGTTACTATTTCAAAAGTAATCGGCAAGATTTTTATTTTCAGCATATTTGTCGGTTACTATTTTAAAAGTAATCGACAAGATTTTTATTTTCAACATATTCGTCGCTTACTATTTCAAAAGTAATCGGCATGATTTATTTTCAGCACATTCGTCGGTTACTATTTCAAAAGTAATCGGGAAGATTTTTATTTTGAGCAAAATCGTCGGTTACTATTTTAAAAGTAATCGACAAGACTTTTATTTTCAGCACATTTGTCGGTTACTATTTCAAAAGTAATCGGCATGATTTATTTTCAGCACATTCGTCGGTTACTATTTCAAAAGTAATCGGCAAGATTTTTATTTTGAGCACATTCGTTGGTTACTATTTTAAAAGTAATCGACAAGACTTTTATTTTCAGCACATTTGTCGGTTACTATTTCAAAAGTAATCGGCATGATTTATTTTCAGCACATTCGTCGGTTACTATTTCAAAAGTAAACGGCAAGACTTTATTTTCAACACATTCGTCGGTTACTATTTCAAAAGTAATCGGCATGATCTATTTTCTGCACATTCGTCGGTTACTATTTCAAAAGTAATCGGCAAGATTTTTATTTTCAGCATATTCGTCGGTTACTATTTCAAAGGTAATCAGCAGTATTTATTTTCAGCACATTCGTCGGTTACTATATCAAAAGTAATCGGCAAGATTTTTATTTTCAGCATATTCGTCGGTTACTATTTCAAAGGTAATCAGCAGTATTTATTTTCAGCACATTCGTCGGTTACTATTTTAAAAGTAATCGACAAGACTTTATTTTCAGCACATTCGTCGGTTACTATTTCAAAAGTAATCGGCAAGATTTTTATTTTCAACATATTCGTCACTTACTATTTGAAAAGTAATCGGCATGATTTATTTTCAGCACATTCGTCGGTTACTATTTCAAAAGTAATCGGCAAGATTTTTATTTTGATCACATTCGTCGGTTACTATTTTAAAAGTAATCGACAAGACTTTTATTTTCAGCATATTCGTCGGTTACTATTTCCAAAGTAATCGGCAAGATTTTTATTTTCAGCATATTTGTCGGTTACTATATTAAAAGTAATCGACAAGATTTTTATTTTCAACATATTCGTCGGTTACTATTTCATAAGTAATCGGCATGATTTATTTTCAGCACATTCGTCGGTTACTATTTCAAAAGTAATCGGCATGATCTATTTTCTGCACATTCGTCGGTTACTATTTCAAAAGTAATCGGCAAGATTTATATTTTCAGCATATTCGTCGGTTACTATTTCAAAAGTAATCGGCAAGATTTTTATTTTCAACATATTCGTCGCTTACTATTTCAAAAGTAATCGGCATGATTTATTTTCAGCACATTCGTCGGTTACTATTTCAAAAGTAATCGGCAAGATTTTTATTTTCAACATATTCGTCGCTTACTAATTAAAAAGTAATCAGCAAGATTTTTATTTTCAACATATTCGTCGGTTACTATTTCATAAGTAATCGGCATGATTTATTTTCAGCACATTCGTCGGTTACTATTTCAAAAGTAATCGGCATGATCTATTTTCTGCACATTCGTCGGTTACTATTTCAAAAGTAATCGGCAAGATTTATATTTTCAGCATATTCGTCGGTTACTATTTCAAAAGTAATCGACAAGATTTTTATTTTCAACATATTCGTCGCTTACTATTTCAAAAGTAATCGGCATGATTTATTTTCAGCACATTCGTCGGTTACTATTTCAAAAGTAATCGGCAAGATTTTTATTTTCAACATATTCGTCGCTTACTAATTAAAAAGTAATCAGCAAGATTTTTAATTTCAACATATTCGTCGCTTACTATTTCAAAAGTAATCGGCATGATTTATTTTCAGCACATTCGTCGGTTACTATTTCAAAAGTAATCGGCAAGATTTTTATTTTCAGCATATTTGTCGGTTACTATTTTAAAAGTAATCGACAAGATTTTTATTTTCAACATATTCGTCGCTTACTATTTCAAAAGTAATCGGCATGATTTATTTTCAGCACATTCGTCGGTTACTATTTCAAAAGTAATCGGGAAGATTTTTATTTTGAGCAAAATCGTCGGTTACTATTTTAAAAGTAATCGACAAGACTTTTATTTTCAGCACATTTGTCGGTTACTATTTCAAAAGTAATCGGCATGATTTATTTTCAGCACATTTGTCGGTTACTATTTCAAAAGTAATCGGCAAGATTTTTATTTTGAGCACATTCGTTGGTTACTATTTTAAAAGTAATCGACAAGACTTTTATTTTCAGCACATTTGTCGGTTACTATTTCAAAAGTAATCGGCATGATTTATTTTCAGCACATTCGTCGGTTACTATTTCAAAAGTAAACGGCAAGACTTTATTTTCAACACATTCGTCGGTTACTATTTCAAAAGTAATCGGCATGATCTATTTTCTGCACATTCGTCGGTTACTATTTCAAAAGTAATCGGCAAGATTTTTATTTTCAGCATATTCGTCGGTTACTATTTCAAAGGTAATCAACAGTATTTATTTTCAGCACATTCGTCGGTTACTATATCAAAAGTAATCGGCAAGATTTTTATTTTCAGCATATTCGTCGGTTACTATTTCAAAGGTAATCAGCAGTATTTATTTTCAGCACATTCGTCGGTTACTATTTTAAAAGTAATCGACAAGACTTTATTTTCAGCACATTCGTCGGTTACTATTTCAAAAGTAATCGGCAAGATTTTTATTTTCAACATATTCGTCGCTTACTATTTCAAAAGTAATCAGCAAGATTTTTATTTTCAACATATTCGTCACTTACTATTTGAAAAGTAATCGGCATGATTTATTTTCAGCACATTCGTCGGTTACTATTTCAAAAGTAATCGGCAAGATTTTTATTTTGATCACATTCGTCGGTTACTATTTTAAAAGTAATCGACAAGACTTTTATTTTCAGCATATTCGTCGGTTACTATTTCCAAAGTAATCGGCAAGATTTTTATTTTCAGCATATTTGTCGGTTACTATATTAAAAGTAATCGACAAGATTTTTATTTTCAACATATTCGTCGGTTACTATTTCATAAGTAATCGGCATGATTTATTTTCAGCACATTCGTCGGTTACTATTTCAAAAGTAATCGGCAAGATTTTTATTTTCAACATATTCGTCGCTTACTAATTAAAAAGTAATCAGCAAGATTTTTATTTTCAACATATTCGTCGGTTACTATTTCATAAGTAATCGGCATGATTTATTTTCAGCACATTCGTCGGTTACTATTTCAAAAGTAATCGGCATGATCTATTTTCTGCACATTCGTCGGTTACTATTTCAAAAGTAATCGGCAAGATTTATATTTTCAGCATATTCGTCGGTTACTATTTCAAAAGTAATCGACAAGATTTTTATTTTCAACATATTCGTCGCTTACTATTTCAAAAGTAATCGGCATGATTTATTTTCAGCACATTCGTCGGTTACTATTTCAAAAGTAATCGGCAAGATTTTTATTTTCAACATATTCGTCGCTTACTAATTAAAAAGTAATCAGCAAGATTTTTAATTTCAACATATTCGTCGCTTACTATTTCAAAAGTAATCGGCATGATTTATTTTCAGCACATTCGTCGGTTACTATTTCAAAAGTAATCGGCAAGATTTTTATTTTCAGCATATTTGTCGGTTACTATTTTAAAAGTAATCGACAAGATTTTTATTTTCAACATATTCGTCGCTTACTATTTCAAAAGTAATCGGCATGATTTATTTTCAGCACATTCGTCGGTTACTATTTCAAAAGTAATCGGGAAGATTTTTATTTTGAGCAAAATCGTTGGTTACTATTTTAAAAGTAATCGACAAGACTTTTATTTTCAGCACATTTGTCGGTTACTATTTCAAAAGTAATCGGCATGATTTATTTTCAGCACATTTGTCGGTTACTATTTCAAAAGTAATCGGCAAGATTTTTATTTTGAGCACATTCGTTGGTTACTATTTTAAAAGTAATCGACAAGACTTTTATTTTCAGCACATTTGTCGGTTACTATTTCAAAAGTAATCGGCATGATTTATTTTCAGCACATTCGTCGGTTACTATTTCAAAAGTAAACGGCAAGACTTTATTTTCAACACATTCGTCGGTTACTATTTCAAAAGTAATCGGCATGATCTATTTTCTGCACATTCGTCGGTTACTATTTCAAAAGTAATCGGCAAGATTTTTATTTTCAGCATATTCGTCGGTTACTATTTCAAAGGTAATCAGCAGTATTTATTTTCAGCACATTCGTCGGTTACTATATCAAAAGTAATCGGCAAGATTTTTATTTTCAGCATATTCGTCGGTTACTATTTCAAAGGTAATCAGCAGTATTTATTTTCAGCACATTCGTCGGTTACTATTTTAAAAGTAATCGACAAGACTTTATTTTCAGCACATTCGTCGGTTACTATTTCAAAAGTAATCGGCAAGATTTTTATTTTCAACATATTCGTCGCTTACTATTTCAAAAGTAATCAGCAAGATTTTTATTTTCAACATATTCGTCACTTACTATTTGAAAAGTAATCGGCATGATTTATTTTCAGCACATTCGTCGGTTACTATTTCAAAAGTAATCGGCAAGATTTTTATTTTGATCACATTCGTCGGTTACTATTTTAAAAGTAATCGACAAGACTTTTATTTTCAGCATATTCGTCGGTTACTATTTCCAAAGTAATCGGCAAGATTTTTATTTTCAGCATATTTGTCGGTTACTATATTAAAAGTAATCGACAAGATTTTTATTTTCAACATATTCGTCGGTTACTATTTCATAAGTAATCGGCATGATTTATTTTCAGCACATTCGTCGGTTACTATTTCAAAAGTAA
Organism: Medicago lupulina; assembly: GCA_958299785.1. Lineage (NCBI taxonomy): Eukaryota > Viridiplantae > Streptophyta > Magnoliopsida > Fabales > Fabaceae > Medicago > Medicago lupulina. The sequence continues at coordinate 38,019,658 of OY283143.1, read as the reverse complement.
TCGGCATGATCTATTTTCTGCACATTCGTCGGTTACTATTTCAAAAGTAATCGGCAAGATTTATATTTTCAGCATATTCGTCGGTTACTATTTCAAAAGTAATCGGCAAGATTTTTATTTTCAACATATTCGTCGCTTACTATTTCAAAAGTAATCGGCATGATTTATTTTCAGCACATTCGTCGGTTACTATTTCAAAAGTAATCGGCAAGATTTTTATTTTCAACATATTCGTCGCTTACTAATTAAAAAGTAATCAGCAAGATTTTTATTTTCAACATATTCGTCGCTTACTATTTCAAAAGTAATCGGCATGATTTATTTTCAGCACATTCGTCGGTTACTATTTCAAAAGTAATCGGCAAGATTTTTATTTTCAGCATATTCGTCGGTTACTATTTTAAAAGTAATCGACAAGATTTTTATTTTCAACATATTCGTCGCTTACTATTTCAAAAGTAATCGGCATGATTTATTTTCAGCACATTCGTCGGTTACTATTTCAAAAGTAATCGGGAAGATTTTTATTTTGAGCAAAATCGTCGGTTACTATTTTAAAAGTAATCGACAAGACTTTTATTTTCAGCACATTTGTCGGTTACTATTTCAAAAGTAATCGGCATGATTTATTTTCAGCACATTCGTCGGTTACTATTTCAAAAGTAATCGGCAAGATTTTTATTTTGAGCACATTCGTTGGTTACTATTTTAAAAGTAATCGACAAGACTTTTATTTTCAGCACATTTGTCGGTTACTATTTCAAAAGTAATCGGCATGATTTATTTTCAGCACATTCGTCGGTTACTATTTCAAAAGTAAACGGCAAGACTTTATTTTCAACACATTCGTCGGTTACTATTTCAAAAGTAATCGGCATGATCTATTTTCTGCACATTCGTCGGTTACTATTTCAAAAGTAATCGGCAAGATTTTTATTTTCAGCATATTCGTCGGTTACTATTTCAAAGGTAATCAGCAGTATTTATTTTCAGCACATTCGTCGGTTACTATATCAAAAGTAATCGGCAAGATTTTTATTTTCAGCATATTCGTCGGTTACTATTTCAAAGGTAATCAGCAGTATTTATTTTCAGCACATTCGTCGGTTACTATTTTAAAAGTAATCGACAAGACTTTATTTTCAGCACATTCGTCGGTTACTATTTCAAAAGTAATCGGCAAGATTTTTATTTTCAACATATTCGTCGCTTACTATTTCAAAAGTAATCAGCAAGATTTTTATTTTCAACATATTCGTCACTTACTATTTGAAAAGTAATCGGCATGATTTATTTTCAGCACATTCGTCGGTTACTATTTCAAAAGTAATCGGCAAGATTTTTATTTTGATCACATTCGTCGGTTACTATTTTAAAAGTAATCGACAAGACTTTTATTTTCAGCATATTCGTCGGTTACTATTTCCAAAGTAATCGGCAAGATTTTTATTTTCAGCATATTTGTCGGTTACTATATTAAAAGTAATCGACAAGATTTTTATTTTCAACATATTCGTCGGTTACTATTTCATAAGTAATCGGCATGATTTATTTTCAGCACATTCGTCGGTTACTATTTCAAAAGTAATCGGCATGATCTATTTTCTGCACATTCGTCGGTTACTATTTCAAAAGTAATCGGCAAGATTTATATTTTCAGCATATTCGTCGGTTACTATTTCAAAAGTAATCGGCAAGATTTTTATTTTCAACATATTCGTCGCTTACTATTTCAAAAGTAATCGGCATGATTTATTTTCAGCACATTCGTCGGTTACTATTTCAAAAGTAATCGGCAAGATTTTTATTTTCAACATATTCGTCGCTTACTAATTAAAAAGTAATCAGCAAGATTTTTATTTTCAACATATTCGTCGGTTACTATTTCATAAGTAATCGGCATGATTTATTTTCAGCACATTCGTCGGTTACTATTTCAAAAGTAATCGGCATGATCTATTTTCTGCACATTCGTCGGTTACTATTTCAAAAGTAATCGGCAAGATTTATATTTTCAGCATATTCGTCGGTTACTATTTCAAAAGTAATCGACAAGATTTTTATTTTCAACATATTCGTCGCTTACTATTTCAAAAGTAATCGGCATGATTTATTTTCAGCACATTCGTCGGTTACTATTTCAAAAGTAATCGGCAAGATTTTTATTTTCAACATATTCGTCGCTTACTAATTAAAAAGTAATCAGCAAGATTTTTAATTTCAACATATTCGTCGCTTACTATTTCAAAAGTAATCGGCATGATTTATTTTCAGCACATTCGTCGGTTACTATTTCAAAAGTAATCGGCAAGATTTTTATTTTCAGCATATTTGTCGGTTACTATTTTAAAAGTAATCGACAAGATTTTTATTTTCAACATATTCGTCGCTTACTATTTCAAAAGTAATCGGCATGATTTATTTTCAGCACATTCGTCGGTTACTATTTCAAAAGTAATCGGGAAGATTTTTATTTTGAGCAAAATCGTCGGTTACTATTTTAAAAGTAATCGACAAGACTTTTATTTTCAGCACATTTGTCGGTTACTATTTCAAAAGTAATCGGCATGATTTATTTTCAGCACATTCGTCGGTTACTATTTCAAAAGTAATCGGCAAGATTTTTATTTTGAGCACATTCGTTGGTTACTATTTTAAAAGTAATCGACAAGACTTTTATTTTCAGCACATTTGTCGGTTACTATTTCAAAAGTAATCGGCATGATTTATTTTCAGCACATTCGTCGGTTACTATTTCAAAAGTAAACGGCAAGACTTTATTTTCAACACATTCGTCGGTTACTATTTCAAAAGTAATCGGCATGATCTATTTTCTGCACATTCGTCGGTTACTATTTCAAAAGTAATCGGCAAGATTTTTATTTTCAGCATATTCGTCGGTTACTATTTCAAAGGTAATCAGCAGTATTTATTTTCAGCACATTCGTCGGTTACTATATCAAAAGTAATCGGCAAGATTTTTATTTTCAGCATATTCGTCGGTTACTATTTCAAAGGTAATCAGCAGTATTTATTTTCAGCACATTCGTCGGTTACTATTTTAAAAGTAATCGACAAGACTTTATTTTCAGCACATTCGTCGGTTACTATTTCAAAAGTAATCGGCAAGATTTTTATTTTCAACATATTCGTCGCTTACTATTTCAAAAGTAATCAGCAAGATTTTTATTTTCAACATATTCGTCACTTACTATTTGAAAAGTAATCGGCATGATTTATTTTCAGCACATTCGTCGGTTACTATTTCAAAAGTAATCGGCAAGATTTTTATTTTGATCACATTCGTCGGTTACTATTTTAAAAGTAATCGACAAGACTTTTATTTTCAGCATATTCGTCGGTTACTATTTCCAAAGTAATCGGCAAGATTTTTATTTTCAGCATATTTGTCGGTTACTATATTAAAAGTAATCGACAAGATTTTTATTTTCAACATATTCGTCGGTTACTATTTCATAAGTAATCGGCATGATTTATTTTCAGCACATTCGTCGGTTACTATTTCAAAAGTAATCGGCATGATCTATTTTCTGCACATTCGTCGGTTACTATTTCAAAAGTAATCGGCAAGATTTATATTTTCAGCATATTCGTCGGATACTATTTCAAAAGTAATCGGCAAGATTTTTATTTTCAACATATTCGTCGCTTACTATTTCAAAAGTAATCGGCATGATTTATTTTCAGCACATTCGTCGGTTACTATTTCAAAAGTAATCGGCAAGATTTTTATTTTCAACATATTCGTCGCTTACTAATTAAAAAGTAATCAGCAAGATTTTTATTTTCAACATATTCGTCGCTTACTATTTCAAAAGTAATCGGCATGATTTATTTTCAGCACATTCGTCGGTTACTATTTCAAAAGTAATCGGCAAGATTTTTATTTTCAGCATATTCGTCGGTTACTATTTTAAAAGTAATCGACAAGATTTTTATTTTCAACATATTCGTCGCTTACTATTTCAAAAGTAATCGGCATGATTTATTTTCAGCACATTCGTCGGTTACTATTTCAAAAGTAATCGGGAAGATTTTTATTTTGAGCAAAATCGTCGGTTACTATTTTAAAAGTAATCGACAAGACTTTTATTTTCAGCACATTTGTCGGTTACTATTTCAAAAGTAATCGGCATGATTTATTTTCAACACATTCGTCGGTTACTATTTCAAAAGTAATCGGCAAGATTTTTATTTTGAGCACATTCGTTGGTTACTATTTTAAAAGTAATCGACAAGACTTTTATTTTCAGCACATTTGTCGGTTACTATTTCAAAAGTAATCGGCATGATTTATTTTCAGCACATTCGTCGGTTACTATTTCAAAAGTTATCGGCAAGACTTTATTTTCAACACATTCGTCGGTTACTATTTCAAAAGTAATCGGCATGATCTATTTTCTGCACATTCGTCGGTTACTATTTCAAAAGTAATCGGCAAGATTTTTATTTTCAGCATATTCGTCGGTTATTATTTCAAAGGTAATCAGCAGTATTTATTTTCAGCACATTCGTCGGTTACTATTTCAAAAGTAATCGGCAAGATTTTTATTTTCAGCATATTCGTCGGTTACTATTTCAAAGGTAATCAGCAGTATTTATTTTCAGCACATTCATCGGTTACTATTTTAAAAGTAATCGACAAGACTTTTATTTTCAGCACATTTGTCGGTTACTATTTCAAAAGTAATCGGCATGATTTATTTTCAGCACATTCGTCGGTTACTATTTCAAAAGTAATCGGCAAGATTTTTATTTTCAACATATTCGTCGCTTACTAATTAAAAAGTAATCAGCAAGATTTTTATTTTCAACATATTCGTCGCTTACTATTTCAAAAGTAATCGGCATGATTTATTTTCAGCACATTCGTCGGTTACTATTTCAAAAGTAATCGGCAAGATTTTTATTTTCAGCATATTCGTCGGTTACTATTTTAAAAGTAATCGACAAGATTTTTATTTTCAACATATTCGTCGCTTACTATTTCAAAAGTAATCGGCATGATTTATTTTCAGCACATTCGTCGGTTACTATTTCAAAAGTAATCGGGAAGATTTTATTTTGAGCAAAATCGTCGGTTACTATTTTAAAAGTAATCGACAAGACTTTTATTTTCAGCACATTTGTCGGTTACTATTTCAAAAGTAATCGGCATGATTTATTTTCAGCACATTCGTCGGTTACTATTTCAAAAGTAATCGGCAAGATTTTTATTTTGAGCACATTCGTTGGTTACTATTTTAAAAGTAATCGACACGACTTTTATTTTCAGCACATTTGTCGGTTACTATTTCAAAAGTAATCGGCATGATTTATTTTCAGCACATTCGTCGGTTACTATTTCAAAAGTTATCGGCAAGACTTTATTTTCAACACATTCGTCGGTTACTATTTCAAAAGTAATCGGCATGATCTATTTTCTGCACATTCGTCGGTTACTATTTCAAAAGTAATCGGCAAGATTTTTATTTTCAGCATATTCGTCGGTTACTATTTCAAAGGTAATCAGCAGTATTTATTTTCAGCACATTCGTCGGTTACTATATCAAAAGTAATCGGCAAGATTTTTATTTTCAGCATATTCGTCGGTTACTATTTCAAAGGTAATCAGCAGTATTTATTTTCAGCACATTCGTCGGTTACTATTTTAAAAGTAATCGACAAGACTTTATTTTCAGCACATTCGTCGGTTACTATTTCAAAAGTAATCGGCAAGATTTTTATTTTCAACATATTCGTCGCTTACTATTTCAAAAGTAATCGGCATGATTTATTTTCAGCACATTCGTCGGTTACTATTTCAAAAGTAATCGGCAAGATTTTTATTTTCAACATATTCGTCGCTTACTAATTAAAAAGTAATCAGCAAGATTTTTATTTTCAACATATTCGTCGGTTACTATTTCATAAGTAATCGGCATGATTTATTTTCAGCACATTCGTCGGTTACTATTTCAAAAGTAATCGGCATGATCTATTTTCTGCACATTCGTCGGTTACTATTTCAAAAGTAATCGGCAAGATTTATATTTTCAGCATATTCGTCGGTTACTATTTCAAAAGTAATCGACAAGATTTTTATTTTCAACATATTCGTCGCTTACTATTTCAAAAGTAATCGGCATGATTTATTTTCAGCACATTCGTCGGTTACTATTTCAAAAGTAATCGGGAAGATTTTTATTTTGAGCAAAATCGTCGGTTACTATTTTAAAAGTAATCGACAAGACTTTTATTTTCAGCACATTTGTCGGTTACTATTTCAAAAGTAATCGGCATGATTTATTTTCAGCACATTCGTCGGTTACTATTTCAAAAGTAATCGGCAAGATTTTTATTTTGAGCACATTCGTTGGTTACTATTTTAAAAGTAATCGACAAGACTTTTATTTTCAGCACATTTGTCGGTTACTATTTCAAAAGTAATCGGCATGATTTATTTTCAGCACATTCGTCGGTTACTATTTCAAAAGTAAACGGCAAGACTTTATTTTCAACACATTCGTCGGTTACTATTTCAAAAGTAATCGGCATGATCTATTTTCTGCACATTCGTCGGTTACTATTTCAAAAGTAATCGGCAAGATTTTTATTTTCAGCATATTCGTCGGTTACTATTTCAAAGGTAATCAGCAGTATTTATTTTCAGCACATTCGTCGGTTACTATATCAAAAGTAATCGGCAAGATTTTTATTTTCAGCATATTCGTCGGTTACTATTTCAAAGGTAATCAGCAGTATTTATTTTCAGCACATTCGTCGGTTACTATTTTAAAAGTAATCGACAAGACTTTATTTTCAGCACATTCGTCGGTTACTATTTCAAAAGTAATCGGCAAGATTTTTATTTTCAACATATTCGTCGCTTACTATTTCAAAAGTAATCAGCAAGATTTTTATTTTCAACATATTCGTCACTTACTATTTGAAAAGTAATCGGCATGATTTATTTTCAGCACATTCGTCGGTTACTATTTCAAAAGTAATCGGCAAGATTTTTATTTTGATCACATTCGTCGGTTACTATTTTAAAAGTAATCGACAAGACTTTTATTTTCAGCATATTCGTCGGTTACTATTTCCAAAGTAATCGGCAAGATTTTTATTTTCAGCATATTTGTCGGTTACTATATTAAAAGTAATCGACAAGATTTTTATTTTCAACATATTCGTCGGTTACTATTTCATAAGTAATCGGCATGATTTATTTTCAGCACATTCGTCGGTTACTATTTCAAAAGTAATCGGCATGATCTATTTTCTGCACATTCGTCGGTTACTATTTCAAAAGTAATCGGCAAGATTTATATTTTCAGCATATTCGTCGGATACTATTTCAAAAGTAATCGGCAAGATTTTTATTTTCAACATATTCGTCGCTTACTATTTCAAAAGTAATCGGCATGATTTATTTTCAGCACATTCGTCGGTTACTATTTCAAAAGTAATCGGCAAGATTTTTATTTTCAACATATTCGTCGCTTACTAATTAAAAAGTAATCAGCAAGATTTTTATTTTCAACATATTCGTCGCTTACTATTTCAAAAGTAATCGGCATGATTTATTTTCAGCACATTCGTCGGTTACTATTTCAAAAGTAATCGGCAAGATTTTTATTTTCAGCATATTCGTCGGTTACTATTTTAAAAGTAATCGACAAGATTTTTATTTTCAACATATTCGTCGCTTACTATTTCAAAAGTAATCGGCATGATTTATTTTCAGCACATTCGTCGGTTACTATTTCAAAAGTAATCGGGAAGATTTTTATTTTGAGCAAAATCGTCGGTTACTATTTTAAAAGTAATCGACAAGACTTTTATTTTCAGCACATTTGTCGGTTACTATTTCAAAAGTAATCGGCATGATTTATTTTCAACACATTCGTCGGTTACTATTTCAAAAGTAATCGGCAAGATTTTTATTTTGAGCACATTCGTTGGTTACTATTTTAAAAGTAATCGACAAGACTTTTATTTTCAGCACATTTGTCGGTTACTATTTCAAAAGTAATCGGCATGATTTATTTTCAGCACATTCGTCGGTTACTATTTCAAAAGTTATCGGCAAGACTTTATTTTCAACACATTCGTCGGTTACTATTTCAAAAGTAATCGGCATGATCTATTTTCTGCACATTCGTCGGTTACTATTTCAAAAGTAATCGGCAAGATTTTTATTTTCAGCATATTCGTCGGATATTATTTCAAAGGTAATCAGCAGTATTTATTTTCAGCACATTCGTCGGTTACTATTTCAAAAGTAATCGGCAAGATTTTTATTTTCAGCATATTCGTCGGTTACTATTTCAAAGGTAATCAGCAGTATTTATTTTCAGCACATTCATCGGTTACTATTTTAAAAGTAATCGACAAGACTTTTATTTTCAGCACATTTGTCGGTTACTATTTCAAAAGTAATCGGCATGATTTATTTTCAGCACATTCGTCGGTTACTATTTCAAAAGTAATCGGCAAGATTTTTATTTTCAACATATTCGTCGCTTACTAATTAAAAAGTAATCAGCAAGATTTTTATTTTCAACATATTCGTCGCTTACTATTTCAAAAGTAATCGGCATGATTTATTTTCAGCACATTCGTCGGTTACTATTTCAAAAGTAATCGGCAAGATTTTTATTTTCAGCATATTCGTCGGTTACTATTTTAAAAGTAATCGACAAGATTTTTATTTTCAACATATTCGTCGCTTACTATTTCAAAAGTAATCGGCATGATTTATTTTCAGCACATTCGTCGGTTACTATTTCAAAAGTAATCGGGAAGATTTTATTTTGAGCAAAATCGTCGGTTACTATTTTAAAAGTAATCGACAAGACTTTTATTTTCAGCACATTTGTCGGTTACTATTTCAAAAGTAATCGGCATGATTTATTTTCAGCACATTCGTCGGTTACTATTTCAAAAGTAATCGGCAAGATTTTTATTTTGAGCACATTCGTTGGTTACTATTTTAAAAGTAATCGACACGACTTTTATTTTCAGCACATTTGTCGGTTACTATTTCAAAAGTAATCGGCATGATTTATTTTCAGCACATTCGTCGGTTACTATTTCAAAAGTTATCGGCAAGACTTTATTTTCAACACATTCGTCGGTTACTATTTCAAAAGTAATCGGCATGATCTATTTTCTGCACATTCGTCGGTTACTATTTCAAAAGTAATCGGCAAGATTTTTATTTTCAGCATATTCGTCGGTTACTATTTCAAAGGTAATCAGCAGTATTTATTTTCAGCACATTCGTCGGTTACTATATCAAAAGTAATCGGCAAGATTTTTATTTTCAGCATATTCGTCGGTTACTATTTCAAAGGTAATCAGCAGTATTTATTTTCAGCACATTCGTCGGTTACTATTTTAAAAGTAATCGACAAGACTTTATTTTCAGCACATTCGTCGGTTACTATTTCAAAAGTAATCGGCAAGATTTTTATTTTCAACATATTCGTCGCTTACTATTTCAAAAGTAATCAGCAAGATTTTTATTTTCAACATATTCGTCACTTACTATTTGAAAAGTAATCGGCATGATTTATTTTCAGCACATTCGTCGGTTACTATTTCAAAAGTAATCGGCAAGATTTTTATTTTGATCACATTCGTCGGTTACTATTTTAAAAGTAATCGACAAGACTTTTATTTTCAGCATATTCGTCGGTTACTATTTCGAAAGTAATCGGCAAGATTTTTATTTTCAGCATATTTGTCGGTTACTATATTAAAAGTAATCGACAAGATTTTTATTTTCAACATATTCGTCGGTTACTATTTCATAAGTAATCGGCATGATTTATTTTCAGCACATTCGTCGGTTACTATTTCAAAAGTAATCGGCATGATCTATTTTCTGCACATTCGTCGGTTACTATTTCAAAAGTAATCGGCAAGATTTATATTTTCAGCATATTCGTCGGTTACTATTTCAAAAGTAATCGGCAAGATTTTTATTTTCAACATATTCGTCGCTTACTATTTCAAAAGTAATCGGCATGATTTATTTTCAGCACATTCGTCGGTTACTATTTCAAAAGTAATCGGCAAGATTTTTATTTTCAACATATTCGTCGCTTACTAATTAAAAAGTAATCAGCAAGATTTTTATTTTCAACATATTCGTCGCTTACTATTTCAAAAGTAATCGGCATGATTTATTTTCAGCACATTCGTCGGTTACTATTTCAAAAGTAATCGGCAAGATTTTTATTTTCAGCATATTCGTCGGTTACTATTTTAAAAGTAATCGACAAGATTTTTATTTTCAACATATTCGTCGCTTACTATTTCAAAAGTAATCGGCATGATTTATTTTCAGCACATTCGTCGGTTACTATTTCAAAAGTAATCGGGAAGATTTTTATTTTGAGCAAAATCGTCGGTTACTATTTTAAAAGTAATCGACAAGACTTTTATTTTCAGCACATTTGTCGGTTACTATTTCAAAAGTAATCGGCATGATTTATTTTCAGCACATTCGTCGGTTACTATTTCAAAAGTAATCAGCAAGATTTTTATTTTGAGCACATTCGTTGGTTACTATTTTAAAAGTAATCGACACGACTTTTATTTTCAGCACATTTGTCGGTTACTATTTCAAAAGTAATCGGCATGATTTATTTTCAGCACATTCGTCGGTTACTATTTCAAAAGTTATCGGCAAGACTTTATTTTCAACACATTCGTCGGTTACTATTTCAAAAGTAATCGGCATGATCTATTTTCTGCACATTCGTCGGTTACTATTTCAAAAGTAATCGGCAAGATTTTTATTTTCAGCATATTCGTCGGTTACTATTTCAAAGGTAATCAGCAGTATTTATTTTCAGCACATTCGTCGGTTACTATATCAAAAGTAATCGGCAAGATTTTTATTTTCAGCATATTCGTCGGTTACTATTTCAAAGGTAATCAGCAGTATTTATTTTCAGCACATTCGTCGGTTACTATTTTAAAAGTAATCGACAAGACTTTATTTTCAGCACATTCGTCGGTTACTATTTCAAAAGTAATCGGCAAGATTTTTATTTTCAACATATTCGTCGCTTACTATTTCAAAAGTAATCAGCAAGATTTTTATTTTCAACATATTCGTCACTTACTATTTGAAAAGTAATCGGCATGATTTATTTTCAGCACATTCGTCGGTTACTATTTCAAAAGTAATCGGCAAGATTTTTATTTTGATCACATTCGTCGGTTACTATTTTAAAAGTAATCGACAAGACTTTTATTTTCAGCATATTCGTCGGTTACTATTTCCAAAGTAATCGGCAAGATTTTTATTTTCAGCATATTTGTCGGTTACTATATTAAAAGTAATCGACAAGATTTTTATTTTCAACATATTCGTCGGTTACTATTTCATAAGTAATCGGCATGATTTATTTTCAGCACATTCGTCGGTTACTATTTCAAAAGTAATCGGCATGATCTATTTTCTGCACATTCGTCGGTTACTATTTCAAAAGTAATCGGCAAGATTTATATTTTCAGCATATTCGTCGGTTACTATTTCAAAAGTAATCGGCAAGATTTTTATTTTCAACATATTCGTCGCTTACTATTTCAAAAGTAATCGGCATGATTTATTTTCAGCACATTCGTCGGTTACTATTTCAAAAGTAATCGGCAAGATTTTTATTTTCAACATATTCGTCGCTTACTAATTAAAAAGTAATCAGCAAGATTTTTATTTTCAACATATTCGTCGCTTACTATTTCAAAAGTAATCGGCATGATTTATTTTCAGCACATTCGTCGGTTACTATTTCAAAAGTAATCGGCAAGATTTTTATTTTCAGCATATTCGTCGGTTACTATTTTAAAAGTAATCGACAAGATTTTTATTTTCAACATATTCGTCGCTTACTATTTCAAAAGTAATCGGCATGATTTATTTTCAGCACATTCGTCGGTTACTATTTCAAAAGTAATCGGGAAGATTTTTATTTTGAGCAAAATCGTCGGTTACTATTTTAAAAGTAATCGACAAGACTTTTATTTTCAGCACATTTGTCGGTTACTATTTCAAAAGTAATCGGCATGATTTATTTTCAGCACATTCGTCGGTTACTATTTCAAAAGTAATCGGCAAGATTTTTATTTTGAGCACATTCGTTGGTTACTATTTTAAAAGTAATCGACACGACTTTTATTTTCAGCACATTTGTCGGTTACTATTTCAAAAGTAATCGGCATGATTTATTTTCAGCACATTCGTCGGTTACTATTTCAAAAGTTATCGGCAAGACTTTATTTTCAACACATTCGTCGGTTACTATTTCAAAAGTAATCGGCATGATCTATTTTCTGCACATTCGTCGGTTACTATTTCAAAAGTAATCGGCAAGATTTTTATTTTCAGCATATTCGTCGGTTACTATTTCAAAGGTAATCAGCAGTATTTATTTTCAGCACATTCGTCGGTTACTATTTTAAAAGTAATCGACAAGACTTTATTTTCAGCACATTCGTCGGTTACTATTTCAAAAGTAATCGGCAAGATTTTTATTTTCAACATATTCGTCGCTTACTATTTCAAAAGTAATCAGCAAGATTTTTATTTTCAACATATTCGTCACTTACTATTTGAAAAGTAATCGGCATGATTTATTTTCAGCACATTCGTCGGTTACTATTTCAAAAGTAATCGGCAAGATTTTTATTTTGATCACATTCGTCGGTTACTATTTTAAAAGTAATCGACAAGACTTTTATTTTCAGCATATTCGTCGGTTACTATTTCCAAAGTAATCGGCAAGATTTTTATTTTCAGCATATTTGTCGGTTACTATATTAAAAGTAATCGACAAGATTTTTATTTTCAACATATTCGTCGGTTACTATTTCATAAGTAATCGGCATGATTTATTTTCAGCACATTCGTCGGTTACTATTTCAAAAGTAATCGGCATGATCTATTTTCTGCACATTCGTCGGTTACTATTTCAAAAGTAATCGGCAAGATTTATATTTTCAGCATATTCGTCGGTTACTATTTCAAAAGTAATCGGCAAGATTTTTATTTTCAACATATTCGTCGCTTACTATTTCAAAAGTAATCGGCATGATTTATTTTCAGCACATTCGTCGGTTACTATTTCAAAAGTAATCGGCAAGATTTTTATTTTCAACATATTCGTCGCTTACTAATTAAAAAGTAATCAGCAAGATTTTTATTTTCAACATATTCGTCGCTTACTATTTCAAAAGTAATCGGCATGATTTATTTTCAGCACATTCGTCGGTTACTATTTCAAAAGTAATCGGCAAGATTTTTATTTTCAGCATATTCGTCGGTTACTATTTTAAAAGTAATCGACAAGATTTTTATTTTCAACATATTCGTCGCTTACTATTTCAAAAGTAATCGGCATGATTTATTTTCAGCACATTCGTCGGTTACTATTTCAAAAGTAATCGGGAAGATTTTTATTTTGAGCAAAATCGTCGGTTACTATTTTAAAAGTAATCGACAAGACTTTTATTTTCAGCACATTTGTCGGTTACTATTTCAAAAGTAATCGGCATGATTTATTTTCAGCACATTCGTCGGTTACTATTTCAAAAGTAATCGGCAAGATTTTTATTTTGAGCACATTCGTTGGTTACTATTTTAAAAGTAATCGACACGACTTTTATTTTCAGCACATTTGTCGGTTACTATTTCAAAAGTTATCGGCAAGACTTTATTTTCAACACATTCGTCGGTTACTATTTCAAAAGTAATCGGCATGATCTATTTTCTGCACATTCGTCGGTTACTATTTCAAAAGTAATCGGCAAGATTTTTATTTTCAGCATATTCGTCGGTTACTATTTCAAAGGTAATCAGCAGTATTTATTTTCAGCACATTCGTCGGTTACTATATCAAAAGTAATCGGCAAGATTTTTATTTTCAGCATATTCGTCGGTTACTATTTCAAAGGTAATCAGCAGTATTTATTTTCAGCACATTCGTCGGTTACTATTTTAAAAGTAATCGACAAGACTTTTATTTTCAGCACATTTGTCGGTTACTATTTCAAAAGTAATCGGCATGATTTATTTTCAGCACATTCGTCGGTTACTATTTCAAAAGTAAACGGCAAGACTTTATTTTCAACACATTCGTCGGTTACTATTTCAAAAGTAATCGGCATGATCTATTTTCTGCACATTCGTCGGTTACTATTTCAAAAGTAATCGGCAAGATTTTTATTTTCAGCATATTCGTCGGTTACTATTTCAAAGGTAATCAGCAGTATTTATTTTCAGCACATTCGTCGGTTACTATTTCAAAAGTAATCGGCAAGATTTTTATTTTCAGCATATTCGTCGGTTACTATTTCAAAGGTAATCAACAGTATTTATTTTCAGCACATTCGTCGGTTACTATTTTAAAAGTAATCGACAAGACTTTATTTTCAGCACATTCGTCGGTTACTATTTCAAAAGTAATCGGCAAGATTTTTATTTTCAACATATTCGTCGCTTACTATTTCAAAAGTAATCAGCAAGATTTTTATTTTCAACATATTCGTCGCTTACTATTTGAAAAGTAATCGGCATGATTTATTTTCAGCACATTCGTCGGTTACTATTTCAAAAGTAATCGGCAAGATTTTTATTTTGAGCACATTCGTCGGTTACTATTTTAAAAGTAATCGACAAGACTTTTATTTTCAGCATATTCGTCGGTTACTATTTCGAAAGTAATCGGCAAGATTTTTATTTTCAGCATATTTGTCGGTTACTATTTTAAAAGTAATCGACAAGATTTTTATTTTCAACATATTCGTCGGTTACTATTTCATAAGTAATCGGCATGATTTATTTTCAGCACATTCGTCGGTTACTATTTCAAAAGTAATCGGCATGATCTATTTTCTGCACATTCGTCGGTTACTATTTCAAAAGTAATCGGCAAGATTTATATTTTCAGCATATTCGTCGGTTACTATTTCAAAAGTAATCGGCAAGATTTTTATTTTCAACATATTCGTCGCTTACTATTTCAAAAGTAATCGGCATGATTTATTTTCAGCACATTTGTCGGTTACTATTTCAAAAGTAATCGGCAAGATTTTTATTTTCAACATATTCGTCGCTTACTAATTAAAAAGTAATCAGCAAGATTTTTATTTTCAACATATTCGTCGCTTACTATTTCAAAAGTAATCGGGAAGATTTTTATTTTGAGCAAAATCGTCGGTTACTATTTTAAAAGTAATCGACAAGACTTTTATTTTCAGCACATTTGTCGGTTACTATTTCAAAAGTAATCGGCATGATTTATTTTCAGCACATTCGTCGGTTACTATTTCAAAAGTAATCGGCAAGATTTTTATTTTCAACATATTCGTCGCTTACTAATTAAAAAGTAATCAGCAAGATTTTTATTTTCAACATATTCGTCGCTTACTATTTCAAAAGTAATCGGCATGATTTATTTTCAGCACATTCGTCGGTTACTATTTCAAAAGTAATCGGCAAGATTTTTATTTTCAGCATATTCGTCGGTTACTATTTTAAAAGTAATCGACAAGATTTTTATTTTCAACATATTCGTCGCTTACTATTTCAAAAGTAATCGGCATGATTTATTTTCAGCACATTCGTCGGTTACTATTTCAAAAGTAATCGGGAAGATTTTTATTTTGAGCAAAATCGTCGGTTACTATTTTAAAAGTAATCGACAAGACTTTTATTTTCAGCACATTTGTCGGTTACTATTTCAAAAGTAATCGGCATGATTTATTTTCAGCACATTCGTCGGTTACTATTTCAAAAGTAATCGGCAAGATTTTTATTTTGAGCACATTCGTTGGTTACTATTTTAAAAGTAATCGCCACGACTTTTATTTTCAGCACATTTGTCGGTTACTATTTCAAAAGTAATCGGCATGATTTATTTTCAGCACATTCGTCGGTTACTATTTCAAAAGTTATCGGCAAGACTTTATTTTCAACACATTCGTCGGTTACTATTTCAAAAGTAATCGGCATGATCTATTTTCTGCACATTCGTCGGTTACTATTTCAAAAGTAATCGGCAAGATTTTTATTTTCAGCATATTCGTCGGTTACTATTTCAAAGGTAATCAGCAGTATTTATTTTCAGCACATTCGTCGGTTACTATATCAAAAGTAATCGGCAAGATTTTTATTTTCAGCATATTCGTCGGTTACTATTTCAAAGGTAATCAGCAGTATTTATTTTCAGCACATTCGTCGGTTACTATTTTAAAAGTAATCGACAAGACTTTATTTTCAGCACATTCGTCGGTTACTATTTCAAAAGTAATCGGCAAGATTTTTATTTTCAACATATTCGTCGCTTACTATTTCAAAAGTAATCAGCAAGATTTTTATTTTCAACATATTCGTCACTTACTATTTGAAAAGTAATCGGCATGATTTATTTTCAGCACATTCGTCGGTTACTATTTCAAAAGTAATCGGCAAGATTTTTATTTTGATCACATTCGTCGGTTACTATTTTAAAAGTAATCGACAAGACTTTTATTTTCAGCATATTCGTCGGTTACTATTTCCAAAGTAATCGGCAAGATTTTTATTTTCAGCATATTTGTCGGTTACTATATTAAAAGTAATCGACAAGATTTTTATTTTCAACATATTCGTCGGTTACTATTTCATAAGTAATCGGCATGATTTATTTTCAGCACATTCGTCGGTTACTATTTCAAAAGTAATCGGCATGATCTATTTTCTGCACATTCGTCGGTTACTATTTCAAAAGTAATCGGCAAGATTTATATTTTCAGCATATTCGTCGGTTACTATTTCAAAAGTAATCGGCAAGATTTTTATTTTCAACATATTCGTCGCTTACTATTTCAAAAGTAATCGGCATGATTTATTTTCAGCACATTCGTCGGTTACTATTTCAAAAGTAATCGGCAAGATTTTTATTTTCAACATATTCGTCGCTTACTAATTAAAAAGTAATCAGCAAGATTTTTATTTTCAACATATTCGTCGCTTACTATTTCAAAAGTAATCGGCATGATTTATTTTCAGCACATTCGTCGGTTACTATTTCAAAAGTAATCGGCAAGATTTTTATTTTCAGCATATTCGTCGGTTACTATTTTAAAAGTAATCGACAAGATTTTTATTTTCAACATATTCGTCGCTTACTATTTCAAAAGTAATCGGCATGATTTATTTTCAGCACATTCGTCGGTTACTATTTCAAAAGTAATCGGGAAGATTTTTATTTTGAGCAAAATCGTCGGTTACTATTTTAAAAGTAATCGACAAGACTTTTATTTTCAGCACATTTGTCGGTTACTATTTCAAAAGTAATCGGCATGATTTATTTTCAGCACATTCGTCGGTTACTATTTCAAAAGTAATCGGCAAGATTTTTATTTTGAGCACATTCGTTGGTTACTATTTTAAAAGTAATCGACAAGACTTTTATTTTCAGCACATTTGTCGGTTACTATTTCAAAAGTAATCGGCATGATTTATTTTCAGCACATTCGTCGGTTACTATTTCAAAAGTTATCGGCAAGACTTTATTTTCAACACATTCGTCGGTTACTATTTCAAAAGTAATCGGCATGATCTATTTTCTGCACATTCGTCGGTTACTATTTCAAAAGTAATCGGCAAGATTTTTATTTTCAGCATATTCGTCGGTTATTATTTCAAAGGTAATCAGCAGTATTTATTTTCAGCACATTCGTCGGTTACTATTTCAAAAGTAATCGGCAAGATTTTTATTTTCAGCATATTCGTCGGTTACTATTTCAAAGGTAATCAGCAGTATTTATTTTCAGCACATTCGTCGGTTACTATTTTAAAAGTAATCGACAAGACTTTTATTTTCAGCACATTTGTCGGTTACTATTTCAAAAGTAATCGGCATGATTTATTTTCAGCACATTCGTCGGTTACTATTTCAAAAGTAATCGGCAAGATTTTTATTTTCAACATATTCGTCGCTTACTAATTAAAAAGTAATCAGCAAGATTTTTATTTTCAACATATTCGTCGCTTACTATTTCAAAAGTAATCGGCATGATTTATTTTCAGCACATTCGTCGGTTACTATTTCAAAAGTAATCGGCAAGATTTTTATTTTCAGCATATTCGTCGGTTACTATTTTAAAAGTAATCGACAAGATTTTTATTTTCAACATATTCGTCGCTTACTATTTCAAAAGTAATCGGCATGATTTATTTTCAGCACATTCGTCGGTTACTATTTCAAAAGTAATCGGGAAGATTTTTATTTTGAGCAAAATCGTCGGTTACTATTTTAAAAGTAATCGACAAGACTTTTATTTTCAGCACATTTGTCGGTTACTATTTCAAAAGTAATCGGCATGATTTATTTTCAGCACATTCGTCGGTTACTATTTCAAAAGTAATCAGCAAGATTTTTATTTTGAGCACATTCGTTGGTTACTATTTTAAAAGTAATCGACACGACTTTTATTTTCAGCACATTTGTCGGTTACTATTTCAAAAGTAATCGGCATGATTTATTTTCAGCACATTCGTCGGTTACTATTTCAAAAGTTATCGGCAAGACTTTATTTTCAACACATTCGTCGGTTACTATTTCAAAAGTAATCGGCATGATCTATTTTCTGCACATTCGTCGGTTACTATTTCAAAAGTAATCGGCAAGATTTTTATTTTCAGCATATTCGTCGGTTACTATTTCAAAGGTAATCAGCAGTATTTATTTTCAGCACATTCGTCGGTTACTATATCAAAAGTAATCGGCAAGATTTTTATTTTCAGCATATTCGTCGGTTACTATTTCAAAGGTAATCAGCAGTATTTATTTTCAGCACATTCGTCGGTTACTATTTTAAAAGTAATCGACAAGACTTTTATTTTCAGCACATTTGTCGGTTACTATTTCAAAAGTAATCGGCATGATTTATTTTCAGCACATTCGTCGGTTACTATTTCAAAAGTAAACGGCAAGACTTTATTTTCAACACATTCGTCGGTTACTATTTCAAAAGTAATCGGCATGATCTATTTTCTGCACATTCGTCGGTTACTATTTCAAAAGTAATCGGCAAGATTTTTATTTTCAGCATATTCGTCGGTTACTATTTCAAAGGTAATCAGCAGTATTTATTTTCAGCACATTCGTCGGTTACTATTTCAAAAGTAATCGGCAAGATTTTTATTTTCAGCATATTCGTCGGTTACTATTTCAAAGGTAATCAGCAGTATTTATTTTCAGCACATTCGTCGGTTACTATTTTAAAAGTAATCGACAAGACTTTATTTTCAGCACATTCGTCGGTTACTATTTCAAAAGTAATCGGCAAGATTTTTATTTTCAACATATTCGTCGCTTACTATTTCAAAAGTAATCAGCAAGATTTTTATTTTCAACATATTCGTCGCTTACTATTTGAAAAGTAATCGGCATGATTTATTTTCAGCACATTCGTCGGTTACTATTTCAAAAGTAATCGGCAAGATTTTTATTTTGAGCACATTCGTCGGTTACTATTTTAAAAGTAATCGACAAGACTTTTATTTTCAGCATATTCGTCGGTTACTATTTCCAAAGTAATCGGCAAGATTTTTATTTTCAGCATATTTGTCGGTTACTATTTTAAAAGTAATCGACAAGATTTTTATTTTCAACATATTCGTCGGTTACTATTTCATAAGTAATCGGCATGATTTATTTTCAGCACATTCGTCGGTTACTATTTCAAAAGTAATCGGCATGATCTATTTTCTGCACATTCGTCGGTTACTATTTCAAAAGTAATCGGCAAGATTTATATTTTCAGCATATTCGTCGGTTACTATTTCAAAAGTAATCGGCAAGATTTTTATTTTCAACATATTCGTCGCTTACTATTTCAAAAGTAATCGGCATGATTTATTTTCAGCACATTTGTCGGTTACTATTTCAAAAGTAATCGGCAAGATTTTTATTTTCAAAATATTCGTCGCTTACTAATTAAAAAGTAATCAGCAAGATTTTTATTTTCAACATATTCGTCGCTTACTATTTCAAAAGTAATCGGGAAGATTTTTATTTTGAGCAAAATCGTCGGTTACTATTTTAAAAGTAATCGACAAGACTTTTATTTTCAGCACATTTGTCGGTTACTATTTCAAAAGTAATCGGCATGATTTATTTTCAGCACATTCGTCGGTTACTATTTCAAAAGTAATCGGCAAGATTTTTATTTTCAACATATTCGTCGCTTACTAATTAAAAAGTAATCAGCAAGATTTTTATTTTCAACATATTCGTCGCTTACTATTTCAAAAGTAATCGGCATGATTTATTTTCAGCACATTCGTCGGTTACTATTTCAAAAGTAATCGGCAAGATTTTTATTTTCAGCATATTCGTCGGTTACTATTTTAAAAGTAATCGACAAGATTTTTATTTTCAACATATTCGTCGCTTACTATTTCAAAAGTAATCGGCATGATTTATTTTCAGCACATTCGTCGGTTACTATTTCAAAAGTAATCGGGAAGATTTTTATTTTGAGCAAAATCGTCGGTTACTATTTTAAAAGTAATCGACAAGACTTTTATTTTCAGCACATTTGTCGGTTACTATTTCAAAAGTAATCGGCATGATTTATTTTCAGCACATTCGTCGGTTACTATTTCAAAAGTAATCGGCAAGATTTTTATTTTGAGCACATTCGTTGGTTACTATTTTAAAAGTAATCGACACGACTTTTATTTTCAGCACATTTGTCGGTTACTATTTCAAAAGTAATCGGCATGATTTATTTTCAGCACATTCGTCGGTTACTATTTCAAAAGTTATCGGCAAGACTTTATTTTCAACACATTCGTCGGTTACTATTTCAAAAGTAATCGGCATGATCTATTTTCTGCACATTCGTCGGTTACTATTTCAAAAGTAATCGGCAAGATTTTTATTTTCAGCATATTCGTCGGTTACTATTTCAAAGGTAATCAGCAGTATTTATTTTCAGCACATTCGTCGGTTACTATATCAAAAGTAATCGGCAAGATTTTTATTTTCAGCATATTCGTCGGTTACTATTTCAAAGGTAATCAGCAGTATTTATTTTCAGCACATTCGTCGGTTACTATTTTAAAAGTAATCGACAAGACTTTTATTTTCAGCACATTTGTCGGTTACTATTTCAAAAGTAATCGGCATGATTTATTTTCAGCACATTCGTCGGTTACTATTTCAAAAGTAAACGGCAAGACTTTATTTTCAACACATTCGTCGGTTACTATTTCAAAAGTAATCGGCATGATCTATTTTCTGCACATTCGTCGGTTACTATTTCAAAAGTAATCGGCAAGATTTTTATTTTCAGCATATTCGTCGGTTACTATTTCAAAGGTAATCAGCAGTATTTATTTTCAGCACATTCGTCGGTTACTATTTCAAAAGTAATCGGCAAGATTTTTATTTTCAGCATATTCGTCGGTTACTATTTCAAAGGTAATCAGCAGTATTTATTTTCAGCACATTCGTCGGTTACTATTTCAAAAGTAATCGGCAAGATTTTTATTTTCAACATATTCGTCGCTTACTATTTCAAAAGTAATCAGCAAGATTTTTATTTTCAACATATTCGTCGCTTACTATTTGAAAAGTAATCGGCATGATTTATTTTCAGCACATTCGTCGGTTACTATTTCAAAAGTAATCGGCAAGATTTTTATTTTGAGCACATTCGTCGGTTACTATTTTAAAAGTAATCGACAAGACTTTTATTTTCAGCATATTCGTCGGTTACTATTTCGAAAGTAATCGGCAAGATTTTTATTTTCAGCATATTTGTCGGTTACTATTTTAAAAGTAATCGACAAGATTTTTATTTTCAACATATTCGTCGGTTACTATTTCATAAGTAATCGGCATGATTTATTTTCAGCACATTCGTCGGTTACTATTTCAAAAGTAATCGGCATGATCTATTTTCTGCACATTCGTCGGTTACTATTTCAAAAGTAATCGGCAAGATTTATATTTTCAGCATATTCGTCGGTTACTATTTCAAAAGTAATCGGCAAGATTTTTATTTTCAACATATTCGTCGCTTACTATTTCAAAAGTAATCGGCATGATTTATTTTCAGCACATTTGTCGGTTACTATTTCAAAAGTAATCGGCAAGATTTTTATTTTCAACATATTCGTCGCTTACTAATTAAAAAGTAATCAGCAAGATTTTTATTTTCAACATATTCGTCGCTTACTATTTCAAAAGTAATCGGCATGATTTATTTTCAGCACATTCGTCGGTTACTATTTCAAAAGTAATCGGCAAGATTTTTATTTTCAGCATATTTGTCGGTTACTATTTTAAAAGTAATCGACAAGATTTTTATTTTCAACATATTCGTCGCTTACTATTTCAAAAGTAATCGGCATGATTTATTTTCAGCACATTCGTCGGTTACTACTTCAAAAGTAATCGGGAAGATTTTTATTTTGAGCAAAATCGTCGGTTACTATTTTAAAAGTAATCGACAAGACTTTTATTTTCAGCACATTTGTCGGTTACTATTTCAAAAGTAATCGGCATGATTTATTTTCAGCACATTCGTCGGTTACTATTTCAAAAGTAATCGGCAAGATTTTTATTTTGAGCACATTCGTTGGTTACTATTTTAAAAGTAATCGACAAGACTTTTATTTTCAGCACATTTGTCGGTTACTATTTCAAAAGTAATCGGCATGATTTATTTTCAGCACATTCGTCGGTTACTATTTCAAAAGTTATCGGCAAGACTTTATTTTCAACACATTCGTCGGTTACTATTTCAAAAGTAATCGGCATGATCTATTTTCTGCACATTCGTCGGTTACTATTTCAAAAGTAATCGGCAAGATTTTTATTTTCAGCATATTCGTCGGTTATTATTTCAAAGGTAATCAGCAGTATTTATTTTCAGCACATTCGTCGGTTACTATTTCAAAAGTAATCGGCAAGATTTTTATTTTCAGCATATTCGTCGGTTACTATTTCAAAGGTAATCAGCAGTATTTATTTTCAGCACATTCATCGGTTACTATTTTAAAAGTAATCGACAAGACTTTATTTTCAGCACATTCGTCGGTTACTATTTCAAAAGTAATCGGCAAGATTTTTATTTTCAACATATTCGTCGCTTACTATTTCAAAAGTAATCAGCAAGATTTTTATTTTCAACATATTCGTCGCTTACTATTTGAAAAGTAATCGGCATGATTTATTTTCAGCACATTCATCGGTTACAATTTCAAAAGTAATCGGCAAGATTTTTATTTTGAGCACATTCGTCGGTTACTATTTCAAAAGTAATCGGCAAGATTTATATTTTCAGCATATTCGTCGGTTACTATTTCCAAAGTACTCGGCAAGATTTTTATTTTCAACATATTCGTCGCTTACTATTTCAAAAGTAATCGGCATGATTTATTTTCAGCACATTCGTCGGTTACTATTTCAAAAGTAATCGGCAAGATTTTTATTTTCAACATATTCGTCGCTTACTAATTAAAAAGTAATCAGCAAGATTTTTATTTTCAACATATTCGTCGCTTACTATTTCAAAAGTAATCGGCATGATTTATTTTCAGCACATTCGTCGGTTACTATTTCAAAAGTAATCGGCAAGAATTTTATTTTCAGCATATTTGTCGGTTACTATTTTAAAAGTAATCGACAAGATTTTTATTTTCAACATATTCGTCGCTTACTATTTCAAAAGTAATCGGCATGATTTATTTTCAGCACATTCGTCGGTTACTATTTCAAAAGTAATCGGGAAGATTTTTATTTTAAGCAAAATCGTCGGTTACTATTTTAAAAGTAATCGACAAGACTTTTATTTTCAGCACATTTGTCGGTTACTATTTCAAAAGTAATCGGCATGATTTATTTTCAGCACATTCGTCGGTTACTATTTCAAAAGTAATCGGGAAGATTTTTATTTTGAGCAAAATCGTCGGTTACTATTTTAAAAGTAATCGACAAGACTTTTATTTTCAGCACATTTGTCGGTTACTATTTCAAAAGTAATCGGCATGATTTATTTTCAGCACATTCGTCGGTTACTATTTCAAAAGTAATCGGCAAGATTTTTATTTTGAGCACATTCGTTGGTTACTATTTTAAAAGTAATCGACAAGACTTTTATTTTCAGCACATTTGTCGGTTACTATTTCAAAAGTAATCGGCATGATTTATTTTCAGCACATTCGTCGGTTACTATTTCAAAAGTTATCGGCAAGACTTTATTTTCAACACATTCGTCGGTTACTATTTCAAAAGTAATCGGCAAGATTTATATTTTCAGCATATTCGTCGGTTACTATTTCAAAAGTAATCGGCAAGATTTTTATTTTCAACATATTCGTCGCTTACTATTTCAAAAGTAATCGGCATGATTTATTTTCAGCACATTCGTCGGTTACTATTTCAAAATTAATCGGCAAGATTTTTATTTTCAACATATTCGTCGCTTACTAATTAAAAAGTAATCAGCAAGATTTTTATTTTCAACATATTCGTCGCTTACTATTTCAAAAGTAATCGGCATGATTTATTTTCAGCACATTCGTCGGTTACTATTTCAAAAGTAATCGGCAAGATTTTTATTTTCAGCATATTTGTCGGTTACTATTTTAAAAGTAATCGACAAGATTTTTATTTTCAACATATTCGTCGCTTACTATTTCAAAAGTAATCGGCATGATTTATTTTCAGCACATTCGTCGGTTACTATTTCAAAAGTAATCGGGAAGATTTTTATTTTAAGCAAAATCACCGGTTACTATTTTAAAAGTAATCGACAAGACTTTTATTTTCAGCACATTTGTCGGTTACTATTTCAAAAGTAATCGGCCTGATTTATTTTCAGCACATTCGTCGGTTACTATTTCAAAAGTAATCGGGAAGATTTTTATTTTGAGCAAAATCGTCGGTTACTATTTTAAAAGTAATCGACAAGACTTTTATTTTCAGCACATTTGTCGGTTACTATTTCAAAAGTAATCGGCATGATTTATTTTCAGCACATTCGTCGGTTACTATTTCAAAAGTAATCGGCAAGATTTTTATTTTGAGCACATTCGTTGGTTACTATTTTAAAAGTAATCGACAAGACTTTTATTTTCAGCACATTTGTCGGTTACTATTTCAAAAGTAATCGGCATGATTTATTTTCAGCACATTCGTCGGTTACTATTTCAAAAGTTATCGGCAAGACTTTATTTTCAACACATTCGTCGGTTACTATTTCAAAAGTAATCGGCATGATCTATTTTCTGCACATTCGTCGGTTACTATTTCAAAAGTAATCGGCAAGATTTTTATTTTCAGCATATTCGTCGGTTATTATTTCAAAGGTAATCAGCAGTATTTATTTTCAGCACATTCGTCGGTTACTATTTCAAAAGTAATCGGCAAGATTTTTATTTTCAGCATATTCGTCGGTTACTATTTCAAAGGTAATCAGCAGTATTTATTTTCAGCACATTCGTCGGTTACTATTTTAAAAGTAATCGACAAGATTTTTATTTTCAACATATTCGTCGCTTACTATTTCAAAAGTAATCGGCATGATTTATTTTCAGCACATTCGTCGGTTACTATTTCAAAAGTAATCGGGAAGATTTTTATTTTAAGCAAAATCGTCGGTTACTATTTTAAAAGTAATCGACAAGACTTTTATTTTCAGCACATTTGTCGGTTACTATTTCAAAAGTAATCGGCATGATTTATTTTCAACACATTCGTCGGTTACTATTTCAAAAGTAATCGGGAAGATTTTTATTTTGAGCAAAATCGTCGGTTACTATTTTAAAAGTAATCGACAAGACTTTTATTTTCAGCACATTTGTCGGTTACTATTTCAAAAGTAATCGGCATGATTGATTTTCAGCACATTCGTCGGTTACTATTTCAAAAGTAATCGGCAAGATTTTTATTTTGAGCACATTCGTTGGTTACTATTTTAAAAGTAATCGACAAGACTTTTATTTTCAGCACATTTGTCGGTTACTATTTCAAAAGTAATCGGCATGATTTATTTTCAGCACATTCGTCGGTTACTATTTCAAAAGTTATCGGCAAGACTTTATTTTCAACACATTCGTCAGTTACTATTTCAAAAGTAATCGGCATGATCTATTTTCTGCACATTCGTCGGTTACTATTTCAAAAGTAATCGGCAAGATTTTTATTTTCAACATATTCGTCGCTTACTATTTCAAAAGTAATCGGCATGATTTATTTTCAGCACATTCGTCGGTTACTATTTCAAAAGTAATCGGCAAGATTTTTATTTTCAACATATTCGTCGCTTACTAATTAAAAAGTAATCAGCAAGATTTTTATTTTCAACATATTCGTCGCTTACTATTTCAAAAGTAATCGGCATGATTTATTTTCAGCACATTCGTCGGTTACTATTTCAAAAGTAATCGGCAAGATTTTTATTTTCAGCATATTTGTCGGTTACTATTTTAAAAGTAATCGACAAGATTTTTATTTTCAACATATTCGTCGCTTACTATTTCAAAAGTAATCGGCATGATTTATTTTCAGCACATTCGTCGGTTACTATTTCAAAAGTAATCGGGAAGATTTTTATTTTAAGCAAAATCGTCGGTTACTATTTTAAAAGTAATCGACAAGACTTTTATTTTCAGCACATTTGTCGGTTACTATTTCAAAAGTAATCGGCATGATTTATTTTCAGCACATTCGTCGGTTACTATTTCAAAAGTAATCGGGAAGATTTTTATTTTGAGCAAAATCGTCGGTTACTATTTTAAAAGTAATCGACAAGACTTTTATTTTCAGCACATTTGTCGGTTACTATTTCAAAAGTAATCGGCATGATTTATTTTCAGCACATTCGTCGGTTACTATTTCAAAAGTAATCGGCAAGATTTTTATTTTGAGCACATTCGTTGGTTACTATTTTAAAAGTAATCGACAAGACTTTTATTTTCAGCACATTTGTCGGTTACTATTTCAAAAGTAATCGGCATGATTTATTTTCAGCACATTCGTCGGTTACTATTTCAAAAGTAATCGGCAAGATTTTTATTTTCAACATATTCGTCGCTTACTAATTAAAAAGTAATCAGCAAGATTTTTATTTTCAACATATTCGTCGCTTACTATTTCAAAAGTAATCGGCATGATTTATTTTCAGCACATTCGTCGGTTACTATTTCAAAAGTAATCGGCAAGATTTTTATTTTCAGCATATTCGTCGGTTACTATTTTAAAAGTAATCGACAAGATTTTTATTTTCAACATATTTGTCGCTTACTATTTCAAAAGTAATCGGCATGATTTATTTTCAGCACATTCGTCGGTTACTATTTCAAAAGTAATCGGGAAGATTTTTATTTTGAGCAAAATCGTCGGTTACTATTTTAAAAGTAATCGACAAGACTTTTATTTTCAGCACATTTGTCGGTTACTATTTCAAAAGTAATCGGCATGATTTATTTTCAGCACATTCGTCGGTTACTATTTCAAAAGTAATCGGCAAGATTTTTATTTTGAGCACATTCGTTGGTTACTATTTTAAAAGTAATCGACAAGACTTTTATTTTCAGCACATTTGTCGGTTACTATTTCAAAAGTAATCGGCATGATTTATTTTCAGCACATTCGTCGGTTACTATTTCAAAAGTAATCGGCAAGACTTTATTTTCAACACATTCGTCGGTTACTATTTCAAAAGTAATCGGCATGATCTATTTTCTGCACATTCGTCGGTTACTATTTCAAAAGTAATCGGCAAGATTTTTATTTTCAGCATATTCGTCGGTTATTATTTCAAAGGTAATCAGCAGTATTTATTTTCAGCACATTCGTCGGTTACTATTTCAAAAGTAATCGGCAAGATTTTTATTTTCAGCATATTCGTCGGTTACTATTTCAAAGGTAATCAGCAGTATTTATTTTCAGCACATTCGTCGGTTACTATTTTAAAAGTAATCGACAAGACTTTTATTTTCAGCACATTTGTCGGTTACTATTTCAAAAGTAATCGGCATGATTTATTTTCAGCACATTCGTCGGTTACTATTTCAAAAGTAAACGGCAAGACTTTATTTTCAACACATTCGTCGGTTACTATTTCAAAAGTAATCGGCATGATCTATTTTCTGCACATTCGTCGGTTACTATTTCAAAAGTAATCGGCAAGATTTTTATTTTCAGCATATTCGTCGGTTACTATTTCAAAGGTAATCAGCAGTATTTATTTTCAGCACATTCGTCGGTTACTATTTCAAAAGTAATCGGCAAGATTTTTATTTTCAGCATATTCGTCGGTTACTATTTCAAAGGTAATCAGCAGTATTTATTTTCAGCACATTCGTCGGTTACTATTTTAAAAGTAATCGACAAGACTTTATTTTCAGCACATTCGTCGGTTACTATTTCAAAAGTAATCGGCAAGATTTTTATTTTCAACATATTCGTCGCTTACTATTTCAAAAGTAATCAGCAAGATTTTTATTTTCAACATATTCGTCGCTTACTATTTGAAAAGTAATCGGCATGATTTATTTTCAGCACATTCGTCGGTTACTATTTCAAAAGTAATCGGCAAGATTTTTATTTTGAGCACATTCGTCGGTTACTATTTTAAAAGTAATCGACAAGACTTTTATTTTCAGCATATTCGTCGGTTACTATTTCGAAAGTAATCGGCAAGATTTTTATTTTCAGCATATTTGTCGGTTACTATTTTAAAAGTAATCGACAAGATTTTTATTTTCAACATATTCGTCGGTTACTATTTCATAAGTAATCGGCATGATTTATTTTCAGCACATTCGTCGGTTACTATTTCAAAAGTAATCGGCATGATCTATTTTCTGCACATTCGTCGGTTACTATTTCAAAAGTAATCGGCAAGATTTATATTTTCAGCATATTCGTCGGTTACTATTTCAAAAGTAATCGGCAAGATTTTTATTTTCAACATATTCGTCGCTTACTATTTCAAAAGTAATCGGCATGATTTATTTTCAGCACATTTGTCGGTTACTATTTCAAAAGTAATCGGCAAGATTTTTATTTTCAACATATTCGTCGCTTACTAATTAAAAAGTAATCAGCAAGATTTTTATTTTCAACATATTCGTCGCTTACTATTTCAAAAGTAATCGGCATGATTTATTATCAGCACATTCGTCGGTTACTATTTCAAAAGTAATCGGCAAGATTTTTATTTTCAGCATATCTGTCGGTTACTATTTTAAAAGTAATCGACAAGATTTTTATTTTCAACATATTCGTCGCTTACTATTTCAAAAGTAATCGGCATGATTTATTTTCAGCACATTCGTCGGTTACTATTTCAAAAGTAATCGGGAAGATTTTTATTTTGAGCAAAATCGTCGGTTACTATTTTAAAAGTAATCGACAAGACTTTTATTTTCAGCACATTTGTCGGTTACTATTTCAAAAGTAATCGGCATGATTTATTTTCAGCACATTCGTCGGTTACTATTTCAAAAGTAATCGGCAAGATTTTTATTTTGAGCACATTCGTTGGTTACTATTTTAAAAGTAATCGACAAGACTTTTATTTTCAGCACATTTGTCGGTTACTATTTCAAAAGTAATCGGCATGATTTATTTTCAGCACATTCGTCGGTTACTATTTCAAAAGTTATCGGCAAGACTTTATTTTCAACACATTCGTCGGTTACTATTTTAAAAGTAATCGGCATGATCTATTTTCTGCACATTCGTCGGTTACTATTTCAAAAGTAATCGGCAAGATTTTTATTTTCAGCATATTCGTCGGTTATTATTTCAAAGGTAATCAGCAGTATTTATTTTCAGCACATTCGTCGGTTACTATTTCAAAAGTAATCGGCAAGATTTTTATTTTCAGCATATTCGTCGGTTACTATTTCAAAGGTAATCAGCAGTATTTATTTTCAGCACATTCGTCGGTTACTATTTTAAAAGTAATCGACAAGACTTTTATTTTCAGCACATTTGTCGGTTACTATTTCAAAAGTAATCGGCATGATTTATTTTCAGCACATTCGTCGGTTACTATTTCAAAAGTAAACGGCAAGACTTTATTTTCAACACATTCGTCGGTTACTATTTCAAAAGTAATCGGCATGATCTATTTTCTGCACATTCGTCGGTTACTATTTCAAAAGTAATCGGCAAGATTTTTATTTTCAGCATATTCGTCGGTTACTATTTCAAAGGTAATCAGCAGTATTTATTTTCAGCACATTCGTTGGTTACTATTTCAAAAGTAATCGGCAAGATTTTTATTTTCAGCATATTCGTCGGTTACTATTTCAAAGGTAATCAGCAGTATTTATTTTCAGCACATTCGTCGGTTACTATTTTAAAAGTAATCGACAAGACTTTATTTTCAGCACATTCGTCGGTTACTATTTCAAAAGTAATCGGCAAGATTTTTATTTTCAACATATTCGTCGCTTACTATTTCAAAAGTAATCAGCAAGATTTTTATTTTCAACATATTCGTCGCTTACTATTTGAAAAGTAATCGGCATGATTTATTTTCAGCACATTCGTCGGTTACTATTTCAAAAGAAATCGGCGAGATTTTTATTTTGAGCACATTCGTCGGTTACTATTTTAAAAGTAATCGACAAGACTTTTATTTTCAGCATATTCGTCGGTTACTATTTCGAAAGTAATCGGCAAGATTTTTATTTTCAGCATATTTGTCGGTTACTATTTTAAAAGTAATCGACAAGATTTTTATTTTCAACATATTCGTCGCTCACTATTTCAAAAGTAATCGGCATGATTTATTTTCAGCACATTCGTCGGTTACTATTTCAAAAGTAATCGGGAAGATTTTTATTTTGAGCAAAATCGTCGGTTACTATTTTAAAAGTAATCGACAAGACTTTTATTTTCAGCACATTTGTCGGTTACTATTTCAAAAGCAATCGGCATGATTTATTTTCAGCACATTCGTCGGTTAGTATTTCAAAAGTAATCGGCAAGATTTTTATTTTGAGCACATTCGTTGGTTACTATTTTAAAAGTAATCGACAAGACTTTTATTTTCAGCACATTTGTCGGTTACTATTTCAAAAGTAATCGGCATGATTTATTTTCAGCACATTCGTCGGTTACTATTTCAAAAGTTATCGGCAAGACTTTATTTTCAACACATTCGTCGGTTACTATTTTAAAAGTAATCGGCATGATCTATTTTCTGCACATTCGTCGGTTACTATTTCAAAAGTAATCGGCAAGATTTTTATTTTCAGCATATTCGTCGGTTATTATTTCAAAGGTAATCAGCAGTATTTATTTTCAGCACATTCGTCGGTTACTATTTCAAAAGTAATCGGCAAGATTTTTATTTTCAGCATATTCGTCGGTTACTATTTCAAAGGTAATCAGCAGTATTTATTTTCAGCACATTCGTCGGTTACTATTTCAAAAGTAATCGGCAAGATTTTTATTTTCAGCATATTCGTCGGTTACTATTTCAAAGGTAATCAGCAGTATTTATTTTCAGCACATTCGTCGGTACTATTTTAAAAGTAATCGACAAGACTTTATTTTCAGCACATTCGTCGGTTACTATTTCAAAAGTAATCGGCAAGATTTTTATTTTCAACATATTCGTCGCTTACTATTTCAAAAGTAATCAGCAAGATTTTTATTTTCAACATATTCGTCGCTTACTATTTGAAAAGTAATCGGCATGATTTATTTTCAGCACATTCGTCGGTTACTATTTCAAAAGAAATCGGCAAGATTTTTATTTTGAGCACATTCGTCGGTTACTATTTTAAAAGTAATCGACAAGACTTTTATTTTCAGCATATTCGTCGGTTACTATTTCGAAAGTAATCGGCAAGATTTTTATTTTCAGCATATTTGTCGGTTACTATTTTAAAAGTAATCGACAAGATTTTTATTTTCAACATATTCGTCGCTTACTATTTCAAAAGTAATCGGCATGATTTATTTTCAGCACATTCGTCGGTTACTATTTCAAAAGTAATCGGGAAGATTTTTATTTTGAGCAAAATCGTCGGTTACTATTTTAAAAGTAATCGACAAGACTTTTATTTTCAGCACATTTGTCGGTTACTATTTCAAAAGCAATCGGCATGATTTATTTTCAGCACATTCGTCGGTTACTATTTCAAAAGTAATCGGCAAGATTTTTATTTTGAGCACATTCGTTGGTTACTATTTTAAAAGTAATCGACAAGACTTTTATTTTCAGCACATTTGTCGGTTACTATTTCAAAAGTAATCGGCATGATTTATTTTCAGCACATTCGTCGGTTACTATTTCAAAAGTTATCGGCAAGACTTTATTTTCAACACATTCGTCGGTTACTATTTTAAAAGTAATCGGCATGATCTATTTTCTGCACATTCGTCGGTTACTATTTCAAAAGTAATCGGCAAGATTTTTATTTTCAGCATATTCGTCGGTTATTATTTCAAAGGTAATCAGCAGTATTTATTTTCAGCACATTCGTCGGTTACTATTTCAAAAGTAATCGGCAAGATTTTTATTTTCAGCATATTCGTCGGTTACTATTTCAAAGGTAATCAGCAGTATTTATTTTCAGCACATTCGTCGGTTACTATTTTAAAAGTAATCGACAAGACTTTTATTTTCAGCACATTTGTCGGTTACTATTTCAAAAGTAATCGGCATGATTTATTTTCAGCACATTCGTCGGTTACTATTTCAAAAGTAAACGGCAAGACTTTATTTTCAACACATTCGTCGGTTACTATTTCAAAAGTAATCGGCATGATCTATTTTCTGCACATTCGTCGGTTACTATTTCAAAAGTAATCGGCAAGATTTTTATTTTCAGCATATTCGTCGGTTACTATTTCAAAGGTAATCAGCAGTATTTATTTTCAGCACATTCGTCGGTTACTATTTCAAAAGTAATCGGCAAGATTTTTATTTTCAGCATATTCGTCGGTTACTATTTCAAAGGTAATCAGCAGTATTTATTTTCAGCACATTCGTCGGTTACTATTTTAAAAGTAATCGACAAGACTTTATTTTCAGCACATTCGTCGGTTACTATTTCAAAAGTAATCGGCAAGATTTTTATTTTCAACATATTCGTCGCTTACTATTTCAAAAGTAATCAGCAAGATTTTTATTTTCAACATATTCGTCGCTTACTATTTGAAAAGTAATCGGCATGATTTATTTTCAGCACATTCGTCGGTTACTATTTCAAAAGTAATCGGCAAGATTTTTATTTTCAACATATTCGTCGCTTACTATTTCAAAAGTAATCAGCAAGATTTTTATTTTCAACATATTCGTCGCTTACTATTTGAAAAGTAATCGGCATGATTTATTTTCAGCACATTCGTCGGTTACTATTTCAAAAGTAATCGGCAAGATTTTTATTTTGAGCACATTCGTCGGTTACTATTTTAAAAGTAATCGACAAGACTTTTATTTTCAGCATATTCGTCGGTTACTATTTCGAAAGTAATCGGCAAGATTTTTATTTTCAGCATATTTGTCGGTTACTATTTTAAAAGTAATCGACAAGATTTTTATTTTCAACATATTCGTCGGTTACTATTTCATAAGTAATCGGCATGATTTATTTTCAGCACATTCGTCGGTTACTATTTCAAAAGTAATCGGCATGATCTATTTTCTGCACATTCGTCGGTTACCATTTCAAAAGTAATCGGCAAGATTTATATTTTCAGCATATTCGTCGGTTACTATTTCAAAAGTAATCGGCAAGATTTTTATTTTCAACATATTCGTCGCTTACTATTTCAAAAGTAATCGGCATGATTTATTTTCAGCACATTTGTCGGTTACTATTTCAAAAGTAATCGGCAAGATTTTTATTTTCAGCATATTCGTCGGTTACCATTTCAAAGGTAATCGGCAGGATTTATTTTCAGCACATTCGTCGGTTACTATTTCAAAGGTAATCGGCAGGATTTATTCTCTTGCATATTTGTCGGTTACTATTTCAAAGGTAATCGACAAGATTTATTTTCATGCATATTCGTCGGTTACCATTTCAAAGGTAATCGGTAGGAATTATTTTCATGCATATTCGTCGGTTACTATTTCAAAAGTAATCGGCAAGATTTATTTTTCATGCATATACGTCGGTTACTATTTCAAAGGAAATCGGCAGGATTTATTTTCAGCACATTCGTCGGTTACTATTACAAAGGTAATCGGCAAGATTTATTTTCATGCACATTCGTCGGTTACCATTTCAAAGGTAAATGGAAAGATTTATTTTCTTGCATACTCGTCGGTTATTATTTCAAAGGTAATCGACAAGATTTATTTTCAGGCACATTCGTCGGTTACCATTTCAAAGGTAATCGACAGGATTTATTTTCAGCACATTCGTCGGTTACTATTTCAAAGTTAATCGGCAGGATTTATTTTCTTGCATATTTGTCGGTTACTATTTCAAAGGTAATCGACAAAATTTATTTTCATGCATATTACTCGGTTACCATTTCAAAGGTAATCGGTAGGATTTATTTTCATGCATATTCGTCGGTTACTATTTCAAAAGTAATCGGCAAGATTTATTTTTCATGCATATCCGTCGGTTACCATTTCAAAGGAAATCGGCAGGATTTATTTTCAGCACATTCGTCGCTTACTATTTTAAACGTAATCGGCTGGATTTCTTATTTCATGCATATTTGTCGGTTACTATTTCAAAGGTAATCGGCAGGATCTATTTTCTGCACATTCGTCGGTTACCTTTTCAAAGGTAATCGGAAGGATATATTTTCTTGCATATTCGTCGGTTATTATTTCAAAGGTAATCGGCAAGATTTATTTTCATGCACATTCGTCGGTTACCATTTCAAAGGTAATCGGCAGGATTTATTTTCATGCAAATTCGTCAATTACTAGTTCAAAAGTAATCGGCAAGATTTATTTTTCATGCATATTCGTAGGTAAACGGTAGGATTAATTTTCAGCTTTTTGTCGGTTACTATTTCAAAGGTAATCGGCAAAATTTATTTTTCATGCTTATTCGTCGGTTACTATTTCAATGGTAGTGGGCATGATTTATTTTCAGCACATTCGCTGGTTACTATTTCAAAGGTAATTGGCAGGATTTATTTTTCATGCTTATTCGTCGGTTACTATTTCAAAGGTAATCGGTAGGATTTATTTTTCATGCATATTCCTCGGTTACTATTTCAAAAGTAATCGGCAAGATTTATTTTTCATGCATATTCGTCGGTTACTATTTCAAAGGTAATCAACAAGATTTATTTTCTTGCATATTTGTCGGTTACCATTTCAAAGTTAATCGGCAGGATTTATTTTCTGCACATTCGTCGGGTACCATTTCAAAGGTAATCGGAAGGATTTATTTTCTTGCATATTCGTTTGTTATTATTTCAAAGGTAATCGGCAAGATTTATTTTCATGCACATTCGTCGGTTACCATTTCAAAGGTAATCGATACGATTTATTTTCAGCACATTCGTCGGTTACTATTTCAAAGGTAATGGGAAGGATTTATTTTCTTGCATATTTGTCGTACTATTTCAAAGGTAATCGACAAGATTTATTTTCATGCACATTCGTCGGTTACCATTTCAAAGGTAATCAGAAGGATTTATTTTCATGCATATTCGTCGGTTACGATTTCAAAAGTAATCGGCAAGATTTATTTTTCATGCATATTCATCGG
The DNA here is from genome assembly GCA_958299785.1 of Medicago lupulina. NCBI lineage: Eukaryota > Viridiplantae > Streptophyta > Magnoliopsida > Fabales > Fabaceae > Medicago > Medicago lupulina. The sequence continues at coordinate 37,983,915 of OY283143.1, read as the reverse complement.
GTACTATTTCAAAGGTAATCGGCAGGATTTATTTTCAGCACATTCGTCGGTTACTATTTTGAAGGTAATCGGCAGGATTTATTTTTCATGCATATTCGTCGGTTACTATTTCAAAAGTAGTCGGCAAGATTTATTTTTCATGCATATTCGTCGGTTACTATTTCAAATGAAATTGGCAGGATTTATTTTCTGCACATTCGTCGGTTAGCATTTCAAAGGTAATCGGCAGTATTTATTTTCTTGCATATTTGTCGGTTATTATTTCAAAGGTAATCGACAAGATTTATTTTCATGCACATTCGTCGGTTACCATTTCAAAGGTAATCGGAAGGATTTATTTTCTTGCATATTCGTCGATTATTATTTCAAAGGTAATCGGAAAGATTTATTTTCATGCACATTCGTCGGTTACCATTTCAAAGGTAATCGGCAGGATTTATTTTCAGCACATTCGTCGGTTACTATTTCAAAGGTAATCGGCAGGATTTACTTTCTTGCATATTTGTCGGTTACTATTTCAAAGGTAATCGACAAGATTTATTTTCATGCATATTCCTCGGTTACCATTTCAAAGGTAATCGGTAGGAATTATTTTCATGCATATTCGTCGGTTATTATTTCAAAGGTAATCGGCAAGATTTATTTTCATGCACATTCGTCGGTTACCATTTCAAAGGTAATCGGCAGGATTTATTTTCATGCAAATTCGTCAATTACTAGTTCAAAAGTAATCGGCAAGATTTATTTTTCATGCATATTCGTAGGTAAACGGTAGGATTAATTTTCAGCTTTTTGTCGGTTACTATTTCAAAGGTAATCGGCAAAATTTATTTTTCATGCTTATTCGTCGGTTACTATTTCAATGGTAGTCGGCATGATTTATTTTCAGCACATTCGCTGGTTACTATTTCAAAGGTAATTGGCAGGATTTATTTTTCATGCTTATTCGTCGGTTACTATTTCAAAGGTAATCGGTAGGATTTATTTTTCATGCATATTCCTCGGTTACTATTTCAAAAGTAATCGGCAAGATTTATTTTTCATGCATATTCGTCGGTTACTATTTCAAAGGTAATCAACAAGATTTATTTTCTTGCATATTTGTCGGTTACCATTTCAAAGTTAATCGGCAGGATTTATTTTCTGCACATTCGTCGGGTACCATTTCAAAGGTAATCGGAAGGATTTATTTTCTTGCATATTCGTTTGTTATTATTTCAAAGGTAATCGGCAAGATTTATTTTCATGCACATTCGTCGGTTACCATTTCAAAGGTAATCGATACGATTTATTTTCAGCACATTCGTCGGTTACTATTTCAAAGGTAATGGGAAGGATTTATTTTCTTGCATATTTGTCGTACTATTTCAAAGGTAATCGACAAGATTTATTTTCATGCACATTCGTCGGTTACCATTTCAAAGGTAATCAGAAGGATTTATTTTCATGCATATTCGTCGGTTACGATTTCAAAAGTAATCGGCAAGATTTATTTTTCATGCATATTCATCGGGTACTATTTCAAAGGTAATCGGCAGGATTTATTTTCAGCACATTCGTCGGTTACTATTTTGAAGGTAATCGGCAGGATTTATTTTTCATGCATATTCGTCGGTTACTATTTCAAAAGTAGTCGGCAAGATTTATTTTTCATGCATATTCGTCGGTTACTATTTCAAATGAAATTGGCAGGATTTATTTTCTGCACATTCGTCGGTTAGCATTTCAAAGGTAATCGGCAGTATTTATTTTCTTGCATATTTGTCGGTTATTATTTCAAAGGTAATCGACAAGATTTATTTTCATGCACATTCGTCGGTTACCATTTCAAAGGTAATCGGAAGGATTTATTTTCTTGCATATTCGTCGATTATTATTTCAAAGGTAATCGGAAAGATTTATTTTCATGCACATTCGTCGGTTACCATTTCAAAGGTAATCGGCAGGATTTATTTTCAGCACATTCGTCGGTTACTATTTCAAAGGTAATCGGCAGGATTTACTTTCTTGCATATTTGTCGGTTACTATTTCAAAGGTAATCGACAAGATTTATTTTCATGCATATTCCTCGGTTACCATTTCAAAGGTAATCGGTAGGAATTATTTTCATGCATATTCGTCGGTTACTATTTCAAAAGTAATCGGCAAGATTTATTTTTCATGCATATTCGTCGGTTACTATTTCAAAGAAAATCGGCAGGATTTATTTTCTGCACATTCGTCGGTTAGCATTTCAAAGGTAATCGGCAAGATTTATTTTCTTGCATATTTGTCGGTTACTATTTCAAAGGTTATCGGCAGGATTTATTTTCAGCACATTCGTCGGTTACTATTTTAAAGGTAATCGACAGGATTTATTTTTCATGCATATTCGTCGGTTACTATTTCAAAAGTAGTCGGCAAGATTTATTTTTCATGCATATTCGTCGGTTTCTATTTCAAATGAAATTGGCAGGATTTATTTTCTGCACATTCGTCGGTTAGCATTTCAAAGGTAATCGGCAGTATTTATTTTCTTGCATATTTGTCGGTTATTATTTCAAAGGTAATGGACTTGATTTATTTTCATGCACATTCGTCGGTTAGCATTTCAAAGGTAACCGGAAGGATTTATTTTCTTGCATATTCGTCGATTATTATTTCAAAGGTAATCGGAAAGATTTATTTTCATGCACATTCGTCGGTTACCATTTCAAAGGTAATCGGCAGGATTTATTTTCAGCACATTCGTCGGTTACTATTTCAAAGGTAATCGGCAGGATGTATTTTCTTGCATATTTGTCGTTTACTATTTCAAAGGTAATCGACAAGATTTATTTTCATGCATATTCCTCGGTTACCATTTCAAAGGTAATCGGTAGGAATTATTTTCATGCATATTCGTCGGTTACTATTTCAAAAGTAATCGGCAATATTTATTTTTCATGCATATTCGTCGGTTACTATTTCAAAGGAAATCGGCAGGATTTATTTTCTGCACATTCGTCGGTTAGCATTTCAAAGGTAATCGGCAAGATTTATTTTCTTGCATATTTGTCGGTTACAATTTCAAAGGTAATCGGCAAGATTTATTTTCATGCACATTCGTCGGTTACCATTTCAAAGGTAAATGGAAAGATTTATTTTCTTGCATACTCGTCGGTTACCATTTCAAAGGTAATCGACAGGATTTATTTTCAGCACATTCGTCGGTTACTATTTCAAAGTTAATCGGCAGGATTTATTTTCTTGCATATTTGTCGGTTACTATTTCAAAGGTAATCGACAAAATTTATTTTCATGCATATTATTCGGTTACCATTTCAAAGGTAATCGGTAGGATTTATTTTCATGCATATTCGTCGGTTACTTTTTTAAAAGTAATCGGCAAGATTTATTTTTCATGCATATCCGTCGGTTACCATTTCAAAGGTAATCGGCAGGATTTATTTTCAGCACATTCGTCGCTTACTATTTTAAACGTAATCGGCTGGATTTCTTTTTTCATGCATATTTGTCGGTTACTATTTCAAAGGTACTCGGCAGGATTTTCTTTCTTGCATATTTGTCGGTTATTATTTCAAAGGTAATCGGCAAGATCTATTTTCTGCACATTCGTCGGTTACCTTTTCAAAGGTAATCGGAAGGATATATTTTCTTGCATATTCGTCGGTTATTATTTCAAAGGTAATCGGCAAGATTTATTTTCATGCACATTCGTCGGTTACCATTTCAAAGGTAATCGGCAGGATTTATTTTTATGCAAATTCGTCAATTACTAGTTCAAAAGTAATCGGAAAAATTTATTTTTCATGCATATTCGTAGGTAATCGGTAGGATTTATTTTCAGCCTATTCGTCGGTTACTATTTCAAAGGTAATCGGCAAAATTTATTTTTCATTCTTATTCGTCGGTTACTATTTAAAAGGTAGTCGGCATGATTTATTTTCCGCACATTTGCTGGTTACTATTTCAAAGGTAATTGGCAGGATTTATTTTTCATGCTTATTCGTCGGTTACTATTTCAAAGGTAATCGGTAGGATTTATTTTTCATGCATATTCCTCGGTTACTATTTCAAAAGTAATCGGCAAGATTTATTTTTCATGCATATTCGTCGGTTACTATTTCAAAGGTAATCAACAAGATTTATTTTCTTGCATATTTGGGGGTTACTATTTCAAAGGTAATCAGCAGGATTTATTTTCAGCACATTCGTCGGTTACTATTTCAAAGGTAGTCGGCATGATTTATTTTCAGCACATTCGCTGGTTACTATTTCAAAGGTAATTGGCAGGATTTATTTTTCATGCTTATTCGTCGGTTACTATTTCAAAGGTAATCGGTAGGATTTATTTTTCATGCATATTCCTCGGTTACTATTTCAAAAGTAATCGGCAAGATTTATTTTTCATGCATATTCGTCGGTTACTATTTCAAAGGTAATCAACAAGATTTATTTTCTTGCAAATTTGTCGGTTACTATTTCAAAGGTAATCAATCGGCAGGATTTATTTTCAGCACATTCGTCGGTTACTATTTTAAAGGTAATCGGCAGGATTTATTTTTCATGCATATTCGTCGGTTACTATTTCAAAAGTAGTCGGCAAGATTTATTTTTCATGCATATTCGTCGGTTACTATTTCAAATGAAATTTGCAGGATTTATTTTCTGCCCATTCGTCGGTTAGCATTTCAAAGGTAATCAGCAGTATTTATTTTCTTGCATATTTGTCGGTTATTATTTCAAAGGTAATCGACAAGATTTATTTTCATGCACATTCGTCGGTTAGCATTTCAAAGGTAATCGGAAGGATTAATTTTCTTGCATATTCGTCGATTATTATTTCAAAGGTAATCGGAAAGATTTATTTTCATGCACATTCGTCGGTTACCATTTCAAAGGTAATCGGCAGGATTTATTTTCAGCACATTCGTTGGTTACTATTTCAAAGGTAATCGGCAGGATTTATTTTCTTGCATATTTATCGGTTACTATTTCAAAGGTAATCGACAAGATTTATTTTCATGCATATTCCTCGGTTACCATTTCAAAGGTAATCGGTAGGAATTATTTTCATGCACATTCGTCGGTTACTATTTCAAAAGTAATCGGCAAGATTTATTTTTCATGCATATTCGTCGGTTACTATTTCAAAGGAAATCGGCAGGATTTATTTTCTGCACATTCGTCGGTTAGCATTTCAAAGGTAATCGGCAAGATTTATTTTCTTGCATATTTGTCGGTTACTATTTCAAAGGTAATCGGCAAGATTTATTTTCATGCACATTCGTCGGTTACCATTTCAAAGGTAAATGGAAAGATTTATTTTCTTGCATACTCGTCGGTTATTATTTCAAAGGTAATCGACAAGATTTATTTTCAGGCACATTCGTCGGTTACCATTTCAAAGGTAATCGACAGGATTTATTTTCAGCACATTCGTAGGTTACTATTTCAAACTTAATCGGCAGGATTTATTTTCTTGCATATTTGTCTGTTACTATTTCAAAGGTAATCGACAAAATTTATTTTCATGCATATTACTCGGTTACCATTTCAAAGGTAATCGGTAGGATTTATTTTCATGCATATTCGTCGGTTACTATTTCAAAAGTAATCGGCAAGATTTATTTTTCATGCATATCCGTCGGTTACCATTTCAAAGGTAATCGGCAAGATTTATTTTCAGCACATTCGTCGCTTACTATTTTAAACGTAATCGGCTGGATTTCTTTTTTCATGCATATTTGTCGGTTACTATTTCAGAGGTACTCGGCAGGATTTTCTTTCTTGCATATTTGTCGGTTACTATTTCAAAGGTAATCGGCAGGATCTATTTTCTGCACATTCGTCGGTTACCTTTTCAAAGGTAATCGGAAGGATATATTTTCTTGCATATTCGTCGGTTATTATTTCAAAGGTAATCGGCAAGATTTATTTTCATGCACATTCGTCGGTAACCATTTCAAAGGTAATCGGCAGGATTTATTTTCATGCAAATTCGTCAGTTACTAGTTCAAAAGTAATCGGCAAGATTTATTTTTCATGCATATTCGTAGGTAATCGACAGGATTTATTTTCAGCTTATTCGTCGGTTACTATTTCAAAGGTAATCGGCAAAATTTATTTTTCATTCTTATTCGTCGGTTACTATTTCAAAGGTAGTCGGCATGATTTATTTTCTGCACATTCGCTGGTTACTATTTCAAAGGTAATTGGCAGGATTTATTTTTCATGCTTATTCGTCGGTTACTATTTCAAAGGTAATCGGTAGGATTTATTTTTCAAGCATATTCCTCGGTTACTATTTCAAAAGTAATCGGCAAGATTTATTTTTCATGCATATTCGTCGGTTACTATTTCAAAGGTAATCAACAAGATTTATTTTCTTGCATATTTGTCAGTTACTATTTCAAAGGTAATCAACAAGATTTATTTTCATGCACATTCGTCGGTTACCATTTCAAAGTTAATCTGCAGGATTTATTTTCGCAACATTCGTCGGTTACCATTTCAAAGGTAATCGACATGATTTATTTTCAGCACATTCGTCGGTTACAATTTCAAAGGTAAATGGAAAGATTTATTTTCTTGCATACTCGTCGGTTATTATTTCAAAGGTAATTGACAAGATTTATTTTCAGGCACATTCGTCGGTTACCATTTCAAAGGTAATCGACAGGATTTATTTTCAGCACATTCGTCGGTTACTATTTCAAAGTTAATCGGCAGAATTTATTTTCTTGCATATTTGTCGGTTACTATTTCAAAGGTAATCGACAAAATTTATTTTCATCCATATTACTCAGTTACCATTTCAAAGGTAATCGGTAGGATTTATTTTCATGCATATTCGTCGGTTACTATTTCAAAAGTAATCGGCAAGATTTATTTTTCATGCATATCCGTCGGTTACCATTTCAAAGGTAATCGGCAGGATTTATTTTCAGCACATTCGTCGCTTACTATTTTAAACGTAATCGGCTGGATTTCTTTTTTCATGCATATTTGTCGGTTACTAATTCAAAGGTACTCGGCAGGATTTTCTTTCTTGCATATTTGTCGGTTATTATATCAAAGGTAATCGGCAGGATCTAATTTGTGCACATTCGTCGGTTACCTTTTCAAAGGTAATCGGAAGGATATATTTTCTTGCATATTCGTCGGTTATTATTTCAAAGGTAATCGGCAAGATTTATTTTCATGCACATTCGTCGGTTACCATTTCAAAGGTAATCGGCAGGATTTATTTTCATGCAAATTCGTCAGTTACTAGTTCAAAAGTAATCGGCAAGATTTATTTTTCATGCATATTCGTAGGTAATCGGCAGGATTTATTTTCAGCTTATTCGTCGGTTACTATTTCAAAGGTAATCGGCAAAAATTATTTTTCATGCTTATTCGTCGGTTACTATTTCAAAGGTAGTCGGCATGATTTATTTTCAGCACATTCCTTGGTTACTATTTCAAAGGTAATTGGCAGGATTTATTTTTCATGCTTATTCGTCGGTTACTATTTCAAAGGTAATCGTAAGGATTTATTTTTCATGCATATTCCTCGGTTACTATTTCAAAAGTAATCGGCAAGATTTAGTTTTCATGCATATTCGTCGGTTACTATTTCAAAGGTAATCAACAAGATTTATTTTCTTGCATATTTGTCGGTTACTATTTCAAAGGTAATCAACAAGATTTATTTTCATGCATATTTGTCGGTTACTAATTCAAAGGTACTCGGCAGGATTTTCTTTCTTGCATATTTGTCGGTTATTATATCAAAGGTAATCGGCAGGATCTAATTTGTGCACATTCGTCGGTTACCTTTTCAAAGGTAATCGGAAGGATATATTTTCTTGCATATTCGTCGGTTATTATTTCAAAGGTAATCGGCAAGATTTATTTTCATGCACATTCGTCGGTTACCATTTCAAAGGTAATCGGCAGGATTTATTTTCATGCATATTACTCGGTTACCATTTCAAAGGTAATCGGTAGGATTTATTTTCATGCATATTCGTCGGTTACTATTTCAAAAGTAATCGGCAAGATTTATTTTTCATGCATATCCGTCGGTTACCATTTCAAAGGTAATCGGCAGGATTTATTTTCAGCACATTCGTCGCTTACTATTTTAAACGTAATCGGCTGGATTTCTTTTTTCATGCATATTTGTCGGTTACTAATTCAAAGGTACTCGGCAGGATTTTCTTTCTTGCATATTTGTCGGTTATTATATCAAAGGTAATCAGCAGGATCTAATTTGTGCACATTCGTCGGTTACCTTTTCAAAGGTAATCGGAAGGATATATTTTCTTGCATATTCGTCGGTTATTATTTCAAAGGTAATCGGCAAGATTTATTTTCATGCACATTCGTCGGTAACCATTTCAAAGGTAATCGGCAGGATTTATTTTCATGCAAATTCGTCAGTTACTAGTTCAAAAGTAATCGGCAAGATTTATTTTTCATGCATATTCGTAGGTAATCGGCAGGATTTATTTTCAGCTTATTCGTCGGTTACTATTTCAAAGGTAATCGGCAAAATTTATTTTTCATGCTTATTCGTCGGTTACTATTTCAAAGGTAGTCGGCATGATTTATTTTCAGCACATTCCCTGGTTACTATTTCAAAGGTAATTGGCAGGATTTATTTTTCATGCTTATTCGTCGGTTACTATTTCAAAGGTAATCGTAAGGATTTATTTTTCATGCATATTCCTCGGTTACTATTTCAAAAGTAATCGGCAAGATTTAGTTTTCATGCATATTCGTCGGTTACTATTTCAAAGGTAATCAACAAGATTTATTTTCTTGCATATTTGTCGGTTACTATTTCAAAGGTAATCGGCAGGATCTATTTTCTGCACATTCGTCGGTTACCTTTTCAAAGGTAATCGGAAGGATATATTTTCTTGCATATTCGTCGGTTTTTATTTCAAAGGTAATCGGTAAGATTTATTTTCATGCACATTCGTCGGTTACCATTTCAAAGGTAACCGACAGGATTTATTTTCATGCAAATTCGTCAGTTACTAGTACAAAAGTAATCGGCAAGATTTATTTTTCATGCATATTCGTAGGTCATCGGTAGGATTTATTTTCAGCTTATTCGTCGGTTACTATTTCAAAGGTAATCGGCAAAATTTATTTTTCATGCTTATTCGTCGGTTACTATTTCAAAGGTAAATGGAAAGATTTATTTTCTTGCATACTCGTCGGTTATTATTTCGAAGGTAATTGACAAGATTTATTTTCAGGCACATTCGTCGGTTACCATTTCAAAGGTAATCGACAGGATTTATTTTCAGCACATTCGTCGGTTACTATTTCAAAGTTAATCGGCAGGATTTATTTTCTTGCATATTTGTCGGTTACTATTTCAAAGGTAATCGACAAAATTTATTTTCATGCATATTACTCGGTTACCATTTCAAAGGTAATCGGTAGGATTTATTTTCATGCATATTCGTCGGTTACTATTTAAAAAATAATCGGCAAGATTTCTTTTTCCTGCATATCCGTCGGTTACCATTTCAAAGGTAATCGGCAGGATTTATTTTCAGCACATTCGTCGCTTACTATTTTAAACGTAATCGGCTGGATTTCTTTTTTCATGCATATTTGTCGGTTACTATTTCAAAGGTACTCGGCAGGATTTTCTTTCTTGCATATTTGTCGGTTACTATTTCAAAGGTCATCGGCAGGATCTATTTTCTGCACATTCGTCGGTTACCTTTTCAAAGGTAATCGGAAGGATATATTTTCTTGCATATTCGTCGGTTATTATTTCAAAGGTAATCGGCAAGATTTATTTTCATGCACATTCGTCGGTAACCATTTCAAAGGTAATCGGCAGGATTTATTTTCATGCAAATTCGTCAGTTACTAGTTCAAAAGTAATCGGCAAGATTTATTTTTCATGCATATTCGTAGGTAATCGACAGGATTTATTGTCAGCTTATTCGTCGGTTACTATTTCAAAGGTAATCGGCAAAATTTATTTTTCATTCTTATTCGTCGGTTACTATTTCAAAGGTAGTCGGCATGATTTATTTTCTGCACATTCGCTGGTTACTATTTCAAAGGTAATTGGCAGGATTTATTTTTCATGCTTATTCGTCGGTTACTATTTCAAAGGTAATCGGTATGATTTATTTTTCAAGCATATTCCTCGGTTACTATTTCAAAAGTAATCGGCAAGATTTATTTTTCATGCATATTCGTCGGTTAATATTTCAAAGGTAATCAACAAGATTTATTTTCTTGCATATTTGTCAGTTACTATTTCAAAGGTAATCAACAAGATTTATTTTCATGCACATTCGTCGGTTACCATTTCAAAGTTAATCTGCAGGATTTATTTTCGCAACATTCGTCGGTTACCATTTCAAAGGTAATCGACATGATTTATTTTCAGCACATTCGTCGGTTACCATTTCAAAGGTAAATGGAAAGATTTATTTTCTTGCATACTCGTCGGTTATTATTTCAAAGGTAATTGACAAGATTTATTTTCAGGCACATTCGTCGGTTACCATTTCAAAGGTAATCGACAGGATTTATTTTCAGCACATTGGTCGGTTACTATTTCAAAGTTAATCGGCAGGATTTATTTTCTTGCATATTTGTCGGTTACTATTTCAAAGGTAATCGACAAAATTTATTTTCATCCATATTACTCAGTTACCATTTCAAAGGTAATCGGTAGGATTTATTTTCATGCATATTCGTCGGTTACTATTTCAAAAGTAATCGGCAAGATTTATTTTTCATGCATATCCGTCGGTTACCATTTCAAAGGTAATCGGCAGGATTTATTTTCAGCACATTCGTCGCTTACTATTTTAAACGTAATCGGCTGGATTTCTTTTTTCATGCATATTTGTCGGTTACTAATTCAAAGGTACTCGGCAGGATTTTCTTTCTTGCATATTTGTCGGTTATTATATCAAAGGTAATCGGCAGGATCTAATTTGTGCACATTCGTCGGTTACCTTTTCAAAGGTAATCGGAAGGATATATTTTCTTGCATATTCGTCGGTTATTATTTCAAAGGTAATCGGCAAGATTTATTTTCATGCACATTCGTCGGTTACCATTTCAAAGGTAATCGGCAGGATTTATTTTCATGCAAATTCGTCAGTTACTAGTTCAAAAGTAATCGGCAAGATTTATTTTTCATGCATATTCGTAGGTAATCGGCAGGATTTATTTTCAGCTTATTCGTCGGTTACTATTTCAAAGGTAATCGGCAAAATTTATTTTTCATGCTTATTCGTCGGTTACTATTTCAAAGGTAGTCGGCATGATTTATTTTCAGCACATTCCCTGGTTACTATTTCAAAGGTAATTGGCAGGATTTATTTTTCATGCTTATTCGTCGGTTACTATTTCAAAGGTAATCGTAAGGATTTATTTTTCATGCATATTCCTCGGTTACTATTTCAAAAGTAATCGGCAAGATTTAGTTTTCATGCATATTCGTCGGTTACTATTTCAAAGGTAATCAACAAGATTTATTTTCTTGCATATTTGTCGGTTACTATTTCAAAGGTAATCGGCAGGATCTATTTTCTGCACATTCGTCGGTTACCTTTTCAAAGGTAATCGGAAGGATATATTTTCTTGCATATTCGTCGGTTATTATTTCAAAGGTAATCGGCAAGATTTATTTTCATGCACATTCGTCGGTAACCATTTCAAAGGTAATCGGCAGGATTTATTTTCATGCAAATTCGTCAGTTACTAGTTCAAAAGTAATCGGCAAGATTTATTTTTCATGCATATTCGTAGGTAATCGACAGGATTTATTTTCAGCTTATTCGTCGGTTACTATTTCAAAGGTAATCGGCAAAATTTATTTTTCATTCTTATTCGTTGGTTAGTATTTCAAAGGTAGTCGGCATGATTTATTTTCTGCACATTCGCTGGTTACTATTTCAAAGGTAATTGGCAGGATTTATTTTTCATGCTTATTCGTCGGTTACTATTTCAAAGGTAATCGGTAGGATTTATTTTTCAAGCATATTCCTCGGTTACTATTTCAAAAGTAATCGGCAAGATTTATTTTTCATGCATATTCGTCGGTTACTATTTCAAAGGTAATCAACAAGATTTATTTTCTTGCATATTTGTCAGTTACTATTTCAAAGGTAATCAACAAGATTTATTTTCATGCACATTCGTCGGTTACCATTTCAAAGTTAATCTGCAGGATTTATTTTCGCAACATTCGTCGGTTACCATTTCAAAGGTAATCGACATGATTTATTTTCAGCACATTCGTCGGTTACCATTTCAAAGGTAAATGGAAAGATTTATTTTCTTGCATACTCGTCGGTTATTATTTCAAAGGTAATTGACAAGATTTATTTTCAGGCACATTCGTCGGTTACCATTTCAAAGGTAATCGACATGATTTATTTTCAGCACATTCGTCGGTTACTATTTCAAAGTTAATCGGCAGGATTTATTTTCTTGCATATTTGTCGGTTACTATTTCAAAGGTAATCGACAAAATTTATTTTCATCCATATTACTCGGTTACCATTTCAAAGGTAATCGGTAGGATTTATTTTCATGCATATTCGTCGGTTACTATTTCAAAAGTAATCGGCAAGATTTATTTTTCATGCATATCCGTCGGTTACCATTTCAAAGGTAATCGACAGGATTTATTTTCAGCACATTCGTCGCTTACTATTTTAAACGTAATCGGCTGGATTTCTTTTTTCATGCATATTTGTCGGTTACTAATTCAAAGGTACTCGGCAGGATTTTCTTTCTTGCATATTTGTCGGTTATTATATCAAAGGTAATCGGCAGGATCTAATTTGTGCACATTCGTCGGTTACCTTTTCAAAGGTAATCGGAAGGATATATTTTCTTGCATATTCGTCGGTTATTATTTCAAAGGTAATCGGCAAGATTTATTTTCATGCACATTCGTCGGTTACCATTTCAAAGGTAATCGGCAGGATTTATTTTCATGCAAATTCGTCAGTTACTAGTTCAAAAGTAATCGGCAAGATTTATTTTTCATGCATATTCGTAGGTAATCGGCAGGATTTATTTTCAGCTTATTCGTCGATTACTATTTCAAAGGTAATCGGCAAAATTTATTTTTCATGCTTATTCGTCGGTTACTATTTCAAAGGTAGTCGGCATGATTTATTTTCAGCACATTCCCTGGTTACTATTTCAAAGGTAATTGGCAGGATTTATTTTTCATGCTTATTCGTCGGTTACTATTTCAAAGGTAATCGTAAGGATTTATTTTTCATGCATATTCCTCGGTTACTATTTCAAAAGTAATCGGCAAGATTTAGTTTTCATGCATATTCTTCGGTTACTATTTCAAAGGTAATCAACAAGATTTATTTTCTTGCATATTTGTCGGTTACTATTTCAAAGGTAATCTGCAGGATTTATTTTCGCAACATTCGTCGGTTACCATTTCAAAGGTAATCGATACGATTTATTTTCAGCACATTCGTCGGTTACCATTTCAAAGGTAATCGGCAGGATTTATTTTCATGCAAATTCGTCAGTTACTAGTTCAAAAGTAATCGGCAAGATTTATTTTTCATGCATATTCGTAGGTAATCGGCAGGATTTATTTTCAGCTTATTCGTCGGTTACTATTTCAAAGGTAATCGGCAAAATTTATATTTCATGCAGATTCGTCGGTTACTATTTCAAAAGTAGTCGGCAAGAATTATATTTCATGCATATTCGTCGGTTACTATTTCAAATGAAATTGGCAGGATTTATTTTCTGCAGATTCGTCGGTTAGCATTTCAAAGGTAATTTGCAGTATTTATTTTCATGCATATTTGTCGCTTATTATTTCAAAGGTAATCGACAAGATTTATTTTCATGCACATTCGTCGGTTAGCAGTTCAAAGGTAATCGGAAGGATTTATTTTCTTACATTTTCGTCGATTATTATTTCAAAGGTAATCGGAAAGATTTATTTTCATGCACATTCGTCGGTTACCATTTCAAAGGTAATCGGCAGGATTTATTTTCAGCACATTCGTCGGTTACTATTTCAAAGGTAATCGGCAGGATTTATTTTCATGCATATTCCTCGGTTACCATTTCAAAGGTAATCGGTAGGAATTATTTTCATGCATATTCGTCGGTTACTATTTCAAAAGTAATCGGCAAGATTTATTTTTCATGCATATTCCTCGGTTACTATTTCAAAGGAAATCGGCAGGCTTTATTTTCTGCACATTCGTCGGTTAGCATTTCAATGGTAATCGGCAAAATTTAATTTCTTGCATATTTGTCGGTTACTATTTCAAAGGTAATCGGCAAGATTTATTTTCATGCACATTCGTCGGTTACCATTTCAAAGGTAAATGGAAAGATTTATTTTCTTGCATACTCGTCGGTTATTATTTCAAAGGTAATCGACAAGATATATTTTCAGGCACATTCGTCGGTTACCATTTCAAAGGTAATCGACAGGATTTATTTTCAGCACATTCGTCGGTTACTATTTCAAAGTTAATCGGCAGGATTTATTTTCTTGCATATTCGTCGGTTACTATTTCAAAAGTAGTCGGCAAGATTTATTTTTCATGCATATTCGTCGGTTACTATTTCAAATAAAATAGTATTTCAAAGGTAATTTGCAGTATTTATTTTCATGCATATTTGTCGCTTATTATTTCAAAGGTAATCGACAAGATTTATTTTCATGCACATTCGTCGGTTAGCAGTTCAAAGGTAATCGGAAGGATTTATTTTCTTACATTTTCGTCGATTATTATTTCAAAGGTAATCGGAAAGATTTATTTTCATGCACATTCGTCGCTTACCATTTCAAAGGTAATCGGCAGGATTTATTTTCAGCACATTCGTCGGTTACTATTTCAAAGGTAATCGGCAGGATTTATTTTCATGCATATTCCTCGGTTACCATTTCAAAGGTAATCGTTAGGAATTATTTTCATGCATATTCGTCGGTTACTATTTCAAAAGTAATCGGCAAGATTTATTTTTCATGCATATTCCTCGGTTACTATTTCAAAGGAAATCGGCAGGATTTATTTTCTGCACATTCGTCGGTTAGCATTTCAATGGTAATCGGCAAAATTTAATTTCTTGCATATTTGTCGGTTACTATTTCAAAGGTAATCGGCAAGATTTATTTTCATGCACATTCGTCGGTTACCATTTCAAAGGTAAATGGAAAGATTTATTTTCTTGCATACTCGTCGGTTATTATTTCAAAGGTAATCGACAAGATATATTTTCAGGCACATTCGTCGGTTACCATTTCAAAGGTAATCGACAGGATTTATTTTCAGCACATTCGTCGGTTACTATTTCAAAGTTAATCGGCAGGATTTATTTTCTTGCATATTCGTCGGTTACTATTTCAAAAGTAGTCGGCAAGATTTATTTTTCATGCATATTCGTCGGTTACTATTTCAAATAAAATTGGCAGGATTTATTTTCTGCAGATTCGTCGGTTAGCATTTCAAAGGTAATTTGAAGTATTTATTTTCTTGCATATTTGTCGGTTATTATTTCAAAGGTAATCGACAAGATTTATTTTCATGCACATTCGTCGGTTAGCAGTTCAAAGGTAATCGGAAGGATTTATTTTCCTGCATATTCGTCGATTATTATTTCAAAGGTAATCGGAAAGATTTATTTTCATGCACATTCGTCGGTTACCATTTCAAAGGTAATCGGCAGGATTTATTTTCAGCACATTAGTGGGTTACTATTTCAAAGGTAATCGGCAGGATTTATTTTCTTGCATATTTTTCGGTTACTATTTCAAAGGTAATCGACAAGATTTATTTTCATGCATATTCCTCGGTTACCATTTCAAAGGTAATCGGTAGGAATTATTTTCATGCATATTCGTCGGTTACTATTTCAAAAGTAATCGGCAAGATTTATTTTTCATGCATATTCCTCGGTTACTATTTCGAAGGAAATCGGCAGGATTTATTTTCTGCACATTCGTCGGTTAGCATTTCAAAGGTAATCGGCAAAATTTAATTTCTTGCATATTTGTCGGTTACTATTTCAAAGGTAATCGACAAGATATATTTTCAGGCACATTCGTCGGTTACCATTTCAAAGGTAATCGACAGGATTTATTTTCAGCACATTCGTCGGTTACTATTTCAAAGTTAATCGGCAGGATTTATTTTCTTGCATATTTGTCGGTTACTATTTCAAAGGTAATCGACAAAATTTATTTTCATGCATATTACTCGGTTACCATTTCAAAGGTAATCGGTAGGATTTATTTTCATGCATATTCGTCGGTTACTATTTCAAAAGTAATCGGCAAGATTTATTTTTCATGCATATCCGTCGGTTACCATTTCAAAGGTAATCGGCAGGATTTAATTTCTGCACATTCGTCGGTTACCTTTTCAAAGGTAATCGGAAGGATATATTTTCTTGCATATTCGTCGGTTATTATTTCAAAGGTAATCGGCAAGATTTATTTTCATGCACATTCGTCGGTTACCATTTCAAAGGTAATCGGCAGGATTTATTTTCATGCAAATTCGTCAGTTACTAGTACAAAAGTAATCGGCAAGATTTATTTTTCATGCATATTCGTAGGTCATCGGCAGGATTTATTTTCAGCTTATTCGTCGGTTACTATTTCAAAGGTAATCGGCAAAATTTATTTTTCATGCTTATTCGTCGATTACTATTTCAAAGGTAGTCGGCATGATTTATTTTCAGCACATTCGTTGGTTACTATTTCAAAGGTAATTGGCAGGATTTATTTTTCATGCTTATTCGTCGGTTACTATTTCAAAGGTAATCGGTAGGATTTATTTTTCATGCATATTCCTCGGTAATTATTTCAAAAGTAATCGGCAAGATTTATTTTTCATGCATATTCGTCGGTTACTATTTCAAAGGTAATCAACAAGATTTATTTTCTTGCATATTTGTCGGTTACTATTTCAAAGGTAATTGGCAAGATTTCTTTTCATCCACATTCGTCGGTTACCATTTCAAAGTTAATCGGCAAGATTTATTTTCATGCACATTCGTCGGTTAGCAGTTCAAAGGTAATCGGAAGGATTTATTTTCTTGCATATTCGTCGATTATTATTTCAAAGGTAATCGGAAAGATTTATTTTCATGCACATTCGTCGGTTACCATTTCAAAGGTAATCGGCAGGATTTATTTTCAGCACATTAGTGGGTTACTATTTCAAAGGTAATCGGCAGGATTTATTTTCTTGCATATTTTTCGGTTACTATTTCAAAGGTAATCGACAAGATTTATTTTCATGCATATTCCTCGGTTACCATTTCAAAGGTAATCGGTAGGAATTATTTTCATGCATATTCGTCGGTTACTATTTCAAAAGTAATCGGCAAGATTTATTTTTCATGCATATTCCTCGGTTACTATTTCGAAGGAAATCGGCAGGATTTATTTTCTGCACATTCGTCGGTTAGCATTTCAAAGGTAATCGGCAAAATTTAATTTCTTGCATATTTGTCGGTTACTATTTCAAAGGTAATCGACAAGATATATTTTCAGGCACATTCGTCGGTTACCATTTCAAAGGTAATCGACAGGATTTATTTTCAGCACATTCGTCGGTTACTATTTCAAAGTTAATCGGCAGGATTTATTTTCTTGCATATTTGTCGGTTACTATTTCAAAGGTAATCGACAAAATTTATTTTCATGCATATTACTCGGTTACCATTTCAAAGGTAATCGGTAGGATTTATTTTCATGCATATTCGTCGGTTACTATTTCAAAAGTAATCGGCAAGATTTATTTTTCATGCATATCCGTCGGTTACCATTTCAAAGGTAATCGGCAGGATTTAATTTCTGCACATTCGTCGGTTACCTTTTCAAAGGTAATCGGAAGGATATATTTTCTTGCATATTCGTCGGTTATTATTTCAAAGGTAATCGGCAAGATTTATTTTCATGCACATTCGTCGGTTACCATTTCAAAGGTAATCGGCAGGATTTATTTTCATGCAAATTCGTCAGTTACTAGTACAAAAGTAATCGGCAAGATTTATTTTTCATGCATATTCGTAGGTCATCGGCAGGATTTATTTTCAGCTTATTCGTCGGTTACTATTTCAAAGGTAATCGGCAAAATTTATTTTTCATGCTTATTCGTCGGTTACTATTTCAAAGGTAGTCGGCATGATTTATTTTCAGCACATTCGTTGGTTACTATTTCAAAGGTAATTGGCAGGATTTATTTTTCATGCTTATTCGTCGGTTACTATTTCAAAGGTAATCGGTAGGATTTATTTTTCATGCATATTCCTCGGTAACTATTTCAAAAGTAATCGGCAAGATTTATTTTTCATGCATATTCGTCGGTTACTATTTCAAAGGTAATCAACAAGATTTATTTTCTTGCATATTTGTCGGTTACTATTTCAAAGGTAATTGGCAAGATTTCTTTTCATCCACATTCGTCGGTTACCATTTCAAAGTTAATCGGCAAGATTTATTTTCAGCACATTCGTCGGTTACCATTTCAAAGGTAATCGGAAGGATTTATTTTCTTGCATATTCGTCGATTACCATTTCAAAGGTAATTGGCAAGATTTGTTTTCATGCACATTCGTCGGTTACCATTTCAAAGGCAATCGATACGATTTATTTTCAGCACATTCGTAGGTTACTATTTCAAAGGTAATCGGAAGGATTTATTTTCTTGCATATTTGTCGATTACTATTTCAAAGGTAATCGGCAAGATTTATTTTCATGCACATTCGTGGGTTACCATTTCAAAGGTAATCGACAGGATTTATTTTCAGCACATTCGTTGGTTACTATTTCAAAGGTAATCAACAGGATTTATTTTCTTGCATATTTGTCGATTACTATTTCAAAGCTAATCGGCAAGATTTATTTTCATGCACATTCGTCGGTTACCATTTCAAAGGTAATCAACAGTATTTATTTTCTTGCATATTTGTCGGTTATTATTTCAAAGGTAATAGACAAGATTTATTTTCATGCACATTCGTCGGTTAGCAGTTCAAAGGTAATCGGAAGGATTTATTTTCTTGCATATTCGTCGGTTACCATTTCAAAGGTAATCGGCAGGATTTATTTTCTTGCATATTTGTCGGTTACTATTCCAAAGGTAATCGGCAAAGATTTATTTTCATGCACATTCGTGGGTTACCATTTCAAAGGTAATCGGCAGGATTTATTTTTCATGCATATTCGTCGGTTACTATTTCAAAAGTAATCGGCAAGATTTATTTTTCATGCACATTCGTGGGTTACCATTTCAAAGGTAATCGACAAGATTTATTTTCAGCACATTAGTTGGTTACTATTTCAAAGGTAATCGGTAAGATTTATTTTCATGCACATTCGTGGGTTATCATTTCAAAGGTAATCGACAGGATTTATTTTCAACACATTTGTTGGTTATATTTCAAAGGTAATCGACAGGATTTATTTTCTTGCATATTTGTCGGTTACTATTTCAAAGGTAATTGGCAGGATTTATTTTTCATGCTTATTCGTCGGTTACTATTTCAAAGGTAATCGGTAAGATTTATTTTCATGCACATTCGTGAGTTACCATTTCAAAGGTAATCGGCAGGATTTATTTTTCATGCATATTCGTCAGTTACTATTTCAAAGGTAATCAACAGGATTTATTTTCTTGCATATTTGTCGATTACTATTTCAAAGCTAATCGGCAAGATTTATTTTCATGCACATTCGTCGGTTACCATTTCAAAGGTAATCAACAGTATTTATTTTCTTGCATATTTGTCGGTTATTATTTCAAAGGTAATAGACAAGATTTATTTTCATGCACATTCGTCGGTTAGCAGTTCAAAGGTAATCGGAAGGATTTATTTTCTTGCATATTCGTCGGTTACCATTTCAAAGGTAATCGGCAGGATTTATTTTCTTGCATATTTGTCGGTTACTATTCCAAAGGTAATCGGCATAGATTTATTTTCATGCACATTCGTGGGTTACCATTTCAAAGGTAATCGGCAGGATTTATTTTTCATGCATATTCGTCGGTTACTATTTCAAAAGTAATCGGCAAGATTTATTTTTCATGCACATTCGTGGGTTACCATTTCAAAGGTAATCGACAAGATTTATTTTCAGCACATTAGTTGGTTACTATTTCAAAGGTAATCGGTAAGATTTATTTTCATGCACATTCGTGGGTTATCATTTCAAAGGTAATCGACAAGATTTATTTTCAACACATTTGTTGGTTATATTTCAAAGGTAATCGACAGGATTTATTTTCTTGCATATTTGTCGGTTACTATTTCAAAGGTAATTGGCAGGATTTATTTTTCATGCTTATTCGTCGGTTACTATTTCAAAGGTAATCGGTAGGATTTATTTTTCATGCATATTCCTCGGTAACTATTTCAAAAGTAATCGGCAAGATTTATTTTTCATGCATATTCGTCGGTTACTATTTCAAAGGTAATCAACAAGATTTATTTTCTTGCATATTTGTCGGTTACTATTTCAAAGGTAATTGGCAAGATTTCTTTTCATCCACATTCGTCGGTTACCATTTCAAAGTTAATCGGCAAGATTTATTTTCAGCACATTCGTCGGTTACCATTTCAAAGGTAATCGGAAGGATTTATTTTCTTGCATATTCGTCGATTACCATTTCAAAGGTAATCGGCAAGATTTGTTTTCATGCACATTCGTCGGTTACCATTTCAAAGGCAATCGATACGATTTATTTTCAGCACATTCGTAGGTTACTATTTCAAAGGTAATCGGAAGGATTTATTTTCTTGCATATTTGTCGATTACTATTTCAAAGGTAATCGGCAAGATTTATTTTCATGCACATTCGTGGGTTACCATTTCAAAGGTAATCGACAGGATTTATTTTCAGCACATTCGTTGGTTACTATTTCAAAGGTAATCGGTAAGATTTATTTTCATGCACATTTGTGGGTTACCATTTGAAAGGTAATCGACAGGATTTATTTTCTTGCATATTTGTCGGTTACTATTCCAAAGGTAATCGGCAAAGATATATTTTCATGCACATTCGTGGGTTATCATTTCAAAGGTAATCGACAGGATTTATTTTCAACACATTTGTTGGTTATATTTCAAAGGTAATCGACAGGATTTATTTTCTTGCATATTTGTCGGTTACTATTTCAAAGGTAATTGGCAGGATTTATTTTTCATGCTTATTCGTCGGTTACTATTTCAAAGGTAATCGGTAAGATTTATTTTCATGCACATTCGTGGGTTACCATTTCAAAGGTAATCGGCAGGATTTATTTTTCATGCATATTCGTCAGTTACTATTTCAAAGGTAATCAACAGGATTTATTTTCTTGCATATTTGTCGATTACTATTTCAAAGCTAATCGGCAAGATTTATTTTCATGCACATTCGTCGGTTACCATTTCAAAGGTAATCAACAGTATTTATTTTCTTGCATATTTGTCGGTTATTATTTCAAAGGTAATAGACAAGATTTATTTTCATGCACATTCGTCGGTTAGCAGTTCAAAGGTAATCGGAAGGATTTATTTTCTTGCATATTCGTCGGTTACCATTTCAAAGGTAATCGGCAGGATTTATTTTCTTGCATATTTGTCGGTTACTATTCCAAAGGTAATCGGCATAGATTTATTTTCATGCACATTCGTGGGTTACCATTTCAAAGGTAATCGGCAGGATTTATTTTTCATGCATATTCGTCGGTTACTATTTCAAAAGTAATCGGCAAGATTTATTTTTCATGCACATTCGTGGGTTACCATTTCAAAGGTAATCGACAAGATTTATTTTCAGCACATTAGTTGGTTACTATTTCAAAGGTAATCGGTAAGATTTATTTTCATGCACATTCGTGGGTTATCATTTCAAAGGTAATCGACAAGATTTATTTTCAACACATTTGTTGGTTATATTTCAAAGGTAATCGACAGGATTTATTTTCTTGCATATTTGTCGGTTACTATTTCAAAGGTAATTGGCAGGATTTATTTTTCATGCTTATTCGTCGGTTACTATTTCAAAGGTAATCGGTAGGATTTATTTTTCATGCATATTCCTCGGTAACTATTTCAAAAGTAATCGGCAAGATTTATTTTTCATGCATATTCGTCGGTTACTATTTCAAAGGTAATCAACAAGATTTATTTTCTTGCATATTTGTCGGTTACTATTTCAAAGGTAATTGGCAAGATTTCTTTTCATCCACATTCGTCGGTTACCATTTCAAAGTTAATCGGCAAGATTTATTTTCAGCACATTCGTCGGTTACCATTTCAAAGGTAATCGGAAGGATTTATTTTCTTGCATATTCGTCGATTACCATTTCAAAGGTAATCGGCAAGATTTGTTTTCATGCACATTCGTCGGTTACCATTTCAAAGGCAATCGATACGATTTATTTTCAGCACATTCGTAGGTTACTATTTCAAAGGTAATCGGAAGGATTTATTTTCTTGCATATTTGTCGATTACTATTTCAAAGGTAATCGGCAAGATTTATTTTCATGCACATTCGTGGGTTACCATTTCAAAGGTAATCGACAGGATTTATTTTCAGCACATTCGTTGGTTACTATTTCAAAGGTAATCGGTAAGATTTATTTTCATGCACATTTGTGGGTTACCATTTGAAAGGTAATCGACAGGATTTATTTTCTTGCATATTTGTCGGTTACTATTCCAAAGGTAATCGGCAAAGATATATTTTCATGCACATTCGTGGGTTACCATTTCAAAGGTAATCGGCAGGATTTATTTTTCATGCATATTCGTCGGTTACTATTTCAAAGGTAATCAACAGGATTTATTTTCTTGCATATTTGTCGATTACTATTTCAAAGCTAATCGGCAAGATTTATTTTCATGCACATTCGTCGGTTACCATTTCAAAGGTAATCAACAGTATTTATTTTCTTGCATATTTGTCGGTTATTATTTCAAAGGTAATAGACAAGATTTATTTTCATGCAGATTCGTCGGTTAGCAGTTCAAAGGTAATCGGAAGGATTTATTTTCTTGCATATTCGTCGGTTACCATTTCAAAGGTAATCGGCAGGATTTATTTTCTTGCATATTTGTCGGTTACTATTCCAAAGGTAATCGGCAAAGATTTATTTTCATGCACATTCGTGGGTTACCATTTCAAAGGTAATCGGCAGGATTTATTTTTCATGCATATTCGTCGGTTACTATTTCAAAAGTAATCGGCAAGATTTATTTTTCATGCACATTCGTGGGTTACCATTTCAAAGGTAATCGACAAGATTTATTTTCAGCACATTAGTTGGTTACTATTTCAAAGGTAATCGGTAAGATTTATTTTCATGCACATTCGTGGGTTATCATTTCAAAGGTAATCGACAGGATTTATTTTCAACACATTTGTTGGTTATATTTCAAAGGTAATCGACAGGATTTATTTTCTTGCATATTTGTCGGTTACTATTGGAAAGGTAATCGGAAAGATTTATTTTTCATGCATATTCCTCGGTAACTATTTCAAAAGTAATCGGCAAGATTTATTTTTCATGCATATTCGTCGGTTACTATTTCAAAGGTAATCAACAAGATTTATTTTCTTGCATATTTGTCGGTTACTATTTCAAAGGTAATTGGCAAGATTTCTTTTCATCCACATTCGTCGGTTACCATTTCAAAGTTAATCGGCAAGATTTATTTTCAGCACATTCGTCGGTTACCATTTCAAAGGTAATCGGAAGGATTTATTTTCTTGCATATTCGTCGATTACCATTTCAAAGGTAATCGGCAAGATTTGTTTTCATGCACATTCGTCGGTTACCATTTCAAAGGCAATCGATACGATTTATTTTCAGCACATTCGTAGGTTACTATTTCAAAGGTAATCGGAAGGATTTATTTTCTTGCATATTTGTCGATTACTATTTCAAAGGTAATCGGCAAGATTTATTTTCATGCACATTCGTGGGTTACCATTTCAAAGGTAATCGACAGGATTTATTTTCAGCACATTCGTTGGTTACTATTTCAAAGGTAATCGGTAAGATTTATTTTCATGCACATTTGTGGGTTACCATTTGAAAGGTAATCGACAGGATTTATTTTCTTGCATATTTGTCGGTTACTATTCCAAAGGTAATCGGCAAAGATATATTTTCATGCACATTCGTGGGTTACCATTTCAAAGGTAATCGGCAGGATTTATTTTTCATGCATATTCGTCGGTTACTATTTCAAAGGTAATCAACAGGATTTATTTTCTTGCATATTTGTCGATTACTATTTCAAAGCTAATCGGCAAGATTTATTTTCATGCACATTCGTCGGTTACCATTTCAAAGGTAATCAACAGTATTTATTTTCTTGCATATTTGTCGGTTATTATTTCAAAGGTAATAGACAAGATTTATTTTCATGCAGATTCGTCGGTTAGCAGTTCAAAGGTAATCGGAAGGATTTATTTTCTTGCATATTCGTCGGTTACCATTTCAAAGGTAATCGGCAGGATTTATTTTCTTGCATATTTGTCGGTTACTATTCCAAAGGTAATCGGCAAAGATTTATTTTCATGCACATTCGTGGGTTACCATTTCAAAGGTAATCGGCAGGATTTATTTTTCATGCATATTCGTCGGTTACTATTTCAAAAGTAATCGGCAAGATTTATTTTTCATGCACATTCGTGGGTTACCATTTCAAAGGTAATCGACAAGATTTATTTTCAGCACATTAGTTGGTTACTATTTCAAAGGTAATCGGTAAGATTTATTTTCATGCACATTCGTGGGTTATCATTTCAAAGGTAATCGACAGGATTTATTTTCAACACATTTGTTGGTTATATTTCAAAGGTAATCGACAGGATTTATTTTCTTGCATATTTGTCGGTTACTATTGGAAAGGTAATCGGAAAGATTTATTTTTCATGCATATTCGTCGGTTACTATTTCAAAGGTAAACGACAGGATTTATTTTCATGCAAATTCGTCAGTTACTAGTTCAAAAGTAATCGGCAAGATTTATTTTTCATGCATATTCGTAGGTAATCGGCAGGATTTATTTTCATCTTATTCGTCGGTTACTATTTCAAAGGTAATCGGCAAAATTTATTTTTCATGCTTATTCGTCGATTACTATTTCAAAGGTAGTCGGCATGATTTATTTTCAGCACATTCGTTGGATACTATTTCAAAGGTAATTGGCAGGATTTATTTTTCATGCTTATTCGTCGGTTACTATTTCAAAGGTAATCGGTAGGATTTATTTTTCATGCATATTCCTCGGTTACTATTTCAAAAGTAATCGGCAAGATTTATTTTTCATGCATATTCGTCGGTTACTATTTCTAAGGTAATCAACAAGATTTATTTTCTTGCATATTTGTCGGTTACTATTTCAAAGGTAATCGGCAAGATTTATTTTCATGCACATTCGTCGGTTACCATTTCAAAGTTAATCTGCAGGATTTATTTTCGCAACATTCGTCGGTTACCATTTCAAAGGTAATCGACATGATTTATTTTCAGCACATTCGTCGGTTACCATTTCAAAGGTAATTGGAAGGATTTATTTTCTTGCATATTCGTTTGTTATTATTTCAAAGGTAATCGGCAAGATTTGTTTTCATGCACATTCGTCGGTTACCATTTCAATGGTAATCGATACGATTTATGTTCAGCACATTCGTCGGTTACTATTTCAAAGGTAATCAGAAGGATTTATTTTCTTGCATATTTCTCGGTTACTATTTCAAAGGTAATCGGCAAGATTTATTTTCATGCACATTCGTGGGTTACCATTTCAAAGGTAATCGACAAGATTTATTTTCAGCACATTAGTTGGTTACTATTTCAAAGGTAATCGGTAAGATTTATTTTCATGCACATTCGTGGGTTATCATTTCAAAGGTAATCGACAGGATTTATTTTCAACACATTTGTTGGTTATATTTCAAAGGTAATCGACAGGATTTATTTTCTTGCATATTTTTCGGTTACTATTGGAAAGGTAATCGGAATGATTTATTTTTCATGCATATTCGTCGGTTACTATTTCAAAGGTAATCGACAGGATTTATTTTCTTGCATATTTGTCGGTTACCATTTCAAAGGTAATCGGCAGGATTTATTTTTCATGCATATTCGTCGGTTACTATTTCAAAGGTAATCAACAGGATTTATTTTCTTTCATATTTGTCGGTTACTATTTCAATGGTAATCGGCAAGATTTATTTTCATGCACATTCGACGGTTGCCATTTCAATGGTAATTGGCAGGATTTATTTTCTGCACATTCGTCGGTTACCATTTCAAAGGTAATCGACAGGATTTATTTTCAGCACATTCTTCGGTTACCATTTCAAAGGTAATCGGAAGGATTTATTTTCTTGCATATTCGTTTGTTATTATTTCAAAGGTAATCGGCAAGATTTATTTTCATGCACATTCGTGGGTTACCATTTCAAAGGTAATCGACAGGATTTATTTTCTGCACATTCGTTGGTTACTATTTCAAAGGTAACCGACAGGATTTATTTTCTTGCATATTTGTCGGTTCTATTGCAAAGGTAATCGACAAAGATTTATTTTCATGCACATTCGTGGGTTACCATTTCAAAGGTAATCGGCATGATTTATTTTCATGCAAATTCGTCAGTTACTAGTTCAAAAGTAATCGGCAAGATTTATTTTTCATGCATATTCGTAGGTAATCGGCAGGATTTATTTTCACCACATTCGTCGGTTACTATTTCAAAGGTAATCGGCAGGATTTATTTTTCATGCTTATTCGTCGGTTACTATTTCAAAGGTAGTCGGCATGATTTATTTTCAGCACATTCGTCGTTTACTATTTCAAAGGTAATCGGCAGGATTTATTTTTCATGCATATTCGTCGGTTACTATTTCAAAAGTAATCGGCAAGATTTATTTTTCATGCATATTCGTCGGTTACTATTTCAAAGGTAATCAACAGGATTTATTTTCTTGCATATTTGTCGGTTACTATTTCAAAGGTAATCGACAAAATTTATTTTCAGGCACATTCGTCTGTTACCATTTCAAAGGTAATCGACAGGATTTATTTTCAGCACATTCGTCGGTTACTATTTCAAAGTTAATCGGCAGGATTTATTTTCTTGAATATTTGTCGGTTACTATTTCAAAGGTAATCGACAAAATTTATTTTCATGCGTATTTCTCGGTTACCATTTCAAAGGTAATCGGTAGGATTTATTTTCATGCATATTCGTCGGTTACTATTTCAAAGGTAATCGACAGGATTTATTTTCTTGCATATTTGTCGGTTACCATTTCAAAGGTAATCGGCAGGATTTATTTTTCATGCATATTCGTCGGTTACTATTTCAAAAGTAATCGGCAAGATTTATTTTTCATGCATATTCGTCGGTTACTATTTCAAAGGTAATCAACAGGATTTATTTTCTTTCATATTTGTCGGTTACTATTTCAAAGGTAATCGGCAAGATTTATTTTCATGCACATTCGTCGGTTGCCATTTCAATGGTAATTGGCAGGATTTATTTTCTGCACATTCGTCGGTTACCATTTCAAAGGTAATCGACAGGATTTATTTTCAGCACATTCGTCGGTTACCATTTCAAAGGTAATCGGAAGGATTTATTTTCTTGCATATTCGTTTGTTATTATTTCAAAGGTAATCGGCAAGATTTATTTTCATGCACATTCGTGGGTTACCATTTCAAAGGTAATCGACAGGATTTATTTTCTGCACATTCGTTGGTTACTATTTCAAAGGTAACCGACAGGATTTATTTTCTTGCATATTTGTCGGTTCTATTGCAAAGGTAATCGGCAAAGATTTATTTTCATGCACATTCGTGGGTTACCATTTCAAAGGTAATCGGCATGATTTATTTTCATGCAAATTCGTCAGTTACTAGTTCAAAAGTAATCGGCAAGATTTATTTTTCATGCATATTCGTAGGTAATCGGCAGGATTTATTTTCACCACATTCGTCGGTTACTATTTCAAAGGTAATCGGCAGGATTTATTTTTCATGCTTATTCGTCGGTTACTATTTCAAAGGTAGTCGGCATGATTTATTTTCAGCACATTCGTCGTTTACTATTTCAAAGGTAATCGGCAGGATTTATTTTTCATGCATATTCGTCGGTTACTATTTCAAAAGTAATCGGCAAGATTTATTTTTCATGCATATTCGTCGGTTACTATTTCAAAGGTAATCAACAGGATTTATTTTCTTGCATATTTGTCGGTTACTATTTCAAAGGTAATCGACAAAATTTATTTTCAGGCACATTCGTCGGTTACCATTTCAAAGGTAATCGACAGGATTTATTTTCAGCACATTCGTCGGTTACTATTTCAAAGTTAATCGGCAGGATTTATTTTCTTGAATATTTGTCGGTTACTATTTCAAAGGTAATCGACAAAATTTATTTTCATGCGTATTTCTCGGTTACCATTTCAAAGGTAATCGGTAGGATTTATTTTCATGCATATTCGTCGGTTACCATTTCAAAGGTAATCAGCAGGATTTATTTTCAGCACATTCGTCGCTTACTATTTTAAACGTAATCGGCTGGATTTATTTTTCATGCATATTTGTCGGTTACTATTTCAAAGGTAATCAGCAGGATTTATTTTCTTGCATATTTGTCGGTTACTATTTCAAAGGTAATCGACAAGATTTATTTTCATGCACATTCGTCGGTTACCATTTCAAAGGTAATTGGCAGGATTTATTTTCTGCACATTCGTCGGTTACCATTTCAAAGGTAATCGACAGGATTTATTTTCAGCACATTCGTCGGTTACCATTTCAAAGGTAATCGGAAGGATTTATTTCCTTGCATATTCGTTTGTTATTATTTCAAAGGTAATCGGCAAGATTTGTTTTCATGCACATTCGTCGGTTACCATTTCAAAGGTAATCGATACGATTTATTTTCAGCACATTCGTCGGTTACTATTTTAAAGGTAATCGGAAGGATTTATTTTCTTTCATATTTGTCGGTTACTATTTCAAAGGTAATCGGCAAGATTATTTTCATGCACATTTGTGGGTTACCATTTCAAAGGTAATCGACAGGATTTATTTTCAGCACATTCATTGGTTACTATTTCAAAGGTAATCGACAACATTTATTTTCAGGCACATTCGTCGGTTACTGTAACGCCCGTTTTGAACTATTTTATTTATTTAATTATTTGATTGAGTTTAGAGTCTTTTTAAATAATTTATTTGATTTATGGTGATGTGTGTTATTTTTGTGTTATATGTTGGTGTTTTAGTAGCATATTATATTATAATATATATGTTATTTGGTGTAGAGATATTATGTTATTTGGTGTAAAAATATATTTGTTATGTGGTGTAGAAATACTATGTTATTTGTTATAAAAATATATGTATTATTTGGTGTAGAAATATATATGTTATTTTGTGTAAAAATATATTGTGTTATTTGTTATAGAAATATGTTTGTTATGTAGAGATATATTTGTTATAGAAATATGTTTGTTTGTTATGTAGAGATATATTTGTTATAGAAATATGTTTGTTTGTTATGTAGAGATATATTTGTTATAGAAATATGTTTGTTTGTTATGTAGAGATATATTTGTTATAGAAATATCTTTGTTATGTAGAAATATATTTGTTTTAGAAATAATAAGATACGATGATATAATATAATATATTTAATTAAATATGGGTTGTTACATAATTTTAGAGAATTTGAGGGAAGGAGTAGAAATAAGATAAGATGAGTAAGAGAATATAAATAAGAGAATTAGGGTTAGAATTATTTAGTACATGATATAACTTTTGGAGAAACCTAGAGAAAAAGAGAGGAGGCGCGAAAGAGAGAAGAAAAACCTAAGAAGAACGCAGCTTGATTCAGGAGACCAAATTAAGGTAAGGGTGGGATTCCTTCAATAATATGTATATATAATTTTGATTGTTGATGAAATTGTGTTCTAGGTTTAGGGTTTAGAAAGTTTATGATAATTGATATGATGTGATGAATTGTGTTGTTTAATGCATGTTTCTGTGTTGTTTTGATTGTTATGTTGTATATAGAACCTGTAAACATTGTTCTCTATCAAATTTGGGATTTGGGTAGATGAAATTTGGGTTTTTGAGTGAAAAATAGAGTTTTCCCGAGAGCTACCTTTGACAGCATACCCTGTTTCATGTTGTTGCGTCTTTTGCATCAGTTTCTGTTTTGAACTAGCTTTCGGTGTAGACACGAAAGTTGTAGGTATGAATGTTAGCTTTCTAATGTCGTTGGTCTCACGTCAAAATGATTTATAGAACTTGAGTTATGGTCAAATTACTGAACGTAGGTCACAGTGAATTTTTATGAATTTCAGCACAACTTTGTCCGAATTTGAAATGAAAACTGGTATTGATTGGTACATAATTGGTCTTAGGTGTAAACATGAAAGTTGTAGATAATTGAGTTAGCTTTCTAATGGCACTGGTGTGACTCGAAAATGTTTTGTAAATCTCGAGTTATGATAAAAATAGTCCAAGTAGGTCTTTAGAAAATTTTAAGAAAACTTAGGTTAACTAATCCCAAGTTAGTCCAAAACTTATGGTTGGTTTCCCAACTTCAAACTTAAGTATTAGGGATTTAGTCGGAGTGTTTTATGAGTATTTGGCTTATGTTTTATTGATCAACTTGCTTTATTTTTGAAGAATGTTTTGGTTTGATATGGATGTAGTTGATTAATGTATATGTGCTTTCCGAAGATGTGTGATTTAAAGATGTGTTATTTGATGATGTGTGTTGATGTGATATTTATGTTGTTACATGATGATGTTTATGATGTGATGATTATGTCGTTATATGATGTATGTATATGTTTGTGAATACGATATTGTTTATGATTGATGAAGTGTTGTATGAATGTATATGTCCATGAGTATGATGTTGTTTATGATTGATGAATTAGTTATGAATATTATATATGATATTAATGATGATATGTGAAACTGATTTATGATGATTTGATGATGTTCATATTGTGATATAATTGTATACGCATTACTTGAATTATATATGAATATTTGAGATATTGATGACTTGCATTTGATATTATTATGTCATGCTGTTTTGTTTACTGTCTATGTTGCTGTTGTTATTTAACTAAGTTGCATGAGTCGGTCTAAGTTGATGTTGATGATGTTCCAAATTATTGGACTTACTTAAGAGGTTGTTGTTTTAAGATGTTTAAGAGGTCGAGTCCATGCATTTGCATTTCATTGTTGGGGGCTTGATGCCCTGGAGCTTTGTACTCAACACGATGGAGCTTTAGCTCAATAGCGATGGGGGCTTGATGCCTGACAGTATATTAATACTATGAATTGGTACCACATGCATGATTTAGAAGATTAAGTTGCATAGTCGCATTTGTCGAGTCGTGTCTTATGAGATGTCGTGACGATGATTTGTGATGATGATGTGATGTTTGAGATGGTTGTTAAGATGATGATTTATGATGGTTTGTGATGCATTTGTGATGATGATTGTTCTTGATGTTCTTGATGATATTTCGTGAAGATATTCTTGATTGACGTTTAACGTGTTTCGTGAATGGTGTGCTTGATGATGTATAAGGTGATTTAGGACGATAATTATGATGCTAGATGATGCCTATTTTGCTATGACTATATGATGTTTTGTTGATTGATGATTCTGTTGTTGGTGTATTTATATATATATATATATATATATATGTGTGTGTGTGTGTGTGTGTGTGTGAACCTGATGATGCTTGTCATTGAATTGTTGTTGTTTTCATTAACTTGATTGATTATACATTATTATTATTGAATGTGTATCTCACCCCTTCTGTTTGCCCACCATGGGTAACTAACAGGTAATCAGGATTAGTCGCGGTCGTGAGTGGACTCTCTCACGTGTGTCTTTAGGTGCTCTGATACGTAACGGGATGGGAACTTGTTATTGCTTTTCTATTCCTTACGTATTGTTTAATGAGATTTTATGACTATATTGTTGGATTTGATTTATGAGATATTTATGATGAGGCCTTCGTGCCAAAGACTATTTTAGATGTTGAATTAATTCCGCTGCGATGAAATAAAGGATTTTTATTCTACTTATGATTTTATGGAAAGAAGTGTGACATTCCGTTTATGTTGAAATACTCTGATTTATATGTGAAATTTTTAAGTTGGGAAAACGGGGTGTTACAGTTACCATTTCAAAGGTAATCGACAGGATTTATTTTCAGCACATTCGTCGGTTACTATTTCAAAGTTAATCGGCAGGATTTATTTTCTTGTATATTTGTCGGTTACTATTTCAAAGGTAATTGACAGGATTTATTTTCTGCACATTCGTCGGTTCCCTTTTCAAAGGTAATTAGAAGGATATATTTTCTTGCATATTCGTCGATTATTATTTCAAAGGTAATCGGCAAGATTTATTTTCAGCTTATTCAACGGTTACTATTTCAAAGGTAATCGGCAAAATTTATTTTTCATGCTTATTCGTCGGTTACTATTTCAAAGGTAGTCGACATGATTTATTTTCAGCACATTCGTTGGTTACTATTTCAAAGGTAATTGGCAGGATTTATTTTTCATGCTTATTCGTCGGTTACTATTTCAAAGGTAATCGGCAGGATTTATTTTTCATGCATATTCGTCGGTTACTAATTCAAAAGTAATCGGCAAGATTTATTTTTCATGCATATTCGTCGGTTACTATTTCAAAGGTAATCAACAGGATTTATTTTCTTGCATATTTGTCGGTTACTATTTCAAAGGTAATCGGCAAGATTTATTTTCATGCACATTCGTCGGTTACCATTTCAAAGTTAATCTGCAGGATTTATTTTCTGCACATTCGTCGATTACCATTTCAAAGGTAATCGACATGATTTATTTTCAGCACATTCGTCGGTTACCATTTCAAAGGTAATCGGAAGGATTTATTTTCTTGCATATTCGTTTGTTATTATTTCAAAGGTAATCGGCAAGATTTGTTTTCATGCACATTCGTCGGTTACCATTTCAAAGGTAATCGATACGATTTATTTTCAGCACATTCGTCGGTTACTATTTCAAAGGTAATCGGAAGGATTTATTTTCTTGCATATTTGTCGGTTACTATTTCAAAGGTAATCGACAAGATTTATTTTCATGCACATTTGACGGTTACCATTCCAAAGGTAATCGACAGGATTTATTTTCAACACATTCGATGGTTACTATTTCAAAGGTAATCGACAGGATTTATTTTCTTGCATATTTGTCGGTTACTATTGCAAAGGTAATCGGCAATGATTTATTTTCAAGCACATTCGTGGGTTACCATTTCAAAGGTAATCGGCAGGATTTATTTTTCATGCATATTCGTCGGTTACTATTTCAAAAGTAATCGGCAAGATTTATTTTTCATGCATATTCGTCGGTTACTATTTCAAAGGTAACCAACAGGATTTATTTTCTTGCATATTTGTCGGATACTATTTCAAAGGTAATCGGCAAGATTTATTTTCATGCACATTCGTCGGTTACCATTTCAAAGTTAATCTGCAGGATTTATTTTCTGCACATTCGTCGGTTACCATTTCAAAGGTAATCGACATGATTTATTTTCAGCACATTCGTCGGTTACCATTTCAAAGGTAATCGGAAGGATTTATTTTCTTGCATATTCGTTTGTTATTATTTCAAAGGTAATCGGCAAGATTTGTTTTCATGCACATTCGTCGGTTACCATTTCAAAGGTAATCGATACGATTTATTTTCAGCACATTCGTCGGTTACTATTTCAAAGGTAATCGGAAGGATTTATTTTCTTGCATATTTGTCGGTTACTATTTCAAAGGTAATCGGCAAGATTTATCTTCATGCACATTTGACGGTTACCATTTCAAAGGTAATCGACAGGATTTATTTTCAGCACATTCGATGGTTACTATTTCAAAGGTAATCGACATGATTTATTTTCTTGCATATTTGTCGGTTACTATTGCAAAGGTAATCGGCAATGATTTATTTTCATGCACATTCGTGAGTTACCATTTCAAAGGTAATCGGCAGGATTTATTTT
The DNA here is from genome assembly GCA_958299785.1 of Medicago lupulina. Lineage (NCBI taxonomy): Eukaryota > Viridiplantae > Streptophyta > Magnoliopsida > Fabales > Fabaceae > Medicago > Medicago lupulina. Next base: position 37,949,825 of record OY283143.1, on the reverse strand, counting down.
TCATGCATATTCGTCGGTTACTATTTCAAAAGTAATCGGCAAGATTTATTTTTCATGCATATTCGTCGGTTACTATTTCAAAGGTAACCAACAGGATTTATTTTCTTGCATATTTGTCGGTTACTATTTCAAAGGTAATCGGCAAGATTTATTTTCATGCACATTCGTCGGTTACCATTTAAAAGTTAATCGGCAAGATTTATTTTCAGCACATTCGTCGGTTACCATTTCAAAGGTAATCGGAAGGATTTATTTTCTTGCATTTTCGTCGGTTACCATTTCAAAGGTAATCGACAAGATTTGTTTTCATGCACATTCGTCGGTTACCATTTCAAAGGTAATCGATACGATTTATTTTCAGCACATTCGTAGGTTACTATTTCAAAGGTAATCGGAAGGATTTATTAACTTTCATATTTGTCGGTTACTATTTCAAAGGTAATCGGCAGGATTTATTTTCAGCTTATTCGTCGGTTACTATTTCAAAAGTAATCGGCAAGATTTATTTTTCATGCATATTCGTTGGCTACTATTTCAAAGGTAATCAACAGAATTTATTTTCTTGCATATTTGTCGGTTACTATTTCAAAGGTAATCGGCAAGATTTATTTTCATGCACATTCGTCGGTTACCATTTCAAAGTTAATCTTCAGGATTTATTTTCTGCACATTCGTCGGTTACCATTTCAAAGGTTATCGACATGATTTATTTTCAGCACATTCGTCGGTTACCATTTCAAAGGTAATCGGAAGGATTTATTTTCTTGCATATTCGTTTGTTATTATTTCAAAGGTAATCGGCAAGATTTGTTTTCATGCACATTCGTCGGTTACCATTTCAAAGGTAATCTATACGATTTATTTTCAGCACATTCGTCGGTTACTATTTCAAAGGTAATCGGAAGGATTTATTTTCTTGCATATTTGTCGGTTACTATTTCAAAGGTAATCGGCAAGATTTATTTTCATGCACATTTGTCGGTTACCATTTCAAAGGTAATCGACAGGATTTATTTTCAGCACATTCGTTGGTTACCATTTCACAGGTAATCGGCAGGATTTATTTTTCATGCATATTCGTCGGTTACTATTTCAAAAGTAATCGGCAAGATTTATTTTTCATGCATATTCGTCGGTTACTATTTCAAAGGTAATCAACAGGATTTATTTTCTTGCATATTTGTCGGTTACTATTTCAAAGGTAATCGACAAAATTTATTTTCAGGCACATTCGTTGGTTACCATTTCAAAGGTAATCGGCAAGATTTATTTTCATGCACATTCGTCGGTTACCATTTCAAAGTTAATCTTCAGGATTTATTTTCTGCACATTCGTCGGTTACCATTTCAAAGGTTATCGACATGATTTATTTTCAGCACATTCGTCGGTTACCATTTCAAAGGTAATCGGAAGGATTTATTTTCTTGCATATTCGTTTGTTATTATTTCAAAGGTAATCGGCAAGATTTGTTTTCATGCACATTCGTCGGTTACCATTTCAAAGGTAATCTATACGATTTATTTTCAGCACATTCGTCGGTTACCTTTTCAAAGGTAATTAGAAGGATATATTTTCTTGCATATTCGTCGGTTATTATTTCAAAGGTAATCGGCAAGATTTATTTTCATGCACATTCGTCGGTTACCATTTCAAAGGTAATCAGCAGGATTTATTTTCATGCAAATTCGTCAGTTACTAGTTCAAAAGTAATCGGCAAGCTTTATTTTTCATGCATATTCGTATGTAATCGGCAGGATTTATTTTCAGCTTATTCGTCGGTTACTATTTCAAAGGTAATCGGCAAAATTTATTTTTCATGCATATTCGTCGGTTACTATTTCAAAGGTAGTCGACATGATTTATTTTCAGCACATTCGTTGGTTACTATTTCAAAGGTAATTGGCAGGATTTATTTTTCATGCTTATTCGTCGGTTACTATTTCAAAGGTAATCGGCAGGATTTATTTTTCATGCATATTCGTCGGTTACTATTTCAAAAGTAATCGGCAAGATTTATTTTTCATGCATATTCGTTGGCTACTATTTCAAAGGTAATCAACAGAATTTATTTTCTTGCATATTTGTCGGTTACTATTTCAAAGGTAATCGGCAAGATTTATTTTCATGCACATTCGTCGGTTACCATTTCAAAGTTAATCTTCAGGATTTATTTTCTGCACATTCGTCGGTTACCATTTCAAAGGTTATCGACATGATTTATTTTCAGCACATTCGTCGGTTACCATTTCAAAGGTAATCGGAAGGATTTATTTTCTTGCATATTCGTTTGTTATTATTTCAAAGGTAATCGGCAAGATTTGTTTTCATGCACATTCGTCGGTTACCATTTCAAAGGTAATCTATAAGATTTATTTTCAGCACATTCGTCGGTTACTATTTCAAAGGTAATCGGAAGGATTTATTTTCTTGCATATTTGTCGGTTACTATTTCAAAGGTAATCGACAAGATTTATTTTCATGCACATTTGTCGGTTACCATTTCAAAGGTAATCGACAGGATTTATTTTCAGCACATTCGTTGGTTACTATTTCACAGGTAATCGACTGGATTTATTTTCTTGCATATTTGTCGGTTACCATTGCAATGGTAATCGGCAATGATTTATTTTCATGCACATTCGTCGGTTACTATTTCAAAGGTAATCGGCAGGATTTATTTTTCATGCATATTCGTCGGTTACTATTTCAAAAGTAATCGGCAAGATTTATTTTTCATGCATATTCGTCGGTTACTATTTCAAAGGTAATCAACAGAATTTATTTTCTTGCATATTTGTCGGTTACTATTTCAAAGGTAATCGGCAAGATTTATTTTCATGCACATTCGTCGGTTACCATTTCAAAGTTAATCTTCAGGATTTATTTTCTGCACATTCGTCGGTTACCATTTCAAAGGTTATCGACATGATTTATTTTCAGCACATTCGTCGGTTACCATTTCAAAGGTAATCGGAAGGATTTATTTTCTTGCATATTCGTTTGTTATTATTTCAAAGGTAATCGGCAAGATTTGTTTTCATGCACATTCGTCGGTTACCATTTCAAAGGTAATCTATACGATTTATTTTCAGCACATTCGTCGGTTACTATTTCAAAGGTAATCGGAAGGATTTATTTTCTTGCATATTTGTCGGTTACTATTTCAAAGGTAATCGGCAAGATTTATTTTCATGCACATTTGTCGGTTACCATTTCAAAGGTAATCGACAGGATTTATTTTCAGCACATTCGTTGGTTACCATTTCACAGGTAATCGGCAGGATTTATTTTTCATGCATATTCGTCGGTTACTATTTCAAAAGTAATCGGCAAGATTTATTTTTCATGCATATTCGTCGGTTACTATTTCAAAGGTAATCAACAGGATTTATTTTCTTGCATATTTGTCGGTTACTATTTCAAAGGTAATCGACAAAATTTATTTTCAGGCACATTCGTTGGTTACCATTTCAAAGGTAATCGACAGGATTTATTTTCAGCACATTCGTCGGTTACCTTTTCAAAGGTAATTAGAAGGATATATTTTCTTGCATATTCGTCGGTTATTATTTCAAAGGTAATCGGCAAGATTTATTTTCATGCACATTCGTCGGTTACCATTTCAAAGGTAATCAGCAGGATTTATTTTCATGCAAATTCGTCAGTTACTAGTTCAAAAGTAATCGGCAAGCTTTATTTTTTATGCATATTCGTATGTAATCGGCAGGATTTATTTTCAGCTTATTCGTCGGTTACTATTTCAAAGGTAATCGGCAAAATTTATTTTTCATGCTTATTCGTCGGTTACTATTTCAAAGGTAGTCGACATGATTTATTTTCAGCACATTCGTTGGTTACTATTTCAAAGGTAATTGGCAGGATTTATTTTTCATGCTTATTCGTCGGTTACTATTTCAAAGGTAATCGGCAGGATTTATTTTTCATGCATATTCGTCGGTTACTATTTCAAAAGTAATCGGCAAGATTTATTTTTCATGCATATTCGTTGGCTACTATTTCAAAGGTAATCAACAGAATTTATTTTCTTGCATATTTGTCGGTTACTATTTCAAAGGTAATCGGCAAGATTTATTTTCATGCACATTCGTCGGTTACCATTTCAAAGTTAATCTTCAGGATTTATTTTCTGCACATTCGTCGGTTACCATTTCAAAGGTTATCGACATGATTTATTTTCAGCACATTCGTCGGTTACCATTTCAAAGGTAATCGGAAGGATTTATTTTCTTGCATATTCGTTTGTTATTATTTCAAAGGTAATCGGCAAGATTTGTTTTCATGCACATTCGTCGGTTACCATTTCAAAGGTAATCTATAAGATTTATTTTCAGCACATTCGTCGGTTACTATTTCAAAGGTAATCGGAAGGATTTATTTTCTTGCATATTTGTCGGTTACTATTTCAAAGGTAATCGGCAAGATTTATTTTCATGCACATTTGTCGGTTACCATTTCAAAGGTAATCGACAGGATTTATTTTCAGCACATTCGTTGGTTACTATTTCACAGGTAATCGACTGGATTTATTTTCTTGCATATTTGTCGGTTACCATTGCAATGGTAATCGGCAATGATTTATTTTCATGCACATTCGTCGGTTACTATTTCAAAGGTAATCGGCAGGATTTATTTTTCATGCATATTCGTCGGTTACTAATTCAAAAGTAATCGGCAAGATTTATTTTTCATGCATATTCGTCGGTTACTATTTCAAAGGTAATCAACAGGATTTATTTTCTTGCATATTTGTCGGTTACTATTTCAAAGGTAATCGGCAAGATTTATTTTCATGCACATTCGTCGGTTACCATTTCAAAGTTAATCTGCAGGATTTATTTTCTGCACATTCGTCGATTACCATTTCAAAGGTAATCGACATGATTTATTTTCAGCACATTCGTCGGTTACCATTTGAAAGGTAATCGGAAGGATTTATTTTCTTGCATATTCGTTTGTTATTATTTCAAAGGTAATCGGCAAGATTTGTTTTCATGCACATTCGTCGGTTACCATTTCAAAGGTAATCGATACGATTTATTTTCAGCACATTCGTCGGTTACTATTTCAAAGGTAATCGGAAGGATTTATTTTCTTGCATATTTGTCGGTTACTATTTCAAAGGTAATCGGCAAGATTTATCTTCATGCACATTTGACGGTTACCATTTCAAAGGTAATCGACAGGATTTATTTTCAGCACATTCGATGGTTACTATTTCAAAGGTAATCGACATGATTTATTTTCTTGCATATTTGTCGGTTACTATTGCAAAGGTAATCGGCAATGATTTATTTTCATGCACATTCGTGAGTTACCATTTCAAAGGTAATCGGCAGGATTTATTTTTCATGCATATTCGTCGGTTACTATTTCAAAAGTAATCGGCAAGATTTATTTTTCATGCAAATTCGTCGGTTACTATTTCAAAGGTAACCAACAGGATTTATTTTCTTGCATATTTGTCGGTTACTATTTCAAAGGTAATCGGCAAGATTTATTTTCATGCACATTCGTCGGTTACCATTTAAAAGTTAATCGGCAAGATTTATTTTCAGCACATTCGTCGGTTACCATTTCAAAGGTAATCGGAAGGATTTATTTTCTTGCATTTTCGTCGGTTACCATTTCAAAGGTAATCGACAAGATTTGTTTTCATGCACATTCGTCGGTTACCATTTCAAAGGTAATCGATACGATTTATTTTCAGCACATTCGTAGGTTACTATTTCAAAGGTAATCGGAAGGATTTATTAACTTTCATATTTGTCGGTTACTATTTCAAAGGTAATCGGCAGGATTTATTTTCAGCTTATTCGTCGGTTACTATTTCAAAAGTAATCGGCAAGATTTATTTTTCATGCATATTCGTTGGCTACTATTTCAAAGGTAATCAACAGAATTTATTTTCTTGCATATTTGTCGGTTACTATTTCAAAGGTAATCGGCAAGATTTATTTTCATGCACATTCGTCGGTTACCATTTCAAAGTTAATCTTCAGGATTTATTTTCTGCACATTCGTCGGTTACCATTTCAAAGGTTATCGACATGATTTATTTTCAGCACATTCGTCGGTTACCATTTCAAAGGTAATCGGAAGGATTTATTTTCTTGCATATTCGTTTGTTATTATTTCAAAGGTAATCGGCAAGATTTGTTTTCATGCACATTCGTCGGTTACCATTTCAAAGGTAATCTATACGATTTATTTTCAGCACATTCGTCGGTTACTATTTCAAAGGTAATCGGAAGGATTTATTTTCTTGCATATTTGTCGGTTACTATTTCAAAGGTAATCGGCAAGATTTATTTTCATGCACATTTGTCGGTTACCATTTCAAAGGTAATCGACAGGATTTATTTTCAGCACATTCGTTGGTTACCATTTCACAGGTAATCGGCAGGATTTATTTTTCATGCATATTCGTCGGTTACTATTTCAAAAGTAATCGGCAAGATTTATTTTTCATGCATATTCGTCGGTTACTATTTCAAAGGTAATCAACAGGATTTATTTTCTTGCATATTTGTCGGTTACTATTTCAAAGGTAATCGACAAAATTTATTTTCAGGCACATTCGTTGGTTACCATTTCAAAGGTAATCGGCAAGATTTATTTTCATGCACATTCGTCGGTTACCATTTCAAAGTTAATCTTCAGGATTTATTTTCTGCACATTCGTCGGTTACCATTTCAAAGGTTATCGACATGATTTATTTTCAGCACATTCGTCGGTTACCATTTCAAAGGTAATCGGAAGGATTTATTTTCTTGCATATTCGTTTGTTATTATTTCAAAGGTAATCGGCAAGATTTGTTTTCATGCACATTCGTCGGTTACCATTTCAAAGGTAATCTATACGATTTATTTTCAGCACATTCGTCGGTTACCTTTTCAAAGGTAATTAGAAGGATATATTTTCTTGCATATTCGTCGGTTATTATTTCAAAGGTAATCGGCAAGATTTATTTTCATGCACATTCGTCGGTTACCATTTCAAAGGTAATCAGCAGGATTTATTTTCATGCAAATTCGTCAGTTACTAGTTCAAAAGTAATCGGCAAGCTTTATTTTTCATGCATATTCGTATGTAATCGGCAGGATTTATTTTCAGCTTATTCGTCGGTTACTATTTCAAAGGTAATCGGCAAAATTTATTTTTCATGCATATTCGTCGGTTACTATTTCAAAGGTAGTCGACATGATTTATTTTCAGCACATTCGTTGGTTACTATTTCAAAGGTAATTGGCAGGATTTATTTTTCATGCTTATTCGTCGGTTACTATTTCAAAGGTAATCGGCAGGATTTATTTTTCATGCATATTCGTCGGTTACTATTTCAAAAGTAATCGGCAAGATTTATTTTTCATGCATATTCGTTGGCTACTATTTCAAAGGTAATCAACAGAATTTATTTTCTTGCATATTTGTCGGTTACTATTTCAAAGGTAATCGGCAAGATTTATTTTCATGCACATTCGTCGGTTACCATTTCAAAGTTAATCTTCAGGATTTATTTTCTGCACATTCGTCGGTTACCATTTCAAAGGTTATCGACATGATTTATTTTCAGCACATTCGTCGGTTACCATTTCAAAGGTAATCGGAAGGATTTATTTTCTTGCATATTCGTTTGTTATTATTTCAAAGGTAATCGGCAAGATTTGTTTTCATGCACATTCGTCGGTTACCATTTCAAAGGTAATCTATAAGATTTATTTTCAGCACATTCGTCGGTTACTATTTCAAAGGTAATCGGAAGGATTTATTTTCTTGCATATTTGTCGGTTACTATTTCAAAGGTAATCGACAAGATTTATTTTCATGCACATTTGTCGGTTACCATTTCAAAGGTAATCGACAGGATTTATTTTCAGCACATTCGTTGGTTACTATTTCACAGGTAATCGACTGGATTTATTTTCTTGCATATTTGTCGGTTACCATTGCAATGGTAATCGGCAATGATTTATTTTCATGCACATTCGTCGGTTACTATTTCAAAGGTAATCGGCAGGATTTATTTTTCATGCATATTCGTCGGTTACTATTTCAAAAGTAATCGGCAAGATTTATTTTTCATGCATATTCGTCGGTTACTATTTCAAAGGTAATCAACAGAATTTATTTTCTTGCATATTTGTCGGTTACTATTTCAAAGGTAATCGGCAAGATTTATTTTCATGCACATTCGTCGGTTACCATTTCAAAGTTAATCTTCAGGATTTATTTTCTGCACATTCGTCGGTTACCATTTCAAAGGTTATCGACATGATTTATTTTCAGCACATTCGTCGGTTACCATTTCAAAGGTAATCGGAAGGATTTATTTTCTTGCATATTCGTTTGTTATTATTTCAAAGGTAATCGGCAAGATTTGTTTTCATGCACATTCGTCGGTTACCATTTCAAAGGTAATCTATACGATTTATTTTCAGCACATTCGTCGGTTACTATTTCAAAGGTAATCGGAAGGATTTATTTTCTTGCATATTTGTCGGTTACTATTTCAAAGGTAATCGGCAAGATTTATTTTCATGCACATTTGTCGGTTACCATTTCAAAGGTAATCGACAGGATTTATTTTCAGCACATTCGTTGGTTACCATTTCACAGGTAATCGGCAGGATTTATTTTTCATGCATATTCGTCGGTTACTATTTCAAAAGTAATCGGCAAGATTTATTTTTCATGCATATTCGTCGGTTACTATTTCAAAGGTAATCAACAGGATTTATTTTCTTGCATATTTGTCGGTTACTATTTCAAAGGTAATCGACAAAATTTATTTTCAGGCACATTCGTTGGTTACCATTTCAAAGGTAATCGACAGGATTTATTTTCAGCACATTCGTCGGTTACCTTTTCAAAGGTAATTAGAAGGATATATTTTCTTGCATATTCGTCGGTTATTATTTCAAAGGTAATCGGCAAGATTTATTTTCATGCACATTCGTCGGTTACCATTTCAAAGGTAATCAGCAGGATTTATTTTCATGCAAATTCGTCAGTTACTAGTTCAAAAGTAATCGGCAAGCTTTATTTTTTATGCATATTCGTATGTAATCGGCAGGATTTATTTTCAGCTTATTCGTCGGTTACTATTTCAAAGGTAATCGGCAAAATTTATTTTTCATGCTTATTCGTCGGTTACTATTTCAAAGGTAGTCGACATGATTTATTTTCAGCACATTCGTTGGTTACTATTTCAAAGGTAATTGGCAGGATTTATTTTTCATGCTTATTCGTCGGTTACTATTTCAAAGGTAATCGGCAGGATTTATTTTTCATGCATATTCGTCGGTTACTATTTCAAAAGTAATCGGCAAGATTTATTTTTCATGCATATTCGTTGGCTACTATTTCAAAGGTAATCAACAGAATTTATTTTCTTGCATATTTGTCGGTTACTATTTCAAAGGTAATCGGCAAGATTTATTTTCATGCACATTCGTCGGTTACCATTTCAAAGTTAATCTTCAGGATTTATTTTCTGCACATTCGTCGGTTACCATTTCAAAGGTTATCGACATGATTTATTTTCAGCACATTCGTCGGTTACCATTTCAAAGGTAATCGGAAGGATTTATTTTCTTGCATATTCGTTTGTTATTATTTCAAAGGTAATCGGCAAGATTTGTTTTCATGCACATTCGTCGGTTACCATTTCAAAGGTAATCTATAAGATTTATTTTCAGCACATTCGTCGGTTACTATTTCAAAGGTAATCGGAAGGATTTATTTTCTTGCATATTTGTCGGTTACTATTTCAAAGGTAATCGGCAAGATTTATTTTCATGCACATTTGTCGGTTACCATTTCAAAGGTAATCGACAGGATTTATTTTCAGCACATTCGTTGGTTACTATTTCACAGGTAATCGACTGGATTTATTTTCTTGCATATTTGTCGGTTACCATTGCAATGGTAATCGGCAATGATTTATTTTCATGCACATTCGTCGGTTACTATTTCAAAGGTAATCGGCAGGATTTATTTTTCATGCATATTCGTCGGTTACTAATTCAAAAGTAATCGGCAAGATTTATTTTTCATGCATATTCGTCGGTTACTATTTCAAAGGTAATCAACAGGATTTATTTTCTTGCATATTTGTCGGTTACTATTTCAAAGGTAATCGGCAAGATTTATTTTCATGCACATTCGTCGGTTACCATTTCAAAGTTAATCTGCAGGATTTATTTTCTGCACATTCGTCGATTACCATTTCAAAGGTAATCGACATGATTTATTTTCAGCACATTCGTCGGTTACCATTTGAAAGGTAATCGGAAGGATTTATTTTCTTGCATATTCGTTTGTTATTATTTCAAAGGTAATCGGCAAGATTTGTTTTCATGCACATTCGTCGGTTACCATTTCAAGGGTAATCGATACGATTTATTTTCAGCACATTCGTCGGTTACTATTTCAAAGGTAATCGGAAGGATTTATTTTCTTGCATATTTGTCGGTTACTATTTCAAAGGTAATCGGCAAGATTTATTTTCATGCACATTTGTCGGTTACCATTTCAAAGGTAATCGACAGGATTTATTTTCAGCACATTCGTTGGTTACCATTTCACAGGTAATCGGCAGGATTTATTTTTCATGCATATTCGTCGGTTACTATTTCAAAAGTAATCGGCAGGATTTATTTTTCATGCATATTCGTCGGTTACTATTTCAAAGGTAATCAACAGGATTTATTTTCTTGCATATTTGTCGGTTACTATTTCAAAGGTAATCGACAAAATTTATTTTCAGGCACATTCGTTGGTTACCATTTCAAAGGTAATCGACAGGATTTATTTTCAGCACATTCGTCGGTTTCCTTTTCAAAGGTAATTAGAAGGATATATTTTCCTGCATATTCGTCGGTTATTATTTCAAAGGTAATCGGCAAGATTTATTTTCATGCACATTCGTCGGTTACCATTTCAAAGGTAATCAGCAGGATTTATTTTCATGCAAATTCGTCAGTTACTAGTTCAAAAGTAATCGGCAAGCTTTATTTTTCATGCATATTCGTATGTAATCGGCAGGATTTATTTTCAGCTTATTCGTCGGTTACTATTTCAAAGGTAATCGGCAAAATTTATTTTTCATGCTTATTCGTCGGTTACTATTTCAAAGGTAGTCGACATGATTTATTTTCAGCACATTCGTTGGTTACTATTTCAAAGGTAATTGGCAGGATTTATTTTTCATGCATATTCGTCGGTTACTATTTCAAAAGTAATCGGCAAGATTTATTTTTCATGCATATTCGTTGGCTACTATTTCAAAGGTAATCAACAGAATTTATTTTCTTGCATATTTGTCGGTTACTATTTCAAAGGTAATCGACAAGATTTATTTTCATGCACATTCGTCGGTTACCATTTCAAAGTTAATCTTCAGGATTTATTTTCTGCACATTCGTCGGTTACCATTTCAAAGGTTATCGACATGATTTATTTTTAGCACATTCGTCGGTTACCATTTCAAAGGTAATCGGAAGGATTTATTTTCTTGCATATTCGTTTGTTATTATTTCAAAGGTAATCGGCAAGATTTGTTTTCATGCACATTCGTCGGTTACCATTTCAAAGGTAATCTATAAGATTTATTTTCAGCACATTCGTCGGTTACTATTTCAAAGGTAATCGGAAGGATTTATTTTCTTGCATATTTGTCGGTTACTATTTCAAAGGTAATCGGCAAGATTTATTTTCATGCACATTTGTCGGTTACCATTTCAAAGGTAATCGACAGGATTTATTTTCAGCACATTCGTTGGTTACTATTTCACAGGTAATCGACTGGATTTATTTTCTTGCATATTTGTCGGTTACCATTGCAATGGTAATTGGCAATGATTTATTTTCATGCACATTCGTCGATTACTATTTCAAAGGTAATCGGCAGGATTTATTTTTCATGCATATTCGTCGGTTACTATTTCAAAAGTAATCGGCAAGATTTATTTTTCATGCATATTCGTCGGTTACTATTTCAAAGGTAATCAACAGAATTTATTTTCTTGCATATTTGTCGGTTACTATTTCAAAGGTAATCGGCAAGATTTATTTTCATGCACATTCGTCGGTTACCATTTCAAAGTTAATCTTCAGGATTTATTTTCTGCACATTCGTCGGTTACCATTTCAAAGGTTATCGACATGATTTATTTTCAGCACATTCGTCGGTTACCATTTCAAAGGTAATCGGAAGGATTTATTTTCTTGCATATTCGTTTGTTATTATTTCAAAGGTAATCGGCAAGATTTGTTTTCATGCACATTCGTCGGTTACCATTTCAAAGGTAATCTATACGATTTATTTTCAGCACATTCGTCGGTTACTATTTCAAAGGTAATCGGAAGGATTTATTTTCTTGCATATTTGTCGGTTACTATTTCAAAGGTAATCGGCAAGATTTATTTTCATGCACATTTGTCGGTTACCATTTCAAAGGTAATCGACAGGATTTATTTTCAGCACATTCGTTGGTTACCATTTCACAGGTAATCGGCAGGATTTATTTTTCATGCATATTCGTCGGTTACTATTTCAAAAGTAATCGGCAAGATTTATTTTTCATGCATATTCGTCGGTTACTATTTCAAAGGTAATCAACAGGATTTATTTTCTTGCATATTTGTCGGTTACTATTTCAAAGGTAATCGACAAAATTTATTTTCAGGCACATTCGTTGGTTACCATTTCAAAGGTAATCGACAGGATTTATTTTCAGCACATTCGTCGGTTTCCTTTTCAAAGGTAATTAGAAGGATATATTTTCTTGCATATTCGTCGGTTATTATTTCAAAGGTAATCGGCAAGATTTATTTTCATGCACATTCGTCGGTTACCATTTCAAAGGTAATCAGCAGGATTTATTTTCATGCAAATTCGTCAGTTACTAGTTCAAAAGTAATCGGCAAGCTTTATTTTTCATGCATATTCGTATGTAATCGGCAGGATTTATTTTCAGCTTATTCGTCGGTTACTATTTCAAAGGTAATCGGCAAAATTTATTTTTCATGCTTATTCGTCGGTTACTATTTCAAAGGTAGTCGACATGATTTATTTTCAGCACATTCGTTGGTTACTATTTCAAAGGTAATTGGCAGGATTTATTTTTCATGCTTATTCGTCGGTTACTATTTCAAAGGTAATCGGCAGGATTTATTTTTCATGCATATTCGTCGGTTACTATTTCAAAAGTAATCGGCAAGATTTATTTTTCATGCATATTCGTTGGCTACTATTTCAAAGGTAATCAACAGAATTTATTTTCTTGCATATTTGTCGGTTACTATTTCAAAGGTAATCGGCAAGATTTATTTTCATGCACATTCGTCGGTTACCATTTCAAAGTTAATCTTCAGGATTTATTTTCTGCACATTCGTCGGTTACCATTTCAAAGGTTATCGACATGATTTATTTTCAGCACATTCGTCGGTTACCATTTCAAAGGTAATCGGAAGGATTTATTTTCTTGCATATTCGTTTGTTATTATTTCAAAGGTAATCGGCAAGATTTGTTTTCATGCACATTCGTCGGTTACCATTTCAAAGGTAATCTATAAGATTTATTTTCAGCACATTCGTCGGTTACTATTTCAAAGGTAATCGGAAGGATTTATTTTCTTGCATATTTGTCGGTTACTATTTCAAAGGTAATCGGCAAGATTTATTTTCATGCACATTTGTCGGTTACCATTTCAAAGGTAATCGACAGGATTTATTTTCAGCACATTCGTTGGTTACTATTTCACAGGTAATCGACTGGATTTATTTTCTTGCATATTTGTCGGTTACCATTGCAATGGTAATCGGCAACGATTTATTTTCATGCACATTCGTCGGTTACTATTTCAAAGGTAATCGGCAGGATTTATTTTTCATGCATATTCGTCGGTTACTATTTCAAAAGTAATCGGCAAGATTTATTTTTCATGCATATTCGTCGGTTACTATTTCAAAGGTAATCAACAGAATTTATTTTCTTGCATATTTGTCGGTTACTATTTCAAAGGTAATCGGCAAGATTTATTTTCATGCACATTCGTCGGTTACCATTTCAAAGTTAATCTTCAGGATTTATTTTCTGCACATTCGTCGGTTACCATTTCAAAGGTTATCGACATGATTTATTTTCAGCACATTCGTCGGTTACCATTTCAAAGGTAATCGGAAGGATTTATTTTCTTGCATATTCGTTTGTTATTATTTCAAAGGTAATCGGCAAGATTTGTTTTCATGCACATTCGTCGGTTACCATTTCAAAGGTAATCTATACGATTTATTTTCAGCACATTCGTCGGTTACTATTTCAAAGGTAATCAGAAGGGTTTATTTTCTTGCATATTTGTCGGTTACTATTTCAAAGGTAATCGGCAAGATTTATTTTCATGCACATTTGTCGGTTACCATTTCAAAGGTAATCGACACGATTTATTTTCAGCACATTCGTTGGTTACTATTTCATAGGTAATCGACTGGATTTATTTTCTTGCATATTTGTCGGTTACCATTGCAATGGTAATCGGCAATGATTTATTTTCAAGCACATTCGTCGGTTACTATTTCAAAGGTAATCGGCAGGATTTATTTTTCATGCATATTCGTCGGTTACTATTTCAAAAGTAATCGGCAAGATTTATTTTTCATGCATATTCGTCGGTTACTATTTCAAAGGTAATCAACAGAATTTATTTTCTTGCATATTTGTCGGTTACTATTTCAAAGGTAATCGGCAAGATTTATTTTCATGCACATTCGTCGGTTACCATTTCAAAGGTAATCGGAAGGATTTATTTTCTTGCATATTCGTCGGTTACCATTTCAAAGGTAATCGGAAGGATTTATTTTCTTGCACATTCGTTTGTTATTATTTCAAAGGTAATCGGCAAGATTTATTTTCATGCACATTCGTGGGTTACCATTTCAAAGGTAATCGACAGGATTTATTTTCAGCACATTCGTTGGTAACTATTTCAAAGGTAATCGACATGATTTATTTTCTTGCATATTTGTCGGTTCTATTGCAAAGGTAATCGGCAAAGATTTATTTTCATGCACATTCGTGGGTTACCATTTCAAAGGTAATCGGCAGGATTTATTTTTCATGCATATTCGTCGGTTACTATTTAAAAATTAATCGGCAAGATTTATTTTTCATGCATATTCGTCGGTTACTATTTCAAAGGGAATCAACAGGATTTATTTTCTTGCATATTTGTCGGTTACTATTTCAAAGGTAATCGGCAAGATTTATTTTCATGCACATTCGTCGGTTACCATTTCAAAGGTAATCAGCAGGATTTATTTTCTGCACATTCGTCGGTTACCATTTCAAAGGTAATCGACAGGATTTATTTTCAGCACATTCGTCGGTTACCATTTCAAAGGTAATCGGAAGGATTTATTTTCTTGCATATTCGTTTGTTATTATTTCAAAGGTAATCGGCAAGATTTATTTTCATGCAAATTCGTGGGTTACCATTTCAAAGGTAATCGACAGGATTTATTTTCAGCACATTCGTTGGTTACTATTTCAAAGGTAATCGACAGGATTTATTTTCTTGCATATTTGTCGGTTCTATTGCAAAGGTAATCGGCAAAGATTTATTTTCATGCACATTTGTGGGTTACCATTTCAAAGGTAATCGGCATGATTTATTTTCATGCAAATTCGTCAGTTACTATTTCAAAAGTAATCGGCAAGATTTATTTTTCATGCATATTCGTTGGTTACTATTTCAAAGGTAATCAACAGGATTTATTTTCTTGCATATTTGTCGGTTACTATTTCAAAGGTAATCGGCAAGATTTATTTTCATGCACATTCGTCGGTTACCATTTCAAAGGTAATCGGCAGGATTTATTTTCTGCACATTCGTCGGTTACCATTTCAAAGGTAATCGACAGGATTTATTTTCAGCACATTCGTCGGTTACCATTTCAAAGGTAATCGGAAGGATTTATTTTCTTGCATATTTGTCGGTTACTATTTCAAAGGTAATCGGCAAGATTTATTTTCATGCACATTTGTCGGTTACCATTTCAAAGGTAATCGACAGGATTTATTTTCAGCACATTCGTTGGTTACTATTTCACAGGTAATCGACTGGATTTATTTTCTTGCATATTTGTCGGTTACCATTGCAATGGTAATCGGCAATGATTTATTTTCATGCACATTCGTCGGTTACTATTTCAAAGGTAATCGGCAGGATTTATTTTTCATGCATATTCGTCGGTTACTATTTCAAAAGTAATCGGCAAGATTTATTTTTCATGCATATTCGTCGGTTACTATTTCAAAGGTAATCAACAGAATTTATTTTCTTGCATATTTGTCGGTTACTATTTCAAAGGTAATCGGCAAGATTTATTTTCATGCACATTCGTCGGTTACCATTTCAAAGTTAATCTTCAGGATTTATTTTCTGCACATTCGTCGGTTACCATTTCAAAGGTTATCGACATGATTTATTTTCAGCACATTCGTCGGTTACCATTTCAAAGGTAATCGGAAGGATTTATTTTCTTGCATATTCGTTTGTTATTATTTCAAAGGTAATCGGCAAGATTTGTTTTCATGCACATTCGTCGGTTACCATTTCATAGGTAATCAGCAGGATTTATTTTCTGCACATTCGTCGGTTACCATTTCAAAGGTAATCGACAGGATTTATTTTCAGCACATTCGTCGGTTACCATTTCAAAGGTAATCGGAAGGATTTATTTTCTTGCATATTCGTTTGTTATTATTTCAAAAGTAATCGGCAAGATTTATTTTCATGCAAATTCGTGGGTTACCATTTCAAAGGTAATCGACAGGATTTATTTTCAGCACATTCGTTGGTTACTATTTCAAAGGTAATCGACAGGATTTATTTTCTTGCATATTTGTCGGTTCTATTGCAAAGGTAATCGGCAAAGATTTATTTTCATGCACATTCGTGGGTTACCATTTCAAAGGTAATCGGCATGATTTATTTTCATGCAAATTCGTCAGTTACTATTTCAAAAGTAATCGGCAAGATTTATTTTTCATGCATATTCGTTGGTTACTATTTCAAAGGTAATGAACAGGATTTATTTTCTTGCATATTTGTCGGTTACTATTTCAAAGGTAATCGGCAAGATTTATTTTCATGCACATTCGTCGGTTACCATTTCAAAGGTAATCGGCAGGATTTATTTTCTGCACATTCGTCGGTTACCATTTCAAAGGTAATCGACAGGATTTATTTTCAGCACATTCGTCGGTTACCATTTCAAAGGTAATCGGAAGGATTTATTTTCTTGCATAATCGTTTGTTATTATTTCAAAGGTAATCGGCAAGATTTATTTTCATGCAAATTCGTGGGTTACCATTTCAAAGGTAATCGACAGGATTTATTTTCAGCACATTCGTTGGTTACTATTTCAAAGGTAATCGACAGGATTTATTTTCTTGCATATTTGTCGGTTCTATTGCATAGGTAATCGGCAAAGATTTATTTTCATGCACATTCGTGGGTTACCATTTCAAATGTAATCGGCATGATTTATTTTCATGCAAATTCGTCAGTTACTATTTCAAAAGTAATCGGCAAGATTTATTTTTCATGCATATTCGTCGGTTACTATTTCAAAGGTAATCAACAGGATTTATTTTCTTGCATATTTGTCGGTTACTATTTCAAAGGTAATCGGCAAGATTTATTTTCATGCACATTCGTCGGTTACCATTTCAAAGGTAATCGGCAGGATTTATTTTCTGCACATTCGTCGGTTACCATTTCAAAGGCAATCGACAGGATTTATTTTCAGCACATTCGTCGGTTACCATTTCAAAGGTAATCGGAAGGATTTATTTTCTTGCATATTCGTTTGTTATTATTTCAAAGGTAATCGGCAAGATTTATTTTCATGCACATTCGTGGGTTACCATTTCAAAGGCAATCGACAGGATTTATTTTCAGCACATTCGTCGGTTACCATTTCAAAGGTAATCGGAAGGATTTATTTTCTTGCATATTCGTTTGTTATTATTTCAAAAGTAATCGGCAAGATTTATTTTTCATGCATATTCGTCGGTTACTATTTCAAAGGTAATCAACAGGATTTATTTTCTTGCATATTTGTCGGTTACTATTTCAAAGGTAATCGGCAAGATTTATTTTCATGCACATTCGTCGGTTACCATTTCAAAGGTAATCGGCAGGATTTATTTTCTGCACATTCGTCGGTTACCATTTCAAAGGCAATCGACAGGATTTATTTTCAGCACATTCGTCGGTTACCATTTCAAAGGTAATCGGAAGGATTTATTTTCTTGCATATTCGTTTGTTATTATTTCAAAGGTAATCGGCAAGATTTATTTTCATGCACATTCGTGGGTTACCATTTCAAAGGTAATCGACAGGATTTATTTTCAGCACATTCATTTGTTACTATTTCAAAGGTAATCGACAGGATTTATTTTCTTGCCTATTTGTCGGTTCTATTGCAAAGGTAATCGGCAAAGATTTATTTTCATGCACATTCGTGGGTTACCATTTCAAAGGTAATTGGCATGATTTATTTTCATGCAAATTCGTCAGTTACTAGTTCAAAAGTAATCGGCAAGATTTATTTTTCATGCATATTCGTAGGTAATCGGCAGGATTTATTTTCACCACATTCGTCGGTTACTATTTCAAAGGTAATTGGCAGGATTTATTTTTCATGCTTATTCGTCGGTTACTATTTCAAAGGTAGTCGGCATGATTTATTTTCAGCACATTCGTCGTTTACTATTTCAAAGGTAATCGGCGGGATTTATTTTTCATGCATATTCGTCGGTTACTATTTCAAAAGTAATCGGCAAGATTTATTTTTCATGCATATTCGTCGGTTACTATTTCAAAAGTAATCAACAGGATTTATTTTCTTGCATATTTGTCGGTTACTATTTCAAAGGTAATCGACAAAATTTTATTTCAGGCACATTCGTCGGTTACCCTTTCAAAGGTAATCGACAGGATTTATTTTCAGCACATTCGTCGGTTACTTATTTTCATGCAAATTCGTGGGTTACCATTTCAAAGGTAATCGACAGGATTTATTTTCAGCACATTCGTTGGTTACTATTTCAAAGGTAATCGACAGGATTTATTTTCTTGCATATTTGTCGGTTCTATTGCATAGGTAATCGGCAAAGATTTATTTTCATGCACATTCGTGGGTTACCATTTCAAATGTAATCGGCATGATTTATTTTCATGCAAATTCGTCAGTTACTATTTCAAAAGTAATCGGCAAGATTTATTTTTCATGCATATTCGTCGGTTACTATTTCAAAGGTAATCAACAGGATTTATTTTCTTGCATATTTGTCGGTTACTATTTCAAAGGTAATCGGCAAGATTTATTTTCATGCACATTCGTCGGTTACCATTTCAAAGGTAATCGGCAGGATTTATTTTCTGCACATTCGTCGGTTACCATTTCAAAGGCAATCGACAGGATTTATTTTCAGCACATTCGTCGGTTACCATTTCAAAGGTAATCGGAAGGATTTATTTTCTTGCATATTCGTTTGTTATTATTTCAAAGGTAATCGGCAAGATTTATTTTCATGCACATTCGTGGGTTACCATTTCAAAGGTAATCGACAGGATTTATTTTCAGCACATTCATTTGTTACTATTTCAAAGGTAATCGACAGGATTTATTTTCTTGCCTATTTGTCGGTTCTATTGCAAAGGTAATCGGCAAAGATTTATTTTCATGCACATTCGTGGGTTACCATTTCAAAGGTAATTGGCATGATTTATTTTCATGCAAATTCGTCAGTTACTAGTTCAAAAGTAATCGGCAAGATTTATTTTTCATGCATATTCGTAGGTAATCGGCAGGATTTATTTTCACCACATTCGTCGGTTACTATTTCAAAGGTAATTGGCAGGATTTATTTTTCATGCTTATTCGTCGGTTACTATTTCAAAGGTAGTCGGCATGATTTATTTTCAGCACATTCGTCGTTTACTATTTCAAAGGTAATCGGCGGGATTTATTTTTCATGCATATTCGTCGGTTACTATTTCAAAAGTAATCGGCAAGATTTATTTTTCATGCATATTCGTCGGTTACTATTTCAAAAGTAATCAACAGGATTTATTTTCTTGCATATTTGTCGGTTACTATTTCAAAGGTAATCGACAAAATTTTATTTCAGGCACATTCGTCGGTTACCCTTTCAAAGGTAATCGACAGGATTTATTTTCAGCACATTCGTCGGTTACTATTTCAAAGTTAATCGGCATGATTTATTTTCTTGCATATTTGTCGGTTACTATTTCAAAGGTAATCGGCAAGATTTATTTTCATGCACATTTGTCGGTTACCATTTCAAAGGTACTCGACAGGATTTATTTTCAGCACATTCGTCGGTTACTATTGCAAAGGTAATCGGCAATGATTTATTTTCATGCACATTCGTGGGTTACCATTTCAAAGGTAATCGGCAGGATTTATTTTTCATGCATATTCGTCGGTTACTATTTCAAAAGTAATCGGCAAGATTTATTTTTCATGCATATTCGTCGGTTACTATTTCAAAGGTAATCAACAGGATTTATTTTCTTGCATATTTGTCGGTTACTATTTCAAAGGTAATCAGCAGGATTTATTTTTTGCACATTCGTCGGTTACCATTTCAAAGGTAATCGACAGGATTTATTTTCAGCACATTCGTCAGTTACCATTTCAAAGGTAATCGGAAGGATTTATTTTCTTGCATATTTGTTTGTTATTATTTCAAAGGTAATCGGCAAGATTTATTTTCATGCACATTCGTGGGTTACCATTTCAAAGGTAATCGACAGGATTTATTTTCAGCACATTCGTTGGTTACTATTTCAAAGGTAATCGACATGATTTATTTTCTTGCATATTTGTCGGTTCTATTGCAAAGGTAATCGGCAAAGATTTATTTTCATGCACATTCGTGGGTTACCATTTCAAAGGTAATCGGCAGGATTTATTTTTCATGCATATTCGTCGGTTACTATTTCAAAAGTAATCGGCAAGATTTATTTTTCATGCATATTCGTCGGTTACTATTTCAAAGGGAATCAACAGGATTTATTTTCTTGCATATTTGTCGTTACCATTTCAAAGGTAATCGGAAGGATTTATTTTCTTGCATATTCGTTTGTTATTATTTCAAAGGTAATCGGCAAGATTTATTTTCATGCACATTCGTGGGTTACCATTTCAAAGGTAATCGACAGGATTTATTTTCAGCACATTCGTTGGTTACTATTTCAAAGGTAATCGACAGGATTTATTTTCTTGCATATTTGTCGGTTCTATTGCAAAGGTAATCGGCAAAGATTTATTTTCATGCACATTCGTGGGTTACCATTTCAAAGGTAATCGGCATGATTTATTTTCATGCAAATTCGTCAGTTACTATTTCAAAAGTAATCGGCAAGATTTATTTTTCATGCATATTCGTCGGTTACTATTTCAAAGGTAATCAACAGGATTTATTTTCTTGCATATTTGTCGGTTACTATTTCAAAGGTAATCGGCAAGATTTATTTTCATGCACATTCGTCGGTTACCATTTCAAAGGTAATCGGCAGGATTTATTTTCTGCACATTCGTCGGTTACCATTTCGAAGGCAATCGACAGGATTTATTTTCAGCACATTCGTCAGTTACCATTTCAAAGGTAATCGGAAGGATTTATTTTCTTGCATATTCGTTTGTTATTATTTCAAAGGTAATCGGCAAGATTTATTTTCATGCACATTCATGGGTTACCATTTCAAAGGTAATCGATAGGATTTATTTTCAGCACATTCGTTTGTTACTATTTCAATGGTAATCGACAGGATTTATTTTCTTGCCTATTTGTCGGTTCTATTGCAAAGGTAATCGGCAAAGATTTATTTTCATGCACATTCGTGGGTTACCATTTCAAAGGTAATCGGCATGATTTATTTTCATGCAAATTCGTCAGTTACTAGTTCAAAAGTAATCGGCAAGATTTATTTTTCATGCATATTCGTAGGTAATCGGCAGGATTTATTTTCACCACATTCGTCGGTTACTATTTCAAAGGTAATCGGCAGGATTTATTTTTCATGCTTATTCGTCGGTTACTATTTCAAAGGTAGTCGGCATGATTTATTTTCAGCACATTCGTCGTTTACTATTTCAAAGGTAATCGGCAGGATTTATTTTTCATGCATATTCGTCGGTTACTATTTCAAAAGTAATCGGCAAGATTTATTTTTCATGCATATTCGTCGGTTACTATTTCAAAAGTAATCAACAGGATTTATTTTCTTGCATATTTGTCGGTTACTATTTCAAAGGTAATCGACAAAATTTTATTTCAAGCACATTCGTCGGTTACCCTTTCAAAGGTAATCGACAGGATTTATTTTCAGCACATTCGTCGGTTACTATTTCAAAGTTAATCGGCATGATTTATTTTCTTGCATATTTGTCGGTTACTATTTCAAAGGTAATCGGCAAGATTTATTTTCATGCACATTTGTCGGTTACCATTTCAAAGGTAATCGACAGGATTTATTTTCAGCACATTCGTCGGTTACTATTTCAAAGTTAATCGGCATGATTTATTTTCTTGCATATTTGTCGGTTACTATTTCAAAGGTAATCGGCAAGATTTATTTTCATGCACATTTGTCGGTTACCATTTCAAAGGAAATCGACAGGATTTATTTTCAGCACATTCGTTGGTTACTATTTCAAAGGTAATCGACAGGATTTATTTTCTTGCATATTTGTCGGTTACTATTGCAAAGGTAATCGGCAATGATTTATTTTTATGCACATTCGTGGGTTACCATTTCAAAGGTAATCAGCAGGATTTATTTTTCATGCATATTCGTCGGTTACTATTTCAAAAGTAATCGGCAAGATTTATTTTTCATGCATATTCGTCGGTTACTATTTCAAAGGTAATCAACAGGATTTATTTTCTTGCATATTTGTCGGTTACTATTTCAAAGGTAATCGGCAGGATTTATTTTTTGCACATTCGTCGGTTACCATTTCAAAGGTAATCGACAGGATTTATTTTCAGCACATTCGTCAGTTACCATTTCAAAGGTAATCGGAAGGATTTATTTTCTTGCATATTCGTTTGTTATTATTTCAAAGGTAATCGGCAAGATTTATTTTCATGCACATTCGTGGGTTACCATTTCAAAGGTAATCGACAGGATTTATTTTCAGCACATTCGTTGGTTACTATTTCAAAGGTAATCGATATGATTTATTTTCTTGCATATTTGTCGGTTCTATTGCAAAGGTAATCGGCAAAGATTTATTTTCATGCACATTCGTGGGTTACCATTTCAAAGGTAATCGGCAGGATTTATTTTTCATGCATATTCGTCGGTTACTATTTCAAAAGTAATCGGCAAGATTTATTTTTCATGCATATTCGTCGGTTACTATTTCAAAGGGAATCAACAGGATTTATTTTCTTGCATATTTGTCGGTTACTATTTCAAAGGTAATCGGCAAGATTTATTTTCATGCACATTCGTCGGTTACCATTTCAAAGGTAATCGGCAGGATTTATTTTCTGCACATTCGTCGGTTACCATTTCAAAGGTAATCGACAGGATTTATTTTCAGCACATTCGTCGGTTACCATTTCAAAGGTAATCGGAAGGATTTATTTTCTTGCATATTCGTTTGTTATTATTTCATAGGTAATCGGCAAGATTTATTTTCGTGCACATTCGTGGGTTACCATTTCAAAGGTAATCGACAGGATTTATTTTCAGCACATTCGTTGGTTACTATTTCAAAGGTAATCGACAGGATTTATTTTCTTGCATATTTGTCGGTTCTATTGCAAAGCTAATCGGCAAAGATTTATTTTCATGCACATTCGTGGGTTACCATTTCAAAGGTAATCGGCATGATTTATTTTCATGCAAATTCGTCAGTAACTATTTCAAAAGTAATTGGCAAGATTTATTTTTCATGCATATTCGTCGGTAACTATTTCAAAGGTAATCAACAGGATTTATTTTCTTGCATGTTTGTCGGTTACTATTTCAAAGGTAATCGGCAAGATTTATTTTCATGCACATTCGTCGGTTACCATTTCAAAGGTAATCGGCAGGATTTATTTTCTGCACATTCGTCGGTTACCATTTCAAAGGCAATCGACAGGATTTATTTTCAGCACATTCGTCGGTTACCATTTCAAAGGTAATCGGAAGGATTTATTTTCTTGCATATTCGTTTGTTATTATTTCAAAGGTAATCGGCAAGATTTATTTTCATGCACATTCGTGGGTTACCATTTCAAAGGTAATCGACAGGATTTATTTTCAGCACATTCGTTTGTTACTATTTCAAAAGTAATCGACAGGATTTATTTTCTTGCCTATTTGTCGGTTCTATTGCAAAGGTAATCGGCAAAGATTTATTTTCATGCACATTCGTGGGTTACCATTTCAAAGGTAATCGGCATGATTTATTTTCATGCAAATTCGTCAGTTACTAGTTCAAAAGTAATCGGCAAGATTTATTTTTCATGCATATTCGTAGGTAATCGGCAGGATTTATTTTCACCACATTCGTCGGTTACTATTTCAAAGGTAATCGGCAGGATTTATTTTTCATGCTTATTCGTCGGTTACTATTTCAACGGTAGTCAGCATGATTTATTTTCAGCACATTCGTCGTTTACTATTTCAAAGGTAATCGGAAGGATTTATTTTTCATGCATATTCGTCGGTTACTATTTCAAAAGTAATCGGCAAGATTTATTTTTCATGCATATTCGTCGGTTACTAATTCAAAGGTAATCAACAGGATTTATTTTCTTGCATATTTGTCGGTTACTATTTCAAAGGTAATCGGCAGGATTTATTTTTTGCACATTCGTCGGTTACCATTTCAAAGGTAATCGACAGGATTTATTTTCAGCACATTCGTCAGTTACCATTTCAAAGGTAATCGGAAGGATTTATTTTCTTGCATATTCGTTTGTTATTATTTCAAAGGTAATCGGCAAGATTTATTTTCATGCACATTCGTGGGTTACCATTTCAAAGGTAATCGACAGGATTTATTTTCAGCACATTCGTTGGTTACTATTTCAAAGGTAATCGATATGATTTATTTTCTTGCATATTTGTCGGTTCTATTGCAAAGGTAATCGGCAAAGATTTATTTTCATGCACATTCGTGGGTTACCATTTCAAAGGTAATCGGCAGGATTTATTTTTCATGCATATTCGTCGGTTACTATTTCAAAAGTAATCGGCAAGATTTATTTTTCATGCATATTCGTCGGTTACTATTTCAAAGGGAATCAACAGGATTTATTTTCTTGCATATTTGTCGGTTACTATTTCAAAGGTAATCGGCAAGATTTATTTTCATGCACATTCGTCGGTTACCATTTCAAAGGTAATCGGCAGGATTTATTTTCTGCACATTCGTCGGTTACCATTTCAAAGGTAATCGACAGGATTTATTTTCAGCACATTCGTCGGTTACCATTTCAAAGGTAATCGGAAGGATTTATTTTCTTGCATATTCGTTTGTTATTATTTCATAGGTAATCGGCAAGATTTATTTTCGTGCACATTCGTGGGTTACCATTTCAAAGGTAATCGACAGGATTTATTTTCAGCACATTCGTTGGTTACTATTTCAAAGGTAATCGACAGGATTTATTTTCTTGCATATTTGTCGGTTCTATTGCAAAGCTAATCGGCAAAGATTTATTTTCATGCACATTCGTGGGTTACCATTTCAAAGGTAATCGGCATGATTTATTTTCATGCAAATTCGTCAGTAACTATTTCAAAAGTAATTGGCAAGATTTATTTTTCATGCATATTCGTCGGTAACTATTTCAAAGGTAATCAACAGGATTTATTTTCTTGCATGTTTGTCGGTTACTATTTCAAAGGTAATCGGCAAGATTTATTTTCATGCACATTCGTCGGTTACCATTTCAAAGGTAATCGGCAGGATTTATTTTCTGCACATTCGTCGGTTACCATTTCAAAGGCAATCGACAGGATTTATTTTCAGCACATTCGTCGGTTACCATTTCAAAGGTAATCGGAAGGATTTATTTTCTTGCATATTCGTTTGTTATTATTTCAAAGGTAATCGGCAAGATTTATTTTCATGCACATTCGTGGGTTACCATTTCAAAGGTAATCGACAGGATTTATTTTCAGCACATTCGTTGGTTACTATTTCAAAGGTAATCGATATGATTTATTTTCTTGCATATTTGTCGGTTCTATTGCAAAGGTAATCGGCAAAGATTTATTTTCATGCACATTCGTGGGTTACCATTTCAAAGGTAATCGGCAGGATTTATTTTTCATGCATATTCGTCGGTTACTATTTCAAAAGTAATCGGCAAGATTTATTTTTCATGCATATTCGTCGGTTACTATTTCAAAGGGAATCAACAGGATTTATTTTCTTGCATATTTGTCGGTTACTATTTCAAAGGTAATCGGCAAGATTTATTTTCATGCACATTCGTCGGTTACCATTTCAAAGGTAATCGGCAGGATTTATTTTCTGCACATTCGTCGGTTACCATTTCAAAGGTAATCGACAGGATTTATTTTCAGCACATTCGTCGGTTACCATTTCAAAGGTAATCGGAAGGATTTATTTTCTTGCATATTCGTTTGTTATTATTTCATAGGTAATCGGCAAGATTTATTTTCGTGCACATTCGTGGGTTACCATTTCAAAGGTAATCGACAGGATTTATTTTCAGCACATTCGTTGGTTACTATTTCAAAGGTAATCGACAGGATTTATTTTCTTGCATATTTGTCGGTTCTATTGCAAAGCTAATCGGCAAAGATTTATTTTCATGCACATTCGTGGGTTACCATTTCAAAGGTAATCGGCATGATTTATTTTCATGCAAATTCGTCAGTAACTATTTCAAAAGTAATTGGCAAGATTTATTTTTCATGCATATTCGTCGGTAACTATTTCAAAGGTAATCAACAGGATTTATTTTCTTGCATGTTTGTCGGTTACTATTTCAAAGGTAATCGGCAAGATTTATTTTCATGCACATTCGTCGGTTACCATTTCAAAGGTAATCGGCAGGATTTATTTTCTGCACATTCGTCGGTTACCATTTCAAAGGCAATCGACAGGATTTATTTTCAGCACATTCGTCGGTTACCATTTCAAAGGTAATCGGAAGGATTTATTTTCTTGCATATTCGTTTGTTATTATTTCAAAGGTAATCGGCAAGATTTATTTTCATGCACATTCGTGGGTTACCATTTCAAAGGTAATCGACAGGATTTATTTTCAGCACATTCGTTTGTTACTATTTCAAAAGTAATCGACAGGATTTATTTTCTTGCCTATTTGTCGGTTCTATTGCAAAGGTAATCGGCAAAGATTTATTTTCATGCACATTCGTGGGTTACCATTTCAAAGGTAATCGGCATGATTTATTTTCATGCAAATTCGTCAGTTACTAGTTCAAAAGTAATCGGCAAGATTTATTTTTCATGCATATTCGTAGGTAATCGGCAGGATTTATTTTCACCACATTCGTCGGTTACTATTTCAAAGGTAATCGGCAGGATTTATTTTTCATGCTTATTCGTCGGTTACTATTTCAACGGTAGTCAGCATGATTTATTTTCAGCACATTCGTCGTTTACTATTTCAAAGGTAATCGGAAGGATTTATTTTTCATGCATATTCGTCGGTTACTATTTCAAAAGTAATCGGCAAGATTTATTTTTCATGCATATTCGTCGGTTACTAATTCAAAGGTAATCAACAGGATTTATTTTCTTGCATATTTGTCGGTTACTATTTCAAAGGTAATCGGCAGGATTTATTTTTTGCACATTCGTCGGTTACCATTTCAAAGGTAATCGACAGGATTTATTTTCAGCACATTCGTCAGTTACCATTTCAAAGGTAATCGGAAGGATTTATTTTCTTGCATATTCGTTTGTTATTATTTCAAAGGTAATCGGCAAGATTTATTTTCATGCACATTCGTGGGTTACCATTTCAAAGGTAATCGACAGGATTTATTTTCAGCACATTCGTTGGTTACTATTTCAAAGGTAATCGATATGATTTATTTTCTTGCATATTTGTCGGTTCTATTGCAAAGGTAATCGGCAAAGATTTATTTTCATGCACATTCGTGGGTTACCATTTCAAAGGTAATCGGCAGGATTTATTTTTCATGCATATTCGTCGGTTACTATTTCAAAAGTAATCGGCAAGATTTATTTTTCATGCATATTCGTCGGTTACTATTTCAAAGGGAATCAACAGGATTTATTTTCTTGCATATTTGTCGGTTACTATTTCAAAGGTAATCGGCAAGATTTATTTTCATGCACATTCGTCGGTTACCATTTCAAAGGTAATCGGCAGGATTTATTTTCTGCACATTCGTCGGTTACCATTTCAAAGGTAATCGACAGGATTTATTTTCAGCACATTCGTCGGTTACCATTTCAAAGGTAATCGGAAGGATTTATTTTCTTGCATATTCGTTTGTTATTATTTCATAGGTAATCGGCAAGATTTATTTTCGTGCACATTCGTGGGTTACCATTTCAAAGGTAATCGACAGGATTTATTTTCAGCACATTCGTTGGTTACTATTTCAAAGGTAATCGACAGGATTTATTTTCTTGCATATTTGTCGGTTCTATTGCAAAGCTAATCGGCAAAGATTTATTTTCATGCACATTCGTGGGTTACCATTTCAAAGGTAATCGGCATGATTTATTTTCATGCAAATTCGTCAGTAACTATTTCAAAAGTAATTGGCAAGATTTATTTTTCATGCATATTCGTCGGTAACTATTTCAAAGGTAATCAACAGGATTTATTTTCTTGCATGTTTGTCGGTTACTATTTCAAAGGTAATCGGCAAGATTTATTTTCATGCACATTCGTCGGTTACCATTTCAAAGGTAATCGGCAGGATTTATTTTCTGCACATTCGTCGGTTACCATTTCAAAGGCAATCGACAGGATTTATTTTCAGCACATTCGTCGGTTACCATTTCAAAGGTAATCGGAAGGATTTATTTTCTTGCATATTCGTTTGTTATTATTTCAAAGGTAATCGGCAAGATTTATTTTCATGCACATTCGTGGGTTACCATTTCAAAGGTAATCGACAGGATTTATTTTCAGCACATTCGTTTGTTACTATTTCAAAAGTAATCGACAGGATTTATTTTCTTGCCTATTTGTCGGTTCTATTGCAAAGGTAATCGGCAAAGATTTATTTTCATGCACATTCGTGGGTTACCATTTCAAAGGTAATCGGCATGATTTATTTTCATGCAAATTCGTCAGTTACTAGTTCAAAAGTAATCGGCAAGATTTATTTTTCATGCATATTCGTAGGTAATCGGCAGAATTTATTTTCACCACATTCGTCGGTTACTATTTCAAAGGTAATCGGCAGGATTTATTTTTCATGCTTATTCGTCGGTTACTATTTCAACGGTAGTCAGCATGATTTATTTTCAGCACATTCGTCGTTTACTATTTCAAAGGTAATCGGAAGGATTTATTTTTCATGCATATTCGTCGGTTACTATTTCAAAAGTAATCGGCAAGATTTATTTTTCATGCATATTCGTCGGTTACTAATTCAAAGGTAATCAACAGGATTTATTTTCTTGCATATTTGTCGGTTACTATTTCAAAGGTAATCGGCAAGATTTATTTTCATGCACATTCGTCGGTTACCATTTCAAAGGTAATCGGCAGGATTTATTTTCTGCACATTCGTCGGTTACCATTTCAAAGGCAATCGACAGGATTTATTTTCATCACATTCGTCGGTTACCATTTCAAAGGTAATCGGAAGGATTTATTTTCTTGCATATTCGTTTGTTATTATTTCAAAGGTAATCGGCAAGATTTATTTTCATGCACATTCGTGGGTTACCATTTCAAAGGTAATCGACAGGATTTATTTTCAGCACATTCATTGGTTACTATTTCAAAGGTAATCGACAGGATTTATTTTCTTGCCTATTTGTCGGTTCTATTGCAAAGGTAATCGGCAAAGATTTATTTTCATGCACATTCGTGGGTTACCATTTCAAAGGTAATCGACATGATTTATTTTCATGCAAATTCGTCAGTTACTAGTTCAAAAGTAATCGGCAAGATTTATTTTTCATGCATATTCGTAGGTAATCGGCAGGATTTATTTTCACCACATTCGTCGGTAACTATTTCAAAGGTAATCGGCAGGATTTATTTTTCATGCTTATTCGTCGGTTACTATTTCAAAGGTAGTCGGCATGATTTATTTTCAGCACATTCGTCGTTTACTATTTCAAAGGTAATCGGCAGGATTTATTTTTCATGCATATTCGTCGGTTACTATTTCAAAAGTAATCGGCAAGATTTATTTTTCATGCATATTCGTTGGTTACTATTTCAAAGGTAATCAACAGGATTTATTTTCTTGCATATTTGTCGGTTACTATTTCAAAGGTAATCGGCAAGATTTATTTTCATGCACATTTGTCGGTTACCATTTCAAAGGTAATCGACAAGATTTATTTTCAGCACATTCGTTGGTTACTATTTCAAAGGTAATCGACAGGATTTATTTTCTTGCATATTTGTCGGTTACTATTGCAAAGGTAATCGGCAATGATTTATTTTCATGCACATTCGTGGGTTACTATTTCAAAGGTAATAGGCAGGATTTATTTTTCATGCATATTCGTCGGTTACTATTTCAAAAGTAATCGGCAAGATTTATTTTTCATGCATATTCGTCGGTTACAATTTCAAAGGTAATCAACATGATTTATTTTCTTGCATATTTGTCGGTTACTATTTCAAAGGTAATCGACAAGATTTATTTTCATGCACATTTGTCGGTTACCATTTCAAAGGTAATCGGCAGGATTTATTTTTTGCACATTCGTCGGTTACCATTTCAAAGGTAATCGACAGGATTTATTTTCAGCACATTCTTCAGTTACCATTTCAAAGGTAATCGGAAGGATTTATTTTCTTGCATATTCGTTTGTTATTATTTCAAAGGTAATCGGCAAGATTTATTTTCATGCACATTCGTGGGTTACCATTTCAACGGTAATCGACAGGATTTATTTTCAGCACATTCGTTGGTTACTATTTCAAAGGTAATCGACATGATTTATTTTCTTGCATATTTGTCGGTTCTATTGCAAAGGTAATTGGCAAAGATTTATTTTCATGCACATTCGTGGGTTACCATTTCAAAGGTAATCGGCAGGATTTATTTTTCATGCATATTCGTCGGTTACTATTTCAAAAGTAATCGGCAAGATTTATTTTTCATGCATATTCGTCGGTTACTATTTCAAAGGGCATCAACAGGATTTATTTTCATGCACATTTGTCGGTTACCATTTCAAAGGTAATCGGCAGGATTTATTTTCTGCACATTCGTCGGTTACCATTTCAAAGGTAATCGACATGATTTATTTTCAGCACATTCGTCGGTTACCATTTCAAAGGTAATCGGAAGGATTTATTTTCTTGCATATTCGTTTGTTATTATTTCAAAGGTAATCGGCAAGATTTATTTTCATGCACATTCGTGGGTTACCATTTCAAAGGTAATCGACAGGATTTATTTTCAGCACATTCGTTGGTTACTATTTCAAAGGTAATCGACAGGATTTATTTTCTTGCATATTTGTCGGTTCTATTGCAAAGGTAATCGGCAAAGATTTATTTTCATGCACATTCGTGGGTTACCATTTCAAAGGTAATCGGCATGATTTATTTTCATGCAAATTCGTCAGTTACTATTTCAAAAGTAATCGGCAAGATTTATTTTTCATGCATATTCGTCGGTTAC
The DNA here is from genome assembly GCA_958299785.1 of Medicago lupulina. Lineage (NCBI taxonomy): Eukaryota > Viridiplantae > Streptophyta > Magnoliopsida > Fabales > Fabaceae > Medicago > Medicago lupulina. The sequence continues at coordinate 37,917,889 of OY283143.1, read as the reverse complement.
TATTTCAAAGGTAATCAACAGGATTTATTTTCTTGCATATTTGTCGGTTACTATTTCAAAGGTAATCGGCAAGATTTATTTTCATGCACATTCGTCGGTTACCATTTCAAAGGTAATCGGCAGGATTTATTTTCTGCACATTTGTCGGTTACCATTTCAAAGGCAATCGACAGGATTTATTTTCATCACATTCGTCGGTTACCATTTCAAAGGTAATCGTAAGGATTTATTTTCTTGCATATTCGTTTGTTATTATTTCAAAGGTAATCGGCAAGATTTATTTTCATGCACATTCGTGGGTTACCATTTCAAAGGTAATCGACAGGATTTATTTTCAGCACATTCGTTGGTTACTATTTCAAAGGTAATCGACAGGATTTATTTTCTTGCCTATTTGTCGGTTCTATTGCAAAGGTAATCGGCAAAGATTTATTTTCATGCACATTCGTGGGTTACCATTTCAAAGGTAATCGGCATGATTTATTTTCATGCAAATTCGTCAGTTACTAGTTCAAAAGTAATCGGCAAGATTTATTTTTCATGCATATTCGTAGGTAATCGGCAGGATTTATTTTCACCACATTCGTCGGTAACTATTTCAAAGGTAATCGGCAGGATTTATTTTTCATGCTTATTCGTCGGTTACTATTTCAAAGGTAGTCGGCATGATTTATTTTCAGCACATTCGTCGTTTACTATTTCAAAGGTAATCGGCAGGATTTATTTTTCATGCATATTCGTCGGTTACTATTTCAAAAGTAATCGGCAAGATTTATTTTTCATGCATATTCGTCGGTTACTATTTCAAAGGTAATCAACAGGATTTATTTTCTTGCATATTTGTCGGTTACTATTTCTAAGGTAATCGGCAAGATTTATTTTCATGCACATTTGTCGGTTACCATTTCAAAGGTAATCGACAAGATTTATTTTCAGCACATTCGTTGGTTACTATTTCAAAGGTAATCGACAGGATTTATTTTCTTGCATATTTGTCGGTTACTATTGCAAAGGTAATCGGCAATGATTTATTTTCATGCACATTCGTGGGTTACCATTTCAAAGGTAATAGGCAGGATTTATTTTTCATGCATATTCGTCGGTTACTATTTCAAAAGTAATCGGCAAGATTTATTTTTCATGCATATTCGTCGGTTACTATTTCAAAGGTAATCAACATGATTTATTTTCTTGCATATTTGTCGGTTACTATTTCAAAGGTAATCGGCAAGATTTATTTTCATGCACATTTGTCGGTTACCATTTCAAAGGTAATCGGCAGGATTTATTTTTTGCACATTCGTCGGTTACCATTTCAAAGGTAATCGACATGATTTATTTTCAGCACATTCGTCGGTTACCATTTCAAAGGTAATCGGAAGGATTTATTTTCTTGCATATTCGTTTGTTATTATTTCAAAGGTAATCGGCAAGATTTATTTTCATGCACATTCGTGGGTTACCATTTCAAAGGTAATCGACAGGATTTATTTTCAGCACATTCGTTGGTTACTATTTCAAAGGTAATCGACAGGATTTATTTTCTTGCATATTTGTCGGTTCTATTGCAAAGGTAATCGGCAAAGATTTATTTTCATGCACATTCGTGGGTTACCATTTCAAAGGTAATCGGCATGATTTATTTTCATGCAAATTCGTCAGTTACTATTTCAAAAGTAATCGGCAAGATTTATTTTTCATGCATATTCGTCGGTTACTATTTCAAAGGTAATCAACAGGATTTATTTTCTTGCATATTTGTCGGTTACTATTTCAAAGGTAATCGGCAAGATTTATTTTCATGCACATTCGTCGGTTACCATTTCAAAGGTAATCGGCAGGATTTATTTTCTGCACATTTGTCGGTTACCATTTCAAAGGCAATCGACAGGATTTATTTTCATCACATTCGTCGGTTACCATTTCAAAGGTAATCGTAAGGATTTATTTTCTTGCATATTCGTTTGTTATTATTTCAAAGGTAATCGGCAAGATTTATTTTCATGGACATTCGTGGGTTACCATTTCAAAGGTAATCGACAGGATTTATTTTCAGCACATTCGTTGGTTACTATTTCAAAGGTAATCGACAGGATTTATTTTCTTGCCTATTTGTCGGTTCTATTGCAAAGGTAATCGGCAAAGATTTATTTTCATGCACATTCGTGGGTTACCATTTCAAAGGTAATCGGCATGATTTATTTTCATGCAAATTCGTCAGTTACTAGTTCAAAAGTAATCGGCAAGATTTATTTTTCATGCATATTCGTAGGTAATCGGCAGGATTTATTTTCACCACATTCGTCGGTAACTATTTCAAAGGTAATCGGCAGGATTTATTTTTCATGCTTATTCGTCGGTTACTATTTCAAAGGTAGTCGGCATGATTTATTTTCAGCACATTCGTCGTTTACTATTTCAAAGGTAATCGGCAGGATTTATTTTTCATGCATATTCGTCGGTTACTATTTCAAAAGTAATCGGCAAGATTTATTTTTCATGCATATTCGTCGGTTACTATTTCAAAGGTAATCAACAGGATTTATTTTCTTGCATATTTGTCGGTTACTATTTCTAAGGTAATCGGCAAGATTTATTTTCATGCACATTTGTCGGTTACCATTTCAAAGGTAATCGACAAGATTTATTTTCAGCACATTCGTTGGTTACTATTTCAAAGGTAATCGACAGGATTTATTTTCTTGCATATTTGTCGGTTACTATTGCAAAGGTAATCGGCAATGATTTATTTTCATGCACATTCGTGGGTTACCATTTCAAAGGTAATAGGCAGGATTTATTTTTCATGCATATTCGTCGGTTACTATTTCAAAAGTAATCGGCAAGATTTATTTTTCATGCATATTCGTCGGTTACTATTTCAAAGGTAATCAACATGATTTATTTTCTTGCATATTTGTCGGTTACTATTTCAAAGGTAATCGGCAAGATTTATTTTCATGCACATTTGTCGGTTACCATTTCAAAGGTAATCGGCAGGATTTATTTTTTGCACATTCGTCGGTTACCATTTCAAAGGTAATCGACATGATTTATTTTCAGCACATTCGTCGGTTACCATTTCAAAGGTAATCGGAAGGATTTATTTTCTTGCATATTCGTTTGTTATTATTTCAAAGGTAATCGGCAAGATTTATTTTCATGCACATTCGTGGGTTACCATTTCAAAGGTAATCGACAGGATTTATTTTCAGCACATTCGTTGGTTACTATTTCAAAGGTAATCGACAGGATTTATTTTCTTGCATATTTGTCGGTTCTATTGCAAAGGTAATCGGCAAAGATTTATTTTCATGCACATTCGTGGGTTACCATTTCAAAGGTAATCGGCATGATTTATTTTCATGCAAATTCGTCAGTTACTATTTCAAAAGTAATCGGCAAGATTTATTTTTCATGCATATTCGTCGGTTACTATTTCAAAGGTAATCAACAGGATTTATTTTCTTGCATATTTGTCGGTTACTATTTCAAAGGTAATCGGCAAGATTTATTTTCATGCACATTCGTCGGTTACCATTTCAAAGGTAATCGGCAGGATTTATTTTCTGCACATTTGTCGGTTACCATTTCAAAGGCAATCGACAGGATTTATTTTCATCACATTCGTCGGTTACCATTTCAAAGGTAATCGTAAGGATTTATTTTCTTGCATATTCGTTTGTTATTATTTCAAAGGTAATCAGCAAGATTTATTTTCATGCACATTCGTGGGTTACCATTTCAAAGGTAATCGACAGGAATTATTTTCAGCACATTCGTTGGTTACTATTTCAAAGGTAATCGACAGGATTTATTTTCTTGCCTATTTGTCGGTTCTATTGCAAAGGTAATCGGCAAAGATTTATTTTCATGCACATTCGTGGGTTACCATTTCAAAGGTAATCGGCATGATTTATTTTCATGCAAATTCGTCAGTTACTAGTTCAAAAGTAATCGGCAAGATTTATTTTTCATGCATATTCGTAGGTAATCGGCAGGATTTATTTTCACCACATTCGTCGGTAACTATTTCAAAGGTAATCGGCAGGATTTATTTTTCATGCTTATTCGTCGGTTACTATTTCAAAGGTAGTCGGCATGATTTATTTTCAGCACATTCGTCGTTTACTATTTCAAAGGTAATCGGCAGGATTTATTTTTCATGCATATTCGTCGGTTACTATTTCAAAAGTAATCGGCAAGATTTATTTTTCATGCATATTCGTCGGTTACTATTTCAAAGGTAATCAACAGGATTTATTTTCTTGCATATTTGTCGGTTACTATTTCTAAGGTAATCGGCAAGATTTATTTTCATGCACATTTGTCGGTTACCATTTCAAAGGTAATCGACAAGATTTATTTTCAGCACATTCGTTGGTTACTATTTCAAAGGTAATCGACAGGATTTATTTTCTTGCATATTTGTCGGTTACTATTGCAAAGGTAATCGGCAATGATTTATTTTCATGCACAATCGTGGGTTACCATTTCAAAGGTAATAGGCAGGATTTATTTTTCATGCATATTCGTCGGTTACTATTTCAAAAGTAATCGGCAAGATTTATTTTTCATGCATATTCGTCGGTTACTATTTCAAAGGTAATCAACATGATTTATTTTCTTGCATATTTGTCGGTTACTATTTCAAAGGTAATCGGCAAGATTTATTTTCATGCACATTTGTCGGTTACCATTTCAAAGGTAATCGGCAGGATTTATTTTTTGCACATTCGTCGGTTACCATTTCAAAAGTAATCGGCAAGATTTATTTTTCATGCATATTCGTCGGTTACTATTTCAAAGGGCATCAACAGGATTTATTTTCTTGCATATTTGTCGGTTACTATTTCAAAGGTAATCGGCAAGATTTATTTTCATGCACATTCGTCGGTTACCATTTCAAAGGTAATCGGCAGGATTTATTTTCTGCACATTCGTCGGTTTCCATTTCAAAGGTAATCGACAGGATTTATTTTCAGCACATTCGTCGGTTACCATTTCAAAGGTAATCGGAAGGATTTATTTTCTTGCATATTCGTTTGTTATTATTTCAAAGGTAATCGGCAAGATTTATTTTCATGCACATTCGTGGGTTACCATTTCAAAGGTAATCGACAGGATTTATTTTCAGCACATTCGTTGGTTACTATTTCAAAGGTAATCGACAGGATTTATTTTCTTGCATATTTGTTGGTTCTATTGCAAAGGTAATCGGCAAAGATTTATTTTCATGCACATTCGTGGGTTACCATTTCAAAGGTAATCGGCATGATTTATTTTCATGCAAATTCGTCAGTTACTATTTCAAAAGTAATCGGCAAGATTTATTTTTCATGCATATTCGTAGGTAATCGGGAGGATTTATTTTCACCACATTCGTCGGTTACTATTTCAAAGGTAATCGGCAGGATTTATTTTTCATGCTTATTCGTCGGTTACTATTTCAAAGGTAGTCGGCATGATTTATTTTCAGCACATTCGTCGTTTACTATTTCAAAGGTAATCGGCAGGATTTATTTTTCATGCATATTCGTCGGTTACTATTTCAAAAGTAATCGGCAAGATTTATTTTTCATGCATATTCGTCGGTTACTATTTCAAAGGTAATCAACAGGATTTATTTTCTTGCATATTTGTCGGTTACTATTTCAAAGGTAATCGGCAAGATTTATTTTCATGCACATTTGTCGGTTACCATTTCAAAGGTAATCGGCAGGATTTATTTTTCATGCATATTCGTCGGTTACTATTTCAAAAGTAATCGGCAAGATTTATTTTTCATGCATATTCGTCGGTTACTATTTCAAAGGTAATCAACAGGATTTATTTTCTTGCATATTTGTCGGTTACTATTTCAAAGGTAATCGGCAAGATTTATTTTCATGCACATTTGTCGGTTACCATTTCAAAGGTAATCGCAGGATTTATTTTCAGCACATTCGTTGGTTACTATTTCAAAGGTAATCGGAAAGATTTATTTTCTTGCATATTTGTCGGTTACTATTGCAAAGGTAATCGGCAAGATTTATTTTCATGCACATTCGTGGGTTACCATTTCAAAGGTAATCGACAGGATTTATTTTCAGCACATTCGTTGGTTACTATTTCAAAGGTAATCGACAGGATTTATTTTCTTGCCTATTTGTCGGTTCTATTGCAAAGGTAATCGGCAAAGATTTATTTTCATGCACATTCGTGGGTTACCATTTCAAAGGTAATCGGCATGATTTATTTTCATACAAATTCGTCAGTTACTAGTTCAAAAGTAATCGGCAAGATTTATTTTTCATGCATATTCGTAGGTAATCGGCAGGATTTATTTTCACCACATTCGTCGGTTACTATTTCAAAGGTAATCGGCAGGATTTATTTTTCATGCTTATTCGTCGGTTACTATTTCAAAGATAGTCGGCATGATTTATTTTCAGCACATTCGTCGTTTACTATTTCAAAGGTAATCGGCATGATTTATTTTCATGCAAATTCGTCAGTTACTATTTCAAAAGTAATCGGCAAGATTTATTTTGCATGCATATTCGTCGGTTACTATTTCAAAGGTAATCAACAGGATTTATTTTCTTGCATACTTGTCGGTTACTATTTCAAAGGTAATCGACAAGATTTATTTTCATGCACATTCGTCGGTTACCATTTCAAAGGTAATCGGCAGGATTTATTTTCTGCACATTCGTCGGTTACCATTTCAAAGGCAATCGACAGGATTTATTTTCAGCACATTCGTCGGTTACCATTTCAAAGGTAATCGGAAGGATTTATTTTCTTGCATATTCGTTTGTTATTATTTCAAAGGTAATCGGCAAGATTTATTTTCATGCACATTCGTGGGTTACCATTTCAAAGGTAATCGACAGGATTTATTTTCAGCACATTCGTTGGTTACTATTTCAAAGGTAATCGACAGGATTTATTTTCTTGCATATTTGTCGGTTCTATTGCAAAGGTAATCGGCAAAGATTTATTTTCATGCACATTCGTGGGTTACCATTTCAAAGGTAATCGGCATGATTTATTTTCATGCAAATTCGTCAGTTACTATTTCAAAAGTAATCGGCAAGATTTATTTTTCATGCATATTCGTAGGTAATCGGCAGGATTTATTTTCACCACATTCGTCGGTTACTATTTCAAAGGTAATCGGCAGGATTTATTTTTCATGCTTATTCGTCGGTTACTATTTCAAAGGTAGTCGGCATGATTTATTTTCAGCACATTCGTCGTTTACTATTTCAAAGGTAATCGGCAGGATTTATTTTTCATGCATATTCGTCGGTTACTATTTCAAAAGTAATCGGCAAGATTTATTTTTCATGCATATTCGTCGGTTACTATTTCAAAGGTAATCAACAGGATTTATTTTCTTGCATATTTGTCGGTTACTATTTCAAAGGTAATCGGCAAGATTTATTTTCATGCACATTTGTCGGTTACCATTTCAAAGGTAATCGGCAGGATTTATTTTTCATGCATATTCGTCGGTTACTATTTCAAAGGTAATCAACAGGATTTATTTTGTTGCATATTTGTCGGTTACTATTTCAAAGGTAATCGGCAAGATTTATTTTCATGCACATTTGTCGGTTACCATTTCAAAGGTAATCGACAGGATTTATTTTCAGCACATTCGTTGGTTACTATTTCAAAGGTAATCGGAAAGATTTATTTTCTTGCATATTTGTCGGTTACTATTGCAAAGGTAATCGGCAAGATTTATTTTCATGCACATTCGTGGGTTACCATTTCAAAGGTAATCGACAGGATTTATTTTCAGCACATTCGTTGGTTACTATTTCAAAGGTAATCGACAGGATTTATTTTCTTGCCTATTTGTCGGTTCTATTGCAAAGGTAATCGGCAAAGATTTATTTTCATGCACATTCGTGGGTTACCATTTCAAAGGTAATCGGCATGATTTATTTTCATACAAATTCGTCAGTTACTAGTTCAAAAGTAATCGGCAAGATTTATTTTTCATGCATATTCGTAGGTAATCGGCAGGATTTATTTTCACCACATTCGTCGGTTACTATTTCAAAGGTAATCGGCAGGATTTATTTTTCATGCTTATTCGTCGGTTACTATTTCACAGGTAGTCGGCATGATTTATTTTCAGCACATTCGTCGTTTACTATTTCAAAGGTAATCGGCATGATTTATTTTCATGCAAATTCGTCAGTTACTATTTCAAAAGTAATCGGCAAGATTTATTTTGCATGCATATTCGTCGGTTACTATTTCAAAGGTAATCAACAGGATTTATTTTCTTGCATATTTGTCGGTTACTATTTCAAAGGTAATCGACAAGATTTATTTTCATGCACATTCGTCGGTTACCATTTCAAAGGTAATCGGCAGGATTTATTTTCTGCACATTCGTCGGTTACCATTTCAAAGGCAATCGACAGGATTTATTTTCAGCACATTCGTCGGTTACCATTTCAAAGGTAATCGAAAGGATTTATTTTCTTGCATATTCGTTTGTTATTATTTCAAAGGTAATCGGCAAGATTTATTTTCATGCACATTCGTGGGTTACCATTTCAAAGGTAATCGAAAGGATTTATTTTCAGCACATTCGTTTGTTACTATTTCAAAGGTAATCGACAGGATTTATTTTCTTGCCTATTTGTCGGTTCTATTGCAAAGGTAATCGGCAAAGATTTATTTTCATGCACATTCGTGGGTTACCATTTCAAAGGTAATCGGCATGATTTATTTTCATGCAAATTCGTCAGTTACTAGTTCAAAAGTAATCGGCAAGATTTATTTTTCATGCATATTCGTAGGTAATCGGCAGGATTTATTTTCACCACATTCGTCGGTTACTATTTCAAAGGTAATCGGCAGGATTTATTTTTCATGCTTATTCGTCGGTTACTATTTCAAAGGTAGTCGGCATGATTTATTTTCAGCACATTCGTCGTTTACTATTTCAAAGGTAATCGGCAGGATTTATTTTTCATGCATATTCGTCGGTTACTATTTCAAAACTAATCGGCAAGATTTATTTTTCATGCATATTCGTCGGTTACTATTTCAAAGGTAATCAACAGGATTTATTTTCTTGCATATTTGTCGGTTACTATTTCAAAGGTAATCGGCAAGATTTATTTTCATGCACATTTGTCGGTTACCATTTCAAAGGTAATCGACAAGATTTATTTTCAGCACATTCGTTGGTTACTATTTCAAAGGTAATCGACAGGATTTATTTTCTTGCATATTTGTCGGTTACTATTGCAAAGGTAATCGGCAATGATTTATTTTCATGCACATTCGTGGGTTACCATTTCAAAGGTAATAGGCAGGATTTATTTTTCATGCATATTCGTCGGTTACTATTTCAAAAGTAATCGGCAAGATTTATTTTTCATGCATATTCGTCGGTTACTATTTCAAAGGTAATCAACATGATTTATTTTCTTGCATATTTGTCGGTTACTATTTCAAAGGTAATCGACAAGATTTATTTTCATGCACATTCGTCGGTTACCATTTCAAAGGTAATCGGCAGGATTTATTTTCTGCACATTCGTCGGTTACCATTTCAAAGGCAATCGACAGGATTTATTTTCAGCACATTCGTCGGTTACCATTTCAAAGGTAATCGGAAGGATTTATTTTCTTGCATATTCGTTTGTTATTATTTCAAAGGTAATCGGCAAGATTTATTTTCATGCACATTCGTGGGTTACCATTTCAAAGGTAATCGACAGGATTTATTTTCAGCACATTCGTTGGTTACTATTTCAAAGGTAATCGACAGGATTTATTTTCTTGCATATTAGTCGGTTCTATTGCAAAGGTAATCGGCAAAGATTTATTTTCATGCACATTCGTGGGTTACCATTTCAAAGGTAATCGGCATGATTTATTTTCATGCAAATTCGTCAGTTACTATTTCAAAAGTAATCGGCAAGATTTATTTTTCATGCATATTCGTAGGTAATCGGCAGGATTTATTTTCACCACATTCGTCGGTTACTATTTCAAAGGTAATCGGCAGGATTTATTTTTCATGCTTATTCGTCGGTTACTATTTCAAAGGTAGTCGGCATGATTTATTTTCAGCACATTCGTCGTTTACTATTTCAAAGGTAATCGGCAGGATTTATTTTTCATGCATATTCGTCGGTTACTATTTCAAAAGTAATCGGCAAGATTTATTTTTCATGCATATTCGTCGGTTACTATTTCAAAGGTAATCAACAGGATTTATTTTCTTGCATATTTGTCGGTTACTATTTCAAAGGTAATCGGCAAGATTTATTTTCATGCACATTTGTCGGTTACCATTTCAAAGGTAATCGGCAGGATTTATTTTTCATGCATATTCGTCGGTTACTATTTCAAAGGTAATCAACAGGATTTATTTTCTTGCATATTTGTCGGTTACTATTTCAAAGGTAATCGGCAAGATTTATTTTCATGCACATTTGTCGGTTACCATTTCAAAGGTAATCGACAGGATTTATTTTCAGCACATTCGTTGGTTACTATTTCAAAGGTAATCGGAAAGATTTATTTTCTTGCATATTTGTCGGTTACTATTGCAAAGGTAATCGGCAAGATTTATTTTCATGCACATTCGTGGGTTACCATTTCAAAGGTAATCGACAGGATTTATTTTCAGCACATTCGTTGGTTACTATTTCAAAGGTAATCGACAGGATTTATTTTCTTGCCTATTTGTCGGTTCTATTGCAAAGGTAATCGGCAAAGATTTATTTTCATGCACATTCGTGGGTTACCATTTCAAAGGTAATCGGCATGATTTATTTTCATGCAAATTCGTCAGTTACTATTTCAAAAGTAATCGGCAAGATTTATTTTTCATGCATATTCGTAGGTAATCGGCAGGATTTATTTTCACCACATTCGTCGGTTACTATTTCAAAGGTAATCGGCAGGATTTATTTTTCATGCTTATTCGTCGGTTACTATTTCAAAGGTAGTCGGCATGATTTATTTTCAGCACATTCGTCGTTTACTATTTCAAAGGTAATCGGCAGGATTTATTTTTCATGCATATTCGTCGGTTACTATTTCAAAAGTAATCGGCAAGATTTATTTTTCATGCATATTCGTCGGTTACTATTTCAAAGGTAATCAACAGGATTTATTTTCTTGCATATTTGTCGGTTACTATTTCAAAGGTAATCGGCAAGATTTATTTTCATGCACATTTGTCGGTTACCATTTCAAAGGTAATCGGCAGGATTTATTTTTCATGCATATTCGTCGGTTACTATTTCAAAGGTAATCAACAGGATTTATTTTCTTGCATATTTGTCGGTTACTATTTCAAAGGTAATCGGCAAGATTTATTTTCATGCACATTTGTCGGTTACCATTTCAAAGGTAATCGACAGGATTTATTTTCAGCACATTCGTTGGTTACTATTTCAAAGGTAATCGGAAAGATTTATTTTCTTGCATATTTGTCGGTTACTATTGCAAAGGTAATCGGCAAGATTTATTTTCATGCACATTCGTGGGTTACCATTTCAAAGGTAATCGACAGGATTTATTTTCAGCACATTCGTTGGTTACTATTTCAAAGGTAATCGACAGGATTTATTTTCTTGCCTATTTGTCGGTTCTATTGCAAAGGTAATCGGCAAAGATTTATTTTCATGCACATTCGTGGGTTACCATTTCAAAGGTAATCGGCATGATTTATTTTCATACAAATTCGTCAGTTACTAGTTCAAAAGTAATCGGCAAGATTTATTTTTCATGCATATTCGTAGGTAATCGGCAGGATTTATTTTCACCACATTCGTCGGTTACTATTTCAAAGGTAATCGGCAGGATTTATTTTTCATGCTTATTCGTCGGTTACTATTTCACAGGTAGTCGGCATGATTTATTTTCAGCACATTCGTCGTTTACTATTTCAAAGGTAATCGGCATGATTTATTTTCATGCAAATTCGTCAGTTACTATTTCAAAAGTAATCGGCAAGATTTATTTTGCATGCATATTCGTCGGTTACTATTTCAAAGGTAATCAACAGGATTTATTTTCTTGCATATTTGTCGGTTACTATTTCAAAGGTAATCGACATGATTTATTTTCATGCACATTCGTCGGTTACCATTTCAAAGGTAATCGGCAAAGATTTATTTTCATGCACATTCGTGGGTTACCATTTCAAAGGTAATCGGCATGATTTATTTTCATGCAAATTCGTCAGTTACTAGTTCAAAAGTAATCGGCAAGATTTATTTTTCATGCATATTCGTAGGTAATCGGCAGGATTTATTTTCACCACATTCGTCGGTTACTATTTCAAAGGTAATCGGCAGGATTTATTTTTCATGCTTATTCGTCGGTTACTATTTCAAAGGTAGTCGGCATGATTTATTTTCAGCACATTCGTCGTTTACTATTTCAAAGGTAATCGGCAGGATTTATTTTTCATGCATATTCGTCGGTTACTATTTCAAAACTAATCGGCAAGATTTATTTTTCATGCATATTCGTCGGTTACTATTTCAAAGGTAATCAACAGGATTTATTTTCTTGCATATTTGTCGGTTACTATTTCAAAGGTAATCGGCAAGATTTATTTTCATGCACATTTGTCGGTTACCATTTCAAAGGTAATCGACAAGATTTATTTTCAGCACATTCGTTGGTTACTATTTCAAAGGTAATCGACAGGATTTATTTTCTTGCATATTTGTCGGTTACTCTTGCAAAGGTAATCGGCAATGATTTATTTTCATGCACATTCGTGGGTTACCATTTCAAAGGTAATAGGCAGGATTTATTTTTCATGCATATTCGTCGGTTACTATTTCAAAAGTAATCGGCAAGATTTATTTTCTTGCATATTTGTCGGTTACTATTTCAAAGGTAATCGGCAAGATTTATTTTCAGCACATTCGTCGGTTACTATTTCAAAGGTAATCAACATGATTTATTTTCTTGCATATTTGTCGGTTACTATTTCAAAGGTAATCGGCAAGATTTATTTTCATGCACATTCGTGGGTTACCATTTCAAAGGTAATCGAAAGGATTTATTTTCAGCACATTCGTTTGTTACTATTTCAAAGGTAATCGACAGGATTTATTTTCTTGCCTATTTGTCGGTTCTATTGCAAAGGTAATCGGCAAAGATTTATTTTCATGCACATTCGTGGGTTACCATTTCAAAGGTAATCGGCATGATTTATTTTCATGCAAATTCGTCAGTTACTAGTTCAAAAGTAATCGGCAAGATTTATTTTTCATGCATATTCGTAGGTAATCGGCAGGATTTATTTTCACCACATTCGTCGGTTACTATTTCAAAGGTAATCGGCAGGATTTATTTTTCATGCTTATTCGTCGGTTACTATTTCAAAGGTAGTCGGCATGATTTATTTTCAGCACATTCGTCGTTTACTATTTCAAAGGTAATCGGCAGGATTTATTTTTCATGCATATTCGTCGGTTACTATTTCAAAACTAATCGGCAAGATTTATTTTTCATGCATATTCGTCGGTTACTATTTCAAAGGTAATCAACAGGATTTATTTTCTTGCATATTTGTCGGTTACTATTTCAAAGGTAATCGGCAAGATTTATTTTCATGCACATTTGTCGGTTACCATTTCAAAGGTAATCGACAAGATTTATTTTCAGCACATTCGTTGGTTACTATTTCAAAGGTAATCGACAGGATTTATTTTCTTGCATATTTGTCGGTTACTATTGCAAAGGTAATCGGCAATGATTTATTTTCATGCACATTCGTGGGTTACCATTTCAAAGGTAATAGGCAGGATTTATTTTTCATGCATATTCGTCGGTTACTATTTCAAAAGTAATCGGCAAGATTTATTTTTCATGCATATTCGTCGGTTACTATTTCAAAGGTAATCAACATGATTTATTTTCTTGCATATTTGTCGGTTACTATTTCAAAGGTAATCGGCAAGATTTATTTTCATGCACATTTGTCGGTTACCATTTCAAAGGTAATCGGCAAGATTTATTTTTTGCACATTCGTCGGTTACCATTTCAAAGGTAATCGACAGGATTTATTTTCAGCACATTCGTCAGTTACCATTTCAAAGGTAATCGGAAGGATTTATTTTCTTGCATATTTGTCGGTTACTATTTCAAAGGTAATCGGGAAGATTTATTTTCATGCACATTTGTCGGTTACCATTTCAAAGGTAATCGACAAGATTTATTTTCAGCACATTCGTTGGTTACTATTTCAAAGGTAATCGACAGGATTTATTTTCTTGCATATTTGTCGGTTACTATTGCAAAGGTAATCGGCAAGATTTATTTTCATGCACATTCGTGGGTTACCATTTCAAAGGTAATCGACAGGATTTATTTTCAGCACATTCGTTGGTTACTATTTCAAAGGTAATCGACAGGATTTATTTTCTTGCCTATTTGTCGGTTCTATTGCAAAGGTAATCGGCAAAGATTTATTTTCATGCACATTCGTGGGTTACCATTTCAAAGGTAATCGGCATGATTTATTTTCATGCAAATTCGTCAGTTACTAGTTCAAAAGTAATCGGCAAGATTTATTTTTCATGCATATTCGTAGGTAATCGGCAGGATTTATTTTCACCACATTCGTCGGTTACTATTTCAAAGGTAATCGGCAGGATTTATTTTTCATGCTTATTCGTCGGTTACTATTTCAAAGGTAGTCGGCATGATTTATTTTCAGCACATTCGTCGTTTACTATTTCAAAGGTAATCGGCAAAGATTTATTTTCATGCACATTCGTGGGTTACCATTTCAAAGGTAATCGGCATGATTTATTTTCATGCAAATTCGTCAGTTACTATTTCAAAAGTAATCGGCAAGATTTATTTTTCATGCATATTCGTCGGTTACTATTTCAAAGGTAATCAACAGGATTTATTTTCTTGCATATTTGTCGGTTACTATTTCAAAGGTAATCGACAAGATTTATTTTCATGCACATTCGTCGGTTACCATTTCAAAGGTAATCGGCAGGATTTATTTTCTGCACATTCGTTGGTTACCATTTCAAAGGCAATCGACAGGATTTATTTTCAGCACATTCGTCGGTTACCATTTCAAAGGTAATCGGAAGGATTTATTTTCTTGCATGTTCGTTTGTTATTATTTCAAAGGTAATCGGCAAGATTTATTTTCATGCACATTCGTGGGTTACCATTTCAAAGGTAATCGACAGGATTTATTTTCAGCACATTCGTTTGTTACTATTTCAAAGGTAATCGACAGGATTTATTTTCTTGCCTATTTGTCGGTTCTATTGCAAAGGTAATCGGCAAAGATTTATTTTCATGCACATTCGTGGGTTACCATTTCAAAGGTAATCGGCATGATTTATTTTCATGCAAATTCGTCAGTTACTAGTTCAAAAGTAATCGGCAAGATTTATTTTTCATGCATATTCGTAGGTAATCGGCAGGATTTATTTTCACCACATTCGTCGGTTACTATTTCAAAGGTAATCGGCAGGATTTATTTTTCATGCTTATTCGTCGGTTACTATTTCAAAGGTAGTCGGCATGATTTATTTTCAGCACATTCGTCGTTTACTATTTCAAAGGTAATCGGCAAAGATTTATTTTCATGCACATTCGTGGGTTACCATTTCAAAGGTAATCGGCATGATTTATTTTCATGCAAATTCGTCAGTTACTATTTCAAAAGTAATCGGCAAGATTTATTTTTCATGCATATTCGTCGGTTACTATTTCAAAGGTAATCAACAGGATTTATTTTCTTGCATATTTGTCGGTTACTATTTCAAAGGTAATCGACAAGATTTATTTTCATGCACATTCGTCGGTTACCATTTCAAAGGTAATCGGCAGGATTTATTTTCTGCACATTCGTTGGTTACCATTTCAAAGGCAATCGACAGGATTTATTTTCAGCACATTCGTCGGTTACCATTTCAAAGGTAATCGGAAGGATTTATTTTCTTGCATGTTCGTTTGTTATTATTTCAAAGGTAATCGGCAAGATTTATTTTCATGCACATTCGTGGGTTACCATTTCAAAGGTAATCGACAGGATTTATTTTCAGCACATTCGTTTGTTACTATTTCAAAGGTAATCGACAGGATTTATTTTCTTGCCTATTTGTCGGTTCTATTGCAAAGGTAATCGGCAAAGATTTATTTTCATGCACATTCGTGGGTTACCATTTCAAAGGTAATCGGCATGATTTATTTTCATGCAAATTCGTCAGTTACTAGTTCAAAAGTAATCGGCAAGATTTATTTTTCATGCATATTCGTAGGTAATCGGCAGGATTTATTTTAACCACATTCGTCGGTTACTATTTCAAAGGTAATCGGCAGGATTTATTTTTCATGCTTATTCGTCGGTTACTATTTCAAAGGTAGTCGGCATGATTTATTTTCAGCACATTCGTCGTTTACTATTTCAAAGGTAATCGGCAAAGATTTATTTTCATGCACATTCGTGGGTTACCATTTCAAAGGTAATCGGCATGATTTATTTTCATGCAAATTCGTCAGTTACTATTTCAAAAGTAATCGGCAAGATTTATTTTTCATGCATATTCGTCGGTTACTATTTCAAAGGTAATCAACAGGATTTATTTTCTTGCATATTTGTCGGTTACTATTTCAAAGGTAATCGACAAGATTTATTTTCATGCACATTCGTCGGTTACCATTTCAAAGGTAATCGGCAGGATTTATTTTCTGCACATTCGTTGGTTACCATTTCAAAGGCAATCGACAGGATTTATTTTCAGCACATTCGTCGGTTACCATTTCAAAGGTAATCGGAAGGATTTATTTTCTTGCATGTTCGTTTGTTATTATTTCAAAGGTAATCGGCAAGATTTATTTTCATGCACATTCGTGGGTTACCATTTCAAAGGTAATCGACAGGATTTATTTTCAGCACATTCGTTTGTTACTATTTCAAAGGTAATCGACAGGATTTATTTTCTTGCCTATTTGTCGGTTCTATTGCAAAGGTAATCGGCAAAGATTTATTTTCATGCACATTCGTGGGTTACCATTTCAAAGGTAATCGGCATGATTTATTTTCATGCAAATTCGTCAGTTACTAGTTCAAAAGTAATCGGCAAGATTTATTTTTCATGCATATTCGTAGGTAATCGGCAGGATTTATTTTAACCACATTCGTCGGTTACTATTTCAAAGGTAATCGGCAGGATTTATTTTTCATGCTTATTCGTCGGTTACTATTTCAAAGGTAGTCGGCATGATTTATTTTCAGCACATTCGTCGTTTACTATTTCAAAGGTAATCGGCAAAGATTTATTTTCATGCACATTCGTGGGTTACCATTTCAAAGGTAATCGGCATGATTTATTTTCATGCAAATTCGTCAGTTACTATTTCAAAAGTAATCGGCAAGATTTATTTTTCATGCATATTCGTCGGTTACTATTTCAAAGGTAATCAACAGGATTTATTTTCTTGCATATTTGTCGGTTACTATTTCAAAGGTAATCGACAAGATTTATTTTCATGCACATTCGTCGGTTACCATTTCAAAGGTAATCGGCAGGATTTATTTTCTGCACATTCGTCGGTTACCATTTCAAAGGCAATCGACAGGATTTATTTTCAGCACATTCGTCGGTTACCATTTCAAAGGTAATCGGAAGGATTTATTTTCTTGCATATTCGTTTGTTATTATTTCAAAGGTAATCGGCAAGATTTATTTTCATGCACATTCGTGGGTTACCATTTCAAAGGTAATCGACAGGATTTATTTTCAGCACATTCGTTTGTTACTATTTCAAAGGTAATCGACAGGATTTATTTTCTTGCCTATTTGTCGGTTCTATTGCATAGGTAATCGGCAAAGATTTATTTTCATGCACATTCGTGGGTTACCATTTCAAAGGTAATCGGCATGATTTATTTTCATGCAAATTCGTCAGTTACTAGTTCAAAAGTAATCGGCAAGATTTATTTTTCATGCATATTCGTAGGTAATCGGCAGGATTTATTTTCACCACATTCGTCGGTTACTATTTCAAAGGTAATCGGCAGGATTTATTTTTCATGCTTATTCGTCGGTTACTATTTCAAAGGTAGTCGGCATGATTTATTTTCAGCACATTCGTCGTTTACTATTTCAAAGGTAATCGGCAGGATTTATTTTTCATGCATATTCGTCGGTTACTTTTTCAAAAGTAATCGGCAAGATTTATTTTTCATGCATATTCGTCGGTTACTATTTCAAAGGTAATCAACAGCAATTTATTTTCTTGCATATTTGTCGGTTACTATTTCAAAGGTAATCGACAAGATTTATTTTCATGCACATTTGTCGGTTACCATTTCAAAGGTAATCGACAAGATTTATTTTCAGCACATTCGTTGGTTACTATTTCAAAGGTAATCGACAGGATTTATTTTCTTGCATATTTGTCGGTTACTATTGCAAAGGTAATCGGCAATGATTTATTTTCATGCACATTCGTGGGTTACCATTTCAAAGGTAATAGGCAGGATTTATTTTTCATGCATATTCGTCGGTTACTATTTCAAAAGTAATCGGCAAGATTTATTTTTCATGCATATTCGTCGGTTACTATTTCAAACGTAATCAACATGATTTATTTTCTTGCATATTTGTCGGTTACTATTTCAAAGGTAATCGGCAAGATTTATTTTCATGCACATTTGTCGGTTACCATTTCAAAGGTAATCGGTAGGATTTATTTTTTGCACATTCGTCGGTTACCATTTCAAAGGTAATCGACAGGATTTATTTTCAGCACATTCGTCAGTTACCATTTCAAAGGTAATCGGAAGGATCTATTTTCTTGCATATTCGTTTGTTATTATTTCAAAGGTAATCGGCAAGATTTATTTTCATGCACATTCGTGGGTTACCATTTCAAAGGTAATCGACAGGATTTATTTTCAGCACATTCGTTGGTTACTATTTCAAAGGTAATCGACATGATTTATTTTCTTGCATATTTGTCGGTTCTATTGCAAAGGTAATCGGCAAAGATTTATTTTCATGCACATTCGTGGGTTACCATTTCAAAGGTAATCGGCAGGATTTATTTTTCATGCATATTCGTCGGTTACTATTTCAAAAGTAATCGGCAAGAATTATTTTTCATGCATATTCGTCGGTTACTATTTCAAAGGGCATCAACAGGATTTATTTTCTTGCATATTTGTCGGTTACTATTTCAAAGGTAATCGGCAAGATTTATTTTCATGCACATTCGTCGGTTACCATTTCAAAGGTAATCGGCAGGATTTATTTTCAGCACATTCGTCGGTTACCATTTCAAAGGTAATCGGAAGGATTTATTTTCTTGCATATTCGTTTGTTATTATTTCAAAGGTAATCGGCAAAGATTTATTTTCATGCACATTCGTGGGTTACCATTTCAAAGGTAATCGGCATGATTTATTTTCATGCAAATTCGTCAGTTACTAGTTCAAAAGTAATCGGCAAGATTTATTTTTCATGCATATTCGTAGGTAATCGGCAGGATTTATTTTCACCACATTCGTCGGTTACTATTTCAAAGGTAATCGGCAGGATTTATTTTTCATGCTTATTCGTCGGTTACTATTTCAAAGGTAGTCGGCATGATTTATTTTCAGCACATTCGTCGTTTACTATTTCAAAGGTAATCGGCAGGATTTATTTTTCATGCATATTCGTCGGTTACTTTTTCAAAAGTAATCGGCAAGATTTATTTTTCATGCATATTCGTCGGTTACTATTTCAAAGGTAATCAACAGCAATTTATTTTCTTGCATATTTGTCGGTTACTATTTCAAAGGTAATCGACAAGATTTATTTTCATGCACATTTGTCGGTTACCATTTCAAAGGTAATCGACAAGATTTATTTTCAGCACATTCGTTGGTTACTATTTCAAAGGTAATCGACAGGATTTATTTTCTTGCATATTTGTCGGTTACTATTGCAAAGGTAATCGGCAATGATTTATTTTCATGCACATTCGTGGGTTACCATTTCAAAGGTAATAGGCAGGATTTATTTTTCATGCATATTCGTCGGTT
Source organism: Medicago lupulina (assembly GCA_958299785.1). NCBI lineage: Eukaryota > Viridiplantae > Streptophyta > Magnoliopsida > Fabales > Fabaceae > Medicago > Medicago lupulina. Next base: position 37,897,823 of record OY283143.1, on the reverse strand, counting down.
ACTATTTCAAAAGTAATCGGCAAGATTTATTTTTCATGCATATTCGTCGGTTACTATTTCAAACGTAATCAACATGATTTATTTTCTTGCATATTTGTCGGTTACTATTTCAAAGGTAATCGGCAAGATTTATTTTCATGCACATTTGTCGGTTACCATTTCAAAGGTAATCGGTAGGATTTATTTTTTGCACATTCGTCGGTTACCATTTCAAAGGTAATCGACAGGATTTATTTTCAGCACATTCGTCAGTTACCATTTCAAAGGTAATCGGAAGGATCTATTTTCTTGCATATTCGTTTGTTATTATTTCAAAGGTAATCGGCAAGATTTATTTTCATGCACATTCGTGGGTTACCATTTCAAAGGTAATCGACAGGATTTATTTTCAGCACATTCGTTGGTTACTATTTCAAAGGTAATCGACATGATTTATTTTCTTGCATATTTGTCGGTTCTATTGCAAAGGTAATCGGCAAAGATTTATTTTCATGCACATTCGTGGGTTACCATTTCAAAGGTAATCGGCAGGATTTATTTTTCATGCATATTCGTCGGTTACTATTTCAAAAGTAATCGGCAAGAATTATTTTTCATGCATATTCGTCGGTTACTATTTCAAAGGGCATCAACAGGATTTATTTTCTTGCATATTTGTCGGTTACTATTTCAAAGGTAATCGGCAAGATTTATTTTCATGCACATTCGTCGGTTACCATTTCAAAGGTAATCGGCAGGATTTATTTTCTGCACATTCGTCGGTTACCATTTCAAAGGTAATCGACAGGATTTATTTTCAGCACATTCGTCGGTTACCATTTCAAAGGTAATCGGAAGGATTTATTTTCTTGCATATTCGTTTGTTATTATTTCAAAGGTAATCGGCAAGATTTATTTTCATGCACATTCGTGGGTTACCATTTCAAAGGTAATCGACAGAATTTATTTTCAGCACATTCGTTGGTTACTATTTCAAAGGTAATCGACAGGATTTATTTTCTTGCATATTTGTCGGTTCTATTGCAAAGGTAATCGGCAAAGATTTATTTTCATGCACATTCGTGGGTTACCATTTCAAAGGTAATCGGCATGATTTATTTTCATGCAAATTCGTCAGTTACTATTTCAAAAGTAATCGGCAAGATTTATTTTTCATGCATATTCGTCGGTTACTATTTCAAAGGTAATCAACAGGATTTATTTTCTTGCATATTTGTCGGTTACTATTTCAAAGGTAATCGGCAAGATTTATTTTCATGCACATTTGTCGGTTACCATTTCAAAGGTAATCGGCAAGATTTATTTTTTGCACATTCGTCGGTTACCATTTCAAAGGTAATCGACAGGATTTATTTTCAGCACATTCGTCAGTTACCATTTCAAAGGTAATCGGAAGGATTTATTTTCTTGCATATTTGTCGGTTACTATTTCAAAGGTAATCGGCAAGATTTATTTTCATGCACATTTGTCGGTTACCATTTCAAAGGTAATCGACAAGATTTATTTTCAGCACATTCGTTGGTTACTATTTCAAAGGTAATCGACAGGATTTATTTTCTTGCATATTTGTCGGTTACCATTTCAAAGCTAATCGGCAAGATTTATTTTTTGCACATTCGTCGGTTACCATTTCAAAGGTAATCGACAGGATTTATTTTCAGCACATTCGTCAGTTACCATTTCAAAGGTAATCGGAAGGATTTATTTTCTTGCATATTTGTCGGTTACTATTTCAAAGGTAATCGGCAAGATTTATTTTCATGCACATTTGTCGGTTACCATTTCAAAGGTAATCGACAAGATTTATTTTCAGCACATTCGTTGGTTACTATTTCAAAGGTAATCGACAGGATTTATTTTCTTGCATATTTGTCGGTTACTATTGCAAAGGTAATCGGCAAGATTTATTTTCATGCACATTCGTGGGTTACCATTTCAAAGGTAATCGACAGGATTTATTTTCAGCACATTCGTTGGTTACTATTTCAAAGGTAATCGACAGGATTTATTTTCTTGCCTATTTGTCGGTTCTATTGCAAAGGTAATCGGCAAAGATTTATTTTCATGCACATTCGTGGGTTACCATTTCAAAGGTAATCGGCATGATTTATTTTCATGCAAATTCGTCAGTTACTAGTTCAAAAGTAATCGGCAAGATTTATTTTTCATGCATATTCGTAGGTAATCGGCAGGATTTATTTTCACCACATTCGTCGGTTACTATTTCAAAGGTAATCGGCAGGATTTATTTTTCATGCTTATTCGTCGGTTACTATTTCAAAGGTAGTCGGCATGATTTATTTTCAGCGCATTCGTCGTTTACTATTTCAAAGGTAATCGGCAGGATTTATTTTTCATGCATATTCGTCGGTTACTATTTCAAAAGTAATCGGCAAGATTTATTTTTCATGCATATTCGTCGGTTACTATTTCAAAGGTAATCAAGAGCAATTTATTTTCTTGCATATTTGTCGGTTACTATTTCAAAGGTAATCGACAAGATTTATTTTCATGCACATTTGTCGGTTACCATTTCAAAGGTAATCGACAAGATTTATTTTCAGCACATTCGTTGGTTACTATTTCAAAGGTAATCGACAGGATTTATTTTCTTGCATATTTGTCGGTTACTATTGCAAAGGTAATCGGCAATGATTTATTTTCATGCACATTCGTGGGTTACCATTTCAAAGGTAATAGGCAGGATTTATTTTTCATGCATATTCGTCGGTTACTATTTCAAAAGTAATCGGTAAGATTTATTTTTCATGCATATTCGTCGGTTACTATTTCAAACGTAATCAACATGATTTATTTTCTTGCATATTTGTCGGTTACTATTTCAAAGGTAATCGGCAAGATTTATTTTCAGCACATTCGTTGGTTACTATTTCAAAGGTAATCGACAGGATTTATTTTCTTGCATATTTGTCGGTTACCATTTCAAAGGTAATCGGCAAGATTTATTTTTTGCACATTCGTCGGTTACCATTTCAAAGGTAATCGACAGGATTTATTTTCAGCACATTCGTCAGTTACCATTTCAAAGGTAATCGGAAGGATTTATTTTCTTGCATATTTGTCGGTTACTATTTCAAAGGTAATCGGCAAGATTTATTTTCATGCACATTTGTCGGTTACCATTTCAAAGGTAATCGACAAGATTTATTTTCAGCACATTCGTTGGTTACTATTTCAAAGGTAATCGACAGGATTTATTTTCTTGCATATTTGTCGGTTACTATTGCAAAGGTAATCGGCAATGATTTATTTTCATGCACATTCGTGGGTTACCATTTCAAAGGTAATAGGCAGGATTTATTTTTCATGCATATTCGTCGGTTACTATTTCAAAAGTAATCGGCAAGATTTATTTTTCATGCATATTCGTCGGTTACTATTTCAAACGTAATCAACATGATTTATTTTCTTGCATATTTGTCGGTTACTATTTCAAAGGTAATCGGCAAGATTTATTTTCATGCACATTTGTCGGTTACCATTTCAAAGGTAATCGGTAGGATTTATTTTTTGCACATTCGTCGGTTACCATTTCAAAGGTAATCGACAGGATTTATTTTCAGCACATTCGTCAGTTACCATTTCAAAGGTAATCGGAAGGATCTATTTTCTTGCATATTCGTTTGTTATTATTTCAAAGGTAATCGGCAAGATTTATTTTCATGCACATTCGTGGGTTACCATTTCAAAGGTAATCGACAGGATTTATTTTCAGCACATTCGTTGGTTACTATTTCAAAGGTAATCGACATGATTTATTTTCTTGCATATTTGTCGGTTCTATTGCAAAGGTAATCGGCAAAGATTTATTTTCATGCACATTCGTGGGTTACCATTTCAAAGGTAATCGGCAGGATTTATTTTTCATGCATATTCGTCGGTTACTATTTCAAAAGTAATCGGCAAGATTTATTTTTCATGCATATTCGTCGGTTACTATTTCAAAGGGCATCAACAGGATTTATTTTCTTGCATATTTGTCGGTTACTATTTCAAAGGTAATCGGCAAGATTTATTTTCATGCACATTCGTCGGTTACCATTTCAAAGGTAATCGGCAGGATTTATTTTCTGCACATTCGTCGGTTACCATTTCAAAGGTAATCGACAGGATTTATTTTCAGCACATTCGTCGGTTACCATTTCAAAGGTAATCGGAAGGATTTATTTTCTTGCATATTCGTTTGTTATTATTTCAAAGGTAATCGGCAAGATTTATTTTCATGCACATTCGTGGGTTACCATTTCAAAGGTAATCGACAGAATTTATTTTCAGCACATTCGTTGGTTACTATTTCAAAGGTAATCGACAGGATTTATTTTCTTGCATATTTGTCGGTTCTATTGCAAAGGTAATCGGCAAAGATTTATTTTCATGCACATTCGTGGGTTACCATTTCAAAGGTAATCGGCATGATTTATTTTCATGCAAATTCGTCAGTTACTATTTCAAAAGTAATCGGCAAGATTTATTTTTCATGCATATTCGTCGGTTACTATTTCAAAGGTAATCAACAGGATTTATTTTCTTGCATATTTGTCGGTTACTATTTCAAAGGTAATCGGCAAGATTTATTTTCATGCACATTTGTCGGTTACCATTTCAAAGGTAATCGGCAAGATTTATTTTTTGCACATTCGTCGGTTACCATTTCAAAGGTAATCGACAGGATTTATTTTCAGCACATTCGTCAGTTACCATTTCAAAGGTAATCGGAAGGATTTATTTTCTTGCATATTTGTCGGTTACTATTTCAAAGGTAATCGGCAAGATTTATTTTCATGCACATTTGTCGGTTACCATTTCAAAGGTAATCGACAAGATTTATTTTCAGCACATTCGTTGGTTACTATTTCAAAGGTAATCGACAGGATTTATTTTCTTGCATATTTGTCGGTTACCATTTCAAAGGTAATCGGCAAGATTTATTTTTTGCACATTCGTCGGTTACCATTTCAAAGGTAATCGACAGGATTTATTTTCAGCACATTCGTCAGTTACCATTTCAAAGGTAATCGGAAGGATTTATTTTCTTGCATATTTGTCGGTTACTATTTCAAAGGTAATCGGCAAGATTTATTTTCATGCACATTTGTCGGTTACCATTTCAAAGGTAATCGACAAGATTTATTTTCAGCACATTCGTTGGTTACTATTTCAAAGGTAATCGACAGGATTTATTTTCTTGCATATTTGTCGGTTACTATTGCAAAGGTAATCGGCAAGATTTATTTTCATGCACATTCGTGGGTTACCATTTCAAAGGTAATCGACAGGATTTATTTTCAGCACATTCGTTGGTTACTATTTCAAAGGTAATCGACAGGATTTATTTTCTTGCCTATTTGTCGGTTCTATTGCAAAGGTAATCGGCAAAGATTTATTTTCATGCACATTCGTGGGTTACCATTTCAAAGGTAATCGGCATGATTTATTTTCATGCAAATTCGTCAGTTACTAGTTCAAAAGTAATCGGCAAGATTTATTTTTCATGCATATTCGTAGGTAATCGGCAGGATTTATTTTCACCACATTCGTTGGTTACTATTTCAAAGGTAATCGGCAGGATTTATTTTTCATGCTTATTCGTCGGTTACTATTTCAAAGGTAGTCGGCATGATTTATTTTCAGCACATTCGTCGTTTACTATTTCAAAGGTAATCGGCAAAGATTTATTTTCATGCACATTCGTGGGTTACCATTTCAAAGGTAATCGGCATGATTTATTTTCATGCAAATTCGTCAGTTACTATTTCAAAAGTAATCGGCAAGATTTATTTTTCATGCATATTCGTCGGTTACTATTTCAAAGGTAATCAACAGGATTTATTTTCTTGCATATTTGTCGGTTACTATTTCAAAGGTAATCGACAAGATTTATTTTCATGCACATTCGTCGGTTACCATTTCAAAGGTAATCGGCAGGATTTATTTTCTGTACATTCGTTGGTTACCATTTCAAAGGCAATCGACAGGATTTATTTTCAGCACATTCGTCGGTTACCATTTCAAAGGTAATCGGAAGGATTTATTTTCTTGCATATTCGTTTGTTATTATTTCAAAGGTAATCGGCAAGATTTATTTTCATGCACATTCGTGGGTTACCATTTCAAAGGTAATCGACAGGATTTATTTTCAGCACATTCGTTTGTTACTATTTCAAAGGTAATCGACAGGATTTATTTTCTTGCCTATTTGTCGGTTCTATTGCAAAGGTAATCGGCAAAGATTTATTTTCATGCACATTCGTGGGTTACCATTTCAAAGGTAATCGGCATGATTTATTTTCATGCAAATTCATCAGTTACTAGTTCAAAAGTAATCGGCAAGATTTATTTTTCATGCATATTCGTAGGTAATCGGCAGGATTTATTTTCACCACATTCGTCGGTTACTATTTCAAAGGTAATCGGCAGGATTTATTTTTCATGCTTATTCGTCGGTTACTATTTCAAAGGTAGTCGGCATGATTTATTTTCAGCACATTCGTCGTTTACTATTTCAAAGGTAATCGGCAAAGATTTATTTTCATGCACATTCGTGGGTTACCATTTCAAAGGTAATCGGCATGATTTATTTTCATGCAAATTCGTCAGTTACTATTTCAAAAGTAATCGGCAAGATTTATTTTTCATGCATATTCGTCGGTTACTATTTCAAAGGTAATCAACAGGATTTATTTTCTTGCATATTTGTCGGTTACTATTTCAAAGGTAATCGACAAGATTTATTTTCATGCACATTCGTCGGTTACCATTTCAAAGGTAATCGGCAGGATTTATTTTCTGCACATTCGTTGGTTACCATTTCAAAGGTAATCGACAGGATTTATTTTCAGCACATTCGTCGGTTACCATTTCAAAGGTAATCGGAAGGATTTATTTTCTTGCATATTCGTTTGTTATTATTTCAAAGGTAATCGGCAAGATTTATTTTCATGCACATTCGTGGGTTACCATTTCAAAGGTAATCGACAGGATTTATTTTCAGCACATTCGTTTGTTACTATTTCAAAGGTAATCGACAGGATTTATTTTCTTGCCTATTTGTCGGTTCTATTGCAAAGGTAATCGGCAAAGATTTATTTTCATGCACATTCGTGGGTTACCATTTCAAAGGTAATCGGCATGATTTATTTTCATGCAAATTCGTCAGTTACTAGTTCAAAAGTAATCGGCAAGATTTATTTTTCATGCATATTCGTAGGTAATCGGCAGGATTTATTTTCACCACATTCGTCGGTTACTATTTCAAAGGTAATCGGCAGGATTTATTTTTCATGCTTATTCGTCGGTTACTATTTCAAAGGTAGTCGGCATGATTTATTTTCAGCACATTCGTCGTTTACTATTTCAAAGGTAATCGGCAAAGATTTATTTTCATGCACATTCGTCGGTTACCATTTCAAAGGTAATCGGCAAGATTTATTTTTTGCACATTCGTCGGTTACCATTTCAAAGGTAATCGACAAGATTTATTTTCAGCACATTCGTTGGTTACTATTTCGAAGGTAATCGACAGGATTTATTTTCTTGCATATCTGTCGGTTACTATTGCAAAGGTAATCGGCAAGATTTATTTTCATGCACATTCGTGGGTTACCATTTCAAAGGTAATCGACAGGATTTATTTTCAGCACATTCGTTGGTTACTATTTCAAAGGTAATCGACAGGATTTATTTTCTTGCCTATTTGTCGGTTCTATTGCAAAGGTAATCGGCAAAGATTTATTTTCATGCACATTCGTGGGTTACCATTTCAAAGGTAATCGGCATGATTTATTTTCATGCAAATTCGTCAGTTACTAGTTCAAAAGTAATCGGCAAGATTTATTTTTCATGCATATTCGTAGGTAATCGGCAGGATTTATTTTCACCACATTCGTCGGTTACTATTTCAAAGGTAATCGGCAGGATTTATTTTTCATGCTTATTCGTCGGTTACTATTTCAAAGGTAGTCGGCATGATTTATTTTCAGCACATTCGTCGTTTACTATTTCAAAGGTAATCGGCAAAGATTTATTTTCATGCACATTCGTGGGTTACCATTTCAAAGGTAATCGGCATGATTTATTTTCATGCAAATTCGTCAGTTACTATTTCAAAAGTAATCGGCAAGATTTATTTTTCATGCATATTCGTCGATTACTATTTCAAAGGTAATCAACAGGATTTATTTTCTTGCATATTTGTCGGTTACTATTTCAAAGGTAATCGACAAGATTTATTTTCATGCACATTCGTCGGTAACCATTTCAAAGGTAATCGGCAGGATTTATTTTCTGCACATTCGTTGGTTACCATTTCAAAGGTAATCGACAGGATTTATTTTCAGCACATTCGTCGGTTACCATTTCAAAGGTAATCGGAAGGATTTATTTTCTTGCATATTCGTTTGTTATTATTTCAAAGGTAATCGGCAAGATTTATTTTCATGCACATTCGTGGGTTACCATTTCAAAGGTAATCGACAGGATTTATTTTCAGCACATTCGTTTGTTACTATTTCAAAGGTAATCGACAGGATTTATTTTCTTGCCTATTTGTCGGTTCTATTGCAAAGGTAATCGGCAAAGATTTATTTTCATGCACATTCGTGGGTTACCATTTCAAAGGTAATCGGCATGATTTATTTTCATGCAAATTCGTCAGTTACTAGTTCAAAAGTAATCGGCAAGATTTATTTTTCATGCATATTCGTAGGTAATCGGCAGGATTTATTTTCACCACATTCGTCGGTTACTATTTCAAAGGTAATCGGCAGGATTTATTTTTCATGCTTATTCGTCGGTTACTATTTCAAAGGTAGTCGGCATGATTTATTTTCAGCACATTCGTCGTTTACTATTTCAAAGGTAATCGGCAAAGATTTATTTTCATGCACATTCGTGGGTTACCATTTCAAAGGTAATCGGCATGATTTATTTTCATGAAAATTCGTCAGTTACTAGTTCAAAAGTAATCGGCAAGATTTATTTTTCATGCATATTCGTAGGTAATCGGCAGGATTTATTTTCACCACATTCGTCGGTTACTATTTCAAAGGTAATCGGCAGGATTTATTTTTCATGCATATTCGTCGGTTACTATTTCAAAAGTAATCGGCAAGATTTATTTTTCATGCATATTCGTCGGTTACTATTTCAAAGGTAATCAACAGCAATTTATTTTCTTGCATATTTGTCGGTTACTATTTCAAAGGTAATCAGCAAGATTTATTTTCATGCACATTTGTCGGTTACCATTTCAAAGGTAATCGACAAGATTTATTTTCAGCACATTCGTTGGTTACTATTTCAAAGGTAATCGACAGGATTTATTTTCTTGCATATTTGTCGGTTACTATTGCAAAGGTAATCGGCAATGATTTATTTTCATGCACATTCGTGGGTTACCATTTCAAAGGTAATAGGCAGGATTTATTTTTCATGCATATTCATCGGTTACTATTTCAAAAGTAATCGGCAAGATTTATTTTTCATGCATATTCGTCGGTTACTATTTCAAACGTAATCAACATGATTTATTTTCTTGCATATTTGTCGGTTACTATTTCAAAGGTAATCGGCAAGATTTATTTTCATGCACATTTGTCGGTTACCATTTCAAAGGTAATCGGCAGGATTTATTTTTTGCACATTCGTCGGTTACCATTTCAAAGGTAATCGACAGGATTTATTTTCAGCACATTCGTCCGTTACCATTTCAAAGGTAATCGGAAGGATCTATTTTCTTGCATATTCGTTTGTTATTATTTCAAAGGTAATCGGCAAGATTTATTTTCATGCAATTCGTGGGTTACCATTTCAAAGGTAATCGACAGGATTTATTTTCAGCACATTCGTTGGTTACTATTTCAAAGGTAATCGACATGATTTATTTTCTTGCATATTTGTCGGTTCTATTGCAAAGGTAATCGGCAAAGATTTATTTTCATGCACATTCGTGGGTTACCATTTCAAAGGTAATCGGCAGGATTTATTTTTCATGCATATTCGTCGGTTACTATTTCAAAAGTAATCGGCAAGATTTATTTTTCATGCATATTCGTCGGTTACTATTTCAAAGGGCATCAACAGGATTTATTTTCTTGCATATTTGTCGGTTACTATTTCAAAGGTAATCGGCAAGATTTATTTTCATGCACATTCGTCGGTTACCATTTCAAAGGTAATCGGCAGGATTTATTTTCTGCACATTCGTCGGTTACCATTTCAAAGGTAATCGACAGGATTTATTTTCAGCACATTCGTCGGTTACCATTTCAAAGGTAATCGGAAGGATTTATTTTCTTGCATATTCGTTTGTTATTATTTCAAAGGTAATCGGCAAGATTTATTTTCATGCACATTCGTGGGTTACCATTTCAAAGGTAATCGACAGGATTTATTTTCAGCACATTCGTTGGTTACTATTTCAAAGGTAATCGACAGGATTTATTTTCTTGCATATTTGTCGGTTCTATTGCAAAGGTAATCGGCAAAGATTTATTTTCATGCACATTCGTGGGTTACCATTTCAAAGGTAATCGGCATGATTTATTTTCATGCAAATTCGTCAGTTACTATTTCAAAAGTAATCGGCAAGATTTATTTTTCATGCATATTCGTCGGTTACTATTTCAAAGGTAATCAACATGATTTATTTTCTTGCATATTTGTCGGTTACTATTTCAAAGGTAATCGGCAAGATTTATTTTCATGCACATTCGTCGGTTACCATTTCAAAGGTAATCGACAGGATTTATTTTCAGCACATTCGTCGGTTACCATTTCAAAGGCAATCGACAGGATTTATTTTCAGCACATTCGTCGGTTACCATTTCAAAGGTATTCGGAAGGATTTATTTTCTTGCATATTCGTTTGTTATTAATTCAAAGGTAATCGGCAAGATTTATTTTCATGCACATTCGTGGGTTACCATTTCAAAGGTAATCGACAGGATTTATTTTCAGCACATTCGTTGGTTACTATTTCAAAGGTAATCGACAGGATTTATTTTCTTGCCTATTTGTCGGTTCTATTGCAAAGGTAATCGGCAAAGATTTATTTTCATGCACATTCGTGGGTTACCATTTCAAAGGTAATCGGCATGATTTATTTTCATGCAAATTCGTCAGTTACTAGTTCAAAAGTAATCGGCAAGATTTATTTTTCATGCATATTCGTAGGTAATCGGCAGGATTTATTTTCACGACATTCGTCGGTTACTATTTCAAAGGTAATCGGCAGGATTTATTTTTCATGCTTATTCGTCGGTTACTATTTCAAAGTTAGTCGGCATGATTTATTTTCAGCACATTCGTCGTTTACTATTTCAAAGGTAATCGGCAGGATTTATTTTTCATGCATATTCGTCGGTTACTATTTCAAAAGTAATCGGCAAGATTTATTTTTCATGCATATTCGTCGGTTACTATTTCAAAGGTAATCAACAGGATTTATTTTCTTGCATATTTGTCGGTTACTATTTCAAAGGTAATCGGCAAGATTTATTTTCATGCACATTTGTCGGTTACCATTTCAAAGGTAATCGGCAGGATTTATTTTTTGCACATTCGTCGGTTACCATTTCAAAGGTAATCGACAGGATTTATTTTCAGCACATTCGTCAGTTACCATTTCAAAGGTAATCGGAAGGATTTATTTTCTTGCATATTCGTTTGTTATTATTTCAAAGGTAATCGGCAAGATTTATTTTCATGCATATTCGTGGGTTACCATTTCAAAAGTAATCGACAGGATTTATTTTCAGCACATTCGTTGGTTACTATTTCAAAGGTAATCGACAGGATTTATTTTCTTGCATATTTGTCGGTTCTATTGCAAAGGTAATCGGCAAAGATTTATTTTCATGCACATTCGTGGGTTACCATTTCAAAGGTAATCGGCATTATTTATTTTCATGCAAATTCGTCAGTTACTATTTCAAAAGTAATCGGCAAGATTTATTTTTCATGCATATTCGTCGGTTACTATTTCAAAGGTAAACAACAGGATTTATTTTCTTGCATATTTGTCGGTTACTATTTCAAAGGTAATCGGCAAGATTTATTTTCATGCACATTCGTCGGTTACCATTTCAAAGGCAATCGACAGGATTTATTTTCAGCACATTCGTCGGTTACTATTTCAAAGGTAGTCGGCATGATTTATTTTCAGCACATTCGTCGTTTACTATTTCAAAGGTAATCGGCAAAGATTTATTTTCATGCACATTCGTGGGTTACCATTTCAAAGGTAATCGGCATGATTTATTTTCATGCAAATTCGTCAGTTACTATTTCAAAAGTAATCGGCAAGATTTATTTTTCATGCATATTCGTCGATTACTATTTCAAAGGTAATCAACAGGATTTATTTTCTTGCATATTTGTCGGTTACTATTTCAAAGGTAATCGACAAGATTTATTTTCATGCACATTCGTCGGTAACCATTTCAAAGGTAATCGGCAGGATTTATTTTCTGCACATTCGTTGGTTACCATTTCAAAGGTAATCGACAGGATTTATTTTCAGCACATTCGTCGGTTACCATTTCAAAGGTAATCGGAAGGATTTATTTTCTTGCATATTCGTTTGTTATTATTTCAAAGGTAATCGGCAAGATTTATTTTCATGCACATTCGTGGGTTACCATTTCAAAGGTAATCGACAGGATTTATTTTCAGCACATTCGTTTGTTACTATTTCAAAGGTAATCGACAGGATTTATTTTCTTGCCTATTTGTCGGTTCTATTGCAAAGGTAATCGGCAAAGATTTATTTTCATGCACATTCGTGGGTTACCATTTCAAAGGTAATCGGCATGATTTATTTTCATGCAAATTCGTCAGTTACTAGTTCAAAAGTAATCGGCAAGATTTATTTTTCATGCATATTCGTAGGTAATCGGCAGGATTTATTTTCACCACATTCGTCGGTTACTATTTCAAAGGTAATCGGCAGGATTTATTTTTCATGCTTATTCGTCGGTTACTATTTCAAAGGTAGTCGGCATGATTTATTTTCAGCACATTCGTCGTTTACTATTTCAAAGGTAATCGGCAAAGATTTATTTTCATGCACATTCGTGGGTTACCATTTCAAAGGTAATCGGCATGATTTATTTTCATGAAAATTCGTCAGTTACTAGTTCAAAAGTAATCGGCAAGATTTATTTTTCATGCATATTCGTAGGTAATCGGCAGGATTTATTTTCACCACATTCGTCGGTTACTATTTCAAAGGTAATCGGCAGGATTTATTTTTCATGCATATTCGTCGGTTACTATTTCAAAAGTAATCGGCAAGATTTATTTTTCATGCATATTCGTCGGTTACTATTTCAAAGGTAATCAACAGCAATTTATTTTCTTGCATATTTGTCGGTTACTATTTCAAAGGTAATCGGCAAGATTTATTTTCATGCACATTTGTCGGTTACCATTTCAAAGGTAATCGACAAGATTTATTTTCAGCACATTCGTTGGTTACTATTTCAAAGGTAATCGACAGGATTTATTTTCTTGCATATTTGTCGGTTACTATTGCAAAGGTAATCGGCAATGATTTATTTTCATGCACATTCGTGGGTTACCATTTCAAAGGTAATAGGCAGGATTTATTTTTCATGCATATTCATCGGTTACTATTTCAAAAGTAATCGGCAAGATTTATTTTTCATGCATATTCGTCGGTTACTATTTCAAACGTAATCAACATGATTTATTTTCTTGCATATTTGTCGGTTACTATTTCAAAGGTAATCGGCAAGATTTATTTTCATGCACATTTGTCGGTTACCATTTCAAAGGTAATCGGCAGGATTTATTTTTTGCACATTCGTCGGTTACCATTTCAAAGGTAATCGACAGGATTTATTTTCAGCACATTCGTCCGTTACCATTTCAAAGGTAATCGGAAGGATCTATTTTCTTGCATATTCGTTTGTTATTATTTCAAAGGTAATCGGCAAGATTTATTTTCATGCAATTCGTGGGTTACCATTTCAAAGGTAATCGACAGGATTTATTTTCAGCACATTCGTTGGTTACTATTTCAAAGGTAATCGACATGATTTATTTTCTTGCATATTTGTCGGTTCTATTGCAAAGGTAATCGGCAAAGATTTATTTTCATGCACATTCGTGGGTTACCATTTCAAAGGTAATCGGCAGGATTTATTTTTCATGCATATTCGTCGGTTACTATTTCAAAAGTAATCGGCAAGATTTATTTTTCATGCATATTCGTCGGTTACTATTTCAAAGGGCATCAACAGGATTTATTTTCTTGCATATTTGTCGGTTACTATTTCAAAGGTAATCGGCAAGATTTATTTTCATGCACATTCGTCGGTTACCATTTCAAAGGTAATCGGCAGGATTTATTTTCTGCACATTCGTCGGTTACCATTTCAAAGGTAATCGACAGGATTTATTTTCAGCACATTCGTCGGTTACCATTTCAAAGGTAATCGGAAGGATTTATTTTCTTGCATATTCGTTTGTTATTATTTCAAAGGTAATCGGCAAGATTTATTTTCATGCACATTCGTGGGTTACCATTTCAAAGGTAATCGACAGGATTTATTTTCAGCACATTCGTTGGTTACTATTTCAAAGGTAATCGACAGGATTTATTTTCTTGCATATTTGTCGGTTCTATTGCAAAGGTAATCGGCAAAGATTTATTTTCATGCACATTCGTGGGTTACCATTTCAAAGGTAATCGGCATGATTTATTTTCATGCAAATTCGTCAGTTACTATTTCAAAAGTAATCGGCAAGATTTATTTTTCATGCATATTCGTCGGTTACTATTTCAAAGGTAATCAACATGATTTATTTTCTTGCATATTTGTCGGTTACTATTTCAAAGGTAATCGGCAAGATTTATTTTCATGCACATTCGTCGGTTACCATTTCAAAGGTAATCGACAGGATTTATTTTCAGCACATTCGTCGGTTACCATTTCAAAGGCAATCGACAGGATTTATTTTCAGCACATTCGTCGGTTACCATTTCAAAGGTATTCGGAAGGATTTATTTTCTTGCATATTCGTTTGTTATTAATTCAAAGGTAATCGGCAAGATTTATTTTCATGCACATTCGTGGGTTACCATTTCAAAGGTAATCGACAGGATTTATTTTCAGCACATTCGTTGGTTACTATTTCAAAGGTAATCGACAGGATTTATTTTCTTGCCTATTTGTCGGTTCTATTGCAAAGGTAATCGGCAAAGATTTATTTTCATGCACATTCGTGGGTTACCATTTCAAAGGTAATCGGCATGATTTATTTTCATGCAAATTCGTCAGTTACTAGTTCAAAAGTAATCGGCAAGATTTATTTTTCATGCATATTCGTAGGTAATCGGCAGGATTTATTTTCACCACATTCGTCGGTTACTATTTCAAAGGTAATCGGCAGGATTTATTTTTCATGCTTATTCGTCGGTTACTATTTCAAAGTTAGTCGGCATGATTTATTTTCAGCACATTCGTCGTTTACTATTTCAAAGGTAATCGGCAGGATTTATTTTTCATGCATATTCGTCGGTTACTATTTCAAAAGTAATCGGCAAGATTTATTTTTCATGCATATTCGTCGGTTACTATTTCAAAGGTAATCAACAGGATTTATTTTCTTGCATATTTGTCGGTTACTATTTCAAAGGTAATCGGCAAGATTTATTTTCATGCACATTTGTCGGTTACCATTTCAAAGGTAATCGGCAGGATTTATTTTTTGCACATTCGTCGGTTACCATTTCAAAGGTAATCGACAGGATTTATTTTCAGCACATTCGTCAGTTACCATTTCAAAGGTAATCGGAAGGATTTATTTTCTTGCATATTCGTTTGTTATTATTTCAAAGGTAATCGGCAAGATTTATTTTCATGCATATTCGTGGGTTACCATTTCAAAAGTAATCGACAGGATTTATTTTCAGCACATTCGTTGGTTACTATTTCAAAGGTAATCGACAGGATTTATTTTCTTGCATATTTGTCGGTTCTATTGCAAAGGTAATCGGCAAAGATTTATTTTCATGCACATTCGTGGGTTACCATTTCAAAGGTAATCGGCATTATTTATTTTCATGCAAATTCGTCAGTTACTATTTCAAAAGTAATCGGCAAGATTTATTTTTCATGCATATTCGTCGGTTACTATTTCAAAGGTAAACAACAGGATTTATTTTCTTGCATATTTGTCGGTTACTATTTCAAAGGTAATCGGCAAGATTTATTTTCATGCACATTCGTCGGTTACCATTTCAAAGGCAATCGACAGGATTTATTTTCAGCACATTCGTCGGTTACCATTTCAAAGGTAATCGGAAGGATTTATTTTCTTGCATATTCGTTTGTTATTATTTCAAAGGTAATCGGCAAGATTTATTTTCATGCACATTCGTGGGTTACCATTTCAAAGGTAATCGACAGGATTTATTTTCAGCACATTCGTTGGTTACTATTTCAAAGGTAATCGACAGGATTTAATTTCTTGCCTATTTGTCGGTTCTATTGCAAAGGTAATCGGCAAAGATTTATTTTCATGCACATTCGTGGGTTACCATTTCAAAGGTAATCGGCATTATTTATTTTCATGCAAATTCGTCAGTTACTATTTCAAAAGTAATCGGCAAGATTTATTTTTCATGCATATTCGTCGGTTACTATTTCAAAGGTAATCAACAGGATTTATTTTCTTGCATATTTGTCGGTTACTATTTCAAAGGTAATCGGCAAGTTTTATTTTCATGCACATTCGTCGGTTACCATTTCAAAGGCAATCGACAGGATTTATTTTCAGCACATTCGTCGGTTACCATTTCAAAGGTAATCGGAAGGATTTATTTTCTTGCATATTCGTTTGTTATTATTTCAAAGGTAATCGGCAAGATTTATTTTCATGCACATTCGTGGGTTACCATTTCAAAGATAATCGACAGGATTTATTTTCAGCACATTCGTTGGTTACTATTTCAAAGGTAATCGACAGGATTTATTTTCTTGCCTATTTGTCGGTTCTATTGCAAAGGTAATCGGCAAAGATTTATTTTCATGCACATTCGTGGGTTACCATTTCAAAGGTAATCGGCATGATTTATTTTTCATGCATATTCGTAGGTAATCGGCAGGATTTATTTTCACCACATTCGTCGGTTACTATTTCAAAGGTAATCGGCAGGATTTATTTTTCATGCATATTCGTCGGTTACTATTTCAAAAGTAATCGGCAAGATTTATTTTTCATGCATATTCGTCGGTTACTATTTCAAAGGTAATCAACAGCAATTTATTTTCTTGCATATTTGTCGGTTACTATTTCAAAGGTAATCGGCAAGATTTATTTTCATGCACATTTGTCGGTTACCATTTCAAAGGTAATCGACAAGATTTATTTTCAGCACATTCGTTGGTTACTATTTCAAAGGTAATCGACAGGATTTATTTTCTTGCATATTTGTCGGTTACTATTGCAAAGGTAATCGGCAATGATTTATTTTCATGCACATTCGTGGGTTACCATTTCAAAGGTAATAGGCAGGATTTATTTTTCATGCATATTCATCGGTTACTATTTCAAAAGTAATCGGCAAGATTTATTTTTCATGCATATTCGTCGGTTACTATTTCAAACGTAATCAACATGATTTATTTTCTTGCATATTTGTCGGTTACTATTTCAAAGGTAATCGGCAAGATTTATTTTCATGCACATTTGTCGGTTACCATTTCAAAGGTAATCGGCAGGATTTATTTTTTGCACATTCGTCGGTTACCATTTCAAAGGTAATCGACAGGATTTATTTTCAGCACATTCGTCCGTTACCATTTCAAAGGTAATCGGAAGGATCTATTTTCTTGCATATTCGTTTGTTATTATTTCAAAGGTAATCGGCAAGATTTATTTTCATGCAATTCGTGGGTTACCATTTCAAAGGTAATCGACAGGATTTATTTTCAGCACATTCGTTGGTTACTATTTCAAAGGTAATCGACATGATTTATTTTCTTGCATATTTGTCGGTTCTATTGCAAAGGTAATCGGCAAAGATTTATTTTCATGCACATTCGTGGGTTACCATTTCAAAGGTAATCGGCAGGATTTATTTTTCATGCATATTCGTCGGTTACTATTTCAAAAGTAATCGGCAAGATTTATTTTTCATGCATATTCGTCGGTTACTATTTCAAAGGGCATCAACAGGATTTATTTTCTTGCATATTTGTCGGTTACTATTTCAAAGGTAATCGGCAAGATTTATTTTCATGCACATTTGTCGGTTACCATTTCAAAGGTAATCGGCAGGATTTATTTTCTGCACATTCGTCGGTTACCATTTCAAAGGTAATCGACAGGATTTATTTTCAGCACATTCGTCGGTTACCATTTCAAAGGTAATCGGAAGGATTTATTTTCTTGCATATTCGTTTGTTATTATTTCAAAGGTAATCGGCAAGATTTATTTTCATGCACATTCGTGGGTTACCATTTCAAAGGTAATCGACAGGATTTATTTTCAGCACATTCGTTGGTTACTATTTCAAAGGTAATCGACAGGATTTATTTTCTTGCATATTTGTCGGTTCTATTGCAAAGGTAATCGGCAAAGATTTATTTTCATGCACATTCGTGGGTTACCATTTCAAAGGTAATCGGCATGATTTATTTTCATGCAAATTCGTCAGTTACTATTTCAAAAGTAATCGGCAAGATTTATTTTTCATGCATATTCGTCGGTTACTATTTCAAAGGTAATCAACATGATTTATTTTCTTGCATATTTGTCGGTTACTATTTCAAAGGTAATCGGCAAGATTTATTTTCATGCACATTCGTCGGTTACCATTTCAAAGGTAATCGACAGGATTTATTTTCAGCACATTCGTCGGTTACCATTTCAAAGGCAATCGACAGGATTTATTTTCAGCACATTCGTCGGTTACCATTTCAAAGGTATTCGGAAGGATTTATTTTCTTGCATATTCGTTTGTTATTAATTCAAAGGTAATCGGCAAGATTTATTTTCATGCACATTCGTGGGTTACCATTTCAAAGGTAATCGACAGGATTTATTTTCAGCACATTCGTTGGTTACTATTTCAAAGGTAATCGACAGGATTTATTTTCTTGCCTATTTGTCGGTTCTATTGCAAAGGTAATCGGCAAAGATTTATTTTCATGCACATTCGTGGGTTACCATTTCAAAGGTAATCGGCATGATTTATTTTCATGCAAATTCGTCAGTTACTAGTTCAAAAGTAATCGGCAAGATTTATTTTTCATGCATATTCGTAGGTAATCGGCAGGATTTATTTTCACCACATTCGTCGGTTACTATTTCAAAGGTAATCGGCAGGATTTATTTTTCATGCTTATTCGTCGGTTACTATTTCAAAGTTAGTCGGCATGATTTATTTTCAGCACATTCGTCGTTTACTATTTCAAAGGTAATCGGCAGGATTTATTTTTCATGCATATTCGTCGGTTACTATTTCAAAAGTAATCGGCAAGATTTATTTTTCATGCATATTCGTCGGTTACTATTTCAAAGGTAATCAACAGGATTTATTTTCTTGCATATTTGTCGGTTACTATTTCAAAGGTAATCGGCAAGATTTATTTTCATGCACATTTGTCGGTTACCATTTCAAAGGTAATCGGCAGGATTTATTTTTTGCACATTCGTCGGTTACCATTTCAAAGGTAATCGACAGGATTTATTTTCAGCACATTCGTCAGTTACCATTTCAAAGGTAATCGGAAGGATTTATTTTCTTGCATATTCGTTTGTTATTATTTCAAAGGTAATCGGCAAGATTTATTTTCATGCATATTCGTGGGTTACCATTTCAAAAGTAATCGACAGGATTTATTTTCAGCACATTCGTTGGTTACTATTTCAAAGGTAATCGACAGGATTTATTTTCTTGCATATTTGTCGGTTCTATTGCAAAGGTAATCGGCAAAGATTTATTTTCATGCACATTCGTGGGTTACCATTTCAAAGGTAATCGGCATTATTTATTTTCATGCAAATTCGTCAGTTACTATTTCAAAAGTAACCGGCAAGATTTATTTTTCATGCATATTCGTCGGTTACTATTTCAAAGGTAAACAACAGGATTTATTTTCTTGCATATTTGTCGGTTACTATTTCAAAGGTAATCGGCAAGATTTATTTTCATGCACATTCGTCGGTTACCATTTCAAAGGCAATCGACAGGATTTATTTTCAGCACATTCGTCGGTTACCATTTCAAAGGTAATCGGAAGGATTTATTTTCTTGCATATTCGTTTGTTATTATTTCAAAGGTAATCGGCAAGATTTATTTTCATGCACATTCGTGGGTTACCATTTCAAAGGTAATCGACAGGATTTATTTTCAGCACATTCGTTGGTTACTATTTCAAAGGTAATCGACAGGATTTAATTTCTTGCCTATTTGTCGGTTCTATTGCAAAGGTAATCGGCAAAGATTTATTTTCATGCACATTCGTGGGTTACCATTTCAAAGGTAATCGGCATTATTTATTTTCATGCAAATTCGTCAGTTACTATTTCAAAAGTAATCGGCAAGATTTATTTTTCATGCATATTCGTCGGTTACTATTTCAAAGGTAATCAACAGGATTTATTTTCTTGCATATTTGTCGGTTACTATTTCAAAGGTAATCGGCAAGTTTTATTTTCATGCACATTCGTCGGTTACCATTTCAAAGGCAATCGACAGGATTTATTTTCAGCACATTCGTCGGTTACCATTTCAAAGGTAATCGGAAGGATTTATTTTCTTGCATATTCGTTTGTTATTATTTCAAAGGTAATCGGCAAGATTTATTTTCATGCACATTCGTGGGTTACCATTTCAAAGATAATCGACAGGATTTATTTTCAGCACATTCGTTGGTTACTATTTCAAAGGTAATCGACAGGATTTATTTTCTTGCCTATTTGTCGGTTCTATTGCAAAGGTAATCGGCAAAGATTTATTTTCATGCACATTCGTGGGTTACCATTTCAAAGGTAATCGGCATGATTTATTTTCATGCAAATTCGTCAGTTACTAGTTCAAAAGTAATCGGCAAGATTTATTTTTCATGCATATTCGTAGGTAATCGGCAGGATTTATTTTCACCACATTCGTCGGTTACTATTTCAAAGGTAATCGGCAGGATGTATTTTTCATGCTTATTCGTCGGTTACTATTTCAAAGGTAGTCGGCATGATTTATTTTCAGCACATTCGTCGTTTACTATTTCAAAGGTAATCGGCAGGATTTATTTTTCATGCATATTCGTCGGTTACTATTTCAAAAGTAATCGGCAAGATTTATTTTTCATGCATATTCGTCGGTTACTATTTCAAAGGTAATCAACAGGATTTATTTTCTTGCATATTTGTCGGTTACTATTTCAAAGGTAATCGACAAAATTTTATTTCAGGCACATTCGTCGGTTACCATTTCAAAGGTAATCGACAGGAGATATTTTCAGCACATTCGTCGGTTACTATTTCAAAGTTAATTGGCATGATTTATTTTCTTGCATATTTGTCGGTTACTATTTCAAAGGTAATCGGAAAGATTTATTTTCATGCACATTTGTCGGTTACCATTTCAAAGGAAATCGACAGGATTTATTTTCAGCACATTCGTTGGTTACTATTTCAAAGGTAATCGACAGGATTTATTTTCTTGCATATTTGTCGGTTACTATTGCAAAGGTAATCGGCAATGATTTATTTTCATGCACATTCGTGGGTTACCATTTCAAAGGTAATCGGCAGGATTTATTTTTCATGCATATTCGTCGGTTACTATTTCAAAAGTAATCGGCAAGATTTATTTTTCATGCATATTCGTCGGTTACTATTTCAAAGGTAATCAACAGGATTTATTTTCTTGCATATTTGTCGGTTACTATTTCAAAGGTAATCGGCAAGATTTATTTTCATGCACATTTGTCGGTTACCATTTCAAAGGTAATCGGCAGGATTTATTTTTTGCACATTCGTCGGTTACCATTTCAAAAGTAATCGACAGGATTTATTTTCAGCACATTCGTCAGTTAGCATTTCAAAGGTAATCGGAAGGATTTATTTTCTTGCATATTCGTTTGTTATTATTTCAAAGGTAATCGGCAAGATTTATTTTCATGCACATTCGTGGGTTACCATTTCAAAGGTAATCGACAGGATTTATTTTCAGCACATTCGTTGGTTACTATTTCAAAGGTAATCAACAGGATTTATTTTCTTGCATATTTGTCGGTTACTATTTCAAAGGTAATCGGCAAGATTTATTTTCATGCACATTTGTCGGTTACCATTTCAAAGGTAATCGGCAGGATTTATTTTTTGCACATTCGTCGGTTACCATTTCAAAGGTAATCGACAGGATTTATTTTCAGCACATTCGTCAGTTACCATTTCAAAGGTAATCGGAAGGATTTATTTTCTTGCATATTCGTTTGTTATTATTTCAAAGGTAATCGGCAAGATTTATTTTCAAGCACATTCGTGGGTTACCATTTCAAAAGTAATCGACAGGATTTATTTTCAGCACATTCGTTGGTTACTATTTCAAAGGTAATCGACAGGATTTATTTTCTTGCATATTTGTCGGTTCTATTGCAAAGGTAATCGGCAAAGATTTATTTTCATGCACATTCGTGGGTTACCATTTCAAAGGTAATCGGCATTATTTATTTTCATGCAAATTCGTCAGATACTATTTCAAAAGTAATCGGCAAGATTTATTTTTCATGCATATTCGTCGGTTACTATTTCAAAGGTAAACAACAGGATTTATTTTCTTGCATATTTGTCGGTTACTATTTCAAAGGTAATCGGCAAGATTTATTTTCATGCACATTCGTCGGTTACCATTTCAAAGGCAATCGACAGGATTTATTTTCAGCACATTCGTCGGTTACCATTTCAAAGGTAATCGAAAGGATTTATTTTCTTGCATATTCGTTTGTTATTATTTCAAAGGTAATCGGCAAGATTTATTTTCATGCACATTCGTGGGTTACCATTTCAAAGGTAATCGACAGGATTTATTTTCAGCACATTCGTTGGTTACTATTTCAAAGGTAATCGACAGGATTTAATTTCTTGCCTATTTGTCGGTTCTATTGCAAAGGTAATCGGCAAAGATTTATTTTCATGCACATTCGTGGGTTACCATTTCAAAGGTAATCGACAGGATTTATTTTCAGCACATTCGTTGGTTACTATTTCAAAGGTAATCGACAGGATTTATTTTCTTGCCTATTTGTCGGTTACTATTTTAAAGGTAATCGACAAAATTTTATTTCAGGCACATTCGTCGGTTACCATTTCAAAGGTAATCGACAGGATTTATTTTCAGCACATTCGTCGGTTACTATTTCAAAGGTAATCGGAAAGATTTATTTTCATGCACATTTGTCGGTTACCATTTCAAAGGAAATCGACAGGATTTATTTTCAGCACATTCGTTGGTTACTATTTCAAAGGTAATCGACAGGATTTATTTTCTTGCATATTTGTCGGTTACTATTGCAAAGGTAATCGGCAATGATTTATTTTCATGCACATTCGTGGGTTAGCATTTCAAAGTTAATCGGCAGGATTTATTTTTCATGCATATTCGTCGGTTACTATTTCAAAAGTAATCGGCAAGATTTATTTTTCATGCATATTCGTCGGTTACTATTTCAAAGGTAATCAACAGGATTTATTTTCTTGCATATTTGTCGGTTACTATTTCAAAGGTAATCGGCAAGATTTATTTTCATGCACATTTGTCGGTTACCATTTCAAAGGTAATCGGCAGGATTTATTTTTTGCACATTCGTCGGTTACCATTTCAAAAGTAATCGACAAGATTTATTTTCAGCACATTCGTCAGTTACCATTTCAAAGGTAATCGGAAGGATTTATTTTCTTGCATATTCGTTTGTTATTATTTCAAAGGTAATCGGCAAGATTTATTTTCATGCACATTCGTGGGTTACCATTTCAAAGGTAATCGACAGGATTTATTTTCAGCACATTCGTTGGTTACTATTTCAAAAGTAATCGACATGATTTATTTTCTTGCATATTTGTCGGTTCTATTGCAAAGGTAATCGGCAAAGATTTATTTTCATGCACATTCGTGGGTTACCATTTCAAAGGTAATCGGCAGGATTTATTTTTCATGCATATTCGTCGGTTACTATTTCAAAAGTAATCGGCAAGATTTATTTTTCATGCATATTCGTCGGTTACTATTTCAAAGGGCATCAACAGGATTTATTTTCTTGCATATTTGTCGGTTACTATTTCAAAGGTAATCGGCAAGATTTATTTTCATGCACATTCGTCGGTTACCATTTCAAAGGCAATCGACAGGATTTATTTTCAGCACATTCGTCGGTTACCATTTCAAAGGTAATCGAAAGGATTTATTTTCTTGCATATTCGTTTGTTATTATTTCAAAGGTAATCGGCAAGATTTATTTTCATGCACATTCGTGGGTTACCATTTCAAAGGTAATCGACAGGATTTATTTTCAGCACATTCGTTGGTTACTATTTCAAAGGTAATCGACAGGATTTAATTTCTTGCCTATTTGTCGGTTCAATTGCAAAGGTAATCGGCAAAGATTTATTTTCATGCACATTCGTGGGTTACCATTTCAAAGGTAATCGACAGGATTTATTTTCAGCACATTCGTTGGTTACTATTTCAAAGGTAATCGACAGGATTTATTTTCTTGCCTATTTGTCGGTTACTATTTTAAAGGTAATCGACAAAATTTTATTTCAGGCACATTCGTCGGTTACCATTTCAAAGGTAATCGACAGGATTTATTTTCAGCACATTCGTCGGTTACTATTTCAAAGGTAATCGGAAAGATTTATTTTCATGCACATTTGTCGGTTACCATTTCAAAGGAAATCGACAGGATTTATTTTCAGCACATTCGTTGGTTACTATTTCAAAGGTAATCGACAGGATTTATTTTCTTGCATATTTGTCGGTTACTATTGCAAAGGTAATCGGCAATGATTTATTTTCATGCACATTCGTGGGTTAGCATTTCAAAGTTAATCGGCAGGATTTATTTTTCATG
This sequence comes from Medicago lupulina, assembly GCA_958299785.1. Taxonomy (NCBI): domain Eukaryota; kingdom Viridiplantae; phylum Streptophyta; class Magnoliopsida; order Fabales; family Fabaceae; genus Medicago; species Medicago lupulina. The sequence continues at coordinate 37,872,690 of OY283143.1, read as the reverse complement.
CATATTCGTCGGTTACTATTTCAAAAGTAATCGGCAAGATTTATTTTTCATGCATATTCGTCGGTTACTATTTCAAAGGTAATCAACAGGATTTATTTTCTTGCATATTTGTCGGTTACTATTTCAAAGGTAATCGGCAAGATTTATTTTCATGCACATTTGTCGGTTACCATTTCAAAGGTAATCGGCAGGATTTATTTTTTGCACATTCGTCGGTTACCATTTCAAAAGTAATCGACAAGATTTATTTTCAGCACATTCGTCAGTTACCATTTCAAAGGTAATCGGAAGGATTTATTTTCTTGCATATTCGTTTGTTATTATTTCAAAGGTAATCGGCAAGATTTATTTTCATGCACATTCGTGGGTTACCATTTCAAAGGTAATCGACAGGATTTATTTTCAGCACATTCGTTGGTTACTATTTCAAAAGTAATCGACATGATTTATTTTCTTGCATATTTGTCGGTTCTATTGCAAAGGTAATCGGCAAAGATTTATTTTCATGCACATTCGTGGGTTACCATTTCAAAGGTAATCGGCAGGATTTATTTTTCATGCATATTCGTCGGTTACTATTTCAAAAGTAATCGGCAAGATTTATTTTTCATGCATATTCGTCGGTTACTATTTCAAAGGGCATCAACAGGATTTATTTTCTTGCATATTTGTCGGTTACTATTTCAAAGGTAATCGGCAAGATTTATTTTCATGCACATTCGTCGGTTACCATTTCAAAGGCAATCGACAGGATTTATTTTCAGCACATTCGTCGGTTACCATTTCAAAGGTAATCGAAAGGATTTATTTTCTTGCATATTCGTTTGTTATTATTTCAAAGGTAATCGGCAAGATTTATTTTCATGCACATTCGTGGGTTACCATTTCAAAGGTAATCGACAGGATTTATTTTCAGCACATTCGTTGGTTACTATTTCAAAGGTAATCGACAGGATTTAATTTCTTGCCTATTTGTCGGTTCAATTGCAAAGGTAATCGGCAAAGATTTATTTTCATGCACATTCGTGGGTTACCATTTCAAAGGTAATCGACAGGATTTATTTTCAGCACATTCGTTGGTTACTATTTCAAAGGTAATCGACAGGATTTATTTTCTTGCCTATTTGTCGGTTACTATTTTAAAGGTAATCGACAAAATTTTATTTCAGGCACATTCGTCGGTTACCATTTCAAAGGTAATCGACAGGATTTATTTTCAGCACATTCGTCGGTTACTATTTCAAAGGTAATCGGAAAGATTTATTTTCATGCACATTTGTCGGTTACCATTTCAAAGGAAATCGACAGGATTTATTTTCAGCACATTCGTTGGTTACTATTTCAAAGGTAATCGACAGGATTTATTTTCTTGCATATTTGTCGGTTACTATTGCAAAGGTAATCGGCAATGATTTATTTTCATGCACATTCGTGGGTTAGCATTTCAAAGTTAATCGGCAGGATTTATTTTTCATGCATATTCGTCGGTTACTATTTCAAAAGTAATCGGCAAGATTTATTTTTCATGCATATTCGTCGGTTACTATTTCAAAGGTAATCAACAGGATTTATTTTCTTGCATATTTGTCGGTTACTATTTCAAAGGTAATCGGCAAGATTTATTTTCATGCACATTTGTCGGTTACCATTTCAAAGGTAATCGGCAGGATTTATTTTTTGCACATTCGTCGGTTACCATTTCAAAAGTAATCGACAAGATTTATTTTCAGCACATTCGTCAGTTACCATTTCAAAGGTAATCGGAAGGATTTATTTTCTTGCATATTCGTTTGTTATTATTTCAAAGGTAATCGGCAAGATTTATTTTCATGCACATTCGTGGGTTACCATTTCAAAGGTAATCGACAGGATTTATTTTCAGCACATTCGTTGGTTACTATTTCAAAAGTAATCGACATGATTTATTTTCTTGCATATTTGTCGGTTCTATTGCAAAGGTAATCGGCAAAGATTTATTTTCATGCACATTCGTGGGTTACCATTTCAAAGGTAATCGGCAGGATTTATTTTTCATGCATATTCGTCGGTTACTATTTCAAAAGTAATCGGCAAGATTTATTTTTCATGCATATTCGTCGGTTACTATTTCAAAGGGCATCAACAGGATTTATTTTCTTGCATATTTGTCGGTTACTATTTCAAAGGTAATCGGCAAGATTTATTTTCATGCACATTCGTCGGTTACCATTTCAAAGGTAATCGGCAGGATTTATTTTTTGCACATTCGTCGGTTACCATTTCAAAGGTAATCGACAGGATTTATTTTCAGCACATTCGTCAGTTACCATTTCAAAGGTAATCGGAAGGATTTATTTTCTTGCATATTTGTCGGTTACTATTGCAAAGGTAATCGGCAATGATTTATTTTCATGCACATTCGTGGGTTAGCATTTCAAAGTTAATCGGCAGGATTTATTTTTCATGCATATTCGTCGGTTACTATTTCAAAAGTAATCGGCAAGATTTATTTTTCATGCATATTCGTCGGTTACTATTTCAAAGGTAATCAACAGGATTTATTTTCTTGCATATTTGTCGGTTACTATTTCAAAGGTAATCGGCAAGATTTATTTTCATGCACATTTGTCGGTTACCATTTCAAAGGTAATCGGCAGGATTTATTTTTTGCACATTCGTCGGTTACCATTTCAAAAGTAATCGACAAGATTTATTTTCAGCACATTCGTCAGTTACCATTTCAAAGGTAATCGGAAGGATTTATTTTCTTGCATATTCGTTTGTTATTATTTCAAAGGTAATCGGCAAGATTTATTTTCATGCACATTCGTGGGTTACCATTTCAAAGGTAATCGACAGGATTTATTTTCAGCACATTCGTTGGTTACTATTTCAAAAGTAATCGACATGATTTATTTTCTTGCATATTTGTCGGTTCTATTGCAAAGGTAATCGGCAAAGATTTATTTTCATGCACATTCGTGGGTTACCATTTCAAAGGTAATCGGCAGGATTTATTTTTCATGCATATTCGTCGGTTACTATTTCAAAAGTAATCGGCAAGATTTATTTTTCATGCATATTCGTCGGTTACTATTTCAAAGGGCATCAACAGGATTTATTTTCTTGCATATTTGTCGGTTACTATTTCAAAGGTAATCGGCAAGATTTATTTTCATGCACATTCGTCGGTTACCATTTCAAAGGTAATCGGCAGGATTTATTTTTTGCACATTCGTCGGTTACCATTTCAAAGGTAATCGACAGGATTTATTTTCAGCACATTCGTCAGTTACCATTTCAAAGGTAATCGGAAGGATTTATTTTCTTGCATATTTGTCGGTTACTATTGCAAAGGTAATCGGCAATGATTTATTTTCATGCACATTCGTGGGTTAGCATTTCAAAGTTAATCGGCAGGATTTATTTTTCATGCATATTCGTCGGTTACTATTTCAAAAGTAATCGGCAAGATTTATTTTTCATGCATATTCGTCGGTTACTATTTCAAAGGTAATCAACAGGATTTATTTTCTTGCATATTTGTCGGTTACTATTTCAAAGGTAATCGGCAAGATTTATTTTCATGCACATTTGTCGGTTACCATTTCAAAGGTAATCGGCAGGATTTATTTTTTGCACATTCGTCGGTTACCATTTCAAAAGTAATCGACAAGATTTATTTTCAGCACATTCGTCAGTTACCATTTCAAAGGTAATCGGAAGGATTTATTTTCTTGCATATTCGTTTGTTATTATTTCAAAGGTAATCGGCAAGATTTATTTTCATGCACATTCGTGGGTTACCATTTCAAAGGTAATCGACAGGATTTATTTTCAGCACATTCGTTGGTTACTATTTCAAAAGTAATCGACATGATTTATTTTCTTGCATATTTGTCGGTTCTATTGCAAAGGTAATCGGCAAAGATTTATTTTCATGCACATTCGTGGGTTACCATTTCAAAGGTAATCGGCAGGATTTATTTTTCATGCATATTCGTCGGTTACTATTTCAAAAGTAATCGGCAAGATTTATTTTTCATGCATATTCGTCGGTTACTATTTCAAAGGGCATCAACAGGATTTATTTTCTTGCATATTTGTCGGTTAATATTTCAAAGGTAATCGGCAAGATTTATTTTCATGCACATTCGTCGGTTACCATTTCAAAGGTAATCGGCAGGATTTATTTTTTGCACATTCGTCGGTTACCATTTCAAAGGTAATCGACAGGATTTATTTTCAGCACATTCGTCAGTTACCATTTCAAAGGTAATCGGAAGGATTTATTTTCTTGCATATTTGTCGGTTACTATTGCAAAGGTAATCGGCAATGATTTATTTTCATGCACATTCGTGGGTTAGCATTTCAAAGTTAATCGGCAGGATTTATTTTTCATGCATATTCGTCGGTTACTATTTCAAAAGTAATCGGCAAGATTTATTTTTCATGCATATTCGTCGGTTACTATTTCAAAGGTAATCAACAGGATTTATTTTCTTGCATATTTGTCGGTTACTATTTCAAAGGTAATCGGCAAGATTTATTTTCATGCACATTTGTCGGTTACCATTTCAAAGGTAATCGGCAGGATTTATTTTTTGCACATTCGTCGGTTACCATTTCAAAAGTAATCGACAAGATTTATTTTCAGCACATTCGTCAGTTACCATTTCAAAGGTAATCGGAAGGATTTATTTTCTTGCATATTCGTTTGTTATTATTTCAAAGGTAATCGGCAAGATTTATTTTCATGCACATTCGTGGGTTACCATTTCAAAGGTAATCGACAGGATTTATTTTCAGCACATTCGTTGGTTACTATTTCAAAAGTAATCGACATGATTTATTTTCTTGCATATTTGTCGGTTCTATTGCAAAGGTAATCGGCAAAGATTTATTTTCATGCACATTCGTGGGTTACCATTTCAAAGGTAATCGGCAGGATTTATTTTTCATGCATATTCGTCGGTTACTATTTCAAAAGTAATCGGCAAGATTTATTTTTCATGCATATTCGTCGGTTACTATTTCAAAGGGCATCAACAGGATTTATTTTCTTGCATATTTGTCGGTTACTATTTCAAAGGTAATCGGCAAGATTTATTTTCATGCACATTCGTCGGTTACCATTTCAAAGGTAATCGGCAGGATTTATTTTTTGCACATTCGTCGGTTACCATTTCAAAGGTAATCGACAGGATTTATTTTCAGCACATTCGTCAGTTACCATTTCAAAGGTAATCGGAAGGATTTATTTTCTTGCATATTCGTTTGTTATTTTTTCATAGGTAATCGGCAAGATTTATTTTCATGCACATTCGTGGGTTACCATTCAAAGGTAATCGACAGGATTTATTTTCAGCACATTCGTTGGTTACTATTTCAAAGGTAATCGACATGATTTATTTTCTTGCATATTTGTCGGTTCTATTGCAAAGGTAATCGGCAAAGATTTATTTTCATGCACATTCGTGGGTTAGCATTTCAAAGTTAATCGGCAGGATTTATTTTTCATGCATATTCGTCGGTTACTATTTCAAAAGTAATCGGCAAGATTTATTTTTCATGCATATTCGTCGGTTACTATTTCAAAGGTAATCAACAGGATTTATTTTCTTGCATATTTGTCGGTTACTATTTCAAAGGTAATCGGCAAGATTTATTTTCATGCACATTTGTCGGTTACCATTTCAAAGGTAATCGGCAGGATTTATTTTTTGCACATTCGTCGGTTACCATTTCAAAAGTAATCGACAAGATTTATTTTCAGCACATTCGTCAGTTACCATTTCAAAGGTAATCGGAAGGATTTATTTTCTTGCATATTCGTTTGTTATTATTTCAAAGGTAATCGGCAAGATTTATTTTCATGCACATTCGTGGGTTACCATTTCAAAGGTAATCGACAGGATTTATTTTCAGCACATTCGTTGGTTACTATTTCAAAAGTAATCGACATGATTTATTTTCTTGCATATTTGTCGGTTCTATTGCAAAGGTAATCGGCAAAGATTTATTTTCATGCACATTCGTGGGTTACCATTTCAAAGGTAATCGGCAGGATTTATTTTTCATGCATATTCGTCGGTTACTATTTCAAAAGTAATCGGCAAGATTTATTTTTCATGCATATTCGTCGGTTACTATTTCAAAGGGCATCAACAGGATTTATTTTCTTGCATATTTGTCGGTTACTATTTCAAAGGTAATCGGCAAGATTTATTTTCATGCACATTTGTCGGTTACCATTTCAAAGGTAATCGGCAGGATTTATTTTTTGCACATTCGTCGGTTACCATTTCAAAAGTAATCGACAAGATTTATTTTCAGCACATTCGTCAGTTACCATTTCAAAGGTAATCGGAAGGATTTATTTTCTTGCATATTCGTTTGTTATTATTTCAAAGGTAATCGGCAAGATTTATTTTCATGCACATTCGTGGGTTACCATTCAAAGGTAATCGACAGGATTTATTTTCAGCACATTCGTTGGTTACTATTTCAAAGGTAATCGACATGATTTATTTTCTTGCATATTTGTCGGTTCTATTGCAAAGGTAATCGGCAAAGATTTATTTTCATGCACATTCGTGGGTTAGCATTTCAAAGTTAATCGGCAGGATTTATTTTTCATGCATATTCGTCGGTTACTATTTCAAAAGTAATCGGCAAGATTTATTTTTCATGCATATTCGTCGGTTACTATTTCAAAGGTAATCAACAGGATTTATTTTCTTGCATATTTGTCGGTTACTATTTCAAAGGTAATCGGCAAGATTTATTTTCATGCACATTTGTCGGTTACCATTTCAAAGGTAATCGGCAGGATTTATTTTTTGCACATTCGTCGGTTACCATTTCAAAAGTAATCGACAAGATTTATTTTCAGCACATTCGTCAGTTACCATTTCAAAGGTAATCGGAAGGATTTATTTTCTTGCATATTCGTTTGTTATTATTTCAAAGGTAATCGGCAAGATTTATTTTCATGCACATTCGTGGGTTACCATTTCAAAGGTAATCGACAGGATTTATTTTCAGCACATTCGTTGGTTACTATTTCAAAAGTAATCGACATGATTTATTTTCTTGCATATTTGTCGGTTCTATTGCAAAGGTAATCGGCAAAGATTTATTTTCATGCACATTCGTGGGTTACCATTTCAAAGGTAATCGGCAGGATTTATTTTTCATGCATATTCGTCGGTTACTATTTCAAAAGTAATCGGCAAGATTTATTTTTCATGCATATTCGTCGGTTACTATTTCAAAGGGCATCAACAGGATTTATTTTCTTGCATATTTGTCGGTTACTATTTCAAAGGTAATCGGCAAGATTTATTTTCATGCACATTCGTCGGTTACCATTTCAAAGGTAATCGGCAGGATTTATTTTTTGCACATTCGTCGGTTACCATTTCAAAGGTAATCGACATGATTTATTTTCAGCACATTCGTCAGTTACCATTTCAAAGGTAATCGGAAGGATTTATTTTCTTGCATATTCGTTTGTTATTTTTTCATAGGTAATCGGCAAGATTTATTTTCATGCACATTCGTGGGTTACCATTCAAAGGTAATCGACAGGATTTATTTTCAGCACATTCGTTGGTTACTATTTCAAAGGTAATCGACATGATTTATTTTCTTGCATATTTGTCGGTTCTATTGCAAAGGTAATCGGCAAAGATTTATTTTCATGCACATTCGTGGGTTACCATTTCAAAGGTAATCGGCAGGATTTATTTTTCATGCATATTCGTTGGTTACAATTTCAAAAGTAATCGGCAAGATTTATTTTTCATGCATATTCGTCGGTTACTATTTCAAAGGGCATCAACAGGATTTATTTTCTTGCATATTTGTCGGTTACTATTTCAAAGGTAATCGGCAAGTTTTATTTTCATGCACATTCGTCGGTTACCATTTCAAAGGCAATCGACAGGATTTATTTTCAGCACATTCGTCGGTTACCATTTCAAAGGTAATCGGAAGGATTTATTTTCTTGCATATTCGTTTGTTATTATTTCAAAGGTAATCGGCAAGATTTATTTTCATGCACATTCGTGGGTTACCATTTCAAAGGTAATCGACATGATTTATTTTCAGCACATTCGTTGGTTACTATTTCAAAGGTAATCGACATGATTTATTTTCTTGCATATTTGTCGGTTCTATTGCAAAGGTAATCGGCAAAGATTTATTTTCATGCACATTCGTGGGTTACCATTTCAAAGGTAATCGGCAGGATTTATTTTTTGCACATTCGTCGGTTACCATTTCAAAGGTAATCGACAGGATTTATTTTCATGCACATTCGTGGGTTAGCATTTCAAAGTTAATCGGCAGGATTTATTTTTCATGCATATTCGTCGGTTACTATTTCAAAAGTAATCGGCAAGATTTATTTTTCATGCATATTCGTCGGTTACTATTTCAAAGGTAATCAACAGGATTTATTTTCTTGCATATTTGTCGGTTACTATTTCAAAGGTAATCGGCAAGATTTATTTTCATGCACATTTGTCGGTTACCATTTCAAAGGTAATCGGCAGGATTTATTTTTTGCACATTCGTCGGTTACCATTTCAAAAGTAATCGACAAGATTTATTTTCAGCACATTCGTCAGTTACCATTTCAAAGGTAATCGGAAGGATTTATTTTCTTGCATATTCGTTTGTTATTATTTCAAAGGTAATCGGCAAGATTTATTTTCATGCACATTCGTGGGTTACCATTTCAAAGGTAATCGACAGGATTTATTTTCAGCACATTCGTTGGTTACTATTTCAAAAGTAATCGACATGATTTATTTTCTTGCATATTTGTCGGTTCTATTGCAAAGGTAATCGGCAAAGATTTATTTTCATGCACATTCGTGGGTTACCATTTCAAAGGTAATCGGCAGGATTTATTTTTCATGCATATTCGTCGGTTACTATTTCAAAAGTAATCGGCAAGATTTATTTTTCATGCATATTCGTCGGTTACTATTTCAAAGGGCATCAACAGGATTTATTTTCTTGCATATTTGTCGGTTACTATTTCAAAGGTAATCGGCAAGATTTATTTTCATGCACATTCGTCGGTTACCATTTCAAAGGTAATCGGCAGGATTTATTTTTTGCACATTCGTCGGTTACCATTTCAAAGGTAATCGACAGGATTTATTTTCAGCACATTCGTCAGTTACCATTTCAAAGGTAATCGGAAGGATTTATTTTCTTGCATATTCGTTTGTTATTTTTTCATAGGTAATCGGCAAGATTTATTTTCATGCACATTCGTGGGTTACCATTCAAAGGTAATCGACAGGATTTATTTTCAGCACATTCGTTGGTTACTATTTCAAAGGTAATCGACATGATTTATTTTCTTGCATATTTGTCGGTTCTATTGCAAAGGTAATCGGCAAAGATTTATTTTCATGCACATTCGTGGGTTAGCATTTCAAAGTTAATCGGCAGGATTTATTTTTCATGCATATTCGTCGGTTACTATTTCAAAAGTAATCGGCAAGATTTATTTTTCATGCATATTCGTCGGTTACTATTTCAAAGGTAATCAACAGGATTTATTTTCTTGCATATTTGTCGGTTACTATTTCAAAGGTAATCGGCAAGATTTATTTTCATGCACATTTGTCGGTTACCATTTCAAAGGTATTCGGCAGGATTTATTTTTTGCACATTCGTCGGTTACCATTTCAAAAGTAATCGACAAGATTTATTTTCAGCACATTCGTCAGTTACCATTTCAAAGGTAATCGGAAGGATTTATTTTCTTGCATATTCGTTTGTTATTATTTCAAAGGTAATCTGCAAGATTTATTTTCATACACATTCGTGGGTTACCATTTCAAAGGTAATCGATAGGATTTATTTTCAGCACATTCGTTGGTTACTATTTCAAAAGTAATCGACATGATTTATTTTCTTGCATATTTGTCGGTTCTATTGCAAAGGTAATCGGCAAAGATTTATTTTCATGCACATTCGTGGGTTACCATTTCAAAGGTAATCGGCAGGATTTATTTTTCATGCATATTCGTCGGTTACTATTTCAAAAGTAATCGGCAAGATTTATTTTTCATGCATATTCGTCGGTTACTATTTCAAAGGGCATCAACAGGATTTATTTTCTTGCATATTTGTCGGTTACTATTTCAAAGGTAATCGGCAAGATTTATTTTCATGCACATTCGTCGGTTACCATTTCAAAGGTAATCGGCAGGATTTATTTTTTGCACATTCGTCGGTTACCATTTCAAAGGTAATCGACAGGATTTATTTTCAGCACATTCGTCAGTTACCATTTCAAAGGTAATCGGAAGGATTTATTTTCTTGCATATTTGTCGGTTACTATTGCAAAGGTAATCGGCAATGATTTATTTTCATGCACATTCGTGGGTTAGCATTTCAAAGTTAATCGGCAGGATTTATTTTTCATGCATATTCGTCGGTTACTATTTCAAAAGTAATCGGCAAGATTTATTTTTCATGCATATTCGTCGGTTACTATTTCAAAGGTAATCAACAGGATTTATTTTCTTGCATATTTGTCGGTTACTATTTCAAAGGTAATCGGCAAGATTTATTTTCATGCACATTTGTCGGTTACCATTTCAAAGGTAATCGGCAGGATTTATTTTTTGCACATTCGTCGGTTACCATTTCAAAAGTAATCGACAAGATTTATTTTCAGCACATTCGTCAGTTACCATTTCAAAGGTAATCGGAAGGATTTATTTTCTTGCATATTCGTTTGTTATTATTTCAAAGGTAATCGGCAAGATTTATTTTCATGCACATTCGTGGGTTACCATTTCAAAGGTAATCGACAGGATTTATTTTCAGCACATTCGTTGGTTACTATTTCAAAAGTAATCGACATGATTTATTTTCTTGCATATTTGTCGGTTCTATTGCAAAGGTAATCGGCAAAGATTTATTTTCATGCACATTCGTGGGTTACCATTTCAAAGGTAATCGGCAGGATTTATTTTTCATGCATATTCGTCGGTTACTATTTCAAAAGTAATCGGCAAGATTTATTTTTCATGCATATTCGTCGGTTACTATTTCAAAGGGCATCAACAGGATTTATTTTCTTGCATATTTGTCGGTTACTATTTCAAAGGTAATCGGCAAGATTTATTTTCATGCACATTCGTCGGTTACCATTTCAAAGGTAATCGGCAGGATTTATTTTTTGCACATTCGTCGGTTACCATTTCAAAGGTAATCGACAGGATTTATTTTCAGCACATTCGTCAGTTACCATTTCAAAGGTAATCGGAAGGATTTATTTTCTTGCATATTCGTTTGTTATTTTTTCATAGGTAATCGGCAAGATTTATTTTCATGCACATTCGTGGGTTACCATTCAAAGGTAATCGACAGGATTTATTTTCAGCACATTCGTTGGTTACTATTTCAAAGGTAATCGACATGATTTATTTTCTTGCATATTTGTCGGTTCTATTGCAAAGGTAATCGGCAAAGATTTATTTTCATGCACATTCGTGGGTTAGCATTTCAAAGTTAATCGGCAGGATTTATTTTTCATGCATATTCGTCGGTTACTATTTCAAAAGTAATCGGCAAGATTTATTTTTCATGCATATTCGTCGGTTACTATTTCAAAGGTAATCAACAGGATTTATTTTCTTGCATATTTGTCGGTTACTATTTCAAAGGTAATCGGCAAGATTTATTTTCATGCACATTTGTCGGTTACCATTTCAAAGGTAATCGGCAGGATTTATTTTTTGCACATTCGTCGGTTACCATTTCAAAAGTAATCGACAAGATTTATTTTCAGCACATTCGTCAGTTACCATTTCAAAGGTAATCGGAAGGATTTATTTTCTTGCATATTCGTTTGTTATTATTTCAAAGGTAATCGGCAAGATTTATTTTCATGCACATTCGTGGGTTACCATTTCAAAGGTAATCGACAGGATTTATTTTCAGCACATTCGTTGGTTACTATTTCAAAAGTAATCGACATGATTTATTTTCTTGCATATTTGTCGGTTCTATTGCAAAGGTAATCGGCAAAGATTTATTTTCATGCACATTCGTGGGTTACCATTTCAAAGGTAATCGGCAGGATTTATTTTTCATGCATATTCGTCGGTTACTATTTCAAAAGTAATCGGCAAGATTTATTTTTCATGCATATTCGTCGGTTACTATTTCAAAGGGCATCAACAGGATTTATTTTCTTGCATATTTGTCGGTTACTATTTCAAAGGTAATCGGCAAGATTTATTTTCATGCACATTTGTCGGTTACCATTTCAAAGGTAATCGGCAGGATTTATTTTTTGCACATTCGTCGGTTACCATTTCAAAAGTAATCGACAAGATTTATTTTCAGCACATTCGTCAGTTACCATTTCAAAGGTAATCGGAAGGATTTATTTTCTTGCATATTCGTTTGTTATTATTTCAAAGGTAATCGGCAAGATTTATTTTCATGCACATTCGTGGGTTACCATTCAAAGGTAATCGACAGGATTTATTTTCAGCACATTCGTTGGTTACTATTTCAAAGGTAATCGACATGATTTATTTTCTTGCATATTTGTCGGTTCTATTGCAAAGGTAATCGGCAAAGATTTATTTTCATGCACATTCGTGGGTTAGCATTTCAAAGTTAATCGGCAGGATTTATTTTTCATGCATATTCGTCGGTTACTATTTCAAAAGTAATCGGCAAGATTTATTTTTCATGCATATTCGTCGGTTACTATTTCAAAGGTAATCAACAGGATTTATTTTCTTGCATATTTGTCGGTTACTATTTCAAAGGTAATCGGCAAGATTTATTTTCATGCACATTTGTCGGTTACCATTTCAAAGGTAATCGGCAGGATTTATTTTTTGCACATTCGTCGGTTACCATTTCAAAAGTAATCGACAAGATTTATTTTCAGCACATTCGTCAGTTACCATTTCAAAGGTAATCGGAAGGATTTATTTTCTTGCATATTCGTTTGTTATTATTTCAAAGGTAATCGGCAAGATTTATTTTCATGCACATTCGTGGGTTACCATTTCAAAGGTAATCGACAGGATTTATTTTCAGCACATTCGTTGGTTACTATTTCAAAAGTAATCGACATGATTTATTTTCTTGCATATTTGTCGGTTCTATTGCAAAGGTAATCGGCAAAGATTTATTTTCATGCACATTCGTGGGTTACCATTTCAAAGGTAATCGGCAGGATTTATTTTTCATGCATATTCGTCGGTTACTATTTCAAAAGTAATCGGCAAGATTTATTTTTCATGCATATTCGTCGGTTACTATTTCAAAGGGCATCAACAGGATTTATTTTCTTGCATATTTGTCGGTTACTATTTCAAAGGTAATCGGCAAGATTTATTTTCATGCACATTCGTCGGTTACCATTTCAAAGGTAATCGGCAGGATTTATTTTTTGCACATTCGTCGGTTACCATTTCAAAGGTAATCGACATGATTTATTTTCAGCACATTCGTCAGTTACCATTTCAAAGGTAATCGGAAGGATTTATTTTCTTGCATATTCGTTTGTTATTTTTTCATAGGTAATCGGCAAGATTTATTTTCATGCACATTCGTGGGTTACCATTCAAAGGTAATCGACAGGATTTATTTTCAGCACATTCGTTGGTTACTATTTCAAAGGTAATCGACATGATTTATTTTCTTGCATATTTGTCGGTTCTATTGCAAAGGTAATCGGCAAAGATTTATTTTCATGCACATTCGTGGGTTACCATTTCAAAGGTAATCGGCAGGATTTATTTTTCATGCATATTCGTTGGTTACTATTTCAAAAGTAATCGGCAAGATTTATTTTTCATGCATATTCGTCGGTTACTATTTCAAAGGGCATCAACAGGATTTATTTTCTTGCATATTTGTCGGTTACTATTTCAAAGGTAATCGGCAAGTTTTATTTTCATGCACATTCGTCGGTTACCATTTCAAAGGCAATCGACAGGATTTATTTTCAGCACATTCGTCGGTTACCATTTCAAAGGTAATCGGAAGGATTTATTTTCTTGCATATTCGTTTGTTATTATTTCAAAGGTAATCGGCAAGATTTATTTTCATGCACATTCGTGGGTTACCATTTCAAAGGTAATCGACATGATTTATTTTCAGCACATTCGTTGGTTACTATTTCAAAGGTAATCGACATGATTTATTTTCTTGCATATTTGTCGGTTCTATTGCAAAGGTAATCGGCAAAGATTTATTTTCATGCACATTCGTGGGTTACCATTTCAAAGGTAATCGGCAGGATTTATTTTTTGCACATTCGTCGGTTACCATTTCAAAGGTAATCGACAGGATTTATTTTCATGCACATTCGTGGGTTAGCATTTCAAAGTTAATCGGCAGGATTTATTTTTCATGCATATTCGTCGGTTACTATTTCAAAAGTAATCGGCAAGATTTATTTTTCATGCATATTCGTCGGTTACTATTTCAAAGGTAATCAACAGGATTTATTTTCTTGCATATTTGTCGGTTACTATTTCAAAGGTAATCGGCAAGATTTATTTTCATGCACATTTGTCGGTTACCATTTCAAAGGTAATCGGCAGGATTTATTTTTTGCACATTCGTCGGTTACCATTTCAAAAGTAATCGACAAGATTTATTTTCAGCACATTCGTCAGTTACCATTTCAAAGGTAATCGGAAGGATTTATTTTCTTGCATATTCGTTTGTTATTATTTCAAAGGTAATCGGCAAGATTTATTTTCATGCACATTCGTGGGTTACCATTTCAAAGGTAATCGACAGGATTTATTTTCAGCACATTCGTTGGTTACTATTTCAAAAGTAATCGACATGATTTATTTTCTTGCATATTTGTCGGTTCTATTGCAAAGGTAATCGGCAAAGATTTATTTTCATGCACATTCGTGGGTTACCATTTCAAAGGTAATCGGCAGGATTTATTTTTCATGCATATTCGTCGGTTACTATTTCAAAAGTAATCGGCAAGATTTATTTTTCATGCATATTCGTCGGTTACTATTTCAAAGGGCATCAACAGGATTTATTTTCTTGCATATTTGTCGGTTACTATTTCAAAGGTAATCGGCAAGATTTATTTTCATGCACATTCGTCGGTTACCATTTCAAAGGTAATCGGCAGGATTTATTTTTTGCACATTCGTCGGTTACCATTTCAAAGGTAATCGACAGGATTTATTTTCAGCACATTCGTCAGTTACCATTTCAAAGGTAATCGGAAGGATTTATTTTCTTGCATATTCGTTTGTTATTTTTTCATAGGTAATCGGCAAGATTTATTTTCATGCACATTCGTGGGTTACCATTCAAAGGTAATCGACAGGATTTATTTTCAGCACATTCGTTGGTTACTATTTCAAAGGTAATCGACATGATTTATTTTCTTGCATATTTGTCGGTTCTATTGCAAAGGTAATCGGCAAAGATTTATTTTCATGCACATTCGTGGGTTAGCATTTCAAAGTTAATCGGCAGGATTTATTTTTCATGCATATTCGTCGGTTACTATTTCAAAAGTAATCGGCAAGATTTATTTTTCATGCATATTCGTCGGTTACTATTTCAAAGGTAATCAACAGGATTTATTTTCTTGCATATTTGTCGGTTACTATTTCAAAGGTAATCGGCAAGATTTATTTTCATGCACATTTGTCGGTTACCATTTCAAAGGTATTCGGCAGGATTTATTTTTTGCACATTCGTCGGTTACCATTTCAAAAGTAATCGACAAGATTTATTTTCAGCACATTCGTCAGTTACCATTTCAAAGGTAATCGGAAGGATTTATTTTCTTGCATATTCGTTTGTTATTATTTCAAAGGTAATCTGCAAGATTTATTTTCATACACATTCGTGGGTTACCATTTCAAAGGTAATCGATAGGATTTATTTTCAGCACATTCGTTGGTTACTATTTCAAAAGTAATCGACATGATTTATTTTCTTGCATATTTGTCGGTTCTATTGCAAAGGTAATCGGCAAAGATTTATTTTCATGCACATTCGTGGGTTACCATTTCAAAGGTAATCGGCAGGATTTATTTTTCATGCATATTCGTCGGTTACTATTTCAAAAGTAATCGGCAAGATTTATTTTTCATGCATATTCGTCGGTTACTATTTCAAAGGGCATCAACAGGATTTATTTTCTTGCATATTTGTCGGTTACTATTTCAAAGGTAATCGGCAAGATTTATTTTCATGCACATTCGTCGGTTACCATTTCAAAGGTAATCGGCAGGATTTATTTTTTGCACATTCGTCGGTTACCATTTCAAAGGTAATCGACAGGATTTATTTTCAGCACATTCGTCAGTTACCATTTCAAAGGTAATCGGAAGGATTTATTTTCTTGCATATTTGTCGGTTACTATTGCAAAGGTAATCGGCAATGATTTATTTTCATGCACATTCGTGGGTTAGCATTTCAAAGTTAATCGGCAGGATTTATTTTTCATGCATATTCGTCGGTTACTATTTCAAAAGTAATCGGCAAGATTTATTTTTCATGCATATTCGTCGGTTACTATTTCAAAGGTAATCAACAGGATTTATTTTCTTGCATATTTGTCGGTTACTATTTCAAAGGTAATCGGCAAGATTTATTTTCATGCACATTTGTCGGTTACCATTTCAAAGGTAATCGGCAGGATTTATTTTTTGCACATTCGTCGGTTACCATTTCAAAAGTAATCGACAAGATTTATTTTCAGCACATTCGTCAGTTACCATTTCAAAGGTAATCGGAAGGATTTATTTTCTTGCATATTTGTTTGTTATTATTTCAAAGGTAATCGGCAAGATTTATTTTCATGCACATTCGTGGGTTACCATTTCAAAGGTAATCGACAGGATTTATTTTCAGCACATTCGTTGGTTACTATTTCAAAAGTAATCGACATGATTTATTTTCTTGCATATTTGTCGGTTCTATTGCAAAGGTAATCGGCAAAGATTTATTTTCATGCACATTCGTGGGTTACCATTTCAAAGGTAATCGGCAGGATTTATTTTTCATGCATATTCGTCGGTTACTATTTCAAAAGTAATCGGCAAGATTTATTTTTCATGCATATTCGTCGGTTACTATTTCAAAGGGCATCAACAGGATTTATTTTCTTGCATATTTGTCGGTTACTATTTCAAAGGTAATCGGCAAGATTTATTTTCATGCACATTCGTCGGTTACCATTTCAAAGGTAATCGGCAGGATTTATTTTTTGCACATTCGTCGGTTACCATTTCAAAGGTAATCGACAGGATTTATTTTCAGCACATTCGTCAGTTACCATTTCAAAGGTAATCGGAAGGATTTATTTTCTTGCATATTCGTTTGTTATTTTTTCATAGGTAATCGGCAAGATTTATTTTCATGCACATTCGTGGGTTACCATTCAAAGGTAATCGACAGGATTTATTTTCAGCACATTCGTTGGTTACTATTTCAAAGGTAATCGACATGATTTATTTTCTTGCATATTTGTCGGTTCTATTGCAAAGGTAATCGGCAAAGATTTATTTTCATGCACATTCGTGGGTTAGCATTTCAAAGTTAATCGGCAGGATTTATTTTTCATGCATATTCGTCGGTTACTATTTCAAAAGTAATCAGCAAGATTTATTTTTCATGCATATTCGTCGGTTACTATTTCAAAGGTAATCAACAGGATTTATTTTCTTGCATATTTGTCGGTTACTATTTCAAAGGTAATCGGCAAGATTTATTTTCATGCACATTTGTCGGTTACCATTTCAAAGGTAATCGGCAGGATTTATTTTTTGCACATTCGTCGGTTACCATTTCAAAAGTAATCGACAAGATTTATTTTCAGCACATTCGTCAGTTACCATTTCAAAGGTAATCGGAAGGATTTATTTTCTTGCATATTCGTTTGTTATTATTTCAAAGGTAATCGGCAAGATTTATTTTCATGCACATTCGTGGGTTACCATTTCAAAGGTAATCGACAGGATTTATTTTCAGCACATTCGTTGGTTACTATTTCAAAAGTAATCGACATGATTTATTTTCTTGCATATTTGTCGGTTCTATTGCAAAGGTAATCGGCAAAGATTTATTTTCATGCACATTCGTGGGTTACCATTTCAAAGGTAATCGGCAGGATTTATTTTTCATGCATATTCGTCGGTTACTATTTCAAAAGTAATCGGCAAGATTTATTTTTCATGCATATTCGTCGGTTACTATTTCAAAGGGCATCAACAGGATTTATTTTCTTGCATATTTGTCGGTTACTATTTCAAAGGTAATCGGCAAGATTTATTTTCATGCACATTCGTCGGTTACCATTTCAAAGGTAATCGGCAGGATTTATTTTTTGCACATTCGTCGGTTACCATTTCAAAGGTAATCGACATGATTTATTTTCAGCACATTCGTCAGTTACCATTTCAAAGGTAATCGGAAGGATTTATTTTCTTGCATATTCGTTTGTTATTTTTTCATAGGTAATCGGCAAGATTTATTTTCATGCACATTCGTGGGTTACCATTCAAAGGTAATCGACAGGATTTATTTTCAGCACATTCGTTGGTTACTATTTCAAAGGTAATCGACATGATTTATTTTCTTGCATATTTGTCGGTTCTATTGCAAAGGTAATCGGCAAAGATTTATTTTCATGCACATTCGTGGGTTACCATTTCAAAGGTAATCGGCAGGATTTATTTTTCATGCATATTCGTTGGTTACTATTTCAAAAGTAATCGGCAAGATTTATTTTTCATGCATATTCGTCGGTTACTATTTCAAAGGGCATCAACAGGATTTATTTTCTTGCATATTTGTCGGTTACTATTTCAAAGGTAATCGGCAAGTTTTATTTTCATGCACATTCGTCGGTTACCATTTCAAAGGCAATCGACAGGATTTATTTTCAGCACATTCGTCGGTTACCATTTCAAAGGTAATCGGAAGGATTTATTTTCTTGCATATTCGTTTGTTATTATTTCAAAGGTAATCGGCAAGATTTATTTTCATGCACATTCGTGGGTTACCATTTCAAAGGTAATCGACAGGATTTATTTTCAGCACATTCGTTGGTTACTATTTCAAAGGTAATCGACAGGATTTATTTTCTTGCCTATTTGTCGGTTCTATTGCAAAGGTAATCGGCAAAGATTTATTTTCATGCACATTCGTGGGTTACCATTTCAAAGGTAATCGGCATGATTTATTTTCATGCAAATTCGTCAGTTACTAGTTCAAAAGTAATCGGCAAGATTTATTTTTCATGCATATTCGTAGGTAATCGGCAGGATGTATTTTTCATGCTTATTCGTCGGTTACTATTTCAAAGGTAGTCGGCATGATTTATTTTCAGCACATTCAACGTTTACTATTTCAAAGGTAATCGGCAGGATTTATTTTTCATGCATATTCGTCGGTTACTATTTCAAAAGTAATCGGCAAGATTTATTTTTCATGCATATTCGTCGGTTACTATTTCAAAGGTAATCAACAGGATTTATTTTCTTGCATATTTGTCGGTTACTATTTCAAAGGTAATCGACAAAATTTTATTTCAGGCACATTCGTCGGTTACCATTTCAAAGGTAATCGACAGGAGTTATTTTCAGCACATTCGTCGGTTACTATTTCAAAGTTAATCGGCATGATTTATTTTCTTGCATATTTGTCGGTTACTATTTCAAAGGTAATCGGAAAGATTTATTTTCATGCACATTTGTCGGTTACCATTTCAAAGGAAATCGACAGGATTTATTTTTAGCACATTCGTTGGTTACTATTTCAAAGGTAATCGGCAGGATTTATTTTTCATGCATATTCGTCGGTTACTATTTCAAAAGTAATCGGCAAGATTTATTTTTCATGCATATTCGTCGGTTACTATTTCAAAGGGCATCAACAGGATTTATTTTCTTGCATATTTGTCGGTTACTATTTCAAAGGTAATCGGCAAGATTTATTTTCATGCACATTCGTCGGTTACCATTTCAAAGGTAATCGGCAGGATTTATTTTTTGCACATTCGTCGGTTACCATTTCAAAGGTAATCGACAAGATTTATTTTCAGCACATTCGTCAGTTACCATTTCAAAGGTAATCGGAAGGATTTATTTTCTTGCATATTTGTCGGTTACTATTGCAAAGGTAATCGGCAATGATTTATTTTCATGCACATTCGTGGGTTAGCATTTCAAAGTTAATCGGCAGGATTTATTTTTCATGCATATTCGTCGGTTACTATTTCAAAAGTAATCGGCAAGATTTATTTTTCATGCATATTCGTCGGTTACTATTTCAAAGGTAATCAACAGGATTTATTTTCTTGCATATTTGTCGGTTACTATTTCAAAGGTAATCGGCAAGATTTATTTTCATGCACATTTGTCGGTTACCATTTCAAAGGTAATCGGCAGGATTTATTTTTTGCACATTCGTCGGTTACCATTTCAAAAGTAATCGACATGATTTATTTTCAGCACATTCGTCAGTTACCATTTCAAAGGTAATCGGAAGGATTTATTTTCTTGCATATTCGTTTGTTATTTTTTCATAGGTAATCGGCAAGATTTATTTTCATGCACATTCGTGGGTTACCATTCAAAGGTAATCGACAGGATTTATTTTCAGCACATTCGTTGGTTACTATTTCAAAGGTAATCGACATGATTTATTTTCTTGCATATTTGTCGGTTCTATTGCAAAGGTAATCGGCAAAGATTTATTTTCATGCACATTCGTGGGTTACCATTTCAAAGGTAATCGGCAGGATTTATTTTTCATGCATATTCGTTGGTTACTATTTCAAAAGTAATCGGCAAGATTTATTTTTCATGCATATTCGTCGGTTACTATTTCAAAGGGCATCAACAGGATTTATTTTCTTGCATATTTGTCGGTTACTATTTCAAAGGTAATCGGCAAGTTTTATTTTCATGCACATTCGTCGGTTACCATTTCAAAGGCAATCGACAGGATTTATTTTCAGCACATTCGTCGGTTACCATTTCAAAGGTAATCGGAAGGATTTATTTTCTTGCATATTCGTTTGTTATTATTTCAAAGGTAATCGGCAAGATTTATTTTCATGCACATTCGTGGGTTACCATTTCAAAGGTAATCGACAGGATTTATTTTCAGCACATTCGTTGGTTACTATTTCAAAGGTAATCGACAGGATTTATTTTCTTGCCTATTTGTCGGTTCTATTGCAAAGGTAATCGGCAAAGATTTATTTTCATGCACATTCGTGGGTTACCATTTCAAAGGTAATCGGCATGATTTATTTTCATGCAAATTCGTCAGTTACTAGTTCAAAAGTAATCGGCAAGATTTATTTTTCATGCATATTCGTAGGTAATCGGCAGGATGTATTTTTCATGCTTATTCGTCGGTTACTATTTCAAAGGTAGTCGGCATGATTTATTTTCAGCACATTCGTCGTTTACTATTTCAAAGGTAATCGGCAGGATTTATTTTTCATGCATATTCGTCGGTTACTATTTCAAAAGTAATCGGCAAGATTTATTTTTCATGCATATTCGTCGGTTACTATTTCAAAGGTAATCAACAGGATTTATTTTCTTGCATATTTGTCGGTTACTATTTCAAAGGTAATCGACAAAATTTTATTTCAGGCACATTCGTCGGTTACCATTTCAAAGGTAATCGGCAGGATTTATTTTTTGCACATTCGTCGGTTACCATTTCAAAAGTAATCGACATGATTTATTTTCAGCACATTCGTCAGTTACCATTTCAAAGGTAATCGGAAGGATTTATTTTCTTGCATATTCGTTTGTTATTTTTTCATAGGTAATCGGCAAGATTTATTTTCATGCACATTCGTGGGTTACCATTCAAAGGTAATCGACAGGATTTATTTTCAGCACATTCGTTGGTTACTATTTCAAAGGTAATCGACATGATTTATTTTCTTGCATATTTGTCGGTTCTATTGCAAAGGTAATCGGCAAAGATTTATTTTCATGCACATTCGTGGGTTACCATTTCAAAGGTAATCGGCAGGATTTATTTTTCATGCATATTCGTTGGTTACTATTTCAAAAGTAATCGGCAAGATTTATTTTTCATGCATATTCGTCGGTTACTATTTCAAAGGGCATCAACAGGATTTATTTTCTTGCATATTTGTCGGTTACTATTTCAAAGGTAATCGGCAAGTTTTATTTTCATGCACATTCGTCGGTTACCATTTCAAAGGCAATCGACAGGATTTATTTTCAGCACATTCGTCGGTTACCATTTCAAAGGTAATCGGAAGGATTTATTTTCTTGCATATTCGTTTGTTATTATTTCAAAGGTAATCGGCAAGATTTATTTTCATGCACATTCGTGGGTTACCATTTCAAAGGTAATCGACAGGATTTATTTTCAGCACATTCGTTGGTTACTATTTCAAAGGTAATCGACAGGATTTATTTTCTTGCCTATTTGTCGGTTCTATTGCAAAGGTAATCGGCAAAGATTTATTTTCATGCACATTCGTGGGTTACCATTTCAAAGGTAATCGGCATGATTTATTTTCATGCAAATTCGTCAGTTACTAGTTCAAAAGTAATCGGCAAGATTTATTTTTCATGCATATTCGTAGGTAATCGGCAGGATGTATTTTTCATGCTTATTCGTCGGTTACTATTTCAAAGGTAGTCGGCATGATTTATTTTCAGCACATTCGTCGTTTACTATTTCAAAGGTAATCGGCAGGATTTATTTTTCATGCATATTCGTCGGTTACTATTTCAAAAGTAATCGGCAAGATTTATTTTTCATGCATATTCGTCGGTTACTATTTCAAAGGTAATCAACAGGATTTATTTTCTTGCATATTTGTCGGTTACTATTTCAAAGGTAATCGACAAAATTTTATTTCAGGCACATTCGTCGGTTACCATTTCAAAGGTAATCGACAGGAGTTATTTTCAGCACATTCGTCGGTTACTATTTCAAAGTTAATCGGCATGATTTATTTTCTTGCATATTTGTCGGTTACTATTTCAAAGGTAATCGGAAAGATTTATTTTCATGCACATTTGTCGGTTACCATTTCAAAGGAAATCGACAGGATTTATTTTCATGCACATTCGTGGGTTACCATTCAAAGGTAATCGACAGGATTTATTTTCAGCACATTCGTTGGTTACTATTTCAAAGGTAATCGACATGATTTATTTTCTTGCATATTTGTCGGTTCTATTGCAAAGGTAATCGGCAAAGATTTATTTTCATGCACATTCGTGGGTTACCATTTCAAAGGTAATCGGCAGGATTTATTTTTCATGCATATTCGTTGGTTACTATTTCAAAAGTAATCGGCAAGATTTATTTTTCATGCATATTCGTCGGTTACTATTTCAAAGGGCATCAACAGGATTTATTTTCTTGCATATTTGTCGGTTACTATTTCAAAGGTAATCGGCAAGTTTTATTTTCATGCACATTCGTCGGTTACCATTTCAAAGGCAATCGACAGGATTTATTTTCAGCACATTCGTCGGTTACCATTTCAAAGGTAATCGGAAGGATTTATTTTCTTGCATATTCGTTTGTTATTATTTCAAAGGTAATCGGCAAGATTTATTTTCATGCACATTCGTGGGTTACCATTTCAAAGGTAATCGACAGGATTTATTTTCAGCACATTCGTTGGTTACTATTTCAAAGGTAATCGACAGGATTTATTTTCTTGCCTATTTGTCGGTTCTATTGCAAAGGTAATCGGCAAAGATTTATTTTCATGCACATTCGTGGGTTACCATTTCAAAGGTAATCGGCATGATTTATTTTCATGCAAATTCGTCAGTTACTAGTTCAAAAGTAATCGGCAAGATTTATTTTTCATGCATATTCGTAGGTAATCGGCAGGATGTATTTTTCATGCTTATTCGTCGGTTACTATTTCAAAGGTAGTCGGCATGATTTATTTTCAGCACATTCGTCGTTTACTATTTCAAAGGTAATCGGCAGGATTTATTTTTCATGCATATTCGTCGGTTACTATTTCAAAAGTAATCGGCAAGATTTATTTTTCATGCATATTCGTCGGTTACTATTTCAAAGGTAATCAACAGGATTTATTTTCTTGCATATTTGTCGGTTACTATTTCAAAGGTAATCGACAAAATTTTATTTCAGGCACATTCGTCGGTTACCATTTCAAAGGTAATCGACAGGAGTTATTTTCAGCACATTCGTCGGTTACTATTTCAAAGTTAATCGGCATGATTTATTTTCTTGCATATTTGTCGGTTACTATTTCAAAGGTAATCGGAAAGATTTATTTTCATGCACATTTGTCGGTTACCATTTCAAAGGAAATCGACAGGATTTATTTTCAGCACATTCGTTGGTTACTATTTCAAAGGTAATCGGCAGGATTTATTTTTCATGCATATTCGTCGGTTACTATTTCAAAAGTAATCGGCAAGATTTATTTTTCATGCATATTCGTCGGTTACTATTTCAAAGGGCATCAACAGGATTTATTTTCTTGCATATTTGTCGGTTACTATTTCAAAGGTAATCGGCAAGATTTATTTTCATGCACATTCGTCGGTTACCATTTCAAAGGTAATCGGCAGGATTTATTTTTTGCACATTCGTCGGTTACCATTTCAAAGGTAATCGACAAGATTTATTTTCAGCACATTCGTCAGTTACCATTTCAAAGGTAATCGGAAGGATTTATTTTCTTGCATATTTGTCGGTTACTATTGCAAAGGTAATCGGCAATGATTTATTTTCATGCACATTCGTGGGTTAGCATTTCAAAGTTAATCGGCAGGATTTATTTTTCATGCATATTCGTCGGTTACTATTTCAAAAGTAATCGGCAAGATTTATTTTTCATGCATATTCGTCGGTTACTATTTCAAAGGTAATCAACAGGATTTATTTTCTTGCATATTTGTCGGTTACTATTTCAAAGGTAATCGGCAAGATTTATTTTCATGCACATTTGTCGGTTACCATTTCAAAGGTAATCGGCAGGATTTATTTTTTGCACATTCGTCGGTTACCATTTCAAAAGTAATCGACAAGATTTATTTTCAGCACATTCGTCAGTTACCATTTCAAAGGTAATCGGAAGGATTTATTTTCTTGCATATTCGTTTGTTATTATTTCAAAGGTAATCGGCAAGATTTATTTTCATGCACATTCGTGGGTTACCATTTCAAAGGTAATCGACAGGATTTATTTTCAGCACATTCGTTGGTTACTATTTCAAAAGTAATCGACATGATTTATTTTCTTGCATATTTGTCGGTTCTATTGCAAAGGTAATCGGCAAAGATTTATTTTCATGCACATTCGTGGGTTACCATTTCAAAGGTAATCGGCAGGATTTATTTTTCATGCATATTCGTCGGTTACTATTTCAAAAGTAATCGGCAAGATTTATTTTTCATGCATATTCGTCGGTTACTATTTCAAAGGGCATCAACAGGATTTATTTTCTTGCATATTTGTCGGTTACTATTTCAAAGGTAATCGGCAAGATTTATTTTCATGCACATTCGTGGGTTACCATTTCAAAGGTAATCGACAGGATTTATTTTCAGCACATTCGTTGGTTACTATTTCAAAGGTAATCGACAGGATTTATTTTCTTGCCTATTTGTCGGTTCTATTGCAAAGGTAATCGGCAAAGATTTATTTTCATGCACATTCGTGGGTTACCATTTCAAAGGTAATCGGCATGATTTATTTTCATGCAAATTCGTCAGTTACTAGTTCAAAAGTAATCGGCAAGATTTATTTTTCATGCATATTCGTAGGTAATCGGCAGGATGTATTTTTCATGCTTATTCGTCGGTTACTATTTCAAAGGTAGTCGGCATGATTTATTTTCAGCACATTCGTCGTTTACTATTTCAAAGGTAATCGGCAGGATTTATTTTTCATGCATATTCGTCGGTTACTATTTCAAAAGTAATCGGCAAGATTTATTTTTCATGCATATTCGTCGGTTACTATTTCAAAGGTAATCAACAGGATTTATTTTCTTGCATATTTGTCGGTTACTATTTCAAAGGTAATCGACAAAATTTTATTTCAGGCACATTCGTCGGTTACCATTTCAAAGGTAATCGACAGGAGTTATTTTCAGCACATTCGTCGGTTACTATTTCAAAGTTAATCGGCATGATTTATTTTCTTGCATATTTGTCGGTTACTATTTCAAAGGTAATCGGAAAGATTTATTTTCATGCACATTTGTCGGTTACCATTTCAAAGGAAATCGACAGGATTTATTTTCAGCACATTCGTTGGTTACTATTTCAAAGGTAATCGGCAGGATTTATTTTTCATGCATATTCGTCGGTTACTATTTCAAAAGTAATCGGCAAGATTTATTTTTCATGCATATTCGTCGGTTACTATTTCAAAGGGCATCAACAGGATTTATTTTCTTGCATATTTGTCGGTTACTATTTCAAAGGTAATCGGCAAGATTTATTTTCATGCACATTCGTCGGTTACCATTTCAAAGGTAATCGGCAGGATTTATTTTTTGCACATTCGTCGGTTACCATTTCAAAGGTAATCGACAAGATTTATTTTCAGCACATTCGTCAGTTACCATTTCAAAGGTAATCGGAAGGATTTATTTTCTTGCATATTTGTCGGTTACTATTGCAAAGGTAATCGGCAATGATTTATTTTCATGCACATTCGTGGGTTAGCATTTCAAAGTTAATCGGCAGGATTTATTTTTCATGCATATTCGTCGGTTACTATTTCAAAAGTAATCGGCAAGATTTATTTTTCATGCATATTCGTCGGTTACTATTTCAAAGGTAATCAACAGGATTTATTTTCTTGCATATTTGTCGGTTACTATTTCAAAGGTAATCGGCAAGATTTATTTTCATGCACATTTGTCGGTTACCATTTCAAAGGTAATCGGCAGGATTTATTTTTTGCACATTCGTCGGTTACCATTTCAAAAGTAATCGACATGATTTATTTTCAGCACATTCGTCAGTTACCATTTCAAAGGTAATCGGAAGGATTTATTTTCTTGCATATTCGTTTGTTATTTTTTCATAGGTAATCGGCAAGATTTATTTTCATGCACATTCGTGGGTTACCATTCAAAGGTAATCGACAGGATTTATTTTCAGCACATTCGTTGGTTACTATTTCAAAGGTAATCGACATGATTTATTTTCTTGCATATTTGTCGGTTCTATTGCAAAGGTAATCGGCAAAGATTTATTTTCATGCACATTCGTGGGTTACCATTTCAAAGGTAATCGGCAGGATTTATTTTTCATGCATATTCGTTGGTTACTATTTCAAAAGTAATCGGCAAGATTTATTTTTCATGCATATTCGTCGGTTACTATTTCAAAGGGCATCAACAGGATTTATTTTCTTGCATATTTGTCGGTTACTATTTCAAAGGTAATCGGCAAGTTTTATTTTCATGCACATTCGTCGGTTACCATTTCAAAGGCAATCGACAGGATTTATTTTCAGCACATTCGTCGGTTACCATTTCAAAGGTAATCGGAAGGATTTATTTTCTTGCATATTCGTTTGTTATTATTTCAAAGGTAATCGGCAAGATTTATTTTCATGCACATTCGTGGGTTACCATTTCAAAGGTAATCGACAGGATTTATTTTCAGCACATTCGTTGGTTACTATTTCAAAGGTAATCGACAGGATTTATTTTCTTGCCTATTTGTCGGTTCTATTGCAAAGGTAATCGGCAAAGATTTATTTTCATGCACATTCGTGGGTTACCATTTCAAAGGTAATCGGCATGATTTATTTTCATGCAAATTCGTCAGTTACTAGTTCAAAAGTAATCGGCAAGATTTATTTTTCATGCATATTCGTAGGTAATCGGCAGGATGTATTTTTCATGCTTATTCGTCGGTTACTATTTCAAAGGTAGTCGGCATGATTTATTTTCAGCACATTCGTCGTTTACTATTTCAAAGGTAATCGGCAGGATTTATTTTTCATGCATATTCGTCGGTTACTATTTCAAAAGTAATCGGCAAGATTTATTTTTCATGCATATTCGTCGGTTACTATTTCAAAGGTAATCAACAGGATTTATTTTCTTGCATATTTGTCGGTTACTATTTCAAAGGTAATCGACAAAATTTTATTTCAGGCACATTCGTCGGTTACCATTTCAAAGGTAATCGACAGGAGTTATTTTCAGCACATTCGTCGGTTACTATTTCAAAGTTAATCGGCATGATTTATTTTCTTGCATATTTGTCGGTTACTATTTCAAAGGTAATCGGAAAGATTTATTTTCATGCACATTTGTCGGTTACCATTTCAAAGGAAATCGACAGGATTTATTTTCAGCACATTCGTTGGTTACTATTTCAAAGGTAATCGGCAGGATTTATTTTTCATGCATATTCGTCGGTTACTATTTCAAAAGTAATCGGCAAGATTTATTTTTCATGCATATTCGTCGGTTACTATTTCAAAGGGCATCAACAGGATTTATTTTCTTGCATATTTGTCGGTTACTATTTCAAAGGTAATCGGCAAGATTTATTTTCATGCACATTCGTCGGTTACCATTTCAAAGGTAATCGGCAGGATTTATTTTTTGCACATTCGTCGGTTACCATTTCAAAGGTAATCGACAAGATTTATTTTCAGCACATTCGTTGGTTACTATTTCAAAGGTAATCAACAGGATTTATTTTCTTGCATATTTGTCGGTTACTATTGCAAAGGTAATCGGCAATGATTTATTTTCATGCACATTCGTGGGTTAGCATTTCAAAGTTAATCGGCAGGATTTATTTTTCATGCATATTCGTCGGTTACTATTTCAAAAGTAATCGGCAAGATTTATTTTTCATGCATATTCGTCGGTTACTATTTCAAAGGTAATCAACAGGATTTATTTTCTTGCATATTTGTCGGTTACTATTTCAAAGGTAATCGGCAAGATTTATTTTCATGCACATTTGTCGGTTACCATTTCAAAGGTAATCGGCAGGATTTATTTTTTGCACATTCGTCGGTTACCATTTCAAAAGTAATCGACAAGATTTATTTTCAGCACATTCGTCAGTTACCATTTCAAAGGTAATCGGAAGGATTTATTTTCTTGCATATTCGTTTGTTATTATTTCAAAGGTAATCGGCAAGATTTATTTTCATGCACATTCGTGGGTTACCATTTCAAAGGTAATCGACAGGATTTATTTTCAGCACATTCGTTGGTTACTATTTCAAAAGTAATCGACATGATTTATTTTCTTGCATATTTGTCGGTTCTATTGCAAAGGTAATCGGCAAAGATTTATTTTCATGCACATTCGTGGGTTACCATTTCAAAGGTAATCGGCAGGATTTATTTTTCATGCATATTCGTCGGTTACTATTTCAAAAGTAATCGGCAAGATTTATTTTTCATGCATATTCGTCGGTTACTATTTCAAAGGGCATCAACAGGATTTATTTTCTTGCATATTTGTCGGTTACTATTTCAAAGGTAATCGGCAAGATTTATTTTCATGCACATTCGTCGGTTACCATTTCAAAGGTAATCGGCAGGATTTATTTTTTGCACATTCGTCGGTTACCATTTCAAAGGTAATCGACAGGATTTATTTTCAGCACATTCGTCAGTTACCATTTCAAAGGTAATCGGAAGGATTTATTTTCTTGCATATTCGTTTGTTATTTTTTCATAGGTAATCGGCAAGATTTATTTTCATGCACATTCGTGGGTTACCATTCAAAGGTAATCGACAGGATTTATTTTCAGCACATTCGTTGGTTACTATTTCAAAGGTAATCGACATGATTTATTTTCTTGCATATTTGTCGGTTCTATTGCAAAGGTAATCGGCAAAGATTTATTTTCATGCACATTCGTGGGTTAGCATTTCAAAGTTAATCGGCAGGATTTATTTTTCATGCATATTCGTCGGTTACTATTTCAAAAGTAATCGGCAAGATTTATTTTTCATGCATATTCGTCGGTTACTATTTCAAAGGTAATCAACAGGATTTATTTTCTTGCATATTTGTCGGTTACTATTTCAAAGGTAATCGGCAAGATTTATTTTCATGCACATTTGTCGGTTACCATTTCAAAGGTAATCGGCAGGATTTATTTTTTGCACATTCGTCGGTTACCATTTCAAAAGTAATCGACAAGATTTATTTTCAGCACATTCGTCAGTTACCATTTCAAAGGTAATCGGAAGGATTTATTTTCTTGCATATTCGTTTGTTATTATTTCAAAGGTAATCGGCAAGATTTATTTTCATGCACATTCGTGGGTTACCATTTCAAAGGTAATCGACAGGATTTATTTTCAGCACATTCGTTGGTTACTATTTCAAAAGTAATCGACATGATTTATTTTCTTGCATATTTGTCGGTTCTATTGCAAAGGTAATCGGCAAAGATTTATTTTCATGCACATTCGTGGGTTACCATTTCAAAGGTAATCGGCAGGATTTATTTTTCATGCATATTCGTCGGTTACTATTTCAAAAGTAATCGGCAAGATTTATTTTTCATGCATATTCGTCGGTTACTATTTCAAAGGGCATCAACAGGATTTATTTTCTTGCATATTTGTCGGTTACTATTTCAAAGGTAATCGGCAAGATTTATTTTCATGCACATTCGTCGGTTACCATTTCAAAGGTAATCGGCAGGATTTATTTTTTGCACATTCGTCGGTTACCATTTCAAAGGTAATCGACATGATTTATTTTCAGCACATTCGTCAGTTACCATTTCAAAGGTAATCGGAAGGATTTATTTTCTTGCATATTCGTTTGTTATTTTTTCATAGGTAATCGGCAAGATTTATTTTCATGCACATTCGTGGGTTACCATTCAAAGGTAATCGACAGGATTTATTTTCAGCACATTCGTTGGTTACTATTTCAAAGGTAATCGACATGATTTATTTTCTTGCATATTTGTCGGTTCTATTGCAAAGGTAATCGGCAAAGATTTATTTTCATGCACATTCGTGGGTTACCATTTCAAAGGTAATCGGCAGGATTTATTTTTCATGCATATTCGTTGGTTACTATTTCAAAAGTAATCGGCAAGATTTATTTTTCATGCATATTCGTCGGTTACTATTTCAAAGGGCATCAACAGGATTTATTTTCTTGCATATTTGTCGGTTACTATTTCAAAGGTAATCGGCAAGTTTTATTTTCATGCACATTCGTCGGTTACCATTTCAAAGGCAATCGACAGGATTTATTTTCAGCACATTCGTCGGTTACCATTTCAAAGGTAATCGGAAGGATTTATTTTCTTGCATATTCGTTTGTTATTATTTCAAAGGTAATCGGCAAGATTTATTTTCATGCACATTCGTGGGTTACCATTTCAAAGGTAATCGACAGGATTTATTTTCAGCACATTCGTTGGTTACTATTTCAAAGGTAATCGACAGGATTTATTTTCTTGCCTATTTGTCGGTTCTATTGCAAAGGTAATCGGCAAAGATTTATTTTCATGCACATTCGTGGGTTAGCATTTCAAAGTTAATCGGCAGGATTTATTTTTCATGCATATTCGTCGGTTACTATTTCAAAAGTAATCGGCAAGATTTATTTTTCATGCATATTCGTCGGTTACTATTTCAAAGGTAATCAACAGGATTTATTTTCTTGCATATTTGTCGGTTACTATTTCAAAGGTAATCGGCAAGATTTATTTTCATGCACATTTGTCGGTTACCATTTCAAAGGTAATCGGCAGGATTTATTTTTTGCACATTCGTCGGTTACCATTTCAAAAGTAATCGACAAGATTTATTTTCAGCACATTCGTCAGTTACCATTTCAAAGGTAATCGGAAGGATTTATTTTCTTGCATATTCGTTTGTTATTATTTCAAAGGTAATCGGCAAGATTTATTTTCATGCACATTCGTGGGTTACCATTTCAAAGGTAATCGACAGGATTTATTTTCAGCACATTCGTTGGTTACTATTTCAAAAGTAATCGACATGATTTATTTTCTTGCATATTTGTCGGTTCTATTGCAAAGGTAATCGGCAAAGATTTATTTTCATGCACATTCGTGGGTTACCATTTCAAAGGTAATCGGCAGGATTTATTTTTCATGCATATTCGTCGGTTACTATTTCAAAAGTAATCGGCAAGATTTATTTTTCATGCATATTCGTCGGTTACTATTTCAAAGGGCATCAACAGGATTTATTTTCTTGCATATTTGTCGGTTACTATTTCAAAGGTAATCGGCAAGATTTATTTTCATGCACATTCGTCGGTTACCATTTCAAAGGTAATCGGCAGGATTTATTTTTTGCACATTCGTCGGTTACCATTTCAAAGGTAATCGACATGATTTATTTTCAGCACATTCGTCAGTTACCATTTCAAAGGTAATCGGAAGGATTTATTTTCTTGCATATTCGTTTGTTATTTTTTCATAGGTAATCGGCAAGATTTATTTTCATGCACATTCGTGGGTTACCATTCAAAGGTAATCGACAGGATTTATTTTCAGCACATTCGTTGGTTACTATTTCAAAGGTAATCGACATGATTTATTTTCTTGCATATTTGTCGGTTCTATTGCAAAGGTAATCGGCAAAGATTTATTTTCATGCACATTCGTGGGTTACCATTTCAAAGGTAATCGGCAGGATTTATTTTTCATGCATATTCGTTGGTTACTATTTCAAAAGTAATCGGCAAGATTTATTTTTCATGCATATTCGTCGGTTACTATTTCAAAGGGCATCAACAGGATTTATTTTCTTGCATATTTGTCGGTTACTATTTCAAAGGTAATCGGCAAGTTTTATTTTCATGCACATTCGTCGGTTACCATTTCAAAGGCAATCGACAGGATTTATTTTCAGCACATTCGTCGGTTACCATTTCAAAGGTAATCGGAAGGATTTATTTTCTTGCATATTCGTTTGTTATTATTTCAAAGGTAATCGGCAAGATTTATTTTCATGCACATTCGTGGGTTACCATTTCAAAGGTAATCGACAGGATTTATTTTCAGCACATTCGTTGGTTACTATTTCAAAGGTAATCGACAGGATTTATTTTCTTGCCTATTTGTCGGTTCTATTGCAAAGGTAATCGGCAAAGATTTATTTTCATGCACATTCGTGGGTTACCATTTCAAAGGTAATCGGCATGATTTATTTTCATGCAAATTCGTCAGTTACTAGTTCAAAAGTAATCGGCAAGATTTATTTTTCATGCATATTCGTAGGTAATCGGCAGGATGTATTTTTCATGCTTATTCGTCGGTTACTATTTCAAAGGTAGTCGGCATGATTTATTTTCAGCACATTCGTCGTTTACTATTTCAAAGGTAATCGGCAGGATTTATTTTTCATGCATATTCGTCGGTTACTATTTCAAAAGTAATCGGCAAGATTTATTTTTCATGCATATTCGTCGGTTACTATTTCAAAGGTAATCAACAGGATTTATTTTCTTGCATATTTGTCGGTTACTATTTCAAAGGTAATCGACAAAATTTTATTTCAGGCACATTCGTCGGTTACCATTTCAAAGGTAATCGACAGGAGTTATTTTCAGCACATTCGTCGGTTACTATTTCAAAGTTAATCGGCATGATTTATTTTCTTGCATATTTGTCGGTTACTATTTCAAAGGTAATCGGAAAGATTTATTTTCATGCACATTTGTCGGTTACCATTTTAAAGGAAATCGACAGGATTTATTTTCAGCACATTCGTTGGTTACTATTTCAAAGGTAATCGACAGGATTTATTTTCTTGCATATTTGTCGGTTACTATTGCAAAGGTAATCGACAATGATTTATTTTCATGCACATTCGTGGGTTACCATTTCAAAGGTAATCGGCAGGATTTATTTTTCATGCATATTCGTCGGTTACTATTTCAAAAGTAATCGGCAAGATTTATTTTTCATGCATATTCGTCGGTTACTATTTCAAAGGTAATCAACAGGATTTATTTTCTTGCATATTTGTCGGTTACTATTTCAAAGGTAATCGGCAAGATTTATTTTCATGCACATTTGTCGGTTACCATTTCAAAGGTAATCGGCAGGATTTATTTTTTGCACATTCGTCGGTTACCATTTCAAAAGTAATCGACAGGATTTATTTTCAGCACATTCGTCAGTTACCATTTCAAAGGTAATCGGAAGGATTTATTTTCTTGCATATTCGTTTGTTATTATTTCAAAGGTAATCGGCAAGATTTATTTTCATGCACATTCGTGGGTTACCATTTCAAAGGTAATCGACAGGATTTATCTTCAGCACATTCGTTGGTTACTATTTCAAAGGTAATCAACAGGATTTATTTTCTTGCATATTTGTCGGTTACTATTTCAAAGGTAATCGGCAAGATTTATTTTCATGCACATTTGTCGGTTACCATTTCAAAGGTAATCGGCAGGATTTATTTTTTGCACATTCGTCGGTTACCATTTCAAAGGTAATCGACAGGATTTATTTTCAGCACATTCGTCAGTTACCATTTCAAAGGTAATCGGAAGGATTTATTTTCTTGCATATTCGTTTGTTATTATTTCAAAGGTAATGGGCAAGATTTATTTTCATGCACATTCGTGGGTTACCATTTCAAAAGTAATCGACAGGATTTATTTTCAGCACATTCGTTGGTTACTATTTCAAAGGTAATCGACAGGATTTATTTTCTTGCATATTTGTCGGTTCTATTGCAAAGGTAATCGGCAAAGATTTATTTTCATGCACATTCGTGGGTTACCATTTCAAAGGTAATCGGCATTATTTATTTTCATGCAAATTCGTCAGTTACTATTTCAAAAGTAATCGGCAAGATTTATTTTTCATGCATATTCGTCGGTTACTATTTCAAAGGTAAACAACAGGATTTATTTTCTTGCATATTTGTCGGTTACTATTTCAAAGGTAATCGGCAAGATTTATTTTCATGCACATTCGTCGGTTACCATTTCAAAGGCAATCGACAGGATTTATTTTCAGCACATTCGTCGGTTACCATTTCAAAGGTAATCGGAAGGATTTATTTTCTTGCATATTCGTTTGTTATTATTTCAAAGGTAATCGGCAAGATTTATTTTCATGCACATTCGTGGGTTACCATTTCAAAGGTAATCGACAGGATTTATTTTCAGCACATTCGTTGGTTACTATTTCAAAGGTAATCGACAGGATTTAATTTCTTGCCTATTTGTCGGTTCTATTGCAAAGGTAATCGGCAAAGATTTATTTTCATGCACATTCGTGGGTTACCATTTCAAAGGTAATCGACAGGATTTATTTTCAGCACATTCGTTGGTTACTATTTCAAAGGTAATCGACAGGATTTATTTTCTTGCCTATTTGTCGGTTACTATTTTAAAGGTAATCGACAAAATTTTATTTCAGGCACATTCGTCGGTTACCATTTCAAAGGTAATCGACAGGATTTATTTTCAGCACATTCGTCGGTTACTATTTCAAAGGTAATCGGAAAGATTTATTTTCATGCACATTTGTCGGTTACCATTTCAAAGGAAATCGACAGGATTTATTTTCAGCACATTCGTTGGTTACTATTTCAAAGGTAATCGACAGGATTTATTTTCTTGCATATTTGTCGGTTACTATTGCAAAGGTAATCGGCAATGATTTATTTTCATGCACATTCGTGGGTTAGCATTTCAAAGTTAATCGGCAGGATTTATTTTTCATGCATATTCGTCGGTTACTATTTCAAAAGTAATCGGCAAGATTTATTTTTCATGCATATTCGTCGGTTACTATTTCAAAGGTAATCAACAGGATTTATTTTCTTGCATATTTGTCGGTTACTATTTCAAAGGTAATCGGCAAGATTTATTTTCATGCACATTTGTCGGTTACCATTTCAAAGGTAATCGGCAGGATTTATTTTTTGCACATTCGTCGGTTACCATTTCAAAAGTAATCGACAAGATTTATTTTCAGCACATTCGTCAGTTACCATTTCAAAGGTAATCGGAAGGATTTATTTTCTTGCATATTCGTTTGTTATTATTTCAAAGGTAATCGGCAAGATTTATTTTCATGCACATTCGTGGGTTACCATTTCAAAGGTAATCGACAGGATTTATTTTCAGCACATTCGTTGGTTACTATTTCAAAAGTAATCGACATGATTTATTTTCTTGCATATTTGTCGGTTCTATTGCAAAGGTAATCGGCAAAGATTTATTTTCATGCACATTCGTGGGTTACCATTTCAAAGGTAATCGGCAGGATTTATTTTTCATGCATATTCGTCGGTTACTATTTCAAAAGTAATCGGCAAGATTTATTTTTCATGCATATTCGTCGGTTACTATTTCAAAGGGCATCAACAGGATTTATTTTCTTGCATATTTGTCGGTTACTATTTCAAAGGTAATCGGCAAGATTTATTTTCATGCACATTCGTCGGTTACCATTTCAAAGGTAATCGGCAGGATTTATTTTTTGCACATTCGTCGGTTACCATTTCAAAGGTAATCGACAGGATTTATTTTCAGCACATTCGTCAGTTACCATTTCAAAGGTAATCGGAAGGATTTATTTTCTTGCATATTCGTTTGTTATTTTTTCATAGGTAATCGGCAAGATTTATTTTCATGCACATTCGTGGGTTACCATTCAAAGGTAATCGACAGGATTTATTTTCAGCACATTCGTTGGTTACTATTTCAAAGGTAATCGACATGATTTATTTTCTTGCATATTTGTCGGTTCTATTGCAAAGGTAATCGGCAAAGATTTATTTTCATGCACATTCGTGGGTTACCATTTCAAAGGTAATCGGCAGGATTTATTTTTCATGCATATTCGTAGGTTACTATTTCAAAAGTAATCGGCAAGATTTATTTTTCATGCATATTCGTCGGTTACTATTTCAAAGGGCATCAACAGGATTTATTTTCTTGCATATTTGTCGGTTACTATTTCAAAGGTAATCGGCAAGTTTTATTTTCATGCACATTCGTCGGTTACCATTTCAAAGGCAATCGACAGGATTTATTTTCAGCACATTCGTCGGTTACCATTTCAAAGGTAATCGGAAGGATTTATTTTCTTGCATATTCGTTTGTTATTATTTCAAAGGTAATCGGCAAGATTTATTTTCATGCACATTCGTGGGTTACCATTTCAAAGGTAATCGACAGGATTTATTTTCAGCACATTCGTTGGTTACTATTTCAAAGGTAATCGACAGGATTTATTTTCTTGCCTATTTGTCGGTTCTATTGCAAAGGTAATCGGCAAAGATTTATTTTCATGCACATTCGTGGGTTACCATTTCAAAGGTAATCGGCATGATTTATTTTCATGCAAATTCGTCAGTTACTAGTTCAAAAGTAATCGGCAAGATTTATTTTTCATGCATATTCGTAGGTAATCGGCAGGATTTATTTTCACCACATTCGTCGGTTACTATTTCAAAGGTAATCGGCAAGATGTATTTTTCATGCTTATTTGTCGGTTACTATTTCAAAGGTAGTCGGCATGATTTATTTTCAGCACATTCGTCGTTTACTATTTCAAAGGTAATCGGCAGAATTTATTTTTCATGCATATTCGTCGGTTACTATTTCAAAAGTAATCGGCAAGATTTATTTTTCATGCATATTCGTCGGTTACTATTTCAAAGGTAATCAACAGGATTTATTTTCTTGCATATTTGTCGGTTACTATTTCAAAGGTAATCGGCAAGATTTATTTTCATGCACATTCGTGGGTTACCATTCAAAGGTAATCGACAGGATTTATTTTCAGCACATTCGTTGGTTACTATTTCAAAGGTAATCGACATGATTTATTTTCTTGCATATTTGTCGGTTCTATTGCAAAGGTAATCGGCAAAGATTTATTTTCATCCACATTCGTGGGTTACCATTTCAAAGGTAATCGGCAGGATTTATTTTTCATGCATATTCGTAGGTTACTATTTCAAAAGTAATCGGCAAGATTTATTTTTCATGCATATTCGTCGGTTACTATTTCAAAGGGCATCAACAGGATTTATTTTCTTGCATATTTGTCGGTTACTATTTCAAAGGTAATCGGCAAGTTTTATTTTCATGCACATTGGTCGGTTACCATTTCAAAGGCAATCGACAGGATTTATTTTCAGCACATTCGTCGGTTACCATTTCAAAGGTAATCGGAAGGATTTATTTTCTTGCATATTCGTTTGTTATTATTTCAAAGGTAATCGGCAAGATTTATTTTCATGCACATTCGTGGGTTACCATTTCAAAGGTAATCGACAGGATTTATTTTCAGCACATTCGTTGGTTACTATTTCAAAGGTAATCGACAGGATTTATTTTCTTGCCTATTTGTCGGTTCTATTGCAAAGGTAATCGACAAAGATTTATTTTCATGCACATTCGTGGGTTACCATTTCAAAGGTAATCGGCATGATTTATTTTCATGCAAATTCGTCAGTTACTAGTTCAAAAGTAATCGGCAAGATTTATTTTTCATGCATATTCGTAGGTAATCGGCAGGATTTATTTTCACCACATTCGTCGGTTACTATTTCAAAGGTAATCGGCAAGATGTATTTTTCATGCTTATTCGTCGGTTACTATTTCAAAGGTAGTCGGCATGATTTATTTTCAGCACATTCGTCGTTTACTATTTCAAAGGTAATCGGCAGAATTTATTTTTCATGCATATTCGTCGGTTACTATTTCAAAAGTAATCGGCAAGATTTATTTTTCATGCATATTCGTCGGTTACTATTTCAAAGGTAATCAACAGGATTTATTTTCTTGCATATTTGTCGGTTACTATTTCAAAGGTAATCGACAAAATTTTATTTCAGGCACATTCGTCGGTTACCATTTCAAAGGTAATCGACAGGATTTATTTTCAGCACATTCGTCGGTTACTATTTCAAAGTTAATCGGCATGATTTGTTTTCTTGCATATTTGTTGGTTACTATTTCAAAGGTAATCGGAAAGATTTATTTTCATGCACATTTGTCGGTTACCATTTCAAAGGAAATCGACAGGATTTATTTTCAGCACATTCGTTGGTTACTATTTCAAAGGTAATCGACAGGATTTATTTTCTTGCATATTTGTCGGTTACTATTGCAAAGGTAATCGGCAATGATTTATTTTCATGCACATTCGTGGGTTACCATTTCAAAGGTAATCGGCAGGATTTATTTTTCATGCATATTCGTCGGTTACTATTTCAAAAGTAATCGGCAAGATTTATTTTTCATGCATATTCGTCGGTTACTATTTCAAAGGTAATCAACAGGATTTATTTTCTTGCATATTTGTCGGTTACTATTTCAAAGGTAATCGGCAAGATTTATTTTCATGCACATTTGTCGGTTACCATTTCAAAGGTAATCGGCAGGATTTATTTTTTGCACATTCGTCGGTTACCATTTCAAAAGTAATCGACATGATTTATTTTCAGCACATTCGTCAGTTACCATTTCAAAGGTAATCGGAAGGATTTATTTTCTTGCATATTCGTTTGTTATTATTTCAAAGGTAATCGGCAAGATTTATTTTCATGCACATTCGTGGGTTACCATTTCAAAGGTAATCGACAGGATTTATTTTCAGCACATTCGTTGGTTACTATTTCAAAGGTAATCGACATGATTTATTTTCTTGCATATTTGTCGGTTCTATTGCAAAGGTAATCGGCAAAGATTTATTTTCATGCACATTCGTGGGTTACCATTTCAAAGGTAATCGGCAGGATTTATTTTTCATGCATATTCGTCGGTTACTATTTCAAAAGTAATCGGCAAGATTTATTTTTCATGCATATTCGTCGGTTACTATTTCAAAGGGCATCAACATGATTTATTTTCTTGCATATTTGTCGGTTACTATTTCAAAGGTAATCGGCAAGATTTATTTTCATGCACATTCGTCGGTTACCATTTCAAAGGTAATCGGCAGGATTTATTTTTTGCACATTCGTCGGTTACCATTTCAAAGGTAATCGACAGGATTTATTTTCAGCACATTCGTCAGTTACCATTTCAAAGGTAATCGGAAGGATTTATTTTCTTGCATATTCGTTTGTTATTATTTCAAAGGTAATCGGCAAGGTTTATTTTCATGCACATTCGTGGGTTACCATTTCAAAGGTAATCGATAGGATTTATTTTCAGCACATTCGTTGGTTACTATTTCAAAGGTAATCGGCAGGATTTATTTTTCATGCTTATTCGTCGGTTACTATTTCAAAGGTAGTCGGCATGATTTATTTTCAGCACATTCGTCGTTTACTATTTCAAAGGTAATCGGCAGGATTTATTTTTCATGCATATTCGTCGGTTACTATTTCAAAAGTAATCGGCAAGATTTATTTTTCATGCATATTCGTCGGTTACTATTTCAAAGGTAATCAACAGGATTTATTTTCTTGCATATTTGTCGGTTACTATTTTAAAGGTAATCGACAAAATTTTATTTCAGGCACATTCGTCGGTTACCATTTCAAAGGTAATCGACAGGATTTATTTTCAGCACATTCGTCGGTTACCATTTCAAAGGTAATCAGAAGGATTTATTTTCTTGCATATTCGTTTGTTATTATTTCAAAGGTAATCGGCAAGATTTATTTTCATGCACATTCGTGGGTTACCATTTGAAAGGTAATCGACATGATTTATTTTCAGCACATTCGTTGGTTACTATTTCAAAGGTAATCGACATGATTTATTTTCTTGCATATTTGTCGGTTCTATTGCAAAGGTAATCGGCAAAGATTTATTTTCATGCACATTCGTGGGTTACCATTTCAAAGGTAATCGGCAGGATTTATTTTTTGCACATTCGTCGGTTACCATTTCAAAGGTAATCGACAGGATTTATTTTCAGCACATTCGTCAGTTACCATTTCAAAGGTAATCGGAAGGATTTATTTTCTTGCATATTCGTTTGTTATTTTTTCATAGGTAATCGGCAAGATTTATTTTCATGCACATTCGTGGGTTACCATTCAAAGGTAATCGACAGGATTTATTTTCAGCACATTCGTTGGTTACTATTTCAAAGGTAATCGACATGATTTATTTTCTTGCATATTTGTCGGTTCTATTGCAAAGGTAATCGGCAAAGATTTATTTTCATGCACATTCGTGGGTTACCATTTCAAAGGTAATCGGCAGGATTTATTTTTCATGCATATTCGTCGGTTACTATTTCAAAAGTAATCGGCAAGATTTATTTTTCATGCATATTCGTCGGTTACTATTTCAAAGGGCATCAACAGGATTTATTTTCTTGCATATTTGTCGGTTACTATTTCAAAGGTAATCGGCAAGTTTTATTTTCATGCACATTCGTCGGTTACCATTTCAAAGGCAATCGACAGGATTTATTTTCAGCACATTCGTCGGTTACCATTTCAAAGGTAATCGGAAGGATTTATTTTCTTGCATATTCGTTTGTTATTATTTCAAAGGTAATCGGCAAGATTTATTTTCATGCACATTCGTGGGTTACCATTCAAAGGTAATCGACAGGATTTATTTTCAGCACATTCGTTGGTTACTATTTCAAAGGTAATCGACATGATTTATTTTCTTGCATATTTCTCGGTTACTATTGCAAAGGTAATCGGCAATGATTTATTTTCATGCACATTCGTGGGTTACCATTTCAAAGGTAATCGACAGGATTTATTTTCAGCACATTCGTTGGTTACTATTTCAAAGGTAATCGACAGGATTTATTTTCTTGCCTATTTGTCGGTTCTATTGCAAAGGTAATCGGCAAAGATTTATTTTCATGCACATTCGTGGGTTACCATTTCAAAGGTAATCGGCATGATTTATTTTCATGCAAATTCGTCAGTTACTAGTTCAAAAGTAATCGGCAAGATTTATTTTTCATGCATATTCGTAGGTAATCGGCAGGATTTATTTTCACCACATTCGTCGGTTACTATTTCAAAGGTAATCGGCAGGATGTATTTTTCATGCTTATTCGT
Source organism: Medicago lupulina (assembly GCA_958299785.1). Classification (NCBI taxonomy): domain Eukaryota; kingdom Viridiplantae; phylum Streptophyta; class Magnoliopsida; order Fabales; family Fabaceae; genus Medicago; species Medicago lupulina. The sequence goes on along the minus strand of OY283143.1, from coordinate 37,830,658 downwards.
CGGTTACTATTTCAAAGGTAGTCGGCATGATTTATTTTCAGCACATTCGTCGTTTACTATTTCAAAGGTAATCGGCAGAATTTATTTTTCATGCATATTCGTCGGTTACTATTTCAAAAGTAATCGGCAAGATTTATTTTTCATGCATATTCGTCGGTTACTATTTCAAAGGTAATCAACAGGATTTATTTTCTTGCATATTTGTCGGTTACTATTTCAAAGGTAATCGACAAAATTTTATTTCAGGCACATTCGTCGGTTACCATTTCAAAGGTAATCGACAAGATTTATTTTCAGCACATTCGTCGGTTACTATTTCAAAGATAATCGGCATGATTTATTTTCTTGCATATTTGTCGGTTACTATTTCAAAGGTAATCGGAAAGATTTATTTTCATGCACATTTGTCGGTTACCATTTCAAAGGAAATCGACAGGATTTATTTTCAGCACATTCGTTGGTTACTATTTCAAAGGTAATCGACAGGATTTATTTTCTTGCATATTTGTCGGTTACTATTGCAAAGGTAATCGGCAATGATTTATTTTCATGCACATTCGTGGGTTACCATTTCAAAGGTAATCGGCAGGATTTATTTTTCATGCATATTCGTCGGTTACTATTTCAAAAGTAATCGGCAAGATTTATTTTTCATGCATATTCGTCGGTTACTATTTCAAAGGTAATCAACAGGATTTATTTTCTTGCATATTTGTCGGTTACTATTTCAAAGGTAATCGGCAAGATTTATTTTCATGCACATTTGTCGGTTACCATTTCAAAGGTAATCGGCAGGATTTATTTTTTGCACATTCGTCGGTTACCATTTCAAAAGTAATCGACAGGATTTATTTTCAGCACATTCGTCAGTTACCATTTCAAAGGTAATCGGAAGGATTTATTTTCTTGCATATTCGTTTGTTATTATTTCAAAGGTAATCGGCAAGATTTATTTTCATGCACATTCGTGGGTTACCATTTCAAAGGTAATCGACAGGATTTATTTTCAGCACATTCGTTGGTTACTATTTCAAAGGTAATCGACATGATTTATTTTCTTGCATATTTGTCGGTTTTATTGCAAAGGTAATCGGCAAAGATTTATTTTCATGCACATTCGTGGGTTACCATTTCAAAGGTAATCGGCATGATTTATTTTCATGCAAATTCGTCAGTTACTAGTTCAAAAGTAATCGGCACGATTTATTTTTCATGCATATTCGTAGGTAATCGGCAGGATTTATTTTCACCACATTCGTCGGTTACTATTTCAAAGGTAATCGGCAGGATTTATTTTTCATGCTTATTCGTCGGTTACTATTTCAAAGGTAGTCGGCATGATTTATTTTCAGCACATTCGTCGTTTACTATTTCAAAGGTAATCGGCAGGATTTATTTTTCATGCATATTCGTCGGTTACTATTTCAAAAGTAATCGGCAAGATTTATTTTTCATGCATATTCGTCGGTTACTATTTCAAAGGTAATCAACAGGATTTATTTTCTTGCATATTTGTCGGTTACTATTTTGAAAGGTAATCGACAAAATTTTATTTCAGGCACATTCGTCGGTTACCATTTCAAAGGTAATCGACAGGATTTATTTTCAGCACATTCGTCGGTTACCATTTCAAAGGTAATCAGAAGGATTTATTTTCTTGCATATTCGTTTGTTATTATTTCAAAGGTAATCGGCAAGATTTATTTTCATGCACATTCGTGGGTTACCATTTCAAAGGTAATCGACAGGATTTATTTTCAGCACATTCGTTGGTTAGTATTTCAAAGGTAATCGACATGATTTATTTTCTTGCATATTTGTCGGTTCTATTGCAAAGGTAATCGGCAAAGATTTATTTTCATGCACATTCGTGGGTTACCATTTCAAAGGTAATCGGCAGGATTTATTTTTTGCACATTCGTCGGTTACCATTTCAAAGGTAATCGACAGGATTTATTTTCAGCACATTCGTCAGTTACCATTTCAAAGGTAATCGGAAGGATTTATTTTCTTGCATATTCGTTTGTTATTTTTTCATAGGTAATCGGCAAGATTTATTTTCATGCACATTCGTGGGTTACCATTCAAAGGTAATCGACAGGATTTATTTTCAGCACATTCGTTGGTTACTATTTCAAAGGTAATCGACATGATTTATTTTCTTGCATATTTGTCGGTTTTATTGCAAAGGTAATCGGCAAAGATTTATTTTCATGCACATTCGTGGGTTACCATTTCAAAGGTAATCGGCATGATTTATTTTCATGCAAATTCGTCAGTTACTAGTTCAAAAGTAATCGGCACGATTTATTTTTCATGCATATTCGTAGGTAATCGGCAGGATTTATTTTCACCACATTCGTCGGTTACTATTTCAAAGGTAATCGGCAGGATTTATTTTTCATGCTTATTCGTCGGTTACTATTTCAAAGGTAGTCGGCATGATTTATTTTCAGCACATTCGTCGTTTACTATTTCAAAGGTAATCGGCAGGATTTATTTTTCATGCATATTCGTCGGTTACTATTTCAAAAGTAATCGGCAAGATTTATTTTTCATGCATATTCGTCGGTTACTATTTCAAAGGTAATCAACAGGATTTATTTTCTTGCATATTTGTCGGTTACTATTTTGAAAGGTAATCGACAAAATTTTATTTCAGGCACATTCGTCGGTTACCATTTCAAAGGTAATCGACAGGATTTATTTTCAGCACATTCGTCGGTTACCATTTCAAAGGTAATCAGAAGGATTTATTTTCTTGCATATTCGTTTGTTATTATTTCAAAGGTAATCGGCAAGATTTATTTTCATGCACATTCGTGGGTTACCATTTCAAAGGTAATCGACAGGATTTATTTTCAGCACATTCGTTGGTTACTATTTCAAAGGTAATCGACATGATTTATTTTCTTGCATATTTGTCGGTTCTATTGCAAAGGTAATCGGCAAAGATTTATTTTCATGCACATTCGTGGGTTACCATTTCAAAGGTAATCGGCAGGATTTATTTTTTGCACATTCGTCGGTTACCATTTCAAAGGTAATCGACAGGATTTATTTTCAGCACATTCGTCAGTTACCATTTCAAAGGTAATCGGAAGGATTTATTTTCTTGCATATTCGTTTGTTATTTTTTCATAGGTAATCGGCAAGATTTATTTTCATGCACATTCGTGGGTTACCATTCAAAGGTAATCGACAGGATTTATTTTCAGCACATTCGTTGGTTACTATTTCAAAGGTAATCGACATGATTTATTTTCTTGCATATTTGTCGGTTCTATTGCAAAGGTAATCGGCAAAGATTTATTTTCATGCACATTCGTGGGTTACCATTTCAAAGGTAATCGGCAGGATTTATTTTTCATGCATATTCGTCAGTTACTATTTCAAAAGTAATCGGCAAGATTTATTTTTCATGCATATTCGTCGGTTACTATTTCAAAGGGCATCAACAGGATTTATTTTCTTGCATATTTGTCGGTTACTATTTCAAAGGTAATCGGCAAGATTTATTTTCATGCACATTCGTGGGTTACCATTCAAAGGTAATCGACAGGATTTATTTTCAGCACATTCGTTGGTTACTATTTCAAAGGTAATCGACATGATTTATTTTCTTGCATATTTGTCGGTTCTATTGCAAAGGTAATCGGCAAAGATTTATTTTCATGCACATTCGTGGGTTACCATTTCAAAGGTAATCGGCAGGATTTATTTTTCATGCATATTCGTCGGTTACTATTTCAAAGGTAATCAACAGGATTTATTTTCTTGCATATTTGTCGGTTACTATTTCAAAGGTAATCGACAAAATTTTATTTCAGGCACATTCGTCGGTTACCATTTCAAAGGTAATCGACAAGATTTATTTTCAGCACATTCGTCGGTTACTATTTCAAAGATAATCGGCATGATTTATTTTCTTGCATATTTGTCGGTTACTATTTCAAAGGTAATCGGAAAGATTTATTTTCATGCACATTTGTCGGTTACCATTTCAAAGGAAATCGACAGGATTTATTTTCAGCACATTCGTTGGTTACTATTTCAAAGGTAATCGACAGGATTTATTTTCTTGCATATTTGTCGGTTACTATTGCAAAGGTAATCGGCAATGATTTATTTTCATGCACATTCGTGGGTTACCATTTCAAAGGTAATCGGCAGGATTTATTTTTCATGCATATTCGTCGGTTACTATTTCAAAAGTAATCGGCAAGATTTATTTTTCATGCATATTCGTCGGTTACTATTTCAAAGGTAATCAACAGGATTTATTTTCTTGCATATTTGTCGGTTACTATTTCAAAGGTAATCGGCAAGATTTATTTTCATGCACATTTGTCGGTTACCATTTCAAAGGTAATCGGCAGGATTTATTTTTTGCACATTCGTCGGTTACCATTTCAAAAGTAATCGACAGGATTTATTTTCAGCACATTCGTCAGTTACCATTTCAAAGGTAATCGGAAGGATTTATTTTCTTGCATATTCGTTTGTTATTATTTCAAAGGTAATCGGCAAGATTTATTTTCATGCACATTCGTGGGTTACCATTTCAAAGGTAATCGACAGGATTTATTTTCAGCACATTCGTTGGTTACTATTTCAAAGGTAATCGACATGATTTATTTTCTTGCATATTTGTCGGTTTTATTGCAAAGGTAATCGGCAAAGATTTATTTTCATGCACATTCGTGGGTTACCATTTCAAAGGTAATCGGCATGATTTATTTTCATGCAAATTCGTCAGTTACTAGTTCAAAAGTAATCGGCACGATTTATTTTTCATGCATATTCGTAGGTAATAGGCAGGATTTATTTTCACCACATTCGTCGGTTACTATTTCAAAGGTAATCGGCAGGATTTATTTTTCATGCTTATTCGTCGGTTACTATTTCAAAGGTAGTCGGCATGATTTATTTTCAGCACATTCGTCGTTTACTATTTCAAAGGTAATCGGCAGGATTTATTTTTCATGCATATTCGTCGGTTACTATTTCAAAAGTAATCGGCAAGATTTATTTTTCATGCATATTCGTCGGTTACTATTTCAAAGGTAATCAACAGGATTTATTTTCTTGCATATTTGTCGGTTACTATTTTGAAAGGTAATCGACAAAATTTTATTTCAGGCACATTCGTCGGTTACCATTTCAAAGGTAATCGACAGGATTTATTTTCAGCACATTCGTCGGTTACCATTTCAAAGGTAATCAGAAGGATTTATTTTCTTGCATATTCGTTTGTTATTATTTCAAAGGTAATCGGCAAGATTTATTTTCATGCACATTCGTGGGTTACCATTTCAAAGGTAATCGACAGGATTTATTTTCAGCACATTCGTTGGTTACTATTTCAAAGGTAATCGACATGATTTATTTTCTTGCATATTTGTCGGTTCTATTGCAAAGGTAATCGGCAAAGATTTATTTTCATGCACATTCGTGGGTTACCATTTCAAAGGTAATCGGCAGGATTTATTTTTTGCACATTCGTCGGTTACCATTTCAAAGGTAATCGACAGGATTTATTTTCAGCACATTCGTCAGTTACCATTTCAAAGGTAATCGGAAGGATTTATTTTCTTGCATATTCGTTTGTTATTTTTTCATAGGTAATCGGCAAGATTTATTTTCATGCACATTCGTGGGTTACCATTCAAAGGTAATCGACAGGATTTATTTTCAGCACATTCGTTGGTTACTATTTCAAAGGTAATCGACATGATTTATTTTCTTGCATATTTGTCGGTTCTATTGCAAAGGTAATCGGCAAAGATTTATTTTCATGCACATTCGTGGGTTACCATTTCAAAGGTAATCGGCAGGATTTATTTTTCATGCATATTCGTCAGTTACTATTTCAAAAGTAATCGGCAAGATTTATTTTTCATGCATATTCGTCGGTTACTATTTCAAAGGGCATCAACAGGATTTATTTTCTTGCATATTTGTCGGTTACTATTTCAAAGGTAATCGGCAAGATTTATTTTCATGCACATTCGTGGGTTACCATTCAAAGGTAATCGACAGGATTTATTTTCAGCACATTCGTTGGTTACTATTTCAAAGGTAATCGACATGATTTATTTTCTTGCATATTTGTCGGTTCTATTGCAAAGGTAATCGGCAAAGATTTATTTTCATGCACATTCGTGGGTTACCATTTCAAAGGTAATCGGCAGGATTTATTTTTCATGCATATTCGTCGGTTACTATTTCAAAAGTAATCGGCAAGATTTATTTTTCATGCATATTCGTCGGTTACTATTTCAAAGTGCATCAACAGGATTTATTTTCTTGCATATTTGTCGGTTACTATTTCAAAGGTAATCGGCAAGTTTTATTTTCATGCACATTCGTCGGTTACCATTTCAAAGGCAATCGACAGGATTTATTTTCAGCACATTCGTCGGTTACCATTTCAAAGGTAATCGGAAGGATTTATTTTCTTGCATATTCGTTTGTTATTATTTCAAAGGTAATCGGCAAGATTTATTTTCATGCACATTCGTGGGTTACCATTTCAAAGGTAATCGACAGGATTTACTTTCAGCACATTCGTTGGTTACTATTTCAAAGGTAATCGACAGGATTTATTTTCTTGCCTATTTGTCGGTTCTATTGCAAAGGTAATCGGCAAAGATTTATTTTCATGCACATTCGTGGGTTACCATTTCAAAGGTAATCGGCATGATTTATTTTCATGCAAATTCGTTAGTTACTAGTTCAAAAGTAATCGGCAAGATTTATTTTTCATGCATATTCGTAGGTAATCGGCAGGATTTATTTTCACCACATTCGTCGGTTACTATTTCAAAGGTAATCGGCAGGATGTATTTTTCATGCTTATTCGTCGGTTACTATTTCAAAGGTAGTCGGCATGATTTATTTTCAGCACATTCGTCGTTTACTATTTCAAAGGTAATCGGCAGAATTTATTTTTCATGCATATTCGTCGGTTACTATTTCAAAAGTAATCGGCAAGATTTATTTTTCATGCATATTCGTCGGTTACTATTTCAAAGGTAATCAACAGGATTTATTTTCTTGCATATTTGTCGGTTACTATTTCAAAGGTAATCGACAAAATTTTATTTCAGGCACATTCGTCGGTTACCATTTCAAAGGTAATCGACAGGATTTATTTTCAGCACATTCGTCGGTTACTATTTCAAAGTTAATCGGCATGATTTATTTTCTTGCATATTTGTCGGTTACTATTTCAAAGGTAATCGGAAAGATTTATTTTCATGCACATTTGTCGGTTACCATTTCAAAGGAAATCGACAGGATTTATTTTCAGCACATTCGTTGGTTACTATTTCAAAGGTAATCAACAGGATTTATTTTCTTGCATATTTGTCGGTTACTATTGCAAAGGTAATCGGCAATGATTTATTTTCATGCACATTCGTAGGTTACCATTTCAAAGGTAATCGGCAGGATTTATTTTTCATGCATATTCGTCGGTTACTATTTCAAAAGTAATCGGCAAGATTTATTTTTCATGCATATTCGTCGGTTACTATTTCAAAGGTAATCAACAGGATTTATTTTCTTGCATATTTGTCGGTTACTATTTCAAAGGTAATCGGCAAGATTTATTTTCATGCACATTTGTCGGTTACCATTTCAAATGTAATCGGCAGGATTTATTTTTTGCACATTCGTCGGTTACCATTTCAAAAGTAATCGACAGGATTTATTTTCAGCACATTCGTCAGTTACCATTTCAAAGGTAATCGGAAGGATTTATTTTCTTGCATATTCGTTTGTTATTATTTCAAAGGTAATCGGCAAGATTTATTTTCATGCACATTCGTGGGTTACCATTTCAAAGGTAATCGACAGGATTTATTTTCAGCACATTCGTTGGTTACTATTTCAAAGGTAATCGACATGATTTATTTTCTTGCATATTTGTCGGTTCTATTGCAAAGGTAATCGGCAAAGATTTATTTTCATGCACATTCGTGGGTTACCATTTCAAAGGTAATCGGCAGGATTTATTTTTTGCACATTCGTCGGTTACCATTTCAAAGGTAATCGACAGGATTTATTTTCAGCACATTCGTCAGTTACCATTTCAAAGGTAATCGGAAGGATTTATTTTCTTGCATATTCGTTTGTTATTTTTTCATAGGTAATCGGCAAGATTTATTTTCATGCACATTCGTGGGTTACCATTCAAAGGTAATCGACAGGATTTATTTTCAGCACATTCGTTGGTTACTATTTCAAAGGTAATCGACATGATTTATTTTCTTGCATATTTGTCGGTTCTATTGCAAAGGTAATCGGCAAAGATTTATTTTCATGCACATTCGTGGGTTACCATTTCAAAGGTAATCGGCAGGATTTATTTTTCATGCATATTCGTCAGTTACTATTTCAAAAGTAATCGGCAAGATTTATTTTTCATGCATATTCGTCGGTTACTATTTCAAAGGGCATCAACAGGATTTATTTTCTTGCATATTTGTCGGTTACTATTTCAAAGGTAATCGGCAAGATTTATTTTCATGCACATTCGTGGGTTACCATTTCAAAGGTAATCGACAGGATTTATTTTCAGCACATTCGTTGGTTACTATTTCAAAGGTAATCGACATGATTTATTTTCTTGCATATTTGTCGGTTCTATTGCAAAGGTAATCGGCAAAGATTTATTTTCATGCACATTCGTGGGTTACCATTTCAAAGGTAATCGGCAGGATTTATTTTTTGCACATTCGTCGGTTACCATTTCAAAGGTAATCGACAGGATTTATTTTCAGCACATTCGTCAGTTACCATTTCAAAGGTAATCGGAAGGATTTATTTTCTTGCATATTCGTTTGTTATTTTTTCATAGGTAATCGGCAAGATTTATTTTCATGCACATTCGTGGGTTACCATTCAAAGGTAATCGACAGGATTTATTTTCAGCACATTCGTTGGTTACTATTTCAAAGGTAATCGACATGATTTATTTTCTTGCATATTTGTCGGTTCTATTGCAAAGGTAATCGGCAAAGATTTATTTTCATGCACATTCGTGGGTTACCATTTCAAAGGTAATCGGCAGGATTTATTTTTCATGCATATTCGTCAGTTACTATTTCAAAAGTAATCGGCAAGATTTATTTTTCATGCATATTCGTCGGTTACTATTTCAAAGGGCATCAACAGGATTTATTTTCTTGCATATTTGTCGGTTACTATTTCAAAGGTAATCGGCAAGATTTATTTTCATGCACATTCGTGGGTTACCATTCAAAGGTAATCGACAGGATTTATTTTCAGCACATTCGTTGGTTACTATTTCAAAGGTAATCGACATGATTTATTTTCTTGCATATTTGTCGGTTCTATTGCAAAGGTAATCGGCAAAGATTTATTTTCATGCACATTCGTGGGTTACCATTTCAAAGGTAATCGGCAGGATTTATTTTTCATGCATATTCGTCGGTTACTATTTCAAAAGTAATCGGCAAGATTTATTTTTCATGCATATTCGTCGGTTACTATTTCAAAGGGCATCAACAGGATTTATTTTCTTGCATATTTGTCGGTTACTATTTCAAAGGTAATCGGCAAGTTTTATTTTCATGCACATTCGTCGGTTACCATTTCAAAGGCAATCGACAGGATTTATTTTCAGCACATTCGTCGGTTACCATTTCAAAGGTAATCGGAAGGATTTATTTTCTTGCATATTCGTTTGTTATTATTTCAAAGGTAATCGGCAAGATTTATTTTCATGCACATTCGTGGGTTACCATTTCAAAGGTAATCGACAGGATTTATTTTCAGCACATTCGTTGGTTACTATTTCAAAGGTAATCGACAGGATTTATTTTCTTGCCTATTTGTCGGTTCTATTGCAAAGGTAATCGGCAAAGATTTATTTTCATGCACATTCGTGGGTTACCATTTCAAAGGTAATCGGCATGATTTATTTTCATGCAAATTCGTTAGTTACTAGTTCAAAAGTAATCGGCAAGATTTATTTTTCATGCATATTCGTAGGTAATCGGCAGGATTTATTTTCACCACATTCGTCGGTTACTATTTCAAAGGTAATCGGCAGGATGTATTTTTCATGCTTATTCGTCGGTTACTATTTCAAAGGTAGTCGGCATGATTTATTTTCAGCACATTCGTCGTTTACTATTTCAAAGGTAATCGGCAGAATTTATTTTTCATGCATATTCGTCGGTTACTATTTCAAAAGTAATCGGCAAGATTTATTTTTCATGCATATTCGTCGGTTACTATTTCAAAGGTAATCAACAGGATTTATTTTCTTGCATATTTGTCGGTTACTATTTCAAAGGTAATCGACAAAATTTTATTTCAGGCACATTCGTTGGTTACCATTTCAAAGGTAATCGACAGGATTTATTTTCAGCACATTCGTCGGTTACTATTTCAAAGTTAATCGGCATGATTTATTTTCTTGCATATTTGTCGGTTACTATTTCAAAGGTAATCGGAAAGATTTATTTTCATGCACATTTGTCGGTTACCATTTCAAAGGAAATCGACAGGATTTATTTTCAGCACATTCGTTGGTTACTATTTCAAAGGTAATCAACAGGATTTATTTTCTTGCATATTTGTCGGTTACTATTGCAAAGGTAATCGGCAATGATTTATTTTCATGCACATTCGTGGGTTACCATTTCAAAGGTAATCGGCAGGATTTATTTTTCATGCATATTCGTCGGTTACTATTTCAAAAGTAATCGGCAAGATTTATTTTTCATGCATATTCGTCGGTTACTATTTCAAAGGTAATCAACAGGATTTATTTTCTTGCATATTTGTCGGTTACTATTTCAAAGGTAATCAGCAAGATTTATTTTCATGCACATTTGTCGGTTACCATTTCAAATGTAATCGGCAGGATTTATTTTTTGCACATTCGTCGGTTACCATTTCAAAAGTAATCGACAGGATTTATTTTCAGCACATTCGTCAGTTACCATTTCAAAGGTAATCGGAAGGATTTATTTTCTTGCATATTCGTTTGTTATTATTTCAAAGGTAATCGGCAAGATTTATTTTCATGCACATTCGTGGGTTACCATTTCAAAGGTAATCGACAGGATTTATTTTCAGCACATTCGTTGGTTACTATTTCAAAGGTAATCGACATGATTTATTTTCTTGCATATTTGTCGGTTCTATTGCAAAGGTAATCGGCAAAGATTTATTTTCATGCACATTCGTGGGTTACCATTTCAAAGGTAATCGGCAGGATTTATTTTTCATGCATATTCGTCGGTTACTATTTCAAAAGTAATCGGCAAGATTTATTTTTCATGCATATTCGTCGGTTACTATTTCAAAGGGCATCAACATGATTTATTTTCTTGCATATTTGTCGGTTACTATTTCAAAGGTAATCGGCAAGATTTATTTTCATGCACATTCGTCGGTTACCATTTCAAAGGTAATCGGCAGGATTTATTTTTTGCACATTCGTCGGTTACCATTTCAAAGGTAATCGACAGGATTTATTTTCAGCACATTCGTCAGTTACCATTTCAAAGGTAATCGGAAGGATTTATTTTCTTGCATATTCGTTTGTTATTATTTCAAAGGTAATCGGCAAGATTTATTTTCATGCACATTCGTGGGTTACCATTTCAAAGGTAATCGATAGGATTTATTTTCAGCACATTCGTTGGTTACTATTTCAAAGGTAATCGACAGGATTTATTTTCTTGCCTATTTGTCGGTTCTATTGCAAAGGTAATCGACAAAGATTTATTTTCATGCACATTCGTGGGTTACCATTTCAAAGGTAATCGACATGATTTATTTTCATGCAAATTCGTCAGTTACTAGTTCAAAAGTAATCGGCAGGATTTCTTTTTCATGCTTATTCGTCGGTTACTATTTCAAAGGTAGTCGGCATGATTTATTTTCAGCACATTCGTCGTTTACAATTTCAAAGGTAATCGGCAGGATTTATTTTTCATGCATATTCTTCGGTTACTATTTCAAAAGTAATCGGCAAGATTTATTTTTCATGCATATTCGTCGGTTACTATTTCAAAGGTAATCAACAGGATTTATTTTCTTGCATATTTGTCGGTTACTATTTTAAAGGTAATCGACAAAATTTTATTTCAGGCACATTCGTCGGTTACCATTTCAAAGGTAATCGACAGGATTTATTTTCAGCACATTCGTCGGTTACCATTTCAAAGGTAATCGGAAGGATTTATTTTCTTGCATATTCGTTTGTTACTATTTCAAAGGTAATCGGCAAGATTTATTTTCATGCACATTCGTGGGTTACCATTTCAAAGGTAATCGACAGGATTTATTTTCAGCACATTCGTTGGTTACTATTTCAAAGGTAATCGACATGATTTATTTTCTTGCATATTTGTCGGTTCTATTGCAAAGGTAATCGGCAAAGATTTATTTTCATGCACATTCGTGGGTTACCATTTCAAAGGTAATCGGCAGGATTTATTTTTCATGCATATTCGTCGGTTACTATTTCAAAAGTAATCGGCAAGATTTATTTTTCATGCATATTCGTCGGTTACTATTTCAAAGGTAATCAACAGGATTTATTTTCTTGCATATTTGTCGGTTACTATTTCAAAGGTAATCGGCAAGATTTATTTTCATGCACATTCGTCGGTTACCATTTCAAAGGTAATCGGCAGGATTTATTTTCTGCACATTCGTCGGTTACCATTTCAAAGGCAATCGACAGGATTTATTTTCAGCACATTCGTCGGTTACCATTTCAAAGGTATTCGGAAGGATTTATTTTCTTGCATATTCGTTTGTTATTGTTTCAAAGGTAATCGGCAAGATTTATTTTCATGCACATTCATTGGTTACCATTTCAAAGGTAATCGACAGGATTTATTTTCAGCACACTCGTTGGTTACTATTTCAAAGGTAATCGACAGGATTTATTTTCTTGCCTATTTGTCGGTTCTATTGCAAAGGTAATCGGCAAAGATTTATTTTCATGCACATTCGTGGGTTACCATTTCAAAGGTAATCGGCATGATTTATTTTCATGCAAATTCGTCAGTTACTAGTTCAAAAGTAATCGGCAAGATTAATTTTTCGTGCATATTCGTAGGTAATCGGCAGGATTTATTTTCACCACATTCGTCGATTACTATTTCAAAGGTAATCGGCAGGATTTATTTTTCATGCTTATTCGTCGGTTACTATTTCAAAGGCAGTCGGCATGATTTATTTTCAGCACATTCGTCGTTTACTATTTCAAAGGTAATCGGCAGGATTTATTTTTCATGCATATTCGTCGGTTATTATTTCAAAAGTAATCGGCAAGATTTATTTTTCATGCATATTCGTCGGTTACTATTTCAAAGGTAATCAACAGGATTTATTTTCTTGCATATTTGTCGGTTACTATTTCAAAGGTAATCGACAAAATTTTATTTCAGGCACATTCGTCGGTTACCATTTCAAAGGTAATCGACAGGATTTATTTTCAGCACATTCGTCGGTTACTATTTCAAAGTTAATCGGCATGATTTATTTTCTTGCATATTTGTCGGTTACTATTTCAAAGGTAATCCGAAAGATTTATTTTCATGCACATTTGTCGGTTACCATTTCAAAGGAAATCGACAGGATTTATTTTCAGCACATTCGTTGGTTACTATTTCAAAGGTAATCGACAGGATTTATTTTCTTGCATATTTGTCGGTTACTATTGCAAAGGTAATCGGCAATGATTTATTTTCATGCACATTCGTGGGTTACCATTTCAAAGGTAATCGGCAGGATTTATTTTTCATGCATATTCGTCGGTTACTATTTTAAAAGTAATCGGCAAGATTTATTTTTCATGCATATTCGTCGGTTACTATTTCAAAGATAATCAACAGGATTTATTTTCTTGCATATTTGTCGGTTACTATTTCAAAGGTAATCGGCAAGATTTATTTTCATGCACATTTGTCGGTTACCATTTCAAAGGTAATCGGCAGGATTTATTTTTTGCACATTCGTCGGTTACCATTTTAAAAGTAATCGACAGGATTTATTTTCAGCACATTCGTCAGTTACCATTTCAAAGGTAATCGGAAGGATTTATTTTCTTGCATATTCGTTTGTTATTATTTTAAAGGTAATCGGCAAGATTTTTTTTCATGCACATTCGTGGGTTACCATTTCAAAGGTAATCGACAGGATTTATTTTCAGCACATTCGTTGGTTACTATTTCAAAGGTAATCGACATGATTTATTTTCTTGCATATTTGTCGGTTCTATTGCAAAGGTAATCGGCAAAGATTTATTTTCATGCACATTCGTGGGTTACTATTTCAAAGGTAATCAACAGGATTTATTTTTCATGCATATTTGTCGGTTACTATTTCAAAGGTAATCGGCAAGATTTATTTTCATGCACATTCGTCGGTTACCATTTCAAAGGTAATCGGCAGGATTTATTTTCTGCACATTCGTCGGTTACCATTTCAAAGGCAATCGACAGGATTTATTTTCAGCACATTCGTCGGTTACCATTTCAAAGGTATTCGGAAGGATTTATTTTCTTGCATATTCGTTTGTTATTATTTCAAAGGTAATCGGCAAGATTTATTTTCATGCACATTCCTGGGTTACCATTTCAAAGGTAATCGACAGGATTTATTTTCAGCACACTCGTTGGTTACTATTTCAAAGGTAATCGACAGGATTTATTTTCTTGCCTATTTGTCGGTTCTATTGCAAAGGTAATCGGCAAAGATTTATTTTCATGAACATTCGTGGGTTACCATTTCAAAGGTAATCGGCATGATTTATTTTCATGCAAATTCGTCAGTTACTAGTTCAAAAGTAATCGGCAAGATTCATTTTTCGTGCATATTCGTAGGTAATCGGCAGGATTTATTTTCACCACATTCGTCGGTTACTATTTCAAAGGTAATCGGCAGGATTTATTTTTCATGCTTATTCGTCGGTTACTATTTCAAAGGCAGTCGGCATGATTTATTTTCAGCACATTCGTCGTTTACTATTTCAAAGGAAATCGGCAGGATTTATTTTTCATGCATATTCGTCGGTTATTATTTCAAAAGTAATCGGCAAGATTTATTTTTCATGCATATTCGTCGGTTACTATTTCAAAGGTAATCAACAGGATTTATTTTCTTGCATATTTGTCGGTTACTATTTCAAAGGTAATCGACAAAATTTTATTTCAGGCACATTCGTCGGTTACCATTTCAAAGGTAATCGACAGGATTTATTTTCAGCACATTCGTCGGTTACTATTTCAAAGTTAATCGGCATGATTTATTTTCTTGCATATTTGTCGGTTACTATTTCAAAGGTAATCCGAAAGATTTATTTTCATGCACATTTGTCGGTTACCATTTCAAAGGTAATCGGCAGGATTTATTTTTTGCACATTCGTCGGTTACCATTTTAAAAGTAATCGACAGGATTTATTTTCAGCACATTCGTCAGTTACCATTTCAAAGGTAATCGGAAGGATTTATTTTCTTGCATATTCGTTTGTTATTATTTCAAAGGTAATCGGCAAGATTTTTTTTCATGCACATTCGTGGGTTACCATTTCAAAGGTAATCGACAGGATTTATTTTCAGCACATTCGTTGGTTACTATTTCAAAGGTAATCGACATGATTTATTTTCTTGCATATTTGTCGGTTCTATTGCAAAGGTAATCGGCAAAGATTTATTTTCATGCACATTCGTGGGTTACCATTTCAAAGGTAATCCGCAGGATTTATTTTTCATGCATATTCGTCGGTTACTATTTCAAAAGTAATCGGCAAGATTTATTTTTCATGCATATTCGTCGGTTACTATTTCAAAGGTAATCAACAGGATTTATTTTCTTGCATATTTGTCGGTTACTATTTCAAAGGTAATCGGCAAGATTTATTTTCATGCACATTCGTCGGTTACCATTTCAAAGGTAATCGGCAGGATTTATTTTCTGCACATTCGTCGGTTACCATTTCAAAGGCAATCGACATGATTTATTTTCAGCACATTCGTCGGTTACCATTTCAAAGGTATTCGGAAGGATTTATTTTCTTGCATATTCGTTTGTTATTATTTCAAAGGTAATCGGCAAGATTTATTTTCATGCACATTCCTGGGTTACCATTTCAAAGGTAATCGACAGGATTTATTTTCAGCACACTCGTTGGTTACTATTTCAAAGGTAATCGACAGGATTTATTTTCTTGCCTATTTGTCGGTTCTATTGCAAAGGTAATCGGCAAAGATTTATTTTCATGAACATTCGTGGGTTACCATTTCAAAGGTAATCGGCATGATTTATTTTCATGCAAATTCGTCAGTTACTAGTTCAAAAGTAATCGGCAAGATTCATTTTTCGTGCATATTCGTAGGTAATCGGCAGGATTTATTTTCACCACATTCGTCGG
The DNA here is from genome assembly GCA_958299785.1 of Medicago lupulina. NCBI lineage: Eukaryota > Viridiplantae > Streptophyta > Magnoliopsida > Fabales > Fabaceae > Medicago > Medicago lupulina. Next base: position 37,814,225 of record OY283143.1, on the reverse strand, counting down.
TTACTATTTCAAAGGTAATCGGCAGGATTTATTTTTCATGCTTATTCGTCGGTTACTATTTCAAAGGCAGTCGGCATGATTTATTTTCAGCACATTCGTCGTTTACTATTTCAAAGGTAATCGGCAGGATTTATTTTTCATGCATATTCGTCGGTTATTATTTCAAAAGTAATCGGCAAGATTTATTTTTCATGCATATTCGTCGGTTACTATTTCAAAGGTAATCAACAGGATTTATTTTCTTGCATATTTGTCGGTTACTATTTCAAAGGTAATCGACAAAATTTTATTTCAGGCACATTCGTCGGTTACCATTTCAAAGGTAATCGACAGGATTTATTTTCAGCACATTCGTCGGTTACTATTTCAAAGTTAATCGGCATGATTTATTTTCTTGCATATTTGTCGGTTACTATTTCAAAGGTAATCCGAAAGATTTATTTTCATGCACATTTGTCGGTTACCATTTCAAAGGAAATCGACAGGATTTATTTTCAGCACATTCGTTGGTTACTATTTCAAAGGTAATCGACAGGATTTATTTTCTTGCATATTTGTCGGTTACTATTGCAAAGGTAATCGGCAATGATTTATTTTCATGCACATTCGTGGGTTACCATTTCAAAGGTAATCGGCAGGATTTATTTTTCATGCATATTCGTCGGTTACTATTTTAAAAGTAATCGGCAAGATTTATTTTTCATGCATATTCGTCGGTTACTATTTCAAAGATAATCAACAGGATTTATTTTCTTGCATATTTGTCGGTTACTATTTCAAAGGTAATCGGCAAGATTTATTTTCATGCACATTTGTCGGTTACCATTTCAAAGGTAATCGGCAGGATTTATTTTTTGCACATTCGTCGGTTACCATTTTAAAAGTAATCGACAGGATTTATTTTCAGCACATTCGTCAGTTACCATTTCAAAGGTAATCGGAAGGATTTATTTTCTTGCATATTCGTTTGTTATTATTTCAAAGGTAATCGGCAAGATTTATTTTCATGCACATTCGTGGGTTACCATTTCAAAGGTAATCGACAGGATTTATTTTCAGCACATTCGTTGGTTACTATTTCAAAGGTAATCGACATGATTTATTTTCTTGCATATTTGTCGGTTCTATTGCAAAGGTAATCGGCAAAGATTTATTTTCATGCACATTCGTGGGTTACCATTTCAAAGGTAATCCGCAGGATTTATTTTTCATGCATATTCGTCGGTTACTATTTCAAAAGTAATCGGCAAGATTTATTTTTCATGCATATTCGTCGGTTACTATTTCAAAGGTAATCAACAGGATTTATTTTCTTGCATATTTGTCGGTTACTATTTCAAAGGTAATCGGCAAGATTTATTTTCATGCACATTCGTCGGTTACCATTTCAAAGGTAATCGGCAGGATTTATTTTCTGCACATTCGTCGGTTACCATTTCAAAGGCAATCGACAGGATTTATTTTCAGCACATTCGTCGGTTACCATTTCAAAGGTATTCGGAAGGATTTATTTTCTTGCATATTCGTTTGTTATTATTTCAAAGGTAATCGGCAAGATTTATTTTCATGCACATTCATGGGTTACCATTTCAAAGGTAATCGACAGGATTTATTTTCAGCACACTCGTTGGTTACTATTTCAAAGGTAATCGACAAGATTTATTTTCTTGCCTATTTGTCGGTTCTATTGCAAAGGTAATCGGCAAAGATTTATTTTCATGCACATTCGTGGGTTACCATTTCAAAGGTAATCGGCATGATTTATTTTCATGCAAATTCGTCAGTTACTAGTTCAAAAGTAATCGGCAAGATTCATTTTTCGTGCATATTCGTAGGTAATCGGCAGGATTTATTTTCACCACATTCGTCGGTTACTATTTCAAAGGTAATCGGCAGGATTTATTTTTCATGCTTATTCGTCGGTTACTATTTCAAAGGTAGTCGGCATGATTTATTTTCAGCACATTCGTCGTTTACTATTTCAAAGGTAATCGGCAGGATTTATTTTTCATGCATATTCGTCGGTTACTATTTCAAAAGTAATCGGCAAGATTTATTTTTCATGCACATTCGTCGGTTACTATTTCAAAGTTAATCGGCATGATTTATTTTCTTGCATATTTGTCGGTTACTATTTCAAAGGTAATCCGAAAGATTTATTTTCATGCACATTTGTCGGTTACCATTTCAAAGGAAATCGACAGGATTTATTTTCAGCACATTCGTTGGTTACTATTTCAAAGGTAATCGACAGGATTTATTTTCATGCACATTCCTGGGTTACCATTTCAAAGGTAATCGACAGGATTTATTTTCAGCACACTCGTTGGTTACTATTTCAAAGGTAATCGACAGGATTTATTTTCTTGCCTATTTGTCGGTTCTATTGCAAAGGTAATCGGCAAAGATTTATTTTCATGAACATTCGTGGGTTACCATTTCAAAGGTAATCGGCATGATTTATTTTCATGCAAATTCGTCAGTTACTAGTTCAAAAGTAATCGGCAAGATTCATTTTTCGTGCATATTCGTAGGTAATCGGCAGGATTTATTTTCACCACATTCGTCGGTTACTATTTCAAAGGTAATCGGCAGGATTTATTTTTCATGCTTATTCGTCGGTTACTATTTCAAAGGCAGTCGGCATGATTTATTTTCAGCACATTCGTCGTTTACTATTTCAAAGGTAATCGGCAGGATTTATTTTTCATGCATATTCGTCGGTTATTATTTCAAAAGTAATCGGCAAGATTTATTTTTCATGCATATTCGTCGGTTACTATTTCAAAGGTAATCAACAGGATTTATTTTCTTGCATATTTGTCGGTTACTATTTCAAAGGTAATCGACAAAATTTTATTTCAGGCACATTCGTCGGTTACCATTTCAAAGGTAATCGACAGGATTTATTTTCAGCACATTCGTCGGTTACTATTTCAAAGTTAATCGGCATGATTTATTTTCTTGCATATTTGTCGGTTACTATTTCAAAGGTAATCCGAAAGATTTATTTTCATGCACATTTGTCGGTTACCATTTCAAAGGAAATCGACAGGATTTATTTTCAGCACATTCGTTGGTTACTATTTCAAAGGTAATCGACAGGATTTATTTTCTTGCATATTTGTCGGTTACTATTGCAAAGGTAATCGGCAATGATTTATTTTCATGCACATTCGTGGGTTACCATTTCAAAGGTAATCGGCAGGATTTATTTTTCATGCATATTCGTCGGTTACTATTTTAAAAGTAATCGGCAAGATTTATTTTTCATGCATATTCGTCGGTTACTATTTCAAAGATAATCAACAGGATTTATTTTCTTGCATATTTGTCGGTTACTATTTCAAAGGTAATCGGCAAGATTTATTTTCATGCACATTTGTCGGTTACCATTTCAAAGGTAATCGGCAGGATTTATTTTTTGCACATTCGTCGGTTACCATTTTAAAAGTAATCGACAGGATTTATTTTCAGCACATTCGTCAGTTACCATTTCAAAGGTAATCGGAAGGATTTATTTTCTTGCATATTCGTTTGTTATTATTTCAAAGGTAATCGGCAAGATTTATTTTCATGCACATTCGTGGGTTACCATTTCAAAGGTAATCGACAGGATTTATTTTCAGCACATTCGTTGGTTACTATTTCAAAGGTAATCGACATGATTTATTTTCTTGCATATTTGTCGGTTCTATTGCAAAGGTAATCGGCAAAGATTTATTTTCATGCACATTCGTGGGTTACCATTTCAAAGGTAATCCGCAGGATTTATTTTTCATGCATATTCGTCGGTTACTATTTCAAAAGTAATCGGCAAGATTTATTTTTCATGCATATTCGTCGGTTACTATTTCAAAGGTAATCAACAGGATTTATTTTCTTGCATATTTGTCGGTTACTATTTCAAAGGTAATCGGCAAGATTTATTTTCATGCACATTCGTCGGTTACCATTTCAAAGGTAATCGGCAGGATTTATTTTCTGCACATTCGTCGGTTACCATTTCAAAGGCAATCGACAGGATTTATTTTCAGCACATTCGTCGGTTACCATTTCAAAGGTATTCGGAAGGATTTATTTTCTTGCATATTCGTTTGTTATTATTTCAAAGGTAATCGGCAAGATTTATTTTCATGCACATTCATGGGTTACCATTTCAAAGGTAATCGACAGGATTTATTTTCAGCACACTCGTTGGTTACTATTTCAAAGGTAATCGACAAGATTTATTTTCTTGCCTATTTGTCGGTTCTATTGCAAAGGTAATCGGCAAAGATTTATTTTCATGCACATTCGTGGGTTACCATTTCAAAGGTAATCGGCATGATTTATTTTCATGCAAATTCGTCAGTTACTAGTTCAAAAGTAATCGGCAAGATTCATTTTTCGTGCATATTCGTAGGTAATCGGCAGGATTTATTTTCACCACATTCGTCGGTTACTATTTCAAAGGTAATCGGCAGGATTTATTTTTCATGCTTATTCGTCGGTTACTATTTCAAAGGTAGTCGGCATGATTTATTTTCAGCACATTCGTCGTTTACTATTTCAAAGGTAATCGGCAGGATTTATTTTTCATGCATATTCGTCGGTTACTATTTCAAAAGTAATCGGCAAGATTTATTTTTCATGCACATTCGTCGGTTACTATTTCAAAGTTAATCGGCATGATTTATTTTCTTGCATATTTGTCGGTTACTATTTCAAAGGTAATCCGAAAGATTTATTTTCATGCACATTTGTCGGTTACCATTTCAAAGGAAATCGACAGGATTTATTTTCAGCACATTCGTTGGTTACTATTTCAAAGGTAATCGACAGGATTTATTTTCTTGCATATTTGTCGGTTACTATTGCAAAGGTAATCGGCAATGATTTATTTTCATGCACATTCGTGGGTTACCATTTCAAAGGTAATCGGCAGGATTTATTTTTCATGCATATTCGTCGGTTACTATTTTAAAAGTAATCGGCAAGATTTATTTTTCATGCATATTCGTCGGTTACTATTTCAAAGATAATCAACAGGATTTATTTTCTTGCATATTTGTCGGTTACTATTTCAAAGGTAATCGGCAAGATTTATTTTCATGCACATTTGTCGGTTACCATTTCAAAGGTAATCGGCAGGATTTATTTTTTGCACATTCGTCGGTTACCATTTTAAAAGTAATCGACAGGATTTATTTTCAGCACATTCGTCAGTTACCATTTCAAAGGTAATCGGAAGGATTTATTTTCTTGCATATTCGTTTGTTATTATTTCAAAGGTAATCGGCAAGATTTTTTTTCATGCACATTCGTGGGTTACCATTTCAAAGGTAATCGACAGGATTTATTTTCAGCACATTCGTTGGTTACTATTTCAAAGGTAATCGACATGATTTATTTTCTTGCATATTTGTCGGTTCTATTGCAAAGGTAATCGGCAAAGATTTATTTTCATGCACATTCGTGGGTTACCATTTCAAAGGTAATCCGCAGGATTTATTTTTCATGCATATTCGTCGGTTACTATTTCAAAAGTAATCGGCAAGATTTATTTTTCATGCATATTCGTCGGTTACTATTTCAAAGGTAATCAACAGGATTTATTTTCTTGCATATTTGTCGGTTACTATTTCAAAGGTAATCGGCAAGATTTATTTTCATGCACATTCGTCGGTTACCATTTCAAAGGTAATCGGCAGGATTTATTTTCTGCACATTCGTCGGTTACCATTTCAAAGGCAATCGACAGGATTTATTTTCAGCACATTCGTCGGTTACCATTTCAAAGGTATTCGGAAGGATTTATTTTCTTGCATATTCGTTTGTTATTATTTCAAAGGTAATCGGCAAGATTTATTTTCATGCACATTCATGGGTTACCATTTCAAAGGTAATCGACAGGATTTATTTTCAGCACACTCGTTGGTTACTATTTCAAAGGTAATCGACAAGATTTATTTTCTTGCCTATTTGTCGGTTCTATTGCAAAGGTAATCGGCAAAGATTTATTTTCATGCACATTCGTGGGTTACCATTTCAAAGGTAATCGGCATGATTTATTTTCATGCAAATTCGTCAGTTACTAGTTCAAAAGTAATCGGCAAGATTCATTTTTCGTGCATATTCGTAGGTAATCGGCAGGATTTATTTTCACCACATTCGTCGGTTACTATTTCAAAGGTAATCGGCAGGATTTATTTTTCATGCTTATTCGTCGGTTACTATTTCAAAGGTAGTCGGCATGATTTATTTTCAGCACATTCGTCGTTTACTATTTCAAAGGTAATCGGCAGGATTTATTTTTCATGCATATTCGTCGGTTACTATTTCAAAAGTAATCGGCAAGATTTGTTTTTCATGCACATTCGTCGGTTACTATTTCAAAGTTAATCGGCATGATTTATTTTCTTGCATATTTGTCGGTTACTATTTCAAAGGTAATCCGAAAGATTTATTTTCATGCACATTTGTCGGTTACCATTTCAAAGGAAATCGACAGGATTTATTTTCAGCACATTCGTTGGTTACTATTTCAAAGGTAATCGACAGGATTTATTTTCTTGCATATTTGTCGGTTACTATTGCAAAGGTAATCGGCAATGATTTATTTTCATGCACATTCGTGGGTTACCATTTCAAAGGTAATCGGCAGGATTTATTTTTCATGCATATTCGTCGGTTACTATTTTAAAAGTAATCGGCAAGATTTATTTTTCATGCATATTCGTCGGTTACTATTTCAAAGATAATCAACAGGATTTATTTTCTTGCATATTTGTCGGTTACTATTTCAAAGGTAATCGGCAAGATTTATTTTCATGCACATTTGTCGGTTACCATTTCAAAGGTAATCGGCAGGATTTATTTTTTGCACATTCGTCGGTTACCATTTTAAAAGTAATCGACAGGATTTATTTTCAGCACATTCGTCAGTTACCATTTCAAAGGTAATCGGAAGGATTTATTTTCTTGCATATTCGTTTGTTATTATTTCAAAGGTAATCGGCAAGATTTATTTTCATGCACATTCGTGGGTTACCATTTCAAAGGTAATCGACAGGATTTATTTTCAGCACATTCGTTGGTTACTATTTCAAAGGTAATCGACATGATTTATTTTCTTGCATATTTGTCGGTTCTATTGCAAAGGTAATCGGCAAAGATTTATTTTCATGCACATTCGTGGGTTACCATTTCAAAGGTAATCGGCAGGATTTATTTTTCATGCATATTCGTCGGTTACTATTTCAAAAGTAATCGGCAAGATTTATTTTTCATGCATATTCGTCGGTTACTATTTCAAAGGTAATCAACAGGATTTATTTTCTTGCATATTTGTCGGTTACTATTTCAAAGGTAATCGGCAAGATTTATTTTCATGCACATTCGTCGGTTACCATTTCAAAGGTAATCGGCAGGATTTATTTTCTGCACATTCGTCGGTTACCATTTCAAAGGCAATCGACAGGATTTATTTTCAGCACATTCGTCGGTTACCATTTCAAAGGTATTCGGAAGGATTTATTTTCTTGCATATTCGTTTGTTATTATTTCAAAGGTAATCGGCAAGATTTATTTTCATGCACATTCATGGGTTACCATTTCAAAGGTAATCGACAGGATTTATTTTCAGCACACTCGTTGGTTACTATTTCAAAGGTAATCGACAGGATTTATTTTCTTGCCTATTTGTCGGTTCTATTGCAATGGTAATCAGCAAAGATTTATTTTCATGCACATTCGTGGGTTACCATTTCAAAGGTAATCGGCATGATTTATTTTCATGCAAATTCGTCAGTTACTAGTTGAAAAGTAATCGGCAAGATTCATTTTTCGTGCATATTCGTAGGTAATCGGCAGGATTTATTTTCACCACATTCGTCGGTTACTATTTCAAAGGTAATCGGCAGGATTTATTTTTCATGCTTATTCGTCGGTTACTATTTCAAAGGTAGTCGGCATGATTTATTTTCAGCACATTCGTCGTTTACTATTTCAAAGGTAATCGGCAGGATTTATTTTTCATGCATATTCGTCGGTTACTATTTCAAAAGTAATCGGCACGATTTATTTTTCATGCATATTCGTCGGTTACTATTTCAAAGGTAATCAACAGGATTTATTTTCTTGCATATTTGTCGGTTACTATTTCAAAGGTAATCGACAAAATTTTATTTCAGGCACATTCGTCGGTTACCATTTCAAAGGTAATCGACAGGATTTATTTTCAGCACATTCGTCGGTTACTATTTCAAAGTTAATCGGCATGATTTATTTTCTTGCATATTTGTCGGTTACTATTTCAAAGGTAATCGGCAAGATTTATTTTCATGCACATTTGTCGCTTACCATTTCAAAGGAAATCGACAGGATTTATTTTCAGCACATTCGTTGGTTACTATTTCAAAGGTAATCGACAGGATTTATTTTCTTGCATATTTGTCGGTTACTATTGCAAAGGTAATCGGCAATGATTTATTTTCATGCACATTCGTGGGTTACCATTTCAAAGGTAATCGGCAGGATTTATTTTTCATGCATATTCGTCGGTTACTATTTCAAAAGTAATCGGCAAGATTTATTTTTCATGCATATTCGTCGGTTACTATTTCAAAGGTAATCAACAGGATTTATTTTCTTGCATATTTGTCGGTTACTATTTCAAAGGTAATCGGCAAGATTTATTTTCACGCACATTTGTCGGTTACCATTTCAAAGGTAATCGGCAGGATTTATTTTCTACACATTCGTCGGTTACCATTTCAAAGGTAATCGACAGGATTTATTTTCAGCACATTCGTCAGTTACCATTTCAAAGGTAATCAGAAGGATTTATTTTCTTGCATATTCGTTTGTTATTATTTCAAAGGTAAACGGCAAGATTTATTTTCATGCACATTCGTGGGTTACCATTTCAAAGGTAATCGACAGGATTTATTTTCAGCACATTCGTTGGTTACTATTTCAAAGGTAATCGACATGATTTATTTTCTTGCATATTTGTCGGTTCTATTGCAAAGGTAATCGGCAAAGATTTATTTTCATGCACATTCGTGGGTTACCATTTCAAAGGTAATCGGCAGGATTTATTTTTCATGCATATTCGTCGGTTACTATTTCAAAAGTAATCGGCAAGATTTATTTTTCATGCATATTCGTCGGTTACTATTTCAAAGGGCATCAACAGGATTTATTTTCTTGCATATTTGTCGGTTACTATTTCAAAGGTAATCGGCAAGATTTATTTTCATGCACATTCGTCGGTTACCATTTCAAAGGTAATCGGCAGGATTTATTTTTTGCACATTCGTCGGTTACCATTTCAAAGGTAAGCGACAGGATTTATTTTCAGCACATTCGTCAGTTACCATTTCAAAGGTAATCGGAAGGATTTATTTTCTTGCATATTCGTTTGTTATTATTTCAAAGGTAATCAGCAAGATTTATTTTCGTGCACATTCGTGGGTTACCATTTCAAAGGTAATCGACATGATTTATTTTCAGCACATTCGTTGGTTACTATTTCAAAGGTAATCGACATGATTTATTTTCTTGCATATTTGTCGGTTCTATTGCAAAGGTAATCGGCAAAGATTTATTTTCATGCACATTCGTGGGTTACCATTTCAAAGGTAATCGGCAGGATTTATTTTTCATGCATATTCGTCGGTTACTATTTCAAAAGTAATCGGCAAGATTTATTTTTCATGCATATTCGTCGGTTACTATTTCAAAGGTAATCAACAGGATTTATTTTCTTGCATATTTGTCGGTTACTATTTCAAAGGTAATCGGCAAGATTTATTTTCATGCACATTCGTCGGTTACCATTTCAAAGGTAATCGGCAGGATTTATTTTCTGCACATTCGTCGGTTACCATTTCAAAGGCAATCGACAGGATTTATTTTCAGCACATTCGTCGGTTACCATTTCAAAGGTATTCGGAAGGATTTATTTTCTTGCATATTCGTTTGTTATTATTTCAAAGGTAATCGGCAAGATTTATTTTCATGCACATTCATGGGTTACCATTTCAAAGGTAATCGACAGGATTTATTTTCAGCACACTCGTTGGTTACTATTTCAAAGGTAATCGACAGGATTTATTTTCTTGCCTATTTGTCGGTTCTATTGCAAAGGTAATCGGCAAAGATTTATTTTCATGCACATTCGTGGGTTACCATTTCAAAGGTAATCGGCATGATTTATTTTCATGCAAATTCGTCAGTTACTAGTTCAAAAGTAATCGGCAAGATTCATTTTTCGTGCATATTCGTAGGTAATCGGCAGGATTTATTTTCACCACATTCGTCGGTTACTATTTCAAAGGTAATCGGCAGGATTTATTTTTCATGCTTATTCGTCGGTTACTATTTCAAAGGTAGTCGGCATGATTTATTTTCAGCACATTCGTCGTTTACTATTTCAAAGGTAATCGGCAGGATTTATTTTTCATGCATATTCGTCGGTTACTATTTCAAAAGTAATCGGCAAGATTTATTTTTCATGCATATTCGTCGGTTACTATTTCAAAGGTAATCAACGGGATTTATTTTCTTGCATATTTGTCGGTTACTATTTCAAAGGTAATCGACAAAATTTTATTTCAGGCACATTCGTCGGTTACCATTTCAAAGGTAATCGACAGGATTTATTTTCAGCACATTCGTCGGTTACTATTTCAAAGTTAATCGGCATGATTTATTTTCTTGCATATTTGTCGGTTACTATTTCAAAGGTAATCGGCAAGATTTATTTTCATGCACATTTGTCGCTTACCATTTCAAAGGAAATCGACAGGATTTATTTTCAGCACATTCGTTGGTTACTATTTCAAAGGTAATCGACAGGATTTATTTTCTTGCATATTTGTCGGTTACTATTGCAAAGGTAATCGGCAATGATTTATTTTCATGCACATTCGTGGGTTACCATTTCAAAGGTAATCGGCAGGATTTATTTTTCATGCATATTCGTCGGTTACTATTTCAAAAGTAATCGGCAAGATTTATTTTTCATGCATATTCGTCGGTTACTATTTCAAAGGTAATCAACAGGATTTATTTTCTTGCATATTTGTCGGTTACTATTTCAAAGGTAATCGGCAAGATTTATTTTCACGCACATTTGTCGGTTACCATTTCAAAGGTAATCGGCAGGATTTATTTTCTACACATTCGTCGGTTACCATTTCAAAGGTAATCGACAGGATTTATTTTCAGCACATTCGTCAGTTACCATTTCAAAGGTAATCAGAAGGATTTATTTTCTTGCATATTCGTTTGTAATTATTTCAAAGGTAATCGGCAAGATTTATTTTCATGCACATTCGTGGGTTACCATTTCAAAGGTAATCGACAGGATTTATTTTCAGCACATTCGTTGGTTACTATTTCAAAGGTAATCGACATGATTTATTTTCTTGCATATTTGTCGGTTCTATTGCAAAGGTAATCGGCAAAGATTTATTTTCATGCACATTCGTGGGTTACCATTTCAAAGGTAATCGGCAGGATTTATTTTTCATGCATATTCGTCGGTTACTATTTCAAAAGTAATCGGCAAGATTTATTTTTCATGCATATTCGTCGGTTACTATTTCAAAGGGCATCAACAGGATTTATTTTCTTGCATATTTGTCGGTTACTATTTCAAAGGTAATCGGCAAGATTTATTTTCATGCACATTCGTCGGTTACCATTTCAAAGGTAATCGGCAGGATTTATTTTTTGCACATTCGTCGGTTACCATTTCAAAGGTAATCGACAGGATTTATTTTCAGCACATTCGTCAGTTACCATTTCAAAGGTAATCGGAAGGATTTATTTTCTTGCATATTCGTTTGTTATTATTTCAAAGGTAATCGGCAAGATTTATTTTCGTGCACATTCGTGGGTTACCATTTCAAAGGTAATCGACATGATTTATTTTCAGCACATTCGTTGGTTACTATTTCAAAGGTAATCGACATGATTTATTTTCTTGCATATTTGTCGGTTCTATTGCAAAGGTAATCGGCAAAGATTTATTTTCATGCACATTCGTGGGTTACCATTTCAAAGGTAATCGGCAGGATTTATTTTTCATGCATATTCGTCGGTTACTATTTCAAAAGTAATCGGCAAGATTTATTTTTCATGCATATTCGTCGGTTACTATTTCAAAGGTAATCAACAGGATTTATTTTCTTGCATATTTGTCGGTTACTATTTCAAAGGTAATCGGCAAGATTTATTTTCATGCACATTCGTCGGTTACCATTTCAAAGGTAATCGGCAGGATTTATTTTCTGCACATTCGTCGGTTACCATTTCAAAGGCAATCGACAGGATTTATTTTCAGCACATTCGTCGGTTACCATTTCAAAGGTATTCGGAAGGATTTATTTTCTTGCATATTCGTTTGTTATTATTTCAAAGGTAATCGGCAAGATTTATTTTCATGCACATTCATGGGTTACCATTTCAAAGGTAATCGACAGGATTTATTTTCAGCACACTCGTTGGTTACTATTTCAAAGGTAATCGACAGGATTTATTTTCTTGCCTATTTGTCGGTTCTATTGCAAAGGTAATCGGCAAAGATTTATTTTCATGCACATTCGTGGGTTACCATTTCAAAGGTAATCGGCATGATTTATTTTCATGCAAATTCGTCAGTTACTAGTTCAAAAGTAATCGGCAAGATTCATTTTTCGTGCATATTCGTAGGTAATCGGCATGATTTATTTTCACCACATTCGTCGGTTACTATTTCAAAGGTAATCGGCAGGATTTATTTTCTTGCATATTTGTCGGTTACTATTTCAAAGGTAATCGGCAAGATTTATTTTCATGCACATTTGTCGGTTACCATTTCAAAGGTAATCGGCAGGATTTATTTTCTGCACATTCGTCGGTTACCATTTCAAAGGTAATCGACAGGATTTATTTTCAGCACATTCGTCAGTTACCATTTCAAAGGTAATCGGAAGGATTTATTTTCTTGCATATTCGTTTGTTATTATTTCAAAGGTAATCGGCAAGATTTATTTTCATGCACATTCGTGGGTTACCATTTCAAAGGTAATCGACAGGATTTATTTTCAGCACATTCGTTGGTTACTATTTCAAAGGTAATCGACATGATTTATTTTCTTGCATATTTGTCGGTTCTATTGCAAAGGTAATCGGCAAAGATTTATTTTCATGCACATTCGTGGGTTACCATTTCAAAGGTAATCGGCAGGATTTATTTTTCATGCATATTCGTCGGTTAATATTTCAAAAGTAATCGGCAAGATTTATTTTTCATGCATATTCGTCGGTTACTATTTCAAAGGTAATCAACAGGATTTATTTTCTTGCATATTTGTCGGTTACTATTTCAAAGGTAATCGACAAAATTTTATTTCAGGCACATTCGTCGGTTACCATTTCAAAGGTAATCGACAGGATTTATTTTCAGCACATTCGTCGGTTACTATTTCAAAGGTAATCGGCAAGATTTATTTTCATGCACATTTGTCGGTTACCATTTCAAAGGTAATCGGCAGGATTTATTTTCTGCACATTCGTCGGTTACCATTTCAAAGGTAATCGACAGGATTTATTTTCAGCACATTCGTTAGTTACCATTTCAAAGGTAATCAGAAGGATTTATTTTCTTGCATATTCGTTTGTTATTATTTCAAAGGTAATCGGCAAGATTTATTTTCATGCACATTCGTGGGTTACCATTTCAAAGGTAATCGACAGGATTTATTTTCAGCACATTCGTTGGTTACTATTTCAAAGGTAATCGACAGGATTTATTTTCTTGCCTATTTGTCGGTTCTATTGCAAAGGTAATCGGCAAAGATTTATTTTCATGCACATTCGTGGGTTACCATTTCAAAGGTAATCGGCATGACTTATTTTCATGCAAATTCGTCAGTTACTAGTTCAAAAGTAATCGGCAAGATTTATTTTTCATGCATATTCGTAGGTTATCGGCAGGATTTATTTTAAACACATTCGTCGGTTACTATTTCAAAGGTAATCGGCAGGATTTATTTTTCATGCTTATTCGTCGGTTACTATTTCAAAGGTAGTCGGCATGATTTATTTTCAGCACATTCGTCGTTTACTATTTCAAAGGTAATCGGCAGGATTTATTTTTCATGCATATTCGTCGGTTACTATTTCAAAATTAATCGGCAAGATTTATTTTTCATGCATATTCGTCGGTTACTATTTCAAAGGTAATCAACAGGATTTATTTTCTTGCATATTTGTCGGTTACTATTTCAAAGGTAATCGACAAAATTTTATTTCAGGCACATTCGTCGGTTACCATTTCAAAGGTAATCGACAAGATTTATTTTTAGCACATTCGTCGGTTACTATTTCAAAGGTAATCGGCAAGATTTATTTTCATGCACATTTGTCGGTTACCATTTCAAAGGTAATCGGCAGGATTTATTTTCTGCACATTCGTCGGTTACCATTTCAAAGGTAATCGACAGGATTTATTTTCAGCACATTCGTCGGTTACCATTTCAAAGGTAATCGGAAGGATTTATTTTCTTGCATATTCGTTTGTTATTATTTCAAAGCTAATCGGCAAGATTTATTTTCATGCACATTCATGGGTTACCATTTCAAAGGTAATCGACAGGATTTATTTTCAGCACATTCGTCGGTTACCATTTCAAAGGTAATCGGAAGGATTTATTTTCTTGCATATTCGTTTGTTATTATTTCAAAGGTAATCGGCAAGATTTATTTTCATGCACATTCGTGGGTTACCATTTCAAAGGTAATCGACAGGATTTATTTTCAGCACAATCGTTGGTTACAATTTCTAAGGTAATCGACAGGATTTATTTTCTTGCATATTTCTCGGTTCTATTGCAAAGGTAATCGGCAAAGATTTATTTTCATGCACATTCGTGGGTTACCATTTCAAAGGTAATCGGCATGATTTATTTTCATGCAAATTCATCAGTTACTATTTCAAAAGTAATCGGCAAGATTTATTTTTCATGCATAATCGTCGGTTACTATTTCAAAGGTAATCAACAGGATTTATTTTCTTGCATATTTGTCGGTTACTATTTCAAAGGTAATCGGCTTGATTTATTTTCATGCACATTCGTCGGTTACCATTTCAAAGGTAATCGGCAGGATTTATTTTCTGCACATTCGTCGGTTACCATTTCAAAGGCAATCGACAGGATTTATTTTCAGCACATTCGTCGGTTACCATTTCAAAGGTATTTGGAAGGATTTATTTTCTTGCATATTCGTTTGTTATTATTTCAAAGGTAATCGGCAAGATTTATTTTCATGCACATTCGTGGGTTACCATTTCAAAGGTAATCGACAGGATTTATTTTCAGCACATTCGTCGGTTACCATTTCAAAGGTAATCGGAAGGATTTATTTTCTTGCATATTCGTTTGTTATTATTTCAAAGGTAATCGGCAAGATTTATTTTCATGCACATTCGTGGGTTACCATTTCAAAGGTAATCGACAGGATTTATTTTCAGCACATTCGTTGGTTACAATTTCTAATGTAATCGACAGGATTTATTTTCTTGCATATTTCTCGGTTCTATTGCAAAGGTAATCGGCAAAGATTTATTTTCATGCACATTCGTGGGTTACCATTTCAAAGGTAATCGGCATGATTTATTTTCATGCAAATTCATCAGTTACTATTTCAAAAGTAATCGCCAAGATTTATTTTTCATGCATAATCGTCGGTTACTATTTCAAAGGTAATCAACAGGATTTATTTTCTTGCATATTTGTCGGTTACTATTTCAAAGGTAATCGACAAGATTTATTTTCATGCACATTCGTCGGTTACCATTTCAAAGGTAATCGGCAAGATTTATTTTCTGCACATTCGTCGGTTACTATTTCAATGGCAATCGACAGGATTTATTTTCAGCACATTCGTCGGTTACCATTTCAAAGGTATTCGGAAGGATTTATTTTCTTGCATATTCGTTTGTTATTATTTCAAAGGTAATCGGCAAGATTTATTTTCATGCACATTCGTGGGTTACCATTTCAAAGGTAATCGACAGGATTTATTTTCAGCACATTCGTTGGTTACTATTTCAAAGGTAATCGACAGGATTTATTTTCTTGCCTATTTGTCGGTTCTATTGCAAAGGTAATCGGCAAAGATTTATTTTCATGCACATTCGTGGGTTACCATTTCAAAGGTAATCGGCATGACTTATTTTCATGCAAATTCGTCAGTTACTAGTTCAAAAGTAATCGGCAAGATTTATTTTTCATGCATATTCGTAGGTTATCGGCAGGATTTATTTTCACGCTATTCGTCGGTTACTATTTCAAAGGTAATCGGCAGGATTTATTTTTCATGCTTATTCGTCGGTTACTATTTCAAAGGTAGTCGGCATGATTTATTTTCAGCACATTCGTCGTTTACTATTTCAAAGGTAATCGGCAGGATTTATTTTTCATGCATATTCGTCGGTTACTATTTCAAAAGTAATCGGCAAGATTTATTTTTCATGCATATTCGTCGGTTACTATTTCAAAGGTAATCAACAGGATTTATTTTCTTGCATATTTGTCGGTTACTATTTCAAAGGTAATCGACAAAATTTTATTTCAGGCACATTCGTCGGTTACCATTTCAAAGGTAATCGACAGGATTTATTTTTAGCACATTCGTCGGTTACTATTTCAAAGGTAATCGGCAAGATTTATTTTCATGCACATTTGTCGGTTACCATTTCAAAGGTAATCGGCAGGATTTATTTTCTGCACATTCGTCGGTTACCATTTCAAAGGTAATCGACAGGATTTATTTTCAGCACATTCGTCAGTTACCATTTCAAAGGTAATCGGAAGGATTTATTTTCTTGCATATTCGTTTGTTATTATTTCAAAGGTAATCGGCAAGATTTATTTTCATGCACATTCGTGGGTTACCATATTAAAGGTAATCGACAGGATTTATTTTCAGCACATTCGTTGGTTACTATTTCAAAGGTAATCGACATGATTTATTTTCTTGCATATTTGTCGGTTCTATTGCAAAGGTAATCGGCAAAGATTTATTTTCATGCACATTCGTGGGTTACCATTTCAAAGGTAATCGGCAGGATTTATTTTTCATGCATATTCGTCGGTTACTATTTCAAAAGTAATCGGCAAGATTTATTTTTCATGCATATTCGTCGGTTACTATTTCAAAGGGAATCAACAGGATTTATTTTCTTGCATATACGTTTGTTATTATTTCAAAGGTAATCGGCAAGATTTATTTTCATGCACATTCGTGGGTTACCATTTCAAAGGTAATCGACAGGATTTATTTTCAGCACATTCGTTGGTTACTATTTCAAAGGTAATCGACAAGATTTATTTTCTTGCATATTTGTCGGTTCTATTGCAAAGGTAATCGGCAAAGATTTATTTTCATGCACATTCGTGGGTTACCATTTCAAAGGTAATCGGCATGATTTATTTTCATGCAAATTCATCAGTTACTATTTCAAAAGTAATCGGCAAGATTTATTTTTCATGCATATTCGTCGGTTACTATATCAAAGGTAATCAACAGGATTTATTTTCTTGCATATTGGTCGGTTACTATTTCAAAGGTAATCGGCAAGATTTATTTTCATGCACATTCGTCGGTTACCATTTCAAAGGTAATGGGCAGGATTTATTTTCTGCACATTCGTCGGTTACCATTTCAAAGGCAATCGACAGGATTTATTTTCAGCACATTCGTCGGTTACCATTTCAAAGGTATTCGGAAGGATTTATTTTCTTGCATATTCGTTTGTTATTATTTCAAAGGTAATCGGCAAGATTTATTTTCATGCACATTCGTGGGTTACCATTTCAAAGGTAATCGACAGGATTTATTTTCAGCACATTCGTTGGGTACTATTTCAAAGGTAATCGACAGGATTTATTTTCTTGCCTATTTGTCGGTTCTATTGCAAAGGTAATCGGCAAAGATTTATTTTCATGCACATTCGTGGGTTACCATTTCAAAGGTAATCGGCATGATTTATTTTCATGCAAATTCGTCAGTTACTAGTTCAAAAGTAATCGGCAAGATTTATTTTTCATGCATATTCGTAGGTTATCGGCAGGATTTATTTTCACCACATTCGTCAGTTACTATTTCAAAGGTAATCGGCAGGATTTATTTTTCATGCTTATTCGTCGGTTACTATTTCAAAGGTAGTTGGCATGATTTATTTTCAGCACATTCGTCGTTTACTATTTCAAAGGTAATCGGCAGGATTTATTTTTCATGCATATTCGTCGGTTACTATTTCAAAAGTAATCGGCAAGATTTATTTTTCATGCATATTCGTCGGTTACTATTTCAAAGGTAATCAACAAGATTTATTTTCTTGCATATTTGTCGGTTACTATTTCAAAGGTAATCGACAAAATTTTATTTCAGGCACATTCGTCGGTTACCATTTCAAAGGTAATCGACAGGATTTATTTTCAGCACATTCGTCGGTTACTATTTCAAAGGTAATCGGCAAGATTTATTTTCATGCACATTTGTCGGTTACCATTTCAAAGGTAATCGGCAGGATTTATTTTCTGCACATTCGTCGGTTACCATTTCAAAGGTAATCGACAGGATTTATTTTCAGCACATTCGTCAGTTACCATTTCAAAGGTAATCGGAAGGATTTATTTTCTTGCATATTCGTTTGTTATTATTTCAAAGGTAATCGGCAAGATTTATTTTCATGCACATTCGTGGGTTACCATTTCAAAGGTAATCGACAGGATTTATTTTCAGCACATTCGTTGGTTACTATTTCAAAGGTAATCGACATGATTTATTTTCTTGCATATTTGTCGGTTCTATTGCAAAGGTAATCGGCAAAGATTTATTTTCATGCACATTCGTGGGTTACCATTTCAAAGGTAATCGGCAGGATTTATTTTTCATGCATATTCGTCGGTTACTATTTCAAAAGTAATCGGCAAGATTTATTTTTCATGCATATTCGTCGGTTACTATTTCAAAGGGAATCAACAGGATTTATTTTCTTGCATATTCGTTTGTTATTATTTCAAAGGTAATCGGCAAGATTTATTTTCATGCACATTCGTGGGTTACCATTTCAAAGGTAATCGACAGGATTTATTTTCAGCACATTCGTTGGTTACTATTTCAAAGGTAATCGACATGATTTATTTTCTTGCATATTTGTCGGTTCTATTGCAAAGGTAATCGGCAAAGATTTATTTTCATGCACATTCGTGGGTTACCATTTCAAAGGTAATCGGCAGGATTTATTTTTCATGCATATTCGTCGGTTACTATTTCAAAAGTAATCGGCAAGATTTATTTTTCATGCATATTCGTCGGTTACTATTTCAAAGGGAATCAACAGGATTTATTTTCTTGCATATTCGTTTGTTATTATTTCAAAGGCAATCGGCAAGATTTATTTTCATGCACATTCGTGGGTTACCATTTCAAAGGTAATCGACAGGATTTATTTTCAGCACATTCGTTGGTTACTATTTCAAAGGTAATCGACAAGATTTATTTTCTTGCATATTTGTCGGTTCTATTGCAAAGGTAATCGGCAAAGATTTATTTTCATGCACATTCGTGGGTTACCATTTCAAAGGTAATCGGCATGATTTATTTTCATGCAAATTCATCAGTTACTATTTCAAAAGTAATCGGCAAGATTTATTTTTCATGCATATTCGTCGGTTACTATTTCAAAGGTAATCAACAGGATTTATTTTCTTGCATATTGGTCGGTTACTATTTCAAAGGTAATCGGCAAGATTTATTTTCATGCACATTCGTCGATTAGCATTTCAAAGGTAATCGGCAGGATTTATTTTCTGCACATTCGTCGGTTACCATTTCAAAGGCAATCGACAGGATTTATTTTCAGCACATTCGTCGGTTACCATTTCAAAGGTATTCGGAAGGATTTATTTTCTTGCATATTCGTTTGTTATTATTTCAAAGGTAATCGGCAAGATTTATTTTCATGCACATTCGTGGGTTACCATTTCAAAGGTAATCGACAGGATTTATTTTCAGCACATTCGTTGGTTACTATTTCAAAGGTAATCGACAGGATTTATTTTCTTGCCTATTTGTCGGTTCTATTGCAAAGGTAATCGGCAAAGATTTATTTTCATGCACATTCGTGGGTTACCATTTCAAAGGTAATCGGCATGATTTATTTTCATGCAAATTCGTCAGTTACTAGTTCAAAAGTAATCGGCAAGATTTATTTTTCATGCATATTCGTAGGTTATCGGCAGGATTTATTTTCACCACATTCGTCAGTTACTATTTCAAAGGTAATCGGCAGGATTTATTTTTCATGCTTATTCGTCGGTTACTATTTCAAAGGTAGTCGGCATGATTTATTTTCAGCACATTCGTCGTTTACTATTTCAAAGGTAATCGGCAGGATTTATTTTTCATGCATATTCGTCGGTTACTATTTCAAAGGTAATCAACAGGATATATTTTCTTGCATATTGGTCGGTTACTATTTCAAAGGTAATCAACAAGATTTATTTTCTTGCATATTTGTCGGTTACTATTTCAAAGGTAATCGACAAAATTTTATTTCAGGCACATTCGTCGGTTACCATTTCAAAGGTAATCGACAGGATTTATTTTCAGCACATTCGTCGGTTACTATTTCAAAGGTAATCGGCAAGATTTATTTTCATGCACATTTGTCGGTTACCATTTCAAAGGTAATCGGCAGGATTTATTTTCTGCACATTCGTCGGTTACCATTTCAAAGGTAATCGACAGGATTTATTTTCAGCACATTCGTCAGTTACCATTTCAAAGGTAATCGGAAGGATTTATTCTCTTGCATATTCGTTTGTTATTATTTCAAAGGTAATCGGCAAGATTTATATTCATGCACATTCGTGGGTTACCATTTCAAAGGTAATCGACAGGATTTATTTTCAGCACATTCGTTGGTTACTATTTCAAAGGTAATCGACATGATTTATTTTCTTGCATATTTGTCGGTTCTATTGCAAAGGTAATCGGCAAAGATTTATTTTCATGCACATTCGTGGGTTACTATTTCAAAGGTAATCGGCAGGATTTATTTTTCATGCATATTCGTCGATTACTATTTCAAAAGTAATCGGCAAGATTTATTTTTCATGCATATTCGTCGGTTACTATTTCAAAGGGAATCAACAGGATTTATTTTCTTGCATATTCGTTTGTTATTATTTCAAAGGTAATCGGCAAGATTTATTTTCATGCACATTCGTGGGTTACCATTTCAAAGGTAATCGACAGGATTTATTTTCAGCACATTCGTTGGTTACTATTTCAAAGGTAATCGACATGATTTATTTTCTTGCATATTTGTCGGTTCTATTGCAAAGGTAATCGGCAAAGATTTATTTTCATGAACATTCGTGGGTTACCATTTCAAAGGTAATCGGCAGGATTTATTTTTCATGCATATTCGTCGGTTACTATTTCAAAAGTAATCGGCAAGATTTATTTTTCATGCATATTCGTCGGTTACTATTTCAAAGGGAATCAACAGGATTTATTTTCTTGCATATTCGTTTGTTATTATTTCAAAGGCAATCGGCAAGATTTATTTTCATGCACATTCGTGGGTTACCATTTCAAACGTAATCGACAGGATTTATTTTCAGCACATTCGTTGGTTACTATTTCAAAGGTAATCGACAAGATTTATTTTCTTGCAAATTTGTCGGTTCTATTGCAAAGGTAATCGGCAAAGATTTATTTTCATGCACATTCGTGGGTTACCATTTCAAAGGTAATCGGCATGATTTATTTTCATGCAAATTCATCAGTTACTATTTCAAAAGTAATCGGCAAGATTTATTTTTCATGCATATTCGTCGGTTACTATTTCAAAGGTAATCAACAGGATTTATTTTCTTGCATATTGGTCGGTTACTATTTCAAAGGTAATCGGCAAGATTTATTTTCATGCACATTCGTCGGTTACCATTTCAAAGGTAATCGGCAGGATTTATTTTCTGCACATTCGTCGGTTACCATTTCAAAGGCAATCGACAGGATTTATTTTCAGCACATTCGTCGGTTACCATTTCAAAGGTATTCGGAAGGATTTATTTTCTTGCATATTCGTTTGTTATTATTTCAAAGGTAATCGGCAAGATTTATTTTCATGCACATTCTTGGGTTACCATTTCAAAGGTAATCGACAGGATTTATTTTCAGCACATTCGTTGGTTACTATTTCAAAGGTAATCGACAGGATTTATTTTCTTGCCTATTTGTCGGTTCTATTGCAAAGGTAATCGGCAAAGATTTATTTTCATGCACATTCGTGGGTTACCATTTCAAAGGTAATCGGCATGATTTATTTTCATGCAAATTCGTCAGTTACTAGTTCAAAAGTAATCGGCAAGATTTATTTTTCATGCATATTCGTAGGTTATCGGCAGGATTTATTTTCACCACATTCGTCAGTTACTATTTCAAAGGTAATCGGCAGGATTTATTTTTCATGCTTATTCGTCGGTTACTATTTCAAAGGTAGTCGGCATGATTTATTTTCAGCACATTCGTCGTTTACTATTTCAAAGGTAATCGGCAGGATTTATTTTTCATGCATATTCGTCGGTTACTATTTCAAAGGTAATGAACAGGATTTATTTTCTTGCATATTGGTCGGTTACTATTTCAAAGGTAATCGGCAAGATTTATTTTCATGCACATTCGTCGGTTACCATTTCAAAGGTAATCGGCAGGATTTATTTTCTGCACATTCGTCGGTTACCATTTCAAAGGCAATCGACAGGATTTATTTTCAGCACATTCGTCGGTTACCATTTCAAAGGTATTCGGAAGGATTTATTTTCTTGCATATTCGTTTGTTATTATTTCAAAGGTAATCGGCAAGATTTATTTTCATGCACATTCGTGGGTTACCATTTCAAAGGTAATCGACAGGATTTATTTTCAGCACATTCGTTGGGTACTATTTCAAAGGTAATCGACAGGATTTATTTTCTTGCCTATTTGTCTGTTCTATTGCAAAGGTAATCGGCAAAGATTTATTTTCATGCACATTCGTGGGTTACCATTTCAAAGGTAATCGGCATGATTTATTTTCATGCAAATTCGTCAGTTACTAGTTCAAAAGTATTCGGCAAGATTTATTTTTCATGCATATTCGTAGGTTATCGGCAGGATTTATTTTCACCACATTCGTCAGTTACTATTTCAAAGGTAATCGGCAGGATTTATTTTTCATGCTTATTCGTCGGTTACTATTTCAAAGGTAGTCGGCATGATTTATTTTCAGCACATTCGTCGTTTACTATTTCAAAGGTAATCGGCAGGATTTATTTTTCATGCATATTCGTCGGTTACTATTTCAAAAGTAATCGGCAAGATTTATTTTTCATGCATATTCGTCGGTTACTATTTCAAAGGTAATCAACAAGATTTATTTTCTTGCATATTTGTCGGTTACTATTTCAAAGGTAATCGACAAAATTTTATTTCAGGCACATTCGTCGGTTACCATTTCAAAGGTAATCGACAGGATTTATTTTCAGCACATTCGTTGGTTACTATTTCAAAGGTAATCGGCAAGATTTATGTTCATGCACATTTGTCGGTTACCATTTCAAAGGTAATCGGCAGGATTTATTTTCTGCACATTCGTCGGTTACCATTTCAAAGGTAATCGACAGGATTTATTTTCAGCACATTCGTCAGTTACCATTTCAAAGGTAATCGGAAGGATTTATTTTCATGCATATTCGTTTGTTATTATTTCAAAGGTAATCGGCAAGATTTATTTTCATGCACATTCGTGGGTTACCATTTCAAAGGTAATCGACAGGATTTATTTTCAGCACATTCGTTGGTTACTATTTCAAAGGTAATCGACATGATTTATTTTCTTGCATATTTGTCGGTTCTATTGCAAAGGTAATCGGCAAAGATTTATTTTCATGCACATTCGTGGGTTACCATTTCAAAGGTAATCGGCAGGATTTATTTTTCATGCATATTCGTCGGTTACTATTTCAAAAGTAATCGGCAAGATCTATTTTTCATGCATATTCGTCGGTTACTATTTCAAAGGGAATCAACAGGATTTATTTTCTTGCATATTCGTTTGTTATTATTTCAAAGGTAATCGGCAAGATTTATTTTCATGCACATTCGTGGGTTACCATTTCAAAGGTAATCGACAGGATTTATTTTCAGCACATTCGTTGGTTACTATTTCAAAGGTAATCGACAAGATTTATTTTCTTGCATATTTGTCGGTTCTATTGCAAAGGTAATCGGCAAAGATTTATTTTCATGCACATTCGTGGGTTACCATTTCAAAGGTAATCGGCATGATTTATTTTCATGCAAATTCATCAGTTACTATTTCAAAAGTAATCGGCAAGATTTATTTTTCATGCATATTCGTCGGTTACTATTTCAAAGGTAATCAACAGGATTTATTTTCTTGCATATTGGTGGGTTACTATTTCAAAGGTAATCGGCAAGATTTATTTTCATGCACATTCGTCGGTTACCATTTCAAAGGTAATCGGCAGGATTTATTTTCTGCACATTCGTCGGTTACCATTTCAAAGGCAATCGACAGGATTTATTTTCAGCACATTCGTCGGTTACCATTTCAAAGGTATTCGGAAGGATTTATTTTCTTGCATATTCGTTTGTTATTATTTCAAAGGTAATCGGCAAGATTTATTTTCATGCACATTCGTGGGTTACCATTTCAAAGGTAATCGACAGGATTTATTTTCAGCACATTCGTTGGTTACTATTTCAAAGGTAATCGACAGGATTTATTTTCTTGCCTATTTGTCGGTTCTATTGCAAAGGTAATCGGCAAAGATTTATTTTCATGCACATTCGTGGGTTACCATTTCAAAGGTAATCGGCATGATTTATTTTCATGCAAATTCGTCAGTTACTAGTTCAAAAGTAATCGGCAAGATTTATTTTTCATGCATATTCGTAGGTTATCGGCAGGATTTATTTTCACCACATTCGTCAGTTACTATTTCAAAGGTAATCGGCAGGATTTATTTTTCATGCTTATTCGTCGGTTACTATTTCAAAGGTAGTCGGCATGATTTATTTTCAGCACATTCGTCGTTTACTATTTCAAAGGTAATCGGCAGGATTTATTTTTCATGCATATTCGTCGGTTACTATTTCAAAAGTAATCGGCAAGATTTATTTTTCATGCATATTCGTCGGTTACTATTTCAAAGGTAATCAACAAGATTTATTTTCTTGCATATTTGTCGGTTACTATTTCAAAGGTAATCGACAAAATTTTATTTCAGGCACATTCGTCGGTTACCATTTCAAAGGTAATCGACAGGATTTATTTTCAGCACATTCGTCGGTTACTATTTCAAAGGTAATCGGCAAGATTTATTTTCATGCACATTTGTCGGTTACCATTTCAAAGGTAATCGACAGGATTTATTTTCAGCACATTCGTTGGTTACTATTTCAAAGGTAATCGGCAAGATTTATGTTCATGCACATTTGTCGGTTACCATTTCAAAGGTAATCGGCAGGATTTATTTTCTGCACATTCGTCGGTTACCATTTCAAAGGTAATCGACAGGATTTATTTTCAGCACATTCGTCAGTTACCATTTCAAAGGTAATCGGAAGGATTTATTTTCATGCATATTCGTTTGTTATTATTTCAAAGGTAATCGGCAAGATTTATTTTCATGCACATTCGTGGGTTACCATTTCAAAGGTAATCGACAGGATTTATTTTCAGCACATTCGTTGGTTACTATTTCAAAGGTAATCGACATGATTTATTTTCTTGCATATTTGTCGGTTCTATTGCAAAGGTAATCGGCAAAGATTTATTTTCATGCACATTCGTGGGTTACCATTTCAAAGGTAATCGGCAGGATTTATTTTTCATGCATATTCGTCGGTTACTATTTCAAAAGTAATCGGCAAGATCTATTTTTCATGCATATTCGTCGGTTACTATTTCAAAGGGAATCAACAGGATTTATTTTCTTGCATATTCGTTTGTTATTATTTCAAAGGTAATCGGCAAGATTTATTTTCATGCACATTCGTGGGTTACCATTTCAAAGGTAATCGACAGGATTTATTTTCAGCACATTCGTTGGTTACTATTTCAAAGGTAATCGACAAGATTTATTTTCTTGCATATTTGTCGGTTCTATTGCAAAGGTAATCGGCAAAGATTTATTTTCATGCACATTCGTGGGTTACCATTTCAAAGGTAATCGGCATGATTTATTTTCATGCAAATTCATCAGTTACTATTTCAAAAGTAATCGGCAAGATTTATTTTTCATGCATATTCGTCGGTTACTATTTCAAAGGTAATCAACAGGATTTATTTTCTTGCATATTGGTGGGTTACTATTTCAAAGGTAATCGGCAAGATTTATTTTCATGCACATTCATCGGTTACCATTTCAAAGGTAATCGGCAGGATTTATTTTCTGCACATTCGTCGGTTACCATTTCAAAGGCAATCGACAGGATTTATTTTCAGCACATTCGTCGGTTACCATTTCAAAGGTATTCGGAAGGATTTATTTTCTTGCATATTCGTTTGTTATTATTTCAAAGGTAATCGGCAAGATTTATTTTCATGCACATTCGTGGGTTACCATTTCAAAGGTAATCGACAGGATTTATTTTCAGCACATTCGTTGGTTACTATTTCAAAGGTAATCGACAGGATTTATTTTCTTGCCTATTTGTCGGTTCTATTGCAAAGGTAATCGGCAAAGATTTATTTTCATGCACATTCGTGGGTTACCATTTCAAAGGTAATCGGCATGATTTATTTTCATGCAAATTCGTCAGTTACTAGTTCAAAAGTAATCGGCAAGATTTATTTTTCATGCATATTCGTAGGTTATCGGCAGGATTTATTTTCACCACATTCGTCAGTTACTATTTCAAAGGTAATCGGCAGGATTTATTTTTCATGCTTATTCGTCGGTTACTATTTCAAAGGTAGTCGGCATGATTTATTTTCAGCACATTCGTCGTTTACTATTTCAAAGGTAATCGGCAGGATTTATTTTTCATGCATATTCGTCGGTTACTATTTCAAAAGTAATCGGCAAGATTTATTTTTCATGCATATTCGTCGGTTACTATTTCAAAGGTAATCAACAAGATTTATTTTCTTGCATATTTGTCGGTTACTATTTCAAAGGTAATCGACAAAATTTTATTTCAGGCACATTCGTCGGTTACCATTTCAAAGGTAATCGACAGGATTTATTTTCAGCACATTCGTCGGTTACTATTTCAAAGGTAATCGGCAAGATTTATTTTCATGCACATTTGTCGGTTACCATTTCAAAGGTAATCGGCAGGATTTATTTTCTGCACATTCGTCGGTTACCATTTCAAAGGTAATCGACAGGATTTATTTTCAGCACATTCGTCAGTTACCATTTCAAAGGTAATCGGAAGGATTTATTTTCTTGCATATTCGTTTGTTATTATTTCAAAGTTAATCGGCAAGATTTATTTTCATGCACATTCGTGGGTTACCATTTCAAAGGTAATCGACAGGATTTATTTTCAGCACATTCGTTGGTTACTATTTCAAAGGTAATCGACAAGATTTATTTTCTTGCATATTTGTCGGTTCTATTGCAAAGGTAATCGGCAAAGATTTATTTTCATGCACATTCGTGGGTTACCATTTCAAAGGTAATCGGCATGATTTATTTTCATGCAAATTCGTCAGTTACTAGTTCAAAAGTAATCGGCAAGATTTATTTTTCATGCATATTCGTAGGTTATCGGCAGGATTTATTTTCACCACATTCGTCAGTTACTATTTCAAAGGTAATCGGCAAGATTTATTTTTCATGCTTATTCGTCGGTTACTATTTCAAAGGTAGTCGGCATGATTTATTTTCAGCACATTCGTCGTTTACTATTTCAAAGGTAATCGGCAGGATTTATTTTTCATGCATATTCGTCGGTTACTATTTCAAAGGTAATCAACAGGATTTATTTTCTTGCATATTGGTCGGTTACTATTTCAAAGGTAATCGGCAAGATTTATTTTCATGCACATTCGTCGGTTACCATTTCAAAGGTAATCGGCAGGATTTATTTTCTGCACATTCGTCGGTTACCATTTCAAAGGCAATCGACAGGATTTATTTTCAGCACATTCGTCGGTTACCATTTCAAAGGTATTCGGAAGGATTTATTTTCTTGCATATTCGTTTGTTATTATTTCAAAGGTAATCGGCAAGATTTATTTTCATGCACATTCGTGGGTTACCATTTCAAAGGTAATCGACAGGATTTATTTTCAGCACATTCGTTGGGTACTATTTCAAAGGTAATCGACAGGATTTATTTTCTTGCCTATTTGTCTGTTCTATTGCAAAGGTAATCGGCAAAGATTTATTTTCATGCACATTCGTGGGTTACCATTTCAAAGGTAATCGGCATGATTTATTTTCATGCAAATTCGTCAGTTACTAGTTCAAAAGTATTCGGCAAGATTTATTTTTCATGCATATTCGTAGGTTATCGGCAGGATTTATTTTCACCACATTCGTCAGTTACTATTTCAAAGGTAATCGGCAGGATTTATTTTTCATGCTTATTCGTCGGTTACTATTTCAAAGGTAGTCGGCATGATTTATTTTCAGCACATTCGTCGTTTACTATTTCAAAGGTAATCGGCAGGATTTATTTTTCATGCATATTCGTCGGTTACTATTTCAAAAGTAATCGGCAAGATTTATTTTTCATGCATATTCGTCGGTTACTATTTCAAAGGTAATCAACAAGATTTATTTTCTTGCATATTTGTCGGTTACTATTTCAAAGGTAATCGACAAAATTTTATTTCAGGCACATTCGTCGGTTACCATTTCAAAGGTAATCGACAGGATTTATTTTCAGCACATTCGTTGGTTACTATTTCAAAGGTAATCGGCAAGATTTATGTTCATGCACATTTGTCGGTTACCATTTCAAAGGTAATCGGCAGGATTTATTTTCTGCACATTCGTCGGTTACCATTTCAAAGGTAATCGACAGGATTTATTTTCAGCACATTCGTCAGTTACCATTTCAAAGGTAATCGGAAGGATTTATTTTCATGCATATTCGTTTGTTATTATTTCAAAGGTAATCGGCAAGATTTATTTTCATGCACATTCGTGGGTTACCATTTCAAAGGTAATCGACAGGATTTATTTTCAGCACATTCGTTGGTTACTATTTCAAAGGTAATCGACATGATTTATTTTCTTGCATATTTGTCGGTTCTATTGCAAAGGTAATCGGCAAAGATTTATTTTCATGCACATTCGTGGGTTACCATTTCAAAGGTAATCGGCAGGATTTATTTTTCATGCATATTCGTCGGTTACTATTTCAAAAGTAATCGGCAAGATCTATTTTTCATGCATATTCGTCGGTTACTATTTCAAAGGGAATCAACAGGATTTATTTTCTTGCATATTCGTTTGTTATTATTTCAAAGGTAATCGGCAAGATTTATTTTCATGCACATTCGTGGGTTACCATTTCAAAGGTAATCGACAGGATTTATTTTCAGCACATTCGTTGGTTACTATTTCAAAGGTAATCGACAAGATTTATTTTCTTGCATATTTGTCGGTTCTATTGCAAAGGTAATCGGCAAAGATTTATTTTCATGCACATTCGTGGGTTACCATTTCAAAGGTAATCGGCATGATTTATTTTCATGCAAATTCATCAGTTACTATTTCAAAAGTAATCGGCAAGATTTATTTTTCATGCATATTCGTCGGTTACTATTTCAAAGGTAATCAACAGGATTTATTTTCTTGCATATTGGTGGGTTACTATTTCAAAGGTAATCGGCAAGATTTATTTTCATGCACATTCGTCGGTTACCATTTCAAAGGTAATCGGCAGGATTTATTTTCTGCACATTCGTCGGTTACCATTTCAAAGGCAATCGACAGGATTTATTTTCAGCACATTCGTCGGTTACCATTTCAAAGGTATTCGGAAGGATTTATTTTCTTGCATATTCGTTTGTTATTATTTCAAAGGTAATCGGCAAGATTTATTTTCATGCACATTCGTGGGTTACCATTTCAAAGGTAATCGACAGGATTTATTTTCAGCACATTCGTTGGTTACTATTTCAAAGGTAATCGACAGGATTTATTTTCTTGCCTATTTGTCGGTTCTATTGCAAAGGTAATCGGCAAAGATTTATTTTCATGCACATTCGTGGGTTACCATTTCAAAGGTAATCGGCATGATTTATTTTCATGCAAATTCGTCAGTTACTAGTTCAAAAGTAATCGGCAAGATTTATTTTTCATGCATATTCGTAGGTTATCGGCAGGATTTATTTTCACCACATTCGTCAGTTACTATTTCAAAGGTAATCGGCAGGATTTATTTTTCATGCTTATTCGTCGGTTACTATTTCAAAGGTAGTCGGCATGATTTATTTTCAGCACATTCGTCGTTTACTATTTCAAAGGTAATCGGCAGGATTTATTTTTCATGCATATTCGTCGGTTACTATTTCAAAAGTAATCGGCAAGATTTATTTTTCATGCATATTCGTCGGTTACTATTTCAAAGGTAATCAACAAGATTTATTTTCTTGCATATTTGTCGGTTACTATTTCAAAGGTAATCGACAAAATTTTATTTCAGGCACATTCGTCGGTTACCATTTCAAAGGTAATCGACAGGATTTATTTTCAGCACATTCGTCGGTTACTATTTCAAAGGTAATCGGCAAGATTTATTTTCATGCACATTTGTCGGTTACCATTTCAAAGGTAATCGACAGGATTTATTTTCAGCACATTCGTTGGTTACTATTTCAAAGGTAATCGGCAAGATTTATGTTCATGCACATTTGTCGGTTACCATTTCAAAGGTAATCGGCAGGATTTATTTTCTGCACATTCGTCGGTTACCATTTCAAAGGTAATCGACAGGATTTATTTTCAGCACATTCGTCAGTTACCATTTCAAAGGTAATCGGAAGGATTTATTTTCATGCATATTCGTTTGTTATTATTTCAAAGGTAATCGGCAAGATTTATTTTCATGCACATTCGTGGGTTACCATTTCAAAGGTAATCGACAGGATTTATTTTCAGCACATTCGTTGGTTACTATTTCAAAGGTAATCGACATGATTTATTTTCTTGCATATTTGTCGGTTCTATTGCAAAGGTAATCGGCAAAGATTTATTTTCATGCACATTCGTGGGTTACCATTTCAAAGGTAATCGGCAGGATTTATTTTTCATGCATATTCGTCGGTTACTATTTCAAAAGTAATCGGCAAGATCTATTTTTCATGCATATTCGTCGGTTACTATTTCAAAGGGAATCAACAGGATTTATTTTCTTGCATATTCGTTTGTTATTATTTCAAAGGTAATCGGCAAGATTTATTTTCATGCACATTCGTGGGTTACCATTTCAAAGGTAATCGACAGGATTTATTTTCAGCACATTCGTTGGTTACTATTTCAAAGGTAATCGACAAGATTTATTTTCTTGCATATTTGTCGGTTCTATTGCAAAGGTAATCGGCAAAGATTTATTTTCATGCACATTCGTGGGTTACCATTTCAAAGGTAATCGGCATGATTTATTTTCATGCAAATTCATCAGTTACTATTTCAAAAGTAATCGGCAAGATTTATTTTTCATGCATATTCGTCGGTTACTATTTCAAAGGTAATCAACAGGATTTATTTTCTTGCATATTGGTGGGTTACTATTTCAAAGGTAATCGGCAAGATTTATTTTCATGCACATTCATCGGTTACCATTTCAAAGGTAATCGGCAGGATTTATTTTCTGCACATTCGTCGGTTACCATTTCAAAGGCAATCGACAGGATTTATTTTCAGCACATTCGTCGGTTACCATTTCAAAGGTATTCGGAAGGATTTATTTTCTTGCATATTCGTTTGTTATTATTTCAAAGGTAATCGGCAAGATTTATTTTCATGCACATTCGTGGGTTACCATTTCAAAGGTAATCGACAGGATTTATTTTCAGCACATTCGTTGGTTACTATTTCAAAGGTAATCGACAGGATTTATTTTCTTGCCTATTTGTCGGTTCTATTGCAAAGGTAATCGGCAAAGATTTATTTTCATGCACATTCGTGGGTTACCATTTCAAAGGTAATCGGCATGATTTATTTTCATGCAAATTCGTCAGTTACTAGTTCAAAAGTAATCGGCAAGATTTATTTTTCATGCATATTCGTAGGTTATCGGCAGGATTTATTTTCACCACATTCGTCAGTTACTATTTCAAAGGTAATCGGCAGGATTTATTTTTCATGCTTATTCGTCGGTTACTATTTCAAAGGTAGTCGGCATGATTTATTTTCAGCACATTCGTCGTTTACTATTTCAAAGGTAATCGGCAGGATTTATTTTTCATGCATATTCGTCGGTTACTATTTCAAAAGTAATCGGCAAGATTTATTTTTCATGCATATTCGTCGGTTACTATTTCAAAGGTAATCAACAAGATTTATTTTCTTGCATATTTGTCGGTTACTATTTCAAAGGTAATCGACAAAATTTTATTTCAGGCACATTCGTCGGTTACCATTTCAAAGGTAATCGACAGGATTTATTTTCAGCACATTCGTCGGTTACTATTTCAAAGGTAATCGGCAAGATTTATTTTCATGCACATTTGTCGGTTACCATTTCAAAGGTAATCGGCAGGATTTATTTTCTGCACATTCGTCGGTTACCATTTCAAAGGTAATCGACAGGATTTATTTTCAGCACATTCGTCAGTTACCATTTCAAAGGTAATCGGAAGGATTTATTTTCTTGCATATTCGTTTGTTATTATTTCAAAGTTAATCGGCAAGATTTATTTTCATGCACATTCGTGGGTTACCATTTCAAAGGTAATCGACAGGATTTATTTTCAGCACATTCGTTGGTTACTATTTCAAAGGTAATCGACAAGATTTATTTTCTTGCATATTTGTCGGTTCTATTGCAAAGGTAATCGGCAAAGATTTATTTTCATGCACATTCGTGGGTTACCATTTCAAAGGTAATCGGCATGATTTATTTTCATGCAAATTCGTCAGTTACTAGTTCAAAAGTAATCGGCAAGATTTATTTTTCATGCATATTCGTAGGTTATCGGCAGGATTTATTTTCACCACATTCGTCAGTTACTATTTCAAAGGTAATCGGCAAGATTTATTTTTCATGCTTATTCGTCGGTTACTATTTCAAAGGTAGTCGGCATGATTTATTTTCAGCACATTCGTCGTTTACTATTTCAAAGGTAATCGGCAGGATTTATTTTTCATGCATATTCGTCGGTTACTATTTCAAAGGTAATCAACAGGATTTATTTTCTTGCATATTGGTCGGTTACTATTTCAAAGGTAATCGGCAAGATTTATTTTCATGCACATTCGTCGGTTACCATTTCAAAGGTAATCGGCAGGATTTATTTTCTGCACATTCGTCGGTTACCATTTCAAAGGCAATCGACAGGATTTATTTTCAGCACATTCGTCGGTTACCATTTCAAAGGTATTCGGAAGGATTTATTTTCTTGCATATTCGTTTGTTATTATTTCAAAGGTAATCGGCAAGATTTATTTTCATGCACATTCGTGGGTTACCATTTCAAAGGTAATCGACAGGATTTATTTTCAGCACATTCGTTGGGTACTATTTCAAAGGTAATCGACAGGATTTATTTTCTTGCCTATTTGTCGGTTCTATTGCAAAGGTAATCGGCAAAGATTTATTTTCATGCACATTCGTGGGTTACCATTTCAAAGGTAATCGGCATGATTTATTTTCATGCAAATTCGTCAGTTACTAGTTCAAAAGTATTCGGCAAGATTTATTTTTCATGCATATTCGTAGGTTATCGGCAGGATTTATTTTCACCACATTCGTCAGTTACTATTTCAAAGGTAATCGGCAGGATTTATTTTTCATGCTTATTCGTCGGTTACTATTTCAAAGGTAGTCGGCATGATTTATTTTCAGCACATTCGTCGTTTACTATTTCAAAGGTAATCGGCAGGATTTATTTTTCATGCATATTCGTCGGTTACTATTTCAAAAGTAATCGGCAAGATTTATTTTTCATGCATATTCGTCGGTTACTATTTCAAAGGTAATCAACAAGATTTATTTTCTTGCATATTTGTCGGTTACTATTTCAAAGGTAATCGACAAAATTTTATTTCAGGCACATTCGTCGGTTACCATTTCAAAGGTAATCGACAGGATTTATTTTCAGCACATTCGTCGGTTACTATTTCAAAGGTAATCGGCAAGATTTATTTTCATGCACATTTGTCGGTTACCATTTCAAAGGTAATCGGCAAGATTTATTTTCTGCACATTCGTCGGTTACCATTTCAAAGGTAATCGACAGGATTTATTTTCAGCACATTCGTCAGTTACCATTTCAAAGGTAATCGGAAGGATTTATTTTCTTGCATATTCGTTTGTTATTATTTCAAAGGTAATCGGCAAGATTTATTTTCATGCACATTCGTGGGTTACCATTTCAAAGGTAATCGGCAGGATTTATTTTTCATGCATATTCGTCGGTTACTATTTCAAAAGTAATCGGCAAGATTTATTTTTCATGCATATTCGTCGGTTACTATTTCAAAGGGAATCAACAGGATTTATTTTCTTGCATATTCGTTTGTTATTATTTCAAAGGTAATCGGCAAGATTTATTTTCATGCACATTCTTGGGTTACCATTTCAAAGGTAATCGACAGGATTTATTTTCAGCACATTCGTTGGTTACTATTTCAAAGGTAATCGACAAGATTTATTTTCTTGCATATTTGTCGGTTCTATTGCAAAGGTAATCGGCAAAGATTTATTTTCATGCACATTCGTGGGTTACCATTTCAAAGGTAATCGGCATGATTTATTTTCATGCAAATTCATCAGTTACTATTTCAAAAGTAATCGGCAAGATTTATTTTTCATGCATATTCGTCGGTTACTATTTCAAAGGTAATCAACAGGATTTATTTTCTTGCATATTGGTCGGTTACTATTTCAAAGGTAATCGGCAAGATTTATTTTCATGCACATTCGTCGGTTACCATTTCAAAGGTAATCGGCAGGATTTCTTTTCTGCACATTCGTCGGTTACCATTTCAAAGGCAATCGACAGGATTTATTTTCAGCACTTTCGTCGGTTACCATTTCAAAGGTATTCGGAAGGATTTATTTTCTTGCATATTCGTTTGTTATTATTTCAAAGGTAATCGGCAAGATTTATTTTCATGCACATTCGTGGGTTACCATTTCAAAGGTAATCGACAGGATTTATTTTCAGCACATTCGTTGGTTACTATTTCAAAGGTAATCGACAGGATTTATTTTCTTGCCTATTTGTCGGTTCTATTGCAAAGGTAATCGGCAAAGATTTATTTTCATGCACATTCGTGGGTTACCATTTCAAAGGTAATCGGCATGATTTATTTTCATGCAAATTCGTCAGTTACTAGTTCAAAAGTAATCGGCAAGATTTATTTTTCATGCATATTCGTAGGTTATCGGCAGGATTTATTTTCACCACATTCGTCAGTTACTATTTCAAAGGTAATCGGCAGGATTTATTTTTCATGCTTATTCGTCGGTTACTATTTCAAAGGTAGTCGGCATGATTTATTTTCAGCACATTCGTCGTTTACTATTTCAAAGGTAATCGGCAGGATTTATTTTTCATGCATATTCGTCGGTTACTATTTCAAAAGTAATCGGCAAGATTTATTTTTCATGCATATTCGTCGGTTACTATTTCAAAGGTAATCAACAAGATTTATTTTCTTGCATATTTTTCGGTTACTATTTCAAAGGTAATCGACAAAATTTTATTTCAGGCACATTCGTCGGTTACCATTTCAAAGGTAATCGACAGGATTTATTTTCAGCACATTCGTCAGTTACCATTTCAAAGGTAATCGGAAGGATTTATATTCTTGCATATTCGTTTGTTATTATTTCAAAGTTAATCAGCAAGATTTATTTTCATGCACATTCGTGGGTTACCATTTCAAAGGTAATCGACAGGATTTATTTTCAGCACATTCGTTGGTTACTATTTCAAAGGTAATCGACAAGATTTATTTTCTTGCATATTTGTCGGTTCTATTGCAAAGGTAATCGGCAAAGATTTATTTTCATGCACATTCGTGGGTTACCATTTCAAAGGTAATCGGCATGATTTATTTTCATGCAAATTCATCAGTTACTATTTCAAAAGTAATCGGCAAGATTTATTTTTCATGCATATTCGTCGGTTACTATTTCAAAAGTAATCAACAGGATTTATTTTCTTGCATATTGGTCGGTTACTATTTCAAAGGTAATCGGCAAGATTTATTTTCATGCACATTCGTCGGTTACCATTTCAAAGGTAATCGGCAGGATTTATTTTCTGCACATTCGTCGGTTACCATTTCAAAGGCAATCGACAGGATTTATTTTCAGCACATTCGTCGGTTACCATTTCAAAGGTATTCGGAAGGATTTATTTTCTTGCATATTCGTTTGTTATTATTTCAAAGGTAATCGGCAAGATTTATTTTCATGCACATTCGTGGGTTACCATTTCAAAGGTAATCGACAGGATTTTTTTTCAGCACATTCGTTGGTTACTATTTCAAAGGTAATCGACAGGATTTATTTTCTTGCCTATTTGTCGGTTCTATTGCAAAGGTAATCGGCAAAGATTTATTTTCATGCACATTCGTGGGTTACCATTTCAAAGGTAATCGGCATGATTTATTTTCATGCAAATTCGTCAGTTACTAGTTCAAAAGTAATCGGCAAGATTTATTTTTCATGCATATTCGTAGGTTATCGGCAGGATTTATTTTCACCACATTCGTCAGTTACTATTTCAAAGGTAATCGGCAGGATTTATTTTTCATGCTTATTCGTCGGTTACTATTTCAAAGGTAGTCGGCATGATTTATTTTCAGCACATTCGTCGTTTACTATTTCAAAGGTAATCGGCAGGATTTATTTTTCATGCATATTCGTCGGTTACTATTTCAAAAGTAATCGGCAAGATTTATTTTTCATGCATATTCGTCGGTTACTATTTCAAAGGTAATCAACAAGATTTATTTTCTTGCATATTTGTCGGTTACTATTTCAAAGGTAATCGACAAAATTTTATTTCAGGCACATTCGTCGGTTACCATTTCAAAGGTAATCGACAGGATTTATTTTCAGCACATTCGTCGGTTACTATTTCAAAGGTAATCGGCAAGATTTATTTTCATGCACATTTGTCGGTTACCATTTCAAAGGTAATCGGCAGGATTTATTTTCTGCACATTCGTCGGTTACCATTTCAAAGGTAATCGACAGGATTTATTTTCAGCACATTCGTCAGTTACCATTTCAAAGGTAATCGGAAGGATTTATTTTCTTGCATATTCGTTTGTTATTATTTCAAAGTTAATCGGCAAGATTTATTTTCATGCACATTCGTGGGTTACCATTTCAAAGGTAATCGACACGATTTATTTTCAGCACATTCGTTGGTTACTATTTCAAAGGTAATCGACATGATTTATTTTCTTGCATATTTGTCGGTTCTATTGCAAAGGTAATCGACAAAGATTTATTTTCATGCACATTCGTGGGTTACCATTTCAAAGATAATCGGCAGGATTTATTTTTCATGCATATTCGTCGGTTACTATTTCAAAAGTAATCGGCAAGATTTATTTTTCATGCATATTCGTCGGTTACTATTTCAAAGGGAATCAACAGGATTTATTTTCTTGCATATTCGTTTGTTATTATTTCAAAGGTAATCGGCAAGATTTATTTTCATGCACATTCGTCGGTTACAATTTCAAAGGTAATCGGCAGGATTTATTTTCTGCACATTCGTCGGTTACCATTTCAAAGGTAATCGACAGGATTTATTTTCAGCACATTCGTCGGTTACCATTTCAAACGTAATCGGAAGGATTTATTTTCTTGCATATTCGTTTGTTATTATTTCAAAGGTAATCGGCAAGATTTATCTTCATGCACATTCGTGGGTTACCATTTCAAAGGTAATCGACAGGATTTATTTTCAGCACATTCGTTGGTTACTATTTCAAAGGTAATCGACAGGATTTATTTTCTTGCATATTTGTCGGTTCTATTGTAAAGGTAATCGGCAAAGATTTATTTTCATGCACATTCGTGGGTTACCATTTCAAAGGTAATCGGCATGATTTATTTTCATGCAAATTCGTCAGTTACTATTTCAAAAGTAATCGGCAAGATTTATTTTTCATGCATATTCGTCGGTTACTATTTCAAAGGTAATCAACAGGATTTATTTTCTTGCATATTTGTCGGTTACTATTTCAAAGGTAATCGGCAAGATTTATTTTCATGCACATTCGTCGGTTACCATTTCAAAGGTAATCGGCAGGATTTATTTTCTGCACATTCGTCGGTTACCATTTCAAAGGCAATCGACAGGATTTATTTTCAGCACTTTCGTCGGTTACCATTTCAAAGGTAATCGGAAGGATTTATTTTCTTGCATATTCGTTTGTTATTATTTCAAAGGTAATCGGCAAGATTTATTTTCATGCACATTCGTGGGTTACCATTTCAAAGGTAATCGACAGGATTTATTTTCAGCACATTCGTTGGTTACTATTTCAAAGGTAATCGACAGGATTTATTTTCTTGCCTATTTGTCGGTTCTATTGCAAAGGTAATCGGCAAAGATTTATTTTCATGCACATTCGTGGGTTACCATTTCAAAGGTAATCGGCATGATTTATTTTCATGCAAATTCGTCAGTTACTAGTTCAAAAGTAATCGGCAAGATTTATTTTTCATGCATATTCGTAGGTAATCGGCAGGATTTATTTTCACCACATTCGTCGGTTACTATTTCAAAGGTAATCAGCAGGATTTATTTTTCATGCTTATTCGTCGGTTACTATTTCAAAGGTAGTCGGCATGATTTATTTTCAGCACATTCGTCGTTTACTATTTCAAAGGTAATCTGCAGGATTTATTTTTCATGCATATTCGTCGGTTACTATTTCAAAAGTAATCGGCAAGATTTATTTTTCATACATATTCGTCGGTTAGTATTTCAAAGGTAATCAACAGGATTTATTTTCTTGCATATTTGTCGGTTACTATTTCAAAGGTAATCGACAAAATTTTATTTCAGGCACATTCGTCGGTCACCATTTCAAAGGTAATCGACAGGATTTATTTTCAGCACATTCGTCGGTTACTATTTCAAAGTTAATCGGCATGATTTATTTTCTTGCATATTTGTCGGTTACTATTTCAAAGGTAATCGGCAAGATTTATTTTCATGCACATTTGTCGGTTACCATTTCAAAGGTAATCGACAGGATTTATTTTCAGCACATTCGTTGGTTACTATTTCAAAGGTAATCGACAGGATTTATTTTCTTGCATATTTGTCGGTTACTATTGCAAAGGTAATCGGCAATGATTTATCTTCATGCACATTCGTGGGTTACCATTTCAAAGGTAATCGGCAGGATTTATTTTTCATGCATATTCGTCGGTTACTATTTCAAAAGTAATCGGCAAGATTTATTTTTCATGCATATTCGTCGGTTACTATTTCAAAGGGAATCAACAGGATTTATTTTCTTGCATATTTGTCGGTTACTATTTCAAAGGAAATCGGCAAGATTTATTTTCATGCACATTTGTCGGTTACCATTTCAAAGGTAATCGACAGGATTTATTTTCAGCACATTCGTTGGTTACTATTTCAAAGGTAATCGACAGGATTTATTTTCTTGCATATTTGTCGGTTACTATTGCAAAGGTAATCGGCAATGATTTATTTTCATGCACATTCGTGGGTTACCATTTCAAAGGTAATCGGCAGGATTTATTTTTCATGCATATTCGTCGGTTAATATTTCAAAAGTAATCGGCAAGATTTATTTTTCATGCATATTCGTCGGTTACTATTTCAATGGTAATCAACAGGATTTATTTTCTTGCATATTTGTCGGTTACTATTTCAAAGGTAATCGGCAAGATTTATTTTCATGCACATTTGTCGGTTACCATTTCAAAGGTAATCGGTAGGATTTATTTTCTGCACATTCGTCGGTTACCATTTCAAAGGTAGTCGACAGGATTTATTTTCAGCACATTCGTCAGTTACCATTTCAAAGGTAATCGGAAGGATTTATTTTCTTGCATATTCGTTTGTTATTATTTCAAAGGTAATGGGCAAGATTTATTCTCATGCACATTCGTGGGTTACCATTTCAAAGGTAATCGGCAGGATTTATTTTTCATGCATATTCGTCGGTTACTATTTCAAAAGTAATCGGCAAGATTTATTTTTCATGCATATTCGTCGGTTACTATTTCAAAGGGAATCAACAGGATTTATTTTCTTGCATATTTGTCGGTTACTATTTCAAAGGTAATCGGCAAGATTTATTTTCGTGCACATTCGTCGGTTACCATTTCAAAGGTAATCGCCAGGATTTATTTTCTGCACATTCGTCGGTTACCATTTCAAAGGTAATCGACAGGATTTATTTTCAGCACATTCGTCGGTTACCATTTCAAAGGTAATCAGAAGGATTTATTTTCTTGCATATTCGTTTGTTATTATTTCAAAGGTAATCGGCAAGATTTATTTTCATGCACATTCGTGGGTTACCATTTCAAAGGTAATCGACAGGATTTATTTTCAGCACATTCGTTGGTTACTATTTCAAAGGTAATCGACAGGATTTATTTTCTTGCATATTTGTCGGTTCTATTGCAAAGGTAATCGGCAAAGATTTATTTTCATGCACATTCGTGGGTTACCATTTCAAAGGTAATCGGCATGATTTATTTTCATGCAAATTCGTCAGTTACTATTTCAAAAGTAATCGACAAGATTTATTTTTCATGCATATTCGTCGGTTACTATTTCAAAGGTAATCAACAAGATTTATTTTCTTGCATATTTGTCGGTTACTATTTCAAAGGTAATCGGCAAGATTTATTTTCATGCACATTCGTCGGTTACCATTTCAAAGGTAATCGGCAGGATTTATTTTCTGCACATTCGTCGGTTACCATTTCAAAGGCAATCGACAGGATTTATTTTCAGCACATTCGTCGGTTACCATTTCAAAGGTAATCGGAAGGATTTATTTTCTTGCATATTCGTTTGTTATTATTTCAAAGGTAATCGGCAAGATTTATTTTCATGCACATTCGTGGGTTACCATTTCAAAGGTAATCGACAGGATTTATTTTCAGCACATTCATTTGTTACTATTTCAAAGGTAATCGACAGGATTTATTTTCTTGCCTATTTGTCGGTTCTATTGTAAACGTAATCGGCAAAGATTTATTTTCATGCACATTCGTGGGTTACCATTTCAAAGGTAATCGGCATGATTTATTTTCATGCAAATTCGTCAGTTACTAGTTCAAAAGTAATCGGCAAGATTTATTTTTCATGCATATTCGTAGGTAATCGGCAGGATTTATTTTCACCACATTCGTCGGTTACTATTTCAAAGGTAATCGGCAGGATTTATTTTTCATGCTTATTCGTCGGTTACTATTTCAAAGGTAGTCGGCATGATTTATTTTCAGCACATTCGTCGTTTACTATTTCAAAGGTAATCGGCAGGATTTATTTTTCATGCATATTCGTCGGTTACTATTTCAAAAGTAATCGGCAAGATTTATTTTTCATGCATATTCGTTGGTTACTATTTCAAAGGTAATCAACAGGATTTATTTTCTTGCATATTTGTCGGTTACTATTTCAAAGGTACTCGACAAAATTTTATTTCAGGCACATTCGTCGGTTACCATTTCAAAGGTAATCTACAGGATTTATTTTCAGCACATTCGTCGGTTACTATTTCAAAGTTAATCGTCATGATTTATTTTCTTGCATATTTGTCGGTTACTATTTCAAAGGTAATTCACAAAATTTATTTTCATGCATATTACTCGGTTACCATTTCAAAGGTAATCGGTAGGATTTATTTTCATGCATATTCGTCGGTTACCATTTCAAAGGTAATCAGCAGGATTTATTTTCAGCACATTCGTCGCTTACTATTTTAAACGTAATCGGCTGGATTTATTTTTCATGCATATTTGTCGGTTACTATTTCAAAGGTAATCGGCAGGATTTATTGTCTTTCATATTTGTCGGTTACTATTTCAAAGGTTATCGACAAGATTTATTTTCATGCACATTCGTCGGTTACCATTTCAAAGTTAATCTGCAGGATTTATTTTCTGCACATTCGTCGGTTACCATTTCAAAGGTAATCGGAAGGATTTATTTTCTTGCATATTCGTTTGTTATTATTTCAAAGGTAATCGGCAAGATTTGTTTTCATGCACATTCGTCGGTTACCATTTCAAAGGTAATCGACATGATTTATTTTCTTGCATATTCGTTTGTTATTATTTCAAAGGTAATCGACAAGATTTGTTTTCATGCA
This sequence comes from Medicago lupulina, assembly GCA_958299785.1. Classification (NCBI taxonomy): domain Eukaryota; kingdom Viridiplantae; phylum Streptophyta; class Magnoliopsida; order Fabales; family Fabaceae; genus Medicago; species Medicago lupulina. The sequence goes on along the minus strand of OY283143.1, from coordinate 37,771,626 downwards.
CATTTGTCGGTTACCATTTCAAAGGTAATCGATACGATTTATTTTCAGCACATTCGTCGGTTACTATTTCAAAGGTAATCGGAAGGATTTATTTTCTTTCATATTTGTCGGTTACTATTTCAAAGGTAATCGACAAGATTTATTTTCATGCACATTCGTGGGTTACCATTTCAAAGGTAATCAACAGGATTTATTTTCAGCACATTCGTTGGTTACTATTTCAAAGGTAATCGGTAAGATTTATTTTTATGCACATTCGTGGGTTATCATTTCAAAGGTAATCGACAGGATTTATTTTCAGCACATTCGTTGGTTACTATTTCAAAGGTAATCGACAGGATTTATTTTCTTGCATATTTGTCGGTTACTATTGCAAAGGTAATCGGCAAAGATTTATTTTCATGCACATTCGTGGGTTGCCATTTGAAAGGTAATCGGCATGATTTATTTTTCATGCATATTCGTCGGTTACTATTTCAAAAGTAATCGGCAAGATTTATTTTTCATGCATATTCGTTGGTTACTATTTCAAAGGTAATCAACAGGATTTATTTTCTTGCATATTTGTCGGTTACTATTTCAAAGGTAATCGACAAAATTTATTTTCAGGCACATTCGTCGGTTACCATTTCAAAGGTAATCGACAGGATTTATTTTCAGCACATTCGTCGGTTACTATTTCAAAGTTAATCGACATGATTTATTTTCTTGCATATTTGACGGTTACTATTGCAAAGGTAATCGGCAAAGATTTATTTTCATGCACATTCGTGGGTTACCATTTGAAAGGTAATCGGCAGGATTTATTTTTCATGCATATTCGTCGGTTACTATTTCAAAAGTAATCGGCAAGATTTATTTTTCATGCATATTCGTTGGTTACTATTTCAAAGTTAATCGTCATGGTTTATTTTCTTGCATATTTGTCGGTTACTATTTCAAAGGTAATTCACAAAATTTATTTTCATGCATATTACTCGGTTACCATTTCAAAGGTAATCGGTAGGATTTATTTTCATGCATATTCGTCGGTTACCATTTCAAAGGTAATCAGCAGGATTTATTTTCAGCACATTCGTCGCTTACTATTTTAAACGTAATCGGCTGGATTTATTTTTCATGCATATTTGTCGGTTACTATTTCAAAGGTAATCGGCAGGATTTATTGTCTTTCATATTTGTCGGTTACTATTTCAAAGGTTATCGACAAGATTTATTTTCATGCACATTCGTCGGTTACCATTTCAAAGTTAATCTGCAGGATTTATTTTCTGCACATTCGTCGGTTACCATTTCAAAGGTAATCGGAAGGATTTATTTTCTTGCATATTCGTTTGTTATTATTTCAAAGGTAATCGGCAAGATTTATTTTCTTGCATATTTGTCGGTTACTATTTCAAAGGTAATCGGCAAGATTTATTTTCATGCACATTCGTCGGTTACCATTTCAAAGGTAATCGGCAGGATTTCTTTTCTGCACATTCGTCGGTTACCATTTCAAAGGCAATCGACAGGATTTATTTTCAGCACATTCGTCGGTTACCATTTCAAAGGTAATCGGAAGGATTTATTTTCTTGCATATTCGTTTGTTATTATTTCAAAGGTAATCGGCAAGATTTATTTTCATGCACATTCGTGGGTTACCATTTCAAAGGTAATCGACAGGATTTATTTTCAGCACATTCATTTGTTACTATTTCAAAGGTAATCGACAGGATTTATTTTCTTGCCTATTTGTCGGTTCTATTGTAAACGTAATCGGCAAAGATTTATTTTCATGCACATTCGTGGGTTACCATTTCAAAGGTAATCGGCATGATTTATTTTCATGCAAATTCGTCAGTTACTAGTTCAAAAGTAATCGGCAAGATTTATTTTTCATGCATATTCGTAGGTAATCGGCAGGATTTATTTTCACCACATTCGTCGGTTACTATTTCAAAGGTAATCGGCAGGATTTATTTTTCATGCTTATTCGTCGGTTACTATTTCAAAGGTAGTCGGCATGATTTATTTTCAGCACATTCGTCGTTTACTATTTCAAAGGTAATCGGCAGGATTTATTTTTCATGCATATTCGTCGGTTACTATTTCAAAAGTAATCGGCAAGATTTATTTTTCATGCATATTCGTTGGTTACTATTTCAAAGGTAATCAACAGGATTTATTTTCTTGCATATTTGTCGGTTACTATTTCAAAGGTACTCGACAAAATTTTATTTCAGGCACATTCGTCGGTTACCATTTCAAAGGTAATCTACAGGATTTATTTTCAGCACATTCGTCGGTTACTATTTCAAAGTTAATCGTCATGATTTATTTTCTTGCATATTTGTCGGTTACTATTTCAAAGGTAATTCACAAAATTTATTTTCATGCATATTACTCGGTTACCATTTCAAAGGTAATCGGTAGGATTTATTTTCATGCATATTCGTCGGTTACCATTTCAAAGGTAATCAGCAGGATTTATTTTCAGCACATTCGTCGCTTACTATTTTAAACGTAATCGGCTGGATTTATTTTTCATGCATATTTGTCGGTTACTATTTCAAAGGTAATCGGCAGGATTTATTGTCTTTCATATTTGTCGGTTACTATTTCAAAGGTTATCGACAAGATTTATTTTCATGCACATTCGTCGGTTACCATTTCAAAGTTAATCTGCAGGATTTATTTTCTGCACATTCGTCGGTTACCATTTCAAAGGTAATCGGAAGGATTTATTTTCTTGCATATTCGTTTGTTATTATTTCAAAGGTAATCGGCAAGATTTGTTTTCATGCACATTCGTCGGTTACCATTTCAAAGGTAATCGACATGATTTATTTTCTTGCATATTCGTTTGTTATTATTTCAAAGGTAATCGACAAGATTTGTTTTCATGCACATTTGTCGGTTACCATTTCAAAGGTAATCGATACGATTTATTTTCAGCACATTCGTCGGTTACTATTTCAAAGGTAATCGGAAGGATTTATTTTCTTTCATATTTGTCGGTTACTATTTCAAAGGTAATCGACAAGATTTATTTTCATGCACATTCGTGGGTTACCATTTCAAAGGTAATCAACAGGATTTATTTTCAGCACATTCGTTGGTTACTATTTCAAAGGTAATCGGTAAGATTTATTTTTATGCACATTCGTGGGTTATCATTTCAAAGGTAATCGACAGGATTTATTTTCAGCACATTCGTTGGTTACTATTTCAAAGGTAATCGACAGGATTTATTTTCTTGCATATTTGTCGGTTACTATTGCAAAGGTAATCGGCAAAGATTTATTTTCATGCACATTCGTGGGTTGCCATTTGAAAGGTAATCGGCATGATTTATTTTTCATGCATATTCGTCGGTTACTATTTCAAAAGTAATCGGCAAGATTTATTTTTCATGCATATTCGTTGGTTACTATTTCAAAGGTAATCAACAGGATTTATTTTCTTGCATATTTGTCGGTTACTATTTCAAAGGTAATCGACAAAATTTATTTTCAGGCACATTCGTCGGTTACCATTTCAAAGGTAATCGACAGGATTTATTTTCAGCACATTCGTCGGTTACTATTTCAAAGTTAATCGACATGATTTATTTTCTTGCATATTTGACGGTTACTATTGCAAAGGTAATCGGCAAAGATTTATTTTCATGCACATTCGTGGGTTACCATTTGAAAGGTAATCGGCAGGATTTATTTTTCATGCATATTCGTCGGTTACTATTTCAAAAGTAATCGGCAAGATTTATTTTTCATGCATATTCGTTGGTTACTATTTCAAAGTTAATCGTCATGGTTTATTTTCTTGCATATTTGTCGGTTACTATTTCAAAGGTAATTCACAAAATTTATTTTCATGCATATTACTCGGTTACCATTTCAAAGGTAATCGGTAGGATTTATTTTCATGCATATTCGTCGGTTACCATTTCAAAGGTAATCAGCAGGATTTATTTTCAGCACATTCGTCGCTTACTATTTTAAACGTAATCGGCTGGATTTATTTTTCATGCATATTTGTCGGTTACTATTTCAAAGGTAATCGGCAGGATTTATTGTCTTTCATATTTGTCGGTTACTATTTCAAAGGTTATCGACAAGATTTATTTTCATGCACATTCGTCGGTTACCATTTCAAAGTTAATCTGCAGGATTTATTTTCTGCACATTCGTCGGTTACCATTTCAAAGGTAATCGGAAGGATTTATTTTCTTGCATATTCGTTTGTTATTATTTCAAAGGTAATCGGCAAGATTTGTTTTCATGCACATTCGTCGGTTACCATTTCAAAGGTAATCGACATGATTTATTGTCTTTCATATTTGTCGGTTACTATTTCAAAGGTTATCGACAAGATTTATTTTCATGCACATTCGTCGGTTACCATTTCAAAGTTAATCTGCAGGATTTATTTTCTGCACATTCGTCGGTTACCATTTCAAAGGTAATCGGAAGGATTTATTTTCTTGCATATTCGTTTGTTATTATTTCAAAGGTAATCGGCAAGATTTATTTTCTTGCATATTTGTCGGTTACTATTTCAAAGGTAATCGGCAAGATTTATTTTCATGCACATTCGTCGGTTACCATTTCAAAGGTAATCGGCAGGATTTCTTTTCTGCACATTCGTCGGTTACCATTTCAAAGGCAATCGACAGGATTTATTTTCAGCACATTCGTCGGTTACCATTTCAAAGGTAATCGGAAGGATTTATTTTCTTGCATATTCGTTTGTTATTATTTCAAAGGTAATCGGCAAGATTTATTTTCATGCACATTCGTGGGTTACCATTTCAAAGGTAATCGACAGGATTTATTTTCAGCACATTCATTTGTTACTATTTCAAAGGTAATCGACAGGATTTATTTTCTTGCCTATTTGTCGGTTCTATTGTAAACGTAATCGGCAAAGATTTATTTTCATGCACATTCGTGGGTTACCATTTCAAAGGTAATCGGCATGATTTATTTTCATGCAAATTCGTCAGTTACTAGTTCAAAAGTAATCGGCAAGATTTATTTTTCATGCATATTCGTAGGTAATCGGCAGGATTTATTTTCACCACATTCGTCGGTTACTATTTCAAAGGTAATCGGCAGGATTTATTTTTCATGCTTATTCGTCGGTTACTATTTCAAAGGTAGTCGGCATGATTTATTTTCAGCACATTCGTCGTTTACTATTTCAAAGGTAATCGGCAGGATTTATTTTTCATGCATATTCGTCGGTTACTATTTCAAAAGTAATCGGCAAGATTTATTTTTCATGCATATTCGTTGGTTACTATTTCAAAGGTAATCAACAGGATTTATTTTCTTGCATATTTGTCGGTTACTATTTCAAAGGTACTCGACAAAATTTTATTTCAGGCACATTCGTCGGTTACCATTTCAAAGGTAATCTACAGGATTTATTTTCAGCACATTCGTCGGTTACTATTTCAAAGTTAATCGTCATGATTTATTTTCTTGCATATTTGTCGGTTACTATTTCAAAGGTAATTCACAAAATTTATTTTCATGCATATTACTCGGTTACCATTTCAAAGGTAATCGGTAGGATTTATTTTCATGCATATTCGTCGGTTACCATTTCAAAGGTAATCAGCAGGATTTATTTTCAGCACATTCGTCGCTTACTATTTTAAACGTAATCGGCTGGATTTATTTTTCATGCATATTTGTCGGTTACTATTTCAAAGGTAATCGGCAGGATTTATTGTCTTTCATATTTGTCGGTTACTATTTCAAAGGTTATCGACAAGATTTATTTTCATGCACATTCGTCGGTTACCATTTCAAAGTTAATCTGCAGGATTTATTTTCTGCACATTCGTCGGTTACCATTTCAAAGGTAATCGGAAGGATTTATTTTCTTGCATATTCGTTTGTTATTATTTCAAAGGTAATCGGCAAGATTTGTTTTCATGCACATTCGTCGGTTACCATTTCAAAGGTAATCGACATGATTTATTTTCTTGCATATTCGTTTGTTATTATTTCAAAGGTAATCGACAAGATTTGTTTTCATGCACATTTGTCGGTTACCATTTCAAAGGTAATCGATACGATTTATTTTCAGCACATTCGTCGGTTACTATTTCAAAGGTAATCGGAAGGATTTATTTTCTTTCATATTTGTCGGTTACTATTTCAAAGGTAATCGACAAGATTTATTTTCATGCACATTCGTGGGTTACCATTTCAAAGGTAATCAACAGGATTTATTTTCAGCACATTCGTTGGTTACTATTTCAAAGGTAATCGGTAAGATTTATTTTTATGCACATTCGTGGGTTATCATTTCAAAGGTAATCGACAGGATTTATTTTCAGCACATTCGTTGGTTACTATTTCAAAGGTAATCGACAGGATTTATTTTCTTGCATATTTGTCGGTTACTATTGCAAAGGTAATCGGCAAAGATTTATTTTCATGCACATTCGTGGGTTGCCATTTGAAAGGTAATCGGCATGATTTATTTTTCATGCATATTCGTCGGTTACTATTTCAAAAGTAATCGGCAAGATTTATTTTTCATGCATATTCGTTGGTTACTATTTCAAAGGTAATCAACAGGATTTATTTTCTTGCATATTTGTCGGTTACTATTTCAAAGGTAATCGACAAAATTTATTTTCAGGCACATTCGTCGGTTACCATTTCAAAGGTAATCGACAGGATTTATTTTCAGCACATTCGTCGGTTACTATTTCAAAGTTAATCGACATGATTTATTTTCTTGCATATTTGACGGTTACTATTGCAAAGGTAATCGGCAAAGATTTATTTTCATGCACATTCGTGGGTTACCATTTGAAAGGTAATCGGCAGGATTTATTTTTCATGCATATTCGTCGGTTACTATTTCAAAAGTAATCGGCAAGATTTATTTTTCATGCATATTCGTTGGTTACTATTTCAAAGTTAATCGTCATGGTTTATTTTCTTGCATATTTGTCGGTTACTATTTCAAAGGTAATTCACAAAATTTATTTTCATGCATATTACTCGGTTACCATTTCAAAGGTAATCGGTAGGATTTATTTTCATGCATATTCGTCGGTTACCATTTCAAAGGTAATCAGCAGGATTTATTTTCAGCACATTCGTCGCTTACTATTTTAAACGTAATCGGCTGGATTTATTTTTCATGCATATTTGTCGGTTACTATTTCAAAGGTAATCGGCAGGATTTATTGTCTTTCATATTTGTCGGTTACTATTTCAAAGGTTATCGACAAGATTTATTTTCATGCACATTCGTCGGTTACCATTTCAAAGTTAATCTGCAGGATTTATTTTCTGCACATTCGTCGGTTACCATTTCAAAGGTAATCGGAAGGATTTATTTTCTTGCATATTCGTTTGTTATTATTTCAAAGGTAATCGGCAAGATTTGTTTTCATGCACATTCGTCGGTTACCATTTCAAAGGTAATCGACATGATTTATTTTCTTGCATATTCGTTTGTTATTATTTCAAAGGTAATCGACAAGATTTGTTTTCATGCACATTTGTCGGTTACCATTTCAAAGGTAATCGATACGATTTATTTTCAGCACATTCGTCGGTTACTATTTCAAAGGTAATCGGAAGGATTTATTTTCTTTCATATTTGTCGGTTACTATTTCAAAGGTAATCGACAAGATTTATTTTCATGCACATTCGTGGGTTACCATTTCAAAGGTAATCAACAGGATTTATTTTCAGCACATTCGTTGGTTACTATTTCAAAGGTAATCGGTAAGATTTATTTTTATGCACATTCGTGGGTTATCATTTCAAAGGTAATCGACAGGATTTATTTTCAGCACATTCGTTGGTTACTATTTCAAAGGTAATCGACAGGATTTATTTTCTTGCATATTTGTCGGTTACTATTGCAAAGGTAATCGGCAAAGATTTATTTTCATGCACATTCGTGGGTTGCCATTTGAAAGGTAATCGGCATGATTTATTTTTCATGCATATTCGTCGGTTACTATTTCAAAAGTAATCGGCAAGATTTATTTTTCATGCATATTCGTTGGTTACTATTTCAAAGGTAATCAACAGGATTTATTTTCTTGCATATTTGTCGGTTACTATTTCAAAGGTAATCGACAAAATTTATTTTCAGGCACATTCGTCGGTTACCATTTCAAAGGTAATCGACAGGATTTATTTTCAGCACATTCGTCGGTTACTATTTCAAAGTTAATCGACATGATTTATTTTCTTGCATATTTGACGGTTACTATTGCAAAGGTAATCGGCAAAGATTTATTTTCATGCACATTCGTGGGTTACCATTTGAAAGGTAATCGGCAGGATTTATTTTTCATGCATATTCGTCGGTTACTATTTCAAAAGTAATCGGCAAGATTTATTTTTCATGCATATTCGTTGGTTACTATTTCAAAGGTAATCAACAGGATTTATTTTCTTGCATATTTGTCGGTTACTATTTCAAAGGTAATCGACAAAATTTATTTTCAGGCACATTCGTCGGTTACCATTTCAAAGGTAATCGACAGGATTTATTTTCAGCACATTCGTCGGTTACTATTTCAAAGTTAATCGACATGATTTATTTTCATGCATATTTGTCGGTTACTATTTCAAAGGTAATCGAAAAAATTTATTTTCATGCATATTACTCGGTTACCATTTCAAAGGTAATTGGTAGGATTTATTTTCATGCATATTCGTCGGTTACCATTTCAAAGGTAATCGGCAGGATTTATTTTCAGCACATTCGTCGCTTACTATTTTAAACGTAATCAGCTGGATTTATTTTTCATGCATATTTGTCGGTTACTATTTCAAAGGTAATCGGAAGGATTTATTTTCTGCACATTCGTCGGTTAGCATTTCAAAGGTAATCGGCAGGATTTTTTTTCTTGCATATTTGTCGGTTACTATTTCAAAGGTAATCGGCAGGATTTATTTTCTGCACATTCGTCGGTTACCTTTTCAAAGGTAATCGGAAGGATATATTTTCTTGCATATTCGTCGGTTATTATTTCAAAGGTAATCGGCAAGATTTATTTTCATGCACATTCGTCGGTTACCATTTCAAAGGTAATCGACATGATTTATTTTCTTGCATATTCGTTTGTTATTATTTCAAAGGTAATCGACAAGATTTGTTTTCATGCACATTTGTCGGTTACCATTTCAAAGGTAATCGATACGATTTATTTTCAGCACATTCGTCGGTTACTATTTCAAAGGTAATCGGAAGGATTTATTTTCTTGCATATTTGTCGGTTACTATTTCAAAGGTAATCGGCAAGATTTATTTTCATGCACATTCGTGGGTTACCATTTCAAAGGTAATCAACAGGATTTATTTTCAGCACATTCGTTGGTTACTATTTCAAAGGTAATCGGTAAGATTTATTTTTATGCACATTCGTGGGTTACCATTTCAAAGGTAATCGACAGGATTTATTTTCAGCACATTCGTTGGTTACTATTTCAAAGGTAATCGACAGGATTTATTTTCTTGCATATTTGTCGGTTACTATTGCAAAGGTAATCGGCAAAGATTTATTTTCATGCACATTCGTGGGTTACCATTTGAAAGGTAATCGACAGGATTTATTTTTCATGTGTAACACTCTAAATTTTATTTTGTGATTTGTGGTGATTTTTAATTCATTTTGGTGTGCTTGGTGTATTTTACTTGAATTTATAAATGATATATGAAATATTTGGTGTGTTATTATTTATTATAATTATTTGTAATATTTTATGGAAATAGGAGAAATAATATTTATAATATTTGAATTAAAGGAGTTAATTGAAATTATTAGAATTAAGAAGGGATTAAGGAGAAATTAATAGAATTTAGTGGGGGAGAGTAAAGAGTAAAAAGGAGTTACCCTTTTAGTTGGTAAGAGAGTAAGAAAGAGGCAGACTAGCATTTGTACGTATCAGTAAGAAAAAGGAAAAAGTAGACTTTTTGGGAGAAAGTGAGAAGAGCCAAGAGCCAAGGGGAATCGCTAGGAATTGCTGTAGATTTTGCTGAATTAAGGTAAGGGTGGGTTTGTGATTCAATTGCCAATATATACATATATATATTTTCATGATTTTGCATTGAAATTGTTGTTTCTGGTTTAGGTTTTCTTGAATATGTAAAATGTTAAATGTTGGTGAATTATGCTGTTAATTGTGTTTCTATGAGCTGTTTTGGTGCCTAGAATAAGTATTGAACCCATAACGTTAATCTAAAACCATTTTGGGTATTTGGGGAATCAAAAATGGGATTTTTGGATGAAATAGGGTTGGAAATCGTAAGTAGTAATTCTGCCCAGATGATTACTCGCTTAAGCGAGCTAGCCGTCGCTTAAGCGAGCGGCACTTTCCCTTACCCAGAACTGTTTCGCGCCCGTTCGCTCAAGCGTGCGCCAAGCGAACTCCAAGCGTGCAAAACCTGAAGCTACGTCTTTTTGGTCGCTTAAGCGAGCTGCCCGTCGCTTAAGCGAGCAACGCGAATTTTGCCCAGAATTTAGAAAATAACCTGTTCGCTTAAGCGAACCAGGAGCGAGCTGTAAGCGAGCAAAACTCTAACCTTCGTCATTTGACTCGCTCAAGCGAGATGCTGCTCGCTTAAGCGAGCTGGGTCCTATGCGACCCAAAATGTGATTTTTCTAAGGTGTCCTAAACCCAAACCTAAGCTTCCTAGGTTGATTATTGGATTTTTAGAGAATTTTTGGAGTAATAATAATATAGAATGGAGATGTTTATGATGCATTTACGAATGAATCTTATATGAAATGGAATGAACTATACTATGCTAAGTTGCAATTGTTCATGGTGTTGTGGGGTGGTTGAGTCTAGTTGGGGAGGTGTCCTGGTTGGTGTTGTCGTTGGTTGCATGGTGAAAATGCACCACTATTCTGTTGTATGGTTGTATGTAGATATACTCCTTGAGTCTCATAACTCATTTGCATTGGTGGGGGCTCATGCCCTGGAATGTTTATACATTCAACTGGTGAGGGCTCATGCCCTGGAATGCTAGTCATTCACCTTGGTGAGGGCTTATGCCCTGGGATGCTTTAACCATCCAAATTGGTGGGGGCTTATGCCCCGGAATGCTTAGCATTCAACGCGCGTAGTTGGTACCACATTTGCATAATGCATTGGTCGTTAATGGAGTCTTGCATTAGAAGTTAAGGTGTGAGTTGTTGTTGGTGAGGTGTCACCACAAGTGGTGTTGTTGTCGGTGTTGTTAATTAAGGTGAATCTAAATATTATTTGTTGAATTGTTTATGAAGATTGCTGATGATTATGGTGATGATGAATGTTCTTGTTTATGTTGTTTTCAATATAACTTGATGAATTATATATATATATATATATATATATATATTGCTTTGTTTTGTGAACTCGCCCCTTCTGCTGGAATTGCCGCCTCGTGGGCAAGTGCAGGTAGCGATGGATAGATAGGGGTTGGCTCGTTGTGTCGTAGGCTCTGATACGTAACGGGATGGGATATTATATTTTATAATTTCATTCCTTTATGTATCACTTCATGTTGGAGATTTGTTGAATAAATATTTGATATGTTGGAGAATATTTTATTATGGTGAGGCCTTTGTGCCAGATATGTTGAATTATAAGAACTTTTAAGATGATTTTGTAATGATTATTCCGCTGCAGACTATTTTATAAAGATGTTGTTGTGGAGGATTATTTGAATAGTTTTATGTTTCTATTTAAATAAATTATTTTTGAGATATGCATGTAATACTCCGTTGATTATTGATTAACTCTGATGTTTGGATATTATTATATCATTTTGGGAAACGGGGTGTTACAATTGGTATCAGAGCAAGTCGGTCCGTCCGACCATTAGGAGAGTCGTGTCGAGCCAATAGTGTAGTGTGACAGGTTTTAAACTGTCTTTGTTATTCTAATTCTTGTTGTTATGTAGAATTATCGAGATGGCCGGGAGAAATGATGCTGCTCTTGCTGCTGCTTTGCAAGCAATGGCTCAAGTTGTTGGACAACAGCAAGGTGCTGGTGGGGCTGGTGAAGGTGTAAGGATGCTTGAGACTTTCTTGAGGAATCATCCACCAACCTTCAAGGGAAGGTACAACCCCGATGGAGCGCAGACTTGGCTGAAGGAGGTTGAAAGAATATTCCGGGTGATGCAGTGTACGGATGCTCAGATGGTGCGGTTTGGCACCCATATGTTGGCTGAAGAAGCGGATGACTGGTGGGTGAGTATTCAACCGGTGTTAGAGAATGAAGGTGCTGTGATTACATGGGCCGTGTTTAGGCGGGAGTTCTTGAGGAGGTATTTCCCGGAGGATGTTCGGGGTAGAAAAGAGATTGAATTCCTTGAGCTTAAGCAAGGAGACATGTCCATTACGGAGTATTCTGCTAAGTTCGTGGAGCTTGCAAAGTTTTATCCTCACTATGCTGCGGAGACTGCTGAGTTCTCCAAGTGTATTAAGTTTGAGAATGGTCTGCGAGCTGATATCAAGCGGGCCATTGGGTATCAGAAGATCAGAGACTTCTCTGAGTTGGTGAGCAGTTGCCGTATTTATGAAGAAGATACTAAAGCTCACTACAAAGTGATGAATGACCGTAAGGGTAAGGGGCAGCAGAGTCGCCCAAAGCCGTATAGTGCCCCAGCTGATAAGGGCAAGCAGAGGATGCATGATGAGAGGAGGCCAGCACGTAGAGATGCTCCTGCTGAGGTGGTTTGTTATAAGTGTGGTGTTAAGGGCCACAAGAGTAATGCCTGCAACCGTGATGAAAAGAAATGCTTCCGATGTGGTAAGAAAGGCCACACTGTTACTGAATGCAAGCGTGGAGATATTGTTTGTTATAATTGTGACGAGGAGGGTCACCTTAGCACTCAGTGTACTAAACCTAAGAAGGCGCAGGCCAGTGGGAGGGTGTTTGCATTGACTGGTACCCAGACTGATCAGGAGGATCGACTTATCAGAGGTACTTGTTTCTTTAATAGTACTCCTTTAATTGCTATTATAGATACTGGTGCAACGCATTGTTTCATTGCTATTGATTGTGCTAAAAGATTGGGTCTGTATATGTCTGATATGAATGGGAAAATGGTTGTTGAAACTCCAGCAAAGGGTTCAGTGACTACTTCCCTTGTCTGTTTAAGTTGTCCGTTGTCAGTATTTGGTAGAGACTTTGAGGTGGACCTTGTTTGTTTGCCGTTAGTGGGAATGGATGTAATATTGGGGATGAATTGGTTAGAGTACAATCATGTCCTGATCAATTGTTTTACGAAGACGGTGCGGTTTTCTTCTGCTGAAGAAGAGAGTGGAGCAGAATTTTTATCCACCAAGGAGATGAAGCGGTTAGAACAAGATGGTGTGTTGATGTTTTCTTTGTTGGCATTTTTGTCGGTGGAGAACCAAGCTGTAATTGATGGGCTGCCTGTTGTGAAGGAATTCCCTGAAGTTTTTCCTGACGAGATTCCAGACGTGCCACCGGAGAGAGAAGTGGAATTTTCAATTGATCTTGTGCCGGGTACGAAGCCTGTGTCGATGTCTCCTTACCGTATGTCAGCTTCGGAGTTAGCTGAGTTAAAGAAACAGTTGGAAGACTTGCTTGACAAGAAGTTCGTGAGACCGAGTGTTTCACCATGGGGAGCGCCGGTGTTGTTGGTTAAGAAGAAGGATGATAGCATGCGGTTGTGCATTGATTACCGTCAGTTGAATAAGGTGACGATTAAGAATAGGTATCCACTACCGAGGATCGATGACTTGATGGATCAACTAGTGGGTGCCCGTGTGTTCAGCAAAATTGATTTGAGGTCAGGTTACCATCAGATAAAGGTGAAGGATGAGGATATGCAAAAGACGGCGTTTAGGACGCGGTATGGCCATTATGAATATAAGGTGATGCCTTTCGGTGTGACGAACGCGCCTGGTGTGTTTATGGAATACATGAACAGAATTTTTCATGAATATCTGGATCAATTTGTTGTGGTTTTTATTGATGATATTTTGATTTATTCTAAGACTGAAGCTGAGCATGCAGAGCATTTGAGGATTGTATTGCAAGTGCTGAAAGAGAAGAAATTGTATGCCAAGTTATCCAAGTGCGAGTTCTGGTTGAATGAAGTAAGTTTTCTTGGCCACATTATTTCCGGTAAAGGTATTGCTGTAGATCCTTCGAAGGTTGATGCTGTGTCGCAGTGGGAGACACCAAAGTCAGTTACTGAGGTAAGAAGTTTTCTTGGATTGGCTGGTTATTACCGCAGGTTTATTGAAGGATTTTCGAAGTTGGCACTTCCTTTGACGCAACTGACTTGTAAAGGTAAAACTTTTGTGTGGGATGCTCAATGTGAGAGTAGTTTCAATGAGTTGAAGCAAAGATTGACGACTGCTCCTATTTTAATTTTGCCGAAGCCAGAAGAACCTTTTGTTGTGTATTGTGATGCATCTAAGCTGGGATTAGGTGGTGTTTTGATGCAAGATGGCAAGGTGGTCGCGTATGCTTCTAGGCAGCTGAGAGTGCATGAGAAGAATTATCCTACGCATGATCTAGAATTGGCAGCCGTGGTATTTGTGTTGAAGATTTGGAGGCACTATTTGTATGGTTCCAGATTCGAGGTGTTTAGTGATCATAAAAGTTTAAAGTACCTGTTTGATCAGAAGGAGTTGAACATGAGGCAGAGAAGGTGGCTTGAGTTACTTACGGATTACGATTTTGGCTTGAATTACCATCCTCGTAAAGCTAATGTTGTGGCTGATGCGTTGAGTAGGAAGACATTGCATATGTCTGCTTTGATGGTAAAAGAGTTCGAGTTACTTGAACAGTTCAGAGATTTGAGTCTTGTTTGTGAAAGATCGCATCAAAGTGTACGGTTGGGAATGTTAAAGATTAATAGTGATTTCTTGAGTAGTATCAAAGAGGCCCAGAAGATTGATGTTAAGTTGGTTGATTTGATGACTGCTAATGATCAGAATGTAGATGGTGACTTCAAGGTCGATGACCAAGGTGTGTTGAGGTTTAGGGGAAGAATTTGTATTCCTGATAATGAAGGTTTGAAAAAGTTGATCTTAGAAGAAAGTCATAAGAGTAGTTTGAGTATTCATCCTGGAGCTACTAAAATGTATCATGACTTGAAGAAATTATTTTGGTGGTCCGGTTTGAAGAGGGATGTTGCTCAATTTGTGTATGCGTGTTTGACTTGCCAGAAGTCCAAGGTTGAACATCAGAAGCCTGCAGGGCTGTTGACCCCGTTAGATGTGCCTGAGTGGAAGTGGGATAGCATTTCGATGGATTTTGTGACGAGTTTGTCGAATACTCCAAGAGGGCATGATGCCATTTGGGTTGTTGTTGATAGATTGACTAAGTCGGCACACTTTATCCCGATTAATATTACTTATCCGGTAGCTCAGTTGGCGGAGATTTACATTCGTGACATTGTGAAGTTGCATGGTGTTCCATCTAGTATTGTGTCGGATAGAGATCCGAGGTTTACTTCAAGGTTTTGGAAGAGCTTGCAAGATGCATTGGGTTCGAAATTGAGGCTGAGTTCGGCTTATCATCCTCAGACAGATGGTCAGTCGGAGAGGACTATCCAATCCTTAGAAGATTTGTTGAGGGTGTGTGTACTCGAGCAGGGTGGGGCTTGGGACAGCCACTTGCCGTTGATAGAGTTTACTTATAATAATAGTTACCATTCGAGTATTGGTATGGCACCGTTCGAAGCTTTGTATGGTCGAAGGTGTAGAACTCCTCTATGTTGGTTTGAGTCGGGTGAAAGTATTGTGTTAGGACCTGAGTTAGTGCAGCAGACTACGGAAAAGGTCAAGATGATAAGAGAAAAGATGAAAGCATCTCAAGATCGTCAGAAGAGTTATCATGACAAAAGGAGAAAAGCCCTTGAGTTTCAGGAGGGTGAGCATGTGTTTTTGAGGGTTACCCCGATGACGGGTGTAGGACGTGCATTGAAGTCGAAGAAGTTGACTCCAAAGTTCATTGGTCCTTATCAGATGTCCGAGAGAGTTGGAACCGTGGCATATCGGATTGGATTGCCACCCCATCTATCAAACTTGCATGATGTGTTTCATGTGTCGCAGTTGAGGAAGTATGTAGCTGATCCTTCGCATGTTATTTTTCATGTGTAACACTCTAAATTTTATTTTGTGATTTGTGGTGATTTTTAATTGATTTTGGTGTGCTTGGTGTATTTTACTTGAATTTATAAATGATATATGAAATATTTGGTGTGTTATTATTTATTATAATTATTTGTAATATTTTATGGAAATAGGAGAAATAATATTTATAATATTTGAATTAAAGGAGTTAATTGAAATTATTAGAATTAAGAAGGGATTAAGGAGAAATTAATAGAATTTAGTGGGGGAGAGTAAAGAGTAAAAAGGAGTTACCCTTTTAGTTGGTAAGAGAGTAAGAAAGAGGCAGACTAGCATTTGTACGTATCAGTAAGAAAAAGGAAAAAGTAGACTTTTTGGGAGAAAGTGAGAAGAGCCAAGAGCCAAGGGGAATCGCTAGGAATTGCTGTAGATTTTGCTGAATTAAGGTAAGGGTGGGTTTGTGATTCAATTGCCAATATATACATATATATATTTTCATGATTTTGCATTGAAATTGTTGTTTCTGGTTTAGGTTTTCTTGAATATGTAAAATGTTAAATGTTGGTGAATTATGCTGTTAATTGTGTTTCTATGAGCTGTTTTGGTGCCTAGAATAAGTATTGAACCCATAACGTTAATCTAAAACCATTTTGGGTATTTGGGGAATCAAAAATGGGATTTTTGGATGAAATAGGGTTGGAAATCGTAAGTAGTAATTCTGCCCAGATGATTACTCGCTTAAGCGAGCTAGCCGTCGCTTAAGCGAGCGGCACTTTCCCTTACCCAGAACTGTTTCGCGCCCGTTCGCTCAAGCGTGCGCCAAGCGAACTCCAAGCATGCAAAACCTGAAGCTACGTCTTTTTGGTCGCTTAAGCGAGCTGCCCGTCGCTTAAGCGAGCAACGCGAATTTTGCCCAGAATTTAGAAAATAACCTGTTCGCTTAAGCGAACCAGGAGCGAGCTGTAAGCGAGCAAAACTCTAACCTTCGTCATTTGACTCGCTCAAGCGAGCTGGGTCCTGTGCGACCCAAAATGTGATTTTTCTAAGGTGTCCTAAACCCAAACCTAAGCTTCCTAGGTTGATTATTGGATTTTTAGAGATTTTTTGGAGTAATAATAATATAGAATGGAGATGTTTATGATGCATTTACGAATGAATCTTATATGAAATGGAATGAACTATACTATGCTAAGTTGCAATTGTTCATGGTGTTGTGGGGTGGTTGAGTCTAGTTGGGGAGGTGTCCTGGTTGGTGTTGTCGTTGGTTGCATGGTGAAAATGCACCACTATTCTGTTGTATGGTTGTATGTAGATATACTCCTTGAGTCTCATAACTCATTTGCATTGGTGGGGGCTCATGCCCTGGAATGTTTATACATTCAACTGGTGAGGGCTCATGCCCTGGAATGCTAGTCATTCACCTTGGTGAGGGCTTATGCCCTGGGATGCTTTAACCATCCAAATTGGTGGGGGCTTATGCCCCGGAATGCTTAGCATTCAACGCGCGTAGTTGGTACCACATTTGCATAATGCATTGGTCGTTAATGGAGTCTTGCATTAGAAGTTAAGGTGTGAGTTGTTGTTGGTGAGGTGTCACCACAAGTGGTGTTGTTGTCGGTGTTGTTAATTAAGGTGAATCTAAATATTATTTGTTGAATTGTTTATGAAGATTGCTGATGATTATGGTGATGATGAATGTTCTTGTTTATGTTGTTTTCAATATAACTTGATGAATTATATATATATATATATATATATATATATATATATATATATATATATATTGCTTTGTTTTGTGAACTCGCCCCTTCTGCTGGAATTGCCGCCTCGTGGGCAAGTGCAGGTAGCGATGGATAGATAGGGGTTGGCTCGTTGTGTCGTAGGCTCTGATACGTAACGGGATGGGATATTATGTTTTATAATTTCATTCCTTTATGTATCACTTCATGTTGGAGATTTGTTGAATAAATATTTGATATGTTGGAGAATATTTTATTATGGTGAGGCCTTTGTGCCAGATATGTTGAATTATAAGAACTTTTAAGATGATTTTGTAATGATTATTCCGCTGCAGACTATTTTATAAAGATGTTGTTTTGGAGGATTATTTGAATAGTTTTATGTTTCTATTTAAATAAATTATTTTTGAGATATGCATGTAATACTCCGTTGATTATTGATTAACTCTGATGTTTGGATATTATTATATCATTTTGGGAAACGGGGTGTTACATCATGCATATTCGTTGGTTACTATTTCAAAGGTAATCAACAGGATTTATTTTCATGCAAATTGGTCAGTTACTAGTTCAAAAGTAATCGGCAAGATTTATTTTTCATGCATATTCGTAGGTAATCGGCAGGATTTATTTTCAGCTTATTCGTCGGTTACTATTTCAAAGGTAATCGGCAAAATTTATTTTTCATGCTTATTCGTCGGTTACTATTTCAATGGTAGTCGACATGATTTATTTTCAGCACATTCGTTGATTACTATTTCAAAGGTAATTGGTAGGATTTATTTTTCATGCTTATTCGTCGGTTACTATTTCAAAGGTAATCGGCAGGATTTATTTTTCATGCATATTCGTCGGTTACTATTTCAAAAGTAATCGGCAAGATTTATTTTTCATGCATATTCGTCGGTTACTATTTCAAAGGTAATCAACAGGATTTATTTTCTTGCATATTTGTCGGTTACTATTTCAAAGGTAATCGGCAAGATTTATTTTCATGCACATTCGTCGGTTACCATTTCAAAGTTAATCTGCAGGATTTATTTTCTGCACATTCGTCGGTTACCATTTCAAAGGTAATCGACATGATTTATTTTCAGCACATTCGTCGGTTACCATTTCAAAGGTAATCGGAAGGATTTATTTTCTTGCATATTCGTTTGTTATTATTTCAAAGGTAATCGGCAAGATTTATTTTCATGCACATTCGTGGGTTACCATTTCAAAGGTAATCGACAGGATATATTTTCAGCACATTCGTTGGGTACTATTTCAAAGGTAATCGACATGATTTATTTTCTTGCATATTTGTCGGTTCTATTGCAAAGGTAATCGGCAAAGATTTATTTTCATGCACATTCGTGGGTTACCATTTCAAAAGTAATCGGCATGATTTATTTTCATGCAAATTCGTCAGTTACTAGTTCAAAAGTAATCGGCAAGATTTATTTTTCATGCATATTCGTAGGTAATCGGCAGGATTTATTTTCACCACATTCGTCGGTTACTATTTCAAAGGTAATCGGCAGGATTTATTTTTCATGCTTATTCGTCGGTTACTATTTCAAAGGTAGTCGGTATGATTTATTTTCAGCACATTCGTCGGTTACTATTTCAAAGGTAATCGGCAGGATTTATTTTTCATGCATATTCGTCGGTTAGTATTTCAAAAGTAATCGGCAAGATTTATTTTTCATGCATATTCGTCGGTTACTATTTCAAAGGTAATCAACAGGATTTATTTTCTTGCATATTTGTCGGTTACTATTTCAAAGGTAATCGACAAAATTTATTTTCAGGCACATTCGTCGGTTACCATTTCAAAGGTAATCGATAGGATTTATTTTCAGCACATTTGTCGGTTACTATTTCAAAGTTAATAGGCAGGATTTATCTTCTTGCATATTTGTCGGTTACTATTTCAAAGGTAATCGACAAAATTTATTTTCATGCATATTACTCGTTTACCATTTCAAAGGTAATCGGTAGGATTTATTTTCATGCATATTCGTCGGTTACCATTTCAAAGGTAATCAGCAGGATTTATTTTCAGCACATTCGTCGCTTACTATTTTAAACGTAATCGGCTGGATTTATTTTTCATGCATATTTGTCGGTTACTATTTCAAAGGTAATCGACATGATTTATTTTCTTGCATATTACTCGTTTACCATTTCAAAGGTAATCGGTAGGATTTATTTTCATGCATATTCGTCGGTTACCATTTCAAAGGTAATCAGCAGGATTTATTTTCAGCACATTCGTCGCTTACTATTTTAAACGTAATCGGCTGGATTTATTTTTCTTGCATATTTGTCGGTTACTATTTCAAAGGTAATCGACATGATTTATTTTCTTGCATATTTGTCGGTTACTATTTCAAAGGTAATCAGCAAGATTTATTTTCATGCACATTCGTCCGTTACCATTTCAAAGTTAATCTGCAGGATTTATTTTCTGCACATTCGTCGGTTACCATTTCAAAGATAATCGACATGATTTATTTTCAACACCTTCGTCGGTTACCATTTCAAAGGTAATCGGAAGGATTTATTTTCTTGCATATTCGTTTGTTATTATTTCAAAGGTAATCTGCAAGATTTGTTTTCATGCACATTCGTCGGTTACCATTTCAAAGGTAATCGATACGATTTATTTTCAGCACATTCGTCGGTTACTATTTCAAAGGTAATCGGAAGGATTTATTTTCTTGCATATTTGTCGGTTACTATTTCAAAGGTAATCTGCAAGATTTATTTTCATGCACATTCGTGGGTTACCATTTCAAAGGTAATCGACGGGATTTATTTTCAGCACATTCGTTGGTTACTATTTCAAAGGTAATCGGTAAGATTTATTTTTATGCACATTCGTGGGTTACCATTTCAAAGGTAATCGACAGGATATATTTTCAGCACATTCGTTGGGTACTATTTCAAAGGTAATCGACATGATTTATTTTCTTGCATATTTGTCGGTTCTATTGCAAAGGTAATCGGCAAAGATTTATTTTCATGCACATTCGTGGGTTACCATTTCAAAAGTAATCGGCATGATTTATTTTCATGCAAATTCGTCAGTTACTAGTTCAAAAGTAATCGGCAAGATTTATTTTTCATGCATATTCGTAGGTAATCGGCAGGATTTATTTTCACCACATTCGTCGGTTACTATTTCAAAGGTAATCGGCAGGATTTATTTTTCATGCTTATTCGTCGGTTACTATTTCAAAGGTAGTCGGTATGATTTATTTTCAGCACATTCGTCGGTTACTATTTCAAAGGTAATCGGCAGGATTTATTTTTCATGCATATTCGTCGGTTAGTATTTCAAAAGTAATCGGCAAGATTTATTTTTCATGCATATTCGTCGGTTACTATTTCAAAGGTAATCAACAGGATTTATTTTCTTGCATATTTGTCGGTTACTATTTCAAAGGTAATCGACAAAATTTATTTTCAGGCACATTCGTCGGTTACCATTTCAAAGGTAATCGATAGGATTTATTTTCAGCACATTTGTCGGTTACTATTTCAAAGTTAATAGGCAGGATTTATCTTCTTGCATATTTGTCGGTTACTATTTCAAAGGTAATCGACAAAATTTATTTTCATGCATATTACTCGTTTACCATTTCAAAGGTAATCGGTAGGATTTATTTTCATGCATATTCGTCGGTTACCATTTCAAAGGTAATCAGCAGGATTTATTTTCAGCACATTCGTCGCTTACTATTTTAAACGTAATCGGCTGGATTTATTTTTCATGCATATTTGTCGGTTACTATTTCAAAGGTAATCGACATGATTTATTTTCTTGCATATTACTCGTTTACCATTTCAAAGGTAATCGGTAGGATTTATTTTCATGCATATTCGTCGGTTACCATTTCAAAGGTAATCAGCAGGATTTATTTTCAGCACATTCGTCGCTTACTATTTTAAACGTAATCGGCTGGATTTATTTTTCTTGCATATTTGTCGGTTACTATTTCAAAGGTAATCGACATGATTTATTTTCTTGCATATTTGTCGGTTACTATTTCAAAGGTAATCAGCAAGATTTATTTTCATGCACATTCGTCCGTTACCATTTCAAAGTTAATCTGCAGGATTTATTTTCTGCACATTCGTCGGTTACCATTTCAAAGATAATCGACATGATTTATTTTCAACACCTTCGTCGGTTACCATTTCAAAGGTAATCGGAAGGATTTATTTTCTTGCATATTCGTTTGTTATTATTTCAAAGGTAATCTGCAAGATTTGTTTTCATGCACATTCGTCGGTTACCATTTCAAAGGTAATCGATACGATTTATTTTCAGCACATTCGTCGGTTACTATTTCAAAGGTAATCGGAAGGATTTATTTTCTTGCATATTTGTCGGTTACTATTTCAAAGGTAATCTGCAAGATTTATTTTCATGCACATTCGTGGGTTACCATTTCAAAGGTAATCGACGGGATTTATTTTCAGCACATTCGTTGGTTACTATTTCAAAGGTAATCGGTAAGATTTATTTTTATGCACATTCGTGGGTTACCATTTCAAAGGTAATCGACAGGATTTATTTTCAGCACATTCGTTGGTTACTATTTCAAAGGTAATCGAATGGATTTATTTTCTTGCATATTTGTCGGTTACTATTGCAAAGGTAATCGGCAAAGATTTATTTTCATGCACATTCGTGGGTTACCATTTCAAAGGTAATCGACAGGATTTATTTTCAGCACCTTTGTCGGTTACTATTTCAAAGTTAATCGGCAGGATTTATTTTCTTGCATATTTGTCGGTTACTATTTCAAAGGTAATCGAGAAAATTTATTCTCATGCATATTACTCGGTTACCATTTCAAAGGTAATCGGTAGGATTTATTTTCATGCATATTTGTCGGTTACCATTTCGAAGGTAATCGACAGGATTTATTTTCAGCACATTCGTCGCTTACTATTTTAAACGTAATCGGCTGGATTTATTTTCATGCATATTCGTCGGTTACCATTTCAAAGGTAATCGGTAGGATTTATTTTCATGCATATTCTTTGTAACACCCCGTTTCCCAAAATGACTTAATAATAATATAAATAATAATCATAATCAGAGTTATTCAACAAACAACGGAGTATTACACTACTTTTTCAAAATTAATTAAATAGAATATAAAAACTATTTAAAACCATCAACAATTTCATCATATTAAAATTCTGCAGCGGAAAATCTTTAATTAGAAATCATATTCAACAACTACATCATAATCTTGGCACAAAGGCCATTAACATAGTAAAATTGTTCGACAACTAAATCTCAACAACATCTTCTTCAAAGAAATGATACATAAAGGAATACAAGAAAGATAACGTTTCCCCGTCCCTACTATGTATCAGAGCCCTAGACGCAAGAGTCAACATCACTAGTCTTCGCTACCTGCACTTGCCCACAAGGCGGCAATTCCAGCAGAAGGGGTGAGTTCACAAATCAAAAGTAATATATAGATATACGAATCATGAAAATAAATTGAAAACAACAACAATATTAACAATCAGCAGCATCATTATCAACATCATCAACTCAACATTATCATCTTTATTCATCTTTGATTAACATCAACAACAAACACTTGTGGCGACACCTCACCAACAACAACTCACAACTGTCAACGCACACCTATGACAACTAATGCAAGACTTCAACAACGAATGCATTATGCAAATGTGGTACCAACTACGCGCGTTGAATGCTAAGCATTCCAGGGCAATAAGCCCCCAACAATTTGGATGGTTAAAGCATCCCAGGGCAATAAGCCCCCAACAGGTGAACGATAAAGTGTTCCAGGGCAATAAGCCCCCAACAGTGAATGATAAACATTCCAGGGCAATAAGCCCCCAACAAATGCAAATGAGTATGAATGACTCTATGGTGTATATCTGCATACAACCCAACATCTTAATGGAGCATATCAACATGCAACCAACAACAACAACAACTTAGGATACCCTCCCCAACTGGACAAGACCACTCACATCAACAAGGCAACTCAAATTTAGCAAAATATAATTATTTGCACATAAACATACATAAACCCCATCATAATCATCTTCATAATATAGTTTTTACCATCTAAACAATTCTTAATAAATCTAATAAACAAGTTAGGAAGCTTAGGTTTGGATTTAGAACACCTTAGAAAAATCACATTTTGGGTCGCACAGGACCCAGCTCGCTTAAGCGAGCAGCTTCTCGCTTGAGCGAGTCAAATCACGTAAGTTGGGTTTTTCCTCGCTTACGGCTCGCTCCTAGTTCGCTTAAGCGAACAGGTTAAATACACAATCCTGGGCAAAAATTAGCGTCTCTCGCTTAAGCGACGGGAATCTCGCTTAAGCGACGCAAATGACGAAAGTTTGGTTTTCACTCGCTCCTGGTTCGCTCGTGGCTCTCTTAAGCGAGCGACTAAAATTTCAGACTGGTCGTTGCAAAGAGTTTCTCGCTTGAGCGAAGGGTATCTCGCTTGAGCGAGTGCTCATCTGGGCAGAATTATAACCTACGATTTCTAACCCCATTTTCATCCAAAAAACCCAATTTTAATCCCCCAATCACCCAAAATGGTTTAGAAACAATGTTTATGGGTTTAAGGCACAACAAAACATCAGAACATATCATAATACATCATTAACAACACAATTCATCAAGAAATGAGCAATTCATCATATTCATAAACCTAGTTCCAAAACTACCAATTTTCAATCTAAATTCATGAAATCATATACATATATATTAACAATTGAATCATAAACCCACCCTTACCTTAATTCAGCAAATTTCTACAGCAAAATGATCAGGTTCTCTCTTCCTAGCTCTTCCCTCTTGGTTCTTCTCTTTTCTCCCAAAACTCTTGTTTGTTCTTTACTGTACGTACAAATTTTCTTTCCTTACTGACTTTCCTATTTCCTTACAAAGTGTAACCTCTCCTATTACTCTTAACTCCTCACTAAATTCCTTTTAATTTTCATTAACCCCCTCCTAACTTTACTAATTCTAAATAATTAATAATTCCTCCTATTTTCATAATTCCCCAAAATAATAATATTTCTTCTATTTTCTTAAATAATAACATCATTACTAACTCTCATATAATAAAATATAATAAAATAGTAAACATCAATAATTCACATAAATCAGCATAAATTATATAAAATACATAAAACATATTAAATCAACCAAAAATAGTAAAATAACAACTAGGGCGTTACAACTCTCCCCAACTTAGAGAATTTCGTCCTCGAAATAATACCTTAAGCAACAAACAACTCAGGATAGGACTCTTGCATCTTGCTCTCCAATTCCCAAGTCAAACTCTCACCGGTTACACCGCCCCAAACAACTCTCACCAAAGGTATCTCCTTGCCTCTCAGCTGCTTCACCTTACGATCATCAATCCTCAAAGGCAAAGTCTCAACAGTAAGATTATCTCTAACTTGCACATCATCCCTAGGAATAACATGCGAAGGATCTGCTACATACTTTCTCAACTGCGAGACATGAAACACATCATGCAAGTTCGATAGATGTGGTGGCAATCCAATCCTGTATGCCACGGTCCCAACTCTCTCGGAAATCTGATAAGGACCAATGAACTTTGGAGTCAACTTCTTCGACTTCAATGCACGTCCTACACCTGTCATCGGAGTAACCCTCAAAAACACATGCTCACCCTCCTGAAACTCAAGGGCTTTTCTTCTTTTGTCATGGTAACTCTTCTGACGATCCTGTGATGCTTTCATCTTTTCCCTTATCATCTTGACCTTTTCTATAGTCTGCTGCACTAACTCAGGTCCTAACACAATGCTTCCACCCGACTCAAACCAACATAGAGGAGTTCTACACCTTCGACCATACAAAGCTTCGAACGGTGCCATACCAATACTCGAATGGTAACTATTGTTGTAGGTGAACTCTATCAACGGTAAGTGGCTGTCCCAAGCTCCACCTTGCTCGAGTACACACACCCTCAACAAATCCTCCAAGGATTGGATAGTTCTCTCCGACTGACCATCCGTCTGCGGATGATAAGCCGAACTCAATCTTAACTTCGAACCCAAGGCATCTTGTAAACTCTTCCAAAACCTCGAAGTGAACCTCGGATCTCTATCCGACACAATACTTGACGGAACACCGTGCAGCTTCACAATGTCACGAATATAGATCTCCGCCAACTGAGCTACCGGATAACTGATATTGATCGAAATAAAGTGCGCCGACTTAGTCAACCTGTCGACCACGACCCAAATGGCATCATGCCCTCTTGGAGTATTCGGTAAACTCGTTACAAAATCCATCGAAATGCTATCCCACTTCCACTCAGGTACATCTAGCGGAGTCAACAACCCTGCAGGCCTCTGATGTTCAACCTTGGACTTCTGGCAAGTCAAACATGCATACACAAACTGAGCAACATCTCTCTTCAAACCGGACCACCAAAACAACTTCTTCAAATCATGGTACATCTTAGTAGCTCCAGGATGAATGCTCAAACTACTCTTGTGGCTTTCTTCTAAAATCAACTTCTTCAAACTATCATCATCAGGAATACAAATCCTTCCTCTAAACCTCAACACACCTTGGTCATCAACCTTGAAATCACTATCCGCATTTTGGTCACTAACAGCCATCAAGTCCACAAACTTAACATCAATCTTTTGTGCCTCTTTAATACTGTTCAAGAAATCACTGTTAATCTTTAACATGCCCAACTTCACACTCTGAGGTGACCTTTCACAAACAAGACTCAAGTCTCTAAACTGTTCAAGCAACTCGAACTCTTTCACCATCATAGCCGACATATGCAACGTCTTTCTACTCAACGCATCGGCAACAACATTAGCTTTACCAGGATGGTAATTCAAACCAAAATCGTAATCCTTAAGTAACTCAAGCCACCTTCTCTGCCTCATGTTCAACTCCTTCTGATCAAACAAGTACTTTAAACTCTTATGATCACTAAACACCTCGAATCTGGAACCATACAAATAATGCCTCCAAATTTTCAACACAAATACCACGGCTGCCAATTCTAGATCATGCGTAGGATAATTCTTCTCATGGACCCTCAGCTGCCTAGAAGCATACGCGACCACCTTGCCATCTTGCATCAGAACACCACCTAAACCCAGCTTAGATGCATCACAATAAACAACAAAAGGCTCTTCTGGCTTCGGCAAAATCAAAATAGGAGCAGTCGTCAATCTTTGCTTCAACTCATTGAAACTACTCTCACATTGAGCATCCCACACAAATGCTTTCCCCTTACAAGTCAACTGCGTCAGAGGAAGTGCTAACTTCGAGAATCCTTCAATAAATCTGCGGTAATAACCAGCCAACCCAAGAAAACTTCTTACCTCAGTAACTGACTTTGGTGTCTCCCACTGCGACACAGCATCAACCTTCGAAGGATCTACAACAATACCATTACCAGAAATAATGTGGCCAAGAAAACTTACTTCATTCAGCCAGAACTCGCACTTGGATAACTTGGCATACAATTTCTTTTCCTTCAGCACTTGCAATACAATCTTCAAATGCTCTGCGTGCTCAGCTTCGGTCTTAGAATAAATCAATATATCATCAATAAAAACCACAACAAATTGATCCAGATACTCATGAAAAATTCTGTTCATGTACTCCATAAACACACCAGGCGCATTAGTAACACCAAAAGGCATCACCTTATATTCATAATGACCATAACGCGTCCTAAACGCCGTCTTTTGCATATCCTCATCCTTCACCTTTATCTGATGGTAACCTGACCTCAAATCAATCTTGCTAAAAATGCGGGCACCCACTAGTTGATCCATCAAATCGTCAATTCTCGGAAGTGGATACCTATTCTTAATAGTCACCTTATTCAACTGACGGTAATCAATACACAACCGCATGCTACCATCCTTCTTCTTTACCAACAGCACCGGCGCTCCCCATGGTGAAACACTCGGTCTCACAAACTTCTTGTCAAGCAAGTCTTCTAATTGTTTCTTTAACTCGGCTAACTCAGAAGCTGACATACGGTAAGGAGCCATCAACACAGGCTTCGTACCCGGCACAAGGTCTATTGAAAATTCCACTTCTCTCTCCGGTGGCACATCTGGAATCTCATCAGGGAAAACTTCAGGAAATTCCTTCACAACAGGCAGCCCATCAATTATGGCTTGGTTCTCCACCGACAGGTACGCCAACAAGGAAAACATCAGCACACCATCTTGTTCTAAACGCTTCATCTCTTTAGTGGATAAAAATTCTGCTCCACTCTCCTCTTCAGCAGAAGAAAACCGCACCGTCTTCGTAAAACAATTAATCAGAACATGATTGTATTCTAACCAATTCATTCCCAATATTACATCCATTCCCACTAACGGCAAACAGACAAGGTCCACCTCAAACTCTCTACCAAAAACAGACAACGGACAACTTAAACAAACAAGGGAAGTAGTTACTGAACCCTTAGCTGGAGTTTCAACAACCATCTCCCCATTCATATCAGACATAGTCAAACCCAATCTTTGTGCACAGTCAATAGCAATGAAACAATGCGTAGCACCAGTATCTATGATAGCAATTAAAGGAGTACCATTAAAGAAACAAGTACCTCTGATAAGTCGATCTTCGTTATCGGTCTGGGTACCGGTCAAAGCAAAAACTCTTCCACTGGTCTGCGCCTTCTTAGGCTGAGTGCACTGAGAACCAATGTGACCCTCCTCGTTACAGTTGAAGCAAACAATATCTCCACGCTTGCATTCGGTGACAGTATGGCCCTTCTTACCACAACGAAAACATTTCTTCTCATCCCGGTTGCAAGCATTGCTCTTGTGGCCTTTAACACCACACTTATAACAAACCACTTCAGCAGGAGCATCTCTACGTGCTGGTCTCCTCTCATCATGCATCCTCTGTTTGCCCTTATCAGCTGGGGCACTATAAGGCTTCGGGCGACTCTGCTGCCCCTTACCTCTACGGTCATTCATTATCTTGTAGTGAGCTTTAGTGTCCTCTTCATATATCCTACAACTGCTCACCAACTCAGAAAAGTCTCTGATCTTCTGATAGCCAATGGCCCGCTTGATATCAGCTCGCAGACCATTTTCAAACTTAATACATTTGGAGAACTCAGCAGTCTCCGCAGCATAATGTGGATAGAACTTGGCAAGCTCCACGAACTTAGCAGCATATTC
The DNA here is from genome assembly GCA_958299785.1 of Medicago lupulina. Lineage (NCBI taxonomy): Eukaryota > Viridiplantae > Streptophyta > Magnoliopsida > Fabales > Fabaceae > Medicago > Medicago lupulina. The sequence continues at coordinate 37,742,578 of OY283143.1, read as the reverse complement.
CGTTATGGACATGTCTCCTTGCTTCAGCTCAAGGAATTCTATCTCCTTCTTACCTCGGACATCCTCCGGAAAATACCTCCTCAAGAACTCTCTTCTGAATACAGCCCATGTAATCTCAGCTCCTTCAGCTTGGAGAATGGGTTGAGTGCTTACCCACCAGTCGTCAGCCTCCTCTGCTAACATATGCGTGCCAAATCGCACCATCTGAACATCATTGCACTGCATTACCCGGAAGATCCTCTCGACCTCCTTCAGCCAGGTCTGTGCTCCATCGGGGTCGTACCTTCCCTTAAAGGTTGGTGGATGATTCCTCAAGAAGGTCTCAAGCATCCTTACACCTTCACCAGCCCCACCAGCACCTTGCTGTTGTCCAACAACTTGAGCCATCGCTTGCAAAGCAGCAGTGTAACACCCTAGTTGTTATTTTACTATTTTTGGTTGATTTAATATGTTTTATGTATTTTATATAATTTATGTGATTTATGTGAATAATTTGATGTGTTGTTATTTATCATATAATTATTTGTGTGATTTTGTTATTTAAGAAAATAGAAGAAAATATTATTATTTTGGGGATTTATGAAAATAGGAGGAATTGTTAATTAATTAGAATTAGTAGAGTTAGGAGGGGGTTAATGAAATTAAAAGAAAATTAAGTGAGGGAGTAAAGAAAGAAAAGGAGTTACACTTTGTAAGGAAATAGGAAAGTCAGTAAGGAAAGAATATTTTGTACGTACCAGTAAAAAGAACAGACAAGAGTTTTGGGAGAAAAGAGAAGAACCAAGAGGGAAGAGCTAGGAAGAGAGAACCTGTCCATTTGCTGTAGAAATTTGCTAAATTAAGGTAAGGGTGGGTTTACTCTTCAATTGTCAATATATATGTATATGATTTCATGAATTTGGATTGAAAATTGGTAGTTTTGGAACTAGGTTTATGAATATGTTGAATTGCTCATTCTTGATGAATTGTGCTGTTAATGATGTTGTTATGATATGTTCTGATGTTTTGTTGTGCCTTAAACCCATAAACATTGTTTCTAAACCATTTTGGGTGATTGGGGGATCAAAAATGGGATTTTTGGATGAAAATGGAGTTAGAATCGTAGGTTAGAATTCTGCCCAGATGAGTACTCGCTCAAGCGAAATGCCCTTCGCTCAAGCGAGCAACTTTTTGCCACGCCCAGTTTGGATTTTTAGCCGCTCGCTTAAGCGAGCCACGAGCGAACCCCAAGCGAGCAAAATGCTAACCTTCGTCATTTGCGTCGCTTAAGCGAGATTCCCGTCGCTTAAGCGAGATACGCCCAGGATAGTGTATTTAGCCTGTTTGCTTAAGCGAACCAGAAGCGAGCTTCAAGCGAACTAAAACCAAACTTACGTATTTTGACTCGCTTAAGCGAGAAGCTGCTCGCTCAAGCGAGCTGGGTCCTGTGCGACCCAAAATGTGATTTTTCAAAGTGTTCCAAAACATAAACCTAAGCTTTCTAAGATGTTTGTTGGATTTATTAAGAATTGTTTAGATGATAAAAACTATATTATGAAGATGATTAAGATGAAATTATGTATGCTTATGTGCAAATAATTATACTTGCTAAACTTGAGTTGCCTTGTTGATGTTGAGTGGTCTTGTCCAGTTGGGGAGGGTATCCTAAGTGGTTGTTGTTGTTGGTTGCATGCTGATATGCTCCATTAAGATGTTGGGTTGTATGCAGATATACACCATAGAGTCATTTCATACTCATATGCATTTGTTGGGGGCTTATTGCCCTGGAATGTTTATCATTCACTGTTGGGGGCTTATTGCCCTGGAACGCTTTATCGTTCACCTGTTGGGGGCTTATTGCCCTGGGATGCTTTAACCATCCAAATTGTTGGGGGCTTATTGCCCTGGAATGCTTAGCATTCAACGCGCGTAGTTGGTACCACATGCATAATGCATTAGATGTTGATGGAGTCTTGCATTAGTTGTAGGGTTGAGTTGTCCTTTGGGATTATTGTTGGTGAGATGTCGCCACAAGTGCTGTTGTTGATGTTAATCAAGATGAATCAAAATGATAATGTTGAGATGATAATACTGTTGCTGATGGTTGTTATGAACTGTTGTTGTTTCAATTTACTTTGATGATTCATATATTTGTATATTACTTTTGATTTGTGAACTCACCCCTTCTGCTGGAATTGCCGCCTTGTGGGCAAGTGCAGGTAGTGAAGGCTTGTAGGTTGATGGCTCTTGTGTCTAGGGCTCTGATGCGTAACGGGATGGGGATATTACATGTTTAATTCTTCATTCCTTATGTGTCACTTGTTGAACTATGTTGCTGATTTCTTTATTGGAGAATATTGTTATGTTATGTTGCTGATTTCTTTATTGGAGAATATTGTTATGTTGAGGCCTTTGTGCAAAGGATTAATGTAGATGACTTGAGATATTTTTATAATAAATATTCCGCTGCAGAATTTTAATATAATGGAATTTGTTGATGTTTTTAAATAGTTTTATATTCTATTTAATAATTGTGAAAAGTAGATGTAATACTCCGTTGTTTGTTGAACTCTGATGATTGATGCATATTATTATGTCATATTGGGAACGGGGTGTTACAATTGGTATCAGAGCAAGTCGGTCCGTCAGACCATTAGAAGAGTCGTGTCGAGCCATGTAGAGTAGTGTGACAGGTTTAAACTGTCTTTGTTGTTCTAATTCTTGTTGTTATGTAGAACTATCGAGATGGCCGGAAGAAATGATGCTGCTCTTGCTGCTGCTTTGCAAGCAATGGCTCAAGTTGTTGGACAACAGCAAGGTGCGGGTGGAGCTGGTGAAGGTGTAAGGATGCTTGAGACCTTCTTGAGGAATCATCCACCAACCTTCAAGGGAAGGTACGACCCCGATGGAGCACAGACTTGGCTGAAGGAGGTCGAGAGGATCTTCCGGGTGATGCAGTGTACGGATGTTCAGATGGTGCGGTTTGGCACGCACATGTTAGCAGAAGAGGCTGACGACTGGTGGGTGAGTGTGCAGCCGGTGTTAGAGAATGAAGGTGCCGTGATTACATGGGCTGTGTTCCGAAGAGAGTTCTTGAGGAGGTATTTTCCGGAGGATGTCCGAGGTAAGAAGGAGATAGAATTCCTTGAGCTGAAGCAAGGAGACATGTCTATCACAGAGTATGCTGCTAAGTTCGTGGAGCTTGCCAAGTTTTATCCTCATTATGCTGCGGAGACTGCTGAGTTCTCCAAATGTATTAAGTTTGAAAATGGTCTGCGAGCTGATATCAAGCGGGCCATTGGCTATCAGAAGATCAGAGACTTCTCTGAGTTGGTGAGCAGTTGCCGTATTTATGAAGAGGACACCAAAGCTCACTATAAGATAATGAATGACCGTAAGGGTAAGGGGCAGCAGAGTCGCCCAAAGCCGTATAGTGCCCCAGCTGATAAAGGTAAGCAAAGGATGCATGATGAGAGGAGGCCAGCACGTAGAGATGCTCCTGCTGAGGTGGTTTGTTACAAGTGTGGTGTGAAAGGCCACAAGAGTAATGCTTGTACCCGTGATGAGAAGAAATGTTTCCGTTGTGGTAAGAAGGGCCATACTGTCACCGAATGCAAGCGTGGAGACATTGTTTGTTTCAACTGTAATGAAGAAGGTCACATTGGTTCCCAGTGCACTCAGCCTAAGAAGGCGCAGACCAGTGGTAGAGTTTTTGCCTTGACCGGTACTCAGACTGATCAGGAGGATCGACTTATCAGAGGTACTTGTTTCTTTAGTGGTACTCCTTTAATTGCTATAATAGATACTGGTGCAACGCATTGTTTCATTGCTATTAACTGTGCACAAAGATTGGGTTTGATTATGTCTGATATGAATGGGGAGATGGTTGTTGAAACTCCAGCTAAGGGTTCAGTAACTACTTCCCTTGTTTGTTTAAGTTGTCCGTTGTCTGTATTTGGTAGAGATTTCGAAGTGGACCTTGTCTGTTTGCCGTTAATGGGAATGGATGTAATATTGGGGATGAATTGGTTAGAATACAATCATGTTCTGATTAATTGCTTTACCAAGACTGTGCGGTTTTCTTCTGCCGAAGAAGAGAGTGGAGCAGAATTCTTATCCACTAAAGAGATGAAGCGGTTAGAGCAAGATGGTGTGTTGATGTTTTCCTTGTTGGCATACTTGTCGGTGGAGAACCAAGCTGTGATTGATAGATTGCCTGTTGTGAAAGAATTTCCTGAAGTTTTCCCTGATGAGATTCCAGATGTGCCACCGGAGAGAGAAGTGGAATTTTCGATAGACCTTGTGCCGGGTACGAAGCCTGTGTCGATGGCTCCTTACCGTATGTCAGCTTCGGAGTTGGCTGAATTGAAGAAACAATTAGAAGACTTGCTAGACAAGAAGTTTGTGAGACCGAGTGTTTCGCCGTGGGGAGCGCCGGTGTTGTTAGTCAAGAAGAAGGATGGTAGCATGCGGTTATGTATTGATTACCGTCAGTTGAATAAGGTGACTATTAAGAACAGGTATCCACTACCGAGGATTGATGATTTGATGGATCAATTGGTGGGTGCCCGCGTTTTTAGCAAGATTGATTTGAGGTCAGGTTACCATCAGATAAAGGTGAAGGATGAGGATATGCAAAAGACGGCGTTTAGGACGCGTTATGGTCATTATGAGTATAAGGTGATGCCTTTTGGTGTTACGAATGCACCTGGTGTGTTTGTGGAATATATGAACAGAATTTTTCATGAATATCTGGATCAGTTTGTTGTGGTCTTTATTGATGATATATTGATTTATTCTAAGACTGAAGCTGAGCATGCAGAGCATTTGAAGACTGTATTGCAAGTGCTGAAAGAGAAGAAGCTGTATGCCAAGCTGTCCAAGTGTGAGTTCTGGCTGAATGAAGTAAGTTTTCTTGGCCACATTATTTCTGGTAAAGGTATTGCTGTAGATCCTTCGAAGGTTGATGCTGTGTCGCAGTGGGAGACACCAAAGTCAGTTACTGAGGTAAGAAGTTTTCTTGGGTTGGCTGGTTATTACCGCAGGTTTATTGAAGGATTCTCGAAGTTAGCACTTCCTTTGACGCAGCTGACCTGTAAAGGAAAAGCATTTGTGTGGGATGCTCAATGTGAGAGTAGTTTCAATGAGTTGAAGCAAAGATTGACGACTGCTCCTATTTTGATTTTGCCGAAGCCAGAAGAACCTTTTGTTGTTTATTGTGATGCATCTAAGCTGGGATTAGGTGGTGTTTTGATGCAAGATGGCAAGGTGGTTGCGTATGCTTCTAGACAGCTGAGAGTGCATGAGAAGAATTATCCTACGCATGATCTAGAGTTGGCAGCCGTGGTGTTTGTTTTGAAAATTTGGAGGCATTATTTGTATGGTTCTAGATTCGAGGTGTTTAGCGATCATAAGAGTTTAAAGTACCTGTTTGATCAGAAGGAGTTGAACATGAGGCAGAGAAGGTGGCTTGAATTACTTAAGGATTATGATTTTGGTTTGAATTACCATCCTGGTAAAGCCAATGTGGTTGCTGATGCGTTGAGCAGAAAGACATTGCATATGTCGGCATTGATGGTGAAAGAGTTCGAGCTACTTGAACAGTTTAGGGACTTGAGTCTTGTTTGTGAAAGATCACCTCAGAGCGTGAAGTTGGGTATGTTGAAGATTAATAGTGACTTCTTGAATGATATCAAAGAGGCGCAGAAGCTGGATGTTAAGTTTGTGGATTTGATGGCTGCTAGTGATCAGAATGCGGATAGTGATTTCAAGGTTGATGACCAAGGTGTGTTGAGGTTTAGAGGAAGAATTTGTATACCTGAAGATGAGGGTTTGAAGAAGTTGATTTTAGAAGAAAGTCATAAGAGTAGTTTGAGTATTCATCCTGGAGCTACTAAAATGTATCATGACTTGAAGAAATTATTTTGGTGGTCCGGATTGAAGAAGGATGTTGCCCAATTTGTGTATGCGTGTTTGACTTGCCAGAAGTCTAAGGTTGAGCACCAGAAGCCTGCAGGGTTGTTGACCCCGTTAGATGTGCCTGAGTGGAAATGGGATAGCATTTCGATGGACTTTGTAACGAGTTTACCGAATACTTCAAGAGGGCATGATGCCATTTGGGTCGTGGTCGACAGGTTGACTAAGTCGGCGCACTTTATTCCGATCAATATCAGTTATCCGGTAGCTCAGTTGGCGGAAATTTATATCCGTGATATTGTGAAGTTGCATGGTGTTCCATCTAGTATTGTGTCGGATAGAGATCCGAGGTTTACTTCAAGGTTTTGGAAGAGCTTACAAGATGCCTTGGGTTCGAAGTTAAGATTGAGTTCGGCTTATCATCCGCAGACAGATGGTCAGTCGGAGAGAACTATCCAATCCTTGGAGGATTTGTTGAGGGTGTGTGTACTCGAGCAAGGTGGAGCTTGGGACAGCCACTTACCGTTGATAGAGTTTACCTATAACAATAGTTACCATTCGAGTATTGGTATGGCACCGTTCGAAGCTTTGTATGGTCGAAGGTGTAGAACTCCTCTATGTTGGTTTGAGTCGGGTGAAAGTGTTGTGTTAGGACCTGAGTTGGTACAGCAGACTACAGAAAAGGTCAAGATGATAAAGGAAAAGATGAAAGCATCGCAAGATCGTCAGAAGAGTTACCATGACAAAAGAAGGAAAGCCCTTGAGTTTCAAGAGGGTGAGCATGTGTTTATGAGGGTTACTCCGATGACGGGTGTAGGACGTGCATTGAAGTCGAAGAAGTTGACTCCAAAGTTCATTGGTCCTTATCAGATTTCCGAGAGAATTGGAACCGTGGCGTATCGGATTGGATTGCCACCACATCTATCAAACTTGCATGATGTGTTTCATGTGTCGCAGTTGAGAAAGTATGTAGCAGATCCTTCGCATGTTATTCCTAGGGACGATGTGCAAGTTAGAGATAATCTTACTGTTGAGACTTTGCCTTTGAGGATTGATGATCGTAAGGTGAAGCAGCTGAGAGGCAAGGAGATACCTCTGGTTAGAGTTGTTTGGGGCGGTGTAACCGGTGAGAGTTTGACTTGGGAATTGGAGAGCAAGATGCAAGAGTCCTATCCTGAGATGTTTGTTGCTTAAGGTATTATTTCGAGGACGAAATTCTCTAAGTTGGGGAGAGTTGTAACGCCCTAGTTGTTATTTTACTATTTTTGGTTGATTTAATATGTTTTATGTATTTTATATAATTTATGTGATTTATGTGAATAATTTGATGTGTTGTTATTTATCATATAATTATTTGTGTGATTTTGTTATTTAAGAAAATAGAAGAAAATATTATTATTTTGGGGATTTATGAAAATAGGAGGAATTGTTAATTAATTAGAATTAGTAGAGTTAGGAGGGGGTTAATGAAATTAAAAGAAAATTAAGTGAGGGAGTAAAGAAAGAAAAGGAGTTACACTTTGTAAGGAAATAGGAAAGTCAGTAAGGAAAGAATATTTTGTACGTACCAGTAAAAAGAACAGACAAGAGTTTTGGGAGAAAAGAGAAGAACCAAGAGGGAAGAGCTAGGAAGAGAGAACCTGTCCATTTGCTGTAGAAATTTGCTAAATTAAGGTAAGGGTGGGTTTACTCTTCAATTGTCAATATATATGTATATGATTTCATGAATTTGGATTGAAAATTGGTAGTTTTGGAACTAGGTTTATGAATATGTTGAATTGCTCATTCTTGATGAATTGTGCTGTTAATGATGTTGTTATGATATGTTCTGATGTTTTGTTGTGCCTTAAACCCATAAACATTGTTTCTAAACCATTTTGGGTGATTGGGGGATCAAAAATGGGATTTTTGGATGAAAATGGAGTTAGAATCGTAGGTTAGAATTCTGCCCAGATGAGTACTCGCTCAAGCGAAATGCCCTTCGCTCAAGCGAGCAACTTTTTGCCACGCCCAGTTTGGATTTTTAGCCGCTCGCTTAAGCGAGCCACGAGCGAACCCCAAGCGAGCAAAATGCTAACCTTCGTCATTTGCGTCGCTTAAGCGAGATTCCCGTCGCTTAAGCGAGATACGCCCAGGATAGTGTATTTAGCCTGTTCGCTTAAGCGAACCAGAAGCGAGCTTCAAGCGAACTAAAACCAAACTTACGTGTTTTGACTCGCTTAAGCGAGAAGCTGCTCGCTCAAGCGAGCTGGGTCCTGTGCGACCCAAAATGTGATTTTTCAAAGTGTTCCAAAACATAAACCTAAGCTTTCTAAGATGTTTGTTGGATTTATTAAGAATTGTTTAGATGATAAAAACTATATTATGAAGATGATTAAGATGAAATTATGTATGCTTATGTGCAAATAATTATACTTGCTAAACTTGAGTTGCCTTGTTGATGTTGAGTGGTCTTGTCCAGTTGGGGAGGGTATCCTAAGTGGTTGTTGTTGTTGGTTGCATGCTGATATGCTCCATTAAGATGTTGGGTTGTATGCAGATATACACCATAGAGTCATTTCATACTCATATGCATTTGTTGGGGGCTTATTGCCCTGGAATGTTTATCATTCACTGTTGGGGGCTTATTGCCCTGGAACGCTTTATCGTTCACCTGTTGGGGGCTTATTGCCCTGGGATGCTTTAACCATCCAAATTGTTGGGGGCTTATTGCCCTGGAATGCTTAGCATTCAACGCGCGTAGTTGGTACCACATGCATAATGCATTAGATGTTGATGGAGTCTTGCATTAGTTGTAGGGTTGAGTTGTCCTTTGGGATTATTGTTGGTGAGATGTCGCCACAAGTGCTGTTGTTGATGTTAATCAAGATGAATCAAAATGATAATGTTGAGATGATAATACTGTTGCTGATGGTTGTTATGAACTGTTGTTGTTTCAATTTACTTTGATGATTCATATATTTGTATATTACTTTTGATTTGTGAACTCACCCCTTCTGCTGAAATTGCCGCCTTGTGGGCAAGTGCAGGTAGTGAAGGCTTGTAGGTTGATGGCTCTTGTGTCTAGGGCTCTGATGCGTAACGGGATGGGGATATTACATGTTTAATTCTTCATTCCTTATGTGTCACTTGTTGAACTATGTTGCTGATTTCTTTATTGGAGAATATTGTTATGTTATGTTGCTGATTTCTTTATTGGAGAATATTGTTATGTTGAGGCCTTTGTGCCAAGGATTAATGTAGATGACTTGAGATATTTTTATAATAAATATTCCGCTGCAGAATTTTAATATAATGGAATTTGTTGATGTTTTTAAATAGTTTTATATTCTATTTAATAATTGTGAAAAGTAGATGTAATACTCCGTTGTTTGTTGAACTCTGATGATTGATGCATATTATTATGTCATATTGGGAACGGGGTGTTACAAGCAGCAAGAGCAGCATCATTTCTTCCAGCCATCTCGATAGTTCTACATAACAACAAGAATTAGAACAACAAAGACAGTTTAAACCTGTCACACTACACTACATGGCTCGACACGACTCTACTAATGGTCTGACAGACCGACCTGCTCTGATACCAATTGTAACACCCCGTTTCCCAAAATGACGTAATAATAATATAAATAATAATCATAATCAGAGTTATTCAACAAACAACGGAGTATTACACTACTTTTTCAAAATTAATTAAATAGAATATAAAAACTATTTAAAACCATCAACAATTTCATCATATTAAAATTCTGCAGCGGAAAATCTTTAATTAGAAATCATATTCAACAACTACATCATAATCTTGGCACAAAGGCCATTAACATAGTAAAATTGTTCGACAATTAAATCTCAACAACATCTTCTTCAAAGAAATGATACATAAAGGAATACAAGAAAGATAACGTTTCCCCGTCCCTACTATGTATCAGAGCCCTAGACGCAAGAGCCAACATCACTAGTCTTCGCTACCTGCACTTGCCCACAAGGCGGCAATTCCAGCAGAAGGGGTGAGTTCACAAATCAAAAGTAATATATAGATATACGAATCATGAAAATAAATTGAAAACAACAACAATATTAACAATCAGCAGCATCATTATCAACATCATCAACTCAACATTATCATCTTTATTCATCTTTGATTAACATCAACAACAAACACTTGTGGCGACACCTCACCAACAACAACTCACAACTGTCAACGCACACCTATGACAACTAATGCAAGACTTCAACAACGAATGCATTATGCAAATGTGGTACCAACTACGCGCGTTGAATGCTAAGCATTCCAGGGCAATAAGCCCCCAACAATTTGGATGGTTAAAGCATCCCAGGGCAATAAGCCCCCAACAGGTGAACGATAAAGCGTTCCAGGGCAATAAGCCCCCAACAGTGAATGATAAACATTCCAGGGCAATAAGCCCCCAACAAATGCAAATGAGTATGAATGACTCTATGGTGTATATCTGCATACAACCCAACATCTTAATGGAGCATATCAACATGCAACCAACAACAACAACAACTTAGGATACCCTCCCCAACTGGACAAGACCACTCACATCAACAAGGCAACTCAAATTTAGCAAAATATAATTATTTGCACATAAACATACATAAACCCCATCATAATCATCTTCATAATATAGTTTTTACCATCTAAACAATTCTTAATAAATCTAATAAACAAGTTAGGAAGCTTAGGTTTGGATTTAGAACACCTTAGAAAAATCACATTTTGGGTCGCACAGGACCCAGCTCGCTTAAGCGAGCAGCTTCTCGCTTGAGCGAGTCAAATCACGTAAGTTGGGTTTTTCCTCGCTTACGGCTCGCTCCTAGTTCGCTTAAGCGAACAGGTTAAATACACAATCCTGGGCAAAAATTAGCGTCTCTCGCTTAAGCGACGGGAATCTCGCTTAAGCGACGCAAATGACGAAAGTTTGGTTTTCACTCGCTCCTGGTTCGCTCGTGGCTCGCTTAAGCGAGCGACTAAAATTTCAGACTGGTCGTTGCAAAGAGTTTCTCGCTTGAGCGAAGGGTATCTCGCTTGAGCGAGTGCTCATCTGGGCAGAATTATAACCTACGATTTCTAACCCCATTTTCATCCAAAAAACCCAATTTTAATCCCCCAATCACCCAAAATGGTTTAGAAACAATGTTTATGGGTTTAAGGCACAACAAAACATCAGAACATATCATAATACATCATTAACAACACAATTCATCAAGAAATGAGCAATTCATCATATTCATAAACCTAGTTCCAAAACTACCAATTTTCAATCTAAATTCATGAAATCATATACATATATATTAACAATTGAATCATAAACCCACCCTTACCTTAATTCAGCAAATTTCTACAGCAAAATGATCAAGTTCTCTCTTCCTAGCTCTTCCCTCTTGGTTCTTCTCTTTTCTCCCAAAACTCTTGTTTGTTCTTTACTGTACGTACAAATTTTCTTTCCTTACTGACTTTCCTATTTCCTTACAAAGTGTAACCTCTCCTATTACTCTTAACTCCTCACTAAATTCCTTTTAATTTTCATTAACCCCCTCCTAACTTTACTAATTCTAAATAATTAATAATTCCTCCTATTTTCATAATTCCCCAAAATAATAATATTTCTTCTATTTTCTTAAATAATAAAATCATTACTAACTCTCATATAATAAAATATAATAAAATAGTAAACATCAATAATTCACATAAATCAGCATAAATTATATAAAATACATAAAACATATTAAATCAACCAAAAATAGTAAAATAACAACTAGGGCGTTACATTCTTCGGTTACCATTTCAAAGGTAATCGAAAGGCTTTATTTTCAGCACATTCGACGCTTACTATTTTAAACGTAATCGGCTGGATTTATTTTTCATGCATATTCGTCGGTTATTATTTCAAAGGTAATCGGCAAGATTTATTTTCATGCACATTCGTCGGTTACCATTTCAAAGGTAATCGGCAGGATTTATTTTCATGCAAATTCGTCAGTTACTAGTTCAAAAGTAATCGGCAAGATTTATTTTTCATGCATATTCGTTGGTAATCGGCAGTTTTTATTTTCAGCTTATTCGTCGGTTACTATTTCAAAGGTAATCGGCAAAATTTATGTTTCATGCTTATTCGTCGGTTACTATTTCAAAGGTAGTCGGCATGATTTATTTTCAGCACATTCGTTGGTTACTATTTCAAAGGTAATTGGCAGAATTTATTTTTCATGCTTATTCGTCGGTTACTATTTCAAAGGTAATCGGCATGATTTATTTTTCATGCATATTCGTCGGTTACTATTTCAAAAGTAATCGGCAAGATTTATTTTTCATGCATATTCGTCGGTTACTATTTCAAAGGTAATCAACAGGATTTATTTTCTTCCATATTTGTCGGTTACTATTTCAAAGGTAATCGGCAAGATTTATTTTCATGCACATTCGTCGGTTACCATTTCAAAGTTAATCTGCAGGATTTATTTTCTGCACATTCCTCGGTTACCATTTCAAAGGTAATCAACATGATTTATTTTCAGCACATTCGTCGGTCACCATTTCAAAGGTAATCGGAACGATTTATTTTCTTGCATATTCGTTTGTTATTATTTCAAAGGTAATCAGCAAGATTTATTTTCATGCACATTCGTGGGTTACCATTTCAAAGGTAATCGACAGGATATATTTTCAGCACATTCGTTGGGTACTATTTCAAAGGTAATCGACACGATTTATTTTCTTGCATATTTGTCGGTTCTATTGCAAAGGTAATCGGCAATGATTTATTTTCATGCACATTCGTGGGTTACCATTTCAAAGGTAATCGGCATGATTTATTTTCATGCAAACTCGTCAGTTACTAGTTCAAAAGTAATCGGCAAGATTTATTTTTCATGAATATTCGTAGGTAATCGGCAGGATTTATTTTCACCACATTCGTCGGTTACTATTTCAAAGGTAGTCGGCATGATTTATTTTCAGCACATTCGGTGGTTACTATTTCAAAGGTAATTGGCAGAATTTATTTTTCATGCTTATTCGTCGGTTACTATTTCAAAGGTAATCGGCATGATTTATTTTTCATGCATATTCGTCGGTTACTATTTCAAAAGTAATCGGCAAGATTTATTTTTCATGCATATTCGTCGGTTACTATTTCAAAGGTAATCGGCAGGATTTATTTTTCATGCTTATTCGTCGGTTACTATTTCAAAGGTAGTCGGCATGATTTATTTTCAGCACAATCGTCGGTTACTATTTCAAAGGTAATCGACAGGATTTATTTTTCATGTATATTCGTCGGTTACTATTTCAAAAGTAATCGACAAGATTTATTTTTCAAGCATATTCCTAGGTAATCGGCAGGATTTATTTTCACCACATTCGTCGGTTACTATTTCAAAGGTAATCGGCAGGATTTATTCTTCATGCTTATTCGTCGGTTACTATTTCAAAGGTAGTCGGCATGATTTATTTTCAGCACATTCGTCGGTTACCATTTCAAAGGTAATCAGAAGGATTTATTTTCATGCAAATTCGTCAGTTACTAGTTCAAAAGTAATCGGCAAGATTTATTTTTCATGAATATTCGTAGGTAATCGGCAGGATTTATTTTCACCACATTCGTCGGTTACTATTTCAAAGGTAATCGGCAGGATTTATTTTTCATGCTTATTCGTCGGTTACTATTTCAAAGGTAGTCGGCATGATTTATTTTCAGCACATTCATCGGTTACCATTTCAAAGGTAATCGGAAGGATTTATTTTCTTGCATATTCATTTGTTATTATTTCAAATGTAATCGGCAAGATTTATTTTCATGCACATTCGTGGGTTACCATTTCAAAGGTAATCGACAGGATATATTTTCAGCACATTCGTTGGGTACTATTTCAAAGGTAATCGACACGATTTATTTTCTTGCATATTTGTCGGTTCTATTGCAAAGGTAATCGGCAAAGATTTATTTTCATGCACATTCGTGGGTTACCATTTCAAAGGTAATCGGCATGATTTATTTTCATGCAAATTCGTCAGTTACTAGTTCAAAAGTAATCGGCAAGATTTATTTTTCATGAATATTCGTAGGTAATCGGCAGGATTTATTTTCACCACATTCGTCGGTTACTATTTCAAAGGTAATCGGCAGGATTTATTTTTCATGCTTATTCGTCGGTTACTATTTCAAAGGTAGTCGGCATGATTTATTTTCAGCACATTCGTTGGTTACTATTTCAAAGGTAATTGGCAGAATTTATTTTTCATGCTTATTCGTCGGTTACTATTTCAAAGGTAATCGGCATGATTTATTTTTCATGCATATTCGTCGGTTACTATTTCAAAAGTAATCGGCAAGATTTATTTTTCATGCATATTCGTCGGTTACCATTTCAAAGTTAATCTGCAGGATTTATTTTCTGCACATTCGTCGGTTACCATTTCAAAGGTAATCAACATGATTTATTTTCAGCACATTCGTCGGTCACCATTTCAAAGGTAATCGGAACGATTTATTTTCTTGCATATTCGTTTGTTATTATTTCAAAGGTAATCGGCAAGATTTATTTTCATGCACATTCGTGGGTTACCATTTCAAAGGTAATCGACAGGATATATTTTCAGCACATTCGTTGGGTACTATTTCAAAGGTAATCGACACGATTTATTTTCTTGCATATTTGTCGGTTCTATTGCAAAGGTAATCGGCAAAGATTTATTTTCATGCACATTTGTGGGTTACCATTTCAAAGGTAATCGACATGATTTATTTTCATGCAAATTCGTCAGTTACTAGTTCAAAAGTAATCGGCAAGATTTATTTTTCATGGATATTCGTAGGTAATCGGCAGGATTTATTTTCACCACATTCGTCGGTTACTATTTCAAAGGTAATCGGCAGGATTTATTTTTCATGCATATTCGTCGGTTCCTATTTCAAAAGTAATCGGCAAGATTTATTTTTCATGCATATTCGTCGGTTACTATTTCAAAGGTAGTCGGCATGATTTATTTTCTTGCATATTTGTCGGTTACTATTTCAAAGGTAATCGGCAAGATTTATTTTCATGCACATTCGTCGGGTACCATTTCAAAGGTAATCGGCAGGATTTATTTTCTGCGCATTCGTCGGTTACCATTTCAAAGGTAATCGACAGAATTTATTTTCAGCACATTCGTCGGTTACCATTTCAAAGGTAATCGGAAGGATTTATTTTCTTGCATATTCGTTTGTTATTATTTCAAAGGTAATCGGCAAGATTTATTTTCATGCACATTCGTGGGTTACCATTTCAAAGGTAATCGACAGGATATATTTTCAGCACATTCGTTGGTTACTATTTCAAAGGTAATCGATAGGATTTATTTTCTTGCATATTTGTCGGTTCTATTGCAAAGGTAATCGACAAAGATTTATTTTCATGCACATTCGTGGGTTACCAATTCAAAGGTAATTGGCATGATTTATTTTCAACCAAATTCGTCAGTTACTAGTTCAAAAGTAATCGGCAAGATTTATTTTTCATGAATATTCGTAGGTAATCGGCAGGATTTATTTTCACCACATTCGTCGGTTACTATTTCAAAGGTAATCGGCAGGATTTATTTTTCATGCTTATTCGTCGGTTACTATTTCAAAGGTAGTCGGCATGATTTATTTTCAGCACATTCGTTGGTTACTATTTCAAAGGTAATTGGCAGAATTTATTTTTCATGCTTATTCGTCGGTTACTATTTCAAAGGTAATCGGCATGATTTATTTTTCATGCATATTCGTCGGTTACTATTTCAAAAGTAATCGACAAGATTTATTTTTCATGCATATTCGTCGGTTACCATTTCAAAGTTAATCTGCAGGATTTATTTTCTGCACATTCGTCGGTTACCATTTCAAAGGTAATCAACATGATTTATTTTCAGCACATTCGTTGGTCACCATTTCAAAGGTAATCGGAACGATTTATTTTCTTGCATATTCGTTTGTTATTATTTCAAAGGTAATCAGCAAGATTTATTTTCATGCACATTCGTGGGTTACCATTTCAAAGGTAATCGACAGGATATATTTTCAGCACATTCGTTGGGTACTATTTCAAAGGTAATCGACACGATTTATTTTCTTGCATATTTGTCGGTTCTATTGCAAAGGTAATCAGCAAAGATTTATTTTCATGCACATTCGTGGGTTACCATTTCAAAGGTAATCAGCATGATTTATTTTCATGCAAATTCGTCAGTTACTAGTTCAAAAGTAATCGGCAAGATTTATTTTTCATGGATATTCGTAGGTAATCGGCAGGATTTATTTTCACCACATTCGTCGGTTACTATTTCAAAGGTAATCGGCAGGATTTATTTTTCATGCTTATTCGTCGGTTACTATTTCAAAGGTAGTCGGCATGATTTATTTTCAGCACATTCGTCGGTTACTATTTCAAAGGTAATCGGCAGGATTTATTTTTCATGCATATTCGTCGGTTCCTATTTCAAAAGTAATTGGCAAGATTTATTTTTCATGAATATTCGTCGGTTACTATTTCAAAGGTAATCAACAGGATTTATTTTCTTGCATATTTGTCGGTTACTATTTCAAAGGTAATCGGCAAGATTTATTTTCATGCACATTCGTCGGGTACCATTTCAAAGGTAATCGGCAGGATTTATTTTCTGCACATTCGTCGGTTACCATTTCAAAGGTAATGGACAGGATTTATTTTCAGCACATTCGTGGGTTACCATTTCAAAGGTAATCGACAAGATATATTTTCAGCACATTCGTTGGGTACTATTTCAAAGGTAATCGACACGATTTATTTTCTTGCATATTCGTCGGTTCAATTGCAAAGGTAATCGGCAAAGATTTATTTTCATGCACATTCGTGGGTTACCATTTCAAAGGTAATCGGCATGATTTATTTTCATGCAAATTCGTCAGTTACTAGTTCAAAAGTAATCGGCAAGATTTATTTTTCATGCATATTCGTAGGTAATCGGCAGGATTTATTTTCACCACATTCGTCGGTTACTATTTCAAAGGTAATCGGCAGGATTTATTTTTCATGCTTATTCGTCGGTTACTATTTCAAAGGTAGTCGGCATGATTTATTTTCAGCACATTCGTCGGTTACTATTTCAAAGGTAATCGGCAGGATTTATTTTTCATGCATATTCGTCGGTTACTATTTCAAAAGTAATTGGCTAGATTTATTTTTCATGCATAATCGTCGGTTACTATTTCAAAGGTAATCAACAGGATTTATTTTCTTGCATATTTGTCGGTTACTATTTCAAAGGTAATCGGCAAGATTTATTTTCATGCACATTCGTCGGGTACCATTTCAAAGGTAATCGGCAGGATTTATTTTCTGCACATTCGTCGGTTACCATTTCAAAGGTAATCGACAGGATTTATTTTCAGCACATTCGTCGGTTACCATTTCAAAGGTAATCGGAAGGATTTATTTTCTTGCATATTCGTTTGTTATTATTTCAAAGGTAATCGGCAAGATTTATTTTCATGCACATTCGTGGGTTACCATTTCAAAGGTAATCGACAAGATATATTTTCAGCACATTCGTCGGGTACTATTTCAAAGGTAATCGACACGATTTATTTTCTTGCATATTTGTCGGTTCAATTGCAAAGGTTATCGGCAAAGATTTATTTTCATGCACATTCGTGGGTTACCATTTCAAAGGTAATCGGCATGATTTATTTTCATGCAAATTCGTCAGTTACTAGTTCAAAAGTAATCGGCAAGATTTATTTTTCATGCATATTCGTAGGTAATCGGCAGGATTTATTTTCACCACATTCGTCGGTTACTATTTCAAAGGTAATCGGCAGGATTTATTTTTCATGCTTATTCGTCGGTTACTATTTCAAAGGTAGTCGGCATGATTTATTTTCAGCACAATCGTCGGTTACTATTTCAAAGGTAATCGGCAGGATTTATTTTTCATGTATATTCGTCAGTTACTATTTCAAAAGTAATCGACAAGATTTATTTTTCAAGCATATTCGTAGGTATTCGGCAGGATTTATTTTCACCACATTCGTCGGTTACTATTTCAAAGGTAATCGGCAGGATTTATTTTTCATGCTTATTCGTCGGTTACTATTTCAAAGGTAGTCGGCATGATTTATTTTCAGCACATTCGTCGGTTACCATTTCAAAGGTAATCGGCATGATTTATTTTCATGCAAATTCGTCAGTTACTAGTTCAAAAGTAATCGGCAATATTTATTTTTCATGAATATTCGTAGGTAATCGGCAGGATTTATTTTCACCACATTCGTCGGTTACTATTTCAAAGGTAATCGGCACGATTTATTTTTCATGCTTATTCGTCGGTTACTATTTCAAAGGTAGTCGGCATGATTTATTTTCAGCACATTCGTTGGTTACTATTTCAAAGGTAATTGGCAGAATTTATATTTCATGCTTATTCGTCGGTTACTATTTCAAAGGTAATCGGCATGATTTATTTTTCATGCATATTCGTCGGTTACTATTTCAAAAGTAATCGGCAAGATTTACTTTTCATGCATATTCGTCGGTTACCATTTCAAAGTTAATCTGCAGGATTTATTTTCTGCACATTCGTCGGTTACCATTTCAAAGGTAATCAACATGATTTATTTTCAGCACATTCGTCGGTCACCATTTCAAAGGTAATCGGAACGATTTATTTTCTTGCATATTCGTTTGTTATTATTTCAAAGGTAATCAGCAAGATTTATTTTCATGCACATTCGTGGGTTACCATTTCAAAGGTAATCGACAGGATATATTTTCAGCACATTCGTTGGGTACTATTTCAAAGGTAATCGACACGATTTATTTTCTTGCATATTTGTCGGTTCTATTGCAAAGGTAATCGGCAAAGATTTATTTTCATGCACATTCGTGGGTTACCATTTCAAAGGTAATCGGCATGATTTATTTTCATGCAAATTCGTCAGTTACTAGTTCAAAAGTAATCGGCAAGATTTATTTTTCATGAATATTCATAGGTAATCGGCAGGATTTATTTTCACCACATTCGTCGGTTACTATTTCAAAGGTAATCGACAGGATTTATTTTTCATGCATATTCGTCGGTTACTATTTCAAAAGTAATTGGCAAGATTTATTTTTCATGCATATTCGTCGGTTACTATTTCAAAGGTAATCAACAGGATTTATTTTCTTGCATATTTGTCGGTTACTATTTCAAAGGTAATCGGCAAGATTTATTTTCATGCACATTCGTCGGGTACCATTTCAAAGGTAATCGGCAGGATTTATTTTCTGCACATTCGTCGGTTACCATTTCAAAGGTAATGGACAGGATTTATTTTCAGCACATTCGTCGGTTACCATTTCAAAGGTAATCGGAAGGATTTATTTTCTTGCATATTCGTTTGTTATTATTTCAAAGGTAATCGGCAAGATTTATTTTCATGCACATTCGTGGGTTACCATTTCAAAGGTAATCGACAAGATATATTTTCAGCACATTCGTTGGGTACTATTTCAAAGGTAATCGACACGATTTATTTTCTTGCATATTTGTCGGTTCAATTGCAAAGGTAATCGGCAAAGATTTATTTTCATGCACATTCGTGGGTTACCATTTCAAACGTAATCGACATGATTTATTTTCATGCAAATTCGTCAGTTACTAGTTCAAAAGTAATCGGCAAGATTTATTTTTCATGCATATTCGTAGGTAATCGGCAGGATTTATTTTCACCACATTCGTCGGTTACTATTTCAAAGGTAATCGGCAGGATTTATTTTTCATGCTTATTCGTCGGTTACTATTTCAAAGGTAGTCGGCATGATTTATTTTCAGCACATTCGTCGGTTACTATTTCAAAGGTAATCGGCAGGATTTATTTTTCATGCATATTCGTCGGTTACTATTTCAAAAGTAATTGGCAAGATTTATTTTTCATGCATATTCGTCGGTTACTATTTCAAAGGTAATCAACAGGATTTATTTTCTTGCATATTTGTCGGTTACTATTTCAAAGGTAATCGGCAAGATTTATTTTCATGCACATTCGTCGGGTACAATTTCAAAGGTAATCGGCAGGATTTATTTTCTGCACATTCGTCGGTTACCATTTCAAAGGTAATCGACAGGATTTATTTTCAGCACATTCGTCGGTTACCATTTCAAAGGTAATCGGAAGGATTTATTTTCTTGCATATTCGTTTGTTATTATTTCAAAGGTAATCGGCAAGATTTATTTTCATGCACATTCGTGGGTTACCATTTCAAAGGTAATCGACAGGATATATTTTCTGCACATTCGTTGGGTACTATTTCAAAGGTAATCGACACGATTTATTTTCTTGCATATTTGTCGGTTCAATTGCAAAGGTAATCGGCAAAGATTTATTTTCATGCACATTCGTGGGTTACCATTTCAAAGGTAATCGGCATGATTTATTTTCATGCAAATTCGTCAGTTACTAGTTCAAAAGTAATCGGCAAGATTTATTTTTCATGCATATTCGTAGGTAATCGACAGGATTTATTTTCACCACATTCGTCGGTTACTATTTCAAAGGTAATCGGCAGGATTTATTTTTCATGCTTATTCGTCGGTTACTATTTCAAAGGTAGTCGGCATGATTTATTTTCAGCACATTCGTTGGTTACTATTTCAAAGGTAATTGGCAGAATTTATTTTTCATGCTTATTCGTCGGTTACTATTTCAAAGGTAATCGGCATGATTTATTTTTCATGCATATTCGTCGGTTACTAATTCAAAAGTAATCGGCAAGATTTATTTTTCATGCATATTCGTCGGTTACTATTTCAAAGGTAATCGGCAGGATTTATTTTTCATGCTTATTCGTCGGTTACTATTTCAAAGGTAGTCGGCATGATTTATTTTCAGCACAATCGTCGGTTACTATTTCAAAGGTAATCGGCAGGATTTATTTTTCATGTATATTCGTCGGTTACTATTTCAAAAGTAATCGACAAGATTTATTTTTCAAGCATATTCGTAGGTAATCGGCAGGATTCATTTTCACCACATTCGTCGGTTACTATTTCAAAGGTAATCGGCAGGATTTATTTTTCATGCTTATTCGTCGGTTACTATTTCAAAGGTAGTCGGCATGATTTATTTTCAGCACATTCGTCGGTTACCATTTCAAAGGTAATCAGAAGGATTTATTTTCATGCAAATTCGTCAGTTACTAGTTCAAAAGTAATCGGCAAGATTTATTTTTCATGAATATTCGTAGGTAATCGGCAGGATTTATTTTCACCACATTCGTCGGTTACTATTTCAAAGGTAATCGGCAGGATTTATTTTTCATGCTTATTCGTCGGTTACTATTTCAAAGGTAGTCGGCATGATTTATTTTCAGCACATTCGTCGGTTACCATTTCAAAGGTAATCGGAAGGATTTATTTTCTTGCATATTCGTTTGTTATTATTTCAAAGGTAATCGGCAAGATTTATTTTCATGCACATTCGTGGGTTACCATTTCAAAGGTAATCGACAGGATATATTTTCAGCACATTCGTTGGGTACTATTTCAAAGGTAATCGACACGATTTATTTTCTTGCATATTTGTCGGTTCTATTGCAAAGGTAATCGGCAAAGATTTATTTTCATGCACATTCGTGGGTTACCATTTCAAAGGTAATCGGAATGATTTATTTTCATGCAAATTCGTCAGTTACTAGTTCAAAAGTAATCGGCAAGATTTATTTTTCATGAATATTCGTAGGTAATCGGCAGGATTTATTTTCACCACATTCGTCGGTTACTATTTCAAAGGTAATCGGCAGGATTTATTTTTCATGCATATTCGTCGGTTACTATTTCAAAAGTAATTGGCAAGATTTATTTTTCATGCATATTCGTCGGTTACTATTTCAAAGGTAATCAACAGGATTTATTTTCTTGCATATTTGTCGGTTACTATTTCAAAGGTAATCGGCAAGATTTATTTTCATGCACATTCGTCGGGTACCATTTCAAAGGTAATCGGCAGGATTTATTTTCTGCACATTCGTCGGTTACCATTTCAAAGGTAATCGACAGGATTTATTTTCAGCACATTCGTTGGTTACCATTTCAAAGGTAATCGGAAGGATTTATTTTCTTGCATATTCGTTTGTTATTATTTCAAAGGTAATCGGCAAGATTTATTTTCATGCACATTCGTGGGTTACCATTTCAAAGGTAATCGACAGGATATATTTTCAGCACATTCGTTGGGTACTATTTCAAAGGTAATCGACACGATTTATTTTCTTGCATATTTGTCGGTTCAATTGCAAAGGTAATCGGCAAAGATTTATTTTCATGCACATTCGTGGGTTACCATTTCAAAGGTAATCGGCATGATTTATTTTCATGCAAATTCGTCAGTTACTAGTTCAAAAGTAATCGGCAAGATTTATTTTTCATGCATATTCGTAGGTAATCGGCAGGATTTATTTTCACCACATTCGTCGGTTACTATTTCAAAGGTAATCGGCAGGATTTATTTTTCATGCTTATTCGTCGGTTACTATTTCAAAGGTAGTCGGCATGATTTATTTTCAGCACATTCGTTGGTTACTATTTCAAAGGTAATTGGCAGAATTTATTTTTCATGCTTATTCGTCGGTTACTATTTCAAAGGTAATCGGCATGATTTATTTTTCATGCATATTCGTCGGTTACTATTTCAAAAGTAATCGGCAAGATTTATTTTTCATGCATATTCGTCGGTTACTATTTCAAAGGTAATCGACAGGATTTATTTTTCATGCTTATTCGTCGGTTACTATTTCAAAGGTAGTCGGCATGATTTATTTTCAGCACAATCGTCGGTTACTATTTCAAAGGTAATCGGCAGGATTTATTTTTCATGTATATTCGTCGGTTACTATTTCAAAAGTAATCGACAAGATTTATTTTTCAAGCATCTTCGTAGGTAATCGGCAGGATTTATTTTCACCACATTCGTCGGTTACTATTTCAAAGGTAATCGGCAGGATTTATTTTTCATGCTTATTCGTCGGTTACTATTTCAAAGGTAGTCGGCATGATTTATTTTCAGCACATTCGTCGGTTACCATTTCAAAGGTAATCAGAAGGATTTATTTTCATGCAAATTCGTCAGTTACTAGTTCAAAAGTAATCGGCAAGATTTATTTTTCATGAATATTCGTAGGTAATCGGCAGGATTTATTTTCACCACATTCGTCTGTTACCATTTCAAAGGTAATCGGAAGGATTTATTTTCTTGCATATTCGTTTGTTATTATTTCAAAGGTAATCGGCAAGATTTATTTTCATGCACATTCGTGGGTTACCATTTCAAAGGTAATCGATAGGATATATTTTCAGCACATTCGTTGGGTACTATTTCAAAGGTAATCGACACGATTTATTTTCTTGCATATTTGTCGGTTCTATTGCAAAGGTAATCGGCAAAGATTTATTTTCATGCACATTCGTGGGTTACCATTTCAAAGGTAATCGGCATGATTTATTTTCATGCAAATTCGTCAGTTACTAGTTCAAAAGTAATCGGCAAGATTTATTTTTCATGAATATTCCTAGGTAATCGGCAGGATTTATTTTCACCACATTCGTCGGTTACTATTTCAAAGGTAATCGGCAGGATTTATTTTTAATGCTTATTCGTCGGTTACTATTTCAAAGGTATTCGGCATGATTTATTTTCAGCACATTCGTTGGTTACTATTTCAAAGGTAATTGGCAGAATTTATTTTTCATGCTTATTCGTCGGTTACTATTTCAAAGGTAATCAGCATGATTTATTTTTCATGCATATTCGTCGGTTACTATTTCAAAAGTAATCGGCAAGATTTATTTTTCATGCATATTCGTCGGTTACCATTTCAAAGTTAATCTGCAGGATTTATTTTCTGCACATTCGTCGGTTACCATTTCAAAGGTAATCAACATGATTTATTTTCAGCACATTCGTCGGTCACCATTTCAAAGGTAATCGGAACGATTTATTTTCTTGCATATTCGTTTGTTATTATTTCAAAGGTAATCAGCAAGATTTATTTTCATGCACATTCGTGGGTTACCATTTCAAAGGTAATCGACAGGATATATTTTCAGCACATTCGTTGGGTACTATTTCAAAGGTAATCGACACGATTTATTTTCTTGCATATTTGTCGGTTCTATTGCAAAGGTAATCGGCAAAGATTTATTTTCATGCACATTCGTGGGTTACCATTTCAAAGGTAATCGGCATGATTTATTTTCATGCAAATTCGTCAGTTACTAGTTCAAAAGTAATCGGCAAGATTTATTTTTCATGAATATTCGTAGGTAATCGGTAGGATTTATTTTCACCACATTCGTCGGTTACTATTTCAAAGGTAATCGGCAGGATTTATTTTCCATGCATATTCGTCGGTTACTATTTCAAAAGTAATTGGCAAGATTTATTTTTCATGCATATTCGTCGGTTACTATTTCAAAGGTAATCAACAAGATTTATTTTCTTGCATATTTGTCGGTTACTATTTCAAAGGTAATCGGCAAGATTTATTTTCATGCACATTCGTCGGGTACCATTTCAAAGGTAATCGGCAGGATTTATTTTCTGCACATTCGTCGGTTACCATTTCAAAGGTAATGGACAGGATTTATTTTCAGCACATTCGTCGGTTACCATTTCAAAGGTAATCGGAAGGATTTATTTTCTTGCATATTCGTTTGTTATTATTTCAAAGGTAATCGGCAAGATTTATTTTCATGCACATTCGTGGGTTACCATTTCAAAGGTAATCGACAAGATATATTTTCAGCACATTCGTTGGGTACTATTTCAAAGGTAATCGACACGATTTATTTTCTTGCATATTTGTCGGTTCAATTGCAAAGGTAATCGGCAAAGATTTATTTTCATGCACATTCGTGGGTTACCATTTCAAAGGTAATCGGCATGATTTATTTTCATGCAAATTCGTCAGTTACTAGTTCAAAAGTAATCGGCAAGATTTATTTTTCATGCATATTCGTAGGTAATCGGCAGGATTTATTTTCACCACATTCGTCGGTTACTATTTCAAAGGTAATCGGCAGGATTTATTTTTCATGCTTATTCGTCGGTTACTATTTCAAAGGTAGTCGGCATGATTTATTTTCAGCACATTCGTTGGTTACTATTTCAAAGGTAATTGGCAGAATTTATTTTTCATGCTTATTCGTCGGTTACTATTTCAAAGGTAGTCGGCAGGATTTATTTTCACCACATTCGTCGGTTACTATTTCAAAGGTAATCGGCAGGATTTATTTTTCATGCTTATTCGTCGGTTACTATTTCAAAGGAAGTCGGCATGATTTATTTTCAGCACATTCGTCGGTTATTATTTCAAAGGTAATCGGCAGGATTTATTTTTCATGCATATTCGTCGGTTACTATTTCAAAAGTAATTGGCAAGATTTATTTTTCATGCATATTCGTCGGTTACTATTTCAAAGGTAATCAACAGGATTTATTTTCTTGCATATTTGTCGGTTACTATTTCAAAGGTAATCGGCAAGATTTATTTTCATGCACATTCGTCGGGTACCATTTCAAAGGTAATCGGCAGGATTTATTTTCTGCACATTCGTCGGTTACCATTTCAAAGGTAATCGACAGGATTTATTTTCAGCACATTCTTCGGTTACCATTTCAAAGGTAATCGGAAGGATTTATTTTCTTGCATATTCGTTTGTTATTATTTCAAAGGTAATCGGCAAGATTTATTTTCATGCACATTCGTGGGTTACCATTTCAAAGGTAATCGACAGGATATATTTTCAGCACATTCGTTGGGTACTATTTCAAAGGTAATCGACACGATTTATTTTCTTGCATATTTGTCGGTTCAATTGCAAAGGTAATCGGCAAGATTTATTTTTCATGCATATTCGTAGGTAATCGGCAGGATTTATTTTCACCACATTCGTCGGTTACTATTTCAAAGGTAATCTGCAGGATTTATTTTTCATGCTTATTCGTCGGTTACTATTTCAAAGGTAGTCGGCATGATTTATTTTCAGCACATTCGTCGGTTACTATTTCAAAGGTAATCGGCAGGATTTATTTTTCATGCATATTCGTCGGTTACTATTTCAAAAGTAATTGGCAAGATTTATTTTTCATGCATATTCGTCGGTTACTATTTCAAAGGTAATCAACAGGATTTATTTTCTTGCATATTTGTCGGTTACTATTTCAAAGGTAATTGGCAGAATTTATTTTTCATGCTTATTCGTCGGTTACTATTTCAAAGGTAATCAGCATGATTTATTTTTCATGCATATTCGTCGGTTACTATTTCAAAAGTAATCGGCAAGATTTATTTTTCATGCATATTCGTCGGTTACCATTTCAAAGTTAATCTGCAGGATTTATTTTCTGCACATTCGTCGGTTACCATTTCAAAGGTAATCAACATGATTTATTTTCAGCACATTCGTCGGTCACCATTTCAAAGGTAATCGGAACGATTTATTTTCTTGCATATTCGTTTGTTATTATTTCAAAGGTAATCAGCAAGATTTATTTTCATGCACATTCGTGGGTTACCATTTCAAAGGTAATCGACAGGATATATTTTCAGCACATTCGTTGGGTACTATTTCAAAGGTAATCGACACGATTTATTTTCTTGCATATTTGTCGGTTCTATTGCAAAGGTAATCGGCAAAGATTTATTTTCATGCACATTCGTGGGTTACCATTTCAAAGGTAATCGGCATGATTTATTTTCATGCAAATTCGTCAGTTACTAGTTCAAAAGTAATCGGCAAGATTTATTTTTCATGAATATTCGTAGGTAATCGGTAGGATTTATTTTCACCACATTCGTCGGTTACTATTTCAAAGGTAATCGGCAGGATTTATTTTCCATGCATATTCGTCGGTTACTATTTCAAAAGTAATTGGCAAGATTTATTTTTCATGCATATTCGTCGGTTACTATTTCAAAGGTAATCAACAAGATTTATTTTCTTGCATATTTGTCGGTTACTATTTCAAAGGTAATCGGCAAGATTTATTTTCATGCACATTCGTCGGGTACCATTTCAAAGGTAATCGGCAGGATTTATTTTCTGCACATTCGTCGGTTACCATTTCAAAGGTAATGGACAGGATTTATTTTCAGCACATTCGTCGGTTACCATTTCAAAGGTAATCGGAAGGATTTATTTTCTTGCATATTCGTTTGTTATTATTTCAAAGGTAATCGGCAAGATTTATTTTCATGCACATTCGTGGGTTACCATTTCAAAGGTAATCGACAAGATATATTTTCAGCACATTCGTTGGGTACTATTTCAAAGGTAATCGACACGATTTATTTTCTTGCATATTTGTCGGTTCAATTGCAAAGGTAATCGGCAAAGATTTATTTTCATGCACATTCGTGGGTTACCATTTCAAAGGTAATCGGCATGATTTATTTTCATGCAAATTCGTCAGTTACTAGTTCAAAAGTAATCGGCAAGATTTATTTTTCATGCATATTCGTAGGTAATCGGCAGGATTTATTTTCACCACATTCGTCGGTTACTATTTCAAAGGTAATCGGCAGGATTTATTTTTCATGCTTATTCGTCGGTTACTATTTCAAAGGTAGTCGGCATGATTTATTTTCAGCACATTCGTTGGTTACTATTTCAAAGGTAATTGGCAGAATTTATTTTTCATGCTTATTCGTCGGTTACTATTTCAAAGGTAGTCGGCAGGATTTATTTTCACCACATTCGTCGGTTACTATTTCAAAGGTAATCGGCAGGATTTATTTTTCATGCTTATTCGTCGGTTACTATTTCAAAGGAAGTCGGCATGATTTATTTTCAGCACATTCGTCGGTTACTATTTCAAAGGTAATCGGCAGGATTTATTTTTCATGCATATTCGTCGGTTACTATTTCAAAAGTAATTGGCAAGATTTATTTTTCATGCATATTCGTCGGTTACTATTTCAAAGGTAATCAACAGGATTTATTTTCTTGCATATTTGTCGGTTACTATTTCAAAGGTAATCGGCAAGATTTATTTTCATGCACATTCGTCGGGTACCATTTCATAGGTAATCGGCAGGATTTATTTTCTGCACATTCGTCGGTTACCATTTCAAAGGTAATCGACAGGATTTATTTTCAGCACATTCGTCGGTTACCATTTCAAAGGTAATCGGAAGGATTTATTTTCTTGCATATTCGTTTGTTATTATTTCAAAGGTAATCGGCAAGATTTATTTTCATGCACATTCGTGGGTTACCATTTCAAAGGTAATCGACAGGATATATTTTCAGCACATTCGTTGGGTACTATTTCAAAGGTAATCGACACGATTTATTTTCTTGCATATTTGTCGGTTCAATTGCAAAGGTAATCGGCAAGATTTATTTTTCATGCATATTCGTAGGTAATCGGCAGGATTTATTTTCACCACATTCGTCGGTTACTATTTCAAAGGTAATCTGCAGGATTTATTTTTCATGCTTATTCGTCGGTTACTATTTCAAAGGTAGTCGGCATGATTTATTTTCAGCACATTCGTCGGTTACTATTTCAAAGGTAATCGGCAGGATTTATTTTTCATGCATATTCGTCGGTTACTATTTCAAAAGTAATTGGCAAGATTTATTTTTCATGCATATTCGTCGGTTACTATTTCAAAGGTAATCAACAGGATTTATTTTCTTGCATATTTGTCGGTTACTATTTCAAAGGTAATCGGCAAGATTTATTTTCATGCACATTCGTCGGGTACCATTTCAAAGGTATTTATTTTTTGCACATTCGTCGGTTACCATTTCAAAGGTAATCGACAGGATTTATTTTCAGCACATTCGTCGGTTACCATTTCAAAGGTAATCGGAAGGATTTATTTTCTTGCATATTCGTTTGTTATTATTTCAAAGGTAATCGGCAAGATTTATTTTCATGCACATTCGTGGGTTACCATTTCAAAGGTAATCGACAGGATTTATTTTCAGCACATTCGTTGGTTACTATTTCAAAGGTAATAGGCATGATTTATTTTTCATGCATATTCGTCGGTTACTATTTCAAAAGTAATCGGCAAGATTTATTTTTCATGCATATTCGTCGGTTACTATTTCAAAGGTAATCGGCAGGATTTATTTTTCATGCTTATTCGTCGGTTACTATTTCAAAGGTAGTCGGCATGATTTATTTTCAGCACAATCGTCGGTTACTATTTCAAACGTAATCGGCAGGATTTATTTTTCATGTATATTCGTCGGTTACTATTTCAAAAGTAATCGACAAGATTTATTTTTCATGCATATTCGTAGGTAATCGGCAGGATTTATTTTCAGCACATTCGTTGGTTACTATTTCAAAGGTAATCGAGAGGATTTATTTTCTTGCATATTTGTCGGATCTATTGCAAAGGTAATCGGCAAAGATTTATTTTCATGCACATTCGTGGGTTACCATTTCAAAGGTAATCGGCATGATTTATTTTCATGCAAATTCGTCAGTTACTAGTTCAAAAGTAATCGGCAAGATTTATTTTTCATGAATATTCGTAGGTAATCGGCAGGATTTATTTTCAGCACATTCGTTGGTTACTATTTCAAAGGTAATTGGCAGAATTTATTTTTCATGCTTATTCGTCGGTTACTATTTCAAAGGTAGTCGGCAGGATTTATTTTCACCACATTCGTCGGTTACTATTTCAAAGGTAATCGGCAGGATTTATTTTTCATGCTTATTCGTCGGTTACTATTTCAAAGGAAGTCGGCATGATTTATTTTCAGCACATTCGTCGGTTACTATTTCAATGGTAATCGGCAGGATTTATTTTTCATGCATATTCGTCGGTTACTATTTCAAAAGTAATTGGCAAGATTTATTTTTCATGCATATTCGTCGGTTACTATTTCAAAGGTAATCAACAGGATTTATTTTCTTGCATATTTGTCGGTTACTATTTCAAAGGTAATTGGCAGAATTTATTTTTCATGCTTATTCGTCGGTTACTATTTCAAAGGTAATCAGCATGATTTATTTTTCATGCATATTCGTCGGTTACTATTTCAAAAGTAATCGGCAAGATTTATTTTTCGTGCATATTCGTCGGTTACCATTTCAAAGTTAATCTGCAGGATTTATTTTCTGCACATTCGTCGGTTACCATTTCAAAGGTAATCAACATGATTTATTTTCAGCACATTCGTCGGTCACCATTTCAAAGGTAATCGGAACGATTTATTTTCTTGCATATTCGTTTGTTATTATTTCAAAGGTAATCAGCAAGATTTATTTTCATGCACATTCGTGGGTTACCATTTCAAAGGTAATCGACAGGATATATTTTCAGCACATTCGTTGGGTACTATTTCAAAGGTAATCGACACGATTTATTTTCTTGCATATTTGTCGGTTCTATTGCAAAGGTAATCGGCAAAGATTTATTTTCATGCACATTCGTGGGTTACCATTTCAAAGGTAATCGGCATGATTTATTTTCATGCAAATTCGTCAGTTACTAGTTCAAAAGTAATCGGCAAGATTTATTTTTCATGAATATTCGTAGGTAATCGGTAGGATTTATTTTCACCACATTCGTCGGTTACTATTTCAAAGGTAATCGGCAGGATTTATTTTCCATGCATATTCGTCGGTTACTATTTCAAAAGTAATTGGCAAGATTTATTTTTCATGCATATTCGTCGGTTACTATTTCAAAGGTAATCAACAAGATTTATTTTCTTGCATATTTGTCGGTTACTATTTCAAAGGTAATCGGCAAGATTTATTTTCATGCACATTCGTCGGGTACCATTTCAAAGGTAATCGGCAGGATTTATTTTCTGCACATTCGTCGGTTACCATTTCAAAGGTAATGGACAGGATTTATTTTCAGCACATTCGTCGGTTACCATTTCAAAGGTAATCGGAAGGATTTATTTTCTTGCATATTCGTTTGTTATTATTTCAAAGGTAATCGGCAAGATTTATTTTCATGCACATTCGTGGGTTACCATTTCAAAGGTAATCGACAAGATATATTTTCAGCACATTCGTTGGGTACTATTTCAAAGGTAATCGACACGATTTATTTTCTTGCATATTTGTCGGTTCAATTGCAAAGGTAATCGGCAAAGATTTATTTTCATGCACATTCGTGGGTTACCATTTCAAAGGTAATCGGCATGATTTATTTTCATGCAAATTCGTCAGTTACTAGTTCAAAAGTAATCGGCAAGATTTATTTTTCATGCATATTCGTAGGTAATCGGCAGGATTTATTTTCACCACATTCGTCGGTTACTATTTCAAAGGTAATCGGCAGGATTTATTTTTCATGCTTATTCGTCGGTTACTATTTCAAAGGTAGTCGGCATGATTTATTTTCAGCACATTCGTTGGTTACTATTTCAAAGGTAATTGGCAGAATTTATTTTTCATGCTTATTCGTCGGTTACTATTTCAAAGGTAGTCGGCAGGATTTATTTTCACCACATTCGTCGGTTACTATTTCAAAGGTAATCGGCAGGATTTATTTTTCATGCTTATTCGTCGGTTACTATTTCAAAGGAAGTCGGCATGATTTATTTTCAGCACATTCGTCGGTTACTATTTCAAAGGTAATCGGCAGGATTTATTTTTCATGCATATTCGTCGGTTACTATTTCAAAAGTAATTGGCAAGATTTATTTTTCATGCATATTCGTCGGTTACTATTTCAAAGGTAATCAACAGGATTTATTTTCTTGCATATTTGTCGGTTACTATTTCAAAGGTAATCGGCAAGATTTATTTTCATGCACATTCGTCGGGTACCATTTCATAGGTAATCGGCAGGATTTATTTTCTGCACATTCGTCGGTTACCATTTCAAAGGTAATCGACAGGATTTATTTTCAGCACATTCGTCGGTTACCATTTCAAAGGTAATCGGAAGGATTTATTTTCTTGCATATTCGTTTGTTATTATTTCAAAGGTAATCGGCAAGATTTATTTTCATGCACATTCGTGGGTTACCATTTCAAAGGTAATCGACAGGATATATTTTCAGCACATTCGTTGGGTACTATTTCAAAGGTAATCGACACGATTTATTTTCTTGCATATTTGTCGGTTCAATTGCAAAGGTAATCGGCAAGATTTATTTTTCATGCATATTCGTAGGTAATCGGCAGGATTTATTTTCACCACATTCGTCGGTTACTATTTCAAAGGTAATCTGCAGGATTTATTTTTCATGCTTATTCGTCGGTTACTATTTCAAAGGTAGTCGGCATGATTTATTTTCAGCACATTCGTCGGTTACTATTTCAAAGGTAATCGGCAGGATTTATTTTTCATGCATATTCGTCGGTTACTATTTCAAAAGTAATTGGCAAGATTTATTTTTCATGCATATTCGTCGGTTACTATTTCAAAGGTAATCAACAGGATTTATTTTCTTGCATATTTGTCGGTTACTATTTCAAAGGTAATCGGCAAGATTTATTTTCATGCACATTCGTCGGGTACCATTTCAAAGGTAATCGGCAGGATTTATTTTTTGCACATTCGTCGGTTACCATTTCAAAGGTAATCGACAGGATTTATTTTCAGCACATTCGTCGGTTACCATTTCAAAGGTAATCGGAAGGATTTATTTTCTTGCATATTCGTTTGTTATTATTTCAAAGGTAATCGGCAAGATTTATTTTCATGCACATTCGTGGGTTACCATTTCAAAGGTAATCGACAGGATTTATTTTCAGCACATTCGTTGGTTACTATTTCAAAGGTAATAGGCATGATTTATTTTTCATGCATATTCGTCGGTTACTATTTCAAAAGTAATCGGCAAGATTTATTTTTCATGCATATTCGTCGGTTACTATTTCAAAGGTAATCGGCAGGATTTATTTTTCATGCTTATTCGTCGGTTACTATTTCAAAGGTAGTCGGCATGATTTATTTTCAGCACAATCGTCGGTTACTATTTCAAACGTAATCGGCAGGATTTATTTTTCATGTATATTCGTCGGTTACTATTTCAAAAGTAATCGACAAGATTTATTTTTCATGCATATTCGTAGGTAATCGGCAGGATTTATTTTCAGCACATTCGTTGGTTACTATTTCAAAGGTAATCGAGAGGATTTATTTTCTTGCATATTTGTCGGATCTATTGCAAAGGTAATCGGCAAAGATTTATTTTCATGCACATTCGTGGGTTACCATTTCAAAGGTAATCGGCATGATTTATTTTCATGCAAATTCGTCAGTTACTAGTTCAAAAGTAATCGGCAAGATTTATTTTTCATGAATATTCGTAGGTAATCGGCAGGATTTATTTTCAGCACATTCGTTGGTTACTATTTCAAAGGTAATTGGCAGAATTTATTTTTCATGCTTATTCGTCGGTTACTATTTCAAAGGTAGTCGGCAGGATTTATTTTCACCACATTCGTCGGTTACTATTTCAAAGGTAATCGGCAGGATTTATTTTTCATGCTTATTCGTCGGTTACTATTTCAAAGGAAGTCGGCATGATTTATTTTCAGCACATTCGTCGGTTACTATTTCAATGGTAATCGGCAGGATTTATTTTTCATGCATATTCGTCGGTTACTATTTCAAAAGTAATTGGCAAGATTTATTTTTCATGCATATTCGTCGGTTACTATTTCAAAGGTAATCAACAGGATTTATTTTCTTGCATATTTGTCGGTTACTATTTCAAAGGTAATCGGCAAGATTTATTTTCATGCACATTCGTCGGGTACCATTTCAAAGGTAATCGGCAGGATTTATTTTCTGCACATTCGTCGGTTACCATTTCAAAGGTAATCGACAGGATTTATTTTCAGCACATTCGTCAGTTACCATTTCAAAGGTAATCGGAAGGATTTATTTTCTTGCATATTCGTTTGTTATTATTTCAAAGGTAATCGGCAAGATTTATTTTCATGCACATTCGTGGGTTACCATTTCAAAGGTAATCGACAGGATATATTTTCAGCACATTCGTTGGGTACTATTTCAAAGGTAATCGACACGATTTATTTTCTTGCATATTTGTCGGTTCAATTGCAAAGGTAATCGGCAAGATTTATTTTTCATGCATATTCGTAGGTAATCGGCAGGATTTATTTTCACCACATTCGTCGGTTACTATTTCAAAGGTAATCTGCAGGATTTATTTTTCATGCTTATTCGTCGGTTACTATTTCAAAGGTAGTCGGCATGATTTATTTTCAGCACATTCGTCGGTTACTATTTCAAAGGTAATCGGCAGGATTTATTTTTCATGCATATTCGTCGGTTACTATTTCAAAAGTAATTGGCAAGATTTATTTTTCATGCATATTCGTCGGTTACTATTTCAAAGGTAATCAACATGATTTATTTTCTTGCATATTTGTCGGTTACTATTTCAAAGGTAATCGGCAAGATTTATTTTCATGCACATTCGTCGGGTACCATTTCAAAGGTAATCGGCAGGATTTATTTTTTGCACATTCGTCGGTTACCATTTCAAAGGTAATCGACAGGATTTATTTTCAGCACATTCGTCGGTTACCATTTCAAAGGTAATCGGAAGGATTTATTTTCTTGCATATTCGTTTGTTATTATTTCAAAGGTAATCGGCAAGATTTATTTTCATGCACATTCGTGGGTTACCATTTCAAAGGTAATCGACAGGATTTATTTTCAGCACATTCGTTGGTTACTATTTCAAAGGTAATAGGCATGATTTATTTTTCATGCATATTCGTCGGTTACTATTTCAAAAGTAATCGGCAAGATTTATTTTTCATGCATATTCGTCGGTTACTATTTCAAAGGTAATCGGCAGGATTTATTTTTCATGCTTATTCGTCGGTTACTATTTCAAAGGTAGTCGGCATGATTTATTTTCAGCACAATCGTCGGTTACTATTTCAAACGTAATCGGCAGGATTTATTTTTCATGTATATTCGTCGGTTACTATTTCAAAAGTAATCGACAAGATTTATTTTTCATGCATATTCGTAGGTAATCGGCAGGATTTATTTTCAGCACATTCGTTGGTTACTATTTCAAAGGTAATCGAGAGGATTTATTTTCTTGCATATTTGTCGGATCTATTGCAAAGGTAATCGGCAAAGATTTATTTTCATGCACATTCGTGGGTTACCATTTCAAAGGTAATCGGCATGATTTATTTTCATGCAAATTCGTCAGTCACTAGTTCAAAAGTAATCGGCAAGATTTATTTTTCATGAATATTCGTAGGTAATCGGCAGGATTTATTTTCACCACATTCGTCGGTTACTATTTCAAAGGTAATCGGCAGGATTTATTTTTCATGCTTATTCGTCAGTTACCATTTCAAAGGTAATGGACAGGATTTATTTTCTTGCATATTTGTCGGTTACTATTTCAAAGGTAATCGGCAAGATTTATTTTCATGCACATTCGTCGGGTACCATTTCAAAGGTAATCGGCAGGATTTATTTTCTGCACATTCGTCGGTTACCATTTCAAAGGTAATGGACAGGATTTATTTTCAGCACATTCGTCGGTTACCATTTCAAAGGTAATCGGAAGGATTTACTTTCTTGCATATTCGTTTTTTATTATTTCAAAGGTAATCGGCAAGATTTATTTTCATGCACATTCCTGGGTTACCATTTCAAAGGTAATCGACAGGATTTATTTTCAGCACATTCGTTGGTCACTATTTCAAAGGTAATCGAGAGGATTTATTTCCTTGCGTATTTGTCGGTTCTATTGCAAAGGTAATCGGCAAAGATTTATTTTCATGCACATTCGTGGGTTACCATTTCAAAGGTAATCGGCATGATTTATTTTCATGCAAATTCGTCAGTTACTAGTTCAAAAGTAATCGGCAAGATTTATTTTTCATGAATATTCGTAGGTAATCGGCAGGATTTATTTTCACCACATTCGTCGGTTACTATTTCAAAGGTAATCGGCAGGATTTATTTTTCATGCTTATTCGTCGGTTACTATTTCAAAGGTAGTCGGCATGATTTATTTTCAGCACATTCGTCGGTTACTATTTCAAAGGTAATCGGCAGTATTTATTTTTCATGCATATTCGTCGGTTACTATTTCAAAAGTAATTGGCAAGATTTATTTTTCATGCATATTCGTCGGTTACTATTTCAAAGGTAATCAACAGGATTTATTTTCTTGCATATTTGTCGGTTACTATTTCAAAGGTAATCGGCAAGATTTATTTTCATGCACATTCGTCGGGTACCATTTCAAAGGTAATCGGCAGGATTTATTTTCTGCACATTCGTCGGTTACCATTTCAAAGGTAATGGACAGGATTTATTTTCAGCACATTCGTCGGTTACCATTTCAAAGGTAATCGGAAGGATTTATTTTCTTGCATATTCGTTTTTTATTATTTCAAAGGTAATCGGCAAGATTTATTTTCATGCACATTCCTGGGTTACCATTTCAAAGGTAATCGACAGGATTTATTTTCAGCACATTCGTTGGTCACTATTTCAAAGGTAATCGAGAGGATTTATTTCCTTGCATATTTGTCGGTTCTATTGCAAAGGTAATCGGCAATGATTTATTTTCATGCACATTCGTGGGTTACCATTTCAAAGGTAATCGGCATGATTTATTTTCATGCAAATTCGTCAGTTACTAGTTCAAAAGTAATCAACAAGATTTATTTTTCATGAATATTCGTAGGTAATCGGCAGGATTTATTTTCACCACATTCGTCGGTTACTATTTCAAAGGTAATCGGCAGGATTTATTTTTCATGCTTATTCGTCGGTTACTATTTCAAAGGTAGTCGGCATGATTTATTTTCAGCACATTCGTTGGTTACTATTTCAAAGGTAATTGGCAGAATTTATTTTTCATGCTTATTCGTCGGTTACTATTTCAAAGGTAATCGGCAAGATTTATTTTTCATGCATATTCGTCGGTTACTATTTCAAAGGTAATCAACAGGATTTATTTTCTTGCATATTTGTCGGTTACTATTTAAAAGGTATTCGACAAGATTTATTTTCATGCACATTCGTCGGTTACCATTTCAAAGTTAATCGGCAGGATGTATTTTCTGCACATTCGTCGGTTACCATTTCAAAGGTAATCGACAGGATTTATTTTCAGCACATTCGTTTGTTACTATTTCAAAGGTAATCGGCATGATTTATTTTCATGCAAATTCGTCAGTTACTAGTTCAAAAGTAATCGGCAAGATTTCTTTTTCATGAATATTCGTAGGTAATCGGCAGGATTTATTTTCACCACATTCGTCGGTTACTATTTCAAAGGTAATCGGCAGGATTTATTTTTCATGCTTATTCGTCGGTTACTATTTCAAAGGTAGTCGGCATGATTTATTTTCAGCACATTCGTTGGTTACTATTTCAAAGGTAATTAGCAGAATATATTTTTCATGCTTATTCGTCGGTTACTATTTCAAAGGTAATCGGCATGATTTATTTTTCATGCATATTCGTCGGTTACTATTTCAAAAGTAATCGGCAAGATTTATTTTTCATGCATATTCGTCGGTTACTATTTCAAAGGTAATCGGCAGGATTTATTTTTCATGCTTATTCGTCGGTTACTATTTCAAAGGTAGTCGGCATGATTTATTTTCAGCACAATCGTCGGTTACTATTTCAAAGGTAATCGGCAGGATTTATTTTTCATGTATATTCGTCGGTTACTATTTCAAAAGTAATCGACAAGATTTATTTTTCATGCATATTCGTAGGTAATCGGCAGGATTTATTTTCACCACATTCGTCGGTTACTATTTCAAAGGTAATCGGCAGGATTTATTTTTCATGCTTATTCGTCGGTTACTATTTCAAAGGTAGTCGGCATGATTTATTTTCAGCACATTCGTCGGTTACCATTTCAAAGGTAATCAGAAGGATTTATTTTCATGCAAATTCGTCAGTTACTAGTTCAAAAGTAATCGGCAAGATTTATTTTTCATGCATATTCGTAGGTAATCGGCAGGATTTATTTTCACCACATTCGTCGGTTACTATTTCAAAGGTAATCGGCAGGATTTAATTTTCATGCTTATTCGTCGGTTACTATTTCAAAGGTAGTCGGCATGATTTATTTTCAGCACATTTGTCGGTTACCATTTCAAAGGTAATCGAAAGGATTTATTTTCTTGCATATTCGTTTGTTATTATTTCAAAGGTAATCGGCAAGATTTATTTTCATGCACATTCGTGGGTTACCATTTCAAAGGTAATCGACAGGATATATTGTCAGCACATTCGTTGGGTACTATTTCAAAGGTAATCGACACGATTTATTTTCTTGCATATTTGTCGGTTCAATTGCAAAGGTAATCGGCAAAGATTTATTTTCATGCACATTCGTGGGTTACCATTTCGAAGGTAATCGGCATGATTTATTTTCATGCAAATTCGTCAGTTACTAGTTCAAAAGTAATCGGCAAGATTTATTTTTCATGCATATTCGTAGGTAATCGGCAGGATTTATTTTCACCACATTCGTCGGTTACTATTTCAAAGGTAATCGGCAGGATTTATTTTTCATGCTTATTCGTCGGTTACTATTTCAAAGGTAGTCGGCATGATTTATTTTCAGCACATTCGTCGGTTACTATTTCAAAGGTAATCGGCAGGATTTATTTTTCATGCATATTCGTCGGTTACTATTTCAAAAGTAATTGGCAAGATTTATTTTTCATGCATATTCGTCGGTTATTATTTCAAAGGTAATCAACAGGATTTATTTTCTTGCATATTTGTCGGTTACTATTTCAAAGGTAATCGGCAAGATTTATTTTCATGCACATTCGTCGGGTACCATTTCAAAGGTAATCGGCAGGATTTATTTTCTGCACATTCGTCGGTTACCATTTCAAAGGTAATCGACATGATTTATTTTCAGCACATTCGTCGGTTACCATTTCAAAGGTAATCAGAAGGATTTATTTTCTTGCATATTCGTTTGTTATTATTTCAAAGGTAATCGGCAAGATTTATTTTCATGCACATTCGTGGGTTACCATTTCAAAGGTAAACGACAGGATTTATTTTCAGCACATTCGTTGGTTACTATTTCAAAGGTAATCGAGAGGATTTATTTTCTTGCATATTTGTCGGTTCTATTGCAAAGGTAATCGGCAAAGATTTATTTTCATGCACATTCGTGGGTTACCATTTCAAAGGTAATCGGCATGATTTATTTTCATGCAAATTCGTCAGTTACTAGTATAAAAGTAATCGACAATATTTATTTTTCATGAATATTCGTAGGTAATCGGCAGGATTTATTTTCACCACATTCGTCGGTTACTATTTCAAAGGTAATCGGCATGATTTATTTTTCATGCTTATTCGTCGGTTTCTATTTCAAAGGTAGTCGGCATGATTTATTTTCAGCATATTCGTTGGTTACTATTTCAAAGGTAATTGGCAGAATTTATTTTTCATGCTTATTCGTCGGTTACTATTTCAAAGGTAATCGGCAAGATTTATTTTTCATGCATATTCGTCGGTTACTATTTCAAAGGTAATCAACAGGATTTATTTTCTTGCATATTTGTCGGTTACTATTTCAAAGGTATTCGGCAAGATTTATTTTCATGCACATTCGTCGGTTACCATTTCAAAGTTAATCGGCAGGATGTATTTTCTGCACATTCGTCGGTTACCATTTCAAAGGTAATCGACAGGATTTATTTTCAGCACATTCGTCGGTTACCATTTCAAAGGTAATCGGAAGGATTTATTTTCTTGCATATTCGTTTGTTATTATTTCAAAGGTAATCGGCAAGATTTATTTTCATGCACATTCGTGGGTTACCATTTCAAAGGTAATCGACAGGATTTATTTTCATCACATTCGTTGGTTACTATTTCAAAGGTAATCGAGAGGATTTATTTTCTTGCATATTTGTCGGTTCTATTGCAAAGGTAATCGGCAAAGATTTATTTTCATGCACATTCGTTGGTTACCATTTCAAAGGTAATCGACATGATTTATTTTCATGCAAATTCGTCAGTTACTAGTTCAAAAGTAATCGACAAGATTTATTTTTCATGCATATTCGTAGGTAATCGGCAGGATTTATTTTCACCACATTCGTCGGTTACTATTTCAAAGGTAATCGGCAGGATTTATTTTTCATGCTTATTCGTCGGTTACTATTTCAAAGGTAGTCGGCATGATTTATTTTCAGCACATTCGTTGGTTACTATTTCAAAGGTAATTGGCAGAATTTATTTTTCATGCATATTCGTCGGTTACTATTTCAAAAGTAATCGGCAAGATTTATTTTTCATGCATATTCGTCGGTTACTATTTGAAAGGTAATCAACAGGATTTATTTTCTTGCATATTTGTCGGTTACTATTTCAAAGGTAATCGGCAAGATTTATTTTCATGCACATTCGTCGGTTACCATTTCAAAGTTAATCGGCAGGATTTATTTTCTGCACATTCGTCGGTTACCATTTCAAAGGTAATCGACAGGATTTATTTTCAGCACATTCGTCGGTTACTGTATTACCCCGCTCGTCACTTTGGAATTACATCAGTCGAAGGTGCGCCAGAGAACAATGTTTATGGGATTCAAGTACGTTAAAGGATGTTGTTATGCAATGTCAGAGATAGAAAGACCTAGACTAGGGGCATTTCAGTATTTT
This sequence comes from Medicago lupulina, assembly GCA_958299785.1. Lineage (NCBI taxonomy): Eukaryota > Viridiplantae > Streptophyta > Magnoliopsida > Fabales > Fabaceae > Medicago > Medicago lupulina. The sequence continues at coordinate 37,702,007 of OY283143.1, read as the reverse complement.
CGCACAAGGAGTATATAAGAGTGTTTGGCCAAGATTATTTCATTATGCAAAACTCTTTCTCTCTCTAAGCTTGAGCTAAAACTCTTCTCCTCCTTTCTCTCTCTACAAGGCCGCCCCTCTCCCTCTCCTATTCATCTCTCAATCTAAGTTTTGTGCAATTGGTAAGCAAGCATGGATTATTGGCACATCATAAGCAAGAAGCATCAAAAGGAAGGATCTTGGTAAGCTTAATAAGGGGGTTTCAAGAGCTAGGGTTTGGATTGAAGAAGATTAAGTGCTAGAGCCTGAGGAATGCTGTAACTATTTAAGGTGAGTTCTTAGATAGAAATCCTACCTCTGTTATGTGTACCTAATGCTAGAATTATGGGTTAGTTCATTCATAAGTTAGGTTTTAATAAAGTTTCCCCCTTTTGATTAAATCTGTCCAAATTATGTTGTTTGTTGCCATGAATCGAAAGAATTATGTTATATATGTTCTCTGGTTGATATGCATGCGTTAATGGCTTGAATTCTAGTGATTTCTGCTCAAAACACGATTTATGCAGGTCTGTTATGGATGAACATCGCTTAAGCGAAGCACTGTTCGCTTAAGCGAACAGCAACCCAGAATTTTGACATGAACTTCGCTTGAAGGTTCGCTTAAGTGAACCCCTCAGCGAACTGCTCGCTTGAGATTTCGCTTAAGCGAACTGGGCCAGGACAGCATGTCCGAAAAACTGTTTTCTAACGCGTCTATGCCATCCGAAACATTCCTGATAAACTTTTAACGCAAATGATCTTTGAAAGAAAGCAGAAACACGTGATAGTAGGCCAAGACTATGCATAAAACATACGTTTTATCGAATGATTAGAATTATGGCAATAATCGCAAATTGGTGGGGATTAATCATGGGTTATGTTATGTTAAGTTCACAATGAGCTATGAATAGAAATGCAGGTCTAGGGGTAAGTAAGTCATAGAGCCTCGACTTAGGCAGTCGAGAACTAGTAAGCAATCTTAAAGAATGAAGTCCCTAGGTATCTTATGATACGACACCGAGCGGCGAGCTAGTTTATGATCGATATGTTTATGTTATGCTATGCCTATGTTTATGATATGTTGGACTATGAATAAAACTATGTTTTATGCTAGGTCATGTCGTGTCTCTGACTATCCATGCTAGAATGGGATACCGGAGGTTCACACCAGGTGAACGATTTAGCCGTAAGGAAGCCGCACGACATGGTGGAGTCCGATGTTCCCTAGCTAGGTTCATCGGTTATGTTTTGGAATATACTCGGGGTTACTCCACTCGACTATATTCCGTAAAATCAACTTAGATAATCTTTCAGACCTTATTAATGAATTGCACATGATTATGTTACGATTATGACTATGTTACGATTATGTTTATGCTAAGAGGTTAGATACGTATAGCTTAGGCTATAGAACTAGTTATGTATGCCTACTGGCGACGATCTTAGGTTCCCTAATCGTTCGGTTTAGTACCGTGTCATGAATATGTTAGGTTATGTCTTGATGCGTTTAGTGCATCTTGAGTTAGCGGTCCTAGGATCCCTTGACCGCCATGACACGAAGGAAGCAAATAAGATGACCCTATGACGGCTTTAGCTTTGCACGACCGTCTATGTAAGCCTCACACACGACGCCCAGCAGTCAGGTAGCGTCCTAGACACGTGGTGGCTATAGGTTTCCCAGAAGTCACCTATAGCCTAGGATTAGGAGAACTCACTGAGACATTATGTCTCATCCCAATCCTTATTTGTTTCAGACTAGCAGAGCAGTTGAGCAAGTTTATCGCCGGATGGATATTCAGCAAGGACTCGTTCGTACCCGCTGCAGGATGTTCGCAAGGATTTCAAGAATGTACTTTTATAATATTTGGATTGTTGTATGGTATCTCCTATGTACGAACGTGAATTTGTTGTATACAATATTCATTCGAAGTAATTTAAGTTGTAAATTTTAATGTATCCAGTACTAATTTTAATGCACATGCTAAACTTTCTAGATACGTTTAGTATGGGTGTTTCAGTTACCATTTCAAAGGTAATCGGAAGGATTTATTTTCTTGCATATTCGTTTGTTATTATTTCAAAGGTAATCGGCAAGATTTATTTTCATGCACATTCGTCGGTTACCATTTCAAAGGTAATCGATACGATTTATTTTCAGCACATTCGTCGGTTACTATTTCAAAGGTAATCGGAAGGATTTATTTTCTTGCATATTCGTCGGTTACTATTTCAAAGGTAATCGGAAGGATTTATTTTCTTGCATATTTGTCGGTTACTATTTCAAAGGTAATCGGCAAGATTTATTTTCATGCACATTCGTCGGTTACCATTTCAAAGGTAATCAGAAGGATTTATTTTCATGCATATTCGTCGGTTACTATTTCAAAAGTAGTCGGCATGATTTATTTTCAGCACATTCGTTGGTTACTATTTCAAAGGTAATTGGCAGAATTTATTTTTCATGCATATTCGTCGGTTACTATTTCAAAAGTAATCGGCAAGATTTATTTTTCATGCATATTCGTCGGTTACTATTTTAAAGGTAATCAACAGGATTTATTTTCTTGCATATTTGTCGGTTACTATTTCAAAGGTAATCGGCAAGATTTACTTTCATGCACATTCGTCGGTTACCATTTCAAAGTTAATCGGCAGGATTTATTTTCTGCACATTCGTCGGTTACCATTTCAAAGGTAATCGACAGGATTTATTTTCAGCACATTCGTCGGTTACTGTATTACCCCGCTCGTCACTTTGGAATTACATCAGTCGAAGGTGCGCCAGAGAACAATGTTTATGGGATTCAAGTACGTTAAAGGATGTTGTTATGCAATGTCAGAGATAGAAAGACCGAGACCAGGGGCATTTCAGTATTTTCGCACAAGGAGTATATAAGAGTGTTTGGCCAAGATTATTTCATTATGCAAAACTCTTTCTCTCTCTAAGCTTGAGCTAAAACTCTTCTCCTCCTTTCTCTCTCTACAAGGCCGCCCCTCTCCCTCTCCTATTCATCTCTCAATCTAAGTTTTGTGCAATTGGTAAGCAAGCATGGATTATTGGCACATCATAAGCAAGAAGCATCAAAAGGAAGGATCTTGGTAAGCTTAATAAGGGGGTTTCAAGAGCTAGGGTTTGGATTGAAGAAGATTAAGTGCTAGAGCCTGAGGAATGCTGTAACTATTTAAGGTGAGTTCTTAGATAGAAATCCTACCTCTGTTATGTGTACCTAATGCTAGAATTATGGGTTAGTTCATTCATAAGTTAGGTTTTAATAAAGTTTCCCCCTTTTGATTAAATCTGTCCAAATTATGTTGTTTGTTGCCATGAATCGAAAGAATTATGTTATATATGTTCTCTGGTTGATATGCATGCGTTAATGGCTTGAATTCTAGTGATTTCTGCAAAAAACACGATTTATGCAGGTCTGTTACGGATGAACATCGCTTAAGCGAAGCACTGTTCGCTTAAGCGAACAGCAACCCAGAATTTTGACATGAACTTCGCTTGAAGGTTCGCTTAAGTGAACCCCTCAGCGAACTGCTCGCTTGAGATTTCGCTTAAGCGAACTGGGCCAGGACAGCATGTCCGAAAAACTGTTTTCTAACGCGTCTATGCCATCCGAAACATTCCTGATACACTTTTAACGCAAATAATCTTTGAAAGAAAGCAGAAACACGTGATAGTAGGCCAAGACTATGCATAAAACATACGTTTTATCGAATGATTAGAATTATGGCAATAATCGCAAATTGGTGGGGATTAATCATGGGTTATGTTATGTTAAGTTCACAATGAGCTATGAATAGAAATGCAGGTCTAGGGGTAAGTAAGTCATAGAGCCTCGACTTAGGCAGTCGAGAACTAGTAAGCAATCTTAAAGAATGAAGTCCCTAGGTATCTTATGATACGACACCGAGCGGCGAGCTAGTTTATGATCGATATGTTTATGTTATGCTATGCCTATGTTTATGATATGTTGGACTATGAATAAAACTATGTTTTATGCTAGGTCATGTCGTGTCTCTGACTATCCATGCTAGAATGGGATACCGGAGGTTCACACCAGGTGAACGATTTAGCCGTAAGGAAGCCGCACGACATGGTGGAGTCCGATGTTCCCTAGCTAGGTTCATCGGTTATGTTTTGGAATATACTCGGGGTTACTCCACTCGACTATATTCCGTAAAATCAACTTAGATAATCTTTCAGACCTTATTAATGAATTGCACATGATTATGTTACGATTATGACTATGTTACGATTATGTTTATGCTAAGAGGTTAGATACGTATAGCTTAGGCTATAGAACTAGTTATGTATGCCTACTGGCAACGATCTTAGGTTCCCTAATCGTTCGGTTTAGTACCGTGTCATGAATATGTTAGGTTATGTCTTGATGCGTTTAGTGCATCTTGAGTTAGCGGTCCTAGGATCCCTTGACCGCCATGACACGAAGGAAGCAAATAAGATGACCCTATGACGGCTTTAGCTTTGCACGACCGTCTATGTAAGCCTCACACACGACGCCCAGCAGTCAGGTAGCGTCCTAGACACGTGGTGGCTATAGGTTTCCCAGAAGTCACCTATAGCCTAGGATTAGGAGAACTCACTGAGACATTATGTCTCATCCCAATCCATATTTGTTTCAGACTAGCAGAGCAGTTGAGCAAGTTTATCGCCGGATGGATATTCAGCAAGGACTCGTTCGTACCCGCTGCAGGATGTTCGCAAGGATTTCAAGAATGTACTTTTATAATATTTGGATTGTTGTATGGTATCTCCTATGTACGAACGTGAATTTGTTGTATACAATATTCATTCGAAGTAATTTAAGTTGTAAATTTTAATGTATCCAGTACTAATTTTAATGCACATGCTAAACTTTCTAGATACGTTTAGTATGGGTGTTTCAGTTACCATTTCAAAGGTAATCGGAAGGATTTATTTTCTTGCATATTCGTTTGTTATTATTTCAAAGGTAATCGGCAAGATTTATTTTCATGCACATTCGTCGGTTACCATTTCAAAGGTAATCGATACGATTTATTTTCAGCACATTCGTCGGTTACTATTTCAAAGGTAATCGGAAGGATTTATTTTCTTGCATATTTGTCGGTTACTATTTCAAAGGTAATCGGCAAGATTTATTTTCATGCACATTCGTCGGTTACCATTTCAAAGGTAATCAGAAGGATTTATTTTCATGCATATTCGTCGGTTACTATTTCAAAAGTAATCGGCAAGATTTATTTTTCATGCATATTCATTGGGTACTATTTCAAAGGTAATCGGCAGGATTTATTTTCAGCACATTCGTCGGTGACTATTTTAAAGGTAATCGGCAGGATTTATTTTTCATGCATATTCGTCGGTTACTATTTCAAAAGTAGTCGGCAAGATTTATTTTTCATGCATATTCGTCGGTTACTATTTCAAATGAAATCGGCAGGATTTATTTTCGGCACATTCGTCGGTTAGCATTTCAAAGGTAATCGGCAGTATTTATTTTCTTGCATATTTGTCGGTTATTATTTCAAAGGTAATAGACAAGATTTATTTTCATGCACATTCGTCGGTTACCATTTCAAAGGTAATCGGAAGGATTTATTTTCTTGCATATTCGTCGGTTATTATTTCAAAGGTAATCGGAAAGATTTATTTTCATGCACATTCGTCGGTTACCATTTCAAAGTTAATCGGCAGGATTTATTTTCTGCACATTCGTCGGTTACCATTTCAAAGGTAATCGACAGGATTTATTTTCAGCACATTCGTCGGTTACTGTATTACCCCGCTCGTCACTTTGGAATTACATCAGTCGAAGGTGCGCCAGAGAACAATGTTTATGGGATTCAAGTACGTTAAAGGATGTTGTTATGCAATGTCAGAGATAGAAAGACCGAGACCAGGGGCATTTCAGTATTTTCGCACAAGGAGTATATAAGAGTGTTTGGCCAAGATTATTTCATTATGCAAAACTCTTTCTCTCTCTAGGCTTGAGCTAAAACTCTTCTCCTCCTTTCTCTCTCTACAAGGCCGCCCCTCTCCCTCTCCTATTCATCTCTCAATCTAAGTTTTGTGCAATTGGTAAGCAAGCATGGATTATTGGCACATCATAAGCAAGAAGCATCAAAAGGAAGGATTTTGGTAAGCTTAATAAGGGGGTTTCAAGAGCTAGGGTTTGGATTGAAGAAGATTAAGTGCTAGAGCCTGAGGAATGCTGTAACAATTTAAGGTGAGTTCTTAGATAGAAATCCTACCTCTGTTATGTGTACCTAATGCTAGAATTATGGGTTAGTTCATTCATAAGTTAGGTTTTAATAAAGTTTCCCCCTTTTGATTAAATCTGTCCAAATTATGTTGTTTGTTGCCATGAATCGAAAGAATTATGTTATATATGTTCTCTGGTTGATATGCATGCGTTAATGGCTTGAATTCTAGTGATTTCTGCTCAAAACACGATTTATGCAGGTCTGTTACGGATGAACATCGCTTAAGCGAAGCACTGTTCGCTTAAGCGAACAACAACCCAGAATTTTGACATGAACTTCGCTTGAAGGTTCGCTTAAGTGAACCCCTCAGCGAACTGCTCGCTTGAGATTTCGCTTAAGCGAACTGGGCCAGGACAGCATGTCCGAAAAACTGTTTTCTAACGCGTCTATGCCATCCGAAACATTCCTGATACACTTTTAACGCAAATGATCTTTGAAAGAAAGCAGAAACACGTGATAGTAGGCCAAGACTATGCATAAAACATACGTTTTATCGAATGATTAGAATTATGGCAATAATCGCAAATTGGTGGGGATTAATCATGGGTTATGTTATGTTAAGTTCACAATGAGCTATGAATAGAAATGCAGGTCTAGGGGTAAGTAAGTCATAGAGCCTCGACTTAGGCAGTCGAGAACTAGTAAGCAATCTTAAAGAATGAAGTCCCTAGGTATCTTATGATACGACACCGAGCGGCGAGCTAGTTTATGATCGATATGTTTATGTTATGCTATGCCTATGTTTATGATATGTTGGACTATGAATAAAACTATGTTTTATGCTAGGTCATGTCGTGTCTCTGACTATCCATGCTAGAATGGGATACCGGAGGTTCACACCAGGTGAACGATTTAGCCGTAAGGAAGCCGCACGACATGGTGGAGTCCGATGTTCCCTAGCTAGGTTCATCGGTTATGTTTTGGAATATACTCGGGGTTACTCCACTCGACTATATTCCGTAAAATCAACTTAGATAATCTTTCAGACCTTATTAATGAATTGCACATGATTATGTTACGATTATGACTATGTTACGATTATGTTTATGCTAAGAGGTTAGATACGTATAGCTTAGGCTATAGAACTAGTTATGTATGTCTACTGGCGACGATCTTAGGTTCCCTAATCGTTCGGTTTAGTACCGTGTCATGAATATGTTAGGTTATTGATAACATGCAAAATACACCAATATTTCAGCTCGTTCTGTGTATAATTCAAGCTTGTTTAGGCTTAGATTCTCTTGATTTTGCCTATGTTATGCTGGTTGTTTGGTTATGTTTCAGGTACACAACATTAGAGGCTTCCATGCGCAGAAACGACGAAATTCGGCAAAGAAATACCAAGTCCTGAAAATTCAGCTTCAGGGTGACGGCCGTCACACTCAGTGACTGGCAGACCATCACCCTTCAACTCATCCGGACCGTCACCAGCCTCTCAGGCCGTCAGCACCCGTGACTGGCAGACCGTCACACCCTGTGACGCCCGTCACGGGTCCGGGAGAATCAGTCTCCCCCACGTTTCAGAAGCAGTTCTGCAGTTTTCTTCCCACTTTCTCCACCTTCAAGTACACGATCAGACCACGTTTTGGACGGATTTGGCCTATAAATAGGTCCAAAGAAGAGTGAAAAAGGGTTGGAAAAGTTTAGAAAGCATTTAGTTACAGACTCAGTTTATTTTTCCTTGTAATTTGCATAATCTTGTAATTTACAATTTCTACATTCAAGCTTGTTACCTGTTACGAATTTGATGCATTTGGAATTATACTCAATTAAAGTTTCCATCTAATTACAGGTTCTTTGTTTATTAGTTATTCATTCTGTTTCTTTGTTTTCTAATTTATTCATTCTGTTTCTTTTGTTTTCCTGTTCGTGAATCTATGCTGAACATGAATAGTTATTTATTTACCATTTACATTATGTCTGAGTAATTCTATAAAGTGTCCGGAATGTAGAAACAGTCGTACCAATGATATTCAGCTGAAAAGTATGATTGAATTTTATAACAGGATTTATTTTTATGTCTGATTATTCTGATTTTAAACGATGAATTTTATGGTAACTGTTTCATATCGAAAGAACGGGACTCATAACTGTCTGTAGAATAATCAGGAATTATTTTAGTAATTCAGCGATAACATTTTCTTAAAGTAATTTTGACATTCTTAATTTTCAAAAACGCTATTTTAAACGCTAAGTCATACACGCGAAAGCTGATGACTGAGAGTTTAAAATACGGATTTAGTATTGCGAAAGCATACTGATTTCTTTAAATTGGAATTATTCTAAAAATAAATTTTCAAACAAAATTGGATTAATTTGAAATAAAAGGAATTTTGACGTTATAAGGCGAACACGCGAAAGCGGTCGAATAGATTATAAAGTTAGGATTTTTATGTCGCGATCGTGAAAGCGAAGCGACTGCTATTTAATTTAATCCTTTTACGTGCGAAAATATTTTCCTACTATAAAATTAAATACTACTCAGCTGATATCAACGGTCGACGTAAACTATATTCCGGGCACTCGTCATTAAAATTAATTAAAGTTATTTTCATATTTTGCAACCAAATTGATTAGCATCGCCTTAGATAAACAACGTGACAATCAATTACGGTAGTTGACATTGGTCTCTGTGGATTCGACAACCTTTTATACTAAAACAGATATTTCCGTACACTTGCGGACCTATCAGTTATGTCTTGATGCGTTTAGTGCATCTTGAGTTAGCGGTCCTAGGATCCCTTGACCGCCATGACACGAAGGAAGCAAATAAGATGACCCTATGACGGCTTTAGCTTTGCACGACCGTCTATGTAAGCCTCACACACGACGCCCAGCAGTCAGGTAGCGTCCTAGACACGTGGTGACTATAGGTTTCCCAGAAGTCACCTATAGCCTAGGATTAGGAGAACTCACTGAGACATTATGTCTCATCCCAATCCTTATTTGTTTCAGACTAGCAGAGCAGTTGAGCAAGTTTATCGCCGGATGGATATTCAGCAAGGACTCGTTCGTACCCGCTGCAGGATGTTCGCAAGGATTTCAAGAATGTACTTTTATAATATTTGGATTGTTGTATGGTATCTCCTATGTACGAACGTGAATTTGTTGTTTACAATATTCATTCGAAGTAATTTAAGTTGTAAATTTTAATGTATCCAGTACTAATTTTAATGCACATGCTAAACTTTCTAGATACGTTTAGTATGGGTGTTTCAGTTACCATTTCAAAGGTAATCGAAAGGATTTATTTTCTTGCATATTCGTTTGTTATTATTTCAAAGGTAATCGGCAAGATTTATTTTCATGCACATTCATCGGTTACCATTTCAAAGGTAATCGATACGATTTATTTTCAGCACATTCGTCAGTTACTATTTCAAAGGTAATCGGAAGGATTTATTTTCTTGCATATTTGTCGGTTACTATTTCAAAGGTAATCGGCAAGATTTATTTTCATGCACATTCGTCGGTTACCATTTCAAAGGTAATCAGAAGGATTTATTTTCATGCATATTCGTCGGTTACTATTTCAAAAGTAATCGGCAAGATTTATTTTTCATGCATATTCATCGGGTACTATTTCAAAGGTAATCGGAAGGATTTATTTTCAGCACATTCGTCGGTTACTATTTTAAAGGTAATCGACAGGATTTATTTTTCATGCATATTCGTCGGTTACTATTTGAAAAGTAGTCGGCAAGATTTATTTTTCATGCATATTCGTCGGTTACTATTTCAAATGAAATCGGCAGGATTTATTTTCGGCACATTCGTCGGTTAGCATTTCAAAGGTAATCGGCAGTATTTATTTTCTTGCATATTTGTCGGTTATTATTTCAAAGGTAATCGACAAGATTTATTTTCATGCACATTCGTCGGTTACCATTTCAAAGGTAATCGGAAGGATTTATTTTCTTGCATATTCGTCGGTTATTATTTCAAAGGTAATCGGAAAGATTTATTTTCATGCACATTCGTCGGTTACAATTTCAAAGGTAATCGGCAAGATTTATTTTCTTGCATATTTGTCGGTTACTATTTCAAAGGTAATCGGCAAGATTTATTTTCATGCACATTCGTCGGTTACCATTTCAAAGGTAAATGGAAAGATTTATTTTCTTGCATACTCGTCGGTTATTATTTCAAAGGTAATCGACAGGATTTATTTTCAGGCACATTCGTCAGTTACCATTTCAAAGGTAATCGACAGGATTTATTTTCAGCACCTTTGTCGGTTACTATTTCAAAGTTAATCGGCAGGATTTATTTTCTTGCATATTTGTCGGTTACTATTTCAAAGGTAATCGACAAAATTTATTTTCATGCATATTACTTGGTTACCATTTCAAAGGTAATCGGTAGGATTTATTTTCATGCATATTCGTCGGTTACTATTTCAAAAGTAATCGGCAAGATTTATTTTTAATGCATATCTGTCGGTTACCATATCAAAGGTAATCGGCTGGATTTATTTTCAGCACATTCGTCGCTTACTATTTTAAACGTAATCGGCTGGATTTATTTTTCATGCATATTTGTCGGTTACTATTTCAAAGGTAATCGACAGGATTTATTTTCTGCACATTCGTCGGTTAGCATTTCAAAGGTAATCGGCCAGGATTTTTTTTCTTGCATATTTGTCGGTTACTATTTCAAAGGTAATCGGCAGGATTTATTTTCATGCACATTCGTCGTTACCATTTCAAAGGTAATCGGCAGGATTTATTTTCATGCAAATTCGTCAGTTACTAGTTCAAAAGTAATCGGCAAGATGTATTTTTCATGCATATTCGTAGGTAATCGGCATGATTTATTTTCAGCTTATTCGTCGGTTACTATTTCAAAGGTAATCGGCAAAATTTATTTTTCATGCTTATTCGTCGGTTACTATTTCAAAGGTAGTCGGCATGATTTATTTTCAGCACATTCGTTGGTTACTATTTCAAAGGTAATTGGCAGGATTTATTTTTCATGCTTATTCGTCGGTTACTATTTCAAAGGTAATCGGCAGGATTTATTTTTCATGCATATTCGTCGGTTACTATTTCAAAAGTAATCGGCAAGATTTATTTTTCATGCATATAAGTCGATTACTATTTCAAAGGTAATCAACAGGATTTATTTTCTTGCAAATTTGTCGGTTACTATTTCAAAGGTAATCAGCAAGATTTATTTTCATGCACATTCGTCGGTTACCATTTCAAAGTTAATCTGCAGGATTTATTTTCTGCACATTCGTCGGTTACCATTTCAAAGGTAATCGACATGATTTATTTTCAGCACATTCGTCGGTTACCATTTTAAAGGTAATCGGAAGGATTTATTTTCTGGCATATTCGCTTGTTATTATTTCAAAGGTAATCGGCAAGATTTATTTTCATGCACATTCGTCGGTTACCATTTCAAAGGTAATCGATACGATTTATTTTCAGCACATTCGTCGGTTACTATTTCAAAGGTAATCGAAAGGATTTATTTTCTTGCATATTTGTCGGTTACTATTTCAAAGGTAATCAGCAAGATTTATTTTCATGCACATTCGTCGGTTACCATTTCAAAGGTAATCAGAAGGATTTATTTTCATGCATATTCGTCGGTTACTATTTCAAAAGTAATCGGCAAGATTTATTTTTCATGCATATTCATCGGGTACTATTTCAAAGGTAATCGACAGGATTTATTTTTCATGCATATTCGTCGGTTACTATTTCAAAAGTAGTCGGCAAGATTTATTTTTCATGCATATTCGTCGGTTACTATTTCAAATGAAATCGGCAGTATTTATTTTCTTGCATATTTGTCGGTTATTATTTCAAAGGTAATCGACAAGATTTATTTTCATGCACATTCGTCGGTTACCATTTCAAAGGTAATCGGAAGGATTTATTTTCTTGCATATTCGTCGGTTATTATTTCAAAGGTAATCGGAAAGATTTATTTTCATGCACATTCGTCGGTTACAATTTCAAAGGTAATCGGCAGGATTTATTTTCAGCACATTCGTCGGTTACTATTTCAAAGGTAATCGACAGGATTTATTTTCTGCACATTCGTCGGTTAGCATTTCAAAGGTAATCGGCCAGATTTTTTTTCTTGCATATTTGTCGGTTACTATTTCAAAGGTAATCGACATGATTTATTTTCATGCACATTCGTCGTTACCATTTCAAAGGTAATCGGCAGGATTTATTTTCATGCAAATTCGTCAGTTACTAGTTCAAAAGTAATCGGCAAGATGTATTTTTCATGCATATTCGTAAGTAATCGGCAGGATTTATTTTCAGCTTATTCGTCGGTTACTATTTCAAAGGTAATCGGCAAAATTTATTTTTCATGCTTATTCGTCGGTTACTATTTCAAAGGTAGTCGGCATGATTTATTTTCAGCACATTCGTTGGTTACTATTTCAAAGGTAATTGGAAGGATTTATTTTTCATGCTTATTCGTCGGTTACTATTTCAAAGGTAATCGGCAGGATTTATTTTTCATGCATATTCGTCGGTTACTATTTCAAAAGTAATCGGCAAGATTTATTTTTCATGCATATAAGTCGATTATTATTTCAAAGGTAATCAACAGGATTTATTTTCTTGCATATTTGTCGGTTACTATTTCAAAGGTAATCAGCAAGATTTATTTTCATGCACATTCGTCGGTTACCATTTCAAAGTTAATCTGCAGGATTTATTTTCTGCACATTCGTCGTATACCATTTCAAAGGTAATCGACATGATTTATTTTCAGCACATTCGTCGGTTACCATTTTAAAGTTAATCGGATGGATTTATTTTCTTGCATATTCGCTTGTTATTATTTCAAAGGTAATCGGCAAGATTTATTTTCATGCACATTCGTCGGTTACCATTTCAAAGGTAATCGATACGATTTACTTTCAGCACATTCGTCGGTTACTATTTCAAAGGTAATCGAAAGGATTTATTTTCTTGCATATTTGTCGGTTACTATTTCAAAGGTAATCAGAAGGATTTATTTTCATGCATATTCGTCGGTTACTATTTCAAAAGTAATCGGCAAGATTTATTTTTCATGCATATTCCTCGGGTACTATTTCAAAGGTAATCGACAGGATTTATTTTCAGCACATTCGTCGGTTACTATTTCAAAGGTAATCGACAGGATTTATTTTTCATGCATATTCGTCGGTTACTATTTGAAAAGTAGTCGGCAAGATTTATTTTTCATGCATATTCGTCGGTTACTATTTCAAATGAAATCGGCAGGATTTATTTTCGGCACATTCGTCGGTTCGCATTTCAAAGGTAATCGGCAGTATTTATTTTCTTGCATATTTGTCGGTTATTATTTCAAAGGTATTCGACAAGATTTATTTTCATGCACATTCGTCGGTTACCATTTCAAAGGTAATCGAAAGGATTTATTTTCTTGCATATTCGTCGGTTATTATTTCAAAGGTAATCGGAAAGATTTATTTTCATGCACATTCGTCGGTTACAATTTCAAAGGTAATCGGTAGGAATTATTTTCATGCATATTCGTCGGTTACTATTTCAAAAGTAATCGGCAAGATTTATTTTTCATGCATATTCGTCGGTTACTATTTCAAAGGAAATCGGCAGGATTTATTTTCTGCACATTCGTCGGTTAGCATTTCAAAGGTAATCGGCAAGATTTATTTTCTTGCATATTTGTCGGTTACTATTTCAAAGGTAATCGGCAAGATTTATTTTCATGCACATTCGTCGGTTACCATTTCAAAGGTAAATGGACAGATTTATTTTCTTGCATACTCGTCGGTTATTATTTCAAAGGTAATCGACAGGATTTATTTTCAGGCACATTCGTCAGTTACCATTTCAAAGGTAATCGACAGGATTTATTTTCAGCACCTTCGTCGGTTACTATTTCAAAGTTAATCGGCAGGATTTATTTTCTTGCATATTTGTCGGTTACTATTTCGAAGGTAATCGACAAAATTTATTTTCATGCATATTACTCGGTTACCATTTCAAAGGTAATCGGTAGGATTTATTTTCATGCATATTCGTCGGTTACTATTTCAAAAGTAATCGGCATGATTTATTTTTAATGCATATCTGTCGGTTACCATATCAAAGGTAATCGGTTGGATTTATTTTCAGCACATTCGTCGCTTACGATTTTAAACGTAATCGGCTGGATTTATTTTTCATGCATATTTGTCGGTTACTATTTCAAAGGTAATCGGCAGGATTTATTTTCTGCACATTCGTCGGTTAGCATTTCAAAGGTAATCGGAAGGATTTTTTTTCTTGCATATTTGTCGGTTACTATTTCAAAGGTAATCGGCAGGATTTATTTTTCATGCATATTCGTCGGTTACTATTTCAAAAGTAATCGGCAAGATTTATTTTTCATGCATATAAGTCGATTATTATTTCAAAGGTAATCAACAGGATTTATTTTCTTGCATATTTGTCGGTTACTATTTCAAAGGTAATCAGCAAGATTTATTTTCATGCACATTCGTCGGTTACCATTTCAAAGTTAATCTGCAGGATTTATTTTCTGCACATTCGTCGTATACCATTTCAAAGGTAATCGACATGATTTATTTTCAGCACATTCGTCGGTTACCATTTTAAAGTTAATCGGATGGATTTATTTTCTTGCATATTCGCTTGTTATTATTTCAAAGGTAATCGGCAAGATTTATTTTCATGCACATTCGTCGGTTACCATTTCAAAGGTAATCGATACGATTTACTTTCAGCACATTCGTCGGTTACTATTTCAAAGGTAATCGAAAGGATTTATTTTCTTGCATATTTGTCGGTTACTATTTCAAAGGTAATCAGAAGGATTTATTTTCATGCATATTCGTCGGTTACTATTTCAAAAGTAATCGGCAAGATTTATTTTTCATGCATATTCCTCGGGTACTATTTCAAAGGTAATCGACAGGATTTATTTTCAGCACATTCGTCGGTTACTATTTCAAAGGTAATCGACAGGATTTATTTTTCATGCATATTCGTCGGTTACTATTTGAAAAGTAGTCGGCAAGATTTATTTTTCATGCATATTCGTCGGTTACTATTTCAAATGAAATCGGCAGGATTTATTTTCGGCACATTCGTCGGTTCGCATTTCAAAGGTAATCGGCAGTATTTATTTTCTTGCATATTTGTCGGTTATTATTTCAAAGGTATTCGACAAGATTTATTTTCATGCACATTCGTCGGTTACCATTTCAAAGGTAATCGAAAGGATTTATTTTCTTGCATATTCGTCGGTTATTATTTCAAAGGTAATCGGAAAGATTTATTTTCATGCACATTCGTCGGTTACAATTTCAAAGGTAATCGGTAGGAATTATTTTCATGCATATTCGTCGGTTACTATTTCAAAAGTAATCGGCAAGATTTATTTTTCATGCATATTCGTCGGTTACTATTTCAAAGGAAATCGGCAGGATTTATTTTCTGCACATTCGTCGGTTAGCATTTCAAAGGTAATCGGCAAGATTTATTTTCTTGCATATTTGTCGGTTACTATTTCAAAGGTAATCGGCAAGATTTATTTTCATGCACATTCGTCGGTTACCATTTCAAAGGTAAATGGACAGATTTATTTTCTTGCATACTCGTCGGTTATTATTTCAAAGGTAATCGACAGGATTTATTTTCAGGCACATTCGTCAGTTACCATTTCAAAGGTAATCGACAGGATTTATTTTCAGCACCTTCGTCGGTTACTATTTCAAAGTTAATCGGCAGGATTTATTTTCTTGCATATTTGTCGGTTACTATTTCGAAGGTAATCGACAAAATTTATTTTCATGCATATTACTCGGTTACCATTTCAAAGGTAATCGGTAGGATTTATTTTCATGCATATTCGTCGGTTACTATTTCAAAAGTAATCGGCATGATTTATTTTTAATGCATATCTGTCGGTTACCATATCAAAGGTAATCGGTTGGATTTATTTTCAGCACATTCGTCGCTTACGATTTTAAACGTAATCGGCTGGATTTATTTTTCATGCATATTTGTCGGTTACTATTTTAAAGGTAATCGGCAGGATTTATTTTCTGCACATTCGTCGGTTAGCATTTCAAAGGTAATCGGAAGGATTTTTTTTCTTGCATATTTGTCGGTTACTATTTCAAAGGTAATCGGCAGGATTTATTTTCATGCACATTCGTCGGTTACCATTTCAAAGGTAATCGGCAGGATTTATTTTCATGCAAATTCGTCAGTTACTAGTTCAAAAGTAATCGGCAAGATTTATTTTTCATGCATATTCGTAGGTAATCGGCAGGATTTATTTTCAGCTAATTCGTCGGTTAATATTTCAAAGGTAATCGGGAAAATTTATTTTTCATGCTTATTCGTCGGTTACTATTTCAAAGGTAGTCGGCATGATTTATTTTCAGCACATTCGTTGGTTACTATTTCAAAGGTAATTGGCAGGATTTATTTTTCATGCTTATTCGTCGGTTACTATTTCAAAGGTAATCGGCAGGATTTATTTTTCATGCATATTCGTCGGTTACTATTTCAAAAGTAATCGGCAAGATTTATTTTTCATGCATATAAGTCGATTACTATTTCAAAGGTAATCAACAGGATTTATTTTCTTGCATATTTGTCGGTTACTATTTCAAAGGTAATCGGCAAGATTTATTTTCATGCACATTCGTCGATTACCATTTCAAAGTTAATCTGCAGGATTTATTTTCTGCACATTCGTCGATTACCATTTCAAAGGTAATCGACATGATTTATTTTCAGCACATTCGTCGGTTACCATTTTAAAGGTAATCAGAAGGATTTATTTTCTCGCATATTCGTTTGTTATTATTAAAAAGGTAATCGACAAGATTTATTTTCATGCACATTCGTCGGTTACCATTTCAAAGGTAATCGATACGATTTATTTTCAGCACATTCGTCGGTTACTATTTCAAAGGTAATCGGAAGGATTTATTTTCTTGCATATTTGTCGGTTACTATTTCAAAGGTAATCGGCAAGATTTATTTTCATGCACATTCGTCGATTACCATTTCAAAGTTAATCTGCAGGATTTATTTTCTGCACATTCGTCGGTTACCATTTCAAAGGTAATCGACATGATTTATTTTCAGCACATTCGTCGGTTACCATTTTAAAGGTAATCAGAAGGATTTATTTTCTTGCATATTCGTTTGTTATTATTTCAAAGGTAATCGACAAGATTTATTTTCATGCACATTCGTCGGTTACCATTTCAAAGGTAATCGGAAGGATTTATTTTCTTGCATATTCGTCGGTTATTATTTCAAAGGTAATCGGAAAGATTTATTTTCATGCACATTCGTCGGTTACCATTTCAAAGGTAATCGGCAGGATTTATTTTCAGCACATTCGTAGGTTACTATTTCAAAGGTAATCGACAGGATTTATTTTCTTGCATATTTGTCGGTTACTATTTCAAAGGTAATCGACAAGATTTATTTTTCATGCATATAAGTCGATTACTATTTCAAAGGTAATCAACAGGATTTATTTTCTTGCATATTTGTCGGTTACTATTTCAAAGGTAATCGGCAAGATTTATTTTCATGCACATTCGTCGATTACCATTTCAAAGGTAATCGACATGATTTATTTTCAGCACATTCGTCGGTTACCATTTTAAAGGTAATCAGAAGGATTTATTTTCTCGCATATTCGTTTGTTATTATTAAAAAGGTAATCGACAAGATTTATTTTCATGCACATTCGTCGGTTACCATTTCAAAGGTAATCGATACGATTTATTTTCAGCACATTCGTCGGTTACTATTTCAAAGGTAATCGGAAGGATTTATTTTCTTGCATATTTGTCGGTTACTATTTCAAAGGTAATCGGCAAGATTTATTTTCATGCACATTCGTCGATTACCATTTCAAAGTTAATCTGCAGGATTTATTTTCTGCACATTCGTCGGTTACCATTTCAAAGGTAATCGACATGATTTATTTTCAGCACATTCGTCGGTTACCATTTTAAAGGTAATCAGAAGGATTTATTTTCTTGCATATTCGTTTGTTATTATTTCAAAGGTAATCGACAAGATTTATTTTCATGCACATTCGTCGGTTACCATTTCAAAGGTAATCGGAAGGATTTATTTTCTTGCATATTCGTCGGTTATTATTTCAAAGGTAATCGGAAAGATTTATTTTCATGCACATTCGTCGGTTACCATTTCAAAGGTAATCGGCAGGATTTATTTTCAGCACATTCGTCGGTTACTATTTCAAAGGTAATCGACAGGATTTATTTTCTTGCATATTTGTCGGTTACTATTTCAAAGGTAATCGACAAGATTTATTTTTCATGCATATAAGTCGATTACTATTTCAAAGGTAATCAACAGGATTTATTTTCTTGCATATTTGTCGGTTACTATTTCAAAGGTAATCGGCAAGATTTATTTTCATGCACATTCGTCGATTACCATTTCAAAGTTAATCTGCAGGATTGATTTTCTGCACATTCGTCGGTTACCATTTCAAAGGTAATCGACATGATTTATTTTCAGCACATTCGTCGGTTACCATTTTAAAGGTAATCAGAAGGATTTATTTTCTGGCATATTCGTTTGTTATTATTAAAAAGGTAATCGACAAGATTTATTTTCATGCACATTCGTCGGTTACCATTTCAAAGGTAATCGATACGATTTATTTTCAGCACATTCGTCGGTTACTATTTCAAAGGTAATCGGAAGGATTTATTTTCTTGCATATTTGTCGGTTACTATTTCAAAGGTAATCGGCAAGATTTATTTTCATGCACATTCGTCGATTACCATTTCAAAGTTAATCTGCAGGATTTATTTTCTGCACATTCGTCGGTTACCATTTCAAAGGTAATCGACATGATTTATTTTCAGCACATTCGTCGGTTACCATTTTAAAGGTAATCAGAAGGATTTATTTTCTTGCATATTCGTTTGTTATTATTTCAAAGGTAATCGACAAGATTTATTTTCATGCACATTCGTCGGTTACCATTTCAAAGGTAATCGGAAGGATTTATTTTCTTGCTTATTCGTCGGTTATTATTTCAAAGGTAATCGGAAAGATTTATTTTCATGCACATTCGTCGGTTACCATTTCAAAGGTAATCGGCAGGATTTATTTTCAGCACATTCGTCGGTTACTATTTCAAAGGTAATCGACAGGATTTATTTTCTTGCATATTTGTCGGTTACTATTTCAAAGGTAATCGACAAGATTTATTTTCATGCATATTCCTCGGTTACTGTAACGCCCTATTTTATATTTTACTAATTTTGGTTGATTTTAATATAATTGGTGTATTTTATATGAAAATGTTGATTTATGTGAATATTGGTGTGTTGTTATTGGATATATAGTTTATTATATAATTAATTGTAGAATGTTATGAAAATAGGAGAAATAATATTTATGTGGTTGAAAAAGGGATTTATTAGAATTAATAGAATTAAGGAGGAATTAATAGAAAATTAGTGGGGAGTTCTGATAGAAAAAGGGAGTTATACTTTGTTAGGGATAGAATAGCAAAAGTCAGTAAAAGGAAATAAGGAACAGAGCACGTATCAGTGGAAACAAGAAAAAGAAACAGACTTTTTGGGAGAAAGAGAGAAGAGCCAAGAGCAAAGGGGGATTAGCCAAGAGGAGAGATTTTCTGTAGCAATTGTTCATCTAATCAGGTCAGGGTGGGCTAGCAATTCATTGGTTAATATATACATGTATGTTTTCATGAATTTGGATTGAAATTGGTAGTTTTGGAACTAGGTTTATGAACATGATGAATTGCTCACTTTTGATGAATTGTGTTGTTAATGATATTGTGTGATGTGTTTCTGATGCCTTGAAAGTATATTGGACCCATAAACTCATTCTAAATCGTTTTGGGGTGATTGGGGGGATTAAAATTGGGTTTTTGGATGATTTAGGGCTGAGAAATCGTAGCTGTACTTCCCAGAGGATGTTCGTGGTAGGAAAGAAATAGAATTCCTTGAGCTGAAGCAAGGAGACATGTCTATCACGGAGTATGCTGCTAAGTTCGTGGAGCTTGCCAAGTTCTATCCACATTATGCTGCGGAGACTGCTGAGTTCTCCAAATGTATTAAGTTTGAAAATGGTCTGCGAGCTGATATCAAGCGGGCCATAGGTTATCAGAAGATCAGAGACTTCTCTGAGTTGGTGAGCAGCTACCGTATTTATGAAGAGGATACAAAGGCCCATTATAAAGTAATGAATGACCGCAAGGGGAAGGGGCAGCAGAGTCGCCCAAAGCCTTATAGTGCCCCAGCTGATAAGGGCAAGCAGAGAATGCATGATGAGAGGAGACCCGCACGTAGAGATGCTCCTGCTGAAGTGGTCTATTATAAGTGTGGTGTTAAAGGCCACAAGAGTAATGCCTGCAACCGTGACGAAAAGAAGTGCTTCCGATGTGGTAAGAAAGGCCACACTATTGCTGAATGCAAGCATGGAGATATTGTTTGTTACAATTGTGATGAAGAAGGTCATCTTAGCACCCAGTGTACTAAGCCTAAGAAGACGCAGGCCAGTGGGAGAATGTTTGCCTTGACTGGTACCCAGACTGATCATGAGGATCGACTTATCAGAGGTACTTGTTTCTTTAATAGTACTCCCTTAATTGCTATTATAGATACTGGTGCAACACATTGTTTCATTGCTATTGATTGTGCTAAAAGATTGGGTCTGTATATGTCGGATATGAATGGGAAGATGGTTGTTGAAACTCCAGCTAAGGGTTCAGTAACTACTTCCCTTGTGTGTTTAAGTTGTCCGTTGTCTGTATTTGGTAGAGATTTTGAGGTGGACCTTGTTTGTTTGCCGTTAGTGGGAATGGATGTAATATTGGGAATGAATTGGTTAGAGTACAATCATGTCCTGATCAATTGTTTTACGAAGACGGTGCGGTTTTCTTCTGCTGAAGAAGAGAGTGGAACAGAATTCTTATCCACTAAAGAGATGAAGCGGTTAGAACAAGATGGTGTCTTAATGTTTTCCTTGTTGGCGTACTTGTCGGTGGAAAACCAAGCTGTGATCGATGGTTTGCCTGTTGTGAAAGAGTTTCCTGAAGTTTTCTCTGATGAGATTCCAGATGTGCCACCAGAGAGGGAGGTCGAGTTTGCAATTGACCTTGTGCCGGGTACGAAGCCTGTGTCGATGGCTCCTTACCGTATGTCAGCTTCTGAGTTAGCTGAGTTGAAGAAGCAATTGGAAGACTTACTTGACAAGAAGTTTGTGAGACCGAGTGTTTCGCCATGGGGAGCGCCGGTGTTGTTGGTTAAGAAGAAGGATGGTAGCATGCGGTTATGTATTGATTACCGTCAGTTGAATAAAGTGACGATCAAGAACAGGTATCCACTTCCGAGAATTGACGACTTGATGGATCAGTTAATGGGTGCAAAGGTATTTAGCAAGATTGACTTGAGGTCAGGTTACCATCAGATTAAGGTGAAGGATGAGGATATGCAAAAGACGGCGTTTAGGACGCGTTATGGTCATTATGAATATAAGGTGATGCCTTTCGGTGTTACTAATGCGCCTGGTGTGTTTATGGAATACATGAACAGAATTTTTCATGAGTATCTGGATCAATTTGTTGTGGTTTTTATTGATGATATTTTAATCTATTCTAAGACTGAAGCGGAGCATGCGGAGCATTTGAAGATTGTATTGCAAGTGTTGAAAGAGAAGAAGTTGTATGCCAAGTTATCCAAGTGCGAATTTTGGTTGCATGAAGTAAGTTTTCTTGGCCACATTATTTCTGGTAATGGTATTGCTGTAGATCCTTCGAAGGTTGATGCTGTGTCACAGTGGGAGACACCAAAGTCAGTTACGGAGGTAAGAAGTTTTCTTGGTTTGGCTGGCTATTATCGCAGGTTCATTGAAGGATTTTCAAAGCTGGCACTTCCTTTGACGCAGTTGACTTGTAAAGGTAAAGCATTTGTGTGGGATGCTCAATGTGAGAGTAGTTTCAACGAGTTGAAGCGAAGATTGACGACTGCTCCTATTTTGATTTTGCCGAAGCCGGAAGAGCCTTTTGTTGTTTATTGTGATGCATCTAAGCTGGGATTAGGTGGTGTTTTGATGCAAGATGGCAAGGTGGTCGCGTATGCTTCTAGGCAGCTGAGGGTCCATGAGAAGAATTATCCTACACATGATTTAGAGTTGGCAGCCGTGGTGTTTGTGTTGAAAATTTGGAGGCATTATTTGTATGGTTCCAGATTCGAGGTGTTTAGTGATCATAAAAGTTTAAAGTACCTGTTTGATCAGAAGGAGTTGAACATGAGGCAGATAAGGTGGCTTGAGTTACTTAAGGACTATGATTTTGGCTTGAATTACCATCCTGGTAAAGCTAATGTTGTTGCTGATGCGTTGAGCAGAAAGACGCTGCATATGTCTGCTATGATGGTGAAAGAGTTCGAGTTGCTTGAGCAGTTTAGAGACTTGAGTCTTGTTTGTGAAAGGTCGCCTTAGAGTGTGCGGTTGGGCATGTTGAAAATTAATAGTGAGTTCTTGAATAGTATCAAGGAGGCACAGAAGATTGATGTTAAGTTTGTTGACTTGATGACTGCTAGTGATCGGAATTCGGATAGCGACTTCAAGGTTGATGACCAAGGTGTGTTGAGATTCAGAGGAAAGATTTGCATTCCTAATGATGATAGTTTGAAGAAGTTGATCTTAGAAGAAAGTCATAAGAGTAGTTTGAGCATTCACCCTGGAGCTACTAAAATGTATCACGACTTGAAGAAATTGTTTTGGTGGTCCGGTTTGAAAAGAGATGTTGCTCAGTTTGTGTATGCATGTTTGACTTGCCAGAAGTCTAAAGTTGAACATCAGAAGCCTGCAGGGCTGTTGACTCCGTTAGATGTGCCTGAATGGAAGTGGGATAGCATTTCGGTGGACTTTGTAACAAGTTTGCCGAATACTCCAAGAGGGCATGATGCCATTTGGGTTGTTGTTGATAGATTGACTAAGTCGGCGCACTTTATTCCGATTAACATTACTTATCCGGTAGCTCAGTTGGCGGAGATTTATATCCGTGACATTGTGAAGTTGCATGGTGTTCCATCTAGCATTGTGTCGGATAGAGATCCGAGGTTTACTTCAAGGTTTTGGAAGAGCTTGCAAGATGCATTGGGTTCGAAATTGAGGCTGAGTTCGGCTTATCATCCGCAGACAGATGGTCAGTCGGAGAGAACTATCCAATCTTTAGAGGATTTGTTGAGAGTGTGTGTACTCGAGCAAGGTGGAGCTTGGGACAGCCACTTACCGTTGATAGAGTTCACTTATAACAATAGTTACCATTCAAGTATTGGTATGGCACCGTTCGAAGCTTTGTATGGTCGGAGGTGTAGAACTCCTTTATGTTGGTTTGAGTCGGGTGAAAGTATTGTGTTAGGACCTGAGTTAGTGCAGCAGACTACAGAAAAGGTCAAGATGATAAGAGAAAAGATGAAAGCATCGCAAGATCGTCAGAAGAGTTACCATGACAAAAGAAGAAAAGCCCTTGAGTTTCAGGAGGGAGAGCATGTGTTTTTGAGGGTTACTCCGATGACGGGTGTAGGACGCGCATTGAAGTCGAGGAAGTTGACTCCAAAGTTCATTGGTCCTTATCAGATTTCCGAGAGAGTTGGAACCGTGGCATACAGGATTGGATTGCCACCACATCTATCGAACTTGCATGATGTGTTTCATGTATCGCAGTTGAGGAAGTATGTAGCGGATCCTTCGCATGTTATTCCTAGGGATGATGTGCAAGTTAGAGATAATCTTACTGTTGAGACTTTGCCTTTGAGGATTGATGATCGCAAGGTAAAGCAGCTGAGAGGCAAGGAGATACCTCTAGTAAGAGTTGTTTGGGGCGGCGTAGCTGGTGAGAGTTTGACTTGGGAATTGGAAAGCAAGATGCAAGAGTCCTATCCTGAGTTGTTTCTTGCTTAAGGTAATATTTCGAGGACGAAATTTTCTAAGTTGGGGAGAGTTGTAACGCCCTATTTTATATTTTACTAATTTTGGTTGATTTTAATATAATTGGTGTATTTTATATGAAAATGTTGATTTATGTGAATATTGGTGTGTTGTTATTGGATATATAGTTTATTATATAATTAATTGTAGAATGTTATGAAAATAGGAGAAATAATATTTATGTGGTTGAAAAAGGGATTTATTAGAATTAATAGAATTAAGGAGGAATTAATAGAAAATTAGTGGGGAGTTAAGATAGAAAAAGGGAGTTATACTTTGTTAGGGATAGAATAGCAAAAGTCAGTAAAAGGAAATAAGGAACAGAGCACGTATCAGTAGAAACAAGAAAAAGAAACAGACTTTTTGGGAGAAAGAGAGAAGAGCCAAGAGCAAAGGGGGATTAGCCAAGAGGAGAGATTTTCTGTAGCAATTGTTCATCTAATCAGGTAAGGGTGGGCTAGCAATTCATTGGTTAATATATACATGTATGTTTTCATGAATTTGGATTGAAATTGGTAGTTTTGGAACTAGGTTTATGAACATGATGAATTGCTCACTTTTGATGAATTGTGTTGTTAATGATATTGTGTGATGTGTTTCTGATGCCTTGAAAGTATATTGGACCCATAAACTTATTCTAAATCGTTTTGGGGTGATTGGGGGATTAAAATTGGGTTTTTGGATGATTTAGGGCTGAGAAATCGTAGCTGTATTTCTGCCCAGATGGATTCTCGCTTAAGCGAGATAGCCGTCGCTCAAGCGAGCGGCACATTTCGCTGCCCAGAATCGTTTCGCGCCCGTTCGCTCAAGCGAGAGCTAAGCGGACTCTAAGCGAGCGAAATCCCAACTTTCGTCATTTGCGTCGCTCAAGCGAAATTCCCGTCGCTCAAGCGAAATTTGCCCAGAACCTGTTGTTGGTGAGCGTCGCTCAAGCGGACGCCAAGCGAGCTCTAAGCGAACCAAAACCAAACTTACGTGAATTGACTCGCTCAAGCGAGATGCTGCTCGCTTAAGCGAGATTGGTCCTGTGCGACCATTTTGTGTAATTTTCCAAAGTGATCTAAACCCCAACCTAAGCTTCCTAAGTTGTTTATTGGATTTATTAAGAATTATTGGAGTGTTAAAAATATAATATGAAGATGAATATGATGCATCTATGTATGGTTACATAAATTAAAATGTACTTTGCTAAGTTTGAAGTTGTTCTTGGTGTTGTTGGGTGATTGAGTCTAGTTGGGGAGGGTGTACTAGTTGGTGTGTTGTTGGTTGCATGGTGATATGCTCCACTAGTTGTCGTAGGGTTGTATGCAGATATACACCACAGAGTCTTCATAACTCATTTTCATTGGTGGGGGCTCATGCCCTGGAATGTTTATACATTCAATCGGTGAGGGCTCATGCCCTGGAATGCTAGCCATTCATCTGGTGAGGGCTTATGCCCTGGGATGCTTTAACCATCCAAATTGGTGGGGGCTTATGCCCTGGAATGCTTAGCATTCAACGCGCGTAGTTGGTACCACATTGCATAATCCACTAGTCGTTGATGGAGTCTTGCATTAGTGTCTAAGGCGTGAGTTGTTGTTGGTGAGGTGTCACCACAAGTGGTGTTGTCGTTGATGTTGTTAATTAAGGATGAACTGAAATTATATTGCTGAAATACATTGATGATTGTTAATGATTATGTTGATGATGGATGCTCTTATTGTTGTTGTTTCTTTTCAATGCAATTTGATGATTTATATATATTTATATATTACTTTTGTTTTGTGAACTCACCCCTTCTGCTGAAATTGCCGCCTCGTGGGCAAGTGCAGGTAGCGATGGATAGTTAGGAGTGGCTCTTGTGTCGTAGGCTCTGATACGTAACAGGATGGGATTAGATGTTTTAAATTTCATTCCTTTATGTATCACTTCTATTTGAAGAATATGTTGATGAACATTGAATAACGTTGAAGAATATTTTATTTATGTTGAGGCCTATGTGCCAAAGATGTTGACATTTGTTGTTAGTTAATTATCAAATGAATATTCCGCTGCAGATTTTTATAAATGGTGTGTTGAATTAAATAGTTTTTATATTCTATTTAAACTGAATTTTGAAATGTGCATGTAATGCTCCGTTGTATGGTGATTAACTATGATGTTTAGATATTATTATATCCTTTTTGGGAACGGGGTGTTACAGTTACCATTTCAAAGGTAATCGGTAGGAATTATTTTCATGCATATTCGTCGGTTACTATTTCAAAAGTAATCGGCAAGATTTATTTTTCATGCATATTCGTCGGTTACTATTTCAAATGAAATCGGCAGGATTTATTTTCTGCACATTCGTCGGTTAGCATTTCAAAGGTAATCGGCAAGATTTATTTTCTTGCATATTTGTCGGTTACTATTTCAAAGGTAATCGGCAAGATTTATTTTCATGCACATTCGTCGTTTACCATTTCAATGGTAAATGGAAAGATTTATTTTCTTGCATACTCGTCGGTTATTATTTCAAAGGTAATCGACAAGATTTATTTTCAGGCACATTCGTCGGTTACCATTTCAAAGGTAATCGACAGGATTTATTTTCAGCACCTTCGTCAGTTACTATTTCATAGTTAATCGGCAGGATTTATTTTCTTGCATATTTGTCGGTTACTATTTCAAAGGTAATCGACAAAATTTATTTTCATGCATATTACTCGGTTACCATTTCAAAGGTAATCGGTAGGATTTATTTTCATGCATATTCGTCGGTTACTATTTCAAAAGTAATCGGCAAGATTTATTTTTCATGCATATCTGTCGGTTACCATTTCAAAGGTAATCGGTTGGATTTATTTTCAGCACATTCGTCGCTTACTATTTTAAACGTAATCGGCTGGATTTATTTTTCATGCATATTTGTCGGTTACTATTTCAAAGGTAATCAGCAGGATTTATTTTTCATGCATATTCGTCGGTTACTATTTCAAAAGTAGTCGCCAAGATTTATTTTTCATGCATATTCGTCGGTTACTATTTGAAATGAAATCGGCAGGATTTATTTTCGGCACATTCGTCGGTTAGCATTTCAAAGGTAATCGGCAGTATTTATTTTCTTGCATATTTGTCGGTTATTATTTCAAAGGTAATCGACAAGATTTATTTTCATGCACATTCGTCGGTTACCATTTCAAAGGTAATCGGAAGGATTTATTTTCAGCACATTTGTCAGTTACTATCTCAAAGGTAATCGACAGGATTTATTTTCTTGCATATTTGTCGGTTACTATTTCAAAGGTAATCAGCAGGATTTATTTTTCATGCATATTCGTCGGTTACTATTTCAAAAGTAGTCGCCAAGATTTATTTTTCATGCATATTCGTCGGTTACTATTTGAAATGAACTCGGCAGGATTTATTTTCGGCACATTCGTCGGTTAGCATTTCAAAGGTAATCGGCAGTATTTATTTTCTTGCATATTCGTCGGTTATTATTTCAAAGGTAATCGGAAAGATTTATTTTCATGCACATTCGTCGGTTACCATTTCAAAGGTAATCGGCAGGATTTATTTTCAGCACATTTGTCGGTTACTATCTCAAAGGTAATCGACAAGATTTATTTTCTTGCATATTTGTCGGTTACTATTTCAAAGGTAATCGACAAGATTTATTTTCATGCATATTCCTCGGTTACCATTTCAAAGGTAATCGGTAGGAATTATTTTCATGCATATTCGTCGGTTACTATTTCAAAAGTAATCGGCAAGATTTATTTTTCATGCATATTTGTCGGTTACTATTTCAAAGGAAATCAGAAGGATATATTTTCTTGCATATTCGTCGGTTATTATTTCAAAGGTAATCGGCAAGATTTATTTTCATGCACATTCGTCGGTTACCATTTCAAAGGTAATCGGCAGGATTTAATTTCATGCAAATTCGTCAGTTACTAGTTCAAAAGTAATCGGCAAGATTTATTTTTCATGCATATTCGTAGGAAATCGGCAGGATTTATTTTCAGCTTAATCGTCAGTTACTATTTCAAAGGTAATCGGCAAAATTTATTTTTCATGCTTATTCGTCGGTTACTATTTCAAAGGTAGTCGGCATGATTTATTTTCAGCACATTGGTTGGTTACTATTTCAAAGGTAATTGGCAAGATTTATTTTTCATGCTTATTCGTCGGTTACTATTTCAAAGGTAATCGGCAAGATTTATTTTTCATGCATATTCGTCGGTTACTATTTCAAAAGTAATCGGCAAGATTTATTTTTCATGCATATTCGTCGGTTACTATTTCAAAGGTAATCAACAGGATTTATTTTCTTGCATATTTGTCGGTTACTATTTCAAAGGTAATCGACAAAATTTATTTTCATGCATATTACTCGGTTACCATTTCAAAGGTAATCGGTAGGATATATTTTCATGCATATTCGTCGGTTACTATTTCAAAAGTAATCGGCAAGATTTATTTTCATGCATATTCGTCGGTTACCATTTTAAAGGTAATCGGAAGGATTTATTTTCTTGCATATTCGTTTGTTATTATTTCAAAGGTAATCGGCAAGATTTGTTTTCAAGCACATTCGTCGGTTACCATTTCAAAGGTAATCGATACGATTTATTTTCAGCACATTCGTCGGTTACTATTTCAAAGTTAATCGGAAGGATTTATTTTCTTGCATATTTGTCGGTTACTATTTCAAAGGTAATCGGCAAGATTTATTTTCATGCACATTCGTCGGTTACCATTTCAAAGGTAATCAGAAGGATTTATTTTCATGCATATTCGTCGGTTACTATTTCAAAAGTAATCGGCAAGATTTATTTTTCATGCATATTCATCGGGTACAATTTCAAAGGTAATCGGCAGGATTTATTTTCAGCACATTCGTCGGTTACTATTTTAAAGGTAATCAGCAGGATTTATTTTTCATGCATATTCGTCGGTTAGCATTTCAAAGGTAATCGGCAAGATTTATTTTCTGCACATTCGTCGGTTACCTTTTCAAAGGTAATGGGAAGGATATATTTTCTTGCATATTCGTCGGTTATTATTTCAAAGGTAATCGGCAAGATTTATTTTCATGCACAGTCGTCGGTTACCATTTCAAAGGTAATCGGCAGGATTTAATTTCATGCAAATTCGTCAGTTACTAGTTCAAAAGTAATCGGCAAGATTTATTTTTCATGCATATTCGTAGGAAATCGGCAGGATTTATTTTCAGCTTAATCGTCGGTTACTATTTCAAAGGTAATCGGCAAAATTTATTTTTCATGCTTATTCGTCGGTTACTATTTCAAAGGTAGTCGGCATGATTTATTTTCAGCACATTCGTTGGTTACTATTTCAAAGGTAATTGGCAAGATTTATTTTTCATGCTTATTCGTCGGTTACTATTTCAAAGGTAATCGGCAAGATTTATTTTTCATGCATATTCGTCGGTTACTATTTCAAAAGTAATCGGCAAGATTTATTTTTCATGCATATTCGTCGGTTACTATTTCAAAGGTAATCAACAGGATTTATTTTCTTGCATATTTGTCGGTTACTATTTCAAAGGTAATCGACAAAATTTATTTTCATGCATATTACTCGGTTACCATTTCAAAGGTAATCGGTAGGATATATTTTCATGCATATTCGTCGGTTACTATTTCAAAAGTAATCGGCAAGATTTATTTTCATGCATATTCGTCGGTTACCATTTTAAAGGTAATCGGAAGGATTTATTTTCTTGCATATTCGTTTGTTATTATTTCAAAGGTAATCGGCAAGATTTGTTTTCAAGCACATTCGTCAGTTACCATTTCAAAGGTAATCGATACGATTTATTTTCAGCACATTCGTCGGTTACTATTTCAAAGTTAATCGGAAGGATTTATTTTCTTGCATATTTGTCGGTTACTATTTCAAAGGTAATCGGCAAGATTTATTTTCATGCACATTCGTCGGTTACCATTTCAAAGGTAATCAGAAGGATTTATTTTCATGTATATTCGTCGGTTACTATTTCAAAAGTAATCGGCAAGATTTATTTTTCATGCATATTCATCGGGTACAATTTCAAAGGTAATCGGCAGGATTTATTTTCAGCACATTCGTCGGTTACTATTTTAAAGGTAATCAGCAGGATTTATTTTTCATGCATATTCGTCGGTTAGCATTTCAAAGGTAATCGGCAAGATTTATTTTCTGCACATTCGTCGGTTACCTTTTCAAAGGTAATGGGAAGGATATATTTTCTTGCATATTCGTCGGTTATTATTTCAAAGGTAATCGGCAAGATTTATTTTCATGCACAGTCGTCGGTTACCATTTCAAAGGTAATCGGCAGGATTTAATTTCATGCAAATTCGTCAGTTACTAGTTCAAAAGTAATTGGCAAGATTTATTTTTCATGCATATTCGTAGGAAATCGGCAGGATTTATTTTCAGCTTAATCGTCGGTTACTATTTCAAAGGTAATCGGCAAAATTTATTTTTCATGCTTATTCGTCGGTTACTATTTCAAAGGTAGTCGGCATGATTTATTTTCAGCACATTCGTTGGTTACTATTTCAAAGGTAATTGGCAGGATTTATTTTTCATGCTTATTCGTCGGTTACTATTTCAAAGGTAATCGGCAAGATTTATTTTTCATGCATATTCGTCGGTTACTATTGCAAAAGTAATCGGCAAGATTTATTTTTCATGCATATTCGTCGGTTACTATTTCAAAGGTAATCAACAGGATTTATTTTCTTGCATATTTGTCGGTTACTATTTCAAAGGTAATCGACAACATTTATTTTCATGCATATTCGTCGGTTACTATTTCAAAAGTAATCGGCAAGATTTATTTTCATGCATATTCGTCGGTTACCATTTTAAAGGAAATCGGAAGGATTTATTTTCTTGCATATTCGTTTGTTATTATTTCAAAGGTAATCGGCAAGATTTGTTTTCATGCACATTCGTCGGTTACCATTTCAAAGGTAATCGATACGATTTATTTTCAGCACATTCGTCGGTTACTATTTCAAAGGTAATCGGAAGGATTTATTTTCTTGCATATTTGTCGGTTACTATTTCAAAGGTAATCGGCAAGATTTATTTTCATGCACATTCGTCGGTTACCATTTCAAAGGTAATCGGCAAGATTTATTTTTCATGCATATTCGTCGGTTACTATTTCAAAAGTAATCGGCAAGATTTATTTTTCATGCATATTCGTCGGTTACTATTTCAAAGGTAATCAACAGGATTTATTTTCTTGCATATTTGTCGGTTACTATTTCAAAGGTAATCGACAAAATTTATTTTCATGCATATTACTCGGTTACCATTTCAAAGGTAATCGGTAGGATTTATTTTCATGCATATTCGTCGGTTACTATTTCAAAAGTAATCGGCAAGATTTATTTTCATGCATATTCGTCGGTTACCATTTTAAATTTAATCGGAAGGATTTATTTTCTTGCATATTCGTTTGTTATTATTTCAAAGGTAATCGGCAAGATTTGTTTTCATGCACATTCGTCGGTTACCATTTCAAAGGTAATCAGAAGGATTTATTTTCATGCATATTCGTCGGTTACTATTTCAAAAGTAATCAGCAAGATTTATTTTTCATGCATATTCATCGGGTACTATTTCAAAGGTAATCAGCAGGATTTATTTTCAGCACATTCGTCGGTTACTATTTTAAAGGTAATCAACAGGATTTATTTTTCATGCATATTCGTCGGTTAGCATTTCAAAGGTAATCGGCAGGATTTATTTTCTGCACATTCGTTAGTTACCTTTTCAAAGGTAATCGGAAGGATATATTTTCTTGCATATTCGTCGGTTATTATTTCAAAGGTAATCGGCAAGATTTATTTTCATGCACATTCGTCGGTTACCATTTCAAAGGTAATCGGCAGGATTTAATTTCATGCAAATTCGTCAGTTACTAGTTCAAAAGTAATCGGCAAGATTTATTTTTCATGCATATTCGTAGGAAATCGGCAGGATTTATTTTCAGCTTAATCGTCGGTTACTATTTCAAAGGTAATCGGCAAAATTTATTTTTCATGCTTATTCGTCGGTTACTATTTCAAAGGTAGTCGGCATGATTTATTTTCAGCACATTCGTTGGTTACTATTTCAAAGGTAATTGGCAGGATTTATTTTTCATGCTTATTCGTCGGTTACTATTTCAAAGGTAATCGGCAAGATTTATTTTTCATGCATATTCGTCGGTTACTATTTCAAAAGTAATCGGCAAGATTTATTTTTCATGCATATTCGTCGGTTACTATTTCAAAGGTAATCAACAGGATTTATTTTCTTGCATATTTGTCGGTTACTATTTCAAAGGTAATCGACAAAATTTATTTTCATGCATATTACTCGGTTACCATTTCAAAGGTAATCGGTAGGATTTATTTTCATGCATATTCGTCGGTTACTATTTCAAAAGTAATCGGCAAGATTTATCTTCATGCATATTCGTCGGTTACCATTTTAAAGGTAATCGGAAGGATTTATTTCCTTGCATATTCGTTTGTTATTATTTCAAAGGTAATCGGCAAGATTTGTTTTCATGCACATTCGTCGGTTACCATTTCAAAGGTAATCGATACGATTTATTTTCAGCACATTCGTCGGTTACTATTTCAAAGGTAATCGGAAGGATTTATTTTCTTGCATATTTGTCGGTTACTATTTCAAAGGTAATTGGCAAGATTTATTTTTCATGCATATTCGTCGGTTACTATTTCAAAAGTAATCGGCAAGATTTATTTTTCATGCATATTCGTCGGTTACTATTTCAAAGGTAATCAACAGGATTTATTTTCTTGCATATTTGTCGGTTACTATTTCAAAGGTAATCGACAAAATTTATTTTCATGCATATTACTCGGTTACCATTTCAAAGGTAATCGGTAGGATTTATTTTCATGCATATTCGTCGGTTACTATTTCAAAAGTAATCGGCAAGATTTATTTTCATGCATATTCGTCGGTTACCATTTTAAATTTAATCGGAAGGATTTATTTTCTTGCATATTCGTTTGTTATTATTTCAAAGGTAATCGGCAAGATTTGTTTTCATGCACATTCGTCGGTTACCATTTCAAAGGTAATCAGAAGGATTTATTTTCATGCATATTCGTCGGTTACTATTTCAAAAGTAATCAGCAAGATTTATTTTTCATGCATATTCATCGGGTACTATTTCAAAGGTAATCAGCAGGATTTTTTTTCAGCACATTCGTCGGTTACTATTTTAAAGGTAATCAACAGGATTTATTTTTCATGCATATTCGTCGGTTAGCATTTCAAAGGTAATCGGCAGGATTTATTTTCTGCACATTCGTTAGTTACCTTTTCAAAGGTAATCGGAAGGATATATTTTCTTGCATATTCGTCGGTTATTATTTCAAAGGTAATCGGCAAGATTTATTTTCATGCACATTCGTCAGTTACTAGTTCAAAAGTAATCGGCAAGATTTATTTTTCATGCATATTCGTAGGAAATCGGCAGGATTTATTTTCAGCTTAATCGTCGGTTACTATTTCAAAGGTAATCGGCAAAATTTATTTTTCATGCTTATTCGTCGGTTACTATTTCAAAGGTAGTCGGCATGATTTATTTTCAGCACATTCGTTGGTTACTATTTCAAAGGTAATTGGCAGGATTTATTTTTCATGCTTATTCGTCGGTTACTATTTCAAAGGTAATCGGCAAGATTTATTTTTCATGCATATTCGTCGGTTACTATTGCAAAAGTAATCGGCAAGATTTATTTTTCATGCATATTCGTCGGTTACTATTTCAAAGGTAATCAACAGGATTTATTTTCTTGCATATTTGTCGGTTACTATTTCAAAGGTAATCGACAAAATTTATTTTCATGCATATTCGTCGGTTACTATTGCAAAAGTAATCGGCAAGATTTATTTTTCATGCATATTCGTCGGTTACTATTTCAAAGGTAATCAACAGGATTTATTTTCTTGCATATTTGTCGGTTACTATTTCAAAGGTAATCGACAAAATTTATTTTCATGCATATTCGTCGGTTACTATTTCAAAAGTAATCGGCAAGATTTATTTTCATGCATATTCGTCGGTTACCATTTTAAAGGAAATCGGAAGGATTTATTTTCTTGCATATTCGTTTGTTATTATTTCAAAGGTAATCGGCAAGATTTGTTTTCATGCACATTCGTCGGTTACCATTTCAAAGGTAATCGATACGATTTATTTTCAGCACATTCGTCGGTTACTATTTCAAAGGTAATCGGAAGGATTTATTTTCTTGCATATTTGTCGGTTACTATTTCAAAGGTAATCGGCAAGATTTATTTTCATGCACATTCGTCGGTTACCATTTCAAAGGTAATCGGCAAGATTTATTTTTCATGCATATTCGTCGGTTACTATTTCAAAAGTAATCGGCAAGATTTATTTTTCATGCATATTCGTCGGTTACTATTTCAAAGGTAATCAACAGGATTTATTTTCTTGCATATTTGTCGGTTACTATTTCAAAGGTAATCGACAAAATTTATTTTCATGCATATTACTCGGTTACCATTTCAAAGGTAATCGGTAGGATTTATTTTCATGCATATTCGTCGGTTACTATTTCAAAGGTAATCGGCAAGATTTATTTTCATGCACATTCGTCGGTTACCATTTCAAAGGTAATCGGCAGGATTTAATTTCATGCAAATTCGTCAGTTACTAGTTCAAAAGTAATCGGCAAGATTTATTTTTCATGCATATTCGTAGGAAATCGGCAGGATTTATTTTCAGCTTAATCGTCGGTTACTATTTCAAAGGTAATCGGCAAAATTTATTTTTCATGCTTATTCGTCGGTTACTATTTCAAAGGTAGTCGGCATGATTTATTTTCAGCACATTCGTTGGTTACTATTTCAAAGGTAATTGGCAGGATTTATTTTTCATGCTTATTCGTCGGTTACTATTTCAAAGGTAATCGGCAAGATTTATTTTTCATGCATATTCGTCGGTTACTATTTCAAAAGTAATCGGCAAGATTTATTTTTCATGCATATTCGTCGGTTACTATTTCAAAGGTAATCAACAGGATTTATTTTCTTGCATATTTGTCGGTTACTATTTCAAAGGTAATCGACAAAATTTATTTTCATGCATATTACTCGGTTACCATTTCAAAGGTAATCGGTAGGATTTATTTTCATGCATATTCGTCGGTTACTATTTCAAAAGTAATCGGCAAGATTTATCTTCATGCATATTCGTCGGTTACCATTTTAAAGGTAATCGGAAGGATTTATTTCCTTGCATATTCGTTTGTTATTATTTCAAAGGTAATCGGCAAGATTTGTTTTCATGCACATTCGTCGGTTACCATTTCAAAGGTAATCGATACGATTTATTTTCAGCACATTCGTCGGTTACTATTTCAAAGGTAATCGGAAGGATTTATTTTCTTGCATATTTGTCGGTTACTATTTCAAAGGTAATTGGCAAGATTTATTTTTCATGCATATTCGTCGGTTACTATTTCAAAAGTAATCGGCAAGATTTATTTTTCATGCATATTCGTCGGTTACTATTTCAAAGGTAATCAACAGGATTTATTTTCTTGCATATTTGTCGGTTACTATTTCAAAGGTAATCGACAAAATTTATTTTCATGCATATTACTCGGTTACCATTTCAAAGGTAATCGGTAGGATTTATTTTCATGCATATTCGTCGGTTACTATTTCAAAAGTAATCGGCAAGATTTATTTTCATGCATATTCGTCGGTTACCATTTTAAATTTAATCGGAAGGATTTATTTTCTTGCATATTCGTTTGTTATTATTTCAAAGGTAATCGGCAAGATTTGTTTTCATGCACATTCGTCGGTTACCATTTCAAAGGTAATCAGAAGGATTTATTTTCATGCATATTCGTCGGTTACTATTTCAAAAGTAATCAGCAAGATTTATTTTTCATGCATATTCATCGGGTACTATTTCAAAGGTAATCAGCAGGATTTTTTTTCAGCACATTCGTCGGTTACTATTTTAAAGGTAATCAACAGGATTTATTTTTCATGCATATTCGTCGGTTAGCATTTCAAAGGTAATCGGCAGGATTTATTTTCTGCACATTCGTTAGTTACCTTTTCAAAGGTAATCGGAAGGATATATTTTCTTGCATATTCGTCGGTTATTATTTCAAAGGTAATCGGCAAGATTTATTTTCATGCACATTCGTCGGTTACCATTTCAAAGGTAATCGGCAGGATTTAATTTCATGCAAATTCGTCAGTTACTAGTTCAAAAGTAATCGGCAAGATTTATTTTTCATGCATATTCGTAGGAAATCGGCAGGATTTATTTTCAGCTTAATCGTCGGTTACTATTTCAAAGGTAATCGGCAAAATTTATTTTTCATGCTTATTCGTCGGTTACTATTTCAAAGGTAGTCGGCATGATTTATTTTCAGCACATTCGTTGGTTACTATTTCAAAGGTAATTGGCAGGATTTATTTTTCATGCTTATTCGTCGGTTACTATTTCAAAGGTAATCGGCAAGATTTATTTTTCATGCATATTCGTCGGTTACTATTTCAAAAGTAATCGGCAAGATTTATTTTTCATGCATATTCGTCGGTTACTATTTCAAAGGTAATCAACAGGATTTATTTTCTTGCATATTTGTCGGTTACTATTTCAAAGGTAATCGACAAAATTTATTTTCATGCATATTACTCGGTTACCATTTCAAAGGTAATCGGTAGGATTTATTTTCATGCATATTCGTCGGTTACTATTTCAAAAGTAATCGGCAAGATTTATCTTCATGCATATTCGTCGGTTACCATTTTAAAGGTAATCGGAAGGATTTATTTCCTTGCATATTCGTTTGTTATTATTTCAAAGGTAATCGGCAAGATTTGTTTTCATGCACATTCGTCGGTTACCATTTCAAAGGTAATCGATACGATTTATTTTCAGCACATTCGTCGGTTACTATTTCAAAGGTAATCGGAAGGATTTATTTTCTTGCATATTTGTCGGTTACTATTTCAAAGGTAATTGGCAAGATTTATTTTTCATGCATATTCGTCGGTTACTATTTCAAAAGTAATCGGCAAGATTTATTTTTCATGCATATTCGTCGGTTACTATTTCAAAGGTAATCAACAGGATTTATTTTCTTGCATATTTGTCGGTTACTATTTCAAAGGTAATCGACAAAATTTATTTTCATGCATATTACTCGGTTACCATTTCAAAGGTAATCGGTAGGATTTATTTTCATGCATATTCGTCGGTTACTATTTCAAAAGTAATCGGCAAGATTTATTTTCATGCATATTCGTCGGTTACCATTTTAAATTTAATCGGAAGGATTTATTTTCTTGCATATTCGTTTGTTATTATTTCAAAGGTAATCGGCAAGATTTGTTTTCATGCACATTCGTCGGTTACCATTTCAAAGGTAATCAGAAGGATTTATTTTCATGCATATTCGTCGGTTACTATTTCAAAAGTAATCAGCAAGATTTATTTTTCATGCATATTCATCGGGTACTATTTCAAAGGTAATCAGCAGGATTTTTTTTCAGCACATTCGTCGGTTACTATTTTAAAGGTAATCAACAGGATTTATTTTTCATGCATATTCGTCGGTTAGCATTTCAAAGGTAATCGGCAGGATTTATTTTCTGCACATTCGTTAGTTACCTTTTCAAAGGTAATCGGAAGGATATATTTTCTTGCATATTCGTCGGTTATTATTTCAAAGGTAATCGGCAAGATTTATTTTCATGCACATTCGTCGGTTACCATTTCAAAGGTAATCGGCAGGATTTAATTTCATGCAAATTCGTCAGTTACTAGTTCAAAAGTAATCGGCAAGATTTATTTTTCATGCATATTCGTAGGAAATCGGCAGGATTTATTTTCAGCTTAATCGTCGGTTACTATTTCAAAGGTAATCGGCAAAATTTATTTTTCATGCTTATTCGTCGGTTACTATTTCAAAGGTAGTCGGCATGATTTATTTTCAGCACATTCGTTGGTTACTATTTCAAAGGTAATTGGCAGGATTTATTTTTCATGCTTATTCGTCGGTTACTATTTCAAAGGTAATCGGCAAGATTTATTTTTCATGCATATTCGTCGGTTACTATTTCAAAAGTAATCGGCAAGATTTATTTTTCATGCATATTCGTCGGTTACTATTTCAAAGGTAATCAACAGGATTTATTTTCTTGCATATTTGTCGGTTACTATTTCAAAGGTAATCGACAAAATTTATTTTCATGCATATTACTCGGTTACCATTTCAAAGGTAATCGGTAGGATTTATTTTCATGCATATTCGTCGGTTACTATTTCAAAAGTAATCGGCAAGATTTATTTTCATGCATATTCGTCGGTTACCATTTTAAAGGTAATCGGAAGGATTTATTTCCTTGCATATTCGTTTGTTATTATTTCAAAGGTAATCAGCAAGATTTGTTTTCATGCACATTCGTCGGTTACCATTTCAAAGGTAATCGATACGATTTATTTTCAGCACATTCGTCGGTTACTATTTCAAAGGTAATCGGAAGGATTTATTTTCTTGCATATTTGTCGGTTACTATTTCAAAGGTAATCGGCAAGATTTATTTTCATGCACATTCGTCGGTTACCATTTCAAAGGTAATCAGAAGGATTTATTTTCATGCATATTCGTCGGTTACTATTTCAAAAGTAATCGGCAAGATTTATTTTTCATGCATATTCATCGGGTACTATTTCAAAGGTAATCGGCAGGATTTATTTTCAGCACATTCGTCGGTTACTATTTTAAAGGTAATCAACAGGATTTATTTTTCATGCATATTCGTCGGTTAGCATTTCAAAGGTAATCGACAGGATTTATTTTCTGCACATTCGTCGGTTACCTTTTCAAAGGTAATCGGAAGGATATATTTTCTTGCATATTCGTCGGTTATTATTTCAAAGGTAATCGGCAAGATTTATTTTCATGCACATTCGTCGGTTACCATTTCAAAGGTAATCGGCAGGATTTAATTTCATGCAAATTCGTCAGTTACTAGTTCAAAAGTAATCGGCAAGATTTATTTTTCATGCATATTCGTAGGAAATCGGCAGGATTTATTTTCAGCTTAATCGTCGGTTACTATTTCAAAGGTAATCGGCAAAATTTATTTTTCATGCTTATTCGTCGGTTACTATTTCAAAGGTAGTCGGCATGATTTATTTTCAGCACATTCGTTGGTTACTATTTCAAAGGAAATCGGCAGGATTTATTTTTCATGCTTATTCGTCGGTTACTATTTCAAAGGTAATCGGCAAGATTTATTTTTCATGCATATTCGTCGGTTACTATTTCGAAAGTAATCGGCAAGATTTATTTTTCATGCATATTCGTCGGTTACTATTTCAAAGGTAATCAACAGGATTTATTTTCTTGCATATTTGTCGGTTACTATTTCAAAGGTAATCGGCAAGATTTATTTTCATGCACATTCGTCGGTTACCATTTCAAGTTAATCTGCAGGATTTATTTTCTGCACATTCGTCGGTTACCATTTCAAAGGTAATCAACATGATTTATTTTCAGCACATTCGTCGGTTACCATGTCAAAGGTAATCGGAAGGATTTATTTTCTTGCATATTCGTTTGTTATTATATCAAAGGTAATCGGCAAGATTTGTTTTCATGCACATTCGTCGGTTACCATTTCAAAGGTAATCGATACGATTTATTTTCAGCACATTCGTCGGTTACTATTTCAAAGGTAATCGGAAGGATTTATTTTCTTGCATATTTGTCGGTTACTATTTCAAAGGTAATCGGCAAGATTTATTTTCATGCACATTCGTCGGTTACCATTTCAAAGGTAATCAGAAGGATTTATTTTCATGCATATTCGTCGGTTACTATTTCAAAAGTAATCGGCAAGAATTATTTTTCATGCATATTCATCGGGTACTATTTCAAAGGTAATCGACAGGATTTATTTTCAGCACATTTGTCGGTTACTATTTTAAAGGTAATCGGCAGGATTTATGTTTCATGCATATTCGTCGGTTACTATTTCAAAAGTAGTCGGCAAGATTTATTTTTCATGCATAT
The DNA here is from genome assembly GCA_958299785.1 of Medicago lupulina. Classification (NCBI taxonomy): domain Eukaryota; kingdom Viridiplantae; phylum Streptophyta; class Magnoliopsida; order Fabales; family Fabaceae; genus Medicago; species Medicago lupulina. Next base: position 37,661,625 of record OY283143.1, on the reverse strand, counting down.
TCGTCGGTTACTATTTCAAAGGAAATCGGCAGGATTTATTTTCTGCACATTCGTCGGTTAGCATTTCAAAGGTAATCGGCAGTATTTATTTTCTTGCATTTTTGTTGGTTATTATTTCAAAGGTAATCGAAGAGATTTGTTTTCATGCTTATTCGTCGGTTACTATTTCAAAGGTAATCGATAGGATTTATTTTTCAATCATATTCGTCGGTTACTATTTCAAAAGTAATCGACAATATTTATTTTTCATGCATATTCGTCGGTTACTATTTCGAAGGTAATCGACAGGATTTATTTTCTTGCATATTTGTCGGTTACTATTTCAAAGGTAATCGGCAGGATTTAATTTCATGCAAATTCGTCAGTTACTAGTTCAAAAGTAATCGGCAAGATTTATTTTTCATGCATATTCGTAGGAAATCGGCAGGATTTATTTTCAGCTTAATCGTCGGTTACTATTTCAAAGGTAATCGGCAAAATTTATTTTTCATGCTTATTCGTCGGTTACTATTTCAAAGGTAGTCGGCATGATTTATTTTCAGCACATTCGTTGGTTACTATTTCAAAGGAAATCGGCAGGATTTATTTTTCATGCTTATTCGTCGGTTACTATTTCAAAGGTAATCGGCAAGATTTATTTCTCATGCATATTCGTCGGTTACTATTTCAAAAGTAATCGGCAAGATTTATTTTTCATGCATATTAGTCGGTTACTATTTCAAAGGTAATCAACAGGATTTATTTTCTTGCATATTTGTCAGTTACTATTTCAAAGGTAATCGGCAAGATTTATTTTCATGCACATTCGTCGGTTACCATTTCAAGTTAATCTGCAGGATTTATTTTCTGCACATTCGTCGGTTACCATTTCAAAGGTAATCAACATGATTTATTTTCAGCACATTCGTCGGTTACCATGTCAAAGGTAATCGGAAGGATTTATTTTCTTGCATATTCGTTTGTTATTATATCAAAGGTAATCGGCAAGATTTGTTTTCATGCACATTCGTCGGTTACCATTTCAAAGGTAATCGATACGATTTATTTTCAGCACATTCGTCGGTTACTATTTCAAAGGTAATCGGAAGGATTTATTTTCTTGCATATTTGTCGGTTACTATTTCAAAGGTAATCGGCAAGATTTATTTTCATGCACATTCGTCGGTTACCATTTCAAAGGTAATCAGAAGGATTTATTTTCATGCATATTCGTCGGTTACTATTTCAAAAGTAATCGGCAAGAATTATTTTTCATGCATATTCATCGGGTACTATTTCAAAGGTAATCGACAGGATTTATTTTCAGCACATTTGTCGGTTACTATTTTAAAGGTAATCGGCAGGATTTATGTTTCATGCATATTCGTCGGTTACTATTTCAAAAGTAGTCGGCAAGATTTATTTTTCATGCATATTCGTCGGTTACTATTTCAAAGGAAATCGGCAGGATTTATTTTCTGCACATTCGTCGGTTAGCATTTCAAAGGTAATAGGCAGTATTTATTTTCTTGCAATTTTGTTGGTTATTATTTCAAAGGTAATCGAAGAGATTTGTTTTCATGCTTATTCGTCGGTTACTATTTCAAAGGTAATCGATAGGATTTATTTTTCATGCATATTCGTCGGTTACTATTTCAAAAGTAATCGACAATATTTATTTTTCATGCATATTCGTCGGTTACTATTTCGAAGGTAATCGACAGGATTTATTTTCATGCACATTCGTCGGTTACCATTTCAAAGGTAATCGGCAGGATTTAATTTCATGCAAATTCGTCAGTTACTAGTTCAAAAGTAATCGGCAAGATTTATTTTTCATGCATATTCGTAGGAAATCGGCAGGATTTATTTTCAGCTTAATCGTCGGTTACTATTTCAAAGGTAATCGGCAAAATTTATTTTTCATGCTTATTCGTCGGTTACTATTTCAAAGGTAGTCGGCATGATTTATTTTCAGTACATTCGTTGGTTACTATTTCAAAGGTAATTGGCAGGATTTATTTTTCATGCTTATTCGTCGGTTACTATTTCAAAGGTAATCGGCAAGATTTATTTTTCATGCATATTCGTCGGTTACTATTTCAAAAGTAATCGGCAAGATTTATTTTTCATGCATATTCGTCGGTTACTATTTCAAAGGTAATCAACAGGATTTATTTTCTTGCATATTTGTCGGTTACTATTTCAAAGGTAATCGACAAAATTTATTTTCATGCATATTACTCGGTTACCATTTCAAAGGTAATCGGTAGGATTTATTTTCATGCATATTCGTCGGTTACTATTTCAAAAGTAATCGGCAAGATTTATTTTCATGCATATTCGTCGGTTACCATTTTAAAGGTAATCGGAAGGATTTATTTTCTTGCATATTCGTTTGTTATTATTTCAAAAGTAATCGGCAAGATTTGTTTTCATGCACATTCGTCGGTTACCATTTCAAAGGTAATCGATACGATTTATTTTCAGCACATTCGTCGGTTACTATGTCAAAGGTAATCGGAAGGATTTATTTTCTTGCATATTTGTCGGTTACTATTTCAAAGGTAATCGGCAAGATTTATTTTCATGCACATTCGTCGGTTACCATTTCAAAGGTAATCAGAAGGATTTATTTTCATGCATATTCGTCGGTTACTATTTCAAAAGTAATCGGCAAGATTTATTTTTCATGCATATTCATTGTGTACTATTTCAAAGGTAATCGGCAGGATTTATTTTCAGCACATTCGTCGGTTACTATTTTAAAGGTAATCAACAGGATTTATTTTTCATGCATATTCGTCGGTTAGCATTTCAAAGGTAATCGGCAGGATTTATTTTCTGCACATTCATCGGTTACCTTTTCAAAGGTAATCGGAAGGATATATTTTCTTGCATATTCGTCGGTTATTATTTCAAAGGTAATCGGCAAGATTTATTTTCATGCACATTCGTCGGTTACCATTTCAAAGGTAATCGGCAGGATTTAATTTCATGCAAATTCGTCAGTTACTAGTTCAAAAGTAATCGGCAAGATTTATTTTTCATGCATATTCGTAGGAAATCGGCAGGATTTATTTTCAGCCTAATCGTCGGTTACTATTTCAAAGGTAATTGGCAAAATTCATTTTTCATGCTTATTCGTCGGTTACTATTTCAAAGGTAGTCGGCATGATTTATTTTCAGCACATTCGTTGGTTACTATTTCAAAGGTAATTGGCAGGATTTATTTTTCATGCTTATTCGTCGGTTACTATTTCAAAGGTAATCGGCAAGATTTATTTTTCATGCATATTCGTCGGTTACTATTTCAAAAGTAATCGGCAAGATTTATTTTTCATGCATATTCGTCGGTTACTATTTCAAAGGTAATCAACAGGATTTATTTTCTTGCATATTTGTCGGTTACTATTTCAAAGGTAATCGGCAAGATTTATTTTCATGCACATTCGTCGGTTACCATTTCAAGTTAATCTGCAGGATTTATTTTCTGCACATTCGTCGGTTACCATTTCAAAGGTAATCAACATGATTTATTTTCAGCACATTCGTCGGTTACCATGTCAAAGGTAATCGGAAGGATTTATTTTCTTGCATATTCGTTTGTTATTATATCAAAGGTAATCGGCAAGATTTTTTTTTCATGCACATTCGTCGGTTACCATTTCAAAGGTAATCGATACGATTTATTTTCAGCACATTCGTCGGTTACTATTTCAAAGGTAATCGGAAGGATTTATTTTCTTGCATATTTGTCGGTTACTATTTCAAAGGTAATCGGCAAGATTTATTTTCATGCACATTCGTCGGTTACCATTTCAAAGGTAATCAGAAGGATTTATTTTCATGCATATTCGTCGGTTACTATTTCAAAAGTAATCGGCAAGGATTATTTTTCATGCATATTCATCGGGTACTATTTCAAAGGTAATCGACAGGATTTATTTTCAGCACATTTGTCGGTTACTATTTTAAAGGTAATCGGCAGGATTTATATTTCATGCATATTCGTCGGTTACTATTTCAAAAGTAGTCGGCAAGATTTATTTTTCATGCATATTCGTCGGTTACTATTTCAAAGGAAATCGGCAGGATTTATTATCTGCACATTCGTCGGTTAGCATTTCAAAGGTAATCGGCAGTATTTATTTTCTTGCATTTTTGTTGGTTATTATTTCAAAGGTAATCGAAGAGATTTGTTTTCATGCTTATTCGTCGGTTACTATTTCAAAGGTAATCGATAGGATTTATTTTTCATGCATATTCGTCGGTTACTATTTCAAAAGTAATCGACAATATTTATTTTTCATGCATATTCGTCGGTTACTATTTCGAAGGTAATCGACAGGATTTATTTTCTTGCATATTTGTCGGTTACTATTTCAAAGGTAATCGGCAAGATTTATTTTCATGCACATTCGTCGGTTACCATTTCAAAGGTAATCGGCAGGACTTATTTTTCATGCATATTCGTCGGTTACTATTTCAAAATAATCGGCAAGATTTATTTTTCATGCATATTCTTTGGTTACTATTTCAAAAGTAGTCGGCAAGATTTATTTTTCATGCATATTCGTCGGTTACTATTTCAAAGGAAATCGGCAGGATTTATTTTTTGCACATTCGTCGGTTAGCATTTCAAAGGTAATCGGCAAGATTTATTTTCATGCACATTCGTCGGTTACCATTTCAAAGGTAATCGATACGATTTATTTTCAGCACATTCGTCGGTTACTATTTCAAAGGTAATCAGAAGGATTTATTTTCTTGCATATTTGTCGGTTACTATTTCAAAGGTAATCGGCTAGATTTATTTTCATGCACATTCGTCGGTTACCATTTCAAAGGTAATCAGAAGGATTTATTTTCATGCATATTCGTCGGTTACTATTTCAAAAGTAATCGGCAAGATTTATTTTTCATGCATATTCATCGGGTACTATTTCAAAGGTAATCGGCAGGATTTATTTTCAGCACATTCGTCGGTTACTATTTTAAAGGTAATCAGCAGGATGTATTTTTCATGCATATTCGTCGGTTACTATTTCAAAAGTAGTCGGCAAGATTTATTTTTCATGCATATTCGTCGGTTACTATTTCAAAGGAAATCGACAGGATTTATTTTCTGCACATTCGTCGGTTAGCATTTCAAAGGTAATCGGCAGGATTTATTTTCTGCACATTCGTCGGTTACCTTTTCAAAGGTAATCGGAAGGATATATTTTCTTGCATATTCGTCGGTTATTATTTCAAAGGTAATCGGCAAGATTTATTTTCATGCACATTCGTCGGTTACCATTTCAAAGGTAATCGGTAGGATTTATTTTCATGCAAATTCGTCAGTTACTAGTTCAAAAGTAATCGGCAAGATTTATTTTTCATGCATATTCGTAGGTAATGGGCAGGATTTATTTTCAGCTTATTCGTCGGTTACTATTTCAAAGGTAATCGGCAAAATTTATTTTTCATGCATATTCGTCGGTTACTATTTCAAAATAATCGGCAAGATTTATTTTTCATGCATATTCTTTGGTTACTATTTCAAACGTAATCGACAGGATTTATTTTCATGCACATTCGTCGGTTACCATTTCAAAGGTAATCGGCAGGATTTAATTTCATGCAAATTCGTCAGTTACTAGTTCAAAAGTAATCGGCAAGATTTATTTTTCATGCGTATTCGTAGGAAATCGGCAGGATTTATTTTCAGCTTAATCGTCGGTTACTATTTCAAAGGTAATCGGCAAAATTTATTTTTCATGCTTATTCGTCGGTTACTATTTCAAAGGTAGTCGGCATGATTTATTTTCAGCACATTCGTTGGTTACTATTTCAAAGGTAATTGGCAGGATTTATTTTTCATGCTTATTCGTCGGTTACTATTTCAAAGGTAATCGGCAAGATTTATTTTTCATGCATATTCGTCGGTTACTATTTCAAAAGTAATCGGCAAGATTTATTTTTCATGCATATTCGTCGGTTACTATTTCAAAGGTAATCAACAGGATTTATTTTCTTGCATATTTGTCGGTTACTATTTCAAAGGTAATCGACAAAATTTATTTTCATGCATATTACTCGTTTACCATTTCAAAGGTAATCGGTAGGATTTATTTTCATGCATATTCGTCGATTACTATTTCAAAAGTAATCGGCAAGATTTATTTTCATGCATATTCGTCGGTTACCATTTTAAAGGTAATCGGAAGGATTTATTTTCTTGCATATTCGTTTGTTATTATTTCAAAGGTAATCGGCAAGATTTGTTTTCATGCACATTCGTCGGTTACCATTTCAAAGGTAATCGATACGATTTATTTTCAGCACATTCGTCGGTTACTATTTCAAAGGTAATCGGAAGGATTTATTTTCTTGCATATTTGTCGGTTACTATTTCAAAGGTAATCGGCAAGATTTATTTTCATGCACATTCGTCGGTTACCATTTCAAAGGTAATCAGATGGATTTATTTTCATGCATATTCGTCGGTTACTATTTCAAAAGTAATCGGCAAGATTTATTTTTCATGCATATTCATTGGGTACTATTTCAAAGGTAATCGGCAGGATTTATTTTCAGCACATTCGTCGGTTACTATTTTAAAGGTAATCAACAGGATTTATTTTTCATGCATATTCGTCGGTTAGCATTTCAAAGGTAATCGGCAGGATTTATTTTCTGCACATTCGTCGGTTACCTTTTCAAAGGTAATCGGAAGGATATATTTTCTTGCATATTCGTCGGTTATTATTTCAAAGGTAATCGGCAAGATTTATTTTCATGCACATTCGTCGGTTACCATTTCAAAGGTAATCGGCAGGATTTAATTTCATGCAAATTCGTCAGTTACTAGTTCAAAAGTAATCGGCAAGATTTATTTTTCATGCGTATTCGTAGGAAATCGGCAGGATTTATTTTCAGCTTAATCGTCGGTTACTATTTCAAAGGTAATCGGCAAAATTTATTTTTCATGCTTATTCGTCGGTTACTATTTCAAAGGTAGTCGGCATGATTTATTTTCAGCACATTCGTTGGTTACTATTTCAAAGGTAATTGGCAGGATTTATTTTTCATGCTTATTCGTCGGTTACTATTTCAAAGGTAATCGGCAAGATTTATTTTTCATGCATATTCGTCGGTTACTATTTCAAAAGTAATCGGCAAGATTTATTTTTCATGCATATTCGTCGGTTACTATTTCAAAGGTAATCAACAGGATTTATTTTCTTGCATATTTGTCGGTTACTATTTCAAAGGTAATCGACAAAATTTATTTTCATGCATATTACTCGTTTACCATTTCAAAGGTAATCGGTAGGATTTATTTTCATGCATATTCGTCGATTACTATTTCAAAAGTAATCGGCAAGATTTATTTTCATGCATATTCGTCGGTTACCATTTTAAAGGTAATCGGAAGGATTTATTTTCTTGCATATTCGTTTGTTATTATTTCAAAGGTAATCGGCAAGATTTGTTTTCATGCACATTCGTCGGTTACCATTTCAAAGGTAATCGATACGATTTATTTTCAGCACATTCGTCGGTTACTATTTCAAAGGTAATCGGAAGGATTTATTTTCTTGCATATTTGTCGGTTACTATTTCAAAGGTAATCGGCAAGATTTATTTTCATGCACATTCGTCGGTTACCATTTCAAAGGTAATCAGATGGATTTATTTTCATGCATATTCGTCGGTTACTATTTCAAAAGTAATCGGCAAGATTTATTTTTCATGCATATTCATTGGGTACTATTTCAAAGGTAATCGGCAGGATTTATTTTCAGCACATTCGTCGGTTACTATTTTAAAGGTAATCAACAGGATTTATTTTTCATGCATATTCGTCGGTTAGCATTTCAAAGGTAATCGGCAGGATTTATTTTCTGCACATTCGTCGGTTACCTTTTCAAAGGTAATCGGAAGGATATATTTTCTTGCATATTCGTCGGTTATTATTTCAAAGGTAATCGGCAAGATTTATTTTCATGCACATTCGTCGGTTACCATTTCAAAGGTAATCGGTAGGATTTATTTTCATGCAAATTCGTCAGTTACTAGTTCAAAAGTAATCGGCAAGATTTATTTTTCATGCATATTCGTAGGTAATCGGCAGGATTTATTTTAAGCTTATTCGTCGGTTACTATTTCAAAGGTAATCGGCAAAATTTATTTTTCATGCTTATTCGACGGTTACTATTTCAAAGGTAGTCGGCATGATTTATTTTCAGCAGATTTGTTGGTTACAATTTCAAAGGTAATTGGCAGGATTTATTTTTCATGCATATTCGTCGGTTACTATTTCAAAGGTAATCAACAGGATTTATTTTCTTGCATATTTGTCGGTTACTATTTCAAAGGTAATCGGCAAGATTTATTTTCATGCACATTCGTCGGTTACTATTTCAAAGTTAATCTGCAGGATTTATTTTCTGCACATTCGTCGGTTACCATTTCAAAGGTAATCGACATGATTTATTTTAAGCACATTCGTCGGTTATCATTTTAAAGGTAATCGGAAGGATTTATTTTCTTGCATATTCGTTTGTTATTATTTCAAAGGTAATCGGCAAGATTTGTTTTCATGCACAGTCGTCGGTTACCATTTCAAAGGTAATCGATACGATTTATTTTCAGCACATTCGTTGGTTACACTTTCAAAGGTAATCGGAAGGATTTATTTTCTTGCATATTTGTCGGTTACTATTTCAAAGGTAATCGGCAAGATTTATTTTCATGCACATTCGTCGGTTACCATTTCAAAGGTAATCAGAAGGATTTATTTTCATGCATATTCGTCGGTTACTATTTCAAAAGTAATCGGCAAGATTTATTTTTCATGCATATTCATCGGGTACTATTTCAAAGGTAATCGGCAGGATTTATTTTCAGCACATTCGTCGGTTACTATTTTAAAGGTAATCGGCAGGATTTATGTTTCATGCATATTCGTCGGTTACTATTTCAAAAGTAGTCGGCAAGATTTATTTTTCTTGCATATTCGTCTGTTACTATTTCAAAGGAAATCGGCAGGATTTACTTTCTGGACATTCGTCGGTTAGCATTTCAAAGGTAATCGGCAGTATTTATTTTCTTGCATTTTTGTTGGTTATTATTTCAAAGGTAATCGAAGAGATTTGTTTTCATGCTTATTCGTCGGTTACTATTTCAAAGGTAATCGGTAGGATTTATTTTTCACGCATATTCGTCGGTTACTATTTCAAAAGTAATCGGCAATATTTATTTTTCATGCATATTCGTCGGTTACTATTTCGAAGGTAATCGACAGGATTTATTTTCTTGCATATTTGTCGGTTACTATTTCAAAGGTAATCGGCAAGATTTATTTTCATGCACATTCGTCGGTTACCATTTCAAAGGTAATCGGCAGGATTTATTTTTCATGCATATTCGTCGGTTACTATTTCAAAATAATCAGCAAGATTTATTTTTCATGCATATTCTTTGGTTACTATTTCAAACGTAATCGACAGGATTTATTTTCATGCACATTCGTCGGTTACCATTTCAAAGGTAATCAGCAGGATTTAATTTCATGCAAATTCGTCAGTTACTAGTTCAAAAGTAATCGGCAAGATTTATTTTTCATGCATATTCGTAGGAAATCGGCAGGATTTATTTTCAGCTTAATCGTCGGTTACTATTTCAAAGGTAATCGGCAAAATTTATTTTTCATGCTTATTCGTCGGTTACTATTTCAAAGGTAGTCGGCATGATTTATTTTCAGCACATTCGTTGGTTACTATTTCAAAGGTAATTGGCAGGATTTATTTTTCATGCTTATTCGTCGGTTACTATTTCAAAGGTAATCGGCAAGATTTATTTTTCATGCATATTCGTCGGTTACTATTTCAAAAGTAATCGGCAAGATTTATTTTTTATGCATATTCGTCGGTTACTATTTCAAAGGTAATCAACAGGATTTATTTTCTTGCATATTTGTCGGTTACTATTTCAAAGGTAATCGGCAAGATTTATTTTCATGCACATTCGTCGGTTACTATTTCAAAGTTAATCTGCAGGATTTATTTTCTGCACATTCGTCGGTTACCATTTCAAAGGTAATCGACATGATTTATTTTAAGCACATTCGTCGGTTATCATTTTAAAGGTAATCGGAAGGATTTATTTTCTTGCATATTCGTTTGTTATTATTTCAAAGGTAATCGGCAAGATTTGTTTTCATGCACAGTCGTCGGTTACCATTTCAAAGGTAATCGATACGATTTATTTTCAGCACATTCGTTGGTTACACTTTCAAAGGTAATCGGAAGGATTTATTTTCTTGCATATTTGTCGGTTACTATTTCAAAGGTAATCGGCAAGATTTATTTTCATGCACATTCGTCGGTTACCATTTCAAAGGTAATCAGAAGGATTTATTTTCATGCATATTCGTCGGTTACTATTTCAAAAGTAATCGGCAAGATTTATTTTTCATGCATATTCATCGGGTACTATTTCAAAGGTAATCGGCAGGATTTATTTTCAGCACATTCGTCGGTTACTATTTTAAAGGTAATCGGCAGGATTTATGTTTCATGCATATTCGTCGGTTACTATTTCAAAAGTAGTCGGCAAGATTTATTTTTCTTGCATATTCGTCGGTTACTATTTCAAAGGAAATCGGCAGGATTTACTTTCTGGACATTCGTCGGTTAGCATTTCAAAGGTAATCGGCAGTATTTATTTTCTTGCATTTTTGTTGGTTATTATTTCAAAGGTAATCGAAGAGATTTGTTTTCATGCTTATTCGTCGGTTACTATTTCAAAGGTAATCGGTAGGATTTATTTTTCACGCATATTCGTCGGTTACTATTTCAAAAGTAATCGGCAATATTTATTTTTCATGCATATTCGTCGGTTACTATTTCGAAGGTAATCGACAGGATTTATTTTCTTGCATATTTGTCGGTTACTATTTCAAAGGTAATCGGCAAGATTTATTTTCATGCACATTCGTCGGTTACCATTTCAAAGGTAATCGGCAGGATTTATTTTTCATGCATATTCGTCGGTTACTATTTCAAAATAATCAGCAAGATTTATTTTTCATGCATATTCTTTGGTTACTATTTCAAACGTAATCGACAGGATTTATTTTCATGCACATTCGTCGGTTACCATTTCAAAGGTAATCAGCAGGATTTAATTTCATGCAAATTCGTCAGTTACTAGTTCAAAAGTAATCGGCAAGATTTATTTTTCATGCATATTCGTAGGAAATCGGCAGGATTTATTTTCAGCTTAATCGTCGGTTACTATTTCAAAGGTAATCGGCAAAATTTATTTTTCATGCTTATTCGTCGGTTACTATTTCAAAGGTAGTCGGCATGATTTATTTTCAGCACATTCGTTGGTTACTATTTCAAAGGTAATTGGCAGGATTTATTTTTCATGCTTATTCGTCGGTTACTATTTCAAAGGTAATCGGCAAGATTTATTTTTCATGCATATTCGTCGGTTACTATTTCAAAAGTAATCGGCAAGATTTATTTTTTATGCATATTCGTCGGTTACTATTTCAAAGGTAATCAACAGGATTTATTTTCTTGCATATTTGTCGGTTACTATTTCAAAGGTAATCGACAAAATTTATTTTCATGCATATTACTCGGTTACCATTTCAAAGGTAATCGGTAGGATTTATTTTCATGCATATTCGTCGGTTACTATTTCAAAAGTAATCGGCTAGATTTATTTTCATGCATATTCGTCGGTTACCATTTTAAAGGTAATCGGAAGGATTTATTTTCTTGCATATTCGTTTGTTATTATTTCAAAGGTAATCGGCAAGATTTGTTTTCATGCACATTCGTCGGTTACCATTTCAAAGGTAATCGATACGATTTATTTTCAGCACATTCGTCGGTTACTATTTCAAAGGTAATCGGAAGGATTTATTTTCTTGCATATTTGTCGGTTACTATTTCAAAGGTAATCGGCAAGATTTATTTTCATGCACATTCGTCGGTTACCATTTCAAAGGTAATCAGAAGGATTTATTTTCATGCATATTCGTCGGTTACTATTTCAAAAGTAATCGGCAAGATTTATTTTTCATGCATATTCATTGGGTACTATTTCAAAGGTAATCGGCAGGATTTATTTTCAGCACATTCGTCGGTTACTATTTTAAAGGTAATCAACAGGATTTATTTTTCATGCATATTCGTCGGTTAGCATTTCAAAGGTAATCGGCAGGATTTATTTTCTGCACATTCGTCGGTTACCTTTTCAAAGGTAATCGGAAGGATATATTTTCTTGCATATTCGTTGGTTATTATTTCAAAGGTAATCGGCAAGATTTATTTTCATGCACATTCGTCGGTTACTATTTCAAAGGTAATCGGCAGGATTTAATTTCATGCAAATTCGTCAGTTACTAGTTCAAAAGTAATCGGCAAGATTTATTTTTCATGCATATTCGTAGGAGATCGGCAGGATTTATTTTCAGCTTAATCGTCGGTTACTATTTCAAAGGTAATCGGCAAAATTTATTTTTCATGCTTATTCGTCGGTTACTATTTCAAAGGTAGTCGGCATGATTTATTTTCAGCACATTCGTTGGTTACTATTTCAAAGGTAATTGGCAGGATTTATTTTTCATGCTTATTCGTCGGTTACTATTTTAAAGGTAATCAGCAGGATGTATTTTTCATGCATATTCGTCGGTTACTATTTCAAAAGTAGTCGGCAAGATTTATTTTTCATGCATATTCGTCGGTTACTATTTCAATGGAAATCGACAGGATTTATTTTCTGCACATTCGTCGGTTAGCATTTCAAAGGTAATCGGCAGGATTTATTTTCTGCACATTCGTCGGTTACCTTTTCAAAGGTAATCGGAAGGATATATTTTCTTGCATATTCGTCGGTTATTATTTCAAAGGTAATCGGCAAGATTTATTTTCATGCACATTCGTCGGTTACCATTTCAAAGGTAATCGGTAGGATTTATTTTCATGCAAATTCGTCAGTTACTAGTTCAAAAGTAATCGGCAAGATTTATTTTTCATGCATATTCGTAGGTAATGGGCAGGATTTATTTTCAGCTTATTCGTCGGTTACTATTTCAAAGGTAATCGGCAAAATTTATTTTTCATGCTTATTCGTCGGTTACTATTTCAAAGGTAGTCGGCATGATTTATTTTCAGCAGATTCGTTGGTTACTATTTCAAAGGTAATTGGCAGGATTTATTTTTCATGCATATTCGTCGGTTACTATTTCAAAGGTAATCAACAGGATTTATTTTCTTGCATATTTGTCGGTTACTATTTCAAAGGTAATCGGCAAGATTTATTTTCATGCACATTCGTCGGTTACCATTTCAAAGTTAATCTGCAGGATTTATTTTCTGCACATTCGTCGGTTACCATTTCAATGGTAATCGACATGATTTATTTTAAGCACATTCGTCGGTTAACATTTTAAAGGTAATCGGAAGGATTTATTTTCTTGCATATTTGTCGGTTACTATTTCAAAGGTAATCGGCAAGATTTATTTTCATGCACATTCGTCGGTTACCATTTCAAAGTTAATCTGCAGGATTTATTTTCTGCACATTCGTCGGTTACCATTTCAAAGGTAATCGACATGATTTATTTTAAGCACATTCGTCGGTTAGCATTTCAAAGGTAATCGGCAGGATTTATTTTCTGCACATTCGTCGGTTACCTTTTCAAAGGTAATCGGAAGGATATATTTTCTTGCATATTCGTCGGTTATTATTTCAAAGGTAATCGGCAAGATTTATTTTCATGCACATTCGTCGGTTACCATTTCAAAGGTAATCGGTAGGATTTATTTTCATGCAAATTCGTCAGTTACTAGTTCAAAAGTAATCGGCAAGATTTATTTTTCATGCATATTCGTAGGTAATCGGCAGGATTTATTTTAAGCTTATTCGTCGGTTACTATTTCAAAGGTAATCGGCAAAATTTATTTTTCATGCTTATTTGACGGTTACTATTTCAAAGGTAGTCGGCATGATTTATTTTCAGCAGATTTGTTAGTTACAATTTCAAAGGTAATTGGCAGGATTTATTTTTCATGCATATTCGTCGGTTACTATTTCAAAGGTAATCAACAGGATTTATTTTCTTGCATATTTGTCGGTTACTATTTCAAAGGTAATCGGCAAGATTTATTTTCATGCACATTCGTCGGTTACTATTTCAAAGTTAATCTGCAGGATTTATTTTCTGCACATTCGTCGGTTACCATTTCAAAGGTAATCGACATGATTTATTTTAAGCACATTCGTCGGTTATCATTTTAAAGGTAATCGGAAGGATTTATTTTCTTGCATATTCGTTTGTTATTATTTCAAAGGTAATCGGCAAGATTTGTTTTCATGCACAGTCGTCGGTTACCATTTCAAAGGTAATCGATACGATTTATTTTCAGCACATTCGTTGGTTACACTTTCAAAGGTAATCGGAAGGATTTATTTTCTTGCATATTTGTCGGTTACTATTTCAAAGGTAATCGGCAAGATTTATTTTCATGCACATTCGTCGGTTACCATTTCAAAGGTAATCAGAAGGATTTATTTTCATGCATATTCGTCGGTTACTATTTCAAAAGTAATCGGCAAGATTTATTTTCATGCATATTCATCGGGTACTATTTCAAAGGTAATCGGCAGGATTTATTTTCAGCACATTCGTCGGTTACTATTTTAAAGGTAATCGGCAGGATTTATGTTTCATGCATATTCGTCGGTTACTATTTCAAAAGTAGTCGGCAAGATTTATTTTTCTTGCATATTCGTCGGTTACTATTTCAAAGGAAATCGGCAGGATTTACTTTCTGGACATTCGTCGGTTAGCATTTCAAAGGTAATCGGCAGTATTTATTTTCTTGCGTTTTTGTTGGTTATTATTTCAAAGGTAATCGAAGAGATTTGTTTTCATGCTTATTCGTCGGTTACTATTTCAAAGGTAATCGGTAGGATTTATTTTTCACGCATATTCGTCGGTTACTATTTCAAAAGTAATCGGCAATATTTATTTTTCATGCATATTCGTCGGTTACTATTTCGAAGGTAATCGACAGGATTTATTTTCTTGCATATTTGTCGGTTACTATTTCAAAGGTAATCGGCAAGATTTATTTTCATGCACATTCGTCGGTTACCATTTCAAAGGTAATCGGCAGGATTTATTTTTCATGCATATTCGTCGGTTACTATTTCAAAATAATCGGCAAGATTTATTTTTCATGCATATTCTTTGGTTACTATTTCAAACGTAGTCGGCAAGATTTATTTTTCATGCATATTCGTCGGTTACTATTTCAAAGGAAATCGGCAGAATTTATTTTCTGCACATTCGTCGATTAGCATTTCAAAGGTAATCGGCAGTATTTATTTTCTTGCATTTTTGTTGGTTATTATTTCAAAGGTAATCGACAAGATTTATTTTCATGCACATTCGTCGGTTACCATTTCAAAGGTAATCGGAAGGATTTATTTTCTTGCATATTCGTCGGTTACTATTTCAAAGGTAATCGACAGGATTTATCTTCTTGCATATTTGTCGGTTACTATTTCAAAGGTAATCGGCAAGATTTATTTTCATGCACATTCGTCGGTTACCATGTCAAAGGTAATCGGCAGGATTTATTTTCTGCACATTCGTCGGTTACCATTTAAAAGGTAATCGACAGGATTTATTTTCAGCACATTCGTAGGTTACCATTTCAAAGGTAATCGGAAAGATTTATTTTCTTGCATATTCGTCGGTTATTATTACAAAGGTAATCGGCAAGAATTATTTTCATGCACATTCGTCGGTTACCATTTCAAAGGTAATCGATAGGATTTATTTTCAGCACATTCGTCGGTTACTATTTCAAAGGTAATCGGAAGGATTTATTTTCTTGCATATTTGTCGGTTACTATTTCAAAGGTAATCAGCAAGATTTATTTTCATGCACATTCGTCGGTTACCATTTCAAAGGTAATCGGCAGGATTTATTTTTCATGCATATTCGTCGGTTACTATTTCAAAAGTAATCGGCAAGATTTATTTTTCATGCATATTCGTCGGTTACTATTTCAAAGGTAATCAACAGGATTTATTTTCTTGCATATTTGTCGGTTACTATTTCAAAGGTAATCGGCAAGATTTCTTTTCATGCACATTCGTCGGTTACCATTTCAAAGTTAATCTGCAGGATTTATTTTCTGCACATTCGTCGGTTACCATTTTAAAGGTAGTCGACAGGATTTATTTTCAGCACATTCGTAGGTTACCATTTCAAAGGTAATCAGAAAGATTTATTTTCTTGCATATTCGTCGGTTATTATTTCAAAGGTAATCGGCAAGATTTATTTTCATGCACATTCGTCGGTTACCATTTCAAAGGTAATCGATAGGATTTATTTTCAGCACATTCGTCGGTTACTATTTCAAAGGTAATCGGAAGGATTTATTTTCTTGCATATTTGTCGGTTACTATTTCAAAGGTAATCAGCAAGATTTATTTTCATGCACATTCGTCGGTTACCATTTCAAAGGTAATCGGCAGGATTTATTTTCTTGCATATTTGTCGGTTACTATTTCAAAGTTAATCTGCAGAATTTATTTTCTGCACATTCGTCGGTTACCATTTCAAAGGTAATCGACATGATTTATTTTTGGCACATTCGTTGGTTACCATTTTAAAGGTAATCGGAAGGATTTATTTTCTTGCATATTCGTTTGTTATTATTTCAAAGGTAATCGGCAAGATTTGTTTTCATGCACATTCGTCGGTTACCATTTCAAAGGTTATCGATACGATTTATTTTCAGCACATTCGTCGGTTACTATTTCAAAGGTAATCGGAAGGATTTATTGTCTTGCATATTTGTCGGTTACTATTTCAAAGGTAATCGGCAAGATTTATTTTCATGCACATTCGTCGGTTACCATTTCAAAGGTAATCAGAAGGATTTATTTTCATGCATATTCGTCGGTTACTATTTCAAAAGTAATCAGCAAGATTTATTTTTCATGCATATTCATCGGGTACTATTTCAAAGGTAATCGGCAGGATTTATTTTCAGCACATTCGTCGGTTACTATTTTAAAGGTAATCGGCAGGATTTATTTTTCATGCATATTCGTTGGTTACTATTTTAAAAGTAGTCGGCAAGATTTATTTTTCATGCATATTCGTCGGTTACTATTTCAAATGAAATCGGCAGGATTTATTTTCTGCACATTCGTCGGTTAGCATTTCAAAGGTAATCGGCAGTATTTATTTTCTTGCATTTTTTTTGGTTATTATTTCAAAGGTAATCGACAAGATTTATTTTCATGCATATTCGTCGGTTACCATTTCAAAGGTAATCGGAAGGATTTATTTTCTTGCATATTCGTCGGTTATTATTTCAAAGGTAATCGAAGAGATTTATTTTCATGCTTATTCGTCGGTTACTATTTCAAAGGTAATCGGCAGGATTTATTTTTCATGCATATTCGTCGGTTACTATTTCAAAACTAATCGGCAATATTTATTTTTCATGCATATTCGTCGGTTACTATTTCGAAGGTAATCGACAGGATTTATTTTCTTGCATATTTGTCGGTTACTATTTCAAAGGTAATCGGCAAGATTTATTTTCATGCACATTCGTCGGTTACCATTTCAAAGGTAATCGGCAGAATTTATTTTTCATGCATATTCGTCGGTTACTATTTCAAAATAATCGTCAAGATTTATTTTTCATGCATATTCGTTGGTTACTATTTCAAAAGTAATCGGCAAGATTTATTTTTCAAGCATATTCATCGGTTACTATTTCAAAGGTAATCGACAGGATTTATCTTCTTGCATATTTGTCGGTTACTATTTCAAAGGTAATCGGCAAGATTTATTTTCATGCACATTCGTCGGTTACCATTTCAAAGGTAATCGGCAGGATTTATTTTTTGCACATTCGTCGGTTACCATTTAAAAGGTAATCGACAGGATTTATTTTCAGCACATTCGTAGGTTACCATTTCAAAGGTAATCGGAAAGATTTATTTTCTTGCATATTCGTCGGTTATTATTTCAAAGGTAATCGACAAGATTTATTTTCATGCACATTCGTCGGTTACCATTTCAAAGGTAATCGATAGGATTTATTTTCAGCACATTCGTCGGTTACTATTTCAAAGGTAATCGGAAGGATTTATTTTCTTGCATATTTGTCGGTTACTATTTCAAAGGTAATCGGCAAGATTTATTTTCATGCACATTCGTCGGTTACCATTTCAAAGGTAATCGGCAGGATTTATTTTTCATGCATATTCGTCGGTTACTATTTCAAAAGTAATCGGCAAGATTTATTTTTCATGCATATTCGTCGGTTACTATTTCAAAGGTAATCAACAGGATTTATTTTCTTGCATATTTGTCGGTTACTATTTCAAAGGTAATCGGCAAGATTTCTTTTCATGCACATTCGTCGGTTACCATTTCAAAGTTAATCTGCAGGATTTATTTTCTGCACATTCGTCGGTTACCATTTTAAAGGTAGTCGACAGGATTTATTTTCAGCACATTCGTAGGTTACCATTTCAAAGGTAATCAGAAAGATTTATTTTCTTGCATATTCGTCGGTTATTATTTCAAAGGTAATCGGCAAGATTTATTTTCATGCACATTCGTCGGTTACCATTTCAAAGGTAATCGATAGGATTTATTTTCAGCACATTCGTCGGTTACTATTTCAAAGGTAATCGGAAGGATTTATTTTCTTGCATATTTGTCGGTTACTATTTCAAAGGTAATCAGCAAGATTTATTTTCATGCACATTCGTCGGTTACCATTTCAAAGGTAATCGGCAGGATTTATTTTCTTGCATATTTGTCGGTTACTATTTCAAAGTTAATCGACATGATTTATTTTTGGCACATTCGTTGGTTACCATTTTAAAGGTAATCGGAAGGATTTATTTTCTTGCATATTCGTTTGTTATTATTTCAAAGGTAATCGGCAAGATTTGTTTTCATGCACATTCGTCGGTTACCATTTCAAAGGTTATCGATACGATTTATTTTCAGCACATTCGTCGGTTACTATTTCAAAGGTAATCGGAAGGATTTATTGTCTTGCATATTTGTCGGTTACTATTTCAAAGGTAATCGGCAAGATTTATTTTCATGCACATTCGTCGGTTACCATTTCAAAGGTAATCAGAAGGATTTATTTTCATGCATATTCGTCGGTTACTATTTCAAAAGTAATCAGCAAGATTTATTTTTCATGCATATTCATCGGGTACTATTTCAAAGGTAATCGGCAGGATTTATTTTCAGCACATTCGTCGGTTACTATTTTAAAGGTAATCGGCAGGATTTATTTTTCATGCATATTCGTTGGTTACTATTTTAAAAGTAGTCGGCAAGATTTATTTTTCATGCATATTCGTCGGTTACTATTTCAAATGAAAATCGGCAGGATTTATTTTCTGCACATTCGTCGGTTAGCATTTCAAAGGTAATCGGCAGTATTTATTTTCTTGCATTTTTTTTGGTTATTATTTCAAAGGTAATCGACAAGATTTATTTTCATGCATATTCGTCGGTTACCATTTCAAAGGTAATCGGAAGGATTTATTTTCTTGCATATTCGTCGGTTATTATTTCAAAGGTAATCGAAGAGATTTATTTTCATGCTTATTCGTCGGTTACTATTTCAAAGGTAATCGGCAGGATTTATTTTTCATGCATATTCGTCGGTTACTATTTCAAAACTAATCGGCAATATTTATTTTTCATGCATATTCGTCGGTTACTATTTCGAAGGTAATCGACAGGATTTATTTTCTTGCATATTTGTCGGTTACTATTTCAAAGGTAATCGGCAAGATTTATTTTCATGCACATTCGTCGGTTACCATTTCAAAGGTAATCGGCAGAATTTATTTTTCATGCATATTCGTCGGTTACTATTTCAAAATAATCGTCAAGATTTATTTTTCATGCATATTCGTTGGTTACTATTTCAAAAGTAATCGGCAAGATTTATTTTTCAAGCATATTCATCGGTTACTATTTCAAAGGTAATCGACAGGATTTATCTTCTTGCATATTTGTCGGTTACTATTTCAAAGGTAATCGGCAAGATTTATTTTCATGCACATTCGTCGGTTACCATTTCAAAGGTAATCGGCAGGATTTATTTTTTGCACATTCGTCGGTTACCATTTAAAAGGTAATCGACAGGATTTATTTTCAGCACATTCGTAGGTTACCATTTCAAAGGTAATCGGAAAGATTTATTTTCTTGCATATTCGTCGGTTATTATTTCAAAGGTAATCGACAAGATTTATTTTCATGCACATTCGTCGGTTACCATTTCAAAGGTAATCGATAGGATTTATTTTCAGCACATTCGTCGGTTACTATTTCAAAGGTAATCGGAAGGATTTATTTTCTTGCATATTTGTCGGTTACTATTTCAAAGGTAATCGGCAAGATTTATTTTCATGCACATTCGTCGGTTACCATTTCAAAGGTAATCGGCAGGATTTATTTTTCATGCATATTCGTCGGTTACTATTTCAAAAGTAATCGGCAAGATTTATTTTTCATGCATATTCGTCGGTTACTATTTCAAAGGTAATCAACAGGATTTATTTTCTTGCATATTTGTCGGTTACTATTTCAAAGGTAATCGGCAAGATTTCTTTTCATGCACATTCGTCGGTTACCATTTCAAAGTTAATCTGCAGGATTTATTTTCTGCACATTCGTCGGTTACCATTTTAAAGGTAGTCGACAGGATTTATTTTCAGCACATTCGTAGGTTACCATTTCAAAGGTAATCAGAAAGATTTATTTTCTTGCATATTCGTCGGTTATTATTTCAAAGGTAATCGGCAAGATTTATTTTCATGCACATTCGTCGGTTACCATTTCAAAGGTAATCGATAGGATTTATTTTCAGCACATTCGTCGGTTACTATTTCAAAGGTAATCGGAAGGATTTATTTTCTTGCATATTTGTCGGTTACTATTTCAAAGGTAATCAGCAAGATTTATTTTCATGCACATTCGTCGGTTACCATTTCAAAGGTAATCGGCAGGATTTATTTTCTTGCATATTTGTCGGTTACTATTTCAAAGTTAATCTGCAGAATTTATTTTCTGCACATTCGTCGGTTACCATTTCAAAGGTAATCGACATGATTTATTTTTGGCACATTCGTTGGTTACCATTTTAAAGGTAATCGGAAGGATTTATTTTCTTGCATATTCGTTTGTTATTATTTCAAAGGTAATCGGCAAGATTTGTTTTCATGCACATTCGTCGGTTACCATTTCAAAGGTTATCGATACGATTTATTTTCAGCACATTCGTCGGTTACTATTTCAAAGGTAATCGGAAGGATTTATTGTCTTGCATATTTGTCGGTTACTATTTCAAAGGTAATCGGCAAGATTTATTTTCATGCACATTCGTCGGTTACCATTTCAAAGGTAATCAGAAGGATTTATTTTCATGCATATTCGTCGGTTACTATTTCAAAAGTAATCAGCAAGATTTATTTTTCATGCATATTCATCGGGTACTATTTCAAAGGTAATCGGCAGGATTTATTTTCAGCACATTCGTCGGTTACTATTTTAAAGGTAATCGGCAGGATTTATTTTTCATGCATATTCGTTGGTTACTATTTTAAAAGTAGTCGGCAAGATTTATTTTTCATGCATATTCGTCGGTTACTATTTCAAATGAAATCGGCAGGATTTATTTTCTGCACATTCGTCGGTTAGCATTTCAAAGGTAATCGGCAGTATTTATTTTCTTGCATTTTTTTTGGTTATTATTTCAAAGGTAATCGACAAGATTTATTTTCATGCATATTCGTCGGTTACCATTTCAAAGGTAATCGGAAGGATTTATTTTCTTGCATATTCGTCGGTTATTATTTCAAAGGTAATCGAAGAGATTTATTTTCATGCTTATTCGTCGGTTACTATTTCAAAGGTAATCGGCAGGATTTATTTTTCATGCATATTCGTCGGTTACTATTTCAAAACTAATCGGCAATATTTATTTTTCATGCATATTCGTCGGTTACTATTTCGAAGGTAATCGACAGGATTTATTTTCTTGCATATTTGTCGGTTACTATTTCAAAGGTAATCGGCAAGATTTATTTTCATGCACATTCGTCGGTTACCATTTCAAAGGTAATCGGCAGAATTTATTTTTCATGCATATTCGTCGGTTACTATTTCAAAATAATCGTCAAGATTTATTTTTCATGCATATTCGTTGGTTACTATTTCAAAAGTAATCGGCAAGATTTATTTTTCAAGCATATTCATCGGTTACTATTTCAAAGGTAATCGACAGGATTTATCTTCTTGCATATTTGTCGGTTACTATTTCAAAGGTAATCGGCAAGATTTATTTTCATGCACATTCGTCGGTTACCATTTCAAAGGTAATCGGCAGGATTTATTTTTTGCACATTCGTCGGTTACCATTTAAAAGGTAATCGACAGGATTTATTTTCAGCACATTCGTAGGTTACCATTTCAAAGGTAATCGGAAAGATTTATTTTCTTGCATATTCGTCGGTTATTATTTCAAAGGTAATCGACAAGATTTATTTTCATGCACATTCGTCGGTTACCATTTCAAAGGTAATCGATAGGATTTATTTTCAGCACATTCGTCGGTTACTATTTCAAAGGTAATCGGAAGGATTTATTTTCTTGCATATTTGTCGGTTACTATTTCAAAGGTAATCGGCAAGATTTATTTTCATGCACATTCGTCGGTTACCATTTCAAAGGTAATCGGCAGGATTTATTTTTCATGCATATTCGTCGGTTACTATTTCAAAAGTAATCGGCAAGATTTATTTTTCATGCATATTCGTCGGTTACTATTTCAAAGGTAGTCGACAGGATTTATTTTCTACACATTCGTCGGTTACCATTTCAAAGGTAATCGGCATGATTTATTTTCTTGCATATTTGTCGATTACTATTTCAAAGGTAATCAGCAAGATTTATTTTCATGCACATTCGTCGGTTACCATTTCAAAGGTAATCGGCGGGATTTATTTTCAGCACATTCGTCGGTTACTATTTCAAAGTTAATCGGCAGGATTTATTTTCTTGCATATTCGTCGGTTATTATTTCAAAGGTAATCGGCAAGATTTATTTTCATGCACATTCGTTGGTTACTATTTCAAAAGTAATCGGCAAGATTTATTTTTCATGCATATTTGTCGGTTACTATTTCAAAGGTAATCTGTTTATCATTGTCGGCTTCTGCAGACATCTTCCTTGCATACATTACCAGATGTTCCTTAGGGCAAGTGTTCCCTTTGTACTTCTCAAAGTCGGGGACCTTGAACTTGTGCGGTATCACAACATTAGGCACTAAGCAGAGATCATGGGCATTCTTGCAAAATAGTCCCTCATTGTAACACCCCGTTTTCCCAACATAAAAATAACATATAATAAATTAGAGTTCATCGCAAACAGGATGTCACATTTCGTTCTTCAAAATAACATTAAATATAAATAGAGTTAAATTCACTATATATTTAAACAACTGCTTTCAAGACAAGAGGAAAGTTCATCATGTTGAAGGTCCGAAAAACACCTCTGTTGTTTGTCTTAATGATGGCAGAGTTTTGAGCAGATTTTGGGGGGATGAGGACACTGATGCTACTGATAGCACAGCGGACCCTAAAACTGACTCTGAGATGCATAAGGACAAGCCACCAGATGCTGCTCAATACCTGTTATCACCCTTGGAAGTGATCAAGAAGTCCAATAGAGGCAGGCCCAAGAAGCTGAAGAGTCCCACTGAGAATAATGGGGAACTTTCCACGCCTTTTTGCTCTAATCAACTGGCTAAGGAAGTTGTGAATACTAGATCTCAAACTGGCAGCAAACATTCAACCAAAAATAATAGTTCACAATGAAGTGTATATACTGGAACATCAGGGGAGTTGGTAATCTTGAGACCCAAATTCACCTGTTTCATATGATCAAAACTCACAAGCCAGATTTCTTATTTCTCGTTGAACCTCTGATTGATTTTGTAACGCCCTAAATGTTATTTTACTATTTTTAGTTGATTTTAATATGTTTTATGTATTTTATATGTTTTATAATAATTTATGTGATTTATGTGATGTTGTTATTTGATTTATATTGTATTATGTGATAATTAGTTATGATTTTGTGTTATTTAATATAATAGGAGAAATATAAATATTTATTTGGTTAAGGGGATTTATTAGAATTAAGGGAATTATTAGGAGTTAAATGAAATTAAGGAGGGGAGTTAAGAGGAAAAGAGAGGTTATGTTTTGGGGAAAAAGGAAATAGGAAGAGTCAGACTTTTTGTACGTTCAGTAAGAAAATAGAGAAAACAAGTTTTTGAGAGAAGCCAAGTAGAACAAGAGGGAAGAGCTAGGAAGAGAGAATCCATCCATTTTTGCTGTAGAATTCGCTGAATTGAGGTAAGGGTGGGTTAACTTTTCAATTGTGATATATATATGCATGTTTTCATGAATTTGGATTGAGAATTGTTATACTGTTTTAGGTTTCTCAAGAATATGATGAATTGCCTAATGTTGTTGATTATGCTGTTGATTGTGTTATTCTGAGTTGTTATTGGCTATACATTGCATATTAGACCTGTAAACGCTTCTGTAAACCATTTTGGGTGTTTGGGGGATTAAAATTGGGTTTTTGGATGAAAAATAGTTTAAGAAATCGTAGTTGAAAATCTGCCCAGATGAACGCTCGCTCAAGCGAGCAAGCCGTTCGCTCAAGCGAGCGACACTTCCCTTGCCCAGGATTGAAATTTCGCTCGTTCGCTCAAGCGAACCATAAGCGAATACCAAGCGAGCTAGAACCTGACTTTCGTCATTTGCGTCGCTTAAGCGAAGTCCCCGTCGCTTAAGCGAGAGACGCTAAACTTTGCCCAGATTTTAGAAAATTGGCCGTTCGCTTAAGCGAACCGTAAGCGAGCGAAACCCAAACTTACGTGAATTTGTTCGCTCAAGCGAGCAGCTGCTCGCTTAAGCGAGCTGGGTCCTGTGCGACCATTTTGTGTAATTTTTCTAAGTGCTCCTAACCCAAACCTAAGCTTGCTAACATGATTGTTGGATTTATTTAAAATTGTTTAGATGGCAAAACTTATTTATAAAGAAGAATATGATGGAATTAAGTATGTTTACATGAAATAATTATGCTTTGATAAGTTGAGTTGCCTTGATGTTGTTGAGTGATATTGTCCAGTTGGGGAGGGTGTCCTAAGTTGTTGTTGTTTGGTTGTATGCTGATATACACCATTAGTTGATGTTGTTGGGTTGTATGCTGATATACACCATTGAGTCCATTCATACTCATATGCATTTGTTGAGGGCTTATTGCCCTGGAATGTTTATCATTCACCCGTTGGGGGCTTATTGCCCTGGAACGCTTTATCGTTCACCTGTTGAGGGCTTATGCCCAAGGATGCTTTAACCATCCAACTGTTGAGGGCTCATGCTCTGGAATGCTTGTCATTCAACGCGCGTAAAATGGTACCACATGCATGTTGCATTTTGTAGTTGAAGTCGTTGCATAGTCGCGTCGGTGAGAGTTGTTGTTGGTGTGATGTTGCCACAAAAGTTGTTGTTGTAATTATGTAAATGAAGAAATATTGTTGATGAATGATGATGCCATATATGTATGGATATTGATATATTTGTTGATGTGTTTTAATTCAAGTTGATGATTCATTCTATATATATTATTTTGATTTGTGAACTCACCCCTTCTGTTGGAATTTCCGCCTTGTGGGCAAGTGCAGGTAATGAAGGCTAGTGAGATGTTGGCTCTTGTGTCTTAGGGCTCTGATACGTAACGGGATGGGGGAATCGTTGTCTTTTCTTGCATTCCTTTATGTATCATTTCTGTTGAAGAATATGTTGTTGAAGGTTTATTCGTTGAATAATATTGTTATGTTGAGGCCTTGTGCCAAAGAATTATGTTGTAGTTGATGATGATTTTAAAAGAATAATTCCGCTGCAGATTTTATGAGAATGATATGTTGAATTAAATATTTTATTTTCTATTTAAGAAAGTTTTTGAAAAGAAGTGTAATGCTCCGTTGTATATTGAATAACTCTGATTATGATTATTATTATTATTACGTTGTTTTAGGAAACGGGGTGTTACAATTGGTATCAGAGCAGGTCGGTCCGTCCGGCCAATTAGTAGAGTCGTGTCGAGCCTAGTAGAGTTGTGTGACATCTTTAACTGTCTTTGTTGTCCTGATTTGTTGTTGTTATGTAGAATTATCTAGATGGCTGGAAGGAATGATGCTGCTCTTGCTGCTGCTTTGCAAGCAATGGCTCAGGTTGTGGGACAACAACAACAAGGTGCTGGTGGTGGTGAAGGTGTGCGGATGTTGGAAACATTCTTGAGGAATCATCCACCAACCTTCAAGGGAAGGTACGACCCCGATGGAGCGCATACTTGGCTGAAGGAGGTCGAAAGAATCTTCCGGGTGATGCAGTGCAGTGATGCCCAGATGGTGCGGTTTGGCACACATATGTTAGCAGAGGAGGCTGACAACTGGTGGGTAAGCACTCAACCAATTCTTCAGGCTGAAGGTGCTGTGATTACATGGGCTGTGTTCTGAAGGGAGTTCTTGAGAAGGTATTTTCCAGAAGATGTCCGTGGTAGGAAAGAAATTGAATTCCTTGAGCTGAAGCAAGGAGACATGTCTATCACAGAATATGCTGCAAAGTTTGTGGAGCTTGCCAAGTTCTATCCACATTATGCTGCGGAGACTGCTGAGTTCTCCAAATGCATCAAGTTCGAGAATGGTCTGCGAGCTGATATCAAGCGGGCCATTGGCTATCAGAAGATAAGAGACTTTTCTGAGTTGGTAAGCAGCTGTAGGATCTATGAAGAGGATACAAAGGCCCATTATAAGGTGATGAGTGACCGAAGAGGTAAGGGGCAACAGAGTCGCCCGAAGCCTTATAGTGCCCCAGCTGATAAGGGCAAGCAGAGAATGCAAGATGAGAGGAGGCCTGCACGTAGAGATGCTCCTGCTGAGATTGTTTGTTACAAGTGTGGTGTTAAAGGTCATAAGAGTAATGCCTGCAACCGAGATGAGAAGAAGTGTTTCCGATGCGGAAAGAAGGGCCATACTGTCACTGAATGTAAGTGTGGGGATATTGTTTGTGTAACGCCCCATTTTTATTTAATTATTTTTAGTTGATGTTTGAGTATTTTTATATGATTTTATATGACTATATTTGACATATATGATTTAGATATGATTTTATGTGAAATATATGACTTGGTATGAATTGTGTGATATTTGGTGTGATGATAATTTATTATATGATTTATGGTGTTGTGTTTTATTTAAATAAATGTTGTTTGATTATTTTATTTATTTAATAAAAAGGTAGAAAATAGTATTATTTGGTTTAAAGGGAATTAATTATAATTATGAGGAATAAGTGGGAGTTAAGGAAATAAGAGGGGGTTATAGTTTACAATAAAAAGAAAAGGAGAGTCAGAAAGAGTTTTACGTACAATTGAAAAAAAAAAAAGAGAAAGTGAGTTTTGGAGAGAAGAAGAGGAGAAAACCTAGAACCAAGAGAAGAGGCTAGAAGAAGAGAGAAGAACGCAGCTTAATTCAGGAGTCATAATCTAAGGTAAGGGTGGGATTCCTTCAATAATATGTATATATAATTTTGATTGTTGATGAAATTGTGTTCTAGGTTTAGGGTTTAGAAAGTTTATGATAATTGATATGATGTGATGAATTGTGTTGTTTAATGCATGTTTCTGTGTTGTTTTGATTGTTATGTTGTATATAGAACCTGTAAACATTGTTCTCTATCAAATTTGGGATTTGGGTAGATGAAATTTGGATTTTTTAGTGAAAAATAGAGTTTTCCCGAGAGCTACCTTTGACAGCATACCCTGTTTCATGTTGTTGCGTCTTTTGCATCAGTTTCTGTTTCGAACTAGCTTTCGGTGTAAACACGAAAGTTGTAGGTATGAATGTTATCTTTCTAATGCCGTTGGTCTGACGTCAAAATAATTTATAGAACTTGAGTTATGGTCAAATTACTGAACGTAGGTCACAGTGAATTTTTATGAATTTCAGCACCACTTTGTCCGAATTTGAAATGAAAACTGGTATTGATTGGTACATAATTGGTCTTAGGTGTAAACATGAAAGTTGTAGATAATTGAGTTAGCTTTCTAATGGCACTGGTTTGACTCGAAAATATTTTGTAAATATCGAGTTATGATAAAAATAGTCCAAGTAGGTCTTCAGAAAATTTTAAGAAAACTTAGCTTAACTAATCCCAAGTTAGTCCAAAACTTATGGTTGGTTTCCCAACTTCAAACTTAAGTATTAGGGATTTAGTCGGAGTGTTTTATGAGTATTTGACTTATGTTTTATTGATCAACTTGCTTTATTTCTGAAGAATGTTTTGGTTTGATATGGATGTAGTTGATTAATGTATATGTGCTTTCCGGAGATGTGTGATTTAAATATGTGTTATATCAAGATGTGTTGTTTGTAGATGTGTGACTTAAATATGTGCTATATAAAGATGTCATATTTAAATATGTGATATTTGACGATGATGCTATTTAAAGATGTGTATTTGTCGAGTCATCTAAAGATGTGCATTGTTGAGTCTTTACTCGTGTCGTTGCATTTGAGTCGTGTCGTTGCATAGCATAGTCAGCGATGGGGGCTTAATGCCTGACAGGTCCTCTATGACCTTAGCGATGGGGGCTTAATGCCTGACAGGTCCTCTATGACCTTAGCGATGGGGGCTTAATGCCTGACAGGTCCTATTTGACCTTAGCGATGGGGGCTTAATGCCCTGATGGTACCACATGCATGAGGTCTAAGTGTTGCATAGTCGTGTCGTGTCGTTTGTGAAGTGATGATGTAATTGTGAAGTGATGATGTAATTTGCAAAGTGATGATGTATTCGTGATGGTGTAATTGTGACTTGTTGATGTATTTATGACGTGTTGAAGTATTTGTGATGTTATGATGTACTTGTGAATGTTTGAGATGTTTTCGTTATATGTGATGATTTGTTGATGTTGTTGATATTGTTGTTGTTGATTGCTTATTGTTGTTGTATCTTGCTAAATGTCGTTGATGTTGATAACGTTGCTGTTGCTATATATATATATATATATACATACATATATGAACTTGTTGATACTTGTGGTATAATTTGTTGTTGTTTCATCGATTTGATGAATTATATATTATTATTATTGAATGTGTTTCTCACCCCTTCTGTTGGAATTGCCGCCTTGTGGGCAAGTGCAGATTTCCAAGGCTAGTAGGATGTTGGCTCAAGTGTCTTAGGGCTCTGATACGTAACGGGATGGGAGTTAATTGTTGAATTTTCAAGTGTCTTAGGGCTCTGATACGTAACGGGATGGGAGTTAATTGTCTTAGGCTAGTAGGATGTTGGCTCAAGTGTCTTAGGGCTCAAGTGTCTTAGGGCTCTGATATGTATCAATTTTGGAATTATATTGTTGGAACATTTATTTATTATTAAGAGGATTATTGAAATGATTATTTATGTTGGGGCCTTTGTGCCAAGATTTTGTTGAAGTTGATTATATTTTAAAAAAAGACTTTTCCGCTGCAAAATATTACGAGATTAATTTATGTTGTTGAATAAATAGTATATTTTCTATTTATGAATTTTTGAAAAGTAGTGTAACATTCCGTTTTGCGATGAAAACTCTGATTTTACGTATATTTAATTATGTTGGGAAATCGGGGTGTTACAGTTTGCTTCAACTGTAATGAGGAAGGTCACATTGGTTCTCAGTGTACGCAGCCTAAGAAGGCGCAGACTAGTGGAAGGGTGTTTGCTTTGACTGGTACCTAGACCGATAGCGAAGATCGACTTATCAGAGGTACTTGTTTCTTTAATGGTACTCCTTTAATTGCTATTATAGATACTGGTGCTACGCATTGTTTCATTGCTATTGACTGTGCAAAAAGATTGGATTTGATTATGTCTGATATGAATGGGGAGATGGTTGTTGAAACTCCAGCTAAGGGTTCAGTGACTACTTCCCTTGTCTGTTTAAGTTGTCCGTTGTCTGTTTTTGGTAGAGATTTTGAGGTCGATCTTGTTTGTTTGCCATTGGTGGGAATGGATGTAATATTGGGAATGAATTGGTTAGAATACAATCATGTCCTGATTAATTGTTTTAGCAAGACAGTGCGGTTTTCTTCTGCTGAAGAAGAGAGTGGAGTAGAATTTTTATCCACTAAAGAGATGAAGCGGTTAGAACAAGACGACATGTTGATGTTTTCTTTGTTGGCATTCCTGTCAGTAGAAAATCAAGCTGTGATCGATAGATTGCCTGTTGTGAAAGAGTTTCCTGAAGTTTTCCCTGATGAGATTCTAGATGTGCCACCAGAGAGGGAGGTCGAATTTGCAATTGATCTTGTTCCGGGAACGAAGCCTGTGTCGATGGCTCCTTACCGTATGTCAGCTTCTGAGTTAGCTGAGTTGAAGAAGCACTTGGAAGACTTACTTGACAAGAAGTTTGTAAGACCGAGTGTTTCGCCTTGGGGAGCGCCGGTGTTGTTGGTTAAGAAGAAGGATGGTAGCATGCGGTTGTGTATAGATTACCGTCAGTTGAATAAAGTGACGATCAAGAACAGGTATCCACTTCTGAGGATTGACGACTAGATGGATCAACTAGTGGGTGCTCGTATATTTAGCAAGATTGACTTGAGGTCGGGTTACCATCAGATTAAGGTGATAGATGAGGATATGCAGAAGACGGCCTTTAGGACACGATATGGTCATTATGAATATAAGGTGATGCCTTTCGGTGTTACTAATGTGCTGGTGTTTTTATGGAGTACATGAACAGAATTTTTCATGAGTATCTGGATCAATTTGTTGTTGTATTTATTGATGATATCTTGATTTATTCTAAGACTGAAACAGAGCATGTAGAGCATTTGAAGATTGTATTGCAAGTGCTGATGGAAAAGAAGTTGTATGCCAAGCTGTCCAAATGCGAGTTCTGGTTGAATGAAGTAAGTTTTCTTGGCCATATTATTTCTGGTAATGGTATTGTTGTAGATCCTTCAAAGGTTGATGTTGTATCGCAGTGGGAGACACCGAAGTCAGTTACCGAGGTTAGAAGTTTTCTTGGTTTGGCTGGTTATTACCGTAGGTTCATTGAAGGATTTTCAAAGTTGGCACTTCCTTTGACGCAGTTGACTTGTAAAGGTAAAGCATTTGTGTGGGATACTCAATGTGAGAGTAGTTTCAATGAGTTGAAGCGAAGATTGACGACTGCTCCTATTTTGATTTTGCCGAAGCCAGAAGAACCTTTTGTTGTTTATTGTGATGCGTCTAAGCTGGGCTTAGGTGGTGTTTTGATGCAAGATGGGAAGGTAGTAGCTTATGCTTCTAGGCAATTGAGGATCCATGAAAAGAATTATCCTACACATGATCTAGAGTTGGCAGCTGTGGTGTTTGTTTTGAAAATTTGGAGGCACTATTTGTACGGTTCCAGATTTGAGGTATTTAGTGATCATAAGAGTTTAAAATATTTATTTGATCAGAAGGAGTTGAACATGAGGCAGAGGAGGTGGCTTGAGTTGCTTAAGGATTATGATTTTGGCTTGAATTACCATCCTGGTAAAGCCAATGTGGTTGCGGATGCGTTGAGCAGAAAGACATTGCATATGTCTGCTATGATGGTGAAAGAATTCGAGTTGCTTGAACAGTTTAGGGACTTGAGTCTTGTTTGTGAAAGGTCGCCTCAAAGTGTGCGGTTAGGCATGTTGAAGATTAATAGTGATTTCTTGTATAGTATCAAGGAGGCGCAGAAGACTGATGTTAAGTTTGTGGATTTGATGACTGCTGTTGATCAGAATGCAGATGGCGATTTTAAGGTTGATGACCAAGGTGTATTAAGATTCAGAGGTAGGATTTGTATTCCTGATGATGAAAGTTTGAAGAAATTGATTTTAGAAGAAAGTCACAAGAGTAGCTTGAGTATTCATCCGGGAGATACTAAAATGTATCATGACCTGAAGAAATTGTTTTGGTGGTCCGGTTTGAAAAGAGATGTTGCTCAGTTTGTGTATGCATGTTTGACTTGCCAGAAGTCTAAGGTTGAACATCAGAAGCCTGCAGGGTTGTTGACTCCTTTAGATGTGCCTGAGTGGAAGTGGGATAGCATTTCCATGGATTTTGTAACAAGTTTGCCGAATACTCCAAGAGGGCATCACAGAAAACGATGTATCTCTTTTCGGGATCTAGTATAGCTAAAACTGTAGCCTTAGTCAACTTCTTCTTCCGAGTCCGAAAACTCTTTTCACATTCTTCATCCCATACGAAAACCACATCTGTAACGCCCTATTTTATTTATTTAATTATTTGATTGAGTTTATAGTCTTTTTGAATAATTCATTTGATTTATGGAGATGTGTGTTACTTTTGTGTTATGTGTTGGTGTTTTAGTAGCATATTATATTATAATATATGTTTTATTTTGTGTAGAAATATTATGTTATTTGTTATAGAAATATATATGTTATTTGGTGTAAAAATATTATATTATTTGTTATAGAAATATATATGTTATTTGGTGTAAACATATTACGTTATTTGTTATAGAAATATATATGTTATTTGGTGTAGAAATATTATGTTATTTGTTATAGAAATATATTTGTTATGTGGTGTAGAAATATTATGTTATTTGTTATAGAAATATATTTGTTATGTGGTGTAGAGATACATTTGTTATAGAAATATATTTGTTATTTAGTGTAGAAATATATATATATATATATATATATATATATATATATATAGATTTGCAAATAAGAGAAAATAAGTAGGTTAAGGATTTATATAAAAAGGGAGAGTTAGAATTAGAAAATATATTACGTGCAATTTTTGGAGAAAAGAGGAGAACTCAGAGAGAGAACCCTAAGGACGAAGAACGTTGCTTTTGATTTCAGAAAACAATCTAAGGTAAGGGTGGGACTAACTCTCATTAATATCAAGTTGTAATTCATAGAAATTAATCGTTGTTGTAGTTTTTAAGAAATTGGGAAAATAGGTCAAAAATCAATAAAAGTAGTAGAATCTGCAGGATTTCGTGTTGTTTGATGTAGAAACATGATTCTTAAGTCTTTTTCACTTGTTTCTATTTTGATTTATGTAACACCCCGTTTCCCAACAACGTAATATTAATATATATAATCAGAGTAAATCAACAAATGGAGCATTACACTACTTTTCAAAAATTTCATAAATAGAAAATATGCTATTTATTTTCAACAACATTTAATCTCATAATTTGCAGCGGAAAAATCTTTCAAAATAATATCAACCACCAAAAAAATCTTGGCACAAAGGCCTCAACAAAACAAAAATTTGTTTAACAACATAAAACCTCCAACAACATATTTAAAATTGATACATAAAGGAATGAATAAACACAACAACGTTTCCCATCCCGTTACATATCAGAGCCCTAAGACACTTGAGCCAGACATCCTACTAGTCTTCAATACCTGCAAGTTACCCATACGAAGAGCAACATTTTCAAGAAGAAGGGGTGAGATTCACAAACAAAAATAATATATATATATATATATATATAATTCATCAATCGAATTAAAACAACAACATTCATAACAACATGCATCATTAAGCTTATATAAACATGGCAACAACATCATCAACAACAGCTACATCAATTCATATTTAATTGATAAAAGCATCAACAACAGCAACAACGACACCATCAACAACTACGACACCAACGACACACCAACAATGACGACTACGACTATGCACCGACGAAAACTACTAATGCAATATGCATGTGGTACCATTTTACGCGTTTGAATGACAAGGCATTCCAGGGCATGAGCCCTCAATAGTTTTGGATGGTTAAAGCATCCCAGGGCATGAGCCCTCAACAGTTGAATGAACGAGCATTCCAGGGCATAAGCCCTCAACAGTTGAATGATTAACATTCCAGGGCATGAGCCCTCAACAATGTATGAGTATGAATGACTCAATGTGTATTGATAGAGGTTTGGCAAGTGCACCAAATACTATCGAAGTAGTAAAAATATCGATCCCACGAGGATTGTTTTTAATCGCAATAAGTTAATTTCGTTATGCAATAGGATGTTTAAAGGTTATTATAGTTTTGCCACTAGGCGGTAGATTTGTTTGTTTTACTAACAAAAATAACAAAAGGATAGAAGTTGCTTAAGAAAATATGGAGAGAGATGAGATCGGATCGTCGAATCCTCTATGTTTCCCCTAATTGGTTACTGTACTCTATTCCTATTAATGGTTCTTTAAGTCCCACGATAGTTAACAAAATAGCCCTAATCAATCCCTTGAGTTAGGACCCTCTTCTTAAACTACAACCCCTAATTCCTTAGGTGGTCTAATAATTCTTGAAGGTTTAAACACGTTAACCTAATATCACTAATAAACGATTATCAGTTCCTAAACTAACCATGTTTATTAGAACAATTCAATTAAGTCTAAGTTGAAAGCTAGGGTCAGTAGTCATTCATTCTCACGAAAACATATTTATATTTGATCAGGATATAAAAAGTGTAACGCCCTAGTTGTTATTTATTTATTTTAGTTGATTTTTGTGTGTTTTATGTGCTTTAAAATTATTTATGTTGATTTATGTGAATTACTGGTAGTTGTTATTTTGTTGTATTTTATTATATGAGAATTAGTAATGACTTTTGTTATTTAAGTGAAAATAGGAGAAATAATATTTTTATAGTTGAATTAAGGGATTTAATAGAAATAATTAGAATTAAGGAGAGTTTAATATAATTTAGTGGGAGAGTAAAGAGTAAAAGGAGGTTATGTTTTGGTTGGTAAGGAAATAGGAGAAGTTAGACAAATATTTTGTACGTACTAGTAAAAAGGAAAACAAGAGCTTTTGAGAGAAGAACCAAGAGGGGAGAACTAGGAAGAGGGAAATTCATCCATTTGCTGTAGAATTTGCTGAATTAAGGTAAGGGTGGGTTTACTCTTCAATTGTTAATGTATATGTATGTGTTTTCATGAAAATAGATTGAATTTGGTGATTGTTGTTCTAGGTTTAAGAAACATGATAAATTGCTCATTGTTGTTAAATTATGTTGTTGATGATATTGTCATGACTTGTTTCTATTGTTTAGTTGTGAATTGAACCCTTAACCATTGTAGCAAATCATTTTGGGTGTTTGGGGGATCAAAAAGGGGTTTTTGGATGAGTTAGAGGTTGTGAAATCGTAGGTTTTTAGTCTGCCCAGATGAATTCTCGCTTAAGCGAGATAGCCTTCGCTCAAGCGAGAGGCACTTTTCCCTACCCAGATCGTTTCGCGCCCGTTCGCTCAAGCGAGAGCTAAGCGAACTCCAAGCGAGCGAAATCCTAACTTTCGTCATTTGCTTCGCTCAAGCGAAATCCCCGTCGCTCAAGCGAAGTCTGCCAAAACCTGTAGTAAGTGAGCGTCGCTCAAGCGAACGCCAAGCGAGCCTCAAGCGAGGAACAACCTGACTTTCGTCATTTGACTCGCTCAAGCGAGATTAGCTTCGCTTAAGCGAGATTGGTCCTGAATGACCATTTTGTGCAATTTTCCAAAGTGTTCCAAACCCAAACTTAAGCTTTCTAAGATGATTATTATATTTATTAAGAACTGTTTAGATGGTAAAAACTATATTATGAAGATGATTAAGATGGAAAGATTGTATGCTTATGTGCAAATAATTATACTTGCTAAGTTGAATTGCCTTGTTGATGTTGAGTGGTAGTGTCCAGTTGGGGAGGGTATCCTAAGTTATTGTTGTTGTTGGTTGCATGCTGATATGCTCCATTAAGATGTTGGGTTGTATGCAGATATACACCATAGAGTCATTCATACTCATTTGCATTTGTTGGGGGCTTATTGCCCTGGAATGTTTATCATTCACCTGTTGGGGGCTTATTGCCCTGGAACGCTTTATCGTTCACCTGTTGGGGGCTTATTGCCCTGGGATGCTTTAACCATCCAAACTGTTGGGGGCTTATTGCCCTGGAATGCTTAGCATTCAACGCGCGTAGTTGGTACCACATTTGCATAATGCATTAGTCGTTTATGGAGTCATGCATTAGAAGTTTAAGGTGTGAGTTGTTGTTGGTGAGGTGTCACCACAAGTGGTGTTGTTGTCGGTGTTGTTATTTAAGGTGACTCTAAATATTTATTGTTGAATTGTTAATGAAGATTGCTGATGATTATGGTGATGACGAATGTTCTTGTTGTTGTTGTTTTTCAATACAACTTTATGAATTATATATATATATATATATATATATATATATATTGCTTTTGTTTTGTGAACTCACCCCTTCTGCTGGAATTGCCGCCTCGTGGGCAAGTGCAGGTAGCGATGGATAGATAGGAATGGCTCTCGTGTCGTAGGCTCTGATACGTAACGGGATGGGATATTATGTTTTATAATTTCATTCCTTTATGTATCATTATGTTGGAGAACATTTTTGTTATGGTGAGGCCTTTGTGCCAGACATGTTGATGTATAAGAATTTTTGAGATGATTTTATGACAATTATTCCGCTGCAGATTATTATATAAAGATGTTATTATGGAGGATTATTTAAATAGTTTTATGTTTCTATTTAAATAAATAATTTTGAAATGTGTATGTAATGCTTCGTTGTTTGTTGATTAACTCTGATATTTAGATATTATTATGTCTTTTTGGGAAACGGGGTGTTACAATTGGTATCAGAGCAGGTCGGTCTGTTAGACCATTAGTAGAGTCGTGTCGAGCCATGTAGTGTTGTGTGACAGCTTTAAACTGTCTTTGTTGTTCTAATTCTTGTTGTTATGTAGAATTATCGAGATGGCCGGAAGAAATGATGCTGCTCTTGCTGCTGCTTTACAAGCAATGGCTCAAGTTGTTGGACAACAGCAAGGTGCTGGTGGGGCTGGTGAAGGTGTAAGGATGCTTGAAACCTTCTTGAGGAATCATCCACCAACCTTTAAGGGAAGGTACGACCCCGATGGAGCACAGACCTGGCTGAAGGAGGTCGAGAGGATCTTCCGGGTAATGCAGTGCAATGATGTTCAGATGGTGCGATTTGGCACGCATATGTTAGCAGAGGAGGCTGACGACTGGTGGGTAAGCACTCAACCCATTCTCCAAGCTGAAGGAGCTGAGATTACATGGGCTGTGTTCAGAAGAGAGTTCTTGAGGAGGTATTTTCCGGAGGATGTCCGAGGTAAGAAGGAGATAGAATTCCTTGAGCTGAAGCAAGGAGACATGTCCATTACGGAATATGCTGCTAAGTTCGTGGAGCTTGCCAAGTTCTATCCACATTATGCTGCGGAGACTGCTGAGTTCTCCAAATGTATTAAGTTTGAAAATGGTCTGCGAGCTGATATCAAGCGGGCCATTGGCTATCAGAAGATCAGAGACTTTTCTGAGTTGGTGAGCAGTTGTAGGATATATGAAGAGGACACTAAAGCTCACTACAAGATAATGAATGACCGTAGAGGTAAGGGGCAGCAGAGTCGCCCGAAGCCTTATAGTGCCCCAGCTGATAAGGGCAAACAGAGGATGCATGATGAGAGGAGACCTGCACGTAGAGATGCTCCTGCTGAAGTGGTTTGTTATAAGTGTGGTGTTAAAGGCCACAAGAGCAATGCTTGCAACCGAGATGAGAAGAAATGTTTTCGTTGTGGTAAGAAGGGCCATACTGTCACCGAATGCAAGCGTGGAGACATTGTTTGCTTCAACTGTAATGAAGAAGGTCACATTGGTTCTCAGTGCACTCAGCCTAAGAAGGCGCAGACCAGTGGAAGAGTTTTTGCTTTGACTGGTACCCAGACCGATAACGAAGATCGACTTATCCGAGGTACTTGTTTCTTTAATGGTACTCCTTTAATTGCTATTATAGATACTGGTGCAACGCATTGTTTCATTGCTATTGACTGTGCACAAAGATTGGGTTTGATTATGTCTGATATGAATGGGGAGATGGTTGTTGAAACTCCAGCTAAGGGTTCAGTAACTACTTCCCTTGTTTGTTTAAGTTGTCCGTTGTCTGTATTTGGTAGAGATTTTGAGGTGGACCTTGTCTGTTTGCCGTTAGTGGGAATGGATGTAATATTGGGAATGAACTGGTTAGAATACAATCATGTTCTGATTAATTGCTTTACCAAGACGGTGCGGTTTTCTTCTGCTGAAGAAGAGAGTGGAGCAGAATTTTTATCCACTAAGGAGATGAAGCGGTTAGAACAAGATGGTGTGTTAATGTTTTCCTTGTTGGCGTACTTGTCGGTGGAGAACCAAGCTATAATTGATGGGCTGCCTGTTGTGAAGGAATTTCCTGAAGTTTTCCCTGATGAGATTCCAGATGTGCCACCGGAGAGAGAAGGGGAATTTCGATTGACCTTGTGCCGGGTACGAAGCCTGTGTCAATGGCTCCTTACCGTATGTCAGCTTCTGAGTTAGCTGAGCTGAAGAAGCAATTGGAAGACTTACTTGACAAGAAGTTTGTGAGACCGAGTGTTTCGCCATGGGGAGCGCCGGTGTTGTTGGTAAAGAAGAAGGATGGTAGCATGCGGTTGTGTATTGATTACCATCAGTTGAATAAGGTGACGATTAAGAACAGGTATCCACTACCGAGGATTGATGACTTGATGGATCAACTAGTGGGTGCCCGCGTTTTTAGCAAAATTGACTTGAGGTCAGGTTACCATCAGATAAAGGTGAAGGATGAAGATATGCAAAAGACGGCGTTTAGGACGCGTTATGGTCATTATGAATATAAGGTGATGCCTTTTGGTGTTACTAATGCACCTGGTGTGTTTATGGAGTACATGAATAGAATTTTTCATGAGTATCTGGATCAGTTCGTAGTGGTTTTTATTGATGATATTTTAATCTATTCTAAGACTGAAACTGAGCATGCAGAGCATTTGAAAATTGTTTTGCAAGTGCTGAAGGAAAAGAAATTGTATGCCAAGTATTCCAAGTGCGAGTTCTGGCTGAATGAAGTAAGTTTTCTTGGCCACATTATTTCTGGTAATGGTATTGCTGTAGATCCTTCGAAGGTAGATGCTGTGTCGCAGTGGGAGACACCAAAGTCAGTTACTGAGGTAAGAAGTTTTCTTGGGTTGGCTGGTTATTACCGCAGGTTTATTGAAGGATTTTCGAAGTTGGCACTTCCTTTGACGCAGTTGACTTGTAAGGGAAAGGCATTTGTGTGGGATGCTCAATGTGAGAGTAGTTTCAATGAGTTGAAGCAAAGATTGACGACTGCTCCTATCTTGATTTTGCCAAAGCCAGAAGAGCCTTTTGTTGTTTATTGTGATGCATCTAAGCTGGGATTAGGTGGTGTTTTGATGCAAGATGGCAAGGTGGTCGCGTATGCTTCTAGGCAGCTGAGGGTCCATGAGAAGAATTATCCTACGCATGATCTAGAATTGGCAGCCGTGGTATTTGTTTTGAAAATTTGGAGGCACTATTTGTATGGTTCCAGATTCGAGGTGTTTAGTGATCATAAAAGTTTAAAATATTTGTTTGATCAGAAGGAGTTGAACATGAGGCAGAGGAGGTGGCTCGAGTTGCTTAAGGATTATGATTTTGGCTTGAATTACCATCCGGGTAAAGCTAATGTAGTTGCTGATGCTTTGAGTAGAAAGACGTTGCATATGTCGGCTATGATGGTAAAAGAGTTCGAGTTGCTTGAACAGTTTAGGGACTTGAGTCTTGTTTGTGAGAGATCACCTCAGAGTGTGAAGTTGGGCATGTTGAGAATTAATAGTGACTTCTTGAATAATATCAAAGAGGCGCAGAAGCTTGATGTTAAGTTTGTGGATTTGATGGCTGCTAGTGATCAGAATGCGGATAGTGATTTCAAGGTTGATGACCAAGGTGTGTTGAAGTTTAGAGGAAGGATTTGTATTCCTGAGGATGAGGGTTTGAAGAAGTTGATTTTAGAAGAAAGTCACAAGAGTAGTTTGAGTATTCACCCTGGAGCTACTAAAATGTATCATGACTTGAGGAAATTGTTTTGGTGGTCCGGATTGAAAAGAGATGTTGCTCAGTTTGTGTATGCATGTTTGACTTGCCAGAAGTCTAAGGTCGAGCATCAGAGGCCTGCAGGGTTGTTGACTCCGCTAGATGTACCTGAGTGGAAGTGGGATAGCATTTCCATGGATTTTGTAACGAGTTTACCGAATACTCCAAGAGGGCATGATGCCATTTGGGTCGTGGTCGACAGGTTGACTAAGTCGGCGCACTTTATTCCGATCAATATCAGTTATCCGGTAGCTCAGTTGGCGGAGATCTATATCCGTGATATTGTGAAATTGCATGGTGTTCCGTCAAGTATTGTGTCGGATAGAGATCCGAGGTTTACTTCAAGGTTTTGGAAGAGCTTGCAAGATGCATTGGGTTCGAAATTGAGGCTGAGTTCGGCTTATCATCCGCAGACAGATGGTCAGTCGGAGAGAACTATCCAATCCTTGGAGGATTTGTTGAGAGTGTGTGTACTCGAGCAAGGTGGAGCTTGGGACAGCCACTTACCGTTGATAGAGTTTACTTACAATAATAGTTACCATTCGAGTATTGGTATGGCACCGTTCGAAGCTTTGTATGGTCGAAGGTGTAGAACTCCTCTGTGTTGGTTTGAGTCGGGTGAAAGCATTGTGTTAGGACCTGAGTTGGTGCAGCAGACTACAGAAAAGGTCAAGATGATAAGAGAAAAGATGAAAGCATCACAAGATCGTCAGAAGAGTTACCATGACAAAAGAAGAAAAGCCCTTGAGTTTCAGGAGGGTGAGCATGTGTTTTTGAGGGTTACTCCGATGACGGGTGTAGGACGTGCATTGAAGTCGAAGAAGTTGACTCCAAAGTTCATTGGTCCTTATCAGATTTCAGAGAAGGTTGGAACCGTGGCATATCGGATTGGTTTGCCACCACATCTATCGAACTTGCATGATGTGTTTCACGTATCGCAGTTGAGAAAGTATGTAGCGGATCCTTCGCATGTTATTCCTAGGGATGATGTGCAAGTTAGAGATAATCTTACTGTTGAGACTTCGCCTTTGAGGATTGATGATCGTAAGGTGAAGCAGCTGAGAGGCAAGGAGATACCTTTGGTGAGAGTTGTTTGGGGCGGTGTAACCGGTGAGAGTTTGACTTGGGAGTTGGAAAGCAAGATGCAAGAGTCCTATCCTGAGTTGTTTGTTGCTTAAGGTACTATTTCGAGGACGAAATTCTCTAAGTTGGGGAGAGTTGTAACGCCCTAGTTGTTATTTATTTATTTTAGTTGATTTTTGTGTGTTTTATGTGCTTTAAAATTATTTATGTTGATTTATGTGAATTACTGGTAGTTGTTATTTTGTTGTATTTTATTATATGAGAATTAGTAATGACTTTTGTTATTTAAGTGAAAATAGGAGAAATAATATTTTTATAGTTGAATTAAGGGATTTAATAGAAATAATTAGAATTAAGGAGAGTTTAATATAATTTAGTGGGAGAGTAAAGAGTAAAAGGAGGTTATGTTTTGGTTGGTAAGGAAATAGGAGAAGTCAGACAAATATTTTGTACGTACCAGTAAAAAGGAAAACAAGAGCTTTTGAGAGAAGAACCAAGAGGGGAGAACTAGGAAGAGGGAAATTCATCCATTTGCTGTAGAATTTGCTGAATTAAGGTAAGGGTGGGTTTACTCTTCAATTGTTAATGTATATGTATGTGTTTTCATGAAAATAGATTGAATTTGGTGATTGTTGTTCTAGGTTTAAGAAACATGATAAATTGCTCATTGTTGTTAAATTATGTTGTTGATGATATTGTCATGACTTGTTTCTGTTGTTTAGTTGTGAATTGAACCCTTAACCATTGTAGCAAATCATTTTGGGTGTTTGGGGGATCAAAAAGGGGTTTTTGGATGAGTTAGAGGTTGTGAAATCATAGGTTTTTAGTCTGCCCAGATGAATTCTCGCTTAAGCGAGATAGCCTTCGCTCAAGCGAGAGGCACTTTTCCCTACCCAGATCGTTTCGCGCCCGTTCGCTCAAGCGAGAGCTAAGCGAACTCCAAGCGAGCGAAATCCTAACTTTCGTCATTTGCTTCGCTCAAGCGAAATCCCCGTCGCTCAAGCGAAGTCTGCCAAAACCTGTAGTAAGTGAGCGTCGCTCAAGCGAACGCCAAGCGAGCCTCAAGCGAGGAACAACCTGACTTTCATCATTTGACTCGCTCAAGCGAGATTAGCTTCGCTTAAGCGAGATTGGTCCTGAACGACCATTTTGTGCAATTTTCCAAAGTGTTCCAAACCCAAACTTAAGCTTTCTAAGATGATTATTATATTCATTAAGAACTGTTTAGATGGTAAAAACTATATTATGAAGATGATTAAGATGGAAAGATTGTATGCTTATGTGCAAATAATTATACTTGCTAAGTTGAATTGCCTTGTTGATGTTGAGTGGTAGTGTCCAGTTGGGGAGGGTATCCTAAGTTATTGTTGTTGTTGGTTGCATGCTGATATGCTCCATTAAGATGTTGGGTTGTATACAGATATACACCATAGAGTCATTCATACTCATTTGCATTTGTTGGGGGCTTATTGCCCTGGAATGTTTATCATTCACCTGTTGGGGGCTTATTGCCCTGGAACGCTTTATCGTTCACCTGTTGGGGGCTTATTGCCCTGGGATGCTTTAACCATCCAAACTGTTGGGGGCTTATTGCCCTGGAATGCTTAGCATTCAACGCGCGTAGTTGGTACCACATTTGCATAATGCATTAGTCGTTTATGGAGTCTTGCATTAGAAGTTTAAGGTGTGAGTTGTTGTTGGTGAGGTGTCACCACAAGTGGTGTTGTTGTCGGT
Source organism: Medicago lupulina (assembly GCA_958299785.1). NCBI lineage: Eukaryota > Viridiplantae > Streptophyta > Magnoliopsida > Fabales > Fabaceae > Medicago > Medicago lupulina. The sequence continues at coordinate 37,618,661 of OY283143.1, read as the reverse complement.
GTTGTTATTTAAGGTGACTCTAAATATTTATTGTTGAATTGTTAATGAAGATTGCTGATGATTATGGTGATGACGAATGTTCTTGTTGTTGTTGTTTTTCAATACAACTTTATGAATTATATATATATATATATATATATATATATATATTGCTTTTGTTTTGTGAACTCACCCCTTCTGCTGGAATTGCCGCCTCGTGGGCAAGTGCAGGTAGCGATGGATAGATAGGAATGGCTCTCGTGTCGTAGGCTCTGATACGTAACGGGATGGGATATTATGTTTTATAATTTCATTCCTTTATGTATCATTATGTTGGAGAACATTTTTGTTATGGTGAGGCCTTTGTGCCAGACATGTTGATGTATAAGAATTTTTGAGATGATTTTATGACAATTATTCCGCTGCAGATTATTATATAAAGATGTTATTATGGAGGATTATTTAAATAGTTTTATGTTTCTATTTAAATAAATAATTTTGAAATGTGTATGTAATGCTCCGTTGTTTGTTGATTAACTCTGATATTTAGATATTATTATGTCTTTTTGGGAAACGGGGTGTTACAAAAAGCATTAAGAACAATTGAATTGAATAAAGACTTAAATAATCATTAATATGGAATAGAGTTTCATCACAGCAACATAAGATCAACTAGGGTTTACACAGAATCATCTCGGATCCAATCTCTAAGAGATTTAGCTACTCATAACAATGTTTACAAATAACATAATCAATTGAATCATTGAAACATACATGTAACTGGTAAAAGGATGAAGAAATCGTCCTCCTTGCAGTCGCCTTGATGTCAAAATCGCACTTTGCTCTCCAAGATTCGTAACCCTTGTTTTCGGAAAAGACTTCAGCTTAAATAGGCCCAGAAATTCGCCCAAAACGTGTCACGTTTTAAGTAAAACGTGTCACGTTTTTTCCTTCAGTAGCAAGTAACCAAATTAGGGTTTCACAAAACGTGTCACGTTTTTGCCAACGTGACAAGTTCTTCTTTCTTCTCAAAACATGCTCTCTGACTTGTGAAAACGTGTCACGTTTTTTAGCAAGCGTGACACGTTTTTGTGACTTGCACCATTCTTCAGTTTTCTTGCTTTTTCTTGCTTTTCATGCGTTTCTTGCTGCTTAAGTTGCTTTGTGACTCCATAAAATGATAAAATATACATAGAAATTACGTAATGACAGCATGTCATCACAACCCCAAACTTAAACCATTCCTTGTCCCCAAGGAATTTACATGCAACATTGACCGTTGACAGTAAAATAACAAGTACCTGCTCAAGTGATGGTAATCCAAAAAGTTCATCTCCTTACTAGCTAAAGGTGAGCTAGTTTGACTTGAATGCATCCACCAATTCACAACTCCACGCACAGAATGAATAGGGTTCACACTCAATCACATGCAAAGCTACATATTACCATACGCTTGAAAAGTTTCTAAACGTCAATTAAAGTCAATATCAATACACACTTTGAGGTCTTTAAGGGTTATAACGGGGCTTAGGTGAAGGTGGGATGATATTTGGATAAGTAGGCTACACAAAATGTGAGTTAGGCACTCCTACGTCAGTTAAAACATACTTCAATCATCTTTTACCTATGGAACACAATTCTTAGTCAAAATGGGGCTAGAGAACATTATTCATCATCGGGACATTCGAGTTTGGAGTTACTCAGATTTTCAATGTCTTTGTCCCTTTTTCATTCTATATTCTCTTTTTTTTTTTGAGACACCATTTTTAGTGTCTATATGTCATTATTTTTTTCTTTTGTATTGTTCTCTAGTTCCCCCACCCCAAACTTAATTGGTTGCAAATTCCAAAAGCAACCCCAAACTTAATTTTTAGCAACATTCTAACATGCCTAACTCAGAAAAACATTATGGGATAAATCCTAAAAGTCTCTAAGTTTGTAATGTAGGTTGTCACCGAACAAAAAGTTCTATCCTACCGGCTCAACTTGTCTAAGAAAAGGATGAATTCAATATAATCAGGGTAGGCTTCAAAAGGCTCACAGGACCAAGCACTTTTGCCTCAGTGTGTATTTGACATAAACCAATCGACAGAAAAGAAACAATGCAAGTTCTAGAAATGTAGATGCATGGAACACTCTATATAAGTAAATTGAAAAATAAAATTTGGCCATGAACCTTACAGTTATGATATATGGGAGTTGTGACTACCTAGTTTTGGATGGTTAAAGCATCCCAGGGCATGAGCCCTCAACAGTTGAATGAACGAGCATTCCAGGGCATAAGCCCTCAACAGTTGAATGATTAACATTCCAGGGCATGAGCCCTCAACAATGTATGAGTATGAATGACTCAATGTGTATATCTGCATACAACTTAACAACAACAGCAGCAACAACTACGACAACAACAACTGTGCCTAAATCATTATGACACACTCCCCAACTTGGACAACACAACGACACAACACATCGACAATGGAAACCAACGATATAGCAATATAGCATATATAATTATATTTATACATATACATGTATTCGCATAGTTATACTTTCATTTATAATATTCACTTCATAAACAAAGTTAAATAAATCAAAGAAACATTTTAGGATGCTAAGATTAATGTCCAAATGCACGAAGCAAAATTCAGAAAATGGTCGTACAGGACCTATCTCGCTTAAGCGAAGGCCAGTTCGCTTAAGCGAAATCTTCACAGAATGGTTGGTTCTCGCTCGCTCAAGGTTCGCTCGTGGTTTGCTTCAAGCGACCTAAATGTCATAAGTCAGGATTTTGATCGCTTAGAGTTCGCTTGCATCTCGCTTAAGCGAACGGTCATTGTACAATTCTGGGCAGCATTCTGGGACGCTCGCTTAAGCGAAGAGCATCTCGCTTAAGCGAAGCTTCATCTAGGCAGTACAAAAACTCACGGATTTTCTAACTCTTTTTCATCCAAAAACCCAATTTTGATCCCCTGATCACCCAAAATGAATTACAAAAAGGTTTACAGGTTCTATATACAGCACAACATCTAAAACAACACAGAAACATGCATTCAACAACACAATTCACTACATTTTGCAACTTTTCATAATTTTCTAACCCTAACTCAAGAACACCATTTTCAATCCAATTTCAGAAATCATATACATATTATTAATTGAAAGTTAGCCTCACCCTTACCTGAATTTAGATGAACGATTTTACAGAAAATGGATTCTCCCTCTTCCTCTTCTCTTTGCCTCTTCTAGGTTTTCTCCTCTTGGCTCTCAAAACTCTTCTTCTTTCTATTGTACGTGAAAAATGTTTTCTGCCTTTTCTTTTCCTATTCTCACCAATATTTCCTTAACCCCCTCTTCATTTCAATTTCCTAACTCCAATAATTTCAAATAAATAATAATTCTCTCTTATTTCTATTAAATAATAAAAATAATTATATAATAAAATACAACACACCACATAATCACATAAATCATTTAAAATTATATAAAAGACTTAAAATCAACCAAAAATAATTAAATAATAACTAGGGCGTTACAACTCTCCCCAACTTAAAGAATTTCGTCCTCGAAATATTACCTCAAGCAAACAACTCAGGATAGGACTCTTGCATCTTACTCTCCAGCTCCCAAGTCAAACTTTCACCAGTTACACTACTCCAAACAACCTTCACTAGAGGTATCTCCTTGCCCCTCAACTCCTTCACCTTACGACCTTCGATTCTCAACGGTAAAGTCTCCACCGTAAGGTTGTCTCTAACTTGCACATCATCTCTCGGAATAACATACGAAGGATCCGCTACATACTTCCGAAGTTGCGACACATGAAACACATCATGCAAATTCGAAAGATGTGGTGGCAAACCCACTCGATATGCCACTATTCCAACCCTCTCAGATATCTGGTAAGGACCAATAAACTTCGGAGTTAACTTCTTAGATTTCAACGCACGACCTACACCGGTCATAGGAGTGACTCTCAGGAACACATGGTCTCCCTCTTGGAACTCAAGGTCCTTTCTACGTTTGTCATGATAACTCTTCTGTCAACTCTGCGACGCCTTCATCTTTTCTCTTATCATTTTGACCTTCTCCGTAGTCTGATGAACTAACTCTGGTCCCAACACCACACTTTCTCCTGACTCAAACCAACACAAAGGAGTTCTGCACCTCCGACCATATAAATCTTCGAACGGTGCCATACCAATACTCGAATGGTAACTATTGTTGTACGTGAACTCTATCAATGGTAGATGACTATCCCAAGCTCCACCTTGCTCAAGTACACACACTCTCAGCAAATCCTCTAATGACTGAATCGTTCTCTCCGACTGACCATCTGTTTGCGGATGATAAGCCGAACTCAATCTCAACTTTGAACCCAAGGCCTCTTGCAAACTCTTCCAAAACCTCGAAGTGAACCTCGGATCTCTATCTGACACAATACTCGATGGAACACCATGCAACTTCACTATATCTCTAATATAAATCTCCGCCAACTTAGCGACAGGGAAAATAATATTGATCGGAATAAAATGCGCTGACTTTGTCAACCTATCAACAACAACCCATATGGCATCATGCCCTCTCGGAGTGTTCGGTAAACTAGTCACAAAATCCATGGAGATGCTATCCCATTTCCATTCCGGCACATCTAACGGTGTCAACAACCCTACAGGCTTCTGATGTTAAACTTTAGATTTGTGACAAGTCAAACAAGCATAAACAAACTGTGCAACATCACGCTTCAACCCGGACCACCAAAATAATTTCTTCAAGTCATGATACATCTTTGTAGCTCTTGGATGAATACTTAAGCTACTTCTGTGACTTTCCTCTAAAATTAACTTTTTCAACTCATCATCATCAGGAATACAAATTCTTTCTCTAAATCTCAACACACCTTGAACATCAACCTTGAAGTCACCATCTGCTGTTTGATTACTAGCAACCATCAAATCAACAAACTTAACATCAACTTTCTGCGCTTCCTTGATACGGTTCAAGAAATCACTATTAATCTTCAGCATACCCAATTGCACACTCTAAGGTAACAACTCACAAACTAGGCTCAAGTCTCTAAACTGCTCAAGCAACTTAAACTTCTTTACCATCATGGCGGACATGTGCAACGTCTTTCTGCTTAAAGCATCCGCAACCACATTAGCTTTACCGGGGTGGTAATTCAAACTAAAATGATAATCTTTTAACAACTCAAGCCACCTTCTCTGCCTCATATTCAATTCCTTTTGATCAAATAAATATTTCAAACTTTTGTGATCACTAAACACCTCAAATTTAGAACCATACAAATAATGCCTCCAAATCTTCAGCACAAAGACCACAGCCGCCAACTCTAAATCATGCGTAGGATAATTCCGTTCATGAATTCTCAACTGTCTCGAAGCATAAGCCACTACCTTGCCATCCTGCATAAGAACACCTCCTAAGCCCAACTTGGACGCATCACAATACACAACAAAACGTTCACTCGGCTTCGGTAAAATCAAAATTGGAGCTGTCGTCAACCGTTGCTTCAACTCATTGAAACTACTCTCACACTGAGTACTCCACATAAAAGGTTTACCTTTACAGGTCAACTGAGTCAATGGAAGTGCCAACTTTGAAAATCCTTCGATAAATCTGCGATAGTAACCTGCCAAACCCAGGAAACTTCTAATCTCTGTCACTGACTTCGGAGTCTCCCATTGCGATACAGCATCAACTTTGGATGGATCTACAGCAATACCACTACTAGAAATAATATGGCCAAGAAAACTTATTTCGCTTAACCTGAATTCACATTTGGACAACTTGGCATACAATTTCTTCTCTTTCAACACCTGCAACACAATCTTCAGATGCTCTGCATGCTCCTCTTCATTCTTAGAATAAATTAGGATATCATCAATAAACACAACCACAAATTTATCCAGATAAGCATGAAAAATTCTGTTCATATACTCCATAAACACACCAAGCGCATTAGTAACACCGAAAGGCATCACTTTATATTCATAGTGTCCATATCGTGTCCTAAAGGCCGTCTTCTACATATCTTCATCCTTTACCTTAATCTGATGGTAACCCGACCTCAAGTCAATTTTACTAAACACTCGTGCACCCACTAACTGATCCATCAGGTCATCAATCCTCGGAAGTGGATACCTATTCTTTATCGTCACTTTATTCAACTGACGTTAATCAATACACAACCGCATGCTACCATCCTTCTTCTTAACCAGCAATACCGGCGCTCCCCAAGGTGAAACACTCGGTCTTACAAACTTCTTATCAAGCAAATCTTCCAACTGTTTCTTCAATTCAGCTAACTCGGATGCCGACATACGACAAGGTGCCATCGACACCGGCTTCGTTCCTGGAATAAGGTCAATTGAAAATTCAACCTCCCTTTCTGGTGGCACATCAGGAATCTCGTCAGGAAATACTTCTGGGAATTCATTTACAACTGACAACCTATCAATCACAGCTTAATTTTCCACCGACAAATACGCCATCAAGGAAAACATTAAGATCCCATCGCGTTCTAACTGCTTCAACTTCTTAGTAGATAAAAACTCTGCTCCACATTCTTCTTCGGCAGAAGAAAAATGTACCGTCTTATTAAAACAGTTGATATGAACACGGTTATATTCTAACCAGTTCATCCCAAAGATCACATCCATACCCGTCAACGACAAACATACCAGATCAACTTCGAAATCTCTACCAAACACAGACAACGGACAACTCAAGCAAACAAGAGAAGTAGTTACTGAACCCTTAGCTGGAGTTTCAACAACTATTTCTCCATTCATATCAGACATAATCAGACCAAACTTACATGCACAATCAATTGCAATGAAACAATGTGTAGCTCCAGTATCAATAATAGCAATTAAAGGAAAACTATTAAAGAAACAAGTACCTCTGATAAGTCGGTCTTCATTACTAGTTTGCGTATCAGTCAATGCAAACACTTTGCCACTAGCCTGAGTCTTCTTAGGCTTCGTACACTGAGAGCTAAGATGACCCTCCTCATCACAATTGAAGCAAACAATGTCACCACGCTTGCATTCAGCTATAGTATGGCCCTTCTTCCCGCATCGGAAACACTTTTTCTCATCACGGCTGCAAGCATTATTCTTGTGGCCTTTAACACCACACTTATAAGAAACAACTTCAGCAGGAACATCTCTACGCGCAGGTCTCCTTTCATCATTCAACCTCTGTTTACCCTTGTCAGCTGGGGCACTATACGGCTTCGAACGACTCTGCTGTCCTTTACCTCTACGCTCACTCATCACCTTATAATGAGCTTTCGTATCTTCCTCATAAATCCTACAACTGCTTACCAACTCGGAAAAATCCCTTATTTTCTGAAAACCAATGGCCCGCTTAATATTAGCACGCAGTCCATTTTCAAACTTAATACATTTGGAGAACTCAGCAGTCTCAGCAGCATAATGTGGGTAGAATTTAGCAAGCTCCACAAACTTGGCAGCATACTCAGTTATGGACATGTCTCCTTGCTTCAGCTCAAGGAACTCAATTTCCTTCTTCCCGCGAACATCTTTTGGGAAGTACCTCCTCAGGAACTCTCTCCGAAACACAGCCCAAGTAATTACAACGCCTTCATTCTGCAGAATCGGTTGAGTACTCACCCACCAGTCATCAGTTTCTTCAGCCAACATGTGCGTGCCAAAGCGCACCATCTGAACATCGTTACACTGCATAACCCGGAAGATCCTCTCGACCTCTTTAAGCCACGTCTGAGCTCCGTCAGGGTCATACCTTCCCTTGAATGTTGGTGGATGATTTCTCAAAAAGGTTTCTAGCATCTGAACTCCTTCGTTACCACCAGCATTATGTTGTTGTCCCACAACTTGAGCCATTGCTTGCAAAGCAGCGGCAAGAGCAGCATCATTTCTTCCAGCCATTTCAAAGTTCTACACAACAACAACAAATCAGGACAACAAAAGACAGTGTAAAGCTGTCACACAACACTACTAGGCTCGACACGACTCTACTACTTGGTTGGACGGACCGACCTGCTCTGATACCAATTGTAACACCCCGTTTCCCAACAACGTAATATTAATATATATAATCAGAGTAAATCAACAAATGGAGCATTACACTGCTTTTCAAAAATTTCATAAATAGAAAATATGCTATTTATTTTCAACAACATTTAATCACATAATTTGCAGCGGAAAAATCTTTCAAAATAATATCAACCACCAACAAAATCTTGGCACAAAGGCCTCAACAAAACAAAAATTTGTTTAACAACATAAAACCTCCAACAACATATTTAAAATTGATACATAAAGGAATGAATAAACACAACAACGTTTCCCATCCCGTTACGTATTAGAGCCCTAAGACACTTGAGCCAGACATCCTACTAGTCTTCAATACCTGCAAGTTACCCATACGAAGAGCAACATTTTCAAGCAGAAGGGGTGAGATTCACAAACAACAATAATAAATAAATATATATATATATATATATATATAATTCATCAATCGAATTAAAACAACAACATTCATAACAACATGCATCATTAAGCTTATATAAACATGGCAGCAACATCATCAACAACAGCTACATCAATTCATATTTAATTGATAAAAGCATCAACAACAGCAACAACGACACCATCAACAACTACGACACCAACGACACACCAACAACGACGACTACGACTATGCACCGACGACAACTACTAATGCAATATGCATGTGGTACCATTTTACGCGTTTGAATGACAAGGCATTCCAGGGCATGAGCCCTCAACAGTTTTGGATGGTTAAAGCATCCCAGGGCATGAGCCCTCAACAGTTGAATGAACGAGCATTCCAGGGCATAAGCCCTCAATAGTTGAATGATTAACATTTCAGGGCATGAGCCCTTAACAATGTATGAGTATGAATGACTCAATGTGTATATCTGCATACAACTCAACAACAACAGCAACAACTACGACAACAACAACTGTGCCTAAATCATTATGACACACTCCCCAACTTGGACAACACAACGACACAACAACATCGACAACAGAAACCAACGATATAGCATATATAATTATATTTATACATATACATGTATTCGCATAGTTATACTTTCATTTATAATATTCACTTCATAAACAAAGTTAAATAAATCAAAGAAAAATTCTAGGATGCTCAGATTAATGTCTTAATGCACGAAGCAAAATTCAGAAAATGGTCGTACAGGACCTATCTCGCTTAAGCGAAGGCCAGTTCGCTTAAGCGAAATCTTCACAGAATGGTTGGTTCTCGCTCGCTCAAGGTTCGCTCGTGGTTCGCTTCAAGCGACCTAAATGTCGTAAGTCAGGATTTTGCTCGCTTAGAGTTCGCTTGCATCTCGCTTAAGCGAACGGTCATTGTACAATTCTAGGCAGCATTCTGGGACGCTCGCTTAAGCGAAGAGCATCTCGCTTAAGCGAAGCTTCATCTAGGCAGTACAAAAACTCACGGATTTTCTAACTCTTTTTCATCCAAAAACCCAATTTTGATCCCCTGATCACCCAAAATGAATTACAAAAAGGTTTACAGGTTCTATATACAGCACAACATCTAAAACAACACAGAAACATGCATTCAACAACACAATTCACTACATTTAGCAACTTTTCATAATTTTCTAACCCTAACTCGAGAACACCATTTTCAATCCAATTTCAGAAATCATATACATATTATTAATTGAAAGTTAGCCTCACCCTTACCTGAATTTAGATGAACGATTTTACAGAAAATGGATTCTCCCTCTTCCTCTTCTCTTTGCCTCTTCTAGGTTTTCTCCTCTTGGCTCTCAAAACTCTTCTTTTTTCTATTGTACGTGAAAAATGTTTTCTGCCTTTTCTTTTCCTATTCTCACCAGTATTTCCTTAACCCCGTCTTCATTTCAATTAACTCCCCTTAATTCCTATAATTAAAATGTAACCCCCTCCTAACTCCAATAATTTCAAATAAATAATAATTCTCTTATTTCTATTAAATAATAATAATAATTATATAATAAAATACAACACACTACATAATCACATAAATCATTTAAAATCATATAAAAGACTTAAAATCAACCAAAAATAATTAAATAATAACTAGGGCGTTACAACTCTCCCCAACTTAAAGAATTTCGTCCTCGAAATATTACCTCAAGCAAACAACTCAGGATAGGACTCTTGCATCTTACTCTCCAGCTCCCAAGTCAAACTTTCACCAGTTACACTACTCCAAACAACCTTCACTAGAGGTATCTCCTTGCCCCTCAACTCCTTCACCTTACGATCTTCGATTCTCAACGGTAAAGTCTCCACCGTAAGGTTGTCTCTAACTTGCACATCATCTCTCGGAATAACATGCGAAGGATCCGCAACATACTTCCGAAGTTGCGACACATGAAACACATCATGCAAATTCGAAAGATGTGGTGGCAAACCCACTCGATATGCCACTGTTCCAACCCTCTCAAATATCTGGTAAAGACCAATAAACTTCGGAGTTAACTTTTTAGATTTCAACGCACGACCTACACCGATCATAGGAGTGACTCGCAGGAACACATGGTCTCCCTCTTGGAACTCAAGGTCCTTTCTACGCTTGTCATGATAACTCTTCTGTCAACTCTGCGACGCCTTCATCTTTTCTCTTATCATTTTGACCTTCTCCGTAGTCTGATGAACTAACTCTGGTCCCAACACCACACTTTCTCCCGACTCAAACCAACACAAAGGAGTTCTGCACCTCTGACCATACAAAGCTTCGAACGGTGCCATACCAATACTGGAATGGTAACTATTGTTGTATGTGAACTCTATCAATGGTAGATGACTATCCCAAGCTCCACCTTGCTCAAGTACACACACTGTCAGCAAATCCTCTAATGACTGAATTGTTCTCTCCGATTGACCATCTGTTTGCGGATGATAAGCCGAACTCAATCTCAACTTTGAACCCAAGGCCTCTTGCAAACTCTTCCAAAACCACAAAGTGAACCTCGAATCTCTATTTGACACAATACTCGATGGAACACCATGCAACTTCACTATATCTCTAATATAAATCTCCGCCAACTGAGCTACAGGGAAACTAATATTGATCGGAATAAAATGCGCCGACTTTGTCAACCTATCAACAACAACCCATATGGCATCATGCCCTCTCGGAGTGTTCGGTAAACTAGTCACAAAATCCATGGAGATGTTATCCCATTTCCATTCTGGCACATCTAACGGTATCAACAACCTTGCAGGCTTCTGATGTTCAACTTTAGATTTCTGACAACTCAAACAAGCATAAACAAACTGTGCAACATCACGCTTTAACCCGGACCACCAAAATAATTTCTTCAAGTCATGATACATCTTTGTAGCTCCCGGATGAATACTTAAGCTACTTCTGTGACTTTCCTCTAAAATTAACTTTTTCAACTCATCATCATCAGGAATACAAATTCTTTCTCTAAATCTCAACACACCTTAATCATCAATCTTGAAGTCACCATCTGTTGTTTGATTACTAGTCACCATCTGCGATAGTAACCTGCCAAACCCAGGAAAATTCTAATCTCTGTCACTGACTTCGGAGTCTCCCATTGCGATACAGCATCAACTTTCGATGGATCTACAGCAATACCACTACGAGAAATAATATGGCCAAGAAAACTTATTTCGCTTAACCAGAATTCACATTTGGACAACTTGGCATACAATTTCTTCTCTTTCAACACCTGCAACACAATCTTCAGATGCTCTGCATGCTCCTCTTCATTCTTAGAATAAATTAGGATATCATCAATAAACACAACCACAAATTTATCCAGATAAGCATGAAAAATTCTGTTCATATACTCCATAAACGCACCAGGCGCATTAGTAACACCGAAAGGCATCACTTTATATTCATAGTGTCCATATCGTGTCCTAAAGGCCGTCTTCTGCATATCTTCATCCTTCACCTTAATCTGATGGTAACCCGACCTCAAGTCAATTTTACTAAACACTCGTGCACCCACTAACTGATCCATCAGGTCATCAATCCTCGGAAGTGGATACCTATTCTTTATCGTCACTTTATTCAACTGACGTTAATCAATACACAACCGCATGCTACCATCCTTCTTCTTAACCAGCAATATCGGCGCTCCCCAAGGTGAAACACTCGGTCTTACAAACTTCTTATCAAGCAAATCTTCCAACTGTTTCTTCAATTCAGCTAACTCGGATGCCGACATACGACAAGGTGCCATCGACACCGGCTTCGTTCCTGGAATAAGGTCAATTGAAAATTCAACCTCCCTTTCTGGTGGCACATCAGGAATCTCGTTAGGAAATACTTTTGGGAATTCATTTACAACCGACAACCTATCAATCACAGCTTGATTTTCCACCGACAAATACGCCATCAAGGAAAACATTAAGATCCCATCGCGTTCAAACTGCTTCAACTGCTTAGTAGATAAAAACTCTGCTCCGATTTCTTCTTCGGCAGAAGAAAAATGTACCGTCTTATTAAAACAGTTGATATGAACACGGTTATATTCTAACCAGTTCATCCCAAAGATCACATCCATACCCGTCAACGGAAAACATACCAGATCAACTTCGAAATCTCTACCAAACATAGACAACGGACAACTCAAGCAAACAAGAGAAGTAGTTACTGAACCCTTAGCTGGAGTTTCAACAACTATTTCTCCATTCATATTAGACATAATCAGACCAAACTTACGTGCATAATCAATTGCAATGAAACAATGTGTAGCTCCAGTATCAAGAATAGCAATTAAAGGAATACTATTAAAGAAACAAGTGCCTCTGATAAGTCGGTCTTCATTACTAGTTTGCGTACCAGTCAATGCAAACACTTTGCCACTAGCCTGTGTCTTCTTAGGCTTCGTACACTGAGAGCTAAGATGACCCTCCTCATCACAATTGAAGCAAACAATGTCACCACGCTTGCATTCAGCTATAGTATGGCCCTTCTTCCCGCATCGGAAACTCCTTTTCTCATCACGGTAGTAAGCATTATTCTTGTGGCCTTTAACACCACACTTATAAGAAACAACTTCAGCTGGAACATCTCTACGCGCAGGTCTCCTTTCATCATTCAACCTCTGTTTACCCTTGTCAGCTGGGGCACTATACGGCTTCGAACGACTCTGCTGTCCTTTACCTCTACGTTCACTCATCACCTTATAATGAGCTTTCGTATCTTCCTCATAAATCCTACAGCTGCTTACCAACTCGGAAAAATCCCTTATTTTCTGAAAACCAATGGCCCGCTTTATATCAGCACGCTGTCCATTTTCAAACTTAATACATTTGGAGAACTCAGCAGTCTCGGCAGCATAATGTGGGTAGAATTTAGCAAGCTCCACAAACTTGGCAGCATACTCAGTTATGGACATGTCTCCTTGCTTCAGCTCAAGGAACTCAATTTCCTTCTTCCCGCGAACATCTTTTGGGAAGTACCTCCTCAGGAACTCTCTCTGAAACACAGCCCAAGTAATTACAGCGCCTTCATTCTGCAGAATCGGTTGAGTACTCACCCACCAGTCATCAGTTTCTTCAGCCAACATGTGCGTGCCAAAGCGTACCATCTGAACATCGTTACACTGCATAACCCGGAAGATCCTCTCGACCTCTTTAAGCCACGTCTGAGCTCCGTCAGGGTCATACCTTCCCTTGAATGTTGGTGGATGATTTCTGTTATCGCGATTTTTGGGTGTCAAGTCATTAATTAGGCTTGAACCTTTCAATCATTGATATCTCTATTTTTTTTGGTGAAGGGAGAAATTGAGAAAAACCCTTAGAAATTCTGAGTTCGGGGAAAATTTTGATACGGGAAGGTGTTAGGCACCCATAACGACTATAGTACTCTATAGGAGCCGTTTTTCTAGATTTACGTTTACGCTTTACTTTTAATAATATTTTATGAAAAGGAATTGTTTATTTTAAGAATGGGGGGAAAGAAGTGTTTGAATTTTGTTTATTTTTATTGGACTTGGAGAGGTTTTGACCTCTTGCCTACATACCCTTTTAAGGGATCAAACTCCATGTAGTTCTCTCTCAAAAAGATTTTGTGGGTTTTTGATTGATTTTAATTTTGGAAAATGGTTTTGAAGAAAAGAGAGAGGCCGTAAAGGCTTGAGAAAGAGAAATTGGTGAGGTTGGTCAATTATTAAAGAAAATAGTCTAAGTAGGCATTATTTTTCATTTGAATTTTGATTAAGAAAAGAAAAGAAAATACAATGGAGTTTTGACTCCAAGGTTTATTGGAAATAATTGTTTTCAAGTGATGAAGTTGTTAACCTTTTTTTGGAAAATGATTTTTCTAAGTTTCGCGCTTCCTAAACATACATCTAACGGTAAATCATACAACGTGTGTGCATGTCGGTGCTTGTGTCGGTGTACATCATTATAGTGTCCATTGTTCTTTACATTGGCCCTAGTTTACATTCTATGGTCTTGTAAAAATTAAAAAAATGAAAGAGAAAGTTGAATAAAAACCTAAGATAAAGGATGGAGATGAAGTGGAATGCTCAATGTGCATGAAACATAAAATGGTTAGTAAAGCAAGGTGAAATGATAGTGAAAATGTTAAACAAAGAAAAACAATAACAAAGTATGAAAAAATGGGAAGAAAAATGCATGCAAACTAACATTACTTACAAAGTAAGAAACTAACAAGTAAACTTTGCAAAATTGGAAGCTAACGTATAAACTTGCAAGACAAAAACTAATCAATTATACTAATAAGATTGAAAATATTGCAAAATTGTAAACAAAAATCAAACTCAACAAGATTGGAAATATTGCAAAAATTGTGAACAAAAGTCAAACTCAACAAGATTGGAAATATTGCAAAGATGTAAACAAAAATCAAACTCAACAAAATTGAATGAATTAGCATGAAATCAGAAGTGATCACATCACAAAATCAAGTGCCAAACATCGATATCGAGTGACAAGTATTTGGATCAAGAATCATGCAAGAATCCTCACACAAAAACACACAAAATGTACAAATCAATAGAAAAACTAGCACATATTGTTTTTATCAATTTTAAACATGTAAAAAATATCACAGAACAGTCAAAAACGTATCAAGAACACATAGCAATTTTTTTCGGAATTTTTGTGAGAAAATTAAAACACACAGGTGGTCCAAGTAGCAAGAATGAGGGTAAACATAGCAAAAAACAAGAAAACTGAAAAGAAAACCCAAAAGCCCAGGGTTAACCAGCCCAGGCCCACGTGGTTGATGGATTCGGATCTCCAGAACACCTCAGAGGCGTTGGATTGATCCAGATCCATCAAGACCTAGATCCAATGGTCTGGAACGTGGGGCGCTGGATCGGGTTAGAGCCCACCCGGTCCGGCGCTTTATATAAAAGGTTTTTGGCCCGGTACAGCTTATTTTTCTAAAACGTTTCTCTTTCTTCTCCCTTCTCTCTTCTCTCTTCTCTCTTCTCACTCCGGTGAAGCTTCATGATGACATGCTGTCATTACGTAATTTCTATGTATATTTTATCATTTTATGGAGTCACAAAGCAACTTAAGCAGCAAGAAACGCATGAAAAGCAAGAAAAAGCAAGAAAACTGAAGAATGGTGCAAGTCACAAAAACGTGTCACGCTTGCTAAAAAACGTGACACGTTTTCACAAGTCAGAGAGCATGTTTTGAGAAGAAAGAAGAACGTGTCACGTTGGCAAAAACGTGACACGTTTTGTGAAACCCTAATTTGGTTACTTGCTACTGAAGGAAAAAACGTGACACGTTTTACTTAAAACGTGACACGTTTTGGGCGAATTTCTGGGCCTATTTAAGCTGAAGTCTTTTCCGAAAACAAGGGTTACGAATCTTGGAGAGCAAAGTGCGATTTTGACATCAAGGCGACTGCAAGGAGGACGATTTCTTCATCCTTTTACCAGTTACATGTATGTTTTAATGATTCAATTGATTATGCTATTTGTAAACATTGTTATGAGTAGCTAAATCTCTTAGAGATTGGATCCGAGATGATTCTATGTAAACCCTAGTTGATCTTATGTTGCTGTGATGAAACTCTATTCCATATTAATGATTATTTAAGTCTTTATTCGATTCAACTGTTCTTAATGCTTTTTATATCCTGATCAAATATAAATATGTTTTCGTGAGAATGAATGACTACTGACCCTAGCTTTCAACTTAGACTTAATTGAATTGTTCTAATAAACATGGTTAGTTTAGGAATGGATAATCGTTTATTAGTGATATTAGGTTAACGTGTTTAAACCTTCAAGAATTATTAGACCACCTAAGGAATTAGGGGCTGTAGTTTAAGAAGAGGGTCCTAACTCAAGGGATTGATTAGGGCTATTTTGTTAACTATCGTGGGACTTAAAGAACCATTAATAGGAATAGAGTACAGTAACCAATTAGGGGAAACATAGAGGATTCGACGATCCGATCTCATCTCTCTCCATATTTTCTTAAGCAACTTCTATCCTTTTGTTATTTTTGTTATTAAAACAAACAAATCTACCGCCTAGTGGCAAAACTATAATAACCTTTAAACATCCTATTGCATAACGAAATTAACTTATTGCGATTAAAAACAATCCTCGTGGGATCGATATTTTTACTACTTCGATAGTATTTGGTGCACTTGCCAAACCTCTATCAAGTTTTTGGCGCCGTTGCCGGGGATTGTTGATTTATCTCAATAAGGCAATTTAGTTATAATTTAGGGTTTCTGCATTTTATTTTCTGTTTTTAAATTTTTTGTTACTTTTATTGGTGCAGTGCTACTAAGGTATTTTGCTGTTTATGCGAGGTCGACGAAGCAAGGACGATTTACAGTTCGATCCGGAGATAGAAAGGACTGAACGAGCCAATCGGAGAGTTGCCCGGTTGTTAAAGTCAGTCCCACCCATCGCTAAAGGGCGGTCACCTAGTCCGCCACCGTCTGAATCCTTGAAGTCTATCTCTCCTACACCAAGTATCATGGGAGACGCTGAACCGAGACCTAAGTTGGGAGACTACGGGCTAGCTACTCACCGTGGTCAGCTGACACACACCTTCCGTCCTGCCAACCCTGCTGCTTTTGACATCAAGAGCACCGTTCTGAATGGGTTGAGAGACAAGCAATTCGATGGCACTGAAGCCATGAGCCCACATGAGCACTTGAGTCGGTTTGCAGAGACTTGTGAATTCTGCGTACCTCCAACTACGGTTACTGATAGCCAGAAGAAGCTGCGGTTATTTCCGTTTACATTGACGGGAAGAGCTAGAGATTGGTTGCTAACCATTCCGGGTGGTACCATTCAAACATGGGAGGAGCTCGAGCTGAGGTTCCTAGAGAAGTACTTTCCTATGTCCAAATATTGGGAAAAGAAGATGGAGATTCAAAATTTCAAGCAAGGGGAGACTGAATCTTTATATGATGCATGGGAGAGATTTACATTGATGCTGAAGAGGTGCCCCAACCATGAACTGTCTGAGAAACAATACCTCCAAATCTTCACCGAAGGCTTGATACATAACATTAGAATGTTTCTAGATGCCTCAGCTGGAGGCAGCCTTAAAAACAAGACCGATCATGAAGTCGAAGCCTTAATTGAAAGCATGGCTCAAAACGAGTACCGTGATAATGTGGAGAAGAAGAAAAGAGGAGTATATGGGGTCAGCGACACTACATCTATTCTAGCTAACCAAGCAGCCATGAACAAGCAAATTGAAGCTCTAACTAAGGAGTTCCAAGGGTTCACTTTGGCTAACAAGCAACAAGTGGCAGCTGTTAAGTTTGATCTATGTGGAGAAGGACATGCAAATGGTGAGTGTGTACCAGAAGGATTTAGTGAGGAATTCGTGAACTATGTGAACTTTCAAAGACAAAATCCTTACTACAATCCCGGGTTTAACAAGCATCCTAACTTGAGTTATTCTAACAACAACACTCTAAACCCTCTACTTCCAAATCCTCAACAACAACAACAACAACCGAGGAAGCCTTCAGCTCTTGAAGAAACAATGGTGAATTTCATGAAGATGACTCAAAGTAACTTTGAAGAGATGAAGAAGAGCCAAGAAGCTGAGAGAAAAAACAATGAAGCTTCGAGGAAGTTGCTTGAGACTCAAATCGGGCAAATGGCTAAACAGTTGGCTGAACAAAGCAAGGGAGGATTCTCAGGTAATACTAAGGATAACCCGAAAAATGAAACTTGCAATGTTATTGAACTTAGGAGCAAAAAGGTGCTCACACCTTTAGTTCCAAAAGTTAAGAAAACAGTTGATGATGTTGTGACGGAGGGGGTAGAAATAGATAGTGAAGTTGAAAAAGAATTAGAGGGAGTAGTTGAAAAAGAAAGTGATCAAGGAGAAGTTGAAAAAGAAAAGAAGGAAAAATCAGAGGGAGAAAAAAGTGGGAGATTAGTAGATGAAGACTCTATCTTGAGGAAGTCTAGGAGCCAAATTTTGAAAGATGGTGATAAACCACAAGTTGTACCGTCTTATGTAAAGCTTCCATACCCTCATCTAGCTAAGAAGAAAAAGAAAGAGGAAGGCCAATTTAAAAAGTTCATGGAACTTTTCTCACAACTCCAGGTGAATATTCCTTTTAGTGAAGCCCTTGATCAAATGCCCGTTTATGCAAAGTTTATGAAGGAGTTATTAACCGGAAGAAGAAAGCCAAAAGATGACGAGAATATAGCTCTTTCAGAAAACTGTAGTGCTATCATCCAAAACAAACTTCCACCGAAGATGAAAGATCCAGGTGCTTTTACCATTCCTTGTTCTATTGGATCGGTGAAGGTGGGTAGAGCTTTATGTGACTTAGGGGCAAGTATCAACTTGATGCCTCTATCTATGATGAAGAAGCTTGGATGTGGTCAACCAAAACCAACAAGAATGACCCTCACTTTAGCTGATCGGTCCATCTCTTATCCTTTTGGTGTTTTGGAAGATGTGCTCGTAAAGGTAAATGAGTTAGTATTTCCTGTTGACTTTGTTATCATGGATATGGCTGAAGATGATGAGACACCGCTCATCCTAGGAAGACCTTTCCTTGCAACTGGTCGTGCTTTAATTGACGTCGAATTGGGCCAACTTATGTTAAGGTTCCATAATGAACAAGTGGTGTTTAACATTTTTGAAGCCATGAAACATAGAGCTGAAAATCCCAAGTGCTATCGGATTGACGTTGTTGATGAAATTGTTGAAGACAATTCTCGTGAACCTCAACCAACACAACCTATGGAGAAAGCAATTGTAAATTCTATAGAGAGTTGTGACAATGATGAAGATCTTAAGGTGAAGGAATGTGTCAAGCAATTGGAGGCAAGCAAACAAGAGGTGGCATCGGAAAAAATAGAAAAGTTACTTCTTGACAAGAATGAGGGGGCGCTTACTTTGGGTGTGGAAGAGGAAAAAAATCCTGAATTAAAAGAACTTCCTTCTCACTTAAAGTATGTCTTCTTAAGCAAAGATGCTTCTAAACCGGCAATCATCAGCAACACCTTAACACCTTTAGAAGAAGAAAAATTGATGAGGGTGTTAAGGGAGAACGAAGGAGCGTTGGGATGGAAAATTTCTGATTTGAAGGGTATTAGTCCAGCTTATTGCATGCATAAAATTCATATGGACGCTGAATACAAACCAGTTGTTCAACCTCAACGGAGACTGAACCCCACAATGAAGGAAGTTGTAAAGAAAGAAGTGCTGAAACTTCTGGATGCAGGTATGATTTACCCTATCTCTGATAGCTCGTGGGTAAGTCCTGTCCATGTGGTGCCTAAGAAAGGTGGAATGACGGTGGTGGCTAATGAGAAAAATGAATTGATTCCCACCCGTACCGTCACTGGTTGGAGGATGTGCATCGATTATCGGAGGTTAAATACCACAACAAGGAAGGATCACTTCCCGTTACCATTTATGGATCAAATGATAGACAGGTTGGCTGGCCAAGCCTTTTATTGCTTTCTGGATGGGTATTCGGGGTATAATCAAATTGCGGTGGCTCCGGAAGATCAAGAGAAGACTGCCTTCACTTGTCTGTTTGGTATCTTTGCGTATAGGAGAATGCCCTTTGGGCTGTGTAATGCGCCGGCGACCTTTCAAAGGTGTATGCTCTCCATCTTCTCTGACATGATAGAGAAGAACATCGAGGTATTTATGGACGACTTTTCTGTTTTCGGTAAGTCTTTTGATCAATGTTTAGTCCACCTGGATGCCGTCCTTAAAAGATGCACCGAAACTAACCTCATTTTAAATTGGGAAAAATGCCATTTTATGGTAAACGAGGGTATAGTTTCGGGGCATAAGATAAGTGCTAAAGGCATAGAGGTGGACCAAGAGAAAATAGAGGTTATAGAGAAACTTCCCCCTCCTATAAATGTTAAAGGAGTGAGGAGTTTCCTGGGGCATGCTGGATTTTATCGGCGTTTCATAAAAGATTTTTCAAAAATTTCAAAGCCCCTTTGTAACCTCTTAGTCAAAGAAAATGATTTCAATTTTGATGATGAATGCTTAAATGCTTTTTCTTTAATTAAAACCAAGTTGGTTACTGCACCAATAATCATTGCACCCGATTGGGATTTACCTTTTGAATTAATGTGTGATGCAAGTGATTACGCTGTTGGTGCAGTTTTAGGCCAACGCAAGAACAAATTTTTCCATGCAATTTATTACGCAAGCAAAGTTTTGAATGAAAATCAAGTAAATTATGCTACCACTGAGAAAGAATTGCTTGCGGTAATTTTTGCCTTGGAAAAATTTCGTTCTTATCTAATCGGCTCCAAAGTCATTGTGTTTACAGATCATGCAGCCCTGAAGTACCTACTGACGAAAGGAGATTCCAAGCCTCGGCTGTTGAGGTGGATCCTTTTGTTACAAGAGTCTGATCTTGAAATTCGTGATAAAAAGGGAGTTGAGAATGTGGTGGCTGATCACCTCTCCCGGTTGGAAAATAAGGAGGTGACGAAGAAGGAAAAGGCCATCATGGCCGAGTTCCCGGATGAGCAGCTGTTCGCTGTTAAAGGGAGGCCGTGGTTCGCCGACATGGCGAACTACAAGGCTGGTAACATAGTGCCAGATGACTTGAACTCAGCCCAAAAGAAGAAGTTCTTCAAGGATTCAAACCACTATCTGTGGGATGATCCTTATCTGTTTAAGGTAAGCACTGACGGGTTGATTAGACGTTGTGTTGCAGGTGAAGAAGCAAATAGTATCATGTGGCACTGCCATAGCTCAGCTTATGGGGGCCACCATAGTGGAGAAAGAACCGTTGCAAAAATCTTGCAAAGTGGCTTCTGGTGGCCCACCTTGTTCAAGGACTGCCAAGACTTTGTGCGGCGGTGTGACAAATGCCAAAGGACAGGTAACATTTCTAAGAGGAATGAGATGCCCCTAACAGGAATACTTGAAATAGAACCATTTGATTGTTGGGGCGTTGATTTTATGGGGCCTTTCCCTCCCTCTTACTCTTATCTTCATATTCTAGTTTGTGTCGATTATGTTACTAAGTGGGTTGAAGCGATACCATGTGTTGCTAATGATGCCAGAACTGTTGTCAATTTTCTCCAAAAGAATATTTTCACTAGGTTTGGAACACCTAGAGTCATGATCAGTGATGGGGGGAAGCACTTTTGCAACAACCTTCTTGAAAATGTGCTAAAAAAGTATAACATCAGGCACAAAGTTGCAACTCCCTATCACCCATAAACTAGTGGTCAAGTAGAGGTTTCAAACCGTCAGTTGAAACAGATTCTAGAGAAGACAGTTGCGTCTAATAGGAAGGATTGGTCCAAAAAGTTAGATGACGCACTGTGGGCATATAGGACAGCCTTTAAGACTCACATTGGGTTTTCACCCTATCAACTAGTCTATGGTAAGGCTTGTCATCTTCCAGTCGAGTTAGAGCATAAAGCTTACTGGGCCATCAAGGCCTTAAATTTTGATCAAGTATCCGCTGGTAAGAAAAGACTTTTGAAACTTAATGAACTTGAGGAGATGAGGCTTAGAGCGTATGAAAATGCGCTCATCTATAAAGCCAGGACTAAAAGGTATCATGACAAAAACTTAGTATCTAGGGAAATTAACTCGGGACAACTAGTTCTGTTATATAATTCCAGGTTGAAGCTGTTTCCTGGAAATCTCAAGTCGAAGTGGTCTGGACCTTTCTTGGTCAAGAGCGTGTCACCATACGGAGCTGTTGAACTAATCACGCCGGAGGGTGACAGGAGTTTCAAAGTGAATGGACAAAGAGTTAAGCCATATCTGGGTGGCGACCTACCAAAAGCAAGGGTAGGGTTGATGCTGAAGGACCTGTAAAGGTCCGTAGTAGTCAAGCTAGTGACGGTAAAGAAGCGCTTTGTGGGAGGCAACCCACCTTTAGTTTTTTGCAGGTAATAGTTCTTTTATATTTTTTGCATTTCATTGCTTTCAAAAAAATCAAAAATACAAAAATACTTTCGCTGAAACGATCAGAGGAAGAAAAATTTCAAGTCCAATACTGGGCAAAAACGCGACACGTTTTGGGCAAAACGTGCCACGTTTTTGCCACCTCTGAAGCATCCCTAAAAAAATTTCTAAGTTACAAATGACAAGCATTCTGTTTAGCAAAAACGTGTCACGCTGGCCAAAACGTGACACGTTTTCTGGGAACCAAATTTTTTCAAAAGAGTGGAGCGTATCACGTTCTGCCCAAACGTGCCACGTTTTTGGGTGGTTTCAAAAAATTTTGACCGTTACAAAACGAAAAACGTGACACGTTTTTGGCCAAACGTGACACGTTTTTCTCCCCTATATATACCCTTCACACGAAAATCATTCCATTCACTTCCATAAGTGGCTAAACTCTGCCAAAATTTCCCTAGAACCCTAACCTACGAACTTCTCAACTTTCTACACCAAAAACCTTCAACTTTCCATCTGCAAATCACCAAAACAACCACAAAAACTACCATCAACATCATCAACCTCTCAAAATTCACCATCCTCACCTAACCTCAAAACCCTAATCTCAAACTTTCACTTTTCCTTTGACCTAACCCTAAACCTTCACCATGGTTGATACTAGAAAGAAAGGAAAAGTTCCACAAGCCAAAAAACCCAAAACCACCGCCAAACGCAAACAACAGGTTAAACCCACAGCCCCACCAGCCGTACCACCCACTCTAGCTTACCGTTTCCATGACATCCCGGCTCGTGACCGCTTCAAAGAAATCAGAAGTTATCGGGTGATACCAGAGAGGGGGTTCCTACTCCCTAAATTGTTAGGCAACCCTGAGTTTGAACAAATTATCACGGCTCGAGGGTGGCACGGGCTGAATGATATGGTTTTCCAAGAGGCCAACAAGACCATGACGCTTGAGTTTTATGCCAATGCTCGGTTCTCCAGGCGGCGGTATGAATCTTATGTGAGGGGAAAGACCATTGATTTCTCCCCTGAGGCTATCAATACCATGCTGAAGATCGTTCCTCCGGAACAATGTGATGTCAAGAGGAGGAGGGAGACGTGTGCTAACTGGGACGAGGAAACGTGGGAAGAGGTGAAATCCTTACTGTGTGTGGAGGGCGCTCAATGGCAGAAGAGCAGGAAGATGTTGCTGAAAGCTGATTTCAAGCCGGTTGCTAAGGCTTGGGCATCATTTGTGGTGCAAACATTGGAGGGTACTTCCTGTTCGTCCGAGATTCCCTTATCTCGAGTGCATACTGTTGCTGCCATTCTGGAGGGTAGCCCTATAAATGTTGGTGAGCTGATTGCCAACAACATTGCTGAATTTGTCCAAGGGAACAAGAAGGCCATCCCTCACATGAGCCTCATCAACTGGCTTTGTGAGGAAGCTGACTGCGAGTGCTACATCAATGACCTCGAGACAAAGATGATGAAGCCAATCACTGATAACTATATGGAGGTCTTTCTGAAGGATTATCTGGAGCGCATGTAGCAGTTGGGAGCTGAGGAGGAAGCAGGCCCTCAGCTTCAGCCACAACCACAACAGCCCCCGCCTCAGCCAGAGTTGGTGTCGGGAGAAGGAAGCAGCCAACAAGGTACCCATGCACCTCTTCATCCCATGATGCTGGACTACATGTTCGGCCACTGCAACTGGATGAATGAGGTGTCAGACCAAGAGTATTGGAACCGTCCTAGGTTCGGGCCAGAGCTTACTGAGGCAGTCTGCCTCAACAGGAGAGCGATTACTGGGTCTTTTGACCGTTTTGATGGGTCCGAGGAGGCGATGGACCAATACTTTGATGTCACCAGAGGTCGTGCCCAAGCAAGAGAGCAGGAGATTAGGGCAGACTTTGCTGCTGGTGGTGCGAGGTCGAGGTCGCATTTTGGCGAAGACACCTATGAGGAGCAGAACCCGAGCACATGGATTGACCCGAACTTGATGCAGGATTGATGGGCTACTGATGGCTCATCTATTATTATTATTATTTTTTCTGTTTGTTTCAACAGTTTTCCTTTCATTTTGATGTACTTTTTAATTTTATTTTCAAACAATTTGAAGTTTAATCAGTTGTATCCCCCTGTGATGTAATTGAGCCTGAACTTGTTTATTACTGATGAATTTATGTGTTTTATTGACCTTTTACAGTCTCGTAACAAATGTGTGCTCAAGTGATTTTTTCAAAAGTTCATAAGGAGGAGTGACTTGAGTAAAAGGCGAAGTGTACGGCAGTGCTAGGTAGTCACAACTCCCAGATATCATAACTGTAAGGTTCATGGCCAAATTTTATTTTTCAATTTACTTATATAGAGTGTTCCATGCATCTACATTTCTAGAACTTGCATTGTTTCTTTTCTGTCGATTGGTTTATGTCAAATACACACTGAGGCAAAAGTGCTTGGTCCTGTGAGCCTTTTGAAGCCTACCTTGATTATATTGAATTCATCTTTTTCTTAGACAAGTTGAGCCGGTAGGATAGAACTTTTTGTTCGGTGACAACCTACATTACAAACTTAGAGACTTTTAGGATTTATCCTATACTGTTTTTCTGAGTTAGGCATGTTAGAATGTTGCTAAAAATTAAGTTTGGGGTTGCTTTTGGAATTTGCAACCAATTAAGTTTGGGGTGGGGGAACTAGAGAACAATACAAAAGAAAAAAAAATAATGACATATAGACACTAAAAATGGTGTATCAAAAAAAAAAAAAGAATATAGAATGAAAAAGGGACAAAGACATTGAAAATCTGAGTAACTCCAAATTCGAATGTCCCGATGATGAATAATGTTCTCTAGCCCCATTTTGACTAAGAATTGTGTTCCATAGATGAAAGATGATTGAAGTATGTTTTAACTGACGTAGGAGTGCCTAACTCACATTTTGTGTAGCCTACTTATCCAAATATCATCCCACCTTCACCTAAGCCCCGTTATAACCCTTAAAGACCTCAAAGTGTGTATTGATATTGACTTTAATTGACGTTTAGAAACTTTTCAAGCGTATGGTAATATGTAGCTTTGCATGTGATTGAGTGTGAACCCTATTCATTTTGTGCGTGGAGTTGTGAATTGGTGGATGCATTCAAGTCAAACTAGCTCACCTTTAGCTAGTAAGGAGATGAACTTTTTGGATCACCATCACTTGAGCAGGTACCTGTTATTTTACTGTCAACTGTCAATTTTGCATGTAAATTCCTTGGGGACAAGGAATGGTTTAAGTTTGGGGTTGTGATGACATGCTGTCATTACGTAATTTCTATGTATATTTTATCATTTTATGGAGTCACAAAGCAACTTAAGCAGCAAGAAACGCATGAAAAGCAAGAAAAAGCAAGAAAACTGAAGAATGGTGCAAGTCATAAAAACGTGTCACGCTTGCTAAAAAACGTGACACGTTTTCACAAGTCAGAGAGCATGTTTTGAGAAGAAAGAAGAACGTGTCACGTTGGCAAAAACGTGACACGTTTTGTGAAACCCTAATTTGGTTACTTGCTACTGAAGGAAAAAACGTGACACGTTTTACTTAAAACGTGACACGTTTTGGGCGAATTTCTAGGCCTATTTAAGCTGAAGTCTTTTCCGAAAACAAGGGTTACGAATCTTGGAGAGCAAAGTGCGATTTTGACATCAAGGCGACTGCAAGGAGGACGATTTCTTCATCCTTTTACCAGTTACATGTATGTTTTAATGATTCAATTGATTATGCTATTTGTAAACATTGTTATGAGTAGCTAAATCTCTTAGAGATTGGATCCGAGATGATTCTGTGTAAACCCTAGTTGATCTTATGTTGCTATGATGAAACTCTATTCCATATTAATGATTATTTAAGTCTTTATTCAATTCAACTGTTCTTAATGCTTTTTATATCCTGATCAAATATAAATATGTTTTCGTGAGAATGAATGACTACTGACCCTAGCTTTCAACTTAGACTTAATTGAATTGTTCTAATAAACATGGTTAGTTTAGGAATGGATAATCGTTTATTAGTGATATTAGGTTAACGTGTTTAAACCTTCAAGAATTATTAGACCACCTAAGGAATTAGGGGCTGTAGTTTAAGAAGAGGGTCCTAACTCAAGGGATTGATTAGGGCTATTTTGTTAACTATCGTGGGACTTAAAGAACCATTAATAGGAATAAAGTACAGTAACAAATTAGGGGAAACATAGAGGATTCGACGATCCGATCTCATCTCTCTCCATATTTTCTTAAGCAACTTCTATCCTTTTGTTATTTTTGTTATTAAAACAAACAAATCTACCGCCTAGTGGCAAAACTATAATAACCTTTAAACATCCTATTGCATAACGAAATTAACTTATTGCAATTAAAAACAATCCTCGTGGGATCGATATTTTTACTACTTCGATAGTATTTGGTGCACTTGCCAAACCTCTATCACTTCATCTTCTCTGATGAAACCCTAACCCTAAATCCTCAAACCAGCCCAGAATCTCATGAATCAAAGCTTAAACGTTTCATCTCGTTGTTCTAAGCATGAATCTATCACTGAAAACCACATGCATCCATTGAATCGATGTAGATCTTGAGGTTTTGTTTACGGTTTCGAATGGTTTTGGTTCTTGCGTTTTTGTTTAAATCTTTTTCTGAATAAGTTTGTTTATGGATTCGTTGGTTCAAAACGGTTGATATTCGTTGTAAACCTTGGAATCTTTACGGTTTTCAAAGATTTTTTTTTAGGGTTTCATGATTTTGAACCGAAACTCTTCGAATTTTCTACGGATCTACATCGATTTGGATTCGTTGATGTTTTTGAGCTTGCAAGAGGTAAGTTTTGATTCTCACCTGTGTTTTATTCGGAGATTTGAACTAGAATCTTCAGAACTCTTTGAACTTGATTCTGTTTTGCTGATTTTGGCTTGGAATCCGAAAATAAATCGGTGTTTCTTCTTCTTCTTCACCGCCGGTTCAAAACCATTGAAATTCTTTCGCTCTTCTCCTCAATCTCCCTCCCCTGTGATCGCATTGAATTCGTTGCTTTCAGTGATGAATCCAATGCTTGAATTGCAGAGGAAAAGGCTCAATGATGAAGATTCAACCTTGAATCTCTGAGAGCTAACACGAATTCCATTGATTTGGCTTGAATTCAGTTCTGGAAAAGGTTAGGGTTTGTGAAATTGTTCTTGAACTTTCTGAGTTTTTGTGATTTTGATCTAACTGAATGGAGAGAGAGTGTTGGGACGTGTTTGTGATGTGGCGTGATTTTTGTGGCTCTTTTTTCTGACTGGTACAGTGAGTGGCCTTTTATAGGCTGCCATGTGTGCTTCTGAACCAATGGGGTTATGACACCTGGACTTGGACCAGCCTGCGTGGCACCTTGGACTAAACTGCAAAAAAGACCTAAGGACTAAATTGCAATTAAAAAGAATTTGGACTGTTTTGTAATTAAAAAAAGAATTTGGACTGACTTGAAAATAAAATTTGGGCGTATTTGCAATTAAAACAAAATTTGGACTTATTTGCAAAAAGGTAAAATAAAATTGGTAAAAAATGTAATTTTGAAAACAACGTAAAGTGAAACAGTAAAGAAACGACACAATGGACTTAAAATGAACAAACTACCAAAATGAGGTATTTTAAAATACCTCTCTGTCAAAATTTTTGATGTGAAAAGACCAAAATACCCCTAGGGACTAAAACGACTCAGACTGACTCAGATGCGATGTTGAAATGATTTTTGGACAGAATTTAATTAATGATGTGTGCAGACAAGTTGTAAAGACTCAGAGACAAATTGTAGGGACTAAGATGGGTTCCACTGCAGGAAATGACCAAAATACCCTTTTGTATGATTTTATTCAAAAATTTGGAATAAAATGCAAGAAAATATGCAAAGGTTTTAGAAACCCTTTTTAATGACTTGTAATGCAAGAAAACACTTTGGATGGTTTTACATGCAAGAAAATTAGAGACAGAAAGAAAATGAAATATGCGTTTGAAGCACAGTAGAAAAATGTGGAGTAAAACACAGTGAATTTAAAAAGTATCAGAGATAGAAAAGAATTTTGAAGGAGTATTTTTAGGTCCAAAATGAGGGTATGACAGCTGCCCCTATTTAAGTTTCTTCGTCTGGAGGGTCACGAGATAGAGTCTTTGGCTTGCCAGGACGAAGATACTTAAATATCGACATTTGCATTGATTTTGGGCGTAAAAATACATTTGTGAATGTCATGCATGCCATGCAACATTTGGGTTATGAATGCAAGACAAACTGAGAATTGAGTTTAACAGAATATGTCATATCCATTGTGGGATTGGTAGACATTAACAAGATAGCAAATAACAGGGTATGTCGTATCCATTGCGGGATTGGTAGACATTGACAAGATAGCAAATAACAAAGTTTACTGGGGAAAAAAAAATAGCAAATTGACAGGTACAGGTTGTTCTTTTGGCTCGAACTAGGAACTTGACCGAGAATATTGACAAGTAGATGGGCACAAGCTGTTCTAGTATCTGAACTAGCCACTTGGCTGATAACGGGAGCAAATTGACAAACACAAGTTGTTCTATGGTGTGAACTAGCCACTTGGCCGGTAATGGCAGGAAATTGACAGGCACAAGCTGTTCTTGGATACGAACTAGCCACTTGACCGATAACAGAAGTAAATTGACAGGCACAAGCTATTCTTGTATTTGAACTAGTCACTTGACCGATAACAAGAATGAAAGCAAATCGACAGGTACAAGCTGTTCTTGGATGCGAACTAGTCACTTGACCGATAACAAGAGATGAATTGAAAGGCACAAGCTGTTCTTGGATGCGAACTGGTCACTTGGCCGTTAACAGAAACAAATTGTGTTGCAAAAACAAATTGAACTTGGCTGACATGACTGCAGGGGTTTGAAATTGACAAGACTGTTGAAGTTTGAAATTGACATGATAGTAGAAGTTTGAAATTGACATGCAGGATTTTGACAGAGATTAACATAAGAATTGAGAATGCAATGTGTATGCATAGTATAACAACTTTGTTAGATGCATGTGCATATAGGATGCATGATTATGCATGTATGAATGCTTGAAGTGCATGATGGTTGGCAATTTGTAGACACAATTTCACAGAGATAGACAAAACATTGGAATATTGGGCATGTAATGGCCCGTGTTCTAACATATGCTTGTGGGAATCCCTTTTGGAGGTGTTGTCGTCGGAAAACACATCGAGACCATGCCTGAGGGCAGGGAGCTGCATCCCATTCATAAATTCGTAGGGAGTAGAAACTCTTTGATGGCACCGTCATTGTTGGGTGCTGTAATGCTGAGCACATCTTGGATATCGCATCTATGGTCAATGCTCTTTTGCATGTTTGCTTTTGTTTGTTTTTTTCTCATTATCCCATTTTTGCCTGGATCGCCCTTTCGGGTTTTCGATCCACCGGGGAATAAATTCTTTTCATTGCCCCTGTTTTTGCCTGAATTGCCTTTGTAGGTTGTCAATCCAGCGGGGTGCTAATTTTTGCCTAAACCGCCCTTTCAGGTTTTCAGCTTAGCGAGCGTATTCATTTTCTCATGCTTTTCATTGTGTTTTTTCATTCTTGCCATTGACCACAGACCATACTGGGGAGAGAGCCTGCTGGTAGCTTGTATTGAAATGGACATCGACACACATTCGTTCATGCATGTTTCATTGAATGCACCTAGTTGCTCAAGTTTGTTTTCAAAATACACACAAAAAGTTTTCAATTTCCAAAATGTTTGTTTCAAACATTATCATCACTAAAATAGAAGGAAAATGTTGTTGTATATAGCTTTGACGGTGGAATGAAGAAGTAAAGTTCCAAACAAAAGCATAGGCTCGAATCGATGTATAAGGGTGGTAGCCAGCCAAAAGCATGACTCCACGGATTTACAAATCTTGAAAAATGGTAATTTTATGGGTTGGTGGTACATTGAACACAGTAACCACTATGGTCCCCGAAAATTTTGAATTCACAAGTACAAAAGCCTTTGATGAGAATGACCAATTATCAGTTGCAGGTGCCCCAACGGGATGATAGTTGCCAGATATAGTCAATTGTCTTTCATTTCAATCTCATTTTTGCATGAACCGCCCTTTCGGGTTTTCGGCTCATCGAGACGCTCATTTTTGCCTGAGTTACGCGTAATCTCAGCGAGCTTTTTCATATTCATTTTTTTGTCCCTCATTTTGCCTGGATCGCCCTTTCGGGTTTTTGATCCACCGGGAAGCGCATTTTTGCCTAGGCTGCCCTTTCGGGTTTTTGACCTACCACGATGTTCTTTTCATCTAGACAAATTATTTCTTGACTATATCAGCATTCACAGGGTTTGGAAGCTCTATACCATCCATGTGTGTAAGAATCAAAACACCGCCGGAGAAGGCCCTCTTGACAACATACGGTCCTTCATAGTTAGGCGCCCACTTGCCCCTTGGGTCGGGTTGCTGGCTTATTCTTCTCTTCAATACAAGTTCACCTTCCTTGAATTCTCGAGGACGGACTTTCTTGTCAAAAGCGGTTTTCATCCTTGTTTGATACAGCCGTCCTCGAGCCAAAGCATCCAGACGTCTTTCTTCAATCAAGTTTAACTGATCATACCGGCTTTGGCACCATTCAGCTTCAGGGAATTTTGCTTCCATGATCACGCGAAGAGATGGGATCTATACTTCCAAAGGAAGGACTGCTTCCATGCCATATACAAGGGAAAAAGGCGCTACCCCGGTCGAACTGCGTACTGTAGTGCGGTAGCCGTGTAAAGCATATGGCAACATCTCATGCCAATCTTTGTACGTAGTTACCATATTCTGTACGATCTTCTTGATATTCTTATTAGCGGCCTCAACTGCGTCGTTCATCTGGGGCCTATAGGGAGAAGAGTTGTGATGTTCAATCTTGAATTTCTCACACAGGGCTTGCACCATATCATTGTTCAAGTTGGTACTATTGTTAGTAATAATCTTGCTGGGAACACCATATCGACAGATGATGTTGTTCTTGATGAACTTAACCACCACTTGCTTGGTTACATTGGCATAAGATGCAGCTTCGACCCATTTGGTAAAGTAATCAATTGCCACCAGAATGAAACGATGACCATTCGAAGCCTTTGGTTCAATTCTTCCAATCATATCGATGCCCCACATAGAGAAAGGCCACGGGGAAGAAATAACATTGAGGGCATGCGGAGGCACATGGATTTTATCAGCATAGATTTGACACTTGTGACATTTCCTGGCATATTGGTAGCAATCGTGCTCCATGGTCATCCAATAGTAGCCAGCCCTTAACAATTTTCTAGACATGGTATGCCCCGAAGCATGGGTTCCAAAAGTACCATCGTGCACATCGTGCATCAGTTGCTCTGCCTCACGTTCGTCAACACATCTCAACAATATCATATCGTAATTCCTCTTGTACAAAACATCTCCGTCTAGCAGGAACTTACTAGCCAATCTCCGCAGGGTCTTCTTGTCTTTGTTAGAAGCACTTGGCGGGTATTCGCAGTTTTGCAAAAACTTCTTGATATCATGATACCAGGGTCTGTTGTCAACTACATCTGCATCTGTCTGAATAATCACGTCGCCGATGGCAAACACATGGGAAGGCCGGTCTAGGCGTTGCACCTTGATTATTGGTACGTGATTCCAATGGTTCACTTGAAACATGGAAGATAAAGTAGCAAGAGCATCGGCCATTTGATTTTCATCACGGGGAATATGGTGCAACTCGACCTTTGTAAAGTACGTCAGCAGACGTCTCGCATAATCACGGTAAGGGATCAGATTGGCATGATGGGTCTCCCATTCACCCTTTATCTGGCTAATAACAAGCGCAGAATCTCCATAAATGTCAAGATGCTTGATTCTCATGTCGATTGCTTCCTCAATCCCCAAGATGCATGCTTCGTATTCAGCCATGTTGTTTGTGCATTCAAATACAATCCGGGCGGTAAAAGGAATGTGATGCCCCTGCGGAGATACGATTATTGCCCCGATCTCCTTGCCGTAAGCATTGACAGCACCATCAAAAACCAATCCCCACTTGCTATTAGGGTCTGGACCTTCACCAATCAACGGTTCTTCACAGTCCCTTGACTTCAAATACATGACTTCTTCGTTGGGGATATTGAACTTAATGGGCTGATAGTCATCCAGCGGCTGATGAGCGAGGTGATCAGCTAGAATACTTCCTCTGATGGCCTTTTGAGCTTTGAACACAATATCATATTCAGACAGAAGCATCTGCCAACGTGCAATCTTCCCAGTTACTGCAAGCTTCTCAAAGATATACTTGATCGGATCCATCCTGGATATCAACCAAGTTGTATGGTTCATCAGGTAGTGACGCGGGTGTTTGGCAGCCCAAGCCAGAGCACAACAAGTCTTTTCGAGCATCGTGTACCGAGTCTCACAATCGGTGAATTTCTTGCTTAAGTAGTAGATATCATGTTCTTTCTTTCCAGTCTCGTCCTGTTGACCGAGCACACATCCCATGGATTCATCTAACACTGACAGATACATAATCAACGGCCTTCCTTCCACCGGCGGGACAAGGATTGGTGGCTCTAGCAAGTAATCTTTGATGCTATCAAAAGCTTCCTGGCATTCATCGTTCCATACAATAGGTTGATTCTTCCTGAGTAGCTTGAAGATCGGTCCGCAAGTCGCAGTCATGTGAGATATGAATCGGGAGATGTAGTTCAGACGCCCGAGGAACCCTCTGACTTGCTTCTCGGTTTGCGGAGCCGGCATCTCGCGGATGGCCCGGACTTTGTCAGGATCTACTTCAATGCCTCTTTGACTGACAATGAACCCCAGCAACTTCCCAGATCTAACACCGAACGTACACTTGTGGGGATTCAGCCGAAGCTTGTATTTCCTCAATCTTTCAAACATTTTTGCCAAATACTCAACATGTTGCTCCTCATCGCTTGACTTGACGATCATGTCGTCCACATATACTTCGACTTCTTTGTGAATCATACTATGAAACAACGTAGTCATCCCCCTCTGATAGGTGGCACCAGCATTTATCAGGCCAAACAGCATTGCTTTGCAACAGAATGTTCCCCATGGGGTAATGAACGATGTCTTTTCTCTGTCTTTGGGTGACATCTTGATTTGATTGTATCTAGAAAAACCATCCATGAAGGAGAACACCTTGCACTGAGCAGTATTATCAACCGGCACGTCAATATGAGGCAGCGGGAAATTGTCTTTCAGGCTGGCTTTATTCAAATCCCTGTAATCAACACACATCCGGACCTTTCCATCTTTCTTTGGTACAGGTACAATATTAGCAACCCATTCGGGATACTCGACAGTCATGAGGAAACCTGCATCAATCTGCTTCTGTACCTCACCCTTGATCTTGAGAGCCATGTCAGGACGAGTTCTTCTCAGCTTTTGTCTAACAGGGGGACATTCTGGTCTTGTTGGTATCCGATGTTCCACGATCTAGGGATCCAAACCCGGCATATCTTCATACGACCATGCGAAAATATCTGAATATTCTCGGAGAAGTTGGAAGATCTTCTTCTTAACCCCCTGTTCCAGTGCAGCACCAACCTTGATCTCCCGCTTATTGTCTTCGGTACCCAGGTTGATCAACTCAATCTCCTCCTGGTGGGGCTGAATGGTTTTCTCCTCTTGTTCAAGCAGTCGGGTGATCTCATATGGTATATCATTATCTTCCTCATCCTCGGCTTCAAATACCGGGAATTCAAAAGTTGGAAGAACCATAGGATTACTGTGTTCAACGGGTTTATTGTGGTTCAATCTGCATGATATGATTGGATGATTTTTAGAAAAGATTTTCCATGCAGATCTTTGAAATTAATAAGAAAATACAGATGTTTTGGTTTTTTCTGGCATTACCATCATTTCCAAGTGAAAAAGCATTAAGAGAAACAAAAAGTCATGGAAGAAACGACAAGTTTATTAATAATGGCAATGCCGAAACAAACATGCCCTTACAAAGATACCACTTTCGCCTCGGGCGGAGCGAGTGGATTGTTGTTTTGAAAAACAAAGACTTAAGCAACAAGACACATTACTCGGAACCATGCATGATCAAAGGAAGGTCAACGACATCCCAATTCTTTGCTATGCCTCCTGATATAACAAACACGGGCTTAGAACCACCTCCAGTAGCACCTTCAGTAATCGCATTAGTGAAACCAGCACTGTAGAATGTTCCGGTAGATACTCTTGATGTTGGTGAAAACCCAAGTCCTTCTTTGCGCTTATTCTCATGTAATTGTATTAGTTGGCCCCAGCCGGCAGCCTGCCCTTCTTGGACAGTCTTCTGTGCGTCCTTTAAAGAAGCCATATCGACACCGACCTTTTTAGGCTCTGTACCTTCAATAGTCAAACCTTGAAATGCAGTTCCTTCGGCCGATCCTGCTTCAATGCAAGAGAACGATGACAATTGGCTAATCAAGTATGATTCTTCTCCATGTACAGTAACAAGCTTACCAAATCGACTTCCTTGAACTCGTAAGATTTAGTCTTCTTCATGTCTGTAATGTTTACAAAGTTTTTTATTTGTCTAGACCTTTCGATAAATGCATGGAAAAAGGTTTATGCATGAATGCATGTATGCATGATTTTTGGTTTGCAAAGAAAACATGGTGGGTTATAGTTTACAGTTACGGAGCTGCGGGTGGACACGGCGCCCGGTGAAACTAAGGCTTTGATAGTAGTAACCATGGTTCTAATAAAGTTCCCAAACTGCAACCTCTCTTACGTATATCATGGTAGCACGAGTCGACACCCGTTCCATGATTATCCGTAAGAAGGTCTAGTTTGAGTGTAGTATCGCGTGACGACTAAAAACTCGAGACAACGCTCGGTTTAGCCACCGCACTACTACCTAGAAAGGCCAAAGATGGGTTTGGTAACTACGGTCCATAGCATCACCGGTCAATTGGAAGTAAAGTGCCTAAGCATGACAACACACGCCGACAACATCACCTTCAAAATGCCTCAGCTATGTGAGATTGATCGCGTAACCCAATACACGAGGCGACCCCCGGATCGGATTGTCGATTATATTTCCACCTATTCCTAAGTTCACTCAGCCCGGGTATAGGACTTTTGATATTCTCACCCCACACGTTGCATGAAGATATTTACATATAGCGATAAAGTAAAGCGTAAAACATAAAGCATGAGAAACTAGGCGTAGCCCGCAATAATGTCCCCAGTGAAGTCGCCATTTCTGTTATCGCGATTTTCGGGTGTCAAGTCATTAATTAGGCTTGAACCTTTCAATCATTGATATCTCTATTTTTTTTGGGGAAGGGAGAAATTGAGAAAAACCCTTAGAAATTCTGAGTTCGGGGCAAATTTCGCTACGGGAAGGTGTTAGGCACCCATAACGACTATAGTACTCTATAGGAGCCGTTTTCTAGATTTATGTTTACGCTTTACTTTTAACACTATTTTATGAAAAGGAATTGTTTTTTTTAAGAATGGGGGGAAAGAAGTGTTTGAATTTTGTTTATTTTTATTGGACTTTGAGAGGTTTTGACCTCTTTCCTACATACCCTTTTAAGGGATCAAATTCCATGTAGTTCTCTCTCAAAAAGATTTTGTGGGTTTTTGATTGATTTTAATTTTGGAAAATGGTTTTGAAGAAAAGAGAGAGGCCATAAAGGCTTGAGAAAGAGAAATTGGCGAGGTTGGTCAATTATTAAAGAAAATAGTCTAAGTAGGCATTATTTTTCATTTGAATTTTGATTAAGAAAAGAAAAGAAAATACAATGGAGTTTTGACTCCAAGGTTTATTGGAAATAATTGTTTTCAAGTGATGAAGTTGTTAACCTTTTTTTGGAAAATGATTTTTCTAAGTTTCGTGCTTCCTAAACATACATCTAACGGTAAATCATACAACGTGTGTGCGTGTCGGTGCTTGTGTCGGTGTACATCATTATAGTGTCCATTGTTCTTTACATTGGCCCTAGTTTACATTCTATGGTCTTGTAAAAATTAAAAAAATGAAAGAGAAAGTTGAATAAAAACCTAAGCTAAAGGATGGAGACGAAGTGGAATGCTCAATGTGCATGAAACATAAAATGGTTAGTAAAGCAAGGTGAAATGATAGTGAAAATGTTAAACAAAGAAAAACAATAACAAAGTATGAAAAAATGGGAAGAAAAATGCATGCAAACTAACATTACTTACAAAGTAAGAAACTAACAAGTAAACTTTGCAAAATTGGAAGCTAACGTATAAACTTGCAAGACAAAAACTAATCAATTATACTAATAAGATTGAAAATATTGCAAAATTGTAAACAAAAATCAAACTCAACAAGATTGGAAATATTGCAAAAATTGTGAACAAAAGTCAAACTCAACAAGATTGGAAATATTGCAAAGATGTAAACAAAAATCAAACTCAACAAAATTGAATGAATTAGCATGAAATCAGAAGTGATCACATCACAAAATCAAGTGCCAAACATCGATATCGAGTGACAAGTATTTGGATCAAGAATCATGCAAGAATCCTCACACAAAAACACACAAAATGTACAAATCAATAGAAAAACTAGCACATATTGTTTTTATCAATTTTAAACATGTAAAAAATATCACAGAACAGTCAAAAACGTATCAAGAACACATAGCAATTTTTTTCGGAATTTTTGTGAGAAAATTAAAACGCACAGGTGGTCCAAGTAGCAAGAATGAGGGTAAACATAGCAAAAAACAAGAAAACTGAAAAGAAAACCCAAAAGCCCAGGGTTAACCGGCCCAGACCCACGTGGTTGATGGATCCGGATCTCCAAAATGCCTCAGAGGCGTTGGATTGATCCAGATCCATCAAGACCTAGATCCAATGGTCTGGAATGTGGGGCGCTGGATCGGGTCAGAGCCCACCCGGTCCGGCGCTTTATATAAAAGGTTTTTGGCCCGGTTCAGCTTATTTTTCTAAAATGTTTCTCTTTCTTCTCCCTTCTCTCTTCTCTCTTCTCTCTTCTCACTCCGGTGAAGCTTCATCTTCTCCGATGAAACCCTAACCCTAAATCCTCAAACCAGCCCAGAATCTCATGAATCAAAGCTTAAACGTTTCATCTCGTTGTTCTAAGCATGAATCTATCACTGAAAACCACATGCATCCATTGAATCGATGTAGATCTTGAGGTTTTGTTTACGGTTTCGAATGGTTTTGGTTCTTGCGTTTTTGTTTAAATCTTTTTCTGAATAAGTTTGTTTATGGATTCGTTGGTTCACAACGGTTGATATTCGTTGTAAACCTTGGAATCTTTACGGTTTTCAAAGATTTTTTTTTTAGGGTTTCATGATTTTGAACCGAAACTCTTCGAATTTTCTACGGATCTACATCGATTTGGATTCGTTGATGTTTTTGAGCTTGCAAGAGGTAAGTTTTGATTCTCACCTGTGTTTTATTCGGAGATTTGAACTAGAATCTTCAGAACTCTTTGAACTTGATTCTGTTTTGCTGATTTTGGCTTGGAATCCGAAAATATATCGGTGTTTCTTCTTCTTCTTCACCGCCGGTTCAAAACCTTTGAAATTCTTTCCCTCTTCTCCTCAATCTCCCTCCCCTGTGATCGCATTGAATTCATTGCTTTCAGTGATGAATCCAATGCTTGAATTGCAGAGGAAAAGGCTCAATGATGAAGATTCAACCTTGAATCTCTGAGAGCTAACACGAATTCCATTGATTTGGCTTGAATTCAGTTCTGGAAAAGGTTAGGGTTTGTGAAATTGTTCTTGAACTTTCTGAGTTTTTGTGATTTTGATCTAACTGAATGGAGAGAGAGTGTTGGGACGTGTTTGTGATGTGGCGTGATTTTTGTGGCTCTTTTTTCTGACTGGTACAGTGAGTGGCCTTTTATAGGCTGCCATGTGTGCTTCTGAACCAATGGGGTTATGACACCTGGACTTGGACCAGCCTGCGTGGCACCTTGGACTTGTTTCAGATGGATGTGAAAAGTGCCTTCTTGAATGGATACCTTAATGAAGAAGTCTACGTTGAACAACCTAAAGGGTTTGTTGATCCAAATTTTCCTGATCATGTGTACAAGTTGAAGAAAACACTGTATGGGTTGAAGCAGGCTCCTAGAGCTTGGTATGAAAGACTTACATAATTTTTTATCAATCAAGGTTACAAGAAGGGAGGAACTGACAAGAGCTTGCTTGTTAAGAAGGAAAAAGGAAGACTTATGATAACACAAATCTATGTTGATGACATTGTGTTTGGAGGAATGTTGAATCAGATGGTTCAACATTTTGTCCATCAGATGCAGTCTGAATTTGAGATGAGTCTTGTGGGAGAATTGACTTACTTTCTTGGTCTACAAGTCAAGCAGATGGAAGACATGATATTTATCTCTTAGAGAAAGTATGCTAAGAACATTGTAAAAGAGTTTGGCCTGGATAATGCTAGCCATAAGAGAACACCAGTAGCCACTCACTTGAAGTTATCAAAAGATGAAAATGGCGTCGTTGTTGATAAAAGCCTGTACAGAAGCATGATTGAAAGTCTCCTATATCTTACAACAAGCAGACCTGATATAACTTTTACCGTAGGAGTGTGTGCAAGATATCAAGCAGAGCCCAAGATGAGTCATCTGGTTCAAGTAAAAAGGATTCTGAAGTACATAAATGGCACCACAGACTATGAAATGTTATACTCCCACAGTGACAATTCCAGGCTGAGTGGGTACTGTGATGCTGATTGGGCAGGTAGTGCAGATGACAGAAAAAGTACACCAGGAGGCTGTTTCTTTCTTGGGAACAATCTTGTATCGTTGTTCAGCAAGAAACAAAATTTTGTTTCCCTATCAACAGTTGAAGCAGAATATATCGCTGCAGAAAGTAGCTGCTTTTAGTTAGTTTGGATGAAGTAAATGCTAGAAGAGTATGTTGTTCAACAAGGTGTTTTAACATTGTACTGTGATAACTTAAGTGCAATCAAAATCTCATAGAATCCTATACAATACAGCAGAACAAAGCATATTGACATTCGACATCACTTCAACAGGGATCTTGTTGAAGACAAGGTGGTAACTCTTGAGCATGTGACTACTGAAGAACAACTGGCTGACATTTTTACAAAGGCCTTAGATGTCAAACAATTTGAGAGATTAAGAAGTAAGCTGGGTATTGCGCCCATGAGGAATTATAACAGTTAATGTTCAAAAACACTGGTACCCTTAGGTATGATTTACACTTTTCTCTAATTAGTATTTGACATATTTTATGGCTAAAAAGGGGGAGTAGATATGCATGTATGCATGTGCTTACTTGTGTTAGTATATTTATCTGTTACAAGCATGAAAGCAGGTACAAGTGCTTATTGTGAGCATATCTGAGTGCAACAGATAATTTTCCAGGTGATGTTGAAACATCTGCGTATACTCCTGAGTATTCTAAGTACTTATTTTTCTTCTGAATTTCTTCCTGATGGGCTGGATGTGTGTATACGATTATGCCTTTGCATGACTGTGTTTATATTCAGATGCATGTGTTCAGGGGGAGTATTAGATTACTGATTTGTGTTCCTTGAGGGGGAGTAATACTCTTCTGTATTACAGATTGTTTGGTTGGATGATGGAACATTCTCTTTTAGCTACTGATTTCTGTTTGGGAATTTATTTTTCCCTCTGTTTATTTGAGTAGCATGTTGTGACAGTTGACTGTCTGTTTGGGATTTTATGGGAATTTATTTTTCCTTATATTTCTGCTGCTGCAAGTCTCTGATTTTCTAGGATGATACCTGCTATTTCTCTTGTCTTCATATTTCCATGTGTTGATTAATTTATGAAAATATTGGAAGCAGAATCTGAGATCTGTGATATACTTCTTCTAGTCTTGAAGATTTTGATGTGACTAAAGAACTGTATGTTTGGTATTTTCTTAGTAATATGAGTTTGTGTACCTTTCTTCAAGGAAGATTTTTTGTGTGTGAAGATTGAAGAAAAGGTTGCGTGTGGTCTCTCTTCTTTGTTTCGACTGTCAAGTTGTTTTAGCCAAAAATTTGCCAAAGGGGGAGATTGTTGGATATTTGTATGTTGACTTCACTTTTGCCTAAAACAAATATTCACTTCAGATGTGGAACACAATGTTCCAACATCCAGGCATGGTTTTGTGTGTTCTGTACCTTGCCTTATTTTACGCACGCGTTTGTTCTGTTTAAGGAATCAACGCCTTCATTAGTGTTGGTCAACCTACGTGTCTTTATTAGAAGATCAGAACATATTTGATTTCCTAAGGAAGTGCT
Source organism: Medicago lupulina (assembly GCA_958299785.1). Classification (NCBI taxonomy): domain Eukaryota; kingdom Viridiplantae; phylum Streptophyta; class Magnoliopsida; order Fabales; family Fabaceae; genus Medicago; species Medicago lupulina. The sequence goes on along the minus strand of OY283143.1, from coordinate 37,577,968 downwards.
AAATACTTAGGAAAGTCTTGAAGGTGATCAGTATGTTCCTAAAAATGTGCCTACATTTTAGGAGTTTCCTTATCTGGTTTTGTTGACTGAGAAATGGATCACCGATTTTATCTAAAGCCCAAAAAAATGATCTGACCCGTATTGCTTCAGTATTTAGACAAGACTGCAAAACCTAGTCCATGATTCAAGACGTCATTTTGAAGAATAGATCTTTAGGGTTTTGAGTCTGTCATTTTGTGAGCCTTTCGTGTGTCAGATTGATACATGTTTAGGACTGTGTTTTGAGTTGTAATTGTTCACTGCTCTGAAGCTTTTAAGCAAAGAGTTAGGTAGATTGTGCACTACACCAAAGCTGTGAAGTACGATGTTAGTTGTTGTATTTTGAAGGTAACTTCGTTTTATTAATTGTGTATGTATTGTGAGAATCACAGAGTCTGTGATCAGTTGTAAGGGAGTGAGATGGGATCTCAAATCTAGTAGTTTCTAGGTTGAAGTCAGTACAGGTAGGTCCTAGGTCCATAGTGCAAACGTGGTTTGCTGAGAGCTATTGAACAAGGACTACACTAGTGGATTTCCTTCCTGGCTTGGTAACCTCCAGAGTAAGTGTGTTATCACCGAACTGGGTTAACAAACTCTCTGTGCATTTTTACTTTCCTGTTTCTTTCCGTTCATTTGTTTTATTTGTTAGCTTAATGTTCTAACCTTTAATTCAACATCGTAATTCGTCTAACTAGTGTTGGAACATCTCATAGAACATCCTAAGTTTAACGTGCCAGAATTTCAGATTCCATTCATCCTTTATTATTTTGGATCAAGAGTGGCACGACTTTCCTTTTCCGTATCAGCTGCTCGTTGTGTGAAGAGCATGAAGTTCGTTGTTTTGAACTTAGTATGTACATTAGAGTTTGTTGGCTAGGTTTGGCATCTAAGTGTAATACTTTTTGGGTTTCTCGGCATTCCAAGTTCTTGGGATGATGCCTTGTGGAGATCTTCGAGTCTGTATTGTACCTCTGCCATACCAATACATGCAATACGCCCAGCGTCCGTTCTTCCCTCCGTTCTACCATCAGTATCCTCTACCACCGGGCCAACCTCAGGTCCCTGTCAACGCTATTGCCCAGCAAGTGCAACAGCAGCCACCGGCTCAACAGCAACAGCAACAACAGTAAGGTCCTCAAGCCAGGCCATCTCTCCCTCCGATACCAATGACATATGTCGAATTGCTTCCAACTCTGCTGCACAAAGGATACTGCACAACCAAGACCGGCAAGCCTCCGCCTAACCCATTACCTCCTAGGTTTCGTTCTAACCTCAGGTGCAATTTTCATCAAGGGGCTCTGGGCCACGATGTGGAAGGATGTTACGCTTTGAAGTACATTGTGAAGAAGCTGATAGACCAAGGGAAGTTGTCTTTCGAGAACAATGTCCCGCATGTGCTCGATAATCCGCTTCCGAATCATGCTGCTGTGAACATGATCAAAGCATATGAAGAAACTCCTAGCCTTGATGTTCGTAATGTTGCAACTCCTCTGGTACCACTGCATGTCAATATGTGCCAAGCTTCTTTGTTTAACCATGACCATGCTACTTGTTACGAATGTCTTCAGAATCCTATGGGTTGTGACGTAGTTCAGAAACGACATCCAGAGTCTGATGAATGATAACTATCTAATTGCCAGCGACGTTTGTGTGATTATGCCAGTCTTCCATGATACCCCCATTAGGAGCACATCTCCAAAGAAGAATGTTGAACCTCTAGTGATAAGGCTACCTGGGCCAGTGCCTTATGTTTCCGCAAAGGCTATCCCCTACAAGTACAATGCAACCATGATTGAGGATGGGATAGAAGTACCCCTGGTATCCCCAGCTATAGTGAGCAACATCGCCGAAGAGACAACTCTGAGAAGCGGCAAAGTCCGTCCCCCTCTATTCCAAAAGAAGATCGCTGCGCCTACCACGGCTCCTGTTGACAAAACAACTCTACCTGCAGTCCCTCCTTTTGCTGAAGACGCTAGCCGGCCAGGCCAATCTATTGAGGATTCTAATTTGGACGAAATCCTGAGGCTAATCAAGAGAAGTGACTATAAGATTGTGGACCATTTGTTGCAAACTCCGTCAAAGATATCTATCTTATCCTTGCTCCTGAGCTCTGAAGCCCACAGGAATATCTTGTTAAAGGTATTGGAGCAGGCGTATATTGATCATGAGGTCACGGTGGATCAGTTTTGTGGTATAGTAGGAAATATTACCGCTTGCAGTAATCTCTGGTTTAGCGAGGACGAACTCTTGGAAGCGGGGAAGCACCACAATCTGGCCCTACACATCTCTATGAATTGTAAGACTGACATGCTGTCAAATGTATTAGTGGATACCAGCTCGTCGTTGAATGTAATGCCCAAGTCAACTCTAGACCGGTTAAGCTATCGAGAGGTCCCTTTGAGAAGAAGCACCTTTTTGGTCAAAGCCTTTGACGGATCCCGCAAGAACGTTCTCGGAGAAGTGGATCTTCCAATGACCATCGGCCCTGAGACATTCCTGATCACATTCCAAGTTATGGACATCGATGCTTCCTATAGCTGTCTTCTTGGAAGACCGTGGATACACGAGGCTGGCGCTGTGACCTCCACTCTCCACCAAAAGCTGAAATTTGTGAGGAATGGTAAGCTTGTTACTGTACATGGAGAAGAAGCATACTTGGTCTGTAACGCCCTAGTTTATATTTTACTATTTTTAGGTGCTTAGAATATTTTATTTGAATTTATAAATAATATATGTTGATCTATGTGAATAATTGTGGTGTTGATATTTGATATATATTTTGTTATATAATTATTTGTAGTATTTTATGAAAATAGGAGAAATAATATTTATGTGGTTGAAAAAGGAATTTATTAGAGTTAATAGAATTAAGGAGAAAATTAATAGGATTTAGTGGGAGAGTAAAAGAGTAAAAAGAGGTTATACTTTGGTTGGTAAGAGTAGGAAAGAAAGAGTCAGACAAATAGTACGTATCAGGAAAAGAAACTTTTGGGAGAAAACCAGGAAGAGGGCTAGAGAGAAGAACCAAGGGGAATAGCTTAGAAGATTGTTGCTGTAGCTTTTCATTCATCTAATCAGGTAAGGGTGGGCTAACATTTCAATTGTTAATATATATGTATGTATGTTTTCATGAAATTGGATGGAAAATGGTGAATGTTGATTTAGGGTTAAGAACATGAAAATGCCATTGTTGATGAATTATGTATGATTGATGATGTTGCTATGAGTTGTTTCTGATGCTTTGTTGTGTATTGAACCCATAAACATGTTTGTAACTCATTTTGGGTAATCAGGGAATCAAAATTGGGTTTTTGAGGTGAAAAATGGTGGAAAAATCGTAACAGCCTGTGCCAGATCGTGCTCCGATTTTGTCAAATCGTGCTCCGATTATTCCAGAATGAAAATGCAATTTTTACCCAGAAAATCGTACTCCGATTTTTTCAAATCGTACTCCGATTTTTCAAATCGTACTCCGAATTGACAGCATCCCTGTTTCGCGTTCTTGCATCTTTTTCACCCATTTCTGTTTCGAACTGGCTTTTGGTATAAACAGTAAAGTTGTAGATAATTGAGTTAGCTTTCTAATGGCTTTGGTTTGACTTGAAAATGATTTTTAGAGTTTGAGTTATGATGGAAATAGTCCAGGTGGGTATTGAGAAAACTTTAAGAAAACTTAACATAACTAGTCCCAAGTTAGTCCAAGAACTTATGGTTGGTTTTCCCAACTTCAAACTTAAGTATTAGGGATTTAGTTGAGGTGTTTTATGAGTATTTGGCTTATGTCTTATTGATCAAACTTGATTTGCTTTGAAGGATGTTTTAGACTTTGATACGAACGTAATTGATTAATGTATATGTTGCTATTGTTGTTGATATGTTGGAATATATAAGTGTATATATGCACAATTATATACGGTGTATCGTTGTTCCCGTTGTTGATGTTGCTGAGTCATGTTATCCAGTTGGGGAGTGTGTCATAGTTGTTAGACACAGTTGTTGATGTCCTAAGTAGTTGTTGATTGGTTGCATGCTGATATGCTCCATTAGATGTTGTAGGGTTGTATGCAGATATACACCACAGAGTCTTCATAACTCATTTTCATTGGTGGGGGCTCATGCCCTGGAATGTTTATACATTCAATTGGTGAGGGCTCATGCCCTGGAATGCTAGTCATTCATCTGGTGAGGGCTTATACTCTGGGATGCTTTAACCATCCAAATTGGTGGGGGCTTATGCCCCGGAATGCTTAACATTCAACGCGCGTAGTTGGTACCACATTTGCATAATGCATTCGTTGTCGAGGTCTTGCATTAGTTGTCGTAGGGGGAGTTGACAGTTGTGAGTTGTTGTTGGTGAGGTGTCGCCACAAGTGTTGTTGTTGTTGTTAATTGAAGATGAATTTAATTGCTGAGGTAATATTGATGAAGTTGTTGAATCATGCTGATGATGGTTGTAATTATTGTTGTTGTTTTCCAATGCAATTTGATGATTCATATATTTATATATTACTTTTGTTTTGTGAACTCACCCCTTCTGCTGGAATTGCCGCCTCGTGGGCAAGTGCAGGTAGCGAAGGCTAGTAGGATGTTGGCTCTTGTGTCTTAGGGCTCTGATACGTAACAGGATGGGATTTGATGTTTATGATTTCATTCCTTTATGTATCATTTTTATTTGAAGAATATGTTGATGAACATTTGAATAACGTTGAAGAACATTTTATTTATGTTGAGGCCTATATGCCAAGGATGTTGAATTTTGTTGTTGGTTAATTATCAAATGAATATTCCGCTGCAGATATTTTATAAAGATGATATTATTGAGGATATTTAAATAGTTTTATTTTTCTATTTAAATATTTTATTTGAAATGTGTATGTAATGCTCCGTTGTTTGATGGCTAACTCTGATGTTTAGATATTATTATATCATTTTGGGGAAACGGGGTGTTACAATTGGTATCAGAGCCTAGTCGGTCTGTCAGACCATTAGTAGAGTCGTGTCGAGCCATGTAGTGTAGTGTGACAGGTTTAAACTGTCTTTGTGGTCCTAATTCTTGTTGTTATGTAGAATTATCAAGATGTCTGGAAGGAATGATGCTGCTCTTGCTGCTGCTTTGCAAGCAATGGCTCAAGTTGTTGGACAACAGCAAGGTGCTGGTGGAGCTGGTGAAGGTGTACGAATGCTTGAAACTTTCTTGAGGAATCATCCACCAACCTTCAAGGGAAGGTACAACCCTGATGGAGCACAGACCTGGCTGAAAGAGGTCGAAAGGATCTTCCGGGTGATGCAGTGTACCGATGCTCAGATGGTGCGGTTTGGCACACATATGTTGGCTGAAGAGGCTGATGATTGGTGGGTGAGTGTTCAACCGGTGTTAGAGACTGAAGGTGCTATGATCACGTGGGCTGTGTTCAGGAGAGAATTTTTGAGAAGGTATCCGTGGTAGAAAAGAAATAGAATTCCTTGAGCTGAAGCAAGGAGACATGTCTATCACGGAGTATGCTGCTAAGTTCGTGGAGCTTGCCAAGTTCTATCCACATTATGCTGCGGAGACTGCTGAGTTCTCCAAGTGTATTAAGTTTGAAAATGGTCTGCAAGCTGATATTAAGCGGGCCATTGGTTATCAGAAGATCAGAGACTTCTCTGAATTGGTAAGAAGTTGCCGTATTTATGAAGAGGATACGAAGGCCCATTATAAAGTGATGAATGACCGCAAAGGGAAGTGGCAGCAGAGTCGCCCGAAGCCTTATAGTGCCCCAGCTGATAAGGGCAAGCAGAGAATGCATGATGAGAGGAGACCTGCACGTAGAGATGCTCCTGCTGAAGTGGTTTGTTATAAGTGTGGTGTTAAAGGCCACAAGAGTAATGCCTGCAACCGTGATGAAAAGAAGTGCTTCCGATGTGGTAAGAAAGGTCACACTGTTTCTGAATGCAAGCGTGGAGATATTGTTTGTTACAATTGTGATGAAGAGGGTCATCTTAGCACTCAGTGTACTAAGCCTAAGAAGACGCAGGCCAGTGGGAGAGTGTTTGCATTGAATGGTACTCAGACCGATAATGAAGATCGACTTATCAGAGGTACTTGTTTCTTTAATAGTACTCCCTTAATATGCTGGTGCAACACATTGTTTCATTGCTATTAATTGTGCAAAAAGATTGAGTCTGTTTATGTCTGATATGAATGGGAAGATGGTTGTTGAAACTCCAGCTAAGGGTTCAGTGACTACTTCCCTTGTGCATGTTTTGGTTGTTGAAACTCCAGCTAAGTTCTGGTGTATTTTCATCATAACTCAAAAACTAAGAATCATTTTCAAGTCAAACCAAAGCCACTGGAAAGCTAACTCAATTATCTACAACTTCCATGTTTACCCTAGAAGCCAGTTCAAAACAGAAACGGGTGAAAAGGACACAAGAAATGCGAAATAGAGGATGGTTTTCCCAAAACACACTTGGAGTGTTTTTATCATAACTCAAGATTCACAAAACATTTTCAAGCCACTCCAAAGCCATTAGAATGCTAACTCAATTATCTACAACTTTTATGTTTACACAAAAAGCCAGTTCGAAATAGAAAGAGCTGAAAAAGACGCAAGAACGCGAAACAGGCGATGTTGTAACTGTGCAGCTCGCGAGGCGAGTAGGTTTACTCGTTGTGGCGAGTTGCGACAGACAACTCTACGGGAATAGACCAGTTTTCACCCCAAAAACCTTAATTTCATCAACCCAAATCCCCAAATTGATAGGAAACTCTACCTATGATTATTCTACAGCTTAGACATCACTTTTCTACGTTAATTCATGAAATTCATACACTTTCTACCATCTTTATTGATTTTAACCTAATTTCCCAAATTCTTAAAAACTACAACAACGATTAATTTCTATGAATTACAACTTGATATTAATGAAGGTTAGTCCCACCCTTACCTTAGATTGGTTTCTGAAATCAACAGCAGCGTTCTTCTTTCCTAGGGTTCTCTCTGAGTTCTCCTCTTTTCTCCAAAAATTGAACGTGTTATGTTTTCTAAACTCTTACTGACTCTTAACCTAATTTATAATTACTCTTCTCACCAAAAACTACTCTCTTCCCTATTATCTTATTATTTCTAATAATATTATATATCTCCCCCACTTAGAATATTAAAACACATAATATCACACTATATAATATTTCATCAAATATATATATATATATATATATATATATATATTATAAAACAAATTATATTATACTAAAAATGCAACAACTAATAAAATATTAAATATTAAAAGTAGGGCGTTACAACTCTCCCCCACTTAGAATATTTTCGTCCCCGAAAATGTACCTCTAATCAGACGATCTTCACTCATGTCTGTGTACCGGCCAAAGCAAACATTTTACCCTTAGTTTGGGTCTTCTTTGGTTCTGTACACTGAGCAACAGTATGTCCTTCTCCTCCACAATTGAAACAAACAATGTCGCCATGCTTGCACTCTGCAACTGTATGCCCCTTTACGCCACAACGGAAACACCGCTTTACCTCTGCAGTACCACAAGCGTTACTCTTGTGACCTTTCTCTCCATATCAGAAACAAACAATCTCAGCAGGAACTTCATTCTTCTTAGGCCTTCTCTCATCATTCACTCTCTGCTTGCCCTTATCAGCCGGAGCACTATAAGGCTTTCCACGATCCTATTGCTTACCTTTCCTCTCCTTTAGAACCTTATAATGAGCCTTCGTACCCTCCTTATAAATCCTACAGCTACTCACCAACTCAGAGAACTGACGGATCTTCTGGTACCCAATAGCCCTCTTGATCTCGGCACGCATACCATTCTCAAACTTGATACACTTCGAAAACTTAGCAGTCTGAGGAGTGTAGTGTGGATAAAACTTAGCCAATTCTATAAACTTTGTAGCATACTCTGTCACAGACATATCACCCTGCTTCAGCTCTAGAAACCTAATCTCTTTCTTCCCGCGAACATCTTCCGGAAAGTATCGGTTAAGGAACTCTCTCCTAAACACAGCCCAAGTAACAGCAGCACCTCCATTTTCTAGCATCGGTTGAACACTCACCCACCAATCATCAGCTTCGTTAGCTAACATGTGCGTGCCAAAACGCACCATCTGTATATCCATACATTGCATAACTCTGAAAATCCTCTCGACCTCCTTAAGCCACATCTGAGCTCCATCAGGGTCATACCTCCCCTTAAAAGTAGGTGGATGGTTTCTCAAGAAAGTTTCCAGTATGCTCACTCCATCATCACCACCAGTATTATTTTGTTGCCCCACAGCTTGAGCCATCGCTTGCAATGCAGCAACAAGAGCAGTATCATTTCTTCCAGCCATCTTAGTTCTCTACACAACAATCAACAATCAGAACAACTTAATACCGGTATTCCAACTATTAGACGAAGATTGATGCGGTGATGCAGTGGGAATCGCCGAAGTCTGTTTTTGAAGTTAGAAGTTTTCTTGGTTTTGCGGGTTACTATCGGAGGTTCATTGAGGGATTCTCTAAGTTGGCGTTGCCATTGACGCAGTTAACTCGGAAAGGGCAAGCCTATGTTTGGGATTCTAAGTGTGAGAATAGTTTCCTTGAGCTGAAGAAGAGGTTGACTTCAGCGCCCGTGTTGATTTTGCCGAACCCGAAGGAATTGTTTGTTGTGTATTGTGATGCTTCGAAGATGGGTCTTGGTGGTGTGTTGATGCAGAATCGTCAGGTTATGGCTTATGCATCGAGGCAGTTGAAAATACATGAGAAGAATTATCCGACTCATGATTTAGAATTAGCGGCCGTTGTGGTTGTGTTGAAGATTTGGAGGCATTACTTGTATGGTTCTAGATTTGAGGTGTTTAGTGATCACAAGAGTTTGAAGTATTTGTTTGACCAGAAAGAGTTGAATATGAGGCAGAGACGGTGGTTGGAATTTCTTAAAGATTATGATTTTCAGTTGAGTTATCATCCGGGAAAGGCGAATGTGGTGGCAGATGCTTTGAGTAGGAAGTCCTTGCATATGTCGGCTTTGATGGTTAAGGAATTAGAGTTGATCGAGCAGTTTCGAGATTTGAGTTTGGTTTGCGAGTTAGCACCCAGAAGTGTGAGGTTGGGAATATTGAAGTTGAAAAGTAACATCTTGGAAGAGATCAAGAGTGGTCAGAAAGAGGATTTGGAACTTGTAGATCGTGTGATGTTGGTTAACCAAGGTAAAAGTGCGGGTTTCAGATTGGATCAGAATGGTGTCTTGATGTTTCGTGATCGTGTGTGTGTTCCAGACGTGCCTGAACTTAAGAAGTGTATTTTGGACGAAGGTCATCGGAGTAGTTTGAGTATTCACCCAGGAGCGACGAAGATGTATCAGGATTTGAAGAGATTGTTTTAGTGGCCTGGAATGAAGAAGGATATAGCCAAGTTTGTGTATGCTTGTTTGGTTTGTCAGAAGTCGAAGATTGAACATCAAAAACCGTCGGGTTTGATGCAACCGTTGTTTGTGCCTAAGTGGAAGTGGAATAGTATCTCTATGGATTTTGTTGGAGCTTTGCCGAAGACTGTGAAGGGTTTTGATTCGATTTGGGTGGTTGTTGATCGGTTGACGAAATCAGCGCATTTTATTCCTATCAAGACCGGTATGTCTATGGCGAGGTTAGCTGAGATCTACATTGAGAAGGTTGTCAGGTTGCATGGTATTCCTTCTAGCATTGTGTCGGATCGGGATCCAAGGTTTACTTCTATGTTTTGGGAGAGTTTTCAAGCTGCTTTGGGAACTAAGTTGAGGTTGAGTTCTACTTATCATCCTCAGACTGATGGTCAGACTGATGGTTTACTTCATGATGTGTTTCACGTGTCTCAGTTGCGAAAGTATGTGTATGACAAGTCTCATGTGATTCAAGTGGACGAGTTGGAGGTAAGGGATAATTTGACGGTTGAGACTTGGCCTATTAGAATTGAAGATTGTGAGGTGAAGCATTTGAGGGGCAAGGAGATCGTTTTGGTGAAAGTGATTTGGGTTGGACCAACTGGCGAGAGTGCCACTTTGGAATCGGAGAGTAGGATTAAGGATTCGTATCCAGAGTTGTTTCCTTCAGGTAATTTTCGAGGACGAAAATTCTTTTAGGGGGGAGAGTTGTAACAGCCCGATTTTTCGTTATTTTGTTCTTAATGATTTTACATGCATTTATGTATGCTTATATGTGATTATTTGCCCATTGATGTATTTTCTTGAGTTTAGTGAATAGGGGGTATTTTGGTCTTTTGGTGAGCAAGGGTAAAATAGTATTTTTGGTTGAGAATTAGTCGTAGCATTTTAAGTGAGGACCGGTTGTTTGGCGAATTGTTAGTTTGTTGTAGTAATTAGAATTAGTGCCGGTAGTTGCTAATTATTTTATCTTTAGTAAGTTAGAAAACTAGTAGGTGGAATAATTAGAAGTGAACCAAATTAACATTTGGTGGGTTAGGCCCACTGGAGTGTCACTATATAACCCAACCTTTAGAGAGAAAATAGGGTTAGAAACATTTTCATTTCACTAAGAGGCTAGAGGAGAGAAGAGGCTAGAGAAAGGGTTGAAGAGGAGAACATAAAGAGGGGAATAATTGGAGCTAAAGTGAAGTTTAGGACCTAGCTGCCGAAGAGTAGAGGTAAGGGGGCTAGTCTTCAAACATAATCTCTTTTCTACCTATTTCTCATAAGTGATTACTGAAATAAGTGATTTTGGGAATAAGTGATTATTTGAATTTTAGTGACTGAATTCGTGTTTGAATGTTGCTGTTATGATTGTACATGTGAATTGAATGATTAATTGTTGTTGATAATGAATTCATATGTCCAAAAATCATATATGTTGGTGTGTGGTGTTTTTGTGAAAAATTGATGAATAATGAAGTTGTGGTTTGTTGAATCTGAATGATTTCATGTTAATTGTTGTCGATGATGTTTTGAAACATGTTGTTGATGAGTTGGTATAAAGATTATGCTTGTTGGTGAATTGGTGATGAAAGTTGTTGTTGAATATTTATGAACATTTGGTGAATTGTTGAATTTTGACAAAATGGTGTTTGAATCTTGAGTTTTGAGCTTCGTTGAGTATGTGTTCATATATATGACCTGTAAACATTATTTGGGACGTGTTTTGGGTGTGGAAAGATCAAAATTAGAGTGTTTGGGAAAAAGGGCTGGATATTTCGAAGTCTCTGTTTTTCTGAACCAGTTCTGTTTTTTGAACTGTGGAGCTTCTGAACTATTTTTGGCTTCTGAACTAAATTTGAGCTTCTGAACTAAGTTTTGGCTTCTGAACTAAATTTGAGCTTCTAAACTGTTTTTGGCTTCTGAACTAAGTTTTGAGTTTCTGAACTATTTTTGGCTTCTGAACTAAGTTTTGAGCATCTGAACTATTTTGGCTTCTGAACTAAATTTGAGCTTCTGAACTAAGTTTTCGCTTCTGAACTAAATTTGAGCTTCTGAACTGTTTTTGGCTCCTGAACTAAGTTTTGAGCTTCTGAACTATTTTTGGCTTCTGAACTAAGTTTTGAGCTTCTGAACTATTTTGGCTTCTGAACTAAGTTTTGAGCTTCTGAACTGAGTTGTGCTTTTGAACAGAACTGTTACTTCTGGACAAAGTTCGCTTAAGCGAGCTCCAACCGAACGAGCCCAGTATGCTACTGTAACCTGGTCGCTTAAGCGAACCAAACTTCGCTTAAGCGAAGAGCACCCTGTTCAGCTACACTTGATTTTTCTTTGAGAACTAGAGTGCTTTTCTTTAAAAATGGACTATGTGTTGAGTGCATATACGTTGTTGTTGGTGACTACATATGTTGAGTGCATATATGTTGTTGTTGGTGACTATATATGTTGAGTGCATATATGTTGTTGTTGGTGACTATATATGTTGAGTGCATATATGTTGTTGTTGGTGACTATATATGTTGAGTGCATATATGTTGTTGTTGGTGATTATATATGTTGTATGCATATATGTTGTTGGTGATTATTGAAGGTGGGAAAAACACAAGAAGGGGGGGTTGAATTGTGTTTTCAAAAACGTTTCTTTCTTACGAAAAATAACACTGTTCTCAGGATACAGAGTCTGATAGAGTTCAGACTCTGATCAGAGTTTAGAGTCTTAGCAGCGGAATAAAGAACAAATGCAAGAAAGAAAGAAAACACAAGCAATTTTATACAGGTTCCTTCCACAAACCGGAAGTAGTCCTGTCCCCCTTGCACTTCCAAGGAGAGTTTCACTAAAATGTAATATCAAATTACAAGTTTCTCAAACACACAAGTATGAGACTTCCTTTGCTCAATCACACAAGAAAGAGACTTCAAATGCTCAAGCACACAAGCAAGAGACTTTAAAACAATTACAGAGAATTGAAAAGAGTTTTGAATACTTGATATACAATCAGAGGTATTCTCAAGACAAAACGAAACAGAACAGACTCTGTTTTCTTAGATACTTAGAAATTCTAAAATGTAAGCTTTTGTAAAAATTATCTAAGTTGTTGATGAGCAGTGTTTGCGACTTGGAATATGAGAGCAGAACTCAATTCGCGTGTGTGTATATTATGTGTACAGTTCTTCAAGTCTTCATCTCTATTTATAGAGAGTTTGAGAGACGTTAGAAACTGCCAGCTCATCACTTTTTCTTTACCGAAGCTGATTTGACACCTTTGATCCTTTGCTTGATTTGAGGCTTGTACAATGAAATCAAATTCAAATCCATTCCAGCAATTATGGAAAAGTTTCTGCTTTAGTTACTGTTATTCTTGTCGTGTATAGAAGACACTGTGCAGAGTTGGTGGTTGCAGGAACAGGCGTAGGCATAGTGGTTGTACTTTTCGTACATTATGCTTTGTTAACGCTTTTCAGTGTCTGAAGAATCTTTGCTTCTGGAGACAATTTGCTTCTGATGAGTCTGCCTCTGAAGAACTTGCTTCTGATGACGTCATCTTCAGAAGCCCTTTCTTCAGACGCATTCTGACTCTGATTTTCCAGGAGCGCTTTCAACCAGATGTTCTTCAAGCTTCAGTCTCAAATTTCTTTGCTCTTTAATTCATTCAATTAGAACCTCTTGTAAATAAATCTTTGATAATGGTCCTGTACACTTGAATAAATATTTAGCATATCCAATTGATAATTTTTAATACCTTGTTATCATCAAAACTTAAGTGGTATAATTGTGAAACACCCTTTGTTCCAACAATCTCCCCCTTTTTGATGATGACAAACATAAGTATTTAAAAAGATCAATTGTTGTTAACTTAATTAACAAGTTGACTCTTAAAGATTCTGAGTTTTGTAAGCTCAGACTCCCCCTGAGTTTGATATTCTTTAAGGTGAGGTTTGTAAGCTCCCCCTAAGTCCTATCCAGGTTAATTAAGTTCATTTTTAAGATTAATAAAAGATATCATAAAATGCAGACGAGATAAAATTGGATCAACTGGTTTCTCAAATAAAATTTGTTAAGATAAATTTTATTTCATTCTTGGGCTCAGATTATGTTAAATACTTTCTATTACTCCCCCTTTTGTCATCAATTAAAAAGAACAAAAACAGTAAAAACATGCAGTGAACAAAAGTGAAGAGATAAGAACTTTTATATAAGAAATAGTCGGAAAAGTACAGAGAATTGAGAGCAAGTAATTTAAGCATATAACAAGAAAAAGAAACAAGGTGTGCAACTAAGGGTTGGGTTGGGGCTGTTGCTGTTGCTGTTGGACAAGAGCCATCAGACGCTTAATGTCTTCAGACTGCTTCCTAACAGTTTCTTCCAGAGCCAATTGTCTCTAAAGAAGGTGGTCTTCCCTAGCCTTAGCTTCTTCTTGCTGCTTCAGCACCTTTTGCTTCAGCATCTTAAAGACCTTGGAGTCTCTTGTTACATACTCAGACTCAGCGTAGAACGGAGCATTAGCCAGATACAGAGGCTTGCTTTGGAGTTGAGGAGAAGAGTGTGATTCTTGCAAACGACGTCTCATGGCGCGAGCTTGAATATAACAACACTTCTGAGCAACACCATCAAAGAAATTCAATGCCCTGTTCGTGAGATTACACCAGCTGTCTTGATAAACGAAAGGTAGAAATGGAGTGTTCCTTAGAAGCACTAAACTCTGCATTTCATCATTAAGTGCCACCAGACGCTCATCCAGGTATTCAGAATCCAAAATGTTTATGGGAGGTTGGTCAGACATTTGGATTGGTGAGGAGGGTGAGGATTGGTCAGAATCAGAGGTATGGTTTTGTGTTGGTTCAGAATGTGAAGCAGACACAGTGGGTTCAGATTCTGTCACTGGGACAGACTCTGTAGCCACAGTCTCCATAACAGATTCTGAATTGGTCTGTTCTGATGGTTGGTTGACAGTGGTATGTTGTTGTTGTTGGTATTCAGGAAGTTCTCCTAAATAGTGGTTTTCAAGGTTGGATAGATCATCCTGTTCAGTGGGTTTGTTTTGTGGTGAGGAGGTTGGTTGTTGTTGGTTGTTTGTTGGTGGTTCTGAGATAGGTTTTTCAGAAGCTGTTGGATTTTCAGTGACTACTTGCTCTTCAGAAGTAGCTGTTAAATCAACAACTTGTGAACTACCTTTGTTGGAGGTTGAGGAGGGTGGAATAGAAGCATCAGGAGCAAGCATGTTTAGAGGTTTAATAACAGGTGGTTGGAAGGGATGGTTGGCAGGTAGCTTGTTACAGATACATATCCTCCTTTCACCTAACTCCCCTATTGTTTTATAGACATCATCTGAAACTTCTTTGTAGGGTTTGGGTTTAGGAGAAGGTTTGGATTTTGTAGTGGTTGTTTTAGTTTTAAGGGTTCGTTTGGCCTTAGGGACAGGTTTGGATATGTTGAATTTCTGACTTAGAGGTGCATCATCTAAGTCAGAGTCTGATCTGCCTGGGAGAGAAACACTTGTCCGGATTACTGGTGGAGGTACAGCAGCTTCTGAAGCAGTAGCTTCTGATACAATCCCAGTGACTGATCTCTCTGGGAGAGAAGCACTTGTTCGTATTACTGGTGGAGGACCAGCAGCTACTGAAGCATTCACTTGAGGGACAGCATCTGAGGTATCAGCTTCAGAAGTTCTTGAAGTTTCTTGCAGAACCTTCTGAGCTCCCTTCACAGCACTTTCTTCCAGCTTCTTGGCCAAATTCTAAGCCTCAATAACCTTCTCAATGAGGTGTTGATCTTCATCATGGTCAATACCTATAGCTGCCAGAGCCTTGTCTCTATAAATCCGGTATTGAGCTTCTAACCTCTTCTTCTCATTCTTGAGATTCTGATAGTGTTCCTCAGTCCTCTTCTGCTGTTCAGGAGTGGGTTCAAACATAGACATCACAATCTCCCCAGTTGCTAGCCTCTTGAGTGGTCTGACAGTCTCAACAAAGCCAGCTTCTTCTTCCTCCTGGGCTTGTTGATACCTTTCCTCCATGTTTGCATCAGCCTTACCTCTTTTCCTCTTTAGAGCAGTTACAGTTCCAAAGGTAGTTGCTTGAGTATTAGCATCCTTCTGCTTTCTGACCACTGCAACTTCAGATTTCCTCTGAGCTTCTCCAGACTCCTTAGCAAAAGCTGCTAGATAAGCAGATAATGCTTCAGGGTTGTTTTCTTTGAGAACAGAAGGAAAATTTCTGATAAAAGAGAAAGGGGCTTCAGACTCCTTCAAATCCTTCGAATCAGTGAGGATTGACTTAATGGCCTTCATGTTGAAGAGGGATGTGCCATTGATCATCCTTCCAGTAGTGATACCCAGCACTCTGTCTGACACCAGATTAAATGTCTCCAGAGTCCTCAGTACACCTCCTTGGTAGAAGATTTCAGAGAGAAGTCTTCCACAAGGGACTTGTTTTCTTTTTCCTTTATAGGCTTCCTTGATAGCCCAGCATAAATTCCTTTATTGGCTGACATCCAGCCAAGAAATACAGCACCAGTTTATGATCAGAATTTGGTTGGTCAGCACCTCCTCCCTTCTGGAAGAAGCACTCATTCATGATCTTCAGAAGCACCCTGTGCTCAATATCCATTTCAACCAGCCTGGTTGCAGGGTTTCCCTTCAGCAGCAGTCTTGTAAAGCTGTCCAGCATGGCATCCTTACTACTGACGTTCCATTGGAACCTTCCTTCCAGAGGCATCCTGCATGCTTGAGCAATCACTCCTTCAGTGATAGTTACAGGGATACCCATCACAGCAGACTTGATTTCAAGGCCGTGAAAAGGTTCAAGACCCATTTCTTTTCTTGTCTTTCCTCTCAAAGAAGGGTTTCTTGACACAGCTTCCCTTTCTTGTGCCTTTGCTGAATCAACATCAAGGACTTCAGCCCTAATCCAGAATTCCTTTACCAGATTCACATAAGTTGGACCGTTTAGCATCTTAAAGTACCCAGCCATCTTCTGAGCAGAGATAAACGCCTCCATATCAACATTGTTTCTTTTCAAAGAGGCGAAATCCACCGGCGATTCGATTTGAACAACCAACGAATCGATTGGAAGAGGAACAGTTACCGGTTTGATGGAGAGGTTTGATTTCGAGCTTGAACCGCTTGTAGACGAAGCCATTTGAGAAGATGAAGTTTGGGGGTTTAGGGTTTCTAAGTTGAGAGAAGAGAAAAAGATTTTCGATTGAAACCGCTTAAGACTTGAAAGTGTAGGAAAGTGAGTGAGTAGTGTGTGTTTGGTATTTATAGTGATTTGAAAAACAACTCTTCACATTTCAGAAGTAACAGCCAAACATGCGTATTAATGACTTGAGGGGCGCGAAAAATCTTGAGAAAGAAAAACCATCATTTCCCTTAAAAGCGTTGTTTCCCAATGCAGATAGACGTGTCAGAAGCCTATAGACAAATAACTTTAACCTTTCCACTTCCCAGTACTTTCAGAGTCACAAAAAGATTCCTCTCTAGAGTCTGATAATTTTCTCAGAGGCTGAGTCTTTTCAGATTCTCCCAGGAGAGTCTGAAACTTCTTCAGCGTCTGATAATTTTCAGAGTCTGATTTTTCATTCAGAGTCAATCATTACTCAGAGACAAAATGCATGTTCAAATTTTTCTTTATAAAATCGAATCTTTCAACGGTTAAGGGTTTTGTGAAGATATCAGCCCATTGATGATCAGTATCAATGAATTGAATATCTAATATCCCCTTTTGAACATAGTCTCTGATAAAATGATGTTTGATTTCAATGTGTTTGGCTCTTGAATGAAGAATAGTATTTTTAGACAAACAAATAGCAGCAGTATTGTCACAATAAATTGGGATACAGTTTTCAGTTATTTGGTAGTCTTCTAACTGATGTTTCATCCAAAGCAGTTGTGTGCAACAACTGGCAGCTGAGATGTATTCTGCTTCTGCTGTTGACAAAGCAATAGTTGCTTGTCTCTTACTGGCCCAGGATATCAGATTCTCACCAAGAAACTGACAGTTTCCACTGGTTGATTTTCTTTCAATTCTGTCACCAGCATAGTCAGCATCACAGAATCCAACTAGCTTATAATCTGAGGATTTCTTATAGAGAAGTCCAAGATTAGTTGTTCCTCTCAGATATCTAAAGATTCTTTTAACCGCAGTTAAATGTGATTCTCTAGGATCTGATTGAAATCTTGCACACAAGCAGACACTGAACAAAATATCAGGTCTAGATGCAGTGAGATACAACAGAGAACCAATCATACCTCGATACAGTTTTTGATCAACTTTGGCTCCTTGATCTTCTTTGTTCAGAGTACAGGTAGGATGCATTGGAGTGTTCATTTCCTTGCAGTCTTCAAGTTTAAACTTTTTCAGAAGCTCTTTGGTATACTTGGACTGATGAACATACACTCCTTCTTTGCATTGATTGATCTGAATTCCTAGAAAGAACTTCAGTTCTCCCATCATGCTCATTTCAAATTCCTCCTGCATCATCTTAGAAAATTCCTTGCAAAGAGATCTATTAGTTGAACCAAAAATAATATCATCAACATAAATTTGTACAATCAGAATGTCTTTCTCAAGTGTTTTCTTGAAGAGTGTTGTGTCAACCTGTCCTCTTTTAAAATCATTTTTAAGCAGAAAATTACTTAGTCTATCATACCAAGCTCTGGGAGCTTGTTTCAGACCATACAGAGATTTCTTTAGCTTATAAACATGGTCAGGATGTTTTAAGTCCTCAAAACCAGGTGGTTGTTTTACAAACACTTCTTCAGATATGACTCCATTGAGAAATGCACTTTTAACGTCCATTTGATACAAGGTTATGTTGTGATTTACTGCGTAGGAAAGAAGTAACCTGATTGCTTCCAATCTTGCAACTGGAGCAAAAGTTTCAGTGTAATCAATGCCTTCTTGTTGACTGTATCCTTGAGCAACAAGTCTGGCTTTGTTTCTGATTACTTCTCCCTGTTCATCCAACTTGTTCCTAAACACCCATTTAGTTCCAATAATGTTCTTGTGCTCAGGCTTAGATACAAGATCCCATACGTCATTCCTTTTAAATTGATTAAGCTCGTCTTGCATTGCTAAGATCCATCCATCATCAGCTAGTGCTTCATCAACAGTTGTAGGTTCTATCATAGATAGCAGACCCAGAGCAGACTCTTCAGGTCTGAAATGTGATCTAGTTCTTCTAGGGCTTTCTTTGCTACCAATGATTTGATCCTCAGGATGAGAAGACTTGTATTTGAATGAATTTTTGGATTGGATAACTTGCTGTGAATCATCTTGATTTTCTTCAGAAGCTTCAACAATAGGGACATCAGGAGCTGTTACAGCTTCTGAAGTATCATGTGTCTCTGAAGTCTAATCAGGTTCTGAATAATCATCAGACTCTTCTGAACCTGCATTGTTTTCAGTTTGCTTTGGAATTTGACTTCCAGGCTCTTTGTCATCAAATTTGACATGTATAGACTCTTCGACACAGAGTGTTTCCAAGTTATACAGTCTGTATGCCTTAGATCTCTCAGAGTAACCTAGAAAGATTCCCTTTTGAGCTTTTGCATCAAATTTCTTCAGATAGACTTTATTGTTCAGAATGTAACAAGTACATCCAAACTGATGAAAGTAAGAGATGTTAGGTTTCCTACCTTTAAAGAGTTCATATGCTGTTTTGTTCAGAATGGGTCTGATGTAGATCCGGTTCTGAACATAACACGTTGTGTTCACTACTTCTGCCCAAAAATGTTTTGCCAGATTGTTTTCATGAATCATGGTTCTTGCCATTTCTTGAAGAGTCCTATTCTTTCTCTCTACAACTCCATTTTGTTGTGGAGTTCTAGGAGAAGAGAATTCATGGACAATTCCAAATTTTTCACAAAATATTTCAAATGGCTCATTTTCAAATTCTCCCCCATGATCACTTCTGACTTTTAGAATTTTAAGTTCTTTTTCAGATTGGACTTGAATACAGAATTTTGTGAACACATCATATGAATCATCTTTAGATTTTAGAAACTTAACCCAACTCCATCTACTGTAATCATCAACAATCACCAATCCATATTTACTTCCATATATGGATGCAGTACTGACTGGTCCAAATAAATCAATATGGAGTAGTTCTAAGGGTCTGGAGGTAGAAACAATGTCTTTAGATTTGAAAGAAGTTTTAACAATTTTTCCCTTCTGACATGCACCACAAAGTGCATCTGAATGATAATCAATGTCTGGTAGCCCTTTGACAAGTTGTAACTTGCTAAGCTTGGAGATTAATCTCCAGTTAGCATGTCCCAACCTTCTGTGCCACAGCCATTTCTTATCACTCACTGACAGGAGGCAAAATACCTTCTGATCAGTCAGTTCTGAAAAATTTATCTTATAGACATTGTTCTTTCTCTTTCCCTTAAACACTACAGATTGGTCATCAGTGTTGATTACTGTGCAGTTGTTCTTATTAAACAAGACGTCATAACCATTATCACAAAATTGACTTATGCTAAGTAGGTTATGCCTTAGTCCATCTACAAACCACACATTATTGATTGAGACTGAGGAGTTACCAATTGTTCCAGTACCAATGATTTTGCCAGTTTGGTTTCCTCCAAATCCCACAGTTCCTCCCTCTTTCATGGTCAAGGTTAGGAACATAGACTTTTCTCCCGTCATATGTCGCGAGCAGCCACTGTCCAGATACCAGGACTTCTGCTTTGTATTTCCTTTTAGAAATATCTACAGCATCAACAATTTGTGTCTTAGGTACCCATACTTTCATGGGTCCTCTTGGGTTAGTCCTAGAAGTTCTGAATCTCTTTTGTGTACTCTGTCTGAATTTTTCTTTATCAGTCTTCTTCCAGACTTTGGGTTCAGAACCTTTAGTCTTAGAATGTGACTTAGTAAAAATAGCTTCTTTTCTCTAAAATCTAGGCTTTTGAGTTTCAGACTCTGTTTTCTTCAGAACCTGTTTGATGGGTTCTGATCTTTTCAGAATCTGTAACGTTGGAGCTTTTGATTTAGAGTCATTCGTGACCTTTGTCTTATAACTCTTAGGTTTTGACTTAGTCAACTCCTCTGAATTTGAAGACTTAGATTCTGAATGAGAAGCTTTTTCAAACTCAGACACAAAATGAGTTTTCAGACCTTCTTTGATGTTATCAGAACACGGTTTCAGAATTACTTCACTAGAGTTTCCTCTTGTGAAACCAATTCCCTTTTTGTTGTTCTGATTTATGCTATAAATCATGGATGCAACTTTGGTTCTATCAATTCCTGTGTTAATAAACTCTTGAAGAGCAACATCCTGCTCAGTTAAGGTTTTACTATCACCCTTCTTAGTCATTGTTTTCAAATCATAATTTTCTTGTTTTAAAGCGTCCATTTCCATCTTAGTTGATTAATGGAGTTTTAGCAGCTTAATGTATCGTTGCTTAACTCTCCTCAACTCAGTGGATTGGTTTTCATAATGACAAAGAAGTTCTTTGAGAGAATCAATTAGTTCAGATCTAGTGAGTTTAGAGTATACCTCAGTTTCAGTTTCAGAATCTGTACTTGACTCAGCATCAGATGATTCTTCTTCATTATTAGCAGTAGCTACCAAAGCCAGAGCTATTTTAGCTTCATCTTCAGCATCATCTTTGTCAGACTCAGACTCATTATCCATATCTTCCCAAGTTGCCATCAAGCTCTTCTTAAATTGCTTCTTGAATTTGTTAGACTTGAAGAACGCTTTCTTAGATTTTTCTTTGGATTTCTCTTTCTGTAAGTCTGGACATTCAGCAATGAAATGTCCAACCTTTTTGCAGTTGAAGCAACCTTTCTGATCTTCCTTTCTTGAGCTTTTGTGATTACTCCCTCTGTTCATAAACTTCTTGTTCTTCTTAGCAAGGTATTGTAATCTGTTGGTGAGCATAGCCATCTCTTGAACAATCTCAGAGTCTTCATCAGAATCTTCAGATGTAGATTCTTCTTCAGACTCCAAAGCCTTCAGAGCCTTACCTGACTTGCCTCTGGACTTTAATGCGATGGACTTGGGCTTCTTGACAGGTTCATGCTCGTTAAGACCTATTTCATGACATTTCAAGGAGCTTATGAGATCTTCAACACTCAAAGTGTTTAAATCTTTAGCTTCCTCAATGGCTGTCACTTTTGGTCTCCATTTTGCAGGTAAACTTCTCAGAATCTTGTTCACATGATCAGATGTTACGTAGCTTTTCTTCAGAATCTGAAGTCCAGAAACAAGAGTCTGAAACCTTGAGTACATGGTCTCAATGTTTTCATCCTCCTTCATTCTGAACAACTCATACTGATGAACAAGCATAGTAGCCTTGGCCTCTCTGACTTTCTTGTTACCCTCATAAAGTGAGCACAATGAGGTGAACATAGCCTTTGCTGTTGATTTGTCACTCATCTTTAAGTACTCTTTATGAGGCAAGGCAGCCACAAGAATGCCTCTGATCGTATGATGTTTCTTGTAAAGCTTTTTCTGCTCAGGAGTATGAGCTTTCCTATCAAGAGCAGCACCTTCTTCATCTAACCTCAGATCACCAACGCCATCTTCAAGAACATCCCACAACTCTTCATCCATTCCCATGATGTGACTATACATCTTGGTTTTCCACCAAGAGAACATTTCAGGATCACCATTAAACATAGGAGGTTTGTTGTGATTAGAAGATCTTTCACTTTTGTTAATGTTGCTGTAGTCATACTGCACAACAGCTCCAGAACCAAAACCAGAACCAGATGCAGATGCAGAAGCTTCATCCCCAGACATGTTTTTCACCGATCGTTTACTGTAACACTGTTAAGTGCTAACTACAGAGCCGAAGCTCTGATACCAACTGAAGGTGGGAAAAACACAAGAAGGGGGGGTTGAATTGTGTTTTCAAAAACGTTTCTTTCTTACGAAAAATAACACTGTTCTCAGGATACAGAGTCTGATAGAGTTCAGACTCTGATCAGAGTTCAGAGTCTTAGCAGCGGAATAAAGAACAAATGCAAGAAAGAAAGAAGACACAAGCAATTTTATACAGGTTCCTTCCACAAACCGGAAGTAGTCCTGTCCCCCTTGCACTTCCAAGGAGAGTTTCACTAAAATGTAATATCAAATTACAAGTTGCTCAAACACACAAGTATGAGACTTCCTTTGCTCAATCACACAAGAAAGAGACTTCAAATGCTCAAGCACACAAGCAAGAGACTTTAAAACAATTACAGAGAATTGAAAAGAGTTTTGAATACTTGATATACAATCAGAGGTATTCTCAAGACAAAACGAAACAGAACAGACTCTGTTTTCTTAGATACTTAGAAATTCTAAAATGTAAGCTTTTGTAAAAATTATCTAAGTTGTTGATGAGCAGTGTTTGCGACTTGGAATATGAGAGCAGAACTCAATTCGCGTGTGTGTATATTATGTGTACAGTTCTTCAAGTCTTCATCTCTATTTATAGAGAGTTTGAGAGACGTTAGAAACTGCCAGCTCATCACTTTTTCTTTACCGAAGCTGATTTGACACCTTTGATCCTTTGCTTGATTTGAGGCTTGTACAATGAAATCAAATTCAAATCCATTCCAGCAATTATGGAAAAGTTTCTGCTTTAGTTACTGTTATTCTTGTCGTGTATAGAAGACACTGTGCAGAGTTGGTGGTTGCAGGAACAGGCGTAGGCATAGTGGTTGTACTTTTCGTACGTTATGCTTTGTTAACGCTTTTCAGTGTCTGAAGAATCTTTGCTTCTGATGAATATGCTTCTGGAGACAACTTGCTTCTGATGAGTCTGCCTCTGAAGAACTTGCTTCTGATGACGTCATCTTCAGAAGCCCTTTCTTCAGACGCATTCTGACTCTGATTTTCCAGGAGCGCTTTCAACCAGATGTTCTTCAAGCTTCAGTCTCAAATTTCTTTGCTCTTTAATTCATTCAATCAGAACCTCTTGTAAATAAATCTTTGATAATGGTCATGTACACTTGAATAAATATTTAGCATATCCAATTGATAATTTTTAATACCTTGTTATCATCAAAACTTAAGTGGTATAATTGTGAAACACCCTTTGTTCCAACAATTATATATGTTGAATGCATATATGTTGTTGGTGAATTCTTTTACATTCTATTGGTGATGAAATTGTTGGTGTAAGCATGTAATGGAATATGATTGGTGTGGACTTGTGATATTACATGGAGTATGTCTTATTGATGTCGAGTCCTAGTTCACACACAGTTGGTTTGGTGGCTTTCATCTCCAGAACTTGGATGTTGCGGTATTCCTTATTCGTAGTGATTATTCGGGGTGATTCGACGTGTTTATAAGTGTCAGGGGCGACGGCCTCGGAGATGAAAGCAAGTTGGTACCACACGTAGTTGAGTCGGTCTAGACACATTGTATGTTTTAGGAAGAGTCATGATTGACATGAGTTTGATGTGAATAATTGTTGGTGCATTTGTGTGTTTCGTTGATTGTTGAAGTTGAAACTTTATGCTTAAATCTTCGTGAATGAGAATGCAATTTATTATGGATGCATAATTAATCCTGTTTATCTTTTGATTAGGATTGATGTGAAACTAACCCCCAGTGGTCGAGCTTCCTCGTTTATCGCACGTGTCTAGATTAGGCTCTGATATAGGATTTAGTGCACGTTATTTATCTTTTGAGATTTTATTGTATCTTGTGGAGATTTATTATTATGTTGTTGGATTTATCTTATGTTGAGGACATGGTATTTATGTTGAGATGTATTTGATTCCGCGGAGATTATTTTCATGCATGGTTACTTGGTGATTATTGGAGACGTGACGACTATTTCTTATTTGTTTATAGAAATTGCATGATTTATTGCTTAATTAGAAATATGGCGTTACAATAACAAAGTGCACAAAATATTAATCTTAAACTAAATAAAATGCATATAAAAATGAGCTGCTAAAAAAATAAAATGCATGAAGAAGAAATTAAATTACAACCAGGAGGGTGTAAACAGCATAAAAGGGGGGTTGAATTGGGATGAATTGGATTGAGGTGAGGAACACATTTGGGACTGGATTCGGATTGCTGAACGTGTGACAGGCTTTCTGGGTTGGGACCTCTTTTTTTGGACTTATCATGACAAAAAAATGAATAATAATAATAATAATAATAATAAAAAGGAAATAAAGATTAAAGGTAAAAAAAAATATAATAAAGAAATAATAAAGAAATAAAGATTAAAAATGAAATTAAAGTTAATCAAAGAATTTTTTAAGTAAAGATGGAAATTAAAATAAAAAATAATGAGAAGAGGGCCCCCGGCTTGGAACCAAAAAAATGAAATGCAGGATCTTAAGTCAAAAATTGCAGTATGACAGTGACCTTATGATGAAAATCAAATCTTGTTTATTTTGATTATGTTTGATGTGAAACTAGCCCCCAGTGGTCGTTCAGTTGACCGCTTGCCTATTTGTATGAATGGGTAGATAGCGTGCAGAATTGACTTTCTTTTAGCTTTCTTGGTGAGTGCTCGAGAATAGCGGGAGCTACCTCTGTGTTCGTTCTGTTTAGCGTCTTAGATAGACTCTAATCTAGGACGTCGTCATTTATGATTTCTGAATTTATCTTTATTGTTGAGATTTGCCCATATGTCGGGTTTTGAATATTTATACTCATTGATGTATTTATGAGGTTGATGACATGTATATTTGAGGTGTATGCTATTTATCCGCTGCGATGTTTGTTGAAATTTTTATGCATGTTAAAATTGAGGATTTATAGAAGACGTGACGTCTATTTCTTGAATATTTGTTATATTCCTGTGTTTATCGCTTTAATAGAAGTAGGCTGTTACAACACGGGTACACCAGCAGTAAATGGTGGCACAAAGGTCCCCATTTCTAGTTGTGACATGTGAGCGGTTATAGTCGGCGCGGTTGTGGGAGCGGTTACTTCCATTTTCGTCGAAACCAGCATGGCCATCGTTGCCCCCACGGCCCGTTGATACACTAGCACCCACTGAAGGGGCGAATGCCCGTGTAATTTGTGCTTGTGAAGAGGATTGCAATGATTATGATGACATTCAAGCATCAGTATTGGCAGATTTAGTCATTATCTTCAAAGTTTTACCACTTAAATGCATGCACAAAAATGCGAATTTTTCCTAAGAAAAAGTTTACTGAAAATTGTTGCTAATCTTCATAATAATTGTTTTCACAAGAAAGGTTTTTAGAAAACAAGTGTTTGGATAAAGGTTTTAAAAAGTTTTGGAAGATTATGACAATCTCTTCCAAATGGTTTTTGTTTGAAAAATGCACAATGGAAATTTCTTCCAAAGGTTTTTGAATTGTTTTTTAAAAAGATACAATGGAAATTTCTTCCAAAGGTTTTTGAATTTTTTTTTTAAAATTATGCACAAACAGGGACCCATTGGACGTGCCAATTTGTTTACCGGTGTTTTTGGTAAACAATACATGTTGGTTTTGATTATTACGAGCAGGACCAAACCAGAGATCCTAGGACATGTTGTGCATTTATTTTTCAAGCGTTCATCAAGTTCATAGGTTGCTTTACGAACAAGACAAGACCGTGTAGCATCTTTCGACGGAAAAAGGGTTTTTAAAAGCAACGTAAATGCATTAAGTTTAAAATTGCAAAAACTTAAAGGAAAGATAAAGTACAATGCATTAAAAATAAAGGTGGTTCAACAAATCCTTTTACATACATTCTTTATGACTCTTTTCTGTCGTGCCAGTACTTCGAGTGTTTTAAAATTCTGTATCGGTGATTGACAACCTGTTTTCCCCATGGAAAACTATTATTTATACATAGAAAAATAACTAAAAATAAACTAATCTCACGATCAACACTTCTTCTATGTAGACAACCGCTTGTCTCCCACGTTCTTCATTGAGGAAACCACTTCTCTTTGAAATTCAAATCTTCCCGCTTCAACGAAAGTTGCTTGATTTCAACGGTTTTGCATCCCTGACTCATTTCTTGTCGAACCTTAAGGCTCTGTTTGGATTGATGGGTTGCAGTGGAATGGAATGGAATAGGATGGCATATAATAAAATTCCATTATTTGGACTGATGGGATGTAAATGGAATGGAACACAATGGAACCAATTCCATTCTATACAATTCAATACTTCAATTTCTCATTCCCCCCAATTTCGGGGGTATCCAATGGAATGAAACTTGTGTCTTGAAATTTTACTATTCTACCCTCATTTTAGTCACCTTCTGATCAAGTAAGATCAGTATCCGTATAATCAATTCACCTAGACGCAGAAGCTCCAAAGAGTTGCTTCTACTAAAATAAATTCTAGGCTTCATAATCAATTTCCCCTTGAGATACCCAAAGATCATGCCAACCTTGAGTTTTATCTTTCAAAAGTGCTTCTAGTTCCCCTCAATGTGGAACCAAACAGGCACTTAGAGTTATTCTCTCATGACAAGAAGCAGTTTCCATATTTTAAATTCAAGTACACTTTAAAAATTATAAACTAAGAAAAAAATATCATTTATGAAATTACTTTTTTTAGGGATTGTTTATGAAATTACTTGATAAATATAAAAGAAATATTCAACATCAATTACTATAAAATTTTAAAATAGCTAAAGAAAAACAATAATATTGCAGTAATATGGATGAATTTCAATGTAAAAAGGAAATATAAAAATATTAAGATAAAATAACTTATTGGGTGAGAAAAACACAACTTTAACATAAAAGAATTGAAAGTAATTTTGAGATTTCTTTATTGGTAACATGTACTTTGGGGACGAGAACACTGCACGGTTACCTCATTCAAAATGAAGAGTCTATGTTTTTAGAAGTTTGTCCCGAGATCAAACAAACTTAGAAAAGACAATATCAAATATAATCACCAATCTCAGTTACATATAGCTTACAATAGAAATTAGGATTGCCTCATTAAAAAATGTAACGAGGTTTGGATTGTTACCATGGAACCTTCAAAGGCTATATAGGTTCAAATGAACCCACACAACTTATATTTCCAACATAAAGAAAGATCTATGGCAGAGTCCAACGCATGTGGATTGTCCATCAAACACACCGGTAATACCACACTTCTTTTCTTTTAAGAAATACAAGTTTTTGGTCAAGCAGAGAAAAATATATCAAAACCTATCAAGAGTCCAATGTCCGATTTAAAACTGATATCTGCCCCGAATCCCCATTTAACAAGAAAACTTCTAGAGGAACATAAGGAGAAGACATTGATGCACCAAACCTATAGGAAGGTTGCAACATTTTGCTGCCTTTTGCACAAGATATTGTTCTAAGACGTGGTCCAGTTCTCATTTGCCATATCTGAAAGGACATTATCAATCAATGAAACAAGTTAAGAAAAACTCCAACTAGAAGCCAAGACCCTAGAAGGCTTGTTCTATTGTTCACAGTAAGTCGGTCATGAATGTTAAAATGTGTCAATGTCACACCAACCGTAAAAAGAACATATAATGAAGAATGCTAAGGTCACACCCCGATAATAATGAGCCAACTCATCCACTTTTTCTATTCCTTAACTTGGTACCGGTTTAATTATTTATTATTAATATTATTTGGAACTTAACATAAATAAATGTTCCTCTTCCTGCGCACTTCAAGTTCAACCTCCCACCCGTCTCTTCAAGTTCAAGGATTTAGTACAAATAAATTTACTGTGGAAACATGTTTTGGGAGACCATGACAACCATTATTTTTACTTCACATTTAAAAATCAAATTAAACCAAATCCAAATCACAAATTCACGGTTCAATCTCCGCAATCTTTCTTCTTCAATTCAGACATCAAAGTTAGAACCGTTTTCAGTTACTTTCACTCCCTGTTACTTTGTATTTGAACCCCATTAAAGGATTTCCATCTAGGTGCCCCTGTTTGCATATGGGTATTTGGTAAAATTTTAATCTTTGATTAAAATTTCATGGGGTTGTAAATAGGTTCTTTAATATCAAAGATGGGGCTAGATATGTACAAAAAAGGGCCATAAGGGCTTGGGACAGAGACCGATTGGAAGAACTGCCATTGAACTTCCTGAGATTGCACTGTGTTGGAGTTTTTATTTTCCGTTAACATTGCAGATAAATTCTAAAATAAAATGTAGTTTTCGACCTGTACAACCATTACTAGGTAAGGGAATAAAAGGTGGCTAATTATTATTGGAGTGTGTAAGCGGAGTGCGTTAGAGGGTGTGACCCTAGAAATACTCTTCATATCATTCTATAGTTACATATTTTTAATTTCAAAATTGCAGTGAAGGCTTTGGATGACTTTTGAGGTAGAAAAATATAAAGTTGAATAAAAGCCATACCTCGATAATTCCTTTTCTAGGTGCATGAATAGCCAAACACAAGCAGTAGTCACTCTTCATTGGTTCATAAGAAGTGGAGCTTGATGATGCTAAATCTTTATTCACCAACATCTCCATGAATAAACAGCTGGCATCCCTATATCCCTGCAAAATACTAAATTTTATATTAAGTGAATACAATGCCTTTTTTATTTGGAGATTTTTTGGAGGAGGGAAGGTCACAGACTTGGGACCAAAAGTTTTAAAAAAATAAACCTTCCACAAGCGAACCACCACAAGTGCTTGAGTATCAAGGAGTAATATGCGACCTAGTGAATCCGTTATAGCAGCCAATGTACCACTTGGTGATAAGGTTAGCTTTTCACCTTTCCTAGGATGATCCTTTATACATGTCAGAGGTGAAGCTGCATTGAAACATGAATTCAAAAGTCAGATAATTGGATTTAAATTTAGAAATGATGCAGCAAAAATGGAGCACATAGCTCTTAATTTTATCAGTTGATAGTTTTCTTGAAGCAGAAATGCAAAAGTCCATTAGTCCTGCTATAACTTTTTATCCCATAGATTAATGGACGGTTTTTAGCAAAGTATTCATGGTTTCCTCTGTTTCAGACTTCCTCATCAAATGACTTTTGCAAAGTCTGAATTTGCGGTAGGTTTTTTCTTCTAATAATAGTTAAGTTATATCAAGATAGCACCACCTTTCAAGTAGTATAAAATAATCATACTTAGCATGACACTATATGATTTTTGTTGTCTTAACTTTGGCCTGAGCATCTCTAACTCGATTATATGCACAATTATCTGCAGGTGTCTGTGCTTATTATAATAGAAAAGGCAACACTGAGACGAGTGTTACTCATACCTCGAGCAAATGGCTGAGGCTTCTGCTCCGATTTCTTTGGGGATTTCACTGGAGAAGTATGTTCACTCCGCCAAATCAACTTAGAAAATGACGCTATAGTGGAAAAAGTTGCAGGTACAACTTTAGACAAGATAGCTCCCACTAAAGACCTGCCTTTGTCCTCAGAAAGTCTTCCAAAGGATCAAACAAAACTCAATCAGTATAAACACAATGACAATAAAAAACTTTTGAGCGTATTTGAATGAGAAAATATAACAATGGTCCAATTACCTGTAAGCTGAAATCACAGCATCGTCTCCAACAGCCACTGCGCAATAATAACGTTGACTCGACTGCCCAATAATAAAAGCAGCTGAACTCAAATACCGGAAATAATATCAGAAATCTTCCATAATCTACTGTTCAAACACCCACAATCATATTTTCCTCAAATGACTTATTGTTTTCTATTTTTTACAATCCATGAAACAAATGTAATTAATATAACATGATTATTTAAAATAATTAATATTTTACCTGTTGTTCCATGAGTGGTGGAGGCATTATGCCAGTAATGGCTGCATCAGCACAAGTACCATACTTACCGATATTCCACAACTGGTAAGGTAATTTTTGTTGAGAATTATCAAAATCCTCAGAATCTTGGCCCTTTTGCTTTTGATTCCAAAGTTGAGCATGCGCTTCTTCAAACCATTTCTGCAGCATATTCTGCATTCACATTCACATAAAGACATTGCAAAGAAATACTATTAGAATCCTCGTACCACAATTCAGTTCAGACATACATTGGGTGGACAGTGAAAACTAACTACCTGAACAACAGAGCCATCAAAACGGGCAATGACACCTGGCATTATAAGACAAAACTCTTCTGAGGATGAACTATTATCTTGAATCAAATCTTTCTTTGTTCCACGAACTCTTAACTTCAAAACTCGTCCAGGATAAATCATCTAACGTGTGTTGTAATCAATCAATCAATCATTGATATTGATACACGAGTATAAAGAATTTTACAAAAGAAGTCAGATAGATATATTTACCTGCCTATGAATCAATTCAGCACGCAAGGAGTAAATGAGCAAGTAGCCAGAGGAGGTACCAGCGACGATGACGCGAATTTCGTCAAAGACCAACCATTCGACGGCGGAGATGAATTCGGATTCGATAGGGGACAAATCGGGTCGGATCCTGATTGGAGATTGGGAGGAATCGGATGACCATGAGAGGAGGAGGATGGTGGAGCGGTTGGCGAGGAGGATAGAGTGATTATCGATGGCGGAGAGAAGGTTCGGGTTGTCTACCACCCAACCGGGTTTTCCGGCTCCGACTTCACCCAATTCTTTGCACGCTATGCATCCTAACTCCTTCTTATACGATCGCCTCTTCATTCTTCTGCTTGCTTCCGAATCGCACCACCCTTTAACGTTCTCCTAATCTAAAACAATAGGCAAGTTGGTTAATTACAATACTCACTTTCACAGCAACTTAGAAATAAAACAATAGGCAAAATGATTTATCTCAGCTTTTTGCCTTCATATATTAGCAATTGTTTAATTTTTGTCCCCATTTCTTTTTTTTGAAAAAAATAAAAAGCCTTAAATATTTGAATGTTCCTGCAAATATGGCTCGTTTAAGTTTTCGTCCCTGTAAAAAAAAATCAGAAATTAGTCCCTGTAAAAAATTTTGTCTTTTAAAAAGATCCCTGGGCCCGTTTTAGCCATGACAGGTCATCAAAATGCCTACGTGGCACACGCTGACTGTGCCCACGTGGCATCTGACTGTTAATTTAAAAATTAAAAAACGATTTTTCTGTTTTTAAAATTAAAATAACTATTTAAAAAATAAACACTTAATTTAATTAAATTTAAAAAACTTGATATAATAGAAAGGGGGGAAAATTGAAACCCTAGTTTCAGATTTTCCCCCAAATCGTTTCATTCTACTCCTTCCTCTGTGTATTTCTCGTCGTCTTCCTTCATCCATTTGCAGATCCTTCTTCGTACACGGAATCGACGGCTGAGATTTAGCAAGATTTGGTTTTCGACAGTTGGGATTTATCAAGAGACTAGGGTTCGACGGCTGTGATTGTCTCCAACTTCGCTACAGTGAAAGGTAACTTCAATATTTATGATTTTTAATTGCAGTAGTTGTGTAAATCAATGTGTTGTTGACTTTTGTTTGTTGTCTTTGTTGTGGGGACCAAAACTTCAGTTTTTATATCTTACATATTGTCGTTTTGTTTTTTTTTTGCATGTGTAGTATGTCTATTAAGGTGGTTTTTCATCATGGAGGGTTGTTTGTAAGGGACTGGGTTATAATGTACAAGGGTGGGAAAGAAAATGTGGTGGATATAGATATTGATAAGTGGTCTTATTTTGAGCTGAATGGGTATGTCAAAGATATATGGCAAGAATTTAAGTATGATAACGGGTTTAGGATGTGGTGGATTGTTGAAGAAGATGTTGATTTTAAACTGGTTAGGGTTGATGAAGATGCTGATGCAATCAAGGAGTATGCTTCATTCAAACAAAGAAAGGTTGATATATACATTGAGCATGATGTTATTGAGAGTGTTGGTGGTCTGGTTTTTTTCCCCAAATATATTGCTGGAGAAGATGAGTTTGGGTCTGTTAACAGGAAAGGGAAGGACAATGTTGCTGATAAGGACAATGTTGCTGATAAGGCTGGGTCTGTTTGTAACACCCCGTTTCCCAAAACAACATAATAATATAAATAAAAATCAGAGTTCAACAAATACGGGCATGTCACACTACTTTTCAAAATTTATTTAAATAGAATATAAAACTATTCAAATACCAACAAAGCATCTTTATAAAATTCGACAGCGGAAATCTTTAATTTAAATTCATCAACAACATACTACAACCAAATCCTTGGCACAAAGGCCTTAACATAATGAAAATTATTCAATGATAATAAATCTCCAACATCATGGTTCAACAAATGATACATAAGGAATGAAAGTATTAAACAGCAATAATCCCATCCCGTTACGTATCAGAGCCCTAGACACTTGAGCCGACATCCTACTAGTCTTCGTTACCTGCACTTGCCCACAAGGCGGCAATTCCAACAGAAGGGGTGAGATTCTCAAACAATAAATAATAGAAGTATAACTTATCAATGAATCTAACACCCTAACATCAACAAAGTAATTCAGTAAACATCTTTTATAATAAATCAACAACATCAACATCACCTTCAACTCGACTAACAACAACGACAACGACTCACCAACAACGACTCCGACAATGCACCGACGACAACAACAAATGCAATATGCATGTGGTACCATTTTACGCGCGTTGAATGACAAGCATTCCAGGGCATGAGCCCTCAACAATTGGATGGTTAAAGCATCCCAGGGCATAAGCCCTCAACGGGTGAACGATAAAGCGTTCCAGGGCATAAGCCCTCAACGGTTGAATGATTAACATTCCAGGGCATGAGCCCCCAACGATGCATATGAGTATAAAATGAACTCAATGGTGTATATCAGCATACAACCAACAACAACAACGACAACTACTATGACAACAACAACTGTGCCTAAATCATTTAAGACACCCTAAGGCTACTCGCCTTAGGCGAGCTAGGGGCGAGCTGGGAGCGAGTAGAACTGGGAGCTCTCGGCCTTTTTGACATTTTTCTCACCAAAACTTCATTTTTAAGCTCACTAATCATCTTTTTAATCTGAAAATTGTCCCAGTCATCTCTAAAAATATTAAGGTACACAAAACTATCCATCCCACGCCCTATAACAACATTTCCAAAATCAGATTTTTCTAAGGCCCTACTCGTCGTGGCTGTAACGCCCCATTTTTATTTAATTATTTTTTAGTTGATGTTTGAGTATTTTTATATGATTTTATATGACTATATTTGACATATATGATTTAGATATGATTTTATGTGAAATATATGACTTGGTATGAATTGTGGGATATTTGGTGTGATGATAATTTATTATATGATTTATGGTGTTGTGTTTTATTTAAATAAATGTTGTTTGATTATTTTATTTATTTAATAAAAAGGTAGAAAATAGTATTATTTGGTTTAAAGGGAATTAAGTATAATTATGAGGAATAAGTGGGAGTTAAGGAAATAAGAGGGGGTTATAGTTTACAATAAAAAGAAAAGGAGAGTCAGAAAGAGTTTTACATACAATTGAAAAAAAAGAGAGAGAAAGTGAGTTTTTGAGAGAAGAAGAGGAGAAAACCTAGAACCAAGAGAAGAGGCTAGAAGAAGAGAGAAGAACGCAGCTTAATTCAGGAATCATAATCTAAGGTAAGGGTGGGATTCCTTCAATAATATGTATATATAATTTTGATTGTTGATGAAATTGTGTTCTAGGTTTAGGGTTTAGAAAGTTTATGATAATTGATATGATGTGATGAATTGTGTTGTTTAATGCATGTTTCTGTGTTATTTTGATTGTTATGTTGTATATAGAACCTGTAAACATTGTTCTCTATCAAATTTGGGAAACGGGGTGTTACAATTGGTACCAGAGCAGGTCGGTCCGTCCGGCCAAGTAGTAGAGTCGTGTCGAGCCTAGTAGTGTTGTGTGACAGCTTTGTACTGTCTTTTGTTGTCCTAATTGTTGTTTGTTGTGTAGAGAACTAAGGTGCTGAAGTCTTATCCAGAATTGTTTGCATGAGGTTCATTTTCGAGGACGAAAATTCTTTAAGTTGGGGAGAGTTGTAACGCCCCATTTTTATTTAATTATTTTTTAGTTGATGTTTGAGTATTTTTATATGATTTTATATGACTATATTTGACATATATGATTTAGATATGATTTTATGTGAAATATATGACTTGGTATGAATTGTGGGATATTTGGTGTGATGATAATTTATTATATGATTTATGGTGTTGTGTTTTATTTAAATAAATGTTGTTTGATTATTTTATTTATTTAATAAAAAGGTAGAAAATAGTATTATATGGTTTAAAGGGAATTAAGTATAATTATGAGGAATAAGTGGGAGTTAAGGAAATAAGAGGGGGTTATAGTTTACAATAAAAAGAAAAGGAGAGTCAGAAAGAGTTTTACATACAATTGAAAAAAGAGAGAGAGAAAGTGAGTTTTTGAGAGAAGAAGAGGAGAAAACCTAGAACCAAGAGAAGAGGCTAGAAGAAGAGAGAAGAACGCAACTTAATTCAGGAATCATAATCTAAGGTAAGGGTGGGATTCCTTCAATAATATGTATATATAATTTTGATTGTTGATGAAATTGTGTTCTAGGTTTAGGGTTTAGAAAGTTTATGATAATTGATATGACGTGATGAATTGTGTTGTTTAATGCATGTTTCTGTGTTGTTTTGATTGTTATGTTGTATATAGAACCTGTAAACATTGTTCTCTATCAAATTTGGGAAACGGGGTGTTACAGTGGCGAGTGGTTTTGCTCGCGAGGCGGGCTAAGAACATTGCTCACTCGCCATGGCGAGTCATGCTGCTCGCCGCGGCGAGCGATGAATGTCAGCACGGGCAGAATGCAGTTTTCTCCCAAAAATCCCATTTTTCTCAATTTCCAACCCCAAAGCAATCCACAAAAATGTAATAAAGTTCTGCCTATAACCTGATTGCATTCTAACATCATTACAGTACAATCTACACCATTAATCTCTCATAATCATACTCTAAACCTAATTCCCAATTTTCATAAATTTTCCACAATTTCATGTTAAATTCGAAATCCAAGATATACAATCTATTACTATTGAAAGATAATCTCACCCTTACCTGATTTCAGCGAATTCTACAGCAAAATGGATGGATTTCTCTCTTCCTAGTTCTTCCCTTGGCTTCTTCTCTCTTTCTCGCAAAAAGCTTATGTTTTTTCTCTGGTACGTGAAAATGTGCTACAGACTTCTATTTTTCTTTTTCCCCCAAAACATAACTTCTCTTTTCCCTTAACTCCCTCCTAAATTTCATTTAATTCTCATTAACCCCCTCCTTAACTCTAATAATTCTAAATAACTATTATTTTCCTTAATTCAAAAATAATATTATTACCCCACTACTATTTATTTAAATAACAAATAAACATTCAATTAGATAATACATCAATAAATCACATAAATTATTTTAAAGCATATAAAATACTTAAAAATCAACTAAAATGAATAAATAACAACTAAGGCGTTACACTGTTAATGGGAAAGGGAAGGAAAAGGTTGTATATGATGAAGAGTATGATGAAGATTATGATGACACTTATGAGCCTGATGATAATAGTGATTGTAATAGTGATGATGACCTTAGAGGATTCACATTTGATGATAGTGAAGATGAAAGAGGTATCAGTTGGGATGATGGCTTTATATTTGCTGATGAGATAGCTGTGAATGGTAAGGAGAATTTGATGATTGAAGCTGGTTCTTGTAGCGGTGAAGGCCCAAGTCAAGATACACAGATGTTAGATGGAGGTAAAATTGATGCTGAGTATGTTAGTGATGAGTTAGGAAGTACTGACCCTAATGATTCTGACAGTGAGAAAGGTCATGTTTATGACAAGTTTATGATGGAACAACTTGGCGCAAATTATAAGTTTAAGGTTGGCATGGAGTTTAAGTCAACAAAAGAGTTTAAAGATGCAGTACTTGAGTGGACTATCTTAAATGGGTGGGAGTGCAAGTTTGTGAAAAATGACAAAGAAAGGTATAGGGTAAAATGTAAGAATGACTGTGATTTGGTATGGGGACCACACATGTGCAAGGACATTGGAAAATAGCTCTGCTACCTCTAAGTGGGTTACAAAAGCTGTCCTACCAAAGATGCTTGGTTCTTCTACCAAGTTAAGAGTGACAGACATCATGAAAGATCTAAGAAGGGATCAAGCTGTGGGAGTTACTTTTGCAAAGGCTTGGAAAGCAAAGAAGGAAGCACAAAAAATTATTGATGGTGATGCTGCTAAACAATACACACTGTTATGGAGATATGCAGCTGAGATTTTGAGGGTAAACGACAAAAACACTGTGAAAATCAACACTGAAAGACTAGCACCAACACTTCAGCCCAGATTTGGTTCATTCTATTTCTGCTTTGACGGTTTGAAACTAGGGTTCTTGACTGGATGCAGACCATTCATTGGTGTTGATGGGTGTCACCTGAAAACACAATATGGTGGTCAATTATTGATAGATGTTGGAAGAGATGCTAATGATCAATATTATCCGTTGGCCTTTGGTATTGTTGAAGTGGAGAACAAAGAAAGCTGGAGATGGTTCTTAACACTGCTACTTGAAGATATAGGGATTGACAGAAAATGGGTTTTCATTTCAGATCCACAAAAGGTATATTTCATACTCTTATCTATTTTTGTTGTTTTGTTACTTAATTTACTGATGAACCATAATTATGTAATAATGATTCTGTTTTGCTTTTTAAGGGGTTGATGTCTGTGTTTGATGAGTTAGTTGAAGTTGTTGAACATAGACTGTGTTTGAGACACCTTTATGCTAATTTCAAGAAAAAGTTTGGTGGAGGAACTGCAATTAGGGATTTGATGATGGGGGCAGCTAAAGCAACCTATTATCAGGCATGGGAAGAGAAGATGATGCAGCTTAAGGCATTAGATGCAGGAGCATGGGAGTGGCTTATGAAGCATGATACTAAGTTGTGGTGTAAGCATGCATTTACCTACTACTTTAAATGTGATGTTTTAATGAATAATATCTCAGAATCTTTTAATTCCACAATCTTGCTTGCTAGAGACAAACCAGTCATATTTATGTGTGAATGGATTAGAACTTATTTGATGAATAGAATTTCAACTCTTAGATCTAAGGTTGGTGCTTGGCAACATAGGATAATGTCAATGCCTAGGAAAAGACTTGATAGGGAGGTTTCACTTAGTGGGGAACAGATACCAATTTGGAGGGTTGCTGATGAATTTGAGGTTGGGAAGTTGTATGGAGGTTTCCAATACATAGTTGATATAGGGAAGAAAACATGTACTTGTGGTTTTTGGGAGTTAGTGGGGATCCCATGCAGGCATGCTGTAGTTGCAATGGGAAAAAGGTCAAGGAAACCAGAAGACTATGTGGATGATTGTTACTCAAAAGAAACATATGAGTTATGTTATAGCTTTAGTGTTAGTGCAATCAATGGACAAGACATGTGGCCAAAGGTTGAAGTGGAAGATATGCTTCCTCCAACCTACAAGAAAGGTCCTGGAAGACCAAAGAAGCTAAGAAGGAGGGAACCTGATGAACCTGATGCCAGAAAATACAAGAGGCAGAATACAAAGTATAGGTGCACAACCTGCAACCAATTGGGTCATAACAATAGAAGTTGCAAGAGTTCAAGTGTTAACCCAGAGGCTCAGAAGAGAAAGGTAATTTTTTAAGGTAACAATGTTTACATACTATTAATGATTTAACTATGTAATAATGTATCAATCTTATTTTTTTTGTTTCATAGAGGAAACCACCAAGGAATGAAAGACAGAATGTACCAGTGAATGATCAACCTGCACCAGTGACAACTGAACCTGCTCCAATTCATAATGAACCAACTGAAACTGCTCAACCTGCAGAAGCTGCTAACAATGTTGCTCCAAATGTGCCCACTAAGTCTACACATAAGAAATCAAAAACTGTGAAATCCAGGTGTAACACCCCGTATCCCAAAACATCGTAATAATAAGAAACATAATCAGAGTTATTCCACAAGCGGGCATGTCACACTGCTTTTCAAAATTTATTAAATAGAATATAAAACTATTTAAATACCAACAAAATCATTCTTATAAAATTCTGCAGCGGAAATATTATTTTAAAACCATCATCATTCAAATACAACAAATCCTTGGCACAAAGGCCTCAACAATTAAAATATTATTCAACAATTAATAATCCAACAACCAGGTTCAACATTTGATACATAAGGAATGAAAGAAATAAAACAACGAATTTCCCATCCCGTTACGTATCAGAGCCCTAAGACACATGAGCCAACATCCTACTAGCCTTCATTACCTGCAAGTTACCCATACGAAGGGCAACATTTTCAAGCAGAAGGGGTGAGTTTCACAATCAAAAATAATATATATAAATAATTCATCAACTTGAACTAAAAACAACAACAGCACAACAACAAGTATCATCAAGTCCATACATATATGGCATCAACATCTATCAACAATAACTACATCATTTATATTAGAATTATAACAACAACACTAGTGGCGACAACTCACCAACAACAACCTCGACATCAACGACTACCCAACGACAACTCACTCTGACAACAACAATGCAACGACATCAACAACAAATGCAATATGCATGTGGTACCATTTTACGCGCGTTGAATGACAAGCATTCCAGGGCATGAGCCCTCAACAGTTGGATGGTTAAAGCATCCCAGGGCATGAGCCCTCAACAGGTGAATGACTAGCATTCCAGGGCATGAGCCCTCAATGGTTGAATGATTAACATTCCAGGGCATGAGCCCCCAACGATGCATGAGTATGAAAGACTCAGTGGTGTATATCAGCATACAACTCAACGACAACAGCAACGACAACGACAACAACAATTGTGCCTAAATTATTTATGACACACTCCACAACTTAGACAATCAACGACTTAGCAACTTGGATGACAGTAACAACAACGTTAACAACAAAGACAACCTTAGCAACTTATACGTTAATCAATTACATTAATATCAAATTCCAACACATTCTTCAAAAGCAGATCAAGTTTGATCAATAAGACATAAGCCAAATACTCATAAAACACCTCAACTGAATCCCTAATACTTAAGTTTGAAGTTGGGAAACCAACCATAAGTTTTTCGACTAACTTGGGACTAGTTATGTTAAGTTTTCTTAAAGTTTTCTAGAGACCCACTTGGACTATTTTCATCATAACTCAAAATCTAAAAATCATTTTCAAGTCCAACCAAGGCCATTAGAAAGCTAACTCAATTATCTACAACTTTCATGTTTACGTCAAAAGCCAATTCAAAACAGAAATGGGTGAAAAAGTATGCAAAACGTGAAAACTGAAGTCCTTCCAGCACGCACGAAAACAGAAAGTTGGCACGGCCCGTGCTAAATCACGCACGGCCGTGCTCAGCTGGGAGCACAGGTTTTACATTTTTCTTTTCCGGTTTCACTATTTCGCGCGTAAAAATCGAACCGTTAAGCGGATTTCAATGCCGTTTTCGCCTACCCGCTCTTGACACTTACCTCTATCATAATCTACAGAAAAAAAAATTCAAGTTTCCACCTCCCAAAATCGATTTCCCAAACCTCACATAAACACTTGTTTGTAAAACATTCAAACACCGACTTTCCAAGTGAAAATCCCATTCTTCATCAACCTAACCCAAAAATTGATCAGGAATCACTGCATATATGTACTCTATGACTTAAACATCACTTTTCTACACCAATTACATGAAATTCATACAGTTTCTACCATTTTTTATTAAACTTAACCTAATTTCCAAAATCCCAAGAACACCATTTTCAATTCAATTTCAGAAATCATATACATATTATTAATTGAAAGTTAGCCTCACCCTTACCTGATTAGATGAACAACAACAAGCTACAACAATTCAATCCTCTTGGCTAATTCCCCCTTTGTTCTTGGTTCTCCCTTTTTCTCCCAAAACTGGTTCTCTTTTCTTTTTACGTGAAACTTTCTTACTGACCTTATATTTCCTTAACTCCTATTTTCATTAACTCCCTCTAAATATTTCACTTAACTCACATAACTACTAATAACTTACAATAACTCCCCACATTTTCAAATAACTATTATTTTCTCCTATTTCACTTAAATAATAAAAATAATCACTAATTATCATATAATAGTAACAATAATCATTTAATCAAATATCACACACCACATATCCACATAAATCATCTAAAAATCAAATAAAATATTCAAAAGCAACCAAAAATAATAAAATAAAAACTAGAGCGTTACACCAGGTATCTGTCAGCAAAGAACAAACATGTGAAAACTAGAGATGTGAATTCATTGGTGTCTCAAGCTGTGGAACCTGTCAACAACAATGTGAATGCTAAACCTGCCAACAATAATGTGAGTGCTGAAGCTACCAACAACAATGTAAATGCTAAAGCTGCTAAGGTCCAAAAAAAGGTATGTCTTCTTATGTCACTTTATTATGCATTACATATAAAGGTCCATAGAAAGCTGCTAAGGTCCATAGAAAGGTGCATTAGATGTTTGATTTTGACTGAGTGTTGATATTATTGACAGAAAAAACATGCTGAGATGGTGTATGATGTTAACCATCTGAAAAAGAGGGCAAATACCATATTGACATGGCATGGAAGAAGGTGTGAGCCATCTAACCAAATGTCATCTGCAAATGTACCAAAATATAATCTCAACAACTTAAGGAGGAGTGGCAGAACTTGTTACTTTGGGCCACAACCTAAACCAGGTGCACCAGGAACTATGGAGACAAATCCAATTGAAATTGGGAAAGAAGATGGGGAATTACCTTAGGAGAATTGAGGATGCTTAAGTGTGTTGTGAACTTTTATTATTATAATGTTATTGTAATGTAATGGCTTGAACTTGTTACTTCAGTTGCATGTTATTTTGATGTAATGGCCCAAAACAATGCCTTCTATTTTGGATGTAATGGCTGTTAATATGCCATATGTTTTGTATGTATTGACTTAAATGACTTCTATTTATGAATGTCTTCCATGACTTATTTTGTGAAAGCTCATTACTATCATATTACTGCTTTAAACACACAGTTATTACTATAAAACAGGGAAATCAATTCACTAAATAGTAACCAAAATGTTGTTCAATTTCCATTAAATTCAGTTCATAACATCTGAAATTCATTACACATAAACTAACAACTTAGCATAACAACTATTCTAAATGTTGTTGGCCAAACCATTACAACTTTGATTCATAACACAAAACTAGAATAACAACTTAGATTAGAATAACAACTATTTCTAATTAACCCTACCACATTACATCATCAGTTCTTAGCATAAACACACAAAATAAACCAACTAATCATCAAGGCTAATGCCATCCACATGACTTTGCTCCTCTAAGCCCTATACTTTGTCTTCCACTTATCAACTTCAATGGACTCAAATGTCTTCATAACTTCTTCAATGTTGCTGCATTTAGAACAAGCTTGTTGGCTATTGACTGCTTCCACACCTGACCTCCCTGACCTATCGTGCTCCACTAACATCCATAACAGGTTCAACATGAATCATGGGTGTAACCCCTGGTATAATGTCATCATCCCATAAAAATAGCTCACAAGTTTGACCATTCTGTTACAATTTACGACATCAAACAATCAGAAATTCAATATCAGTAGTAGCTATCAGTTATACATCAAACAAGCTTAAATATCACTAACCTTCCTGTTCCAATTACGACATTTCCAAAATCTACGCTGTCATACCCTCATTTTGGACCTAAAAATACTTGTTCAAATTTCCTTTCTGTTTCTGATTATTTCAAATTTACTATGTCTATGTTACA
This sequence comes from Medicago lupulina, assembly GCA_958299785.1. NCBI lineage: Eukaryota > Viridiplantae > Streptophyta > Magnoliopsida > Fabales > Fabaceae > Medicago > Medicago lupulina. The sequence continues at coordinate 37,535,821 of OY283143.1, read as the reverse complement.
ATTTTCTACTGTGCTTCAAACGCACATTGTACTGTCCCTGTCTCTAAATCTTCTTGCATATAAAACTATCCAGAATGTCTGCTCGCATTACAAGTCATTAAAGAGAGCTTCTAAAACCATTGCATATTTTCCTGCATTTTTGTTCCAAATTCTGCATAAAATCATACAAAAGGGTATTTTGGTCATTTCCTACAAAGGAACCCATTTTTAGTACCTACAATTTGTCTCTGAGTCTTTTCAACCTGTCTGCATGAATCATTTATCAAATTTTAGCTAAAAATCACTTTCGTTTCGCATCTGAGTCAGTCTGAGTCGTTTTAGTCCTTAGGGGGCATTTTGGTCTTTTCACATCAAACAATTTTTTGACAGAGAGGTATTTTGAAATACCTCATTTTGGTAGTTTGTTCGTTTTAGTCCGTTTTTATCATTTTTAACTGTTTCACTTTACGTTTTTTCAAATTACATCTTTTTTCCAATATTATTTTGTTTTTTTTACAAATAAGTCTAAATTTTGTTTTAATTGCAAATGAGTCCAATTTTAACTTCAAAACAGTCCTTGTTTCTTTCAAATTGCAGTTTAGTCCTTATCTTTTTTAAATTGCATTTTAGTCCTTGAGTTTTCTTTACAGCATTAGTCCAGATGCCACGCAAGCAAATACCAGTCCAGGTGTCACATTTCCATTGGTCCAGAGGCCACATGGCAGCCTATATAAGGCCGGTTACTGTACCAGTCAGGGAGGTCCACAGAATCAGCGCCACATCACAAACAACTCACAAATTTCTCTCTCCATTCAGTTGGATCAAAATCGTAACAAACTCAGAAAGGTTGAAGAACAAGTTCACAAACCCTAACCGTTTCAAAACCAAAATCAATGGAGTTTTTGTGCAGCTCTCAGAGATTCGACTGAATCTTCATCATCAAGCTGTGATTCCTGCAATTCAAGCGCCAAATCCATCGCCAGAAGCAACGAATCCGGCGCGATCGCAGAAACCCTAAGATCGAGAAGAAGAAGAGGGAAAGAATTTCAAAGTTTCTGAACCGGTTAAGAAGAAGAAAGACAAAATCACGGTTTATTTCCGGATTTTCAGCAAGAATCTGCAAAAACAGAATCGAATCAAAAGGTTTCTGAAGATTCAAATCCAAGTCTCCGAATAAAACCAGGTGAAAATCAAAAACTTACCTCTTCATACTCATAAATAACAACGAATCCAAATCAACGTAGATCCGTAGGAATTTAAACGAGTCTGGTTCAAAAAAACTTTTCGAAACCCTAAAAATTTTCCAAAACCGTAAAAGATTCCAAGGTTTACAACGAGTAACAATCGTTGTAAACCAACGAATCCATAAACAAATTCATTTAGAAAAGATTCGAACCAAAAAAACGGAACCAAAACAGTTTGAAATCCGGGAACAAGATTCAAGATCGACGTTGATTCAGTTGATGCATGTGGTTTCTAGGAGCAGATTCATGTTTAGAACAATAAGACGAAGGGATTAAGCCATGATTCATGTGTTTCTGGGTTGGTTTGAGCAATTTAGGGTTAGGGTTTCATCAATGGCCGCCGGAGTGAGAAGGGAGAAGAGAGAAGAGAAAAGAGAAGAGAGAGAACGTTGTAAAAAAAATGAAAGAAACCGGGTTGGAGCCTTTTATATAAGGCGTTGGACTGGGTGGGTTCTGACCCGATCCAGCGCCCCACGCTGTGGACCCTTAGATCTAGATCCTAATGGATCCGGATCAATCCAACGCCCCAGAGGCGTTCTGGAGATCCGGATCCATCCACTTGTGTGGGTTTGGGCCGGGTACCCTAGGTTTTTTCTGCTTTTCTTTTCAGTTCTTAACTTTCTTGCTATGTGCACCCCTGTGCTTGCTATTTGGACCTCCTGTGCGTTTTGATTTCTTTATAAAAATCTCAAAAATTTACTATGTGTTCTTGGTATGTTTTTGGCAGTTTTGTGATATTTTTACATGTTCAAAATTGATGGAAATAATATGCGTTAATTTCTCTTTCGATTTGTATATTTTGTGTGTTTTGTGTAAATCTTCTTGTATGATTTTTGATCCGAAATTTGTCATGTGATGTTGATGTTTGGCACTTAATTTTATGATGAATTTACCTCTGATTTTGTGCTAATTCATTCAATTGTGTTAATTGATTTTTTTTTGTTTACAATTTTTGTAATTCATTCAATTGTGTTAGTTGATTTTTGTTTACAATTTCGCAATATTTTCAATTGTGTTAATCAAATCCTTGTTTGCGTTTTTTACCATATGTTCAATGTTGTTAGTTTGATGTTTGTTCGCCGTTTTCTTGCAATCTTTGTCTACAATTTTTACAATATGATTAATTTTGTTGAGTTTGATCTTTGTTTACAATTCTTTTTTACAATATGTTCAATTTTGTTAGATTTGATCTTTGCTTGCAATTTCTTTTACAATGTGCTCAAATTGTGTAAGTTTGATGTGTGTTTTCCATCTTTTACAATTTCTCCCCAACCTTGTTAAAAATGGGATTTTGTTTGCTTTTTTGCTATATTTTCAATGTTTAGTGTGGCAATATTTTCAATCTTGTTGGTATAGTTGGTTAGTTTTTATTTACAAGTTGGCATGCTAGTTTCTAATGTTAAAAAATTACCTTTTAGTTTCATGACCTTGTAAGTGATGTTAGTTTGTATGCATTTTTCTTTCCATCCTTCCATACCTTATCATTACCTTTCTTTGCTTAAAATTTTACTACCATTTCATATTACTTCACTAACCATTTTATGTTTCATGCATATTGAAAGCCCCAATTCCATCTCCATTCCTTTAAGTTTAGGTTCCATTCAATTTCTCAATGTTTAGGTAGTTTCTTTATTTTAATTTCTTGCAAGATCATAGAATGTAAACTAGGACCAATGTAAAGGACAATGGACACTATAATGATGTACATCGACACAAGCACCGACACGCACACACGTTGTATGATCTAACGCTAGGTGTATGTTTAGGAAGCGCGAAACTTAGAAAAAAATCATTTTTCAAAAAGTGTTAATAATTCTGTCACTTAAAAACCTTTTTCAATAAACCTTGGAGTCAAAACTCCATTGTATTTTCTTTTCTTTTTCTTAATCAAACCCAAATGAAAATAATCCATACTTAGACTTTTTGTAAATAATTGACCAACCTCACCGTTTTATTTTCTCAAGCCTTTACGGCCTCTTCCTCTTCTTCAAAACCTTTTTCTAAAAAAAAAAAAACTAAAATGAATCAAAACTCACAAAGCTTTTCGAGAGAGAACTACATGGAGTTTAATCCCTTAAAAGGGTATGTAGGCAAGAGGTCAAAACCTCTCCAAGTCCAATAAAAAAAAAATCCCAAACACTTCTTTTCCCCATTCTTAAAAACTACTCTTTTCAATAAATAGCATTAAAAATAAAGCGTAAAATATAAATCCGGAAAAACGGCTCCTATAGAGTACTATAGTCATTGCGGGTGCCTAACACCTTCCCGTAGCGAAAATTGCCCCGAACTTAGAATTTCTAAGGGTTTTTCTCAATTTTACCCTTCCCCAAAAAAATAGAGACATCAATGATTGAAAGGTTCAAGCCTAATTAATGACTTGACACCCGAAAATCGCGATGACAGAAATGGCGACTTTACTGGGGACTTTAGGGCTACGCCTAGTTTTTCATGCTTTATGTTTTACGCTTTACTTTATTGTTATATGTAAATATTTTCATGCAACGTGTGGGGAGAGAATATCAAAAGTCCTATACCCGGGCTGAGTGAACTTAAGATTAGGAAGAGATATAATCGACAATCCAATCCGGGGATTGCCTCGTGTATTGGGTTATGCGATCAATCTCACATAGCTGAGGCATTTTGGGGGTGATGTTGTCGGCGTGTGTTGTCATGCTTAGGCACTTTACTTCCAATTGACCGATGATGCTATGGACTGTAGTTACCAAACCCATCTTTGGCCTTTTCTTAAGACGTAGTGCGGTGGCTAAACCGAGCGTTGTTTCGAAATTTAGTCGTCACGCGATACTACACTCAAACTAGACCTTCTTACAAATAATCATGGAACGGGCGTCGCCTTGTGCTACCATGATATGCGTAAGAGAGGTTGCAGTTTAGGAACCTTATTAGAACCATGGTTACTACTATCAAAGCCCTAGTCTCACCGGACATCGTGTCCATCCGCAGCTCCGCAGCTGTGAACCTTAGCCCACCGTGTTTTCTTTAACCAAAATCATGCATTCAAGGTTTCACTCCTTTGGTGATTGCTAAGGATCTTTATCTCAAGACCTCCGATGTGTCCAAGAATCTCATTACCAAATCTCACATTCAAGGTTTCACTTCGAAGTACTTACTCGAGCAAGCTAATCTCGAATCTACTTGTCAGGACACTCTTGAGGCTATTCTCGCACTACTTATCTACCGGCTCATTCTCTTCCCGAATCTTGACAACTTTGTGGACATGAATGCTATTGAGATTTTCCACTCCAAGAACCCAGTTCCTACTTTGTTAGCTGACACGTACCATGCCATCCATGATCGGACTCTCAAAGGTCGTGGATATATTCTTTGCTGTGTGCCTCTCCTATATAGGTGGTTTATTTCTCACCTTCCAAGTTCTTTCCATGCCAACTCGGAGAATTGGTCTTATTCGCAGCAGATTATGGCTCTCACCCCCGATGAGGTGGTTGGGATCACTCCGGCAGCTCGAGTCAAGGAGATTATCACTGGGTGTGGAGACTTCCTCAATGTACCTCTTCTCGGTACCCGGGGAGGAATCAACTACAATCCTGAGTTAGCCATGAGACAGTTCGGTTTCCCTATGAGAGCAAAGCCCATCAATCTTGCTACATCCCAGGAGTTCTTCTACTATTCCAATGCCCCCGCCGGGCAAAGGAAAGCTTTTATGGATGCTTGGTCTAAGGTTCGAAGGAAGGATGTGAAGCATTTGGGTGTGAGATCCGGTATCGCTCATGAGGCCTATACTCAGTGGGTGATAGATCGAGCCGGAGAGATTGGCATGCCTTATCCTGCTATGAGGCATGTGTCTACGTCTATTCCGTCCAGGCCATTACCTTTGCTTCCCGCAACCCAGGAGATGTATCAGGAGCATCTAGCTATGGAGAGTCAGGAGAAGAAAGCGTGGAAAGCCCGATACAATGAAGCCGAGAACTTGATTTTGACTTTGGACGGTAGAGATGAGCAGAAGGATCATGAGAATCAAATGTTGAAAAGAGAGCTAGCCAAAGCTAGGAAAGAACTCGAGGAAAAAGATGAGCTACTTATGAGGGATTCCAAGAGAGGTAGAGGTCGTCGGGAATTCTATGCCAGATACTGCAGTTCGGCTCCAGAGTCTGATTCTGAGGATTACCCTGTCACTTCATAGGCTTAGATGATTATGTTGTTTGTATTATGTTTTGAGGCCCACTCCCCTTGGCTTAATATTCCAAAACGATTTATCTCTACAGCTTTCTAGTCCCTTCATTCTTTCCTAATAATGTTTACAAGATTTCTAATTTGTCTAAGAGATCCTTTCGATAACCAAAACGAGTCATTTTTGCATCTGCATTTGTACATATCATGCATCATATGCATCATTCATCGGTCACGAAAAACTTCCAAGTGCTCATTGCCTCCTGGTTCTTCTGCCGCAGTGTGAAAAGTGGCTCGTGCTCGAAATATTGATCAACCTGCCAGAGTTCATCAGACTAGACAATACAAAAGAAGGAATCAGGTAGCTATGGAAGAAGAGAACGCGCAGCTCCGTACCGAATTGGCTTCTTTGAGGGAAGAGCTGGCTAAAGCTCACGATGTTATGACCGCTCTGTTGGCTGCCCAGGAACAACCAGCCTCGTCTGCTCCGGAGACCGCTGAGGCAATTCCAACAGCATCTCTTGATGACCGCTTTGCTATGCCGAGGGGATACCCTTACGAACTCCCACCTTTCTTTGCTCCTAGTACTGCAGCGGGTACTTCTGGTGCTGCCAATGGTAACCAAATCCCCATCCCAGAGCATGCCTCTCTCCACACTACTCTGCCTCAGTCAACTGTCTTCACTGATCCGATCGTACATTCTATGCCTCAAAGCACCAACACCGATACTCACCGTGGGAAGTCTCCCATGACCGGAACTATGGAAGAAAGGATGGAGGAACTTGCTAGAGAACTCCGTCGTGAAATCAAAGCTAACCGTGGAAGTGGTGATCTTGTCAAGACTCACGATCTCTGCCTAGTGCCAAGGGTAGATGTCCTTAAAAAATTCAAAGTCCCAGAATTCGACCGATACAATGGACTGACTTGTCCTCAGAATCATATCATCAAGTACGTCCGGAAGATGGCTAACTACTCAGACAATGATTCGCTCATGATCCACTGTTTCCAAGACAGTTTGATGGAAGACGCTGCAGAATGGTATACTGGTCTGAGTAAAGATGACATTCGTACCTTCGATGATTTGGCTGCCGCTTTCAAGAGTCACTATGGGTTTAACACCAGATTGAAGCCAAACAGGGAATTTCTCAGATCCCTCTTCCAGAAGAAAGATGAAAGCTTCCGTGAGTATGCACAAAGGTGGAGGGGGGAAGCCGCCCGTATTACCCCTGCTCTAGATGAAGAGGAAATGACACAGACGTTTCTGAAGACGCTGAAGAAAGACTATGTTGAAAGGATGATCATTGCTACTCCGAGTAACTTCTCCGAGATGGTCACCATGGGAACCCGCCTAGAAGAAGTTGTCAGAGAAGGTATCATTGTGTTCGAAAAGGGTGAATCCTCCATAAACGCGCCAAAGAAGTATGGCAATGGCCATCACAAGAAGAAAGAGACAGAAGTCGGGATGGTATCTACCGAGACCAATCAATCCATGGCCGCCGTTGCTCCCATCAATGCTACTCAACTGCCTCTGCCGTACCAATACATGCAATACGCCCAACATCCGTTCTTTCCACCATTCTACTATCAGTATCCTCTACCACCGGGCCAGCCTCAGGTCCCTGTCAACGCCATCGCTCAGCAAGTGCAACAACAGCCACCGGTTCAACAACAACCACAACAGCAGCAAGGCCCTCAGGCCCGACCATCTTTCCCTCCGATACCAATGCTATATGCTGAATTGCTTCCAACTCTGCTGCACAAAGGGTACTACACAACCTGACCCGGCAAGTCGCCGCCCAACCCGTTACCTCCTCAGTTTCGTTCTGACCTCAGGTGCGATTTTCATCAAGGCGCTCTAGGCCACGATGTGGAAGGATGTTACGCTTTGAAGTATATTGTGAAGAAACTGATAGACCAAGGAAAGTTGTCTTTCGAGAACAATGTCCCGCATGTGCTCGATAATCCGCTCCCAAATCATTCTGCCGTGAACATGATTGAAGCGTACGAAGAAACTCCCCGCCTTGATGTTTGTAATGTTGCAACCCCTCTGGTACCGCTAAATGTCAAGTTGTGCCAGGCCTCTTTGTTTAACCATGACCATGCTACTTGTAACGAATGTCTTCAGAATCCTATGGGTTGTGACGTAGTTCAGGACGACATCCAGAGCCTGATGAATGATAACTATCTGATGGCCAGCGACGTTTGTGTGATTATGCCAGTATTCCATGATACCCCCGTTAGGAGCACACCTTCGAAAGAGAATGCTGAACCTCTGGTGATAAGGCTACCTGGGCCAGTGCCCTTTGTTTCCACAAAAGCCGTTCCCTACAAGTACAATGCAACCATGATTGAGAACGGGGTAGAAGTGCCTTTGGTATCCCCAGCTGTAGTGAGCAACATTGCCGAAGGGACGACAACTCTGAGGAGCGGTAAGGTCCGTCCGCCTTTGTTCCAAAAGAAGACAGCCGCGCCCACCACGGCTCCGGTTGAAAAAACAACTCCGCTTCCAGTTCCTCCTGTTGCTAAAGATGTCGGCCGGCCAGGTCAGTCTATTGAAGATTCTAATTTGGACGAAATCCTGAAGATAATCAAGAGAAGTGACTACAAGATCGTGGATCAGCTGTTGCAAACCCCGTCAAAGATATCTATCTTATCTTTGCTCCTGAGCTCTGAAGCCCATAGGAACATCTTGCTAAAAGTGTTGGAGCAGGCATATGTCGACCACGAGGTCACGGTAGATCAGTTTGGTGGTATAGTGGGGAATATCACCGCTTGCAGTAATCTCTGGTTTAGTGAAGACGAGCTCCCCGAAGCAGGGAAGCATCATAATTTGGCCCTACACATCTCTATGAATTGCAAAACTGACATGCTGTCAAACGTATTGGTAGATACCGGCTCATCCCTGAATGTAATGCCCAAATCCACTATAAACCAGCTAAGCTGTCAAGGAGCCCCTTTGAGGAGAATCACTTTCCTGGTCAAGGCCTTCGACGGATCCCGCAAGGACGTTCTCGGTGAAGTGGATCTTCCTATGACCATTGGCCCTGAAACATTTCTGATCACTTTCCAAGTCATGGACATCGATGCTTCCTATAGTTGCCTCCTCGGAAGGCCGTGGATACATGAGGCCGGCGCGGTCACCTCCACTCTTCATCAAAAGCTGAAATTTGTGAGGAATGGTAAGCTTGTTACTGTACATAGAGAAGAAGCATACTTGATCAGTTAATTGTCATCATTCTCTTGTATTGAAGCAGGGTCTGCTGAAGGGACTGCATTTCAAGGTTTGACAGTTGAAGGTACGGAGCCCAAGAAGGTCGGTGCCACTATGGCTTCTTTGAAAGACGCGCAGAAGGTTGTTCAGGAAGGACAGGCTGCCGGTTGGGGCCAGTTAATACAACTACTTGAGAATAAGCGCAAAGAAGGTCTTGGGTTCTCCCCAACATCAGGAGTATCTACTGGGTCGTTCTACAGTGCTGGGTTCGCCAATGCAATTACTGAAGGTGCCACTGGAAGTGGGTCTAGGCCCGTGTTTGTGATATCAGGAGGCACTGCGAAGAATTGGAATGTCGTTGACCTTCCGTTGATCATGCATGATTCCGAGTAATGCGTCTTGTTGCTTAGGTCTTTGTTTTTTCAAAATAACCATCTTGTCACTCCACCCAAAGCGAAAGTGATGTTTTTGTAAGGGTATGTTTGTTTCGGCATTGCCATTATTAATAAAAAATTGTCGTTTCTGTCACGACTGTTGTGTTTCTTAATGCTTTTTCCCTTGGAAATGATGGTAATGCCAGAAAAAACCAAAACATCTGTATTTTCTTATTAATTTCAAAGATCTGCATGAAAAAAATCTTTTCTAAAAATCATCCAACCATATCACGCAGATTGAACCATAATAAACCCGTTGAACGCAGTGACCCTACGGTTCCTCCGACTTTTGAGTTCCCGGTGTTCGAAGCCGAAGATGAGAGTGAGGATGACATACCGGATGAGATTACTCGACTGCTTGAACATGAGGAAAAAGCCTTTCAGCCTCACCAAGAAGAGATCGAGTTGGTTAACTTGGGTACCGAGGACAATAAGCGAGAGATCAAGGTTGGCGCTGCACTGGAAGAGGGGGTTAAGAAGAGGATCTTCCAACTTCTCCGAGAGTATTCAGATATTTTCGCATGGTCGTATGAAGATATGCCGGGTTTGGATCCCCAGATCGTAGAGCACCGGATACCAACAAAGCCAGAATGTCCCCCTGTTAGACAAAAGTTGAGAAGAACTCGTCCTGACATGGCTCTCAAGATTAAGGGTGAAGTACAGAAGCAGATTGATGCAGGTTTCCTCATGACAGTTGAGTATCCCGAGTGGGTTGCTAATATTGTGCCTGTATCGTAGAAGGATGGCAAAGTTCGGATGTGCGTTGATTACAAAGATTTGAATAAAGCCAGTCTGAAAAACAACTTCCCGCTGCCTCATATTGACGTGCTTGTCGATAATACTGCTCAGTGCAAGGTGTTCTCATTCATGGATGGATTCTCGGGATACAATCAAATCAAGATGTGACCCAAAGACAGGGAAAAGACATCGTTCATCACTCCGTGGGGAACTTTCTGTTGCAAAGCGATGCCGTTCGGTCTGATAAATGCTGGTGCCACCTATCAGAGGGGGATGACCACGTTGTTCCACGATATGATTCACAAAGAATTCGAGGTGTATGTGGACGACATGATTGTCAAGTCAAGCGATGAGGAGCAACATGTTGAATATTTGGCAAAAATGTTTGAAAGGTTGAGAAAGTACAAGCTTCGGCTGAACCCCAACAAATGTACGTTCGGTGTTAGATCTGGAAAGTTGCTAGGTTTCATTGTCAGCCAAAGAGGTATTGAAGTAGATCCTGACAAAGTCCGAGCAATCCGAGAAATGCCGGCCCCGCAGACTGAGAAACAAGTTAGAGGTTTCCTCGGACGTCTGAACTATATCTCCCGATTCATATCTCACATGACCGCGACTTGCGGGCCTATCTTCAAGCTACTCAAGAAGAATCAACCCATTGTGTGGAACGATGAATGCCAGGAAGCTTTTGACAACATCAAAGACTATTTGCTAGAGCCGCTCATCCTTGTCCCGCCCGTGGAAGGAAGGCCGTTGATTATGTATCTGTCAGTGTTAGATGAATCCATGGGATGTGTGCTCGGTCAGCAGGACGAGACCGGAAAGAAAGAACATGCTATCTACTATCTGAGAAAGAAATTCACTGACTGTGAGACTCGGTATACGATGCTCGAAAAGACTTGTTATGCTTTAGCCTGGGCTGCCAAACGCCTGCGTCACTACTTGATGAACCATACAACTTGGCTGATATCCAGGATGGACCCGATCAAATATATCTTTGAGAAGCCTGTAGTCACTGGAAAGATCGCGCGCTGGCAAATGCTGCTGTCTGAATATGATATTGTGTTCAAAGCCCAAAAAGCCGTCAGAGGAAGTGTTATAGCTGATCACCTCGCTTACCAGCCACTGGATGACTATCAGCCTATTAAGTTCGACTTCCCCGACGAAGAGGTCATGTATTTGAAGTCGAGAGACTGTGAAGAACCGTTGATTGGTGAAGGTCTGGACCCTAATAGCAAGTGGGGATTGGTCTTTGATGGTGCTGTCAATGCTTATGGCAAAGGAATTGGCGCGATAATCGTATCTCCGCAGGGGCATCACATTCCTTTTACCGCCCGGATTGTATTTGAATGCACAAACAACATGGCTTAATACGAAGCATGCATCTTGGGAATTGAGGAAGCAATTGACATGAGAATCAAGCACCTCGACATTTATGGAGATTCGGCGCTTGTTATTAACTAGATAAAGGGAGAATGGGAGACTCATCATGCCAATCTAATCCCTTACCGTGACTACGCGAGGCGTCTGCTGACGTACTTTACGAAAGTCGAATTGCACCATATTCCCCGTGAGGAAAATCAAATGGCCGATGCTCTTGCCACTTTATCCTCCATGTTTCAAGTGAACCATTGGAACCACGTGCCAGTAATCAAAGTGCAGCGCCTTGACCGGCCTTCTCATGTGTTTGCCATTGATGATGTGACCGTTCGAACGAATGCGGATATAGTTGACAACAGACCCTGGTATCATGATATCAAGCAGTTTTTGCAAAGCCACGAGTACCCGCCGAATGCTCCCAACAAAGACAACAAGACCTTGCGCAGATTGGCTAGCAAGTTCGTGTTAAGTGGGGATGTTCTATACAAGAGGAATTTCGATATGATATTATTGAGATGTGTGGATGAGCGTGAAGCGGAGCAACTGATGCACGACGTGCACGACGGCACTTTCGGGACCCATGCTTCAGGGCATACCATGTCTAGAAAGTTTCTAAGGGCAGGCTACTATTGGATGTCCATGGAACACGATTGCTACCAATATGCCAGGAAATGCCACAAATTTCAAATCTCTGCTGATAAGATTCATGTGCCTCCGCATGCCCTCAATGTCATTTCCTCTCCGTGGCCTTTCTCCATGTGGGGCATCGACATGATTGGAAGAATTGAACCAAAGGCTTCGAATGGTCATCGTTTTATTTTGGTAGCGATCGATTACTTCACCAAGTGGGTCGAAGCTGCATCTTATGCCAGTGTAACCAAGCAAGTGGTGGTTAAGTTCATCAAGAACAATATCATTTGTCGATATGGTGCCCCCGGCAAGATTATCACCGACAATGGTACCAATCTGAACAATGACATGGTGCAGGCCCTGTGTGAGAAATTCAAGATTGAACATCATAACTCCTCTCCTTATAGGCCCCAGATGAATGGTGCAGTTGAGGCCGCCAACAAGAATATCAAGAAGATCGTGCAGAAGATGGTAACTACATACAAAGACTGGCATGAGATGTTGCCTTATGCTCTACACGGCTATCGCACTACAGTACGCAGTTCGACCGGGGCAACGCCTTTCTCCCTTGTATATGGCATGGAAGCAGTTCTCCCCTTGGAAGTAGAAATCCCGTCTCTCTGCGTGATCATGGAAGCAAAATTGTCTGAGGCTGAATGGTGCCAGAGCCGGTATGATCAGTTAAATCTGATCGAAGAAAGACGTCTGGATGCTTTGGCCCGTGGACGGCTGTATCAAACAAGAATGAAAACTGCTTTTGACAAGAAAGTCCGTCCTCGGGAATTCAAGGAAGGTGATCTTGTTTTGAAAAGAAGAGTAAGCCAGCAACCCGACCCAAGGGGCAAGTGGACGCCAAACTACGAAGGACCATATGTTGTCAAGAAGGCCTTCTCTGGCGGAGCTTTGATTCTTACACACATGGATGGTGTGGAACTTCCGAACCCTGTGAATGCCGATATAGTCAAGAAATACTTTGTCTAGATATATGAAAAGAACAACGTGGTAGGTCGAAAACCCGAAAGGGCGGCCTAGGCAAAAATGCGCTTCCCGGTGGACCGAAAACCCGAAAGGGCGGTCCAGGCAAAATAAGGGACAAAAAAAAATGTAAATATGAAAAAGCTCGCTGAGACTACACGTAACTCAGGCAAAAATGAGCGTCTCGATGAGCCGAAAACCCGAAAGGGCGGTTCATGCAAAAATGAGATTGAAACGAAAGGCAATTGACTATATCTGGCAAACCACCATCCCCTTGGGGCACGAGCGACTGGTGAATGGCCGCTCTCATCTGAAGCTGCTGTGCCTATGAATTCAAAATTTCTAGGAACTGTAGTGACTACTGTGTTCAATGTACCACCAACCAATAAAATTACCATTTTCCAAGCTTTGTAAATCCGTGGAGTCACGCCTTTGGCTGACTACTACTCTTATACGTCGATTTGAGCCTATGCTTTTGTTTGAAACTCTATTTCTTCATTCTATTTTCAAGGCCTTATACAAAAAATCTTCTTTCTATTTTGATAATGACAATGTCTGAAACAAACATCTTTGAAATTGAAAATTTTTGTGTGTATTTTGAAAACCAACCTGAGCAACTAGGTGCATTCGAACGAAACATGCATGAACAAACGTGTGTTGATATCCATTTCAATGCAGGTTACCAGCAGGCTCTCTCCCCAGTACGGTCTGTGGTCAATGGCAAGAATGAAAAAACAGAATGAAAAGCACAAAAAATGAATAAGCTCGCTAAGCTGAAAACCCGAAAGGGCGGCTTAGGCAAAAATGAGCACCCCGATGGATTGACAACCTACAGAGGCAATTCAGGCAAAAACAGGGGCAATGAAAAGAATTTATTTCCCGGTGGACCGAAAACCTGAAAGGGCGATCCAGGCAAAAATGGGATGAGAAAAAAACAAAAGCAAACATGCAAAAAAGCATTGACCACAGATGCGATATCCAAAGTGTGCTCAGCATTAAAGTGTCCAGCGATGGCAGTATCATCAAAAGGTTTTACTTTCTACAAGTCTGTGAATGGGATATGGCTCCCTGCCCTCAACAATGGACTTGATGTGTCTTCAAACGACGGCATCCCCAAAGGAGGAATTTCACAAGCATATGTTAGAGCACGAGCCATTACGTGCCCAATATTCCGAAGTTTTATCTGCCTCTGTGAAATCGTGTCTTCAAGTTGTCAACCATCCTGCACTTCGAAGCATCCATGCATGCATAATCATGCATCCTACATGCTCATGCATCTGATAAAATTGTTATGCTATTCATACACATTTGCATTTTCAATTCCTATGTCAATCTCTGTCAAAATCAATCATGTCAATTTCAAACCTCTACTATCATATTAACTTCAAACTTCTATTGTCATGTTAATTTCAAGTTTCTATGGTTACACCAATATCAAACTTCAACGGTCCTGTAAATTTCAAGACTCCTACAGTCATGTCAGTCAATTTCAATTTGTTTTTGCAATACCATCCGTTTCTGTTATCAGCCAAGTGGCTAGTTCGCATCCAAGAACAGCTTGTGCCTGTCAATTTACTCTTGTTATCGGCCAAGTGACTAGTTCGCATCCAAGAACAGCTTGTGCCTGTCAATTTACTCTTGTTATCGGTCAAGTGGCTAGTTCGCATACGAGGATAGCTTGTACCTGTTGATTTGCTTCCATTCTTGTCATAGGTCAAGCCGCTAGTTCAAATACAAGAACAGCTTGCACCTACGCTTTGTTTCTGTCATCAGCCAAGCGGCTAGTTCGAATTCAAGAACAGCTTGTGCCCGTCTATTTTCGTTATCCTCGGTCAAGTTCCCAGTTCGAACCAAAAGAACGACTTGTGCCTGTCAATTTGCTATCTGTTTCCCCAGTAAATTATGTTATTTGCTATCTTGATAAATGTCTACCAATCCCACAATGGATACGACATACCCTGTTTTTTGCTATCTCGTCAATGTCTACCAATCCCGCATTGGATATGACATGCTTTGTTAGATTCAATTCTCAGTCTGTCTTGCATTCATAATTCAAATGTTGCATGGCATACATAACATTTACGAACGGATTTTTACGCCCAAAATCAGTGCAAATGTCGATATTTAAGTATCTTCGTCTCGTCAAGCCAGAGACCCCGTCTCTTGACCCTCCAGACGAAGAAACTTAAATAGGGGCAGCTGTCATACCCTCATTTTGGACCTAAAAATACTCGTTCAAATTTCCTTTCTGTTTCTGATTATTTCAAATTTACTATGTCTATTTTACAATTTTCTATTGTGCTTCAAACGCACATTGTACTGTCCCGGTCTCTAAATCTTCTTGCATATAAAACTATCCAGAATGTCTGCTCGCATTACAAGTCATTAAAGAGAGCTTCTAAAACCGTTGCATATTTTCCTGCATTTTTGTTCCAAATTCTGCATAAAATCATACAAAAGGGTATTTTGGTCATTTCCTACAAAGGAACCCATTTTTAGTACCTACAATTTGTCTCTGAGTCTTTTCAACCTGTCTGCATGAATCATTAATCAAATTTTAGCTAAAAATCACTTTCGTTTCGCATCTGAGTCAGTCTGAGTCGTTTTAGTCCTTAGGGGGCATTTTGGTCTTTTCACATCAAACAATTTTTTGACAGAGAGGTATTTTGAAATACCTCATTTTGGTAGTTTGTTCGTTTTAGTCCGTTTTTGTCATTTTTAACTGTTTCACTTTACGTTTTTTCAAATTACATCTTTTTTCCAATATTATTTTGTTTTTTTTACAAATAAGTCCAAATTTTGTTTTAATTGCAAATGAGTCCAATTTTAACTTCAAAACAGTCCTTGTTTCTTTCAAATTGCAGTTTAGTCCTTATCTTTTTTAAATTGCATTTTAGTCCTTGAGTTTTCTTTACAGCATTAGTCCAGATGCCACGCAAGCAAATACCAGTCTAGGTGTCACATTTCCATTGGTCCAGAGGCCACATGGCAGCCTATATAAGGCCGGTTACTGTACCAGTCAGGGAGGTCCACAGAATCAGCGCCACATCACAAACAACTCACAAATTTCTCTCTCCATTCAGTTGGATCAAAATCGTAACAAACTCAGAAAGGTTGAAGAACAAGTTCACAAACCCTAACCGTTTCAGAAGCAAGATTGAACCAAAATCAATCGAGTTTTTGTGCAGCTCTCAGAGATTCGACTGAATCTTCATCATCAAGCTGTGATTCCTGCAATTCAAGCGCCAAATCCATCGCCAGAAGCAACGAATCCGGCGCGATCACACAAACCCTAAGATCGAGAAGAAGAAGAGGGAAAGAATTTCAAAGGTTCTGAACCGGTTAAGAAGAAGAAAGACAGAATCACGGTTTATTTCCGGATTTTCAGCAAGAATCAGCAAAAACAGAATCGAATCAAAAGGTTTCTGAAGATTCAAATCCAAGTCTCCGAATAAAACCTGGTGAAAATCAAAAACTTACCTCTTCATACTCATGAATAACAACGAATCCAAATCAACGTAGATCCGTAGGAATTCAAACGAGTCTAGTTCAAAAAAACTTTTCGAAACCCTAAAAATTTTCCAAAACCGTAAAAGATTCCAAGGTTTACAACGAGTAACAACCGTTGTAAACCAACGAATCCATAAACAAATTCATTTAGAAAAGATTCGAACCAAAAAAACGGAACCAAAACAGTTTGAAATCCGGGAACAAGATTCAAGATCCACGTTGATTCAGTTGATGCATGTGGTTTCTAGGAGCAGATTCATGTTTAGAACAATAAGACGAAGGGATTAAGCCATGATTCATGTGTTTCTGGGTTGGTTTGAGCAATTTAGGGTTAGGGTTTCATCAATGGCCGCCGGAGTGAGAAGGGAGAAGAGAGAAGAGAAAAGAGAAGAGAGAGAACGTTGTAAAAAAAATGAAAGAAACCGGGTTGGAGCCTTTTATATAAGGCGTTGGACCGGGTGGGTTCTGACCCGATCCAGCGCCCCACGCTGTGGACCCTTAGATCTAGATCCTAATGGATCCGGATCAATCCAACGCCCCAGAGGCGTTCTGGAGATCCGGATCCATCCACCTGTGTGGGTTTGGGCCGGGTACCCTAGGTTTTTTCTGCTTTTCTTTTCAGTTCTTAACTTTCTTGCTATGTGCACCCCTAGGCTTGCTATTTGGACCTCCTGTGCGTTTTGATTTCTTTATAAAAATCTCAAAAATTTACTATGTGTTCTTGGTATGTTTTTGGCAGTTTTGTGATATTTTTACATGTTCAAAATTGATGGAAATAATATGCGTTAATTTCTCTTTCGATTTGTATATTTTGTGTAAATCTTCTTGTATGATTTTTGATCCGAAATTTGTCATGTGATGTTGATGTTTGGCACTTAATTTTATGATGAATTTACCTCTGATTTTGTGCTAATTCATTCAATTGTGTTAATTGATTTTTTTTGTTTACAATTTTTGTAATTCATTCAATTGTGTTAGTTGATTTTTGTTTACAATTTCGCAATATTTTCAATTGTGTTAATCAAATCCTTGTTTGCGTTTTTTACCATATGTTCAATGTTGTTAGTTTGATGTTTGTTCGCCGTTTTCTTGCAATCTTTGTCTACAATTTTTACAATATGATTAATTTTGTTGAGTTTGATCTTTGTTTACAATTCTTTTTTACAATATGTTCAATTTTGTTAGATTTGATCTTTGCTTGCAATTTCTTTTACAATGTGCTCAAATTGTGTAAGTTTGATGTGTGTTTTCCATCTTTTACAATTTCTCCCCAACCTTGTTAAAAATGGGATTTTGTTTGCTTTTTTGCTATATTTTCAATGTTTAGTGTGGCAATATTTTCAATCTTGTTGGTATAGTTGGTTAGTTTTTATTTACAAGTTGGCATGCTAGTTTCTAATGTTAAAAAATTACCTTTTAGTTTCATGACCTTGTAAGTGATGTTAGTTTGTATGCATTTTTCTTTCCATCCTTCCATACCTTATCATTACCTTTCTTTGCTTAAAATTTTACTACCATTTCATATTACTTCACTAACCATTTTATGTTTCATGCATATTGAAAGCCCCAATTCCATCTCCATTCCTTTAAGTTTAGGTTCCATTCAATTTCTCAATGTTTAGGTAGTTTCTTTATTTTAATTTCTTGCAAGATCATAGAATGTAAACTAGGACCAATGTAAAGGACAATGGACACTATAATGATGTACACCGACACAAGCAACGACACGCACACACGTTGTATGATCTAACGCTAGGTGTATGTTTAGGAAGCGCGAAACTTAGAAAAAAATCATTTTTCAAAAAGTGTTAATAATTCTGTCACTTAAAAACCTTTTTCAATAAACCTTGGAGTCAAAACTCCATTGTATTTTCTTTTCTTTTTCTTAATCAAACCCAAATGAAAATAATCCATACTTAGACTTTTTGTAAATAATTGACCAACCTCACCGTTTTATTTTCTCAAGCCTTTACGGCCTCTTCCTCTTCTTCAAAACCTTTTTCTAAAAAAAAAAAAAACTAAAATGAATCAAAACTCACAAAGCTTTTCGAGAGAGAACTACATGGAGTTTAATCCCTTAAAAGGGTATGTAGGCAAGAGGTCAAAACCTCTCCAAGTCCAATAAAAAAAAAATCCCAAACACTTCTTTTCCCCATTCTTAAAAACTACTCTTTTCAATAAATAGCATTAAAAATAAAGCGTAAAATATAAATCCGGAAAAACGGCTCCTATAGAGTACTATAGTCATTGCGGGTGCCTAACACCATCCCGTAGCGAAAATTGCCCCGAACTTAGAATTTCTAAGGGTTTTTCTCAATTTTACCCTTCCCCAAAAAAATAGAGACATCAATGATTGAAAGGTTCAAGCCTAATTAATGACTTGACACCCGAAAATCGCGATGACAGAAATGGCGACTTTACTGGGGACTTTAGGGCTACGCCTAGTTTTTCATGCTTTATGTTTTACGCTTTACTTTATTGTTATATGTAAATATTTTCATGCAACGTGTGGGGAGAGAATATCAAAAGTCCTATACCCGGGCTGAGTGAACTTAAGATTAGGAAGAGATATAATCGATAATCCAATCCGGGGATTGCCTCGTGTATTGGGTTATGCGATCAATCTCACATAGCTGAGGCATTTTGGGGGTGATGTTGTCGGCGTGTGTTGTCATGCTTAGGCACTTTACTTCCAATTGACCGATGATGCTATGGACTGTAGTTACCAAACCCATCTTTGGCCTTTTCTTAAGACGTAGTGCGGTGGCTAAACCGAGCGTTGTCTCGAAATTTAGTCGTCACGCGATACTACACTCAAACTAGACCTTCTTACAAATAATCATGGAACGGGCGTCGCCTTGTGCTACCATGATATGCGTAAGAGAGGTTGCAGTTTGGGAACCTTATTAGAACCATGGTTACTACTATCAAAGCCCTAGTCTCACCGGACATCGTGTCCATCCGCAGCTCCGCAGCTGTGAACCTTAGCCCACCGTGTTTTCTTTAACCAAAATCATGCATTCAAGGTTTCACTCCTTTGGTGATTGCTAAGGATCTTTATCTCAAGACCTCCGATGTGTCCAAGAATCTCATTACCAAATCTCACATTCAAGGTTTCACTTCGAAGTACTTACTCGAGCAAGCTAATCTCGAATCTACTTGTCAGGACACTCTTGAGGCTATTCTCGCACTACTTATCTACCGGCTCATTCTCTTCCCGAATCTTGACAACTTTGTGGACATGAATGCTATTGAGATTTTCCACTCCAAGAACCCAGTTCCTACTTTGTTAGCTGACACGTACCATGCCATCCATGATTGGACTCTCAAAGGTCGTGGATATATTCTTTGCTGTGTGCCTCTCCTATATAGGTGGTTTATTTCTCACCTTCCAAGTTCTTTCCATGCCAACTCGGAGAATTGGTCTTATTCGCAGCGGATTATGGCTCTAACCCCCGATGAGGTGGTTGGGATCACTCCGGCAGCTCGAGTCAAGGAGATTATCACTGGGTGTGGAGACTTCCTCAATGTACCTCTTCTCGGTACCCGGGGAGGAATCAACTACAATCCTGAGTTAGCCATGAGACAGTTCGGTTTCCCTATGAGAGCAAAGCCCATCAATCTTGCTACATCCCAGGAGTTCTTCTACTATTCCAATGCCCCCGCCGGGCAAAGGAAAGCTTTTATGGATGCTTGGTCTAAGGTTCGAAGGAAGGATGTGAAGCATTTGGGTGTGAGATCCGGTATCGCTCATGAGGCCTATACTCAGTGGGTGATAGATCGAGCCGGAGAGATTGGCATGCCTTATCCTGCTATGAGGCATGTGTCTGCGTCTATTCCGTCCAGGCCATTACCTTTGCTTCCCGCAACCCAAGAGATGTATCAGGAGCATCTAGCTATGGAGAGTCAGGAGAAGAAAGCGTGGAAAGCCCGATACAATGAAGCCGAGAACTTGATTTTGACTTTGGACGGTAGAGATGAGCAGAAGGATCATGAGAATCAAATGTTGAAAAGAGAGCTAGCCAAAGCTAGGAAAGAACTCGAGGAAAAAGATGAGCTACTTATGAGGGATTCCAAGAGAGGTAGAGGTCGTCGGGAATTCTATGCCAGATACTGCAGTTCGGCTCCAGAGTCTGATTCTGAGGATTACCCTGTCACTCCATAGGCTTAGATGATTATGTTGTTTGTATTATGTTTTGAGGCCCACTCCCCTTGGCTTAATATTCCAAAACGATTTATCTCTACAGCTTTCTAGTCCCTTCATTCTTTCCTAATAATGTTTACAAGATTTCTAATTTGTCTAAGAGATCCTTTCGATAACCAAAACGAGTCATTTTTGCATCTGCATTTGTACATATCATGCATCATATGCATCATTCATCGGTCACGAAAAACTTCCAAGTGCTCATTGCCTCCTGGTTCTTCTGCCGCAGTGTGAAAAGTGGCTCGTGCTCGAAAGATTGATCAACCTGCCAGAGTTCATCAGACTAGACAATACAAAAGAAGGAATCAAGTAGCTATGGAAGAAGAGAACGCGCAGCTCCGTACCGAATTGGCTTCTTTGAGGGAAGAGCTGGCTAAAGCTCACGATGTTATGACCGCTCTGTTGGCTGCCCAGGAACAACCAGCCTCGTCTGCTCCGGAGACCGCTGAGGCAATTCCAACAGCATCTCTTGATGACCGCTTTGCTATGCCGAGGGGATACCCTTACGAACTCCCACCTTTCTTTGCTCCTAGTACTGCAGCGGGTACTTCTGGTGCTGCCAATGGTAACCAAATCCCCATCCCAGAGCATGCCTCTCTCCACACTACTCTGCCTCAGTCAACTGTCTTCACTGATCCGATCGTACATTCTATGCCTCAAAGCACCAACACCGATACTCACTGTGGGAAGTCTCCCATGACCGGAACTATGGAAGAAAGGATGGAGGAACTTGCTAGAGAACTCCGTCGTGAAATCAAAGCTAACCGTGGAAGTGGTGATCTTGTCAAGACTCACGATCTCTGCCTAGTGCCAAGGGTAGATGTCCTTAAAAAATTCAAAGTCCCAGAATTCGACCGATACAATGGACTGACTTGTCCTCAGAATCATATCATCAAGTACGTCCGGAAGATGGCTAACTACTCAGACAATGATTCGCTCATGATCCACTGTTTCCAAGACAGTTTGATGGAAGACGCTGCAGAATGGTATACTGGTCTGAGTAAAGATGCCATTCGTACCTTCGATGATTTGGCTGCCGCTTTCAAGAGTCACTATGGGTTTAACACCAGATTGAAGCCAAACAGGGAATTTCTCAGATCCCTCTTCCAGAAGAAAGATGAAAGCTTCCGTGAGTATGCACAAAGGTGGAGGGGGGCAGCCGCCCGTATTACCCCTGCTCTAGATGAAGAGGAAATGACACAGACGTTTCTGAAGACGCTGAAGAAAGACTATGTTGAAAGGATGATCATTGCTGCTCCGAGTAACTTCTCCGAGATGGTCACCATGGGAACCCGCCTAGAAGAAGTTGTCAGAGAAGGTATCATTGTGTTCGAAAAGGGTGAATCCTCCACAAACGCGCCAAAGAAGTATGGCAATTGCCATCACAAGAAGAAAGAGACAGAAGTCGGGATGGTATCTACCGAGACCAATCAATCCATGGCCGCCGTTGCTCCCATCAATGCTACTCAACTGCCTCTGCCGTACCAATACATGCAATACGCCCAACATCCGTTCTTTCCACCATTCTACCATCAGTATCCTCTACCACCGGGCCAGCCTCAGGTCCCTGTCAACGCCATCACTCAGCAAGTGCAACAACAGCCACCGGTTCAACAACAACCACAACAGCAGCAAGGCCCTCAGGCCCGACCATCTTTCCCTCCGATACCAATGCTATATGCTGAATTGCTTCCAACTCTGCTGCACAAAGGGTACTACACAACCAGACCCGGCAAGTCGCCGCCCAACCCGTTACCTCCTCAGTTTCGTTCTGACCTCAGGTGCGATTTTCATCAAGGCGCTCTAGGCCACGATGTGGAAGGATGTTACGCTTTGAAGTATATTGTGAAGAAACTGATAGACCAAGGAAAGTTGTCTTTCGAGAACAATGTCCCGCATGTGCTCGATAATCCGCTCCCAAATCATTCTGCCGTGAACATGATTGAAGCGTACGAAGAAACTCCCCGCCTTGATGTTCGTAATGTTGCAACCCCTCTGGTACCGCTGCATGTCAAGTTGTGCCAGGCCTCTTTGTTTAACCATGACCATGCTACTTGTAACGAATGTCTTCAGAATCCTATGGGTTGTGACGTAGTTCAGGACGACATCCAGAGCCTGATGATTGATAACTATCTGATGGCCAGCGACGTTTGTGTGATTATGCCAGTATTCCATGATACCCCCGTTAGGAGCACACCTTCGAAAGAGAATGCTGAACCTTTGGTGATAAGGCTACCTGGGCCAGTGCCCTTTCTTTCCACAAAAGTCGTTCCCTACAAGTACAATGCAAGCATGATTGAGAACGGGGTAGAAGTGCCTTTGGTATCCCCAGCTGTAGTGAGCAACATCGCCGAAGGGACGACAACTCTGAGGAGCGGTAAGGTCCGTCCGCCTTTGTTCCAAAAGAAGACAGCCGCGCCCACCACGGCTCCGGTTGAAAAAACAACTCCGCTTCCAGTTCCTCCTGTTGCTAAAGATGTCGGCCGGCCAGGTCAGTCTATTGCAGATTCTAATTTGGACGAAATCCTGAAGATAATCAATAGAAGTGACTACAAGATCGTGGATCAGCTGTTGCAAACCCCGTCAAAGATATCTATCTTATCTTTGCTCCTGAGCTCTGAAGCCCATAGGAACATCTTGCTAAAAGTGTTGGAGCAGGCATATGTCGACCACGAGGTCACGGTAGATCAGTTTGGTGGTATAGTGGGGAATATCACCGCTTGCAGTAATCTCTGGTTTAGTGAAGACGAGCTCCCCGAAGCAGGGAAGCATCATAATTTGGCCCTACACATCTCTATGAATTGCAAAACTGACATGCTGTCAAACGTATTGGTAGATACCGGCTCATCCCTGAATGTAATGCCCAAATCCACTCTAAACCAGCTAAGCTATCAAGGAGCCCCTTTGAGGAGAAGCACTTTCCTGGTCAAGGCCTTCGACGGATCCCGCAAGGACGTTCTCGGTGAAGTGGATCTTCCTATGACCATTGGCCCTGAAACATTTCTGATCACTTTCCAAGTCATGGACATCGATGCTTCCTATAGTTGCCTCCTCGGAAGGCCGTGGATACATGAGGCCGGCGCGGTCACCTCCACTCTTCATCAAAAGCTGAAATTTGTGAGGAATGGTAAGCTTGTTATTGTACATAGAGAAGAAGCATACTTGATCAGTTAATTGTCATCATTCTCTTGTATTGAAGCAGGGTCTGCTGAAGGGACTGCATTTCAAGGTTTGACTGTTGAAGGTACGGAGCCCAAGAAGGTCGGTGCCGCTATGGCTTCTTTGAAAGACGCGCAGAAGGCTGTTCAGGAAGGACAGGCTGCCGGTTGGGGCCAGTTAATACAACTACTTGAGAATAAGTGCAAAGAAGGTCTTGGGTTCTCCCCAACATCAGGAGTATCTACTGGGTCGTTCTACAGTGCTGGGTTCGCCAATGCAATTACTGAAGGTGCCACTGGAAGTGGGTCTAGGCCCGTGTTTGTGATATCAGGAGGCACTGCGAAGAATTGGAATGTCGTTGACCTTCCGTTGATCATGCATGATTCCGAGTAATGCGTCTTGTTGCTTAGGTCTTTGTTTTTTCAAAATAACCATCTTGTCGCTCCGCCCAAAGCGAAAGTGATGTTTTTGTAAGGGTATGTTTGTTTCGGCATTGCCATTATTAATAAAAAATTGTCGTTTCTGTCACGACTGTTGTGTTTCTTAATGCTTTTTCCCTTGGAAATGATGGTAATGCCAGAAAAAACCAAAACATCTGTATTTTCTTATTAATTTCAAAGATCTACATGAAAAAAATCTTTTCTAAAAATCATCCAACCATATCACACTGATTGAACCATAATAAACCCGTTGAACGCAGTGACCCTACGGTTCCTCCGACTTTTGAGTTCCCGGTGTTCGAAGCCGAAGATGAGAGTGAGGATGACATACCGGATGAGATTACTCGACTGCTTGAACATGAGGAAAAAGCCTTTCAGCCTCACCAGGAAGAGATCGAGTTGGTTAACTTGGGTACCGAGGACAATAACCGAGAGATCAAGGTTGGCGCTGCACTGGAAGAGGGGGTTAAGAATAGGATCTTCCAACTTCTTCGAGAGTATTCATATATTTTCGCATGGTCGTATGAAGATATGCCGGGTTTGGATCCCCAGATCGTAGAGCACCGGATACCAACAAAGCCAGAATGTCCCCCTGTTAGACAAAAGTTGAGAAGAACTCGTCCTGACATGGCTCTCAAGATTAAGGGTGAAGTACAGAAGCAGATTGATGCAGGTTTCCTCATGACAGTTGAGTATCCCGAGTGGGTTGCTAATATTGTGCCTGTACCGTAGAAGGATGGCAAAGTTCGGATGTGCGTTGATTACAAAGATTTGAATAAAGCCAGTCTGAAAAACAACTTCCCGCTGCCTCATATTGACGTGCTTGTCGATAATACTGCTCAGTGCAAGGTGTTCTCATTCATGGATGGATTCTCGGGATACAATCAAATCAAGATGTGACCCAAAGACAGGGAAAAGACATCGTTCATCACTCCGTGGGGAACTTTCTGTTGCAAAGCGATGCCGTTCGGTCTGATAAATGCTGGTGCCACCTATCAGAGGGGGATGACCACGTTGTTCCACGATATGATTCACAAAGAATTCGAGGTGTATGTGGACGACATGATTGTCAAGTCAAGTGATGAGGAGCAACATGTTGAATATTTGGCAAAAATGTTTGAAAGGTTGAGAAAGTACAAGCTTCGGCTGAACCCCAACAAATGTACGTTCGGTGTTAGATCTGGAAAGTTGCTAGGTTTCATTGTCAGCCAAAGAGGTATTGAAGTAGATCCTGACAAAGTCCGAGCAATCCGAGAAATGCCGGCCCCGCAGACTGAGAAACAAGTTAGAGGTTTCCTCGGACGTCTGAACTATATCTCCCGATTCATATCTCACATGACCGCGACTTGCGGGCCTATCTTCAAGCTACTCAAGAAGAATCAACCCATTGTGTGGAACGATGAATGCCAGGAAGCTTTTGACAACATCAAAGACTATTTGCTAGAGCCGCCCATCCTTGTCCCGCCCGTGGAAGGAAGGCCGTTGATTATGTATCTGTCAGTGTTAGATGAATCCATGGGATGTGTGCTCGGTCAGCAGGACGAGACCGGAAAGAAAGAACATGCTATCTACTATCTGAGAAAGAAATTCACTGACTGTGAGACTCGGTATACGATGCTCGAAAAGACTTGTTATGCTTTAGCCTGGGCTGCCAAACGCCTGCGTCACTACTTGATGAACCATACAACTTGGCTGATATCCAGGATGGACCCGATCAAATATATCTTTGAGAAGCCTGTAGTCACTGGAAAGATCGCGCGCTGGCAAATGCTGCTGTCTAAATATGATATTGTGTTCAAAGCCCAAAAAGCCGTCAGAGGAAGTGTTATAGCTGATCACCTCGCTTACCAGCCACTGGATGACTATCAGCCTATTAAGTTCGACTTCCCCGACGAAGAGGTCATGTATTTGAAGTCGAGAGACTGTGAAGAACCGTTGATTGGTGAAGGTCTGGACCCTAATAGCAAGTGGGGATTGGTCTTTGATGGTGCTGTCAATGCTTATGGCAAAGGAATTGGCGCGATAATCGTATCTCCGCAGGGGCATCACATTCCTTTTACCGCCCGGATTGTATTTGAATGCACAAACAACATGGCTTAATACGAAGCATGCATCTTGGGAATTGAGGAAGCAATTGACATGAGAATCAAGCACCTCGACATTTATGGAGATTCGGCGCTTGTTATTAACTAGATAAAGGGAGAATGGGAGACTCATCATGCCAATCTAATCCCTTACCGTGACTACGCGAGGCGTCTGCTGACGTACTTTACGAAAGTCGAATTGCACCATATTCCCCGTGAGGAAAATCAAATGGCCGATGCTCTTGCCACTTTATCCTCCATGTTTCAAGTGAACCATTGGAACCACGTGCCAGTAATCAAAGTGCAGCGCCTTGACCGGCCTTCTCATGTGTTTGCCATTGATGATGTGACCGTTCGAACGAATGCGGATATAGTTGACAACAGACCCTGGTATCATGATATCAAGCAGTTTTTGCAAAGCCACGAGTACCCGCCGAATGCTCCCAACAAAGACAACAAGACCTTGCGCAGATTGGCTAGCAAGTTCGTGTTAAGTGGGGATGTTCTATACAAGAGGAATTTCGATATGATATTATTGAGATGTGTGGATGAGCGTGAAGCGGAGCAACTGATGCACGACGTGCACGACGGCACTTTCGGGACCCATGCTTCAGGGCATACCATGTCTAGAAAGTTTCTAAGGGCAGGCTACTATTGGATGTCCATGGAACACGATTGCTACCAATATGCCAGGAAATGCCACAAATTTCAAATCTCTGCTGATAAGATTCATGTGCCTCCGCATGCCCTCAATGTCATTTCCTCTCCGTGGCCTTTCTCCATGTGGGGCATCGACATGATTGGAAGAATTGAACCAAAGGCTTCGAATGGTCATCGTTTTATTTTGGTAGCGATCGATTACTTCACCAAGTGGGTCGAAGCTGCATCTTATGCCAGTGTAACCAAGCAAGTGGTGGTTAAGTTCATCAAGAACAATATCATTTGTCGATATGGTGCCCCCGGCAAGATTATCACCGACAATGGTACCAATCTGAACAATGACATGGTGCAGGCCCTGTGTGAGAAATTCAAGATTGAACATCATAACTCCTCTCCTTATAGGCCCCAGATGAATGGTGCAGTTGAGGCCGCCAACAAGAATATCAAGAAGATCGTGCAGAAGATGGTAACTACATACAAAGACTGGCATGAGATGTTGCCTTATGCTCTACACGGCTATCGCACTACAGTACGCAGTTCGACCGGGGCAACGCCTTTCTCCCTTGTATATGGCATGGAAGCAGTTCTCCCCTTGGAAGTAGAAATCCCGTCTCTCTGCGTGATCATGGAAGCAAAATTGTCTGAGGCTGAATGGTGCCAGAGCCGGTATGATCAGTTAAATCTGATCGAAGAAAGACGTCTGGATGCTTTGGCCCGTGGACGGCTGTATCAAACAAGAATGAAAACTGCTTTTGACAAGAAAGTCCGTCCTCGGGAATTCAAGGAAGGTGATCTTGTTTTGAAAAGAAGAGTAAGCCAGCAACCCGACCCAAGGGGCAAGTGGACGCCAAACTACGAAGGACCATATGTTGTCAAGAAGGCCTTCTCTGGCGGAGCTTTGATTCTTACACACATGGATGGTGTGGAACTTCCGAACCCTGTGAATGCCGATATAGTCAAGAAATACTTTGTCTAGATATATGAAAAGAACAACGTGGTAGGTCGAAAACCCGAAAGGGCGGCCTAGGCAAAAATGCGCTTCCCGGTGGACCGAAAACCCGAAAGGGCGGTCCAGGCAAAATAAGGGACAAAAAAAATGTAAATATGAAAAAGCTCGCTGAGACTACACGTAACTCAGGCAAAAATGAGCGTCTCGATGAGCCGAAAACCCGAAAGGGCGGTTCATGCAAAAATGAGATTGAAACGAAAGGCAATTGACTATATCTGGCAAACCACCATCCCCTTGGGGCACGAGCGACTGGTGAATGGCCGCTCTCATCTGAAGCTGCTGTGCCTATGAATTCAAAATTTCTAGGAACTGTAGTGACTACTGTGTTCAATGTACCACCAACCAATAAAATTACCATTTTCCAAGCTTTGTAAATCCGTGGAGTCACGCCTTTGGCTGACTACTACTCTTATACGTCGATTTGAGCCTATGCTTTTGTTTGAAACTCTATTTCTTCATTCTATTTTCAAGGCCTTATACAAAAAATCTTCTTTCTATTTTGATAATGACAATGTCTGAAACAAACATCTTTGAAATTGAAAATTTTTGTGTGTATTTTGAAAACCAACCTGAGCAACTAGGTGCATTCGAACGAAACATGCATGAACAAACGTGTGTTGATATCCATTTCAATGCAGGTTACCAGCAGGCTCTCTCCCCAGTACGGTCTGTGGTCAATGGCAAGAATGAAAAAACAGAATGAAAAGCACAAAAAATGAATAAGCTCGCTAAGCTGAAAACCCGAAAGGGCGGCTTAGGCAAAAATGAGCACCCCGATGGATTGACAACCTACAGAGGCAATTCAGGCAAAAACAGGGGCAATGAAAAGAATTTATTTCCCGGTGGACCGAAAACCTGAAAGGGCGATCCAGGCAAAAATGGGATGAGAAAAAAACAAAAGCAAACATGCAAAAAAGCATTGACCACAGATGCGATATCCAAAGTGTGCTCAGCATTAAAGTGTCCAGCGATGGCAGTATCATCAAAAGGTTTTACTTTCTACAAGTCTGTGAATGGGATATGGCTCCCTGCCCTCAACAATGGACTTGATGTGTCTTCAAACGACGGCATCCCCAAAGGAGGAATTTCACAAGCATATGTTAGAGCACGAGCCATTACGTGCCCAATATTCCGAAGTTTTATCTGCCTCTGTGAAATCGTGTCTTCAAGTTGTCAACCATCCTGCACTTCGAAGCATCCATGCATGCATAATCATGCATCCTACATGCTCATGCATCTGATAAAATTGTTATGCTATTCATACACATTTGCATTTTCAATTCCTATGTCAATCTCTGTCAAAATCAATCATGTCAATTTCAAACCTCTACTATCATATTAACTTCAAACTTCTATTGTCATGTTAATTTCAAGTTTCTATGGTTACACCAATATCAAACTTCAACGGTCCTGTAAATTTCAAGACTCCTACAGTCATGTCAGTCAATTTCAATTTGTTTTTGCAATACCATCCGTTTCTGTTATCAGCCAAGTGGCTAGTTCGCATCCAAGAACAGCTTGTGCCTGTCAATTTACTCTTGTTATCGGCCAAGTGACTAGTTCGCATCCAAGAACAGCTTGTGCCTGTCAATTTACTCTTGTTATCGGTCAAGTGGCTAGTTCGCATACGAGGATAGCTTGTACCTGTTGATTTGCTTCCATTCTTGTCATAGGTCAAGCCGCTAGTTCAAATACAAGAACAGCTTGCACCTACGCTTTGTTTCTGTCATCAGCCAAGCGGCTAGTTCGAATTCAAGAACAGCTTGTGCCCGTCTATTTTCGTTATCCTCGGTCAAGTTCCCAGTTCGAACCAAAAGAACGACTTGTGCCTGTCAATTTGCTATCTGTTTCCCCAGTAAATTATGTTATTTGCTATCTTGATAAATGTCTACCAATCCCACAATGGATACGACATACCCTGTTTTTTGCTATCTCGTCAATGTCTACCAATCCCGCATTGGATATGACATGCTTTGTTAGATTCAATTCTCAGTCTGTCTTGCATTCATAATTCAAATGTTGCATGGCATACATAACATTTACGAACGGATTTTTACGCCCAAAATCAGTGCAAATGTCGATATTTAAGTATCTTCGTCTCGTCAAGCCAGAGACCCCGTCTCTTGACCCTCCAGACGAAGAAACTTAAATAGGGGCAGCTGTCATACCCTCATTTTGGACCTAAAAATACTCGTTCAAATTTCCTTTCTGTTTCTGATTATTTCAAATTTACTATGTCTATTTTACAATTTTCTATTGTGCTTCAAACGCACATTGTACTGTCCCGGTCTCTAAATCTTCTTGCATATAAAACTATCCAGAATGTCTGCTCGCATTACAAGTCATTAAAGAGAGCTTCTAAAACCGTTGCATATTTTCCTGCATTTTTGTTCCAAATTCTGCATAAAATCATACAAAAGGGTATTTTGGTCATTTCCTACAAAGGAACCCATTTTTAGTACCTACAATTTGTCTCTGAGTCTTTTCAACCTGTCTGCATGAATCATTAATCAAATTTTAGCTAAAAATCACTTTCGTTTCGCATCTGAGTCAGTCTGAGTCGTTTTAGTCCTTAGGGGGCATTTTGGTCTTTTCACATCAAACAATTTTTTGACAGAGAGGTATTTTGAAATACCTCATTTTGGTAGTTTGTTCGTTTTAGTCCGTTTTTGTCATTTTTAACTGTTTCACTTTACGTTTTTTCAAATTACATCTTTTTTCCAATATTATTTTGTTTTTTTTACAAATAAGTCCAAATTTTGTTTTAATTGCAAATGAGTCCAATTTTAACTTCAAAACAGTCCTTGTTTCTTTCAAATTGCAGTTTAGTCCTTATCTTTTTTAAATTGCATTTTAGTCCTTGAGTTTTCTTTACAGCATTAGTCCAGATGCCACGCAAGCAAATACCAGTCTAGGTGTCACATTTCCATTGGTCCAGAGGCCACATGGCAGCCTATATAAGGCCGGTTACTGTACCAGTCAGGGAGGTCCACAGAATCAGCGCCACATCACAAACAACTCACAAATTTCTCTCTCCATTCAGTTGGATCAAAATCGTAACAAACTCAGAAAGGTTGAAGAACAAGTTCACAAACCCTAACCGTTTCAGAAGCAAGATTGAACCAAAATCAATCGAGTTTTTGTGCAGCTCTCAGAGATTCGACTGAATCTTCATCATCAAGCTGTGATTCCTGCAATTCAAGCGCCAAATCCATCGCCAGAAGCAACGAATCCGGCGCGATCACACAAACCCTAAGATCGAGAAGAAGAAGAGGGAAAGAATTTCAAAGGTTCTGAACCGGTTAAGAAGAAGAAAGACAGAATCACAGTTTATTTCCGGATTTTCAGCAAGAATCAGCAAAAACAGAATCGAATCAAAAGGTTTCTGAAGATTCAAATCCAAGTCTCCGAATAAAACCTGGTGAAAATCAAAAACTTACCTCTTCATACTCATGAATAACAACGAATCCAAATCAACGTAGATCCGTAGGAATTCAAACGAGTCTAGTTCAAAAAAACTTTTCGAAACCCTAAAAATTTTCCAAAACCGTAAAAGATTCCAAGGTTTACAACGAGTAACAACCGTTGTAAACCAACGAATCCATAAACAAATTCATTTAGAAAAGATTCGAACCAAAAAAACGGAACCAAAACAGTTTGAAATCCGGGAACAAGATTCAAGATCCACGTTGATTCAGTTGATGCATGTGGTTTCTAGGAGCAGATTCATGTTTAGAACAATAAGACGAAGGGATTAAGCCATGATTCATGTGTTTCTGGGTTGGTTTGAGCAATTTAGGGTTAGGGTTTCATCAATGGCCGCCGGAGTGAGAAGGGAGAAGAGAGAAGAGAAAAGAGAAGAGAGAGAACGTTGTAAAAAAAATGAAAGAAACCGGGTTGGAGCCTTTTATATAAGGCGTTGGACCGGGTGGGTTCTGACCCGATCCAGCGCCCCACGCTGTGGACCCTTAGATCTAGATCCTAATGGATCCGGATCAATCCAACGCCCCAGAGGCGTTCTGGAGATCCGGATCCATCCACCTGTGTGGGTTTGGGCCGGGTACCCTAGGTTTTTTCTGCTTTTCTTTTCAGTTCTTAACTTTCTTGCTATGTGCACCCCTAGGCTTGCTATTTGGACCTCCTGTGCGTTTTGATTTCTTTATAAAAATCTCAAAAATTTACTATGTGTTCTTGGTATGTTTTTGGCAGTTTTGTGATATTTTTACATGTTCAAAATTGATGGAAATAATATGCGTTAATTTCTCTTTCGATTTGTATATTTTGTGTAAATCTTCTTGTATGATTTTTGATCCGAAATTTGTCATGTGATGTTGATGTTTGGCACTTAATTTTATGATGAATTTACCTCTGATTTTGTGCTAATTCATTCAATTGTGTTAATTGATTTTTTTTGTTTACAATTTTTGTAATTCATTCAATTGTGTTAGTTGATTTTTGTTTACAATTTCGCAATATTTTCAATTGTGTTAATCAAATCCTTGTTTGCGTTTTTTACCATATGTTCAATGTTGTTAGTTTGATGTTTGTTCGCCGTTTTCTTGCAATCTTTGTCTACAATTTTTACAATATGATTAATTTTGTTGAGTTTGATCTTTGTTTACAATTCTTTTTTACAATATGTTCAATTTTGTTAGATTTGATCTTTGCTTGCAATTTCTTTTACAATGTGCTCAAATTGTGTAAGTTTGATGTGTGTTTTCCATCTTTTACAATTTCTCCCCAACCTTGTTAAAAATGGGATTTTGTTTGCTTTTTTGCTATATTTTCAATGTTTAGTGTGGCAATATTTTCAATCTTGTTGGTATAGTTGGTTAGTTTTTATTTACAAGTTGGCATGCTAGTTTCTAATGTTAAAAAATTACCTTTTAGTTTCATGACCTTGTAAGTGATGTTAGTTTGTATGCATTTTTCTTTCCATCCTTCCATACCTTATCATTACCTTTCTTTGCTTAAAATTTTACTACCATTTCATATTACTTCACTAACCATTTTATGTTTCATGCATATTGAAAGCCCCAATTCCATCTCCATTCCTTTAAGTTTAGGTTCCATTCAATTTCTCAATGTTTAGGTAGTTTCTTTATTTTAATTTCTTGCAAGATCATAGAATGTAAACTAGGACCAATGTAAAGGACAATGGACACTATAATGATGTACACCGACACAAGCACCGACACGCACACACGTTGTATGATCTAACGCTAGGTGTATGTTTAGGAAGCGCGAAACTTAGAAAAAAATCATTTTTCAAAAAGTGTTAATAATTCTGTCACTTAAAAACCTTTTTCAATAAACCTTGGAGTCAAAACTCCATTGTATTTTCTTTTCTTTTTCTTAATCAAACCCAAATGAAAATAATCCATACTTAGACTTTTTGTAAATAATTGACCAACCTCACCGTTTTATTTTCTCAAGCCTTTACGGCCTCTTCCTCTTCTTCAAAACCTTTTTCTAAAAAAAAAAAAAACTAAAATGAATCAAAACTCACAAAGCTTTTCGAGAGAGAACTACATGGAGTTTAATCCCTTAAAAGGGTATGTAGGCAAGAGGTCAAAACCTCTCCAAGTCCAATAAAAAAAAAATCCCAAACACTTCTTTTCCCCATTCTTAAAAACTACTCTTTTCAATAAATAGCATTAAAAATAAAGCGTAAAATATAAATCCGGAAAAACGGCTCCTATAGAGTACTATAGTCATTGCGGGTGCCTAACACCTTCCCGTAGCGAAAATTGCCCCGAACTTAGAATTTCTAAGGGTTTTTCTCAATTTTACCCTTCCCCAAAAAAATAGAGACATCAATGATTGAAAGGTTCAAGCCTAATTAATGACTTGACACCCGAAAATCGCGATGACAGAAATGGCGACTTTACTGGGGACTTTAGGGCTACGCCTAGTTTTTCATGCTTTATGTTTTACGCTTTACTTTATTGTTATATGTAAATATTTTCATGCAACGTGTGGGGAGAGAATATCAAAAGTCCTATACCCGGGCTGAGTGAACTTAAGATTAGGAAGAGATATAATCGATAATCCAATCCGGGGATTGCCTCGTGTATTGGGTTATGCGATCAATCTCACATAGCTGAGGCATTTTGGGGGTGATGTTGTCGGCGTGTGTTGTCATGCTTAGGCACTTTACTTCCAATTGACCGATGATGCTATGGACTGTAGTTACCAAACCCATCTTTGGCCTTTTCTTAAGACGTAGTGCGGTGGCTAAACCGAGCGTTGTCTCGAAATTTAGTCGTCACGCGATACTACACTCAAACTAGACCTTCTTACAAATAATCATGGAACGGGCGTCGCCTTGTGCTACCATGATATGCGTAAGAGAGGTTGCAGTTTGGGAACCTTATTAGAACCATGGTTACTACTATCAAAGCCCTAGTCTCACCGGACATCGTGTCCATCCGCAGCTCCGCAGCTGTGAACCTTAGCCCACCGTGTTTTCTTTAACCAAAATCATGCATTCAAGGTTTCACTCCTTTGGTGATTGCTAAGGATCTTTATCTCAAGACCTCCGATGTGTCCAAGAATCTCATTACCAAATCTCACATTCAAGGTTTCACTTCGAAGTACTTACTCGAGCAAGCTAATCTCAAATCTACTTGTCAGGACACTCTTGAGGCTATTCTCGCACTACTTATCTACCGGCTCATTCTCTTCCCGAATCTTGACAACTTTGTGGACATGAATGCTATTGAGATTTTCCACTCCAAGAACCCAGTTCCTACTTTGTTAGCTGACACGTACCATGCCATCCATGATCAGACTCTCAAAGGTCGTGGATATATTCTTTGCTGTGTGCCTCTCCTATATAGGTGGTTTATTTCTCACCTTCCAAGTTCTTTCCATGCCAACTCGGAGAATTGGTCTTATTCGCAGCGGATTATGGCTCTAACCCCCGATGAGGTGGTTGGGATCACTCCGGCAGCTCGATTCAAGGAGATTATCACTGGGTGTGGAGACTTCCTCAATGTACCTATTCTCGGTACCCGGGGAGGAATCAACTACAATCCTGAGTTAGCCATGAGACAGTTCGGTTTCCCTATGAGAGCAAAGCCCATCAATCTTGCTACATCCCAGGAGTTCTTCTACTATTCCAATGCCCCCGCCGGGCAAAGGAAAGCTTTTATGGATGCTTGGTCTAAGGTTCGAAGGAAGGATGTGAAGCATTTGGGTGTGAGATCCGGTATCGCTCATGAGGCCTATACTCAGTGGGTGATAGATCGAGCCGGAGAGATTGGCATGCCTTATCCTGCTATGAGGCATGTGTCTGCGTCTATTCCGTCCAGGCCATTACCTTTGCTTCCCGCAACCCAAGAGATGTATCAGGAGCATCTAGCTATGGAGAGTCAGGAGAAGAAAGCGTGGAAAGCCCGATACAATGAAGCCGAGAACTTGATTTTGACTTTGGACGGTAGAGATGAGCAGAAGGATCATGAGAATCAAATGTTGAAAAGAGAGCTAGCCAAAGCTAGGAAAGAACTCGAGGAAAAAGATGAGCTACTTATGAGGGATTCCAAGAGAGGTAGAGGTCGTCGGGAATTCTATGCCAGATACTGCAGTTCGGCTCCAGAGTCTGATTCTGAGGATTACCCTGTCACTCCATAGGCTTAGATGATTATGTTGTTTGTATTATGTTTTGAGGCCCACTCCCCTTGGCTTAATATTCCAAAACGATTTATCTCTACAGCTTTCTAGTCCCTTCATTCTTTCCTAATAATGTTTACAAGATTTCTAATTTGTCTAAGAGATCCTTTCGATAACCAAAACGAGTCATTTTTGCATCTGCATTTGTACATATCATGCATCATATGCATCATTCATCGGTCACGAAAAACTTCCAAGTGCTCATTGCCTCCTGGTTCTTCTGCCGCAGTGTGAAAAGTGGCTCGTGCTCGAAAGATTGATCAACCTGCCAGAGTTCATCAGACTAGACAATACAAAAGAAGGAATCAAGTAGCTATGGAAGAAGAGAACGCGCAGCTCCGTACCGAATTGGCTTCTTTGAGGGAAGAGCTGGCTAAAGCTCACGATGTTATGACCGCTCTGTTGGCTGCCCAGGAACAACCAGCCTCGTCTGCTCCGGAGACCGCTGAGGCAATTCCAACAGCATCTCTTGATGACCGCTTTGCTATGCCGAGGGGATACCCTTACGAACTCCCACCTTTCTTTGCTCCTAGTACTGCAGCGGGTACTTCTGGTGCTGCCAATGGTAACCAAATCCCCATCCCAGAGCATGCCTCTCTCCACACTACTCTGCCTCAGTCAACTGTCTTCACTGATCCGATCGTACATTCTATGCCTCAAAGCACCAACACCGATACTCACTGTGGGAAGTCTCCCATGACCGGAACTATGGAAGAAAGGATGGAGGAACTTGCTAGAGAACTCCGTCGTGAAATCAAAGCTAACCGTGGAAGTGGTGATCTTGTCAAGACTCACGATCTCTGCCTAGTGCCAAGGGTAGATGTCCTTAAAAAATTCAAAGTCCCAGAATTCGACCGATACAATGGACTGACTTGTCCTCAGAATCATATCATCAAGTACGTCCGGAAGATGGCTAACTACTCAGACAATGATTCGCTCATGATCCACTGTTTCCAAGACAGTTTGATGGAAGACGCTGCAGAATGGTATACTGGTCTGAGTAAAGATGACATTCGTACCTTCGATGATTTGGCTGCCGCTTTCAAGAGTCACTATGGGTTTAACACCAGATTGAAGCCAAACAGGGAATTTCTCAGATCCCTCTTCCAGAAGAAAGATGAAAGCTTCCGTGAGTATGCACAAAGGTGGAGGGGGGCAGCCGCCCGTATTACCCCTGCTCTAGATGAAGAGGAAATGACACAGACGTTTCTGAAGACGCTGAAGAAAGACTATGTTGAAAGGATGATCATTGCTGCTCCGAGTAACTTCTCCGAGATGGTCACCATGGGAACCCGCCTAGAAGAAGTTGTCAGAGAAGGTATCATTGTGTTCGAAAAGGGTGAATCCTCCACAAACGCGCCAAAGAAGTATGGCAATTTCCATCACAAGAAGAAAGAGACAGAAGTCGGGATGGTATCTACCGAGACCAATCAATCCATGGCCGCCGTTGCTCCCATCAATGCTACTCAACTGCCTCTGCCGTACCACTACATGCAATACGCCCAACATCCGTTCTTTCCACCATTCTACCATCAGTATCCTCTACCACCGGGCCAGCCTCAGGTCCCTGTCAACGCCATCGCTCAGCAAGTGCAACAACAGCCACCGGTTCAACAACAACCACAACAGCAGCAAGGCCCTCAGGCCCGACCATCTTTCCCTCCGATACCAATGCTATATGCTGAATTGCTTCCAACTCTGCTGCACAAAGGGTACTACACAACCAGACCCGGCAAGTCGCCGCCCAACCCGTTACCTCCTCAGTTTCGTTCTGACCTCAGGTGCGATTTTCATCAAGGCGCTCTAGGCCACGATGTGGAAGGATGTTACGCTTTGAAGTATATTGTGAAGAAACTGATAGACCAAGGAAAGTTGTCTTTCGAGAACAATGTCCCGCATGTGCTCGATAATCCGCTCCCAAATCATTCTGCCGTGAACATGATTGAAGCGTACGAAGAAACTCCCCGCCTTGATGTTCGTAATGTTGCAACCCCTCTGGTACCGCTGCATGTCAAGTTGTGCCAGGCCTCTTTGTTTAACCATGACCATGCTACTTGTAACGAATGTCTTCAGAATCCTATGGGTTGTGACGTAGTTCAGGACGACATCCAGAGCCTGATGATTGATAACTATCTGATGGCCAGCGACGTTTGTGTGATTATGCCAGTATTCCATGATACCCCCGTTAGGAGCACACCTTCGAAAGAGAATGCTGAACCTTTGGTGATAAGGCTACCTGGGCCAGTGCCCTTTCTTTCCACAAAAGTCGTTCCCTACAAGTACAATGCAACCATGATTGAGAACGGGGTAGAAGTGCCTTTGGTATCCCCAGCTGTAGTGAGCAACATCGCCGAAGGGACGACAACTCTGAGGAGCGGTAAGGTCCGTCCGCCTTTGTTCCAAAAGAAGACAGCCGCGCCCACCACGGCTCCGGTTGAAAAAACAACTCCGCTTCCAGTTCCTCCTGTTGCTAAAGATGTCGGCCGGCCAGGTCAGTCTATTGAAGATTCTAATTTGGACGAAATCCTGAAGATAATCAATAGAAGTGACTACAAGATCGTGGATCAGCTGTTGCAAACCCCGTCAAAGATATCTATCTTATCTTTGCTCCTGAGCTCTGAAGCCCATAGGAACATCTTGCTAAAAGTGTTGGAGCAGGCATATGTCG
Source organism: Medicago lupulina (assembly GCA_958299785.1). Taxonomy (NCBI): domain Eukaryota; kingdom Viridiplantae; phylum Streptophyta; class Magnoliopsida; order Fabales; family Fabaceae; genus Medicago; species Medicago lupulina. The sequence continues at coordinate 37,497,676 of OY283143.1, read as the reverse complement.
ACCACGAGGTCACGGTAGATCAGTTTGGTGGTATAGTGGGGAATATCACCGCTTGCAGTAATCTCTGGTTTAGTGAAGACGAGCTCCCCGAAGCAGGGAAGCATCATAATTTGGCCCTACACATCTCTATGAATTGCAAAACTGACATGCTGTCAAACGTATTGGTAGATACCGGCTCATCCCTGAATGTAATGCCCAAATCCACTCTAAACCAGCTAAGCTATCAAGGAGCCCCTTTGAGGAGAAGTACTTTCCTGGTCAAGGCCTTCGACGGATCCCGCAAGGACGTTCTCGGTGAAGTGGATCTTCCTATGACCATTGGCCCTGAAACATTTCTGATCACTTTCCAAGTCATGGACATCGATGCTTCCTATAGTTGCCTCCTCGGAAGGCCGTGGATACATGAGGCCGGCGCGGTCACCTCCACTCTTCATCAAAAGCTGAAATTTGTGAGGAATGGTAAGCTTGTTACTGTACATAGAGAAGAAGCATACTTGATCAGTTAATTGTCATCATTCTCTTGTATTGAAGCAGGGTCTGCTGAAGGGACTGCATTTCAAGGTTTGACTGTTGAAGGTACGGAGCCCAAGAAGGTCGGTGCCGCTATGGCTTCTTTGAAAGACGCGCAGAAGGCTGTTCAGGAAGGACAGGCTGCCGGTTGGGGCCAGTTAATACAACTACTTGAGAATAAGTGCAAAGAAGGTCTTGGGTTCTCCCCAACATCAGGAGTATCTACTGGGTCGTTCTACAGTGCTGGGTTCGCCAATGCAATTACTGAAGGTGCCACTGGAAGTGGGTCTAGGCCCGTGTTTGTGATATCAGGAGGCACTGCGAAGAATTGGAATGTCGTTGACCTTCCGTTGATCATGCATGATTCCGAGTAATGCGTCTTGTTGCTTAGGTCTTTGTTTTTTCAAAATAACCATCTTGTCGCTCCGCCCAAAGCGAAAGTGATGTTTTTGTAAGGGTATGTTTGTTTCGGCATTGCCATTATTAATAAAAAATTGTCGTTTCTGTCACGACTGTTGTGTTTCTTAATGCTTTTTCCCTTGGAAATGATGGTAATGCCAGAAAAAACCAAAACATCTGTATTTTCTTATTAATTTCAAAGATCTGCATGAAAAAAATCTTTTCTAAAAATCATCCAACCATATCACGCTGATTGAACCATAATAAACCCGTTGAACGCAGTGACCCTACGGTTCCTCCGACTTTTGAGTTCCCGGTGTTCGAAGCCGAAGATGAGAGTGAGGATGACATACCGGATGAGATTACTCGACTGCTTGAACATGAGGAAAAAGCCTTTCAGCCTCACCAGGAAGAGATCGAGTTGGTTAACTTGGGTACCGAGGACAATAACCGAGAGATCAAGGTTGGCGCTGCACTGGAAGAGGGGGTTAAGAATAGGATCTTCCAACTTCTCCGAGAGTATTCATATATTTTCGCATGGTCGTATGAAGATATGCCGGGTTTGGATCCCCAGATCGTAGAGCACCAGATACCAACAAAGCCAGAATGTCCCCCTGTTAGACAAAAGTTGAGAAGAACTCGTCCTGACATGGCTCTCAAGATTAAGGGTGAAGTACAGAAGCAGATTGATGCAGGTTTCCTCATGACAGTTGAGTATCCCGAGTGGGTTGCTAATATTGTGCCTGTACCGTAGAAGGATGGCAAAGTTCGGATGTGCGTTGATTACAGAGATTTGAATAAAGCCAGTCTGAAAAACAACTTCCCGCTGCCTCATATTGACGTGCTTGTCGATAATACTGCTCAGTGCAAGGTGTTCTCATTCATGGATGGATTCTCGGGATACAATCAAATCAAGATGTGACCCAAAGACAGGGAAAAGACATCGTTCATCACTCCGTGGGGAACTTTCTGTTGCAAAGCGATGCCGTTCGGTCTGATAAATGCTGGTGCCACCTATCAGAGGGGGATGACCACGTTGTTCCACGATATGATTCACAAAGAAGTCGAGGTGTATGTGGACGACATGATTGTCAAGTCAAGCGATGAGGAGCAACATGTTGAATATTTGGCAAAAATGTTTGAAAGGTTGAGAAAGTACAAGCTTCGGCTGAACCCCAACAAATGTACGTTCGGTGTTAGATTTGCAAAGTTGCTAGGTTTCATTGTCAGCCAAAGAGGTATTGAAGTAGATCCTGACAAAGTCCGAGCAATCCGAGAAATGCCGGCCCCGTAGACTTGAGAAACAAGTTAGAGGTTTCCTCGGACGTCTGAACTATATCTCCCGATTCATATCTCACATGACCGCGACTTGCGGGCCTATCTTCAAGCTACTCAAGAAGAATCAACCCATTGTGTGGAACGATGAATGCTAGGAAGCTTTTGACAACATCAAAGACTATTTGCTAGAGCCGCCCATCCTTGTCCCGCCCGTGGAAGGAAGGCCGTTGATTATGTATCTGTCAGTGTTAGATGAATCCATGGGATGTGTGCTCGGTCAGCAGGACGAGACCGGAAAGAAAGAACATGCTATCTACTATCTGAGAAAGAAATTCACTGACTGTGAGACTCGGTATACGATGCTCGAAAAGACTTGTTGTGCTTTAGCCTGGGCTGCCAAACGCCTGCGTCACTACTTGATGAACCATACAACTTGGCTGATATCCAGGATGGACCCGATCAAATATATCTTTGAGAAGCCTGTAGTCACTGGAAAGATCGCGCGCTGGCAAATGCTGCTGTCTGAATATGATATTGTGTTCAAAGCCCAATGAGCCGTCAGAGGAAGTGTTATAGCTGATCACCTCGCTTACCAACCACTGGATGACTATCAACCTATTAAGTTCGACTTCCCCGACGAAGAGGTCATGTATTTGAAGTCGAGAGACTGTGAAGAACCGTTGATTGGTGAAGGTCCGGACCCTAATAGCAAGTGGGGATTGGTCTTTGATGGTGCTGTCAATGCTTATGGCAAAGGAATTGGCGCGATAATCGTATCTCCGCAGGGGCATCACATTCCTTTTACCGCCTGGATTGTATTTGAATGCACAAACAACATGGCTGAATACAAAGCATGCATCTTGGGAATTGAGGAAGCAATTGACATGAGAATCAAGCACCTCGACATTTATGGAGATTCGGCGCTTGTTATTAACTAGATAAAGGGAGAATGGGAGACTCATCATGCCAATCTAATCCCTTACCGTGACTACGCGAGGCGTCTGCTGACGTACTTTACGAAAGTCGAATTGCACCATATTCCCCGTGAGGAAAATATAATGGCCGATGCTCTTGCCACTTTATCCTCCATGTTTCAAGTGAACCATTGGAACCACGTGCCAGTAATCAAAGTGCAGCGCCTTGACCGGCCTTCTCATGTGTTTGCCATTGATGATGTGACCGTTCGAACGAATGCGGATATAGTTGACAACAGACCCTGGTATCATGATATCAAGCAGTTTTTGCAAAGCCACGAGTACCCGCCGAATGCTCCCAACAAAGACAACAGGCCTTGCGCAGATTGGCTAGCAAGTTCGTGTTAAGTGGGGATGTTCTATACAAGAGGAATTTCGATATAATATTATTGAGATGTGTGGATGAGCGTGAAGCGGAGCAACTGATGCACGACGTGCACGACGGCACTTTCGGGACCCATGCTTCAGGGCATACCATGTCTAGAAAGTTGCTAAGGGCAGGCTACTATTGGATGTCCATGGAACACGATTGCTACCAATATGCCAGGAAATGCCACAAATGTCAAATCTATGCTGATAAGATTCATGTGCCTCCGCATGCCCTCAATGTCATTTCCTCTCCGTGGCCTTTCTCCATGTGGGGCATCGACATGATTGGAAGAATTGAACCAAAGGCTTCGAATGGTCATCGTTTTATTTTGGTAGCGATCAATTACTTCACCAAGTGGGTCGAAGCTGCATCTTATGCCAGTGTAACCAAGCAAGTGGTGGTTAAGTTCATCAAGAACAATATCATTTGTCGATATGGTGCCCCCGGCAAGATTATCACCGACAATGGTACCAATCTGAACAATGACATGGTGCAGGCCCTGTGTGAGAAATTCAAGATTGAACATCATAACTCCTCTCCTTATAGGCCCCAGATGAATGGTGCAGTTGAGGCCGCCAACAAGAATATCAAGAAGATCGTGCAGAAGATGGTAACTACATACAAAGACTGGCATGAGATGTTGCCTTATGCTCTACACGGCTATCGCACTACAGTACGCAGTTCGACCGGGGCAACGCCTTTCTCCCTTGTATATGGCATGGAAGCAGTTCTCCCCTTGGAAGTAGAAATCCCGTCTCTCTGCGTGATCATGGAAGCAAAATTGTCTGAGGCTGAATGGTGCCAGAGCCGGTATGATCAGTTAAATCTGATCGAAGAAAGACGTCTGGATGCTTTGGCCCGTGGACGGCTGTATCAAACAAGAATGAAAACTGCTTTTGACAAGAAAGTCCGTCCTCGGGAATTCAAGGAAGGTGATCTTGTTTTGAAAAGAAGAGTAAGCCAGCAACCCGACCCAAGGGGCAAGTGGACGCCAAACTACGAAGGACCATATGTTGTCAAGAAGGCCTTCTCTGGCGGAGCTTTGATTCTTACACACATGGATGGTGTGGAACTTCCGAACCCTATGAATGCCGATATGGTCAAGAAATACTTTGTCTAGATATATGAAAAGAACAACGTGGTAGGTCGAAAACCCGAAAGGGCGGCCTAGGCAAAAATGCGCTTCCCGGTGGACCGAAAACCCGAAAGGGCGGTCCAGGCAAAATAAGGGACAAAAAAAATGTAAATATGAAAAAGCTCGCTGAGACTACACGTAACTCAGGCAAAAATGAGCGTCTCGATGAGCCGAAAACCCGAAAGGGCGGTTCATGCAAAAATGAGATTGAAACGAAAGGCAATTGACTATATCTGGCAAACCACCATCCCCTTGGGGCACGAGCGACTGGTGAATGGCCGCTCTCATCTGAAGCTGCTGTGCCTATGAATTCAAAATTTCTAGGAACTGTAGTGACTACTGTGTTCAATGTACCACCAACCAATAAAATTACCATTTTCCAAGCTTTGTAAATCCGTGGAGTCACGCCTTTGGCTGACTACTACTCTTATACGTCGATTTGAGCCTATGCTTTTGTTTGAAACTCTATTTCTTCATTCTATTTTCAAGGCCTTATACAAAAAATCTTCTTTCTATTTTGATAATGACAATGTCTGAAACAAACATCTTTGAAATTGAAAATTTTTGTGTGTATTTTGAAAACCAACCTGAGCAACTAGGTGCATTCGAACGAAACATGCATGAACAAACGTGTGTTGATATCCATTTCAATGCAGGTTACCAGCAGGCTCTCTCCCCAGTACGGTCTGTGGTCAATGGCAAGAATGAAAAAACAGAATGAAAAGCACAAAAAATGAATAAGCTCGCTAAGCTGAAAACCCGAAAGGGCGGCTTAGGCAAAAATGAGCACCCCGATGGATTGACAACCTATAGAGGCAATTCAGGCAAAAACAGGGGCAATGAAAAGAATTTATTTCCCGGTGGACCGAAAACCTGAAAGGGCGATCCAGGCAAAAATGGGATGAGAAAAAAACAAAAGCAAACATGCAAAAAAGCATTGACCACATATGCGATATCCAAAGTGTGCTCAGCATTAAAGCGTCCAGCGATGGAAGTATCATCAAAAGGTTTTACTTTCTACAAGTCTGTGAATGGGATATGGCTCCCTGCCCTCAACAATGGACTTGATGTGTCTTCAAACGACGGCATCCCCAAAGGAGGAATTTCACAAGCATATGTTAGAGCACGAGCCATTACGTGCCCAATATTCCAAAGTTTTGTCTGCCTCTGTGAAATCGTGTCTGCAAGTTGTCAACCATCCTGCACTTCGAAGCATCCATGCATGCATAATCATGCATCCTACATGCTCATGCATCTGATAAAATTGTTATGCTATTCATACACATTTGCATTTTCAATTCCTATGTCAATCTCTGTCAAAATCAATCATGTCAATTTCAAACCTCTACTATCATATTAACTTCAAACTTCTATTGTCATGTTAATTTCAAGTTTCTATGGTTACACCAATATCAAACTTCAACGGTCCTGTAAATTTCAAGACTCCTGCAGTCATGTCAGTCAATTTCAATTTGTTTTTGCAATACCATCCGTTTCTGTTATCAGCCAAGTGGCTAGTTCGCATCCAAGAACAGCTTGTGCCTGTCAATTTACTCTTGTTATCGGCCAAGTGACTAGTTCGCATCCAAGAACAGCTTGTGCCTGTCAATTTACTCTTGTTATCGGTCAAGTGGCTAGTTCGCATACGAGGATAGCTTGTACCTGTCGATTTGCTTCCATTCTTGTCATAGGTCAAGCCGCTAGTTCAAATACAAGAACAGCTTGCACCTACGCTTTGTTTCTGTCATCAGCCAAGCGGCTAGTTCGAATTCAAGAACAGCTTGTGCCCGTCTATTTTCGTTATCCTCGGTCAAGTTCCCAGTTCGAACCAAAAGAACGACTTGTGCCTGTCAATTTGCTATCTGTTTCCCCAATAAATTCTGTTATTTGCTATCTTGATAAATGTCTACCAATCCCACAATGGATACGACATACCCTGTTTTTTGCTATCTCGTCAATGTCTACCAATCCCGCAATGGATATGACATGCTTTGTTAGATTCAATTCTCAGTCTGTCTTGCATTCATAATTCAAATGTTGCATGGCATACATAACATTTACGAACGGATTTTTACGCCCAAAATCAGTGCAAATGTCGATATTTAAGTATCTTCGTCTCGTCAAGCCAGAGACCCCGTCTCTTGACCCTCCAGACGAAGAAACTTAAATAGGGGCAGCTGTCATACCCTCATTTTGGACCTAAAAATACTCGTTCAAATTTCCTTTCTGTTTCTGATTATTTCAAATTTACTATGTCTATTTTACAATTTTCTACTGTGCTTCAAACACACATTGTACTGTCCCTGTCTCTAAATCTTCTTGCATATAAAACTATCCAGAATGTCTGCTCGCATTACAAGTCATTAAAGAGAGCTTCTAAAACCGTTGCATATTTTCCTGCATTTTTGTTCCAAATTCTGCATAAAATCATACAAAGGGTATTTTGGTCATTTCCTACAAAGGAACCCATTTTTAGTACCTACAATTTGTCTCTGAGTCTTTTCAACCTGTCTGCATGAATCATTAATCAAATTTTAGCTAAAAATCATTTTCGTTTCGCATCTGAGTCAGTCTGAGTCGTTTTAGTCCTTAAGGGGCATTTTGGTCTTTTCACATCAAACAATTTTTTGACAGAGAGGTATTTTGAAATACCTCATTTTGGTAGTTTGTTCGTTTTAGTCTGTTTTTGTCATTTTTAACTGTTTCACTTTACGTTTTATCAAATTACATCTTTTTTCCAATATTATTTTGTTTTTTTACAAATAAGTCCAAATTTTGTTTTAATTGCAAATGAGTCCAATTTTAACTTCAAAACAGTCCTTGTTTCTTTCAAATTGCAGTTTAGTCCTTATCTTTTTTAAATTGCATTTTAGTCCTTGAGTTTTCTTTACAGCATTAGTCCAGATGCCACGCAAGCAAATACCAGTCCAGGTGTCACATTTCCATTGGTCCAGAGGCCACATGGCAGCCTATATAAGGCCGGTTACTGTACCAGTCAGGGAGGTCCACAGAATCAGCGCCACATCACAAACAACTCACAAATTTCTCTCTCCATTCAGTTGGATCAAAATCGTAACAAACTCAGAAAGGTTGAAGAACAAGTTCACAAACCCTAACCGTTTCAGAAGCAAGATTGAACCAAAATCAATGGAGTTTTTGTGCAGCTCTCAGAGATTCGACTAAATCTTCATCATCAAGCTGTGATTCCTGCAATTCAAGCGCCAAATCCATCGCCAGAAGCAACGAATCCGGCGCGATCACACAAACCCTAAGATCGAGAAGAAGAAGAGGGAAAGAATTTCAAAGGTTCTGAACCGGTTAAGAAGAAGAAAGACAGAATCACGGTTTATTTCCGGATTTCCAGCAAGAATCAGCAAAAACAGAATCGAATCAAAAGGTTTCTGAAGATTCAAATCCAAGTCTCCGAATAAAACCAGGTGAAAATCAAAAACTTACCTTTTCATACTCATGAATAACAACGAATCCAAATCAACGTAGATCCGTAGAAATTCAAACGAGTCTGGTTCAAAAAAACTTTTCGAAACCCTAAAAATTTTCCAAAACCGTAAAAGATTCCAAGGTTTACAACGAGTAACAATTGTTGTAAACCAACGAATCCATAAACAAATTCATTTAGAAAAGATTCGAACCAAAAAAACGGAACCAAAACAGTTTGAAATCCGGGAACAAGATTCAAGATCCACGTTGATTCAGTTGATGCATGTGGTTTCTAGGAGCAGATTCATGTTTAGAACAATAAGACGAAGGGATTAAGCCATGATTCATGTGTTTCTGGGTTGGTTTGAGCAATTTAGGGTTAGGGTTTCATCAATGGCCGCCGGAGTGAGAAGGGAGAAGAGAGAAGAGAAAAGAGAAGAGAAAAGAGAAGAGAGAGAACGTTGTAAAAAAAATGAAAGAAACCGGGTTGGAGCCTTTTATATAAGGCGCTGGACCGGGTGGGTTCTGACCCGATCCAGCGCCCCACGCTGTGGACCCTTAGATCTAGATCCTAATGGATCCGGATCAATCCAACGCCCCAGAGGCGTTCTGGAGATCCGGATCCATCCACCTGTGTGGGTTTGGGCCGGGTACCCTAGGTTTTTTCTGCTTTTCTTTTCAGTTCTTAACTTTCTTGCTATGTGCACCCCTGTGCTTGCTATTTGGACCTCCTGTGCGTTTTGATTTCTTTATAAAAATCTCAAAAATTTACTATGTGTTCTTGGTATGTTTTTGGCAGTTTTGTGATATTTTTACATGTTCAAAATTGATGGAAATAATATGCGTTAATTTCTCTTTCGATTTGTATATTTTGTGTGTTTTGTGTAAATCTTCTTGTATGATTTTTGATCCGAAATTTGTCATGTGATGTTGATGTTTGGCACTTAATTTTATGATGAATTTACCTCTGATTTTGTGCTAATTCATTCAATTGTGTTAATTGATTTTTTTTGTTTACAATTTTTGTAATTCATTCAATTGTGTTAGTTGATTTTTGTTTACAATTTCGCAATATTTTCAATTGTGTTAATCAAATCCTTGTTTGCATTTTTTACCATATGTTCAATGTTGTTAGTTTGATGTTTGTTCGCCGTTTTCTTGCAATCTTTGTCTACAATTTTTACAATATGATTAATTTTGTTGAGTTTGATCTTTGTTTACAATTCTTTTTTACAATATGTTCAATTTTGTTAGATTTGATCTTTGCTTGCAATTTCTTTTACAATGTGCTCAAATTGTGTAAGTTTGATGTGTGTTTTCCATCTTTTACAATTTCTCCCCAACCTTGTTAAAAATGGGATTTTGTTTGCTTTTTTGCTATATTTTCAATGTTTAGTGTGGCAATATTTTCAATCTTGTTGGTATAGTTGGTTAGTTTTTATTTACAAGTTGGCATGCTAGTTTCTAATGTTAAAAAATTACCTTTTAGTTTCATGACCTTGTAAGTGATGTTAGTTTGTATGCATTTTCCTTTCCATCCTTCCATACCTTATCATTACCTTTCTTTGCTTAAAATTTTACTACCATTTCATATTACTTCACTAACCATTTTATGTTTCATGCATATTGAAAGCCCCAATTCCATCTCCATTCCTTTAAGTTTAGGTTCCATTCAATTTCTCAATGTTTAGGTAGTTTCTTTATTTTAATTTCTTGCAAGACCATAGAATGTAAACTAGGACCAATGTAAAGGACAATGGACACTATAATGATGTACACCGACACAAGCACCGACACGCACACACGTTGTATGATCTAACGCTAGGTGTATGTTTAGGAAGCGCGAAACTTAGAAAAAAATCATTTTTCAAAAAGTGTTAATAATTCTGTCACTTAAAAACCTTTTTCAATAAACCTTGGAGTCAAAACTCCATTGTATTTTCTTTTCTTTTTCTTAATCAAACCCAAATGAAAATAATCCATACTTAGACTTTTTGTAAATAATTGACCAACCTCACCGTTTTATTTTCTCAAGCCTTTACGGCCTCTTCCTCTTCTTCAAAACCTTTTTCTAAAAAAAAAAAAAAACTAAAATGAATCAAAACTCACAAAGCTTTTCGAGAGAGAACTACATGGAGTTTGATCCCTTAAAAGGGTATGTAGGCAAGAGGTCAAAACCTCTCCAAGTCCAATAAAAAAAAAATCCCAAACACTTCTTTTCCCCATTCTTAAAAACAACTCTTTTCAATAAATAGCATTAAAAATAAAGCGTAAAAGATAAATCCGGAAAAACGGCTCCTATAGAGTACTATAGTCATTGCGGGTGCCTAAGACCTTCCCGTAGCGAAAATTGCCCCGAACTTAGAATTTCTAAGGGTTTTTCTCAATTTTACCCTTCCCAAAAAAAATAGAGACATCAATGATTGAAAGGTTCAAGCCTAATTAATGACTTGACACCCGAAAATCGCGATGACATACGCATTTGGTTCTCATATGTGGTAGATATGTACATCTTCATTGGAAGATAGCACCCACAAGCTGGTAACATTGATTCCATCAGTTCTGGAAATCGAGCAGCAGCAACCCTTGCAACATTTCTGGAACTTCCACCATTTCTGGAAATCGAAAAGGAATGTGAACCTCTGCTATTTGAATTTCCTCCTCTGCTGCTCGACATCTTCAACAATCTTCTGGAAATCGAAAAGGAATGTAGAAACACGAATTTGAAGGAGTATGAATGTGACCCAGGAGTAAGAATGTGACCCAGTACAAACAAGAATTTAGAAGATTTTGAAGGAATAGAACACGAATTTGGAAAAGGAAGGAGATGGATTGAACAATGGAAGGAGATGAATGAATGGTGAAGAAAAGATTGAAACGATTTGGGGGAAAATCTGAAACTAGGGTTTCAATTTTCCCCCCTTTCTATTATATCAAGTTTTTTAAATTTAATTAAATTAAGTTTTTATTTTTTAAATAGTTATTTTAATTTTAAAAACAGAAAAATCGTTTTTTAATTTTTAAATTAACAGTTAGATGCCACGTGGGCACAACTGCACAGTCAGCGTGTGCCACGTAGGCATTTTGATGACTTGTCATGGCTAAAACGGGCCCAGGGGTCTTTTTAAAAGACAAAATTTTTTACAGGGACTAATTTCTGATTTTTTTTTTACAGGGACGAAAACTTAAACGAGCCATATTTGCAGGGACGATTCAAATATTTAAGCCAAATAAAAATAAAAAATGCTCATATCACTTTTTTTTGGTTAGGAAAGAAATTAATTGTTTTACCTTAGCCATCAACTGTCTAATACATGACGGTACATTATCATAAACGTGGGAGCTAGCATGAGATGGGACTACCCTAGTTAATTCATGAGTGACTCTATTAGTTTGCCTCCTATTGAACTCAACATGAGAGTTCCGAAAATTACAAGCAAACAACTGCCTACTGTTATCCAAGAAATTTTGGAGGCTATCATTAAATACGATCAGATAAGTTGACCGAATGATCGAAGTCTTTATTTGCCGTATTTCTATCGAAGTCGGACTTGTTGGGGATATTTGAAGACGTGTGTCTCAGTTCGACAGTTGGAAGTTATAAAGAGGCGGTTTTCCTTGGATAAAAGTCAAAGCAACAGATATTCCTTAAGAGACATTCAAAATTCAAATCGAATGTATAAAGTTAGATTATTGCAGTTATTGCTTATTCAAATTTAGGTAGTTATTTCATATTTGTATAAATAGTATTTTTTCCTAAAGGAAAAACGGTCACAATCTAATCATACACAAAACTTACACTCAAATTATTCGCATGGAAGTGAGAAACGAGTCACAAGTTGCAATGTATGAATCTGTGTACCAATTTACATTCAATCAATGCAATTTAAGTTCATTTTCTTAAATGTCTTTGCAATTTATTTGTTTCTTTTAAGCAATTCATTTCCTTTTATTTACACCAATTTCGATAGGATTCAACTAGGTTGAATTCGATCACTTTCTTTGTTTTCAATTATCAAAATTCTTCAAGAACAATATCAAATTACTGGAAATAACAAATGCAATATGTCCTAAGATTTACTGGTTGATCTTGCAAGTAAATATTCTTAAACCAGCGGTTGCTTACCAAAAATCAGTGTAAACAAATTAGCACGCCCAATGGGACCTTTTTGCGTTTTTGTTGTTAAATTATTGATATTGTCAGTCTGTGTTGTGTATGCAATTGAGGAATAAAAAACAATTGCCTGAAACTACGCAATCTACCCAAAGTAGCACCGTAGAAACCATGATAGAACCCGTTGGAACGACGAGGGCTGCACAAACTTCCCAGGCCATACCAATAACTGCTATGGCCACATCAACCTCTCAGGCCATCCCCACGGCTTTGATGGCCGCACAGACGTCCCAGGCCATTCCGACATCACGGGTTTTGAATCTTGCGATAGGTCGAAGGATGCCATATGGCATATCGACTTCGATGATGCACGGTCTGTGAAGAAGATTTCCTTCTTAGACTTGGCTGGGTTTTGATGATAACAACACCACATCACAAAAAGAAGAAATATCCATGGAGGCTCAAGTTGATGAATGAAGATAATGGGACTTAGATTTCATAATTATATTTTTGTAAGTATGGTCCTTATCTTTGATTTGTCATTATTAACTTATGGAACAACTTAGTATGCTCAGAAAATAATTACAAACATTTTTTCTAAGTTCTCATATGAAGCAATGCTTAAAAATCTCTTGAAAATAAATCACACACTCACACTGATTTTCATATAAATGTGATTTTGCATTAAAATATTTTTGCATGAAAATATTTTGATTAGAAAAATTATTTTTGACTTTGAAAAAACATATAATCAAATATGTCTCAAATAAATGTTCTATACGCATGTATTCATTTGGCATAATGGTAATATTGAACTAAATTTATTTGAGCATGTTCTCTTTGAAAAACCAAATACCAATCTTGCATTTTAAATTGTATAGACATGATTTCATAAATGAATCTTGCCAACAGATTTTTCTTTTTACATGCTAATTGATCTTTTCACATACAAATAATTAACATATAATTAACATGCTAATTTATCATGAGCCAAAGAATGTAAATATTGCATAATTGATTTTCAACGGATTACTTTAATTGTACAACAACTATTTTTTTTCAAAATACATTTCATACTCATTTTTATGAATAGGTGCCATTCAAATATGTGTCTATTCATTATAACTCTTTTTGAAAAAATAGCATTGCTTCATAAACATCTTTTTAGCCTCTATAAATTCAATTGAGAATCAAGACAAATGACTTAACATTATTACTATAACTTTCAATCTCAATTGTCATATTCAATATCACTTGATTTATCAAACTTTCACCATTCTGCTTTGAAAACTTTGTCCACATTTTTAACATTCATAAAGAAGTTTTCTGAGCACTAAGTTCTTACTGTTAATGTGATATTGATCAAAGCATAACAGCCATACATTCATTATTCTTCAATTGCTTTTGTAAAAAGCTTCTCACCATTGTTGGTGAATCATTGTAAAGATAGTGGGGTGCTATCTTGGTGTGTAGAGAAATATTGTTAGGGGGCCTTGGGATTAAGGTTGCTTTGTAACAAAGATTCTTTACATAGTGAATTCCTTCGCGGGATGTGAAGGGAGTGGACTGACCCTAAGGTTTAGAGGGGAACCACTATAATTCTCTTGTGTCTTTTCTTCTTCCCTTACTCTTTTATTTTTCCGCATTCATACCTTCATATTAAGTTTCCGGAAAAATTATCAAGAACGCTAAACTTGCAAAAATTGACCAATATTCCTAGAAACCTAATTCACCCCCCCTCTTAGGTTACAATCTGAACTTACAATTGGTATCAGAGCAAGAGTAAAGATAACTTGCTTCTTTGATCCAGAAAATGGCTTCCGCTAAACCGTTTCTAGCAGAAGGTCCTAATTCAAACCGACCACCATGTTTCACCGGGGATCATTATGATTTCTGGAAAATTAGGATGACAACGTATCTAGAAGCCCAAGGTGAAGAAATTTGGAATGCTGTCCAGAATGGTCCTTATGTTCCCACTACAGTTGTGAATGGTGTGACTGGTATTAAACCACAAACATCATGGGATGATGATGACCGGAAAAAAGTGTTATTTGACAAAAAGGCAAAGAACATTCTTCAATCCTCTCTTGGGATGGATGAGTTTTTCAGAATTTCTAACTGCAAAACGGCCAAAGAAATTTGGGACACTTTGGAAACAACACATGAAGGAACGGAAGAAGTAAAACGTTCCAGATTGAATACCCTCTCTCAAGAGTACGAGATGTTTAGAATGCAACCAGGAGAAAAGATTCTAGACATGCAGAAGAGATTTTCACATCTTATCAATCATCTTGCAGCCCTTGGAAAAACCTTGTCCAACAATGAAATAAACTTGAAGATTCTCAGGTCACTAACAAGGGAATGGCAACCAAAAGTAACAGCCATATCTGAAAAGAAAAGTCTTTCAAATATGTCGTTGGCAACACTTTTTGGAAAATTACAAGAGCATGAAATTGAACTTGCAAGACTAGAACAACATGAAGAAGGTGTAAAGAAACACAAGAATATCTCCTTGAAGGCAGAGTCCAATGTTCTTCAACAAGATGAAAGTTCTGATGAAGATGAGAATATTACTCTTGTGAAAAAATTAGGAAAATTCCTTCAAAAGGATAAAAAATTTAAATTTGGAAATAAAAGAAAATTTCACAAGAAGAATGATGTTTCTACATCAAGTCAGAGTTTCACATGCTTCGAATGTGGAAAAGAGGGGCATATGAAGGCAGATTGTCCAACCCTTGCAAGGAAAAGTAGCCATAAAGGAAGGAAAGAATTCAAGCCAAGAAGGGCCTACATTGCATGGGATGACAATGATATAAGTTCATCTTCAGAATCAGAGGATGACGAATATGCAAATTTAACATTAATGGCGTCACACCACTCCGATGATGAACAAGAGGTAAGTGATTCTGAATTAAATTTTAAACCTTCTTATGAAGAATTACAAAATGCATTTGATGAATTGTTTGAAGAATTCATTAATCTTTCTAAAACTTGTGCAAAGCAAAAGAAACAAAATGTATCTCTAGAAAGAAAAGTTTTTGATGCACAAGAAGAATTAGAAAAGATTAAAAGTTCTTCATGTAATAAATGTAAAGAAAATGAAACAAAAATTGTTGAATTAAATAAAGTGATAGAAAATTTTGAAAAAGGTCACAGTGGTTTGGAAGAAGTGCTTAGTAAACAAAGATATTCAAATAACAAAACCGGACTTGGTTTTTCAAATTTTAATAAACCAAGCACAAATAAAACGGTCTTTGTTAAATCAAGCACAATTTCCAACAATATAGAAACAAAGAAAATGCATGTGGTAAATTCTTCCAAAAGTATGAATCAAAGAATTAATTCTAAAAGAAGAAATTATTCTAACAATTCTTTTAAGAAAAATAATTCAAATGTTAAGAATAATTTCTCCAAAGGAAATAATTTTGGTTCAAATCATGTTCATAATTTAACATGTTTTTATTGCAATACAAAAGGTCATACTCTAAATACTTGCTACATAAGAAACATTGGTGTTCCTTATGGTGAATTTATTTGGGTAAAGAAAGGAATTAACTCACAAGGACCCAAATCACAATGGGCACCTAGAAAGTACTATTAATTGTTTTGTAGGTACTTGAAGACCATATGCAAATCTTGTCAAATTAGTTTTCCAAGATACAAGACCATATCATATGATAGGATTAAGATGGTTTGAGAAAGATTGACACTTTGATGATGCTTTGGAATTTATGTGAACTCTTTATCATGTTCTTATTTATTCATGACTACGGTGAAGGTGAAAGGTACATAAACAATTTCTTTTATAATATATGCATGATGATCTATGTTAGAATTAACATGTGGGGATAGATTCAAATATGCATAGTTGTGGTTCATTGGCAATTTGGATGTTTCTTTCCGGTTAAAAGTTCGAATTCTAATTTATAATTTTATTTATTAAAACAATTAAACAAATAGTAGAAAATTGTAAAGTCGATGATTTGAACAGTGAATGATGTTATTGAATGGTATTGTTGTAAACCACTGAACCAAGGAAGTGTTTATTTGAAAAGACACTCAATTAATTCGAAGAAAATTATTTTGCATGCTTGTAGATAATTTTTTAATTTTTTTTTAAAAAAAATGTGGTTTATATAATATGTTTTAAAGATATTGTTCTTATTAAAATTTACAAATATTGATCTCATATCATATGTGCAAAATAATGTTTAATCATTGAATATTCATTGTGAAGAAGATCAATTATTTTTATATAAAATTTATTATTTCCCTATATTTCGACCCTTTGGATTTTACCCTTTTTCTTCTTTTTGATGATGTCAAAAGGGGGAGAAAGTGTATGTTTGTGTTTTGTGCTTAAATTGTTTCAGGTTATCCAATTGCAAAACAAAGGGGGAGATATACAAGATAGGGGGAGTTTCATTGAGAAAACATTGTCAAAAGGATATGGTTTGTCATCATCAAAAAGGGGGAGATTGTGAAGAAGATTTCCTTCTTAGACTTGGCTGGGTTTTGATGATAACAACACCACATCACAAAAAGAAGAAATATCCATGGAGGCTCAAGTTGATGAATGAAGATAATGGGACTTAGATTTCATAATTATATTTTTGTAAGTATGGTCCTTATCTTTGATTTGTCATTATTAACTTATGGAACAACTTAGTATGCTCAGAAAATAATTACAAACATTTTTTCTAAGTTCTCATATGAAGCAATGCTTAAAAATCTCTTGAAAATAAATCACACACTCACACTGATTTTCATATAAATGTGATTTTGCATTAAAATATTTTTGCATGAAAATATTTTGATTAGAAAAATTATTTTTGACTTTGAAAAAACATATAATCAAATATGTCTCAAATAAATGTTCTATACGCATGTATTCATTTGGCATAATGGTAATATTGAACTAAATTTATTTGAGCATGTTCTCTTTGAAAAACCAAATACCAATCTTGCATTTTAAATTGTATAGACATGATTTCATAAATGAATCTTGCCAACAGATTTTTCTTTTTACATGCTAATTGATCTTTTCACATACAAATAATTAACATATAATTAACATGCTAATTTATCATGAGCCAAAGAATGTAAATATTGCATAATTGATTTTCAACGGATTACTTTAATTGTACAACAACTATTTTTTTTCAAAATACATTTCATACTCATTTTTATGAATAGGTGCCATTCAAATATGTGTCTATTCATTATAACTCTTTTTCAAAAAATAGCATTGCTTCATAAACATCTTTTTAGCCTCTATAAATTCAATTGAGAATCAAGACAAATGACTTAACATTATTACTATAACTTTCAATCTCAATTGTCATATTCAATATCACTTGATTTATCAAACTTTCACCATTCTGCTTTGAAAACTTTGTCCACATTTTTAACATTCATAAAGAAGTTTTCTGAGCACTAAGTTCTTACTGTTAATGTGATATTGATCAAAGCATAACAACCATACATTCATTATTCTTCAATTGCTTTTGTAAAAAGCTTCTCACCATTGTTGGTGAATCATTGTAAAGATAGTGGGGGTGCTATCTTGGTGTGTAGAGAAATATTGTTAGGGGGCCTTGGGATTAAGGTTGCTTTGTAACAAAGATTCTTTACATAGTGAATTCCTTCGCGGGATGTGAAGGGAGTGGACTGACCCTAAGGTTTAGAGGGGAACCACTATAATTCTCTTGTGTCTTTTCTTCTTCCCTTACTCTTTTATTTTTCCGCATTCATACCTTCATATTAAGTTTCCGGAAAAATTATCAAGAACGCTAAACTTGCAAAAATTGACCAATATTCCTAGAAACCTAATTCACCCCCCCTCTTAGGTTACAATCTGAACTTACACGGTCTACATACTAACCCGTCTGCCTCTTCAGAAACCCTGAATGTATCAATGCCCCAACTGTTCAACCCTGGGGTAAGCGTTCCATTTGGCGCGCCCCAACAATCGTTGGCACCAGTTGGGTCTCCCCAACAATCGTTGACTAACGCCTCTTTGAACACGTTAAGACAACAGATGGAGGAAACCAACCACGAGATGGTTAACATGGTGACTCAACAGATAGGCATAGTAATCAACCCTTTAATTCAAGATTCGAATAAAATTTACCAGGCGTTGTCCGTTCAGATGGAATAAATGGCCGACTTTTTTGGCGCTCCCGCAACGCGAAATGTGCCAACCCCTCGAAATCTTAGTGCTGGGCTGACAGAAAGCCCTACAGTTGGTCAAATAAACCAAACACCTGAGATTCGAAAACAACCACAAAGGGTGCCAATACCGGCTCAAGAGGAGCCAGAAACGGTACCAATATTGGTAAACCGACACCAAGATGCGGACCAAGTGGTCGTGCAAGCCCGTCAAAACAATTACGAGGGCAAGAATAATATAGCCAATATTGTCGAACCCTTTCTAGCCCAAAATGGTTTCAATATGGGACTACATAGGCCAAATTTTATATCGGCGTTATCCGAATATGTGTTAGAAACCGATTTGCCGAGAAATACAAAAATCCCCAAATTCACTAAATTTGTTGGGGAGACTAACGAATCGACTTTCGAACACATTGCTCGATATCTCATGGAGGCCGGTGATTTGGCAAATAATGAGAATTTGAAAATGAAATATTTCCCAAGTTCTTTGACGAAAAACGCTTTTACTTGGTTTACAACATTGCCCCCTCATTCCTTTTTTAGTTGGAATCAATTGGAGAAGGCTTTCCATGAGCAATTTTACATGGGACAGTCTAAAATCAGTCTGAAAGAATTGGCCAGTGTTCGACGTAAGACACATGAGTCAATTGATGATTATTTGAGCAGATTCCGCCTGCTTAATGTAACGCCCTCTTTAATTATTTAATTATTTTAGAGTTTATAGTCCACTTTGATGATTTATGTGATTTTATACGATTATGTGATGTGTTGATATTTTATTTAAAGACTTATTTGATTGTTTTAAAAGGTTTAGAATATATTTATATGATTATGTGATTTATTAAGTAGCTTATTTTAGTATTTATATGATTTAACTGATTATGTGGTGTGTCGTTATTTAACTCATGAAAACAAGTTTTTCATGAGTTAGGTCAAGATCAGTGAGTAGTGGAATGCAATCGGTGAAAACATCCCTAGAAACAGCAGGATCCCTGCAAAGCGCTGCATGCCTCTTGTTGGTTCTCTGGAAGTTGAAGAGATTGTACATGTTGTGAGCAGCAACTCTTGCAGCAATGTTGATTAGCAAATCATCATTCAAAAGATCCATCTTTAGAGGGGATTTTTCTTCTTAAGTGGAGAAGTTTCTTTTTAGCTCTGAACAAAAGAGAGAAAATAAAGGTGATGGAAGCTTGCAAGAGAAGTTGAAAGATTTATAGACAAAGGAGTTGAGGAGTTGATAGAAGTTACACTTGTACGGTTTACCTACCCTATCCAGATGCACACGCGTGGAAAAAGATCAACGGTAGCAAATGTGCTTTGTAAAAGGGGAAAGTGGTAAAAAAAATTATTTAATTTGTGTGGTTATTATTATCATTATGTGGAAAAATTACAGTTTCCTAGGCCAGTTAACTTGTAGGTTTTTTCATAAAAAGAGACTTTTTGGTTTCTCATCATTGCGTTTTATTGAAACTTGTTCGAAGTATCAATTTTGTAATTTTTTATGAATTGATAGATAGAGTTGTGTAAGAAAATTTCAAAATATTATCAAAAATGGTTGTTGAACCATTAATAAATTACAAAACTTAAAGGAACAAAATATTTGAAGTCTGGAACTCACGAAGAGTTTTTAAATTACAAATTTAGAAGTGAGTTTGTTCATTTGATTTTTATAATCACCAAGCCTTTCGTTAAAAGCTTTGTCATCTTTAGTAAGTGCAGCTATCTCTTGTTGAGACAGCTTAGACTCTTTGGCTTTTTGTATGGCCACTTGAGCTTCCTGCTTAATGAGGTTTTCTTGGGCTAGGAGTTTGTTCTTCTGAGTTTCCAAACTTAGGATCTCTGCCCTGTATTTTGCAATGGTAGAATCAATTTCCGCTACCTTTTGCTGTTTAATTGGGATCTCCTGTCGAAAGACCTCAAGCTTGGCTTTGAAAACGGCCACTTCATCTAGTAATTGATCACAGCGCAAGGTTTTTTCTTCGAGATTGGCTTGGGTAACTCTCTTCTTTTGAAAACTCTGGCCAATACGTTCCATAAGAGGTGCTAGTGCTCGACAGAATTCTTGAATCTTCGATCCAGGAAGGAGGGCGCTTAATCTGCAAAGTAACTCTTTCACTTCAGCAATGATATTATCATCTTGTTCGATAGCGTCACACAGGTTGGCTTTCAAGACCTTACTTCGAAGCCCTGCAAGAAGATTCTTCTTCGAAGATTCTCGACGCCCTATGTAGGGTTTGAAACCCAAACGAATATAAATTTGGCTTAGATAAGGGAAGTTTCTACCTTTGAGCCATTGTCCCCAACATGGGCACAATTAGGATTCAAATCTCTGTGCTTCCTCTTTTTAGAGCTTGATTTGCCAGAGGACTTGTCAACAGCAGGGTTTTCGATGGTCACATTTCGGGTTTCCTGTTTCCATTTCTTTCGACTATCTTGGGCTTTTGGTGCCTCATTAACTATGGTAACCTCAGCAGTAGTAGGAAGAACTTCAGGCTGCAGATCGAATTTTGGGCTTAGCCCATTTTGAGACGTGCAAAGTACTGATCGAAAGAAAGGGACTTACAATTTGTTCAGTTGCAGTTTCTTGGGTTTCATCTAGAGTTGCCTCATGAGAATGTGGAGCCTTCTTTTTCTCTGGTTTAGGGACTTTCTTTCTTTTGGACGATCTCTCCGATTTGGACTTCGAGGGTCTCTGAGTGCTTTCGTCCTCGTCAGGTCCTTCATCCCTTGACTGTAGGGGAAGAGCTGCAACAAATGGATAAAAAGATAAGTAGTACATTTCTCTGAATACTTATATGCTGATCCTACCAATAAAAAAGTTTCATACATACGCCTATTGGAGAAATGATTTCGATATAGGGCAGGCCTAAATGAAGGAAGCCTTTAAAATTACTTAAATAGTATTTGGTCTAAGTCACCTTGTGCTTTTCTCTAGTTATTAATCGTTGCCTCATGCCTAACAGTGAATCACAAGGTAGCCATTTTGGATATGGCGGCCTGAAAGCGAGGGCTAACTTGCTGGTTGGCAAAACTGGAAGTTTCATTTTGAAATGCAACACGAAAAGATATTTACTAGGGGTAAAAGGTGGAAATTTTGTTGTTGGGATTTTATCATAAATCTTATCTCTTAAGGTTTGAGCAGCGTAATGAACTGTCCTTTTTAGATGCAAAGGATCGTATGCAGTTTGAAAGAATTTTTGAAAAGCTTGAATTTCTCGAATATGCGTACCTTTGTTCTTCTTCAATTTTCTCTGCAGATTAAAAGCAAGCATCAGTTGAGGAAGCAAAGAGTCAGGATCTACACGAGTGGATTGGCGCTTATAATAGTGTCGCCACCATCGGTAGAATGCTTCAGTGCATGCAAAAGATGAAACAAAAGGAATGGGCTTGAATACAAGTTTTTGCTCTTGAGCTCGACGTAAAGTTAACCTCCACACATGTTCTATCAAGGGTTGTCTCAAATCATCCACACTCTGGTACAGAGAACTAGGTTTTGGTTGGACCAGACCAAATTGTCTAGCGACGTGGTTCGGTTGATAACCATAGATCCCGTAAGGGCTACCGGACGTTACCTTGATAGAGAGAAATGTGGGAGTAAGATAGGCTTCCCATATGTCATTTATTTCTGCCTCATCTTCGATTGAAGTAGCCGGAAAAGCTTTGGTAAACTAAGCTGGCCCTCGAGTCCTGGTTGTAAATGGGGACATAGAAGGTGTGAATACATCACAACTTAGAAGAACATTGTAGGCAATAGAGAACAAGTCTTGTGAGCTCCTATTACCATATTGAAGCATGGCCAGGCCTATCCCCTCGATAGATCTCTCTTCGTGTGCCTTCGAAAGTTTGGTAGGAAGGCTGATTGCCAGCTTTGTTTTAAAAGTAGCCAAGAGCCACAATTGAAACAACCAAATAGGGCCAGGTATGATCAGACTACCACCAGATTGAAATTCTTTTATACTTGCCACTGTCTGATTCAAATGTTCATATAAGGATCCTAAGATAAGCTTGCCTAAGCAGATGTCTCGACCTCCATGCAATTGTATAGCGAGGTTTGTGAATTTTTTGGGATTTTGTAGGGATTTTGAACAAAATATATACATAGACAACCAATAGGTGAGAAAGGTTATGTGCTCTATGTCAGACACTTCAGCACTTGAAGTAACAGGGCGATCTAGTATAAAATTACCACATGCAGGTCTGGTGAAATCAAAAGAAAGTCCTGAAACGTGGCTGTCTGGATCAAAAGTTTGGCCAACAGGTTTTAGACCAGTAAGACCAACTACATTCAAAAGAGTGGGTGTGAGCATGCCACATTTTAAATGAAGGCTACAAGTCTAGGGGTTCCAGAAATGTAACGCAGCAATTATCATTTCACTATGATACTTTGGTCCTTGTCTCGACAGCTGAATAAGGTCAAAGATTCCCATTTCTTTCCAAAATTGACCTTTCTGCTTTTCCATCTTGTCTAACCAACACAGATACCTCTCGTTGTTTTCATACTTGGGTTCTGTCCTAAATTTAGATTTCTGGAAACTTAGGTCATAAGGGAAGACAACACTAGGGTTTTCTGGGTCTTCTGTGTTATCTGGAAAGGGTCCTAGAAATGCATGCGGTGAGTTAGGGCAAGAGATAATTACTTGGGTTTTCCTGATTTTGTCTTCAGCTTCCTTTACGTCTGGCTCTATGATGAATTGGGGATGACCGCTTGGAATTTCTTTAGAAAAATTAATGGATTCATCCTGAGTTGAAGTTTTTGAAGTTGATCCTTCTGCATGTGCCATGATTGAGGTGCTTCAGTGAAAAATGCGAAAGAAACGATCAAGTGTTTTTGATAAAAGTTTTGAAACTCGTAAGGGTTTATGGAAGGGATCAGTTGTGAAGAAGAAGGACGAATAATAGAAAGTGAAATTTTTTCCGGAGATAGAAATTGTAAAGGTAAAGGTAAGTACTTTTGTTTTATAACCTTTGTTCTGGACAGATGTCAACATCTTGCGGTTGATAGTTTAGTCTTATTTTAAATAAAATGTTGGTAGTTCCCAATGACTGAAAACGTGGCCCACTAGCCATGGTGGGGGAACTATAAAGGATTCTTTGAACTGCATCTCTAGATCATGACGTCAGGGATTTGTTTGTTTCGATGGAAGGTCAGAAACATCTTCTTCTCCCTATCAAAGGATGAGTCGAAAATGACGTTTCTGGGGGGCAATTTGTTATCAAAGAATTTTTGGAGGCTATCATTAAATACGGTCAGATAAGTTGACCGAATGATCGAAGTCTTTATTTGCCGTATTTCTATCGAAGTCGGACTTGCTGGGGATATTTGAAGACGTGTGTCTCAGTTCGACAGTTGGAAGTTATAAAGAGGCAGCTTTCCTTGGATAAAAGTCAAAGCAACATATATTCCTTAAGAGACATTCAAAATTTAAATAGAATGAATAAAGTTAGTTTATTGCAGTTATTTCTTATTCGAATTTAGGTAGTTATTTCATATTTGTATAAATAGTATTTTTCCTAAAGGAAAAACGGTCACAATCCAATCATACACAAAACTTACACTCAAATTATCCGCATGCAAGTGAGAAACGAGTCACAAGTTGCAATGTATGAATCTGTGTACCAATTTACATTCAATCAATGCAATTTAAGTTCATTTTCTTAAATGTCTTTGCAATTTATTTGTTTCTTTTGAGCAATTCATTTCCTTTTATTTACACCAATTTCGATAGGATTCAACTAGGTTGAATTCGATCACTTTCTTTGTTTTCAATTATCAAAATTCTTCAAGAACAATATCAAATTACTAGAAATAACAAACACAATATGTCCTAAGATTTACTGGTT
This sequence comes from Medicago lupulina, assembly GCA_958299785.1. NCBI lineage: Eukaryota > Viridiplantae > Streptophyta > Magnoliopsida > Fabales > Fabaceae > Medicago > Medicago lupulina. Next base: position 37,473,443 of record OY283143.1, on the reverse strand, counting down.
GATCTTGCAAGTAAATATTTTTAAACCTGCGGTTGTTTACCAAAAATTAGTGTAAACTCCTAAAGCCTGAATAATGCAACCTAGTTCACTACTATCCTCTAGGTTTGAATTAAAACAATCTACAACAGACTTGGAATCCAACACAAAATCAACATGATCATAGTGAAGAGCAGCCAACCAATACATCGTCGTGTGAAGACCAGCAGCCTCGCTCACATCAACATCACAAAGAGGATAGAAACAGTATATCTTGGCTATGACAAACTCATCTTGATCATCACGAATGCATATGCCAATACCTACCATATTCAAAGGATCAAACAATGAAGTATCAATATTGCATTTGTACCTGCCATATGTCGGTTTCTTCCACTCAATGTCATGACCACTACTAGCACCACTCGAGTTAGCGGAAATATCAAGAGCTTTGTGCGATCTCACCCCTTGGGTTGTTCGCCAATCATCTAATAGGTTCCTAGCCCGCTCAACAACTTGCATACTTGTATCATTTTGTTGTAGCCACAATTTTAAATTCATGTGCTTCCACATGATCGTCACAAACAACTCTTTTTGTGTAGAAGGCAACTAGTCAAGAAGGGAAAATATCAAAGCATCCATATTATAATTTTGGCGGAGAGTTCTATTAATAGTGTCCCATAAGTTAACCTCCCGCCATGCTTGCATCGCACCTGTACATTTTAAAAGACATGAATGTTATCTTCATAATTACTTCCACACAAAACACAATCTATAAGACAAGGAATTCTACGGCTACTTAGGCGTGCACGTGTAGGGAAACTGTAACACCCCGTTTTCCCAACATAAAGATTTCTTTAAAATAAATAACCAGAGTACACATCAAACAACGGGATATCACATATAACATAATTCGAAAAACAGTTAAATAATAATTTAACCAAATAACTTCAACACATTGCAGCGGAAAAATACTTATAAATCATAAAACGTTTGGCACGCAGGCCCCATATAAACGTCTCAAAAGAGTTAATTGCATTATAACAAAATAACATAAAAATCCACGTAAAAGAATGAAGCATGCATAATAGATAACCCCATCCCGTTACGTATCAGAGCGACCTAGACGACACAGTGAGGCAAGGCCACTCACGAAGCAGCTGCACACTAAGCACGATCACCTGCACTTGCCCACAAGGCGGCAATTCCAGCAGAAGGGGTGAGATTTCATAATCAAATAATATTAATCAATATAATTCAAATTCATAATTAACATCACAACATTCTTAATCAACTTATTATAATTGATAAACAGTTATCACGTAATCACTTATTCAATCATCAACAATAGCATAAATCATAAACATGACAATGCGACAATGCTCTTAGACTCCTTGTATGCATGTGGTACCAAACTTCATCATAAGTATTAATATACTTTAAAACGTGCGGAGGACAAAGCTCCTAATAAGTCGTGCGGAGGACAAAGCTCCTATCATGGTGAGGACTAAGCTCAATGTATGCTAATGCATGGACTCTAAACAACGAAACACCTTAATCACCTTATCATAATGCATCCAAGAATTTGGAGTTAAACAACATCTTATTCATCATATATATAAACATCATGCACTTAGTTTAATCACAACAGCAGCATAATCACATCTCAAATCAGAATGATATTAATATACCAAGTACAAACAATGGGATCATAAACTTTATTCATAACTTACATAATGCGTAATACTTAAACTAAAGCTCAGTTAACATTGTCCCATCTCAAACGGCACTACAGATTGCTCTCAATATTACCATTGGGTCTCTCTAACACTTAGGGATCCTCTCTCAAGGTCTTGAGCGAAACAGATTGCATAAACATAGAAAACGTGACATTCTGTCACAGCACAGGTCGCCATGGCGAGCTCAATTGCTCGCCTGGCGAGAGATTACAGGCCTCTCTCGCCATGGCGGAAGGTTTTCTTGCCTGGCGAAACGTTACGGGTTCGTCGCCATGGCGAGCTAAATCTCGCCTGGCGGAAAGTTTCAGGTCTGTCGCCATGGCGAGCTAAATCTCGCCTGGCGAGCGATGAAGGTTTGTCGCTATGGCGAGCTATATTCCGCCTGGCGGAACGATGCCAGAACAGACTACGGGATTACGAACTTTTTCACCCCAAATCCTAGTTTTCATCATGTTAAGCCCCAAATACGACTGTAATCACAACATTAATCATATTCTAAGTTCTGTAACCTATTCCTACATCAAATACACCAATTCCTACCGTTCAATTCACCAATTCTAGGGATTAAACCTAGTTTTTCTACCTTTCCAATTCAACCCTAATTCAAGCTAATTAATCATCAGAATCATGTTAATCAATATTACAGAATTATTAGTCTCACCCTTACCTGGTTAGAAGCAAAATCGCAGCACTCCTCTCCTTCTCTTCTCTTCACGTGCGTTTCTCCCTTTTTCTTTTCAAAAGTCTAATACGCGTTACTGACTTTCTAAACCTAACTTCCTTATTTATACTCCCAACAAATCTTATCTTATTTACTCTTTCTCCCACATAACTCTCTAAAATCCAAAACTAACCCACAACTAAATATTTTATTTTATTTTCAAATCTTATTTTATTTAACAATAAAATAAGTCTCTTAATCTTATCAAATCCACAAAAATCATAACTTATCACAACATCAACTAAATCATCCAAAATCATCAAAACATACCAAAATCACACATATATTATATAAATATAATATAATCACCTAAACTCAATTTAAATAAATAATTAAACGAAAGTGGGCGTTACAGAAACCACCCTGACACACGCCAATTAAAATTGCGGATCTTGGGAGGTACCTTAAGTTTCCAAATTGAGTTCCACTTACCCGGAATATGCAAATGAGAATTTTCTGCAATTTCAGTGACACAAATACGATATGCACTCCGTACAAAATAGTTACCATTTTTCCCAGCCTTCCAAATAATTTTATCTTCATGAACAAGAGGATGGAGAGGAGTATCTAAAATAAGTTGGATAATGTTATAATCAAACATATTAGAAATTAAGGCAGTATTCCAAATCTTTGTTGATGGTTCGATGATGTCTTTGTTGGAACAAAATGTGTTTAACATAAACCCTTGAGTTTTGATGATAACAAGGTATTAAAAATTGTCAATTGGATATGCTAATATTTGTTCAAGTGTGCAGGTCCATAGACAAATTTTTAAGTGTTTTTTAAAGAATAGGTTCTGAAAGAACAAAAGAGAGCAATGGAATCAACAAGAAAGAAGCTTGAAGCTTCTGAAGAAAAGAGGTTTTGAAGACAGTGCTCCTGAAGTAAAGCCTAAAAAGCTGAAAGACCATCAGAAGCACATTTCATTAATAATTCTGAAGACCATCATAAGCTGAAAGAAGTAAAGCATAAAAAAGGTTGTTCAATGGATTTAATCACGTCTATCATTGCAGAAGACTAGATGGATGAAGCAACGACTAATTCAAAAGGATTTGAAGTCATTAGAAGCTTATTCGTTGAAGAGAGTTGAAAAAGGACAATGGTACGAACTGTACAACCTGTAACACCCAGTTTTCCCAACATAAAAATTCATAACAAATAATCAGAGTTTTTTTTTCCACATAAACGGAATGCTACACTTCTTAAAAATCATAAATGGAATAAATAACAATTTATCCTTCATAAATTGGTCAACATAAATATTCAAAACTTCGCAGCGTATTTTAATTCAACAATATAATTAGTCTTGGCACGAAGCCCTCATCAAAACATCTCATAATAATCCAAAAACTAAATCATAGTCATGTAAAATCATAAGCAATACATAAGGAATAGAAAATAGCCACAAGAGTTCCCATCCTGTTATGTATCAGAGCACCTAAAGACACAGTGAGAGATAGCCACTCACGACAACAATCAACAACTACTTATTCTCAATCACCTGCAAGTTACTCATACGAAGAGCAACATTTCCAAGCAGAAGGGGTGAGATTCAAAAACAATAATGTTAAGCATATAAATCAACAATTATATTTGACATAGCAAGACCCAACTTAGAAGCACAATCAATAGCAATAAAACAATGCGTAGCACCAGTATCAATAATAGCAACTAAAGGTGTACTATCAAAATAACAAGTACCTCTGATCAACGATCCTCGTTCTCTGTCTGAGTACCAGTCAAAGCAAAAACTCTCTCAGTAGTCTGAGCCTTCTTAGGCTTCTTGCATTGGGAACCAATATGACATTCTTCATTGCAGTTAAAACACACAACATCATCATATTTGCATTCTGTACTAGTATGCCCTTTCTTACCGCAACATCTTTCGGAAAGTATCGGTTCAGGAGCTCCCTTCTAAACACAGCCCAAGCAACAGTAGCACCTCCATTCTCTAAAACCGGTTGAACACTCACCCACCAGTCATCAGCTTCTTCTGCCAACATGTGCGTGCCAAAACGCACCATCTGAATATCAGTGCATTGCATAACTCTGAAAATCCTCTCGACCTCCTTAAGCCACGTTTGAGCTCCATCAAGGTCATATCTGCCCTTAAAAGTTGGTGGATGGTTTCTCAAAAAAGTCTCCAACATCCTCACTCCGTCATTACCACCATCATTATGTTGTTGTCCCACAACTTGAGTCATCGCTTGCAATGCAGCAGCAAGAGCAACATCATTTCTCCCAGCCATCTTAGTTCTCTACACAACATACAACAATCAAAACAACATAATAATGGTATTCCAACTGTTAAACGACACTACTCGACTCAACTGCTTGGCCGGACGGACTGACCTGCTCTGATACCAATTGTAACACCCTGTTTTCCCAACATAAAATTTCATAACAAATAATCAGAGTTTTTTTTCCACATAAACGGAATGCTACACTTCTTAAAAATCATAATTCGAATAAATAACAATTTATCCTTCATAAATTGGTCAACATAAATATTCAAAATTTCGCAGCAGATTTTAATTCAACAATATAATTAGTCTTGGCATGAAGACCTCATCAAAACATCTCGTAATAATCCAAAAACTAAATCATAGTCATGTAAAATCATAAGCAATACGTAAGGAATAGAAAATAGCCACAATAGTTCACATCCCGTTACGTATCAGAGCACCTAAAGACACAGTGAGAGATAGCCACTCACGACAACAATCAACAGCTACTTATTCTCGATCACCTGCAAGTTACTCATACGAAGAACAACATTTCCATGCAGAAGGGGTGAGATCCACAAACAATAATGTTAAGCATATAAATCAACAATTATACTTAACAACATAAACATCATCAACATATCATAACAATGGTCATGTATCATCATTATCATCATCATAATCGACATCATAATCAACATCAATATCGACTTCATAAATCAACTTAACAACTTGACTCGACAATGCAACTTAAGTCGACTATGCAACTCTATCAGTTTACTCATGCATGTGGTACCATTCTAGGGCATAAGCCCTCGTCGCTTTTGAGCATAAATATACTCCTAGGGCATGAGCCCTCGTCGCAATTGAGCAAAAGCTCCTAAGGCATGAGCCCTCATCTTTATTGAGCAAAAGCTCCTAGGGCATGAGCCCTCGTCTTTAAATGAGTATGCATGGACTCAACATTTTACAAGTTAGACAACATGAACGTCTTATATGACTCCAATAATTTGGATCAACATCTCACATCTTAGACCGACACATGCAGCTTTAATCGATAGTAAACAGCAACATGGCAGCACAACGATAATCTTAAGATATAACAATGTCAAAATGTAATCGTAGTCTCAAAACATCACTTATAATTCACATAATGCATATATGATTATCTATATCATCAGTAACAACATTAAATCATCTTATAACAACTTCACAAATCATCATTAATATTATATTCAAACATCAACAACTTTCATGTTATCACCTAAGACCAATTCTGTACCGATCAATACCAGTTTTCGTTTCAAATTCGAAAAAGTTATGCTGACAGTCCATAAATATTTACTATAACCTACATGCAGTAATTTGACCATAACTCAAGTCCTGTAAATCGTTTTGACGTCAGACCAATGACATTATAACGCTAACTTCTATACCTACAACTTTTGTGTTATCACCTAAGACCAATTATGTACCGGTCAATACCAGTTTTCGTTTCAAATTCGAAAAAGTTATGCTGACAGTCCATAAAAATTTACTGTGACCTACGTGCAGTAATTTCACCATAACTCAAGTTCTATAAATCGTTTTGACGTCAAACCAACGGCATTAGGAATCTAACTTCCATACCTACAACTTTTGTGTTTACACCTAAGACCAATTCTGTACCGATCAATACTAGTTTTCGTTTCAAATTCGAGACAGAGATAAGAAAAAAAATCAGGAAAAGCAACTTATATTATTCAAACTTCACAATTGACAACAAAGTAACATAATCCATCAAATATCACTCTTAACCCTAATTCTCCAATTCTCAAAAATTAAACCTACAACATGTTAAATGAAATTTTCAGAATCATAGACTCAAGATTATTGAATGATAGCCCCACCCTTACCTTAAGAAATCGAAATCGCAGCCTCTCTTGGTCCTCTTCTCTTCTCTTGAATTTTCTCCCCTTTTCTCCAAAACCGATTGTACGTTAAAAAGTTTCTAACCTAGCTTCTCTCCTATTTATTCTATCTTATTCCTATTTCTCCCCCAAAACTCTCTAAAATCTCAAAACAACCCCTCATCTCAATATTTATTTTATTTTCAAATCTTATTTTATTAAACAATAAAGTAAGCCACAACACCTCATAAAATCTCTAAAATCACGTAAATCTTATAAATATATTCTATATTCCATAAAATAATCAAATAATCAAAACGGGCGTTACAAATCTCCCCAACTTATAAGATTTTCTTCCTCGAAAATTTACCTCAGGCAAACAACTCTGGATAAGATTCTAGCATCTTACTCTCTAGCTCCCACGTCAAGCTTTCACTAGTCGCTCCGTCCCAAACGACTTTCACAAGGGGTATCTCTTTGCCTCTCAATCGCTTCACCTCACGACCTTCAATTCTCACTGGTAAGGTCTCAACCGTAAGGTTATCTCTAACTTGCACATCATCTCTTTGGATCACATGAGATGGATCTGGAACATACTTCCGAAGTTGCGACACATGAAACACATCGTGCAAATTCGGAAGATGCGGTGGTAAACCCACTCGGTACGCCACCGTTCCAACTCTTTCTGATATCTGATACGGACCAATAAACCTTGGAGTCAACTTCTTTGACTTCAATGCACGATCCACACCGGTCATGGGAGCAACTCTTAGGAATACATGATCTCCCTCTTGAAACTCAAGGTCTTTCCTACGCTTGTCATGATAACTCTTTTGTCGACTCTGCGACGCTTTCATCTTTTCTTGAATCATCTTTACCTTCTTAGTAGTCTGTTGAACAATTTCTGGTCCTAAAACCACATTCTCACCTGACTCAAACCAACACAACGGAGTTCTGCATCTACGACCATACAAAGCCTCAAAAGGTGCCACTCCGATACTAGAATGATAACTATTATTGTAAGTGAACTCTATCAATGGAAGAAGACTATCCCAAGTTCCTCCTTGCTCAAGTACACAAACTCTCAACAAGTCTTATAACGACTGAATCATTCTTTTCGACTGACCATCTGTCTGCAGATGGTACGCCGAACTCAACCTCAACTTAGAACCTAAAGCCTCTTACAGACTCTTCCAAAATCTAGAAGTAAATCTTGGATCTCTATCTGATACAATGCTTGAAGGAACACCATGCAGCTTCACTATATCTCGAATATAAATCTCTGCCAACTGAGCTACAGGAAAACTGATATTAATCGGAATAAAATGAGCCGACTTCGTCAATCTATCAACAATCACCCAAATAGCGTCATTCCCTTTAGGAGTATTCGGCAAACTCGTCACAAAATCCATGGATATACTATCCCATTTCCACTCTGGCACATCTAAAGGTGTCATCAACCCAACAGGTTTCTGATGCTCCACTTTCGACTTTTGACAAACCAAACAAGAATACACAAACTGTGCCATGTCACGTTTCAATCCAGACCACCAAAACAACTTCTTCGAATCATGATACATCTTCGTAGCTCCCGGGTGAATACTCAAGCTACTCCTATGACTCTCTTCAAGAATCATCTTCTTCTTCTCGTCATTGTCTGGAATACAAATTCTACCTCGAAATCTCAACACACCTTGATCATCGACCTTAAAGTCACTATCTTCAGTCTGATTACTATCAACATCGGCGCTCCCTAAGGTGAAACACTTGGTCTAACAAACTTCTTATCAAGTAAATCTTCTAATTGTTTCTTCAACTCAGCCAACTCAGAAGCTGACATACGGTAAGGTGTCATAGACACAGGCTTCGTTCCCGGAACAAGATCAATCGAAAATTCAACTTATCTTTCTGGAGGCACATTAGGAATTCCATCGGGAAAAACTTATGGAATATCTCATACCACTTGTAGCTTATCAATCACTGCTTGATTCTCCATAGATAAAGATGTCATCAAAGAAAACATCAAAATTCCACCACGTTCTAATTGCTTCAGCTGCTTAGTAGACAAAAACTCCGCTCCACTTTCTTCTTCAGCAGAAGAGAAATACACCGACTTGCTAAAACAATTAATATGGACATGGTTGTACTCTAACCAGTTCATGCCAAGAATCACATCCATACCACTCAAAGGTAAACAAACCAAGTCAATTTCAAAATCACGATCAAACATATACAAAGGACATCTTAAACGTACGAGAGAAGTAGTCACCGAACCCTTAGCTGGAGTTTCGACAACCATCTCTCCATTCATATTTGACATAGCAAGACTCAACTTAGAAGCACAATCAATAGCAATAAAACAATGCGTTTCACCAGTATCAATAATAGCAACTAAAGGTGTACTATCAAAATAACAAGTACCTCTGATCAACGATCCCCGTTCTCTGTCTGAGTACCAGTCAAAGCAAAAACTCTCCCAGTAGTCTGAGCCTTCTTAGGCTTCTTGCATTGAGAACCAATATGACCTTCTTTATTGCAGTTAAAACACACAACATCATCATATTTGCATTCTGTACTAGTATGCCCTTTCTTACCGCAATGGAAACACCGTTTCACATCTCCAGTACAAGCATTACTCTTGTGGCCTTTTTCACTACAATTATAGCAGACAATCTCAACAGGAGCTTCTTTCATTTTAGGTCTCCTCTCATCATTAACTCTTTGTTTGCCCTTATCAGCAGGGGCACTATAAGGCTTAGGACGACTCTGCTGACCTTTACCTTTCCTCTCATTCACAACCTTGTAATGAGCCTTAGTATCTTCTTCATAAATTCTGCAACAGCTCACCAGCTCAGAGAAGTTACGGATCTTCTGGTAACCAATTTCCCTCTTGATATCAACACGTAAGCCATTCTCGAACTTGATACACTTGGAGAACTGAGCAGTCTCAGCAGTATAATGTGCATAAAATTTAGCCAGCTCCATAAACTTAGCAGCATACTCTGTCACCGACATGTTCCCTTGTTTCAGCTCAAGGAACTCAAACTCTTTCTTCCTGCGAACATCTTTCGGAAAGTATCGGTTCAGGAGCTCTCTTCTAAACACAGCCCAAGTAACAGCAACACCTCCATTCTCTAAAACCGGTTGAACACTCACCCACCAGTCATCAGCTTCTTCTGCCAACATGTGCGTGACAAAACGCACCATCTGAATATCAGTGCATTGCATAACTCTGAAAATCCTCTCGACCTCCTTAAGCCACGTTTGAGCTCCGTCAAGGTCATATCTGCCCTTAAAAGTTGGTGGATGGTTTCTCAAAAAAGTCTCCAACATCCTCACTCCGTCATTACCACCAGCATTATGTTGTTGTCCCACAACTTGAGCCATCGCTTGCAATGCAGCAGCAAAAGCAGCATCATTTCTCCCAGCCATCTTAGTTCTCTACACAACATACAACAATCAAAACAAAATAATAATGGTATTCCAACTGTTAAACGACACTACTCGACTCAACTGCTTGGCCGGACGGACCGACCTTCTCTGATACCAATTGTAACACCCCGTTATCCCAACATAAAATTTCATAACAAATTATCAGAGTTTTTTTTCCACATAAACGAAATGCTACACTTCTTAAAAATCATAAATGGAATAAATAACAATTTATCCTTCATAAATTGGTCAACATAAATATTCAAAACTTCGCAGCAGATTTTAATTCAACAATATAATTAGTCTTGGCACGAAGGCCTCATCAAAACATCTCGTAATAATCCAAAAACTAAATCATAGTCATGTAAAATCATAAGCAATACGTAAGGAATAAAAAATAGCCACAAGAGTTCCCATCCCGTTACGTATCAGAGCACCTAAAGACACAGTGAGGGATAGCCACTCACGACAGCAATCAACAGCTACTTATTCTCGATCACCTGCAAGTTACTCATACGAAGAGCAACATTTCCAAGCAGAAGGGGTGAGATTCACAAACAATAATGTTAAGCATATAAATCAACAATTATACTTAACAACATAAACATCATCAACAAATCATAACAATGGTCATGTAGCATCATTATCATCATCATAATCGACTTCATAATCAACATCAATATCGACTTCATAAAACAGCTTAACAACTTGACTCGACAATGCAACTTAACTCGACTATGCAACTATATCATTTTACTCATGCATGTGGTACCATTCTAGGGCATAAGCCCTCATCGCTTTTGGGCATAAATTTACTCCTAAGGCATGAGCCCTCGTCGCTATTGAACAAAAGCTCCTAGGGCATCAGCGCTCGTCTTTATTGAGCAAAAGCTCCTAGGGCATGTGCCCTCGTCTTTAAATGAGAATGCATGGACTCAACATCTTACAACTTAGACAACATGAACGTCTTATATGAATCTAATAATTTGGATCAACATCTCACATCTTAGACTGACACATGCAACTTTAATCAATAGTAAACAGCAACATGGCAGCACAACAATAATCTCAAGATATAACAATGTCAAAATGTAATCATAGTCTCAAAACATCACTTATAATTCACATAATGCATATATGATAATCTATATCATCAGTAACAACATTAAATCATCTTATAACAACTTCACAGATCATCATTAATATTATATTCAAACATCAACAACTTTCATGTTATCACCTAAGACCAATTGTGTACCGATCAATACCAGTTTTTGTTTCAAATTCGAAAAAGTTATGTTGACAGTCCATAAATATTTACTATGACCTACATGCAGTAATTTGACCATAACTCAAGTCCTGTAAATCGTTTTTAACGTCAGACCAACGACATTATAAAGCTAACTTCTATACCTACAACTTTCGTGTTATCACCTAAGACCAATTCTGTACCGGTGAATACTAGTTTTCGTTTCAAATTCGAAAAAGTTATGCTGACAGTCCATAAAAATTTACTGTGACCTACGTGCAGTAATTTCACCATAACTCAAGTTCTATAAATCGTTTTGACGTCAAACCAACGGCATTAGGAATATAACTTCCATACCTACAACTTTCGTGTTTACACCTAAGACTAATTCTGTACCAATCAATACCATTTTTCGTTTCAAATTCGAGACAGAGATAAGAAAAAAAATCAGGAAAAGCAACTTATATTATTCAAACTTCACAATTGACAACAAAGTAACATAATCCATCAAATATCACTCTTAACCCTAATTCTCCAATTCTCAAAAACTAAACCTACAACATGTTAAATGAAATTTTCAGAATCATAGACTCAAGATTATTGAATGATAGCCCCACCCTTACCTTAAGAAATCGAAATCGCAGCCTCTCTTGGTCCTCTTCTCTTCTCTTGAATTTTCTCCCCTTTTCTCCAAAACTGATCGTACGTTAAAAAGTTTCTAACCTAGCTTATCTCCTATTTATTCTATCTTATTCCTCTTTCTCCCCCAAAACTCTCTAAAATCTCAAAACAACCCCTCATCTCAATATTTATTTTATTTTCAAATCTTATTTTATTAAACAATAAAGTAAGCCACAACACCTCATAAAATCTCTAAAATCACGTAAATCTTATAAATATATTCTATATTCCATAAAATAATCAAATAATCAAAACGGGCGTTACAAATCTCCCCAACTTATAAGATTTTCTTCCTCGAAAATTTACCTCAGGCAAACAACTCTGGATAAGATTCTAGCATCTTACTCTCTAGCTCCCACGTCAAGCTTTCACCAGTCGCTCCGTCCCAAACGACATTCACAAGGGGTATCTCTTTACTCATGCATGTGGTACAATTCTAGGGCATAAGCCCTCATCGCTTTTGAGCATAAATACACTCCTAAGGCATGAGCCCTCATCGCTATTGAACAAAAGCTCCTAGGGCATGAGCGCTCGTCTTTATTGAGCAAAAGCTCCTAGGGCATGTGCCCTCGTCTTTAAATGAGTATGCATGGACTCAACATCTTACAACTTAGACAACATGAACGTCTTATATGACTCCAATAATTTGGATCAACATCTCACATCTTAGACTGACACATGCAGCTTTAATCAATAGTAAACAGCAACATGGCAGCACAACGATAATCTCAAGATATAACAATGTCAAAATGTAATCATAGTCTCAAAACATCACTTATAATTCACATAATGCATATACGATTATATATATCATCAGTAACAACATTAAATCATCTTATAACAACTTCACAGATCATCATTAATATTATATTTAAACATCAACAACTTTCATGTTATCACCTAAGACCAATTCTGTACCGATCAATACCAGTTTTCGTTTCAAATTCGAAAAAGTTATGCTAACAGTCCATAAAAATTTACTATGACCTACATGCAGTAATTTGACCATAACTCAAGTCCTGTAAATCGTTTTGACATCAGACCAATGACATTATAAAGCTAACTTCTATACCTACAACTTTCGTGTTATCACCAAAGACCAATTATGTACTGGTCAATACCAGTTTTCGTTTCAAATTCGAAAAAGTTATGCTCATAGTCCATAAAAATTTACTGTGACCTACGTGCAGTAATTTCACCATAATTCAAGTTCTATAAATCGTTTTGACGTCAAACCAACGGCATTAGGAATCTAACTTCCATACCTACAACTTTCGTGTTTACACCTAAGACCAATTCTGTACCGATCAATACCAGTTTTCGTTTCAAATTCGAGACAGAGATAAGAAAAAAAATCAGGAAAAGCAACTTATATTATTCAAACTTCACAATTGACAACAAAGTAACATAATCCATCAAATATCACTCTTAACCCTAATTCTCCAATTCTCAAAAACTAAACCTACAACATGTTAAATGAAATTTTCAGAATCATAGACTCAAGATTATTGAATGATAGCCCCATCCTTACTTTAAGAAATCGAAATCGCAGCCTCTCTTGGTCCTCTTCTCTTCTCTTGAATTTTCTCCCCTTTTCTCCAAAACTAATCGTACGTTAAAAAGTTTCTAACCTAGCTTCTCTCCTATTTATTCTATCTTATTCCTCTTTCTCCCCCAAAACTCTCTAAAATCTCAAAACAACCCCTCATCTCAATATTTATTTTATTATCAAATCTTATTTTATTAAACAATAAAGTAAGCCACAACACCTCATAAATTCTCTAAAATCACGTAAATCTTATAAATATATTCTATATTCCATAAAATATTTAAATTATCAAAATGGGCGTTACACAACCACTGTCTCCACTACTCTGGTTTGTCTTTGCAACAAGACAAGAATAACAGTTATGCCTGCCCAGTGTTCCTCCAGACTTGGAATAGATTTGATATTGATCCTTCATAGGACAATAACCAAATCAGGCAACAATTCATTGGTGATTTGATCAAGCTTCAAACGACTCTTTTTGATGTGCAAGCAATCAACAACGTCTCTTTCACACCTCTATATAAAGGAGTGAGACTTGAAGAATTGCAAGACTCTAACAACAATTTACAAGTGCCAAACCTCTACTGAAATTGTTCCACATCAAAGTTCACTTAAAATTTCTTATCAACTTTCATATCTTAGAAATTCTAGAGTCTTAAAAAGTCTGTATCTGATTTGTATTGTGAATAACACTGATTTTATATCAAGTGTTCAAACTCAAACAAATTTCTTTGTAATTCTGTTTGATTAGAAGTCTCTTGCTTGTGTGCTTGAGCATAGGAAGTCTCTTGATTTAGTTCTTGAGCATAGGAAGTCTCTTGCAGTTGTGCTTGAGTAGTTTGAAGTCTCTTGCTAGTTTTAGCAGTGAGCATTTGTAATCAGATATTACATTTTCAGTGAACTCTCCTTGGAAATGCAAGGGGGACATGACTACTTCCGGTTTGTGGAAGGAACCTGTATAATTGATTTGTGTCTTTCTTCTCTCTCGCTCTCACTCTCTATCTCTCTCTCTCTCTCTCTCTCTCTCTGCAACACCCCAATTTCCCGTCTTAAAAATTTCACTTAATAAACACATAAATCAGAGTACATCTCAAAAAGGAGTGTCACATTTCATCTTGGAAACAAATTAGATAATAAATTATCCTTCGCAAATAGTCATTTATAGCAGCGGAATTCAAAAGTCACATCTTCATAAATAGTCTTGGCTCAAGCCATCAAAACGTCTCAAATATTAAAGTCTCAAAATTCATCTAGAACCTTAAGGTCAACAAATAGTTTTAAAACGTGATACATAAAGGAATAGACTCAAGGACCCCATCCCGTTACATATCAGAGCAATCCTACATCACACCAGACTCCTCGCCTCATCGCATCTAAGACTGGTTACCTGCACTTGCCCACAAGGCGGAAATTCCAGCAGAAGGGGTGAGATTCACAACAATAACATTAATATATAAATCAAGCAGTTATGATTAAAAACGACAGACCATCACATACAACAGGTTATTTAAAACACACAGTAATCATCATGTTAATACATCTTTGAACAACTCATCAACGTCTCAAACATCATCTCATATTATGTCAACAATTAGACTCAACTAAATGCAACTCTTAACGTCTCAACATCATGCATGTGGTACCATATATTTATACCATTAATATGCTTCACCGTCGCTTTGAGCAAATGCTCCACCGTCGCTTTGAGCATAAATCTCCACCGTCTCATAATTATGCAAATGCATGGACTCGTCGTTTAATAATTTAATTTCAACTTCTCGAAACATCGTAAATCATTCAAGACCGACAAATGCAGTTACAGCAAATACATGGCAGATATTCATCTCATTTAACACATAATCAACGGCACATAGCATCATCAACTCACTTAACATCGTACTCATCCATCACTCATTATCAACAATACATCATTTTTCCACAACATAAAAGAACCTTCAGCAATCTCCATTACAGAACGTATCTAAGGATATAAAACTTCTCTAATACTACCCAAAGGTCTCCTCTCAAAGTCTCATGCGAAACAGATCGCAAAACGGAACAATCAGTCCTGAACCAACTAACTCGCCACGGCGAGTGATCTGCTCGCCACAGGCGAGTACTCACAACAGCTTACTCGCCAAAGGCGAGTTGGGGGCGAGCTGCAGGCGAGAAATCCTGGGTGCTCTCGGCCTTTTTGACATTTTCACCTAAAATCTTCGTTTTAAGGTTTTCTAAATCCAATTTGGCCAAACCAACTTCACAGGTCATCTCT
Source organism: Medicago lupulina (assembly GCA_958299785.1). Lineage (NCBI taxonomy): Eukaryota > Viridiplantae > Streptophyta > Magnoliopsida > Fabales > Fabaceae > Medicago > Medicago lupulina. Next base: position 37,457,710 of record OY283143.1, on the reverse strand, counting down.
ATAAATAACAAGGCACTCAAAAACATCTAAAGTTTGGCAAAAGTCCTAACTTTTGAGGGACAAGCTCGCCATGGCGAGCTATACTGCTCGCCTCGCGAGCAACCAAGGGTTACTCGCCACGGCGAGTGATCACTCGCCACAGGCGAGCGATCTCAGAACCCACACGGGTTCAGACCAAAACTCACCAAAACATCCCCAATCTCTCCAATCAAACCTCTAATTCATCAGCAATGTTGTCCTAGGGGATAATCTAGGTTCTGTATCGAGTTTCTACAGCCTTACAACTCAATCTCTCATCAATTCATCACAAAACATCACAACCCTAATTCACAAAACTCATCTCAATTCTTCCCAATCTCTAAGCTAATCAATAACAGATGATTTAACATTAAAATTACTGAAGTTAGGCTCACCCTTACCTAGAAAATTGTGCAGAAATGCAGCCTAGCTTCTTCTCCCTTCTTGAACCGTTTTCTCTTCTTTTCCAAAGTCTGTAACGCGTACTGCCTATTTCTCTTAACCTACTTCTCTTATATACTCCCTCTCAACTTAATTAATTCTATCTCAACCCTCACAACTCTTCTCATTTATAAATATAACCCCATCTCTTAAAATTATCTATTTTTCCAACAAATCTATTTATTTATCCAATAAATATTCATATAAACATCACTTATATTATTTTATTAAACAATAAAATAATATCTCATCACACATCACAAATACGTCACATAATCATCAAAAATCATATAATATATAATAATATACTATATCATTTAATAAAATAATTAAATAATTAAAGAGGGCGTTACAACTCTCCCCCTCTTAAAGGATTTTCGTCCTCGAAAATTTACCTTAATCAAACAACTCTGGATAGGATTCCAGCATCTTACTTTCTAGCTCCCAAGTCAAGTTTTCACCCGTCGCTCCGTCCCAAACAACTCTAACGAGAGGTATCTCCTTGCCCCTCAACGTCTTCGTCTTTCGATCATCAATCCTCACTGGTAAGATCTCAACCGTAAGGTTGTCCCTAACTTGCACATCATCACTTTGGATCACATGAGACGGATCCGGAACATACTTCCTCAGTTGAGATACATGGAAAACATCATGCAAATTCGATAAATGTGGTGGTAATCCAACACGATATGCCACCGCCCCAATCCTCTCTGAAATCTGATACGGACCAATAAACCTCGGAGTCAACTTCTTTGACTTCAAAGCACGTCCAACCCCCGTCATAGGAGTCACTCTCAGGAACACATGATCTCCCTCTTGGAATTCAAGGTCCTTCCTACGCTTGTCATGGTAGCTCTTTTGTCGACTCTGCGACGCTTTCATCTTTTCTTGGATCATTTTCACCTTCTCAGTAGTCTATAGAACAATCTCTGGCCCTAAGACCACTCTTTCACCTGACTCAAACCAGCACAACAGAGTTCTACATCTCCGACCATACAAAGCCTCAAAAGGTGCCATTCCAATACTCGAATGGTAACTGTTGTTGTACGTGAACTCTATCAATGGAAGATGACTATCCCAAGTCCCTCCCTGCTCAAGTACACAAACCCTCAACAAGTCCTCCAACGACTGAATCGTCCTCTCCGACTGACCATCTGTTTGCGGATGATAAGCCGAACTCAACCTCAACTGAGAACCTAAAGCCTCTTGCAAACTCTTCCAAAATCTAGAAGTAAACCTTGGATCTCGATCTGATACGATGCTCGAAGGAACACCATGCAGCTTCACTATGTCTCGGATATAGATCTCTGCCAACTGAGCTACAGGAAAGGTAATGTTAATCGGTAGAAAATGAGCCGATTTCGTCAATCTATCAACAATGACCCAAATTGCATCGTTTCCTCTAGGAGTATTTGGCAAACTCGTCACAAAGTCCATGGATATGCTATCCCATTTCCACTCTGGCACATCTAAAGGTACCATCATACCAGTCGGTTTCTGATGTTCAATCTTCGACTTTAGACAAATCAAACAGGAATACACAAATTGTGCCACGTCACGTTTCAAACCAGACCACCAAAACAACCTCTTTAAGTCATGATACATCTTTGTAGCTCCCGGGTGAATACTCAAGCTACTTCTGTGACTCTCTTCAAGAATCATCTTCTTAATTTCTTCATTGTCAGGAATGCAAATCCTATCTCGGAATCTCAACACTCCTTGATCATCGACCTTAAAGTCACCATCCACAGTCTCATTATTAGCAATCAACAAGTCTACAAACTTGACATCTTCTTTTTGTGCTTCCTTGATATTCTCCAAGAAATCATTATCAATTCTCAACATTCCCAGTCTTATGCTCTGAGGTGTCCTTTCACAAACTAAGCTCAAGTCTCTAAACTGTTCCAACAACTCAAATTCTTTCATCATCAACGCAGACATATGCATAGTCTTCCTACTCAAGGCATCTGCAACCACATTGGCTTTACCAGGATGGTAATTCAAGCCAAAATCATAATCTTTAAGTAACTCAAGCCACCTTCTCTGCCTCATATTTAATTCCTTCTGATCAAACAAATACTTCAAGCTCTTGTGATCACTGAATACTTCAAATCTGGAACCGTACAAATAGTGTCTCCATATTTTCAATACAAAGACCACAGCTGCCAACTCTAAATCATGCGTCGGGTAATTCTTCTCATGAATCCTCAACTGTCTTGAAGCATAAGCTACCACCTTACCATCTTGCATAAGAACACCACCTAAACCCAGCTTAGACGCATCACAATACACCACAAAAGGTTCGTCGGACTTCGGCAAAATCAAAACTGGAGCCGTCATCAAACGCTTCTTCAGCTCATTAAAACTATTCTCACAATGCACATCCCACACAAAAGACTTACCCTTACACGTCAACTGCGTTAACGGAAGAGCCAACTTGGAGAATCCCTCTATGAATCTTCGATAATAACCAGCTAAACCCAAAAAGCTTCTAATCTCCGTAACCGACTTAGGGGTCTCCCATTGCGATACCGCTTCAACTTTTGACGGGTCGACTGCAATACCATCGCCAGAAATAACATGGCCAAGAAAACTCACTTCCTTTAGCCAGAACTCGCACTTAGACAACTTAGCATACAGTTTCTTTTCTCTTAACACTTGCAAAACAATTTTCAAATGTTCGACATGTTCTTCTTCAGTCTTGGAGTAAACCAGAATATCATCAATAAATACGACCACAAACTGATCCAAAAATGCATGGAAGATGCGATTCATATACTCCATAAACACTCCAGGTGCATTGGTAACTCCAAAAGGCATGACTTTGTACTCGTAGTGACCATAACGGGTCCTGAAAGCCGTCTTCTGCATATCTTCATCTTTCACTTTGATCTGGTGGTAACCTGACCTCAAATCTATCTTGCTGAAAACACGTGCACCCACTAATTGATCCATCAAATCGTCAATCCTCGGAAGTGGATACCTATTCTTGATAGTTACTTTGTTCAGCTGTCGGTAATCAATACAGAGCCTCATACTACCATCTTTCTTCTTCACTAGCAATACTGGGGCTCCCCATGGTGAAACACTAGGTCTCACAAACTTCTTATCAAGCAAATCCTCTAACTGTTTCTTCAACTCTGCTAACTCAGAAGCAGACATACGATAAGGTGCCGTCGACACCGGCTTCGTTCCAGGAACGAGATCAATAGAAAACTCAACTTCCCTCTCCGGAGGCACATCTGGAATTTCGTCGGGGAAAACTTCAGGAAAATCGCACACCACTTGCAGTTTATCAATTACCGCTTGATTCTCTAAAGATAAAGAAGCCATCAACGAAAACATCAACATCCCACCGCGTTCTAGTTGCTTCAGCTGCTTAGTGGATAGAAACTCTGCGCCCCACTCTTCTTCGGCAGAAGAAAAATGTACCGTCTTTCTAAAACAGTTGATAAGAACACGGTTGTACTCTAGCCAATTCATCCCCAGAATTACATCCATACCGCTTAAAGGCAGACAAACTAAATCCATCACAAAATCACGGCCAAACATAGACAAAGGACAATTCAAACATACGAGAGAAGTAGTCACCGAACCCTTAGCTGGAGTTTCGACAACCATCTCTCCATTCATATCAGACACATCAAGACCCAAAGCAGAAACACAGTCTAAAGCAACAAAACAATGCGTAGCACCAGTATCAATAATAGCAACTAAAGGAGTATTATTAATATAGCAAGTACCTCTGATCAAACGATCATCATTCTCGGTCTGAGTGTCGGTCAATGCGAACACCCTCCCAGCGGTCTTAGTCTTCTTCGGTTGCTTACACTGCGAACCAATATGTCCTTGCTCATTGCAGTTGAAATACACAACATCATCGAACTTGCAGTCATTAGTAATATGCCCTTTTTTACCACAACGGTAGCATCTCTTCACATCAACAGTACACGCATTACTCTTGTGGCCTTTCTCGCCACAAGTGAAGCAAGTAATCTCAGCAGGAGCAGTCTTCTTCTGAGGCCTTCTCTCATCGTTCACTCTCTGCTTCCCTTTATCTCTAGGGGCATCATAAGGTTTAGGGCGACTCTGCTGGCCCTTAGCTTTCCTATCATTCACTACCTTGTAGTGAGCCTTGGTATCCTCTTCATAAATTCTGCAGCTACTCACCAACTCAGAAAAGTTGCGGATCTTCTGATAACCGATAGCTCTCTTGATATCAGCGCGCAACCCGTTCTCAAACTTAATGCATTTTGAAAACTCAGCCGTCTCAGGGGTATAATGCGGGTAAAACTTAGCCAACTCCACAAATTTGGCCGCATACTCGGTCACCGACATGTTCCCTTGCTTAAGCTCCAGGAACTCGATCTCTTTCTTCCCACGAACATCTTCTGGAAAGTATCTATTAAGGAACTCCCTCGTGAAAATAGCCCACGTAACCACAACACCATCTTGCTCCAAAATGGGTAGGAGACTAACCCACCAATCGTCAGCCTCCTCCGCTAGCATGTGCGTACCAAACCGCACCTTCTGAACATCGTCACATTTCATGACTCTGAAGATTCTCTCAACTTCCTTGAGCCACGTCTGAGCTCCATCAGGATCATAACGCCCCTTGAAGGTAGGCGGGTGATTCCTCAGAAAAGTCTCTAACATTCTCGTCCCGTCGTTTCCACCAGCATTGTTCTGATTACCCACAGCATTAGCCATCGCTTCCAAAGCAGCAGCAAGAGCAGCATCGTTTCTACCAGCCATCTCAGGTCTCTACAAAGCAAACATAAGTTAGAATAATACAATATAGTATTCTAACTCTAAGACAACGTCGCTCGACTCTCTACTTGGCCGGACGGACCGACCTGCTCTGATACCAATTGTAACACCCCAATTTCCCGTCTTAAAAATTTCACTTAATAAACACATAAATCAGAGTACATCTCAAAAAGGAGTGTCACATTTCATCTTGGAAACAAATTAGATAATAAATTATCCTTCGCAAATAGTCATTTATAGCAGCGGAATTCAAAAGTCACATCTTCATAAATAGTCTTGGCTCAAGCCATCAAAACGTCTCAAATATTAAAGTCTCAAAATTCATCTAGAACCTTAAGGTCAACAAATAGTTTTAAAACGTGATACATAAAGGAATAGACTCAAGGACCCCATCCCGTTACATATCAGAGCAATCCTACATCACACCAGACTCCTCGCCTCATCGCATCTAAGACTGGTTACCTGCACTTGCCCACAAGGCGGCAATTCCAGCAGAAGGGGTGAGATTCACAACAATAACATTAATATATAAATCAAGCAGTTATGATTAAAAACGACAGACCATCACATACAACAGGTTATTTAAAACACACAGTAATCATCATGTTAATACATCTTTGAACAACTCATCAACGTCTCAAACATCATCTCATATTATGTCAACAATTAGACTCAACTAAATGCAACTCTTAACGTCTCAACATCATGCATGTGGTACCATATATTTATAGCATTAATATGCTTCACCGTCGCTTTGAGCAAATGCTCCACCGTCGCTTTGAGCATAAAGCTCCACCGTCTCATAATTATGCAAATGCATGGACTCGTCGTTTAATAATTTAATTTCAACTTCTCAAAACATCGTAAATCATTCAAGAACGACAAATGCAGTTACAGCAAATACATGGCAGATATTCATCTCATTTAACACATAATCAACGGCACATAGCATCATCAACTCACTTAACATCGTACTCATCCATCACTCATTATCAACAATACATCATTTTTCCACAACATAAAAGAACCTTCAGCAATCTCCATTACAGAACGTATCTAAGGATATAAAACTTCTCTAATACTACCCAAAGGTCTCCTCTCAAAGTCCCATGCGAAACAGATCGCAAAACAGAATAATTAGTCCTGAACCAACTAACTCGCCACGACGAGTGATCTGCTCGCCACAGGCGAGTACTCACAACAGCTTACTCGCCAAAGGCGAGTTGGGGGCGAGCTGCAGGCAAGAAATCCTTGGTGCTCTCGGCCTTTTTGACATTTTCACCTAAAATCTTCGTTTTAAGGTTTTCTAAATCCAATTTGGCCAAACCAACTTCACAGGTCATCTCTATAAATAATAAGGCACTCAAAAACATCTAAAGTTTGGCAAAAGTCCTAACTTTTGAGGGACAAGCTCGCCACGGCGAGCTATACTGCTCGCCTCGCGAGCAACCAAGGGTTACTCGCCACGGCGAGTGATCACTCGCCACAGGCGAGCGATCTCAGAACCCACACGGGTTCAGACCAAAACTCACCAAAACATCCCCAATCTCTCCAATCAAACCTCTAATTCATCAGCAATGTTGTCCTAGGGGATAATCTAGGTTCTCTATCGAGTTTCTACAGCCTTACAACTCAATCTCTCATCAATTCATCACAAAACATCATAACCCTAATTCACAAAACTCATCTCAATTCTTCCCAATCTCTAAGCTAATCAATAACAGATGATTTAACATTAAAATTACTGAAGTTAGGCTCACCCTTACCTGGAAAATTGTGCAGAAATGCAGCCTAGCTTCTTCTCCCTTCTTGAACCGTTTTCTCTTCTTTTCCAAAGTCTGTAACGCGTACTGCCTATTTCTCTTAACCTACTTCTCTTATATACTCCCTCTCAACTTAATTAATTCTATCTCAACCCTCACAACTCTTCTCATTTATAAATATAACCCCATCTCTTAAAATTATCTATTTTTCCAACAAATCTATTTATTTATCCAATAAATATTCATATAAACATCACTTATATTATTTTATTAAACAATAAAATAATATCTCATCACACATCACAAATATGTCACATAATCATCAAAAATCATATAATATATAATAATATACTATATCATTTAATAAAATAATTAAATAATTAAAGAGGGCGTTACACTCTCTCCCTCTCTCTGTTTTATCCGCTGCATTTAGATTTTGAACCTCACTTCAGAAGGTGAACTCTATCTGCTTCTGAACAGTGACTTCAGTAGGAGAAAACGAAGAAAAAGCTAACACAATTCAACCCCCCCTTCTTGGGTTTTTCTCACCTTCAATTGGTATCTACAGCCTTGGTTCTGTTGAGAACACTTAACAGTGTAACAGTCCAAGATCTGAGAAGAACATGTCTGCTGGTGAATCCTCTGTTTCTGGTTCTGGTGGTAATCATAATGTTATTCCTTATGATTATGGTGATAAGAAAGCTGACTCAGGAAAAGTTCCAAAGTTTAATGGAGATCCTGAAGAGTTCTCCTGGTGGAAAACCAACTTCTAAAGTTATATCATGGGTTTAGATGAAGAGTTATGGGATATTTTGGAAGATGGTGTTGGTTTCTTGGATCTTGATGAAGAAAGAGCTGTTGTTGATAGAAAGAGACATACTCCTTCTCAGAAGAAGATGTAGAAGAAACATCACAAGATCAGAGGTTCACTTGTTCTTGCTATACCTCGTGCAGAGTGTAACGCCCTATTTTATTATTTATTTATTTTATCGAGTTTAGTGTCTTTTTCTATATTTTATTTGAATAATTGCGATGTGTGACTTTTGTATCAGGTGTTGGTATTTATTAGTAGTTTATTATGACATTATTAGTGAATGAATATAATTAAATTAGATTAATGAGGCATAATGACAGTTTTGGAATAAGGGGAATTTGTTAGGTTAAGAATAGGAGAGGTTAGGAATAGAAAGTCAGAACACGTAAAAAAGTTTTTTAGGGAAAAGAGAAAGTGAGAAGTCAGAGAAGAGAAGAGCTTTGTAAGAGGGCAAGAGAAAGCTTTAGGATTCAGATTCAACCAATCTAAGGTAAGGGTGGGACTAACCTTATTTAATCATAAGCATATAATTCTGAAAAAGGGTTTAATCTTGTGTTGTTGTTGAATTTTTGATGTTATAGAAGTTTGGTTTTGAATTTAATTAGATTGTTGAAAGTATAGGTAATTCCTTGAATTAATGTGAAGAAATTGATGTTCAGGTTGTAGAATAATAGTAGGTAATGTTTCCTATCAATTTTGGGATTTTGGGTGAAAACTGATGTCTGTTCGTAGAGCTGTCTGTCAACGATCGCAATGGCGAGTAATCTTACTCGCCTAGCAAGTAGATGTCAACTCGCCACAGCGAGTGTTTTTACTCGCCTAGTGAACTGTTCAATAGTGAAATAGTGATTTTGTAGAAATTATGTTTTGGGTCAAGTTTTATATGAATTCGAGTGCCTTTTCAAGTTTAGAAACGATTAGACAACTTTTAGAATCAAATTTGGGAATTGGGAAGTTAAAATTGGGATTTTTGGGTGAAAAATGTTTAGTTCCCGAGAGCTACCTGTTTTAGCTCGCCATCGACGAGTGATCTTGCTCGCCTAGCGAGTGGTCCGAATGTGAGCTCGCCACATCGAGTAATTGTGCTCGCCTCGCAAATTGTTCAGTGGCAGACTGCCAGTTTCGCGGTCTTGTGTCTTTTTCACACGTTTCTGTTTTGAGTTGGACTTTGGTATAAACATGAAAGTTGTTGATAATTGTGTTATCTTTCCAGTGGTCTTGAGTTGATGAGAAAATCTTTGTGGTTGATTTAATATGTTTATATGATGTTGTTGTTGTTGCATTTTAAGTTGTGTCATTACATAAGCATTGTTTAGCGAAGGGGTTGTAGCTTGTCAAGCCAAATTACGGCATTAGCGATGGGAGCTGTAGATCTGTTGATTTTTAAGCGAAGGGAGTTGTAGCCTGTCAAGCCGAATTACGGCATTAGCGAAGGGAGATGTAGCTCTGTTGGTACCACATGCACAATTACATTGCATTTGTTGAGTCGTTGTTGCATTGTTGAACAAAGTTAAATGATGATTGTAGTGGAAATTATATGAAGTATTGTTGATGATGAATTGTTGTTGTTTTGTATTGATTAATTCCTTACATGAATTGTTGATTATTATTATTGCATGTGAAATCTCACCCCTTCTGTTTGAATGTTGCCTCTACGTGGGTAATGTGCAGATATATAGGAGTAACCGCTGATGTGAGTTGATTCCTCGCATCGTCTTAGGAGTCATGCTCTAATACGTAACGAGATGGGGATATTTATGTATTTTGTTTTTCCTTGTTACGTATTTTCTTTTATAAGTTGATGTTGGACCACTTTTAAATTTGGAATTTTATTATGTTGTTGATGTTGAGGCCTTAGCGCCAAGTATTGTTTAAACATTGAATATTTTCTGTCATACCCTCATTTTGGACCTAAAAATTACTCCTTCAAATTTCTTTTCTCTGACACTTTTCAATTCACTGTGTTTTACTCTGCAATTTTCTACTGTGCTTCAACTGCATATTTTACTATTTCTGTCTCTAATCTTCTTGCATATAAGGCCATCTAAAGTGCTTTTCTTGCATTACAAGTCATTTGAAATTTTCTAAACCATTGCACATTTTCTTGCATTTTAATTCCAAATATTTGCGTAAAAATCATACAGAAAGGGTATTTTGGTCATTTCCTGCAATGGAACCCATTTTAGTCCCTACATTTGTCTTTGAGTCTTTTCAACTTGTCTGTACAAATCATTTGTCAAATTCTATCTAAAAATCGTTTCAGCATTGCATCTGAGTCAGTCTGAGTCGTTTTAGTCCTTAGGGGCATTTTAGTCTTTTCACGTCAAAATTTTGACAGAGAGGTATTTTAAAATACCTCATTTTGGTAGTTTTTTCGTTTTAGTCCATTTTGTCGTTTTTTAACTGTGTCACTTTACGTTGTTTTCCAAATTACCAATTTTATTTTTTATTGTAAATTTTACCAATTTTATCTTTTATTTGCAAATCAGTCCAATTTTATTTTTTCTCTTATTTGCAAGTTAGTCCAATTTTACCTTTTTTTTCTCTCTTATTTGCAAGTTAGTCCTTTATAGATTTTATTTTGCAGAAAGGTCCAAAGGTCAAATTTAGTCCAAATGCCACGCGGGCAGTCCAGGCCAGATGGCGCATCTCTATTGGTCCAAATGCACACTTGGCAGCCTATAAAAGGCCAGCCACTGTAGAGTCAGAGAGAGCCACAGAATTCATGCCACATCACAAACAGATTCAGATTTTCTCTCTCTATTCAGTTACGATCAAAATCCACAAAAAACTCAAAAAATCACAAGAACACAAAGAACAATTTCTACAAACCTTAACTTTTCCAGAATCAAATTCAAGCAAAATTCCATGGAATTCATGGTGGTTCTCAGAGATTCAACACTGAATCTTCATCATTGAACCATTTCCCTGCAATTCAAGCGTGAATTCACCACTGGAAGCGGCGAATTCAAACGCGATCACAGAGGAAAGATCGAGAAGAAAAGGGAAAGAGAATTCAAAGGATTTGAACCGGTGAAGAAGGAGAAGAAGAGATTACCGATTTATTTTCGGATTCAAGCAAAAAAATCAACGAAACAGAATCAAAATCCAAGTTCTTGAAGATTCTGGTTCGAATCTCCGATTAAAGCACAGGTAAACACACAAACCTACCTTTTGTTTCTCAAGAACATCAACGAATTCAAATCGATGTAGATCCACAGAGGTTCAAAGAACTTCGTTCAAAAACTGTGAAACCCTAAAAAAAAAGCTTTGAAAACCGTAAAACTTCACGATCTACAACGAATACCAACCGTTGTAGATCAATGAAGTCATAGGAAGCTTCGTTCAAAAAGATTTAAACAAAAACGAACAAAAACAGTTTGAGACCGTGAAGAACCTTTCAAGATCTACATCGATTCATAGCTTGCATGTAAGTTTCAATGGTGGATTTGTGTTTAGGATGATGAGACGAATTGATCGAACCATGTTTGAGTGAATTCTGGGTAGTTTAGAACGAATTAGGGTTAGGGTTTCATCAGAGGAGACGAGAGAAGATGAGAGAAGAAGAGAGAACGATGGAGAAGAGAGAGAAACGGTGGGGAAAAAATGAGGAGAACCGGGCCAATTCCTTTTATATAGGCGCTAAACCGGGTCGGTTCAGACCCGATCCAGTCTTCCTGTATTCTTGGCCTTTAGATCCAGGTCTTAGAGGATCCGGATCAATCCGACGCCTCTGAGGCATCCTGAAGATCCGGATCCATCAGCTTGCGTGGGTTTTGGGCTTTTTACCCGTGGGCTTTGGTTTCTTGCACTTTTCTTTGTATTTTTGCTATACACACCTCTGTTCTTGCTATCTGAACCCCTGTGCGCTTTATTTTTCTTGCAAAAATTCCTAAAAAATTCCTACTTGTTTCTTGATGCATTTTTGGCTGTTTTGTGATATTTTTACATGTTTGAAATTGATAAAAAATATATGTTAGTTTTTTCTTTTGATTTGTGTATTTTGAGTATTTTTGTGAAAGTTTCTCGCATGATTTTTTGACCTAATTTTTGCCACGTGATATTGCTACTTGATACTTGACTTTGTGATATGTTTACTTTTGAGTTCATGTTAATTCTTACAGTTTTGCAAGTTTGATTGTTAATTTCTTGTTTTGCAAGTAATGTGAATTCTTTGTTTGAAAATAAAGTGTGAAATATGCTTATGAATGTGAGTGTGAACATATCTTGTAATTCTCACATTGTGCTTGAAATAAACCCTTGAAAATTGCTTTGATGAGAGAATTATAGGTCATGTGCTTGCTTAAATTTGGTGATTAGTTCTTGTGCACTTTCTTTCCATTATTACATCTTGCTATTATTTTTTGGTCAATTTGTTTAACATTCTTTTCACTATTATTTCTTGCCATTTTTGCCTACTATTTCTCGCCTATTTTTTGCTATCATTTCATACCTTGTCCTACTAACCATTTCATTTCATGTTTCATACATATTGAGCATTCCACCATTTCATCTTTATCCTTTAGCCTAGGTTTTATTCAATTTCTATGCCAATTCCCATATGATTTTTAGGTAGTTATTTCTTCATTTTTAATTTCTTGCAAGACCATAGAATGTAAACTAGGGCCAATGTAAAGGACAATGAACTCTATAATGATGTACACCGACACAAGCACCGACACGCACACACGTTGTATGATTTACCGTTAGATGTATGTTTAGGACACGCGAAACTTAGAAAAATCCATTTTTCAAAAAAGTTATCAATTCCATCACTTGAAAAACAATTTTTCCCAATAAACTTTGGAGTCAAAACTCCATTGTGTTTTTTCTTTTATTTTCTCAATCAAAATTCAAATACAAACTAATTCATAACTAGACTACTATTTTCTTTAATAATTGAACCAACCTCACCATTTTCTTGCTCAAGCCTTTACGGCCTCTTTCTTTTTTTCAAAATTAAAATCAACCTAAACTCACAAAAAAAAACATTTTTTGAGAGAGAACTACATGGAGTTTGATCCCTTAAAAGGGTATGTAGGCAAGAGGTCAAAACCTCTCCAAGTCCAATAAAAATAAAATCCAAACACTTCTTCCCCCATTCTTAAAATAAACAATCTTTTTTCAATAAATAGCATTAAAAATAAAGCGTAGACGGAAATCTAGAAAAACGGTTCCTATAGAGTACTATAGTCGTTATGGGTGCCTAACACCTTCCCGTAGCGAAATTTGCCCCCGAACTTAGAATTTCTAAGGGTTTTCTCAATTTTCCTCTTCCCAAAAAAAATAGAGATATCAATGATTGAAAGGTTCAAGCCTAATCAATGACTTGACACCCGAAAATCGCGATAACAGAAATGGCGACTTCACTGGGGATCTAAATTTTGCGGGCTACGCCTAGTTTTTCATGCTTTAAGCTTTACGCTTTATTTTATGGCTATATGTAAATATTTTCATGCAACGTGTGGGTGAGAATATCAAAAGTCCTACACCCGGGCTGAGTGAACTTAGGAATAGGTGGAGATATAATCGACAATCCAATCCGGGGGTTGCCTCATGTATTGGGTTATGCGATCAATCTCACATAGCTAAGGCATTTTGGGGGTGATGTTGTCGGCGTGTGTTGTCATGCTTAGGCACTTTACTTTCAATTGACCAGTGATGCTATGGACCGTAGTTACCAAACCCATCTTTGACCTTTTTAGGATGTAGTGCGGTGGCTAAACCGAGCGTTGTTTCGAGTTTTAGTCGTCACACGATACTACACTCAAACTAGACCTTCTTACGAATAATCATGGAACGGGTGTCGACTCGTGCTACCATGGTATACGTAAGAGTGGTTGCAGTTTGGGAACCTTATTAGAACCATGGTTACTACTATCAAAGCCTTAGTTTCACCGGACACCGTGTCCACCCGCGGCTCCGTAACTGTGAACCTTAACCCACCATGTTTTCCCTATTACTAAAAATCATGCATACATGCATTCATGCATAAACCTTTTTCATGCATTTATCGAAAGGTCTAGACAAATTAAAAACCTTGTGAACATTGTAAACATTACAGGTATGAAGAAGACTAAGTTTTACAAGTTCAAGGAAGTCGATTTAGCTAGCTTAAGGGAGTTGGAACTCAAGGTTAAGAATCCGACCGGGTTTCGTCTCCGATACGGTGGTTTGCTTGCTGTTCTTCGGACTAATGTGGAAGAGGAGTTGGTGCACACTCTGGTGCAATTCTATGATCCGATTTTCTGTTTCTTCACTTTCCCGGATTTTCAGTTAGTTCCTACACTCGAGGCTTATTCTAGCTTGTTGGGTTTACCTATAGCCGAGGGGACACCTTTCACGGGTCCCGGATCTCCTCTTGCTCCTTTGGTGATTGCTAAGGATCTTTGTCTCAAGACTTCCGATGTGTCCAAACATCTTATTACCAAGTCTCATATCCAGGGTTTCACTTCGAAGTACTTACTTGAGCGGGCTAATCTCGAATCCACTTGTCAAGACACTCTCGAGGCTATTCTGGCACTACTTATCTACGGTCTTGTTCCCTTCCCGAATCTCGACAACTTCGTGGACATGAATGCTATTGAGATCTTCCATTCCAAGAACCCGGTTTCTACTCTACTAGCTGACACGTATCACGCCATCCATGACCGGACTCTCAAACGTCGTGGATATATTCTTTGCTGCGTTCCTCTCTTATATAGGTGGTTTATTTCTCACCTTCCAAGTTCTTTTCATGCCAACCCGGAGAATTGGTCTTATTCACAGCGGATTATGGCTCTCACTCCCAATGAGGTGGTTTGGATTACTCCGGCAGCTCGAGTCAAGGAGATCATCACTGGTTGTGGGGACTTCCTCAATGTACCTCTTCTCGGTACCCGGGGAGTAATCAACTACAATCCTGAGCTAGCCATGAGACAGTTCGATTTCCCGATGAGAGCGAAGCCCATCAATCTTGCTACATCTCAGGAGTTCTTCTACTATTCAAATGCCCCCGTCGGGCAGAGGAAAGCTTTTATAGATGCTTGGTCTAAGGTTCGAAATATGGATGTAAAGCATTTGGGTGTGAGATCCGGTGTCACTCACGAGGCCTACACTCAGTGGGTGATAGATCGGGCCGAGGAGATTGGTATGCCTTACCCTGCTATGAGACATGTGTCTGCATCTGTTCCATCTAGGCCATTACCTTTGCTTCCCGCGACCCAGGAGATGTATCAGGAGCATCTAGCTATGGAGAGTCAGGAGAAGCGGATATGGAAGGCCCGATACAATGAAGCCGAGAACTTGATTATGACTTTGGATGGTAGGGACGAGCAGAAGACTCGTGAGAACTTGCTGTTGAAGAGGGAATTGGCCAGAGTTAGAAAGGAACTTGAAGAAAAAGATGATTTGCTTATGAGGGACTCCAAGAGAGCCAGAGGTCGACGTGATTTCTATGCTAGGTATTGCGGATCAGCTTCGGAGTCTGAGTCTGAGGACTACCTTGCCACTCTTTAGGCTTAGATGTTTGTGTTGTTTGTATTGATTACGTTTCAAAGTCTACCTCCCTTGGCTTAGCATCTCAAAGGGATCTATCTTTCCAGCTTTCTAGTCGCTTTATATTTCTAATAATGTTTGCGAGGTTTCTAATTTGTCTAAAAAAACCTTTTCGATAACCAAAAAAGAGTCGTTTTTGCATCTGTATTTGTACATATCATGCATCATATGCATCATTCATCGGTCACTAAAAGCTTCCAAGTGCTCATTGCCTCCTGGTTCTTCTGCCGCAGTTTGAAAAGTGGCTCGTGCTCGAAAGATCTATCAACCTACCAGAGTGCATCAGACTAGACAATACAAAAGGAGGAATCAAGTAGCTATGGAAGAAGAAAATGCACAGCTCCGTACCGAATTGGCCTCTCTAAGGGAAGATTTGGCCAAGGCTCATGATGTTATGACTGCTCTGTTGGCTGCCCAGGAACAACCAGCCTCGTCTGTTCCGACAACCGCTGAGGCGATTCCAACAGCACCTCTTGATGACCGCTTTGTTATGCCGAGAGGACGCCCTTATGGACTCCCACCTTTCTTCGCTCCCAATGTTGCAGCTGGTATTTCTAGTGCTATCAGTAGTGACCAGATCCCCATGCCAGAGCATACCTCTCCCAACACTACTTTGCCTCAGACAACGATCTTCACCGAACCAATCGTACATTCTATGCCTCAGGACACCAACACCGATACTTACCGCGGGAAGGCTCCCATGATTGGAACTATGGAAGAAAGGATGGAGGAACTCTCTAAAGAACTCCGTCGTGAAATCAAAGCTAACCGAGGAAATAATGATCTTGTCAAGACTCATGATCTCTGCTTGGTGCCAAGGGTAGATGTCCCTAGAAAATTCAAAGTCCCAGAGTTCGACCGATACAACGAGCTGACTTGTCCTCAGAATCACATTATCAAATATGTCAGGAAGATGGCTAATTACTCAGACAATGATTCTCTCATGATTCACTGCTTCCAAGATAATTTAATGGAAGACGCTGCAGAATGGTATACTGGCCTGAGTAAAGATGACATTCGTACCTTCGATGATTTAACTGTCGCTTTCAAGAGTCACTATGGGTTTAATACCAGGTTGAAGCCAAACAGGGAATTTCTTAGATCCCTCTTCTAGAAGAAAGATGAAAGCTTCCGTGAGTATGCGTAAAGGTGGAGGGGGGCAGCTGCCCGTATTACCCCTGCTCTAGATGAAGAGGAAATGACTCAGACGTTTCTAAAAAATCTGAAAAAGGACTATGTTGAAAGGATGATCATTGCTGCTCCGAGTAACTTCTCCGAGATGGTCACCATGGGAACCCGCTTAGAAGAAGCTGTCAGAGAAGGTATCATCGTGTTCGAAAAAGGTGAGTCTGCCACAAATGCACCAAAGAAATATGGCAATGGCCATCACAAGAAGAAGGAGACCGAAGTCGGGATGGTATCTGCCGAGACCAGTCAACCTATAAATGCTGCTCAACTACCTCTGCCATACCAATACATGCGATACGCCCAACATCCGTTCTTCCCACCATTCTACCATCAGTATCCTCTCCCACCGGGCCAGCCTCAGGTCCCTGTCAACGCTATTGCTCAACAGGTGCAACAGCAGCCACCAGCTCAACAACAACCGCAACAACAGCAAGGTCCTCATGCCAGACCATCTTTCCCTCCTATACCAATGACATATGCCGAATTGCTTCCAACTCTGCTGCACAAAGGGTACTGCACAACCAGGCCCGGCAAGCCTCCGCCTAACCCATTACCTCCCAGGTTTCGTTCTGACCTCAGGTGCGATTTTCATCAAGGGGCTCTGGGCCACGATGTGGAAGGATGTTACGCTTTGAAGTACATTGTGAAGAAACTAATAGACCAAGGTAAGTTGTCTTTCGAGAATAATGTCCCGCATGTTCTCGATAATCCACTTCCAAATCATGCTGCTGTAAACATGATTGAAGCATATGAAGAAACTCCTGGCCTTAATGTTCGTAATGTTGCAACTCCTCTGGTACCACTACATGTCAAGATGTGCGGAGCTTCCTTGTTTCACCATGACCATGCCGCTTGTTACGAATGTCTCCAGAATCCTATGGGCTGTGACGTGGTTCAGAACGACATCCAGAGCCTGATGAATGATAACTATCTGATTGCCAGCGACGTTTGTGTGATTATGCCAGTCTTCCATGATACCCCCATTAAGAGCACGCCTCCGAAGGAGAATGTTGAACCTCTTGTGATAAGGCTACCTGGGCCAGTGCCTTATGTTTCCACAAAGGCTATTCCCTACAAGTACAATGCAACCATGGTTGAGAATGGGATAGAAGTACCTCTGGTACCCCCAGGTGTAGTAAGCAACATCGCCGAAGAGACGACAACTCTGAGAAGCGGTAGAGTTCGCCCCCCTTTGTTCCAAAAGAAGATCGTTGCGCCTACCACGGCTCCTGTTGACAAAACAACTCTACCTGCAGTTCCTCCTGTTGCTGAAGATGCTAGCCGGCCAGGCCAATTTATTGAGGATTCTAATTTGGATGAAATCCTGAGGTTAATCAAGAGAAGTGACTACAAGATCGTGGATCATTTGTTGCAAACTCCATCAAAGATATCTATCTTATCCTTGCTCCTGAGCTCTGAATCCCACAGGAATATCTTGCTAAAAGTATTGGAACAGGCGTATGTCGATCATGAGGTCACGGTGGATCAGTTTGGTGGTATAGTGGGAAATATTACCGCTTGCAGTAATCTCTGGTTTAGCGAGGACGAACTTCCGGAAGCGGGGAAACACCACAATCTGGCCCTACACATCTCTATGAATTGCAAGACTGACATGCTGTCAAATGTATTGATGGATACGAGCTCATCTTTGAACGTAATGCCCAAGTCAACTCTAGACCAGTTAAGCTATCGAGAGGTCCCTTTGAGGAGAAGCACTTTTTTGGTCAAAGCCTTTGACGGATCCCGCAAGAACGTTCTCGGAGAAGTGGATCTTCCAATGACCATCGGCCCTGAGACATTCCTGATCACATTCCAAGTCATGGACATCGATGCTTCCTATAGCTGTCTCCTTGGAAGGCCATGGATACACGAGGTTGGCGTTGTAACCTCCACCCTTCACCAAAAGCTGAAATTTGTGAAGAATGGTAAACTTGTTACTGTACATGGAGAAGAAGCATACTTGGTCAGCCAATTGTCATCATTCTCTTGCATTGAAGTAGGATCTACCGAGGGAACTGCATTTCAAGGTTTGACGGTTGAAGGTACGGAGCCCAAGAAGGTTGGTGTTGCTATGGCTTCTTTAAGGGATGCTCGGAGGGCTGTCCAAGAGGGACAGGCCGCCGGTTGGGGCCACTTAATACAACTTCATGAGAACAAACGCAAAGAAGGTCTTGGGTTTTCCCCGACATCAAGAGTATCTACCGGAACTTTCTACAGTGCTGGGTTCACCAATGCAATTACTGAGGGTGCTACTGGAAGTGGTTCTAGGCCCGTGTTTGTTATATCAGGAGGCATAGCAAAGAAATGGGATGTCGACGACCTTCCTTTGATCATGCATGGTTCCGAGTAATGTGTCTTGTTGCTTAAGTCTTTGTTTTTCAAAATAACAATCCTCTCGCTCTTCCCAAAGCGAGAGTGATATTTTTGTAAGGGCATGTTTGTTTCGGCATTGCCATTATTAACAAAAATCGTCGTTTCTTTCACGGCTTTTGTTCCTCTTAATGCTTTTCCCTTGGAAATAATGGTAATGCCAGAAAAAAACCAAAACATCTTTGTTTTCTTATTAAATTCAAAAATATGCATGGAAAAAACCTTTTTCTAAAAATCATCCAACCACATCATGCAGATTGAACCATAATAAACCCGTTGAACACAGTGATCCTACGTTTCCTTTGACTTTTGAATTCCCGGTATATGAAGCCGAAGATGAGGAGGACAATGATATACCATATGAGATCACTCGACTGCTTGAACAAGAGGAGAAAACCATTCAGACCCACCAAGAAGAGATTGAGTTTATCAACCTAGGTACCGAAGATAATAAGCGGGAGATCAAGGTTGGTGCCGCACTAGAAGAGGGGGATCGAGGAAGCAATTGACATGAGAATCAAGCATCTTGACATTTACGGAGATTCTGCGCTTGTTATTAATCAGATAAAGGGTGAGTGGGAGAACCATCATGCTAATCTGATCCCTTACCGTGATTATGCGAGACGTCTGCTGACATACTTTACAAAGGTCGAATTGCACCATATTCCCCGTGAAGAAAATCAAATGGCCGATGCTCTTGCTACTTTATCCTCCATGTTTCAAGTAAACCGTTAGAACCATGTACCGATAATCAAAGTGCAACGCCAAGACCGGCCTTCTCATGTGTTTGCTATCGGAGAGGTGATTGTTCAAGCAGATGTGAATGTAGTTGACAATAGACCCTGGTATCATGATATCAAGCAGTTTTTGCAAAACCGTGAATACCCGCCAAGTGCTTCCAACAAAGACAAGAAGACCCTGCAAAGATTGGCTAGTAAGTTCCTGCTGGACGGAGATGTTTTATACAAGAGTAATTACGATATGATATTGTTGAGATGTGTTTATGAACGCGAAGCGGAGCAACTGATGCACGATGTGCACGATGGCACTTTTGGAACCCATGCTTCGGGGCATACCATGTCTAGAAAATTGTTAAGGGCTGGCTACTATTGGATGACCATGGAGCACAATTGCTACCAATATGCCAGGAAATGTCACAAATGTCAAATCTATGCTGATAAAACCCATGTGCCTCCGCATGCCCTCAATGTTGTTTCCTCCCCGTGGCCTTTCTCGATGTGGGGCATCGACATGATTGGAAGAATTGAACCAAAGGCTTCAAACGGTCATCGTTTCATTTTGGTAGCGATCGATTACTTTACCAAATCGGTCGAAGCTGCATCTTATGCCAATGTAACCAAGCAAGTGGTGGTTAAGTTCATCAAGAACAATATCATCTGTCAATATGGTGTTCCTAGCAAGATTATTACTGACAATGGTACCAACTTGAACAATGACATGGTGCAAGACCTGTGTGAGAAATTCAAGATTGAACATCATAACTCTTCTCCTTATAGGCCCCAGATGAATGGTGCAGTTAAGGCCGCCAATAAGAATATCAAGAAGATCGTACAGAAGATGGTGACTACATACAAAGACTGGCATGAGATGTTGCCCTTTGCTTTACACGGCTATCGCACTGCAGTACGCAGTTCGACCGGGGCAACGCCTTTTTCCCTCGTATATGGCATGGAAGCAGTCCTCCCTTTGGAAGTAGAAATCCCATCTCTCCGCGTGATCATGGAAGCAAAATTGTCTGAGGCTGAATGGTGCCAGAACCGGTATGATCAGTTAAACTTGGTTGAAGAAAAGCGTCTAGATGCTTTGGCTCGTGGACGACTGTATCAAACAAGAATGAAAATTGCTTTTGACAAGAAAGTCCGTCCTCGAGAATTCAAGGAAGGTGAACTTGTATTGAAAAGAAGAGTAAGCCAACAACCCGACCCAAGGGGCAAGTGGACGCCTAACTATGAAGGACCTTATGTTGTCAAGAAGGCCTTCTCCGGCGGTGCTTTGATTCTTACACACATGGATGGTGCAGAACTTCCAAACCCTGTGAATGCCGATATAGTCAAGAAATACTTTGTCTAGATGAAAAGAACAGCGTGGTAGGTCGAAAACCCGAAAGGGCGGCCTAGGCAAAAATGCGCTTCCCGGTGGATCGAAAACCCGAGAGGGCAATCCAGGCAAAATAAGGGACACAAAAAATGATTGTGAAAAAGCTCGCTGAGATTACACGTAACTCAGGAAAAAATGAGCGTCTCGATGAGCCGAAAACCCGGAAGGGCGGTTCATGCAAAAATGAGATTGAAATGAAAGACGATTGACTATATCTGGCAAACTACCATCCCCTTAGGGCACCTGCAACTGATAAATGGCCATTCTCACCAGAGGCTTTTGTACTTGTGGATTCAAAGTTTCTAAGGACCGTAGTGGTTACTGTGTTCAATGTACCACCAACCAATTAAATTACCATTTTCCAAGCTTTGTAAATCTGTGGAGTCATGCCTTTGGCTGACTACCACCCTTATACATCGATTTGAGCCTATGCTTTTGTTTGAAACTCTTTTTTCTTCATCCTACTTTCAAAGCTTTATACAAAAACATTTTCTTTCTATTTTGATAATGACAATGTCTGAAACAAACATTTTGGAAATTAAAATTCTTTGTGTGTATTTTGAAAACAAACTTGAGTAACTAGGTGCATTCAACGAAACATGCATGAACGAATGTGTGTCGATGTCCATTTCAATACAAGTTACCAACAGGCTCTCTCCCTAGTATGGTTTGTGGTCAATGGCAAGAATGAAAAAACAGAATGAAAAGCATGGGAAAATGAATAAGCTCGCTAAGCTGAAAACCCGAAAGGGCGGCTTAGGCAAAAATGAGCACCCCGCTGGATTGACAACCTACATAGGCAATTCAGGCAAAAACAGGGGCAATGAAAAGAATTTATTCCCCGGTGGATCGAAAACCCGAAAGGGCGATCCAGGCAAAAATGGGACGATGAAAAACAGCAAAACAAAAGCAAACATGCAAAAAGCATTGACCACAGATGCGATATCCAAAGCGTGCTCAGCATTAAAGCACCCAACAATGACAGTGCCATCGGAAGGGTCCTTCTCTCTACGAGTTTATGAATAGGATACAGCTCCTTGCCCTCAGCCATGGTCTCGATGCGTCTTTCAGCGACGGCACCTCCAAAGGGGATTCCCACAAGCATATGTTAAAGCACGAGCCATTACGTGCCCAATATTCCAATATTTTGTCTATCTCTGTGAAATTGTGTCTGCAAATTGCCAACCATCATGCGCTTCAAGCATTCATACATGCATAATCATGCATCATATATGCTCATGCATCTGATAAAGTTGTTATACTACCCATGCACATTGCATTTTCAATTCCTATGTTAATCTCTGTCAAAATCTCGTAAGCCAATGTCAATTTCAAACTCCTGTAGTTATGTCAAGTCAATTCCAATCTATATTCCCATTGCAGTTTGTTATATGTTCGGCCAAGTGGCTAGTTCGAATCCAAGAACAGCTTGTGCCTGTCAATTCATTTCGGTTAACGGCAAAGTGGCTAGTTCGCATCCAAGAAACAGCTTGTGCCTGTCTATTTGCTTTTGTTATCAGCCAAGTGGCTAGTTCGCATCCTAGAACAGCTTGTGCTTGTCAATTTGCTTCTGTTATCAGCCAAGCGGCTAGTTCAAAGCCAAGAACAGCTTGTGCCTATCTACCTGTCAGTATTCTCGGTCAAGTTCCCAGTTCGAGCCAAAAGAACAACTTGTTCCTGTCGATTTGATGTTTGTTTCCCCAGTAAACCTTGTTATTTGCTATCTTGTTAATGTCTACCAGTCTCGTCGTGGATACGACATACTCTGTTATTTGCCATCTTGTTAATGTCTACCAATCCCGCAGTGGATACGACATACCCTGTTATTTGCTATCTTGTTAATGTCTACCAATCCCGCAATGGATACGACATATTTTGTTAAACCCAACTCTCAGTTTGTCTTGCATTCATAACCCAAATGTTGCATGGCACACATGACATTCACAAATGTATTTTTACGCCCAAAATCAGTGGAATGTCAATATTTAAGTATCTTCGTCCCGTCAAGCCAAAGACTCTGTCTCTTGACCCTCCAGCCAAAGAAACTTAAATAGGGGCAGCTGTCATACCCTCATTTTGGACCTAAAAATTACTCCTTCAAATTTCTTTTCTCCGACACTTTTCAATTCACTGTGTTTTACTCTGCAATTTTCTACTGTGCTTCAACTGCATATTTTACTATTTCTGTCTCTAATCTTCTTGCATATAAGGCCATCTAAAGTGCTTTTCTTGCATTACAAGTCATTTGAAATTTTCTAAACCATTGCACATTTTCTTGCATTTTAATTCCAAATATTTGCGTAAAAATCATACAGAAAGGGTATTTTGGTCATTTCCTGCAATGGAACCCATTTTAGTCCCTACATTTGTCTCTGAGTCTTTTCAACTTGTTTGTACAAATCATTTGTCAAATTCTATCTAAAAATCGTTTCAGCATTGCATCTGAGTCAGTCTGAGTCGTTTTAGTCCTTAGGGGCATTTTAGTCTTTTCACGTCAAAATTTTGACAGAGAGGTATTTTAAAATACCTCATTTTGGTAGTTTGTTCGTTTTAGTCCATTTTGTCGTTTTTTAATTGTGTCACTTTACGTTGTTTTCCAAATTACCAATTTTATTTTTTATTGTAAATTTTACCAATTTTATCTTTTATTTGCAAATCAGTCCAATTTTATTTTTTCTCTTATTTGCAAGTTAGTCCAATTTTACCTTTTTTTCTCTCTTATTTGCAAGTTAGTCCTTTATAGATTTTATTTTGCAGAAAGGTCCAAAGGTCAAATTTAGTCCAAATGCCACGCGGGCAGTCCAGGCCAGATGGCGCATCTCTATTGGTCCAAATGCACACTTGGCAGCCTATAAAAGGCCAGCAGCCTATAAAAGGCCAGCCACTGTAGAGTCAGAGAGAGCCATAGAATTCATGCCACATCACAAACAGATTCAGATTTTCTCTCTCTATTCAGTTACGATCAAAATCCACAAAAAACTCAGAAAATCACAAGAACACAAAGAACAATTTCTACAAACCCTAACTTTTCCATAATCAAATTCAAGCAAAATTCCATGGAATTCATGGTGGTTCTCAGAGATTCAACACTGAATCTTCATCATTGAACCATTTCCCTGCAATTCAAGCGTGAATTCACCACTGGAAGCGGCGAATTCAAACGCGATCACAGAGGAAAGATCGAGAAGAAAAGGGAAAGAGAATTCAAAGGATTTGAACCGGTGAAGAAGGAGAAGAAGAGATTACCGATTTATTTTCGGATTAAAGCCAAAAAATCAACGAAACAGAATCAAAATCCAAGTTCTTGAAGATTCTGGTTCGAATCTCCGATTAAAGCACAGGTAAACACACAAACCTACCTTTTCTTGCTCAAGAACATCAACGAATTCAAATCGATGTAGATCCACAGAGGTTCAAAGAATTTCGTTCAAAAACTGTGAAACCCTAAAAAAAAGCTTTGAAAACCGTAAAACTTCACGATCTACAACGAATACCAACCGTTGTAGATCAATGAAGTCATAGGAAGCTTCGTTCAAAAAGATTTAAACAAAAACGAACAAAAACAGTTTGAGACCGTGAAGAACCTTTCAAGATCTACATCGATTCATAGCTTGCATGTAAGTTTCAATGGTTGATTTGTGTTTAGGATGATGAGACGAATTGATCGAACCATGTTTGAGTGAATTCTGGGTAGTTTAGAACGAATTAGGGTTAGGGTTTCATCAGAGGAGACGAGAGAAGATGAGAGAAGAAGAGAGAACGATGGAGAAGAGAGAGAAACGGTGGGGAAAAAATGAGGAGAACCGGGCCAATTCCTTTTATATAGGCGCTAAACCGGGTCGGTTCAGACCCGATCCAGTCTTCCTGTATTCTTGGCCTTTAGATCCAGGTCTTAGAGGATCCGGATCAATCCGACGCCTCTGAGGCATCCTGAAGATCCGGATCCATCAGCTTGCGTGGGTTTTGGGCTTTTTACCCGTGGGCTTTGGTTTCTTGCACTTTTCTTTGTATTTTTGCTATACACACCTCTGTTCTTGCTATCTGAACCCCTGTGCGCTTTATTTTTCTTGCAAAAATTCCTAAAAAATTCCTACTTGTTTCTTGATGCATTTTTGGCTGTTTTGTGATATTTTTACATGTTTGAAATTGATAAAAAAATATATGTTAGTTTTTTCTTTTGATTTGTGTATTTTGAGTATTTTTGTGAAAGTTTCTCGCATGATTTTTTGACCTAATTTTTGCCACGTGATATTGCTACTTGATACTTGACTTTGTGATATGTTTACTTTTGAGTTCATGTTAATTCTTACAGTTTTGCAAGTTTGATTGTTAATTTCTTGTTTTGCAAGTAATGTGAATTCTTTGTTTGAAAATAAAGTGTGAAATATGCTTATGAATGTGAGTGTGAACATATCTTGTAATTCTCACATTGTGCTTGAAATAAACCCTTGAAAATTGCTTTGATGAGAGAATTATAGGTCATGTGCTTGCTTAAATTTGGTGATTAGTTCTTGTGCACTTTCTTTCCATTATTACATCTTGCTATTATTTTTTGGTCAATTTGTTTAACATTCTTTTCACTATTATTTCTTGCCATTTTTGCCTACTATTTCTCGCCTATTTTTTGCTATCATTTCATACCTTGTCCTACTAACCATTTCATTTCATGTTTCATACATATTGAGCATTCCACCATTTCATCTTTATCCTTTAGCCTAGGTTTTATTCAATTTCTATGCCAATTCCCATATGATTTTTAGGTAGTTATTTCTTCATTTTTAATTTCTTGCAAGACCATAGAATGTAAACTAGGGCCAATGTAAAGGACAATGAACTCTATAATGATGTACACCGACACAAGCACCGACACGCACACACGTTGTATGATTTACCGTTAGATGTATGTTTAGGACACGCGAAACTTAGAAAAATCCATTTTTCAAAAAAGTTATCAATTCCATCACTTGAAAAACAATTTTTCCCAATAAACTTTGGAGTCAAAACTCCATTGTGTATTTTCTTTTATTTTCTCAATCAAAATTCAAATACAAACTAATTCATAACTAGACTACTATTTTCTTTAATAATTGAACCAACCTCACCATTTTCTTGCTCAAGCCTTTACGGCCTCTTTCTTTTCTTCAAAATCATTTTCAAAATTAAAATCAACCTAAACTCACAAAAAAAAAAACATTTTTTGAGGGAGAACTACATGGAGTTTGATCCCTTAAAAGGGTATGTAGGCAAGAGGTCAAAACCTCTCCAAGTCCAATAAAAATAAAATCCAAACACTTCTTCCCCCATTCTTAAAATAAACAATCTTTTTTCAATAAATAGCATTAAAAATAAAGCGTAGACGGAAATCTAGAAAAACGGTTCCTATAGAGTACTATAGTCGTTATCGGTGCCTAACACCTTCCCGTAGCGAAATTTGCCCCCGAACTTAGAATTTCTAAGGGTTTTCTCAATTTTCCCCTTCCCCAAAAAAATAGAGATAGCAATGATTGAAAGGTTCAAGCCTAATCAATGACTTGACACCTGAAAATCGCGATAACATTTTCCACTGCGACATTGTTTAAATAAATAGTGGATTTTAAACCTATTTATATTTCATGATGTTTTGAAGAACGAAATGTGACATCCTGTTGTGATGAACTCTGATTTATTTATACTATTTATATGTTGGGAAAAACAGGATGTTACACAGAGTACATGAAGATGAGTGACAAATCTACTGCAAATGCAATGTTTGCTTCTCTCTGTGCAAACTATGAAGGTAGTAAGAAGGTTAGAGAGGTAAAAACACTTATGCTTGTTCATCAGTATGAATTGTTCAAGATTAAGGATGATGAAAGCATTGAGGAAATGTACTCAAGATTTCAAACCCTAGTCACTGGACTACAAATACTGAAGAAAAGCTATGTTGCTTCTGATCATGTGGGCAAGATACTAAGAAGCCTTCCTGCTAGATGGAGACCTAAGTATACTGCTATTGAGGAAGCTAAAGATTTAAACACTTTAAGTGTTGAAGATCTTGTCAGCTCTCTCAAGGTTCATGAGATAAGCTTAAATGAACATCAGCCTGCTAAGAAAAGCAAATCTATTGTTCTGCCATCCAAAGGGAAATCATCAAAAGCTCTTAAAGTTATAGAACCTGAAGAAGAATCACCTGATGGAGATTCTGATGAAAATCCTGCTGAGAAGATGGCTATGCTTTCTAATAGGCTGCAGTATTTGGCTAAGAAGAACAAAAAGTTCTTGAGCAGACGAAGTAGTTACAAAGGCTCCAGGAAGGAAGATCAGAAGGGTTGCTTCAACTGCAAGAAGCCTGGACATTTTATTGTTGATTGCCCTGACCTTCAGAAGAAGAAATCAAAGGAGAAGTCTAAGAAATCAACTTTCAAATTAAACAAGTTCAAAAAGTAGATCAAGCAGAGTTTAATGGCAACCTGGGAAGATTTAGACAGTGAATCTGAATCTGAAAAGGATGATGCTGATGAAGATGCAAAAGTAGCTGTGGGGATAGTGGCTACAGTGACTTTAGAAGCTGAACATGAATCAGACTCAGAAGAAGAAAATGAGTTCTATTCTAAAATTCCCAGAGAAGAACTTATTGAGTCTCTTCAAGAGCTCCTTACACATTTTGAACTTAGAACCAATGAGTTGAAAGATTTAAAAGAAAAATATGTTGATTTAATGAAACAACAAGAATCAACTCTATTGGATCTGAAAGCTTCTGAAGAAGGACTTAAAGGCTTTGACTTCATTTGTAAAACATATGAAGAGAATCTCAAGTTTCTGTGTCAGAAGTTACAAGAAAAGTGTAATAGAAAACCTTTAAGCAAACATGAAATTGCTCTTGAAGATTTTATTATGTCTGGTATTGACAGAAGCAGAGTTGCTTCTATGATTTACAACATTTACAGAAAAAATGGCAAAGGGATTGGATTTTCATAAGGGAAACCTAATGAACTCAGTATTACAGCATGTTGTGAATGCATCAAGGAAGGGTTGAAAACCTTCTTTGTACCTGAAGTTGCTAAGTTTGAAACCGTGGTTCAGTCCGAACCTAAAGCTTCTAGCTTTGAGGCTAAGATTACTTAAAGCCAAAGAACTCTAAGCCTAAGGGAATGATAAATTCTGACTTTAAGACCTAAAAGATCAAGATTCTGAAGAGATCAGAACCTGTTCCTAAGAGTCTGTTGAAGTCAGAATCTGGTATCTTAAAGTCTAAGTCTGAGAAGAACAAAACAGTTGTTGCTTCATGTGAATCAAAACTAAAAGGTGCCAAACCTAAGGTCTTGGATAATCATAAGCTATCAAAATCACACCACAAGGTACAAGAAGATAAGAGTAAAACTTTCAGCACTAACCTCAAAGGACCCATAAAACAATGGGTACCTAAATCTGAAATTGTCAATACTGTAGATATGCCTAAGAGCAAAGAAAAAGAAAAAATCATGGTACCTAGACAACGTTTTCTCAAGACATATGAAAGGAGAGAAGTCTATGTTCCTCACCCTTACAATGAAAGAAGGAGGAAATGTGAAGTTTGGAGGCAACCAGTCTAGCAAGATCATTGGTACATGAACTATTGGTAACTCCTCTATCTCTGTTAATAATGTGGGGTTGGTAGATGGTCTTGAACATAACCTTTTGAGTATTAGTCAGTTTTGTGACAATGGTTATGATGTGATGTTTGGAAAGACGAACTGCACAGTAATCAACAAGGATGACAATTCCATAGTGTTCAAAGAAAAGAGGATAGAGAATGTATATAAAATCAACATCTCTGAACTGGTTGATCAGAAGGTAATTTGTCTTTTATCAACGAATGATATGAAATGGGTATGGCACAGAAGGTTGGGGCATGCTAACTGGAGATTAATCTCTAAGCTTAGTAAATTACAACTTGTCAAAGGCTTACCTAACATTAACTATCATTCAGATGCACTTTGTGGTGCATGGCAGAAAGGGAAGATTGTGAAATCTTCTTTTAAGACTAAAGACATTGTCTCAACTTCCAGACCTTTAGAACTGCTTCATATTGATTTATTTGGACCAGTTAGCACTGCATCCTTATATGGAAGTAAATATGGATTAGTCATTGTTGATGATTACAGCACATGGAGTTGGGTAAAATTCATGAGAAATAAGGATAATGCTTATGATGTATTCAGTAACTTCTGCACTCAAATATAGTCTGAAAAAGAAATGAAAATTTTGAAAGTCATAAGTGATCATGGTGGAGAGTTTGAAAATGAGCCATTTGAAGCTTTTTGTGAAAACATGGAATTATCCATGAATTCTCTTCTCCTAGAACTCCATAGAAAAATGGGGTTGTAGAGAGAAAGAATAGAACTTTACAAGAAATGGCTAGAACCATGATTCATGAAAATAATTTGGCTAAACATTTCTGGGCAGAAGCAGTGAATACAACATGTTATGTTCAAAATATGATCTATATCAGACCTATCTTGGAGAAAACAACATATGAACTCTTTTAGGGAAGAAGAACCAATATCTCTTACTTTCATCGATTTGGATGTACCTGTTACATTCTAAATAACAAGCTCTACCTAAAGAAATTTGATGCCAAAGCTCAAAGAGGAATATTTTTAGGTTACTCTGAATGATCAAAGGCATACAAAGTGTATAATTCTGAGACACTCTGTGTTGAAGAATCAATGCACGTTAAATTTGATGACAAAAAGCCTGGAAATGAAATTCCAGAGCAAGGTGAAAGTTTTGCAAATATGCAGGTGCCTGAAGATACTTCAGAACCTAATCAGACTTCTGAATTTGAAGAGAGTCTAGAAGCTGAATCCACTTCAGAAGCTCAAGCTGAAGTAGCTTCTGATGAAGCTCAAGATGGTTCTCAACAAGCTAATCAATCCAAGAATACTTTCAAGTACAAGTCTTCACATTCTGAAGATCAAATCATTGGAAACAAAGAAAGTCCTAGAAGAACTAAATCATATTTTAGACAAGAAGAGTCTATGATAGGACTGCTGTCAGTAATAGAACCTACTACAGTTGATGAAGCACTCAATCAATTTCAGAGAAATGATGTGTGGGATCTGGTACCCAAACCTCAGCAGAAGAACATTATTGGAACAAAATGGGTATTCAGAAACAAGGTGAAGTAGTAAGAAACAAAGCTAGACTTATTGCTCAAGGATACAGTCAACAAGAAGGCATTAATTATACTGAAACATTTGCTCCAATAGCAAGATTGGAATTAATCAAGTTACTTCTTTCCTATGCAGTTAATCATGGCATAATATTATATCAAATGGATGTAAATAGTGCATTTCTCAATGGAGTGATATCAGAAGAAGTGTTTGTCAAATAACCTCCTGGTTTTGAGGATCTTAAGCATCTTGTGTAACGCCCTATTTTATTTATTTTATTGAATTTAGAGTCCTTTAGAATAATTTATGTAATTTAATGTGATGTTTGTTATTTTTGTGTTATATGTTGGTGTTCTTAGTAGCATATTATATTATATTATATTATGTTATTTGGTGTAAAAATATTATGTTATTTGGTGTAGAAATATTATGTTATTTGGTGTAGAAATATTATTTTATTTGGTGTTGAAATATTACATTATTTTGTGTAGAAATATATATATATATATATATATATATATATATATATATATTAAAATAGAATTATGAGACTTTTGGGGCAGAATTGGAAATAAATGAAAATAAGTAGGTTAAGGATTTATATAAAGGGGAGAGTTAAAGTTAGAAAATTAGAATACGTGAAACAAGTTTTTGGGAGAAAAGGGAGAAACCAAGAGAAGAGAAGAGTCAAAGAAGAGAAAGCGGTAGAACCTTGCAATCAACTGATCTAAGGTAAGGGTGGGACTAGCTTTCTCTAATAATGGGTTGTATAATTCTGAAAAAGATGTTTTGGGTCAAGTTTTAAATGGTTTTGAGTCTCTTTTGATGTGTATAAATGTTTAGACAAACTTTGGGATCAAATTTGGGCTTAGGGGATTCAAAATGTGGATTTTGGGGTGAAAAATGGAGTTTTCCCCGAGAGCTATCTGTCATAACTCGCCATGGCGAGTGAATTTACTCGCTGGACGAATTGCTCTCTAACAGCATCCCCTATTTCGCATTCTTGCATCTTTTTCACATATTTCTGTTTTGAATTGGTCTTTGGTGTAAACATGAAAGTTTTAGATAATTGTGTTAGATTTCCAGTGGCTTTGGTTTGACTTGAAAATGATTTTTGGTTTTTGAGTTATGATGAAAATACTCCAAGGAGGTCTTAGTGAAATTTTATGAAAATTCCGCTTAACTATTTCTAAGTCAACCCAAAACTTATGGATTGTCTCCAAACTTCAAAGCTTGTGTACTGTGAGTTCAATTAAGGTGTGTAAGAGTATTTAACCTAGGTTGTGATGAATCTAACTTGGTTTGACGTGAATATCTTTGATTGATGAACTATTATATGAATGCATATGTTGATAAACATGATGTTATATGATGTTGTTTATGATTGATGAATTATTATATGAATGTATATGTTGATGAATATGTCGTTATATGATGTTGTTCGTGTTTGATGAAGTATTATATGAAGGTATATGTTGATGAATATGATATTACATGATGTTGTACATAATTGATGAATTATGATATGATGATGCAAAGTCGTTGTCGTTGTCGTTCCCGCTGTTGTTGTCAATGTCGTTAGGTTGTAAGTTGTTGAAGTTGCATTGGTTGCTGAGTCCATGCATAATCATTAATGTTGAGGGCTTATGCCCTGAGAGTTATTACTCTAAATGTATTGGTGTATAGCGTAAGTGGGCTATGATGAATTTATGCTTTGAATGTACTATCTCGCGCCCCCTAAGTCATTAATGATGTGTTTGTTTGTCCCCTTCTAAATTTCAATCGTTTTTACTAAAAACACTTAGACAAAAACACACATTACTCACTTCACAACCTACACTTTCTGATTTTAGACCAAATTTCTGCAAAAATCATCTCTTTCGAAATCAAAAACCTAGAATCCTAAATCTCTCATCAGTATCAATGGAAACTTCAAGTTCGAATCAAGGTGTTGGAACAAAATGTGTTTAACAATAATTCCTAAGAGTTTTGATGATAACAAGGTATTAAAAATTGACAATTGGTATTGCTAACATTTGTTCAAGTGTACAGGACCATAGACAAAGTGTTATATCTTAACAAGGTTCTGAAAGAACAAAAAAAGAGCAAAAGAAACATTATTTGAAGCTTAAGGCGCTCCTGAAGACTTGCGCTCCTGAAGACCTGTGCTCCTGAAGAGTATGACGTCATCAGAAGCTGAAGGCCCTCATAAGCTGATTCTTCAGAAGCAACAGTATTTCACCAGAAGCAAAATGATTCAAGGTTTTATGATTTAAGTGTTGTATTTTGGAGCGAAAGTCACATAGAGTTGGCAGAAGACCAGTGGAATAATGCAACGGTCATTTTAAAAGGATTTGAAGTCATTTGGCTGCAAAGAAACAAGAAGCGTTGACATTGTACTCTGTACGAACTGTACAACCACCTTCTCCACTACTCTGTTCTTTGTCTCAACTACCAGACAAGAATAACAGCTCTCATGAACAACCAAGCCTGCATCTTTGTTCCCTCTCAACCGGAATGGATTTGAAATTGATCCTTTATAGGACAATAACTTAATCAGGCAAAGAATCATTGGTGAAAGATCAAGCTTCAACAACGACTCTTTTTGGATGAATTGGCACTTACAACGTTCATTTCACATCTCTATATAAAGGAGTGAAGACTTGAAGAACAAAAAGACTCTACAACATTTTGAAAGCGCCAAAACTCTGTCAAATTGTTTAAGCATCCAAAGTTCACTTAGAATTTCAGTTTTCAAGTTCATATCTTTGAAATTCATAAGTCTTAAGAGTCTGTATCTGAATTACTTTGTGAACACCACTGATTGTATATCAAGTGTTCAACCTCAAACATTTTCCTTGTAATTTTGTTTGATAGAAGTCTCTTGCTTGTGTGCTTGAGCATTAGAAGTCTCTTGATTGTGTTCTTGAGCATTTGAAGTCTCTTGCTTGTGTGCTTGAGCATTTGTAATCAAATATTACATTTAATGAACTCTCCTTGGAAGTTCAAGGGGGACAAGACTACTTCCGGTTTGTGGAAGGAACCTGTATAAATTGCTTGTGTCCTGCTTCTTCTCTTTTCTCTCTGTTTATCATTCCGCTGCATACGCTCTTGAACCTCATCTTCAGAAGCTGTCTCAGTTGCTTTTGATCATTAGTGTTCTGAGCTTTTAAGAGAAAACGAAATTAAGTAAAGCACAATTCAACCCCCCCTTCTTGTGTTTTTCTCCCCTTCACAAGGAACCTCCATGCAAGTGGCTACTGGTGAAGCTTATCAGATTAAAGGAAGAACGATGAAGCTAGAAGGATGGGAACTAACCGTTCAGGTGGAAAGTCCGGTGGATTTTCTTTCGTTAGCTCATCATCGATGTGAGCTCAAGAACTACTTTCGCGCTCAAGGTTTGGATGATTACTTCTGTATACTGAGTGGTCCAACTTATGAGAATCTAATCAAGTACTTCTGGGTAAGAGCTGAAATCTATGATAGTCATGTTGCTAAGATGGAAGAGCATGAAACATTTCTAATTGATCCTAGTTTGGAAGGAAAGACTAGAGAACAACTTGGGTTGAATCCACTCACATGTATATAGATTCGCTCAAACATCATGGGAATCCCTGTTACTATAACAGAAGAAATTATTGCAAAGGCTATTAGGAGAGCAGCTGAAGGATCCTATGGAGAGGACCTGGACAAGACAAATCCATGGAATGAGGTGGTGAACATGACTATCTTCAATAGCTCGAAGAAAGGAAAATATTGTGATCTAAAAATGGAATACAAGTTGCTTCAGAAGATCATGACTAAAGATTTGCTACCGAAAGGAGGAGGAGTAGATCAACCTTCATTGGATCACAGAGTGTTGCTGCACTTTCTGATCACTAAAGAGAAGGCAAGTGTGCCTAAGTATATCTTCAATCACATGTTGAGGGCATTGAAGGAAAGCCAGAACAGCAACAGAAGCTGAATCCCTTGTGGAAGATTGTTATATGAGATTTTCCATCAAGGAGGGATACTGATGGCAATCGAACTGTCAAAAGTGATAGATGATGATCAACTTGGGACAGTAACTAGCAAAATCATCAATGCAAGCACCTTGAGGAATATTAATCTGATCAAGAAGGACGAATTCATTAAGCTGAAGATTGACCTTCAGGAATCCTTTGCAGTATCCAATCTAATGAATAATTTCCCACCTATTTACAAGCAAGATCCTCTAGATGTTCAAATATACTTTATTCATGAACACTTGAAAACAACTGGAGAAACTATCAGATTGGATTATATACCTGAAGAGATGTATGGTGGTACTCTGCCTGTTGCCAGAAAGAGAAAGTCAAAGAAGAAGGCAACTTCAGAAGTTGATGATGTTGAAGAAGCTTCTAAACCACAGAAGAAGAAGGCTAAGAAAGAAAAGCAAGCGTCTCAAGGACAAGCTACTAGTTCTAATATACCATCTATTCAAGATGAAGTTCAGGACTTAGAGCCTGCTAAGATTCTGAACAAAAGAACCAGAAGTGGTAAAACAGTTGGTTCTTCACAACCTCTACCTACACAACCATCTATTCCTAAGAAGAAAAGGAAGCACGCTGTCAGAAAAATGAAGGTTTCTTCTTATGCAATGGAAGAAGAAGAGGAAGTAGAAGTTGCAACTAAACTTGTCACAAGAGAAGTCAAGAGAAAGAAAGCTGTTGATGATGCTGCATTGGAGAAAGCTCTTGAAATTGGAAAGGAAATTGAAGTTCATGCTGAAGTTTTGTTGAAGGAATCATCAGTTGAAGCTGCTCATAAGGTGATTGGGTTGACATAGAATCTCCAATAACTGGTAGTAGCTGGTGTTAGTTTGAATGATGCTGAAGAGTCTCAGCTGGAGAAGGCTACTTGTTCAGATGTTGCTGCTTCAGAAGCTCCAAGAGGTAACATTGATTCTCATAACATCTCTAATATAATAGAAATAGGATCTAGTACTACCTCAGCCTCTCTCTCAACTTCTGTAACAACATCTTCAGACATGGATGATATCCCCTTAGATAGAGTCTATGCAAACTTACAATTATCACCATCATCATCTACCAAGCACCAGAAAAAGCTTGATAATGATACTTTTGTTCCCATGTATCCTTATGTTGAAGAAAGAATAAATGATATGCAACAAAGGAGGATCAATGCTTATGTAAGATGTAACGCCCGCTTTGAACTATTTTATTTATTTAATTATTTGATTGAGTTTAGAGTCTTTTTAAATAATTTATTTGATTTATGGTGATGTGTGTTATTTTTGTGTTATATGTTGGTGTTTTAGTAGCATATTATATTATAATATATATGTTATTTGGTGTAGAGATATTATGTTATTTGTTATAAAAATATATGTGTTATTTGGTGAAGAAATATATATGTTATTTTGTGTAAAAATATATTATGTTATTTGTTATAGAAATATGTTTGTTATGTAGAGATATATTTGTTATAGAAATATATTCGTTATTTGGTTTGAAAATATATTTGTTATCTTATGTAGAAATATATATATATATATACATATATATATATATATTATTTGTTGTAGAAATATATTGGTTTTAAAAATAATAAGATATGATGATATAATATAATATATATATTTTGATGATGTGTGCTTTTATGTATTTTTAGTATTATCTTATTTGATTTATAATATAATATATTTAATTAAATATGGGCTGTTACATAATTTTAGAGAATTTGAGGGAAGGAGTAGAAATAAGATAAGATGAGTAAGAGAATATAAATAAGAGAATTAGGGTTAGAATTATTTAGTACGTGATATAACTTTTGGAGAAACCTAGAGAAAAAGAGAGGAGGCGCGAAGGAGAGAAGAAAAACCTAAGAAGAACGCAACTTGATTCAAGAGACCAAATTAAGGTAAGGGTGAGCCTAGCTTTCATTATATTAAATTGTAATTCAATTCAATTATGATTAACAAGAGATGGATGAGTTTTTGAGAGAATTAAGAACTAGGTTAAGGTGAATGAATTAAAGATGAAGTTGAAAGGTGAGAATTAATGAAAACTAGTTTAGGTTTCGAATTGAGTTTCTAGTCTTAAAAAGAGTGGATAATCTAGTAGTTTAATGAATAATTAATGTTCTAATGATAGGATAATCATAGGCTGATGTTTAAGGTCATGTTTTGAGGGTATTGGATCGAAAACGGAGTAGAAAAGATTTCCCCAAGGCGAAACCGCAACTGAACTGCGATTTTGCTGTCGCTGTGCAAAACACGTTACTTGTTGTCTCAGTTTGACAAGTTTAAGTTCCGAACTGGGTTTAGGTGTCTTCATAAAAGTTGTAGATATAGATGTTAGATTTCACTAGCCTTTGGAGTGACTCAATTTAAGCTTTTAGAACTCTAGATATGATTAAAATACTACATAGGGGTCAACAGGCTCGTTCTCTTTTCGATTTTCTGTAACCGAAAAACTAAAATAAAAACTGGGACTTTTCTGTTCATATTTAGCTTTTGATGTCTTCACGAAAGTTGTAGATAATTGAGTTAACCTTTTAATGGCTTCAGAGTGACTCAAAAATGTTTTGTGAATCTTCAGTTATGATAAAAACACTCCAAGTAGGTCTTGGAAAAAACAGCATTCTCTGTTTCGCGTTCTTGTGTCCTTTTCATACATTTCTGTTCCGAAATGGGTCTTGGTGTAAACACGAAAGTTGTAGGTAATTGAGTTAGCTTTCTAATGGCTCTGGAGTGACTAGAAAATTATTTGTAGATTTTGAGTTATGATGAAAATAGTCCAAGTAGGTCTTGAGAAAACTTTAAGAAAACTTAGCATAACTAATCCCAAGTTAGTCCAAAGACTTAGGGTTGATTTCCAAACTTCAAACTTAGGTATTAGGGATTTAGTTGAGGTGTTTTATGAGTATTTGACTTATGTCTTATTTAATCATACTTGATTACTTTTGAAGAATGTTATTGCTTATGAATTATGAATGATGAGTGCATAATGTGCTATACTTATAAAGTTAATGTTATGATTTGATGTTGTTGATAATGATTATGAATCATATGTGCATTATGTGAACTATATTGTAATATATGTGATGCCTAAATGATGAATTTTTGATGTTGTTATATGATTGATGATTTTCTGCCATGTTGCTGTTATTATTTAATTAAAGCTGCATGAGTCGGTCTATGATGTGAGATGTTGTCCAATTTGTTGGAGTCATATGAGAAGTTGTGCTAAC